>CM061349.1:158764864-161294031 GCA_030867105.1 Liasis olivaceus | reverse complement strand
CAGGTTACTGATTTGCTTCCAGAAGCAATCCAAAGTGTTGGTTATCACTTTTAAAGCCCTACTTTGTGGAGGGCCTGGTTTTCTTCAGCTCATGATTAAGAGTTGGAAAAGAAGGTTGTCTCCAGGCCCTTGGGAGTGTCATCTGTGGGGCCACAAACTTGGGCCTTCTGAGTCACTGCCCTGGTTCTTTGGAACAGCACCCAGTCAGAGATTAGGTTGACCTCAACATTTCTTTGAGTTTTTCAAAAAACAATTAAGACCTGGCTTTTTCAACAAGATTTTGAAGACTGGTGTGTCAGTTTGTCCTTCCTGCAGGGGGAATATTGCAAGTAATTGGGATATTTCCTGGGATTTGTGCATTTATTATATTGTTTCTCATTAATTTATGTTTTTAATCTTATTACAGTATTCAGGTCAGTAGGCCACTCAGAGTCAGTTTTGTGACTGGAGCAATGTACAATACTAGTAAACAAACAAACACATGGACATTCATTTGCTTCTCATGGTAATGATTGATTAGTTACCCCATTTCCACTCCCTGAAGCCATGCAAGTAACAGTACAAAGATATATGCCAATATCTCCTTTTTTTTTTTTTTTTTTGCATTTTGAAAATGTGATTCACAATTCAGAATATAAGTACAAAGTATCTCACAAGGAAAAGTGTGTATAAATACGGACATAAAAATGTCCGCATTCATGCTTATCTTAGAAGAAATGTTTATGAAACAAGAAGGAGTTGGAATGTGTCATGTGTTGCGTGAAGAAAAGGAGAAAGGGAATGAAATTAATTCCCTTCCTGTGGATACTGTCCCATATAAAATGACAGGCTAAGTATGAAATGGTAAAAAGACTGGAATCTGACAGCCAATGAGACTTGTTAGCATTTTTATTAAAAATGATTCCATATTTGCTTCTGAGCAAAATTTAATATTTAAAACTCTAAATGGCTATGTAGAAAGAGGGAATGGCCTTGAGGGACAGGAGGAAGAGTCATTACCAATACAATGGTCAGATAAAAGAGGACTGAGTCTGGGGCAGGAATGTAAGCTGAGTAAACCTCTCAGACAAGACCCTCCCTAGTTCTCACAAAGATAAAGTGGTGGGGGGGGGGAGGGCATTCAGACTTGCAAGATTCTGTTACTATAGCTTTACAGTAAAAGGAGTACTGACCTCCATGACTTTAGATTCCTAGTTTGATCTAGGACCAGGTTGCATAATCAACCATCTGCATTTGCATGAGACCATACAGATTTTACGATTAACCACTGATGCCTGACTCATTGATTGTCAGGAGGCATACTCCAGCTGAAGGTGACATGAGTTAGAGCCTTCTCTGTGGCCTATTAATGCTGGTGGTTCCAGGGATGTGTGCAGCAAGATGAGCTTTTGACGAAATGATGATCCCTGTGTCATGATGTTGACACCCCTTCGCTTCTTGCATGGGGGGTTGCAATGTAAGTACAAAAGAGGCAGTGTTTACATCACAACAATTCAATGCACATTTGACCCCCTTGCACACCCCCTCTTCAGAAGCACAAGGGCAATTCTGGCCTGAGGATATGAATTTGGCTCCCGGACTTTTTTGGAGGGGGACACTGAAAACAATTTCAAACAGCTTTTCCATAAGAAATTGGGTTGCTCATGTTTGGATTGCCCTTAGGATCATTTGTGATTGTGTTTGATAATCATTTATGTTTGTTATATTGAGTCATTTAAAAATGTTGTAATGTGAATCACCTTCCCATGGTTGGTCTTTAAAACATAGGCATTAAACATGCTTGCTGTTTATCTCAAACGTCTTGAAGTTTTCAGAGAGATGGAACCCAATTTCATGGCAGGAAAAAGTGCTAGGCAAGAATGTGATACAAAATTTAAACTTGGTTGATGACATATCACATTGCAGGAGATGTCTTTTAATATAAGGGCAGAACTCTCAAATTAGCTTTGAATTTTGCTTGAGATCAGACTAATTTCTTTGCATATGTTTTCGATTGCAGTTCCCATCTGCCCCAGCATAACAAAATGGTGATGGAAGTTGTAGATGTAGATGTCTACAAGATGAAATCTGGAACCTGTGAATGGAACAGCAATGGATTCCCCAAATACATCAGTTCCACAAAGTGAGTAATTTAGAACATCACAGTCAGAAAAAAAGATCTTGAGGCTGGAAGGGTTTTGAAAGTGTCTCTGACTCAGCCGAATGAAAATGCTCAGCCTATCTGCATAAAGACAAAGAGCACAGAGGGGAGGCAGGGCTCCCACTAGCTTTCTTCCCCCTAAGCTCCATCTTCCTTCCCTTAGCACGAACACCTGAAGAATGATTCTACTGATGTTTGTTTCAGACCTTCTTTCTCAACAGAAATAGTGGTGAATAAAAGCTGGGCTTTGGTGGGAATCCTCACACAGGCTAACTGAACGCCTGTATCCGTAGGGCTTTTTTTAAAAAAACCTGCAAAATGGCAGGGGCAGTGTCACGATAGAAACCCTACCTCTTTTTATAAGTGTGGCAGCACCCCATGCATGTTTAAAATGGACTGGGCTCTGATTGTAATCACCCATTTTGCCAATTTTGGACCATCCCTGAAGATGCCCACACTCTTGTTCTGGCCAATTTGGTCCAGGATGAAACAGTGGGACTTTGTCTACTACTCTCCACTATCTCTCTTCCTCCATCTTTTAAAGGAATTGTACCTCTTCATATAGCCATAAAGAAAATGCAGATGTGATACCCCATTGATTTACAAATAGCTCCTCCTCCTCCTCCTCCCTTTGTTAAATCAAACAGCCGTACCACATTATATAAACTTTAGGGAAGTCAGTTATAATAATGGCCTTACTATTAATTGTGTTAATTAATAATGTAAACTACACTTTCATCATAGGTGAAACGGTTTCTTTCAAAAGAAAGACGAATTGTTTGGCAATCATCACGGAGGCACAGTCAGGCACAATTAGTTGTTAAGCTCAAGAACAATGTTAGGCTTTGGTGAACAGTTGTGCTTTATCAGCTACAAATATCCCAAACCAAGTTTTCTTGTGTCATGGTGACCTAAGCTTTAAAGCAATTGGAAATTTCTTTCTTTCTTTCTTTCTTTCTTTCTTTCTTTCTTTCTTTCTTTCTTTCTTTCTTTCTTTCTTTCTTTCTGCTTAAAAACATATTTTAAGTCAACAGTTTTCTGATTAGTTCTATGGAAAGAGGATTATAAGCTGTGTGTGTAAAATCCAGGGAAAAGCTATTTCTTACGGGGCTAACAAGCCCAACATGATTATTAAAATAAGAAATTGATCAGTAGTGAAAATTATTTAGTACTAACAATATAATCTTAGACATCTAGAAGTAAGAGCTCTTGACTCCAGTGGGGCTTACAATTGTATTCAGATACATGGAATTATTTTTTGACTTCCTTGGTGTGTACTAAAGATTTTTCTCCCCACTTTTCAGAGACACACAGAAGAAAGTGGGTAATAAACTAACCCTTGTGCTTTCTGTTTCCACTTTCTTCTCAGCAATGAAAGCTTAGGGAAACAATTGTGTTGTGTTTTACAAGCAGATTTTCATACAATTCCTAAGATACAAATGATATATTATTCAGTGTAATAGGCACTACATTCTTTAGCTCTAAAAAATCTGAATCACTCCAGTGTATCCCAGCCTAGCTGTTTAGTAATAATAGTAGTGCTTTTCCCCTACATATGCCTATAATTAGATGCAGTACAAAATAAAAAAAATAAAACATCAAAAATGAATAAACTGTTGGTAACCTGAATAGTCCATAATATTTAAAACCTATTAATAAACAATAGTGCATTTCTGCATCAAAGTAATACTTAAACCAGCTTCTCAAAGGGTTCTAAAAAAAACATTTTTAATTTATTTTTTTAATTTTGGTAGATCCCATTCTAGGTGTAACTCTGGCAGAAGTTGATTCCAAAGTAGAGATGGGGAAAAGCTCTCACTGGGGATATTGCTGTTTTATTAGGTACCAGTCAATCCTGGCTAGACTTCTGGATCAAGACCCAGGCACGTGAGTTACATGCTGATTTTTCAAAATAACTAGATGCATTTCTATACACGCCTCAGGAGTTAACTCCTGCAATTTCAATGGGGACCTTTCATGAATGCCCAGCCAAGGTAGGGATACTTTGGAGGAGATCCAGAACAGTGTGAAATGCACTATTCCGGACTCAGATCAGGGGAAAGAGAGAGATCTTGGGTAATCAGGCCAACAGACTACTGCAATAATCTGGACATGAGGTAATCAGGTCATAAACCAACTGCTTTGCCATCTCTGTGGGGAGAAACTGACAAATCCTACACAAGGTTTTTCTTTCTCTGGATGTACATCTCTTTGTTATTTTATCTTATTGTTCTAGCTTTTTATAGAATAAAACACTCAGAGTCATTAGGAGTTAGGAGTTTTAAGAATCTATGTATAGAAATACATTTTTTAAAAAGGTTTTGATTGTTTTTATCAATGAAAGGCTGCCATTGATTTGAACTTCTAGGCTCCTCATCACCAAGGATGGGCACAGCTGATAGCCCTGCAACAGAAAAGACAGAAAGAGAAACTGTGGAGTGATCCCGATGAAACATCAATTTTCCTTGTCCACGTTTAGGTTTGAGATGGTTGGAACACACCCAGTCTGACACCCCATGAAGGAGCCTTGGAAAACATACCCATACCATGTAAACCAGAATAGGGGCAGAAGAGTTCACCTAAGTGTTGTCAGCATTTATTTATTTATTTAAAAGATTTGTATGGCCACCCATCTTAAAACGCAACTCTGGGCAGCTCACAATAAAATAAATAAAATAAAATAAAAACCCTGAACGATTAAAACCATAAAACCGTAAAACACAACCAAATCCTGGCACATCAGTCATCCCCTTGGGATGCCCTTACAACCAACCCAAACACCCTCACAACCAACCCAAACACCCTCATTCTACCCCAGTAACTGGGCAAAAAGCCAGGTCTTGATAGCCTTCTGGAAGGTTGAAAGAGTGGGGCCTGCTGGATCACTGGGGAGAGGGTGATCCATAAGGTAAGGGCAGCCAATGGGAAAGACATGCTTCCCAGGTCCCACTAGGTGGTAACATTTCAGTGAAGGGACCTGGAGTGTGCTTGCCCTGTCCAATCTGGTAGGATGGGCAGATACTTTCAGGGAGAGGCAGTCCCACAGATAACCTGGTCCATGTCATGCAGGGCTTTAAAGGTGATAACCAGCACCCTGAATTGCACCTGGAAGGAAACGAGGAGCCAGTGCAGCTTGTGCAACAGAGGTGTAATGTGGGTGAACGTATAAGCACCCAGCAATGTGTGCACCACTGCATTCTGGATCAGTTGTAGATTCCAAGTGTCTTCAAGGGGAGCCCCATGTAAAGTGCACTGCAATAATCCAAATGGGAAGTGACTAGGGCATGACTGACCATGAGCAAGGCGTCTCTGTCCAGGAAAGGGCTCAGTTGGTGCACAAGATGAATCTGTGCAAAGGCTGCCCTAGACATACAAGCAAGAGCTGTGAGTCCAGGACCCCCAAATTGCACACCAGTTCAGTCTGGGAAAGTGCAACCCCATCCAGAGTCAAAGATGACATATTACCAGACTCCGGGGGGGGGGGCAAAAACCCAAAGCCACTCCGTATTGCCAGGGTTGAGTTGAAGTGAGTTGCTCCACATCTAGACCCTCACAGCATCCAGGCACTTGGTCAGCATTGCAACACCTGTCTGACCCAGGGTGGTGATGTAAAGCGGTTCAGTGTAAAGATGTCGTTGAATGACTGCGCTGTCAAATGACTGCGCCATTGAATGACCTCATCCAGTGGTTTCATGTAGATATTAAAGAGGAGAGGTGAGAGACCTGAGCCCTGAGGTACCCCATGTTGCAGGGGCCTAGAGCTCAACCTCTCCTCCCCCACCACCACCAACTGGGACTGGCTGCAGAGAAAGGAGGAGAACCATTGCAAAACTGTGCCTCCTACTTCCAACCCCCACAGCTGGTCCAGAAAGATACCATGGTCAATGTTATTGAAAGCCGCTGAGAGATCCAGGAGAGCCAGGATGGTTGTACTGTCCTGAGTCCTCCAGAGGTCATCCACAAGGGCGGCCAATGCCATCTCAGGACTGTACCCTGGCCTGAACCCAGCCTGAAAAGGGTCCAGATAATCTGCTTCATCCAGGGACCTCTGAAGTTATATGTGATAATTAATCTGACAAGAATTAATCAAAGCACCAAAAGGAACATTGCATAAAGTGAATAAAAATAGAACCAAAATTGAATCCTGTGGAAGACCCACTGTCAAAGATAAAGGCTGGGAAATAGAATTATTCCACGTAATACAAAAAGCGTGGTGGGATATGTAGGACTGAAACCATTGAAATACAAATATTTGATAATCCAAATGTCACATGCAGAAAATAGATCTAATAACACCAGCACTGAAGATAGATCTATTTTAATTTTATATTATATATCTAAATATAATTAATAATTTAATTAATAAAGCATGTGATATTTGGATTGCAGCAGATCATTTAAAATCCGAGTCAGGGCCAGCTTAGTAGAATGCATAGAAACCTAGCTCCAGAAGACTGTTGACAGTAAGATGGGGAAGGAATTCAGACATCACTGTCTCTCAAGGGCCCTGGATAGGAATGAAAGGCTGATAAGTGGAAAATGCAGAGGGATCAAGGGCCAAATTTTTTAAGAGAGGATGAAGGTAGGTGACGTGCTTTAGGGATCTTGGAAAATTGCCACTTGAAAAAAGAGCAGTTTGCCAGGCTATCGAGAAGGGTCAACAAAAAGACAAGGATGAATAAAGGAAAGAAGGAAAGGGATCTGAGGGACTGGAAGCTGCTGAAATTACTTTGTTTGCCACAGTAAAACTAACTGAAATCTGGAATGCAAGGATCAAGTGCTAAAAGTGCATCTTGGATGTTTTCAATTGTGTAAATAAATCAGTTACCAAATTAGGTATAAAGGAGGAACTGCTTAGCAGCAGGAGTGAAAGTGGAATCAAATGTGATTGAAGTGGCTGAAAACTACCAGGTAGATACTAAATATTGATAATAATGTTGTTTGCCTGATCTAACAGGGAGAAATAATTAGGAAAGGCTCATTGCAACATTTTCCTCTTATCAGCTCTTGGGTGTTTATGTGTATGGCAGGAGTTAAATAAGGATGAGATTTTTTTTTTATAAGCCAGTTTTTCCACAGTTGAGGCTAAGTGATTTGGTGCTGTTTGAGTAGCAAAATTTTAGGCGGTTACCTAATGATTCTGGTGCAGATGAAACTGAAGTAATGGGGGGAAGTGCTAAAACGAGTTCTTGAAATATTCTACTAGACATCTTAGGAACTGACCAGGTTCTAACTTTGTGAAATATCAGCAATGGAAAGGATTTACTTCAGAGAGTAACATTAATAATATTCTGATTAAATTGCATTGCTAAATACAAGTAGCAGCTTTTTAGTCTAGATTAAAATTAAGAATGTTGCCTTGGCAATGGGTAGATGGAGTCTTTAACAATTCTGAATCATCATATCACACCCATATTGTGAGCCCCCCAGAACTGTGCTTTATCAGACGGGCAGCCCTATAAGTCTTTTAAAGAAATAAGCAGACCTAAGGGGTAGTTTGCCTTGTGATATCATTATTTTGACAAAACTGTTGGATTCTGGGGACACCTTGGGATGTAGGCATCACTTGCCTAGTAGTTCTTTTTTAACTTGTGTATAAAATACATGGTTTTTACATGGTTCAAATCAAATCAAATCAAATCAAATCAAATCAAATCAAACCTTTATTGGCATTAAAGGAACCAGAAATACAAAAACACACACAGTCATATCGTAAGGCTAACCAAAGGGAGAGCCGTGCTCATTGAGAGATTCGTTTACATTTACTTTTGAGTGCTGCATCCAAAAATTTAGCAACAATTCTAGTAATTTCAGGCCCGGCATCTCTCAGTAGATATTGGCAGGTTGGTACAATATTTGGCGGGTATTTACCCTGTAAATGTTTGGAAAGCAGTTCATAATGGAGTCTCAGGTAAGTGGCAATCAAACATTATATGATGGATTGTATCTGGGGTGCCGCGAAAACAGAGCCTCTCATGGTTAGGGATGCGTTTGTACCTTCTGAAAAGTACCACGGAAGGAAAGGAATTTACTCTGGCCGGAAAGAGTCCCCTGTTGTGGGGGAGATGGGCGGGGGAGAAATCCAACAAATAAATAAAGAAGGCCCTGAGCTGTGATGGAACCTCAAGATCTTACAAATAATGCACCATCTTACCCAGGTGAGTTTCTATACCTAACATAGCAGGCGAACAGACACAGGGTTGGGCAGGTCTAAATTTGTGATATTCTAAGTCTAAGAATCTCTGTTTAATAATCCTAAATATATAAGTTTCATCCAATAAATATAAATCATCCATTTCAATCCCAGTTTGCTTAAGCTTAGACAAAATATGCCGAGACCAGAGCAAGATATATTTATCCATATTAAGGTGTAATAGCAAACTTTGGGGAGCAGCTCTAAATAAAATCCTGAGCCAATATTTAATTGTTATTAACCAAGCTTTGGTTTCAATCAGACACTGACCAGCTTCTAAGCAAATTGTGAGATAGGAGACACACTTGGGAACCCCCAAAAGCTGCCTCAAAAAAGTTGCCCAAATGCCCTCTATTTTGCGATTGAAAGCTCCCTGCCAAATGGGCATACCATATAAAATTTGAGAAAGGGGTTTAGCATTAAATATTCTAATCGCTGCAGGTACGCATTGATTTCTTCTTGTAAAATAAAATTATTCAATCTGAGCAGCCGAACAATTAGCCAAGTAGATTGTCTTATTGTGATGAGTGACGCAAGAAAGATTATAACTAAATGTAATGCCAAGGTATTTAAAACTTTTGACTTGTTCAATTTCCATGTTACCCATGAACCATCTCTGTGGGCACCATCTTTTGGCAAATATTATTACCTTTGATTTAGAATAGTTGATAGTGAGTGAGTTACGCTGAGAGTAGTTATAAATGCATCCAAATATCTTTGCAAACCCACTCTCGAATAGGAAAGAATTGTGGTATCATCAGCATACAGTAGTAATGGGGTGGAAAGGCCACCAAGCTTGGGAGGATGACCATTAATAGAGCTAAAAGAGTGTGCTAAATCATTCAAAAAGAGATTAAAGAGATGGGGGGCGAGAACACAGCCCTGCTTAACCTCCTTCTGGGTGGGTATTCTCTCCGTTAAGTGACTCTTAGACAAATATTTTACTTGGCAGGAGGTAGCCGTATGGAGTTTTTTTAGTAAAAAAAGCAGTCTCAGGTCAATTCCTTGCTTTGTCAATTTGGCCCACAGTAAATCCCTTGGGATAGATCAAATGTGCTTTTGAGATCAATAAATGCTACGTAGAGCTGCTTCCTTCCTAAATTCAAATATTTTTCTATAAGGAAATTCAATATGAGACAATGATCAATAGCAGAATATCCTTTGCAGAAACCTATCTGTTCAGGGCCAATTATGTCATTAGAGTATATCCAGTCAATTAAACAGCGTTCAAGATGTTTAACATAAAGCTTACCCAGGATTGATAAGAGACTGATAGGTCGAAAATTACTAGGCTAATCAAACCCTCCTTTCTTATAAATTGGGATTATTATTGAGTTACGCCAAGCATTCGGCACTATACCATGGTGGTTGATAAGTGTAAACAAAGTAGCCAATGGCTGGGCCCACCAATTACTATGTTTTTTGAGTAGCTTGGCTGGAAGCCCGTCCGGACCGGGTGATTTTCCTATCTTTAAATCAGCAATTAACTCGGTAATTTCATCTGTACTCACTGGGGGCCACAGTGGTAAATCTGTAGAGATAGGTTCGTTAACCTCGATATAAGATGCTACTGGGGCATCAGACAATGTTGAAAAATGTACTGCCCATTGCTGGGGAGAAATCGCAGGGTCAGCAAAGGTGAGTTTACCATTTAGGTTGCTCGAGGTTAATCTCCAAAAGGATTTACTATCGTTAGTTTTTATAGCCCTGTACAGCTGGTCCCATTTACCCTGGAAATATAAATTCTTTTTCTTAGATATAAAATCTTGAAAACTTTTCTTGTATTTTAAAAATTCATTGTGTTTACTGGGATCCCCAGATTGACATAGTTCTTTAAACTTGGATCTCAATCTCTTTTTTCTGCTAGAGCACTCCTGATCGAACCAAGTGGTGGTTTTTAAGACAGCTGACTCTGTCGGTTTGGCTTTAGAGCTACAGTTACGAATTAAGCAAGAATAAACGAAAAGAGCTTCTTCAATCGAGTTTGAATTGATTAGCTCTGATCAGCAACCTAATCATTGGTTCCGACCCGAGTAAGATATGAAATTCCCTTTCTAGGGCTGGAGACCAACTAATTTTTTAAAAGATTTTCTCTGGCTCACGCTGTCAGAAAGCGATACTCATTGGAGATTCGACAGGTTGCAATTTAAAACTATAGCCAAAAGTAAATGGTCACTTTCAGTGCAAATTTCAATACCGAAAGAGGTAATATCTAACAGTAAGCTAGGTGAACAAATAACGTAATCAATCACACTTTGACCCTGAACGGATCTAAAAGTAAACCTCTTTGGGGCTGGGAAAAGACATAAGCCATTTAGAATTATAAGATTATGTATTATACACAAATCTAACATCTTACTTCCTGCGATATTAAAAACTTTATCATTAGATGAACAGGGTAAATACAGGATCGGCAGTAAAAGCTCCTCACCATCAAAACCTGATTTTATAATCCAATCGTGGATGTTATCTCCAATTCTGGTATTGAAGTCGCCAGCCAAAAATAGCTGATCAGCAGGAACTTTTTAGTTAAAAGCAATATATAATTGGAGAGTTTATCCCAATTAACAAAATATTCACCACCTTCCACGAAATGAGGTTTTTACATTTGTTGATTAAATTTCTCTCCCCCCCTCATCCCCAAGTCTCCATACTTGTAAAAATTATCCAGTTGAAATTTAGCAAGCTAAACTGCTCCCGCGTGTTGTCTAAAGCAGGGTTCCTCAACCTCAGCAACTTTAAGATGGGTGGACTTCAACTCCCAGAATTCCCCAGCCAGCCCAGGGGAATTCTGGGGGTTGGCTGGGGAATTCTGGGAGTTGAAGTCCACCCATCTTAAAGTTGCTGAGGTTGAGGAACCCTGGTCTAAAACTTTGGCTGTTGGGCTTCTACTACTGATACAAGCATTTGACAGCATTGGATTCCTGTTAGGAAAAAAAGTTAGCAACTTTTTTAATGAATTAACTTTCTCTTGACCTTAAAGCAAACCAACAAGAAAACTTGCAGGGCAGAGTTTAGGGCTACTAAGTGAATCATCACCCACATTCTCTCTATTTTATACATCTCTGAATTATGTCCAGTTGGGGAAAGTAAATAGTACAGACGGCAACAACTCAGGCACTTATAATGCTCCCAAGTTCAACTGTGACCCCTCAGCCTAATCCTTCAATCCAACAAGAGCAACCTGCCTAAGCACCAGAGTTCAAGTGCCCCACCAGATATAGTTCAGGCATGCTCCCCCTGCCCCCAAGTGCTTCATGGGAATAAAATCAAGAAAGGGAGAAACCTATCCTTCATCTAGCACCTGGGGCTGCTTGCAGGAGTATCTGTGCTAGAAGAGATCTGCTTCTTGAACTGTCCATACAACCACACAACATTGCATGGTCACATGGACGGTGGAAGAAGTGGCAGGATTGAAATTTGGATTCTTCAAAGAGTCTGGCATTGCTTTAGCCATGTTAGGATTCTAAACATTTGGGGGGGGGGGGATGTATGTGAATAAAAGATAGAAGAAGGCCCTTAGCCATCTCAGAAAGCTTATAAGGTGCTACCCAGCCCCCAGCCCCAGTCTCTTCCCATCCCCCTTTTTTTTTCCTGGAGAAAGAGACAGCTAGTTGCAATTTATCTTGCCTAGCAGCCATCCTGCCTAAGGTCCACTGGAAGTGAAATCACTAAATTCACTTCTATGGGGATTCCAAGCAGAATTCATTTTAATTCCAAGCCTTTAGTCATATAAGAAAAGAAAAAAAAAACATTTACTTGATCTAATAAATAATATTTTTTCCTTATGAAACAAATTGTACTTTTCATCTCCCGTTTAGTTGGGACCTGACGTTCTTGATCATTTTCCTTTTGTCTGGTCTACCTTCATACCTGGGAGAAAGCAACATTGAAAAGGCAATTTTACAGTCTCATAAGTAACTTTCTTCTATTTATTTATACCTGGTAGATGGGTCAGATTGTTTTTTCCCTGTGCTGGCAATTCTTACAAAGTATTATGTGGCTGCTAAATGTTTTCCAGTAATGAAACAATGAGGGCAGAACATGGAAGTACAGTTTTCTTGACAAAATGGGCAATGAAAAACATCAGTTCCACGTCTCAGGGGATATTACAGCATGAAGGTATCAGCTTCTTCTAGTAAATATTAACTCGAAAAAGTGGCTGCATATTGTACATATGTCTAAAATAAAATGCATGTACAATAACCTCAAAACATTAAGAATGCCATCCAAAGGCAAGGCTTTGCCAGTCTGATGTGGGATTAGTATTCTCCCCCCACCCCCCGCTATTGTTATATTAAATGCCAGAGAGTCCAGGGTCCCAGCCAGTTTGGTTTACATTTTATTCTCTTGAAAACTAGGAGAAAAGAAAAAGAAAAGCAAGCAAGCAAGAAAAAGAGTCTCAGCTGGTGAATTTGGAACACCACTTTGAAAAAATTATAAATGATTTAAAATGCCTTGAAGGATGACTTCCAGTATTAAGAGATATACATACCCTTGCATGCCCCCTCCTCTGCAGTGTCCTCTTAATGTTTTTTCAGAATACATCTAAATCCATATTCAAATAAACAATTCCATGCTTATATACTGAAAAGTTTTCATTTGCCTTAAAAAAAATTAGAGAGGATTGAGATGTATCTACAGTATTTATACCTACAAATCTTGCCTACGGAAAGGAAATTCTTCTCTGATTAAAGGATGATGAAACACAAATGCATTGGGATTTTAGACTGTAATCCTCTAAATATTTTGTGGGAATAAACCCTGGTGAAGAAATTGGCACTTACTTCTGAGTAATATGGACAGGATTCCACCGTAATGAGTTTCATTTGTTCTATACATCTATTTCTGATCAGTTTTGATTGTTAATCTAATGATGATGGTCAGAGCCCTGGAAAAATGCAAGTTGGCCATGCTATTTGGTGATGATGAGGAAAGCCAAAGTCCAACATACGTGGAGGAAAAGTTGGTGGAAAGCTGAAAGAGTCTATGGCTACACCCGGGCTACACTGATTCCAAGGAGGTACCTGGTTCATAGAGAAGGCAAAAAGTCAACTGTATCTGCTCACAGTTTGGAAGGCCTTGGGCACAGAGAGCATTGGGGTAGGGGTTGTTTAGAAGGACACAATCTGAGCCCAAGGGGGCAGGTGTGTGCTGATAATGTGGGTGGGCTGTATCTACATGACAAGGTCCACTCAAAAGATAGACCACAGATTTTCAGCTTGGGAGGATTTGTGCAATATCTGTCCATTTATATTCCAAGAGGCAGAATTCACAGCACCGTGGGATTTAAAGGAAAATATACAATTTCAGTGGCTTCCAGAACATCAAATAAGTTTGGGTACAATGAAACAGCAACTAGGTTTGGCATCTGTTCTTCAGCACATTGACACCAACAAAACAGCCATGGGAGAAGACAATGCATCAACTGGTTGTCCTGGAATACATTTACTTTAGGAAAATAAGCCAGGGTCTTACACTTCCAGCTCTCTGAGTTTGATCAGAGCAGAAACATGCCCAGAGAAGGAACCACTTGGAGTCCTATATGCAAAGAGGACGTTCCATGAGGATGCACTTGGCAAAGTTGTATTAGTCCAGAATGCTCATAACCCCTTGAAAGCCATTTTGGGGAACATTTTTATTGTGTGTGTAGGGGGGGGAACCCCTGCTTAAAATTGCGGAGATTACTGTAGTTCATATTCCAGGCAAATGAGTATACATATTTGATATATGGTTTAATGCTATAGTAGACTCTTCTACCGATGAAGGCTAGTGAGAAGGACAGAGAGTAGTTTAAGCATGCAATTAATTGGCTATTGATCTGAGTAGAAAAGCTGCCACTCTGAAACCAGATTCAGAACTTCAGTTTGTGAGGACACTTGTAAAAACTAGATTGCCCCAGTACTTGAGAGATGTTTCTGCTGTAAACACTTGTTACATACAGGAATTTCTTTCTGAGGGATAGTTTTTCCTGTGTCTAAGTAGTGGTGGAGATACTTTTTCAACTTCATGAGTCTCATTAATTTATTCATAGAATTTGTAGCTATGGCAAGAGGAAGAATCTACTGGCCTGGTACAGCTGTTGACATTACTCTTTACAATATGTACTTGATATTCCTCTAGAAACCAAAAAGAAATAATCTAACATTCATAACTGACATGGGAAATGTTGAGTATAGACATTCTGAGTCCTGTTCACCTTTTTTTGTATCAGCAATTTTTCCCCTAAACACCCAAAAATGTTGAGTCTTTCTAGTAAAAAAGTACTGTAATCATCAATTATGTTTTATCAATTAAATTATATTTGTCATGATATTGCAAGGATTGTGGTTACTGATCATACTTCTTTATTTGGTTAACTTATATAGCCACCCATCTCACATATGTGACTCTGAGCAGCGTACAAAGTTAAAAACACAAAATACAATAAAATAACCAAAAACATGACAACAAAAATCATTAAAAACAATAAAAACCATTAAAAAACAGAAAAAATCCCATTATCTCTGGGAAAGCACACTCAATTTCCCTAGCAATACAGTCACTTTGTAGGCTCCATGCCCATTTGCCAGTCAGCTGTTTCAGAAGATTGCTTTTGACTAAGAATTGAAAGAATGTTTTAATAGTTCAGGATATCCATAGTTAAACACAATGTGTGAAAGGGCAATTCAATCTATGAAACAACTTTTTAAAAAGTGAGAGTGCTGGGGTGGATCTCTATTTGAACAGTATTAGAACAGCAGAAGACTGTTAGTAGAATGTGGTATTTTCCAGCTCAGATTTTTTATGGTAAGAATTTTGAAACTAAGTTATTGATAACAATGGATTTTCCGACTGAGGGGTGCAATGAACTTCAGAGAAATCAGGTTGTACAAAAGTGATTTTACGTTCATACTGTGAGGTCTCTTAGGCTTGCCCACAGGAGGAATTTAAAAAGTCAAGATCATAGCTACCATGTTAACATTTCGTACCCTCCCATGATGGTCCCTAAGTCACTTGATACTTCGCAAGGAGAGCGTGCATATGGGCTGGCAACTTTCTACTGGTATTCAAAAAATGAGCCTCATTCATATCAAGTGATGCCTCCTATTAGTAGTTGATATCCATGTAATGGATACCCTTTAAGGCAGAATGTGGGGCAAGCAAAGAGTGTGAAAGTAACTATCAAGCATAAGATGACTTTATTTCTGCAGAATAGAATGTACAACAAAAAGCTTGTTTGTACTCATATAACTGAGAGTAACATTAATGATTCTGTGGATGCTCTTAATGAGAAGGATGTTGCTGTTGATTTGGGAAAGAATGGTTCAACAGAGGCTACGCCCACATATGTGACATCTCACGATCGACTGTTACTTTGCCATCACAACTGAGGGACTATGTCCTTTGAGAATAGATGCTTTTAAAGACGATCCACATAAGTAGGCTTAAGAACTCTGACACCATGATAGATTAAAATTGGATGTTTTTAAAATTGAACTGTATTCTTTTTACATTATTAGAATTATTCTTAACATTGTTATTGTTCTTAAGAAGGAAGATAGGAAGGCCTGGCGCAATATGGTTCATGGGGTCACGAAGAGTCGGACACGACTTAACGACTGAACAACAACAACAAAAGTATGTTCATAAGTTAATCTCCTGTCCATGTCTTTACCTGCTCTTCAGCTTTTCTAGATCCTGGTAATAAATATATTTGTCCTGAAACAAGACTTGTTTGTTTTTATAAGCAACCAGCATGATAATGTGCTTCTGAACTCCTTTTCTGTGTCCCCCAGAGAGGAGGAGGAGGAGGAGACAGGACAAGAGACCAGAAAGGAAAGAAGAAAATGTAAAGTACAAATTAAAGGTACATTCTGGGTCTTCAAATATTAAGAAAATTACTCTGTATCATAAAATATGGGGAATAAAATGAAATAAACAGCAATGCCTCAGAAAGTCTTGGCAGTATCTCATGGGGGACACTTTGTTTCTCTCCTTAATACAGAGTCAGTAAAAAAAGAAAAATGTTTTGACAGGTAGCATGTCTCCAATCCGAAAATACAGACCTTTTATCCCACATACACTCATCCTAGAGTCTGCAATCATGCCAAATACTACACGCCACACTCACATTTCTATACAATTCACTCAGAGGAATCTTCTGTTTCAGTTCTGTACTCAATGTCTCCAGATCTGGGAAGACTCCTGAGAGCTACATCCCCACCGAGTTTGGAGATCCTGGGTTGGGGAAGACTTCCGGGTTATTTCTTAATATGCTCCAGAGCTAATGCAAAGGAATCACTTAACTTTGGGTTATATGCTTCATATTAGTTCTAAAACCAATATTTCTTCCTCTTGAACTTACCAAATCAACATTTGCATGATAGAAAATTTTCTGATTTTTTTCCCATGAGAAGGAACAGGTGATTTCTCCTTTTTCCTTTTCACAAAATTCACATTTTATTGCCTGCACGTTCTGTTCACCCCCACTATTTTTAAACTTGGCACAAAGTACACACAAATATTTCTATGCATATTTACATGCATGCCTCCTAATGTATCCATTTTTGTATATACCTTCTACAGACTGTACATTTTTTGCACAGTTTCACGGTAAATGATAATTTTGTGCATACTTCTATTTAATAGATGCCATTTTGTTTGTTTGTTTTTTGTTCCCATGGTAATAATACATACAGTTTTGAGTTCTGTTACAAAATTCAGTACGCATTTGCATTTTAACTTCCATGTATTTCAGAAGTTAAAACTCAGTTGATTGAGAGAGAGATGATATAGAGATAGAGGTAATGTATGCCCTACTACAAATTATTCATCCATTCCTACTCTTGAGTAATAGCATTCTATCAATTTGATGACTCTTGTTTTGCTTTTTGACCCTTTTTATATTGGTACAATTTCTCTATAGTCTCTGCTGGATAATTTGGAGGTGTTTGTGGTGTTCCTGCTATCTCTGCTTTGAAATAGATGCAGGAAGGAATGTTTCAAAAACATATTGTGAATGAAACACAAGTATCAGGCTGAAACTTTGCAGGATTAATGTCTTCCAAGATCCATCTGCCCTGCTATTTTCACCAAAATGTTGCCCAAACTTTGCTCACATATGGTTAAAGGTTTTATCATATTAAATTCAGACCAATACATTCAGAAATTGGTCTGAATAAAATGTTGTCACCTTTGAATCTCAGATTATACATTGAAATTGAATCATGCCATCTTTGAATCTTGAATTCAAACTACCATGACTGAATTGTAGATCTCTACTGCCTAGATCTTTAATGCAGACACCACATCCTTTAAAAGCAGAATAGTACTACAGGTGGATACATTTATTATAAATTATTTTTTTCTTATTGTGACTTTCCTACTTTACATCTCAAGACTCTGAACAAAGACTAATTGCTCTTATAAATAGCATTTCTGTGTTTTCTACTTTTCTATCTGACTCTCCATAATTTGGAGTTTAGGAAGCAGAGACAGTCATTCAAAAGTTCTCCAAGCTCAAGTGTGCTGGAGTTATTGCTGTTGCTGCTGTTATCAATTCATGTCCTTCCTACAATCAACTGCTTATTCCATTTCTGTGCTCTATTTTTATAAATATTAGGTAACTGTATTGCATAGACTACATTATTAAATATGAAGTGATATTGTGGGTGAAACTTACTAAAGTGTTTTTTAAAGCAACAACCAACCAAAAACTATTCCGCCTGAAGGGTAAAGCTGTTACTTTGAAACTAACTAGGTCATCTTGTACATCATAGCAATTTTATAGTATCTTATAAAACATAATAGGTGTTTGCAATTAACAGGAAAGACAAAAGGACGTCTCAGGGCAAGGTGGACTTGATTACATCACTGGGAACCAATGTAGTTTTGCTACAGCATCTTACATTAGCTGAATGGATATATAAAAATGCATTCTTAAATTCACTTCATTAATTGTTCCATTTACCACATCTGTGAGGAGCCAATGGGGGCCCTGAACCAAAGCTCCCCAGAATTTGGGTCTTGCATATTATTTCCTATAATGCAATCCTTGTGAGGCTGATTCGGTCTGCAGTGATCGCTGCAAGCAATGATTCAGTCCGCAGCACTGTCTCCCCTAAGGTCTCAATCAGCTGGCCCTCAGGGGCCATCCCTCAGCATTAGCCTCCTAAAGCCATTGCCTGGTTTCTTGCTTCTCAGTAGGAACAGCTTGTCTCTGGGGTGAGGTTGCTTCTGGACTCCCACAGCTTCTGGATTCTTTGATTCTTAATTCATTTCAATCAAAACTGTTTTCAAGTCATCTACCCTGCTGCAGGGTTTCTGGTCATCCTGTGATGACAGTGTCCTAGAAGGGGTACAAAAGTGAGCATAACTAACTAACCAACTAACTCCCCTGTCCTGGTAGTCTGGAACTTGAACTGAATTTCTCCACCCAAGATGACCCCTCCCCAGTCTAGTCCTTCAGATCTTCCTGAGGACAATGGTTGTGCTCTTGTAGGTGCTCTTATAGGATACAGGTACAGAAAAAAAAAATATCAATCTGCTTTTTATAGGCTCCGCTATATAGTATCCAGCAGCAAGAATGAAGAGAAGATTTGTGTACAGAGATCCCATAAGCAATATTCTCACTTGTTCTTTGTATAGGAATTATGAATCATCATTAGCAGATAATATAATAATTCCTTGGACAGGAATAATAGGCAACTGACATGTCATAATTCTCTTCCAAACCTCTCACTTCTTTTTTAAAAATATTCCTGGAGTTCTCTTTTAAACCCAGTTGAGATATATGAGAACTATATCTAGGTCCTTAAGAACACAAGAGAAACATTATTGATCATACCAGCAAACAACAAAAAAAGTGATAACAGGGGAAAATTCAGCTTGTCAACCCGCTCAGGAGAATGCCCTGTTATTTATGAACATGCTAAAATAGCCTTCTGGTTACACAGATTTAAAGATGCAAGTAAGAATGCTCAATAATCTCACCCATTATAAGATATAAAAATGTGAATATGTTATTTGAGAAAGTTACCAATCAGATAAGACTTCTGTTCCTCTTGAGTGAATGTCCTTGTGAATATGGTATGAGACTATTATTGTATCAGTGATGCCTGCAACTCATTAGTGAAAAAAGGAAAAAAAAATGCAATGTATGTTCTTTAAGTTAGAAATCCAGGCAATAAACCCAGTATTGGGGCATTATGTATAAGCTTTCTTTACATGCCTCAGGAGCAGTATGTATTTTATTCAAATGCATTTTGACTTTAAAAGGATTCCTCAGTTTTAAATTGCAGCAAAAACCTAAAAAAACCCCCCTTCTTTAATAGTGTTGAGTTAAACTGCATCTATTTTCGAGAAATTCTTTACTCCTGGCAAAAGTGGATATATAAGAGCTCCGTTCAAGTGTGGAACTACTATCACCCACCTCCTCTACATGGATGACTGTAAGCTACGAGTGAATGAGACACCAACTTGCTGATCCACCTGACATGGATCTACAGTGAGGACATTGGGATGTCATTCAGACTGGAGAAGTGTGGCCAGATGGTAGTAAAGAGAGGGAAGGTAGTTAAGACTGATGGGGTGGAACTACCAGTAGGCCACATATTAGGCATATAGACCAGCTACTAGTACCTTGGTATCCCACATTCACATGGGAACCACAATGAGAAGAGGAAGACAGCAACATCCAAGTACCACCAAAGGATAAGACAGGTCCTGAAGAGCTGGCACAGTGGGAAGATGCTGGCTGGGGAATTCTGGGAGTTGTCCACCCATCTTATAGTTGCTGAGGTTGAGGAACCCTGTGGTAGAGGACCCAAGGTTGAGGAAGACACATACCACCCATGGGGTGAGAGGGGATAGATAGATAGATAGATAGATAGATAGATAGATAGATAGATAGAGTTCTCAACGGCAATGGGGAGGAGGTAGGGTTGTGCTGCAGGGCCACTCAAAGAAATGCTGTGACTTCGGTGTGAAGTATCAACGTGGATCTTCATACAGAGCTTTCCTACCCTGCAGCATTTCTTTCAATGGTCCTGTGAGTTCTGCTGTGTGATTATCTGATCATTCTAGAAAGAACTCTTGAGTAAACTTATTGAAACTTGTGCTGCACCTCTGAGAAAATGCATATGTGAGTCATTTTAATATAAAGAGAGAGAGAGAGGGAGGGATACAGAGAGACAGGGTCCAGACAGTCCTTCCTTCCTTGTCAGCAACAACACCTCTTTTCTGTTGTTCTATGCTGGCACCTCAACTCCCAGATGACCAAACATTGAACCCTGGAAGTCCACAAAAGCAGACCACTATAACACCATCAGAAATCCTGTGCAATCAGGGTTTACAATTGTGGGAAAGCCTTGTGTATACATTTATGTGTGGGGTGGATGTGAGAATAAGCATAGAGCTAGAGAGTTAGATCCCTTGTTCACTCTCCATACATTTCTCTTCTACATGTAGGGTTAACATCTGAAGAATGCTACAATCCAAACCTTATCAAAGTGGTAATTTTTATAGCTTATTTTTTTCAGCTGGCAACAGCTTTTCAAGTCATAGTCTTGTATTATTGCAAGAAATAAAGTAGACATTCTGCATTTATTCAGAACCATAGCAGGAGCTTCCATGCTGTAGAGAAGTAGATGAATGTTGAACTAGAGACATGGGTTTTGAATGTTGAACTTCGAACGTGGGTTTGAAACTTTTGTTCCTTCCACAGCAATCTTCTCAGTGACAATCAGAATATAATTTTATTCCATTTTTCTGTTTACGTGACCCACAGAACTTGATGAATTGCTGACTGTTGGCCCCACACCTATATCTGAATAGGTCCATTCTGAGTACTAATCTAACCCTATCAGGATGATTGGTGACAGAACTCAGGAATGGGTTGCTAAAAATATTTTATGTAAAGCCGACTAATGTGCCAAATGCCCCTTAAACATTTTTAACCTTCTTCAGGCTCATGTGGTCTGGTTTAATACAATTTATCAGTTTGTCTCTGAATACTTCTGGTATTCTCTCATTATGGACTGTTGTAGGTTAGAAATATGCAAGATTTCCCAGGTTTAGTCAATCTATTGCTATGGTTTTATTTAAGAATGCTAACAGCTTGCACCTCTAAAATATTTTAATTAAATGAGGCAAACGTGTTTTGTGTTTTGGAAATGTACCAAAATCCATAGGCACATCAGGAGTTCATTTTCAGATGAGAATTCTTTAAGGCTTTTGACGTAATATGTTCTAAAAGTTCTTAGCCTGGAAAGTACAGAGGGATATTTTTGCCTTTCTTATGAACCTTTTCCTTAGACAACAACAATAACCTAACTCAGCTTTCCCCAACTTGGTATCCTCCAGATGTTTTGGCCATTGGCCATGCTGGCTAGGGATTCTGGGAATTGAAGTATAATACATCTGGAGGGTAGCACGTTGGGAAAGGTTGAACTACATTGTTGTATTAGTTTTTTTTATTTTTTTAATCTTCAGGTAATAATTTAATATTCAAAATTAGAACTATTCAGAAGGATTTCATGTGATTCACATATTCAAGCAAATGTATCTGATTTGCTCTGCCCAGGAAAATAAGTGTAAGAGAATTCAGCAATCCTTTGTTTTTTGCATTTTGTTGAATGTCACAATTCAGTTCTCAGCTTAGCCCTCCCACCCCCAGTTAAATATGGAGAAAAATAGAGCGAAAAAGAAGTCTTTTAGAATAAAAGGTGTATATGAAAAGGCTTTTTTGTTTTAATGCACTAATAATGTGGTTTTAATTGTAATTGCAGATTGATGCAGAAATGAGATGCAAGGGACTCATGAATGGGCTGGCATGGGCTGGTTTAGATCAACCCTCCCTTATCCAGAAGGCGAGAAAACATATTCCTTCACCATCTTGACCCTCTTATCCAAAGGAGATCAAACTAGGAAAGAGAGAAATGTTGCTAATTCAGATAAGCAGTTGGGAAATGGCCGGCTCCAGCTTTAAGAACGGCAATTTGCTTTCAGGTCTGTAGCCTAATTCTTTCTTTTGGGTTAATTAAAAGATGTTTGAGTGTGACAGGCACTGCAAGATCTCTCTGCAAACCGGGGGAGGTTTATCCCCACCCCGTCTCTACGCTCAGAAGAATTTTACTACAATGCAGCAAGGTTGTTTACCTTAGCTCCTTCACAAAAGATAATCCAACAAATTACATTAATTATAAACCAATATGTTCTGTTCAATTCCCTCATGAGCCAAACCTGGGTATGAGCATCTGCTCTTATTTTCTAAACTGGGTTTTGAGGACAAGATTCACAACAATGCTCAATCTATAATTAACACACACACAAATTAAAGATGCAACATCCTTTGCATCCGCCTTTGGAGGCAGCTCTGCTTCCGAATAGGCACTGCATTGTCCTGGCAGCTTTTAACTCAGTTTTAAGAAAGGTTTAAACTATTTACATTTTTGTTGAGCTTAAAATAAACATGAACATATTTTCCATATTGGGTGTGTGTGTGTGTAGTTCATTAATTTCCCTGGGTGGTGTATTTCCCTCCCACAGCACCTTTAGTTGTGGTTCTTAGTATCCCCTGTATTGCATCCTCTGGATGCCAAAATATGGTTTATTCAGTCATTATATATACAGCTTGCTTTGTGAAGAAATGATCTGTTTGCAATATGCTGTTTAATAAAGCTGTTTATTTGTGAGGATTTTGGGGGGCTAGTGTTGCTTCATTTGGCTAATCAGAGTTCTGTTCATCTGACCTGGTTACCAAAGACCATATATGCAGGAGAAAATGCACTAGAACATCACCAAGAGTTATTGCCTGCAAGTTAAAATATGGGAGCCTAGCAGAAAAATCTAGGTTTTTTGGGTCCTGGCAACGGTTTGTAAATACCACCATTTCTTTCTCTATCCTACAGTGGCTAGGCTAAGGAGAAGCAGTCTGCTGATGTCCTATCAAGACAACATGGGATGGAAACAGGCCCAATTTCCCTCAGGCAACAATGCTCTTCTGTGAACTCAGACATTATATAATCTGGACGTGAAGAAACTCTATACAGGTAGTCCTTGCTTACTGACTGCCTCATTTAATGACCATTCAAAGTTATGACAGTGTAAAAAATACAGCTTTGAAACCAATCCTCACATTTAGAACTGTTGCAGTGTCCCATGGTCATGTGATCACCATTCAGGTGCTTCACAGCTGGCTTCCGATAAGCAAAGTTAATGGAGAACATGGAAATAAAATCACAAGTCACGGTCATGTGATGTTTTGCTTAATGACCAAATGGGAAGGGAGGTTATAAGCCCATCGCAGTCATGTGATTTTCCACTTAGCAACTGCGGCGCTTAGTGATGGAGTTGCCAATCCCAACTGTGGTCGCTAAGCAAGGACTACCTGTAGGACTATGTACAGAGAATATAGTTAGTCCTTTCCGTGTAAATGTCTACACAAAGTAGCTGCATTACACAGGGCCACAGACCCAAAATAGGCAAGCAATTCTTTGCCAGTGGCAAAGGACAGTGACTATTGTAGTCTATCTGGAGGTCCTGGTTTGTCTTCCCCACTACAGAGGCAGAGTTTTTATTCTTCTCCCTAGGCTGATTTGTTCACACCAGAATTTTGAAGCTCCTTGAAATCAAATAACCTCTCTCTGCAGTCCTAAATACGATACTTTTAGTATACAGGATATATTCTGGTCTCGGTGGCAAAAAGGGGCTGCCTTTCTCCACTCTGGAATGAGATCCTTGGCTTGGCAAATCCTCTTCCCAGCTCCCAGACATTACTGGGAGGAACTTTTCCCACTTAACCCAAGCCCCATTTGCTCTTTGTTGTTGGGATGCAGAGACATTATTCTTTTACAGTACAGAAAACAACTGAAAGCCTGCGGGGGGACCGCTAAGAAAACAAAACAAGACAAAACAGGAAGGAACATTATTACTGAGAGAAACGAAGAATGCAAACAACAAGAATGTGTGTATTGTCTGACTTCGTCTTTTGTTTGGGAAGAACCTAACGCTGATGTGTGAATATGTTTCCATAGAAAATTCTGAAGCTAATGACCTGAGAAGATGCGGTACACGATTTGTTTGCTTATGGGAAGGAGAGAGACCATGACGGAGAAAGAAGCTGGTGTTCAGAGGCTCAGCTAAATGTCAATTTAGCCTCAGAGGCAGGACAGCACACGGAGCTGCCTCCTCACACAGTCCTTAGCTTGCCATACAGTCTGGCAAGGCCCCTCCACCGTTTCAGACAAGAGTCTTCTTCTCCAGTTCTCCTGGAAGGTACAGAGGTTTCAGATTGGGACCTCTTGCTGACAAGACAGATATTCTACCACTCAGTAATGGCTTTGGCAAATCACTGTCTTGCAGCCTCAAGTTTTCAACTGACATAGGATTCCTCAAGAGGGCCAGCCTCTCAATTTTGTGCTGAGCAAACACAATACTGCATTAAATATTATTAATCCATTCAAGACATTGCTCTCAGTCCATGAAATGCAGTTTTAAACTTGTTGATTTCTGGGACTGGTATACAAGCACGGATCTAGTAAGAGGACTGGAGGCCAAAGAATTTAGATCGTACAAGTACAGACCTTGTGATTTAGGGAAAAAAAAGAGAGATTGATAAAGAACCCAAGAACTTGTTTTTGTGGGATAACAGAAATATTTTTGCAGATGGAAAAACATCTACTGTACTTGAATCCATCTTGAAATCTGAGTGTGTAGCCTGTTGTTGCCGGGCATCACCACACTATGCATGTTATGCTCTTTCCTTTGAAGTAAGTTACTCCAGTTAGGAAGTTAGGAAGAACTATAGGCTTCTGTAAAAGGGCATGAGTGCCGTGAAACAGATCCATCCGTGAACAGTTGGTGAAGGAAGGGAGTTAGGAGATGCAGTCCTTGGAGAAGGACACAAATCAACGAAGGCCTGGGAGCCACGGCTAGGCCAAAACATTCTGCTGATTCTCTATGCAGAAGCCCACCAGACCAGCAGCTGCAGCTTACATTAAACCTGGGGATGGGACAATGCATAAATGAGCAGCAAGACAGCTTCAGAAACACAAGGGACAGCTGGGTAACGAAGTCTATTCTTCCACAGAGGAGAACGGCTATGGGGCTGGTCTTGCCATCCACAGCCCCCAGGATTCTTGGCCTGAGAGAGCCACCTTCTCATGTATCACAGTAGGTCTGCTCCTGCTGCGAGGATGGGTCAGGGGGACAAGCTATGAGGCATCTTGAAGAGGTGACTGATTTGGCCTGGCCAGGACTAAAGAAGGGATAGGAATCTTGGTACTGTTGTCCTGAGACAAGGGCAGGGCCACTGGGGTAGGGTAGGGTAGGTAGAGGACAGCTGGCCTCAGTCTATGGGGCTCAGAGCCAGAAGGGCAGGGAAGTTGCCCAACTTATAGGCAGCTGCTCCTTAGGCAGCCAAGTCCTATACGGTTCTCCTGTGAGCAACCATTTTCTAGATTTAAGTGAAACCTGTCATCAAGAAGGAAAAATGAAAAAAATGTGTGTTGAGGTGGAGAGAGAGGGAGAGATTTCATTAAGCCAGGAACAGACAGTCTTATGGAACCCCAGCACTGTGGAAGTGATAGCACTATAAAGCATTTTTTATATTATTGGATTTTGGAGTCATTTTGGAGTATTAGGATATTAGATTTCTCTGTATTTACAGTTAGTTTTAGGGCTGCCAGTCTGAGCTTTTACACTGTCTGATCTTAATATTATAAATAGCATTCTTCTGATTAGATGCCCCCCTTTTTGAGGGGGTAATGCTGCAAAGCAATGTATTAATTACACTTGGGGTTCCCCCCGCCCACCTTTGGAGTGAGTTCAGTTTCTAGAGGATTAAATGGCATTTCTACATGTGTAAGGCATTCAATAAATCTGAATGGCATTTATGGTATGATTTTGTTTTTATTTATTTGCAAAGTGCAACAGGGTATTTATCATTGAGACCAGAGTGAGGTACTAGCTTGCTGGAAAGACTAACCCAAGAAATAACTTGATAAATAAAAGCAGAAAATTTGGAAATCATTTTGTGTGGGGGTATGTGTGTATATATAGCCTCCACAAATCTCGTTTGACTTCTAACATTTTCTTGGCAAAGAGGGAGAAAAGGTTAGGGTTAGAATTTGCCACTCTCTTCTTCTGGGTTGTTTTTTGACTTCGCAAACTAATTGAAAGCTTTGGGATCTCCTGGTGGTCTCCAATCCAAGTGCTATAAAGATCTAATCCTGCTTAGCTTTTCAAGATCTATCAAGGTTAGTTATATGCTATGACCTGCTGCAGGCCACCTTAACAGGCCGTATTTCCAGTCCTCATAGTTTGGACAAATAGCTTGCAAAAATGTAGACAATCTCTGTTCAGGCCTTTGGACCCTCTTCTGTTCTCATGTTATAGTAACAATGTGATAGCCTTGATAAAGTAAATGCTTTACATGCAGGCAGTGAGGGAAGAAGAACTAGAGCCTATAGGATTCCATAACCAAAATATTTCCAGCTGCCATGCATCCTGCATAACTCAAGAAGGCTGACCAAGCAATATGTTCCAGGTGGACTCAGGAGCAAGACCTGTTGAATTGAACAGGATTACCCCAAATTATATGCATTGTGGTTAGTAGTGAGTAGATGGATCCAAGAACTAGGATCATTAAAAAAGAAGTTGTAAGAACCACAGGACTCAGTTCCCAACGAAAGCAACTCCCATTGAAACCAATACAAGTTCAAAGAAAAGTTCATTTATTGGAAAGTAGTGTACAGCTCTAAAGCATTGATGGAACTGAGTCATTTGCTCCAATTCTTGCCTTAGAATTGCCAGCTGATATTAGATATGCTGTAGGGAATGCAACCATTAGTTCTTCCACATAGTTATCTATGCAGTACTTCAATGGGAAACAGGAGTCAGTAAACTTGAATCTAATCTCTGGATAAATATTTTTACCTACTGGTTAAAACCACACCATAACCCCTAGTGGATTGACCCATCTAATATTGGCAGATAACTTCCAGTCTTCTTGGAAAATAGCTATTCAAAAGACACCGAGCCTCTATGGTTTGTCCAGTGATGCCATCTTAACTTTAGAGTCAGATCAAGCTAGTTCAATATTAAGGCAAAGGATCTTAGACACAGAGGGCCAAACAGAAATTGCTGCCTTTTCTCATAATATCCGGGCAAAATCCAAAAGGAGTTCCAGCAATATGTAAGAACCGCGGTACTCAGTTCCCAACTAAAGCAACTCCCACTGAAGCCAATGCAGATTCAAAGAAAAGTTCATTTATTGGAAAGTAGTGTACAGCTCTAAAGCATTGATGGAACTGAGTCCCGCGCACGCCAAAACTTAGTTTTACTTCACTCCCGTTTCACCCCCCCCCCCTTCTGTCTTTGAATCTCTTCTGCGCATGTTGACAAAGCCCTCGGGTTCCCAGGTTGGCACGGCCCTGGAAGTCCTGGGCACCAGATAACAACCGATCTGTGCTTAATGGGTCACATTCCATTCCCCCCCCCCCCTTCTACTGTAATGGCAGAAATGAGCAAGCGAACCAGCAGCGCTGGATTGCGAGGTTCTGACAGAAGTACAAAATGTGAATAGCACTTAGAACATTCTGACTGAGTTAAACATCACTTGGTTGTACTTAGAAGTAATTCTAAGTTCAGTGGAGCTTACTTGTTGGAGGATAAACTTTGGACTCAGTCTTGACTCTGCGATGTTTTAGATTCTCTAAATCAGCTGAGCGGTAGTGATAGCATCAACTCTTTTAAAATAATAATGTTATTAAATATTCCAATTTAAAAAAATACAAACTAATACAAACTAGAAAGAAAAAAGAAAAGAGTAAAAAGAAAAAAATAGAAAGTGCATAAAAATAGAAAGAAAAATAGAAAACAAAGAAAAATAAGAATACGGTAAAGGAAAAGAAAAGAAATATATAAAGAAATGACTTCCCCCTTCATCACAACAAGTATAAACAATTTTAGTAACTTATTACCTTCTCTTAAAATATAACAAATGATGTCTTCTTCCCATATCTCATTTTTTATCTATTAACAAAACCTGAAGTTGTTTCAGTCCTAGTCAGCAAAAGTCCATTAAGGGTTACCAGAGATCATAACATATGTATTTTAACCTTGATCATATAATCCAACTTTATATTCCTTCCTTTTACTTTTAACTGATGTTTTAACAATCTTGATGTTTAATCCCTTCAAATAATGTCCTAGAATTTGATTACTTTTCATTTTTTCTTTGTCCCTTCTTGCACAATCCTTCAAAACTTTAACAGGTCTCTTTTGAAATCCAATATAGGAAAGTTATCCAAGTCACTCTTTTGGTTTGTTATTTGTACATCCCTTGTAATTATTAAGACATCAGCCAGTTTCATTTGTATACCCAGTGTAGCATCTTTTCCATATCATTCTTGTAGCCTGTCATTTTTAAATCCACTTTCAAATCAGTCTCAGTCTTGTCTGGTAAAACTTGTTCCTCTTCTATAACATCTTTTAAACACAGTCTGTCTTCTGAGTACATTGTTCACAAATATCTTTGATTACGTCCAATGTTAAAGTATTCTGCTCCATTCTGTATTAGTAAGTCAAATGTAAGTGTTCTTCTCCTTTAATTGTAATCTTTAGTTCCTTCTGGTTCCTTCTAGTATCTAACCTTCAAAGTCCCATCCTATCATTTTTTTTAGAATTCAAAACAAAAGCAGTTTTCCACCGGAAAGATTCTTACAATTAATTTCAAAATCTTATTTCAAATCCGTCTGGACCCTTAGTCCATTTGTAACTTTCCAAAATTAACATTCTAATCACCCATTTACTGTTTACTCCAAAAAAAAAAAAAAAAAGATTTTTTTTGCCTTTATACTTGTATTTAAAACTTCTTTCGCTAAGGATTGAAGGAAACTCACCCTAAGTGCTATAAAACTTATCACTCCAAAGATTCTTAATAGTTGAAAAGCAATTAAAAAGTAATTCCAAAAGTGATTAAGAAATGAGGCTTGACGAACCTTGTGTCCATATAGGCTACATTACGGCTGTGAGCTTGGTTCAAATCCCTCAACTCCCAGCTGCTCGACTCACAAGTCAACCACAAAAATCTCGGTTCCTGCAATCTACTCGTGAGAAGCAGCTGTCCAGAGTACATGTGGGTAATCTCACGATTTCTCCTTTTTCCGGAGAGACTTTGCCAGCCAGAATTCACCACCTGGCCACCAATCTCTGCTGCGATGCCATCTTTGCTCTTCAGGGACATCTAGTTCATCATTGATCCTCACCGGAAGAGTGATAGCATCAGTTCTGAAGAATGTGGGAAAATGCATCCTTTTGCACATTAAGACCATGGAGAGATGAGGTTTGATCATGAAGTTATAACTAAGCTTGTGGAGGAAATGGTGAAAGGGTCTAATCCTTTCAATACTGTGAACCTCATGGTCACCATCTGTTGCTCGTAATGTTCCTTTTTTTTCTATATAATGTTATTAAAAGTTTTAAAAACAAAGATAAAAACTAATACAAACAGATATAAAGCAAGGAAGTAAAAAGAAAAAGAAGGAAATAAAAAAGAGAGCTAAAAGTGCAAGAAAGAAAGTAAAAGTAAAAGAAAAGTAGAAAAGAAAGAAAAAAGATACGAAGAAGTAGCTTCCAATCTTCTTGACAGCAGTTATAAGTACAGTTATAAATTTACCTTTTTCTCTAAAGTTACATCATGACTGTCTTCTTTCTATCATCTATCTAATTGTCAAAACCATAGATCATAAATTCATTTTTTTTCTGTTTCATGAAAAAAGTCCATAAGGGGTTTCCAGTCAGCAATAAATGTAGATACTGTCTTTTCTCCAATCAAACAAGTCAATTTGGCCATCTCAACATGTTCCATCATCTTCACCCATCATTCCTCCATTGTAGGGAGTGCCAAATCTTTCCAACTTTGGGCATACAATAATCTCGCTGCAGCTATCATATACAAAAACAAAGTTCCATGACATTTTTCCAACTGTTTGTCCATCAATCGCGAAAGAAAAACCTCTGGTCTCAGTTGTATATTAATCTTTAAAATCATTTGAATCCAAAATTTTCTAGCTTTTTTACACATCCATCATGCATAATAAAATGACCCTTCTTATTGTTCACATTCCCAACATAAATCTGAAGTGTCTTTATACATTCTAGACAATTTCTCAAGTAACGTATACCAACGGTACATCATTTTATAAAAGTTCTCCTTAAGATTATAACATAATGTAAAGTTCAATCCTTTCAACCACATATTTTCCCTTGTTTGATCTGTATGTTATAAACAAAATGTTTAGCCCACTTTATCATATATTCTCTCACACTTGTTCTTCTGTTGCTCGTGATGTTCCAAAGGAAATACATGATAGTAATAAAGAGCACTTGCGGTGTAATGATTAACCTTTTGCTGTTGCGGTACAACTTGTAATGCAGCCCCTCCCGACACATATCTAAAATGTCATGATTCATGCAATTACTGTACATTCATAAAATTAAACTGTCATAATTTCAATTCTGAAATTACTCTTTCTACATTTTTGATGATTTCTATCATCCCCAAACTCTCTTACACAGAAACACCTACTGTTATTTTTGTTTAACAGAATATCTATCCCAAAGAAAATGACCCCTGATTGCCCATTTTATAACTTGGGGGTGGGGGCTGATTCTAGTAAAGATATTATACTGCTTTGTTTTTTTTTTTAAATGTTCACATACCTACAGCAGCAAATGTTTTATAAATAGACCAATTCCCTTTAAAATTTTATTTTTCTAGTTATTTCTATTGCAAAATAATTAATTATCTCCCAACATTAGATTCTTCTCCAAGTTTACTCTCTCTATAGACCACATATCCAGGGGGCAAGATGGCAACCAAATGCCTTCTTTTTTTTTAATTTGTCCCATCCTGCTGAAACTTGTTTCAGCTTCTATTAAGTCTTGGCAGCATAAAAAGAGAAATCATTGGAACTGTGCAACCACTGGCATGTTAATTTAATAAGGGAAATAATATTCATTCTTTTCTAAAAATAAGCTTTTTTAAAAATAACATTTGTGGAGAAAAATGCTTAGAAACATCTGTAGTATATGTTTGAATTAGATATTTACTCACATGTAAGTTTGGATCTATAAGTTTTAAGAGCAGCGAAAGCTCCTGCTGGTCTTCAGCTCATGCTTCCTGATCCTTATCATGGATTCCCCTTCTGATCCTACCAGGTCTTCCTCCTAATTATGCAGAAGAAATTTGGGCAGGGAATACTGTATGTCATACAGGAAAGCATTAGGAGGTCTTTTGAGCTACAAATCTGATTTAAGTTCATAAACATAATCCTTCATTTTAGAGAAGGCCAGACAAAATTGAGTAGTATATTGGGGGGTGGGTGGGGGGGTGAGAGGGAGGGAGGGAGGTCTATTTGGCAAAGGAAAATGTAGAACGATTTAAAACATTGAAGCTCCCTTTTCCAAACATCCAAGACAAAAGCATTGTCTGAAGGCTGGATTTTAAAACTTAATTATTTATTTATTAGATTTTTACCCAACTGCCATCTAATAGACATGCAGTGACAAACAACAGAAGCCCAATACAATAAACAGAAATACAAAACAGGGTTAAAAACCATAAAAACCACAGTTTGGTACTGTACCAAACAAAGAGGCAACATTCTTCTGAGATATGAGAGTTGGAAACACTGTTTTCAGACAATGTGATTTTTCCAGGATTTCAGATTTTGCATAACAGTGCATAAAGCCTCTTCCATAATCGCTAACTGGCAACATGTAGCAAATAGGAATTAGAGGAATGATCCCCAATTCTGAGGGGCCCATCAGGAATGATGAGAAGGATCACGGGTATTAACAGAAAATGGCCGTTGTAAGACATTTGGCAGGCCGGGGAATGCCAGCTTCTCAAAGGATTGTGTTGAGCCTAAAGAAGAAGTTATTTGCCAAATCACTTTAAGTCACAGGTGGGATCTGATTTCCAAAATGCAAAATTACTCTTTTGAACATGCAAAGTAAAATCTTAGAGACAAGTAGCTCCAAGATGAAACGGAGTTGGAAGCAGAAGAGGTTTTGATTCCTTACAGTATTTGCTCCCACAAAGTACTACAAAATATCCATTGCACCAAAGGCCAGATAGAAATCTTCAGAAAAATACTCATACAAAAGGCAAAACTTATTTAGGCAAAGCACATACACAGCCCACACAGCACACCCAAATGAAATATCTTCCATTTGCACCACATTTTTTAAACATATAAACAGGCAGCACCTACATCACAGGCAAAACATGTAAACATGTAAATGTATCATTCCAAGATGCTTCCTGGACACCTTCTATCACTCTTTAGCACATCTTCCTTTTTTTCTGAGCAGTGACCTCACTTCAAAACAGAAGCTGCCATTTTTTAAATGATTCTGATCCTATGGAACCCAGAAGCATCCTTAAATAAGGATGAGGATCAAGGAAAATCTGAAGAACAAGAAGGAAGAGAGGGAGGAGGAGGAGGGAGGAAGAGGAGAAGGAGGAGGATTGTTGGGATCCTAACCAACCGAACATTTTGCTTTGTGGCATATTGGCTTCTCAGCTGAAATCAGTGAGAAACAATGTCAGGAGAAACAGGGCCCAGAAGACTTGTTGGCAGGTCTTAAGATGAGCTGCTCTTATTAGGGTGATTTTCTAAAGACCACACTGTGGTGACCTTGTGCCATACGCATCCCCTTTCCCCTACTCCAGTAGGCATCCCCACGAGACAGGTGGGAGCAATTGGCAGCGTGGGGGAAGGAGATGATTGGCAGCAAAATCAGAGATTTCCCAAGCCCACTTGCTTTCTAGATCTGAAACATTAGTCAAGTCTTGTTTATTTATGAGGCGGACAAATCCTAGTTGCTTTTGTTGTTTTTTCCATTATGTTATATATGGTTTCTGCTTTTAATTTTGACAATTGTTGCTATTTTCAGGGTTTTTTTCTTGTATTTTGGGAAGGGGCAGGTCTTTGGGCCTTCTTTCTTTTCCAAAATCATTTAGCAGCTATTTTGGGCTCATGATTTTTGCATGTGACCTTTGGAGACCGCACAATCAATTTTCAGCAATAATAATCAGAGAGGATCCATTCCAGGGGCTGGAAAAAAAAAGGGGCTCAGAGTCCCCTGGGAATAGCAAGTATTCTCTGGTTTCCAGGAAGAAAAAATGCAATTCCTTCGAAAAATAAATAAGTGCTTTATATCTTCATATAAAAAGCCTCTGTGCCCTGGGGCTTCTGATTGCAAGGTGCCAACTAAGAAGAGGGCTACTTCAAAAAGGCAGATGGCCCTGCCATCTACAAATCTTAATTCTTCATTCACCTCAATACTTTTGCATGTTCTTTAGCACAACAAAGGCCCCAGGGGAGCATAGCTCTGTCAATCTAATTAATACTGCTAATTGAAGATTACTGGATTCGTTGACATAAAAAAACTGTTATGACCGGGGCCCAAGTTACCAGATGCATAAAATAGGCATCTGAATAGGTGCACAGAACGCTGTTTCAAGTAGGTTACAGGATCAGGCCAGGCGTTGCTCTAGAATCTTAGAAGTCTTCCTATCAGTTGCTATTCCAGGAGTGTCCAAACAACAGATCTAGACCCCAATCTGCAGTAGGTTCATGAGGGTTTCCTAAATTACTTGTTAATAACAGCAACATCGTGTCATTCCTCCATCCTCCAAATGTTCTAAATTCTGATTATTGAAAAACGATGAAAGCTTGGGGTAAATGGGAAGATATTTTCATGGAGAAAGTCTTTGAGCATATTTGGTATTTAAGTCTTTCAAGAAAAGTCTTGAATTCTACACGTGTGTTCCTTGCATCAGTGGTGGAACTTTTAGCAAACAAACAAAACCCCCATCACCAACAGCACAATTCCAAAATCTGGGTGGTTCTTAGGCTAAAGGATGCTTTCTTAGCTTGGAATCCAGGGGTGTCTGTAGGATGTGGTCAAAAACCTCAAGATGGAGGATGAAAACGATGCTATTGAAGGCCTACCTCTGCAATGCACATTAAAAACAGGTGGCACTTCAATTGGACTATTGTGGCCACCATCTTGACTTTTCTTACCCTACCCTGTGGACATCCCTGTTGGAATTCAACCTGGAATTCTCTGCAAAGCATCTGTCCTCTGGCACCAAGCCATAGTACCTCTTAGGTCAACAGATTTCCATATCATGCCTTTCAGAACAATTGCCCTTTGAATTATATCATGCTTTCCCTCCCCCAGTTCGGGAATTGTGTGTTTGTGCGTGCATGTGTACTTTAATGCTTTAGCTGGTCTTGTATGCCTAATGCTTGAACATGTTAAAGAAGCTTGCCTGAATCAAAAAGTGGCCAAGAAATTTTAAATAAATAAAGCCACAAGGTCTCAGAGAAATGCTGAGTCTCCCTTTTTTGCAACAAAACCTGTTGATGCTGGCGTTGGAGGCTAGCTCCTTGTCAGGAACACCATGTAAATTGTAAAATTTATGAAAATTAAAAAAGGGACGAATAGCTAATGCCACCTTGCTGAAACCCAACTTAATTGACTGCTTATATTATTTATAAAACATGAAAAACAATGTGTCACATTTTTCCTTAAACACAGCTTCGGAGCTATGAAGGAATTGAGCCCTCTCTTTGTCCCGGGAGGACTCAGAACTCTTGCGCTCTCTCTGGCTACTCTCAGTGCCCTGACCATAATGCAGGAAAAGCCAAACTTGCTTGTCTTAGCCTTTAGCTTGGAGGTTTGAAAACTAGCCATGAGAGGACACTACTCCAGCCCAGTTAGGCCTGCCATACTCCATGCGGCATTGGACTTCTGGGGCTGAAATAAGCTTCTTCAAAACGACACTGAGTGAATGATTCAAGAGAGAGCAGAGCATCGCTGAAATCTAGCTGCTGGTCTCAACCACCCACCCCCTTTCAAGATGGGGGGCAGTTTGTGGGCCTCTCACCTGCTGCAGGACTCCTTAGATAAGCAATTGGTGTGCTTTGAAATGAAACTGGCCAGACCTTCGAAGGGAGACATTCGCAGAAAGAGAACCACTTCAGTGAAAGCGACCTACAGGGTCAGTACTGAGATTCTGAGCTACTTCCTGACAAACCTCTAAAGAAAGAATTGATGCTCTTGATGATCCTCATCATTAAACAAAGGACTTTCTGGTCCTCATGACTACAGATATGAAGATCAATCAATCAATGCCCATCCTGTTAAAGATGGTTTATGCAACTCTGTTTTTTCTCTGCTTTGTTTTGCTCAGAATCAGATCTGGAGGCCTTCAAACTAGACTAAGGAAACAGGTGGGGAGACTGAATTCTTTCTTCCCTCCGTGAGGCAGCAACTTTTTCTTCTCTTCTCTTTTGTTTTAGTTATTGGCAACCCTTATGTGAAGGATGACCTGGAGAACTTACTGCAGGAGAAGGAATCCCAGACTGGGGCACCCCGCACTTATTTCTGAATGAAATAAAACTGCAAAGGGAACATCATGCTACACGATGTGCAGTTTGACCCTGAGAAATTTATTATTATTGGATCACCCTGGTTCTACATATGCAAAGGCATAGGGAATGGCTGGCTGCCGTGGCGACCGAGGCCTGGCAAGGCCATGCTGCTATGGATCATCTTAGAAATAACTGGGGGGAAATGAGCAATGTCATCAGTGCTTTCTAGGTATCTGTTTATTTATAACATCTGTTAGCTGCTGTAGTTTATATCTTTTATAATCCCAACCAGAGTGCAAAGTAGGATTAAAAGACTTAAAATTATATCATCATGAAAATAATATTACTATGTCTTAAAATCATAAAAGTACAACTTCTTAAAATGCAGCAGACATGGCATGAAGTGGAGCAAATCTCCATGGCAACTGACATCACTGGCATAATTCTGTAATCCCGCAAATGACATATGTTACATCATTTGCATCATTTGCAAATATTAAAATATTTGAGAAAAATATTAAAATCACTCAAGGCAAATTACCAAAAGTTTTCTTTGATTTGATGAACAATTTAGGGCTGGTTGATATATGTATGGAGACGGAATAATGGCAGTTCAAGAGAGTATTCCTACTTTCCTGAAGGACATAGATCCTTTTCAAGAATACACATGATTTGGACTTCAAAGAACTTGGCTACTAAGGTTTCTGAAGGGGAGATATTACCAAAGGCTTTTTCGGATCATAATCCTGTGAGTTTGGTTTATAAAAGAAAATCTAATTCTTGTGGATGGAGACTGAACAAAATGTTGCTACAGAAAAAAGCAATAGTGGAGGATTGTAAAAAGAAATTAAAAGAATTATTTGAAAATAATTTAGGTAAAGGCACTGATTTAAGAATGGTTTGGGATGCAAGTAAAGCTTTTACTAGAAGGTATTTTATGCAACATAATAATGAACTTAAAAAGAAGAGTCAAGAGAAAACACAAGCTATTTTGGGTGAAATAAGGAGAAAAGAATTAAAGAAATTTCCAGGGAAGATAAGTATTTCTCAACAAATTAAGTTTTTACAATGACAATTATCTATGTTTACAGTAAGAGAAATGGAAATAAAAATGAATTATGTAAAGCAAAAAAAAATTGAGTTTGCAAATAAACTAGGGAAGTGGCTGGCATATAAATTACGAAAAGGAAAAGAAAAGGAAATGATATTAAAATTACAAGAGAGAGAGATTGTATTAATGGGCAATGTAGCCATACAAAAAGCATTTCATCAATATTATTCTAATTTGTATAAATGAAATGACATGTCTCTAGAGAAAATAGATGAATATCTAAAGAAACAAAATTTACCAAGGATTGAAGAAGAACAGAGGCAGATTATGAACAGACCTATAACAATAAGGAAAGGTTCTGAAGCTATAAAAAAGATTAAACTAGGAAAGGTGCCTGGACCTGGTGGATTATCAGGTTCGTATTATAAATGTTTTGAGGATGAACTTTTACAACCTTTACAAAACATGATGAACTCTATCCTACAGGGAGGAAAGATGCCAGAGAGTTAAAGGCCAATATAGCATTAATACCCAAAGAGGGGCAAGATTTTAACTTTAATAATTTTGACTTTAACAAGAAATAATAGGCCAATATCATTATTGAATAATGACTACAAGTTGTTCACAACGATTCTAGCTGATAGACTGAAAATAATTGTGCAAGAATTTATTCATGAGGATAAATGTGGATTTTTACCTAAAAGACAGTTAAAGGACAATATTAGAAAAGTGCTGGACATTTTGGAATATTTGGAGCAACATAATGAAAAACAATTTGCATTGATCTTCTTAGACCCAGAGAAGGCCTTTGATAATTTGAACTGGGCTTTTTTTTTTCAGGGTTTTGGAAGATATGAATTTTGGAGAGAACTTTATAAAATGGGTAAGATCGATTTATACTTCACAGAAAGCACAAATAATTGTTAATGGAGATCTAACAAAACCCCATGGGATACAAAAAGGAACAAAGATGCCCGCTGTCTCCTCTCTTGTTTATTTTGGTTCTTGAAATACTGAATAGAGATATAAGATCAGATTTATTTATTTATTTATTTATTTATTTATTTATTTATAAATCAAACTTGTATGCCTCCCATCTCACTGTACAATTGACTCTAGGCGTCAATCTCACTATACAAGTAAGTCTAAGATGAGAGGATTGTGGGAGTAAAGATTAAAAAAGAAACTTATAAATTAAGGCCTTTTGCAGATAATTTGGTTTTGGTTCCGGAAGATCCTTTAAAGGGATCTTTAAGAATTTGGTTCATTAGCAGGTTTCATGATTAATAAACAGAAGACAAAGATGTTAACAAACAATGCCACCCAGAGTCCCCCATTCTAGGGGGATGGGCGGGGACAAATCAAATAAATAAATAAATAAATAAATAAATGTGAAAATAGAAGATCAAACATTATTAATGAATAAAACAGATTTTAAGATTGAGAAGAAGGTAAAATATCTGGGTATTACTATGACAAATATGAATTGTATATTATTTCAGAATAACTATGTTAAGACATGGAATGAAGTTAAAAAAAATATATTAAGATGGGAGAAATTACAAATGTCATTATTGGGAAGAATTTCTGTGATAAAAATGAATGTCTTGCCTAGAGTGATGTTTTTGTTTCACACAAAACCTGTTTTGATAACCATTTAAATAGTGGCGAAAAGGATATATCTAAATTTGTGTGGCAAAGGAAAAAAAACACGAGTTAAATATAAGGTGTTACAAGATGCAAAGGAAAGAAGAGGGTTGGGTTTATCTGACTTGAAACTGTATTTTGCAGCTTGCTGTTTGGTTTGGATGAAAAAGTGGTGTTGCTGAGAAATAGAAGGCTTTTGGAGTTAGAAAGGCATGACCTGAGATTTGGGTGGCATGGATAGTTGTGGTATGATAAAGTCAAGGTTAATGTGGATTTTAAAAATCATTATGTTAGACGTGCCATATTGAGAATATGGAATAGATGCAAAACCAGGTTGTGCCCAGAAACACCTTTGAGGATCCCAGTACAAGAAGCATTTCATAGACAGGAAATAACAGACAAACACAATTGGCTAACTTATTGTGAGATTCTAGCATTTTGTCAAGTAAAATAAAATCAAGAGAAGAACTGGTGGCAGAGGGATACAGTTGTCAATGGTTGCCCTATATACAATTATTAGAAAGATTTAAAGTAAACAAAAGAATTTATAGTTGAAAATTGTAAGACTGAGTTTGAATAGAATTGTGTACAAATGATGAACATGTAATTGCTAAAATGTATACATTTTTTCCTGAAATTGGAAACACGAGAAGAACAAGTGAAAGAATGTATGATAAAGTGGGCTAAAAATGTTGGTTATAATATACAGATGGAACAATGGGAAAATATGTGGTTGAAAGGTTTGAAATTTATTTTATTTATTTTATTTTTTATATTTTATGTATTTATATATATTTATTGTTTTAATGCTTTGTGTGAGCTGCCCAGAGTCCCCCATTGGGGGGAGATGGGCAGAGAGAAATTTAATAAATAATTAAAAAAACACATTTATTTATTTATTTATTTATTTATTTTTCAAATTTATATATGCCACCCATCTCACTATACAAGTGACTCTAGGCAGCATTACAGATAAAAAGCGATGAACTCGTATCTCTGTCTCTGTCTCTGTCTCTATCTATCTCATATATATATATGATGCTCTCTCCACTTTTTAGTTTGCATTGTCGTCTAACTTTTTAGCTTAATTTTAACTTGTTGTAGTCTTACAAGAAGTTAAAATTGAGCTAAAAAGTTAAACGACAATGCAAACTAAAAAGTGGAGAGAGCATCTTCAGGCTACCAGCCACCTCCAGTGCTGCGAACCCCCGTTGGGTCCCCCTGCAAGTTGGCAGAGCCAGGTCTTAACACCCTTTCGGAAGGCCGGCAGAGTGGGGGCCAATCTCACCTCAGGGGGCAAGATATTCCAGAGGGCGGGAGCCACAGCAGAAAAAGCTCTCCTCCTCGACCCCGCCTTCCTCCTGGGAGGAAGAGATGCTACCAAGGGAACGATCAGATAAAAGGGAGAAGGGCCTGCAACTGAGTAGTGGGCAGAGAAAGAAACTTAGAAAGGACCCGCCCTAACCGATCAGGCAATAAAAAGGGATGGCGGGGGATTTGTACTTTCAGACTTGCAAGATTCTGTTAACGTAGCCTAACAGTAAAGTAGAAGTAGCTCATCTGGTCGTGTTTCCTGTCTGGTTTACCTGTTAGGGCTGACAACCAGGGAGTGATCTGACCATGGCTAATGTTCCCCATCTTCATATTATGTTGTATTTGTTCTGAGATAAAAACCAGGTCTAATATGTAGCCACCTCATGAATCAGGTCTGTGATTACCTAGGGCAAGCCCATGGTTATCATGGTGGCTGCAAATTCCTGAACTTTCTCTGACTCTATCCCCAAGCAAAGTAGGTTGAAATCACCCTGGAACCTCCAAGAGCAATCTGATGATGAGGTCAAGAAGCATTTTATAGACAAGAAATATAGCTTGGAAAAATATGTGCTGTTCTAAAAGGTGAATGGTAGAATAGCAACAGACCCAGCTTGTCCCTCAAACTCATCTTCACTGACAAGACCTCACATGTGCTTATCTATGGAACTGTGCCTCTAATTATCTACACCGCCTCTGCATCACAATCATCGCTCCCTCTTCCCTACTGTATTTTGAGATTCCAGCTGATACTAATCCCAAAACCCAGGTAGCCACATTTTGGAGAGGAAAACATCTCCACCTCATCCATCCACATTTCAGCAACACATGCCAGGTCTGCCCTCTCATCCTCAATCAGATGGTGGATGAGAAGGATTTATTACAGGCAGACCTGACATTACACAGAGGTAGCCGGCAAGCAAGATCTGTGAATTTGGTGACTTGGTTTCCAGGCTGATGTCATCAGGCCAAAAACTGGAATTGGTCTATGCCCAATTCCTCTTTTATGAGAACAGCCTCCCTCCCCAGTTCCTGCCATATTGCCTTCTGCTCAACATTATCCTGATCCTCATACCTTATTCTATCTCTTCCTTGAGCTCCACTGTCCCTAACTCCTGGTCCTGCCAGACGGGAGTTTCATCCATCAATCTCTCAAAGTCACACTCCCTACACTCTTCCCAACCACCTCACCTGAGAGCTGCACTTGACTGAATCACTTAACATCCACTATAGGTAATTTTGCTCTCACCCAGGACTGGAAGGGAAAACGCTCCTAGTCTCTCACTTCAGAAAGGGGTGTCCGCTCCTCCTCCTCCTCCTCCTCCTCCTCCTCCTCCTCCTCCTCCTCCTCCTCCTCCTCCTCCATCTCAGTCCCAAATCCAACAACCCCAATCTTCACCACACTTCACTCACCTTCTTCTATCTCCTCAGATAAACAAAACTTCTAATCATCTTCTTATAGCCAGTTGCCATTGACAGTCTCAAGTTTGCTCACCATCATCTCTCTAGACCTAGTTTTTTATTACTGGTAGTAATTGCTGGAACTTTTTTTTACTACACATCTCTCAGTTATGGATGGATTTGTGTTTGCATTACCCCACTGCGTGGCAGGACTTAGCCAACCTTGGCTGGGCTCAGAAAAACTAAGCAGAGCTGGACCTTGGATACTCAGCAGTACATCTCTGCCTCAGACTAGACAAGTGATGCTGTTCGGGTGCTTACACGGTGCTTGGAGGCTATGAGGCTCTGGATGGGGAAGAATTGGCTGTGACTCAATCCTAGCAAGATGGAAAGGTGCTAAATCTTGGGTTCCCTGCATCTGGAGATTTATCATCTTTAACTCTTGACAGGGTAGCACTCCCCCGAACAGGGTTGGTGAGCAATTTGGGGGTCCTCCCATACTCATAACTCCTGCTCAGGGAGTAGTGGCAGCCATGGCTAGGGGGCCTTTGTACAGATTCATGTTGTGCACCAGTTGTGCCCAAACCTGGACCAGGAAGCCCTGCTCATAGTCATTCAGGCCCTAGTCACTTCTCGCTTGGACTAGTGCAAACTTCAACTGGTCCAGAATGAAGTGGGATACAGTTTTGGGTGCCCTGCAGTTTGCCCATGCTATACCACTGCTGAGTGAGCTGTACTGACTTCTAGTTTCTTTCCAGATGCAATTCAAGGTGCTGATTATCACTTTTAAAGCTCTGTATGGCATGGGGCCAGGGTACTTGAGGGACTGCCTCTTCCTGAGGATATCTACCCATCTCACTAGACTGGGTAGGATGGGCTTGATCCAGGTCTCCTCTATCAAGTCTTGTCATCTGGTGAGACCTAGGAAGGACCATTTGCATAGCTGCATCTACCTTATGAAACAGCCTCCCCCGGGATATGGAGGGACATTACCCTCCTTGCCTTCCAGAAGGCTGTTGCAACCTGGCTCTTCCCTCAGCCATTGGGTCAGAATGGGAGGTGAGCCCAGCATTTGTGGTTTCTTAGAGGATATGTTATGGCATCGGGTGGTGTATGAGAGTTGTTTTTAATCTTGCATATGATATTATTTGTATATTTGTTTGTTAGTTTCTAGGTTATTTTATATAATATGGGTGGCCATATAAAATAGAGGAGGAGGAGGAGGAGGAAGAGGCGGTGGCGGAGGAGATGGAGGAACCATTTAGAGCTATGATCTAGACTGAGAAAATTAAAAAAGAAAGCAATGAGAAGCCACTTCATACTGTTGCCAAGAAAACAACATGTGCAAATCCATGTAGTCAACAGAGTGTAGCACAACCCTAGGGAATGTTTATCTTTTTCTTTTTCAAATCAAATACTATGAAATTCATAGATCCAAAATCATGATAATTTTTCATAATATGACAAACCATCACCTACAGAGAAGCTTCTCTCAAACACTCCAACTAGGATATACAGATCGAGAGAAAATTATCTGTACCGGTAGGGTGGTATTCTAATCTGTCTCTTTTTTTGAAATGATTTTCAAATAAACGATTAAAAATATGTGCCTGTTTATATTTGGTGTTTTCTTTAGCATAAAGATTTCCTGAGAAAGAACATGCATAGTTGCTTCAATCAGTGGATGGAAAGTCTGTGCACGCATACGCCCATGTACAACCAGTATGGAGCATACTTTGAGCCAGTTGCACAAGCGTTCCAAAGGATATGGCGGTTTTAATACTTCTGGCCAGGTTCTTTTCAAAGCACCTCTTCTGAATGCTCTGGACTGCTATGATATGCATCAGTCCCTTGGCAGTCTAAGGGCTGGACTGGATAGGATACTGAATACATCTTTGTCTTTAATTAAAAATGTATATAGACACTGCTGGAGTATTACCATTATTAAAAGCAGGCCAACACTGCAGAAGTTAACACTTTCTTTACCAGTTGCAGTCCTGAAGAAAATAACTCTATTGAAGCAGTTGTCTGAATTAAAGGGAAAATCTTCACTGGCATCTTCCTTTTCCAGATGCATTTTTTTTTTAAATGTCCACATCAGGGGAAAGCTGTTTAATCTCCTGTCTAGTCTGAGCCTACATAAAGTGATTTGCTTGTTAGTTTAAATCATAATGGCAATTACAGAAAGGTTATGAGCACTCTAAAAAGAACGACAAAATAATGCTACACTGATGTTAAGAACAAAAGACAAAATCTGCCAAAACTCAAGAAGTATGCCATTTTAGCAAGAAAGATCTCTTTCCAGTAACAAAGGTGGGAGGGCAAAAGGGAGCACAGATCTGCATAACATGTTCCTATCCTAGTTTATATAGAAAGATATTTTGAAACAGGCCAGACTGGGAAGTTCGGGGGGAAAAATGGAAGCAGACAGTGGCAAACAATTTCTATATACAGTATCTGCCAAGAAAACTAAATGGATGTGTCCATGAAGTCACCAGGAATTGACTTTGACTTGAAAGAGTCTTTATGTTACTAACATTGAACTAGAAGAGCAGTGCATTTTGCCATAGTTGTTAAGACAGCAATCTGCAGGCTAGCTCAATCTGTGGGGCAACAGCTCACTGGTCAAGACATCTGAGGTTCCAGTTCTTGCTTTCCATGGTTCTTTAAATCAAATAACTGGATGTGGGACAGGAGAAGACCCTTTTCAAATCAAGAGCAGCAATTTGTGAATTAGAAGGTTCAGCCACTCCCATTTGCAGTCTGTTCCAGCTCAATTTGGTTTCTTCCTCAGCCAAATGAAATTTCCTTTACAATAAACACTGTTCACTTCATACCAAGATCCCAATAATAAGAAAGCAATAGTCATAGTAAGAAGCATTTCTCATCAGTGATTTAGATCTGGGAGGAGTATCTCACATTAATATCAATGTCTCTCATGGTGTGATTAAATCCTGAAGGGCCATAGTGAAAACCAGCCTATTTAGATTAATGATGTTTTTGCAAGGCTGAGCTAAACTTTTGTTTGCTTTGTGTAACACCCCCCCCTTCCCCAGAATGAATTTTGATTTTACAAAATAAGCAAGAGAAGGACATGCTGACATACCAAAAATATTACTATTTGAAACAGTACATTAAGAATAACAATGCTGTAAGTATTGGGGGCTTTTCATGAATACCTAAAAAAAAAAAAATCACATATATTTAGTAATGTTTATAACAACAATATTGGAAGGTAGACCATTTAAAGTTGCTCTGACTAAAACTTTGCTTGTGAAGAGAAGGAAGAAAGGGACTTGCATTCTAAAATAAAACCTGGTTAGGATCTGCTCCCAATTTTCATATGTTAGAAAATAAGAATTGGAACTAAATGTTAGGGATGGCTGAGCAGATATCTGAAGCTGATGTTACTTTTGGTTGGATCCTGGTACTGTCTAATATGCATCAATTCAGCAGGTGAACCATTTCCCTTATAAGCAGATTCAGTGATCAGGAAAAATGTATTTATTTATATTATACCATATATAAATTAGTGCTACCATTGTTGTTATTTTTATTCTTATGATTTAATAGCGAGATACAGAAAACTATAACACCAACAGGAAAAATAAATAAATAGAAGCTATACAGTAAAGAAAAAAGAAGATATATTATGTGATTAAAATAAACATGACCAAAAAAGAGGAAAAAAATGAATTAACAGAAAAAGAAAGAGAACAAATCCATATAATATCCGTTAATATGATATAAAAATAATTCAGTCCTTAAGCTTATCATTAAATCTAGATGATATAAAAATATATTGTTTCATCTTCTCATTTTCAGAACACACATTTCAAAAATAGATAAGAGACTCATATCCTGAATCCATTAATTAAAGTCAGGAGGATACATTTCTTTCATTTATGTAAAACTCTTCATGAGATGAGAAATTCCATGTTTTAGGAATATAGTGCAACATCATATTAAGGTCCTTAACTATAATATTTTATCCAAAATTGTACTGTAATGTTTTGAAACTAAAACAAGGCTATAGTTGGTCAAGACCGGACAATATGAATTAAAGAGCCCTCAAATTTCTTACAATGCCAGCACACACATATAAAAAGATTGAATGTCCAATCCTTTTAAAACATTATTTAATACATAAAAAATAATATGCTTTGATGTTAATTTCATTTCATAAGTATATTTTCCATTTTTAATGTAAATACATAAAAATAATATGCTTTGATGTTAATTTCATTTCATAAGAAGTATATTTTGCATTTTTACCTGGACTCATTGATTCTCCAGAAATGGATATTCCGGTTCTTCATTTTGCAAATCAAATAATGCTAACTTTCATTTTACTTTTTACTTACTTCTAAAATTGGATTGTGGGTTTCCATTCAAATACCGCGTATCTTTTGTTTTAGTTATATATATTGGTAAGCGAATGTTGGGGGTAAGTCATATTCAAAGTAAGTTAGTGCTACCATGCCTTCTCTGCAAACATCTGGATGACCACTAGGCGGCATTAAAATGTGAGAATGTTCTACATCTCTATAGCCATCTTATGGTTGTCTAGATGTTTGCAAACCAGATATAGTGTCCCCTAGAACAAGTGCTAAAACTCAGCAATGAAATGGCGCCATGTTGCTTTGCCATAGTTCACTGCAGTTTGGGTCAGACTTCCCCGTGGATAGGAATTGCAAGAAATAAGGTAGGAACATATGGGGGGAAATTTCCGGATCATGTTATAATCCCATGAATCTCCTTAGATTGATAGCTTCCCTATGGAATATTCTATAGTCCCATTGAAAGGGAGCCTTTAGTTGGCCTGTCAGCTGGCTTCTGAGCACCATTAAGTCCTGTCACTTGTTTTCTTCTGAGTGAACCAGGGTTGAGAGGGGGTTTTGTGGAATAAAATAGGATCTCCCTAGCAGTTGTAGAAGGGTGCTGTACGATGGTGGGTGGATGGTTTGGAGACCTCCTTATGGGAGCCAAATATCCCAGTCCCAGGTGTTGTGTGTTCTTATGAAGTTTAAAACTCTACAGAAAAACTTTCATATTTTTATTGAGCAACATATACACACACGTCCTCTGAAACGACTTGATCGTTTTGCCAATGTATGAATTTCCAACATCACCTCACTTCTCACTTTAAACAACATCTGGGGACAACTGTAATCTTGAGCCAACTAATCTTTCCCAAGAGAAGGTGGAAGCAACAGAGTTTATACTATGTGATTTAGGTGGCAATCCCATTTATGTGGAAGTAACTCAGTGAGATTTTCTTCTAAGCAGCTATGCATAGCGCTTCATTGTCATTCTTTAGGATTGATTTATGAACAGGCATTGGCATAGGCTAGCACACAACCATGAGGGATTTGTAGGCAGTCTAGATCTCTGAAAGTGGGAACCTAGTACACAGAACATTAATCAAACGGTGTGTACACATGTACACCCATACATGCATACCAAATACGAAGAGAATGGGTGTCAAATAAATCATAGGGCACAGGTTATGTGTAACAATTCAGCGAGCAAGAAGCTGGATGACGATGAATGGATGGATGCATTCATGTATTATTTGTTACTGATATTTCTATGCTGCTGTACTTCAGAATGTGACAGTCATCCAGCCATAGTCCTGTGTTACTGTGCCGGCCATATCATGAACAGTGTGCACCCAACACAAAACCGCCACTGGGGACAAGCTCATATTTGACTAATCAATGGTTTAGACTGTCCTTTGATAGCCTTGGCAATGTTGTTCTGTCAGAGGTTGCAAGGCCCTTGCTGGGATATTGTGGGCAAGCAAAATTCTATGTTTTCATAAACCTGGAGCAAAGACATTGTTTCCGGTAGTAATGTTGCCCTTTAAACTTGGAAACAAGGTGTTAAATATTGGTCAAGTAGTAACTGTCCCAGCAAACATCGCAATGCTGTACTCGTTCAGATCTATTGGCCGTGTAACCTTGGACATTTGAGTCTCTTTTATTGAGAGAGAATGTTGACCAGGATGTGTGGGGTTATCTCTTGTCTTTTCAGCATGTTCCGCAGAATTGTTCATCTGCGTTTGGTGTGAGGAGAGAGACCTTGGTTCAACACCTGCTCACAAAGAGTATTAATATAAAGGAGGTAAAGAGATTGTTATCTTTATGATATTGAACAAAGCCACATCCTTGAAGCTAAGGACACTAGTTAATATTTTAAACAAAGGCTACGCAAAATGCATTCCATTTTTATGCATCGAGCCAGGCTAAGAAATATTGACACAAATTTATACCAGCTGTAACTGCCACCACTTCACTGGAGTTAAATCAATTAATTTAGATGTCTTTCCTCTTATTCTAAGGACTCAGTGGGATAAAAAGCATCCTTGGTTCATTTTCATTTTATCCTTGTAACAAGTGGTAATACTATATTAACTTACAGCAAAATAGAATGATAAGTATAAAATTTGCTTTACAATTATCTCTCTCTTTGTCTCTCCCTTTCTGACATTCATATTTTAATATTCACTGCTTGCTGGAGTCCTGCAACAGATGAGGGACACATTGTTATCAGCATCAGTGCTATTCAAAGCAAAGAATGGGATTTATGAGGAATTCACCAACATTCCTCCCCCAAAACAAACATGACTGAACTGAAATTCTGCAGAAAGTGTTGCTTAACATCGTCGACACTGCACAACTTGTTTCTACAAATACTGATTATGTATGTACGCTATATATTCTGTGCCACGCAGATCACCATTTGGAGGAAAAGCCTGAGGGAATATTATTAATCTTCTCCCAGTGCAACTGTATACATACGTTAACTCAGACATAAGTCCCGTTGATTAAATGGAGCTCACTCCCGGGTAAGTGTGTAAAAGATGGTGTGTATGTGGGGGTCAATATTAAGACATAATCCTGAAGAGAATTTGGTGCTCTTGATTCAATGGCATGCTCCACTGATATCAACAGATACCTCACTAAGCTCTGCTGGATTTGCTCCTGCTCCTATTTAAATGTCCTTGTTGACAGCTCCCCATTGTTTTGTTCTGTTACAGGGATGTCCCGAGCTATAGCATTTTATATTTTCTGAAGCAGAGAATGGCAGCTGTCATTGACACCAACTGAAAGATACCTGATCAAGATATCCTTGGAATTGACAGCTCCCACTGGAATTCATCCACCCTTTAGTTCCTTCAGTGCTTCTTTGTCTCTAGAATTGGAGCCATTGGAGAAAGTAACCCAGACCCTGTCTACACAACCGTTCACAAGGTTTAGTTTTGTGGTCAAACCAGCTTGTGACAAACACTTGGAAGAATTGGATGACATTTTGGGAACAGGGCTTTCATATCTATGTAAGAAGTGTTTGATTGTTCAGTGAGATGGGAAGTTAACATAGTTAGGACATAATATTTAATGTTAAATTAATCTAATAATGTACTGAGCTGTCTGCAGTCTCCTTAAAAGACTGAAGAACAGGTCAGTATAATAGATTAGAGAAATACAATAATATTAAATTTTACAACCCTAATTGTTTTGTTTTAATCTGATTTCATTTGATTATCTGCATATAAGTAAGGCAAATATGTCTAAAGCCATTATGTCATGAATCACAGAGCTAATACCATTTAGCATTTACTACTGTACATGAAGTGCATCATGGTAGGAAATGCCAAGTAATCAGGCAATGCTTTCATTTCCTTGAAAGCTTGCAATGGATAAAACAAACTGTGGGCATGATTTAGCCCAAGTTAAGTACTCTAACAGCAGAACCTTGTATATGTCTACTCAGAAGTATGACCAATATGTGTGTGCGCGTGTGTGTGTATACCTGTGTGTGTGTGTGGGCATCTGTGGGTGGTATCTACCTGAAGGGAATACAATCTACTCCCAACTCCCCATAATTCACCTTTAAAATAGGAAGGTTGCTTTAGATTCAAAATATAGTAATAGAGAGAAGTTTTGTTTTGTTTTGATTTCTATAGTCTTCCTTCCTTTCAAAGAGATTATCTTATTTTTATTCTTGGGTAAATACAGGTATGTAAATAGTCCACCCTAGTATGCATTGATTTATATTTGAAACTTATAGAGCCATAGGCTGCACACAATCCTCAGGGTTCCTCAAAGTCATAGGTCAAACAGCAGTGGCATGAGTTCCACTGACTTTTTTTTAGAAAAGAAAAATAAATAGGTGGTATCTTAACTCACCTATAGACCTACAGTAAATAAGAATAAGAATAAAAAACAGTGGCAATCTCCAAGATCAGCAATAATCTTCAGTTGTAGGTGGGGCAAGAAGCACAAATAGAGGCACAGAATTGGGCAACCTGGGAAGATACATCAGAATCCTGGTTGGATCGCAGGAGTGACAATTAAGCATCTTGCTCTCTGCCAGGGCATTTCTTTAAAATGGGATAGATGAATGTCATTGGAGATTCCCTGTAAAGAAAGCAACAGAGGATCATGTGGCTCAGGGGCTCTACCAAGCCATCTTCTCATGGGCTGCTTGTGAGGGATGTTTTTATAACAACCCCTCAGGACTGCAGAGGGCATTGCATGCAACCTGGCCAAGGTGAAGTTGCAGAATTGCTCTGTCTCTTCAAATCACATACATCTTTCAGCTTTTACTCCACTCCTGCAAGAGAAAAATGGCCTCACAGTCCCACCAACATACCCACTATAGTGCTTGGTGGCTGAAAAAATAACTTAAGAAGTATGACTCCCTGCTGAAAAAATGTTGCCTGCTCCTGTGTTAAATAAACTGATTTCTTAATTCATGAAAAATAATAATGCATCTCATAAACTTGTGATGCTCAACCTGAAATGTTGATTGCAAACTTCTGTGTTTTTGCTTACTGAATTACTATGGTACATATTTTACTAGTATTTTGTGTTGGATACAGATTCTTCTTCAAACATCCAATTAATGAATTAGAGAGATAACTTGTTTGTTTCATAAACTCAAGGAAGGAGAGAGCTATGCTTGAATTACTGGGAGATGGGGAACAATGGAGACCTTGATATTTCTTTCATAGTGTCCTTAGCTATCAGTTTCAGGAGATTACAGGAGGCATACTTTCTATAACATTGGGAAGAATCAGGAAATAGGGTTTATGGATTTCATAATTCAAGCCCTGGGAGACTTCATGATTTAAGGTGCAGGCATTGCTTATTTAATCAATAACGCCATCGTTTTTGAAATAGCCACTCATGTGCATTTATGAATTTCTGTTAGACTGCCAGATGCAGGGATGTCAAGCATGTAAACCCTGTTCCATTAGGTCTAAGAGATATCTTTGGCCTTAGCTTATTTTTATAGAGGTATGGTATCACATGGCCTCATTCACTGTCAAAATTAATCTTGATGGGGGGTCAATACTTGGATGACACCAATAAGTATGGCTTACTGAGAAGTAGGTAAGCCACGTTTTCAATACAGCTTAGCCATGCAACTCATTTAGATAATGAAGAAGCCATGAGATTTCGATTCTTGCAATTGGTTCAACATATAAAGCACTCCAATCCCATAGTCTACATCCCACTGGGGTCTCAATCCATTTTGCCACCCTCTGAATGGTTGATAGAAATGGCTGGTGAATAGACCATGGGGCCTACTGGTAGAGTTAACAATAGTGTATCAGGAACTGGTTGTGTCATGGGAAAAAAGTCAGATGGCAATGTCTTCAGCCAGAGATTTGGGCTCTTGCAAGATCTAAATATGATAAATGACTACATCCTTTTTTTTCTGAGCATACTCGCATCTGTTAGTTAGATTTTTCTTTTATCCCGAAAACTGTCATTAAATATGCAGATGTAGCAATTATTGATTCATGGTGGATAGAGAAAATATTAAGAATTAACTTCTCCATGTTTGCAGTTACTAGGTCAATGGGAAAAAATACACAAAGGACTCAGAGTGAGTCAGATACTGCTTTAGATATCCCCACAGTACAGCTCTCTGTATGTTCTCTATTTTTCCATTTTTCTCCCATAGTTTACCTAATTATAATATATTTAATGCATAGCAATCAGCTTAATTATATTCTTAAGGTTCAATATAAAGAATAAGTTATCCTTACTATCTCCAAATAGTTTCTGAAATGTTACTGAACAGTTCATTTTACAGACAGGATAGTTTCAGAAAAGCATTCCCGTCAAAGGTCTTTTTTATCATGAACAGGGGAATTGGAGTGATAAAAATGGAGGAGGAGAACTTTACATCAAAGCTGTAGTGGAATGGATTCTCCCATTTCCAATGCCAACCCCTTTTCTACTAGATCATGAAACACTAACTGAGAAGCAGAAAACTGACTAGAAGGAAGTGCTACACTATCTGGCTAATTTATTATTTATATTGATTTATAAATGAAATGTATAGAGCGTTCAATTAATAAAGAACTCTCGGTAGTGTACAGCTTAAAAATGCCATCTAACACAATTAAAACACAACAACAACAACAGAAGAAACTGATAACACAGGGACTGAAACACCAGTGTATTGTTAAAATTCCCATAAAGGCACATAGCTTCCTTTTTTTTAAAAAAAATGTTTTTATTATAATTTTTCAATACAATAAAAGTATTAAAAAATTCAGAAAAAATAAGAAAAAAACAAAGAAAATAGAAGAAAAGAAGAAAAAGTGAAAAAAGAAAGAAAACATAGAATTATGACTCCCACCCTTCTTTCTATCAAGTAATTGCCATCTTATTCTTTCTCCTTCCTCTTTAAGCCTTTTTAATCCCCAAAATCCGTAAATCATCAATTCAGACTTCTTTCAACAAAAAGTCCATATAAGGCTTCCAGTCTTTTAAAAAAAATCCGTATCATTTTTTCCCTGACCAAACTGGTCAGCTTTGCCATTTCCACAAGCTCTGTCAATTTTATAATCCAATCCTCTACTGTAGGTATTTCATCATTCTTTGTATATATGAAGATGCACAACTTCCCAGTCCTGAGGAACTGGGTAAAGGGCAGCAGAGTTGGGGCAACTCGAACCTCCAGGAGGCTGCCATTCCAGAGGGAAGGCACCATGACAGAAAAGGCATTCTGCTGGGTCCTACCAGATGACACTGCTGAAGATGAGACCTGGAGCACGTCCGCTTTGTTGGATCCTACCAGACAGGCAACAGCAATGAGAGAAAGTTCTTCAGAGAGCCAGGCCTTAGGCCATGAATGGCTATGGATGCTTGAAACTAGGTTCTGACACTTCCTTGTCCAACGTCTAACTATAACAAGTCTTCTGTTCCATGTCTTAGCATGCTCTGGGACAAAGAAGCCTGACCTAGGCCATACATACACAGATATAATGCAGTAATCTCACCCTTTCCAAACAATGTGTAAACCAAAATTCAGTTCTCTTTCCAAACCCGTCCATCTTGGATTGCTATGAAGCATTTCTCACATTAAAAAGTAGACAAGAATCCATGTCATGAATATAGAAACTCTTCAGTAACTTGTGTGTGTGTGTGTGTGTGTGTATACACAAATTACTTACTGATTACTTCCTGTATTGTAAAAACAAAAAGCAAAAAAACACCTTGCAAAGATTGCAGATATTAAACGAAGTTAGATGCAGAAATGCATATATTAGAAGAAATAGACCCAAAATATTTATTCGTGTGATTTACGTGGGGCTTTTTAAAAAAAGTATTTGATGTGGAAATTTGTTGAGCCAAATTTAAGATTGGAAAGGAAAAAATGGGAAGAAATCAGCATTAACTGATTTCCTCCATCCCTTCTCCTTGTCTCAAATGTTCCATCATCAGAGAGCCAGTTTGGTCTAGTGGTGAAGGCACCAGGCTAGAAACCAGGAGACGGTGAGTTCCAGTCCCGCCTTAGGCCTGAAAGCCGGCTGGGTGACTTTGGGCCAGTCCCTCTCTCTCTCTCAGCCCAACTCACCTCACAGGGTTCTTGTTGTGGGGAAAATAGGAGGAGTCAGGTATGTTCGCCACCTTGAGTTATTTATAAAAATAATAAAGGCAGGATAAAAAAAATCTAAAAAAAATATTACAACAATTTTCAAGAACCATAATCCTAATGCCCTCTCTGCCCCAGTGCCTGCCCTATGGAACAACATCCCCCATGGAGATCCAGATGGCCCCCTCCCATCTGGATGTTAAAGACCTGGATGTTAAACCTGCCCTATCAGTGGATTTGTCTGTTCTGATCTTTATTGATTGAAATGGAATGATTTGCAGACACTGGGCATATATTATATTATCATTACTATTCTGGATTAGTGGTTTGGGGTGTTTATTTTTGTATTTATTTATTTATTTATTTATTTGTATAGCATATTTACATAGCCACCCATGTCACGGAGCATGACTCTGTATGTTATAATGTGGCTACTTTCGTTGGTTTGAATCCTCTGCGTGCCACCCAGAGTCACGTCTGTGAGATGGGTGGCTATATAAAGTGTTCAGATAACTAACGAGCTAAATAAATGAATAAATTCACCTCCCAATCATTGTCATCCCCACTGCAAATCTCCTGCATTTTCCTGTGCTTCTTGTTAGGATCGCTCCCCCCCTCACATGTGAACAGGAGGGTGAGCCGAGAGGAAGAATCCCCCCCCCCCCCGCAAAGCGAGGATTCCTCATTAGGGGATGACTGATGCTTAAGGACAACCGGGTTGACCCCAGAGAGGCTGCATTAGCTGCTGGGAATTCCTTTTGAAATGGGCTGTGTGCCTGCCTAGGGGGCATTCACGTGCCTCCCCATTAGCCATAAACACACATACCAGCACGTGAGCCTTGACCTCTTAATGGCATCCTCGGTGAAAAACACGGGCTGCTGAAATCAGTGGGCTTGACAGCTCCCCTAAGCTTGGCAATTTAACCTCCCTGAAAGATCTAGTTTCCTGTAATGAAAGGAGATAAGGGCCCAGATGCATAAACATTTTAAAAAATTACTGCAGGAAGCACAGCTTTTCTAGTGAAAGACAAATAAATTAAATGAGGATCTTATAACTAAACAATAGGGGGGTTCTCTTCTTATCTCAGGAGTGCTCTTCCTCATCAGCGCCATTAATTCCTTTTGTTCAGAGGCAAGTGGGCCGCCTCCCTTGCCTCCTTTCCTCTGGGTTGCCAGCCGAAGGCGAAAGGGGTCTCCCTGGCGTTTCTTGTTAGAGGAGGGTTCGGTTGGCAACTGCAAATTGCCTCTGGAGCCAGAATAGGCAAAGGGAGAAAGTGGAGGATTCAGAGACCAGCAGAGGCTGGAGAACTGAAGCTCCTTCCACCTCCACGGCGGAGCCCGGGCCCTGGCAGAAGCCAAATTTTGCAGACGCCAAGGCCCACAGCTGCACAGTAACTCGGCTGAAACCAAATCTCTCCTCTCATAGCTGGAACAGTGGAACAGTGCCTGCTTTAACGTTTTACAAAATGTCAAATCTCTCTCTCTCTCTCTCTCTCCGTACAGAACAGAGGATGGTGCTCTAATATTCATTGTCATTGTTCAGGTGCCCTGAAAATGAATGGGTTGCGTGAAGTCTCCAGCTTTGCTAACTATGATGCTAAGTCCCTTCTTCACAGAATTCATATCGCACAGAACAAATCTTGCTAGAAAACATCCTTATGATGCTTGTAAAAACCTCACTATTTTTGAGGCAAGTTGAGGATATTCTCCCATTTCTAGTCAAAACCAGGCTCAGGCAGTTTCCCAAAGTTATAACTTCGAAGAGCTGTGAGGAGCTCTGAAATTAATTCTAAAATTCATTTTTCTTTTTGGTTTTCCAGTACCCCCCATTTCCCCCCATATTTTCCTATACTGTAGGATGTTTTAGGTTAAGTTTTTTTTCTTTAAAGTATAGCCTTTTATATAACAGTAATAAACACACAGTTATATAACTATATATTTTACATGGAAATATCACATATTAATAACAAATGTTTTGAAAGAAACATTAGTTAGAGTGATTTTAACATTTAATAAAAATGGTTGGCTTATTGTTCCTTCAATACACTAGCATCTTTCCCTGCCTATAATCAATATTTTTTGTTTGTTTGGTGCCTTTGAGTCAGTTTTTGACTCCTGGCAACTGCCTGGACTAGTCCCTGCAGTTTTCTTGGCAAGGTTTTTCAGAAGTGGTTTGCCCTTGGCTCCTTCCTAGGGCTGGGAGAGAGAGACTGGCCCAAAGTCCTTGATGGGAGTAGCGGGATCTGCAAGGGGGTTAAAAAGGCAGGATGTTGGTCATGGCATTACCATTGAGGCTCTGCCCCCTTTTATGTGCGTGCAACATCCATACAGATACAAAGGGGGAGCGCTTGAGTTGTGAGGCCACAATCACCACTTTGACTATTTTGATACCCCCGGTGGATCTTGCTGGGTGGGAGTCCACAGGCATGAGGGAAGCCAACTCACCTCAGAGAAGGAACTCCAAAATCAAGCCCCAAAGGAGGCAACGGCAAGCCCCTCCTTTACTTTTTCTTTTTTTAAGTAAATTATGAACACAGCAATAGGGACAAGGTGAATCTGAACATGGAGAGGTTTTTTTTTTTTACTTTACAATAAAATATGCAGTTCCAACATGAAATGGGAGAAATATGAACCAAAGAAAACTGGAAATCAGTCAAAGCAGATAATTATCCCTTGGGAATAATTTAGTTAAATGGAATTGGGCCACTTTAGCTCAGATTAAAGTTGAATATAGTTTAAAATAATTCAAGCCATGAGACCCTCTGCAGGGATGGAGTGACAATGATATCCAAAATGACATTATTCAGTATGTATTCATCTAGAACCCAATATATGAGAAGACCGTATCGATTAGAGTTAATGGATATCCAGTGAATGTCAGTGGTATCTATAAATGTACATCAGATCCAACAGAGAAAGACATGGAGAAATTCTAGTTGCAAGACATCTTGATTAAGAAAGAAAATGGTACAACTAACAGATGATTGGAATGCAAAAGCCAGAGGAATAGAGGAACTTAGAATCATAAGGAATTTTGGACTGGGTAAGTGCAATAATTCAGGAGATTTTTATAAAGACAATACATTGTTTATTGCCAACACCTGCTTCAAACAAAGTAAATGAACATGGACATCACTGAATGGACCACATCAGAATAAAATGGAATAGGAAATAAAAGATGCAGGTTGTGGAATAGGCCATGAATTATTGGTGTCAAATACACAGGTTAAACTATGAAAATTGAACAGTGTAGGGGTGCCAACAAGATACTACCTGAAGAATCTGTAATCATCAGTAATGGAAATAAAAGGGAAGGGAAGGGAAGGGAAGGGAAGGGAAGGGAAGGGAAGGGAAGGGAAGGGAAGGGAAGGGAAGGGAAGGGAAGGTCCTTTTAAGAAGATCAGAGGAACCATAGAAAAATTTATATCCAAGGTAGAAAAACTCAGCAGAAATCGCAGAAGAGAAGCAAATGATGTTACACAAAGGTGGAAATACTGTACTACAATTCAGCAGAATTACAGAATGTCAGAAATATTTGTATAGAGGAATATATTCAGAAACTAGCTCCACTAGAAAGTGAAATATGATAGACAGCACAGCAGCCTGAGAAGGAAGGCATCAGGATCCAGCAAAATATCCACTTACCTGTTTAAAACAGTTTAAATTACTGAACCATTGCAATGACTCTTTACAAAGCAAAGTTTTGCTTAAGATCTTACAAAGAAGGATAGGGCCATGCATGGGGAAAGAAATAGTTTAAAAGAACATAGAGGAACACCAAACCAGTTAGCTAACATAACAAGGATAATGAAGAGAACATATATGAAGGTTTATTTCATTGACTACAGCAAGGCCTTTGACTGTGTAGATCATACCAACATGTGGAACGTATTATGATTAATGGGTGTGCCAGAACACTTGATCATTCTTCTGAGAATCTTTACAATGAACAAGAAGCTACTGTAAGAACTGAGTTTGGAGAAACAAAATAGTTGAAATCGAGAGGAGAGTGAAACAAGGATGTATATCATCCCCATATCTGTATGCACAGCAGGATGAAAGAGATGACAGCTGGAATCAAAACTGAAAGCTGGAAGGCTTATGGTTTGAGATATGTAGATGCTACTTGTAAGCTGAAAGTCAAGAAGATTTACGAGAACATATTATGAAAAAAAGCCATGCAAAGTGAAATATTGAGGTTAATGTTAGTTAAGATGTTAGACTGGGCTGGGGGGACCCAGATTTAAGTCCGCACTTTGCTGCCCCTCGTAAGAAGGCAGGATCTCCTATTGCCATGAACCTCACTCCCACTCACATGGAAACACATAGTGCTTGGAAGACAACATACTCATTAGCCCACAGGCTGCAATTTTCTTTAATAAATGTCCTTCTGATTTATTTGGTGGTGGGAGAGGGTTAATTTTCAGAAAAGCAATAAGCCACCAAAGCTAAAAGCTAGTGGTAAGGCACACTTTTTTTTAAAAGAACAAATACAAGAAAAGAAACGTAAAGGGCTGGAGCAAAAGCAGGTGACCGAAGTTAGTGCTTTGAATTCAGTTTTGATGGTCCTGTTGCACTGGATGTTGAAGGTAAACAAACTTTGTGTGGGTGAGAGAGTATTAGGAAATGGGTGTGCTTTCTTTGCACAGCATGCCTGTGATGTCAACTGGGTTACACTCCTGCGCACTGCATTTGGCAAGCGGATCTTGGCAAGCAGATGATGTCCTACGTGGCACTCTTGGCAGAGCTTGTTTGAAAGAGCCCAGACAAGCTTTTGGCTCTCCAGCTTCTACTTTACTGTCTCTGCCTACATGGGAGCTGGCAAAGTACAGCTACCTTGCCATCCATCCATCCATCCATCCATCCATCCATCCCATTATGAATGGTGAAAGAGGGCTGACCCTGCTCTTGCTGTCTCCTGACAAAAGTCTTTTCTGGTTGAGAAGCTGAACAGGATCATGTGCAATTGCTTAAGGAGGAGGAGCACTGAAGTAATTTGAAAGAAAGCATTCAATGGCTTCTCTCCCTGAACTTTTTCTCATGAAGATTCCACCCATAATTGTTGGGCTGCACCTTGGTGCTTGTTCTGTCCTTCAAAGGGCATTTATCAGTCATCATGTATTAAAGCTTTGGCAATAATTCCAGGCTGGAGCACATGAAATAACAAGCAATCCTACTTCCGTCTCATTTCCCCCATGTGTTTATCGCTAGAGAACCCAGGGCCTTTCAGTCTCAGAATTCTCTGCTATAAATGAAGCCCATGGAATCCAGGAAAGATTTTTACTGGGTAGGCTGCCTGTCTCTCACTTCCTCTTCTCTCCTTTTTCCAGGTAAGAAGAAGGAGACAGTTGCTTAGATCGGGGCAGTATGCAAAAAAGTGAAATAAATAAATTTTATTCTATGAATATTCATGCCATGTATGTCAACAGCCCAGATGTCTTAGGAGGTGAATAATGGTGTTATTGTGCAACCCAAAGTGTACTACCCAATCTGGTAGACATGGGATTGTTCTCCAAAGTGTGGTGTGTACACAGTGCATGCATACATTGCATTTCGGTAAGGAGAGGAATAACTACTGTGAATGATGAATTAGTTCAAGGACAACTGTTAAGAATCAGAACTTCACATTTTTCTTTTAATTAATGGAGTAATATGACAATCCCAAGCATATAGACCAGCATACTACTTCTACTCCTAAAATAAAAATAAAGAAAAATGAAGGCTGAGAAATTAGCACTTATCATAGAAGGAATGTGAAGGGCATTATGAAAATAGGAAGGTAGAATATGAAAAACTGCTCCTCAAGAGAAAATTCTGTGAAGTGGTGTGATGAGAGAGCCAAAATAATAGAAAAAAGAAAAGAAATCGAAACACATACTGTTTAAGGGGAACATAAACAACTTCACATCATATTTGGTTGTAGATACTTGAAAACTTACAGTAGATAGACCCTCTCATTTGGCTATGAATTCATCATGGCAAATTTCCCTGGGCTATCCTGACACCCTTGAGTGCCAAATTAATCAAGAAAGTCCAAATGAATGATATGTCCACCTGGATCTACTGCCCCCTAATTTTTACAGTGATGATGGGGAGACCATATAAAGTGATTGTGGAACTATGAAATGGAGTTTCTTTTTTGGACCCTAATTTCACTGTGAAAATTAGGAGCAGACATAAAAGGAAGAGGAAACAACTAGAATCCAGTAAAATGTGGCTCAGTTAAGTGATAGCATTTGATTTGGGAATAAGAGTCTCACCATGATGTCTCAAACTCTCTGCCTGACCAGCATCACTGGACTCAGAGCCAGCAACATCAAGCAACCTGATACTACAGCCCAGTTGAAGCACCAAGAGAGATGTGGGGAGCCTATCGGATGACAGCATCCAGCAGGGAACTGGATTCTGGACTCTGTAGCATCTGTCTGTGTTTCTTTAAAGCAGTAGTACCATCTTGTGAAAAGACATAGCTGCTTTAAACGGTTACAGGCAGGTACTATATTCATATCCCAAAGTATTCTTTTAGAATTTAATCCAAAGTGATATACAGTCCTTATCTATAGTTTGGATAAGGGCAGGTCTTTGCTACTTGACTGATTTAAAGCTGGCAGGTGAGCATTACCAAAATGTTGATCTTGGGAGACAAATTGGAAAAAAAGGACAGAACAAAAGGCATCATGAGGAGTGCCCAGGTTGTACTTCAATGAATTGGTCAATCTCATGATGGAGACACTTCAGGATTGGTTGTGCTTCCTGTCAAAGCTCTCACTTGGCCAATTTCCAAATGCCACTGAGAGTTATCCAGCTGGAGGAGTGAATAGTGCCATGAAGAATGTCAGAGATAAAAAGTTCCTGATAAACATCTCCTCAATAGTATATCTTAATTGAAACTAGAGCAGTTGTCTACAGCTAAGAAATCCACTCTACATATGTTCAGAGGAACTTACATTGTGATCATATCTACAATTTCACTTTCTTTCACAGCTGAGCCTTGAAAACTGAACTATATTCTCAAGCAACATATGTGGATTTTATATTTAGTGGTTCCTATTTTACATTAATAGAGGGAAGAGAAGAATGGCTCTGGGTCTTTATAATATGAAAAAATAGTCAGATCGAAGTAACCAGCCTTGGAGACAGGTTCTGTATCTCAGATTTCTCCTGAATGAAATCTGAAATACTACATCTTAAGAAGGATCGTACCCTGCATGATTTCTCCATGTCTAAATATGGTTTGATTTTGTACTTTAATGTACTGATGTATGAGTAGTAGTTTTTTTTCATCAGTGCAAATCACATTTGGCCCCAAGAAAGGGTCCCCAAGACAGTTTACAATGTAATAAAAAAAAAATACAATATCTGAAACCATATTGAATAACTGCTAGAGATTAAGACTGTAAGTTAAAGCTTCAGTACTATAATTAAGCACAACTGAAGAGCTGGCATAATCTCATATTAGACACAGAGGCTCTTTTAAATTCCCCTTCCCACCACCCTTTCTCTCTCCCGTTTTCTCAGCAGTCAAGAGGGAACACTTTTTAATGTCTTTTTGGTCTTCTTGTGATTTGGCCCCTAGTAATCTGATGCCAAACCATTAGATTGCTTGATAGGTCAGAGCCAGTTGTACATCACCCTCCTTCTTACTCATTGTACCCAAACTCAGCTGCTATTAAAATAATAGGAAATTGGTAATGAAACAGAGAAAATATTATTGGCAGTGGGCTCAGCCAAAGAACTTTGCAATATTGTGTGTGTTTCTCTTTACAGCATTGCAAAGTTTAGCTGAGCCCGCTGCCAATAAAGCTTTTCCCCCATTATCAACCTAATCCTATAATTCCTGTTTCCATGGTGATAATTTATGACTTTTTCACTCACTTCTAGCATGTGTTTACTTATTTTTTTTAATTAGGCTGTAACATATAGCAAGATGGAATATATCACAATTTTTTCTCAGCAACCTTCTCTTCCCTTTCTGCAACTGGGCAAATAATCATATTATATGACAGAACTGAGTCAGGCGTGTGCTACTAATCTGGTTGAATCCCTGAGGAAATCAGGCCAATTCAGTCAGATTGAGGAAATGGCCATATCAAAGCAATGTTTGACAAACATGGTCCCAGTCTGAACCCAAATCCTTAGGAAGCTTTCAGAGAATTGTAGGAATGGAGGAAGTGGGTTTCTCCATATAAGTATGAAAAGAAGGGAATGGACAGGAAGGGGAATGAAGGTACAAGTTATTTTTAGCTTGAACTAACCAACAGTAGGAAGTGTCCATGTAACGGTGGATTCATGATACTAAAGGAAACTGAGTGCACTCAGAGGCATAACTAGAACTTAAAACAAGTTTTAATAAAGCCAGAACAATGATCAGTAGGATTTCATTGCAGAAGAAGCTAAGGAGAAAAGGAGTCCAAGATAAATGGGAATTCCTACAATGCCAATAAAAAGAGGAATCATAAACAATCTCATGGGATGGGGGATATTAGCAGAAAAAGCCAATGAGGTTGCATAAAAGACTTCATGGAAACCTGAAAGTTGAGAAGAACATATATAGGAGGTAGAAAGAAGGACAGCTTCCAGCAAAAGCATGTAGACCAAGAAGCCCTGGTTTGTTGAGATGGCAATGTCAAACTAATTATCAGAATGAGCTGAGGATGCTGAGAACAAAAAGAGCTTCTTCAGTTATGTTCAGAAGAAAAAGGAAAGAAAAGAATCTGTATAACAGCTGTTCAAGGAAGATGGTAAAATGATAACAGATAATCAGGAAAAAGTGGGACTATTCAATTCTTATTTCAACTCTGCATTTCTCTGAGAAGGGGATATGAGTTCTACTAGGCAATTATGAAAAATGAGATATGGACAGGCTTGAACAATGAGGTTGAAAGAAATATGATCAAGAAATACTCCTTACTTTTAATGAGTTTAAATCTCCAGACCCAGATAAATAGAACCCTAGGCCAGAATTGTACTTTCTGCCTGGCCCGTTGCCAGCACGGGCCACTCACCACTTCCTGAGTGTATGAATGGGTGATGTCATCCTCCTCCTATTGCAAATATGCCCATGCCCATGTTTTCTCCTTTTTTAAAAATTTATGTTTGTTAGAGTTTTTGAATACAATAAAAGTATTAAAAATTAAAGAAAAAATAAGAAAGAGAGAAAATAAGAAAATAAAAGAAAATAAAAAAGAAAATATAGAATTATGACTTCTGCCCTTCTTTCTACTGAGTAGTTGCCATCTCCCCTCCTTCTTTATCCCTTTTTAATCCCAAAATCCATAAATCATCAATTCTCCCTGTTTTCCACTTTTGATACAAATTACTGTTTTCTGACTTGCACTGTCTTAAGTCCTTCAGAGCAAATGATCTCCAGCCTTTGGTCCCATTCAAGTAGCAGCCCCAGCTGCGATTGGCTGCAGTGCCTGGCACACCTCCTCTCCTTCAGAAGTTGGTGGCTGCCCCACCGAGCCATTTTGTCCTGGGCTGCCAGATTGCTAAATTCTCTGCATTTTTGAAATAATCTTCTGTTGATCCAATGATGGCCCATTAAGTCAATGAGCTATCCTCAACTTTAGAAACTCACGTTCCGTTCAACCCTTACATCTCCTTGCGGGCACCCTTTTGATTTCTGCCAGCTGGGTGAAGCATGCTCCTTTTGCTTTCTCAGCCACTGCCCATCATACTGCAAAGCTTCTCTTCCTTTCCCTTTAATTTTTAAAACATTTTAAGTTGCAATGTAGGAACATTGCTATTTTATTTCTATGAAGCTGATCTATCAGTTCTTCCTTGTTATGAAGTTTCTATGGACTACAAAGGAACATAAGAATGAAACAACAACCTGTTTCTTATTGCTTTGATTATTACAGAGCATGGAGCTACGATAGTGCCATAAGGGGAAAAAAAGAAAGAAGAAAAAAAGAAATAAAACAAAACAAAGGTTCTGCTTTTGTTTCAAAGGAGATGTGTGCAAACATCTGGGAAAGGCAAGGGGACTTATGAGAAGAGAATAATCCCTAAAAGGAAAGAGCAGGCACTGGTAGACTGGTCCACGCAGGATCCAGCCAGAGAGGTTTGCCTTCCCTGAACAAATGGAAAGGGTGAGAATCAGTGGAACAATCGATCAGGGCCTGTGATGGCCATATTCCAGAAGGAGCACCAGCTCAGACCTGTTGCCAACCAGCTACCATATGGACTGGCATCTCTGAAGTTGGCTTAAGAAACAGCCAGGAGCTGCAGGGAAGACAAGCAGCTTAAACTGAAATGAGAATTGCCTTATGAGTCAGCAGTGGGACATGGCTGCTTGAGGCCAGTCCATTTTTAGATCAGAATGTAGATATTTAGACATTTCCACAGAAATATCATTTCCAAACCATCGCCAGCAGTAGTTCAGTTTTATTCTGAATTGATCAGACCTCAACTTGAACGGTGTGTCCAGTTCTTGTCACCACACTTTCACAAATGGGAGCAGGTTCAGAGAGGGGCAATGAGGTTAATGGTTAACAACTAAATCTCAGGAGGGGAATCAAAAGAACCTGAGTATGTTCAGCTGTGAAAAAAGATGGGTGAGAAGGAATAGGAAAGCATTTTTCAGGTACACGAAGGGATTCTGCACAGAGGAAGGCCAAAGTCTTCCCAGGATCTGAAATAATAGTCTCCATTTATAGAAAGGCAGATGCCACTTGACTATGAGGGAAAAAGATTGTGATAGTAAGAACAGTTCTACAGTGGAACCACATGCTAAACCAGGTGGAAAGTTCTTCTTCACTAAACTTGTTAAGCCCAGCCTGGATAGGCACCTGTCAGGGATACTTTAATTTGGATTCTGGAAGTGGGAATTAGACTCAGTGGCCTCGGTGGCCTTTCTTACTGTATCTCATTTGGATTCGCTGGTATTGCTTTGTAAGAGAAAGCTTGAGATTCTGTTCACCGGGAGTGAATCTACAAAGCTTTCTGTGCTTTGGTGGAAGGAAGTTTAAGTCTTGTGTCACCCAACTGTTTTAGAGGTTTTTCTCTGCTAGGAGCAGGAATATGAAAAGAAGTTTGGCAGAGTCCATGGAATCAGAAAGGGTAGAGTACTAGGTATTTGTTTGGAAAGACTCTGTTTTCAAGTTCTTATGCCTTTACTACGATTTGTTCCATTTCAATTAGGCCTGTATGAAACTTTGAAGGGATGATTAAAAACAGAGCACTTGTGATATAGCTGTTTTCCTGTCACACTATTTAGCTAGAATTCATTTGTACAGTTTGCTTGCAAGGAGACAGACACAGAAAGACAGATTCCAATTTATTCTGCAATTCTTTGATCTTGTTCACGCTTCCTTGTGTGATCCTCTATGTTTGCTCAAAATCAGCCTTTTTTATCCTTGTCCTATCTCAATTTCTCTCTTTGAGCATGGAATGAAAATATTGTGTGAATATGGAGTTGAAGTTGAGTTGCTGAAGTTGATATAAAGGTAGTACATCATGGCAGTAAAGCATATGCAGGTAATCCTCACTTAATGACCACAATTTGGACTGGCAATTCTATCGCTAAGCAATATGGTCATTAAGCGAAATATCACATGACTACACAGGACTTACAATGTCAGTTCCACTGAGGTCATTAAGTGAATCACCCACAGTTGTTAAGCGAGACATCACATGACCATGACTTGTAACTTTACTGCTGGCTTCTCCATTGACTCTGCTTGTTGGAAGCCAGCTGTGAAGCACCCAAATGGCGATCATGTGACCACAGGGATACTGTGGTGGTTGTAAGTTTGAGGACCAGTTGTAAAGTTACTTTTTCAGTTCTGTTGTAACTTCAAACAGTCACTAACCAGGGCAGTTGTTAACTAAGGACTACCTGCATTAGAATCAATGGAATGGTTAGCAATTATGTCAACAGTGAGCAGGCAAAAAGACAAGGATGTGTGTTATCCCCTTGAATGTGTAATGTAGTTATGGAAAAATGCATAAATAATGCTTGTGGTGATGTGAAAGTATGTTAATAGGAGATGTGAACATATATGCACTTTTGTATGCAGATGTTACTGTGTTGTTGGCTGAAAACCTGAATAATTTGTAGCAAGCGTTAGACTGTATGATGCAATGAAGAACATGGATCTGAAAATTAATGTATCAAAGACCAAGGCAGTTGTATTTGATGGGAAAACTGGAGTGAACTATTACAACTTATATATAAATGGTGAAAATCTAGAGCAAACAGATGAATTTGTATACCTTAATTGAATATTTATTAAATATGGGGTGGAGAAATGTTAAGATGTGCAAATGCAGCTAGAAAGATAATGGGCAATATGTGCAGGAGTAAGAAATCATTAAAAAAAATAAGGCATAAGATAAGAAAAAGAAAGGAAAAGAAATATAGGTAAATAGAATTTACAATGCAATGCAAGAATAAATATTTGTTGACAGAAGCAAAGATGGCTTTGCATTTGATATATGGAACTAGATGTTGGGCATGTCAGGAGAAGCATAAAAGTAAATTAAATACAATGGAGGGGGATGCTTAAAATGTGTACAAGTGAGTGCTGAATGAATGTGGGCTTAATATAAAAAAGCATAAAGGAGTACAATGAGGTGGTTTGACTACATAGAGAAAATGAATGAGGATTGATTTACAAACTAGATATATGAAGGAAGAATGAATGGACTGAGAGGAAGGGGAAGACTGAGGAAAACACTGTTGGAATGGAATTGATGAAATCCTCAAAACGAGAAAGATGAGAAATTTAAGGAACAAAAAGCTATGGATGAAGTGGTGAATGGATGAAGTGGAAGCAAGCATGGTTTAGAAGGATAGGAAAGATTGCTGAGGTATAGTGAATAGCACTGATGTAAATTCCATTTACCTATTTTTCTTTTCCTTTCTTTTTCTTATCTTATGCCTTAATTTTTAAAATTATTTCTTACTCCTGCATTGTGCATAATGCTGCTCACCCTGAAAGAGGTTAGTGCAGGGGGTATGGAAGCATGTAAAAATGTAGTCTCTGGGTCTTTTGGTCCAATGTATCTGCAGTTCTTCAGCGCTTTTCTTCTCTACAATTCCCTCCCTCCCCCAAAATTAAAGAATTAAGTTTCTGTTTCTCTCTGCAACTTAAGTGTCTCAGTTTTGTTTTCTGTGAGCAAGTAAATCTTCATCACATGAATTGGGTCAAAGATAATGTCCTTGCTGTTATACTGTTACATATAATACAGACTGTTTCTTCACATCACAGTAATAATGCACACACTTCTCAGATTTTTCAAAATGATTGCATAAATAACATATGTCATTCCTAGAAGAGGCTAACTTTGCCAATGAGCCAGGTCAACTAGATCGTGCATGTGTTACCTCACTCAAATGAGTGATCAGAGATTGGTGGACTGTATTAAATTCTGGAGCCCAGGGAAAGAGCCAGAAGGCTGGAGAAGAGCCAATGTGGTTCCAATATTTAAGAAAGGGAGAAAAGTAGACCCAGGAAACTACAGACCAATCCACTTGACATCAATACCTGGGAAAATCCTAGAAAAGATAATTAAGCAGTGGGTTTGCAAACACTTAGAAACGAATAGGGTGGTTACCAGAAGCTAGCATGGATTTGTTAAAAGCAGATTGTGCTAGACAAATCTTATTGCTTTCTTTGATCAGGTGACTAGATTAGTGGACCAAGAGACTGCTATGGGTATAGTATACTTAGACTTCAGCAAGGCACTTTATAAAGTAGACCATAATTTTCTTCTAAATAAACTGGAAAAATATGGGCTGGATAGTCCTGCTACCAGATGGATTCACATTTGGCTGAACAACCTTAATGGGTCTATGTCCACATGGAGGGGCATAGTGGGGCACCCATGAAATTGGGTACCTTGGGGTTCTGAATTGGGCCCAGTACTGTTCAACATCTTCATAAATGGAGAAAAGCAACAAAGACAGTAGGGGCTTGGGGTCTAAATCCTATGAAGAGCAGTTAAAGGAACTTGGTATGTTTAGCTTAAAGAAGAGAAGGCTAAGGAAAGACATGATAGCAGTCTTCCAATACAAGAAGGGATACCACAGGGAAGAGGGAGTAAATTTATTCTCCCTAGCACCTGACAAGAACCAATGGATGGAAGCTTTATAGTGAGAGATCCAAACCTGAACTAAGGAGGGATTTCCTGACTGGGAGAGCTATTAAGCAATGGAACAGGTGGGCCTCCTGAAGTTGTGGATGTTCCATCACTGGAGCTTTCAAAAAAAGACTAGACAGCCATTTGCCCAGGATGGTCTGAGGATGCCTGCCCTGGGCAGGGGGCTGGTTTAGAAGGCCTCCAGGGTCCTTGCCAACCCTATGATTCTATGATATTAACCCATTTAAAAACATTTTCCACAGTAATTCAACTCAACTTTAAGGTCTTTTTGGTTTAATTTGCAAGCTGCTATGCTGTTTTTTTTCTTAATCGGTGCTATCTTTACCTTACAAAAGATGAAAAACTTCATTGTGGTCACAACCTTGAAGCCATCTGGCTGACCGTTTGCTGAGTTTGTGACTTCTAAATGATTTTACCATCTCTGTGGGTGCTAGTATTTGGATTCTTCCCTGTTACACTTTGTGGATGAGTCTCACATTAAACAGAATGTTGCTGCCTTCAAACCCCCAGTTCAGATAGGATCTTGGCTGATTTGTATCCCACCAATATCTATCATTCATCCCTTTCCTGGTTTGCATCCTGTTACTTCAATACCAACAGAGCAGAAAATTCATATCATCTAAAGTGTTTTTATTAATCCTAACTCTAATGGCCACAACATTCTTTCTGAAATGTTGTAGATTTCTTGCCTATTAACATGTCTAAAATGTTGCTGTTTTGCACTCCAAGCCAGCAAATTGAGGAAGGCTGATTTTATTGAATAAAATATATTCCAGTTGAGTGTCCTGGGAGGGAAGGAGATTCATAATAAAAACATAAAACTTTGTGCTTTTCTTTATGCCAAACTCTATTTGGTCATAGACCAAATAATATATATATATTATTAGCCAGTAGCTATAAAAAGTTACATTAGTAGAGTTGTAAGAATCTAATAGTAGATAGTTTAACCTCTGTGTAGCATGTGGTAAATTTTACAATCCAGATTTCCAGTGTTTAAATGGAAATGAGATATAATGAATGAGTTAGTTCCCAGGGAGATAGTGCAAACATTTGTAGTAAATTTGAATTGCTTGGAAAGTTCCTTCGTGGATATTAACTGATGTAATAGGCAGAAATGTCCTGTGTTTTATCAAGGATGGGAGGAAAAGGAGCAAGAAAGAGATGGAGATAAGCCTACTTAGAGATTAGACTTGTGTGAATAGAAAGGTTGGGAGAAATAGAAAGGAAAAAAACCCTGAAATGGAAATACAGAGGGAGGAAAAGACATACTGTGGGCAGAGCAACAAAGATCTAGCCACACAAATGGAGGGCCACAGCAAAAGAACACCATTCAGCACCGCAATCTTTGTCTGCTTTAAACTCCCATCTCCTACCCCCCTACTGATATTTTCTTGGGTAGCTGCAGCTGCCCTGCACTCCTTCACTGCATGTATGATCTTCTTTAATCTTGCCCACAAGGCAACTGCTGAAAGCCCTATGTTTCAAAATAGATTTCCACCTATTTATCACCCACACCCACACACACACACACATACAACCCAGTCTATATCCTGTGCCTGGCCTGCCCGGTTCTTCTTCACATGAGGAAACACGTGACGTGAGACTCCGTATCACTGGCTGCCAGACCTTATCATCTGTGGATTGTTATGGGATTCTACATGGGAAATCTGGGTTTTGTCCTTTAAAAAGAATCTTCAGTATTGGTAGGTTTTCCCACCCTTTTCTGAATTTCAGACGCTTGGCTGTTCGTGGGGGGCTTAGCAATAATTCCATAGGAAAGCTCTATTTTCAGGGACTGAGCAACACTAGACGAAAGGTGAGCAGTGGAGTTCTGTCTGCATGGAACTACTGCAAGAGAGTGGTTTGGATTGAGTTTGTCACTTCTTGAACATCCCCCACCCCCACCCCAAGATAAGGAAAGAGCTATCTTCAGACATGCTGAATCAACTTGTTACCGTATGGGATCCCTCCCTCCTCATGAGGTGAAGTCATCCAACTCAACTGCTACTCTGTGTTTTAACTTGAAAGTGAACTTAGGTTGCTGGATCAGTTCATCTACCTGCCGCTGTAAATGCCTGTGGCTTACGGAGAGGGCCACTGTCCATAGCTGGGGGTGCTGAAGGGCAGTTTTTGTTTCCTGTGAGTGAGCAAGAAGTTTTGGAAGTTTAGCAAGAATGACTGAAAGGGACTTCATGAAGGTAGAAGGCTCCTTTTAAGGACCTATGCGTGTTTATTTAGAAATAAGGCCCACTGACTAGGTAACTAGCGGTTCCAGGGCAGCTCACAAACCACATCTATGTACAATAAAAATATTAAAACCAAAAATATTAAGACCAAAAGACTAAAGATAGCTAAACTTTCCCATGCAGCCCACAACAGGTTATATTACAGATATTATTATATTATGTTTTATATTACCTTATATTAATTATATGATATTATATTCAGCTAGATTTATAGAAGCACACAGGAGAGGTATCTGTTCCCTGTTTGGTATTTCTTAGAGAGAGGATCCTGAGTCTTGCTCTGGCTGCTAACTTTTAAGATGAAGATCGAGAAAAGGCTCATATCTAAGCACGCTCCAGTCAGGATGATGAAATGCAGGTCCTTTGAGGATTAGCTGAAAGAGCCGAGGAAGGAAAGAGGAAGGAGAATAGGAAGAGGCAGAGTCACAGTCTTTTAACTATTTGGAAGATTTTCATACAAGAGATGGAGCAGATTAATACTTTGCTGCTTCAGGATTAGAAATGAAGTGTGGACATTTCAGAAAAGCAAAATTAAGCTAAACTTTTAACAGAGTTCCCAGTAGTAAGAGCTATTCCACTAAGTAGGAAAGACAAAATTTGATATTGTAGGTTTTCCATGCAACAGGTTAGATAATATCTTCCAGTTATGTGAATCTATGATACATTAACTATAATTAAATCAACCGGTAGCATGAGAATGCTGGGGGGCGGGGGGGAGGTAAACTTCAATATTTGGAGGTGAGGATCACTAGCTAAAATTACTATTCAGCCATAATCCTATAGTTTCCAAAGGCTGTTAACTATTAGCCTAACTTAACTTACAAGAATGTTGTGGGGGGAAAAAAAAGATCGAATGAAAGGCAGGAAAAAATGAGGAAATAACTGAGTAATATGTATAATAAAATGGATAAGTGTGCATTTGTCATTTAATGGGTGCATGTTCTTGGCAGATCAGCTATTTCTTTTTAAACCTTTTATTAGGCTAGTCATTAAATCCTTCGAATCTTACATAATTCATGTTGAAATCACTTCAACGCTTCTTAATGCTAGCAAGGCATCTTTGCAATAAAAAAGAATATAATATAAAAGAGAAATAATGTAACTGTAACAAGCATTTGTAAGTGGAACTATTAACAGTATAAACAATATACTATTGACACTTGTCAATATCTGCCGCCTCATTAATTTCAAGGTGAGCTTGCCAATATGCTAAAACATACATGTTTTTAAAAACTTCCAAAACCTGCAGATTCTCACGGTGTTTTCCATTCATTTCCTTGATATCAAAGCTGACAAATAGCTGTCAGTATTTCACACTGGAGGCTTCCAAGAGTCTTCTTAAATAGATTTTTTGTTTTTTGTTTTTAAAAGGTACCTTAGTGCATTCAATAAGACTGCATTTGATTTCTTTTCATTAACTTCTGCCATGTTAACAGTCTGCCATGACTTATATATGGAAATATCCAATAAATAAATATTACATTTTTAAAATCCTGGGCTTATTCCTGCAAATGAAGCAATCCCTTTTGATGAGAACTGCATGAACTCTGTTCTCTGTTGGTGTGCTGGTTAGGACAATGTTTCAGTCAATTTTATGGCAAGGGGACAACATTGGCCTCGGGCTACATGTAGCCTCTAGCCCACCATTTTTTGCAGTGCTCAGAGCAACCAATGATTGTACCATCAACATTTAATACATCTTTTTTTTAAAAAGTTTTTTTTTTTTTTGGTGAAACTCAAAATATATGAAACTCCTGAGCAACTGGATATCCACATTAGGCTTGATGCTATGATTTTATTTTGTGCGGCTTTGCTTTGGCAGTTTAAACTATAAAGCTTTGAAGTGGGGCTGTCCTAAATGTCTTGATTCAACATGTCCAGTAAAGGGAGGGAGAATTGAGAGGAAGAGGCACAACCTCATTCCACCTTCTATTCAGGTTTATTTGGATGGATTTGTTGAGAGTCATCAAGAAAGGATGTTCAGATTCTATGTGGAGCAGTTGGTGCAGAATGAAATTATGTCAAGTTACTTCTACAGCCTATTTTCCATTAATTTTTAATAAAATAAGATCCCCCGTTCAGTCATTAAATATTGGGTGCAAATTGAACTGTAAGCCAGTGATACTTCCAGAATTGTGAAGGACCTGGGCCAAATAACCCCCACATCTGCTGGTACTCCAGAGTTTATTTCCCTTCATTCTCCCCACTTCCCAAGACAGGAAAAAGATATCATCTGATTTTTTTAACTAATAAAAGATACGTATGGTGATGATTTCGGCCCCTTCCTGATAGGGTCTAACCCTAGTGCTTCACTAATTTAGGGGCATACGTTTTATGTGATTAACTCATAGAACTTTTCAGAAACAAAAGTATCTGTAGAATAAAAAAAAAAGAAATGAAAGAAAAACTCTTGGTGGTATTCTTCCTATAAATGAACCTTGTTTACAACAAGTATAGTCTTAATTTTTTAAAAACATGTTTTTGCTGATGTAGCTCCCTGAGGCCCCATGTTTCTATAAAAGCACACCATCTTTTATTCAAGTATAGCATTCAGGTGTCCATATTCTTTCAAGTTGCTTTCCTCCCTGGCATTGTTCAGCCTCATTGTACTCAATAATAAAGATGTCCTTGATTTCCCGCATTTGACATGTTATTCTTCTGTACAAATGACAAGAAAAGCTGGCTTTTGTGTCTTCAAATAATTCCTACAGTGGCACATTGACAGGTCTTCTAATGAGCATTATTCCAAATTACCAGTTTTCCATCTTCCTCCTAGGCTGAAAGGAAAGCATCGATGATATCCCTGTTATTTGATTATGATCTGGTTGCCAACATAATAGTTTTATCTGTCAGTGGGATGAAAACAGAGGTCTGATTGAAACAGTGTGGCCTAACCCCTGTTTTGCCATCAAACTTAATAAGGAAAGAATATGCAGACCTTGTTTTCTCTGAGGAAACTGGGAAGGTGGGGACATGGACAGAAAGGACAAATGGTTATGACCTAAACAGAAAATGGATGGGAGGGTCTAGAAGAGACTAGCTATTGGACTACAAACCCCATCATCACAGATCATTAGCCATGCTAGCTAAAGCTGAATGGAGTTGTGATGCAAAAGAGCTGGAAGAGACCAGGGGGACCTGAGGGAAAGTAGCCCCTGAGAAACTTCTTCAAAGAGTTGAAAAGAGCCTGTCTACTTAGTCCTGAAAATGTCAGGTTTCCCTTTCATTGGTCCTGTGGCCTCATTCTTCTAACTGCCATGGGTTGATCAGATCTTTCGTTTACTCTCCCAACTGTCATGACCTCAGTTGCTCTACAGTCAGCAAGGGTGGGTCTAGACAAACTCCTACCCCTCTCTGTGCTGTTTTGCAGAGGTTGAAGATTTGGGAATGTTTCCCCTATTTTCAATGAATTTCTGATTTTAAAGAGTAGCATTGCTGGTACCCATGGGAGGGAGCAGACCACCAAGTTTGTTGGTGAAATATGGGAGACACTGAATTCTAAGATTACAGATTATGTGTTAAACAGAAATGCTTTGTACATAGTTACCAAGTCACAGTGGGCCTTGAATGACATCTTGTTTGTACTGGCTGAACAATTCCAGCACTTCTAAATGCAAATAGTCAGGAAACACTTATTGCTTACGCACCATGATGAGCTCTCATGCCTTGTTGTGATATAAAGTAGGTAAAATACTTTTTATTAGATCAATTTGATGCTGCTATTCAGTTACTGCAGCAACTTCCTTCCTGAAAGTAAAGTTCAGACCTTGGTTTGAGGGCTTTAGGCAGCTTCAGACACAAGGCTCACACGTTGAAGATGAACTTTACACAGGGTTAAATGTTTTTTATGGGAGCAATCAGGAATGAACTGAAGTGCTATTCAATTGTTTTTCAATTCTGGCTACCTGATACCATTTTGCAATTATTGATTAGGCTTGCAACCCAAAAACATTAATCTGATTTAAGTTGAACATATGCCAGTCTGACAGTAGCAATAGGCATGGTAGGGCAATGGTCTTCACCCCCAGAAGGACCCACCATCTCTCCCTGATATCTCATGTTCTGCATGCTTTCCACTATAGCTGGTGGCCATAGCATAACCAACCAGTTTAGACTACGTCTGGGTTGGAATTGGCAGCTCAAGTCACCCACTTGCTTTGACTTGTTGATGATGTCCATCTTGAACAGTGGGCCCATGTGCAAGCCCCCAAACTGAGCATTGGCGTGCAGAAGTTGCAGAGGGGAGAACATAAGTGAGCATGAGAGAGGGGAAGCAGCTTCCATTTTGGTGGCTTTGCATGCTCTTTCCTGCCTAGCCCTCCTGGTGCTGCTGTAGGAACTCTAAGCACTACTGACCATCACACCACTGGGCAGCAGCCCAGCTGGTACAAGGAGAAGCCAGATGCAGCTAGTCTTTTCAGGAACTTCCACTCCGTCCGGTCCCTGCAGCTACCAAACTGAGTAGGCAGGTTGGCAGCTCCGGGAAGAGACAAAAGAGGCAACCACTGTTTGCTGGGTCTGGATTTGCTCGACGGCTGTTGCGCAGAGCGATTGTTTTTCCTGTCCACTTCCTGCTTCCCTTCCATTACAATCTGAGCAGGCACCGTTAAGCAAGTTGCACCTTGTTGGTTGGGTAAGTGGCCGTGGCAGCTGACGCTTTACTGCTGTTCTTGGTTTTGTTGTAATGTTGCTGCAGGCCAGATCCCTCTCCAGGAAAAGGAAAGGCCCTGCATCAATTTATTTCATTGGTACATTGTGGCAAACCTGTTGTCTCACTCAGACACCAGAAAGCTAAACGAAGGAATAGTGGAGTTCTGCAAAGGTTTACTCATGAGTTCAAATAAATATCAATTTATTTCATTGGTATTATTGTAGCAAACCTGTTGTCTCACTCAGACACCAGAAAGGTAACAAACGAAGGAAGCGTGGAGTTCTGCAAAGGTTTACTCATGAGTTCAGTCTCCCCAAAGGAGCATTCTCACTGATAAATGGGCCAAAGATGACAACTTTTCTACACAGTCTTGTCTATGTCTTCTCTGACATATAAGTTGGAGATTCACTCGCTGTGCTCAGTCATCATGTGGCTGGTGTGGTATTGTCTCGGCACAAAATGTGAATCCTGATCTTGTGATGTGTGCAACTTGCTTTAAGGCTTCACATTAACTGCAAACCCAAATACTATGGTTTCACAGGATGTATGAATGCAGCCATGTTATTCCCAGACAATAGACTTCTGAACTGACTTCTTCAAGAATTTAAATAAATTGTAAAGTCAACCTTGTGTATGCAAACCAGGGCAGTATCTGATCAACAGAAATGGCTGAATTGTAAAATGCCAGGAAAGAAGAAGCAAGTGTCACATCAAACTTTCATTTTTCTTCATTATTATGGTTGGGATAGTGAGATCTCACAAAGCTCCCTGAACTGAAACAGCTGTATATACAGCAAAGGCCACAATAATGCAGGTCATTCATCTTTGTGAGAACCACAAATGGTTTGAATGGTAAGAATAAAACATTCACCTTTACTCAGAATAATTCCATTTATAAACCTCTGCTTTGCCATCATGATTACATGGGATTGTCTGGGTCATGGTAACCTAGCCTTCCAATCATGGAAAATGTGAACCGCTTCTCACTGGAGTTGTAAAAAAACCAAACATTCAAGGTGCTAGTTCAGAAATGCAGTGAAACCTCAATTTAACCAAACCCAGTAATGCTCTTCAGATGCAACTTTATGTTATGACTTCACCCCTAAAATAAAGGACAAGTCTGTTGTTTCCAAACTATGTCTGGCCAATTGGTGTAATTAACATCACTGATGTAAACTGCATCAATTTATTTCATTGGCACATTTACCTAATTGACATTTTATGTCATTTGTCAATTGTTATCATTTGTGCAACACAAATCATATAGAACATCAATTGCATAATTACAAAATGGGGATAAGTTCAGACTTAACAGTTATTCAGATTTAAAGAACATTTGGATTTAATCCTTTCCCCCCAGTTTTTCCTGTATGGGCAAGTGGCACACCGTTTCTATTGTTTTTCCTTTCAGCAGCCCCACCTGCCAGCCCTAGCCTGTTTTCCACACTTCATTTTATACTAAATGCTCGTCAGCACTTTCTCAACATCATTGCTTTGCTTCTCTTCTAAACTGCAAATTGTAGAGAGGTAAATTACTGTATCTTGATTTGACTGGCTTCCTAAAACCAGAACATGGAAAGATATGACTATTTGTAACCAACAGCCAAAGCTCAAAACAGAAATGTATTTATGTATTTATTTATTTAAACAATGTTTCTAGCTGCCTATCTCTTGACAGTGGCAGCGGCTGGCACACAGAGCATTAAAACCAACAAAACATAATACATAATAAATCTAAAATAATCTTCTTCTTCCTCTTCCTCTTCCTCTTCCTCTTCCTCTTCCTCTTCCTCTTCCTCTTCTTCTTCTTCCTCCTCTTCTTCTTCTTCTTCTTCGAAAAGGGGCACAATTCACAGAAGACTAAACTGCTGCTTCCTACCATTTTTACTTTCCAAGAGTGCTTCTGGGATATTTACAGTATGTAAGCCTCCAAAGTGTCATTGGAAACAGCAGTGACACTAGAGGTGGGCACTTTACAATAAGCTAGCTTCCTTTTTTTTTTTTTCCTAAGAAGAATTTCAACAGAAAGTTAGGTGGAGCAAACACCCTGGAAAGCACTTGAAAGAAGCGTCCATGGGCAAACCATCTCAGGACTTGCAGATACCTTGTTGGAGACCCAGGTAATCGGAATGGTCATGTTGGACAAGATTTGTCTTCAGCTAAAAGGGGGAGATTGAATTGAGTGATGGTCTGGCCAATGGGCACTGTTTATCCAGGAAACTCCAAAAGCCTGAAGTAAGACCTGTGCATGTTATGATAGGTACACATTACTTCAGCCATAAACTGAAGTTATCCTAAATAATGAGCTCATGAGATCATCTCTGAATCAATGGGGAAAAGAAGTAGTTTCTTAGTTCCATCCAGGAATAGTTTTAGTAACCAAGCATGTTGATGGTTGCCCTTCTCTAGAAATGTGGGAAGAAATGGATGCCATCAGCTACCTTAATTATCAGTATATAGCATTGCCTCCTCATTGGGCATCTGCTTCCTTTTCCCAGTCCCTTTCCCAGGACATTTACCTTGGGAATACAGAGTGCTTACCAGCTGCAAAAAAAAGCACTTGTCCATCATTCAAAGATCAGTTCTGATGTCATGCTGATGTCTATATGGGAGGAAACAATATTGCTTCTCTTTCTTGACATCAAACTATTAATAATGTGTATCACTCCTCTGTGAAGATCCACCTAGAAAAGAAATATCTGTTCCATTTCTCAAAGAAGGAATGTTTTCTTAAATAATATTTTTAAAAGTCTGAGTAGAAGGTTGTGCAAAATCTACACACTTGATCTCACCTCCAGCTGTGCTGACCCAAGATGCGTCTGGCTTACATCTGCACTGAAATGAGATAGTGGAGTAATAAGATGGAAGATGGATTTTGCCACTTAACTCTGCAGAAGTGGAGAGGATTCCACTTTGAACATTTCTTTATTTTTTATAAAAAGCACAAACCTCTCCCTGCAAATAGAAAACATGCACAGAAAGCAAAAGGCTATGCCAGAGGTTTCTTTACAAAGACTAGTAGGGGTAACTGCAGGAAAAATAATTCTGGAAATGAAGAAGCTTCCAAGAAATAGCCAACCAGTGATAGAAAAGGAGAGAATCAGGACAAATAAAAGTAAAGGAGAGAAGGGGAAGGAAGATTGAGGTTCAGTATCCTAGAAATAAATTAGTTACAGATGTCAAAAGCATGGTTACTGAACGCACATGTGTGGGGAGGTAATATTTCCTTCCTCCTATCTCATCAGAAAGCTTGAGTAGAGCTTCTGTCTATGCAATTGGGAGTCAAGAGCTTTATCAAGGTTCTCCAGTCCTGTGTGGATATAGCTCTATATGTGTTCAGTTCCACAGATTAGTCGCAGTTGAATAGTTTAAGCTGAAATGCACAGGCTTCTTGCCTCTTCCTCGTGTTGATCTGTTGAATGTGCTTTTGCACATCTGCGACGTTCTCCAGTAAGATAAGAATGAGGTACATGCCACATCACTAGTCAGTAAGATATAGGAAATATTTGTGAACAGAAGTGAAGATTTGGGTGGATGTCCAAATATTTTTTTGCAGAGGAAAAAAACCCAAGCATATCATTAATCTGATGGTCTTCTAAGGAAGATATGTGAGAATCCTAGTGCACTGCTTTGTGCTAATAGTGAACAAAGTTTTGCAAATATCTGGGGAAAGCCCATAAGGCTTTAGATTGTACCATTAAGGCTTTAGATTGTAGCATTGTGGCACTAGGTGAGGTAAACATTGCAAAAGTAATTCTAGCTTCTATTTAATGCCCACATGCTTGAATTTTAGAGCATCAGCAAAACAGATGAATAAAGTTAGAATGAAATCCTAATTGTGGCAACATTCAAGCTGGTCAAAATCCTCAGTAAAGAAATTTAGCTAGTAGATATTGGTCAGTGAATTTTTGTTACTGTTTAAGATAGGGTTCTCAAATGGTGGGTTGTAATTCCCTGGGAATCAAACTGAGGGGGCCTACACATTTCTGGGTGGCCAGAAGCGTGGAAAAGAGGGCAAGAAGAATCTGCTCCAGAGCTGAGGAAGAGCATCTCCTCAAAGCCAGGAAGTCAGCATGACCTCAAGTCCACCCATTGGGCATCACTAGTAAAAATGGCATGCTTACTCTGCTGCTTCCCCCACATTGGCTGCCATCACCAGCAGAAGAAACAGCAGACAGTGCCTACATGTTCTGGCTCCATATCACTGGAGAGCCAGACATCTGGGATGCCAGAAAAAGCCCTTTCCTCCCCTGCTGCTCTGCCATCTCAGCTGCCTCCTCCTCCAGTGTTAGGTGCCTCTTTCCTTGTCCCTCTCCTCCCAGCTGCCATACAAGTTGCAGGGCTCTTCCGGAACCTTCCTTCGCAAAGCTGACAAAACCACCTTTCTCCCATCTCAAAGGTTGTCCTATCTCTGCTTCAGGAAGTCCTTCATTTCCGCTATGGGCCAGCAAGCCCCCAAAACAGGAATTTGGCAGGAAGGAATGACGCCCAGGAGGATGAAAAGCCTGGCCACATAACCCTCCCAGGTATGGAAGTTCAATGGGATATGGGCAGGCCAAGGGCTCTCTTGCTAAGAGCAGCTTCTCCACCTTCTGTCCATCAGATGCTGGTTGACCTTCCCAGCAGCAACTTTCTCCCCAGTCAGCCTACTTCCAGATGCAGGGAGGATCCCATCATCATAGGTCAGATGACTTGCAGGTGAAGGAAATTGGCATTTCAAACTTTCAGAGTGCAAAATGCCCCACTCGACTGGAGAAAACTTCAGTTCTTCCAGCAGCTATTGATATCCATGCAAACCTTATTTATTTTTATATACTCGTCTACATGAGTAGAATGATTTATATGCCTCCTCCTTCTAAGACTCGAGGTGGCTCACAATAAGGTCAAAACCATATACAACAGTAAAACATTAAACATTAAAATCAACAAAATAAAACTCGTCAGGTAGTCTCTAAATGAAACCACTCCTCCCTTCTAACTAAACTGCACTTTCCACCCCAAAGGCCAAGGCTTGGCTTGATGGAGGGGCTGTTGCACAGATTTATTTATAAATTTATTATTTGAGGGGTCATGGCACCACAGAACCTGAGAATCCCCCTTTTAAAAAGAAGTCTGTGAGAACTGATCTTACAAACCAGCCTTCCCCAACTTGGTCCTCTTCCAGTGTGCATCACCTGTATATGCTGTTTCTTTCAACCTACACTGCCAATGGCTCTGTTTGTGGGGAAGGTGGACATTGTTGTCCAACATATCCAGAGGCATCAGGTCAAGGAAGCCTATGAGAACCTGTTGCAGCATTGTTCATGGAAAGGATAGAAGAATCCACAACGGTAATGACCATAATGGTAACCATCTAGAGATAAGAGAAGTCACTACAGGCTAAGCCAGTAAATTGTTTCCTAATTACAATTCAGTTTCACTTGCCATGAAACTAGCTTGGGTACTTTTCTTCCTTGAATCTATAATATTTCAGTCCTATTTCAGTAAATTCTTTAGTCTTCGTTTGTTCACCTACTAAAGGAAACTTTTTAATGGTGGGGCGGAAACTGGCACAGTTGTCAAAAGTCGTTACTGTAATGGCAAAACACGCTGAACGCTGAATGGTGCCTGGGCGGAGTGCAATTACCGATAAATTTAACAGGCTGCCTCTGTACACATGTGTGTATGTGTGGGAAACTTGGTAATAAAAGTCTACCTGAAAACACCATCCTCAATGCTTTTATTTATTTATTTATTTGCTTGTTTTTTAAGAGAAGAGTCCAAAGCAGACAGAGAAATGATACAGAAAAGTTTTACGGGTGTTTGGCTGAATGGGAATTTGAATCCACATATACGGCCATTCTCAGGAAGGAAGGGAGGGAGGGAGGGAGGAAGGAAGGAAGGAAGAACACATAAGTTGTAAAAGAATCCCCAGATCAGAAGGAATCTGGTGGTCCCTCTTCAGATTAATGCATATTATTAAGGGCATAAGCTTTCATTAGAGCTTATTTTATTTTATTATAGAGCTCTTTTGTTCTTTTAAACTTCAGTCATTTGGAAAGAAAGCTTTGCTCAGACTGGGGATTGCTTTGAGAGAGCATACTTTGATGAGCAAAACGTAAAATGAAATTAAATAAATAGGATAAATAATTAAATAAAAGGGAGTGGGGGAGGGAAGGAAGGAGAACGCTTTCTTCATTAAGCCTGCTCATCTTGTAGCCCAGCTACAGTCAAACATAGCTCTCCCTGCCATCGATGAGATATAGACCAGCTCCCCAGGGGCTCAGTAAATCACTTGGTTTTTCTGCCCATGTATAATTTGCAAAAGTGGCAGGATTAGAACCCATCGTTTCTTGGCTTCTAAACTAACACATTTAACCACTGCACCCAACTGGGTATCCTTAGACTAAAACCCACTAAATTCAGTAGAAGTTAGTTCTGAGGAGATCTCTACACATCTGGTGTTGGTGGGCCAACCATAGGGTAGCAGGAAGAAAATACCACTTGGAAATATTGGGGGATGGGGAGGTAATATGAAGCAACTTGTTCCCTATATGCCCCAAACATAAGCCCTCTTCAGCTGTTTGCCTAAATGTGTGAGGGTTTTGAAGCAGATGGAGAATGGGGCACCTAAATTATTCTTCTCTACCCTAACCCTATCTTCCAAATGCTACAAGGATAGGTCTGAAGGACAGCATTTCTCATGTTCTAACAAACACAGCTCCCTTCACATCCCTTGGTTTAAGGCAGGGAGGTGAAGACAGGTTGCAGATAGTAAGGCTGAACCTCCTCCTCTTCCTACTTTCAAGCCCTCCCATGTGGATAACGTTTGAAAAGAGGACATTAAAGTTTATTTCCTGCACCCTCTATGCTTTGATCACTGGTGCTTCCTTTGGAGTAACACTTGTCCAATTTGTTGAGAAATGACAGGGAGGGAATTAGGTTTTTGTTTGTTTGTTTTTAAAAGTTTTGGGGAGGGGCTAACAATTTCTGTAAATGGCAAGTAATGTTCATTTAAGGATATTATTATGTTTTATTCTTAGCAGATTTTAAAGATCAGTATTCAGCTGAATCCAAAAAAAGCCATGGAAGATTATTTCAGTACATGATTACTGCAGTGAGATTGCTATATGTACAGAGATGGAAAGATTTGACACTACCCACTATGGAGGAATGGTTGGTGAAGTTGATAGATTTCGCTGAAATTGATAAATTGACTTACCGTATTTTTCCGACTATAAGACGATACTTTTTTCTAAAATCCTTATGCTAAAAATTGAAGGGCGTCTTATTCAAGGAAGTCAGCCGAGGAGAGAACCACGTGGTTGCAAAACTGCCCATACTTTGTTTCTGCAAAGAGGCTTCCTCCTATTGCCAGCCTCCAATCATGAGTGAAATAGCTTGTCTCCCAAGCAGACTTCCTCCAATCACGAGCCTTATGTAACTGATGCTGAACAAATCAATTAGAGGAAGGCTATCTGCAGAGAGAAGCTATCGGCAGTTTCACTCGTGCTTGAATGTAATCAGTTATGCAAAAGAGCCTGGAAATAGAGCTGCAGAGAGACGGTTTGGACCTCCTCCCACCGAGTGTATCAGGTCAATGTTACCTAATTACTAAATAAAAATGTGTTCTGCACTATCTTTAAAATATTGATTTCTTAATTTTGGGTTGGAAAAGTGGGGGGCGTCTTGTACATGGGGGCGTCTTATTGACGGAAAAATACAGTATTTGATTAGAGAAAAGATACTATCTACATTTATTGGTGACTGGAACTTTCTAATGGACTTTTTGCATAAAAATGAAAAAAAATGAAGTTGTGATTTATGGTTTTGATAATTAGACAGGATAGATTATAGAAAAAATAACATGATATACCATTAGAGAGAGAGGTTAAAATATATTTGTACTTATAACTGCTGCAAAGAATATTGGAAGCCACTGCCTTATGTTTTTCTTTCTTTTCTATTTTTTTCCTAACTTTTTTCCTTTTCTTGCACTTTTTGGTTTTTCTTTGATTTCTTTCTTTTTTCTTCTTCTTCATTACTTTATATAATTTTGTGTTAGTTTTTAGCTTCTTGTTTAAAAGCTTTAATACAAATTATATTTAAAAAACATTTTATTCTTAGCAGCCTTTTGTCTCCATTCTAGAGACTTTAGTGCAGACAAACCAAGGCCAGACATTATTGGAGGAGAACTGTATTAGCATATGGTTGCAAAAAATCAGGAGGTTTTTTTGCAAACCATATGCAGAGGAAATGACAGCAAATTAGAAACACAAGTCTATCGAAAACAACCCACAGTAACCAAGTACTCCATTACCAAAGTAACAACCCAACCTCCCACAAGAGGACCTGTGTAAGAACATCATTCAAATGAGACAAACGCACTGCAGCAACCCAGAACATCAGAAAAAGGAAAAAGACTGCCTATACTACATCTTCCAACAAAATGGATATCCACGCAACTTTATCAAAAAGTGCCTGACCACTCAACCTACTACAACACAACCAATACAAGCTATGAAAAGGATAACACTGCCATACATCAGAAATATCTCAAACAATTGACAAACTATAATAACTACATGACATCTTTGTAGCACACAAACCAACTAAAGCGCTCCAAAACATCTTAAGTAAACCAAAAGACCCAGTAGTCCAAGAAGAAAAAACAGGAGTCATCTACAGCCTACAGTGTAAGGACTGTAACAGCCACTATGTAGGACAGACAGGCAGAAGGCTAGCAGAGCACATCCATGAATACCAGCTAGCAGTCAGAAGACACGATGAAAGCTCCTTAATCTCACAACACATGGACAGACTTAACCATAGTTTCACCTGGGAAACTGTCAACATCTTAGACCAAGCTAAATCCAAAAATGGGAGGAAATTCCTGGAAGCTTGGTATTCAGACAAGGCAGCCATCAACAGGCACATAGAGATAAACAACATCTACACACTATTCAAAAGAGACAATAAAAAGGAAACAAAAAGACCAGAACATCTCCTCGCCAGCAATCAGCACCCAGATAAGCAGAGATTAACACCAGGATTAACCCCAGACAGACAATCAAGCAGTAAGCAACAGCCTAATCAAGGAACTAACAACTCAGACAGACAATCGAGCACCAAGCAACAGCCTAATCAAGGAACTACCAAGGAGAAAACCACAGCCCCCCCAACACTGGCAGGGCAGGCCACAGCACATAAATAGAGAGCAAACCCCATCCCATTCTAGTCCTGAAGATGTTCCCTAGCCGGGTAATGAAGCGTCTGCAAGAAAACAGCCAAGCTCCGAGAACCCCAAGGACTTCACAGTTCAACCCTGAGCTACAGATATCCTCTTCTATTGAAATCAGGAGGTGTCTGGTAGCCCTTTTCCAGCTGCAGCTCACAAAACCTTGATCAACGGTATGAGCTGGAAAAAGTGCTACCAGACTCCTTCTGATGTTCAAGGCCTGTGCAGTGTCACCTGCTGATCAAGCCATATCATGGCTAGTTATCTTGGGTATGAGCTGTAAACCACATATTGACAAGGGTGCCTCAAGGCTGTGAATAAAATGGTTTTCATGTAATTGGTTTGCTTGATCTTGGTAACTGAGTAGGAGTATAGAACAAGAAGAAAAGCAGTCATCACTTTTTAACATCCAAAGTTGTTGGATGTTAAAAAATCCCACCTGCAGCCCAAAATGTGATCTGGTCAGAATGAGAAATTCATTTGAAAGAAACCAACTAAGGCGTCTTAAGACAATGTGGTGGGTAATGGTAATAGATGGGCAGAAAGATTGGCCTCAGTTCCCTTGGCAAAACAAACATGACAACGGGTAATATTCTTTAATATTCTTTCACAACAGGGAGTATGATAACCTCTCTTGAGGAAGCCATAAATCCTCCTGGTTCTGAACCTGGAAAACTGCCCGCCTTCTAAAGCAGCGTTTCTCAACCTCAGCAGCTTTAAGATGTGTGGACTTCAACTCCCAGGATTCCCCAGTCAGCATGCAGAGGTTGAGAAGCTCTGTTCTAAAGCATGCAAGGAAATCGGAAGAAGGTGCCACACCAATACTGCCTTCCTTTCGAACCTGGAATGCAGATAGGCCAGAAGAAGCAAGTTCAGGGACAGCAAAGAGAGGGGCAGCCTTGATTTTCAGGCTAAAATGCTTGAATATATTTCCTCATGTAGAATGATGTGTACACCTTAGTTGCACTAAATTGTTGTATGCCACCCAGAGTCACTCTGTGTGAGATGGGCGGCTATATAAATATGATAGATAGATAGATAGATAGATAGATAGATAGATAGATAGATAGATAGATAGATAGATAGATAGATAGACAGACAGACAGACAGACAGACAGACAGACAGACAGACAAGTAAATAAGTAAGTAAGTAAGTAAGTAAGTAAGTAAGTAAGTAAGTAAGTAGCGTTCCCCCCCACCCCCTCTATTTACATCTTTTCTTTCTTTCTTGATTCCCAAAGGAGCATCAAGCATTTGAGACCCCCTTGAGCATTTTATGGAAATACTTTTGTTTTCTTCCTTTGAAATTCTTCTCTGTTTTGCTTGCTTACCTTTGGGTAGACTTAACGGGGGTCCCTAACTTGCAAGGAGGATGGTAGGACTTACACAGACTGTGAATTTGCTTTTCCAAGAATCACGAAGGATCGCCATTTGTTTTTAATCTACGAAAAAGGAGTACATAAACTGGATTAAGCAATCCTGAATATAAACTGTTGTTTAATACTGAACAAATATTTATATAGCACATCCAATTGTTAAAAACACTCTACGTGTATCACCGCTGCAATACTTCCTACCATTTTTTATTGAGATTCCATATTGTCATTCCCAGCATTCCAGAATGATGGGAAGCTGAGTTCAAGGCTGATTGTGAAAATAACAGATTACTCTATCCAGGCACAGATGCTTTTTTTTTTAAATCTGTTTAGCTCAGGCAATCTGATGCCATCCAGCACAACAACTTTCATAAGCCTCAGTCAATGTGGCCAAAAGCCAGGAATTGTGAGAGTTGTAGACCAAAATACCTAGTTGCCTATTTCTGACTTAGTACTTAAAAATCTGGATTTGAATCCCCGTGTTCTCCGCCAATGTTGGAGATGCTGAATTAGGATTGCTACCTCTTTTTCTCACAAGTTTCACTCCTTTAATAGTCACATAGCAGACAGTTACAATATGGAGCTTTCCCTGGTGGGAATAACTCTAACTTTTGAATGTATACAAAGAACCCCTGATGAAAAATTTTGTTTGGTTCAATTTAATCAAAACTAACCAAAATTTGTCAATTCTTTATAAACAAAAAAATTAAAATAGAATGTGAGAGAAAGCAAAAGTAACAGCTTAATCCTTTCACTGAACCACAATCTGTCTTCTGACCACCTTTTGATTGCAGCATCTTTAAAATAAAAGCCTTAAATTACACAGAACCAGCTAAGCACCGTAGGAGAAGGGCCATATTAGCTTTAGTAGCCAAAAATCAGAAAGAGTCTGGTAGCACCTTTTCATACTCACAGATTTTATTAAAAGGCATAAGCTTTTGTGAACCACAGCTCACTTCATCAAATGCATAGACTGGCCTTGACCAATGAAGGATTTAAATTGGGATGAGGCAGAAGGGAGGAGAGAAGGGAAGACAGGTTGGCCATACAGATGCAGCACAAGAACTATTTGTGCAAAGCCCCCCCCCCACCCAGCCACAGCTCCCACCTTCTCTTTGACCAGGAGCCATGAGTTCAGGAGAGCACCCAGATTGTGGACCAGCTCTGATTGGGGGAGTGTCACCCAGCCAGAGTTAAGGATGGCAAATCATTAGATACCAGGGATCCTAAAACCCACAGCCATTCAGTCTTGTCAGGGTTGAGCTGAAGCTGGTTCTTTCCCATCCAGACCCACACAGCCTCCAGGCACTGGGAAAGCACCTTGACAGTATCACTTGGGTAGCCTGGGGCAGAGATCTACAGCTGAATATTATCAGCATACTGATGCTTCTTAACCCTGTGCCAATGGATGAACTCACCCAGCAGTTTCTTGTAGATATTAAATAGGGGCAGGGAGAGAATCGAGCCCTGGAACATCCCACAAAGCAGCAGCCTAGGGCTAGACCTCTCCCCCTCTACCAACACCAACTGAAACTAGCCTTGGAGGAAGGAGGAGAACCACTGAAGGACAGCACCTCCTGCTCTCAATTCCCTCAGCCAGCCCAGAAGGATACCACAATCAATAGTATCGAAAGCTGCTGAGAATCAAGAAGGACCAGAATGGATTCACCATCCCCATTTTGGGCACACCAGACATCATTCACAGGTACAGTCAATGCCATCTCGGTACTATATCCCAGCCTGAAATGGGTCCAGAACACCTGGGATATGTGGTGATCCGTAGGCTTCCTGTACAACATGGTGTCCATTGTATGGTTTTATTATGACATCAAAAAGTGGACTTGTTTTGTAGATAGGCTGGGGTTGAGGTTGATGGTGGAGTAGAGTTTGTTCAGGTCATGATGAAATTTGATGAGAGATTCCTTTCCATGGGACCAGATTATGGAAATGTCATCAGTGAATCTCAAATACAGGTGGGCTTTCAAGGGGTAAGAATTGAGAAAGCAGGGTTCCAGGTCAGCTATGAAGTTGTTGGCATATTGTGGAGCCATGTGTGTGCCTATGGCTGTGCCACTGATTTGCAGGTACATGTCATTGCCAAAGTGAAATAGTTTGAGCTGAGTACAAAGTCATATAATCTGAGGGAAGGTGTGCTATGTTGACATCAGTGAGGAGGCTCTTGATGGCTTGAAGTCCAAGTTTGTGGGGGATGTTGATGTATAGTGCCTCAACATCCACGATAGCTAAAATGGTGTTGTTAGGGAGATTGCCAATGGATTTCAGTTTTCTCAGGAAATCTATGGTGCCTTTTATGTAGCCTGGAGTGCTGGTGGCATAAGGTCTGAGTACAGAGTCCATGAAGCTAACTAGTCTCTTCACCAATTTCATGGACAGAATCCACACAAGATTATGTTACTGTATATCAAGATGACTGACTTCTAGGCTTTTTATAGGAGAGTGCAAAACAGTCTTTGTGCAAATTGGTCCATGGAAATTGTTTTTCAGGTGGTCTATGTGCAAGCCAAAGCATATACATTTCAGTGGTGGATTCACACAACAACCTAGCCCAGTACTTGTGGAAACAGCCAGGCCTTTAAGGACAGCAGTGTTGGAATCATATGGACCTTGAGGGAAATCCTGTTCCAGAGGACAGGTACAACAACGGAGAAGGCATGCTTCCTGGGTGCCATAGGATAATGTTTAATAGATTGGACCTGAAGCAGAACAATCCTTTTGGATCTGATCAGATGGGGCATTATCTTTTGGTTCTCCTGGGTGGGCCAGCTCAGCAGGAGAGACCAGCTATGCTACTGACTTAGGTTGAGTGAAGCAGCAGCTATTTAAGGTAGAAGCTATCCTGGGTTTTACTGCCATTGGAGAAATACTGATTGGAGAAGGAGCTACAGAGGAAGACGTGGCTGTGAGAGCCCGTTGGATGGATGCTGCTGCTGGAGCGATGGAGCGATGGAGTCTGGTGCCATTGGGTTGCCTGCTTGCCTCTCAGGCAACCTCCACAGCCTCAGTCCCTTTTGACTTTAGTTCATGGCGTGGGTTTTAAAGTATTGGTCTTGATTTATTGTAATGCGGTGAACCCCTTCGCATTCCCCAGCTTTTCAAATCAGCCTCTCTTTGAGTTTGCAAAAAGCCTACCCCCAAACAAGACCTGCTTTCTTATTCCCAATTAGTGTGTGTGTGTGTGAGAGAGCACGTGCATGGCATTGGCAGCACTGCTGTTTGCTAAATATATGTGCAAACACTTCAGAAAAAACCCACTTCCATTTTAAAAGGAGGCTTGCCTTTAAGGCCAGCTCTCCAAAGTATTCCCCCCCACAAAAATACGCCTCCCCCAAACAAGCCAGGGAGGAAGAGCTCAGCCAGGTAGGGGGGTAGTCAGGGGGGAGGGCAGTGGCAAAGTTTATTGGTCAAGGGAGGGGGGAGAGCGATGGCTGCCGGGAGGCTTGATTTTAGTCCCAGGCCTGCTCCTGAAGCAGCAGTGGAGCCACCAGCTGGCATGGTGGCGAATGAGGTTGGAGGAGGAGCTCTTCCTGTGGCACAAGCAGAGGAGGCGGTGAAGCAGTCAGCCCTCCCTCCTCCTCAGCAACCCAGGGACTCAGAAGGGAGATCAGGAGGAGGAGGAGCTGCCCCCTTCTGAATCTGAGACCAAGGCATGTGGGGGTAATGGTGGCCCAGATTTATTTATTAAATGTATATACCACCTGATTCCCCAAAACTTCATGGCTCACAAGTAAAACCATGTTTTTAAAATACAAGAAGAAACAAAAATGAATAAAAGATGGCCAGAATGACAAAAACCACAGGAATGAAAAAAATAACCCCGCACAATCCAAGGGGCTTCATTCACCCTCATTAAAGGCCTGGTCTTCAAGCCTCTGAGATCATGGCATGTGGGGCCCAGATTTACCATATGAGCTCCCACTACTACTAAAGCAAGTATGCTGTGAGGCCAAGGACAGTTTGTGCTTGAAGATCCATAATATTCTGTCTGCAAGCCCTGCGAGGCCCAGATCAGCTGACCTTGGGGATGCTTAAATACCTGTTCAGGTATCATTCAGGTTGCCTTCCCAGCTCAGATTCCAGCACCTTTTTCATCCAGTTGCTCTAACTACTTCCCTCATACAGCACTTTCAGAAGGCAGAGGGTATCCTCCCTGTTTCATCTATGCAAGGAGGAAATATTGGACCTGCAGTAAGCAGTCAAGAGGGAATGCGTACTTCTAACCTCTTCCTCATGATACATTTCCCATGATGCAGGATGAAAGCACAGTGGGTGCTGCTTCATGCTGAGGACCTGAAGATGGCCCACATGGTGGGTGAGATGAGCACGGCCGTGATCTGCAAGGTTAAAAGTTGGTGGTCTGGGCAGCCAAAATTTCATCAGTGACCTTCATGATCATAAATAGTGGGCCCTAGATGAAAAGGCAACCTGTCAGTATCAGCTGCACAGTAATGGCATCTGATTAGGTAGGATGCTCTTGATTTGGAGGATGTCAGCACCAGGATTATTCTAGCGGGCTCAGAAGTTGCCATCAGTGTTCTTACAGGCAAGTGTGGAATGTGAAGGGAGAGTGGATGCTAGACCGGCACCAGGTTTAGCTCTGCCATCTCATCCATCAAGAGAGCACCACCTAGTGGACCTCCACTGCTTAAACAGTAGGTGGTTATGGATGATATGGCAAGGCACTCAACCACGTATCTCCCCAACTCCTAGAAGTAGAGACTCGTAGCTGAGGCAGTTTCTGTACTTGAGCCCTTCTTACTTATGATGAACCTCTTATCTAGAAAGATGGCCATGCTAAGCCAGGTTTTGTGCTTTGTTTCTTAAAAATCCATGGAAAATCTGATCTCTGATAACCGCAGAGCTTGGCAACCCAATTTCCAAATGGAATTGTGCCATGGCTAAAGTCCTTGGGTTCTGAGCAAGTATTTCTGCTTGCCCCTTATATGACTCAAGGGTATCGGACAGGGTTTCTCAACCTTGGCAACTTGAAGATGCATGGACTGGGGAATTCTGGGAGCTGAAGTCCACGCATCTTCAAGTTGCCAAGGTTGAGAAACACTGGTATAGGATGATCATCCACACTCCTTCAATAGAGGGAGCTCCTGGTTGCAGAAGTGACCCAGGTGGAGAACAAAAGACTGGACCATAGATGGGAAGAAGGGGGCTAGCAAAAGCAGCAGCAGCAGCAGCAGCAGCAGCCACAACCTCAGTTTGTGGCATAAGATTCTCTTTGAAGAGCTAAAATGCAGTAACTTCAACTTAAGGCAGTGTGCTTGCTGCATTACCATGAAGATGGAAAGTCTTGTCTGCTGCTTGGCAAGCAGCGCAGAGTGTTCTGTTCTGCAGTATCTGGAGGAAGGTGCAAAGGCTTAGCCAGAGCTGGTAATGTTTAGGAGGTTTCCCCCCTCTCTCCATTGCCAAATTGCAATTGGTACAAAACAGGTTGACCAAACTGCCAGGACAGAACATGGTACATTGTTTCAAGTTCAAAGAAAATGTATTTTCCATTCACGCACTTCTCTATGACATACTCTTTTAGAGTTATGCTAAAAGATGCCTCTTGGTTGTTCCTGAGGATCTGAAAAGGCATGTTTGATTATCAGGTTTGTTCATTAGGATGGGATTAATATAATGATGTGCAATGACATTTTACTGGTCTTCATCAGCTTTTGCTGCCCTTAAGATTTTGTGGCTATTTTTGCCAGATCTCCAGATCTATCTCAATTTTTTTTCTGCAGACAAAACTGAAAGGTCTAACTCATGACTTCACCACCTTTGCTCAGTTTCTCAGTTAAACATTCCCAGTAAAACAACCAACAATAGTGAGAAGCAGATGAAATTCATGGCATAGCTTGACTAATACAACCTGAAATAATGTTATCTGCAGATTCCAAGTAGGTAAAACCCCCTGAAAGAAATTCATTAGCATGATGGCAACCATTTCCCCTAGAAATTCCTCAGTTGTTTTGTTTAAAAAAGATGTTCTAAATTCATTTGAGATTTTCACTTGTCAGCTTTGGCATCATTTGGTGACAACTCTATGTCAAATCTGAGCTTTTTGTAGTAATGCTGCTGGAACTGAAATGAGTGTAAATAAACAAATATGTACAGCCCTAGAGATTTATCTGATCAGATGAAGATGCAACTAGCAGAATAAAGGGGAAAGAATGATAGCTGGGGGTCAGAACATACTTTCCCCCATTTCAGTCCTCAAAATCTCTGAGCAAAATACAGCAAGATCCTTAACTGACTGCCCCCAAATAAGTGGGGTTGGTGGACCCATTGAGCATTTTAAGAACATGTTATGGGCACTCTAACACAATGTCTGTCACATTAAGTATTAAAGGAATCCCACTGAGTTATATTAAGGATAGTTCTAGGGCAATGTAAAATAATAGAAAATTGCATTGTGTTGTTTATAGCACAGAACTATAGTACATAATTCTTTATAGATCTCAGTTATATCCCTCATGGTACATTTCCCTTCATTTAAAAATCCTTGAAGGTAGGGATAATAAATTTAAAACATTTAAATATTTAGATGATTGACTCATCCCTCCTTCATTATTATATCAATACAAAAATAGATATTACTTTGTTCAAGTAGAAACATTCCATTTGGAATTGTAGTGGCTCCAACTGCCTATGAGTGAAGCCATCAAATTAAGAACAAGGAGAAATGAGGATGATTTAAAAGGCCACAGCGCAACTGAACCCCAAGTATGGTGGTCTTAAAGCTAGCCCCTCCAAATATTTTGGATTATAATTCTGTCCAGCACCATCCAACAGCCATTGTTCAGAGATGTTAAGAGTTGTAGCCCTAAGCCTTTAGAGAGTTTCAGGCTGGAAATAGCTGTTAGAAGCTTATATGGAATATGAGTGGAACACTGAAGACATTTTAATAGATCTATAAATGCAAAAGAAAATTAGGCTGTATCCTAAAAGCCAAACAATTATTTGGATTTCCCCTCCAAGATTGCAGGTGGCTCTGACCCCAGAGATGCAATTCCAATGTTGATCTCTTGTTGTTTCCCCATAAGCCTCCATTGCTAGTTCTTTCTAAGACTGGGAAATGCTGATCTTGAGAAGCACCCACAGAGAGTGTAGTCAATGAAGTGGAGAGTTGGAAGATCTAAGGGGTACTCAGCAAACCTCAGGCCTCCATCATGCATCTGAATCATCAAAACTTGGGCTGGTCTAAAATGTCCCTTCAGTTCCAAATAAAAAGGGAGAAAGTTGATAGAAAAGGAGAAAAAAACCCAAAGAGATACAACTCTCTCTCTTGCTCGGTCTGCACTTTTGCTTCACTGGTCTGCTGCTGACGGAATGTTCCAAGATTGGACTACTTCAACGAGAGAAAATAATTTCTCTAAGGCATTCAATAACGTTATGGGAAAGTGAACAACTCCAGGAAGCAAAATGTTTCTCCCCCATACCATTTCGCCTATCCTGCCCCATCCCATTATTGCTCAATAAACACAACAAAATTGAAAAATAGGTTAAAGGGATTCTGATTGTTGGGAAACATTTATTATGTCCATAAAGCACTTAAGTTTTATAAATAAGCCAAGAGGGATATGAAACAAAGTTTTGCCAACATTTAAATTGTTAACTATAATGAAGCTTTTCAGATGTATAGAATGTCATTAACTTGTGTTTAAATTAGGTGATAGGCTATGCCATCTATTTCATAAAAGTGTAGTTTGCAAGTCATGCCACAATCAGTCTAATGCTCCAAAGATCTAGGCTGTATTCCAGTGCAGAAGCTGTCAGGTTTAACCCTCTGAAGAAGTTGTCAACAAGCCTCATTACTTAGGGCAAATACAAATTGTCATTCAAAACATCTGGAAAGAACCAGGATGTTTATCTCTGATCGTGTATGTGTGTGTGTGTGTGTGTGTGTGTGTGTGTATGCGCACATTTCAGATGGACAATTTTCCTAGTGGCAGTTCTAGAAGTGGAATGTTCTGCATACACTTCTGTAAGTGTGGTATTCACCAATGAAGAGACTCTGGAGTTCCCAGTCATCTGGACTATGCCTGTAAAAACAGTAGAAATATTAAAAAAAAAAAAAAAAGGAAAGAATGGTCACATTAGGTGGCATTTAGGATAAATTCCTCCAGAAAACTCATGCTATGTCACAATTAAATGGATCCAGCACTGGCAGGGATGAAGCCACATTATAGCTCATTTAGCTTGAAAGTGGACCTTGCCAGCAAAAAGGTTGGAAAATTTGATGATGAAAAATTGCCAGGACTGGCTCAGAAAATAGCAACGTTGGGGGACTTAGGTTATGGTCTACTCTGCATTTGCTTCTGTAGACCAGAAATATCAGTTTTAGTCATACTTTGGTAATTATCATTTGGTAAGACATATTAAATCTCTAATGCTTTCTTATTCTCCAGTATTTTATTTAAGCAGTTGCGGGGGGGGGGGGGGGACCCTAAGAGCTATGTAATTTAGGCTGGCTAACAAATCAAAAGATTCTTCCCCATAATTTTTATTCTCACAGCAGCCAGCAAAGTAATTTAGGTGGAGAGTTTGTGAAGTTGTCAAGGTTCATGACTGAATGTAGAAATGTACATGAATCACCACAGTTCTGCTTCAAGTGAATAACTGCTACACTATATTGACTCTCAGTGTAATATTTCAAAGGTTAATTTAAACATTCCATCCTTTGTCAGAAATCCCCTTTTGTTTATAGACCAGCTTTCCCCACTTGATGTCCTCCTAGTAGAAGCCAGCCCATGTAGGAGAGAGCTACTACAGATCAAAAGGAAACACTATCACTATAACTTTGTTAGAAAGTCTGATGTAAGGTTTTGTGAGATAGAAATTGATTCAATTCTTGACATCTCTGGATAGGGTTAGAAAAGATTTCTATCAGAATCTCAGAAGAACTTCTGCCAAAGAGTGTAGGCCATACTGAGCTGATTGGACCAATGGTCTATATCAATATAGGACAATTTCCAAAGTCCTGTGAAGAACAAGCCTCTGAAGAATTCTGGCTCAGACCTCCAGGGGAAATGTATAGCCAAATCCATTATTTCTGTACTTGCATTTTAAAATAATTTCCATTATCCTCAGTCTAGCTGCATGGATCCATTTTTCCAAACTGGGTTATAGATGGAAAAAACAATTAGTCTTAGACTGTAGGTAAACGTGTAAGAGTCAATCTCTATAATGATTCCATCATGAACAAGCTTTACAAGCAGCATTGATTTTATATAATCTTACCTTACTGCCCATAGGTATGTCAGAACTTATCTACTTTATAATATATATCTTATATTAATAATAAACTCCTTTTAACAATTCCAATACTTCTGTATCCAGGAAGCATCAATCATATGCAAAGAGATGACAGAGCGAACTTGGGGAACTCCAGGATTTCCCAATCATATAAATCTGGTTTCCGTTCAGATGATATAAATCTTTCACATTTATTTATTTATTTGTATGTTTGTTTATGAGATTTGTATGGCTGCCCATCTTAAAGTACAACTCTGGGTGGCTCACAACAACAATAAATCTACAAAACCTTTAAAACTATATTATTTAGAATAGATGGGATACATACATATAGACCAACCATTGATTGATTGATTGATTATGTACCATCAAGTCGTTTTTGACTCCTAGCGACCACATATATAGATCTCCATGGTGATCTATCCTTAACCTATTCTTTCAAGTCTCCCAATAGTGCACCAGGGAGGATTATCTTATTTTTATTTATAAGAATAAGAGAACCTTCTGAAAATGAGGGAATTAGCATGAGATGCCAATGGCTGCAGACATAACTGCTATTATGGGTAATTTTTGAAGATTAGCCTGAAGATAGTGGTGGGGGCAAAGAAACAAAGCAAGGAACAGCAGCCACCATCTTGTTTTGCAGATGAATTTCCAAGGAGCATCTGGTAGGCTACCAATCTTGCACCACCCTGCATTTTATGATGAAGTTAAGCTATACAAAGATGCATATTAATATGTATATTTTAGGATAAAACATGTTTAGAAACACATATTTGAGAAGCAACATATTTAGAAATGTGTATTTTGTGAGAAAACACTTTTAAAATACATATTTAAATACAACATTTATGTGTGTGTTTTAAAATAAAAAACAATGCGGAAGCATGTGGAAATGTGGAAATGTGGCAGAATGGATTTATGAACCTGTGAAATTGACCCAGAATGGCAATAGATTGAACCATCCCCTCACTAAGCATGGGTTTATAAAAGGTTTTTGGCCCATAGTCCAACTTGTTGGACAATTCTGACATTACAGTTTTTTTCTATGCAAGAAGTCTCTGCTCAAAAGTCTAGTGTGACAAGCTGAGGGAGAAAAGGCACTGATGTACAGAGCCTAAAATGAGAAATGCAGTTTAGTGTTCGTGGCAGCTTTGATTGCCATCCATGACTGATACTTTCCTTTGATTCCATCTTCAGGAATTATCCTATTAAATAATGCTGGGTTCATTGTATGGATGGAGTTAGAGGTGCCCATGAGATAATTGAAAGATCTAGTGAAGCTCTTTGCACGGCTGTGTTTGGCCAGGAAAGATTAACCTACATGCAGTGCAACTTCCCCTAAGTCAGATTTGCTAAGTGAGTATTCAGCTGTAATTTGTTCCCCTGAACTTTGGTTGACTTTTGATCTACGTGGCATGGAAGTTACCATCCTTCTTATTGACAGGGGACTCAACCCTTTACTTTTGCTCAAGTGCTTAGGCTGAGTTGCAAGCCACAGTGTCCACACATAGCTTGCTTGCCATAACTTGGGCCAACTTGCATCAAAAGAGAAAGAACCATCAGGACATCTTTACAAGGTATTTGCTATCATTCACCCTGTAACTATTATTTCTGGCAAAACATTGTAATTGTGGTTAAATGGCAGATTACAGATTTATACCAACTTCCTTCAGGCAACTCCTACCATTATGCTCCTAAATTTGCACATGTCCACATTGCCCCCTGGAAAGGCGCCACTGATTCATCATTTACTGGAGAAATCATATACTTTTTTTTTCAAGATTCTTGTTTTCCCCATAAAAGTGGACTTGTGCTATTTATAGAAGGATGAACATGTCTCTTTTTAAAGTCTGGCTTTCACCACAGCCTATAATTTAGGGTAATATAATAAGTAATTTAGAATTAAAGATTTGAGACAACAGTTCAGCATTAACGTCTTTAAGACAAAACATTCAAAATAAAACTGAAGCCACGGGAATGAACTCTGTCATTAGATGCCTACTTCTGGCTAAATTTGTATCCATGGTGTTCAAATCTCAAGTGGTTTCTTTGTGACTTCTTGAATAATAATTCCAACAACAACAACAACAACAACAACCGTAACAGCAGCAACAACTATATTCATTGCAATACATTAGTTACAATACAGCTTTTTCACTGTATTGATTCATATTCATTCCACAATGATCGATAACACTTATTTGGAAAAATGGGTCTGCTTATCATGGTGAAATATCCAACACGCCATGCTTCAAATGTACTTATTTTCAGTTACATGTATTACATTAAAGGTATGGCATTTTAAAGGAACTGCTTTGTCGGATGTTTGTTATAATTAATATCCCAGGTCAGGGAACAGTAACAGGGTTAAGACCCATTGTTCAAAGGCTTTAAAAATATTTATCTACATAAATCAGATGTGATAACTTTCTTTTCCTTCCAGTACCTACAAGACGCTGACAGGCAGTTGACACTAAAGGAAAATGTTTGAGGTGCTGTAAATAATGCATGCCAAGACATTTGGTTCAGCCTGTTAATGTCTTAGAAAAGAAGAAACTCTCTTTCCCCAGTCATCTTCCTAGCAGAGCACATGTTCTCTGCTCATTATGCAGCCACCAATTTAGGGGTGGGGAAACCTTTCTGGCCTGTTTGACAGCAGAATCTACCAGGCCTTTTGGTGAGCAGAGATAGCTACGAAGACCAATTCTGTCCTTGTTATTTTTCTCAAGTTCTGTTCAGCATACAACTGAAATGGGGCTTCAGTTTGCCACTGATCCTGAATTCCTGGAATTACTTTCCCCCATCCCCCCCCAAAAACCGTTAAGGGGAGTTTAAGGAATTATCTGCAGCAACAAGTCTGACCAAGTTATTTAAATCTGTGCAAAAAGAATGAAGCAGTGCATGCCACCTCTGATATCTCTGTCCTTGCTCACATCCACTTGAATGTTCTGTCAATTAAGGATGCTGCTAAAGCAGATCTCCTGACTGCAAGGAGATCCTTTTGCTTTTCAAGCACCTATGAGTAGAAACTCCCTTAAGACTTTGCTGCTCAAGATCAGGAGTAGAGAAAGCAGGGCAGTTGTAAATGGATGAGTTGGCCATGAACTTGACCTTTTCTGATCTCAATCAGCATGTTGTCCAAAAGATAGGGCTGATTTTCAACTTTGTGTCATTGAGAAAGAGTTTATTCCTTTCCTGGGGAACGTACCACAGCAATCACTTTTGGGTTGGTTGATTGACCATAATAACACAAAAGGAAATAATAAGTACTTTGAACCATGAAGCATCTCTACACAAATACAGGAGGAACGGTGGGCACCATGTGGAGAAGGGAGGTGGAAGAATGAATTTATGGGAGACGGGTGTGCATTTCCCATTTAAAACCAATGGCTGGTTCCCTGCAGTAAGCAAAAGTCCTCGATTTGAGGGTCTTGCCAGAAATAAGAACAGGTTTCTCTTCTGTAGTTTCATGGGTAGGGTTGTGTTCACATCTTTAAAGAAGGGCAACAACCTGATTAAAAACATAATCTGCCATGTGAATGTTAGTCTATTCATTTGTTGATTTAAAGCTCTACATGAATTAAAGGAGTATTTCTGAAAAAGAAGCATTTTTTTTTCTCTTGCCTTTTAGATAGTATTCTCACGATTGACCGCAGGCATCTGAAGGGGAGACAAAAGGGTAAATGCCTCTTATAAGGCACTGCTAGTCATTTGCAGTCTTTATATAAACATTGATGTACTTGTTGACCCTCTTCCTTCTTTCGGAAATGTTTTTAAAACTTTCCTAGCTTTATTGCTTTGCTCCATCTCATCCAGTTGCCAGCAGGCACAGCTTAGAACACAGATGTGGCCCCTGTTCCCCACCAGATTCTCGATGCCTCCAGAATTCAGCAGCAGCTCCTCCTTCTGTTGATCTGGTAGTGGTGTTTCTCCAGAAGGTACCAAGCAGACTGGCAGGCTTGGGAAGGCGTCAATAAGTTGGTCCTCAAAAGAACTGAACCATCACACTTCCTTGTACATTGTGAGGGGGTGGGGGGAGGGTTTCTGTGCAGATGAAAGAGAAAAAAGCAAACAACTGTTCTGCATTAAACTTCATAAGTGTTGTGGTGTTTTGGCATTTCAAAACATTGGGTGTGGCTACCACATCTTTATACATTCAGTTAAGCATCTCTAATTCCAAATACTGGTCCAAACTTTTCCTTTGCATGTCACATGCTCCTTTCTTATTGATTTAAGTGTTCTTCCAAAACTAGAATTAAGCTCATAATTAAGTAATTTTCGTTGGAACAATAAAGTTGCCTGAAAACCAATGATCTTATTCTGTTATTCCTAACAGAATATTGTACTGCAGACCAATATTTGTGATTCTTTCTAGGATCTAGGAAAGGAAGAATCACATTTTACATGTGGATTAAACATGGATCTTAACAATGCTATGTATTTTCCTCCCCATCTTAAGATTCAGTAGATCCTCAATTAAGAACTGAAGAATCATGATTTTTAATATTACTGTCCCTTTCACCTTCTCTTTCTCTGTGTACACACACACACACAAACCCCTACTGACCTACCTGCCTACCTTCTGCATCTGAGGATATCATCCCTTATATAGCCAGAAAGAACAATGCCAGTTAAGAGTTTGCCCAGGTACTACTGTAATTTATTTTCTCTCCCCTGTGTTCAGATTTAAGGTTTATCTGATCTTTCTATCCATTAAATCAAGCAAATTTGCACAGAGGATGGCCTTCCCACAATGAGGGTAACGTAAATTGCAGATTTATATAAAATGTACAATGAAAGTAGAAGTTCAATGTATCTCATCATGGTAGGTTGACAATGACGAAGAATTCAGTAATTGCTGATTTAAAAAAAAAATCAGGTTTTTAATTTCCTTCTCTTTACAGTGAACATGGATTATATGGACCCTAAATATATTTTAATAGTAAATTATTCAAATAGAATAATTTACCTCTGTAAAGTAGGACTCATAATTCCTGCATCATCATCATCATCATCATCATCATCATCATTATTAGAATTAGAATTTGTAGTAATCTAGATGGTTTATAAAACAGTCTCCCTTCATTTTACTCCTATAATAACCATCAGGTAGTTTGAGCTGTGAGACAGAGTGATTGACCCAAAGTCACCCATTTGGCTTTCTTGGTTGAAGGTGGACTAGAACCCAGGTCTTCCCAATCTTAATCTAACATTTTAGAGACATTACACTTTTTAATCTATGCTTAAATGTTATATTAAACTTATTTTAACATTTAATACTGCATCACATTTTCATAATCTAAAGATTCTTATAGAACTGTGCTGAAAAAGTCTTCTGTATTTTTTCTCTGAATATTGTCATCCCAATTCATGAAAAATATATTGCTTTTGATGCATGTTTCCAACAACAAAGGAGGAAGAAATGATGGTGAAATGCTCACCATGGTACTGGTGTTCTTCCAATAATTATAAGATCCCATCGTGCAAGAACCCCAATACCACCAATTGTACAATTCTGTTGTTCAGTTATCTCTCTAGCAGCCTTCTGCCTTTCTTTTACTTCAGTTAAATCCCAAGCAAAGATATCATAAGGAAGGTCCTCCTGTGGGACTTTTTCAATCAGCAGGCCCGGGCATCTAGGAAAGAGAGAGGTGTAAAAGAAAAGAACTGCATTTATTGCAATAATAAAGCCAGGTCAAACCTTCTATCTCCCCACCCCACCCCCCACCCCCATCTAAAAGAACTTCTAATACATCCTGAGAATAGGATAAAATAATAGAAATCTCTTTCACAGGAGAAGTGGGGGAAGAGAAGTTTTGATACAATATTGAATTGATTTTGCCTTTGGACCTCTGCCCAAGTTGTCCTTGAACTTTCTCCACCAACTGTATATAGTGTAAATAAATTAAATGAAGGCGCCAAAGATGCCACATAGCATACTGTCAATTTGGGCTTTGGGGTAAAATGGATGACTCCAAATCAGCTGCTGATGGGGCACCTGCCACTCTATCATCATGGGGGAGAATGAAAGAGATGGCTGACCTCCTCGCAAGGGCAAGAGGACCAATTAAAATGGCCCACCTTCAGAGACTAATGGAACAAAGAGGCTCTGAAATGCTTTTCAGGCACTGTGGCATTCTTGGAAGAAGCCTATTATTTTGATCCATTGCAGGCTGGATTCAGTTCTGGATATGGTGGTGGTGGTGGTGGTGGTGGGAAACAACCCTGACTGCTCTAATTTACTTTACTTTACTGCTTTTTGCTTTACGAGAGAGAGAGAGAGAGAGAGAGAGAGAGAGAAGAACTGCTACTATATTGATTCTTTGGATCTCTCAGTGTTTTTGATCCAATCAATCATGGGATATTGTTGGATTGGGATTTGGAGTCATAATGTTACTTTAATCCCATTCTGACCTGCAGAAGCACCAGAGTGATAATGGGATATTTCTGCCATGATTCTTGAATTGTGGACCCAACCAGACTTTATTCCTTTGAATAGAAGATATATTCTTTCTCTCCTGCTTGTCAATATTTTCATTAGGTATCCATTCCACCTGAACCAAGAGAGTGCGAGTGCTCAACAACTGCCTGAAAGCTATCAAGCATTGGTTGGGAGTGAAAAAACTGAAGCTGAATCTAGATAACATGGAGGTACAATGGATAGATGGTTCTCAGGCCTGGGATTAGAAAGAAAATCCCACTGAACGAGGCAGCACTCTTTCCAAAATAACAAGTGTGTAGCCGGATATTTTCCTCGATTCCAGTCCATCGGTTGAGACACAGGTGACTTTCATGGCAAGGAGGACCCATGCCTAGGCTTATCATATTTTCAAGTAATTAAAACAGGAGAAAGGTCATGATCAGTGTGCTTGCATAGGCAAAGCCCAGGAAAGCAGACTTCAGTGCTTATTCCAAACTCATTCTACAGCTTAAGCAGGCAAAGGGTAAGTGGCTTTTGAGAGTTAGTTAAATTTTCACTCTCACAGGCCAAGGGAAAGTCTTGCTATTTAAAGGTGTTCCCCTTTTGTGGTTCTGTACAGCTGTACTACCCTTGGAACCTTTTTGTTAACTTCCTGGGACACCCTGGATTGGAGCACAAATCTGGACAATGCTGGTCAAATAATCCTGGACAATCCCAGGAAAGTTGACGTCTACTTATGCCCAACTCTGGTTGGCTGGTAGCTATGTCCCTACCTGGACTGAAAAAAACTTAAGCTTGGTGATCCACACCTAATAGTTTTTTGTTTTTGTTTTTTTTAACTTGATTACTGCAATGCATCCTGCATAGGACTACTCTGAAGGATTGTCTGGAAGTGGCAACTGATACAAAATTCAACTGATTAATTTAGGGCCACATAATGCCAGTCATGAAAGTGATACAGGGACTGTCTGTGAGCTTCTAAAACCAATATAAGATGTTGATATTATGCTGTAAAGCCCTAATGCCTTAAAATATGATCTCTTCTCAAATAGCATCCAGCCTGTGCACTAAGATCATCTGGGGAAGCTCTGCTCAGAGTTCACCAGTGGGATCAGGAGCATGCGTGGGGGAGGAGGGGGGAAAAAAGTCAAGATGATGGCCGTGACCAGGCAATTAAAAGGGTGTGGCTTTGGTTCCACAGCCATGGCCAACTTCTTGATTTTTTTTTCATGCCCCGCCCAGACACCCCTGAGTGGATTGAATGACACTGCAAAGGACAAGAGAAGGGCATTCTCAATGACTGTGCCCAGATAATGGCACTCACTCCCAAGAAAAACTTGAGTGTCTTCCCACTGCTGGCCTTTTCGAGAAACAGTCAAAAAGACGTGCCTGTTCCTCCAGGCATTTATGTGATCAAGATCAAACTGCCTTTTAGATTGCCTGTTATTTATTTTGCTTTGTAGGTTTTTAAAATAAACTTTGTAATTTTGCTTTATTTATTGCTTTTAAACATGATTGATTTTATCATGATGGTTTTATTTAAAATTAATCCCCTGCTCCATTTCTCATGTACATGGTTCAAGGCTCCTATGGGAAGAAGAGTATACAGATCTTTTTTTTTAGTGTGGATGAATGAATGAATGAATGAATGAATGAATGAATGAATGAATCCAACATGGACAAAGGTAGACCCTGGAGAGGAGTGTGTATTTTCAGTCTGTGCCACTTTTGAATGGATACACACATATGTCAGTTGCTTTACATTCTAAAATTAGCCTCCTTTGTTGTTCAACCCTCCACCTCAAAGTGCACATTTGAGTAAGTAGAAAATAGCAGAGGCCTAACTGGTTCATAAGAAAAAAATCCAAAATGTATGAGCAAGCATTTCTTCTCCTATTTCCCTGTTTTTAAGTGACTGTCATTGGGCATTCTCTTGCCATTTCAGCTCCCCCACTCTAAGCAAGAAGGGAATGCATTTTGTGGGCCAAGTGCACTTCCTAAAATAGAGGACAAAGCAGGAGTATAATAATGGAAAGTCTTCCTTACGGAGGTACCATGTCATCAAAAACCTTCAGTATACAGTATAAATGCTAAGTAATCAGCTGCCACTGAAGCCAAATATTCTATTCTTTCACTCTGAGAAGAATGGGGTGATTTGGTGAATTCCCTTATTTTTAAAAAACAAAAACAAAAAAATTAAGGTTATAAACTTTTGATTAAAGAGAAGAATTAAAGCACTTGCAAATTTACTGTGACATCAAAAGTTGTGGAACTTTTTAGTCAAAGAACCTATACTTTATAAAGTTGCATGTGTTATTATGTTATTATAATCCCAAAGCTAGGGGTACAAAAAAGATAAAAGCAATAAAACTATATAAAACTATAATGTATGCTTGGCCTCAGTTCACCCACACTTCTTTTGAATGTTTAACTTAATCTTCTGCAGAAAATAACTGTCACCCTCAAAACTGTCCAGGACTGGTGCTCTATGAATTCTTACTTTTTAAAATAATTGCAGGCCGGATTATGTCCACTATTTTAGAAGCATGAAAAAATAAATCACATATAATTTGATTCTAAAACTTTAGAAGATGAAACAAAGTGAACATTAAGGGCTACTTAGCTGGTTTGATTTTGACTCCATCATGGGCAAGATTATACTCTGAAGTTTAAAATAAAATAATCTGTGCAAGATATTTTCTGTTAGAATTGGAGTCTTCACCTTAAAATAAGTTTTTTGTTAAACCTGTAGAAGAGGAAAATTTGACTTGAAAGATCATGAGAAAATACAGGAGAATTGGTAATAAGTAGGGTACAAATACATGATGTGAGATACTTGAAATATGCCTATTGCTCACATAGTATGGAAGATGCTTCCTTACTATTTGATGAATGAGTAAATTTGTAAAGGCCTTAATTTTAAATATGTTAAATTCTTCCTTCTGACACCCTGAACACTCTGGCTTTGTCCCACCCTCATTTTATGTAAATTACATAAATAAATTATGAGTGAAACTGAAAATTATTAATTCATTAGTGCAATGCTTATCTGAGACACTAGTAGCCCCTTGTAATATTTTGTAGTATTTTAAAATACTTGTTTAACCTTGAGGGCAGGGTCATTTTTCCCATAAAAATGTTTCCTAGTGACAGTGCTTCCCTATTAAATTCTAAACAAGTCAACTCAAAGGCAAGTCTGGCTGACCTCAGCACGGTCTGCTGTCTTAAATAACTACATTTTTGGACAAGCAATTTAAAAAGGGATCCCATGGAGGAAAAAACACAATAGGAATCTACGTGCACTAGACTCTAAGCAAGGTACCTTGCTATGTTCTTTCTGTGCCAACAGTATGTTCTGACTATTGACTTTCCAATGACATTATAAATACAAGGATATCCAGCAGTAGAAACATTGTAAAGATGCTTTACACACTCCAGCAATTGAGCCAGCCAGTGTAATATTGAACTATTCATTCCCATTTGTGTAAAAGCTAACATTCCAAATATTCTACTTGAAGGAGTGATGTTTACCCAGGATTTGTGATACTTAGTTAATGGAATGAAGAGAACCACTTAAAGCTTTTCCAAAAGTCCTCTGACCTCCATCAAACATCTGGTGCAATCTGATCGCTATGAATCAGCAGCTGCCAAGTTTTTCTGAAGATGGGAAAAGCTCTTTTATTGAGATAGACTACTGGTTAATCCAGTTCAGTATTGTCTAGAAATGGAGAAGAAATTCATAAGACCTAATTTGAACTTCCTGGATCAAGATACACACCAAAACACAGATGTCTTTCAGTAGTCATATTTTTCTGAATTTTGCAATACATTTCTTCAGTTTGATTTAAAAGAAAAATGCACACAAATGGCGATAGAATAGGGGGAAGTGTGCATAAAAATACATGTGCTACTGAAAATTGTATAAAAATGTGTTACACTGAAGAAAATAGATTGCAAGAAGATGCATATTGGGCCACAAATTGCGCACAAATCTGAATATTTTAGGAAAATAGGCACAAAAATGCATATTGTATTCACTCTCATGCAGATGGAAGAATCATAAACTGATAAAGAAGTGGAAGAATGGAACATATCATGAAAATGAAATATGCACTTCCTCATGACTGACCTTTGCATTTGAAAAGGAATACTGAATAAACATGGGTTGAATTGTAAACAGTGGGCAAATAATTTTTGTTAATGATATGAAAAAAGAGAGTTCTAGGCCCAGGCTTGTTAAAACAAATGAATTATCATGTTCTGTTTCTGCAGCCTAAGTTTTTCCATTACAATAGTCCTTAAGAGAATTATTTCTTCCAGAAGATGGCCTATATTTACACTGGACAAGTGATGTTAAATTCTTCCAGCCACTGAGAATGCAAGAGAGAATCAGTGATGTTCTCAGGAATATTTGATCTCCTTTACTGTCTGCACTATTACAATAATATGCCAACCAGATTTTTTAAAAAACAGATATGTATGTATGTATGTATGTATGTATGTATGTATGTATATATGTATGTTATACACAACTTTGAAACCAATTTTTTGTGGAATGCATTTATGTTCCTGCAAAGCCAGACAGGAGCACATAGCCCAAAGTTGCTCCTAATGGAACCTATCGTCAAATTGCTTTTCATCTTTAATTAATTAATTAATTAATTTGTTTGATTTGTCCCCGCCCATCTCCCTTACAACGGGGGACTCTGGGCGGCTTACAACCACTAAAATCACAATACATAATTAAATTATAAAAGGTTTAAAAATTATAAAAGTTATAAAAACTAGAAATTTACAAAAAAGGATAGAGATAAAAAGCTAAAAACTCCAAGAGGCCAATAGGGCCCCACCAGGCTGCTAAGAGGCCAGCCAACCCCATTTCTGATATCTACCCTCCCTGCCCCAGGCCAGATGGCAGAGCCAGGTCTTCACATCCCTCCGAAAGGCCTGGAGTGAGGGGGCCTGTCTCACCCCCAGGGGCAAGATGTTCCAAAGGGCGGGGGCCACAGCAGAGAAGGCCCGCCTTCTGGACCCCGCTAGTCGAAATTCTTTTACCGCGGGGATCCGGAGCATGCCCTCTCTATGAGATCGGGTGAGACGGGTTGAAATCGTAGGGGCGAGGCGGTCCTTCAGGTAACCTGGCCCCATGCCATATAGGGCTTTAAAGGTGATAACCAACACCTTGAATTGGACCCGGAAGCAAACCGGTACCCAATACAGCTCACGGAGCAAAGGTGCTATATGGGTCCTTCTTCGGGCCCCAAAAATTGCTCACGCGGCCACATTCTGGACCAGCTGAAGCTTCCGGATACTCTTCAAGGGTAGCCCCATGTAGAGCGCATTGCAGTAGTCTATCTGGGAGATAACAAGGGCATGAGTGACTGTTCGCAGGGCATCCCAATCCAGGAAAGGGCGTAACTGGTGCACAACCCGAAGCTGTGCAAAAGCCCTCCTGGCCATGGCTGCCACCTGCTCTTCGAGCAGGAGCCATGAGTCCAGGAGGACCCCCAAATTACGCACTGGATCTGTCTGGGGCAGTGCCACCCCATCCAGAACCAACGATGACAACGTCCCGGATACAGAGGAGCCATTAACCCACAGCCACTCCGTCTTGCCATGGTTCAGCCGGAGCCTGTTGTTCCCCATCCAGACCCTCACAGCCTCCAGGCACCGTGAAAGGGTGGTCACGGCATCACTTACCTCACCAGGGATGGAGATATATAGTTGAGTATCATCAGCATACTGGTGATACCTCATCCCATGATGGCGGATGATCTCGCCCAGCGGTTTCATATATATAATGACCTCAGACTTCTGGTAAGAAGAGGCACAATTTCTTAAAAAGATTTTAAACTATTTATTTTAGTACAAAACAACTATTTCCTAGCACCTCAAATGACAAAAAACCCTCTTAACAACCACAACTAAAAAGATATTCTTCTCAGGTTGCCTAAGATGGCCCATCCTTAATTCTTCAGCTACCACAGTACACTTGACTGCACTTTTAGTGGAAGAAAGGGAAAGGGAAGGGGAAAAATGGCACTTCCCTCCAGACTAGTTGCCTCCATTGCAGTGTTCCTGCTACCTCTGGAAAAGAAAGGATACAAGGAAGTGTATTTGGCAAAACAGGGGCTGGTAGGAGGGGCCCTTGGGGAGCAGGATTACTGATAAAGATGGACTTGGGGGCAATTGGGGGCAATCCAGACTGGCTCATTTACAGGATCTAAGACCTTCAAACATTTTCAGAAGCTTTTGTATCATTTCTACTTTAATCCAGCTCGCTGCGGGAGTAAAATTGGGACTTTGCCCATCTCTGTTTATGATCATTAATCTATTAAAGTAACATAAGTAGCCTAACATTAGTTGAGATTACTATTATTTATTTATTTGTTTGTTTGTTTGTTTGTGTATTTGTTTGTTTGACTTGTCCCCACCCATCTCCCCACAACGGGGGACTCTGGGCAGCCCCAGAGTCAATAATACACTGAGAATTTGCACTGCTTATCCTTTATGCATATGAAAAGCTCAGAACTGCACCGTTTTTGTTTCAATGCAGTCCTTCAGAGGAAGCAAATCTATAAAACATAGGCTTGGCACCAAGGCATTTGCAGAATTGCCTGTTTCAGAGAGAAACAGCCCATCTAGTGCATTTGGCCCATAGGGGAGGTTAAAATATACCCCCCCCCCTTAAAATCACTGTTTGATGAGTTATGAACCTCTCCTATGGAACATCTACCTTGCCTGTGGGGATCCAGATGACATCTTCTCTTATAGTATTTTGGAGGACAGTCAAGACAAAACTTTTCTGTAGGGCATTTGATGTCCATAGTATATAGGAATCTGGGGAGGAATGTTTTAATGTTTTATGGATGTTAAGTTTGTAAACCATTGTAAGCCTTTATCAAATCCAAAGTCAAGATATAAATAATAAATTCAGAAATAAATGCCAGAATTGGCTCTGACAGTAAGCAGAATACCTTGGCAGCCTCATGAAATGTCATCCACTTTTTATTGAATTATTATCAAATAGTTGGGGGGGGGGGGGGGAGGTTTCATACCAGAGACAGTTTAGAGGTATTTATGAGATTTTCTGCCCCAGGGTCTGTGAATAACTTTCTTGCCTCAAGGAAAGAGGGAGGGAAGGGAGACAGCAACTGCTGCTCTATCTCAGGTAACAAAAATGAACTGACCTGGCACTGCTATTGAGTATCAGGCTTGTCTTGGCTGCTCTTTGAACAACAAGAACACAGGCAGGATTGAAGGTCTCAGGTCTCAGATAGGTCAGTTTATTGCAAGGACGAGGAAAGCCACTAAGAAAGAATTCCAGCCACTGCTAGGCTTAAAACGCGAGCCCTGTCTACGGTAAGAGCACGGTTCATCTCTGGTGCCTCTTTCTCATACCTGTGCCATGCAGTAGCCTGGAGGCCTCCTGCTTTTGGGCAGGAGGAGTGGCGGCCTTGAGCCTCGTTATTTTCTTTTTATATATAAGTGTTACTAAACGTTTTAAAAAGAAGATAAAGACTAATACAAAGGAAAGAAAGGAAAGAAAGGAAAACAAAGAAAGAAAAAGACAAAAGTTCCAAAAGAAAAGGTAAAAAGTAAGAGAAAGAAGAAGCTGCTGATTTCTTTTGCAGCAAATACAAGTACGATTACAAAATTATCTCTTACTCTATGGTTAAAAAAAAAAAGCTCTCTTTTTTCCACTATCTAATGTTTTCTAGATAATCATCAAAACCACAAATCAAAAGTTCATTCCCCGCCCCCCCCCCATTTCATGCAAATAGTCTATAAGATGTTTCCAGTCAACAAGACATGTAGATGTCGTCTTTTCTCTAAGCAAAGAAGTCAATTTAGCCATCTCAGCAAGTTCCATCATCTCCAGCAACCATTCCTCCATTGTGGGTAGTACCGAACCTTTCCACTTTTGAGCAGATAATAGTCTTACTGAAGTTTTGACCCTTGTTATTTTCATGGACTAGTCTGGCCTCAGACTATTTGCTTCTCATCTTGCAAGAAGTAGCTCTTGCACAAAGCTTGAATGTTCTTATTTTAAACCTGCTTTAATCCCATTGATGCTAACGCCATCTAACTTTGGCTGGCTTACCCACTGAAGCTATGAGCAACCACTTAATTGACAGAAGTGTGAATCACTAACTTGTGATTCAAAACAATTAGTTTCTCTGGGTCAGGAATGTGGTAAAGCAGTTAATCATGGAACTTATCTGTGAGGGTTGGAAAGCAGAGGCTGCTCCTTCAGCTTTGCAGGAATATCAGCTCCATCCGTCTTCTCCTCAGTCTTAGCTAGAACTAGCCACTTCCTTAGATTGCTGCAGAGAGAGAAAAGGGAATCACAGCCACCCCACAGACTCTGATGAGAGATCAGCTCCATGGGATTCCTTCTCCTCCTTCATTATTAAAATTCTTCCATAACTTTAAAAACTGATGCTATAGATTTTCCCTTCCCTTCCCTTCCCTTCTTCTTTTTACATCATGTCTTTTAGTTTATAAGTCTGCAATAAGCATTTGCCTCGCTGGGTTCTGAGCTTTTTAAGCTGAAGACTAGGATAAAGTTGCTTTAAATAGATAAAAATAAATTTGCTCCCAGTGATAAGCTGCATTCCTGGAGGTTGTCCACATTATTATGCACCTGCCCTTTCCAAATTCCAGTCCATGGAGTCGTCCCAGAGAATACAGAAGTTGGCTATTCCTGTTATAAGTAATCACTGAAGACTACCAATCATTAGAAAAATTAGATACCAGATTGGTACACTTCCAGAGCTGCAGTCCCAATTGTGCTGGAATGAACTACCTTTTGATGATATTTAACCTTGCATAATGGCAGCAATTGCCTATGCAGATCTTACAAACTACCTAAGAAGTAGATTGATTTGGCAGAAGCTGAACCAGGTTAGCAGAAGCTTCAGACCTGTAGTGTTTTTCCTGGCGAAAACAGGTTCCTGGTGCTTCAGCAAGTCTGTTGTCAGAGGGCCAGGTTTTCCCCAGCAAACCCCAATCTGTCTCTCTCTCTGTCTCTCTCTGTCTCTCCTCCCTCTGTTTGTCAAGTAAAAGGTGTCAGTTAACATCCTCTCCTCCTCGAGGGGTGTCACTCATTCCGGCTTTCTCTCTTATTAATGATTTCTTGCATGGATGTGTCATTACCGTTCTATACTTTTATGCAGATGGCACGACTGTGCATTTTAATGGCAAATCTGTTTCTCGCAGAACGACTGAACTGCAAAAAGATTTTGACAGACTGGATCCAAGAAAACAAACTGGATTTAAATGCAGCAAAACTAAAACAATGCCTTTTGGCTTTCCTAAACATCTGAGCTCAAATTGTAATTTGCCTCTGATGTCCCAAGGGTACCCAAGACTAAAAAAATGAAGTTTGAAATTCAAGAAAGTTTTGCTATGTTCTCAAACAAGACCAACAGATAGACAGGAATAGATTTCCTCCATTGCTTTTTCAGTATTTCTCCCCCTCCCTCTGGAAGCTCTGTATCCCTAAAAATCACAGTGTGATCTTTATGAAGTTATAACCATGTGAATTTAGGAATTACATTTGACCTGAAGTTAGGGCCCCATCAAATTGCCACACACAAGCATCTCCTCTGAAGTTTAGTCTGCATTTAACAGTCTGTGCTGATATTGTCCCTAAAGACAGTCTTTGTTAATCACTCATCCATCTCTAATGAAGGATGGCTCCCAGGTTGTACAATGCCAGCCCCTTTCCCAAATAGCCAAATTATGCTACCATATACAGTAATTTGGCTAAAATACAATATGAACTTTAGCCTCTCTCCTTGGAGTTGTCTATGTTATAGACAATTATAACTGCAGACACGTTGTATGCAAGAAGAATTGGGCATTTCTTTTGATTAACAGAGCATGAAGAGATCCAGTTAGTAAGGTCATGGAGATTGCATCCTGGGAATATATTATAAATACATATGTAATTATCTCTGCTGCATATATAAGGAGTTTGCATTATACATTGCTAAGCTAAGGAAACAGGTCAGGGTGATGGTACTAGCTATCTTCTAAAGAAATAAAGAGGGATATATTTTCCCCCTGCACATTGAAATCTTAACCTAATACCCCATATCTTGTTTGAAAATGAATAAATTTTCTCCTGTCCTCTCAAAAAGGTGCTTGCTGATATTCTTTCTCTCCTTTTTGCAGAGCATCAGTGGTCAACAAAGAGGTCCCTGTGTGAGGAATTCTGTCAGGACTTGTTTTTCCTTAATTCTATTTGGTGTTCGATTAGACAATGGCATTTGCAACCCAAGATATAGTAATTATCATCAATAATGGATGGCTTCAAAAGAAATGCTTTTACACATTTATGAAAGTTAATGCAATCAATGGGTACTACTCTGATAATCCCGTCTCTCCATGTCAGAAGAAACAAGCAACAGCAACAACAAAAATGAAGAATTGGGTTAAGATATAACCCTACTGGTGCAAAACGTGACAGCAACTGAATTTTAGATGGTCACAACAGCTGAACACCAATAGTGTAAAGCATCTTCTATAAGCATATTGTTCTTCAGCTAATTCCATACACACACATGCACAATGAAATAATACTTTTGTTAATTAAGGATATTTTGTACTTCCTTTGATGAATGATGGAATAGAAACTTAAGAAAATAGTTCTTATAGCAGAAAAAAAACAAGTAGTTGGGGAACCCTTTGAAGCAGACTTATGTGGCCATGGAAGAAAAGGGGAAGGAAAGGACTAGAACTTACAATATTAGATTTTTCCCTCACAGTGTAATCCTGTACCTATCCACTCAGAAGTACATCTCATTGAGTTCTGTAGGCTAATTCCCATTTGTTGCCTAAGGTTCTAATCTGGTGAACCTTATTAAACTAAAATGGACTTACTTTTAACTAGAGTTGTATAGAATTACACTGTTAGATTGCAATACTATATCTGTTTATCAGAGAATAAGGCCTGTTAAACTTAGTGGAACTGATATTTACTAGACATACGTATACAGCTGCACTTTAAAATGAGTACAGAGTAAGAATAATTACTAAATGAGAATCCAACAGGCTGCGATTGAAAATAAAATGATGTTTTCCATAAAAAGGACTTTTGGATTCTTTAAAAAAAATCTCAAACTACTTTTTAAACAGTCTGCTTTTTAAAACGTCCCTTGGCCCTAACGGTCGTATTCCGAGGCTTGTCTATTTATCTTAGAGCTTGTATTTTGAGTAGCACCAGCAGGACCTTCTTACACCTCCTTGTGTGACCTGACACCCATGGAAAACTAGGGCGCTTACTTCCAAAAATTGTTCATAGACCACATGGCATATTGACATTTTCACTGGAACTGTAGGACATGAATAGAGATGGATATTAGGGAACACCCAGAAACTGATTGGGTAAAGATAACATGTTATTTTTCCCATTCCCTTCTCTACACCCACAGGCAAATTTAGGCCTTGATTTCCTTTTAAAATGAAGTTGAAGAGGAAATGCTGGCAGTCAAGACACCAGAAGGGGTTGTGAGCAAGGCTGCTGTATATGTCTGTTCTTGTTGTTGTTATATTGACTTTTGTGCAATAAAAATAAAGTTCTCTGTCCAAATCCCTAAAGAAATAGAATGGGCTTTGCTGTGTAATTGCTTATCAGCCTTGACGTTGCTTCTTGGCGCTGAAGAAACAGTGAATCTGTTTCATATTTCTTTAAGCTTTATAAATATACCCTGTTTATATTAAAAGGATAGACAACTATGTGTGTGTGTGTATACATGTGTATGTGCGTGCGTATGTATATAGAAAACATGACCACAATGAGATTTTCCTTTCTCCTCAGTTCACAGAAAAATGCCTAAGAACTTTTTTTGACATTGTTGCTAAACCTTTGCCCTCAATTGACAGAAGTTCCTTTATAGGTCCAAATGTCCTTTGCAGGTAGTGTTTGGGGGCAGAGGAGATGTGTGATGTGCAATGTCAGGATGGATGGATGGATGGATGGATGGATGGATGGATGGATGGATAGATAGATAGATAGATAGATAGATAGATATAGATAGAATTTCAAAGCTTAAAAGATTCCGCTGGAGTGACCTTAAATAACAACTCTTTTTTGAAAAAGCAATGTAAATAAAAGCATATTTTGTTATTGTTTATATTCCAAACTTGCAGAAGTAGATTTCTTACTAATAATTATTCCAAGCTGCTTGGGAAAGTGGTATAGATTGCAAGAGTATATGAATGTTGGCATCCTTCAGCAAATCTTAATTCCCTGGTGAGTTTCAACAAAAGCTATAAAAGTCCAGGATGCGTCTCATCCGTTGCTTTTTATTCAAGCTACTTAAAATGACTCCGAAGCCCAGTAGCTCAACAATAAATAGGACTGAAGAAGATGAAGTCAATTTTAAAACAAACCAAGGTAGATATAATAGATTCCTTAAAACTCAAAAAATAGTTATAAGTATATATTTTCATGGCTGCTACTGTTTTTTGGTGAAATGACTTCCAAGTAATACCATTCAAAACAATGAATATGGGCTGAAAAAACCAGCTGTGTGGCCTGCAGCATTACTGGGAAGTCATTTCACTGAGAAGGATGGTTATTTTTTTCAGACGTCTGTCAAATGCCTTCCTAAAGGGAAGCTCTCTGCAAGCCTATCCCATTTGGTGCGGTCCTGAAATCCTCTTTCCAAATTCTCCAATGTTTCCTTTCATGAAAATTAATAAAATAACTCTGAGAAAGGCTAAAAAATGTCAAAGCCATTTGGGCCCAGCGCTAATGTAAGATCTTTCAAGGGAATGCCCATTTCTTTAGATCTACCTTAGCAATCAGACCCATGAAACGTTTTGCGGAATGGCCATGGCCCCCTGTCGAAAAGATGGCAAGCTGGGTGGTAGAAGCAGGTACATTTTTCCTTCCAAAAGTGCCAAACCAAAATGACATGTCATGCTCTGGCTTGAAATGTTGTCCCCAAATGTTATCCCCCTGTCCCCTCAAAAACAAAACAAAACCCATGAAAAATGGCTAGATTTACTTTCTCTTCTTGAAGTTTGAGTAACCAGCAAAACAACCTGCCTTGCAATTTTTATAAACACTGGGAAGAATATTACTAGTTTGTTGCTAGAAGAGAACTAGGTATTTCCCTTGTGTGGAGCCCACAACTCCTTTCCTTTGAAGAAGAATTTGAATGATTATCTCCAGGCTGTTAGAGCAAACTTTGGGGATTGGGATCACTACAGAGAGAAATTTCATTTCAACCATTCCTCTCCTGCCCTCCCCGCCCTCTGCTTGGAGACAATCATTGTTTAGAGCCGGAAAGTCAAGCTGGAAGTCTTGTCAACACTTTCAGTCACACCCTTTCCATGGGAAGTTGCATGTTGGCTTTAGGACTGTTTTTTTTTTAGCCACGCAATTTCTGCCGGTTGTGGCATGCCCTTTTATTATCCCGTGGCGACCTCTCAGCAGTAGCTCATGCCTTCCTAACCACAGAGAATTGATTACTATAATTCCCTCTGAGCAGGAGTCACCAATTTGGCATCTAAATTGCCCGCCACTTATTCCAATGGCCATAGCTCATTTCTTCACTGATGAGGATAGGATCAGCCATAATTATATTTCATCTTCCTGGCCCGCTCAAGCCTTGGTATAGGGGGGAACATTTTTGCTTGCTACTCCGGGGGGTCCCTCAGTTTGACTGTCTGCAGACAGTCTGTTCTTTGATTGTTGTCAGCGTGACAAAAAGAGCAACCAAATGGATTAAGAAAGTCAATTAAATGTAACAGTTGAACAGAAAGGAGGGTCTAAATCCAAGTATTTTGAAGTCAGCAGGACTGGGCTGGCTGCAGTTTGTGAATGACAGAAATGAATCTTATTATCACATCTAAGCAGATCTGCAAAGCCTAAGGATCTCTAATTGCATTTGTAAGTATTCGTCACCTCTCATCTGCACGTCTCTCTCCTCCCCACTCTTGAGAGTCAGATGGTAAGGGTTGGGGCAGCAGAGACTTTGCTTTTTTGTTTGCATTACACTGATGATATTACATATTAGCTGGGCTCACACATCCTGCTGTCATCCAATCATCATCATCATCATCATCATCATCATCATCATCATCATCTCAAATCAGTCCACGGCAGGATGAAAGCCTTTGTGATGAAAGCTATGGACCACAATCTGCCATGCTGATCCAGTGTGGATTGGTAGACAGAAGTTTTTCACATTCCCAGTTTAGGGTTGAGAGAGAGTAACTGGCTCAAAGTCACTCAATCAGCCAGTTTCTGAGCAATAGAACCTGAATTTCTCACCTCCCAGTTCCACACCTTAACCATTATACTACATTAATTCTCATATATGCATAGTTATCTTAACATATCTTATTATCCCAGCCATTTTACCCTGTAAACCACAATTTATGGTCTAATATTATCTAAAAACTCATCCATGGTGGTTCATTCCAAACCAGAGTTAAAACAAACCATATCTGAGTGTGCCATAGGAACCTAACCAACTAATGAATTATTATATTCAACAATATAATGGTAGCACAGCAAAATGCCTATTTCTTAGAGCAAATTGTAATACCCAAATATTGCTGCAACATTGTACTGTTAATAGTTTATTTTATTTTATTTTATTTTATTTTATTTTATTTTATTTTATTTTATTTTATTTTATTTTATTTTATTCAGCAGATGTATATGACCCCTCATCTACTGGTGGAACTCATTTCATCTTAAACTGTTTAAATCTGCTAACCCTGAAACTAAGCTGATGGAGCTGCCATTCAGAAATGTTGACTGTGTTGCAGAGCACATATTAAACACAACTTGTCCATCAATTTGCAAATGAGAGCCTAGCTAGTTTGCACTGACTTCATTCATAGTAGGACTGGACATTGAAAACTTCCAGTATTTTTGCTTGACCCAGGAAATTGATTGAATTCCATCTAGCCGGGTATTGTCAGGCTTTACCTGGATATGCTGGAGACCGCACCCTTCTATGTGCAAAGCCCTTCTTCATGACTGAGTTGGGGTCATTCAAGTTTATGAATGAAATTCTCCCCATCTTAATGCCTCTCTAAAATTTCAAATTTGAAATTCATTTCCAAATTGGAACTAGCATATGAGGAATTGTCTGCTCTATATTTCTAAATGACATAAAGAATATTAAGTTTGATGCTATTCCATTTCCCCCTGTTCATTTGCAGATTTTTAATTCTCTTTTCAACCTTCCCCATCCTATAACCCTCAGGATGATCTGAACAAAAACTCTCATCAGCTCCAGTTAACATGCTCATGTCAGGAATTATGCGAGTTGTAGATCAAATCACTGAACAGGTCAAAGATTTGGGATAACTGCTCAATATTACATGATCTTGAGAGGAATGCATGCGTGTTGCATCAATATTTTACTAATGTGCATTCATAATTGTGTTTATTGATCAAAAGCTTGTAAAGAACAAGTTGATATATCCAGAAATAAAATTGTATCATGATTTTTCTCTGGAGCATTTATCAGGCTAAAGATGTATATATCAATAACATTACACCACAAACAGTTTTTTATGTAGTCAAACCATTCCTGCCAGTGAGTTTGTAGCCTACTTAAGGCAGAAATCAAGACCCATAATAATGAAACCCAGACTGGAGAGATACCAGAGAGAAATACATAGTCAAAATCTAGGATGGGGTAGGCAATGTTTGAGAGGTCGGGGGTTCTCCTGACCTTGTGAAACGATGTAGAAGGCCTTTGTGTATCACTGTGATATAACTGGAAGGGGTACAACCAATATTTTTGGCTTTTAAGGGAGAATTTGACGGTGGGAATCCAAGTGAGAGCCCTCCCTGAGGCAAACTGCTCTTATTTCCAGCCTTAAAATACTCTCATATCTGAAAAAGCAGGCCAAAGTAATACCACTGAAATTGGACAGTTTTGCTTCTGAATGTTGTGGCATGATCTTAAGGGGCTGCATACACAAATATATGTTGGAGGGCCAAATGGCCTGATTCCATAAGTGGCAGCCTGAGAGGAGGGAATTAAGATGAACATCAATCTCTCCTGATTTGTTGGAAGCTGGCCATAAGCACCCAAGGCTGTTAAGAGTTGGGTGTTCTTTACATCTATGTAAAGAAAGGAAGAAGCTGGTCAGGCAGAAGAGAGCAGCTCAGATAGCAATAGGGTTCTTTGGCTGGAATGAAAGCCACATCTCTCTCTGGATCCCAAGTGATGGCTTTAAAAACAAAACAAAGCAGCCACTAGTTCTGTCAGTAAGTCTGCCTGAACATTTCCCCTACGATTGGTGAGACTAAGGTCCCTAGTGGACGCATGAGCCTAGCATCTCGGAAGCCGCAGCTTCTAATCAAGTAACAAGCTGCTGTAAGAAACTTTTTTTCCCTTTCACAGTTTGGCAATGCTATTGTTAGCATATTGGCTACAGTACTTTTCTGAGTTGATTCAACAGGGCCAGTGGACTACCTGAATGCCATCAGTGAAATACGAATGAAGGAGGTATAACAAATCAGTTTGTGCTTATTTCTTTTTTATATGTAGTAATGTTATTAAACATTACAATCAAATAGATAAAAACTAACACAGACTAAGAAAAATAAAAGAAGAAAATAAAAAATAAAAAGTACAAAAAAGGAAAAAAGAAAAAAAATTACAAATTAAAAAAAAAAAGAAAATAAGAATACGGTAAAAGAAAAGAAAAGAAATATAAAAAGGAATGACCTTCCCCTTCATCACAAGTACAAACAATTTTAGTAACTTATCACCTTCTCTTAAATACAACAAATTGTCTCTTCTTCCCATGTCTCATCTCTTATCTATAAACAAAACCTAAAAACCTCGTCATTCAATTCTGATCAGCAGAAGTCCATTAAAGGTTACTAGAAATAACAACATATCTATTTTAACCTTGATGAAATAAACCAACTTTATATTCCTTCCTTTTACTTTTTTACAGTCTTAATCTTTAATCCTTCCAAATTGTGATGGAATGTATCTACAAGGAGGAGAGTGATGTGGGAGATCAAGGCTATCAGGAAGGAGGGGGTACATTCCAGGAGGGGAAAGGAGGCAAAAGGCAACACAGTCCACAGGGGGAGCATGAGAAGATTAAGAGATTCAGGATAGCCACTCCCTAGAATCTCACAGGGTATATCTACTAGTTGCTGTAGTATAGATTTAGTTTGGCAAAAATCTGTCTACAAGGTATAAGCAAATAAAGGTACTTTACTCAACTGGACTGTTTCACCGTTGCTCTTGGGCTGGGCCTGACACAAATAATGTCCTAGAACTTGATTTCTTTTCATTTTTTCTTTGTCCTTTCTCACAAAATTCTTCAAAACTTTAACAAGTCTCTTTTGTAAATCCAATATAGGAAAGTTATCCAGGTCACTCTCTTGGTTTGTTATTTGTATATCCCTTTTAATTGTTAACACATCAGCTGGTTTCATTTGTATATCCAGTGTAGCATCTTTTTCCATATCATTCTTGTAGTCTGTCATTTTTAAATCCATTTTCAAATCAGTCTCAGTCTTGTCTGGTAAAATCTGTTCCTCATCCATAACACATTTAAATACAGTCTATCTATAATGGTGGGCACTCTTAAAATTAAAGTCTGGGTCCATTGTTCACAAATATTATCCAATGTTGAAGTATTTTGCTCCATTCTATATTAGTAAGTCAAATTTAAGAGTTCTTCTCCTTGAATTGTAATCTTTAATCTTTTGGTTCCCTCTAGTGACCAACCTTCAGTCCCATCCTATCATATTTTTTTTGTTAAGGATTCATAACAACAGCATTTTCCCACAGGAAGGATTCTTATAAATTTAAAAATCTTATTTCAGATCCATCTGGACCCTTAGTCCATTAGTAACTTTCCAAAATCAATGTTCTAATCACCCTTTTGCTGTTTACTCCCCCCCCACACACACACACACAAAAGAGCTTTTTTAAGTCCTTAAACTTGGATTTAAAATGTCTTTCACTAAGGATTGAATGAAACTCACCCAATGTATAAAACTTGTTCAGAAGTTTCCTAACAGTTGAAAAGCAGTTAACTAGCAATTTCCAAAAGTGATTAGAAAAGGAAGTACGTAAACCCAGTGTCCTTTGGAAAGGCACTGAACCACGATTTGGGCTAAGGTGGCGTTTCCTCATCTCCCAGAACTCTAAACCTGCTGGACCAACTGCCTGGAGCGCCTGTGGTGATCCTAAGTCCTCTCCTTGTCTGGAGAGAAATTGCAGAGTCAATCCATTCACCGGGTCTTCATTCCACCGTGGTCGTCATCCCCGCTCTCAGTGGAGCCATCTTCAGTTTGCCATTTCTTCTCCAGAAGTCACTCCTGTTTATTTCTGAGTCTGTTATATTGAAATGATTCTACTATATCTTAAAAACTGATTTGTGAAGAACCCTGAAACGAATGGTTACATTACTCTATCAAACTTTAGCCCCCAACCCAAATGCATCGCATTGTGCCAGGGGAGGTAGCACTTAATTCCAACAGTCCACTGACAAGTGTGGATGCAAAGCAAGCAGGCCCCTCCCCACCCACCCTGGCATCTCCCTGAATCCCTAGAATATCTTTGGATCCCTCCGATGATGGAGGTGAACTAGGGTAGGTTGATAGTGATGGTGACCCAATATAAGCTGTTTTATATGATAGTATCTTCTCCCAGGGATGTTCTCTGTTCAGACATTTGTGTGGTGCTTACAGCGTTCTCTTTTTAGCATCAGTTGAAGATCTTTTAATTTGCCAGGCCTTTTAGCTGTTTTTATTATTTGTATTATCTCCCTGGCTCCAGTGCTATGTGGTTTTTAATGTCTACTCTTGTTTGTTAACATTCTGCTGTTTTAATATTTTTAAAACTGATCTCTTCTTGTTTTAATCGTGCATCACTCTGAGATCTCTTTGAGGCTGAAGTACAGGATGCAACAGTATAAAACAAACAAAAGAATGGATGAAATTAAATTGCTGATCATGACACAAATATTTATCTTCAAGAGCAGCCCCTTCCCTGATCCCTCCATAACTTCCTGAAACAATCTTTTCAAAATAATGGTCCAGTTGGGAGGAACCTTTAACTCTGCAGTGCCCCAGTGATAGCGCAGCAAGAACAGACCTGATTCTCAGCCGTGCTCAGAAATTGAGAGTGTATAGTGCTCCTCGCTGAAGTGCAACTTGCATCAAGCAGTGTACTTTTTTTAATGCCTGTGCACAGAACATTTATTTTTATTTCAGTCAGCAGGAAGTTTTTGGCACAGGGAAAGAATTGTCTCTAGGCTTTTTATAAGCTTCTGAAAAGAAAAAAAAAGAGTTTCAGCAATATGATTTCTGACTTAAAGCAAGTTGCTTGGGAAAAGTATTCCTGAAAGAATGGGGCATAATATTTATAGGCACCCAATTAGCATAATTAACATAATTCAGGTTTGGAAACAACTTTAAAGTGGCTTTCCAGGGCCAGCCCAATATATTAATATCTGGGGCAAAAGACAAGATGACACGCCTTCTATTCCATGTATAATAGATGATCAAATTGGCAGGTGAATGTTATTTCAGAATTGGCAACCGGAACAGCCGTTTCTGCCACAACGGAGGATAGTGAGCTGTTTTAGGGGATGCAGGATATCTTATATATCCTACATCAACACTAGACCCTCAAATGAGAGTGGCCATCGAATTTAAGAGGAGTGGTTTGCAGGTGGCTGCCACTGCCATCCCTGTGCATTTGCTGCATGAAACTGTTGCCTCATTCAGTCTAGTGGACCTTCTGTTTCCAGATGTTCCTCGAGTATTTCATTGCTTCATTGTAATGTTGTACTGTAACGTACTGTAATGTTGTGTTGTACTGTAATGTTTCTATAATCCTCAGGATTACAGATATATAGCTCCATAAAACAGCTTTCCCCAACTTGGTATCCTCCAAATGTGCTGAGATTGCAGTTCCCTGGAAGATGCCAGCGTGGGGAAACCATCTAGGGTTGTACTGTATCCTACTGGGTCTCCTTTAGTTCTTTAATTCTTTCTCTTTCTTGAAAGAAAAGGGGTTGAGTGAATTCTGAGTGAAACCTTCCTGCCAGTATACATCTCACTTTTTTTTCCCCCCAGCACCCAGTTGGAGTTTGAACTCTAAAGGGTTTCCTGAGATAGGACAGGGACCTCCTAAAGGCTCAATCCTTTTGAAGTTGCAACTTCTCCCCCAAATGCATTGAAATCTTTCTTAGGAGAGGCTAAGCAAGGATGCTTCCTCAGGAGCAATGAATATCCTCTAGACAAACTTTTGTCTGAGAGCCAGTTTGATGTAGTGATTAAGGTGGGGAAACCTGAGTTGTAGACCCGCCTTAGGCATGGAAACAAATTGGACAACCTTGGGCCAGTCCAGGGCCAGATTAAGGTCAACCAATGTCCTAAGCACAGCCCAACAACGGTGCTGTCAGGATTAGCCCAGGAAACTCCAGGAGACAGTACAGATTCAATCCAGCAAGGTTTATTGGCTTCAGTCCCGTTACAGAATCTTCTCAGAGTGAGAGTAATTTCCAGGGTCACCCTCCCAACCTCCCTTGCATTCTTTAGGGAGGGGCCAGTCTCATCCTCTTATCTCTTCCTCGTTGCTCTGGTGATGAGATCATGTTCTTAACCCCTCTCGTTCTGACTCTCACAGGTGCCCCTCAAAAGAAGCAAAACTCTCACATCATGAGATGGAAACAAATACGAGATCTGACAACACCTTCAAACCAAACTGTTAATTTTTAGTCATTCACCATGCCAAAGGAAACATGTTTTTAATCAATGCAGATTAAACTTGAACATGGCAGGTAAAGACAATTACACAAAAACCAACTAAGGTTGAGTGTAACAGTGAAAGTGTTAATGGCATGATAACAAGGGGAAAAACTCTGTGATGCCCCTCTTCCCTTGGTGGCCTAAGCATGGCCTTATTTTGCTTAATGGTTAATCCAGGGCTGGGCTAACCATTGTGTGTGTGTGTGTGTGTGTGTGTGTGTGTGTTACTCCTACAGGCTGAAGGAGTTTGACTTCTCCCAGGTCCCTCCATTCCCAGAAACAATAGATTATCTTGCTCGCTTTCCTCTATTCATGAACTGACAAGGACAAAAAGAAGACCAATACAGTGACCTCTATTATTTCTATAGTTAAACAAATGAAAATAAATTAATGAATGGATTGCCAGAGGGAATGGGGAGAACTACTGAAAAGTAGCTGTTTTTTAAAATAAAATAAAATAAAATAAAATAAAATAAAATAAAATAAAATAAAATAAAATAAAATATTGATACTATATGTGTGAGAGGGCAGGTGGATGATGGGAGGGTGTATAGGAAGAGAAATAAGAAGAATGTAAAGACTGATAGTGAGAAGAGTAAGGCACACTGGAAGGGGAATAAGGATTATGAAAAAAATAAATCAATTGAAGGAAACTCTTTCACAAGAGAAAGTGCCGTCATCACTCAAGGCCAGAATCTGGAGGCAGTCAAATATGACTGAGACTGAAAGCAAATGTGCCTTTCTCTCTTCTCCATTACAATTTTGCCACCCACAAAAGCCTCTTGTTGAAGTGGCACAGATAGCAGTCTCATCACAAAGGTCACTCTGATCTGAGAACAGATTGGCAGATCATTGAATCCAATAATCAACCTCTGTCTCCTCCCCATCAGGACATTTAAGGCAAGCGAACACCAAAAAATGTTTAATTTTTCCCTTTTCGATCTGATTGTAGTGGTAGTACATTTGCAGCACGGTAGAGCTCCAGAATTATCTATCAAAAGCAGATTTTTGTTGAGCAGAGTGCAGCAAAAAACCCATAAACCTTGCTTTCAGGAAAAATACACATCAGCATGAGAGCGTGCAAGTAGCAATGTCCATATCCTGAACTCCAAAGAAACTCCAGTCAGAAAATATAAGCTAACTGGTCTTTATTGATAAAAATGCAAAAACTTCATAAAATACAAGTTGCATACAAAAGATAGGATATAACAAAAACTTCTTCTCATATTAGCTTCCAAGACTTATCACTGCAAAGCCTCTAGCTAAAAACACTCTCAGAGAAGAGGTTCACTACTTAGTTACTTGTTAAGACTACATAACCTATAAACCTACATGGTTAACTGTAAGACTAAAAACACACACACATACACACACTGGACAGATTGGGCATTGTAACCCTCCCTTATAGTGCCAGTTGAAAACACTCCTACTGAATAACTAACACACATACACAATTTCAGTAGGCGGCAGTAGACAAAATCATAATAACATCACAAGATACTTTGTTATCTCAACACGTGTTTTGTATAGCTAACAGGATGAACTTTCTTCCCATGAGAAAATCCTGATAATTTTTGGTGGTGCACTACAGACATCCATCCTGTTCAGGTGAATTTCAAATTATCCCGAAGTGTCCCAAACTTTCTGGGTTTGGGCTTTGCCATGAGGTGGCCCACACCCTACTAGTTACATTGGAGACACAGACTTTTGAAAAGGCTGAATCGGAGAAATTTTCATAACAAGATTTGGCATCAGGGAAATGTGCATCAAAGCAAAAGGTTTCTCCCTCTCTTTCCCAATATTAAATGTGGGTCTGGGGAGGAGAGGAGAGGAGAGGAGAGGAGAGGAGAGGAGAGGAGAGGAGAGGAGAGGAGAGGGCACCGCCAAAGACACCATGAACACTTTCAGAACAAAGTGACTCCACGGGATGAGACCTAGGAGAGGGGAGAAAGAAGAGCCAAGGACTGTCTTTATTGTGTTTTTGTCTTCGTCATTCCCCCACAATACCTTGAGAATTCCAGCAGGCAGAATATGAATGACTTCTTATAAAGTCAAGTGTATGCATGATAATTACTTTGAGGACATTTTTGCTTTCAGACATAAGCTTCTTTTAATGGTTTGGGAAAACAGTCAATCAACGGTGCGTGTATATGTGCGTGTATGGGTGTGCATGTGCGTGTGTATATGAAGGGAACCTTGCACTTCCCCATCCAGAGTTCACTAGCGAGGTTCCTTGTTGTCAGTTGCAGCAAAAGAGCATTTGGTGTGTGTTGTTGAAAAAGATGTTTGTTCACTCTAGGCATTAAGGAGCCTCCAGGGCCCAGCTTCTGCCTCCCTGCTCTGAGACGCCTGGTCAAGCCTTAAAAACTTTATAGATTCTGGCACAGCCTCAGAACAGAAGCTTTGAAGCCTGAGACTTCTGCCTGCCCAGAGCAAATATAAATTTTTATCAGCATAGTAAATATTTGCCATTTAGAATGTCAGTAAAGCCACCTTTATTAAACGGGAAGGGAGGAAAAAAAGATTTTACAGGCTATGGACTTTGGAGATTTGGCTCACAGGCAGGCAGAAATACCCTGGTATCTTAATGCCACTGTGAGATTTTGATCCTGGATGTTTCCCTTCATCAGTCAGGCTTGGTGCATCTCTCTCATATAGAGCCTCTAATACGTAGTTTCCTCCTGAATAAATGTTGCAATATTAACTTATATAAAGTGGAGAGGTGTAAAAGTAGAACTGAGTTATTTGAGACTCCAGAATGGCTATCAGTCATTGCCGGCTACTTTGTCTATTGGCTAAAGATACATACTTGAAAGCAAGGATTATTAGACTGCTTACTGAGAGTTACAGAACAATCCTAGATGTAGGGCTGTGCAGTTTTTAAAGGTAGATCTCTGCACCTGCATTCAGCACCCACGATTCCACTGAGGGCTCAGAGTGAGGTATTGGGAAGGTCAGCCTTGGGGATGGGATGAGGAAGCCGATACTGATTGTGATCTTACTTTTTTCTGCCCAGAGAGCATCATCTGCAGTCAGGTGGGTGGTGGAAAGACAGTGAATACTTTTTTTCAGAATTGTACTGAGAACAAAGTAGAAAACAAAACTTCTCTTACTTACTTTCGAGATGACTTTCCCCAGAACCTTTGAGACCTTCAGAACAAGGTGATGACCTTGCCACATTTCCTCCACCCACAGCAATGTTGAAGCTATTCTGCCTCTTGCTCTTTCTGCCCTCTTGGGGAACAAAGCTCTTTACTCAAGAGGAAAAGGCTGATTTTGGAAATGTACAGGAAGGGCAAGCAGAATGCCTGGATGGAAGGGGAGGCTCCAGCATAGGTAGTCTTGTCGTCTTCTTGATTTCAAGCCATCACATATTTAGTTGAAACTTTAATAAGGCTGTGGTTGATTCAGGATAATAATCCATAGCATACAGCTTTACTTTGTTCACTTTTGAAACCCTGCATAAGCCATACTTGGTAATACTAAAAACTCTGGCTGGCCTAAGTTACACTGAAGATGTTCCTCAGCCAGGGTGTTTACCCCAGTTGAGGGTGGAGTCAACAGCAGCCATTACCTCTTTCTCTGTGTGTGTATTTATTTGTGTATGCTCCCTTCCCTTTCTCACTGAGACGTGAGATTGAGCCACCTCCCACTTCTCAAACAAGCAAAATGTCACTGTGATCTTTGTTGCTGGTAACATTCTAGCATACTGATTCTCTTTCTCTTGCATCATAATAATTGCACTTGAAATACTTCTTTCAAGATTCCATAGTATTCTTTTTTTTCAAGTCATTTGTACTTCTCCTCTCCTCTCCTCTCTTTTCTCTTCTCTTCTTTTCTTTTCTTTTCTTGCAGAAGGAAAACTATAGTTGTTATAATGGATCATCCTGATTGAATTTTAACTTCTAAAGTTCAATTTCTCCTCCTGTTCATCATCTAAGGAATATCAACTCTCTGACCCAGTGAAATTCTTTCAGGTTCTTTTTGAATAGAGCCAATTATGAAGTTTCACAGCTGACATTCTCAAAAGCAAAGTTTTAATAGTTTATTAAACTCCATATAATTATAAATGGCCCATTTCATATGGTCCCTAGTGCATTAGATATGTGCAGTGCATGGCAACATGTGGTTTTGTTTTTTGCCAAGATTGAACAAGAAATACATGATACTAATATTATTACAGAAATTCCAACATTCAAGTTCTTGTCTTTAAAAAAAAAAGAAAAGAAATATGGTCCCGATTTCTAATTAATTTGTGTGTGATAGTGTACTGATTATGAAACTGGCAGTGGACACAAAGGTGGATAGCAAAAACTCATTGAGGTCTATGCCATTTAAAATGTATGCTGTGACCACATTTTACTGACAAAGCACTTCCAGTCATCTCCAGTTAAGTGGTCAGATAGTAGGAGAGACACTGCAGTCAAGATAGACAGTAAATTAGAAGTCATTCTAAAGTTCTACATGGAAATATAATACATCTCACTACATGACCTATGCATCTGCTCAGTCTACTCTAACAGTGGATGGACATTGTTGAGTTCTTTGCTGTTTCACCTTCATGTGACCCTTTGTCTTTAATGTGGTCTTAAATTGGTTAGTCCTTCAAACAGAGGCTGCTTTCAAAGGGAAGATGGAGAACTGTCTTCAGTCAAGTACGATTCCAGGCATTCACATCTGTTCTCTCTGTAGGTTATTGGGAACCCTGCAAAGTCAAAGCCTGTATCCTTGGGGACTTTCCAAATGTTCTAATTAATGAACTTAATGCACAGAGGGAGGAAACTATAAGAATGCTCTCACCTCCCTTCCTTATAAGCATTCATTTTTGTGCTACATTGTCATTTGAAAAGAGCTGATGTATTTAACAGAGAGAAGTTCTTGTAGAAAGCTGAAACAGGACAGTTCTGATGGGAGGAAGAGGAAAGAGAGGTTTACATGGATGTAGAACCATGCCCACAAAACAGTTTTTATTCAGTTCTTAATTAAATTGATGGATATGTTTGAATTAAAATTTGCAAAAAGGGGCTCCTAACTTCAGTACTACAGAGAGAGGCCACCCATAAAATTCTTAAGTTCCAATGGATACTTGAGAATTTTCATGCAATGGATACGTGAGAGCACACCCACTCCACTATTATCTCAGATAGGAGGCAGGTGGATTTCTCCTGGGGTTGTGCAAATCCTGAACACAGAATATATCAGGGTAATTCAGGGTAAGCAGTTATAGTAAATAGTTTTTAACTCAATGTGGAGTGGATGGCTTTAATTTGCCCTGTTCCCAATTCAAAATCATCCTCAACCCTCTGCACAAAACAGATAATTGGGGAACTCTACTATATGCATATTTGTTTACTTATCCACTTATTTATTTATTTTAAGAAACGCTTGGTGCAAAGAGAAGAAAGAGGGAGTTTGGGGTTTAGTTACTGACAGGTCTGCCCTCAAATTAGACAAATTGTTGTGACCAGGCTACCACCCTACCACTTTTCCCCAGTCAAGGCATCTAGAGGGGCAGAATAGGAAGAGCTTGAGATATTTTTTTTCTTTTGCTTCCCTCACTGTTTTTCATTTCAGCCCAATAGAAACATGAAGTTTTGCAACTGTCTTATCTACATGACACCATTTTTAATGGCAAACTTTCCAACTTTATTGAGCTCCATCACATTCTGGAAGATCTTCTTTATTTCTTGCCACCGCGCCTTCCCTTAATCCCTTTGCAACAATCTTGCTCCGAATTTCATTGTCAGAAGAAAGGGGGGAGAAGGAGAACGACACAGAGGAGAAGGAGAGATGACCATTTCTGTTATGGGGTCAGACGCATAGTCTGGAAAGCCTTGTATGGCTTCCTAGAAAATGGCCACCTATGTTCAGTGTGCTAGTGATCAACTATCCCTTTAAATTTCACCCCATCCAAAACACTGATTTTATCCATGTGTTGCTCAAAAGTCCTTCCACCAATCTCTATGAAACACTGTATCTCTTCATAGTGATCTTCCTTGCATATTTCATCCCATTCTGATAAAAAACAAAGAAGTGATAGCTGTTAATGTATACTCTCTATTTGATAATGGGAGAACAGAGCTCCATTTTTTTTCCAATCCATGCTCCAGAATTGGCAAGTCAAGTTAGGCCACCCCCAGGTTAAGTCCTGGAACCATCCATGAAGCAGGCATGAGGGTCTTTCGACAGTGCTATTTCAGAAACGTGCATATCTTGTCTGAGCAGAGAGACATGAATGGGGCAAAAGATCCAGCTGTGTACACCAGCTTCAGCCAAAGGGGTCCACACAACTATAGTGGAGTAAAACTCTCATCAGTGCCACTCCTGCCTCCCTCACTGTGGCCAGTGGATGTGCTGACTGGGGAAAATAGTTGTAGTCAACATTTGAAAGGGTACCAGCTCAAGTGAAAGCTGAGGCATAGTGTAGGAGGTGTCAGCTTTTCAACCCTCCCCTCCCCCCCCAAAGGAAGGGAGGGAGGGAGGGAGGAAAAGAAATGCTGTCTATGTTTAACTACATTTTGCTGCAGTGGTATTCTGGATGACTCCTATAGGCTGGATTGAGAAAGTGATTTCATCATCATCATTTCTTTTTCTCAAAAAGAATATTCACCAAATTCACTTTTAATAAAACAAATAAATACTCTAAAACACAACAAGATTTCCAAATTGAAGCTGGATAAGAAACAGACTTTCACTCATGTTCCATAATGCTGAAAACACTTTTTTGGGAAGTCAGCAATATATTTCATAAAATATTAACCGATACAATCAACGGGACCCTTACTGTAGTGATCTCAGACTTGTTGAGAAATATGTTTATTAATGTCTTGATAAGTTCAGCATTTTAAAGCTGTGGCTTTAAAAGAGTTTCTGGGAAATCAGGTAGCCCTTTCAGTATCAAGATTTTCTTAACAATAAACTGCTCTGAAATGTGGATACATATATTCCTTATATCACTATTTAAGAACTGGATAAATCTGCTTCACTCAGTTTATATTTTTTCCCCAAACTGGTTTGTTTTGTCTTTTTTCCAGATCAGTTTGCATAAACATTCACATGCATTTTTCAGGCACTTCCACACAGTGTTTCTACCTCTCAATCATATATAAAACCGTTTGACCCGCAGTCATCTTCATGATCGGCAGATCTCTCCCAGCCTCAGAATGTGGAGAACCCCATGGGCCAATCAGCACCCACTCTCTCGTCAGCTGAGCAATAGAAGAGTGCAAGGAATATCATCCAGTCATTACCGCGCCCCCTGAGCTACCATCCAGTTTGTAGCAATGAAAATCTCCTCACACCTACTGCACACAAAAAGAATATTAAAAAATTGCTAGTGCCCTCCCCCTCCATATTTTCAATCCCACTTCAATATTTTCAGTGTATTTGTGCATTTGTCTGGCTGTTTCCAAAAAATCTCTGCCAGGTTGCTATGGGAGGAAGCTATGTGAGGGAAAGGCAATGGTAAACAAGTAAAAGTATTTAAATTCCCTAGAAATTCACCACACTGCCATTCTTCTGTCGAATTAAAGCATCTCAGTGTATTGTGAAGATGAAATGTCTGCATTGCAGCTGAGCACCTTCCCCAATGCCTGTATCTATGGTTGCATGTTGGTTTGGTGGCTGGATTGGAGGGAGGTGGAAACTAAGTTTGAAGCAGTATATAAATGACCTACATACAAATGACCTAGGATGGTGAACCTCAAGTATAGGGAGAGAGTAAGACTGGCTCAAGTCCAGCAGCCACTGGCAAGGGCAGGCAACCAAGCCAAACCAAATGTTTCCACTATTAGGAAGATAGACCACTCCAAGCATTGTAGAACTGCAATGATTCCTACCTCCAGCCCCAACTTAGCTTCACTGGAGCTTCTAATACTCCAGAAAAGAGTTGGAAATAAAGCAGACACCCCCCCCCCCCAAGAGACTTATCAAGTCTGGAGCTAGTCTCAATGGTGTGGAAGTGCCTTTGGTATGTTTCACCAAAAGAATCACAACTTTTATACATTTTCCCCAATATCTATATTTCTGCATGGAGTTTTCACCCATGATGAGAAGGATGGCTTGTTCTAGAAAGGGCCAATGGTTTTTTGAAAAACAAAAATATAAAAGCCTGGATTCTCCAGATCAGAGTATGATCAGAGTAAGCACAAGTCACATCATTCGGCAAGCACCCAGGAAGAGGGCTGGCAGATAAGGGGGGGGGGGGGGGAGAGAGAGAGAGAGAGAGAGAAAGAGAGATGGAGGCAATCCTTCAGATGTAAGGCTTTAAAACATTTTAATAGCACTTTGAATGGGCTTTTCAGATCCATTAAGGAGCTGTTCCCCAAACTCAGTGATGGTGCTAGGATGTGATTTAGCCAAAGTGAAACATTTTGAAGTCTTCTTCACTTTAGTGAGAGAGTGACATCCTTTCCCCTGACTCAATTAAAATGGAACTTACTCCTCAATAAGTTAGCATCGTTAGTGAAATCTGATCATGCCCATGTTTATTAGCAGAAAGGTATGTTCATGACTTTCCTTTAATAAGTCTTTGCCAGAATTAGGAACATTTAATAATAATAGGACTTCTGTATATCACAAAGCTTTATGTGATAACGGTGGAAACTGACATAAAATGGGGGATTTATAATGCTGAATTAGCCTTGTGAAACAGTCCTGTACCTTTCATAAAAAAGTCCAAAGAGCAATTATTACGGGTGTTTGACTGGCACCGTAAAGTCGTTAGTTCAATCATCATTGACCAATTACTGTTTTATTATATTTTCTTTTTCTTTTTATGATCAGCGAATGGCATTTTTCCCACAATCAGTCCTTGAGCACAAAGACAATAACAATTAAAAAGAAATATTTAAAATCTGGGTTTTATCTGCACAAAGGGACCCATCCATCTCTATAAAGATCAGTTTTGCGTGCAGTTGCATCTCAATAAAATATTCTCAAACTATCTACTTTTTAATGCAAAAGGGTTTTTTTTTTTTTTTTGGAGGACTGGGTTGTTTAATTTGTGTTTGGTTTCTCAGCAGAATATTGTGTTTTGCTGATTTGCTTGAAAATATTGGGATTCCTGCTGACCTTAACTTTTAAAAGTGTTTGTTTATAGAAATATAAGCCCATGATAAGGCTCCATATGACAGTGATAATGGTACATGCTAAGGACTGGGAATAATAGCACTAAAGACTATTAATTGCAAATTAACAGTCAAAAGAAATAGAAGCATGGGGTATATTAATCTGCAATGATAAAAATGTGTGTGTGTGTATGTGTGTGTCTGTGTGATGTGCTTGCAAGCACATAAATACACATGGAGGGAATAACTTGTATGTTACAGACCTGTGTTAAAGTATTTATATTCTATTCAAACTTGGGGCAAGCACGCATGGAAGAAGGATGTTTTTGGAGTGTGAAACTCTGACTTTGTATGCGAAAGAGCACAGCTGTGCAGAGTCCACAGGCCCTGCTGTTTTCTGAAATCACCATGCAGTTGGAGTGAGGACTTCCTTTTACCAAATTCTGGAAACGTTCCTCTGCTTTAGCACTAGGCCACTGCATATTAGTGGGACATCCAGCTGCCTGCCAACTTAAGGGGATGGGTGGCAATGTGCTGGTAAGACAATACAGAAGTCCTGTGCAAAGTCCATCTTCTATAACTCTATAACTTGTCAAGCTAGGATTGCTAACTCCAGCTGAAACCAGTCCTGGAGGTTTCCTCCTTTTCTCTAATTGTACGCATGTGATACACTTATAAGTTATGCACTCCCAAAAAAGGGCAAAGCCAGGATATCCACCCGTCCCCAACCATGGAAAATTCAAGTAGCTCAAATGGTTTAAACAAAGTCACTAACCAAGAGCAGTACCAACACAGCAGTGGGTCAAGAGGAGAGATAAAAGTGCTTACTCAGACATAAATGTGGGTATAGTATTCTTTCTGGCCCAAAGGCCCAAACCTAATAAAGGTTTGATTTGATTTGGGTATAGTATTTTCACCAGTATAATGTTGGAAAATAATAATAATAATAATAATAATAATAATAATAATAATAATAATTATTATTATTATTATTATTATGGCATAAACCAGCAGTGGTGGTTCTGGTGGTTATCAGCACATTGGGTGCCATATCAAAAAACCTTGGATGGCACTTAGAAAATCTACACATTGACCGATTTCCATCTGTCAGTTACAAAAGGCCATGGTGCTTGGATAAACACATATATTACGCCGATACATTATGCCATCCTAGGTTCTTGAGAAGAACTCGATGTGAATGAAGGCCAACACCAGCTAAAGAACTGGCAGCTGTGATTTCATGTTGTTGTGTATAATAATAATAATAATAATAATAACAATAACATACCAATATTATTCACCAAATACTTGGAAGTTTTAAATTCAATTCAGTTCAATTAAAATTAAAACATCATTTTATGATATCTTAATGCTATGTATTGTTATTTCATATAACTTTACTATTTTTATATGAAATAACAATAGTAGTAATAATGTAAATGCTAATAAAATCTGTAAATTTTATTAATTTACAGATTTTATTAAATTTTATTTAATAAATCTGTCTGATAATAAATAAATAAATAAAATAATAAAATAATAAAAATTCATGATGATACAATGGGGATGACTGAGAAAATACAGTGCATGCAGATTGATCATTATCTATCTATCTATCTATCTATCTATCTATCTATCTATCTATCAATTTACATGGCCACCCTTCTCACACCAGGTGACTCTGGGTGGCGTACAATAAAACCAAAAGTTAAAACAGTATATGAAAACCAATTAAAACAAATATAAATCAAAACAAAGTGACGACAGGGCTCCCTGTTGGCAGGGGATCCCCAGCCTTGCTGAAAAGGCCACATTTTAAGGGATTTCTGGAAGGCCACAAGGGCTGGGGCCAACCTTACCTCAGGGGGGACGATGTTCCAAAGGACGGGTAACACAGCAGAAAAGGCTTGTCTCCCAGGCCCCATCAGGTGGAATTCCTTAGTGGATGGGACCCGCAACATGCCTCTCCTGCCAGGTGGGACAGGTAGATGTAATCGCAGAAAGGTGGTCTCTCAGATAACCTGGCCCCATGCCATGTAGGGCTTTAAAGGTCAAAAACAGCACCTTTCTAGGATACATAAATATTTATGCAAACTTGGACACCTCACCCCTTTTACCCTCTCCCAATGATCCCTATGCAAGCCCAGTTAAAGTCTTAGGGAATATAAAGGAAAACTCTCTGGTGTGAGCCCTCTGTTTGTTTTTAGCCTGGCTCTTAAGACCTGGTTGTTTAGTTGGGTGATCATCACCCTCTTCCTTTATGGAAATCTATTGGAGGGAGCAACAGAGAAATTAGCGAAAGGAAGAAATGCTGAGGCAACATGAAGAGTGCTCCCACCCAGGTAGTGTAAGGGCGGTTGCATGTGTGGCAATCTGAATGCGTGAGGCGCAAGCATACAAAGCCTTGTCCCTCAACCAAGGCAGCCTCCCCACCTACCTTTTCTTGGTGATGTTGTCAAGGCTACTTCTAGCAAAGCTCAGCTGAGGAGGAGAAAGGAATCAGGAGCTTCAGCCCCTGGCCATCTTTGTGGAGAGGATATCTCTTGGCCAAACACTAAAGGAGGATGAAGCTCAGATTTGATTGGAACCCCAAGGGAGTTCTCACTGTTTGAGAACCCTTGCATATGTCATTCCTAAGTTTAATACCCACATGAAACAATATAAACAGGTCCAATGTGAGTGTGGGCAGCTGCTATGCTTTATGTGCAAGTTGACATTTACAATTTGAAGAGAAAGATGTGCACATGAATTACTCACAGACTTAGAAAAGGACTGTTCTAAAACTCATGAGGTGAGATATACCGTAGTTACTTATAACCTCATAAAAATGAGCCTGATGGTCCGAGGCTTTCCTGAACAATGTGAATCAAGAGAAATGGGCTGATGAAGAAGGTGAGAATTCCCTCAGATCAAGCTTGGATCAAAAAAGGAAAGATTGCATTCTATCTCATAATGTTCAGATAGCTTTCCTGAACTTTCAGGGCAGCTTTTCAGAAGGCATAGTGGGCTGAAGAAGGAGGAATCCCATTTCCTTGCAAATTTATGTTCTTTACATTTCATTGAGTTGGCCCAAGAGCTATAAGACAGATCAGTTCTCAAGAAGTGCGAAAGAGAGAAGTCCAACTTTAAAGAAAGCAATCTTCTCTCAAAATCCCCCTCTCAGGCTACATAGAAACTCCCACAGGATTTTTCTTGCAGACTTTGGAGAGAGTCACAAATGGAGAGGTTGATGGACAGTCCCTGGAAATGCCAGGAAAGGTTTTGGATTTGCAGTATCTAAAGCCTGTCCAGTCCCCCACTGGGCATAGTGGGAAGATTAATATCAGCCCTGGGCCTCTTGTAATCGAGGGGGGAAATCTGCTGGGGAAAAAAAAAGTTCTGTTCAACCCTACCAGTACAAGCTTGCTCAGACTTTGGACATCTCTGAGGCTTTGGCATGTCAGATTAGCCAAATCAAATCCATTGTTTTCGATAGGAATGTTCAATTTCCCTGCAAATAGTAACCAGGTACTCTCTGATCCTTCCTTCCCTCAGAAGAGCTTATTGAGTTGAGTGGGAATTTGGTCCTTTTTTTTTAACCAGATCATATCAACATTTTCAGTTTGCCTTATAAATAAGATGGAAAGAACTTGAGTTTGGTTTTGTTTTGTTTTGTTTTTTAATTTTGGGGGGAGAAATTGAAACTGACAGATCTGTCCATCCTGTGTAATATCCAATCTACAAAAAAACATTTTCCTGTTATGTAGCTATTTCCATGTAACTTGCCTGCCAGAGGCACAACATTTGCTACATATTGCCACAATAATGTTAATGCATTCTGAGCACTGTTTATGTCAAATTCTTCTTAGACACTTTTGGACACTTCAAAGAATCAGAGGTTGTTGTATTTCAAAGAATATAAAAGTGCGTCAAAACCTTGACATTACTTGAACTGGTGTCATGTCTTAATTTATTCCAAGTTTTATAATGAAGGAAAGTCATCAAATTGACACTCCTTCACTTAGTGATTTCAGAAGAAAGCTACCCCAAATCCCTCTGATTTATTTTTCAGTAACAGTTTTCTCACCCGCTATAAGTGTAAAAAAGCAAAATAGATAACTCTTGAAAAGAAGGGGAATAACCATAAATTTCTCACTTGTGATCTAGACATTTAAGACTGTCCAAAATTTCATGACATTTCTGCAAATACTTGAATTTCCATGCAGAAAGTACTAGTTAAAAGTAAAAATATAATTCTTGGCTTGTGTATATAGTTTGTGTCTGGCTTGACATCCTCCCCTCTGAATTCTCATGCCATGCAAGGGATGTACAGGAAATAAAACAAAATTCTCATTTGCTTCTATGTATTTATTTTTGTCATTTCTCATAAATCTGAGAGTCTCTCTTACTTCCAGTGATTAATGCAGTAAGGCACCTTTGCTGAGCCCTCCTACCCCCGCTAGATTTCCTTAAGTGACTGAATCAAAGGTAATTTGAGTTCATATTTCTGTATCAATGATGGTATTTAAAGAGAGCTTATCTGATTTCCCCTGCCAATTAAAGGCTTACATTTCTTGTTTATATCCTCTCCAATCTGAAAGGTTCTCATTTGATTCTGATAGGAAGTTGGGCCTTTGTATAATCTTCATGAGTCTCCGTTGCACTTTTTTTAAGGTGCAACTATAGTCCAGCAGCTCCTTTCACATCTGAACGGTGGAGGTCAGTAATTCGGGTGGCCCTGACGTTTTGGTAGAAAAATATGGGGCAAAATCTCGGGAGTCATCATTTCTTTTGCGACAACAGTTGAGAGAGGAGGGCACGTTATTTTGAGAAAGAGTAGTGTGGTGTCGGAGAAGTATCCACACAATATTGCCATTAGGAGCCAGGAAGTGAGAGATTCATAGGACAAGAGTTAGTCTGGTCAGAAAGGCCAAGAAATTGTGACCTGCCATATCCTAATAACTCGGTGATCCTTAACTCTTTATGTCACAACTGTGCAACCAGCTCAGCCCCGAGTTTAAGATCCAAAAGGAAAAGGTGAGTCATTAGCTTTTAAGAGCAACCAGACGTGAAGCGCTCCACTGAGAAACTGATAAAAGAAAATATTTCCTCACATAAATGGAATTCACTTCCTCAGGATGTGGTGGTGGCCATCAATTCATACAGATTTAAAAGGTGATTAGACACATTATACAGCATTAGGCCTTGAGCATTTCTATACTGCCCAATAACAGTATAGGGTTCTTTGGATAATGCACAACTAATGCCTAAAATCTCTCTCTCACACACACATACACCCCCCATATATAAAATAAAATAAATTAAAACAGCCATAGAAGAAAAGCAAAAATAAAACCAAAAGATAACAATGCTTAACAGATATTAACGCATTTTTAAGAAGACTAAACAATTTGAGAGAATAGAAATTACCTTTATCTGTAACAACAAAAAAGCCCCCCACCCCTCCCCACAAGACAAAACCAGCATTAGGGCCAGGAGAAACTCAAGCACAAGGTCATCCAGTCTTGTGTTACTCTGCTAAATCCTGTTTCCACTCAGGCTTTCCACAACAGAGGTGCCACTGGGGGAAATGCCTTTCTTTAATAATGAGCTGCTTCACCTCCTTCTGCACACCATTCAACAGAAGGGCCACTAAGATTGCCCAAGATACTAGGGGAAACCATAATCCTCCGTAAGGGTTTGTCATGTATGACAAATTGAGGCAAAGTTAAATTTACACTTCCTTGTTTGCTTATTGATATGAACTGATCATGAAGCATTTACAGGTAGTCCTTGTTTAGCAACCACAATTGGGACTGGCAACTCAATCATTAAGTAAAGTGGTCGCTAAGTGAAATAGCAACTGTGCTTATGATCTTACTTCAGCTTTCCTTTGCTTTACAAACCTGCAAAGGTTGGAAACGCGAGGATTGGCCACCAAGTTATTTTTTTTTATAATCGTTGTAAGTGCAAACAGTCACTAAATGAGGACTACCTGTATTATATCATGGTGGCAAACTTTCTGTAGTAACTTAGCAAGTGAGAAAATTTTCAAGAAAAGTACTTTTGAGGAAGGGTAACAAAAGATTGCATGGTTTGAAACAATTATCATTCCACCACCCCAGTTCTATGCCTGTTTAACCTCATCCTCATCACCTTGTACTCTGCTACTGCTTTAATATTGTTTTTTTTTTTTCTTTTCCTATTTTCATTAATATTCTTCTTCCTTGAGAATTCATTCTAGCCAATTGGGCTCCCTTGCCCATGGCTGCCAGATTTATCTTCTCACCATAGTGAGCATTGTCACAGTGCTGTGTGCAGCCCAGAACACCAGCCAGCACTCCCTTGAGTGCGTGTGTATGTGCACGCATGTGCATGCCAAATGGGAAACCATAGCACCTGCCCTCATCCCCACTCTTCCCATTTTTGTGATGAGAGGAGGGGAAAAAAATAAAATCAAACTGTCCACTATTGGGGGAAAGACAAAGCAACTCCCCTTCCATGGGGAAATCAGGTGGGATGGGGGGTGGGGAGAATATACCATGATACCTTGGTTTGTGGAGGGGGAAGAATCCAGAGGAAGGATACAGGATGAGGCAGGAATTCCCACCAATGGGAACACATCTCACCCACAGCTTCAGGAGAAATGCTGCGAAACTCTCATCTTGCTTCTGAAACTCTTTTCTGGATTGGTCACATTTCTAATCCTACCCAGTGACAGAAGTTGATGATAGTAAGGGTAAATTAAGCTAGTTCAGAAACCACTGCTTCCACTCAGTTAAGGAAACACCACTCAAACACAGAATTTTATGATGTTGAGTGTTTGTGGTAGAAATTTATTTATTTATTTATTAAATTTGTATGCCACCCATCTCCCCCCAATGGGTGACTCTGGGCCACTCACAATTAAAACCAAAAAGCCATGAACAATTAAAAAATACAACATAGATAATTAAAATTAATTAATCCATTAAAAAGTCAAACTGTAAAACCCTATACATAAATATTAAAAACATTCAAGATGATGGTGGGGGGGCCAAAATCAATTACCCCACCAGCCACTTCCACTGATGCAAGCCCCCATCTGGCCCCCAGGCCTTCTGGCATAGTCAGGATTTCACCCCTTTCCTGAAGGCCATGAGAGTGGGGGCACACCGCACCTCGGGAGGCAGGTTGTTCCATAGGGCGGGGGCCACCGCAGAAAAGGCCCTCTTCCTAGATCCCACCAGTCGGAATTCCTTGACTGGTGGGGTCTGCAACATGCCCCTTCTGCTGGACCGAGTGGGGTGGGCTGATATAACAGGGGTGAGACGGCTCCTCAGATAACCTGGTCCTGTTCCATGAATAAAAAATGAAAAGGCCCAAAGTGGGATGATTTCAGTTTGGTTCAGCCCCAGTGATAACACTGGGAGCAAAAGGTTCATTTGTGTTGGGACTGAACGGAAGGAGGGAAAGACGATTATAATTTTTATCTCATTTGATGCAGCCCTCTTTGCAGCAGTGCATTTTTGTCACACCTGAAACACACAGATCTTGGATAATTTTAAGGACACTTGAAAACACTAAAAGACATTCAAAGTATTACATGTAGAAAAGAAAGCAGGGAAGTGAATCTTTTATTATATCATATAGAGGAGTAGGGTAAATAGATTTGCATTCAGCCTATCTCCATATTATCAGCCCTGCCGGCAGCTTTAGGATAGGGTACCAGAGCTGGGCTGCAACAATCTGAATGACCACTAGATGGCAGCAACGGGGCACAGAAGCCTCTCACACTTTGCTGTCAGCTAATGGTCATCCAGATTTTTCCAGCTCAGATCTGGCATCCCTAATTTAGAGGCCTGCTTTTCCCCAAAGGGCAATAAGACAGTGAAAAAAAATGCGCATTTGTTATAAGAGATTACTAGAAAGGTATTGAAAGATGACAGAAAGATCTGATTGCTATCTTACAGTGTTGAGAACATTAGCATGCATCTGTAATTTTGGAGACTGAAAAGATGGCCTCTTTGGGGCACAGTTGCTTATGGCTGGCTTCCTAGTTGCAAGAAAATTTACTGTGGGAGGGTGATCTTATTTAGGCAAATGCCTGGATGTAGCTCATGGAGAAAATCTATCTATGTGGTTGCTAGGAGTTGAAAACGACTTAATGGCGTATAATCAATCAATAATTTGGATGTAGCACAGGTAGCAGAGGCCTTCAAATGCAGATTAAAAAGTAGACTTCTTGTACAGGAAAAAAATAAAAGCAAGTCAAAGCAAGAATAGGGGAATCAGAGAGCTGCATGCATTGTGGGCTGCACATATGATGGGAGATCGTAATTTAGAAAAAGCCTAATGTATTTTGCATTTGGCCAGCACTGTTGACATTGTAGGAAACTGGGTTACTTTCAGAGTTTTGTTTGTTTGTTTGTTTTGGTGCCTTCTAGTCAGTGTTGACTCCTGGTGACTGCCTGGACTGGGCCCTGCAGTTTTCTTGGTAAAGTTTTTCAGAAGTGGTTTGCCCTTGACTTCTTCCCAGGGCCGAGAGAGTGACTAGTTCAAGGTCACCCAGCTGGCTTTCATGCCTAAGGTGGGACTAGAACTCCCAGTCCTCCTGGTTTCTAGCCTGGTGACTTAACCACTAGGCCAAACTGGCTCTCAGTTTCAGAACTATTTAGAAAAAAAGGCAAGGGAAGGACACTGAGACAGACAAGAGGCTGCGAATTCTACAGACAGTGAGGAGCAGAAAGAAGTCTATCTAAGCCCCATCCCATCTCATTCAGTCTAGACCAAGGACTCCTCACCAACAGGATTTGTTTGCCACCATGTGTTTGGGCTGGTGACCCTTGAGATTTCAATAGGATCTGAAGCACCATGCTGTGTAATTCTTCATGTGAATTAAACTTGATCATAATATCAGGGGGAAAGGATAATAATGGTGAGGCCAAGTGGGGCTTTACATCTTAAAAAGCAGCACTTTGAAACCCAGATTTAAGAACAACTATAACTAGTGTAAATGAGTCAGAACTGGTATGATATGCTCCTGCCAGATCACACCTGTTAACAAGGTGTGGGGTTGTGTGTCACACAGGTTCTCCAAGGCACAATTCCATTGTTCCATCTGCAGGACACAGATGATAGCTGCCAGGTTTCTGTCATCAAGAAAGAGGCATAGTTCAGAAAGGATGTTCTCAGACATTTCCACCTCCAACAAACTGAAAAACAGTGGTCATCCAAGGAACTTCCTAAATATTGGGAACTGGGGCTTAAGGAAGAGCATCATCCCACTGGGAAAACACATTTCCCAGACAGCTTGGTCTACTAGTTCCCCTATCAATTCTGGCTTGTCTGGGATAAGCTTATCTTTAGCACCCTCATTTAATCTTTGACTAATAGCACTCACTGGTTCAGTGAACAAATGTTAATATTGATATGATACAATCAATACATACTAACAATTGAGCCAGATCCACATCACTGTGCTGTGTTTACATAGAAAGTGTATAACAGAATCTACTATGCATAAAATGCTTTTAGGATAGTGTGTGGTTGTTATCAACATCCTGACTCTCTTTCAAGGTAACTGCTTTGCATCAAGGCACTGTATCCAATCCTGGCACGAAGTTTGCTTGAAAATATAATGAATTATATTTTTCACTGAAACAAAAATCAAAATTTTGATGCCTCTCATCAAAGGAACCTAAAGTGAAGTGAAGGTTAGTGGATCCTGCAGGGAGATATTGAAATGCAATCTTTACTCCTTCCCTTCTCCTCTAAACATAGTTCAATTGATAATTCATTTTGCCTGGAAGGTTCTGAAATTGTCCCCCCACCCGCCATGAATATTGGAGAAGATAGCCATTATAATTATTTATGAAATCAGGCCAACTGCAATTAGGCTAATTAAACTTTTCTTTTTCTGGGACCCCATAAAATAAACAATGGCAGGAATGGGCCCCTACAGAAATCATAGATTAGAAAGCCCTGACATCAGTGTTTTGTTGAGTAATTATATCAATCCTCTGGGCCAAATGCAGATAAGAATTCCAAGGCAAACATTAGAAAATGTCTGATTCTTTACGATATGACATGAAATTATTTTGTTCATGATAAAACTCAGACTGGCAAAATTCAAATGCCCGATTGCTCTAGGGATAATATTTCAAAATACGAATGATTCTGTTTTAAGGTACCTCAAATTTGCAGTGATAAATCTTACTAAATCTAAATCTTGCACTAAAATCTTTACTCAATCAGCTCTAGTTCTTGAAATGGCATCTGCCTTTGAGCTATAAAAATAACAGATGATTTTTTTTTTTTTTTTGATAGCTTATCAGTTAACAGACTGCTTGGTTAGGATAGCACATTTTTATGTTAATCTCCTGGTTGGGAGGCGGCAGGTGGGGGAGATTTAATGTATTGTTACATGTACTTTAAGTGTCCTTTTTTCAAGATAAGAGTATCAAGCATTCCAGACCACTTCTTCTGGTATAGCATTAGGAGAGGTATGGCAACAGAAAGGGTTTATTGAAAAACTCCTTCACTTTGTATCTATCCAATTACTCTAATATGTTTAGTAATATGCGAGCATAGTAATGTATTAAACATATAATAATATTAATCTCTGCAATGAATTACAGCCATTGGGGGCTCCCCCCCCCCCCCTTGCTTCCATCATCATACCAGCATTTCAACAGATTTGGCACACTGGCCAGATCACAGGAAGTTAAAGTTAAAGCTTAATTTGGTCAAAAGCTTCAGGGGACCGTCTGTACGCCACACTGCAGCCTTGTGTAAGGGATAAGGGCCTCAGTGATTCCTCCTCTGTCTCATAAATCTGTAGTTGCACAATTTGTCCTTCAGACCTGGGAGGCTGTTTCAAGGGATACCATTGACTTAAATACCTTCTTCACTACAGAATAACCTTTATTTACATTTTAGGATTGCATCTCACCTTTTCTCAAGGCAGCATCCATAACACTCCCCCTTCTATTTTCCCCCTTAGCAACATTGCTGTGAGGCTGAGAGAGAGTGGCTGGCCCAAAGTCACACAGGGCATTTCCATGGCTGAGGGCAGATTTGAAGCTGGACCACCTCAACAACTTTAAGATGTTCAACTCCCAGAATTCCCCAGCCAGCAAAGCTGGGAGTACATCTTGAAGTTGCTGAGGTTGAGAAAGACTGCTCTAGAGCACCAGCTTAACCAATGCCGTTCACTGACAGGCTGTGCATGAAGGAACAGAATTCCCAGCCGACAGACTAGTCATTTGTGACAGATTTCATCAGTAGGGAGAGAGGTATGATTCTCAGCATTTTTCATCACTCAAAAACCCTCATTGCAGCTTAAATATGTTTCTTGTGATTAGTGTTTATAACTCATAACATCAATGCTCATTTTGATCTAATTTAACTAATTTAAACACTGAAGGAGGAAGAACCAGAATGAGCTTGCTGGCTTGATTCATCTCCATAGCTCGCCATCCTCATTTCTCTTGTGGTTTTCAGGGGCAACTTCTGAAGCAGAAAGACTCTGCCCTCTGAAAGTTCTCAGCACAATGGAGAACCCTGAAAAATAATTACAGGTAGTCCTCATTCGGCTACCACAATTGGGACCAGCAACTCAGTCGTTAAGCGAAGTGGTCACTAAGTGAAACTGTGACCGTACTTATAATCTTGCTTCAGCTTTCCTTTGCTTTACAGACCTGCGAAGGTCGTAAATGAGAGGATTGTAAAGCTACTTTTTCATCACTGTCGTAACTGCAAATGGTCACTAAATGAGGCCATTGCTAAATGAGGACTGCCTGTACATCATTACAGCACAGGGAGGCATCTGTAGATTATGGAACAGTGGAATTTATGATTCCAATGTTCCTTCTGAAGACCATGAGAACAGAAGAAAAAGGGTGGCAATCAGCAAATTTATTACCTGTCTTGACCCAATTATGTCAGAGACATGGGACAAGAAATGAGACAGCCTCTGTTCCTGAGGAAGCCTGGTTGACATCATCTCTGCAGCCCTTCTGCCAATGGGTCAAGACCTTCTGTTTTAGGAAGGCATTTACTCCACAGAAAGCAAAACTATTAACAGGGGATATCTCTCGCTTCTCCCACTTTTATCATTTGTATTACAAGTTTTCAAAGGTTTTTTGGAAATAGGATGAACTTTGTCTATTTTGTGCTTATTTTTTAAAATTGGTTTTAAAGGCTGTAAACCTTCTGGGTGATGTGTAAGTATTAGAAAGGTGGGATAGATCCTTATAAATAAAATAAATATGCATGCAGGGACCGGCAACCTTTCTTGTATGCAGCCAGCTAGAACTATTTTTGGAAGTCGGGGTCTTGAGAAATCCCACCAAAATTCATTGTTATTCCATCAAACAAGGAGGGCACAAGATAAAATAGGTAGGAAAGCCATTGCTAATCCTTAACCCACCTAAAACAAACAAACAAAAGATGGAAATGGAACCAGACAGACAAAAACACTCATCCACAAATATCCTCACACACAAAGCTCTCCCAGGAAACTGCAGTTTCCGCCGGTAGCTTGATGCCAAAGTAACATCTTCATCCTTCCTTCCTGAAAAAGCATGGAGCCCACCTGCCAGGAGATTGCTTTCTCCTCTTATCTAAGAAAGCACACAACCTTCACTCTTCATTTTTCTTGTGGCAAAAAAATGCATCCTGTAGGAAGTATAGCGGGGAAAACGCAACAAAATAAATGTGGCAACCTCCAGGGAGGCCACAGAGCTCTTCCTTGTGCAACGTCTAGCGGCAGTGTGCATACCATGTGACTTGAGATGTGCTTGGCTTGAACTGATTATGGGAAGTACCCATAAACTCTCTGTAGCCAATCCAGACTGAAGTTTTTGTACTTGGCTGTGACTTCTTGGGATATTGCGGCATCTTCAGTAGCATCACCCACTGTGTCCATAGGGGGACTATGTGTCAAAAAGAATCAAGGTGGTAACCACAACCACAGGACTGAAGCTCCACGACCATGTGATCGAAGCAACACATGTAAAAAAGGAGCAGGGATTTGATTGCATTGTTGTGCTCTCCATCTTGACCCTTTTGACCTTCTTTGCGGAGGTCCCTGAGTGCAAAGGTGTACGTGGTTGAAGAATGGTAGAGCAAGGAGCAGAAAGAGTAGAGATAAATTGATCTGGAGGGCTTGTTTGCATATAGCATGCTGACTGGGGAATTCTGGGAGTTGAAGTCCACACATCTTAAAGTTGCCGAGGCTGAGAAACACTGAACTAGGGGAAGAGTCATGGCTGCAGTTAATTAGTTAATGAGGGCAAGAATCCCAAAATACACAGAATACACCTATTGAAAAATAGATGTGATGCAACTGGGATTTCTGCTGTATGTAGGGAAACTGATTCTCCGTCAAAGTTCTGTTCACGTATTTCACACTTTGGCATGACATGACCTACATTTTGCATGGCATCATCTTCTATTTCAAGCTGCAAAAAATTAGAGGCTTTTTGAACAAGTAACTCATCTGTTACTCAAGCCTTTGCAATGTGTGGTAAGTGCCTTCAGATTAGTTTTTGGCAGTCAGTATTTTTGCCCTTTCATGCTAATATTCCAAGGGCTACAGCCATCTACCAGCATTAGGGTGGGGTTGAAATGTTGGAATGCTTGCTTAGCATGCCAACAAATTGGTATTTATTCTTGTTATTTCAAACTGGCCAAAGAGGGTTTGCTCTTGGCATCTGTCCAAGAATCTGACCCAACGTCTGACACCCCCCATTGGATCTGAGCATGCGTCGGTCCTAAGCTAACAAAAATCCACATACCCCCGTAAAATGAAAGTAAAATAATACAAAATCCAGCTGTTTCTCTACTGAGAACTGAACACAAGCTCTTGGGAAGCCAGTTAATCAGATATGTAAAATCCCACTGAATTGCCTACAGGGTAAAAATGATATGGTGAGAACTTATAGAAGGGAATAGTGGAAAATATCTTAGGAACTCCACCGCAAAAGAAGTAAGTGGAGTAACATATTAGGACATTTGCAGGAATGGGTGGATTACTGTGGAGAGAAATAGACTTGCAGCCTCACACCTTCAAAATGTAATGATTTTGTCCTAATTATAGCATTATGGAAATCAGAGTATGGACCATGCTGTGCAATTGTCTTCACTGCAACCATCCTCAAAAGGGGGAGAATTATGGATGAATTGACCAGAGCAGCTTCCAGTTGCCTATAAGAGAAGGCAAAAATCAGAAACAACCCAGCAGCCCATCTTCTCTCCCGGTCTGCAATCCCTGACTTCAGTCATGCTTCATTTTCTCCCAAAGAATGATGAGTTGCTGTAAGGATGAGCTGAGAAGTGCCTTCACAGCTCCATTTAAGAAGGCTATTGCAAGGTTGTTGGGCTATGCTATGGTGGCTTTCCAGCTGCGCAGAGCAGTAGAGTTAAGGAGGGAGCAGGCAGGATGAAATAAGCGTTCCCATCAATGGGAAGTTACCCGCAACCCAGATCCAGTGTTCACCCGACAAAACAGCCAGTGTGGATGCAAGCGAATCTGAGCATAGTGGAAATAAATGCCTGTTTAAAATTCAAACTACCGGAAACATCCAAATCTACCTGGACAGTCAATAACTTCCATTGTTTGGGGACCTAAAATATCAGTACTATCAAGTATAAATATGAATGTAATAATAAGCAATATGAGGTGCTTGCTTCATTCAGCTGGTTTGAGATCTTGTGAAAGGATAGGAATATTTTTTAAAGACTTTTATAATAATAATAATAATTTTAAACCAAGAATTTTTACCCTCCAAATGATTTCATGTAAGGATGCTTCTGAAAATTCTTAAATTATCCATATTTCCATCTGTGGTTTGTAGTTCTAAATTAACTGGTATTGCTGCTATAACTGAATCTACACGCTAGAATGTTTCTCGGTTCTGCAGTTATTTCTGAGCATTGTATCTATTACATTCTTGTACGTTTCCCCCCATTGTCACTAGACTATGATAGTAATGCACACAGGTGCATTGATGAAACACTGCAAAAATGTTACCTTGATGCATTATGGTGGAACGGAGAATTTTTTGATTTGTAAAAAGCAAAAATAGACAAGCTGGTCCATGAGAAAAGATAACCCCAAATCTACTGTCGAGTAATGCTCCAGATAAAGTATGTGTTAGGTAGTTTTACCAATGTATAATATAACAAATTTGATAATACACTGCACAAAAAGACTCCAGCTGCTCTACAACACAGGATTATAAAGCAATTGCTGTACTACAAATTTGTAATACTGTACATATGAACGAGAGAGAGAGAGAGAGAGAGAGAGAGAGAGAGATCATGATCCAGGAAACCATGATCACATCAAAACTGCTTTATTGCAGAGTTTCATCAATGCATATATGCATGCTAGTGGTATAGACCAGAAGAGAGGCAAATCAGTCAAAGGAATAAAAATGTATAACAATTTTTTTTGAGAATAGTATTAGACATTAACATAAACTGGAAAAGTAGAACAGATGCTAGAGCCAGTTAGAAAAATAAATATATGAAAAAGCGAGAGAGATGAGGAAGAAGTCAAATGTTTGTATGCCTTGTTTTCTGCTGGTTAATACCATCTAACTAGAAAATATAGTAGATAGCATCCTGGGCATGTAATATCAAAACACTGGATCTCCCTCCAGGTTACAGTAATAAATAACAATACAGTGAAGACCTCAGTATCAAGCATTAAGCTCAAAGGTAAGAACCTTTTTTATATTACAAAATAATTTAATGCATTTTGCAATTGTCTATCAACTCCATACTTAGCTTTAATTGTACAATTCAAGCAACCTTAGGTTTATTAATATTTTAGAAATTATATTTAACATTGATTAACACTTTTTTCTCCTTTTCTTTAAAGGCTTAACTTATCTAAGCCTTCACAGTGTGAACTATTTCTAGTTTTTATTGCAGAAATATCACGGTACCCAGCTAAGAGTTGTATTTTACAATGTATTACTTGCATCTTATAATGCAATAAAACAATTACTTGGGGGGAAAAAACAGAATTGCCAGTATTGTATTGCTCTTATATAAACCTATGGTACATCTGCATATTAAAGAGAGAGAGAGAGATTGAGGTAATATTGAGACTTGAGATAAACTGGGCTTTGGTTGCATTTGTGGAAAAGTGGGCAAAATGTGCCAAACTTGACTGGTATTGTGGCATGGATGTGACCAAGGCTGGTAATCTAATTTATTCCTTGTCTGTCTTACTAAAAAGCATTATGTGAAAACCTTGATTGACCAAAACTGTGATGGTGGTGGAAGTCAGTATATGTGGGCAATGATTATGGCATATGACCCTTGGATTGTTAGAGGATTAAATGGTAAAGAGCATACATTCACAAATAAAAGGACAGAAAAAAATGGATATGGTGAGTTTTAAGAGAAAAGGGGGAAATGTTGTAGATCTGAATGGAAGTGGTTTGACCTTGCTTGATCTTCTGGGGTGGAGCTGATGAAGACAGAGATGGAAGTGAAGATATAGGTTTAAATATGAATGGAAGACCCAAAATGTATGTCAGAAAGTTTGAATTGGTGTCATGTAGGTTTAGTTATTTATTTATTATAATTTATATGTCACTTTAATCCAAACAAGCCAGGAAAAACTATAGCCAAACAAAACAGCAGCACCCTGAGGATTAACTCACAGCTTCCAAACCCTGTAGCAGGAGGGTTGCCCTCATCACACATCTACTCCAAAGACTCTAGAATAGCCAGATTTTAACAGTGTTCAAACAAACTCTGGAACAGAGGGTTGCTAATGAAGTAGGAATCCTTAAGTCAATGATGGTATGTTCCAGAAAATGATGGGAATGGAAGAAAGAGGGATGAGTTTTGTAATAAACTCTGTAACTTTATGAATGAATGCAATCCAGGAAAGACCTTTGTATGCTAGGTGAAAAGAATGGATGGGTGGGGAGTGAGATTAGGGAGGGGGAAAAAAGTTATTGACTCATTCAGAGAGCCAAGAATGAATGAGCATGGTGACTCTTTCGTGAGTAGCTACTTAGAAAAAGCTGTGCTTGCTTCCAGTGATGCAGTTTAAACACAAGTCTATTCATATATACACAAGACAAAAAAAATGAATGTAAGTCTAAGAGCATTTTTAATAAAAGATTGAGAAAACTGGTAAAAGATACAAGGATGTTCTGAATATGATGTGGTACAGACAATGTTTTGGCAATATCAAGACTGGGGTTTTCTTGAGCGGGGGGAATGAGGTAAAAAATGAAAGAAGTGAAAGAAATAGGAGCAAAGTAAAATGAGTGCAGGAAGGGAAAATACAAGTCTGGCATGAAAAAGTATTAGAAGACAGATTAATTTCTCAACAGAATGAATGAAAAGTAGATGTAAGGAAAGAAGATGTGGAACAGAGTGAAAAGAATTATGTTATGGATGTTATAGAAATGTGCTAAGTTACGCTAGAGGGAAATATGAAAAAGGATACTTCCTGCAAAAAAATAAGGATGAAAGAAAATACTGAATAATGTGTATCTGGAGAAAAAGATAATTGTGTAGAATGTAATCAATGAGTGCAAGGAACAGTTAGGAATAAAGAGGCAGAAAAATGCAGAGAAATGTTAATGGAAATAACTTGTTTTGAAAGTGGGTGAAGAGGGCTAAACAAAGAACCCCAAGCAGAGTTAATAGAATTAGAAAAACAGTGATAAAATTATTTGAAATGAAACTGAAGCGAAGGAATTCTGGAAACAATATTACAGAGATTTTTATGGGAAAGAAAATGATACATTAAAAGAATCAAATTGAAAGAAATGCTATACATGTTAGTTTCAGAGAAAACATGGATGAAAAGGAAGGCATGAATGCTGTGAGAATATTGAAAAACAGTAACGCTGCATGTGTAGATGGTATAACTAAAAATATGTTAAAATATAGATAAATGGTTTGACAAAGAGCAGGGAGTAAAACAGAGTTGTGTAATGTCCCCTTGGCTGTCTAAAGTGTTTATGGATAATAGTATAAGGAATGCTTGAGGTCACAACGGAGATGTCTTGGCTGGGGACATGAATATACATGTACTTTTCTATGCAGATAATGCCATATTGTTGGCTGAGAACCTGGTTAATTTAAAGCCAATATCAGATTGTATATTGCAGCAAAAAGAATGGATCTGAAAATGAATGTCTCAGAGACTGGATTAGTTGTATCTGATAGGGAATATGAACAGTTGCAAATTATACATAATGGTGAAAAACTAGAGCACGTGTATGAATTTGCATACCTTATTAGCATGTTTACTAAAGTTGGGAACATGGATGGAGAAATTTTAAGACTTGGGGTTTGTTGTGAGGAATGACTCTTGTTTGGAAAAAATGAAAATGGCTGTGTCTAAGAGCATGCTTGTTTGGTTATATGGAAGGGATTGTTCAGTATGTTAGGAAAAACATAAGTTGAATGTAGTGGGAATAGGGTACTGAAGAAGTGTGTATTATAGAGCACAAAAAGATAAAGTCAAGAAAGAATGGGTGCTGAAAGAATGTGGCTTGAATGAAAAAAAGAATGACCAGTCTGAAAGATGTACTTTGATGGGGGTGGGTCACCTGATATCAGGTTTAGCCCAGGGAACTCCAGGAGACCATTCAGATTCAATCCAGCAAGGTTTATTGGCTTCAACCTCTATACAGAAATCTTCCCAGACTGGGAGTAGTTCCCAGGGTCAATCAGTAAACACCGCTAGCATTCCTCAGGGAGGTGCCAGTCTCATCCTCTTATCTCTCCCTCGCGGTTCGGGAGACGAAAGAACATTCTTTACCCCCCGAACCTGGCCTCTATCTTCCCATATCCCCACACCTAAAGAGAATGAATGAGAATCAAATTATAAAGAAAAATATGGAGGAAGAGGGAGGGAGTTGGAGTAGAGTTTCTCAACCTTGGGAACTCTAAGATGTGTGGACTTCAACTCCCAGAATTCCCCAGCCAGCCATGCTGGGAGTTGAAGCCCACACATCTTAAAGTTCCCAAGGTTGAGAAACACTGAGTTAGAGGAAGGAGAAAGCTAAAAAAGTTGTGGTTGGATGGAGTTGATGACATCCTAAAAAGTGGGATGTGAGAAATGTAAAGAACAAAAGGCAATGTACGAAATCGTACTTGGATGTGGTGGAAGTCGGGATAAAGCAGTTTGGAGAGGTCTAATGACTGGCGTTGACATAAACTAGTTTGAGACATACACGATTTCCTTTTTTTAATCTTGTCTCATGCCTTTAATTTATTTGGCTTAATATTCCCGATTCTTTTACTGTGCTCTACATACCATTGCTTATACCAAACAGAAATAGTGAGATGGGGTATTTGTTTATTTATTTATTCAGTTTTGATGCTGCCCGACTCCAACCGGCTCTACCTTTCTATAGGAAGAATACGCTGTTTACTTCTTTATGGGGCTTGATGTGATTTTGCATGTTACAGAGCCCACTAGTATATGCATAGAATTTGCAGGGTTTTCTGATATTATAGTTAATAGAGATAGGGTAGCGGTAATTGCCTTTGTTAGCAATTAGCTGAACTTCTTTTTATTAGCCAGTCTATCAATATGTATCCATATGAATCACACGCACCCTACATCTTAATTCTTTACGTGGTTGCCTGCCGACCACTTGTACCTGTCAAAGGAAATTCAATGTGGCTTGGTTAAAGCCCAGCAAACATTTTCTTCTGAATTCCTTTTCAGCAGAAGGGAATTAAAATTGGAAATTTGTCCTACCCTCTGTTTATGTAAGGTTCCGGCTGTGAGTGGCACCATCGCTTATATAGCTAAAACATCGCAACCCACACATAAGAAGGAGGTATTGACAGGTTGGCAGCAACTTTTTTGAAGGATGTATGTCTACATATCCACCCATACAATGCTTAATATTTATTTAGGATAAATTATTAAATTCTTATATTGTATTTTTAATTCATGTTTATCTTTTCTGTAAACCGCCCAGAGTCGTTTTTTTAACCAGATGGGCGGTGGCAAATTTGATATATACATGAATAAATAAACCCGAAAGCTGCCCAAAGGTATTGCTAGAACTGGCCAGGGAAGGAGTAACTGGGAGGGGGAGAGGCCGGAGCGGAGTGAAATGCAGAGGCTGGAATAAATCCTGCCCGGAAGCTCCGTGCGTGGTAAGAGCTTGTGTAGGCCCTCTGCGTAATGCATCTAAATGCTGAATCTGGAGGATGGATTGGTTGCCTTAATTTCATCAACGTTGTCATGACCTGTCTCCGTGGGCTCCACTCCACGCGGTCCTTTCGTAATAATACAATTTTATAGGTGCTTTTTCTGACTGGGGAGGCTCTTACTGTGCCTACTTAGTGGCCTGATTAATGAGCGTAAAGAATGCTTTTAAGATACCTTTTACCTGGCACCAGGAACTGCAAATGTCACAGATTTCAAGGGTCTCTTTGGGATTTTTAATCTGTTTGCTTTATGAAAAGGAGGTGATTTTATTTTTACATTAAGGCAGCATTAACATCATTAAATGGGCTCCCACTTTATGATAACTGCAAATGTCACATTGATCCAAAAAGATAAGAAAATGTGCTCATCTTTGGAACAATATCCAAGGCAAGAGCAGGCAACCCACACTATTTGCATTAAAAAAACAAATTGTATAAATGTGGAAGATTGATATGCCATCTGTTCATGTCCTTCACTTTTCTGGCTCTTCTGTGTTCAGATATTTTTATGGAACAGTTACGTTTATTATTTTTGAAAGTGAGCCACAGGTTAAAAAAGTTTACAGTGGGTAATATGAGTCAAAGATATTAGTTTGGTATCACTCAGGCACTTAAAAAAAACTCTACTGTTAAAACTGAGTTTTGAGCTGCCAAATTACAATATTTTGTTGCTGAGTGTAACTTGAGTCTTTGGATTCTAATGATTTAGTTATCGCTACCAATAAAGATTTAAGGAAGCCAGTATTTCTAGAAAACCTCTGCCTTATTTATTTTATTTGTTGGGTTTATATAATCTACCTTTTATCCTGAAGCTTAAGGTGATTTTCCTGGAGATCTTCCTTCACTGTATCCCTTCTAGAGCAACCTTTGGCTGAGATAGAATAACTGACCCAAAGTCACCCAGTGAATTGCCATAGCATAGCTGGACTGAAATCTGGGTCTCTCCACTTTTAGTTTAACCATCATTCCCAATGCTCGTAGGCCACTGGGAAAACTGGACAGAAATAATCCAGGTTCAGGTTACTCAGACATGGAACTAACCTGATAATTTTAGGCAAGTCTGTATCTCTTGCTGTTGATCATATGGAATAGTTTTTAAAAAATGATATTGCCCAGGATGATGACCTGAGCTCTTTAGAAGAGTTGGGAGACCAAAAGCATGATGCAGAAAATATCTACTACAAGACCAATCTCCTGTGATCTTTGCTTAACCGTGAACTGTTGACAAAATAGCAATGAAAATAAAGAGAAGGAACAGTCTCAATCCCGCTGATGGGACTGAATTTGAAAAACTGTTGTATTAATGCATATGATCATTCCATGATTGTATAGGGACTGTTAGTTGAGTAGAAGAGTGCTATTGCAGTCTATGGTGGTCTCAGAGAAAAGTTTAAATATGTGGAGCCCATGTAAGTTTCAGAGAAGATGGGTTGCCTATGAAAATCCAGTCCCCTGAATGGATTCATGAGTGGAATTTTAGAGGGGGCAAAAGTGAGCTCTGTTACTCTGAACAGCAGACCCTCACTAAAAGAGCCAAAGTAAAATGATGTTGCATATTCAAGGCTTCTATCTACTTTTACCAAATTCGTTCTTTGTAGGACTTGTTCTGTAAAACCCTGTTTCAATAACACACAGTGCTTTCCTACCAACTTTTATATCTTGATTAGCATGCTCCATAGTATAACTCTTCCCATTCTCCTGCTCAGTTTGAATGACTTGGTAAAGAATGCAGTTTTATCATTGCTGAATACATTTCACACGCCAGATTGGCGTTAGTCATGGCAGATCAAAACCACATCATGTATACCTATTTCAAGCTCATTTCTCGAGTAGACTAGGGATCTTGATAGGTCAGGAAAATGCAAAGCAATTTTTACTTACTAATGCCTTCTAATAATAGTCCATTGGTTTCAGTGGGTGAGGCAGGAAAAAAATAGGATTAAGACACTTATTGTGATTATTTTTTATAATAATATCTCACCATAAATCTTATTATGGCCAGTATAGAACAAATAGTCTAACACCACCATCACCTCCTCCTCCTCCTTCTGCCCCACTTCTCTTTCTTAAAATAGAGGCATTTTATTGTTTTTAGCAATAACCAGTCAGTCCCATTTAAGGTGTGGGATCGGTGACTTGGCCGAAGATAAAGGGAGTTTTCTGTCCTGCTTGATATATGGAATAAGATCAGGAAGTTTTCTCCCATTAAATCTAATTGCAGTTGCATGTATATTTAACTTAGGGCGGTCACACAAATATTTGTCATCTCCATGACTTAAATCCCACTGAGCACAAGGTAGATCCCCAAACCCTACAGTCTGGTATAATGCTTGGTTATGAATGCCTTTAATGACTGCTCTTGATGACCAAAGGAAGACTTTCTTCTCTCTTTCCCAAACCACACAAGAACTGGACTTTGTCATGGTAAATAGAGGGAGACACACCACATACACACTGCTTTTTTCTCCCCCAGAGTATTTAGCAGTGGCAACAGTTGTCACTAGCCTATATATATTTGTTTCTGGGAAACCTTGCTTCTGCTGTTAGAAAATGCTGGGTTGTGGTGATGTGACCTTTTTTTGTTTTTTTAGTCAGAGGCACCAATATTTATATGACACAAAGACCACAGCATTTGCTTCTTTCATTGACTCAACAGAACTTCAGACCAAGCCCTAAATGAAGGAAATCAGAGCTATCTGGTATGTTGTTATACAGTCAACAGCTACATTGTTTATGTGTTCAAAGACTTTTCCATGATACATTTGTCTCAGATTCAAGGAGTTGGTATAGAATGCTTTGGGATTAATTGGAGAAAGAGCTAAACATGGTCTGCACCAGTATTCCTTGATTCTTCCCTTACTTAAAAAATTAAGAAATAAAAAAAGCTAACAACCAACCCTCAAGCTTTATATAAAAAAATATGGTGGAGAATGATGAGACACCAAAGAACTCCAAGGAAGCTAGGAACACCAACTCTAAATTGAGAGCCAAGTCAACATGGACATGTCTTGGGGTTGTTTCCCCATCCCCTCTGCCACTGATCACGCTTCGGCTTTCTCTCCCTGCTTCTGCTGCTGTTCACCATCCATTGCTGCCCACCTCCACTTTGGTATCTGAGTTCCCTTACTATTGCATATTTTGAATGAGAGAAAGAGAGACGCTGGCCAGTATCAACTGTAGCACTCCAGAGGTTTTCCTTGGATGGGGGAATATTGGGTTAAACCTTGACGTCTGCTAGGCTCCTGGAGTTTTTCCTTCCAGCGTTAAGGCCAGAGGAGATATGGGTTTTAGTCACAGTGTCGGCTTTCCCGTTTGGAAAATGCAGAGCTGTGCTGGACAACAGTGGTCAGCAGGGCAGAGTAGGAGGCCCAAAGTACCTTCTCTGCTGATTGAGAAACTGCCAAGAGTCTTTGGTACAGATCTTAAAAGCCAACAACATAAGAAATGCATACCTAGAACAAGCCTTGCAAGGGTATTTTAACAATCAGAGAATTATGGTGCATAAAGGAAATAAGTGGGGCAGGACACTGCTGGTCTTCTGTGGGTGAGGGCAGCAGCAAACCCCCCACTGAAAATAACCCATGTGACAGAGAACTATGTGACTAATTAGCATATATATGCTTCATGCTATTAGCATAATTAGCATGCACAGTTCACAAACAGCATGAATGCTAAGCAACAGTTGGTGAATCTGCTGCTCTGATTCTACAATTACCTTCCAGAAGTTTTCATCCTCAGTTGCGAAAGATTGGAGCCAATGGTGATTATCAGAGTGCAGTAAAGAGGGTGAATGACCTGGTGCATATTTGATGCTCAGTCTCTACAGAGGGGGAATTTGTTCCAAAGAGTTGTCCATATTGGGACATTGGCCACATTCTAGGGGTACGCAGAGTTCTATTTCCTTGATGAAGTGGGACTAGTGTGAATGCTGAGAGCGTTTGCTGGAGCCAGGCCCAGTGCAGCATTGTGGAGCTATAATCTTATACAACAAAAATGAACTGCTGTATATCTCATATGTCTCAATTTGCACTTAGTGGAATCTTGGCAAAAGGTTAACAGCTCTGATCCAAAATCCCCCCAGAAATTGTTTAAATGTGTAAAGTGAAGTTTTGATTTATGGAGTGACAGAAATGTAAATTGGTAAGAACTTCAGATTGTACAAAAGAATTAACGTACAGTGTATCCTCATATGTGGTATGTGACAATATATTTGAGCTTTGAAGAGCACCGAAGGAAAAGTAGCACATTTTGGCACACTGTTATGCAAGCTTTGAAGAACTAACAAACGTTTATGCCACAATAATATTCTGAAAAAAAAAATAAGGCATTTAAAAAGAGAAGGAGGCCTATGCAATTTCATTCAGTTGCACTCTTATTTTCTAAGACAGAGTTCACTGACTTAAAAGGGAGAGCAAGGCAGCCCCACCCTCTTTGTGAAATGGTTGGGAGAGATCATCTGAGGATTTGGGATGCATTTAGACCAATATGTGGATGACACACAGCTCTGTTCCTTCTTTTCATCTATTACCAGGAAAATGTTGATGTTTTGAATTAGTGACTAGAGACAGTTATGGAATGGATGAAGGGTAATAAATGGAGATTCAGACAATCTAGACAAGATGGAGGTGCCCCTGATCAGGAGACAAATAGGAAAAAAATGCAGTCATTCTTCCTTTGAAGCATCAAATGTATATTGGAGAGGCGGCTCTTCAACAGCATGCTCAGAGGATAGCTGTTGCCAGGAATGTCTTAACCTAACCATTAACTGTGTCCATACCTGGAAAGATCACACTTGGCCATGAGGACAAATGCCACAGTCACATCAGGACTGAATTATGGCAATAAGCTCTACTTGGGGCTAGGTCCGAAGCATCTGTGGAAATGGTTATGGGTGCATAAAGTAGCAAAGGGAAGCTAGTGGGCAGTCCCAGGCACGTTACTCTTCCCCATCAAGGTCAGCACTGGTTACCAATTTGTTTCTGAGCACAATTCAAAATGCTGGCTATTCGCTAAAGAACTCCGGCCAGGGTCTCATAAAGGCTGTCTCCTACACCAGCTTGATGAGTCCTCAGAGAGGGTGAAAAGGCTCTGTACTGGACGCTGACATGATGAGAACAAGAGAAAGGGCATCCTTCCTTGTGGAACATTCTCCAGTCCAGGGGGCTCCTTGAAACTCATTGTAATTGCCGTTTGCCATTTGGGGAAGACCATAGTAGGAAGGTGCTTGTTTTAAGGTGAATGCAAAGTTTATTTTAAGCTCTGGAATTACTTGTTTTTTGCAGCTAAAAAAGCTTCTCTTTTGCCTTTTTTCCCTTCTTTCCTCTGGAATCATTCCTTGAGAGTCAGGTGACATACAAGTTTAATAAATGACTATTGTTGGTTGCATAGTCAGCCAGATGTTTAGACTGGATTTGGCATTTTTATCCATCTATCAAATCCTTCCCAAGGACCTGGGATATGAGGACTTATATAGTGATAAATCTTTTGTCGTTTATTGAAATTCAAATAAACAAACAGGTTAGTCAAACTGAAAGAAAAAGCTAGCTTTCTCTACCACCTTTATATTGCCTCAATACCTTCATGATATGTTTATGACCTATTTTAAGAATAAAGAACTCTTCTTTCCATTCTCACTTACATTTCTTAGTTGCCTGGAGGTGCCCAGAAAGCTGATTCGATTTGATCACTTCTAGCTGGTAGAACTTGGTAGTATGAACAAGTTGTTTGGCCCGGTTGCGTGACCATGTATGCACCCTTGGACTGAGCTATAATCTGGTGGCAAAGATCCCATTACCAATAGAAGAGAATATATGTATATCAGGGTTGAACTGTGGAGTTCTTGATGCTCTCTGAGCTTGGTTGTTTTCTTGCAGACGTTTCACTACCCGACTAGGTAATGTCTTCAGTGCTAGAAGGGAGTGGGGTTTGCTCTCTGTTTATATACTTGGTAATTCCTAGATTAGGCTGTTTTTTTCTGCTTGATTGTTTGTCTAGTGTTAATCTTGGTGTTAAATATCCTGTTCCTGGACAAGTTGCTTTACAGAGTGGTGGCCAAAGCAGGTCCAGGATTCAGGAGACCTCTGATTTCTGAATCTCTTTGAATTGGGGTTTAGGCACTTAAATACCCTTAACTGCTCTCTTTCAGAAGCGGTAACAAGACATCCTTCTGAAGCCACAGGCCATCAGATCTCTTAAATACTGTATTACAAATAATGCCTGTGGAAACAGCTTTTCACTGAGATTCTGGATGACCATTGTCACTCAGTGGAGAGCACTTGCCTCAGAGTGGCCACAGGCTTCTTTGTAAGAGAAAGCATTGGGCCTGTGTGCTTTACAATGGCTTTAATGCTCTTAGAAGCCTGTGATGAATAATTCTTCACATTTCTCCATGAACACAATGAAACTCAACTTTAAAAGAAAAATTAGTAGGTTTTCTCTCGGTAGACTTGTTTTAATTATAAGGGCAGAGTATCCAAGTCCTGATATAGCTTTATTGTATAGCAGCTTTTAAGGAAAACAGTGTTTATTGCAAAGGATGATTGCAGTTTCAATAACGACTCCCTCTTATTACTTTTTAAAAACCATATATTTAGTTTGATAGCAGGAACACTAATTTTAGTACTCCTGGCAATGTTTCAGCCCACTCTTTATAATCTTTGTGTTTAAATTCCCAGATAAGCCATAATTCACTGGACATGCTGAGCCATGTCTATACATATCCTGTGTTTTAGCATAAAAGTATAAAATTACAGACATAACAATTATTTCATGTCTGTCTGTGTGTGTGTGTGTGTGTGTGCATGTGTATGCATGTATGTTTATGTATATATGCATAGTAAAGGTTTAGAAGGGAGCCACACTGCTTTGCTTTACAAATGACAACTTAAACCAATGGCTGCTAACCAAGAAATGCTGAGCTTTGCTACCTTGGATGCCAAAATCATTTGACATTTTTGGGGTACTATGCACCTAGACCTGTGGGAGGACTATGCTGTTTGCTCCTCAGTTGGAAAGCAAAATGCCTTAAGCAGCTGATTTTGAGTAATTGATGGCGAATGTAACCCTTACATTAAAATGCAGCTATGAGTAATTTGTCCTGTGAACAATTTCATCTCTTGTTTTTTAATCATTATCATTTTTCTGATGTATTTATTTAGTACATTCACACCGTCATGGCAGGTGGCGGCATTTAGTCAACCTTGGCTGAGCAGGGTTGGACCTGGTTAGTACTCAGAAGGGAGACCATCAGAGAAAGCCAAGTGTGTGGACTAGACTGGAAAGTTTGAAAACAAAATTCTCTGTAAGTCAGTGTAAAACTACATTGTTGCCAAGAAAACTACATAGACATGTTAATGTACCCAACAGATGAGTTTCTTTGTATGGTGATATCCTACCTGCTTGAGGGATCGGAGGATCAGTCGCTCCCCTACTTTCAACCTTAGAACAACCCTGGGTAAAAACATCTAAGATAAACATGTTAAATGTCTCTTCTGACCATGGACACTTGAGGGCTTTTTCACATTTCAGACTGACTGACAGCTGTGGTGATGAATGCCACAATGGGCAATCACAAACAGAACTTTCTGATCATCTCTGTCTCAGAAGCTGTATTTTCTGCCTGAAGAGTTTATGTGTGGGGAAGAAAGCTTTGCCCAAAAGTCATGCCCCACCTCTGAACCCCCAGTTTCCACTGCTTTCTTCTGTAGGACATCTGAAGTAGGGAGCACTCTGTAGCTATAGACGTTTCTCATGGGATCAGTGCAGGTGGTAAGACATGCAAGTACTTCCAAGACAATAAGAGAATCCAGAGCTCTGAAAGTTATCCAAAATACAGCAGTGGATACAACCCAGAATACAGGGGTGAGACCTAGGGAAAGAGACTTAGAGAGCAGGAGTTGTGAACCTACACTAAATATTGCTGAACCATACCTCGCTTCCCTCATTGGCCATTGGAAGGCCTCAGACTCCCCATCCCTGATTTAGAAAATTCTATAAAATCAGTGTTTTAATTCATTGCTACTTCCCCCTGAAATTTAACATAATTCTCTCTATATTGACATAAAAATAGAGAAGCAGAGGAAGGAGATAATACTTTCAGGCAAAGGTTTATTCTTTTCTGTCTCTTCCTTCCTAAAAGTAAGATCAAAATATTTCCATCGATGCCCTTTAGGGAAGCTATTTCTCATTCTTATATCTGAATAGATTTAAGTATTTCTTTATCAATATATCCTGGCTGTGTTGAATCTAAGTCCAGAGAGCCATGCTTAATTAAAATAATGGGACTTCATTAATCAGACTAACTTAGGCCCACTTGTTTTACTTGATTTACTCTGATCATTCCTATCTAGATTCTATTGCTTGTTATCGAAGGCAGTCAACCTTTGGGTGACCATTGTCATGCTCTCTTCTTAAACCAGAACTCCCTGTTACTCATCTGAAATAGAAAGTGTAGTTAAATGGTTCACCAAGGTCTTAAATCAGGTTCAAGTTTTTGTGTTAGAACTTGTTTACTAAACTGACATTAAACCACTGTCTCACAGCTTAAGCAGGACAGAGAACTATGGTGCATGAAGGGAGGAAGAGGAAGTGGGGTGCCAGGAGAAAAATGCATGCCTCATGGTCATCCATAGCTTAATAAATGGCACTTGTATTATAATTTATTAAACTGGGACTGTTAATATGAGCTAGATCCAAGCACCCAAGATTCTAAGGAAACAACTATGCTCACTGTTACCAGTTAAAAGAGCAAAAAATCATGTGCAGTTGATGAAGTTAGCTGTATTTCACGAAAAGGTGTAGAATCCTAATAATTCTCTTCTGTGATTAAAGTATCATCAGTCCTTTTTAGTGTTCTCATGTTTGTTCCTGGTTTCTTTTCTCTGTGTCTGGTATTGCTTTTATGTCCCTCCCCATTCTTCTGGATAGTACCAGGCGGCTTTGGCTACTTGGTGACCTCCCTGACATGGTTTTCAGAAAGCTTTCGTGGGAGATGGGTGGAGAGGTTAGCAGTCAAGCTCAAAGAAGTATCTCCCTGGCTGCTGAGACTTTTCTGCCGCAAAAATAATGAAGTGAGGCAAGTGTCAGCACCTTAAAGAAAACAGTCTCAAGCTGCCATTAGGAGCCATTACAGCAGGTGGATATTTTCTCCACTGCTTGTCAAACGGTAGGTTCATGGCTTAGTCAGGGGCAAAGTTATTAAGGACATAAAATGCCATCTGGATGATGCTAATAAGCATAAAATGTAACCTTCAGATACTCTGCGGCAATGACCAGACTGTGCCAGACCACATTACCCTTTGTCTCTGTTAAAATCTGAATCCTTTCTAATCTTTTTTGAATAGACCCGCTTAATATATTTGTTCCCAAATGTTACAGATAGCAGATCTTACTATGTGTGCCCTCTGAGTTGTGTCCTCAAACCTTTGCAGAGCACTGTCTTGCAAAGATCACTCTAGTCATCAGCTCAAGTGTTTAAGCAGATAGTAGAGCTGACTTAAATATGTATTTATATGCCAGTATTGTTGGAGTCAATTTAACAATGGGAGAAATAGAGGAATTTCACAAGGCTACAAATTTGTCTTCCAAATATGAATGTTTATTAAAAGAGAGCATTTCCAATAGAAGTAGCTCACAAAGGCTTAATAAAATTGTATAATACAAGTAAAATACTAGTCATCCATGGAATCTCAAATTAAATAACAAAAAATTACAAACGTAATGTTTCAAAAACGGCTGATCTCTCATGAGAGTTGTTGTTTTTGCAAGATTTGGGCCATTTTAAAACAATGATGATTTTTACTTTGGTCCTCAAGCCATGGAAAACAAAGAGCATTCTCGTGGATCACCAACGGCCCTTGAAGCCCAGCTTGGAGCCTGCCTTTCAGTTTGTGCCATTTAACAACTCATTGGCATCCATAGAAGGGGACCAAGTGGGGACAAACAATGAAACATGCCTTGAAATATGGCAGTGTAAACTCCTCCCCTTTTCTATTGGCATTAGAATTCATGTCATGACATCACAATGTAAATTTCAACGCTTTTATGAAAGCTCTGGACCTCTGTACTTCACTATCATTTTTAGAGCTTTGTTGTGTGATTCTAACCAATCCAAAGTCACATTGGGAATCATAGTGCCAGATAAACCACCAGAAACTTGATGTGCAGGGTTCCCAGGAAGTCATGATTTTTGAACCTGACTTCTCAGCACATGGGACTGATGATGAGGTTACACCCTTTACGTGACTAGCTGGAGACTCCGAAGAAGAAGGAATGACCTTGCAAATTACCCCAAGAATCATTCTGCCCCATCACAGCCAGCCCTTGGAGTAAGAGGCAGAGCTCCTTTAACACTCCAGAACATTTCAGATGGGGTATGGCTGCTTTTCTAGCTACACTGTTTAAGAATCAGTTCATGGCTGATCAAGGTGGAAGCAAGTTTGTCATTCTCCTCTCCTGCCATTGTTCCTTAACTCCTGACTCATCTGCGGCTTGGCCTTTCAGACCGAGCCATGGCTTTCCCTTCATGTGATAGTGGGTCCTCCTTCTGTCCTTCAGAGTCTCTTAGGTCCCTCTACAACACCATCACTTCAAATAACTAATGAGGCGTGGAGTCCTCGAGGTTCTCTGAGCTTGGTTCTTTTCTTGCAAATGTTTCATTACCTGGTTAGGTAACACCTTCAGTGCTAAAATGGGATGGGGTTTGCCCTCTATTTATATACTGTGGCCTGCCTTGCCAGTGCTGGTGGGGGTGGGGGTTTTGTTTTGCTCCTCTGGTAATTCCTTGATTAGCATCTGTTTACTGCTTGATTGTGTGCCTGGTGGTAACCTTTGCTTATCTGGGTGATGATTGCTGGTGAGGCGATCTTCTGGTCTTTTGTCTCTTTTGAATAGTATGGAGATGCCAAATACACCCAGATCGAAATACCCAGGCCACAGTATATAAATAGAGGACAAACCCCATCCCATTTTAGCACTGAAGATGTTACCTAGCTGGGTAATGAAACGTTTGCAAGAAAACAACCAAGCTCAGAGAACCCCAAGGACTCCACAATTCAATCCTGAGCTACACATATTCGCCTCTATTGGTAACTAATGAGGGTTGCTCTTGCTGTCAATCGGAATTGGACTGGGAAGAGGGGAATTATTTCCTTGTGCTATTAGGGTGTAATCTGACACTACACAGAAGATGGAAAGGTGGAAGGCAGGTAATAATCATTTTTATTACAACTGAATGCTGGTTTAGGTCTGGATTGCTTTCTTGGTCCAATAGCACTAGAGCTGAGGCAGAATCACTCATAACCTTCAGCTCTGTTTTTCCTTAGAGTACCAAATGCCTCACTCTCCCACCCTTTGCCTTCCATTGCTGCCTTTTTAGCTCTTTTTTAAAGCACTTCTTACATTTTTTAAAAAATTTCTAGCTACTTTATCTATGGCATATCTCTCTCACAAGGCTGTTCAAGCCACATCACCCAGCTTCTGAAGGACAAACTGCATAAAACTTTCCAGGCTTGGCTCGACCCTTCTGCAGCCTGGCTCAAAGGTTGGAAATGGGCCCCATGAAGCTACTTCAAAAATAAAAACACAGACTGCCTGACTGATTTGGTAAAGGGCTTGCCCTGGCAAAGTTTTCAAGGTAAAAAAGATGCAGCCTATTCAGTCCCTGTTTAGGTGGGTTGCAGTATATGCAGATGCACTGGGCTCCAGGAAAGTGCCCATATCCCAAGTGGCTGAGGCAAGTTATAAGCTACGGAGGTCACAAATGTGAAGAAATTATGGCTCTCTGCCTCTGTCACTTTGTTCTCAAAGGAGTGCCTTGTGTTTGCTTTAAGCTGAGTGGGTTTTTAGGTCCACCTGTAGGCCAACCCAGCTCCAGGTTAGCCAACAGGTACAGTATATTGGGCTTGTGGAGTTTTTGAGTGGCGTGGAAGCAGATGGAATTACACATCTTTCCTCCACAGGCGAGTTTTTCAAGGAGGGTGCATTAACTAATGCAACTCCATTATTCAACAGGTAGACTGAACTGAGGGGATCTTAAGGGGCCAGGTCTAGCTACGGGCTAACCCAATGGTATCAATGTGTAAGTCAAGCCAACAGGGTTATTTTCCTAACTGGATTCCACTGCATGGTAATTTTGTATCCAAACTTTTTTCCCTAGATGCGTCTTTAATTTTTAATCCAGGTTCTTTGGGTATTGCATACTGAGTGCATACTTCAAGGAATTTATCTAGGGCTGCCTATAGGGAGTACCTTCCTAACCTGATGTTCCATTTGGCTCCTCAATTCCTTAAACCAGTCCTATCTACAGATATTAACCTCAGTTTTGATTCAACTGCTACATAATTCATTGCTTTAACCCTTTTCTTCATAACTAGAGATTATGTAGCTATGGCGCTTTTTTATTCTTGTGGACTTCATTAGATAGCTTATAGTAGATCTACAAGTCACAGAACACTATTTCTATTGTTTGCTTTGGTCCACTTCCATTTGCTAAAGACTAGAGCTATGTGACAAGATTATATACCTTCACTATGAGGAAGAGTTCATACAGAGATTCTGTTTTGCATTTGTTTAGTTTGTTTATTTTCTTTCTCTGTGACACAACTCTTAGAGTTGCAACATATACCAATAATGGGAAATACTGTCTAAACAGTTTTACATTCAGCAATCTTCTCTTGATGTTCTCATTCTTGCCGTCTTGAAACCTACGTAAACTTTTCTAACATTTCTGAATTTCACATTCCAACATTCTGATTTTGTTGAGAAGTTTTCCATTTTGATAGATGTTCATGAATCTAATAAGACTGGTAATTGATAAATTCTCTCTTCTTCTCCTTCTCCTTCTCTCTCTATACACACAAATATCTATCATAGTCCAGAGTCCTTAACATTAGATACAAAGAGTGACTTTAGCAATCTCCAGAAGTTCATTCATGAACACATGAAAGCATTCTGACAACATGCAGGACTAGCTCCTGATAACAGCTGGATGCCAATTAGTTAAAATTCTGGCAAAGTTTACTTGGTTCAGAAGTCAGTGAGGTCCACTGTTTTTGAAATAGTCCTCAGCACATCTTGAAGGGCTGACTGTTTGAGAGCAACATACGTGACAGCCAATGTGATATAGTAGTTAAATTGTTACATAGGACTGGAGATATCTGGGTTCAATCCACTTTCAGAAACTTACTGAGTGACATTGGGCCAGAACTGTTGTTGTGGGGGAAAATTAGAAGAAGATTATGCTCCTAAAGAAAAAGCAGGACATGAATATAAAAAATACAGGTAGTCGCCGGGTTAAGAATGCCTGGTTTACAAACGACCCGTAGTTAAGAACAGAGCCTATTATAGCAAAATTTGAATTCTATACGCAATGATTTGAGTTAAATACACAATCGTATGAGTTCATTACAAAAGTATAAGTAGTACAATAATACTGTTCTGTCTTACATACAAATTCAGCTTAAGGGCAGACCTTGGGAAGGGAACTTGTTCTTAAACTGGGGACTACCTGTAAATAAGTCTAGCATATACACACAATTTACATAAGAACCCCAACTACCATCCTTGGCCCCATTTGGCTGCTAAGCAACATATGCAGACTTCTGCTTAGGTCCGTACCCCGAGTGATCCAGTTTTGTATTTTTCAGGCTCTAAAGAGTGCGACCCTCTGCCACTGCAATTCTGACAGGGACCCATCTGTCTGATGATGGCATGCCTGGCAACAGCACTCCCAAATTAATTAATGATAAACTGGAATTGTCTAGATATTCCCCTTCTTCTTCTGAGATTCAGGCTCAGTAAAATAAAGTGTCCTCTTCAACCTCAATCTCTGGAGAAAGATGAGGGAAACTTGAGGAATTCCCACTTTTTTTATGAGTCTTCTTCTCTAGCAGGCACTTTTGAATGGAGGTCGAAAAAGGTAGAGAAAAACATGAACTGCTAAGTGGAAGAGAGACAGTAAGAGAAGATCAGCCAGTGCTATGAGAAGGAAAAGAAAGAAAGTTCATGCAGCAACGGCTACTCAACATGCATGGCCTTTCATGGGCACAAAGGCTGAGCAACTTCCTTTATACTGTTACAATGAAAGCTACAGAATATTTGCTTATGACAGCATGAAGAAAATCACCGAACCTTCTTGTGAGATGCTGCCTATGAACAGCTTAGCAGCAGCTGCCATGTGAAGTGACTAAAAGTGGCCGCCATGTGGCAGACATAATATGTAAACCAGCCTTCAGTTCCCCATAAATGTGTTTAAAATTTAATCACAAGTATATCGCATTTCACATACCCCAAAATGCCTTAGAATATCCAGAGTTTAAGCACGTAGGCATTCTTACTAGGGATAATTCAGACAACAGATGAGGATTCATACAGTCTAACAGCACAGGGATCTGCCATTCAATTGCCTGTAAACTGAATGTCATCTACCCTTTTGCTGTAACAATTGGTTGACTTGTTATGACATCATGCAATATTTATAAACATAGAAACTGATTATATGCGAGTATTATCATTAATAATAGCGTTGGGACATAATCTGTATGCATTTTTTTTCTCTCAGAAAAAGGTATCCGTTATTTTTCTTTATGTTTTGACACTTGTATTGAATCTCTCTCCTTTGCCTCAAAGCAAATAGTTGGGCCCCAACTATTGTTCAGATGGAGCTAAACAAAAATACACAGTGGTACAAGGTGTCTAGAACTGGGATGAAAAACAGAAATACTTTCTGGTGTGTATGTAATTTACAGGCCTGTTAAGTGAAAGTTTCTCCCATTGAAAATGCAAATTAAAGTCGATGAAAATCCATCCTGGTTCACATTTTGAGAAGCAGAGCAGCATCTGTGGAGGAAGGAAAGGTCAGTTTGGCTTCAAGGGAACTCAACAGAAGAGGCTGGATGAAATATTGACAGAGAGAAGAAGCACAGCACAGCACAGCTCAGGCAGGCAGGCTGAGGTCTGAGAAAGTGATGGGAGGGCAATCTTGAACTCAAGGAGCCAAGGGAAAGAGGTGGCAGGCAAGATATTTCAAGGAAGGAAGGGGGGGGGGGGGTCAGCCACAAGAACCTGATGAAAAAATGGAGGCAAAAGCATTTGTAGAGAAGACAGAACTAACTAAATGAGAAACTAGGGAGAAAAGGAACAGAGGGTGGTATCCATAACAGAAGACCACCGGAAGGGCATGTGCAAATTTTACTGGGGGAAAAAAGCAACAAGTAGTGGGTTCTCTGTGTCCAGCCCATGTCACTAACATGTTTTACTATAACTCTATTCTGTTTTATTTCCATCTTAGCATTTTTTTAATTAATCCATCGTCTCAAAATGGTATTGATTTTTTTGGTCAAATCATGATAGAAATGAAAATGACTTTATATTCTCCCTCCTACTGTTGAAACATCTATCCTACTTTGAATACATTGACACAGGGCTAGGTTTGTCCTCTGTAATGTAGATTTTTAATGCAATTTTTGGTATGCAATTGACCTATATCTGTGATTCAGTGTGGCCGTTTGTTTGTTTGTTTGTTTGTTTGTTCGTTCGTTCATTCATTCATTCATTCATTCATTCAATTTATATGGCCCCCATCTCAACAAGTGTATCTATACAACCAAGCCATTTTTCTTTTAATGTGTGGACTTAAGGCAAGAACACCTAACAAACTAAACCAAGATCTGTTCGTGAAAGTTTAATAACTACACTAATAACAATAATAAACTTTTAGTAATCTTTATTAGATTTCTGAAGCATTAACAAGAATGTGACTATATCGCAGAAACGGGCATCTCAGTCAGCCTTATTGTAGTTGTTTGTCCATCCCTTCTTTCTAATATAAGATTAATAGCATCTTATTATATATTTATAAGTCAGTAATATACCAGGATAGATACTAATATTTTGTCAACAAAAACATATGGTTAGGCAATAATGATTATAGTTTAATAATACATGGAGAAATAGTTGCCAAATATATGTATATGTATATATCAGAATACTCATATTTATTTACTAATTCTTTTCAAAAGTATTTAAAGACTTTTTACATTTAAGGCCAGCTTCAATATCTGCGTTTAGAAATCCTATACAGTTTTAAAGTGTTGAATGATGGTGTCCTGTTTAAGACTACTCAGACTTGAAACTGTGTCCTAAAAGAAGATTCCTTATTCAAATGATAAATATTTTAATAATTATTTATTTTGTACAAAGCAAAATAATACTGTCATAAAAATGCTGAAAACTTCTATAATATAGTCAACATTAAAAATGCAAAACCAGCACAATTTTAAAAAGTCCAGGGAAAGCCAATATGATCACATTTAAAAAGGAGACAATAAAACAAGAGGTAAGATAGGTGAAAGCATGGCAGTGGTGGCCCTTTACAGATGTTCTAATGAAGGACAAACCATGTGTAATATTATATCGCTACGTTATTCATTTTATGTAGTCACCCACATTTACATGCTGCTTCTCCAATTCTAGGTGGCTACGTTATGCTATGTTCTTAAGTTACACAAATAGCATGCAGCCTATCCTCCTGTCATGTGGGACGTAAAATTAAGTGTGTTTGTTTGCTTCAATTCTATGCAATACACAAAAGTAAAATTTAACCCACCTTAACTTATGTGAGATCACCTTGAGCCATGCTTATTCTGTAATGAAACAAAAATGTAAGGTGAGCTTTATATTGCATTTATTTGCATATAGTCTGAACCTGAAAGTGTACAGTATATGTTGGAAGGCTGCCTGCCTGCCTGCCTTCCTCCCTCCCTCCCTCCCTCCCTCTCCCTCATTTTTTCTCATTTACTCTATTTTTGTCCTGCCCTTTGTCACTTAAAAAGAACAAGAGCAGGTACTGCCAATGGACTAAAATTAAAAAAGGCAAATGGGGTGGAGGGAACAGAGCCGCTATGTCCACAAAGATACCAATGTAGGGGCTGCTTTTCTCAACCCAGCCCAGAGAGTGTTGTGGTCTCAACTTCAGTGCTTCTTTTAATAGATCACACTAGGTTTCCCATTTAGGTCCATTCACACCTCCCTAATATAAAAGGATCATCTCAAAATGAGGAAAAAGTCTTGCAGAGCTTGGTGGGGAATGGGAAATAGGAAGGGGCTCCCAGTTGGCTAAAGGTAAATATTTAGACTCAGGAGAAAGGAAGGAATTGAGTTAGCCGTCTGACTGCCTAGCAGAAAAAGTAAGGGGGAGGGGGAGAACGTGCAATTTTAGTAATTTGGGTTCCTTGTTCTCAGCAATTTACTTTACACTTGGGGAAAGCCCGCCTTCTCTGGAAATCGTACTCAGGAGGTAGAATTTTCCTTCTCATCGAGTCAGAGTTCCTTCTATTAAACCCGTAACTATAGCTGTGAGACTCTTCTAGTGCAAAATGCATTCTCAGTAATGGATTTGTTGGCATCTGGCAGAGCTGAGGGACTGAATGAAGTCGCCTCTGTATAGATCTGTTTTCCTTCATTTTGACTTTGTCCGGTGATTCTTAATCACAGGACATGGCAGGCAGATCTCTCTTCTCAGCCTGGATAAGATGCTTGCAAACCTTTTGTCCCATATTGTACGAGAATACACAGAAATATTTTTGTTATCTCTGTTGGTTTTGTTTCTGTTATGAAAAGTTTGGTTTTGTTTCTCTTATGCTGAGTGCATTGCTTTCCTGAAGATTTAACATTTTATTGACTGAACAATCGTTTTCCACTGGAAACACCAGGGCTGGGCAAACATTTTGAAAAAACATGCTTTGCAGAGTGCTGGAGCATATACAAAACACCTCTGTTCAAATAATTAAAACAGTCACATGTTTTTCCAGGCACACGTGAATGCTTCAGAAACTGCTCTGGCCTGTATCTACATGTGTGAGCGTGCACAGCAAAGCGGCTATGGGGGCACCCCTGTGTGAAGTAAAATGGCTGTGCAGACAGACCCAAGTGAGACCACAGAAAACACCTTTTGTGGCTGCTTTATTGATTCAAGGATGGGGAGGTTTGGACATGCCCCCACATATTATTAAGCCCTTCTTTCAAAAGATTTGCAGAGCCCTAATACAAGCACCTCCCTCAACCTGGGAAGGTGATAGGACTCTATGGATAGCATTCCTTCATCAAACAAAAGCAAACTGACCACAGACTTATTAATCTTGTATTGATACTGATTAATCCTGAAGCCTTATTCACCTTTTAAAACACTGTCTCACTTTGGCTCCTTTCCTTCAGTTGATTGAGCTGCGTTTTGGTAAATTTCCACTCCCACCCCCAATTCCCTCATTTCAGGATTGACAATAGAGAACATGTTGAAGTCCTTGTTCTCATATGAGGATGAAAGCTGTTTACATTGTCGAGAAGTTCTCCTTGGCTCTCTGCATTTTCCCTATAGTTTTTCAAAAGCCAAGAAGTAAACATTTTTTTAAAATTAAGGATATGCTAGGAACATATATTATTTTAGTAACTTAGATTTCAAAATTAGTGTAACCAGCATGATAACTTGGCAGGTTGACCAGGGTAATGACAGAGGTGGATATAGGATGGAGGGGTCTCTGAGCAAAGTCTAAGTAGAGGCGTCAGGTTTTCCTTCCTCCAGGTGCTTGGGGGATAGTGTTCTGGTGTTGATGACCACTCAGGGTCCCACAACAGGAGAAGCTAAAGGGAAAGGGGGCTCAAGACGGGAGGTAGGTCCTAAAAAAGGGGATTAAGCACGGTTACAAGCAGTTTCAATCAGGAGAAAAATTGGAGGATAGCAGAAGACTCCAGTGTGCCTTCATAAAAGGTTTAGTGAAGATCTGAAAACAAAAAAACAGGCACATACAGGAAATGAAAAGAGGACCAGCTTGCAAAGGAAGAATACCAATGATACAAGCCTGGAACTGTAGCTCTGTATCAGGAAAGCAAACATTCAGAATGAGCTGAGGTTAGTGAAGGGTGCTAATAACAAAAAGGGCTTTTTTTTTTTTTACATATATTCAAAATTAAAGAAAAAGAATCATTATATCATTTGTACAGTCAAGAAAGAAAAATGCAAATAGGTAACAGTGAAAAGAAAGAGATACTCAGTTCTTATTTTGGCTAAGACTTCATCAGAAAACAAAAATGGAAACACAAAACTCCTATATGTTTTACCAGGAAATTGTGAAAGGCATATTGAAGTATCAGGATTAAATCTTGAGTTTGATAGAAACATGATCATGTAACAGTTATTTTCTTTGAATGAGTTTAAATCTCAAGGATCAGATTAGTTGATTCCAGGGTACTGAAGAAACTACCTGATGGTAGGCTGAATTGTTATGTCTTATCTTTGAGAAATCCTGGAGATTTCTTAGCTTGGTCAGCTGGAGAAATGGACTCAGAGTAACAGAATGAAATTCAACATAGTTCATAGTTCAAATAAAATTCACAGAATAGGATGGACGATTTCTGGCTTGATAACTGTGCATGTGAAAAAAAAAATCTCAGAATAGTAGTTCATTGCAAACAGAATATGAGGTGGCTACAAGAAAGCAAATGCAATTTTAAGTTACATCAAACAGAAGTATCATTTCCCAATTATAGGAAGAAATCATTTCACTCTAATCTGCTTTGGTTAGAATCTATCTCAAGTACTATGTCCAGTTGTGGGCACTACATTTTAAAGAAGGATTGAGAGAAAATTTAACTGGTTCAGAGAAGGGCAACAAAAATGATAAGTGGATTAGAAATTAAGCCCAAAGTAGAGAGCTTGGAAAAGCTAGATATTATTAACCTTGAGAGAAAAAATTATAGTACCCATCAACTATCTGAAAGTATGTCATATAAAAATGTGTCCAAGAAAATGGATTTAAGTTATGGAAAGGCATATTCCAACTGCATGTAGAAAAAAGTTTTTCAGAATAAGAACAGTTTAACAGTAAAACCAATTATCCAGAGAGTTGGTGGGTTCAAGCACAGGCTAGACAGCACCTGTCTGAGATGATTAATTTGGATTTTTGCATGGGGTCATAGCAGGACCTAATGGCCTAAATGTCCCCTTCCAATACTATGATTCTATCATTCTTGCTTGTGGGCTTTCTGTAGGCAGTCAATTGACCACTAGGGAAATAATGCTGGATTAAATTTGGCCTTATCTAAAACAACTCTTATTATGGCATTACAGCACCATGTGGAATTAGGGGTGGGGTGGGGGGAGACTATTTAGAGTGTTGGTAAGAAGATGAAGAGATGGGATGAAGTGATCCAGAGCACTGGCAACTCTTCAGTGATGTCAGTTACTGATTCTGACTCTGCTGTGAGTATTATATGTCAGTTAATGTACAAATAAGTAGAAAGAAAATGTGACCATTGAGATCCAATTTCTAGAGTCCCTGCAGAGAGTGATTAGCTTGGGGAAAGACTTAATATAATGTTTGGCAAGATATTCAAAGACCAAAGACTTTCAAATAAGACTCCTGAGAATGCCATGGACAGCCAACAAAATAAACCAATGGATCATCGAACAAATCAACCAAGACTTTTCATGCAGAGCATAAATGGCCAGGCTCAAATTATTGTACTTTGGACACATTATGTGAAGACCTAGCTTCTAGAGAAGGCTGTAATGCTGTAAAAGGTGGAAGGAAAGAGGGGAAGAGGATGACCACCAGCAAGGTGGATGGACTCAGTTCCAACGGCAATGGCTGCACCATTGGAAGACCTGAAAGACCAGGCTAGGGACAGATTGTTATGGAGAAAATCTATCTACATGGTTGCTAAGAATCAACAATGACTTGACGGCACATATTCATTTATTAAGAATAAGTGTACAGATCCAAAGCATTGCTGAGACTGAATAAAAGCGCGCCAAAAACTGCTTTTCTTTCTTTTCCCCCCCTTTCTTCGCCCTTAGTTCTTGTCTTCTGATTCCCTTGCTGGCATGGCCTTGAACATTCCAGGGCTTGTGATAAGAAACCATCTGCATCAAACGGTCTCTCCTTCCTACTCCCCCTCCCCTTTTCCAATGGCAGAACCGCAGCATGTAGAAAAAATCATTTTTTTTTTAAACTAGCCATATAATAATCTACTATAAAATCTTGCGAGGATTCTGACACAATCAATCAAAAGAGACCAGGGCATGTTTGCCATTTCAGCTACAACAAGGAATGGTATATATCAGACCCTGAAACCCAGCCTATATTTTTCCTGGGGCTTTTCCAGGAGAACCAAGAAAGGAAGTAACAGGTCCACTTTTTCTTTGTCTAGAACTACCACAGCTTAAGTGACAAAGCATTGGTCATCTTTTTAACAAGCATTACAAAACGGGGTTCTGTTTTTAAGGACCCACAGTTATGAAAGGAATGGGGAGAGAATGAAAATGTATCAAAGGTTCTCGTCTAATTCCATACCTAAAGGATCCGGTCTCCTTCTCAAGGTCCCCCTGAACAGTTGTTGCTTTTAGAAAAGCAAGATTACTGTTTACTTGACCAGGGAAAGCCAAACATCTGTCTTCATTCTTGGGATGTGCCTTGCCAATCCAGGGACATCCTACTGCCTAATCTTCCACTGCCAACCCCTGAATTCTAAGCGATTGCTGTACATACCCACCTCTAAAAGTCTCCCAATCAACAGAAAACACAGTGGCGCTCATAACAGCAGCGGCAGCAGCGGCTGACTTGGGGCCATAAGGTTGGAGAGTTGAGTTTGTACAGCACAGATGATGTGTGATGCTCCATTGATAAACATAGATCAGAGGATGTAATGGCACATAGTAGTGATAATACGTACTCAGCCGTCCAGACTTAAACCAATAAATGTATTTGAAGTGTAGCTCAATAAATGCTTATTTGTATCAAACTGCTGTGAGACTGAAGTGGTCGCAAATGATTTGTTTTGCTTTTACTAACTCATTCAATTTATTTTGAAATTCCTGTTTACTATTATAAATTGTAACTGTAGACTGTTTCATTGGCTCATAATCCTGTGATTGTGTTTGTCACTTACAGTTGGAGAGCCACAGGATAGAATTTTTTTAAAGATATTTTTTTTAAAAAATCCAAAAATAAAACTTTTTTTAAAATGTAGAAAGCCAGCCAGCCAAGTGCTGCTGTTCTTTAAGCCCCTTCGAGATACTGCTGCTTCTGTACAGGTTAAATGTGAAAAGAGGAAAAGAAATCCCTGCTTTATCCTTTGGATTTCTAGTAAAGGCTATGCGCACCTGGAGTTTTTATCAAAATAGTGAAATGTGCATTGTGATGCCATGATGCAAACTCCACTCCTTACGTAATGACACAAAAGGGACAGAATTTGTGTCATGATGTAGATTTTGTCATTTCCCTCTCCCCTGCCCGCCCTGCAGACACCAAAACATGCATGTATGCGTATAGGTGTGTTGTTTCTCTATGGCAGTGTTTCTCAACCTTAGCAGCTTTAAGATGTGTGGACTTCAACTTCCAGAATTCCCCAGCCAGCATACTGGGCACTTGGCACTTGGCAGTTTCCCTATCCTTCTTGATTTTATGAAAGAAAGAAAGAAAGAAAGAAAGAAAGAAAGAAAGAAAGAAAGAAAGAAAGACAGACAGACAGACAGACAGACAGACAGACAGACAGAAAGACGGAAGGAAGGAAGGAAGGAAGGAAGGAAGGAAGGAAGGAAGGAAGGAAGGAAGGAAGGAAGAAAGAAAGAAAGAAAGAAAGAAAGAAAGAAAGAAAGAAAGAAAGAAAGAAAGAAAGAAAGAAAGAAAGAAAGAAGGCAGGCAGGCAGGCAGGCAGGCAGGCAGGCAGGCAGGCAGGCAGGCAGGGAGGGAGGGAGGGAGGGAGGGAGGGAGGGAGGGAGGGAGGGAGGGAGAAAGGTGCCATACTGCAAAGAACAGCATTATTTGAATGTTCCAGCATACAAACAGGTCCCATTGGCACTGTTAAAAATGTAGCCACCAATTTTGGGGAGGTGGGATGCTGACAACTAACCTCAGATGGTATAATGTATCTTGGGTAGAGGGCTAGAAGTTGGGGGGGGGGGAATTGTGCTGGTTTGCCTTACATTTTAGAGTGCAGTGTGTCCAAGAATACTCAAGTTGGTGTTTGGTGATTGGTCCCACCTACTACTAGACAAGCCCCTTTGTGGTACCTATATTATGAGAGTTGTGACAATATGCTTTCCCAGTGTCAAACACAGCCACTCCTGGGCTATCAAAAGGAAGCCAAAAAAAAAAAAATCAATTCCCATACCTCACCCTTACAGAGTTCCAGCCCAAAGGGTCATTGCCTTTATAGCAAACATTTTCTCTTTTTATGAGTCTAGAGAGAGGAAAGGCAGGATATGGCGAGTAAAGATGCTCACTAGTTCCTTTCAGCCAAAGCTCTCCCCCAGCAGTACTAAATCTTGATTTTAAAAATCTGGCCTCCATTAAGAAATAGGCCATATACAAGAAGAGTTGTGCAAATGTTTATAGGAATGTACATTTTCTTTTCACACTATTGCTGAGTTTTGTAATAATTCAGTCTTTTGGGACAGAAATGATCACTATTCTATTATTATGATGGTGATCATCATCATCACACAATAATTTTAACTTTGCATCAAGCCATCTGTCATTTCATAATCTTTTATCCATCTCCCAAAGAAGGCAACTGTGCTTGAGAGTTAATCATCTGTATTAATTTACAGAAAAGAACATTAACCTAACTTCATTTCTGTCTTTTCATTTGATTCGGCATTCTTGCAAAATACTCTTTCTGCAATTTTAATATTCATAGAAATTATCATTAAATATAAATCAAGGGATGACTACTTCTACAGCTTGTAGTATTCTGAATTATGCTTCCTATTCAGTTTCCCACTTGGTGTTTTTCTATTTAGTTTAGTTTATCATTCTCACCAATACAAACTTTATATTCTTTCTTTTTATGAAATATAATAAACTAATTGCTTGAAATCAATGTAAAATGCGTATGTAAAGGAATGGAAGGGGAAGGGGAAGAGAGAATGTGTGAGTGAATGAATGGATGAATGAATGAATGAATGAATAGCAGGCAACAGCTGGAATTTAATTTAATAAGTGAATATACAGGATGGAGAACTGACTAGGGGAAGTGAATTACTGACTTTTCATCACTGCATATCCAACTCTCCTGATGAGGAGAAGTGAAAATCCTTCTGATTAAATAAATTTTAGAGGTCCTGGAGGGGAAACTATTTAAATCAGGTCTGCTGTATTCCTGGATGTTATATGCAAAGTCTTCCAATTCTTTTGGCACTTCAGAGTGAGGTTAAATTAGTGAGGTAACTAAGCTAGTGAGAAAAATAATACTGCTTTTCTTTTCAAAAGAAAATAAAACACCTCTTATCTCCTATGATGAAGGGCCTGGGTCTATTAGTTATATGAATAGTAGTTACATATACTAATGATTATTATATGAATCAGTAATCATGAGTACACTGTACAAGTTTGACACACAGTATGGCTTTTATTCCTTAAAAAAAAGTAATGTCTGTATTGAGAAGACTGTGTGCACTCAGTAGGGAAGCAGTATTAAATTCCCATAATATTCCTCATCATGTTGAAATTAAAATGGCAGGTTTTTTAGATGCCCAGTGCTAAGCTATTATGGGAAATTAGAGTAGAGATTAGGCATTTGGTAGGTTTCTCCGTCAATATTATCAGTGATAATGATAGCTTGCCTGCCAAGCTTGAACTTTCTTGGTAAGTTGAAATATTGTTATTACATTTTGGCTGCACAACGTTTTTGGGGCTGAAAGCCACTCATGGCCTGTATTTTAAATTATTGAAATGAAATTAATTAAATATCATTTGTGCATTTACTTGTGCATATTTAATAGTTTACACTTTCTGTCATATCAACATATTAAAAATTACAATCTGGAGGCAACTTTGGAAAATGCACAGCTCTTGAGGCCCTGCTGAAAGCTTCAAGAATCATGTGCAGTCTTGGGACCCTAGACTCAGCACCCTGAAGTCAAGCCCCATGCAGCTGGGCAAGATCAAGGAAGCAAAAACTGCATAGATTTCAGTGAGGTCTCTTTAATGGTAGTTTTGAGATACAGAATCTTGGAAACTACAAGAGGAATGTCCAGCCCTCATCTATACTGGGTTCACTAAGATGGAGTCTCCTAAAACGATTTGAAATGCTTCCTCCCAGGTTTCCTGCCACCTGGACTGAGTTGCCCTTTATAAAATAAGCTAGGAATGGACTTGTTTTCCATCTCTTCTTTATGTCTAACTTCCCTTCCATCACTTTCCCAGCCTCCCCATAATATCTCACTTGTGGTTTACATAAACCAATACAACAACATTAATAAGGAAGATAATTTTTTTGCATTATTTTATTCATAAGCAATTAGAACATTTTAAAGGTTCGACAAACGCACAGTGACGACTTGATAATGTAACATTTTTTCATACCAGAGTTGCTTTCTATAAATAACAACTGAAAAGGCCAGGAGACTTGACCACCATGCCTTGTGGATTGAGTGTGGGCCATCACACAGGGTGAACTATCTGTGATGCGCAGAGATTTCTGTGGCAGGCAAGTAGGTCTTTCTCAGCCAACAAATTCACGTCAAGAGTTCCTGGTGGCTGAAAATTCTAAATGACTGCAGCAGAATATGTGTATATTCTTCTACTAAAGAAGTAGCAGTGCTGGTAAACACAGGAATAACTTGGAAAGATTCATACATTCCCTTCATTAAGACTTCTGCATGATTCTATATACGTACGTTCACTTTTGCATGCCAGCTATCCTTACTATATATTTTTCTGGATTCAGCTTTCCCAGATATACACATTTTTGTGTGCGATTTTCCCAAATGTACACATTTTCTGCATAGGATATCTAAGCCAAGAAATACTGTGAGCAAAACATTAGTGGATACTGTGAATTATGTATCCATTCCTGCTGCAGCAGAATTAGTTTTGGCAAGCACATCCCTAGAGGGCACTGGTTATTTCAGTATGATTACCATGAGATACAAGACTTCCAGGTTCACGTAGAGACCATTTGTGTGAATAAAAGTTGGTGAAGTAGGAACAACCTGTTATCCAACACTCCCTGCCTGTAGTGGTATATGTGCATGATGCAGCTTGCATATGTTAGGGGATATAGGATGACTTCTCAGATTAAGTTGGAAATCTCTGCAATTGTAGCTTGGAGACACCATTTATAAAGTCATAGTCATTTCTTTTCAATTTTGTAAAAAGACAAAAGGGTTTTTTTTATTATTTTTTATTTCTTCCACCCTAGCAGCGCCAGAATATATGTGAGTATTCCTTGTTGTGATTTCATTTCACAGGAGTAAAGGAGCTGGAATTGTATTCAGTCAACAACCTTGAGGGCCTTTACTGGCATTTCAGTGCTTGCTCCTGTTTATATAAACTGCGTGTTCCCATGCAAATCCATCTGAGGGCACATTTAGATCTCACAACTGTAAACCAGTAGGATTCTACTGGCGAAAAACTAGAATTTATTACACTATTACTGAGAGCACAATTCATAAGTCGGTCCATCACAGAAACCAGCCTGGATTTAATTTAGAAAATCAAAATATTTAGCGCACTGTTGGGCACGACAATCCCAGGAGAGAATCTCATTGGGATGTGTCTGTTTGAAGCTGTGATGATGATGATCTGAATTTTAAAATAGGAAGCAAGTTATTTTCAGCAATAAGTCAGACTCTTGGTGCACTATAGTCTTGGATATGGGGGGGGGGGGAGTGTGGAACGCTGTGCCTTGTTTCTGACCATTAAAAATATGTAAAAATTCCCATTCGGTTTGGATTTCCCCCAATCAATGGCATGATGCTGTAGCTAAGGAAAGCACATGGCCCTAACAGATATTCAGTCCAGATGTTAGTTGCCTCTACTGTACCCTGAACAGTGTGCTAGCAGTGTAGAGGGAAAGATGGTGAAGTCGTTAAATAAAGAACATGCACATTCCAGTATTCTCACCCATTTACCCAAGTTAAGAGTTCCAGATTGCGATACCTCCGGTTCTGTCATATTGAATTTCTGGGAAATGGTAGGAGCGTGAAACGCACTGTACATGTGAAAAAGACATAGGAAAACAGGGCCCTCTGGAGAGTTAAAAGAGCTGCAAACATAGCCAGGGTAATACCCTAACTTACCATACATGTGCAGGACATGTTCTTTGAAGCAGTGGGAAGATATTTTTAGAATGCTGGTATTATTTTACCTCGTGGTGGCTGCGGCCCGTTCTGTTACAGAAAGAGCTGAATAAAGCCTTGTGATACAAGGATAGACAATTCTTCTTCTAATGTGGAAACGATCTGTGTCTCACTACCCTTTATGACATATATTGTTGATGGGGGAGTGGGCAAGGATATTTACTTCATAGGAAAATCCCTGCTGTGAAGATGAGCAACCTTTGGAAAATGTGAGAGCTCCTTTGGGTACTGCTCAGTAGCTGGCCTTTAGGCAGACTCAGCTTTGGTTCAGGAAGTAACATCTGATCTAGCATGACTAACGTGATATCTGCACTTCTCCAAAACAAACATGTTAGCGTGTTGGCACACTTGTTACTCATCAGGCTTAACATGGTCATTCATGCTAAGTGAGATGTAACTTCTTCTAGGCAACTGTATCCATGGAGATGTTCCGTATGGAAGGTATTAGAGCAAGTGAGTTTGTAATTAAAGTGAATGTCATCACACAACCCTAAGAATTCTCACCAAGGCTACGTTATGTCACGAGTCTCGTTGTTGCATCAGCTTCCATGAGGTATCAAAGTTATGGAAAGTTTCAGTGGCCCCTCATCAATCTCTGTTGCAAATGTAAATATGGAATATTGCAGAAACATGCCACATGACCCAAGCCAAATTGGTGATAACTGATTCATTTTGAAGAGCGTGGCTTTCTGTTGTTTGAAAGAATCATGAATTCTTGAGCTGTAAAATTGAAACTCTCACTTTTTTCTTTCTAGTGATAAAAAGCTGATGTAAGCCATATGAAACATGATGTGAGACAAAATTATGAGTCTCTGTGTCCGTTCATGTGCGCATGTATGTGTGTATGTATGGTATAGGGGTATGTACACACACACACACACAATATGTCAACATTCTAGTTAAAACTGGAACCTCCTCGCATAAAAGTTTTGGAATGGTACTGGACCATCACGAGACAAAGTATGGAAGGACACATAGATCTTTAGCAAACCTGAGAGTCTCCAAATGGGTGAGTAATTTGTCTGTTTCCTTTGACTGGTGTTTTTCTCTGCTACATATGGCACATCTTAGTAACAGTTTTTGGTGTGCAGACATATAGAAAAGGGAATCATATGTACATTTCAAAAAACTGATCTTTATGGGGATCCCAAAATACTATTATAGGAATCTTGTTACTGGACTGTGCACCGGCAGGCTAACAGTGCTAACATTAGAGAGCTTTTCCTGGGAAGAAGAATGGCTGTGATATAACAAGGGTTAATGCAAATATTTACCCATCTGAGACAATTGTGACGGTCACCCTTGGTCAAGGTGAAACTGGCTTGCTACGACCTCCTAGTCAACCAAAGAGAATGCTTAATTCATTTAAGCCTCTGGGATTAACCCTCTTCTCACATAAAAATAAAATCCAACTAGAGCAAGTTACCATCTCAGGGCAGCTCTTCGAATAAACAGGCCCCTTTGTTGCACCGGCAATAAAACAAGTGGGTGCATTCCAGGCAGTGAATGCATAGAATTTACTACCATGCAGATTGCTGCTGGGTGACAGAAGGAATAGTTAGACGGGCACAAGGCGGTAGGGCAGAGAATTAGAAGCCAGGGCGACTGACTTCCTGCACTTTAAAAAAATCTTTTATCCATACTTACCTTTCAGTATGGTTGGAAGTGACTCTCCCATTACCTTTGTTAGGTGGAATAAATGTTTTGCATTTCTTTTGCTTTCATTTTAACAAAAAGCTGCAACTTCAAGAAGCTGCAACTATAGACATCCTCCCATCCCTGCCCCCCCCAAAACTTTAGTACAATCCATGTGGTTCTGATATCCTTAGTTCAGCTGCATACAATCTCCTCTATCAACAACATGCTTTTGCACTTTTTAAAATGGTGCTTTGAGGCAGATAAACAAAAATAAGTATGGCAGCTTGCCAGTAAAAAATTCTACAAACCAGATCATCACAAGGGCACTGGCTTCATCCAGTGCTTTCTTTTATTTACTGTATGGTCTAAAAACTCCTTTCTGCCCATACAGCAGCTGTTTGTTTACCCCCCCCCCCCCTTTGGTTGATTTTTGTTCTGATCTTAGACGACCCACTTAGATGGTAAGGGCACCCAAGTTGTTGTATAAAGTGCTTCGAGTGCCATGTTGTCCAGGATTCTTTGCCCATTTTTAAATTGGAAGGTGTAACTTTGAAGCAGTAGACCAGCCTGTCTCAACCTATTGACCCTGGAGGAACTCTTGGAATATTTTTTAGGCCTCAGGAAACCCTTGCACATTCAGGCTCAAATATAGGCCAGAAGTTACAAATTTATTATATTCATTTCATGTGTAGGCCTGTATATGTGCATTAAGAATGTTCGTAAACTAAAAGTAAAGAATGAAACTTACTTCTTTCATGTGAAACCTGTGCTTGTTTTTTGCTGCACAAATACTCAATTCTAGGCCAAACTTGAGATAAGCACAGACGGAATTCATCTTCAACTGAAATAAGATAATTTCTGTCTTTGCTTTTGATGCTTGTTAAATAAGAAAAAGCTTGCTCACATATGTGAGAAGCTGAAAACGGCAGCAAAATGTTCAATGCCTTTCTATGAATGGCAGGATACTCTTCTTTCGCAGAAATCCAGAACTTGTCCATGGGCAGATCAGTGACTCTCATCCTGAGTGTACAATCAGACTGCAATTCACAAAGTCCTTCCTCTTCCTTTAAAGTGAAGTTCTCAGGCTGAGCAGAAGATGCAGAGAAAGGATCCCTCATCGTCCAAATGTATGTGTTGAAAAGGAGGGAAAGTACTGATCAGTTTTGTTCTGCAGTACTTCCAGGTGGTTTTCAATTAGATTTGAGACTTTTGGTATCCTTCCTCACTCTCAAGCCCAAGCAGCAGTGGAAACATTTCAATATTTCCTTTTGCAACATGATTTTTCCAAACATTCAGTTTTCTTTTAAATCCAAGAATCTTGTCACATGAAGTCAAAACATCTTCTCCAGTGCTTTGCAGAGACTTGTTCAGGTGGTTCATGTGATGAAAGATGTCTGCTAAGTATACTAGTTTCTGCAACCATTCTCCATCTTCAAAGCACTCAGCAAAATGTGGAATACTATTTTCTCAAAAATACTCTTGCAATTCTGCCTTCAGCTTAAACGCTCTACTGAGAACTCTTCCTCTGCTGAGCCACTGTATTTCTGTGTGTAACAGGAGACTTACAGTATGTCCTTTTTGCCCAGGTTTTCACACAGTTTTTTAAACATCGTTGAGTGAACTGGTCTTTGTTTAATAAAGTTAACCATTTTTGTAGCATCATCCACAACATTTTGCATTTCATCTCCAAGAGTTTTTGACACTTACACCTCTCTGTGAAAAAAGCAGTGTGTTGTGACAACATCAGGATTTTCTTTTCTTACAAGAGAAACAAAACCTCTCATGGAGCCAATCATTGATCGAGCACCATCAGTACAGATGCCAACACAGTTTCTCCAAGATAGACTTTTTGTTTCCAGATATAAAGACAAAACATTAAATACATCTTGGCCTTTGCATGTTTCATGTAGTTCTTTGCAGCAGAAAAAGTTTTCTTGAATTTCACCATCATTTACAAATCTTACAAATGCCATAACATGACATTTATTGGTGAAATCTGTTGACTCATCAACTTGGATAGAAAAGCTGCTGTTCTTCAGTTTATCACACAAAGCCTCTTCAGCATCATATGACATGACATCAATACGCCGACTTATTGTATTGTTTAGCAGTGGAACCTTTTCAATTTCTTGCATTGCATCTGGTCCCAGCATTTTTCCCATTATTATTTTACATGCTGGCATGATTACTTTCTCACCCAAAGCGTGACTTTTCCTTTGCTTGTAATAAGTTCTGCTACTAAATAACTTGCTTCTTGGGCTTTTTTAGTGACTGTCGTTTTATTAACAAAAGCTTTACTCTGTTCTGTGATTCCAATAGCCATTTAAAATAATCAGAACTTTTACTTGTCATATGGCTGTGATTTGTAGTTAAGTGTCTTTTTAATTTTGCTGGAGCCATCGCTGCATTTGTAAGTTCTTTGCCATAGATGAGGCACAACAGAATAGGGCATCTTGGATCACCAGTCCATGTAAAACCCATTGATAAATAGCTTTCATTGTAAAGGCGGACTTTTTTTTGAGTCCGTTGATGTACCAGTGCAGGGAAATGCCTGAGAAGATTGAAATTCTTCACTATCATTATCATCATTAAACTTATCAGTATTGTCCATTCTAGAATCCTCTTCTCTCACACACCTCCTCTTCAAAAATTACCACACTGGACCCTCAGACATGACTGAATAAACATGCATGAAATTTATTTAAAATAATGGGATAAAATGACTACAGGAAAACCACAGGGAAAAGATGTGGGAGGGAGAGACTGACATCACTGACTAAGTTGGACAAGTCCATTAATTTCTTGAAAAATGCACTTCTCCCTCCCCTTCCTTCAATATATTCCTCCCTTCCTGCAATATAGTGTTCACCTGTTATCAGTGGTCTCCCCTATCTCATGTCAAACATTAAGAACAAATTCAACAAAATAACACAGTCCTACTACCAGAATGCTCAGAGAGTTGTACCTAGATTTTTGTTTGGTCTCTGCTCATCATTGCAAGAACACGTTGCCTGAATTTGAAATAATGTTTTAAAATAAATCATAATCTCCCAGGGAACCCCTAGTGACCTCTCACAGAACCCTAGGTTTCCACAGAACCCTGGCTGAGAAGCCCTGCAGTAGACAATCAAACATTCACTATGATCTACAAATCTGTTAGTTCTTCAAGATAGTCTAGACAAGAAGCACAACAATGAATACCAGCTCTATCTTTATCGTAAGGTTACATCAACAGAATCTTGCAAGCCTGAAACTATTTCATCCCTCCTCTCCTTTCACTTGAGAAAACTAGGGAAGGTCCCTTCTGAAATGCTTTGCATGTTCCCTCCTCCTTCTGTAGGCTGAGACATCTTTTATGTGCCAGTTGTCCCATCTGTGGCTCTTCCTCCTGTCTTCCAAGGTCATTCCCACATACTATTACAGAATCACAGATATATTGATGCTGTGAGTAAATTGTATCCACACTGACTCAGAGTTTCTTATTTTGCATACTATCCCTGGCCAACTGACAATTTCCCCTTCTCTCACAGAAACTGAACAATACTCTCTAAGTCTTGGGATCATGGTACAAATACTGCACACAGTGGACTTCTGATGTTGAGACTTTCTAATGAATGTGCAATAGGTGGCTTTAATCATGCCTTCTTTTGGACAATCAGTTTTCAAACACCCTCTGTCTAGGTAAAAAGGAGTGATGAATAGGTTCTCTGGTCTAGGGGTGCAGAAGGATTGAAGGAGAGCTGAAAAAAATGAAAAAGTAATGTTTTGTATTGCTGGAAAGAACCACTAGAGAACCAATAATATTGGGGGGGGGATTCCCCCCCCCCCACATATCATCTCTCATTTTGTAAAAACATCTGTTAGAAACTGGGTATCTTACCCCAAGGGTATGTGAGATTTTAACATTCTCATCCAAACTCTTGTAAGATTTCTACATTCTTGCCCCAAACCTCATTATATAATGTTGGGGTTCTGGAGACTCTGTCTAGAAGATATATTATGTTGTAGTGGTCTTGGCATTGTTGACCCCTGATATAGATTACAAAGAAGTGATCAATGCTTTATGTCAGCTAAATGCTGTCTTGGATCTCTAAACCTCATGAAGCAAGAAGCAATCAGCATTGGCTTCACAATTTATTTAGTGGATTTACATGGCCACCCATCTCACATATGTGACTCTGGGCAGGTCACAATACATTTTATAACAGTATGATAGTGAAATTTTATGGAATCTACCTGCAAGCAATTGATGCATACGGGTATCACATATAGTGGGAGTTCCCTAGTTGTATTGTTTCCATTGTGCTTTTTCAGTCCAAGTTTTCATGTCTTTACTAGAGGGAGGCTAAAATTTTCTAGAACCAAATTTTCTCTTCTGGCCCCTTCCCATGAATAGTATGGAGAATCTTAATGCAACTTTGTGTCTAATTTTAATATCAATTAGTTTAGTGTAATATGTTGGAAGAAGGAATGGGTTTAGTCTACCACAAAGCCCTGCTCTTTTACCCCTGCGTTAGATGGTTGAACAATTCATCTTCCTTTCTGTCTTCCTTTTCAAAGAGTAAATAGCAAATCCCCACCACCACCACCACCACCACACACACATTTCATCAACTGCAAATGGTAGCATAGAGAATTTTGGGCATCAATCTTCCCAAAATAACAACCTTCTGTACAGTTAAAAAGTTAAGGTCAATAGATGGTGAAAGCATCTTCATTATGACAATTTCACAGACATGCAGTGATGTTCCCAACTTGTTAATGTTAATGCAAATGTTAAAATCTTAAAAATGAAAGCATGAATGATTAACATGGAACAAACATGTGGCAGAGACAGAAAGATTTGAACCACCTTTTCCAAGGAAATATCCAGTGTTAAAGCCTTCCAGATCCCATAGAAACCACTAAAAACGGAGAGAAAATTAGCAAAGGACACTGAACTTCGCTACAATATTGCATAATATTACTATAAATCTGTTTTCCTCAAGTTTTGTGACCAGAAAACTCTGGTTAAAGCATTCACTATTGGTAAAATCTAACCCTGTCAGTCACCAAACTCTTCTTCTCCTTTATCCTCACTCTTCATATGGAAGGTGTTGGAAAAAGTGTTGGAAAAAGTGAACCCATTTTTAAAAGCACACAATCTGGGTTTCTATGCTGAAATCCCTGACACACTTTCAGGAGGTTCAGATTTGATTTGGTCTGCTCTGAAGAAGCCTCAATTCATTTCAGACATCTCCCAAATCAGTGTAATTGGGTTGGGAATTTGGCTGAATCAAACCCATACTCCCAGTTTTATTATTCCAATTCTGCCTCCAGCAGTATGACATGACTACAATATACGAAAACCCTGAGAGGGGTTTCTTTTCTACCTTTCATTCTTGGAGGGAACCAGTAATTCTAATCATTATTTTATGATACTTACATTGCTTCATGTTGCCTGGTTTTTCCTTCAGTTACAAAGGGCCTGTAGATCACAATCCACTGCAGTAACTCACATCAAAAGTGGGATTTAAAAGCTGTTAAGAACAAGTGAGAGAGGCTGATTCACACAATCATCTTTGTCCCCATCAAAGGATTGCAGATCCTATGGTAAGGAAATTGAAGGCAATCTACATTTCCAGTTCCTGCTCCCACCCCTTCATCCAAGAGAATGGGAAACATTTTTCCAGAGATTAACTTATCTTAAAATCAGTGACTTATTTAAGGCATTTTGCTTCCCTTCCATAGCTCCCTGCATTCCATCTCACGTGGTTCAAAGAGTATTCTGATTCCCCCAAGAGGCTTTTTAAGACTCTCTTTTGGAGCCCCAAAAGAGAGAACTTTCCTGCCTAGTGTATTACCACCCAGAGGTTTCTAGATGCTATTCTTAGCAATAATGTATTTGAATGAGATGTCAAATAAGAACAAATCAATGTCACCCTTTTCACTGAAAGCAGCACATTGCATCAGATTCATTGCTTCTCTTTCACCATCCTTGTATAAAGCAGAAAGTAAGACAAATACAGAACCACCCATTGTTTCCTATTCAACAATGGAAAAGTGAGATATTTGCTGCTTCAGAGCAGGGTCTTGCAAATGCACTGTTGTTTTTTCTAACAGTCAAATCTGCAAAACAGAGTTAGCATCAGTACAGAGAATAACTGTACATTTACAAGGCAAGGAGTAACAATGACTCAGAAGTGTACTATACAGCCTTTTCTGTTTCCAAATGGAAAACATGATGCTCACATAGCAAATTGCACATAATATAATTAATAATGCATATGCTTCAGTCCAACACACCCAGTATTATGTTGGGAAAGACTGTCTTAGACTGTAATAGAGAGTTACAAACATAAAGAGTTTAGTTCTTCTGCCATGTGGCTACTAATTTGAGAGCTGAAGGAAGAAGATGCAGCATGCCAAGAAATCAGGGTTTCGTCTAGTTCATTAATACTGGCAATTGAATTATAGCTAAGCCAACACTTTTTTCCTGCTCTGCCTGGACAAGCTGGCTTTTCCAGGCAGAGGAGAAAAAAAGGCCAGAGCCTGTCAGAGATCAGGCTTTGTGTGCCCAAAGCCACAGCCCTGCTTGGACCGTTCTCCCAGACCTCTTGTCCGGGCAGAATGGGAAAAATGTGAAGGTATATCTTAGTTGCAATTGTATTGGAAATACTGGGATGAAGCACCTAATGAAGAATTTCACTTCGTTTGGTTCTTTTTGCAATAGAACTTGATACAGGTAGTCCTCGCTTACTGACTGCTTTGTGCAGTGATGGTTAGAAAAATAACTTACCAGGGGTTCCAACAGTTCTTCCTCTAACCTTTTATAGTATTGGGCTGTCAGTCCATCTGGGCCAGGTGCCTTGTCAATTTAATTTTTTTTTTAATTGCTTCTTTAGTCTCTTGAATAGTTAAAGATTTGCTTAGTACTTGTCTATATTGTTCATCAAATGCTTTGAGCACTGAGTCCCTAATATATGTGCTCAAACCTTCTTTATTGATGCTATGCTTAGAATATACTTTTTTGAAAAATTCTGCAAGTTCTCCTGTGATTTCCAGTCTCATATATAACAATTTGTTTCCTTTCTTAATTGCCATTATTGTCCATCTTTTCTAATTTGATATAACAATTTTTCCAGGTTTATTTGCATTCTCATAATGATTTTGTTTGACATATTTTATGTTCTTTTGGAGTTCTTCCATTTGTAATAAATCTAATTGTTTAACTTTATTCAGTTCTTTCAATACCTGTCACTTTGGATTAATTTTACGGATTTGTTCTAGTTCTTTTATTTTTTCTTCCAATTGTGATTTCCATCTGCTATATTCTTTCTTCTGAATTGTTGCAAATGTCACAAGAATTCCTCTCATACAAGCTTTACTTGTTTCCCATATGGTTGTTTTTGACATACCTGAAGTTATATACAGTGTGTGTGTGTGTGTGTGTGTAAATATATATAATCTTTTTTATATTTCTGTAATGTAACTTCTTGGAGTAACAACCTGTCATTCATCCTCCATTTAAAGAATGACTTTTCCCCTTGGAATCATGTTATTGGAATTGGGTTACAATCCACATCTATCTCTTATTTATGTCTCCTCCTTCTCCTCTAGTATACAAAGGGGGGAGATCTTTTTCCTCATATGTTTGATGTGGTACAGTAGAGGTATGTTGGAAAGAAAATAGCTAAATAGGATTGACCTTCTTACCTTGAGAACACAAATTCAATAATTTGCTCTAAGTAATATGATTTAATTAAAGTTATATTGAAATCATTGAGAAGTTTAACAGTTTCGGAATGTAAGACTGACAGGGAAAAATATTTCTACTGGATGACATTGACCAGAATGGCTTAAAAAGTTGGAAAATGTGTCATTTTTTAAAAATACACTTCTCAGGTTTTTTATGTGAAAGGTTGTATAAAATGAATGCTGAGTCCCTCCTTGGATGTACACTCTACCAACATTCAATTCGATAGAGAGATTACTGGGGGGGAAATTCTGCTGCTTCAGTAACTCAATAATCAGAATCATGGTAAGCAGTCATTATGATTATATGTGAAGCTAAGAAGCTTGGTCTTCTTAGAAGCTTGGTCTCCACCTGGGCATTAAAACACAAGGTAAACAGAAGGTTTTCCTCTAATCAATCTCAGCTCCTGATACCGACAAGGATATGTCATATTGCTTTCTTGACAACAACAAGGAAATGACTTGCATTCTTACTTTCTGATATTTTTTTAAACTTCCAGTCTAACCTATAGCCCTGGGATTTCCTGGTGACCTCCCATCCAAGCAAGAATCAGGTCTCATTCTACTTAGCTTTTTCCATCTCAGCCCAGGACAACCTGATCCTATATTCTTCTATTACTGATAGGCTGTCGTTACTGAACTCATGAACTTAGATTCTGAGATGTGAAAGTAAACCTTCACAGAAGAGATATATGTAGAGACAGAGATAGAAATAGATGAGGTAGAAGTAGAGGTAGAATTATGTATAGATACCCATATATGGATTTGTGGATTGAATATTAAACATTCTTCTCACTCTGAGTAACTTAATTCTTTTGAAAAATGCAGTAGGCATAATTCAGTCCTGCAACTGAATTAATAATGAATAAGGACAGTTAATTTCTATCTTTTATTTTTTTTTTAATTATTATTTTTGCTGGTGGATCAATATGTAATCAATGCATATTAAGTGGCATTTTGTATTTGGGGGACAAATGGTGACCGTCTGGGATTTGAAAATCCTGTTCTTGCATGCTGTTTGTAGGCTGTTCACCTCACCCTCAAGATAAAATCCCAGGCTGAAGATACCTCTTCAGTTCTTCTAATTTGTTTTACACAGTGAAGTAGAAGCTAACAGCAAACACACAGATGGGATTGAGTATTTTTGTAAAACACTTTTATAACATCTTTTATCCTTTTTGGATTTCGGGATGGTATATAGTAAAAGAAATAAACAGAAAACAAAAATACATTAATAAATCTATATATCAAAATGCTTGGGCAAACAATTCTGATTACACATGGTGCTGAAAAGATTGGAAATCTGATCCCAAGCCATTATTGTTTATTATTATCCCAAGACATTATAATTTATTATTATTATTTTAAGTGCCCATCAGGTCACAAAACCCTTCTAGAATGCTACCACTCCATATTCTCTTTTTCCCACCTCTGCCATCTTTCAATTCCAAAATTATTACAGATGGCTAGGGGATGGCATTCTATGACAATATTGCATAATTACTGGGTTTTGATGAATAACAGTTTAAGAATCACTATAAGAATTCTAATAGCTGCAGCATTTAGGTTTGAAAGTACAAGGACAAGTTTTTCCTGGTTCTTGTCCAAAGATCATTATCTCAGAAAATTATGACATTAAAAAGAGCCAAATTTAAGCATGTTGAGGTCTTAATGACCCACTAGAGAAATCTCTCCTTTGATAACAATAGGGCTAAGACTACAGTGCCATGACCACTTACTTGGAATTTGGTCTCAATGAATTCAGTGGGACTTGCTTTGGTGTAAACATGCATATGAATAAGTCACCTGCATGCAGGAACTGCCATAAATTTTAACTATGGTTGGATCATGTGTTCCTGATTTAAGCCTTCATCCCTGTTCTAGATTGGAAATGGTAGCTAACTGTAATCACCCTGATGCTTTGTTCTGTGACAGGAAGTCTGAGCTGGCCGACTTGCTCCAGACTGAAAGTAAAACATATTTTTATAAACCAGCAGAATCAGAGAATGAAAAGCATGTGAAGACTGCACACATGTACAGTAAACGTGGTTTTGTTTTTTGTGCCTTCAAGTCCATTTTTGACTCCTGGTGATTGCCTGGACAAGTTCCTGCAGTTTTCTTGGCAAGGTTTTGAAAGTGGTTTGCCATTGCCTGCTTCCTAGGGCTGAGAGAGAGGGTCTGGCCCAAGGTCACTCAGTTGGCTTTGTGCCTAAGGCAGGACTAGAACTCCTAGTCTCCTGGTTTCTAGCCTGGAGCCTTAACCACTACACCAAACTGGCTCTCAGTAAATGTGTACATCTGCTTAATTTCCTCATTAAAAACCACTGGGAAAAATAGCTTCACATTGTGCCATGCAAGAATCTTGCCCTGCTCTAATTGCTAAATTTAGAGTACATTGTTTCTGTGTGTGGGTGTTTTCATGCACCATCAAAAATAATAATAGTTTTTAAAAATAAAAATTGATCCTGATTAAGAAACTGGCCTTATGTCTTTATGTGCTCATTTGCAGGCTCGCAAGCTGCCTGAGATCAAAGAGTTCCGGTTTGCATGAAGCAATGCAGTTCCTCAACAGGAAGACATATTAATAAAATTATTTCTGTAACTATAAGTATTACAGTAGATGCTTACATCTGATTTCTCCCTTCTCAATCTTTCTCATGTGTTGCTACTGAAATGGGAATTTCCAACACATCTGGAGAATGGCAGGGTCAAGATAGCTGCTCTGCATGAAGATGCTGTTTAAGCTGATAAAGTCTCTGTGTGATTCCAGCACCACTGACAGGACCCAGAGAACCTCAGAGTCAAGAAACAATTCAGCTCCAGTCTCAATCTGTCTTGAGGAGAGCCCTTTCATGTCAACCTTAAACACAAGCTATTTCCAAGTAAAAATTTATTCACAGAGACCTTTGAACTATGAGTCACCAGAAAAAGTCTAAATGAAACTCACAACCCTTCTGACAGTTTCAAGAAAGAAATGTCAACATAAAATCTGTTGGCATTTCAGATTTCAAAGAAAGCAGAAACTCCCCCGAACAATGTAGCTCATGGATTTGGGTAGCTGGGTGACTTTCTGGTATGCCACTACACATCAAAATATAGTAACAGCTTAGGTTTAAATTAAACCCTGTGGTTTTATTTGTGAAATGTGGATTTGAAAATTATGTTTTTGGTTCAGAAGTTATCAGTAGAAGGTCAGAGATTTTAAGAGGGACTTTCAGTTAAACTGTATTTTAAAATAGGGATAGAGAACTGAATTATCCCAATCAGCTAACTTATTAATGTACACCTACTCATATCTTCATGATAAAATGTGGCTTTACCTAAGACTGCAGGTGTAAACTGAAAGACCAATTTACTGAGATAAATAGCCTTCATACTGAGTTGCCATTGGGAGTCTTTTCCACCATGAATTTGTTTAAACCTCTTTTAAAACTCTTCAATCTCATCACTGTATCTGCTGGAAGCAAATCTCATAGCTTTACTCTGTGCTATGGAGAAGCACACTTTTTAAGCTGTCATGGATCTTCCACATTCAGCTTCGTTGGATAATTGTGGGCTCTAACAATGGTGTGGGCGGGGGACATCTTTCTATCCATTTTTTCATCTACATATCATGAATACATTTATAAGCCTCTCTCTTGCCTCCCTTACTCACTTTTTTCTGAGCAAAATTGTTACAGACAGCTTGCGTTGTGCACTTGTGTCAGCCTGTTGATCATTTTTTATTCCCCTTTCTGTGCTTTTGGCAGCCAGAAAATATCCTTTTTTTTTTTTGCCATGGTGACCCAGTCAAGGCAGTGTTCTAGATATTTTTGCAACAAAATACACATGATACTGGCAGTTCCATTTTTTACTCTTTCCCTAATGATCCCTAATATAGAACTAGCCTTTCTTAGAGTACCCATAGAGTGGGGCTGACATTTTCACCACATTGTCCTTCACAATGTGGTAAATAGATAAGTATCTGCATGTGGAACTCCTCAGTTCAACTCCTGTAAGATGAACATAGATACAGAGGGCTGCAACGTGAAAGTTCATTTCCTCTAAGATAAAAATAGTCACTTACCCTTTACCCCCAGAAAAACAAAGAGAAAATCTACCACAAATAAGGAGACAACACAGATCTCATTCCTTTATTTTTAGAAGACCACCTTCAACAATCATGAAGAGACTGTAACAAGGTGACCTATGTGCCTTCTCAGTGTCTCCATGGGCCAATTGAGCCAATGTCTATGGGCAGCTTTAAGGACTCCCTCTGCTCTCCCTCCTTAGACTTCCACATCTTTAACATCGGGACTAGTCAGCCCTTCAAAGCCCTTTTATGGAGCCATTCAAGTTTCTGTCACCACAAATTGGCTGCAAAACACCAAAAATCAGCGATGCAGTTCTCTACCGATTGCTGAGGTGAAGCTGAATGAAATAAGTGTGTCCATTCTATACTAGGCTTAAATCCATCTATAAAAGTAAACATCACTAACTTGTCTAAAATAGGGGAAAATAGGCCAAATCCTCTCCTCCACTATCCTCACTGTTCTGTACCTTACGGCTCTTGGCAGCACTGACCCTTTCTGGCATGTGACTCCATGGAATTCAGCACATCTGATGCTCGACTTGCTGGTCAAGCAGCAGCAAGCCATCTCCGAGGTGGCCTTGCTGAGAGGAACTAATGTCAGCAGGTCATTCAGCAAACAGGAGCGGACACCATCCCTCACGACATGTGGGTCCTTGACCCTTGTTTCTGGGCTTATGGGTGCCAAGACAGTCAGGCGCTTCTGCTTGTGAAGTCTCTCCAGTGGCGAATAGAGAACTTCTCCTCGCCCTCTGCCTAGGCCTGGGAAACCACCGTTCTCCTCTGGGTGGGCTGCGGGGCACTAGCTGAGCAAGGCTTTTAGAGGCCCGGTTGGGACCTCCGTTCAGAGAGAGGGGGACATATTGGACTGGCATGTGTGATCCTTCCCTGAAAGGCAGCATTTGTTGGGGTTGTGAAACGTTAGTATACAAACCATGAGGATTCATTCCTACCTCGTAGAGAGCCATGAGGAGAGGAGAAAGAAAATGAGTGAAAAACGGGGGGGAAGGGGGGGAAAGGTGGGCTCCAAGCCCTTCCCACACAAAGCAGCAAAGGTAGGCCGCAGCGAAGCCACCCCTCCCTTTGTGTTCGTGTGAGACAGGCTTGGTTGAAACCCCATATTTTCCAACAGCAATGCCCTCCTGTAGTTGTTGAAGGCTGAGCTGATCAGGACTTTCCAGGAAATTCACAACTGGTAGCAGACGATAGTGGAAGGGAATGCTTTATTTTTGCCAGGAGCAACCCTGCTAGCAAACTCTCTTAAGCAAAAGAAAGCAAGTTCCATTAAGCAGCAGCCAAAAGTCCTGAAGGGTGGTGGTGGGCTCCTCAAAACATCCAGCCAAGGAAGGCAGACAACACACAGGCATACATTAAGGCCTACCTCTCTGAGTATATGGAAGAATTATTCAGTTACTCCCCAAGATGGCAGAATTTGAATAAAGTTCCTCAGAAAGTCCAGTCTTGCTGCCGACCAGTTTTCCTAGAGGGTGTCTGGCAGGGCAGGTGGAGGAGCTGCTGTTCCTGGAAGTAAATCTCTCATTTCTTGGCCCTCCAGACTCAGTTGGCAGGCTGATGCCCATCCCCCTCTGCTGTATGCTGTGGCTGCTACTTAACTGGTGAGGGGAGAGGAGAGGGTTGCTCTTTGCTTGCTTGTTTGTTTGTTTTGGCTTACAGGCTGCAATGCATCTGTTCAGCACAAGGCTCGCAACTTTGGGCAGGTTGTTCAGAGCTTTGGAGGCAGACTTTGCATCCTTTTGCAAACCTCAGCTTTAAGAACAGGGCCAGGAGGCTTAATTTGGCAATCTTTGGCCAATGTTCCACTTGCTGTGCCCCTGTTGCCAATAAAAAGTTCTCAGCACTTTGGAGATGGTCTCATGCATCAATGCATGCTCCCGGATCATATCTTTTTCTTTTCTGTTAGCTTGGGTTAGGTTTCAGTCTTTCAACACTGAGTGAGAAGTTAATGGGCCTTGTCTCCAAAGAGTACTCCTTCGGAGAATAGGGGAAGCAAGGGTACAAGTGTCCCTGGTCTCTAAATGCATATTGCAGTTAAAATTAGGAAGCAGAGCAGCATGTGCACCTTGTGTCTTCAAGCTTTTAAAAAGCAAGCTGTAATTTTGGGGAAGGGGGGAGAGAAGCTAACATTCCTCTCCCTCTCCCCCTCTCTGCTCATCAGACCCTTTTGCATTCTATGTCATTCCCACAAGGAGGTGAGGCTAAGAAAAGTGTGCCAAGAAAACCAATGGTCAGAACTTGTATCTAAGACCTCAGTATTGTAAACCTGTCATTTGGCATTCTTCGGTGCCTTTTGCAAAAGAGATCAGACTTACCAGTGTGCCATCCCATGCCAGTCAGGCAATAGCAACCAGTCTTTCTTAGGAGAGGCTAAGCTTTCCAACCAGCCATGCCAGCCTTCTGACATCCTAGAGAAGCTGAAAGTCAGAGGTAGCAAACATGCACCACCACACAAGGCAAAGTCAACTGGTTTTCTTGAGTGTCCTCCATGGAGGAGGTAGAGTTTTTTGTGTGCTAAGCCATGCCATGCTGTGCCAAGCTGTGCTAAGCCATGCCAGGCCATGCCAAGCCGTGCCAAGCCAGGCCGTCCCATGCCAAGCCAAGTTAAGCCTTCCACCCCAGAAAAGCAAGTGGAAACGTAAGGGCTTACTTTTGGAGTCGAATGTTCTGTCCTGGTTCCATAGGCTGTTTGCTGTACAATTTGGAGGCATTCAGGCTATCCTTTGCTCATCCCAGCTATCTCTGCCTTCAAAGTGAGGGGAAATATTTCACAACTTTATTGTGGTGAGACCCTTGAAGTTATTTCCTTGAAACTTGGCAGGGTCAATATAATCTAATAAATTTATCATCCCAGCTGTTTTTTTTTTTTTTAATCTCATTCTGCTTGAAACAAAAGCAGCACAGCAATATTGATGCCTCCGCATTGTAGCCATTAGTCACAGCTCTTTTCTGAATAGAAACTTGAATGTCAAAGCATGCTGGATCCAGTTGTTTTGTCTCTGAACCCTAGAGGGTGAAATTGAATCAAATTGTGCTATCTTTGACCTAAAATTAGAATTGGATTAAGTCTGATTCACACATTCTTAGTAAGATATACAATTAATAACACAGAAAAGCTAAATGCAACAGGTGACTTTTTGAATAGCGATGCTGTGGAAACTCATTTAAAAAAATGATCACACTTTTGTATCTGGGACTCCCCAAACAAGTCTCCATCTCTGAGAGGTGGGGAGTGGGGAATGATGCAAGATTCAAAATGTTTTGCTTGGTTAAAAAAAAAAAAAAATTAGAGTTGCGGAAGAGATGCACACCTTCATTTAATTATTGACTTCCCAAAACAAAACAGGGTGATCAAGTCTGCTCTGTGTGTTGGATATTGCCACAGGCCACGTGTTAGAATCCTCGCAAGATTTAATTGTAGATTGTTATGATGGGTATGTTAGAAATTGCTTTTTATATGCTGCGGTTCTGCCATTGTAAAAGGGGGGAGGGGAGAAGGAATGAGAAACCGTTAAAAGCAGATGGCTCCTTATCACAGGCGCTGGAAGGCTCAAGGTCGTACCAGCAAGGGAATCAGAAGACCAGAAGAGGGGGGCAGGGGGGAAAAGTAAGAAAAACAACTTTTGGCGCACTTAGGCTCAGTCTTAGCAATGCTTTGGAACTGTACACTTATTCTCAATAAATGAACTTTCTTTTGAATCAATATTGGTTGCAAGGAAAGTTACTGGATTTGGGCTCAGCAGGTGGCAGTTTGTTACACCACGTATGAGAACAATGCCAAATAAGATGCAGTACGCTTTTGCTATTAAAGAACTGGTAGAAAATTAATTACTTAGCAGTCTTCTCTCTTACAAAGAGGATCTACAATTTAAGATATTATGTTCCCTATTTATATCTGCTCATACTTCTTGCTTCTGATGGCTTCCCTTCCCTTGTCTGTGAACTAGCTCAGGAATCTGGTGTTTGGTGAAGGCCTTATACCCCATTTTGCTAATAGTTCATGCACTTCTTGAACTTTCTGTCTGGTCCTGTCCATGGACTAGAAGCAGGTTATTGTTGATGCATTCATTTATTTACAATATTTCTAGACCATTGCCCAACTTGAGTAGACTCTTGCCAGTTTAGCAACATAAACATCCCCCTCAACAGCATTAAGAGAATCCCCCTCAAGACAAGCATCAGAGCAGTATCATCATGCATCAAATCAAAAACTGGGATATTTAAGGTCACTCTTGACTGCCCTCTGAAACAGCCAGGGAAGGTGGTGATTCTCCAGAGCAAGATATTCTGTAAAAGGTGGTGGAGGAAGGCATAACACAAGAAAGAATGTGCTATATATATATGAGGGGGGGTGGGGTGGGAGAGAGAGAGATTCATAACATCTCTTCTATGTTTTCAGCATTTTCCTAACCTCACTGTGACCTCAAAAATTCCCACTCATTGCTCATGCTCCAATGATTTTTGTAAATCCAGGCCTCTTGCCATAGCTGGCATACATGCACTACATACGTTGCAAGCATACAATGCATATATGCATATATAAGTGGCCCCATATTCATAACAGTTGGATCTTTAACATAGGAATATCTCCAAATGGGAGCAGCCCTGCCCACTATTCAGCTGTTCCAACTTCCAGCCAATCTCCCCTGCTGTCTCCAATAAAACAGGCCATACATCTGACTTTGGGAGAAGTAGAAGATGGCGGGATAGGCACACTGTTCCAACAGAAGGCCTCCCCCAAGCTCGGCATGATATTAAGGAAGGAGCAGAATTCCCCAATTTGAGTTTTTTTTAAGCATTGCTGATCCACTCAGGTTGAAAACCTCAAAAGATTATTTGGGTGAGGAAATGAGAGATCTCTCAAGGTTTTTAATACAGGGCCACTAATTGATATTCCCCTGGGCATGGGGCCTGTAGGTTGGGTGAGCCCATCATTGTGGGGGTTTTTTGTGACATGACTGAGATTATGTGTTTTGAATTTGATTGTCCTCAGGGGCCCTTATGCTATTATTGTGTTATCGTTATTTGTTATTATTTATTCTTGTTCTGTCAGCTTTTAATCTTCTGTTCACTACCTAGAGTCACAGTTGTGGGTGGATGGCTACATAAATTGATTAAGTAAATAAACAAACACAACTCATTAAATATTAAATATTTCATTCAAGGTGGATGAAGTTTAAATTGCAACAACTTTTCTTTTATGTTTGGCATAGTCATTTTTTCTGGCCTGACAAGCCCCTCCACAGATAACTCTCAGCATTAAATAAGGTAGCAAATCTTTGCCCTGGGATTGAGAAAGACCTTTTGTTTCACATCCATAGGTGTGTGTACACACGTGCACGTATACACCAAATACCATCTCTCCCAATGAGACCTGAGCAAATGTCCTGTTGGGAAGAATATTTTGCCCTCACTAGCCCAGTATCTCCAAAGGAAACACAAAAATTATTGGCAACCATTCACTTCTATGGAAGAACATAGACAGGTGTCCTCAGGGACACAATGCAGCCAGAACAAACATTGTGTCTGTCTTCCCAAGCCTCCTTTTTCATCCTCGTAACCTTGCTCTCAGAAGGTTGAAAACTGCCTTTCTTTATACCACGTAGAAAACTCTTCAAAATAGGTTCTGGCTTTAAGATTTGGCTTTATTAAGCCAAGGTCATTTTTCCAAGTTGCCTGGAGGGGCTAATGACAATTTGGTCAGCCAGATATTGTGCCAAAGAATGAAGGTATGTGTGGCTGGAATGTATTTGAGCCTTTCCCAGGTTCTGGAGAAATGTTGAATCTCTAGCCAGATGTATTGGTGCACTGCTGGCTCTGTATCCTGCAGTGATAGGGAAGAAAGCACATTATTCCTAAAGAATCCCTCACCTGGGGGGTTGCCATCTATGTCAGTGTGAATGGCCTTCTTCCTTATCCAAACTGTAATACAAACCTTGTTTTTTATTTTATTTATTTATTTAAGCAATTTATATGGCCACGCAACTCACTCATGGTGACTCCGGGCAGCTTACAGGAATACAAATCCCAAATACAAAACCCACTACACCCCCACCCCCAGCAACAACAACACATTTACACTAGCCATTTGATAGGCTCCAGATTGACCTGGGATCCCCAGGCCTGCTGGCAAAACCATGTCTTCAGGGCCTTTCAGAAGAGTATCAAGGTGGGGGTCAGTCTTATCTCTGTGGGGGTGATGTTCCACAGGGAGGGAGCCACCACAGAGAAGGCCCTTCTCGGTCCCACTAGATGGAGCTCCTTAATAGGGGGGATCTGTAACATACCTTGCCTCTCTGATGTGGTGGGTCGGGCAGATGAAACTGGGAAAAGGAAGTCCTTCAAATAACTTGGCCCCAAGCTATGTAGGGCTTTAAAGGTGATAGCCAGCACCTTGAATTGGACCTGGAAGCAAATTGGCAGCCAGGGTAGCTCCCACAAGAGAGGTGACACATGTGCAAATCTAGGCTTGTACAAAACTATGCATGCCACCACATTCTGAACTAACTGAAGCTTCCAGATACTTTTCAAGGGCAGCCCCATGTAGAGTGCATTACAGTAGTCAAGATGGGAGGTGATTAGGGGGTGGGTGACTGTGAGCAGGGCCTATTGGTCCAGGAAAGGGCATAACAGGTGCACAACCCGCAGTTGCGCATAGGCCCTCCTGGCCATGACTGCTACCTGCTTCTCAAACAGGAGTAGCGAGTCCAGGAGAACCCCCAGATTATGCACCAGGTCCGTCTGGGGCAGTGCAATCCCATTTAATCAAAGATGGCAATTCTCCATGGACCAAAGAACCCCAAACCCAGAACCATTCCATCTTGCCAGGGTTCAGTTTCAACCTGTTGCTCCCCATCCAGACCTTAACAGCCTCCAGGCACTGCGAGAGGGAGGTCATGGCATCACTTAACTCACCATGGGCTGCGATTTACAGCTGAATATCATCAGCATACTGATGATATCTTACCCCATGGCAATGGATGATCTCACCCAGCTGCTTCATGTAAATGTTAAACAGAAGCAGAGAAAATACTGAACCCTGCAGAACCCACAAAGCAGGGGCCGAGGGCTGGACCTCTCACTCCCTATCAACACGGACTGGGAATGGCCACAGGAAGAAAGTGAACCAGGACAACACAGTGCCCCCCACACCCAACCCCCGAAGCCATTCCAGAAGGATGCCATGGTTGATGGTATTGAAGGCCGCCAAGAGGTCAAGTAGAGCGAGGATGGACACACTACCCCCATCTTGCTCCCGCCAGAGGTCATCAAAAAGTGCGACCATTGCCATTTCCATCCCATATCCAGGCCTGAACCCCGACTGAAAAGGGTCCAGATAATTGGTTTCATCCAAGAACCACCTTCTCAAAAAGGGAAGATTGGAGACAGGACAAAAATTATCCAACAGGGTGGGATCTAGCGATGGCCTCTTAAGAAGAGGGTGAACCACAGCCTCTTTAAAAGGTTGGGGCACCACCCCCTCCCCCAGAGGAAGCATTAATCACCACCAGAACCCACCCACATGTCACATCCTGGGAGGCCTTTACCAGCCAGGAGGGGCATGCGTCTAAAACACAGGTGGTTGCACTCACACTCCCTAGTATCCTGTCCGTTTCCTCAAGAGCAACAGGATCAAACCATTCCCAAATAACTGGTCAAGAGCCTGCCCTAGGCACCTCCACTAGACCAGCAGCCACGCTGACATCTAACTGGGAATGAATCCGAGCAACTTTGTCTTCCAGAAAATCAGCAAATGCCTCAGCACATCCCTGCAGGTAGACCTCTATATCCTCCTTCCCCAGAAGGAAATGGGTCACCTTAAAGAGGGTCACTGGGCGATTATCTGCAGATGCAATTAGTGTGGAGAAGTACTTATGCTTCGCTGCCTAAATTGCCACAAGGTAGGCTTTAATAGCAGCTCTTACCCGTGTTTGATTGAGTTCATTCTTTGTCTTCTGCCAGCGGTGTTCTAGATGTCTCTTAATCCATTTCATCTTTCTCAATTCTTCCATATACCACGGGGGGCAATAAGGTCCATGGGTTGGGAGAGGTCGTATGGGCGCAATCCTGTCCAAAGCCCCTGTCACCTTCCTATTCCAGGTGGCAACTAGGGACTTGGCAGGACTATGCAGCAGATCTTCAGTAATAATACCCAGCTCCTTCTGAAACAAATCCGAGTCCATCAGTCACTGGCAGCGGACCGATCTAATAACCTGTAGAGGTTTGCTTCTACAGAGTCCCTTTTCCTATACTTCCTCATTTTGCACTGCAGTCATTAGTAGAAGCAGGAGGGAGGGAGGGAGCTGGACTGAGACACAGTCTGAAAGTTCAGAAGTTGCATCAAACACAGTCTTGCAAGCCTAATTCTAGCAGTAAAGAAACTTTAGTATCCCACTGCAGTCCCAGGGATCCCATTGAAGGATTATTGGAGGCAACAACCAAAAAATGAGTTTTTTGCATCTCAGTCAATAAAGTAGCATCAGAATCATAAGGCTAAATATATGATTCTCTGCAGGATAAAACTTGCCATAGAGTCAACCAGGGCTTGGTTTGGTTTGGTTTAGTACCCTATTAATCTCTTGGGCAATCCATTATTCCTCCCCTCACACCCACACACTTCCATTTTCTGTTTGCCTCTCAATTGTCTGCCTTACTTGACACATTTGCAGAATACCTGTCACACAGCTTGTCTAGTCACCTCTTACATATTGCAACATTCACACCTCAAGGAATTGTAATGGTATCAATAAACAAATCTGTTCTGTCTGTAAAGTCTGGTAAAATATAAGTATTTTGGGTTGCTATTTTGATTGTACTGTGCTTAGTAAATTGAAAGGCACTTGGGCACCTGTTAATTCTTCACTGATCCTCCGAAACTGCTACTAAAGAACACAGGCTCCTGTAATAAATACATACTTCATTCCAAGAGGGTGATTATTCTGCAAACAGGATCTGCGATAACTCTATGTTTCCTAGCAATGAGATTAATCTTCTTGTGTTCCCAGCCACATCATGCTAAAGATTTCAAACCATTCACCTGTGATAGTCATTCATAATTTTCTGGAACTTTCCCAGTCAGGAGAACCTCTAGCCTCTTATTACAGAAACAGCTATTTATTTATTTACTGGATTTGTTAAGGCTGACTCTGGAAGGCATACAATAAGTCCAATACACATACAGTAAATAAATAAATACACTCCTCAACATGCAAAAAGTACTTGGCTTAAAAATTATTCCCAAGTACTTTTCAAATCACATTGTTCAGAGAAAAAATACTTGGATAGTGCACTTTGGTGCAGATGTACTCCAAGGTAAATACTGAGAGGAGTTTACATCTAGATTCATAGTAATGGGATATAGCTTTAGAAATCCATGTTTTGGAAGGCAATACCTTTAATTTGCATTCAAGGACGTGCTGTTTTTTTTAACTACTTAATTTGGAAAAAGGAGAGAAGGGACTAGAGGAAAAGTGACCACCTTGCAGAAATGAAACAAATAGATTATCCCATCGCTTGCTAGAGTAAATAACTCCTGAACCATGATTTGTATGTGGCTTCTGTACCACCACCACTACCACCACTATTACTTTGAATCTGGTCTCAGTTGCTGGACCCGGCTGAGGCTATTAAAAACAAATCCTAATTTCTGAAAGTCTGAAGTTTGATTACTCCTACCTTAAGCAAGATGGCTCTTGTATATCTAATACTTCTGAGGAAGAGGGAAATCATAAATGGTTTCATTTGTTGCAAAATGGTGTTGTAAGGATGACACCCTCCCTGCAAATGATCTGGACAAAATATGTCTTCTTTCATCTTCCTGCTCAAGGGTACATGATGTTCTTCATTTTTGTGTCTAATACCATATTCTCTACTTAACATTTACCAGGCTAGCCCAATTTCTGAGATAAGGAGACTATGAAAACAGGAAGAAAATGAATCTGGGTGCAGCTGACACAGACTTATAAAGTCTTCAGTTAAATCATTGAAGGTAATTAAATGTGAACAGTTTGCCTGTATGACAAAAACATTTTGGTAGTATCTCAGGTTGAGTTAACTGGAGGTGACTTCTCTTGCACAAAGTGGGGTAAAGACTGTGAATGCCCTTTCAGTGCTGTGCTTGTGTAATAAGTGTCTTGCCTTTGTAAGTAAGAATGTAAAAACCTAGTCAATGTATCTGTATTGATAAATGCTTGCATGTTAATTATAAATCTGTTTTGTTTTTTAAAGAAAGAAGATATACATTTCATCTGACTAACATGTCCATTTTATATACACCTTTTCCTAAGACATTATTGAGAGTCAATTTGGTGTAGTGGTTAAAGGCATCAGGCTAGAAACCGGGAGACTGTGAGTTCTAGTCCTACCTGAGGCACGAAGCCAGCTGGGTGACCCTGGGCTAGTCCCTCTCTTTCAGCCTTAGGAAGAAAGCAAGGGCAAACCACTTCTGAAAATCTTGCCAAGAAAACTGCAGAGACTTGTCCAGGCAGTCACCAGGAGTTAACACTGACTTGAGAAAACTCTTAACTCTTTGCTGCCATTTAGTGATTGTCTGGATTTTTGCAGGTCAAGTTGAATAGTCCTACCCAACATGCAAATCATAACACATAACACCTCCAAATGCAGAATCCATCTCTAAATCTGCATATTACAGAGTGCAAATTAGGTCATTTCCCTTAAATTAATGTGGACTCAGTTATATTCTCTGGTATCTCTATTTTAATTATTAGAGGGTTTCAAAGGCTAGACACATTTTCAGAAACTTCATTGATTCCATTTTGATGACCTAGTTTTGAAATGCCTGTGGCATCTTCCCACAAAGAACTGCGCACTGCCATTCATTTCTCCTCTCCTAGGCTACATGTAAGGATACAGTTTTGCCTGTTTCAGTAAACACATAAGCAAACAAAATTAGCAGACTCCACAGGAAAGGGCAAAACAGTGGGAGCAGGTAATATTTTCCTCTTGATTTCCTAGGAGCAGCATGCTGGCTAGGGAATTCTGGGAGTTGGAGTCCACACATCTTAACATTGTGGAGGTTGAGAAACACTGCTCCAGTAGTTTCAGGGATTTCAGTGCAGAAGATAAGAATAGATGGTGTCCATGGATCTTCTGCCCACACTTTAGTGAAAACCAATCTGAGGGTCAGAATAATCCCTTTCTAAGACAATTGCAGGAAATAAGATTTTTGCAATGAATAAACTGAAATACTTATTACTTCTTGGGCACAAGAAATAGTAGGGAAATTCTACAATTTGATCAGAGTGACCTCAGAAATATCCATTGCTTTCACATCATTCCCAAATGTATGCAATCTGCCAGCCCTCCTGGAAGCATTTTGCTAAAACTACTGTGTTTACACAAATTTAAACAGTTGTGTCACTGGGGCACAGCAAAACTAGCAATGTGACCCACTCAGGTCTAGCACCAGATTGTGGTTTACAGTCAAACCAACAAGAGTCACTGAAGTGTAGAGCTTCCACCCCAATAACTAATTAATCAGACCCAAAGATGGATCCATAAACGATATGGCACTTAGCAGTGTGTCCATAAACATAAAGGGCATATATGACTCTTTTTCAAGTACCAAAGGTGACCTACACATATGTTCTTATTATATTTTGTTAGCATATTTTTCCCCTCACCCCCTTTCATTCATGTCAGAACATTTTAGGCAATCGCCATCATTTTCCAATAAATGTGGTTTTAAAAAAGTGTCTTACTGTGAAAAAGAGTTTTTAAAGTGTAAGGGTCCAGAGGGGGATCAGGTACTTTATTACTTTCTCTGCTTTAAACGCCCACTCATAGCTTTGCCCTTGTTTATCATTTTCATGCAATGCAAAAACAAGGCTGGCTCCATGTAGGGTCCTAATGAGGAAACTAAGCCAAGTGTCAGAAATGGTTCATTAAAAAATGCATAACAGGCATGGAAGCTACTGTTTACATCATTTCCCAGAGAGGAGGAGAGGACATCAGCTTTTGCCCTCTTTTTGATCTAAACCAATTTCCTTCCTTATCGTTTAACTATATTAGAAGGACCTTTCCATTCACAGCAAGTCTTGTGCTTTTATCAGCACACTTAAAATAGCTAAAGAGGGAAGGAAGGAAGGAAGGAAGGAAGGAAGGAAGGAAGGAAGGAAGGAAGGAAGGAAGGAAGGAAGGAAGGAAGGAAGGAAGGAAGGAAGGAAGGAAGGAAGGAAGGAAGGAAACTCATGTACAGTATAGCCTTTAGTTTCTTTCTTTCTGTCTTTTTTTTTTTAAGAACAAGAAAGATCCTCCTGTATGCCTCACACAGAAGTCTTGATTTCTTGAAAGAAAGAACTATTTCACAGCCTATTTTCTGGACTAGAAACAGACATTTTTACATTGGGTTTTCTGCAGCTGCTAAGGTATTATTACAGTGCCTTTAAGGAATTTGATTCTAGGTCTTGTGTACTTAACAAGTCTGTGAAATGTCTTAACAAAGAGCAACATCAAGGAAAACGGCAGTAAAGAACTTTTTTTAGGGAATTTCTGTTTATTAAATACATGAAAAGAAGAGTATAAATCTCTATAGGTATGTATTCATTAAGATATGAAATTGATCACAGTTTCTTTGTTATGAAAACAATAGCATTCCCAACAGATGGAAATTTGCCCTACTAATGGGCTTGATTTGTACTAATCTGCAAATTCCCAGCCATAAGTTGTCATAGAGGCCTGTGGGTTTCTTTATTCTAATGCAAATCTTAAACCTGGCATAAGGTGCCAGTGTGGAATTTGCACAATCTTTTTTGACCTGAATGCATCTCCATTTTTAAGCTAGGGCAAAATAAGGTAGGTATCAAGTGCCCAGCAGGGTTTGCGGCAAATGTGCAGTGACACCCAAATGATGATGAACGCACAATGATGTAATCCTGGAAATGCCTCAACTACATATTTACAGTATGTCTAATGGCATTTGCACAATGACATCATAATATGTGCTATCGTTCCTTATCCATACCTACAGATGCCCATGCAAATAATGGTCATCCAGGAAATGTTGAAGAGGAATTGAACCTGAGAAGCTTTTTATTTAAACAAAATATATAAAATGAATAGTTTCAGAAAAATAAAAAAATATATAAAATAGTTTCAGAAAAACAAGGCTTTATTTTTTTATTTGCTCTATTTTTACTCTACATATTAGGTGTCTTTTAAGGCGGGTTATGCTAGGCATGTGAAATGTTAAAGTATTTTCAACCCAATTAATTTGTAGCTTCTGTTCTTTTCCCTCTTCTCTTTAATACCTCAACAGATTCTTGGGAGTTAGATGAAAGCAGGACAGAAAAATAGGCAATGAAAATGAAAGCAGAACAAAAACATTGAGTACCAAAGGCAAATATTGCTCAAGTTTTGACCTGGATTTGACTGTTAATAATTTTTTTTTTCTAAATCTGGATATTATTTTTGTTGGCATCAGACAAACCAAAGATGCTTCGACCCAGAACCTAACAATGAAGTTTTTGGGGGAAAAGAAGCTTCTAAATTTGTTCTATTTTTCAAATAACTCAGAATGGCTTACATCTCACCTTTTTCTGATCAGAGAAAAGACATTATCAAAGTTTACTGCTCACTGGAAACCCCTTACAGACTTTTCGCATGAAACAGAAAAAAAAATGAACTTATGATATATGGTTTTGATAATTAGAAAAAAATAGATTATAGAAAAAAATGATACTTATGCTATAACCATAGAGCAAGAGGTAAATTTATTCTTATACTTGTAACTGCTATAAAAAAAAATCAGAAGGTACTTCTTTATACTTTTTTTTTTTTTCCTACACTTATGGCTTTTTCTTTCTTTTTTTTCCTTTTCTTCCTTCTTTTCTTTATTCTAAATATTCGTTAGCTTTTACCTTCCTTTATTAAGATCTTAATAAAGTTATATTAAAAATAAATAAATAAATAAATTTGTTTTCTAAATCTGGATATTATTTTTGTTGCATCAGTTGAACCAAAGATGCTTGCACTCAGAACCTAACAATGCTGTTTTTTGGGGGGGGAAAGGCTTCTAAATTTGAACCATTTTTCAAAGGCCCCAGGATGGCTTATATCTCACCTTTATATGACATCATCATAATCAATATGATTTTTCTCTAAGATACTTGGTACAGTGTAATAATTTTTCACTGCTTCATTTTGTCTTCACAAAATTGTTGGGAAATGCATTAGTCTTTACCAAATATACCCAGCCTCAGATTGCCCAGTGAACTTCAACACCAAGTGACAATTTGAACCCAGTTCTAAGCTTGTCAACACTCTAACCATCACTGTACATGAACCAAGTTGGCTTGGATAGTTCCAAGTGACCATGATGAGGGCTAACTCCTCTTCCTTTAGAAACCCATTCTGTGGACTAATAAAGATAAACAAATGAAGATCTCAGAACTCTAATATGGCCTTGACATAGTGGCAAATCTGTTTATTTAGTAGCACCTTGCTTTCCATAGCTGAACAATTATCTCTCTTTGTAACTCTCCAATTAAATGGTGGGTCTAAAAGAATACAAGTCAGAAGTGACTTACACTGATGTATTGCTAATGTGCAGGACAATCATGGTAGTAAGAACCTGTCTATGTAAACTTTTGTTTTTTGCAGTTCTTCAATTGGAGCAGACAAAATCTTGTTTACCTGTTTGAGTATCTGCACAATAATTGCAAGAGGAGTACAACTAATCCGTATTTTGAACCATACGTAAGTGAAGCTCCAGTCCCCATATGGCTAGGAGCCACCCAGTTTTGGCAAAGATGTGAGATGTTTATTACAAAAAGTAGAAAAATACAGAATGCGCATTTATTGTAAAGGTCACTTGGAAGCCAAACTCCGAGCTGTTTTCATCAGTTTTCAACCTGTTGCAAAAGCAAACACAGCCAGCCAGTGTGCATTGATGGCACTCCATTTCCTTCTGTGGAGCTCCATATGATTACTGTGCCAAAGTAAATTTTAATCAAGGCTCTCAGCATGTCTTAATGTGACATATTGCATCAGCAGTAGGATGTGTCATGTTGGACCAGCGCCTCCCTCCCACTCTATGGGTAAAAGTGTATACAGTGAAACTTTATTCAGGAGAGATATCTACTGCTAAGTGTTCTTTCTTGTGCTGTAAGAAAAATCCAACCAAATCAACACATCTAATTCAGCAATGATGTTCGTCCATAGAACTCAATGGAAAAGTTCCTTCTGTATTAACAAAAAACTTTTTCTTACTGGCTAACGAAATCAAGTTGTTAAACAAGAACTTGCCTTATACGAGAGACTCCTTTGCTGTGGCAGAAGGTTATTTCAATAAGAAATATACAGTAGAATTTTTTGGATTGTTTTACCATTAGTATTATCCTGCTCTTTCATAAACCAATTAAACATACTGTATGTAAATTGCAGACAAACTGAAATGCCACTTGCAATATGACCATAAGAATTTATTCATGGATCCTATTTGTTACTGGTTTGGGATTTTTGCTTCCTTTGAATGAATGGCAGGACAAACACCAGCAGGAAGAAAGCCTGGCTAGCTTTTTTTAAATGCACAAGGTTACTCAATTCTTGGCTCCTTCTTCCTTTACAAAGCAAAAAATGCCCTGTACATTCTCTGCAGCATGTGGTAACATTTCCTGGATTGCCCATGTCATCATTGCTTATGAGTATGCAGGCCGTTTTTCTTGGGAAAAGAAAGATGTGAGAGCCCAGGTGGCCTCACCCTGTTTCAGAAGTAATCATAACCGCCCTCTGCCCTTAATATGCTGGTCTTAACATGCTATATATTTGGATATCAGTTTGCCAGAGTGGCAATCTGCAGGGTAACATATGTTTAATACATATTTAAGACCTTTATAATACATCATAGAGAGTCAGTTTGGTGTAATGGCTAAGGCACCAAGCTAGAAACCAGGAGACTGGGAGTTCTAGTCCCACCTTAGGCACGAAAGTTGGCTGGGTGACTTTGGGCCAGTCCCTCTCTCTCAGCCCTAGGAAGCAGGCAAGGGCAAACCACTTCTGAAAAACTTTACCAAGAAAACTGCAGGGACTAGTCCAGGCAGTCACCAGGAGTCAACACTGATGCAAAGGCATTAAAAAAAAAAAAAAAAGCTATATATTTTGATATCAATTCCCCAGAGTGGCAGTCTGCATGGTAACATATGTTTACTATATACTTAAGACCTTTATAATATATATATGTAATACTTAGCCCAAATACATATATTATACTTAGCCCAATCAAATCGCTGCAGGATGAAGATTATAGCCCATAATCTACCATGCTTAGGCCAATGTGGGTTGGTAGATACATGCTTTTCAACTTCCCAGTTTAGAGCTGAAAGAAATTGGCCCAAAGTCACTCAGTCAATTTCTGTGCCTAAGGGAGTGCTCAGTCTCCCTGCTCCCTGCCAAACTGATGCACACAACCTCCCTCCCTCCCTCCCTCTTTCTCTCTAAATAGAAACTTTAATTTTTTTATAATCTTGCCATAATCTTAGAGTGATATGCCCTCATCCCCACTGATCTTGTGCAATCAGGATATACAGTGGAACCTCGGTTCACGAACTTAATTCGTTCCGCGACTCTGGTTGCGACCCAAAATGGTCACGACCCGAATCAAATTTTCCCATAAGGTTCAATGTAAATATGGTTAATCCGTTCCGATCCCAAATTTGGTCGCCAACCGATTTCTGGTCGCGACCCGAGTCAAATTTCCCCATAAGGTTCAATGTAAATAAGGTTAATCCGTTCTGAAACATATGCATTTTATTTTTAAACCACAAAAATATGAAAAAAAGTACATACAGCACAGTATGAAGAGGGAGAATGGGGTGGGGAGGCAGTTATTGTTTGGAGGGAGAGTCCTCTCTTCTTTGCCTCTTAGCTGCAGGCTCAGTTCTGGGGGAAAAAACTGTCTAAAGTCAGTTGTTTTTTCCTGCGCTGCATAACCCTCCAGAAATGAGAGACCACGTTATCGTTCATCATGTTCAATGCTCTGTTCGTTACAGTTATGTTACAGTTATGTGGTGCTTCTCAAAGAAGTCCTGGCATGCATTCCATTGTTTCATAATGGATTTAATCACGTCACTGCTCACCTCCTCCCTGTCTTCCTCTTCCTCAGTGGAATGCTCCTCACCAAGCGCTTTCTGTTGCTCACTCTGGAGCTCAGCAAGTTCTTCCGTGGTCAGCATCTCCTCATGGTCCTCAACAAGCTCCTCTAAGTCTGCATCATCAACATCCAGACCCATGCTCTTGCCCATGGACACAATCTCCTCCACTACCTCTGCATCAGACCCTTCACGGTCACGTTCAGCGACACATTTTGGCCACAGTTTCCTCCAGGCTGAGTTTAAGGTCCGGCAGGTGACATCTTGCCAGGCTTTGTCAATGAGGCCGATGCAGTGGAGGACATTGAAATGTTTCTTCCAAAACTCTGCCAGAGTCAAGGATGTTTCCTCAGTGACATTGAAACACCTGGTGAAGAGCGCCTTTGTGTAGAGCTTCTTAAAGTTGCAGATCACTTGCTGGTCCATGGGCTGCAGGAGAGGTGTCGTGTTGGGGGGGAGGAACTTGACCTTTATGAAGTCGTATTCGGCATCCATATCGTCCACCAAGGCTGGAGGGTGTGCCGGGGCATTGTCCATCAGAAGAAGGCACCTTTCAGGCAGCTGGTTCTCAGAAAGATATTTTTTAACACTGGGTGCGAACACCTCGTGCAGCCATTCCATAAACAACTCCCTTGTGACCCACGCTCTCGCATTGGCCCTCCACATGACAGGCAGTCTGGCCTTGTTCACATTCTGTTCCCTGAACGCACGAGGGGTCTGGGAATGGTACACCAGTAGCGGCTTAATCTTCAGGTCACCGCTTGCATTCACACACAGCAAAAGGGTCAGTCTGTCCTTCATGGGCTTGTGCCCTGGCAGTGCCTTTTCCTCCTGCGTGATGTAGGTTCTGTTTGGCATCTTCTTCCAGAAGAGCCCCATCTCGTCGCAGTTGAACACTTGCTGAGGGACGTATCTTTCCGCCTTCCCGAATGCCTCAAATTCCTTCTTGTAGGCTTCTGCAGCAGCCTTGTCAGAACTGGAAGCCTCTCCATGTCTTGCCACATTGTGGATGCCACTTCTGCGGAATTTCTCAAACCAGCCTCTGCTGGCTTTAAATTCCTCACTTGCTGCGCTGGTAGAGGGGTTTTTCCGCAGTAAATCACTGTGCAGTTTCCTGGCTTTTTCACAGATGATAGCTTCACTCACGCTATCACCTGCCAGCTGTTTCTCATTCAGCCACACTAACAACAGCTTTTCCACCTCTTCCAGCACTTGTGGTCTCTGCTTGGTTAACATCATTACTCCTTTTGCCACATCAGCTTCTCTGATGGCATCTTTATTCTTCAAAATAGTCGAGATTGTCGACTTTGGCATCTTGTACTCCGAGCCCAGATCAGTCACACGAACACCACGATTGTGCTTTTCTATAATCTCCTTCTTCAATTCAATGGTTATTTTCTTCAAACCCTTATTCTGACCAAGCTTGCTCTGTACCTTTTTCGGAGCCATGCTAACAAGCACACCAAAAAGCTTCACAGGACGTCTGTTTGCCACCGCGATCTTGCCTACAGGAAGCCGCGACCACGTGTCACGGGAGGGAAAATGGCCGGGTATCCTGTTCGTCACCCGATCCGGCGTTCGCGACTGGAGGTAAATTTTTGCAGCCAGAGCTGGTCGTGACCCGAATTGTTCGTAAACAGATGCGTTCGTGAACCGAGGTTCCACTGTATAACTGTGTTCTACAGTATCAAGTTGAGCTATAAGCAAACCCTGAGCCATACAGGGTTCCAAGCAGCCATCCTTTTCTCTGCCAACAGCACCAGGACAAGATGCTGCCTCACTCCCACTTGACCTTGGATGGCAGTCCTCCCCTGTGCAGAAATCTCACTGGATTCATTTTAATTTAGGTACCATATTTAAAAACCTTTGACAGGATAGTAAACTTCTAAAAGTCATTAGCTTTCCCATTGTGGAGTCCTTGGTCCTCTCTGAGCTTGGTTGTTTGCTTGCAGACATTTCATTACCCGACTAGGTAAGAGCGCCAAGGACTCCACAGTTCAACCCTGAGCTACGTATATTCTCTTCCATTTCTCCCGTTCCCTAATTATCTGGAATACAGCTGTTGTATCTTTGGGAAATTTTTTAAATATGTCACGTCATTGGGAACTGGTTTGTGGTTGAAATAGGCGCCTTATAAAAGAGAAATCAAGTTCTCTGGATAATTCACTTTCCTTTTTTAAAAAAAAATAAAAATAATATGATGGTTTAAACCTTTAATGATCTATTTTTATAGCCAGCTTGGTTCCAGTTTACACATATGGTTCAGACTAGAATCCCACAGTATTAAATATAAAAATAAAACTTTCCCTAAGGGGAATCCGCAATATATCATCGGGAGAGGAAAAAAATAATAATAAAACCACTGTGTAGCTAAAATACATTAAATGGCTATGAATAGCCAATTACTATTTTTACAGTCTTCTATGTACATATTTTTAGAAGGGAATACACACAAACACATGCGTGCACATCTGTGCTTGTGTACGCAGCCCTATAGGTATGCATGCAAGCGCATTTACTTCTTGATAGCTACAAATAATTGGGCAGGCATTTCTAAAAAGCTGCAGGGTCCAAGACAATGCCTCATGTTGCTGGGGGAAGAGTGAATGCCTCTCCCTTTCCCACCACTTGGCAACAGAAGAAGGAACAGGGGTGCACATCTGTAAATAAATGCATCATTAGATTCTCATCAATTTGTAAGCCTCACTTGATGTATGGCTAAAATACATCCCAGGAGAAGAAGGAAGCAAGCACTTGCCTTGAAGCGTGTGCAGGCATACAAGATGACATGTCTGGGGGTGGGTGGGGAGGAATCCGGCTTAATGGAGCCTTTTCTGCAGACGGGGAAAGATCATTGTTACAACTGTCCACAATGAAGGAGTATTTAAAGTACATAGTCGCCAATATACTCATTAGCCAAGGAGCTCTGGACATATTAAAAGAACATAGTAAAACAACTAATGAGGCACTTGAGTAGTAACAGGTTGTCATTAGAGCAGCATCTGCTCTCATCAGAGTTAATTATTCAGTTGCTTTGTTTTCCAAGTAGGTGTCTGATAAAATTTAGCAGAATCTTAATTAAAACACATTTTCAAACTCCTTAGATGCTCATCTCATCTAAAGAAATCGAGACAATATCCACCATAAACATCAAGCTTCAGTTGAGCCATCAAACGGAAGAAGGAACTCAGCCAATGTAAGATTTTTTTTAGACTTTAACCATCAGTGTGCTAAAAGAATGCAGATAGCAGCCCAGTTTTGCAACAGCAAGTAACTCATCTCTGAGAAATTATCTTGTGAAAAGATGGCCATGTGGTGGAAATTCAGGCCAGAATCCTGCAACCTGATGGATGGATTCAGAAGAGGAGTACAAAGGTTCTCCCTAAGACATAACGTCCCTCTCCTGTATTGCTACTCCCAGGGCTGCTGAGCCAAATCTACTTCCTCTTGGCATATTGTGATGGAGTGGACTTATGAAGGCCAGGCTCAGGGAGATAAGCGTGTTCTTAGCCCCCATCAAGAGCGTGGGAAGTTCAAGAAGATGAGGCTGGCACCTCCCTAAGGAATTCACAGTGTTGTGGCTGGCTGGCTGGCTGTCTGGCTGGCTTGGGAACTAGGGTTCAGTCTGGGGAGATTTTCTGTCTGGAGGTTGTAGCTAATAAACGCAACAGAACAGTATTTGCATTGTCTCTTGGAGTTCTTTGGGTTGAACCTGACATCAATCTGACAAAACATAAGTCCATTCCATCACACATATTGCTCATGTTATATATTTGTTTTGTTACAATTTATATGATGATTTGCTGCCCCAAGTCATACAAAATAAATCAGCAACGCTTAAAAGCAAATAAAACAGTAAATATCATTAGGAATATAAATCAAACTCAAAAGGTCATTCCATAGGTTGAAAATGGGAGAAGGTCCTTTCCTGTGGGCCTGACAAATGTATACTGGATGATAACCTTCCATCCAGGCACATCCTTACAAAGTAGATGGTCCTTTAGCTAGTACCTTTAAAATCTTCTAAAGGTTGAAAGACAGATCTTCAGCTGTATATGGAATTTCTTCATGGTGTTCTGAAAGGAGCCTGGATACTGGTGGAACATGAGTGAGTGGCTGGCTCTTTAATGTGAAGAGCAGGAAAGCCTTGGCTTAATGTGCAGGGTGTCCCAAGACACGGCATGACAACATGATACTGGCCCAGAGGGGGGATTTTGGAGAAGACAAGGCCAAGCCTCTTGAAGAACCCTTCTGCATCCTTTTCCTTCTTCATGCAAGATGCAGAATGGCTAGTAACTTAAACTCCTATTTTCTTTCTTTCTTTTTTTTAAGGAAGCACACTGGGAAATTAGGAAAGCATTTTCAGAGTCAAAGACAAAATTGTGTGGCATATTGCAAATCAGGCAGGTTATATGAGCAGGGTTGCCTAAAGAAGCAAAACTGGAGGGTGCTCCAAGCACAACACTTGGCTCCTTCCACCCAGTGCAGAAAAATCAGGAGGGGTGCTTTGCCCATCCTCATTTTTTGATTATTATTTCCTCCTTTCTTTCTTAAGCATAGTTGCTACATAATTTCCCCCTTCATTTCTTATGTTATTTTATTATTTTCCCCTTATTACATACTTGATGACTATGTATTGCCCTTTTCTTCTTGTCTTAGCAATATTTCATAATATTTTTAAGACATTCACATTTGTTTCCCTTTAGCACAATGTTTGGCTCCTTCCACCTGTCCTAAAAGAAACAATAAAATGCTTTTCACACTGTTTTGCTTCCCCCTTCTCCCCCCCTTTCTTATGTTATCTAATCTAATTATTCTATCTAAGTATGCCCCCCCCCTCATTATTTCTTATTCTCTGCACCACCAGTGCAGAAAAATAAGTCACACTATCTTGCCTGGTATTTAACTCTTTAGCTAGAAATCTGTGAGGATGAACAACAACACAGTCCATTTCTGGTTTGGATGGATGCATGGATGGATGAATGGATGGATGGATGGATGGATGGATGGATGGATGGATGGATGGATGGATATCATTTCCCCCATTTTCACTGCTTCTACGGTTAGCCTCAATTTTGTCACAACAATACCCCAACACCTCCTACTCCTTCTTGTCTTCATGATACCCCTTCGGTTTTGTCTCTGTAAGACACAAAGGACCACCCTGCTAATACCAGTCGTTCACTTTTTTCTTTGCAGAAGTGAAAAGGGAAGAGGCGTATGATTAAACCAGGACTCTCTTTGACCTGGAGGTAATCTCTGTTCTCATTTATCTTAGGTTCTTAGGAAGGTTCAGGTCTTGCCATTCCTCATATTTTGCCTATTCTATTGCACTTTACTAAAGCTTGACTTTAGCTGGTTCAACTTAATGGCAGCCACAGAAACCAATTCACAATCAGATGTGTTCCTATCTCTATACGCCCTCCCATTGACCGTCTCAGTACCTTCTGTCCATCTGCGTGTCTCACTCCTTTCGTTGCATGTCCCACTCTGTTATCAGCATAGCCTTACTCTGGATCTGTTTCTTGCACATAATATATACCTGCAATATATTTCTCTCATGAAGGATGTATTGCTTACCAGAACTGGGTCACAGTTTACAGTTTGTGCAAATTCCAACAGGAGAAATCACAGCTCTCTAATAAAGTACCTGTCTTTACTCTCCTTTCTATGTGAAAAAAGGGGAGGAGGCAAACATTCAGGCACATGAAACATAAAGTGTCCTCCTTCACGGACATGGGAATGACAGAGCTTCAGGACCCAGTTTGCCCCAGAGCCCCTTTAAAAATTGTTATCAAATTCTAACTGTTAATTGGACAAAAGGAGGAACTTACATAGTACCCAGAGAAGAATGTGTTTAATGAAATTAAATCAAAACTAGCTTTTCTACTGGCCCCAATTTTTTACTGGCCCCCAACATGCTTCTCAGAGGCCAAGTGCAGTGCTTGCTATGTAGAAAGCTGTACATTCGTGCTTCCCACATAGCATTTTAGTCTAAGACGCACCCCGTGTGATGCCAACTTTGCAGACATCTCTTGCGCTCATGTCCAAATGTTTACCGATCATAAACTTCCGATACTCCAAGCAAAGTAAAATTTGAGTCCCCCACTTCGTCCAGCCAACAAAAGGCTCCTGCAAGGAATAAAGCATTCATTCTCTTCCCAAGACTTTCTAGGAATGGTCCAGATACTTTGCTCCAGAAGAAGAAAAACAAGGGGAAAGCGGCTCAGGTTTAGCCTATGTTATTTTTCCTAGGAAGCTAAGCTGGCAATCTTTCTGAGAGATGTAAATGCTCCCTCTTTCTCTTTTGTCCTAGAGCAACACGCTTGATTATTACAGCATCCATAAATATGTATTTGATCATGTAAACGGCAGCTTTAAAAGCAGCAAGAGCTGTTTTCCTACGAAGAAGCCAAATCCAAAATGGCACCAACCATCTGTTAAAGCAAGGCTCCCAGGCTTCCTTCATGCTAAAATCCATGATTTTCAAGTGACAGGAGTGAAAGCCACTCTCTAGTAATGCAGGCAATATAATTAATGAGGACGGCATGTATTTCATCCCATCGCTTTCTCCGTCTGGCCTCCCATTTTATCCATCACACAGAGGGAACATATGATGGCGTTGCTTGGAGGACTCGTTATCGCTAAGATGAGCCAACTGTTTTTGCAAACCACCATGAAGTGAGTTTAGCACGAGGGAGCTTCACTGAATGAGTACGGCGCGGGTAGAGGGAGACGCACATCACATCTCCAAGCCAAGTCGCTTAGTGATCGGGCTCCAAATATTATGATCGCTGCCCAGAGTTGCAGACAAGGAGAGTGGTTTGGGTGGTTTCCATACATGAGCCCATTTGAATCAGCTCTCAGGGTTTCTGGGGAAAAGTTTCACTGTGCCACTTTGTACCACCGAGAAACAAACTTTAAGAATGGAATACAAATAGCTTCACTTATGTAGGCAGCTTCAGCTACACAATGATTTTCAGTAGGCAGAGCAGAAGAAGCAGCTAAGATTTGCAAAGCAGTTTCCTCCCACTTCCCCCACAAAAGTGCTTCTTCTTTTGTTGATTTTTTTTTCATGGCAACCCCCAGGAGGTGTAGAAATGTTTCAACAAGGGGTAGAATCACAGTATAACCTACCAGTTGAGTTTGACAATGAGATGATGGAGTTGAGGACATGCTGTCTCATTTTGAATGGAGACAAGGACTGTATTGCTTCCTTGCCTGGACCACTAGCTTGCTGCTCCCTTTTCTTGCTACTCTGATGGATAATGTGTTACTGCAGGGATGGGCAACCTTAGGGAGTGAAGGGCTAGAGTTAATATTAGGGAGAGTTAAGGCTGCAAAGTGGGAGGGCAGCAGTTTGGGGAGTGACTGTGAAATGCCTATTCCAGGGCTACAGTTTTAATCTATGCCCTCCTACAAAATAACAAGAAACCGTGCTGTTGGTTTTCAGCACTTGCGGTCTGGAGAAGGTTCAAGGGCTCCAAAAAGGGAAGTTGGGCCCCAGATTGCCACACTACATTGTACCAAAGCAGGGAAGGACTGTCAAGTGCTGTCATGTTCCTCTATGAAGACTTGGTTTGCCCTCGAGACTCAGCCTTTTCCTTCTGGATAGAATCAGGAATAGTGAAGACAAATATATTATCACTTTCCTCCAACACTCTGCCTATCAACATCCATAAGCTAGAAAGATAACTTCGGCATCTGGGAGGCTTCCTATCTTTTGCTGGCTGTGTGTGATTTTGAAACCAGGAAAGTCATTTCAGGGGATCCTATCAATGGAATGGACTCTATAAATGTTGGAGGGAGAACTTCTGCTGTGAAAACAAAGAGGGGCTCTATGTATGTATGTGAGTGTAGTTAGCAATACCTTAAATATTGATAGTATATAAAAGTAGAATACCTTAAGAGATTTACAGTGCCGTTATTATATCTACAAATCTGTTTAAAGATGTGGTGTTATGCAGTATTTATATCACCTAGTAAATACTGATTGTTTCATCTAGCCAACAAGAAGAAAAAACATGCTTTAGAAAATGATGTCAGAGTGAAGAACAGAAAGGAGTTGTGATACAGATAAACAGTCTAAGCTTTTGGTGGGAGGATTTGGGGACATTTTAGTATTAAAATATTTGCTAATCTCAACTCTTTGGCACTAATATCAAGTATTTACATTATTATGGTTTTTAATGTTTTTTAAATAATGAAATGCAAAATAACAGTGTGCACTTGAACAGATGAAAGGACTAGTCTGTGCACATCAACCTTCTCCAGCTTGGTGTCTTTGAGATAAGTTAAGGCTATAGCTCACGTGTCTGGCCATGGTAGCTGAGAAATTTTAGGAATTGTAGATTTAACATGTCTAGAAGACGCCTGGTTGGGGAAGGACACCAAATATTCCATATTGTAAGGAATCTAAGGAATGCTTTTTCCTAAAATAATATTTATAGATTGAGTTCCAGGATGAAAGTTGGTGGAGGTGGGATGGACGTAGAGAGAGTATTTCAGAAATTGCTCTCTTTTTTCTCACTATGGACTGAGGATCCAGGGGGAAAAATTAAATGATACTCATAAGAATCTACAGGAACTTTAAAAAATGTTGTTATCCAATCATTTTCATATATTTCACGTGTGTCTCTACAGGATGTCAGATATATACAGAACCCACTAGATAGTCTTCCCTTCCCTTCCCTTCCCTTCCCTTCCCTTCCCTTCCCTTCCCTTCCCTTCCCTTCCCTTCCCTTCCCTTCCCTTCCCTTCCCTTCCCTTGTAGTCATTTATATCTTCTATTGCTAACAGTATAATTGCACAAATCATCTCTACAGCCTGTGATATGCAGAACAGAATTTTAAAAAATCTCCTTGATGACATTTTGTTGTGTGGGAAAGCTTGCATTTTTGGAAGCCACTTTGATCGTACAATATGGAAAGCATGCTATCTTAGCTGTTTCCTACACAGAGTTGGAATGAATCTCTTTTTGGAGAAAATCCACTGGCAAAAGTTCCAAGCCTTGAGCAGTTAGTTTTAATGTAAAAAAAAAAAAAAAATTAAGTGTATTCTCTACGCATATACTGAGCAGTTATTTTGAGATGCTGCCTTCTGGGATGATTACTGTCTGATAGCAGATAGGAGGAGTGTCATCCTTCATAAACGTGGGTGTGTGGTTTTGGGAAGTCGCAAATTGGGCCAATTTGGGTTTGTTGCAAACTACTGGCTTTACTTTTCTGAAAAAGCACTTCTAGATGTGTAATAGATCTTTGAACTGTCAGCTGTCAGGCAACTAAAAACATCTGAACATGAATTTCACTGATGTTAATTTGACAAACGTTGTACTGTATTTTAAAAGATCTGGAGGAGAAAACGGCAACTTGATCTCACCTGCCCGGAGCCACAACTTCCTCTTCTCCAAAGCAGACAGATTGTTCCCCATTCTTTCTTTTCAGGGGCAGACGTTGTGACTGCAACATGTGATTGTCTTCAGATCCCTGCAGAAGCCATATGAGTCCATCCCTGGAGCACTTTGCAAAACTCCATTGGAGGTAATTCACCTGAGACTCCACCCCCACCCTTCCCATAACACTCTGCAAAGGGGCCTAAGCCAGGAGAACTTCAGCCTTCAAGATTGAGAAAGAAAAATACGAGCTTTCTGTTAGTCTCCTCAACCCAAGAGAGCAAAAAGGATCTTAAAGGCAGCTTTTTACTAAGGTTTTCTTAGGTAAAGAAACAAACTGATGCAATTTTGTTTTCAAGAATTGCATCAGTTTGTGCAGCAATGCAGGATGATAATTAATGAATTAGAGAAGGCAGGTATGCAACTCTTTCATTCTGAGGAAAAATCTTACTTCAGATTGCCATTTTTAATGTGACAGAAATTATATCAGGAGAAATAATATCAAAAGGGTTTTTTAAATTGTTTTTCATTTAAAATAAACTTAAATGCTAGAGCCAGTTTGGTGTAGTGGGTAAGGCAGCAAGCTAGAAACCGGGAGACTGTGAGTTCTAGTCCCAGCTAGGCACAAAGCCAGCTGGGTGACCTTGGGCCAGTCACTCTCCCTCAGCCCTAGGGAGGAGGCAATGGCAAACCACTTCTGAAAAACCTTGCCAAGAAAACTGCAGAGACTTGTCCGGGCAGTGTCCAAGAATCAGTCCCGACTGAATGGATTTAAAAAATGGTTTAAATTATTATACAGGCAAATAGAGTACAACAATAATTTTAGTTCACCCCCTTCTTTCTTCTGTCCCTATCTGCTTTTTGAAGCCAGACCCTAGTATGCCCTTCAAAGGTGAAGGACAATCTTTGTGATGGCAATGGTTATAAGGGAAGGAAGGTACAAATCTCTGAGGAACTTAAAGTCTAAGAGCTCAGAGGGTTCCCACCATCCTTGAACTGAAAACAAGAATCAAATGGCTCTTACTGTCTTTGGATTGACCTTGGACTTGTTTCTTTGGCCTGCGTGCCATTTCGGACTTCCATGATTTAGCACTTCCTCAGAAAGCCATTGCGGAAACTGTATTCAACAATAGTGTTTGTTGGCTCTGTGGTACTCTTGTCTCAATTCTGCTCAATCTAACGAGTGGGATTAATTAAGTTTCCTGATTCTCAACTCGTAGAGGCAGTTCTTGCCTGGATACAGCCGAACTATCTTCTCCATTCACTCTAACTCTGCCTCAGATACAGTAGCTTCCCCCATCCGTCTGATTAATCCCCAGCACGAATTGCACACAGAAGACTCTCTGGGTTTTTAAATGATTTCCTCACAGGGTATGTCACTCCTCCTTCCTCCATTCTGTCATCATTCTGTCATCCCTTATTGGTGCTGACTCCTTTGCCTGCATACATACAAACTAGATAATAGATATTGTAATGTTCCCTTTCACTTACCATTTAACTTCTGTTTGTTTTGTCATCTGTTTATCAGGTAAACAAAGGAGTGTAGATTGTTAGCAAGTATTTTATCCTTTGAAAATGTGTTTGTATCTGTTGAATATCAACTTGTTTTCTTCAAAAAAGTGCAAGGTATGTAAAGTAAGAGGGGACATTGGTATCTGTTCCTAACCATGTCAACACCAAAATGACAAAATATTGTTAGATTCTTGGTGTTCTCTGAACTTTTTTTTAATCCTTGCAGATGTTTCCAGGCTAGGCAATGAAACATCTGCAGGAAAACAACCATGCTCAGAAGATGCCAAGAATCCAACCTTTCAACCTTGAGCTACACATATTATGTATTACTGATAAAATATTGATGGGGTGTTGTCCTGGCACAAGCTCCGTCCTTTTGTATTTGTACCGTGACATTATGTCAGCCTTGCGAGATAGTCCAGACAAGAAGCATACTGAGGAGTACTAGCTCTATCTTTATTTGAAGGTTACATTAACAGAATCTTCCAAGTCTGAAAGTACGTCTCTCCCTCTCTTGTCTTCACAGGCCAAGAAACTAGGGAGGGTCCCTTCTGAGATGTTTGCCATGCTCCCTTTCCTTCTCTGGGCTCAGCTGTCTCTTATCTGACCATTGCCTAATCTGTGTCTCTTCCTCCTGTCTCCCAAGGTCATTCCCACATACCATTCCACAATACATGCAAGTACATAAGGGATGGGGTGCATGTTGTGATGCACATTTCATAACTTGGCCCCTATCCACAAGACCTATAGAAGAAGCATCCTTCTACAAAGAAGGTTCTACTACTGTTGATTCCAGTTTGCCATACCTCGTCACTTCTGAGTTATGGACTCATCACCATAAATGCAGGCAGGCTCATTTCAGAAGAGATACTCTGGCCTCCAACTGCCAATATATAGTGGCTCTGTATATCCTGAAAACAATTGGAAAGACATTATTTGGATTGCATGCAAGTACAGCAGCTCTCTGCTATTCATTACAGTAGCCTGACTTTTCAGGCTTCCACCTGGGCCTGAAAAAGAAATAAGCCGCTGCTATTAGAAAACAGTAGAGAGCTGCTGAAGCCTTTCTTCCAAAATGTTTTGGAAGCGTGCACAGTCCTAATATATAACTTTTACTTGGTTTTTCGGCACATGCTGAATATTCCTTTCACAGAAATCATCAAAACATTGAATGTCTGATAATAAAAAAGAGTTGTAAGCAAATCGATTCTTGGATTTCCATCTTCTTTAAGGGCCACCTGACGTGGGCTGCCAAAATTCAGATGGCAGCAAAGAGATACAGAAAACTCTACCTCTTTGCTTATACCCAAAAGACTTCTGGATATCTGCTGCCCACATCTGATAGCCACTATCTTCTTTGCGGATGAAGAAATTGAAGGGATCACCTTCACCAGATTCTTTAGAAAGAAAAGTAATTCTCCAACATTTGTCATGATAATAACACTGCTTTCTGCTCTTGCAAGTAGTAGTAATATGTAACAGACCACCATTTTGCATCCTCCATGGTGCCCTAAGGCACTGAGGAGGCATGGATGGGAAGTAGTGCATGAAAACATTCAGAAAAAAATCTGTAAAGTTGCCTGTAGAATAAAGGAAAAGGAAAAAAAAAAAAAACAGAAATTTTCTCAGAAACATGTCTGCTGGGAAATATCAGCTCAACTCTTGATGACATACTCATTTATAGATTAGAGACATAAGGCTGAAAAATAATGAGTTACTCAAGGGCAGCCAAGAAGACTACATTCTCTAATTATACTTGTCTAACAGATATAACACCCATTTTTCTCAAATGGTCAGGATCCAAAGAAAGAAGCTTATGCAAAAAGCTGAGACTTTGCTTCCCATTTTCGCTTTGGCAAATCTCAAATTGCTGCAAAATTTCAAAAGGGGCGAGTTCCTTTGTTCATAAAACTTATTACACTAAGCTGAAGATGAAAGCACTGCTTTCTGATTCTACACATCCCTCATTCAGGATGGAGGAATTATTATAGTCTTTCATGTATAATCCTGAATTTGCATTTCACCCTAATCTTTACCTGGCAAATTCCACTGTAGATTTCTTCACTGAGGAGCTATATCTTAGCCACTGTGCTCATGAGTGCAAATGATAACTCTGAATTACATACATCAGTTCAAGGAAGTGATGGTGGGCAGAGTAATCTTGAGTAGCAGTGGAAATGATGGCAGATCATAGAATCATAGGGTTGGAAGGGACCTTGGAGGTCTTCCTCTTCATCATCAGATATCACCTAATGCCATGCAAAATGTTCTCCTGCACTGTTTGCTACTTGTTCTCATTCAGTTTTCCCCCCAAAAACCTCTCAGTTTCAAAATTATTGTCAAAGAAGTAGAGATTTCAATGAAATTCTCACGGCGGAGTGTGGCATTTTCCCCCTTCTTTAATTGGCCATTTCTGTGTGTGTATACGTGAATATCCTGCTTTTCATTGTACAATAATGTCTGCAGTCTCACTGGCTTCCCCTCTTTCTATTAAATCCTCAAGGAAGGCTCATGAAGGAACACTTCCCATTGTGTTTGGAAATACAGTAGGTAGGAAGGCTTTTGAGTGATGGAAAGATATACTGGTAGTCCTCAATTTAAGAACGAGTTCCATTTCCAAGGTCTGTCCTTAAGTCGAATTTTTAAGCTGGAACAGTATGCATTGTATAATACTGTATAAGTAGTATTGTGTAATGAACACAAACCATTGTATATTTAACTGAATCACTGTGTATTTAATTCGAATTTTGCTACAATAGGCTCTGTTCTTAACTATTGATTGTCTGTAACCCTGGCATTCTTAACCCAGGGACTATAGCAGAAACAGCACCAGCAGTAGCAGGCTGTGCTTCTTCTAACAATAAAGTACGCTCAGAATCACAACCAAGAGAAACTTGAAAGAAGTTCTCAGGAGCATTCTGAGACTAAGATAGAAAAACAGAAGCCTCCTTTGTTAGGGAAGACAACTTTTTTAAAGAAACTGCAAAATCTCGGTTTCATTCATTTTTTTCAGCCTGGCTGAGCCATGGATTTCACATTCTTGCCCTGCTGACAGCCATAAGTGCAAATTGCCTAAAACAGAAATGCTCAGCCTGGGCCAGGCCTGTCTAGAGAAATGGAATGGCACTAAATCCAATTTCTCCCCATCTCATGCTTCTCAGGAAGGCTCTGGTTGGTCCTTTCAGCTTCCTTTTTCAACCGGGAGAAGCACATTAGCTGCAGCCGTTCCTCCCTCCTAGCAAAGTGCCTGTTTCTTCTGGTGGTTGCCCGGTCTCCTTTCAGACTCTGAGATAGCCCTCTCAGAAACAATAAAAGTAGTGTTTGATGCCCACTCTATATAAAAGCCTGTTTCAAGATTGTGAGAGGCTATACATTTCTGGAGTTAAGACTTTAAAGATTCTGGGACAGACCAAGACACTAGATAAAGTCAGCTTGCCCAATAAAGTTTATTCTCTACTCATTTATGGGCATCATGTTTATGTTATTTAACCAAAGGACATTTACTTTTCTCCATCAGTTGATACAGGTATGCAGGAGTAAAACAACAACAACGACAACAGCAACAAATCCAAACACACCTCTCCCTAATCCCAACTCCACCTGGACAAATCTAACCAGGCTCTATTTGTAGCAATTAAAAATGGCAGCTGATTAAAAAGAAGGCCTCATCAACCCTCATGTCAACAAGCCTTCTATTTACCTATGTCTATCATCTTTCTCACCAGGGTTAGGGCAGGATTCATTGTCAGACCAATCAAGTCATAGAGCAAGGGCTTTTGGTCACTCCGACTGTTCTTGTCCTTTGCTTTACTTGTAACCTTTCACAATTATGAACAGTATAATTGCTTCATCATGCCCTCTACGGTGCATTAGACCTACTGAAGCTGGCTGGGTATCTACAATTGCTATCAATTTTCTTTTCATTTTACCTCAGAACATATCCACTTTCATTACGCTAACTGTGGCAAAACAAAGAATACACTTTCAAATGCCCCCATCTCACAAAAGCACAGTAAAATGCAGGAGCCTTTATGAGTAGAAACATTATTTCTCATATAAAATATAAATAAAGGATTTGACATACTGACTAAAATTGACACTTGGCATGAAAACCACATTGCTGAAATACTTTTAATATTACCAAATTCCATTTGCTCTTTCCAGCCACAGATCCAATAATTTGTCAGGAAGGAAAAATCAACTTCCTTTTATCTGAGGAAGAGATAGATATTTGTGATAGACAGATTGATGGATAGACAGACAGACAGATGGATAGAACCACCCCAACCAATACCTTCCAGTTATGTTGGGATTCAGCTATTATACCAGCCAGCATGGGGCATGATGGAAGTTGTAGTCCAACACATCTGGAGGAAACCAGATTCATTACTTTAAAATGGAATGTTTTGCCTCAGGTTTTTATACAGAAACACACACACACACACACACACCATATGTGGCATTCTTTTATATATTCCTAAAATGTATTTTCAGAAATTTAATGCACCTTCAGAAGTTTACCGTAAAAACAAATAATTTAATTGCATAATATAATGTGTTATGGAATTATTGGAAAACGAAATTATTGTTTGGATCCTCTTTGTTATTGGTGTTTCTTGGGTGTTTTTCCACTACATAAGATATGTGTGGGACTAGTTTCATTTAATGAAGCTTTTTTACCCTCATTTTTTTTTCTATGGGACTGGATGTCAACTAGACAGATCTGAGTTGAAATCCATGTTCTGCCAAAAACTTTATTTGATGATTTGGGGTCTGAATCATTTTGCAGTTTAACCTTTCTCATGAGGTTATTGTGAGGATAAAATGATGCTAAACTTCATGTTCATACTGCTTTTAGCACCGTGGAAGATATTCTGATAGATTCTGATAAATAATGAGGTTGAAAGCTGCCTATCTTTGAATAAATTTGCTTTATTCAAAATGGGAATACCTAGCTCACCTTGACTGATTTTAGAAGTTAAAACAGGATAATTTCTGGTTAGTTTTGGGATGGACACCACAAGGGAAATCCAGTGGCATTGACCAAGTTAAAAAAAAAAAATCCCAGAAGAAGAGAATGGCAAACTACTTCTGTACCATTGCCAAGAAAATTTCATAGTTACCTCTGTGTAGTCAGTCACCAGCCATCAAACTTAAAGAGCAGCCTCATCTTTTGAAATTTCCTTTTCTTTAACAAACTTTTCCATACCAACTCACAAGTTTGGTATGGAAAATTTTGTTTAAAAATAATTGGAAAATATTACCAAATAGTCTTCAAATTTAAAGAAGGATTCACATCATAAAGGCATTCCACAAATATTGCCTGCTTGCTTAAAGAAGACTGAGCTAAAGTTTTCTGGCAAGTCATTCAGCACAATGCAATACTGAGCCCCAGCAAGCAGCCAGAAAAGAACAGACCAACTGCTACCCAAGAAATAGGAAACAAGAGTTGTGAGATGGCCCCAGGATAAAAATCAAATCAATACATACATACATACATACATGCAATTGTAAAAAGTATTATTTACAGTAATCCATAGCAAAATGGTACAAAACAACCAATTTAACAAATCATCTAATTAGGCCAAGTTTGTTCACCTCCTGAAGAGTGAATGCTTATTTATTTATTTATTTTAAAATAAAGAGAAGGAATAGCTGAATAAGCACCAAAGGGAATTGGGAAATACTGGAACAGATCCCTGATCCCTATGTGGTTTTCTCCAACAACCTGGAAGATCCTTCCCTTCTGTTTTCAATATTTTGATGAAATGTATGTTTATCAAGAAACTACATGGACTATAAGTCTCTCCCACCCAATAATCAAGCCCCAGTATGATGGAGAGAAATGACTGTTTGAGACAAATTCAGGTTGTGTGGGATTACTTCATGGGGAATTGGCCACAAGGGGGATCAAACATCTGGCAAGATGCCTTGAGAGATGGCTTCTGAGTCATGCTGGAAAGACAGTTTGGTAGTAGCAACTGGATTTCTTCAAAAATATGACAGATCACACCATTTAAACAACCTTTCAAAAGTTGGATCTTACATACTGTAATAACTTCTCCCTTTTAATTCTCTTTTGTCACCTCAGGTCAGAGTCTTAGCTGTGCCTTCCATATGTCAAATCAGTTCTGAGAGGGTTCAGAAAGGTAAATTAATAACGTCTTCTTTCATCCGTGGATCTCCATCTCTAGTGGACTTCCAGAGTATCAGCTTTTATAAAAACAAAAACAAAACAAGAAATTGTATTATATTTACACATATAACCTATATTTCAAATATATCTGGCACATGTTTCCAATATACCCAAAGAAAGAAATCATAAAGATTATCAATGACAAGAAAGATAATGAAATCAGGATGATATCTAAAGGTCACCAACTTATATAATTTGGTGGCCAAAAGAATCTGGGAATCTTGCCCATTGCTTCATGCTGTAAAGAGGAAGGGAGAAGTAGGGAAGGTGCAAAGGTGTGTATCTTTCCACTGGTTTTTTTTCCTGCAACAACTCAACTGACATGTCCTTGGGGTCATTGGAAGAGATTGTAGGAGCTTGCTTCAGCCCTGCAAATCATATTTACCTGTAAAGCTAAGAAATAATTATCCCAGCATATACATTTCAGGAACTATGTTTTTAGAGACTCCAAAGAACAAAGTCACTAGTATTACAGTGTGATTTGGTGAGGGTCCCTAGGAGCCTTGTGAGGACCCCAGACTGAACTCTCGGCACTGAAAATCTTGCTAAGCATCTTAACCACAAGCCTGTTTTCACATGACATCTTCAATGTCCCTTTAACAAAAAGGTACATTGGAGAAAGAAAATGAAGCACAGAGCAGCTTATCAATGAAAATGAGATAATATTACCGAATACTAGTCTGCACATATGTTATATATTCTAGGGGCAAAATGCTTTTCTCTGGAATGCAGAAAGTAATCATAAACATGCATCAAAACAAGTGGGGAAAAAAAGGTTAACAAAAAGTCAACATGGAGCACACAACTAAACAGAAATATCTGAGAGATGAATATTTGTAGTCAACACTGATGTAAAGAGTTTGGTGTGATCGCTTGTGCACTGACCTAAAGAAAGCCTTGTGACAGTAGCACAAAATCTGTAACATTTCCTTCTGGCCCAGTAAAAGAAACATTGGATGTCAAAATGAAAAACAAAGGAAAAATATGAAACACAACAAGATGGGAAAGAGCATGAATCTAAAACAAGCTTATAATCTCCCCCTTCCCCATTTTTAAAATTAAATCACAGAAAGAGAATTAAAAAAAACACTGCTAAACTATACTTTGTTAATACATTCAATTGGACCAAGCCCCTTGCTGTAGCATATAAATATGTGAATTTTTGTCTGTGATGCCAAAATGGATGAAGACCCAGGGAGAGGCTTCCACACAAGCATTCTCTAGTTTCCTGTTGGGTTCTGTTCTTAATCCAGATTGTGCTGGGCAGCTCATTCTATGACTGAGGGCAGAAGAAAGAAATATTGACTTGAATGTATATCCAAAGCTGTCAAGGATTCAGAGCAAGAGAAAGATATGTCTATCCTCAAGTTGCAATTGCCTTTGGCAACTCTGGGACAAAAATGAGCCAATGAGTCTTAAGTGGCCAATGCAGAACTTTGGAGCGAATAAGCTTCATTTCTTAATTTACTCTAAGTAAAGCTGGACAACAATGTTACTTTTTCACTGAGAAGTCCTAAAAAAAAAAAAAATCCCTCTCTGGAAGTTCTAAAAGGCAACATTAGTTTGACCCATGATGCGTCCACCCTGGAGAAGCAAATGTTAAACTGTTTCTGGCTGGACCCAGTCCTAGCACTGGGCAAAAAATAATGAGAAGTTGTTAGAGAAGGGGTACAGCTGTGTGTATTAAGTGGGCAGAGAGAAACATCATCTCGTCTTTTCCTTCAGCAGCAACATATTTGGAACTCGCTTTGCTAGTCAGAGAGGGCATGAACCTATTCATAGACCTATGAATTGCACCTTGTTTCATACAATAAATATTCCAGAGTGAAAAGCAAGGTTTTAGAAAGATAAAAAAGTTCACAACCTTTCTCTTTGCTTACTACTTCATATACTATTTGCAACCTGTTTGCAGTTGTGTTATGCCATTCTACATCTTCAGTGTCATTTAAAGGTGGGGTCCTTCTTTCTCATCTGACCTAATCAGAGAAGATTTAGGCCAGACCAGCAGAAAACAGTGGCCTCACTCTAAAATGGTTCCTGATAAAGAGAAATCTTCATTATATGATGACTTTACAAACCAGTTCCAAAGAGCACTTCCTGCCCTCAATTCTGAATTTTGCAGATCATTGGATAGTGGCTGAAATGGGCTGGCAAAGGTACCCTCCTGCTTTTAGCTCTACCCTTCTCCCTAATATACAAGCGCAATGTTCAGAAATATTTAAATGGGAAACCAAACCGACACAACTGGCACATCTACTCAGGCAAAGTGTACAAATTAATAAGCTTGGGCTGGAGAAATTGAGATGCACCTCCCTATTCAGATGTAAAGTCCTGGGCTGGGCTAAGGGGACTTACTCTTGGTTTAACGTTTTTCTGCAAATTGTTGCCCAACCAAAATAGGAGAAACCTGGTGTTCCTGTTCATCCCACTTAGTATGAAAGGTCCATTTCCAAGTGGAATAATGATTTGGGGGATGAAAAGGTGGAGAACGACGGCCTTTTCAATGACAATGATCCACATCTCCCACTGGGGACCTAACTAGCTGTGTGATATGCTGGCATTACATCAACAGCCAGCGTCTCCCGACTACATTCGTTCTCCCATTCACATTTGCTCTGGAGACTTAAACAACCGCCGCCACCACCCAGCAGCAGTAAACAAGGAGCTAATTGACAACTTAAGAGCAGCTCTCCTTTTCAGCATCTGGTGCTACTGATCAGCATTAGCAGCAAGTGAGATTTCGGTGGCTCTGCACTCCAGCCCCTGTTTCCTAGAGAAAGTAGTCAACGTCTCTTGGGAAACAGATGCTGGAGCACCCCATTCACAGTATAATCCCTTAGGCCGAAATATGTTTGCTAGTACGTAACAGAAGCATTAAACGTTACCAGCAGTGATGAAAGATAACTTTTACCACAGTGGTTTGCATATTTTGCACTTAATTTGTCGCTGTCTTAGAAGTACAGATAAGGAATAGCCTTTTTGTAGACTGCCAGCATCCCTGTGTCGTGTGCTGTACTGTGGAGCTTGAAGTTTGTGAGCAGGAAGATGAGAGAGCAGAGATTACTCCACAAACGACACTTATTAGCACAGTTAGCTGCCACAGCTGCAAACAAGACTGGTTTTACCATGAATCAATGTGAAACATGTGCGTCTAGCAGCAGAGTCTAGAAATAAGGTTCTTCTTCTTCTTCTTCTTCTTCTTCTTCTTCGCTTTCAACAGTTATCATCCCCTGTCTCTAAAGCAATGAACAGGAAAATGTTAAGGGACGCATGTTTTTTAGTTTAGTTTTGCTTTGTTCCAGGTACATGGCTGTAGGGTAGGCCTGTCTTAGGGTAGGCCTGCTTCTGTGCATACGTGTGTGTGTGTGTGTGCGCACCTCTGAAACGTTAAGGTCTTTTAATGAAGCTCTGCTCTGAAGTCCATTCTACCTTAGTTTCTACTCAGAGCAGGACCTTCTCAATAGCAGCCCAGTATGTAGTATTTTTCCCCTCTTCCCTAATAACTTTCCCAAAAAGTACAATCCCCCCCCTTTTGGGGGGGGGGTTCAACCTGCCTTTTTTTTTTTTTTTTTGCTTTTTCTCAAACTGTCATATCATTTTTGTTAATTGCTGCTTTGTGCTCTTTCTTTTGTAAGTGGTATGATCTTAGCTTGCGGTGCTTCCTTTTCTTTTAAAAAAAAGCACACAGTGCTTTGACGGCACTATAAACACGGTGATTATTAGTAGAAGTGCCGACTACTTTTAAAAGAATATGGAAAAGAACTGTATCAGATTTTTTTATTCCCCAATGTACACTTCTATAAAATATAGTGAAGAGATGATAGCTTTGCACATTCAAGCTTGGCTTCATTGGTTCACTACTGTAGGATAACTAGTGGTTAACTTAAAAAATAAATATATTCAAACTAGATGATATCATCAGGATCCACAATATTCAGTTTGCACTCATGTTCCATCTATTTGCAACTTATAAAGACCAAGATGAGGCATTTTCCAGTGTGTTAGAAGCACTGTAATTTGTGTCCTCTTTTAGCTATATGTGCAACTGCTATATAGTAAGAATCAAAGACACTGTTCATCCATATGGTTAAAAAGACCTAGGAAATAGACCTAGGAACTTATTCATATGGCTGCCTGTTTTTTCTCTTTTTTCTGTTCATGAACTAAAACCATTAGCCTTCATTTGCTGGGAACATTTTTTACATTTAATAAGGTAAATGTTTACAGAACTATCACATATATAAAACTCATAAAATCCTAGGTTTAGCATACTGGGATCAGATGTGCTTTTAAAATTCTCATCGGAAGTTTTTCTTCGAGTGTGGAGTTCTGAATCATTCAGTGCTATTTCCAAAATGGAACCAATATGCTAGAAATATTCTTTTGTTTCTTTTTTTAACTTACAAATTTTATGGGATATTTTTTTCAAGAGGAAATTGAGGGACCCAGCTAAATGCTAGAGATGTGGCGCTCAGAAGGCAATGCTGGTTCCTATGGTGCATTCTTGTAGCATAGTGAAACCCTTTGAATTATAAATTATATCTTATATACATTTTAGTATGGAAGGCTCATTGGTTTTTCTTAAATGTTTATGTTCCACTGTATCAATCATAATGAAACTAACAAGAGAAAGGGAACAGTTACTGTATACTCTTACAATTGCAAAAAGATTGGAAAGACACCCATTTCCCCTTAATTATACAATGTCTTGAAGAACTTTTCTGAACAACAATTCTATTGCCAGGTATCTCAACTAAAGGTTTATTTAGAAAATTGGTTGCATTTACTATTCTTTATGTTTAATGTTCCATATGTTTTTTTCCTCTTCGTTAAACTGTTATAAATGTAAACAAATTAATTGCTCAGCATGATATGAACATATAAAAAGACTCTAATTCAATAGTGTATGAGTGATGAATATTAAAATAAAATTGTTCCCCTAATTTTTTTACAAATAATTAAAACAAAGTTTGAAACAACTTATGTATATATTTTTAAAAGTAGCGGACATTCAATAGTCCTTGACCTTTCCTACGTTACGAATGTGTATAAATCTATTAAAAACAGCAAAAAACAATATTGAAGCAATGAATATATAATTTATCAAGACTTATTAATGACGCTGAAAGTGCCGGCCAGAAATGGCTGAAAGCTTCAGCGGTTCGAGTCCAGCCTCGCGTTAACAAGGTGAGCTCTTGTTTCTATACCCGCAGCTTCTGCCAACTCAGCAGATCGAAAACATACGTGAGTAGATAAATGAGGACTCTCACTCCGGTGGGAGGAAAAATGCTGGCAACGGCTCCACAGAGAGACGGGACAGTTGCCGGTAAAAAGCGCAAAACCGCGCTCGTCCGAAAAAGGGGCGCGAAGCAACGGAAATCCCGCCTCCTGTGCTGCCAGCTGGGCTGACGCTCTAGGAATTAGGCTCTGGCAAAGTCTAATTCCGAAACTAGAAAGATGCAATTGCCTTGAAAACCGCTAGGGGGCGGTCACTGCAGGGTCAGTAATGACTGTTAAGCAGATTAAAAAAAAAAAAAAAATTAATGGAGAAGAATATATTTAAATATCAGTAAAACAATTTATTCTGAAGAATCTTAATAAGATTACATAGCTGATGTTCCCAAGATGACTTTTTAAAAGTATTTTACCAATTTACACCTCCACATTGATTATTTGTGTAGGGAAGATACAAAGGACTTGAAAGCTATGGCAAGTTGTGCATAATCCAATTCTGGAATTAAGTTTCAGAAATTCTTTTTTGTGCTTCAGTTATATTTCAGGAAAAGAGAAATGTATGAGAGAACAAGCTAAAGGATCGGGAGCGGGCTTCTGCTCATCTTGAATTGTGATGAATTATACAGCGAGAGTATCTTCCTGTATTCACTCAAGCAAGAGAGATAGACCATGTGTTTATCATTCATATATAGTAGTCCAAGAAGGGGGTTCTTTTAACTCCTTTCACTTGGCGATTTGCTACAAATGACTGTATATATTTATCAAGTGATCAGCTCGAGTGGAAGAGCAAATGTTTCTCCCAGCACTGAAAAAAATAAGTAGGTTGAGCCTAAATGGCAAACAGTGCTCCAGTATATACAGTTGTCACTGATATAATGTAAAGTCAGCTTGGGTTCTTTGATGTTCCATAAACATGTCATTTTGAGCCGAGTCAGTTTTGCCAGCATTTCATCAGCAAAGGCACAACAAACAGCTCCAATTATGCTTCATCACTGTTTATCCGTTGCCTCTTTAAAATGCCCATCTATTACCAGCAGGGTGGTTTGCAATGTTTAGTCTCTCATGAAGATGATATTTAAAGACCCCTAAAGCCCTCAGGCAAATTCACTCCCTCTTTCTCAGCTTAATATGCTGCTTAAAGAAGTGCAGGGTGTTAAAAAAATGGAATTTTGCCTTTAGAGATAGAGCATGTTTAGACAAAGTCATCTTAAAAGACCCTTAGAGAAAGTACAAAAGGCATCAGTTAAATTAAAACCTAATTTATTGCTTTCATTGCAATTCATATTGGGGAGTTTCAAAGGACATAGAGGCAGCTGCCTGCACCGATTCAGTTCCTTTGTCCCTATAGTTCAGCCTCCTGAAAGCTGAGCACTCTTAAGATGTATAGACTTCAACTCCCACAGTTCTCCAGCCAGCATGGCCAATGCATTGAATTCTGGGATTTGGTTGACCCCAATGCAAGCCCAAGTTAGGGACAGCTGTTCTAGTTCAATGCTGTCTTTACCATTTTGGAGAGCACTGGTAGCAGCTCTCCAAAATTTCAGGCCAAAGTCTTTTCCAACCATACCTGCAGACCCCAGAAACTGAATCTGGGACTTTCTGCATGCAAAATTAGCCACTGTATTTACAGGCCAAGCCCTCTGAGTATGTGAATATTCACTGAAGTATACATCTTCACAGGGATTTTTTTTCCATGAAATTTTCTTATACTGAAGGTTTGTTTCTGAACCTACCAAACACACCGCCTTAGCTTTATTGGTTAGCAATCACCAGCTTAGAACTTCAGAGTGTTGGTCCACCAAGTCAGATTTAATCAACCACTTGGTGTGGCCTAGCAGATGTTTGACAACCGCATCTGTTTTCATAATTGCAAGTGGCTGGTTAAACGGTCCTGCTTGATCAGGGACATGTTTAACTATACACCCATTCATACAATCATGTCTTTCTCCAGCGTTCGGCAGTTTACAGATTTTGTTAGATGCCTTGCAGATGCAAAGAGCAAAAGGCAGAAATAAGAAAGTGTTGGTGCTAATGGAAGAGGAAGGGTATATTATTATTCACAAGAAATCTTTTCCATGCATAATGAGAGTATAAAGCAGGAGTATCTCTTTTCATAAATAATAGTATATGCATTTGGGCCCATGTATATCAGGCCTATCACTATTATACAATACTTGATGGTAAATAATATTCAACACATGGCCATTTATCTAAAAAGTTGCCAGTATTCGTCCTACCCATTTCTTTTGTTACTCAGAGACAAGAGACTTTTATAAGCTTGATTCCTTATGGCTGTCATCTACGGGTAGCAGAAAAATTCGTTTGCTCCTTGTTTTTGTACAAACTTACACAGGCAGAAGTATTGAATCTATATATAAAATGGAAAAAAGCTGTACAATAAAACCTTGACATTTCAGAATTTTGTGATGCAGCTTGCACTTTTAAAAATATAGAACAAAGTATTTAAAAAAACTGCACAAAAATGAGTATGTTAGGGGAAGATATTCCCAGTGATGCATTATATTTATGGGAAATCATTTCGGTAATCTACATATTGTAGTAAGAAAACTGTGCACACAAATGTACATATATGAGACAACAGGAAAATACAGTTTCTCATATGGTGATGCAGAAATTAAACTGAAACCAAATTACAGTCAAGAGAATGAGAAAGTGAACAAAATGGGTAGGGCAGATTGCTTCATCTTAGATCTCATCTGAGCTTGCATTTGCTTGCTGGGGTGATGGAATATACCTAGTAAATAAAGCAAGAGAAATGGCTGAGATCCATGGAGAGCTAAGCTGTTACAGGCGGGAACACCTGGGGAGAGGACTAGTTCAAGTTTATAAATCTCTAGTGGATTATATACAATTCATAAATGTAAAGATAAATTTAAATCAAGCTCCTGGTAACTAATGGTCAGATCCGCATGGTTTTCATGGCAAAAAAACAGAAATTATTTCCTGTTGCATTCTTGAGGGATACTTCCTGGAATTTGCCATAAGTCACCCATACAAATCCAAACTAGGCCTGACTCTTCTTAGCTTTAAGGCCACCACCAGGTCACCCAAGTACAGACAGAGACATAGAAAAGAAGTAAAATATTTTCTTTTTATTTGTTGTCACAAGAATTCCCAATATTGGCCAGATGACTGGGAATAATATAGTCCAAGATAGTTGGAAGTCACACAACTGAAGCAGTGGCAGTAGGTTTGGGGGGAAATAACACAGTGCTGCAGCAAAGCTGGCTCATTGTCCCCCTGTTCATTAAAGTAAAAAATTAGGGTGTTGTGAAAAGTTGGGGGCTCCTGTTCCATACAAATTGTGTTTTTGAAAGATAAGGCCCAGGTTCTGTAACCTCTTGACTGCCTTCAGTAACTCCAAAGCCAGAGGGAAGGGAACATCTTATCCTAACACACTTCAAAGCAAAATACAAAACAAAGCTAGGCATTTATGGCACAATGTTCCTTAAGTCAGCAGAGCAAATAAAGTCAGTGTCTTTTTATTGGTTGTGTTAACCACAGTAACCTGCTCAATTTCATCTTTTGTACATTTCATTTGGGGATTTTCATTTTATTTTGTTGACTAAGATATATCCCATTTTCTGACTGAAGCTTATTATGTAAAGAAAGCATAAAAGGACTCATTACTTTTTAACTAGCAACAGACAAGGAGAGAGCCTGTCTGTCCTTACTAGAAACATACCACTGAGGAGCATTTCAAACAACAGACAGCATGGATTCTGGGCAAGTGAAATGTTCAGAAGTAACCCCAGCCTATATAACCATCTCAGGCCACCTTGATGGGAGAATATAAGTTGTGGTTTTAAGCCAACTTGAAATACAGACTGAGGAACTGCCAGACCTATACTTAGGCAGTTAAGGACAGCCTGCTGGCTTCCTGATGTGTTCGGGGCCTGCTGCCCAGAAATTTCAGCCAATGTGGGGCAAGTTGGGGAAAGTAGGCCAACTGTCCAAAGAAATATTTTATAGAAGTGGACATAACACTTCCTTCTGAGGATCAATAAAAAATACAATCTTAATCTTCAATATGGCTTATTCTACTCACCCCTTCCCATCCTCATCATGTTGTTTTGACCCATAGACTACCTGTCAAACTGCCCTTATGTAATATCAGACCTTCAGCCCATCTTGTCAGAGCCTCTCCAAAGTCTCAGCCAGAGGTCTCTTTATTACCTCTGTTATGTTTTTTTAACTAGTGCTAGTGTGGGATGGTGCATTCGGGGGATACAGAAAAGGAACAGGAGCTCTATTGTAACAGACATTCTCTTTCAAACCTCCCCCAAAGTTTGTTTTAAACCCCAGACCAGCACAAAATTTCACCGTTTATTACAGTACCGGAGGTAGCTAATCTAAAAGAGGCAGGGTTGCAACCCCTCTATATAGAGTTATGCAAAGTAGAATATGCATCTGATTGAATACAGCTGCAAAGTATTTGATTGGATAGAGCAGCACATCGTGCGTTTAGTTAAGTCAGTGAGGTTGGGTGGAACTATGAGGTGACGAGGGCAGTACTACAAAGACAATGGTGTATTTTGAGAAAACAAAGAGCCAGTATTTCATTACCATGGTTCCTTTCGAAAAAGTTAGTTTTTGGGGTTTATCATATACTGTCCTTGCTTCCCAGAGCCTATGTATTTTCTCCCAGTTATATCAACATTCCTTGGCCTTCTAAATATTTTATAGCTGACCTGACAGGGTTTATTGGCCCTCAGGTCCCTGGAAAGGCAATAGAAAAGGGTGATATTTTGCTTTGCTTACTTGTCTGAACTGGAGCCATATTGGCTACCTCTCAGCTATGCTAGGAATTGAAGTTAGCAATTTGTATGTGCAAAGCTGTGCTCCCACTAATGCTGGCTGGGGAATTCTGGGAGTTGGTCCACACATCTTAAAGTTGCCAAGTTTGAAAAACATTGCACTAAGTTATCCTCCATTCATAAGAAAAGAACAGGACAGCTGGGAAATCCCAAGAGAACATCATGAACCTAACTTCCAACAACCGACTAATCCTGAAGATCATCTTGTAAAAATCTCTTCTGCTTAATTTAGCCCATCTTTACCTTGCAGGGCAGGGAAGGAAGCAAGTATCTGAAAAATGTTTGGATCCAGGCCAAAGTGTTTGTCCTATAAGGCACCTACTTTTCTGCATTGTGGATTGTTATTGTTGAGAGGATAATAATTGAATTCATAATTTAACCATAGCAATGCACCCAGCCAGTAGGATGACTTTGGGCCAACCACTGTCTGTCACCCTAACCTATTTCACAGGAATGTTGTGAGGCTAAAATGGAACACAGAAAACCACACGCACTACCTGGAGAAAGATAACAATAAACAAAACTGTAAATAAATGAAAACGTTAAGCACTCTACCTTGACTGAAGCAGTACGAAACAGGCCGGCTTTCAGATTCATATTCTCAGTTCTTCTATGACTTATTCTATGCATGAGAATCTGCTGCATTCATTAAATGCCTTCGTGGAGCTTGCCACCATGTTCCTGAGAGTTGCATTTTATAAAACATCCATCAGGATAGTGGTCCTACATTCACCAAAAGAAATCTCCAGCTGAGCTTGAACTTCTGCTATAAATGGTAGTGCCACCTAGTGTCAAAATTAGAGACTCAGATTTTAATTCCTCCACGTTGCTACTATAGATGGCGACTGCAAATGGAGCGGCCAAGGAAAGAAGGAAGATCGTCGGTATTCACACTTTTACACCCTCGTGAATCTGAAGGGAGAAGATTTTACTTAATTTTTTGTAACATCTTTTTCATCCAGGGAAACCCAAGATTGTAGTTTTGCTTTGTCTTGTTTTCTTAAATCCCCAGGGCTTTGTGACCTCATTGCCATTTAATGATAATACATTCCAGTACTTCACTCAGTTAAATACATACATTAATCATATTTAACTTTGTCGGGAATAATCTGGATTCTCTTTTTGTAACACAATATACAATATATGACAATGGGTTCACAATAATATTAAATCCATGTCCCCCATGACCAGAAAATAAGACCACAGATCTACGCTCTTCTGAGAATATGGTCTATTGAATTGAATGGAGTTCATTTCTGAGCACACACAGATGTAAAACTGTCTTCATTAAAATATATACAATGTTGTATGCATTTTTTAAGGAAGAAGCCAATGTCAGGCTTGGTGGTTAACTAACCACATAAAGTAAAAAAAAAAAAAATAGTAATATGTTTATTAGGACAAAATGATAAGCAAGCTTTCCCATTCCTTCCACAACTCTTTTACAAGATGGGCATCAAAACTGATTTTTATTTTTATTTTTTTAAAAAGGCCAGTTCGTTAAAGAAGAGAAAGCTGAGCATCTTGAGAAATATTTGAAATATGTAAGACTTAAAATGAACTGTAGGCTGTGTAAAACAGTTTTTTGAAGGTTAGATCATCCTATGCATAAAACTGATTTCAGATGCTGCCAAGATTTACCACAGTGGGTCCTTCCAAATATTCTTGAATTAATTCCCAGTGTCCCTAATCATTTGGGATGGGTGGTGAGGGTCCTGGGAGTTGTAGTTCAGCAGCATAAGGAAGGCTATAGGTTTCCCAATCCTGCTACTCTAGAATACACAAACCATGTCTTTTCACCATGAAAAATAATTTTAAAAAAACTTTCAGGCTTTCAATTTTTTTAAAGAAGAAAAACAGGCTTACACCCAGATATTTATGCAACTCTCTTATTATCCAGAGATACCTGCAATGCTATTTTGTCTAATTTTCCTCAACAGAGGAAAGGAGCAGAGGGAGGAAATGTAGTTTTGTGTCATTCCTGTCTCTGGAAAAGAACTGAATCATGAATGTAATTCAAAGGGTTTCTTTATTTCTACAACCTACTCTGACGCCTACAAGATTACTAAGAGCCACAGTCTACATGTTTGCTTGTTTTCTCCTTTGTATTTCACCTCCCTACTTAGACGATGCTCAGTCTGGCTAAGATTAATGCAAATAATGCAGACCATTGGGGGGGATGGGTGGCATACAAATTTAATAAATAAATAAAATAATATTTGAAAGGAAGACAACCTTGAATTTAAATCCATCCTTTTCCCTGTACACAAACACAGATGAAGTTTAGACAGAGGAAAAACTTACCTCCCTGTTTTACTCAGTGAAGAGACCCTCCCTTCCCTTTTAAAGATAAATTATCTGGGGGAAAACTAAGCCTTCCTGTTGGATCAAGGCAGAACAGCCTTGCAATACAAGCTCTGAACTCCTTTCATGGAGTCTGTGGCAGAACCTTACAGCTGTTGAGTTTGGTTTACAACCTCCTGGAATTTACAACAATACCTCAGTAAGAGACCCAATTCAGTGGTTTAGCCTGGTTGAGATTGCAATCCTACACACCCTTAATTGGGAGAAAGTTCTGTTGAACTCCATCAGTCAGTTATTTCCATGTAGGCAAATTCAGGATTGTAATGTAAACTCCTGAAGCATTAAGAAACTCAGCATCAGGACTTCTGATTCTTCTCAATTATACAGATGTCCCTTCCAATATTAAAGATCTACCTAAAGCACATCAGGCATTCTATATATTTACTCAGAAGAGGGAATGGTTGATTGCGTGCCAGATGATTTGCTTTCCATTATTGACATCATACCGAAAAAAGGCTCTTTTTTGATGTTGGTGAATGAGGAGGGGGACAAAGTGTGGGAGTATACATCGATTGCATTGAGGGTTTTTTTTTTTAATTTGCAGCATACATGTGAACATATGGCTCTGCGTCTCAATTTTTGTTTGTTTGTTTAGTTTATCTTTTCTTTCTATTTTGGTTTACTGTCACAAATGTTTTAATTATCTTGTGCGTTGCCTTTTCAGTTATGCATTGTCTCTGTTCCTTTTTGACTTGGGAGCAATTGCTGAGTTCTTCCGATTTAGAGCTCAGATCTGCTCATCAGTATGGGTGAACATTTGGCATGCATGGCTTTTAATGTAACCTTTCATCTCTTGAAATGAACAGTCCATGGATGATGGTGAAATGGACACCGGGTGGACTATTCTGGCTGACTTTCTGTAGCAGAAACTGTTTCTATCAGTGGAGCAGGAAGGACCAATGTCCTCAGGCCCCCTGCAGCCCCCTCCCCAAAAAATCTGGTCCGAAAATCTCCCCAAATCCCAACTCTTTAGGACAGATTTTGGAAAAAAGGAGGAAGAGTACAAGGGAACATTGATTTTTGCTCCTGGAATCCATTGTACTAGCAGGATTCTAGGAGCAAAAATCAGCAATCCGTACATTAATAGACATCACCATGTCTAGTTAACATTGCAGAATGCATTTCCTGTATCTTTGGCATCTCAATACTCATGGCTATGACTGAGTTTCTAGTAATATGTGTTTGCTTTGGTGGACAACTCTTACTTTATCACATTAGCAGTACTGAACAGAAACAGAGGAACTGGCAGTATGCATTCATTGACAGGCGAAGAGGGGAGGGGCGATCTGGGGATAAAAGTGGGCGCCTACCCTAGGTGTCAAAATGACTGGTTACTGCCCCACCTCCAAATTCTACAGAGGTCCAAACTACCAGTTTCCCCCTGCAAATCTTCTTTTTCAACTCAGGTTCTGGCCAATCTAGTGTCTACCACAAAGGAGAAGAAAACAAAATCCCAAATTATGCAGGCATTTGTAAGTAAGAAGCTGTTTCTCTTTTTAATTTAGAATAATATCAACCTCATAAAGAGTACGGCTGGTTGTTTCTACAAATAAAAGTCCTCAGCTGAAAGGCAAAATATTTTCAAGACAATGTACAATAAGAGTTGGGCTCCCACCCCTTCCTCAAGCCATGTAAAAGCTGTTTTGTGAAATTAAGCTGGAAATATCATAAGTGGGAAATGACCACAGAATAAATAGGAACCTTTCAGAGCAGCAGAAAACATGTGTTATTTATTTTCCTTGTAAACAGAAGTGGCAGATTCAATCAGCAAGAAATATCAGATCATTATGACCATTTTAATCATATCAAAAGGGGGTTCATACATTTTGTTTATGGTGCATTTAACAGCATTTTCAGTTTATCGTTAAGGGAAGTCAATAACCCTTATTTACTGATATGCAAGAGATAAGCTGAAGCATTCCTTTGACTCATGAAAGAAACTGAACTCAAGGTGGAACAATTAAGTGTCTGTTCCATTACCTTTTGCACTCTTCGTAAGCATATGGGAATAATTAAAATGCAGGGCATCTGAAAGATTTACAAACAGAGGTCATAATTCAACATAGAATTAGGCACATGGGCCCAAGGAGTCCTAGGGCAACGACACTCCCTCCTGGCTCCAGACTGTACTGTAGGTGATCTAGGAGCATTTCTACCTCTGGCCGTCTTCCTGGTTTTCATCACTGAACTCCAGCGGTTAGAAAGAAATACATCACCTCATCTGTATCATTACCGTCTAGAAGAGGTGGTTTCTCTTACACCAGCCATACAAATAAGAATCTTTGCAGGTTTTCTCAGATGAACCACCCTGATCTGTTCCAAGGAAAAGAGCAGAACTTGTCTTAACCACTGGTGGTTGGGGTTTCCATCCCGATGCTTTCCTTGATTCAAGAGCACCGAAAAGGAAATGAAAATTAACTGCACATATGAACATACATTTAGACATCCATCTTTCGAGAGAAAATACATTTCAGAGAATGTGCTTCAGCTTAAATGTTCCTACCTTAAGTCTTAAAATAAGGTTAATGCAGAATCGAGAGAGATTTATAACTGAACAAGTACAAAAGTGACAGGACTGGAAATAGACTGATTTTGCTAATCCCCATTTGTTCAAATTCCTATATTTTACAAGTTTTTTTTTTTAATAATAATGAAAAGATATGATTTTTAATAACCCCAATCCAGCTGACATGCTTGCAAAACCAGACCTGTCTGCCTACAACCCTAGCTATATCAGCAATGTAGCCAACTGACAATATTTAACCCATAGTTTATGGGATAAATCCAAGTGTCTGGATTCTCATGACACATTAAAATATAAATGAACCACACATGGGTTGGGTTCATTAAGCACCCTAAACTAAAATGTAGTGGGTTAATTTGTAGCTCAGTTTGACATATAAACAATAATGCTATTGATATTAATGCTTTGGCCGGGGCTAGCAAGATAGCTGGCTGAGTCTGCATAGTCAAATCCAGGAAGGAAGTATGCAACCACAGCGCCTGTTCGCATGTACATTTCTCTTTCAGCTCAACATCCTCATCACAAAACCTGCCTTGGGTGCCTACATTGATGAGAGTGCTTGGCCTTTACAGTTTAATCTTGAATATATCCAAGAGCAAGCCTCAGAAAAGAATGTTCTTGATTCTCCCACCTCTTTCTCCTTCTCATTGGAAAAGTAAAATGGTATCCTTCCTGACCCGGTTTTATGCCATGAGCACTGCAATAGAGCATGCTCTGCCCAGGGAAAGATAGGATCTTCTTTCCTTACTTTGTTTGCAGACAGGCTGTCCACTGAGCTTTCAGATTAGTTCTCTCAAGAGTTGCTGAAACAGGAAAGCATGAAATATACTCCAAAATGATAACTTCAGAGTTTAATTTTAGAGAAGGTATAAAGTGATGGTTATAAAGTAGCCAGCTGAAGTCAAATGCTGCCTTAATGATCACTGTTTTTTAAAAGTCTCTTTTAATTTGCTTTTACAAGAACATGGGCTGGAGGTTGGTGAATGGATATACCCTGCACGTGTGACAGGTTTCCCAGCTTGACAAATTCTCGGTCATTCACAAAGCAAGCAGCCCAAAATATTTCTTTCTGATTAGGCTGGTGGATTTCCTCTTCTATTTTGGTTCCTCCACATCCCAGCTTAAGAATGTCTTCATGTGGCATTTTATATGAAAAGAAATCTGATCTTAAGCAGATGTATAACATTTCATCCTTCAAGGCCCACAATACAGCCCAGGGAATGTTCAGAAGACTTTGTTGGTGGTGGTGGTGTTGCTCACAAGTCAGTCACTAGCCAGGTCGCCTCACAGCGTCTTTCAACACACTGCATGTGTGTGTGTGTCTGTGTGGTCTCCTTAAGTATTTTGCCAATAAGGGTAATTTCTCCCGGCAGCGGAACGTTTCATTATAGAAAATGGGGAACCCTTTTAAGAAAACCACACAGACAAAAATCAGCCAGGGGAAAACTGTCTGTTGACAATACATCATTGTACTGGGGAGAAAAAAAAAACAAGTCATTGCTTTTTGGTCACTAATCCACATATCCAGGACCATTATTTTATTTCCCCACACTTAATAAAATCTCTATCTGAATAGGCCAAAGGTCTGGCTATCCATCCCAGCATCCTTTTGACCTGGCAAGAGTGCTATGATTTCTAAAGCAGAATTGCTGCATGCTTGAATGAATGAACTGGCTCTCTTGTATTCTATGATGATTGAGATCTTATAGAACTGTGGTCTTTGGCTGCACATTAAGGAGTTTTTGAGGGTTTTATTTGCTTACTTGCTTGCTTTAGCACTGGAGGAGGAGCAGTAAGTAGTCTGCAGAAATTTTCAAAACCTTCCAGTCAAAGTCTTCAATCCTCTTTGATTTAGAGACTTTCATGGGACAATCAAAAGGGCATCAAGCAGGAAGACTACTGTCTATTCCTAAGAAGCCCTTGACAAATGCCAGTCAAGTCTCCTATGAATTCAGCTCAACTCTTGGCGTTTTCATGGATATAGTATTTTTATCAGTGGTATAGAAGCAATTTGCCACTGCCTTCTTCTGGAATCTTTTTCCTACTTCCCAGTCTAGCCTACAGCCTGGGATATCCTCGTAATTACCCATCCAAGCGGGAACCAGGTCTAACCCTTATTAGTTTTTGAGTTCAACCAAATTGGCAAGATGCTATTAGCTTTTTGGGCACTAATAAAGAAATGAATATGTATGAGCCAGTCTTTAATGTATTGCACTATCAATGATTATACTATCTAGCATTGACTAGTATCGTAGAGCAAATGTCTTCAGTTTAAGAGTATGCTGATGACTAGATGGGTCTTTACTTATTTTGCTACAAAGTAACCAATTCTATAGGACTTCCCTCTCATTATCTGCTAAAAATCAAATACATTTCAAGGTGCCAAATAAGCTAACCCAGACATCCCCAACTTACCGCCTCCCAGATAGACTGGACTGCAACAACTCCCAGAATTCCCAACCAGTCTAGGCAATGGCTGGGAATTGTGTAGTTTCAGCCCCTACATATCTGAAGGAGGCAGATGGGGGGAAAACTGAGTGAAAAGTTTAAGACTTGATATGAAGAAGACAGTACAGATGAAGACGGAAGATGCCTAAGGAAGTCCACAGACTCAGTCCTACTGTTCTCTGGTATCACAAAACCAAGGATTAACCCATCTTCTTCATCATATTGCTTATCTTTTGTATTGATTTTGAACTTCCCTGTGCTGGGGAATGACTGCAATGCATTTTGATTTGTTTTGATTAGAACTCCCATCATCCATAGCTAGCCTGGTCAAATGCTTTTCCACCCTTGGTGTAGTTCAGTGCAAAAGAAAAATGAACTATACAGGGTTGGTATTTTCAATGATGTATTTTAAATTGAGAGGGAAGAACCTATCTGTAAAGAAATATGTCAAAAAGTATGAACATCATACTATGATGAAATACTGAACTCAGAATGTAGTTTATCTAAGTATTCTGGGAGGGAGCTCAACCTCTTTGGTCATGACAAGGGAAATGATACTGTCCCTCTCTGAGAAGTCAGACTGCAGTGAACAATAGAATTACAAACCCCTCTATTGAAGTTTAAATTCTCATTTAAGGCATAGTTGGCAAATTGGCTGGAACATCAATTCTTACCAAAATGTCTTGGTGAACTGCCAGATTCACACAGTTGAAAAACAATATGTATGATGATTTACTCTGAAATGAAAATGCATCACAGAAAAAGGTAAAACAATAGAATCTGAAATCTGTTAATCCCAGAGAGAGTGTATGACATAACACATAGTGAGTTGACCTCAGATCAGAGGTTCCTATGCTGTCAATTCTTTGAGGCTCACTATGTGCAACAAATGTATTTTCAAGGTCTTATATTTTATAATATGGATGAAAAATTCATATTTGCAGAGCCAAACAATGCCATAAGCTTAAATGAATGGAAGAGATGCTGAAACTATGGCTAACTCATGTATATGTGTCTTTCAGCAGTGCAAGTCCACTTTCCATTTCAGCTACACCCTTTTTTTTTTTTTGGGTCTGGCCACGATTACCTGTGGCATCTGACCCTTTCAAAGTTATGCAGAAACCATGACTTGGAAAATCTGCCTGGGTAATTTTAGGTCTCCACATTGGTCCCTGACTCTCCTTAACAAAGAAACATTGCCTTTGGAGGGCTGGTGTTCTCTGATCAACCAGGTTTTTAAAAAAATTCTTGATCTCCTTTCAGGCTACCTTCCAGCTTAATCATTGGCACAATTTCTGGCTCCCAAATCCTGGGTCCAGCCTGAGAGCTGTCTATCTCAATTGTCATTCCATACATTGCTACCTTACATCAGGCATAGGAAACTTCCAAACTGCAAGCCTGATCTGGGACTTGGAAGGGTCTTTTTCCCTGAGGACTGCATAATATATTTCAAAATGGAGCTTAATTCTTTGCCTACCTCTAATAATGTCATCCAACCCACAGAGAAGGATAGAAAAGGATCCAACACTTAGTTGTAAGTCTAGTTCCTCCCCCCCCCCAATGCTTTATACATAATCTTCTGATTATTTGTCAAGAATTTTTTAGCAACTCATCTGTGATATGAATTTTGAAAGAGGCATTTCTCTACTCACCAGTGAAGTAGGCCAAATTTTGCAGGAATTTGTTTATTTATTTACCTGCTTCAATCCCAAGAGATGCTAGGCAAAATACAGAAAGTAATTTCAGCTATTTTAGAGGTGGGACACTTCTTCTGGGAGATATACTTCACTAAAGATCTTTCATTCTTCCCATCAGCTACTGCCACCAGTATTTCTCTCAAAAATACCTACTCTGAAGGGCATAACATTACAATGATACAGTGGCTACCATTAGGTGATTCTTCCATGGAGGCATAATTTTCTTCCAGAATGTCCCTCACAATAATTTTCCCTCTATGAAAGAATGGTAACTACAAGGTGATATAAGTTCTAAAGGAGATAAAATTTTACTTCACCCCTCTCCAATATATGGACCTTCCAATCAAACAGTAAAAGAGAAGAGACAATTATCCCTTTTCACTCTTGGCTCCTTCCAAATTTGGGACATACTTCCAATTAATTAAGATTCCAATTAAGATCCTTCCAAATATCCCTAGGAAAATGAAACTAATAGTGGCTGTACCTAGAGTTCAGACTATCACAATGCATCACTCATGAATGCATACCACTGGCTTTAGATAACTGACGTGGGTTATGAAATATCTACATGACTGGGGTCATTCCGGTAAGATATCTCCAGTGGAAAGTATGTGACAGGCTCCCTTCCAAGCTATGAATTCCTGAACCAGATCTGGAGATACGTCATATATTCATTGCTAAGAAAAGAAATAACACTCCTGTCCCTATCCCAAAATCATTATACTTAATTGCATATCCTACCCTCTCCATAGAAGAGATATATCATGTCAGATTCCTTCTACCCCAGTGTAAGGGGACAGATTATGGAGTCCTTGGGGTTCTCTGATTCCTGCTTCAAGTATTGGACAATCCCACAGATTCCACAGGGATCTTTGACATGGGAAACAGAAAAAGTGCCTAGAGGTAGAAGTAAACAGGAAAAAGAAGCATGATTATTTCTGTTATAGGGTTTATTTGCTGCTCAGCCACAGGCATGTACAGGCCCGGAAAAGGAGGGTCTTCAAGAGAGCTGAACATATTGGTACACATACCTTCTGGGCAGCAGCTTCAGGAACTGGGAGAAGACCTGCTCATGCCTATTGGTGCCCATCCCAGTGCCCTACTGGAATGGAGATGTTAGTACCCACCACCAATGGTCTCATCACTGACTGGTTTTTATTTGTTTGTTGGTTGATTTTGAAAGAGAAAGAGTTAAAAATTTTCTTGGGGTGGTAACACTGGATGAGTTAAGATCACTGTTAATGATATATATGAGGTGAAAGGACTGAATATGTAAGGGAGACCATGTCTTCCCACAAAATCAAAATCAAAATCAAAATCAAAATCAAAATCAAAATCAAAATCAAAATCAAAATCAAAATCAAAATCAAAATCAAAATCAAAATCAAAATCAGCAGCAGCAGCAGCAGCAGCAGCAGCAGCAGCAGCAGCAGCAGAAGAAGAAGAAGAAGAAGAAGAAGAAGAAGAAGAAGAAGAAGAAGAAGAAGAAGAAGAAGAAGAAGAAGAAGACCTTGAAGCCTTCCAGTGAAAGTTTAAACCTGCCTTTTGGTTCTTTTATAAACTTGAGAGAGTGACCGTTTCAGAAACACAAATCTTTATCAAATTGTCTTGATCTTCAGTATGCTTTTAAAATTATTTTGCTTCGCTCTAGGGCTGGGATAGGGTGACATTTGTTATGTCTCGCAGGTTGGCTTTGCCCACTAGCAAATTTCATCTGATTTTGGAAGAGAAAAATGACCTCCAAAATTACCTACTGTTAAACGACTGATAAAGCAAAGACAGAACAGTAGACAAAAGAGGGCCTAATAGAGGGTTTATATTTTCAACGTATCTGGATAATGTCTCCTGGCAGGGAGATACAAGTTCAAGTTAGAACTCTCCATGGGCAGAAGTATAAGAACTGAATAATACACAGTTGGCATGTGTTGGGCAGTCAATGTAAAATCACTACATATTCACTACCAATAAACTTCAGAATTGTTTCTATATGTTGTTAAGCATAGGCACAGAACCTTTTGCACCAGCAACAACCACATGATCTGATTGCCTGGTCTCTTGCAAGACCATCTTTTTAGCCTGTGGAAATCACCCCAAGGGAGTTTTGATAGCTGGAGTTCTACAGGGTTAGGCTATCTGCTTGCTGTCATTCTGACTTCTACTCTGATGTAGAGATTCCTTCATTCCTCCCCACACTTCTCTTCCTTTCAGAGATGGAATTAACTTTAGGATGGAATTGCCTCCAGAAATTGTCCCTTCAGTATTGTCCAAAGTGTTGTGCAGTGCACAAACAGCAGCCTCTAAAACCTTGGATTCAGCCCCCACAAAAGTTGCCCTCCCACAGAAAGAGAAAATTAGTGAGTACATAGGGAATAATTTTACCAACTGAATTTGGCTTTAATTCTCCTTAAGTCCTATGTCATTTTTGGTCTCCCCTGGCCTCTTTCTTTGTGCTGGACCCTCCTGCTTTTGGGCATATGGTCCCAAACATGCCACTCAAATGCCAACTATCTGACATTTAAAAAAAAAAGACACACATTCATGTTTTGGTGACTGTTGAGATTCATTTTCTGGGCAATCCTGCAGTGACTGCAGGCTACATTTATACTATAGTATTTGACAAATGTTTTAGAGTAGGGGAACATTATGGAGTACAGAAGAATGATTCAGTGGTACAAGTTGCTTGTTGCTCTGTAGTTCTAGGTTGCCTACTAGTGTAAACGTTTAGAAGGATTTGGAGAAAAACAACAACAACAACAAAAGATACTTCCTTCCAATCAGAAGTCTTATCCACTAATAGAGGAAATCTGAGAGAATGAATAATTACAAGGTTTCTCTTCCCTGACCAAGATAAATACCACTCACACTATGGCACCTGAAGCAGGCTCTATGCTGGCTTCAGAATACAACCAGTGCAATTTTCCTAAAGTCCTACATCGATTTCTTTATGGTGGTCAAAGGCCAAACTAAAGATACTATATTGTACCATAATCTATTTCCTGGAGCTCTGAGTGCCTATAATACATAAATGGAAAGGTTCAACATACTGTTGTAGGCTTTCATGGCTGGCATCAATGAAGCAGTGATGAGCATTCAGGCTGAATGGCCATGGTCTAGATTTATTTTGGTCTGAGGTTTCACCAGCAGCTGTTGCTGGCATCTTCAGAGGCAGAGTGAGTTGCTTTGTGATATACCTCTCAGTAACTCACAGGCAAATGAAATGAACTGACTGGACTCTTGTATCTGAACCTGGCTAGCTGCCCTCTAATTGGTCCATTCACAGTAACCCAAGAAAGCTGGTTCCTGATTGGTTCCTCATCTGATTGGTCCATTTTGAAGAAATTCCAAGAATATCGGTTCCTGACTTGCCTATCCTTGATCCAGGCTGCTGATTGGTTCTTTGTGTAGGTAGGCTTCTGATTGGTTTTGTTTTGGAGAATTCCAAGGCAACTGATTCCTGATTTGACTTTTTTCGAGCCAAGACACTGCTAGGTGTTCTTTCTGGTAAGGTTGCTGCAGATTCTTTTTGATTAGATAAGGGCTGTTTAATCTTAGTGTAACATAAAGCTAGGATCCATGCTTTACTGATTTTCAAACTCTCCTCCTTTCTGTAGAAGTTGTTGGAATGTTTATGGATCTTGATGGCCTCTTTATATAGTTGCACATAGTAGTTTGATGTGTCTGCCAGCACCTGTGTGTCTTCAAATTGGACCTTATTTAGCCTAATAGCTAAATAAATAAATACACCAGTATATTTTTCACCTCTAGCGGGAGGATGTTTTCCATCAAGTTCATAGACTGGAAGATATTCAGAACAAAAAAGCCCATCTTCTCTGTTCTCTTATATTTCTGCTCCATTGCCAGGATTCTGGGACAATGCCAAAATTTCTAAAAATGAAAAGAGTCTTCAAGTCTCCACAGTCCCAGAGGATATATGACCACATGGAACGTGCCTTGTTACATGAAAAGATTCACTCAATGTGGAAAAATCTAGCCCTAACAGACAAGCAGTCACTCCATTTGCACCTCTAAGTTAGCAATAAGATGACAGGTCCAGACTGGAACAAGATTGACAATCTGATTCACAGAAAAATGGAGAAAAAGATGGAATATGTTGCTCAGAGGCAGAAAGTTTGCTAAATACCTATACAGCTGCTCAAAACCAACACTTGATGCTATACAAACGGTCATCAGTCTCATTGATTGTCCACTCAGTAAGGAGGAGACATCGGTTCTTGCTAAAGGAGGGAACTGCAATTGTTCCTTTCTGGTGCCTACTGAGGATATCATCTCAAATGTTGAAGCAGCTACTCAATACTTTCTGAATAATGCTGCAGAAGAAATCAGATATGAGATGGCCAGAATTTTATGAAAATCCCAGAGACATGGCCTTAAGGAATCTCAGTGCAGAACAGAACATCATTATTCTGCCAGCAGGTAAAGGGAACACTACAGTCATTATGAAAATGGAGGATGATCAGTATAAGATCCAGGACTTTCTAAATCCTGCAACTTACAAGAAAATCAAGCATGATCTGACAACAAATATCCTATGGAAAACTAATCATCTTATTAAGACCTTATCAATCTTACCTGATTTGCACAAAAGCCTCTATAAAACTGAAGCCTTTCCATTTTGTCTGTATGGGTTACCTAAGATCCATAAGGAGTCTGTGCCATTACGTCCAATTGTGAGTGCCATTTGTTCCCCTACATACTACATTGCCAAACAGTTAACAGCTCTTTTGTGAACACACACTGGATTAATGTTAATACATATCAAGGACTCAACTCACTTCACTGAGAAACCCAATAAGCTCAATCTTTGACAGGATGATAGATTGAGTAGTTTTGATATGGTCTCACTCTTCACCAAAGTGTTGATTAAGGAGACACTGCTATATATTAAGAAAGTCTTTCCTAAGACAATCACCAACCTCTTCCATTACTGCCTCACAACTAGCTACTTCCAATGGAACCATGAATTTTATGAGCAAACTGAGGGAGTTGCCATGGGGAGCCCGCTGAGCCCAGTCCAAATTTCCACATGGAGAAATTTGAACAAAGGGCACTGGATACTGCACCCGTAAAGCCATCCACCTGATTCCACTGTGGATGACACTTTCATGATCTGGAATCACGGTGAAGAAGAACTCAAGAAATTCCTAAAACATCTGAATAGCATTCATCCTAATATTCAATTTATGATGGAAGAGGAGAAGAATGGCAAATTTGCATTCTTGGACATTCTGATCATTTGGAAAGGGATTCAACAACTAGGACACAAGTATATTGAAAGCCAACACACAGAGATTGCTATCTACATCACCCCCACCAAAAGAGAAACATAATCAAAATTCTTAGTGACCATGCCAGATGCATCTGTGAGCCTGAAAGATTAGCAGATGAGTTGGGACATTTTGATACTCTCTACAAGCTAATGGGTACTCTACTGGTAAGATCAGGCAGGCAATGCAATCCAACAATAATAAATACACATCCAAAGACAAATCACCTCCTATAGGGGATCTTCCCTATATTGAGAAAGTCACAGGCCGTATTGGTAAACTATTAGAGAAACACAGCCTAAAAACAATCTACAAACCAACGGAGAAGATTCAAAACATCAGTCAGTCTCCCAAAGATGGCAGAAATCCACTCTCATCATAAGGGGTCTACCACTGATGGAGGGAAGACATACAGAATTCCTTCTTTGCTGACCACCATCCCTGACCAGAAGTCGTTGTGATAGGTGTTGATATGGATAAATTTAAAAGAGCATTAGACAAACCTTTAAGGATAAGTCTGTCAGTGGCTAGTATTCAAGATGGCTGTACATTACCTCCAGTATTGAAGACTGTAAGATGTTTGGTATCATTAACTGGGAGATTGGCTCAAGAGGACTGATGCAGTTGAGTTCATGTTTTGCTCATGGTTTTCCAGAGGCATCTGGTTGAGCCTTTAGTCTGATCCAGCAAAGCCTCTGTATTCTTACAAACAAACAAACAATAGAAATATTTTTCATAAAGGACTCAACATTGCATATTTTCTATTCTTGCAAGCCACTGGGAGCTTTGACAAGTTCAGTGGCATACAAATTCAGTGAATAAATTCAGTGAATAAATTAAATTAACAATAGAAGTACACTCTATAAATTGCCTTGAGATCTTTAATTCCTGCCTGTCGCCAGGACTTAAATGAAACTAAGCTTATAAACAAGCAGATGATTAATACCGGCAATGCAGTCTTCCAGTCCCAGTAACTTCATATTGAAGCAACCTTCTGGTTTTAATATTTGGCATGTATGCATGAAATAATTTATTGCTATTTCAAAGCTATTTCAACTGTTCAACATTTGTTGGTTTGCTGAATGAAGGAGAAAAAGGAGCTTCTTTCATGGAAACATTAGTTCTTAATTTTAACATTTCCTTATTTTTAAGAAATTGGGATTTGATGTGGCAATAAACCTTAGAAACATTTCTAAGTGGATAAATATTGTAAGCAGGTGAGGGTTTGTTTGTTTTTTAACATGATTTCAAAACTCTGGAAAAGTCCCATATTCATGTGACTAAGGAGTCCCATAAATTCATGTCCTTACAATTTTTAAATGCCAAAAATCTCCATATAATAAATTATCATTTAAGTGGATTATGTAGGGTTTAAGCAAGATCATGTAGGGTTAAACCAAACAAGGTCTTTGGACACTTTTCCTGTGGCTGTTCTTGACTCAGCAAAGGTGTCCATATATTTTGTGCCTCCAGGCATCCACCACAAGATGTTGACACATCGGTCAGTCCATTTCTGGGCAGCTGGATTAAACAGACCGTCAGTTGGCTGTTGTAGAACTCTAATCCACTCCCAACACTGGACTGTCTCATCACATTCATGTGTAGACATGCATAAGCACAAGTTGTGTCCACAAAACATACAGTACATCAATGGGGTCACCGCTGCATTTGCAGAAAACATTAAGCTTGCATAGGATTTTTTTTTCTTATGGTTTTACACATTGTGCAACCCAGGCCACATGGCTAGTTTATGGTTCAGTGCATTGGGCCAACCTAGAAAATGGCTTAATTCACTAACCTGATTACTGTAGCCACAGTAAAAAGATGGAATTGTCATTTACAAAGATAATGAACAATACTTCCAGGACTGCCAGGTAACCTCACAAATATGAGTGCCTCAATTCATGGTTTTTCAAAACTCTGACTTAACAGCCCAGATCCTCTTCTGTCTTATTTGTTTCATCTATTTAACCAGGCGGTCGGGGTGCTAAAAGTGCCCTTGGTTTCTTATCTGGAATCACATCTCATTCATCACATGACATAAACCTGCAAGCGTGCAATGTGATTGATTTAAACATGGCTAACCCACTTCTCCATTTCCAGCTCTTATAGAAACCATAAGCTCACAGTGTAAAGCAAATGGATTTTGCCACAAAGCTCCTTCCTACTGTCACAATCTGGGGATAAGAGTAAAGCAAAAGATACAGGAGTCAAAGAGACCCAATCAAGAAAAATACTGTTTTAGAGTTCTCTGGCCTTATCTGCAGGCAGAGAAACTGAGGGAACATTTCACTCAATTTCTCTCTCAAGAGGAGAAACCCTTCTGCCGTTTCTCATGTCTGCAGCTCCTGTCTTATTTCCTGCTGCTTTTATTTGGTAGAAGGGGGTTGTGATGGAGGTGGTGGTTAGTTTGGGGATGCTAAAAATAACTGGGTTAGTAGTCTGCCCATCACTTTGTTTCTTCTGTAATGCTCCCCACCCAGAGCTGAATGAGTAGGGGAGGCAACCTCCTAAAATTAATGTTGGAGAATATTCAGAACCAATCTAAGATATTCCATGAAGGTAAGAAGTTCAAAAATCCCAGAAAAAAAATTCTCTGAAATACATTATGAGAGAAACTGTAGACCCCTTTTACATTTTCATATCCCTGGACTTTTGTTTCACTTGGGAACGAATAGTAAGGAAGTGAAAGGTGTAGTGTTAAAAGCTGTAGAAAAATTATGTGGGTGATATTCTGAGAACTGCTTTATTCTTCAATTAATAATCAACATATTTAGCCCACATTAATAATCAACATATTTAGCCCACAAAAGCTCCTGGTGCAGCTAACAATACAACATATATATGTGTTTGTATATTAAAATTACACAGAATTGTGATTTTCAGAAAAACAAGTGCAGTGATTTGGGTCATAGTTTTCTCTAAATTTTGGTTTTTTGACAAAAAAGAAGAAAACCTGTCATTTCTAATTTTGGGCAAGTGTAGACTAATATAACATTCTTCCCCAAAGCATTGTGACTGAAAAGCTCTCAGTGAACTGCTTTCTGTGATTTGAATGCAGCCCTGTCAACATTTGGCTTTATTCCTCTGCCTCCCACTTCTGCTCATCTTAATGTGGTATAAACAAAACTTAGTGTTGTATAAAGAAACGACACTACATGTAGTAACTTTCTGGAGATTCAGCATTTGCTTTTCTCAGTGCTCCGGAATTTCAAAGCCTCATGATGGTTCTGTTTCAGAACATATTGAGGGATCCTACTTTGCCTTATGGAGTCATAGAATCATCTAGAAGCCTCCAAATTCACCTCAGGATACTGGACTCAGCCAAAACAGATGTATATCTCTAAATTAAATGTGAGCACCAGTACTTTGAGCGATGCTTGGAAATGATCTTGAAATTAGTGTACCTATTTAAAGTCTGAAGGGATAGATCCTCTATCCAGTCTCTGGAAGGAATTTCCTTGTATTAGCTATAATTTCCAGAAAGTTCTCTGAGCCAATCCCATGTACAGTTCACTACACTTGTTCAAAAATATTTGTAAGGGCATGGATAATTGTGGCCAGATTCTCAGTGTGGGAGTGGCTTTAGCTAAAGTACCAGGCAAAGTTGGTGAAGTGTGCTACATGCCATGGAAGCCACTTCAGACTCCAAAGATAAGAATTAATCAAATGTAATTGATGCAATCAAATCAAATAACATCCATAAACTGCACATCTGATCCTTAAGGAGGAGTACAACATCATCCTAAACTGAGTGACCACCTTGCAACTCACACTAACTACCAACAGCCTCTGTGGGGTATCTGAACTAAGCTTTAGTTGATTGGCTTTCCTGCAGCTCTGCATTGGTTTCAGGAACTCATTCAGCATCTACAACTTCAACTGAATCAGTTGACAAGCCTAAACACTGATAATCTCTCATCTGAAATCCTCACATGGCTTCATTCAGAAACTTGGTATAAATTCTAAAGAACATGGGGGGGGGGGGGGCAGACGGTGGAAATAAAGCCATGGAGAAGATCATAGCAGAGCTTCCAGGGGGAAGAGCTGTAGTATCCCAGCACCACCTTCTGGAAATGGTCAGATCAAACACCACACATTTCCTTAGTTTCATTCTTCTTTCCACTGAATGTAACAACTCTGACTTCACCACTGGGAAGTTAAAAACAAATCTTCTGTTCTTTTGAAAAAGCCTGTCCTGAAGGAGGATCCAAGGAATTGTTGTGGGTGGGAAGGTTTCCTTCATCTTTGCCAGATTAGTTTTCTAGGAGGATCATTGCTGAGCACTGCAAAAAAAAAAAAAAAGCAGCTTTTAATTATGAAACCATTCTTTGTCTCTACTGTCACCTATTGAACATTGAAAAATACTTAGTACATTGATTCCAAATTTTGCACTGTTGAAATCAGTGATAATTTAGTTTGCATAGCTTAGCAAGATTTGTCATGGGACTTTATCAGTCTTTAATTCCCAAACCCCAAGATTTAAACTGATCAGTTGTCATTGACTTATTTAGAGCTAAGGTAGTTGCGAGAGAAAGAGGAGTTTGGCATAAAATCCAAAAGCAGAATTCTTCTCCCTCTTATCAACCTTTACGTACCAAGCATTATATAGCACCTCTCATAAACTGTAGAACGAAGATGTCATGCTTGTAACTGGCTGGCAAAGCTTCATCTCTTTATGAATTATTATTTACCTTCATCAACAGATACAACAAAACAATACACATATATTCTAAAATAGAAAGGAAACAGAGAAGGCTTTCTGGGCTGGATTTATCTCTAGGTGCCTTGGACTAACCATAAGCCCTTGGATAAGCTTACAGCAAACAATAGTTATTTAACTTTTCCCTGTTAACATAAAGTCCTGTATAGAGGTAATTTCCTACAGGTTTGCCAAATCACTTCCTTGTATTTCTGGACACTACTGGAACCCATCAATATATTAAAGATTTCAGGGACAGAGATGGACAACTAACCAAACTTTCCATCTCACAAGTAGATGATACCAATTGCCATCTAAATCTCCTAGGGCCTCTGTTCATCTCCATCGCCCACTAAAGAGGAATGATTCGTGAGATGGATGGAGAAAATGGCCCTTGAGTTTGTTCCTGCCACTCTCACTCACTGGCTGCATAGACATTACAGTGTCACCCAGCATAGTAGGGAACAGCCCTAGTGGTCAGAAAATGACCACCACCTTTTTCAGTATCCCACTTGATTGAGCTGATGATAGATTTTTCTTATGAATGTGAATGTCTACTCCAGGCTCTGCACTGGCACACACATAAATCAGTGGCTGCCTGTCTATGTTCCCTGTTGTAATAGTTTCAGAGATTTTCACCATTTCTTCTGGAAAAAATAAACAATTTATATTTTAATTTAAAATACATAGCTGAGGACCAGAGCTGGAGGACATAAGATGACTATGGTTCTGTGCTTCAGCATTCATAACAGAATAGCTAAGTTATCTACTTAACAAAAGCCTATCTTTCCTGCATTTCTTTTAACAAGTTCAATATGGCTAACAGTAAAGATTATATAAAATAAAACCTAAACTTAAAAAAAAGTTATTTAACAAGAAAAAAAGTAGAAGGGGAAAGTGCAGAAATCAAATCAATTAAGAACAGGCAATTAAAAAAAAATTCCTCCAGCAGGCATCTCACCTGGCATCCACCTTCTAACCCCGGTATGCAAGGTTGTAATAAATTTGATAGTGCCACTTCCTGCTTCTACAGCCTAATGGCATGGTGACTAGAATATTCTGCCCTTCTGAAACAGAAGAGTTTTGAAATGGGAAATAAACCAAGTAAACTTTTATCATGGCAAGTAAGGGAAAAGCAAAGGAGAAACATGATATTAAGAATTCAGCATAAAGACAATATGATACAAAATGAAGAACAGATTCAAAAGATTTTTCAAAGTTACTATGGAAAGTTATATAAACAAAGTCCAGAAAATGTAAATAAAATGGAAGAATATTTGAAGGATTGCAAAATAATGAAGTTTACAAAGGAAATGAAAGAAAACTTAAATGAAAGGATAACACCAATGGAAATTGATTGGGTGATAAAAGAAACTAAATTAAATTCTGCCCCTGGTCAAGATGGCTTCCCTTATGAATTCTATAAAACTTTTAAAGAAGAATTATTAATTCCGTTACAAAAAACCTTAAATACAATTCTGGAAGAAGGGAGAATGCCAGAATCTTGGAAGGGAGCGAATATTACTATAATTCTGAAACTGGACCGAGACTTAACATTAGTGAAAAATTATAGACCGATCTCTTCATTGAACTGTGGTTATAAACTATTTGCTGCAAGTCTGGCAAGAAGATTAAAAAATCAGTTAAAAAATTATATACATGTAGATCAATCAGGATTTTTGCCCAATAGACATTTAGCTGATAATGTAAGAACGGTATTAAATGTTATTGAGTATTATGAATATCATCATCAACAAAAATTGGCTTCGCTTTTCCTTGATGCTGAAAAAGCATTTGACAACATATCTTGGAGTTTTATAATTAGTTATGAAAAAAAGAGGAGTCGGAGCTAAGTTTGAAAGAGCGTTGGAAACAATTTATAGTGAACAAACTGCAAAACTAATTATAAATGGACAATTGACTCAGAATATAGTTATACAAAAAGGAACCAGACGAGGTTGCCCTTTATCTCCATTAATTTTTATTATAGTTTTGGAAATTTTATGTCAAAAAATTAGAGATAATGAAAATATAGAAGGATTGAAAATTGGGAAACAAGAATATAAGTTGAGAGCATACGTTGATGATGTGGTATGTATTTTGGACAACCCAATAGATACTGCCAAAAACTTACTGGAAGAAATTAAGAAATTTGGTCAAGTGGCAGGTTTTGTTATTAATAAAGATAAAACGGATGTAATTACAAAGAACATCTCAAAAGAAGAAACAGAGGAATTGGAAGAAATATTGAAGATTAAAATAGTTAAGAAAACAAAATACTTAGGAATAAATTTAACTTCCACAAATAAATCTCTTTTTGAAGAAAATTATATGAAAAAATGGAGGGAAATAAAACAGGATATTATTAAATGGAGTAGACTGAAATTAAGTTTATTAGGAAGAATGGCATTAGTGAAGATGAATTTATTGCCTAAAATGAATTTTTTATTTCAAACCATACCAATTATAAGGAATGAAAAAAAAATTATAGAATGGAAAAGAGATATTTTGAAGTTTATATGGGATAATAAAAAACCAAGAATTAGTTATATAAATTTGATTGATTTAAAAGAAAGAGGAGGATTTGGTCTCCCAGATTTGCAAGTGTATTATGAATCAGCCTGTCTTACTTGGATTAAAGATTGGATTTTACTGAAGGATGCAAGGAAATTAGATTTGGAGGGCTTTAATAAAATTTATGGTTGGCATGCATACCTTTGGTATGGAAAAGAAAAAAAAACATCAAATATTTTTAAAGAATATCCCAAGACAGAGTATTTTTAGAGTCTGGAAAAAATACAAAGATAGACTAGAAATTAAAACACCAATGTGGCTGTCCCCCAAAGAAATTCAATCTAGTTGTATGAAAAATTTAGATACCACATGTTTGAAATACAGAGATATTTTGATTAAATATAATGGGAATTATAAAATGAAAACACAGGGGGAATTACAAATAGATTGGTTTAAATACCATCAATGGAATGCAGTCTGTCAGCAAGATTTAAAAGAAGGATTTCAAAAAGAGGAATAGGAATTTGAAAAAGTTGTTAAAAGTGAGGAGAAAATTATGTCAAAAATATATAGAATTTTGCTGTTATGGAAAACAGAGGAAGAAAATGTAAAACATTATATGATCAAATGGGCACAGGATTTAGGACATGATATTATGATGGAAAGGTGGGAAAGATGGTGGGAAAAAGATATAAAATTTACAGTATGTCAAGATATAAGAGAAAATAGTTACAAAATGATGTACAGGTGGTACCTGACCCCAAGTAAATTGGAAAAAATGTATAAAAAAATAGAGGTTAAATGTTGGAAATGTGGGGAGAAGGGTGCCTCCTTTTTTCACATGTGGTGGAGTTGTAAGGAAGTGAAAAAATTATGGGATATTATACATAAACATATAGAAAAGATGATTGGAATGAACTTTGTTAAAAAGCCAGAATATTATTTGTTGGGGATGCTTGATGAAAAAATTAAGAAAAAATCGTGGAATTGTATTATGTATGCAACAGCACCCGCAAGAATGATTATTGCTCAACATTGGAAGTCTGAGAAGATTGAGAATTGGGAATTACAATGGAAGAAGAAATTGAAGCACTTCAAACAAATGGCAAAGATAACAGCGTGGATTAAAGATAAGACTTTGGAGAAATATAAAGAAGATTGGATGGAATATAAACACTGGATGAGAAAACAGAACCGAACCCTAGATAAATTCCCTAAAGAATGCTAATTAAAAAATTACTTTGGTGTTTAATAATTTAAGAAGCAGAATAGAAATAGCATCTTATTTACATATATATTTGTTTTTACTGTTAGAATACTGGAAGTCAAATCTGTCTATTATGTAATAATAAAAATTTATATGAAAAAAAAAGAATATTCTGCCCTTCCTTCTGTCTTTGGGAGATAAATCAATTTTTTACAAGATAAACACGAATTTAATGTTATTTTTAAGAACTGTGTTTTTATAAAAAACTTTTTCAACTAAAGAATTAGAATTCAGGTTTTCAGTGTGAAAGAAGATAGTTACAGAGCTGTCCAGATCATGGTAATACAACAGTTTGCATGTTGATTAAAAAAATGCAGTATGAAATGCACTAATCTAGACAAACTACAAATGAAAAGCCCTCTGCCCAGATCTCTGAGGTGACTGGAGAAAATATTATAGATCTCAAGAAGTTTCTAAAGAAAAGGTTGTATCTTCATGTCCCTTTGGCTGCCTGGGGGAGGTACTATGCTAAGCAAGAGTATCTGCCTTTCTCCTTTTAAAGCAATCAAGTGGTGTCCATAGGGGGCAAGGCAAGGGGAGCAAATATGTCAGATGTCAGAATGCAAATACATCACTGCATCATGTCTGTGATGATGCCACCATGCACATGTTAACGTATCATGATTTACTGATCTAAGTTATAGCATATCAAACATAAAATGATTTAAAAAAAAAAAAAAGTATATAGAAAAGCCTGAAGCAATTCATAGCGTATGAGAGGCACCAGGTAATTTCTATAAGCCACGGCTATTGTTAGAAATTTAGCAACCTTATTGGAAGCAACTGAAATGTTATTGCCTAGGAGAAAAACGATAACCTTCTGCTCAGAAGAGCAATTAAGATTTCTAACAATTGGTGTTATGAGTTCTGTCCTCCATTTATTGTACAGATGGCACTCTAGCAGTCCATGTGAAAGATTCAACTTCTATATCAGAGCATAGCCAAGTGTGATTTCCGTAGGATATATTAATGTAGCTATGACTCTAATAGGTAATTTGCTGATTCAGGCCAACGTCAAGCGTCTTCTTTGTGAAATATGTGAAATGTTATAATAAAAGTATCTGGGAATGGAGTACAAAAGAGTGATTATTCAACTGTAATGGAGGTGGGAAACTCCTTTCTATTTGGAGACCTAGGTCCCACCTCCTCTGCTAAAGGGTAACTATGACTTTATCAGGGCTGGAAAAGAAAAACCACAGTAAGTCAGGCTGAGTCTGACTTGTCTTCTTAAGAAAGATTAAAGTCTGTCTAATAAGGTGAGGGGAACTAAAGACGCTCCCCAAAGAGTTTACTTCAACCAGTATCTAAGGTGACAGAACCTCAAACAAGTCCCTGAGGAAATGCAGCCTGTTTCCAGCCAGATAAGGGAGTTAAGGATAGAAGAGCCTGGTTTATGATCTAAAAATGGGGATAGCTTCTAACCTAGAAACATCCATATAAACACATAACTGGGCACCATATAGCATTGAGCCCAGGGGTTTGACAGCTGCTGGTACATAGCTGTTACCACATTGACATGTGCATTTAACAACTGCAGAGGATACTTCAGGGGCTCTGAGAAAAGGATCCTTGGCTTGATTGATCCAGCAAGTAGATGATTGAAAGTGAATGCTTGAAGGTCATGACGTGCTCCATAGGTCTGTTGTTGATTTTCCAGCTAATCGGGGACATGAAACTTTTTCTGGAGAAGACTTTTGTTTTAGAGTAATTGACCTCAAGCTGTTTCCCTATGACAATAGGAAGATAATGTTTCAGGTCATCTACACAGACCCACCTGGATATGGAAAGAACAGCTGCCTCATTGCCCTAAAGAATGGGAAGGAGGTGATGAACAAGAGATGGAGAGTAAAATTCTGGTTTAGCAAAGATTTCAACCATATCATTAATATATAAATTAAACAATGGGGCTAGAATGCAGCCTTCTTTCTTTCAGGGTAGGGATAGATTCAGTTAGATTTCCTTTATTATTTAATTTTCATGGTGGTATCTGAATGCTGTGATACTTAAGAAGGAAATGATCCGTCAATGTCATGGCTAGTTTTCTCCAGAGTCTCCATTGTGGTCAAAGTCAAAGGCCACCTTTCGGTCTATGAAAATGACATAAGGCCACCTTTGGGAAGGCTGTAGTACTTCTCGACTAGATAATGTAATATTGTACATTGGTCCATGGTTGAATGACTGGTTCTAAACCCTGTCTGCTCTGAGGCAAGGATGTTCTCAGAAAGCATCCAATCAAGAATGATATAATACAAAAACCCGGTGTGTATTTTACTGATTACAGATAAGAGATTGATAGGGTGATAGATTGCAGGATCAGACTTGTCTCCTTTTTTGTATATGGGGAGAAAGATGGAATTAAGCCATTTTGGAATCTGGAAAGAGTTGTTTATGGCAGTGAAGAGAGGGGCTAGCAGAGATCACCACCAGGTGGGACTGGATTTTAGGAATTCAGGTAAGCCTTTTTCCATGGCTTTGCTATTTTTCAATTGAGAAATTAATCCTTGAATTTCTGTATGTGAGACTGGGGGCCATTCAGGAAGGTGATCATCTGATGGCAAAATGTAAGGATCCTCACCTAGAGAAGTTTTGAGTAAACGGCAGAAAAGTCTGTCCCAAGATTCAGCATAAATTCTTAGCTGAGTCAGGAGACAAGGTGACAGAACAGGTGGTTATCTTTGCTTTATTATAGCCTGTTGAAGTTTAGTCCAGGTCTTTAGTGCATAATTTTGATTCTTCTTCTTTAAAAGCCTCTTGTAGCTCTTCTTTAGAGTACAAAAAGTTTCTCAGGAAGAAGCATCATTACACTGTATATTTGGGCATTCCAGCAGCAGATATTACCAATGCCTTCACTGTGACACATTCTCTGTCAAATCAGGATTTAGATTGTTGAATGAAGAAAAGGGGGTTGATCAAGTTTTAGATGTTCTTGAGCAGAAGTGATAATTTGGTGGAATATCGCAATTATTTCACAAGCATTATTAGCTACACTTATGGACTGTTTCAAATGATTGACCACTGGGGCTTTAAAGAGTTGTGTCATAGCTACAGATATCTTATTAGACCATATTGGTTGGAAATCATTGTTGGTGGACAGAGTCAGGGGGGTTGTTGTCTCCATTCTGCTAATTTAACAGTGAAGGATCCTACCAGAAGAAGATGATCACTCAGTGATGGAAAGCCACATGGAAATACTTACAATGAAATGCAAAATCATGTTGATGTCATTGCAGTTTACTATAGATACCAGTGGTGGCTATCTGTTATATATGTCATATATGCTATTCTGAAAGGCCCTTAAGACCTGGTTATGTGATCAGGCCTGGAGCTCCCAGGGAACCAGAGACCTGCTTAGATGCCTCCATTGCTGAGGGGGCCATTTTTATTCTCCCTTCCCCTATGGTTTGTATTTTTGTTTTTTTATGGTATTTATTAATGTGGGGGGGGGGGTTTGTATTGCTTCTGTTGTTTTTATCTGTCTTTTTATCTGATTGTTATACGCCACCCAGAATCGCTTTGGTGAGATGGCGGCTATATAAATTTGTTAAATAAATAAATATGTGGTGGGTGGAGGGAGGTTGCAGGTGCAACTCTCAGAACTCGTAGTAGTAGCCCTTTGTGGAAAATGCCACCAGTGGATGTAGCAAATTCCTGTTTTTCTTTTTTCTCCCTCCTTCATTCCTTCCTGTGACCAATATCCGCCTCTCAGCATTGCTGTAAAAATGTATGCAAAATAATGCAGGGTAGCAAGGCACCCTAGATATAGATGGATTTGTTCAAACTCACTCTGGTCTGCAGTTCCCACTGTTTCTGTTCAGGAACGTAGCTGTGCTTAAACCACCAGGAATCATGGCTGCTTCTTCCAGATAGCTTCCTCTAGCCTTTCCTCCAGCACATTGCCCATCATCCATAGCAAGTATACTCTTGGTGATGTTAGTTGGAGTACAGACTGACAATCTGCAGGAATCCTGTGGGGGGAGGCTCCATTCAGAACCTGAAATCAATGGGTTTGATATGCAAACATTTAAATAACTGAGGGCTGAATTACTGTATATTTTTTAGAACTCAAAAATGAGGCCCGTAAAACCATAAAAAGGAAGTCTAAAAAATAGTAACAAAATTAAGTTCCTGTCATTACCATATCTCACTGGAAATAACTGATGACCTGTTAATAGCAGTAGCTAAGGAGCATATAGTATCAAAGTGTATAACATGTTATGGTCCTAGAGTAGGAAGGTAGGCCAACATACAGTAATGGAAATCATATTTTGCTTTTCAGGGCCGTGACAGTGCCTGGTTTAGAACTTTGTACAAATGGAAGAATCATTCATCTATACCTAAATGAAAATGACATTTCATATTTTCTGTGATTTATTAGTAAACTACTAAGCAGTAACATCAAGCTTTTAGGAAAAGATTAACAACATTATGCTGCAATAACCTGTCATTTTCATTTAAGTTAAAGCTGTTGAAAAGGCTCATTCTTTGCAATGGAACATGTGAAATTCCTTGCCTAATGGATGTAGAAATCATATTCTGTGCCTTTTGCACCACTACACTAAAGACGTATTATTTCTAAGTGTGTGTCTGTGTCATATCTGCACATACATGCTGGTGCTCAACAAACAAAGCTTTCTGGGGATCTGCTTTTATGGATTTGCTTCCTTCATTTGGATGGCATACGTAAACAAGTGAGGCCTTTTCCATGTCTCCTATTGCCCCAGTTACATCCCATCCCTTTTCTCTCTCTTTTCCTTTAGGCAAATTAGTTCTTCCCTTTGAACTGATGGCAAAATATTAAGGTTTATGTACATATAGGGGCTGCGTCCATGTTTACAAACAATTAAGAGAAATAAATACATACTTAGTCCTCAAGATGGTCTAAGACTCCACTTGGCAAATCCTGCCCTTCGTTTAAGGCTTTAAAAAAATAAAATACGCATGCACATTTCTTCTAATGTATGTATATCATTCTAATTTGTGTGTGTGTGTGTGTGAGTGTGTGTGTTCTAATGTATATATATATTGCAAGACCATATGATATAGTGGTTAAAGTAGGAATGGGGAGACCCAGGTTCTAATCCTTCCATAGGCACAGAAGCTAGCTGGGTGACTTGGAGCCAGTCACTTTCCTTGAGCCCTAAACTAGGAAGCTGAAAAACATCTGCCGATCAGCCCACAGTGGCCCAAGCATGGTAGATTATGGTCGATAACCTTCAATGAAAAGGCCTTCATCCTACAGATTTGGGCTAAGAATAATATATATCGTCCACATTTTTAATTCTGTGTCACGTTTTTACCACCACCAAGTTTTGAAGGTGAAAATTGAGTAAATACTTATTTTAAAAAATGAGGAACAAATGTCACATCCATCCCTGTGAGCTCTGGCACGTCCATAGGTGTGCACGCAGTGAGATGTCCAGTCCCTTTCCGAGGCCCAACTCTCACTCCTCATGTTGTACTTACATTTTGTTCAGCTTTTGCCATCTTGTCTTTGGCAGGAGGCGCCCAAGAGTTTAGCAGGCAGCTAAATGTGAACAGGTCTTCCATACACATTCTCCTCAACCATCAGTATTTAACTCTGGACAAGTTCAGACATGAACATTTCAGGCCGCCTTAGGCATGAAAGCCGGCTGGGTGACTTTGGGCCAGTCACTCTCTCTCAGCCCAACTCACCTCACAGGGTTGTTGTGGGGAAAATAGGAGGAGGAAGGAGTATTAGGTATGCCCATTACCTTGAGTTATTTATAAAAATAATAAAGGTGGGATAAAAAATCTAAAAATAAAAAGTTTGCATTATAGTTTTGTTCCCCGTCTTCTTGATCTTTGTGTGTGTCTGAGGGTATGTTTGAGTGCCTCTGCCAAGAAATAGTTGTACTTATAGTCCATGAAATTAATGAGAAAAGTGAGAAGTGTTACAAACTCTCTATGGACTAGTACCTTGATTTAGATTCAGCCTCCACATATCATCTTCTAGAAAATTGTTCTTTCTACCATCATCCCATCCCAGCTTCCAACTCTCCCAAGAGGTCAGAACTTTTTGGCCTTGCGAAATATGGTGCTCAGAGTTTCTTGGCCACTCTTTCCAATAAGCAACATCCTTCTGTTTCATTCCCAGGGCCTTCGTAAGTCCATCTGTTGATGAGACAACTCAAAAGCGGAAAAAAAATAACTACTGGATCTATCAGATGAAGGCATTGAGGGAAGCCTCTCTGAAAACAATAGAAATGCCCTTATTTTTTTAATGGCCTTTGTGCTTGGTCTTCAGTACAAGTGATTGTATAAAAGTGTGCCAGCATAAACTACCGACCAACACAGGTTTTATGTTGCAGATAGCATGAAGTCAGCATTACAATTTTCTAATGCAGTAGCAGAACATCTGGAAAAATAAATTTGTTTAGCTTGAATAGCAGATCTATTTATTGAGCCCTTCTTCAAGAATATGCACATATCAACATTGGGATTGGATTCTCAAAATGTGGGGAGAGGGAGGGGTGAAGGGGTCTGGTGAATTCAAATTGATGCACTACTTATTCTGCAATAGTAATTCAATTAATGATTTTATAGACCCTATCAGTCAAATGGAATATAGAATCAAAGCAATTAACTTGGTTTGCCAATGCAGCAGAGTCTCAATCTCTTCAAAGTGCATTGTACAAATTTACCTTTTGCTATGTGCCAGACAGAGCAAATTGCTTTTGAGATTTGAAACTTCTGTTTTCCACACTGAATTCCTTGAAATAATATTGGACTATTTCTTGCTGTGACCTTAGGCATTTTCAGAATGGGGTTTCATCCAGAGTGGTCTTAAGCAATTGCACATATATCACTATTATTACTGTTAAGACATAACACATGATTTCCTCTCTGCTTTTTTTTTTTAATCTTATTCCTCTGTAACAATACACCCATCTGGATTGCACTGTTATGCCCATACAAGAATATAGTATTATGCCATTTGTAATAAAGCTCCCAGTTTGATCAGAAAGCCCCTTCCCTTCAGCTTATCCTGAGACACTCCCCCCAGATATCCTCATATTGTCCCATTTTAAGCTTATACAAAGGAAAAACCTCCGTAATATGGCAGGTATTGGGAAAGACGCAAGGTTACTACAAGGCAATGTTTGTCAGGAATCTTCCTTCCCTCTCCAATTCAAAAAGATGGTCTTTAGCTCAAGTTTAACGCCAGTGCTCCCTATAGAGATAAAACGTCTATTTGGGGGAGACGGGGCAAGCATGTAGGCCTCCCATTAAATGCTGCCAGGATTAGAAATCTCATCAGTGCTGATCACCTTAAAATATCTTACTTATATATCAGGCCCTGCATAAGATACTTTAATACAAGTGTCCCCATTGACTCAACTGCAGAAAACCATGCCTGCTTTTACTGGGGTACTCATTGCCTTTTACTGGGGTACATAGGCTCCCTCCTATGGTTTCCAACTTAGATTTGTTGCTTTCCCAGTATATCCGTGGATTGTGATATGGAAAGCTGCACGTAGGATGCTGGGAGGTGATGCGGAAAGAGGGGGCCAGATGGCCCAATTGGCATGCACACACGCACACACGCACCACTGGGATTGTTAGCTAGTCCAAGTGTCTTTCTTTCTTTCCAGAAGTCTCTAGTCCCAAATAAAGCTTGAAATAGAAGGCTGCTGGCAGCAAAGAGCATAACTGCCATCTCGGAATCATCGTTGACAATGGGAAAAATCACATTTATGGCTGATGCAGCTATTAGGGATGCAGGTGTACCTCTGGAGACAGAAAACAAACAAGAAATGGTGGTTGATGATACACCCAATATTAGGTCTTTCTGGCTCATTAAAAATCCTTTCATGGCCATTTCTGAGGCAGAAAGAAAGGTACCCTGGAAAACAGTGGAAAATGTATTTGAGTTTAATGTAATTGAATTATCTTTCTATCCAGTGGATTTCACTGGATAGCAGTATTGCCATCCAGAAATAAATAGAAAGATGCAAAGAGAGACATTCATGTTCTAAGTAACATTTTATTACATCACTGTGTCTGGGGAAATGTTCTTATTTATTCATTATGTTCTTAGCCTACTTAATACCAGGAATCCTCTAGGTGGATTAGATAAACTTGGCTCGTGTCATCTAGGAATGATACAAACGTACTGAGATCAGCGTAAGGTACACGCAGTGCAGTTCTAATGCATTATCCAGTTTCGTAGCTTCCCTCTGCATTTGACGAAGCAGAGCATGGCGGCTGCCCACGAGTTTTTTAAGATTGCATAATACGGTTGGCTGTTGGAGCATGGCTGGACTCACAATCGCCCAGTATCAATTTAGGTAAAAACTGCCCCTTCTCCTGCTCCGCTACTGATTGGCTATGGTTCACGCAGTGCTACTGCCACAACTCGGCAACTTATATGAACTCGGCCTCTGTGTCCTTCCAAATATCTGAATCTCTCCTAAAGCTCCTGGATAGTTCCATTTACTCCTAACAGGTTCAGTTTGGATTCCTGAATCTCTCCAAAACAGCCTACTTCAGTTCCAGAACCAGGATTTGCCAAGAATGAAGGCATACTAATAATATATTACTTGTAATTATCACAGTAATTACATATAATGTGCTGCAGTGTATTTCCTAAGAATAATCAAGAGGACAAATCTACTGTTTGGTTTTAAACCTTCAGTTCACATGGCATCCCCAACATTAACCCTTCTTGGCTAGCATACGCACAAGGCGAACTGCCCCCAAGGCATACTCTCTTCTATTTATTCATGGTTTGCTGTCTTTTGGACTATTGTGCTTTCCAGAGGTTATTGTTACCCTGCTGATTACAATTGGTAGTTTTGCTAGGAATGTAGAACAACTCTAATCCTTGATCTTGAAGAATCCCAAGGACAATATTCGCCAATGGACTGAATTCTTACAGTAATGCAAGGTCTGTGCTTCATTGTTGAGAATATTTCTAACCAGATGGATATATCAGAATACAGTTCAAAGCTTACTGCTATAAAATAATCTGAAGTTTTCCCTGAAACAATCTATTTCATGCATTTGGTTGTTTTCTTTTAGGATAAAGATACAGGATGCATTTGTTCATTTTTACCTACAACAGTCCTATTAGTGTCATGTTCACTTTTCCAATGCAGTTGATTATTTTCTTTCTTTTGACTTGATTTTGAAGAGGTGACGGTTCCCTAGACAATGTTCACATAACCCAGACTTTTGGTGTCAGTGCCTGAAATGAATTACTGTTTATATTAGAAACTTCATTTAATAAATTAGGTCTGGTCTATGAACTGTCAAAGTTCCCCTAAGTCTGTAATTCATATATAACAGATGCCTTTTCCAAGACTCTTAGCTAGCAAGTAGCCACATGATTGCTTCCTCTTTGCCATTACTAAGTTCTGTAGGTTTCGCTATCTATTGCCTACAGAGAATTAAAAACAATTTAAAAGGGCATCTGGTAGAAGGCACTCTAAGGCACAAAAAAGCCATTCCATATACAATGCACTTCTGTTTAGGTCAGAGAATTATTCAGTAATTGGCACTTGTTTAAATAGACCATTCAGAATCAGTTTGGCTTTGGTTTTCCAATTGCAGATTGAGTTACTGAACTTTCTTCTTTCCAAACAAGAAACTTGGGGAGTCCTGATTTTTCCAGCATATTTGTGGCACCACAGTGATTAAGAGCAATACCTTTTTTTTTTTGTAAAAGAACAAACACATTTTTCAAAAAGTGACATAAATAATTCAGACATTTTCCCCCAGATTGTTTATAAATTATATATATTTAGTTTACTCTGGCCTAGTTTGTGTAAAACTGATGTAAAAAGAGAGAAAAAGAAAGAGAGAAATGGAACAGCAGTAAATTTTTTAATTGAAAATTGAAAATGGTAAGAGGAGATGCTGTGTTATTCTAACTTTGGGGCTGGTTTCCTTATTCAAAAGGAGAATCCAACATTCCTATGCTTAGACTTATTCTAGCAAGCCCCAGTGCCATTGCTTATATTTTGCAAAGCACTCTTAGTGTGGGAACAGTTGTTTCATGAAAAGTTAATAATGAAGTTTATCTATAAGGATATAAAATAATGTTGTGGAAACATCAGTTCATATCAACTGTTATAAGTTTAGACGCTTGGAAAATTTCCTTCTATACCTTCAGGTGCTAACATTATGTTTATTTTGTTTGTTTGTTTCCTTTAAGTTTGATTTGTGCATTCTAATTTTTGTCAGGTCTATCCTCTCTAAAATGTCTGTCTTGGCACAAAATATTTTGAACAGAACAGCTGTCCCATGAAAATTTAACTGCTCTTTCTGGTAACACATTAAGAGTTCAGCCAACACTATATCCATTGCTGCAAAAACTAAGAGTTAGTCTTCTATGTCCCCGTATCTATGAAAGTGAAGAGCTAACCAATGGCAAGCGTGTAAACTGAATAATTAGTCAGTCAGTGATCAATAAAGAGGGTGAGAGCAAACATCATACACTTAGTGACCAAGATCACTTAGAAATTCAACTTGTGCTTCCCATTCATATCTCTAACCATGAAGGTGATGGCTTGGCTCAATAGCTTGCTTTGTGTATTAATTTCCTATTGTCTTTGGAATGATTCTGTTCTGTTCTGTTCTGCTCTGCTCTATGTAGAAAATGATATATACATATAATTTCATGTTAATTTGCTACCATACCTGCTAATTTTGTTTAGAAATTAAGATAATATTTATACACTGTGTTGATATAACTCTGGCATATCTCCAGCACTATCTTTTAAACAAGCAAACAATATACAATAATGGGCTCATCCACATATTTTGCTTGCCCTGGCACAGAGATGGCCTGCTTAGAGCTTATGGAGAACATGTCCCCACAGTGGAGCCTCCATTTTAGCAGAAAGCTAATATTTCCCATTGGAAATTTCTATGTCACATGAAGGAAAATTCTATGTCACACGGAGCACATTCTGTATCACATGGAGGAGAAGCCTGAGGGAGATTAGCAGCCTCAAGACTCCAATTGTCCTGCTGAAGGACTGAACCCTCCCATCCACCTGTAGGACTGTGCGCCTCTATGGTCATTTCTGATTTTGTTGCTCAAGAGTCAGATCTTTAGGGGATTGTTTGGAGGGGGGGGCAAGGGGGCAGCCTAAGCAACTTTGGTTAGTTCCTTTCAAATAAAACATCAGAACCCCACAAAACAATGTGTCCGTGAAGGCAGTATCACCTGCCAGAACACAGGCAACCTAAGTGCCTGCTCCTGCCCACACACCATGAGCTGCTGGCCTGAGGCTTTGATGGGGGAAAAGAGCAGGGAGGAGGAGCAAAAGCAAACACTAAGGGCCGAAAAAGAGTCCCTGGGCTCATTTCAGGTACTAAGGTTGACGGTGAAAGGAATCCAATAGCGGAGAGTCAACAGCAACTACTGCCGCTGTCACCCCTGCCCTCTCTTCCCCTCATTTCTCTGATAGGCCTTCTGCTGAAGAAGTCCTGCCCTAACTCAGCCTGCATCTGAGGAATGAAGCGTGGTCTGAGGAACACTAGAAGCAGCAGCTTTCTGGCCAAAATACTTGAGAAATCTGTCAGGAAGACTGTGGATATACCCTCAGCCTCGCATCTAGCCTGTTTCTTAATATTAAAGATGCCTTTTAAGGGTCAAAATGCAGGTGATGGGTCATGCCTGAGCAACAGCATTGGTAGGAGTTTTATGGATTAAAGGTCACTATTAAGGCTACATTTTGGGTCCTCAAGTATGAATGGCAGCTTTGGAAGGCAGGAGGATTATTCAGGGAATCTAAAATAGAGAACCAACCAGGAAAATATGAGGCCTGATGCTGTGCCTTTATCAGCATCGACATGTGAGCCATCCGCAGGTTCTCTGACATGGAGGTAAGCAGGATCAGAGTGCTAGTATTTAGGCCAAACTAGCACGGGAACAGGTAAAAAAAAAAAAAAAAGTTATGAGTACTTTGGAGTGAAATTTCCATAAATTATCATGGACACTGGCCATCAAATAGAAATGCTTGAAACGTTTAGAAATACAAACTGTTTATCTCTTCTCTAAGATCTTCCTTTATCTTATCACAGTTGACAAGACTGTGGTCAGTGTAACAAGGAGTAAACCAGAAACCCTGACTGTAATCACAAAAAAAACCCAAAACCTCCCCCCCCAGCAACAAAATGTATTGCACTTTTTCCAGGTATCATCAGATAGTGGCTAATAAATGCATACCTTACTGTCCTGTGCCTGACTGCATTTTAGTATTTTCTTTTCCTTTCCCCTTTCACAGAATTTCCCCCCTTGCAGAGAGGAGAGATTGCTTAAACAAGCGATCTCTTCCTCTTTTTTGGAAAAAACTCATGGAACTTTATTTTTATATATGATAGCAGCAGCAAGACTTTTGTGTACACAGAGAGGGAAAGACAAGATATTACCTGCAGTGGAAGAATGGTTGGTGAAGTTGATGGAATTAGCAGAGATGGCGAAATTGATGGTCTTGATTCGTGATAAGACACTGTGTAATTTTAATACTATCTGGAAACCTTTTTTGGACTTTTTGCAAGTTACTGAAAAAAATGAAGTTTTGTTGTATGGATTTGATGATTAGAAATAATATGGATTAATAGAAATAATGGAAGTTTTTTAAAGTTAGAGTAAGATTGGATGTATATTGTTACTTATAAGTGTTGTGAGAAGGGTTAGAAGTCAGTTCTTTCTTTTTGTTTTTCCTTTTTGCACTTTTAATCTTTAATATTTTCTCTCTTTTCAACTTTGCTTCTTTTTCTTAGTATTAGTTCTTGTTAGCTTTTGATTTTTCTCAAAACTTAATAAAGTTATTGTATGTATTTAAAAAAGCTATCTCTTCCTAAACTGCTTTTCTTCTCAGTACCCCACTTCCTTAAAAAGTGCTAAAGGCAGGTTAACAACAGCTCTGTGGCCTTAATTACTTAATTAGCACCTTCAGTTTGGGCTGCTACCTGAAATTGACAAGACCCTAATCAATTTCACCCTAAAGGCTTTCTTTTGCCTCCTAAAGGCAGCAGGAGCACACAAAGCAAACAGCCTGGCTAAGGCATTCCTTTCAATGTGTATTCCCCATTGTGGGCCTGCTTACTCTCTTGTAACCTCTTCCTCTCCAATGAGTATAAACACAAACATTAATTTCCCCTTGCTAGTTATCTCAGAACTGAGTGAGGATTCCAAGGGGTGGGGGAGAAAAAGGGCTATAAGGTTTACCCCTTTTTCCCAGCTTCCTTGTTAGTCGAGTTCCAGAAGTAACCTTCCCACCTTTTGGGCTCACCCGGCTGTTTGGTGTCATATCCTTCTGATGCTGTAAGTATTCAGGGGTAATTTCTTAATAAACTTTTTTCAAGATTTATTACCACTCTGGCGTCTCCCCAACTCTGGTGTGGACCCCAACAAGGATGGCCAGAGTTGGGGGCTTCTCCAGCTGGACTGGAGGAGCTACTGACCCAATTGAATCTGGGCAGTCTGTCATGTAGCGGGAGGAGGGAGGTCATGTTAGTAGGATGGCCTCTACTAACTGTTGTAAGGAAACTGAGCGAAGAGGTATCCGAGGGAGATGGGGAGGGGGAGGTAGCCCCTCTTTGTGTGGAAAGGCCCAGAAGAAGCAGTTAAGAACAACTACTAAAGAAGCATTAAGAGATATTAAAGTTAATGCTAGCACCATTCTACCCTTCTATTTGTAAAAACGATAGAGTAAGGGATGAGTAGAGCTTATGGAGTAAAGATAGCTGTCATGCTTGCAACTATGCTTGATTTTTATAATTGTGTATGCCTTGTCTGTAAGAAAGTTAATGATTGATAACTATATATAGAAGGGAGATTTGAGAAAAAGTGCCATGCTCTAGAAGGGATCAAAAAGATGGTCTGGATAGGATGTGAGGAGGAAGCAAGAAGAAAGTTTATGGTCAATGATAAGGTTTAAGAAATGTGATTGAGGGTTTGAAGTCAACATATGTTGTGTGTCAAAATCTGATTTATTACTGCACTTTGGTCTGGATTTGTCCTTAATAATGCATTTGAGGGCATTGTAGCCAAAAGTGCAAAAAATATGAAGTTTGACATGCTTCTGCTTCATGAAATTTAAGATCTAATTAAATATGTGCATTTGGAACTCCTTATCACTGCAAAGAAGATGACATGTTATCAAATGGGTGTCCTAAATTTGTTTTCCCTTCTCTTGAAGCCAAGGAAAGGAAGACACACTTTTTTTTTTTTTTTGTGAAGAGCCAGTTGGTGTAGGGATTAAAGGCACCAGGCTAGAAACTGGAAAACTGTGAGTTCTAGTTCTGCCTTTGTTGCAAAGCAGCCAAATGGGTAACTTTGGGCCCGTCTTTCTCTCTCAGCTAGGAAGGAGGCACTGGCAAGGTACTTCAGAAAATGTTGCCAAGAAGACTGCAGGGACTCAACCAGGCTGTTGCCAGGAGTCAAGACTGACTCAAAAGCATAAGAAACATCAGGGGTGAAACCCCAGCCTAATATTTTTCCAGGAGAAAATTTTATGAAAAGTTTCCTACCCTTCCTATGGTTTGGGGGCTTTAGTTCCCTGAAAACAAGAGCCCTGAAGCAATATCTTTTTCCAGCTATCAGACCTGAAGGGCGGGGGGGAGTTTGCTTCCCACTCTAGTCTAAAAAAGTGATTGCAAATAAATGAGCTGGGCTTTAAACCCTTTTTCGGAATAAAGATATGAATTTCAAGTGGCGGGGGGGGGTTGTTGTTGTTTTGCACATTTCTTTTCCTACAGCTGCTACTGTTAGGAAAAGGTGGTTGCTCCTCTCTTGAGGAAATCTAGGCAGTCTCAGAAGCAACAGCTCAGAGAAGGGGGGGCACACTTCTTTGCTTGCCCTGCCCTGCCCTATTGCTTATCTACTATGCTGCCCCCAAGAGTGCTTTGCATTTCAGCTTTTATCAGCAATCTCACTCTCCGCCTTGCAACAAGAATCCAGCTTTGGCTCTATGCTGACCATTGGGAAATTAAAAAAAAGGGGGGATCAGGTATTTTACCTTTTAAACTCTAAATGGGTTATGAGGAGAAGTTTACTAGGTTTCATCTTTGTCCCTCAACATGGCATCTGATGAACAAAAGGGAAACAAGGTTTAGGACAATATCTGATAGAGCCTTCGTGGACTGATAAGGTCTATGTGAAAACAAAAGAAAAATCTTTTTAACAACTTTTGGCTCTGGAAGCAATCCAGGCGCTGAATAAATTCCTATGACAATGCATAGATTTCCTCTTCCCAGCTTTGCAAGCTCTCATTCTGGGAAATTATTCGGAATGAGAAGGTATTAAAGTCCTTTGTAGCTGAAGTATATATGAATGTATTTCAGTACAAATGTGATGGACAGTCCAAGTTTTGCCTCAGGGCTACGTGCATTCACCCAAACCTTGTCACAGTATGGGGACCTGCTATCTGGGACAATGCCCTTCACATGGGGATGGCATACATTGCTACAATTATGCTAACCTCTCATGATCTGTCTTCCCTATGGTAGTAAAAATCAGCCTAGCAACTCCCTTTTACACTGCATGATCAGGTAATTAATCCTAACAAGGCTCAGGGACCAGCTATGGCTGGGTAAGCAATGGATTATCCCCACAGAGGTGGTCAACTGGATTGGGATTTTGCCACTCCTTGCACTGTGAAGCAAAGTCAATCTTTTGGGGGATCTCTTAGGATACTGGCACTGAACCTTTCACAGGTCCTCTGGCTACTTTATCAACAGGGAAAAAGAAATGTGGGATTGTGGCAAAAAGAAGGCACACACTTCAGCCTTTGGTAGGGCAAGTGCACATACCCTGCATCTGAGTTGAAGTTGTCCCCCCACAGTCCCCAGGAGGATCAAGCTCCTCCTGGGGACTGTGGCAACAGGCTGTGCCCAAACCAGATGCCCCACCAGCTTCTGGCACAAGGCTGGAAAGCAGCTGAAGCTAGTTACAGCACCCATCAAACATGTTAAAGATCTCTTTAAGCAGCAAATCATTGAAGGAGTGGAGATTGCTAGATGAGGCAGTGTTTAAACTAAACCAACACTTTGCATGCTCCCCAAGGACCCTCACCCAGTCTATAGCAGGAACCAGAATCTCACCCTAGGAAAGCAGGTTTGCAAACTCTATGAATGGAAGCTAGAACCTGATGCCTCCTTGTCTGTGGTAGCAGCACGTGACACTGCAGGAGCAAACCTGAGGATCTGATGCCCACTAAAGTCACTGTACCACCAGGGCAAGTGACACTAATGCCATTGAAGCTGGGAGTAGAAATGTCCCCAGGAACTGAAGGGCAAATGCATCCCTGATCTGGGCTGGCACTGAAGGCGCAGATGCAAGGTAAGGGGAGCATAAAGGGTTATCAAGGGGGAATAAAAGTGTTCCCCTACCTAGACTGGGGAAACTCAGACCTGCATTTAAAAGTTGGGGGAGAAGTTTGTTCAGTTAAATCTCTATAAGATAGTCACCCCATGAGTAGTGGAAAGTAGGCACCCCCCAGAGCAAGCAGCAGGATGGGAGCAGAAAGGTTTTGCCTGTGCTGGATGTTTGGATAAAGGGAGGAACAAGACAAATGAAAGCCCAAGTGATACTAAGCCCCACTGAGCAGAAGACTTCACATGTGTTGGTGGAGACAGAGCTCCCTGTATTTGTGGCTAATGGTTGTCGTGTTATTCAATAGCCCTTCAAGCTGGCACACATGAAAATGTATATGCTCCCTGTTTGCTACGCTATGCGATGCTGCTCCGATATGGTGATTCACTGAACTATGACACCTGAGGAAGCCAATCAACAAGCTTACTGTGACTGCACACATGGGTTGTCTGTGGGCCCTCTTAATGCAACCAAGCTGCCTTAGCATCCCTAACCAAAACTGCCTTATTAAATAAGGGTGTCTACACTTTCTAAGCAGACATCTGTTATCCACCATTTGGAGGCCAATTCCTTTTTGCAACCCACAACAAACTGGCTTAATGAAATAGGTGGGTAAATGATTAGTAATCCTCTGTATTATAACTATAAACATGATTTTCTTTATGTTTTTCTATTGTTAGTGTACTTTTTATCTCCAAAATACGCAGTTGGCAAGCAAGTCTTTGGTAAAACCCCACAGGTGAAACTGTGGAAGACTGGGTGCAGAGACTGGAAGAGATTGTAAGGGTGGATTGGCCTGTGCCTGACTGCCTAACCATATTTTTGTATTTTTTTTCCTTTTCCTCCCTCTTGCCGAGCAGAGAGATTGCTTAAACAAGCTGTCTGTTCCTAAAATGCTTTTTTTCACAGCACAGCGCTTCCTTAAAAGGTGCTAAAGGCAGGTTAACAAGCTCAGCTCCATGACCTTAATTAGTTAATTAGCACTCTCAGCTTGGGCTGCTATCTGAATTTGTCAAGACCCTAATCAGTTTCACCCTAAAGGCTTTCTTTTGCCTCTTAAGCGGCCAGATCACCAGTGCTCAGGCATTCCTTTCTATATGTATTCCCTATTGTGGGCCTGCTTACTCTCTTGTAATCTCTTCCTCTCCAAGAAGTGCAAATACAAAAGTTAATTGCCCTTTGCTAGTTATCCCAGAACCGAAGTAAGGATTCCAAAGGGCAGGGGAGTGGGGGGAAAGGGCTGTAAGTATTCAGGAGTGATTTCTTAATTTTTTTCAAGATTTATTACCTCTCACGAGTTCTCATGTTTTTGGTATCCCTCCTGTAAATTCTAAATTAAGTGTTGATGCACAGATTAACGGCAACAAGGAGGAACATGCAACGGGTTTCAGTAGAAACCAACATCAGCCAGATTTGCTGCTTTTCAAATAAGTCTCCTTGTTCTTTATTTGCAGCAGCCTGCTAGAGCTGCCCAAATCAAAAGCATTGATCTGTACAACGTATTTTTTAAAAAGCAGGACCTAGAAATAGATGATTCCAAGAAATAGTAGGGTTTTTTCTCATAGGAAAGTAATAGTAAGTTTATCACACACTAATTTTCTGATTGTTATACTACTCAGGGCTAGTTACTAGCTATTATACTAGTATAACTGGTAATTTGAAGGAAAAAAATAACCACACAGATCGACAGCAACTATCAGGGTGACTACAAGCTAAGTATTGATTTATAATCACTAGATTTCAGACTGAAGTTTAGGATGCAGCTTGATTAGTGCAAGGACTGGTCCTACAGCAGGCAAACTACTGACTTCTAAAACATTTAAAACCTGTTTCAGAAAGTTGGCTTTTGAAAAATAAACCAATATTTCACTTGTAAGACCTTTCATTATTTTTGCATTTGTTTACTGCCGTACAATGTTGCTGCTTCCCTTTGTGTGTGTGTCTTTGAATCAGTGTTGACTCCTGGTGACTGCCTGGACTAGTCCCTGCAGTTTTCTTGGCAAGATTTCAGAAGTTTGCCCTTGCCCTCTTCCCAGGGCTGAGAGAGAGAGATTGGCCCAAGGTCACCCAGCTGGCTTCATGCCCAAGGTGAGACTAGAACTCACCATCTTTGGGTTTCTAGCCTGGTGCCTTCACCACTGCACCAAACTGGTTCTTTCATATTATCTGTATGCTTTTTAAAAAATTCCAGTTCAGTATAGTACATCATATAATATGACCAATTGCAAAAATAGTCCCCCCCTTCCCATGAACCCAGCCTTACATTCTGACTTGGAGGAAGCAGTGAATGTCTATCAGCAACTTTGGAGCTCTCTCATCTCCAAAGACAAATCTTATTCTGGTATGCTTCACTGCTTACAGGAATGTGAGGTTGGATGCAGTTGCCATCTACCTAATGTTGTTCCTTCTGATACCTTCCTTCTTACAAAAAGGTCTATGCCTTTTTGTGAAAGGATACAAAAGCTGAAAATGATTTAAAGCATCTGAAAATGATTAAATATATATGCCCATCCTACCTAGGATAAGGAGAGAAACGCTGACTTTTCTGTCTCAGCTGCCTGCATGGGGAAATGGGCAGTTTTGAAAAATAGGGTCTTCAAGCAATAGCTTTGGTTCAAGAGGAATTTGTGGTCTGGATTGATCTCAGTGTTTGACTCACTTCTTTTTTTAGTTATTTATAGGCTACATGCAGAGTCCAGTCTTGAACTTTAAGATAGGATTTAAGGTAGGATTGATTTTTAAGGCAGGATTTAAAATGAATGACTGTTCTAAAACACTTCATCAATAGGGAGTATCCCCAGATGACTTAAAAGAGAGAAGATGCTCCCATCGTCCATTTCAGTTTGGCTCCAGTCCTGTCTCTTCAAACTCCTCGCTGTCTGAACGATTGGGATGGCCATTTCACCAGGCACTTTGCTGAATTGAACGTCTGCTGCCTTGCAAAGCCAAATTAATTGCTCAGTTCTATATTCCAATTGACTGAGAATACAATGTTGCATCTATATAATTATAAATTGAATTACTCTTATAGAATAAGGAGAGGATTTCTTTTGAATTCAGCAGAACTTTCTGCTTCCCTTTCAAAGCTGGACCATCGTGCCCCTGATGACTATAACCTATCGATGGGACTAAGGCTGAATCATCAACCTATGTGGTCCACTGCAGAATACCACATCTTCCCACCCTGGATTGGAATTTAACATTAGAGTACTAAGAACATTGTTTTGCTCAGTAAAAAATAACAATAGTTTTGCTACTCAATTCTCTTGGAGTACAATTTATGCAGAGTTACGGAATGTTAAATACGGTTCCCTTTTTCTTTTTATAACCTTAAAAAGTCATTCTTGCCTAGATCAATTATAGACTAAGATGCAGCCTGGCATCTTAAGCTCAGGAGAGCTATTCATTAATGGCACTACTATATACTGTACCATATGGATGCATCATCATTAATTGTTTACTTACTTAAAAAAAAACACTCTCTGTCCAAAGATCCCTGAGGCAATCTGTACATTTTAGAAACAGTATGGATACTCTCCTAAGACTGGGGAATTCACTTAGCACCTTGATGATTTCTTTAGCTAGCCACAGGGTTACACTCATTTCTTGTTTCACATGGAATTGAATAAGATTAGCTAAAGCCATGGAAAATCCCAGATGATACCCTTGTCTATGGAATAACAGATTAACCCTGTTTTCAGAACACCCTTAATTCTGTCAGCTACTAATCCAATTACGTCTCCTTACTAGTGTCCTGGCAGCATATGACCACACTAACTGAGTAAAAATCAACATTTTAGGAATGTGGAATCTCTCCCAGGTTCTCCAGCTAATGCCTGGTTTCTCATCAGTCCCCCTGCTAAGAAAGTACTGGCAACATGTCAGTGCTTCGGTGCATCACCAATGCATTCCCTTTGGCCAGGCAGGAAGCAGCAGGCCGGGCCTGAATGCAGCAGCCAGTCAGTGCTTGGGACTGTACATTCCCATGGTCTGGCAGGGCAGAAAGACCATCGTGAATTGCAACAAAATATTCAACTGCCTCTGAAACAGAGCTATCCTTTGGATAGCTCAGGCATATTGTAATCCATCCCAGAGTCCCATCTTTTGGGGTGGGGAGAGCAACGAAGAGCAGGGAGGAAGGGCAGGGAGCCGCCGTTGGCACTTTGCCTGCTAAAGCAGCAGATAGGGTGGCATGATACTCTGGGACTATGATGGAACTAAGACTAAACCGTCAACCTACATGGCCCATTGCAGCAAACGACATACTGAAAGTGACTTTGTGATATGGGGCAGAGGAAGGGCTGATATCCATCTTGCTCTTCTTTTCCAATCATCCTGGGAGATAGAAGGCAGGAAGTGTTACCAGCTTCTTGAAAGTTGCCATGGCATTGTAGTTAAGACCTGGGTTCAAGGCCACCCTCAGCCGCAGAAGCTCGTTGGGTGACTTTTGGCCAGTCACTCACCCTCTCAGCCCAAGGGTTGTTTTGGGGAAAATGGAGAGAAGGGAAATGCTTGTGCTTGTATGTACTGTAGGTCTGTGTGTGTATTTCATGTGCTTCTCAGGAAGAGAGGAGATACCAATCTCAAGCAAACACAAAGCATACTTTTGTAATCATGCTCTGATTTTCAACTACTGATGGGACATTGTGACAAAGAAGTGTGCTAAATATATTTCTTGCCATTTTCCTTCTTAGAATATTTCCTTCATCATCACATATCCTTTATCAGAATATGTCCTTCATCTTCACAGATATTAAGGCAAGAACAATATATCAGACGGCGCTGAGAGCCTACAGGACAATGTCTGTCACTGGTTTCCCCCCAGAGTGTACTCTCTATGTATTCAAAAGAAAGAAAATGGTCCTGTCAGCTCGTATTCTGGCTCCTCACGATTCTGCAGAGAAGGACTGGAAAGCGGCGGCTGCCTCTTAAATTCCCTCTGAGCTGATAAAATTCCACATTGATTCCTGTGTTAAATGGATTAAGCTAGTTATTGTGAAGAGCTTTAGTTAATGGGATTTGTACTGGTGTCAGAAGGAGTTTGCTATTCATTCAAGCTGGGCAAATTATTAGAGAATATTCATTCAGAACAATATCCATGATTTCACACTGAGAGTATTTGCAAAACATGACGTTGCTACACTTTGGCGGGGATCTCTGCCTGCCAGGGTGGGTTAAGTAGGAAGAAGGTAACATTAATAAAGTGAACACATTGTGGATGTTCCCTGGACAAGGGAATGCTCTTGAAGAGGATTAGAATTGTATCTAATGTAAAAAGCAGCAGCCGCATTGCTTTCTGATGCTGTACACATTTTGTGAAGTACTCGGCCCTGTTCTTTCACAGATTCTGCTCTGGACAAGGCAGGAAGCTACAAGCTCAGCTTTTGTGTTTAAAACAAAATCCAGGAATCAGGACGGTCAAAAGCAATTTGATCTAGCACCACCAACTGAGACATGATTTGGCTCCAGCCTCCAGTTGATGGACTTTGATGGGCGTTATAATTAAAGTCAGTGTAGATAGCCCACCACCAATCCTTTTCTTTGGGGGCCAGGTAGTCCTAGGAGGGGTTGCATGGAGACAGAAGGCCTGAGCAACTCTGCCTTGGCCGTGCCACCGCTCTGGGCTCTTAGAGAATTCAAAGATGGCGCTGATTATGCTCATTCTAAGCAGGAAAACCCTGAGGGAGTTGTGTGGTAAATCCTCACTCATTTTGGCCTTGGGAGAAGCTGAAAATGAACAATTCCTGGCAGCTGGGGGGAGCCTTGAAACCTAAAGGTCGGTGGTGGAAACCATTACTTTTTGACTGATTTCACTATGGAAACCATGACAGAGCTGTGCTGGAGTTGGTGATCGTTCAGTAAGAAAGCACAGATGGGCTATTCTTCATTGGGGACCCTTCACTTAGCCTGTGTGCCAGGGTGCCACCACATGTGCTCAAATGCTCCCAGTTTGCAATCACAGAATATTGTGCCGTTTTCCTAAGCCTGCCTGGTTAATCGGGACGGCCACTGGGCAACAGATAACTGTGTGGACATTATTATTTCTGCAACAGTGTCCACACGTGCGCTTCTTTTTTTCAAATGTCATTGTGTGTTAAATGAATTACATAGCTACTATAATCTATATTCGGAAGGCAATGCATTTGCAAAAAAAACACAAAACCACCTGGGCGTTTTTAGAAAGAGGCAAAAAACACTATCAAATTCCACCTATTATTCTCCTAGGAGTGAATCAGCGGTGTCCTGGGTCTGTTATTCATATTTGTAGCTCTCATGCTATAAACTTCTGGAAAGAAAACATAGATTCCTTCCTGTAGAAGTGGATCCATGCATGGAGCCTGGGATCTAGCTGATTCATGGAATCAAACATGACATTTGATCATCCCTGAACCAACTATTTCAGTAGAGGGCATTGCAGAGGCCTACTGCATTACAGTATTAAATCACGATTTTAAAAACAGCGCTGGACTTATGGATATATTTAAAAACATGTAATAATTAACAATCCTCCTGATCTATTGGGATTTGTTCCTAATAGAAATAGAGCTGATCTGATTAGAAGAGTATTAAATATTATTCAGTATGTAAAAGATATTAGATCCTCATTAGCTTTGCTTTCCACTGATGTTATTAAAGCATTTGACAAGGTAGAAAACACATTTGTTTTAAAGTTCCTATGGATGCAGTTTTATCCCCCAGCACAAGAGGTAATTAGCATTACAGGAATACATAGGTTGGGGGTTTTGTCTTCAAATTGCTAGGGGTGCTAAACAAGGATGCTCCCTTTCACCTGTTTCATTTCATTGTATGATAGTGGTATTAGGAATAATGAGAATGACCGAGGGCTTAATATAGCAACAGAGCAGCATATAATTAATTTGTTCCCAAATGATATCTTTATTTTCTTAAGAGCTCAAAAAGAGGGAGATTCCAATTGCACACTGAATTGGATGAATTCTAAGTGCAGGATTAGAAGTAAATATTAAAAAGTCATCTGTTACAGTAATTAACATTGACAGAGTGTCACACGAGCAACTTCGAGAAAGTACAGGGTTACATATCAGCCCTCATGGATTTGAACACTTTGGAGGAATGATTACAAAGGACTGGCATCAATTAAAAAGATAATTAAGAATCTTTATTATGTAAAATCAAGATGGAATTAAAAACTTGGCAATGTGATTATTATCATTCTTAGGAAGGATAGCAACTGTTAAAATGATTATCCTTCCAAAAATTCTGTTTTTTTTTTAAACCTTCCCAATATCAATGCCCTCTAATTGGTTCAATAATTGCAGGAATTATATCTTCATTTATTCATAATTATTTTTTAAAAAGAAGTAGAATCAGACAAGCTGTCCAGTATAAACAACAGCAAAATGGAGGTTTAGAAACACCAGTTTGAAATATTATTTAGATACATTTCAATATAAGATGGGTACAAATTGAATGGATACTTATTCTTTATCCACTAGAGCAATGCCATTTAAGTTGGATGGAAAGAAATCGGTAAAATTGTTATAAACCCAGATTTAAAAGTATTTTTAAGTAGTATAAAATGAAAACAGCTAAACATCCACAGCTTAAGAATGAGAATACACTTACCCAATTCCAGGAATGGGAGGACCAAGGCCTTCATTGAGTTAACAACTTAATTACAGATAAGAAACCTGCCCCCACTGAACATACATTGCCAAGGGATTGAAAGCAAAGTCCAGCTTGGTTTTAAGAGAACCCAGACTATATCTTTTCTTCATAAGTCATATAGGTAGTATCTGGTATTAACGTTTTTCAAAGTATATTAGCAGTGGTGTATTTCTGAAAGAGAAACTCTATATATTTATATTTATATTTGCCACAAGTGATTCTTAGCCAAATCTTTTTAAAAAAAATTGGGAACAAGATGTACACTTTGAACTTGCTGAAACTAGGCAGAACTTCTTATGGTTTAGAATCCCTTTGAAATTCATTTTGGTGAAGGTCAGGGAATGACTGCAAAGATAATCTATGATGGCATACTCCCCTAAAATTACACTTTTTTCACTATACTGAATATTTCTAAACTATGTTGTGAGTGTGCAAACAAAGTTCACCTTTATGGTAATGTCCATTTAGTAAGTTTCTGACTGAAAGTTTTTTTACAAAGTTGAGAGAATTGTACAATCTTTTAAAATGAATCTTGCAGTAGGGTTGGTATTTCCTGAAACACATTAAACAGTGGCTGCATAAGAAATTACTCCATTTCTATTCTCAGCAGCAAGACTTTGAATCCTGAAACACTGGAAAATAAAATTTCACTTCTCACAGGAAATATGCAGGAAATTGCACTGGCAGGAAAGCTAGTTCAACACATTTAAAAAATGTTTGAAAAAATGCTGTGAAGAATTTGTTTATAACATTCATTAACTGTATTAATAAGGTTCTTCTAGATTTGCTTCCATTAGAATAAATATCATTTTGGATCAATATATTAAATATGGCCAATGTATTTTCTGTATTCTGTTCAATTATATATGTATTAATACATTCATACTCCCAAGGTTGTGTATGTGTATTCTTTTTTTCTTGTTTTGTACAGTTTGAGTATTTCTCACACTTATTACTCTCATTATCTTTAGTTTTGTGTAAATAGTTACTGTCTAATTGTACAAAGTTTATCAAAAAATAAATATTTTTTAAAAGAAAAAAAATGATGTTCTCTTCTAGGGGATTTTATTAACAATGCCCTAGCTGCTGAGATTCACAGATCTTATGCTGTACAATTCCTGAAAGAAAATGAAGAATTATTTTAGCATTTCTAGAAAGAGCAATAAATCAGTTTGAAGTTCTGCATTGTTTGGAGATTACAGACTTTTTATTTATTTATTGTTTTTAAAATAATAACAGAAAAAAAAAACACAGGAAAAGAAAACACATAACAAGTGCTTTAAAAAAAGTGAAAAAAACAACAGAAAAAAGAAACAAAATAGAATATATCGTAACAGTAAACAGTTTCAATACTCTATATGCTTATCTAATACAAATATTATGCAAGTATAAATATATTTAATTCTAATATATAACTATCATGCTTTTTTTTTAACCTACTGTATTTTGTATAAATAAGTCCCTTATTTATTTATTCATATTTCAAATATGGTCACCACCCATCCCACTAGGAAATATATTTCCTTATACTTGTCCACACAAACTCTACGTCTATAGGTAATCCACTCATAGATGGCAAGTGTAATCAGGTCTTCGATCCATTGAGTGAAGGGGGCCATACACTTATCTTTCCAGTGCTGCAGTATCAGTCTTTTAGCCACAGTAAGGGCACGGAGAATCCATGTACATTGTCCAGCTGTCAAATTCCATGTACTGAGTATGTAGTTCAAGAGAATATTATCCTCTGAAATTTTTAACTTTTGTCGCACAGTCACATTTATATAGTCCACTACTTTCTCTCAAAACTTAGTAAATATAGGAAATAGTAAAAACATGTGTTTTAAAGAAGCATCATCCTTATTACATCACCTACAAAATGCTGTCTTAGACAGTCCTTTTCTATACAAGCGTAGTGTGAATAAATTCTTTTTTTTTTTTTTTGGTATAAGTCATAGTTTAAGGTTCATTAATATTCTTGCTATAGAAGTTAAAACACTCTCCCATTGTCTAGGCAATATAGGAACCTCTAATTCTTTATTCCACTCATTTCTTAGCATCTGCATATTAGATTGATTTATTGATAACATATCTTAAAAACTAATTGTTGTGTTTTTTTTATTTTAAAGGATTTAATAAGTTGTTCTAATATCTCAGATGTCTCAGAATCTGAAAATGCTACTGGTCCAAACAAATTTGTTAACAAATGTTGTAGCTGTAAATATTGCCATTGGGTTACATCTGATAGATGATATTTATCTCTTGACTCAGCATATGTTAAAAATTCATCTTCGTCATCTATCAATTGGTCCAGAGTCAATATCCCGGCTTCCATCCAATTTTTCCATAGCACCATCTTTTTCCCAATTTTTAATGTTGGGTTTCCCCATAATGTCAATTTAGCATGGGAAAAGGGGGCAAATCTTTTTTAATTAGACATTAAATTCCAGAGCTTTCTGACTGACGGAATTGTTTCCAGAGATGCTAGAGTTCTAATGTATTTAGATCCTAACTGTCCATCCAACCAAAGGTGCTATATATGTATATTCTGAAGTTGCCCAGATCAGAATATTAACACCAGTTGTTGGCTTCCAGTATTTAATACTTGACAGTAGGTAAGATTGATGATATAGCTCCAGATTCGAGAAACCAAATCCTTCCTCATTCACTGGTAATTGCATTTTCCATAGGGATATTCTAGGAACTGAAGAACCCCATAACAATTTTCTAAACAAAGAATTTATTTTCTGAAAATATTTTCCAAATATATGGACTGAAATTCCTCTCAGAATATAAATTAATCTGGAAATAATATTCATTTTGAGAGCATTCACCTTTCCCCAAATGGTGAGGTTTAATGACTTCCATCTATCAGTATCTGAAGAAATCTCTCTATATATTTTATTTATATATTACTGAGTTATATCTGTTGGTGTGCACATACCTAAATATTTAATGGATTCGGTATAAATACGGAATTGATATTCCTTAAACGAATGGGTAGCCAAATTTTCACTTATTGGCATCAATTCCAATTTGAACCAATTAATAGAATGTCCTACTGTTTTACTGTTTTACTTTATCATTTGCATCAACACTGGAATAGTAGTGTGAGGTTTAGAAATAAACAGAAGAATGTCATCTGCAAATAAAACCAATTTGTGTTCAACTAAATTATGTACTACTCTGTAAATCTCCCTATATTATCTAATAGCACAAGCCAAGGGTTCCACGCAGATATTAAAAAGCAAGGGTGAAAATGGACATTCTTGTCTAGTTCCTCTAAATAATGGAAAAGCAGCAGAAAAAAATGCCATTAACCTTTACTTTAGATGTGAGTGACTCATATAATATCTTAATCTATTTTATGAATTTCAAAGGAAATCCGAACCTGTTTAGTGCAGCAAACAAGTACTGTCTATATATTTTGTCAAAGGCTTTTTCAGCATCTAATGATAAAATTACAAATTGGTCTTTGTTTTTATTCAAGTCTAATAAATCTACAACTAACCTAATCTTGTCTGCTGCTTGCCTAGTTTTTATAAACCCTGCTTGATCATTCTTAATAATAAGCGGTATCATTTGCTGTAATCTATTTGCTAGCACTGCTGTTAAGATATTTGTATCAACATTAACCAATGAGATTGGATGATAATTAGCACACTGAGTATGATTTTACCTGCTTTTGATATAACTGTAATATAGGCCTGATTATGGAGATCACAGACTTGAATTATGAAGACTGAATGCATATTAGAGATTGAATTAAGTAAAAGAATATAGTACTGCAGACTCTCCATGTATATTTGTCTATTGTATATTAGCAAGTAAGTTCACTAAGATTTATCTGGCTGGGTAAAGTGGAGGCTGGTTGTTACTGGGAGGGTAGAGAAGAAGGTATAAGACTGTGCACTGGCGGGAGGGACAGTCACCCAAGCTGACCACATAACCAAGAAATTGATATGCCTATCCAAGTACCACTGAGATCTGGAATTTGCAAAGAGCTCCATCAACTCCATCCAAGCTTGCTGAAGACCTTAAATCAGAAGTGACTGAATCATCTCTGAGGAAGGAGGATTAATTGGAGAAATTTGGGGGCACATTTCCAATAGTGTGATAAGTGTGTCTCTCATATTTCTAACTGGGGATTGAAGACTACCGTGCCATCTTCTAAGCAATACCTTCCAATCCTTTGTTCAGCTGGTTGTTGAGCCCTCTTTTACATGATTATTTGCTTTTCTGAGTTGCTCTATGATCATTCATTTTCCTATTATGGTTGTGTGTTGTCCTGTACATGAAAAAGGCCCTGTCCCTACCTGTCCTTTCTGCCCCTGCCTCTTCTAAATCCAACTTTACTTGTTTTTTTGAAGATTGTAAAATCTTGAATGTTAGCTTACTAGTGTGCCAGATGATCATTTTTAGCATGACCCTTTTTTGGATTAGAATATAGATATTTTCCAGTCTCTTGGCTACAGTTGTGTTTTCCAAAAGCTACTTACAACCCTCCTATTCATTGATGTAAAATTAAGAGATTATTTCAATGCATCCAGAAGCATACATTGAAAAGGTGACAATTCTACTTTGCTCCATTATTCAGAAAAAGATGGGGTGATTGTAGTGGTAATCCTATTGACATTGACATAGAAGTAAGTCCTTTTGAACATTGCAGGACTAACTTTTGAAAAATATCCACAGAATTCTGCTGAAAGGAATAGTAAAGGCAAATGTTATGATTTTGAACACATTCCTCTACTACGTTTGTCTAATATTTCCCATCTTTTTCTTTCATTTGATCAAATATTTTCCATTTCCAAGGTCCAATTACTGACTTTGTCTCCTTTTTTCCTTTCTAGTGTAAACTATTTTGGAAGTGTGAAGAGCAAATGTTACACTCATTCCGTGTCAAGGGTGTTGAGTATTGAAAAGGGTCAAGCCCACACAATGTATATGCTCTAGAACAGGGTTTTTCAAACTGTGTTGCACAAGCATTTGATGCGGTTCCAAGGGAGATTGAGGGGGGGAAAAGAAGACACGCCATTCCAGGGGGCATTTGTGTTCATGATGATTCATCCCTCCAAGTGTGCTTGAGAAGCAAACAGCAGAGGTTCCACGGCCTGAAGTCTGAAACTCCCTGCTCTAGAATAGGGACTGGGGATGGACAGAATAACTCACTCCCTTTTGGTGAATAAGATCAGCCACTAAAATGTATTATGTATACATTTTACATATATGGATATGGACAGAAATCTTGAGGAAAAATAAGGAACTGATTTTTTTTTCCATAAAACATATATAGGAGGTACAATTAAAATACAAAACAGAGAATACAGCTAAGAAAGACAATAGAACTAAAAGAAAAAGACAAAAACTAAAATAGTGAGAATAGATAGAAAGATGAAACAGAAAGTGACTTCCAACTATCTCCAATACAGATATAGATACAAATTAAAAGAAAATTAATCTCTTACCACTAATTAATCCAAATTCACATTATTTCTATCAGCACAAACCATCTAATCATTAAAACCCACAATCAAAGCCTCATTTTTTTCCCACACAAGCACATAATCTAAGAAGGGTTGCCATGAGGAGAAACTTAGAAACAGTATTATCTCTTATTAATGCTGTTCACCATTTGAGCCAAGTCCATTAGTTTAATGATCCATTCTCCACTGTAGGTATTTGTGGATCCTTCCATCTTTGCACATATAACAGTCTTGCAGCTGTGATTGTGTACAAAAGCACAGTTCCGTGTTGTTTCTCCAGTCCTTTTTCCACCAAACCCAATAAAAACAGTTCTGGGTTTTTTTGAATGCTCACTTTAAAAATCTTTTGAATAGCAATACATATCTGATCCCAAAATTTTTTAGCCTTTTCACAGGTCCACCAAAGATGATAAAAGGTCCCTTCACCCTGCAAACATTTCCAACAAACATTTGTTACACCAGCATACATTTTTGATAACTTATCAGGAGTTAAGTACCAACGATATATCATTTTATAAAAAATTTCTTTTAAATTATAATTCAATGTAAATTTCAAACCTGTGTTCCATATATTTTCCCATTGTTCCAACATAATATTGTATCTGAAGTGTTTAGCCCATTTGATCATACATTCCTTGATGGGTTCATCTTCTAGATTCATCTGTAACAACATCTTATACATTTTAGCAATAATATGTTCATCATTTGTACAAAGTTGAATCTCAAAATAAGATGTTTCATTAGCAAATCTATAATTCTCTTTGTCCAGCTTGAAACGTTCAAACAATTGCATATGAGTAAGCCAATGACATATAAAACCTTCTAACTCTAACTGTTCTCTTGTTTTGAAACTTGGTTCACCCTCCTCAAAATTTAACAAGTCGTTATATTTTAACCACTTCATTTCTCCCACATTTTCTCTTCTAGTAAATGCTTCCTGAGGTGACAACCCCACAGGTACATTGGGAGACAACCTTACCTTATATTTATTCCAGATCCACAGTAAGGCATAGCTAATATAGTGGTTTTTAAAATTCTTATTAACTAACTTTATCATACCACAAATAAGCATGCCATCTGAATCTTAATTCATGACATTCAAGTTGTAATAATTTTTTATTCTCTAGGGTTATCCAATCCTTGATCCAAAGCAAACAACAAGCATCAAAATACAATTTTAAATTAGGCAGACCCAAACCTCCTTGTTCCTTGGCATCTTGTAACAATTTATATTTAATTCTCAGTTTTTTACCTTGCCAAATTGTTTGCCGCAAAGCACAGAACCCCTTTCTCCCGGGTTCTGCCCAATAAGACCCCGAAGACGAGAATTGGCTGTTCCTCTTTTTATTGAAGCACTTCAAAAAAATGGACTCCATCTCGCTAAAGGGAGAGGAGCCCCAAGCAAATTTTTACATCTATTTTTATACTTGTTGGGAAAAAAGGGAATCTCTAACATTCCTCTTTTATGCCAAGCCACCTGCAGTTTTTACATGATTCACACTTACAAATCTCATCTTCTGACCACGAGGTCTTATTGCTGCTCTCAAAATGAACTTAGAGATATCTCTCTGCCACTGTTTAAACGGTAAATCTGTAGTCAAAATCGGTATAGTCTGGAAAAGAAACAACATCCTAGGCAAAACGTTCATTTTAATCACAGAGATTCTCCCATGAGAGACAGTTGTAATTTTTCCCAAGGGAACTGATGTTTTTGTGAAGAGACTGAGAGCTCAGTTCTACTTTCTCCTTTTCTTGGGAAACAAACTTACCTTTGTTGGTTGAACAAATGAGTGTTGCTGTTGCCCTATTTTCTTTTGTACTTCTCTTTGCTAAACGGGGAAAGGCCAGAATCATCAGATCTTCAAAAAAAGATGTTAACGCAAGCCTCCTACCATCTTAACTCCTCCCTGCCAACATTAACCCACTTCTCCTGATTAATTCCCCAGAAAAGAAAAAAAACTCCTGCTTCACTGGCTCCCTAAATTTGAGCTGAAGCTTTTCCAGAAGGGGTCCAAGAGAAAACCAGCAGTTTCTTTTAGACAAAGCCATTCCCAGCCTCTCTTCTTGCACTGAAACACTCCTGTACCTCATCTTCTCCTCTTGAAATACAAGGTTACAATAAAGGGGACGGTACAATGTTCTATATGAAACAGTTACAGAGGGCAGAGGAGATAAGTCCTAAACAAGTTGTTTAGCTCTCAGATTTAGTCCTTAACTTAATCCAAAGGAAGGAATAATTGCAATTTAGGCCCACATTTCTTCACTCCCTGAGTTCAATAGCCCTTTGGATCCAAACTGGAATACTACATGGGTTACTCACATCTGGTTGTGGCGTACTCAGGGCATGGTGGAGCAAGGAAGAATGGAGATTGATGGCCTTGTCTTTCCCTGTAGAATATATGTCAGTGATCCAAACTTCTATATGCTGTAGAAGAAAGTAGCAGCTCAGGAACATAGCAGAAGTCTAAGGTAGCAGTCAACCCTTTGGGGCCTGTTAAGGAGGTTCATGTACAGGGATAGGTCTCCACTAAAAGAGCTTTGCTTTTTTGGAAAATGACTTGTATCATAATATTCCCCTCAAATTGGATTGCATAGCAGGATCTTCTCAAGATCCACAAGGATCCTACCCCCACCTTCATTGTGGCTGCAGATGAGGTCCAGTTTAAACACTGATATAAATCAGGTCATCACACCATTTTACTCAGTGAGAGGTTATATATAAGCATTTTTCCCCAAGTGATAAGGGGATCCTCCTGTCCAACAGGAAGGGGAGAACCAAAATCACCCCGTATCACTTGCTATTCAGCTCTGCCCAGCAATTGTCTCCTCCCCACCTTCAATCAAGGGTCTTATGACCCCAAAATTGTGGAAGTTCTTGGGTTGCTTGAACCAGAGTATCCCAGAGATGTACATTAAAATGAATTGCCATGCTTGATGGATTCAGTCACATTTCTCTTTTTTAAATTATTAATTGTGTCAACATTTATTTGTTTTATTCATTCATTCATCATGCTAATTTATATGCCCACCCATCATGCCATCAACTCTGCGCAGTGGGATTCATTTACTTGTAGAGAGGTAGTACACATGGTGTTTAACACTCTTTGTGACAGATTTGGCATGATATTCCAAAACAATCTGCAGTTGAGGTATGTGGCAATTAATTGTGCTGACCAGATGTGCAGGAGAGAGCATCTGCCTGCCAGGCTTTCCTTTGTCCACCACCATCTTGTCAAGGCACTTACTTTTAAGATACTGAACAGATGTTCTGTAGTGGGCTGTTCCAAAAGAAGTGCCCTCAGCATGTCCTTCAGGTTTGCAAATCTCATATATACAATTCCTGAAACAAAACACAACCATCCAAGCATTTTAAAAAGAGGTATAAAACAGTTCTACCTATTGAGATAAGATCCTTCTCCTTGAAGTAGACCTGTGCATTTAGGAGAAGTTGGAGCTACAATTGCATTGAAGATGAAATGCAAATTATAATACAAGGAACAGAAGCAAATACTGCAGGCTCTCAAAGAATATGTGCTAGATGGCAAAGCTTAGTAAGACTTACCTGACCAGAGACACTGCAGTCCTCAGGGTCCATGCTTAGAAGAAGGTGGAGAGCCAAGTGGAGTATATGAGATTCAAGATATTTGGGAAGTTGAAGATGGATGTTACTGGGAGAGTGGAGGACAGAGTATCAGACTGTGTAATGGGGCAGGATCAGTCATCCGTCTTGAGCCAATAACCAATTACTTAATATGCCTATCCTAGTACCACTGAGGTGTGAAATTTGAAAGGGAGGCTCCATTAAATTCAGGATCTAAGGTCCCTAAAGACAGAAATGAGAGAATCACAACTGAGGACGGAAGGGTGGATTTTTGTGTTCTTGGGTCACATTTCCTGAGATAGGAGGATAACACTCTTTGGAGGTCCTTGATGTCTTCTCTTACAGGAATATCTTCCAATCTTATATTCAACTAGCTGCTAAGTGCAATGGGGCAGCCAGCTTTTTCAGACTACTATGTGTCCTGAGTTGCATTTTATTTTTGTGTTGTAGTTTTGAGTGTTGTCCTACACATTTTATGTTTGCATTGGGGTTTTGAGTTTTGTCCTATACTTGTAAAACGTTCTGCCTGTAGTTATCCTTTCTCCTTTCTTAATCCTGAATACTGGAAATAAATATCCTTGCACAAACTCCAGATGAGATACCTTAAATGGTATATGGCCACCATTGAGCAGGACAACACTGAAGCAGGCATGCAATGTGGGTCCAGCGTTTTCATCACTTCCTGGAAGACATCAAGGAGCAAAGCAGAGGAGATATGACTTCATTATTCATGGACCCAAGATACTAGGTGCTGTGACATTTCTAACACTTCTTTGAGCCTCACCATCCAGCTCATTTTGGCTGTGCTTCTTTCAGCAACTGTCTCTCCACAAATATCCTTCAAATGGGAGATATACTATCATGGGGAACATTATGTGAATGTTGTGTTTTTGCCACGTAGTCCATTTCCCTCACCCCATCAACTTTTTTTAGAATACTTTCTCAGAGCTAATCCCTTGGGCTTCCTGTCCAACAAATAGTTACTACTAGATTTGGGATGCCTTAGCTCACTCACCACAATTGCTTCTGCTAGATGGATGACAGATGAAGTGCCTTCTTCTCCTCATTTTGTTATGTGACCAACAAAGATGAGTGATGGCACTGAGGAACCAAACTTGCTCCTCTTCATCCTGGTTGCCCTGAAAAGAAGATGTCAGAGAGTTAGAGGAGGCCCTTGCTCTGCCTCAGGTGTCCTTTCCTCGGAGACTCAGAATGGTGGAACCTGGGATAACAGTCGACTCCCACACAAAGGGACTTTCTATGGGACAGGCATGCTGGATTTCCATGGGAAACATAGCAATGTGTGCAATCCAGCTGTTCTGCAGTGCAGTAAAAAACTACGAAGAAAGCCTCTTTGCTGAGATTTCTGAGTGGTTTACCTTGTCCTTATGATCCAAATGCCTGCAAATGAGGTCCTCTGCTTCACACAGATCCAGAACCTGTAACTCTGGATTGCTGCAGCTTGAAGAAAAGGGGTCCATTTGCTGCTAGACTGTCCACTCATGTGGACAGTGTTAGATCTCTTTCCTTTCAAGTAGGAGCCATCTCCTTCTCAGTGAAGACCTCCTTGAGACCTGAGATGCTTTTCTTTTTACTTTTACTGATTAGACATGTAAGGGAGACCTGTATCTTCAAAGTATTCCCATCAAAAGTTCAGAATCTGCTTGAGCTTTTTGGAGGAGGGATTTGTAGTTGTCTGGAAAGAGTGAGGGACACTTGGAGGGGAGGTTTTCTTTAATGTCACAGTGCCTCTTTCCCTTGAATTCTAATAACCTCCAAATCTATCGGGCAGCCCATCATCAGGTCTTCCATTCTGTTGTTCCTCTTCACAGTCCTCAGGCTCAACCCCCTGAAACATTCCAAGTTATATATCAGGCACTGTGGAATCTCTCAAATCGTAATCTTCTGCACCTCTAGGCCTCTAATTCCACTTATAGGGAAGAGTGCATTGACTTGTTTTGGAGTTTCCTGGATCCTTTCCCAAACTAGTGGGCATCCAGCCATAGAGTTTGCTTTCAAAAAGAAAAGTGGGACTTGCTTGGATTGTTGAAAGACACATTCAGGAGACAAAAGACGTCCTTCCTCCTGAAGACTAGAATCACATGATTAGAGGATTTTCCACTTCTTTCTAACACCCCCCCCCCCCATTACAAGCTTAATCATGGTCTCACCTGCATTCTAGAACCTTCAAGGTTCTTCACTGCCATTTCCAATGATGTCCCAGCAGGAACCATTGGAAGAGATCTTGCCACTCATGGATTTTCTCTGCACCTTCTCTTTCTCTCCACTGAGGTCTGAAGTGTCCTGCCTTGCAGCACAATCTGGGCAGTACTTGGAAAGAATTCCAGGAGTCTGCATGGGGCAGATTTTATTGCCCTTCTTGAAAATGAAGAAGATGCAGAGCCTTTTCCTTGGCTGTCCTTCTGGGGCAACTTTGGCACTCTTTTTAAAAAAGAATTGCCTTACTTTGGATAGCCTACAATAGAGAGGAGAAGATGAGAAAAATTTGTAGAGATTTCCCTTGTTGAGGAATAGGTAGAAGATGGCAACAATAAGGGAGGCAAAAGAGCTTCTTCAGAGGAATGTTTATTAAGTTTCCCCTTTCCTGACTGCGGATAAATTATTCTTGAATAAAGTGAAGCACCTAGATGAAGAGCAAATTCTCCCCAAAGGCTGCCTGGGAATGGGCAAGTTTGGAGGACTAATTTTCTTCAGGAGATTTACATTTTTGGCAGACTGTGTGGGTGCATTATTATGATGGGGACAGCAGTGATATGTCAGGATGTGTGCAAGAGGGTGTGTGCAGGAGGGTCATTTCATTGGGGAGGGTAGTGAAAGAGAGAGTAATTTCCACCATCTTTCCTCTCAGTTTGGCTCAATTTATGAGCCTTCTTTCAGTCCCAGCTGATAGGCAAAGCTATCCCCAGAACCACTGAACTAGGAGGAAATGTTAGAGGGTATTAAAGGTACCCATTTCTGGACTGGGTTGGCAGAGAGCCTTCTAGGACCATCTTGGAGAATGAAGACTGCTGTGAAGTCTTACTCACACGATTATCCCTTTTCTACCTTTCTTTCAACTCAAAGACTAAGAAACTAGGAAAGTTGTATCTTCTTTCCTGAGCACTGCTGCCATTGTAACATATGACCCGAATTGCTGAGAGACTAAGCTGCTGGGGGCCCTGATGTCCCAGTGGTCCTTTTGGCCTCCCAGCTAATCACTATGGCTTTTAAATGGCCTTCTTCTGATGATGGCTTTTAATCCAAGTTATAGCCTTTTCTGACTGATGTAAATCTTAATCAGATTAAGGCTACATCTGCACATTTAATTACAAGGAACAACAGCACAGATTTCTTTTCAAAACCATAGGTGCTGTCCCTGTATTGTGCATGAATGTGATGGAGTTCTGTGAGAGAGTTAGGGAAGAAGAAAAGAAAGAAAGAAAGAAAGAAAGAAAGAAAGAAAGAAAGAAAGAAAGAAAGAAAGAAAGAAAGAAAGAAAGAAAGAGGAGGGAGGGAGGGAGGGAGGGAAGGAGGGAAGGAAGGAAGGAAGGAAGGAAGGAAGGAAGGAAGGAAGGAAGGAAGGAAGGAAGGAAGGAAGGAAGGAAGGAAGGAAGAGGAGGGAGGAAGAGGAGGGAGGGAGGGAAGGAAGGAAGGAAGGAAGGAAGGAAGGAAGGAAGGAAGGAAGGAAGGAGAAATTACTCAAAGATTAGAACCCTGTTCTAGAACATATAATTTGGGTGGGCTCACCCCTTTTAAATACTCTACCATACATCAACCAAAACCAAAAGGGAAAAATGAGAAAGTATTAAAAATATCCCTTCTTGGACTGGGTTGGCAGAGAGCTTTCTAGGATCATCTTGGAAAATCAAGACTCTGCTGTGAAATCTTACTTACATTATTAACCTGTTTTCTTTCTTTCAACTCAGGCCAAGAAACTAGGAAAGAAGTGCCTCCTCTCCTGAGTAGCACCACTAATCTGACATATGAGCTGAGTTGCTGAGAATTTAAGCTGCTGAAGGCCATGATGCCACAGTGGAAGGCCATGAGATCACAAAAGCCTTTGTAGCAAAAGGCTTTTTTCTGATGATGGCTTTTAATCCAAGCTAAAGCCTTTTCTTACTCACATGTCTTACATTTGAATAAAGGTTCATTTGCACATTTAATTACAAGGAACAGCAGTACAGATTTGTGTTTAATATCCTTGGTGCTGTCCCACTATTTAAACTCCAGTTTACCGTTTCCAGTGAGCTCTGATATAGTCTCATGGAGCCAAGAAGCCTGATGTGCTCTTCCTTAAAAAAAAAAAAAAATTGCAAGAAGTAAATAGAAAACATTGATTAAAGATTGAAAAAAGAATATTATATTATCTTGCATAAACGTACAACAGTTTCAAAATACCTTCATTTCATAATTACTGTACACCAATATTAATCCTAAGAGGAAGATACTTTTTTTAAATATTGCAGGAAAATGCTCCTCCATCATTCTGACATATAATTTATATATTTATTTATATATTTATAAATATATATTATATATTTATTTAGCAGTGTGTGGAATTCTTTGCAATAGAACTGGGAAGCAGAGAGAAATGTATTTTGTAGATGTGGTCTTGAAAATGGTTGGCCTTCCAATGCTGTACAAGTGATTCTTACTTCAAGATGAGATGCTCAGGACCTAACTACCACTACTAGTTAGTGCCCACTGTCTCATTTGAGGAAAATCTTCCATGGTGAGGCATTTGGAGGATTGTTTCTTTAGAGAGCCTCCCCCATCACATTCCTGTCGTTGAAATCCCTCAGGAGGAAAATGAGCTCCATAAAGACCCTCTAACCTGCTTCAGCAAATGATGCAGGTTGGAACTAGCTCTGAAGATGTCTGCAACTCCTGGTCATCAGGAGTTTTATCCCGGTCTGAGAAAAAGCTCCACAGAGCAGAGATCATCAATCTTTTTTTTTTTTGGTGAGGGGGGCAGTGGGCAGTTTGGGATTCTTGAGAAAGTCTTGCAGATGTTCTCTCCAAGTAGCTATGATAGGAACTTCAACAGTCACGAGCTTCTCTACAGGCAAACTAGTGATGTTAATATGAAATTAACATCACATCCCAAAGCAAAGCAAGACTGAAAGCTACATTCCAAAAGACAAAGCACATTGTTGTTGGCCAACAGCTGGAAACAAACTGAAGCAAGGCAAAGCAAGGCAAAAACGTAGGCCAAGAAACTGAGTGAAAGAGGGAGGAGGGGAGGTTGAACCCAAGTGTCAAATGGATACATAAAGCAAATACAGGTTACTCAGAGAAACATACACAAACACACATACATACACAAACACCTGCACAATAGTATGCATGCACACAATCTCTGCACAATAGACATGCCTGCCACACTCACAACCCAGTAAAGAACACTCCATGCCACTGCATGGCAACTAGCTTGTACACAATCTCTCCCCAGTTTCCTTCCCGAGTTTGCCTATACAATATCTTCATTGCTTACCATCCTCTTCAACTCTTCAATCACTCAGAAAATTTCCAATTACACCCCACTCCCACCTCCAATTACATTTTTTTATTTTTCAGGGCAAGTTCCCCCCTTCCTAAGAATTTGAGTGTCTTATTAATCAGATGAACTCCATTTCCCAAGGAAGAATTGAGCTGAGTGATCTGGAGCAAATTTTCCATTTCTAAAAGTAGAATGTTGGACTTTTAAAGCCTTTGCAATTATTGCCTGAAGTTCCTGAGCAATAATTTATCTGCATTAGAGGTTGAAAAATCTTGACAAAAATCAACACTGAAGCTTGGTGTCTGAAATAGTATCTGGAATTCCTGACTTGGAAAAACAAATTCCCTTCCTTTCTCCCTTATCTGAGTCAGGGTAGTTCCAGAATATGCAAATTTTGTGATGCACCAGGAAGGATTGCAATTTTTTTCTAGATGCGCTCATAGTTTCTATGAAGAATTAGATTCCCAAGTTGAGAGTGTCTCTTCTAGAAATTTACAATACTTAGGAGTGTTCCTTTGTCCAGCTTCTGTAATTCTCTGGCAATGTCCCTTTTTACAACGTTTCTGAAAAATATACAACAAACCAGCTATCATTAATTTTATTAACATGGTTAATTTAAAGTCTTTATGTGTACTCAGACAGCAATCGCTGTGATGGCCACAGCTCCCCTTCCTAAATTATGCTTGAGAGCAAAATTATGAAGGTCAGACTGTGTCTGGTACACTTAGAATAGCCCATTTTGAATTCAGCACATTTGTTCCAAGGTCAGAACATTTTGATCTCAAAACGTGTTGCACCCCTGTACAAAATATCTTTCCATGGCCCTGCAAAAACTCTAGTCCACACCTAAAGCTGAACATTTATTGGACAGACTCACAGCTTAGCGTTGATTTTGCTCAGTGAAGGTCACAGGTTTAATCCTTTGCATATCCAGTTGAAAAGGAACACGGAACAAGTGAAGTACTTGCTTGTCCCTTCCTTACTTCCCTGGAGAGCTTTCTGATCTCTGTTGAGTAAAACCCAAACTATAGGAGGCAGTGGCTTTCCATGGGCAGGGGCTGCCGTGAACTTTTCTGTGAGATGACAGGTGCTCTTCTGGATGGGCCAACAAGGCATCCTTTTAGGGAGCCATTTGCTGATCTTGGTCGCAGGGGATTCTGAATGTCAGAATCCTCGCAAGATTTCATAATAGATTATTATATGGCTAGTTTAAAAAAATGGCTTTTTACATGCTGTGGTTCTGCCATTGTAAAAGGAGGCGGGGGGAGTAGGAATGAGAAACCGTTTAAAGCAGATGGCTCCTTATCACAGGCTCTGGCATGCTCAAGGACATACCAGCAAGGGAATCAGAAGACCAAGAACTAAGGGCGATGAAGGGGGGGAGAAACTCAAGGCTTGAGTTCGGGGTACCACCCCCAGACGGCGGGATCATGTGAATGTCTGAACTCAGTGTTAGAATAATATTTGAGATGCTTCATTAACTACCAACAAGACAATTGGGATGAACTGTTACCATTTGCTGAAGTAGCTTATAATAATGCAGTGCACCAAAGCACTGGCCTCACCCCTTTTAAAATAGCTACAGGACAGGACTTTGTACCCATCCCAGAACTACCTAAACAATCCACTCAAGTCACTTCAGTTGATGAATGGGTCCAACAAATGACACAAGTGTGGCCTCAGATTGCTGCGTCATTGAAGGAGGCCAGAGCAACATACAAGAAATTTGCAGATGCTAAGAGAACCCCAGAAAAAGACTGGAAAGTAGGAGATAAGGTTCTTTTATCTACCAAGCATCTTAAATCATTACAACCTTCCAGAAAGCTCGCTCCAAGATTCGTAGGGCCTTTTGTTATAGATAAAGTAATTAATCCAGTTTCACTACGATTACAGATGCCTGCTACCTTTAAAAGAATCCATCCAGGGTTCCACTGCGACCTGCTTAAACCCTATAAAGAGTCATCTCAATGGCATCCCTCCCCAGTACCTCCTAAACCAATGATGGTTGAAGGAGAACAATATTTTGAAGTTAAAGAGATACTGGACAGTAGAAAGCATGGGGGGGGGGGGTTCAATTTTTAATTCAGTGGAAACATTTTCCCAAATCAATGGCTGAATGGGTTGACAAGAAACATGTAAAGGCTCCACATTTAGTTAAAAAAATTTATGATGTTTATCCTACAAAGCCTTAACAATTAGAATGGTTATTGTATTATGTTTTTCTTTGCTTTTTCTTTTTTAGAGTGAAGAAGAGGAATCATCTGACTGACATCCTCTTTTGTGGAGGGGCAGCATGTCAGAATCCTCGCAAGATTTCATAATAGATTATTATATGGCTAGTTTAAAAAAATGGCTTTTTACATGCTGCGGTTCTGCCATTGTAAAAGGAGGGGGGGGAGTAGGAATGAGAAACCGTTTAAAGCAGATGGCTCCTTATCACAGGCTCTGGCATGCTCAAGGACATACCAGCAAGGGAATCAGAAGACCAAGAACTAAGGGCGATGAAGGGGGGGAGAAACTAAGGGCGATGTGGGGGGGAGAAAGTAAGAAAACAGCTTTTGGTGTGCTTTTGCTCAGTCTTAGCAATGCTTTGGATCTGTACATTTATTCTCAATAAATGAACTTTCTTTTGACTCAATATTGGTTGCAAGGAAAGTTACTGGATTTGGGATCAACAGGTGGCAGCTAGTTACACTGAAGCTCCATGGAGGCCACTGGGTCCCGTCTCTTTAAATCTCACCTGAGCTCCCATCTTGGCAATATTTCACTCAAACCATTGAGTTTTTAAAATGATGAAAATCTCCCTAGCTACTTGATAAAATTGTATTTGTATTGTGCCAAGCCTATATCTGACCCACGGTTGCTCCTGATTATAGGGCTGCCTGTTCTGTAATGAAAAACAAGCATATTTATAAAGACAGGTTTCCTATTATCCTAAGAGGCAGCTGTTACTGTGCTGCGATCTTTTATTTCTTTAATTAGTTTAGTGGAGTACTGTCTGTTAATTCTACTCTTGACAGTGATCTTTGGCCCCAGTTTCTGAAGCCTTAAATGATATTGTCCTTAAAAAAAACCTCAAGGCCCTCTACCATTAAATATTTGATTTGATTTGTTCTATTATACAGCATATTAAATGTTATTCTGCCAGCTAAGTATATATGGGTGTGATCCAAGGGCAATTGAAGTTAATGGCCCTCTTTCAATTAGCATCAATGGACTTTTTTTTTTTAATTAAGCACCATATATGTGCTTTCCAAATAGCACTAATAACATTCTGACTATACTAATAAGGAATTTTCTTAGGAGCTCTACATATGAGATTTGTATGGTTCACCAAACATGACAACAATAAGAAGGGGGGGGCGTGGGCTGAAGATCCTTTTTATCATGCTGAATAGCTGCTGTTCCACCAATTCTTAAGATGTCAAAAATGTGCTGGGCACCATCATCCAGGCATCTGAAACAAGCCTTTATGTGTAAAGCAGATAAGCAGTGTGAAGGCAAGCATTTTGAATAAACTGCTTCTTGCTTCGGTTTTCCTGAAATCTTAAACACAGAAAAAAATTATAAAGGTCCCAGTTGGCCAGACTGAAGAACTTCAAGACCAGCTTCCAGTTCTCCAGAATAGTCCAGTTCATGCTTCTTGGAAATCCCTAAACCCAGGAGAAAAACAATAGACTTCTCTTATTCTTCCTTGTGAGCAAATGCCCTTCAGGTATAAGTAGGTAGGCACTGTATGGCCATCATCCCACTGAAACAGTCATTGATCAATATGTTACAGAAAGTTCAATGCTTTTAAAACCCCTAACTGCATTGTACAGCCATTCTTTTCATTAATTCACAGCATTTTGCAGCCCCCAGGAAGGCCAGGGGAGGGAGATAATTGATACACCCAATGCAGTGCCAGACAGACTCCTGAACAAAAATTATGCATAACCTGTTTGCATACTTGGCCTCAACAAGGGTGGGGTAATTTTGTCTGTCTATCTATCATCTACCATACCTGCAACTCATTTTCAGGATGAGTATAATAGATCTACACTGAAAATTCCAACTTAGAACTTGCTTTCTTCTCTTGTCCTTTCCCAGCAACTTTTAGGATGTCTTCCATTTAACTTTTTTTAAGAAAGCTCTGTATCTTCATGGATACTGTATATGGATATATTTTATGTGGATGGTTATTCTTAGGATCTCAGTCTGAAAGCCCTCAATGTTTATTCATGCCTCTACTGCTTGCAGAGCAACGCTAGTGAACTAATCACGGTGATGAAGTTTTCCACCACTGGAAAAAGGACCTGACTTTCCCCCAACAGAGAGGAACGTTTGCAGCGCCCTATGCCTTCTGGGACACTTTTATCTTATATTTAAAAAAAAAAAAAAACTTGTCTCAATTTTTCTTTTCCTCAGACTCATTTTGAACTTGTTTTATAAATGACGATTTAAAGGGCAAAGTTGTGAAAAACAAGGAGAGCAAAAAGCATTGTGAATGAACTAAGAAAGGTATAAATGGAATAAGGTGACCAGTTAAAATTGAACTTTTGGGAAGCGAGTTAAGAATTAAGAATTAAGAGGGTAATAAAATAGTTAAATATCTTTGTGGGAACATGGATGTTTAGAGTTCCCTTGTTGGTTCCCTGGGTCAGTTACCCAAAACAGAGATAAGGACTGGGAAGAAAGAAGAATAATCATAAAGTTCTAAGGAACTTGTTTTGTAAATAGTCCTGATAGCTCTTTCTTTCAATACAAACACTTGCTTCTACCCAAGTACCATCTCTTCAGAAACAATCCCAACAATACAGCTAAGCAATGGTGGCCAGATTTGCTGGGCTCTTCAAGAGTATTGTATCAATTTTTCAGCCACGGCCACTTCCCACATTTTTATATGTTACTGATCCATGGAAAGAAGTACTGTATTTATCAGCATATAGCACACATTTTTTCCTGCACTGGTCACAGATGTCAGTGCTCCCTTTATTTTGCTTCCAAGTCATTTATTTTAAATTTAAGTTTTTTTACTCAAACTTCCTTCTTAAAATTAAGGTACGTGTTATACGTCTGTGCGTGTTATACACCGATAAATACAGTAGCTTAGTTTTTCAGGGTTTTTGTGATAACAAACTTAGCAGCTAACAACACTAACAGAATCAGTTTCTTCTGCTCAAATTCTATGCCTTAGGAAAAAAGAACAATAAATCAGCAACATTGTTCATTATCAAAGACTGTTGATTTTGTCAATTTCTTGAAAAATTCCTGATCAAAAAGCATTGCCACCAGAGGTATATGTACTATATTGTTTCAAATATGATCAGACAGTCTAACAATATTAGAATGTATGTACTGTAGCTTCAATGAAACACATCTATGGATTATCTTTATGGTTGGTAATTCACTAAAACAGATATAAAAGTAATTCTATGCCACAAAGTGTTCCAGTGAGATACACTGAGTTCAACTCCTAAATTTCTCTTTCAGAAGAACATCGTATGCATTATATAAGAGTTTCATATAATACTGAGGAGATTTCCTTGATTTTAAATTAAATAAATGTAAAGCATTCTTCAAATGATGTTAATGTAGACACTGATAAAATGTAATACCATTGTCAAAGAATGACCAGACTTTTCTCATTTGGAACAAAATAGAAAATTGTAGAACCTGCAGCTTTTCCATCAATTAAGAATCCATAATTCTGTAAAATCCTCTACCTTCCCATTTCTTGATCTGGACAAATTATCTTTAAAAATTAGGATGATCAAAGAATGAAAGAAAAGAATCAATATTTGTCTCCACTTTTTCTAGACTTCTAAATATATTTCCATGATAGCAAACATTCAATTCTTACCATCAGGGAGAAATGATATTGTCCTAACCAACAGGAAATCTAATGCTTACTCAATTTGTAACAGCTGAACATTTTTTTAATGTTTGCCTCACCCTAGATTTTTATAAAATGATAAAGATTTCATTGAGTAGGATCAGCTCCAGGTTACATGGATACAACCATGCAGGTTTTTTGGCAGCAGTATTGCGATAGTTTGCCTTAGCCTTTTTCTAGGACGTTGTTGAATTCCTACTCTAGCCTGCACACCTGAGATTCCCTGATGGCTCTCCATCCTAATACTATCCAGGCCAAAATCTGGTTAGATGTAGAAGCCAGACAAGATCAGCAAAATGCTGCCATCTGCAGAGATAGTTATGTGTAAATCAAAAGAAGATACTTCGGAATGGAAAATACTAGAACTTAGTAGTGTTTGAAAACCAAGTAGAGATTTGGGAAGTATAGTATAATCACTTTGATTGCAACTATTCTACCAAGCAATGATAATGAAAGATGTTGCCATAACTTATGTTCTGCTTTAATCTGGCATGAAAAAAGATCATGATTATGGTTCTTTTATTGCTGTCAATTCAGTATAATAATTATTCCTAAATATCTAAATCTATCTGAACCAGTATGAAGTCTGGAAGCTTTTTGAAGCCATCTCTGTGATATTTTATTGACACTGATTAACACAGCAGATGATTTATCAATGTTAACTTTGTTGTCATTAACTTAGATTTTATAATTATATGTGGTTCTGTGTCTATACACCAGAACACACATATAATAACTTTCCATTTTTTCTACAATTTCATACATTTGATTAAATGTTCCCAGAAAGTAGCTTGTATCTGAATCAGTACGTGTCATATGAATGTTTCTTTTTCATCTGAGTATTGTTCTTGTCTACATATTTGTTGTATACATTTGGTGCAACTGCACAGTTGTTGAGAGTTGCTGTTATGTAGGACAAGCAACAACAACAAATAAAATAAAGAGGAAATCCATAAAAATGATGCTTTAAGAAGCCCACCTTAATTCTGTTACATGTACGACAAAGCTTTTTTTTTTCTTTTTAGTTAAAGCTGAGAGAGAAAAAAAGAAAGAAAGAAAAGAAAAGTTTAAAATGAAGGATAGATTTGGATTCTAGCTGCCCTTAAAAATTCTACGCAAATTGAAAAAGTAACCTTTTTATTTAATAAAATATTAAAGGCAGCAATTCAAATATTACCATATTTCTACCAAGGTTTGTTGTATTTAAATTATTCCTTATGACAGAGCTTCAGACAATTCAATACATTCACTGAGCACAAGATTAACAAAATGTTTCAGGAACACTTCAAAAAAGCATTCTCCAGCAGGAATCAAATACAGTTCTTACTAAGAGTTCATTTAACTATTCAGAAAACAATTACCAATATGTCAAATCCTTGAAACTCAAGCATTGAAAATGTAACAAGACAGTTATTGTGTAAAAGCAAGGGAATTAGGATTCTATCTACCTTTTATATTCCCTAACATTACTGTGCTTTTCACCATATTGTCTTCCTTTTCAAAAGAAAAATCAGGTCTATAGAATTGTACATATTGAATTTTCTCAGACTTTAAAGCACAATTGCAACAATATTAATGGTGATGATCGTGTCACTTAGCAATTCAGCGGCAACTCTCTGTTCCATTAACTTGGAGGGTTTCGTAGGCAGCGACTTTGTTTTCAGCGGCATTCCATGACATGTTGAAGAATCCAATTCTTCCATCTACAAAGCATTAATAATGAACATCTTATAATAACGAAATAATCTTAGACGGTGAGCTTCAGCCCTGGCCTTTTGATCCTAGAAGAATGAAGGAAAAACAGCAGAGCCTTTGTTGGAGAAATGCATCAAGTAGTCCTCTTACTGTCCTCTAACTGTACAAAAGCCTGATATAGAGTCTTTCAAAATAGGACTAAGTTGAAGCAACGGGTCTTTAGTATTGTATGGAAATATTTCTATACAGGGAGTCCTTGCTTAACAACCACAACTGGGACCGGCATTTAGGTTGCTAAATTAGGGGGCGATGCAGTCATTAAGCAAGATGTCCCGTGACCATTTCACTTAGTGACCACAATGCCAGCACTCCCGGCTGCCGTCGTTAAGTGAGAATCATGGGTCATTAGGCAAGGCAACTTCCTGCCAGCTTTCCACAATCAAGTTAGTGGGGAAGCCAGCAGGAAGTTACAAGACCCAGGCACTGCTGGGTGGGGAAGGGAGTGAGGGGATGCGTGGGAGGATCAGAGAGGGTGCACTAGGGTGAGGTGCAGGTTGTGTGCACGAGGGCCTCAAAACCACTTGGATTTTCAGCCCCAGAGTCGAAAGGCTTCTGAAGCCTCTCTATTCTGGACCTGAAAATCCTCCAGGGCTGAAAATCCTGCATGTATTTCAGGATGGGGCGTTTTCAGCCAGCCCCCAGAGTCAAGAGGACCCCCTCTCATCTCTGGGGGCTGGCTGAAAAAGCTCTGTGCTGAAATCCAAGCAGGATTTTGGCACGGGACATTTTCAGCCAGCCTCCAGAGCTGAGAGGACTCTCACCACAGAGCTTTTTCAGCCAATCCCCAGAGTCAAGAGGGAGTCCCCTCAGCAGGCGGCAGTGACTTGTGACCTTCCCTGCTAGCTTCCCCATTGACTTTCTGGGGAAGCCATCAGGGAAGATTGCAAATGGCAATCACATGATCACGGGGTGCTTGGCAACCAGTCATAAGTGCAAACCGATTGCCAAGGGTCCAGATGATGATCACGTGACTGCAGGGGCACTGCAACAGCCATTATTTTGGGCACAGGTCATAAGTCCCTTCATTCAACATCATTGTAAATTCGAACAGTTTTTGAACGAATGGTCGTTAAGTGAGGACTACCTGTAGCTCGCATATTTGCAGTTTTGTCTTTTCTGCTTTACCCACTTCCTAGAAACTGCTTATAGGGAACTATCCAGGAGCTGGAAACAGTAGCATGTAAACTGTCATATTCCTTCAGTGAACCGAAGTTCAAGGGAGCTTACTGGCCGTGGGAACAACGCAGTGTGCTGTCTGTCAGCCAGTGACTGTTTGAATTTGCTTTCCAGTCCCCCTGAGCCAAAGCTAAAATTCTCTTCACGTGCCTCTGCCAGAGCAGAAGTGAAGAAAGGACAGGATTAGGCTCACCAGAACAAAAACCTTTCTGAATTTTCCTCCATCAACTAATCAAAGGACTGTATATCCCCAGGGTGTCCTTTAAAGAAAAAGGATTACTGCATTACTTTGTATCTGACCTTTGACAACAAGGTGAAAAAATATATTCAAGCTCTTGGACAAAATAATTATTCCTTGGCAAATTTGCTGTAGTTATTACAAGAGAATTAAAAATTCATATCATTTATCTTTTTGTGAGAATGTTTCGGGCTGGTCTTTGTAAACTGTTTGGTAAAGTTTTGTAAGCCACTCAGAGCCTTCTAGAGAGGGCAGCCATAACAATTAAATTAAATTAAATTAAATTAAATTAAATTAAATTAAATTAAATTAAATTAAGTTACTTTCTTCTTAAAGGGGCTATTGTTTTCCCATCCCTGTACAGTGAACAAAATGTTTGAAGTAACCTGTTTCTTTAGTTATTTCATTTATACCCCACTTTACTATCAAAAGTGATGCTCAGAGGCTAAGCAGTTAACATCAGTAAAATACAAATAAAATAGAATTATGTATGATTGAAACATAGAAACAATTTAAAAGAACTGAGCAACCACCACCAGTCAAGATCTACTTCAGTCAAAAGGTTAGCTTGCCCTCTAAAAGCCTATCTACCTAAAAGCCTTGCCTACCAGCAAAACGACAACAGAGGCAGCTTTAGCCTAGCCTTCTTTTTCAAGAAGCTGCATAGGTAGTCCTCACTTAACGGCCCTAATTGGGACCAGCAACTCTGTTGCTAAGCAAAGCAGTCATTAAGTGAGACATCACTTGACTGCAACTTGCAACATCCTGCTAAACAAATGCTTATTAAGCGAGAACTACCTGTACTTCCTAGAAGTTGCTGCCAGAAGGGAAACTACATCTGTTGATCGACCAGTTAAACTTAACAGGTTTACTTTTAACTCCAAAAAGCCATGGGTTTGCCCTTAAATAACTCTTCTTCTCTCTCATTTGTCAGCCTTTATCTGAATCTGTAACTAAGAGTTGAGCTACTCCTCTGCTGTCTGTGACAAATGAAATCCTAGCAAAAGTGGCTCATTTCTAGACATTCTGTCTCCATAACCATTTTAGTTTCCTCCTCTCAGATGCTCCATCAAAGTTGGGGTCAATCCCAATATCCAGGCAAAGAGCTGCATATTAGACCACCAATAATGGTCACCTGCTTAGATGGCTTTAGGGATAATAGGCCAATTTGTGTTGGATAATGGTTACAAGACATGATGGTCATGTAATATTTCCAGCAGATGAGGCAGGTTTCTGAGCAGCAGCAATGGGGACAGGTTATTGTCTTCATTTATTTGCTTGCAGGCTTCCTAATCTTGTCTTCCTTATCTTGTCAGCCCCCAAGGGAAGCAGATCCTGGACAACATAGTTCTGGGTCTGAGCTAACATGATTCTTCTTACATTCTTAGATGCCTCTGGCTTCTACTGATCTGTTTGTCCATGACTCAAGCAGAAAATCACCTGAAGCACTAGGTGTTCTTGGACGTTCAGTAATGATAATATGTGTCTATGTGGGATTCTACAAATGGTTTCCTAATTCTTGGGAGCAGTTTCCAAGAAAGTGATTGGTTTCTGACATTGCTCAGCATGCATCCCTTTGAGTTTTGTGATGGAGGAGTATAAATGTGCATTTGGCTTTCTGGAAAATTGAGGCCTCTGCTAAAACCTGATAAGAAAGCAAACCAAAAGTATTCATCTGAAAAAGGTCAGAGAGAGGAATCCAAGTTCTTTGGGTTCATAACTAATTTTCCTGACCCCAAAGTGTGCTTTTGAAATTGTACATTCAGATTTTTTTGTATGTCAACAGGATTTTGATTCATTGCAGAGGGCTGGGGAAAAACAGTTTGTGCAAATAATATGATATAGTATTGTCTTTTTACTGAAGTGCACGAAGAAAACTTCCTAAAGTTAGAACACACCCAGACAGATCAGTGGAACAGAGCAGTATCCAATTTGGGATTTCAGATTACAGCATCCATTTTTAAAAATAATTGTGGGTTTCTCAAATGGCTACTGTGCCTTCAGTAATCTTTAAATATAATTAAACTTTAAAAAAAAAAAAAATCCATGCTTATTCCTTACAAAATGTAGAGCTTTTTCTAGGGCCTTGTACAAAAATTCAGGCAAAGATCAATAAATACAGGAGTTTGTTGTGTTGATCGGTGCTTTCTATCCAAAATTTCCCTATGGTATTCCATCATGAAATTTATTATAGCAAGAAAAGCACTTTATGCGTCCACCCCACCTCATTTTAAAACAAATCCATTTTCAAACAAATCTTTTCTCATGAACAGGAAGCGTACATAATGGGCATAAGAAAACAATTGCAGTGGTCTCTATGCAGAAGAGATGAAGAAGCTCATGAGTGCCCCCTAAAGCTCTAGAGAAATAAAACATCGGGAACATGATATAGAACTGAACTAGAAAAATGTCCTTCTCTATCTAAAGGCTGGCAATAGCCCAAGAGAGGTGCTTTGATGCTAGGACCGAAATTTTAAAAAAACAGGCTTAAAAATGTCAAATAGCAAGTTATTTTTTAAAAAAAATCAGTGCACATTTAAAAAAAACAATGTTTTATTAAAAAGCTTGTCTGTAAGAATAAAGGACCTTGATGCTTACAATAGCATGACTTTCCTACAAACTTCTATGACATAAATTTTCTGAGAAATTAAATATGGGCAGAATTTGTATATTTTAACGGTTTGTATTTTTATAACATGTTGTTGGAAAAAGACATATAACACTACATTAACCATAGCAGGATTTAGATTTGTCCTTTGGAGCAATTGCTCTTTGCCACAAACCAAACATTATGGCAAGAGTTAGAGTTCAGAATTATAACTGAAGTTGGGATTTATGTACATACAAAAATAAATATACAAACAGGGAAAGAAAATGTGTAGGGGTGAACTTGATTATTTAGAAAAAAACTTTAGTTTTTTCAAGATTCAGCTCTCAAGTGAAATCTGATCATGCTGTGGCACTTTTGTATTTGAAAGGAGAGTGAGATTCAGATTCCCTTCCCTGTCTCTCCCACCTCCCGAACTTTATGCAGTAAAGAAGTAGCTCTAGAAAAGATGGTTGGATCTGTATTTTCTACCCTAAATATGTCCCAAACAACCCATCAATTCCTTTTTGCAACCTAAAACTCTCATACTACTTTCCAATTTATCACAGTTCTGGCTATTTTGTAGGCTTCCATACAGTGGTCTAAAGGTCAGCAATCTTTTCAAGTGATGTGTGCCAGAAATTCTTTTCATAAAGTGAAATCTCACAATATTGCCAGATCTCTTGAAATGTTGGCATCTCATCACCAAGTTCTTGTGCAAATTCACATGAGAATCTCAAAAGATGTGTTAATCTCACAATATGGCCATTCAAGAAACTGTCTGATCTTACGTTCTGCTGTTGTGATCATGGGGTGTGATAGATGTCTTGACATCAGTGAGCACTGCATTGTGGATCCCTACAATGGGACCTCATCATGCCTAATTCCAGTAAAATCTGATCCTAGCTCAGAACAACATTCACAGCCAAATTCTCTCTCTTAGAATGTAGAGAACTATCAGAGACGTTCTATCTGCTCACTGAATGGAGAAAGGGCCATAGATCAGTGCACATTTTGACTATGAAAAGTCCTCCCTTCAGCCTGTAGCATCTCCATATGTGGATGGAAATAAGATGGCCATTTAAACATTGTCAAAAAAGATGAACTGCATTATCCAAAAGTAAATCAAAAGGGGATAATAAACTGCAAACATTGTAATATGCTAATTCATGTATGTGTTGATGCAAATCATTATTTAGAAAAAATAATACACCTCACTGTTACTGGGAAGAGTTTGATCAAGTATTGTAACCTGAATGCTAGCTCCAATGGTCACTTTATGAGAAATGTTCAGTGTCCTGCTTCTCCTTCTTCTGGTGCCTTTTTTTTTTTTAAAGCCTTATAGCCAGTCCTTCAAATAGAGGATGCCTTCAGAAGGTGTAGGATTGTTATCAACAAACCTTCTGAATAATCAAAATACAGACAGACAGTGTTGAGCCAAATGGTCCAATGGTATGATCTGGAGTCAGGTGTTTTTCTATACCCTTGAAACTATCTAAAAGTTTAAAATTAAAAGCACAAAGCCATTTCTTGATACTGCAATATACAAGCCTGATCTTCAAGATCCGCGAAGCTACGACTCTGTACAAGCAGAGCTAACTCTTTTCTTAAAGTGGATGTGGAATCCCTTGCTAGCAGGACTTCAGTTTAAAAACTTGTCTTTTAAAGGTTTCACTTAGAGAAAGAAGCTAGTTTCCAAATATTTAAATTTTGCATCTAAATTTTAAGTACAGGAATCCAGTATGTCTTACATAACTGAATGCACCATGACTTGGGTACGGTAATGGAGTGCAGTTGTACAAGCACTAGGTATGTTTCGCTCCTATTGATTTGGCTGCTATTGACTTCAAATAAGATTACAATCTCATTTTGAATGTAGTAAGGAAGAATAATAATTAAATGATTGCTTTCAAGCTGATGATTTCCATTATAGGAAAATTTGTAACGATCGCTTTATCCTCCTGTTGGAAAATGGAATAAAATCATTTCAAAAATGAAACAGAAAATGTGCATTTTAGGAACAAATAATGTACATTGTCTTTTTGGATCAGAAGATAAGCAAAGCCATCTACAGTACGACCAGGAACAGAAACTTTTTGTTGTTGCTGTTGTTAACCAGAAATGTCTGGTTAACTGGAAATGTCGGTTATGTCCTAAGCCATCCACAGTTTTCATATTAAATATTGTAGGTTTTATATTTTGTTTATCATGGTTTGCAGATGTGATTGTTAATCACCTTAAACAGTCTTATGAGAATTATGGTAGAGGAGGGGAGAGGACCTAATGGATTGCAAATAATATAATATCAGTCTCATATGTTCTTCTACAGCACAGATTTCAGCCATGTTCATTAAGAGTGCAGATGTTTTCCTCACCGTAGCATATAAATTCTTCACGTATAGCATAATGAAAAATACTCTGCAAAAGAAAAAAGTGGAAGTGTATAGACTCATACATTTGTCAATTAATGCTTACAGCATGGTTGACCTGTATTTATGAAACGATTTTCATAGTTCAGGCTTCAGTATCCCTTTCTAGCATCTCAAAAGCAGCAGAACTTTGAAGCAATTCACCCACAGGCACAGCTACAAATCAAGGGATTAGGGATATGCAGTTTCGAGGAGCCATTCAGAGCTCACCTTTGATTTTATTTCCGAAATACAGGATCACAAAGGAGCCACTGGAAAGCACAACCTCACATCTGGGTTCCATATTGCACGAATGAACCTTCTCCCTAAGATGTGTGATAAACTATGGATTGTACTGCAGTTGTTCCCAAGTTCTTATTCCCAGTCATCTAAAGCAGGAATGGACAAGTGAGATCTGATTAACATCATATCTCAGCTCCAGGGCTGTGGACATTCAAACTGAACATTGGTACATCTTTTGCAATAATTCTGTGCTTGCTAAACTACACTGAGCAGGAGATCAAAGATGTTTTCATTGAAAATACACTCTTTAAAGCAAAGCCCTAAACCAAATGACTAGGACAGTTAAACAATTTTCCCATGTTTCCTAGCCTCACTTCACGAAAATAACAACGACGCACCAGCCTCAATATTAACAGTAGGACAAAGTGGGCAAGACTTAAAGGAAAATATGTACTGAACTAACTCTGAAGGGAAACATGGGTGAAGTGATCTGGTTTTACTGAATGATGTCATGCTTCCCTCAGCTCATATAACAGAGAAGACCCCCACTTTTCAATTCATTCCCAATCACATTGACTAGGAAATGTGTTTGCACAGGATGCGTTGGCTCCAGTGAGGTTAATTCGCTTTGTGTGGCCCTTGTGGACTAGGCTGAAGCCTGCAGGCAATGACAGCCTCAATATGAGGCCAACCCTCTGTGTCAGAGGATCAGGGAGCACAGTAGTTCAGACCAGGTAGAGCTGCTGCAGTTCTCCAGCAGGTCTGCCATGTTGTTGCCTTGCTCTGAGGTCTTGCAGTATGCAGGCACTCTGCCCCCCTTGCCTCCTTCTGAGGAGTCCCTAGAGCAGTGTTTCTCAACCTTGGCAGCTTTCAGATGGGTCCAACTCCCAGAATTCCCCAGCCAGCCCAAGCTGCCAAGGTTGAGAAACACTGCCCTAGAGCATATCATCAAGACCAGTATGGCTCTCCAGAGGATCTGTCAACCCTATTGCCTTATCCTGAGGACCTCTTAGAGCAGCATAGTTAATGAGGGAGGCAAAGAAGGGAAGAAGGCCATAGCACTGGATGGTGGTGAAAGGGAAAATGATGGTAGCAGTTTGGGGCAGCCCTGGTCTTAACATTGCACAGCCTCATCTTTGAACCGACAGAATCAAACTGTGTGGAAAAAGCCTGGAAAATGCAGAAATTGAACCAGAAGGAAACATCTGGAGATCTTTACAATGCTTCTTGTGTAGACCATGATTTATACTACTCTCACTTCACTCTTTAGAAGATGAACAGGCATGATGGTGGGTCCATTGCTGCTTCGGGGGGTGGGGGTGGGGAATCTGAGCTTTTATCCTTTTTGTGGAAACCTAAAAAGAAAGATAAAACCCTGGGACTCTGGATCAAAATGTCATGTAAAACCTTACTTCTTCTCAGAATGCCTCTTGGAGGCAACACCTACATCAGCAGGGAAATGAGAAACAGAGCTGCAATAAGAACCATTCACCATGAAGAATACAAGATGTAAGCATGTAATACGGGGACAATTCATTTAAATCTTACTCAGAGTAAGAGCACAAGGGGTCACATGTACAGGCAAGTCCCTCCCACTAACTACTTGTCTGCCTGATTGATTTAATGCCCCTTCTTATCTGGAAGGTCTCCTTGCAAATACATCTACCCCACACCTTGGGCCCAGTCTCACTATGGTCGTCTGCACAAATGCCAGAAAAATAGCTGGAAAAGATGTGGGAAGGCAGGCAGTAGGAGGGGCAGCCAGGCAGCCAGGCTCACAGCTCCTTCACACATTCTCTGAATGGTGGGTTAGGGGACAGGGAAGGCTCACTGTCCTATCTTCTGGAACCCTTGAAAAGGAGACTTTAAATTGATGACTACTTCTTCATATGTTGTCTGGAGAGTTGTGCATAAAAACAATTAAATTGGTGTAATTTTCCAAAACCAGTCATTCTCAGATTTTGTTTCTATCAAAATGCAAACAATGAATGTGGAACATTCATTAGAAATGGTTGTTTCTCTTGTTTAGAACCAGGAGAAAATGTACTTCCATCAGCATAAAATAAAATTTCAAATGCTCTGAAAATGGGAAGTTTGGGTATCAAATTTTTAAAAAACGAAAGAAAGAAAATGCCTAAAATGGTATTTATTATAAGTTCCCTCTTAATTTTTTAAATGACAACTCCACTGTACTGACTCGGAAAAATAATGATTTTCCTAAAAATGTCAATCCAAGGAGTACCCAAACCCTTGATGCTTGTTGAAGGAATGGGGCAGGCTGTGATGCATAAGCTAATGTAGATTTTAAGGACTTGCTTTTATTCTTCTTTTTTCTTTCAGTTTCCTTTTTTATTTTTATTTTTTGTTTGTTTGTTTTGCAGAAATAGAGTCACCAAAACATTCAGCAGCTGCAGTAGAAATATTTGTTATAGTAGTAAAACAAAAAATAGAAGTAAGATACAAAGTTCCCATTTGTTTTTTCATTTTTAGGAAGGGCAGGATTGTGGGGTCGTTGACAAAATCATCATGGCTTTTTCAGGAATGTTTTCAACCTTTTCTTAACCTGGTTTCTGAAACCCTTGTTTCAGAAAACAGACTCACCACTGATAAGAATTCAGAAAGCACGGAGTTAAATAAATTTGCTGGTCCTCTTTCCCAACCCCATGAAACAATTGGAATCAGCAGTTTGCATTATTTTAAAAATGAATGCTGAGAATCAGCAATTTTCCTTTTTTCTTTTTTCAGAACTTGTGTTGTTGTTTTGTGTGTGTGTGTGTGTGTGTGTGTGGCTTTTTTTTTTTTATTTAAAGTGGAAAACTACATTAAGTGCAAGGCACTCAACAAAGAAGCAGTCATAAAGCCTAAGTAGTCTTGGAGTTATAAAATATGTCCGTTGTGGCAATTCTACTGCCAACAATGAAGTTTGAAGCATTAATATGCCTTCATTGCAGTTTTAATGCCTTAATATTGACTCTATAGCTCTTTTGGGTAATTTTGCTTTCTCTGGTACTTGAAAGGTGATGATGTCAGCGTTCTTCATACTGATTCATATGCAGGTTGATGAAGCTGAGTTATTTATTGAGTTCCATTATATTTTCTATAAACATTAGTTCTCAATAAACAGAGACATTTAGCTGAGGGTTTATTTATTAAATAGGTACTGTACAGATGGTTTTGCCACACATGATGTGCTGCAGAGGATATTACTCAGGAATAATCAGCTGTGTTATAGCTTGGCTAAATTAATAAGATGATAATGATGAAATTGATGCTTTTGAGCTAGGCTTGGTAAATGGTTTTTGCATAAACAAACTGATAAATTTGAGAAGCAATTACTTGCTTGTCAAAGATAAAAACACAACAGGGCCCATTTATAGTTAGTTCCTATTTATTTTTAAAGATTGTACCAGATTTTATGTTTAATACGCCGCAATTAAAAATAATACTTAAATGAAGAAGAATAAAAAACCCTAAGTTTCTGAATTTCTCCTTCAAATTTGAAGATGCAGCACTGCTTGGTTAGACATCAAGTAAACTTTTTCAAGGCTTTCAGGCTATGCGTGGAGGTAGAACGGAGGCAATCATAACTGTAATGTAAAAATATTCCCATTTCCTCATTACATACAAATACAGGCGACATAAATATAAACGGGGGGGAGGGAGGAGGAGGTATTTTAATGACTCTGGACAAGAATACAGATAAGGAGAGAGAGATGCATGGGTGTACACACACACACACACACACACAGTTATAACAATCTAGTTCGAGTTGGTGCACATTAATGTAAGACACAGGGGAAGGGACCTGCCATCCATCATACCCTGTCCACATGCTAACCTCTTCTCCCCACCTGCAAGTGGATAGATGTAATTACAGCAAGGCTGCACCTCAAATGGTGATAAAAACTAAAAAGGGACCAATTAACTCACCCTGTTTTCATTGACAAATGTGGCATGCATATATATATATATATATAATAAAATTATACATATATATATATATATATATATAATAAAATTATACATATATATATATATATATATATATATAATAAAATTATGCATATATATATGTGTGTGTGTGTGTGTGTGTGTGTGTGTGTGTTACATGCACATTTTGTCCACTGACAAGTAACGTGAATAATGCTACATGCAAACACATTATTATTAGCTATTTGACATGATCATTTATAACTAAGAGTGCTCCTGTAATTTGAAATTAGTTTATATGTCGCAGATTTTCAGTTCTCAGATCTGAGAAGCTCCCTTGGATCCAACAAATTTTAATACTTTCCTAACTCAAGCTTAGATTGAGTATGAGTTAATTTATATTTCATTTGCACATTGCAATACATATTTCATTTGCCCCATCTGTATGACTAAACCGCCACATGCCACCTTTTCCTCCTTGACAGTGTCAGCAACATGCTCAATGCAGCCACCATCAGGTTCTTCAACTGCTCGCTCCATATGCTCTCCTTCTATCGGCACAGCCTCCACCTATGCTTCCCTGTCAAATGGCGATGGGATGGGAGTCTCTGACCCTGGGAACAAAAGGAGATATTTCATAACTTTTGCAGAACAAAAAGAAGCTAACATTTTTGGTATCAAATAAGTGATAAGTGATCCCCTTAAGCCAAGATGCAGGTAGAAAGAGGACCAAAGGAAATAGGGATAAATAAGGGTAAAGGTACCCATATCCAGTTTCCAAGATTTTGTAACCAAACCTCTTTATTCCCTTCAGGAAACATGCCTACTAAGAATTATTTGGGAATCTTGCTTTCTTGATTGTGAGCTGCAGTAAGAGGTTTCATATGCAGTGGCCAAATTTGGACCACCATTCCCAATTTTTTCAGTCAGTATGGTCACAAGCACGCAAGCTCCATCTATATATAATAATCTCATTTTTCTATTTCATATCCTGCCCTTCTAATGTCAGAAACTCACTGCACTGTGCTTCTAAATACCAGTTTAAAACATGTTAAATAATATGTTAAAATGAACAACAGGAAATGCAAACATCTGCTTGATCAGTTGAAATAAAAATTAAGAAGGCCCCGAGACATATACAGATTGCTTCAAAAGATTGAGCTCGGCATCAGGTAAACTTCTCTAAAGAAAAAAATCAAAAACCAGGAAAGAATGTCCAATCTCTGGTCATCTTTCTCCTTATAATAGTGGGACACAAAGCCAAGCCACTGGTACAGATTTTAATGGCCAGCATGTTAATAGGCACTCTGATAATTAGTCTCTTTGGCCATTTCCCTGTATGTTAATTCATTATAATTCATAGCAGAGAGTGGATAATCTTTTGTGGGGGTCAACCACTACATTTTTGCAGCACATGAGGTCTAAAACGTAGGGCCACATCATATCTGTAGGTGAGGCTGGATTTATGTTGGGAATTTTTTGAGGAGGGTCTTTGGTTTTTAGATGATGTGCCCATTTCAGGGCTTACATTACAGATTTTATGGTTTTCCTACCTCTGAATGGGGGAAAACTGAGGCATCAATTTCCAACAGTCATGGCCAGTCAAAGTTCACAGGGCACAAAAAGGGGGCCTGGAACCATATGTGACTCTGGGTTCTAGGCTGTTGACTTCAGATTATAGTACCATCATACTAAAATTCAATTTTCATTATTCTTATTCACTGATTTATTTAAATACTACACAGTACCATGGCAAATTTTGGAACTTTGAGTAAAGTGCATAGTTTCAGTCAGATTGTAAGGAGGTTCAGATATTTACCAGGGACACAGAACAAACAACTTCAGTACGTCAGTGGGATTGATGAAAATTGCATGTTCATCTGTGCAAATAGAAGTGGTTTCCATTAGCATAAAGTCACTGTTGGGTAAAACCTCTTCAGAGGAATTTATAGGTGAATAACAGTGGCCCTTAATGAAGGCCCAGATTCACACAACCATGCATATGCAAAGTATAAAAAAGCTGCAAAAATAAATAACGTATTTGCTGAGAGATGTGCCTTGTTTTCTCTTTTGCCCCCTTTAACATCTGCCACCTTGCTCCTCTTTCATTCATGAGCAAAGTGATTTTATTGCTTACTGTAGTGGAATGCAAAACGACACTTTAAGACTGATGGCAGAAGGTTGCTTTTTTTGTTTTTAATGAACACAAAGAAAGGAGAAATGGAAGAGATTGGTATGTATCTCACCCTTTCTCTCTTTTTCTCTCTCTTTCTCTCTTCCACTCTGGCAGGCAGAGTAAAACACCTTTGGCATCAGTGGCTGATATATATCCGATCCGCATGAAGTAAAGATAAAGTTCCTTCGCCATTAAAGATGCCCAGTGGGCAGGCAAGGTAATGGAAGCGTCCTAGAAGAACTCACTTGCATCTTTGATAAGCAAATGTTAAAAGTTTTTAAGAAGGGCTGTCCCATTTTTATGCTAAATAAATGCATGAAGTTTAAAATGTAAAGTGTTATTAATAATTGCTACGCATATCTTGCAGTACAGTATGAAGCTCAGTGATAACACTTGACTGCACCCTAACCAGGTCAGAAGTTTCAGCCATGCCTTATTTCAGTCTTCACAACTTACTAAGAAAAATAAATAAGAAAAAGCTGTAATAAAAGTTTACAAGAATTGAAAGGATGCATCCTGTGAACCACTTCAGACAACCTCAGGCAACTCTGTATAAACCAACAAAATTGCAATGGCTTCCTTATATGGTTAATATCATCCTCTTCTGTTTTGTGTGTTTTTAATAGATTTTATAGTTTTAATTACTATTTTTATATGTATTTATCAAGAGGAGCTTTAACCTTTTATTTTATTAGCTGAGTTCTGACCTAGATTGGAGGCCTCACAACTGCCCTTTACATGTGGAAGACAACATTGGTGGAACCCCTCAAAAGCTCCCATTGGTGCCAATCCAGATTGGGACCATAGTTAAAGCAACAACTCTGTCTTCCTCCTGATAGTCCAAAATAGGGCCCTACTGCAGCTAATTTTTCTAAATCCAGAACAGTTTGTGGTGGTTTTGTAGATACATTTAAAATATAACTTCCTTTCAGTTTGAGTGAGCAATCATTCGAATTTCCAAGACAATTGTGAGACTGCCTAGAGAAGTTTGTCCCATCAATATGGAATAGTTTAACCAGTGATAGCAGAGGTGGGTGACCAGCTACAAACCTAACTCAGCCTAATTTACTGCCTAGCTTTGCAATAAAGTAGTTCAAAACGGTGGTGAGAGCCTTCTGTATTTTCCTTGAAACCTACTGCTTCGCAGATAGAGAATACGGTGTCAGAGAGAGAGAGCGCGAGAGAAACCTGAAGTACCATAAAGAGAAAATAAAAGGGTGCCAGGAGAAAAAAGAGAGCCCCGCCCACTTTCAACCCTGGTCTCACCACCTTGCTTGCTTTAGCATTCTTATCACGTGGCCATCCAACAGATCGCTCCCTTGGCAGGAAAAAAGTTGCTCATCCCTGCTTTGTTGTACAGGGAAAAGTCACACTGAAGCGTCTGAACTATGTTAGCAGAATCATTCTAATTAGAACTGTGATTCAAACCCAACCCATGTCAATCCGATTAGGCAAATACAAGAGATCTAGGCTCCTCCAACAGAGATGTGTTTCCTTTCATGTTGCTGACAGATGCTGATGCTGGTTTTCAGCACAATGAACATGAATTCATTATGCCACCTTCCTTTAAAACTCTTGACCTATGATAATTCCTCTGATGCCTACCTAAGGTATTGGAGGAATTCAAGCTGCTCAAAGCTATTTTATTTGACAGGCTTGCCCTGTTAGCAAGAGAAAGAGTGTATATCAAGCCTTTCGAAGGAATCTATTGTCTAGAGTCCTCTTCAGGCCTGTACACACAGGACAGGTATGGATGCCCCACACCATCCTCAGTCCTGTACTGAGACTCCATATTCATCTATACCCCATGGAGGGTCTTACACATAGTCCCCACAGATCTCTCAGGGCAGGGCTGAAGTCTTGTAGTCCAGCTGCCTCTACAGGATTTCCTCCCTCTGCAAGGCGATCCTATACTCGATCCTATTCTTTGACTGAACCTGTGGAATCCAATCACTGTTGGAGACTGAGGCTAAAAAGCTCCCCCCCCCCCATTAGCATTCTCCCCCCATCCCAAGTGATGCATTATGCTTCTTTCTGCCCCATCTTGGGAGGCCTCCCTCTCTTGCCAGGATCCATTGCTGCTGCTCCTCCATGCAGCTATGAGCCATAACTGTCTCTGCTTCCCCATAGTATGAAACAGCCTCAAGGTAAGATAGATTTGAATGGAAGCAGTGCGACTGCACAACGAGGCCCTTAATATGCACTTTGTTCTTCTTCACATTCGAATAGGCAGCCTCCCTTATCTGTGACTGATGGAGTGTTCTTTTTCCATCTGTGTCTTCAACTCATCCCTCCTTCACCGGAGAGAGTTAACATGATGCTCTGTATTTCCTCTCGTCTTTATAGTTCGCTTGGCTCTGTAGGTAGAATCCATCTTTTCCAAATCTCCCGGAGGGGAGGAGAAAATGAGGGTGGTGTTAATGATTGATGCATTATGTAATGGCAGGGTACACTATCTCAAGTGGAACTTAATTCAATTTGGGAAGGCCCCTTGGAATGGCCCCTTGGAAGTAGAATCCACTTTCTTTGGATCCTGAGGGTAGAACAGCTGAAAAGGCGACTGTCAGGGATGCCAGGCAGAAATATAGAGACTCCCCTCCCCCCAAGCTATGATGCCCCATTGCCATCATCTCTGTCAGGCCTAGCCCAAGGAACTCCAAGAGACCATGTAAATTCAGTCCAGCTATATTTATTAGCTACAACCTCTAGCAAGAATCTTCCCAGACTAAAACCCCAGTTCCCAAAGTCCTCCAGCCTCAACAGTGTGAATTCAGGGAGGTGCCAGTCTCATCCTCTTGTTCCTCCCACGCGGTTCTGGTGAGCTTGGCCTTCATAATTCCATTCCATCACAATCTCTATCCTTTGGCTCTTTTCATGTGTCCACCTCTGCATTAAGCAGAGGCAGCAACTATGGATGAGTGTGTCCCTTTGAGTCAGTCTTGACTCCTGGCAACTGCCTGGACAAGTCCCTGCCATTATCTTGGCAACATTTTCAGAAGAGGTTTGCCCTTGCCTGCTTCCTAGAGCAAAAACGAGAGACTAGCCTAAGGTTACCCAGCTGGCTTCCATACCTAAGTCAGGATCAGAAGTCATAATCTTCCAACTTCTAGTCCAGCACCCTTAACCACTATACCAACCTAGCTCCCTGGCAAATGGGTGCAGAAAGTATTTTTAGACAAAAGTAAATATCATGAGGTCAAACAGGGGACTGGTCAGAATGATGGATTAGAACTGAAGAGATCAAATCCATATCAAACTAACTGAGTAAGTGAACTTGGGCAAATCACTACTTTTAACCCTAACCTGTCTCATTGGAAGACCTGGGGATAAAAGTGGTGCTGGGGAAGAACCACTGTCCCAACATCTCTCCTTTAATTTCCCCCAAAGAGGCTTGGGTTGTTCTACTGCCTTTTAGGATGCTTCTGTTAGTGCTTTTTTCCAGTTCCACGTCCTCCATTGCTCTGTTGTTTCCTCCCATCCACACACACACACACACACACACACTGCTTGCTGATCTGAAAAGCCCCTGGAGGAGTTCCCTTGTGATGTCTTTCCTTAGGGTTTAATGAAAATATGGGAAGCCCAGGAGGCCACTGGGGACATGACTGAACTAAGAAAAACTGGGACACTCCCATACACTCCGCAATGTAAGTGCAGGAACCACACATTGCTTAGGATCATCCATCCAGCTTCACCCAACTGGCAGGACTGGAACCAATTAGCCAAGGCCACAAGAATCCAAGAACTTCTGGGAAGTAATCTTTACTGGAAAAAAAAAAAATAGCCATAACAAAAGAAGCCGTAACTCACATTCTAGTAATTGCTGTGTTTCAAGAGTAGGCTATACAGAGAGCAACAGCATTCCACCTCTTTTGCATCACTTTCTCTTTCCTGTCCTACATACCCGGCTGATCATCCCCGTCTTCTGCATCGGAGGGACTGTTTCCATTGGTCCCTTGTTTTTCTAATGGTCAGATTGGCTATCGTGTTGCCTTTTATCAACTGTGTGAGAATTATGTCTCACGGAGAATTTCACTAAGCTTTTCCTTTCAGGATGGAGAAGGGGATCAAAACCAATTTCTATCAAACTGAATGAAAATGCAGAGAAAAAATAGCAGAATAATTGTCTGGGTATAGTGCAAATAATAAGTGCCACAAGAGGACTCCAAATGAGCATTCTGAGATCTTCGCAATGAAGATTTTATTGAAGAATTATTAAATATTTTATCATATTTAATAATTGTATTTTATGCTGTACTATTTATGTTTTTATTGGTTTTAAACTGTTTGGTTGTGAACCGCCCAAAGTCCCTCCTTGTGGGGGAGTTGGGCGGTGATATAAATTTGATTTATAAATATAAAATAAATAAGATGTAAACTGTAAATGGGCCAGTAAGTTTATTCCTATTAGAAGCCCCCACCACTGGCCTTCTCTTCTTTTTCTGTTCTGCATTAAGAATGCAAAACTTCCATGTACATAGGAAAAAATTGAGATTCCTGTCCAGATGTGAGGTAAGAGCAAGTTTAGGCTTGTTCTTAGGTGTATATTAGGTTGCAATGTACTAGACAATGGCAGCTTTCTCACTCCTTTGCCATCATTGTTACATCTTGAGTAATGGCTTTACTGGCAAAATAATTATTATTATTATTTACAAGAAATGTCAGTAAAATCCCATTAGAGCTTGGCAGGAGATCTCACAAAATTTTGGTCCTCTTGTTCAGTGTCTCATAAGATTCCTGATATCTCAAAACGTAATCTTGGGCAATATTGCAAGATTTCAATGATTTTAAATTTATTTTTGGGGTGGGAGGGGTTGGTTACTGAAGGTTTCATGAGTATCCTGTAATCTTCTCATATCTGGGAATGAGTTTCACTGAACTTAATTGGTCTCACCTATGAGCAAACATATATAAGATTACATTGTTGGAATCTGTATGAATATAAAGGTAATGGGCAAAGCAGCCCTAATATCTGTGCTTGAATAAACTCTTCTATTTCCTCCCTTTGAACTTGAATACATAGACAGGAAAAATATAATTGATCTTCATCTTGACGCTAATAGACCTCTGTGCAGAAAATCAAAATTTTTCTGCAAACCAGAATGTGTGTCTGAACATATTTTCACATCTCAGGTTCTGATACATAATCAGAGCTTCTGTTCCATGGCTTGCACATTCAAATTAATTAGAAATTGATATGGCCAGAAGTTCAGTTCCGCCTGCATTTAAGACAGAGGCCATTACTGCTTCGGTATTTGCTCGGTTCATCATGGAATAATTATCTGCCCATTTAGAAAATGCAAAATTTGTTTCCATTTCAATAGTTGCTTTAAACCATAAAAATATTCAACTGAATTGCACAACTTTAAAAGCTCTCTGTGGAAAGCAAATGGCTGTTCTAGGTACACTCTGGATGAGACTGCCAGTTGATAGTTAAGTGGCTATTTGAGTTTTATTTATTTGACGGTATAGTCCATTCCCAAACCTGTGGATATCTAGTAGGTCATCCCATGTTGATATTTTATTTTAATCCCAGAATGCACTTGCATATTAGACCACATTGTTTTTCTTTCTGCAGATGGGAGGAATAGAAAGTCAAAGGATCATACCTGAGTTTATAGTCATAGGGCAAAGGTCAGTAGGACCTAATTAGCTGTTGCACATATTGGTTGCCTAACAACTAAGCGGAGCCAAGTTTTTGTTGTTGCTTCAATCTGGACTTTTCTGCCCTGACTGAATATCCTATGTAGATCTCAAATCTGTCTTTTTTTAAATAGTAATTTTATTAAAAATTACAATTACAAAGATAAATTTGGCTATATAAATTTGTTAAATAAATAAATAATGCAAACCCCCCAAAATAAAAGAAAAAATAGAAGAGCAGGAAAGAAAAAATAGAAAGAAAAATAGAAAAGAAAGAAAAAATAAGAATATAACAAAGAAAAAGAAAGGAAATATATAAAGAAACGACTTCCCCCTTCATCACAAGTATAAACAATTTTAGTAACTTATCACCTTCTCTTAAAATACAGCAAATGATCTCTTCTTCCCATATCCCATCTCTTATTTACAACAAATCCTTAAAGCCTCGTTGTTTCAGTCCTGATCAGCAAAGATCCCTTAAGGGTTACCAGAGATTACAACATATCTATTTCAATCTTGATCAAATAAACCAACTTCATATTCCTTCCTTTTACATTTAACAATCTTGATCTTTAGTCTCTTCAAATAATGTCCTAGAATTTGATTTCTTTTCATTTTTTCTTTGTCCCTTCTCACAAAATTCTTCAAAGCTTTAACAAGCCTCTTTTGTAAATCCAATATAGGAAGATTATCCAGGTCACTCTCTTGGTTTGTTATTTGTAGATCTCTTTTAATTCAGCTTTTTTTCTTTCATATGTCCAGTGTAGCATTTTTTCCATATCATTCTTGTAGCCTGTCATATTTAAATCCACTTTCAAATTTCAAATTTTCAAAAACAGCTGCACCTGTTTTTTTCCCCTTCTAAGCAAAGTAAAATTTGCCACATCCTTAAGTCACTTGATTCAGTCTGCCTGTTCAAGGACTCTGCTAATGCAGGTTAGAAGACAAGAGGCTATCATTTAGACATTCTCCAGGGTGCATCCAAGAAATGAATGGCTGGACGTGAATGTGAAACCATATTTCTTAGGTCTGACAGTCAGTTATGTTAGGTTTAATTTGCTTTGACTTAGTTATGTTTTAAACATTAACTGAAGTCATTTTGAACACAATTAACAGGCTAATGGAGAGAGCAGCATCTTTATGATTTATGAAGATGAAAGAGAGAGAACTGAGAAGGAATTTTGAGGAGAATGAAGAAGAGTCCATGTACCTGGCAAGATGGGGCTTGTCCAAATATCATTTTTTCTGCTGTGCAGATTATAGACATCACTGAAGTTCATATTCCTTGGCTAGGAATAAGGACAGAGCATATCAATGTCCATTTCTAATCCCTGCTCACAGTGAATTTCCATGGTTGCTTTTTGCTAAGACTGCCACATGCCCTGCCTTGCAAATAGTCTGCCTGCTGAAGACTGTCAGAAGACAGTCTGTTCTCTATTACCAAGAGCTAGAAGCATCTTCCAACCAAGGGCACCTTCCCATATGGGGAGCCTTCCACACTCCATAGCTATTATAGTGTGAGCAAATCTAAATCTGGCAGAACTAATCCACATATATACACACATCATTTTTCACAGTGAAAGCAGGAGGAGAGGAGGTGACAAAGCAAAGAATCTGCTTTGACATCATCTCTCTCTGAATGGCTGTCCAATTCAAGATTCTTTTCAAAAATAAGGGTTCATAAAAAGAGAGACAAGGGAAACAAGGGACAAAAGTTGCTGTTCAGCAATTAGCTTCTGGACAACAAGCAGAGCCAGCACACAAGTTAGTCTCCAGAATGCCAGCAAGACTACTAAATTATTGAAATTGTGTCTACATTTATGGCTATACACATCAGTTACACAAATGTTATATTAATCTATTTCTTCTTCTGTTAATGCGGTCTCTCGCTGATGATGATTCTAAACAGGAAGGATGGGATCCCTTGCCCGGTGGCATTCATGGGGGGGTTAAAAAGTCAAGGTGGAAGTCATGACCTGCCCTTTTTTTATGTGCCTGAGATGTGGAAACATATATAAAAGGGTTTCATCATATGGTTTTTGCTATCTTGACTTTTGTGTCTCCGCCTGCAAATGCCCCTTTCCTTGCCAGAACAAAACTAAAATGATTGTTCTTTGTGTCTCTGCTACTGTATTTGGGAGGATTTGCATTGCCATTATACTGAAACATATCTTATTTGATTTTTCCCACAACCTTCTCAAAAAGCTGCCTGGCACTGTTGTAGCCAAACTGGTCTGGGCAGTAAAGAACAATTGTTTTATCAAAAGAAGCAAAATATTATTTCTAAAGGTTTCAGTATTTCCAGGAAGAGAAACCGTTATAAACTGTTCAATTCAGTGCAAATGAGATTCAGTCAATAATTGATAGTTTCGTAGACATATGAACCACATGGCCAGCTGCTTATATCATTCTACAAAAAAAAAAAAGAATTGTGTGATTGTGTTGTAATTTGAAATGTGATCTTCCCATACATTCTAGAAGTAATAACTAAAACCCTCTATTAAATGATGAAGGAATCAACCTCAAAGTTGGCAAGACATTACAGAGAAGACAAATCCTGTGACCGCAATGACTGCACAGTGTGTTTGATTTTTACTCAGCAGAGAGAAAAATTAATGGTAAAAGATATGCCAAGAGAAGAAAAATGAATAGGCAAAGCACAGATGAGATGAAAATAGACAAACAAAAGGGCTGAAAGATTTATCTTCAGCTTCAGACAGAAAATAGCTTCAGCTTGTACAAAAAAAGAAGGCATTGCTGAATAGGGTGAGTCACATTTATATGCAAGCATAGCTGGGAAAAACCAAACCACTATTTCTAAAATACAGAAAAATAACTGTACTCATATCTGGGACAAAAATATTGCATTTGTTATTCTTATTTTCTCATCACACTTACTTAGCACTAAGTTGTATGAATTCAGTGGACTTCTTATATCCCCAAAACATTCATAGGAATGGATTGTATTCCTTTTGTCATTACCAAATATTGGAAATTGTTGCTGTGCTTATTTATAAAGCTGTAATTTGAAAACCATCTCACATGCAGTCATGAACTTTTACTCAAATATAATTTGATGAATGAGCACAGATCATCTTCACTCGGCTCCATAAAGAAAGAAAAACACAATCCTCTCATTGATTTAGTAATGACATCTAAGTCTTCTGATAAGCTCTCCTATGGCAGAGTTTAAAAATTATAGTTGAAGACAGAAAATCTGACACATCCAAAATGATACCAAGCCAACTCTACACACCCGTAGAGTAAACTTGTAGGAAACCAACTTCACAGCTTTGTTCTTGTGTTAACCTTCTGTCAGAGTTCCTTCCAAGCAATTACTACCAAAGTGACTGAAAGGGAAATCTGGCAGGGTATATTTCTGCCAAATTTGTCTCACAGCAAAATACAGCAAAAATATGATTTTGGATTGCTCATTTTGGGCCTGATCCCACCATAAAAAAAACCTTTGTTGCTCTTAACTACACAGTGTCACAAAACAAAAATGGTTTCGTACTCTGAAAAGGTTTCAGTAGTCAGCATCGTAATTTCTTTTGTCTGGAGGAGAAGGCGGCCATCACGCAGAAGAATCACAGGCAGAGAGCCATGCTTAAAATTGCATTGATATCAGCCCAATTTTGTGGATTGTACTGACATCATTTTCCGATATTTAGAATGGTTCAGTCTGGAGACAACTAATTCAGATAATGTATTAATGTGCTTGTTTATTGTTACAATTAATACTCCACTTTTCAAATCACTTACTGAATTAAAATAAAAACAATCATGAATTTCTATATTAATTTTTTTTAGTTGGCCATATTTTTATTATGTTTATTTTGGCTGTGGAAGAAAAGTTAAAAATGTAAAACTTGTTCTACGTACATTGGCTGTAGAAAAAGTGGAATCAGGGCTAAGAACTATTCATGACTATTCAGCGTCTCTCTTTGACTACATTTTCCACAGAATTAGGAGACAAAGGGTTTGTGAAATCCACTAAGAATGGTAAAACAGAACATTAACAAAAGGATAGCCCAAACACAGGCATTTATTAACATGTAAATAAACTGAGTCAGCAATTAGTCAACACTTATTATAATTGAAGAGACCATAGTAATTAAGCCGCCATTGATTTAATTGTTCCCATTTAATTTAAGGTAAATATTTACTATAACCATGCTTTCGTCTTGATTTCTGCATGGAACAGAAGTATATTGATACAGGCTTCGGATCAAACCTTGACGGCAGCTTTAAAAGTATGCGTTCCAACCAACTGTCATCCCTGAGTGTTCGTCATGACTGAACAAGAGGCTCAGCCAAGGCAGCCCTCTCTGGCTGACAGATCTCTTTAAGCTATGCAAATCAGGGAGATATGTTTGACTCCAAATGGAGGCTCATTAAAAGTCATTTCATATCTTCAAATTTGGTTTGTTTTAATCACAAATTTCATCTAACGTTCCTGAGGTCCCTCTTCTAGCAAATATACAAATATTCTGAGACCGTGTGATATCACACTGTAACCTCTCAGTCTACTTTTACATTTTTGAACATAAAATCTAAATGTAGCAACTTGGACACATCCCTTGCTTGTGTGTGCACCATTTATGTGGTCAATAATGATCCAACCTAAGTATTAAAGTTAGGGTCAAATTGGATCCAAGCAGCAATTTAAATGTTTGTTTCTTCCATTGTAGTCTATTATGACACCATAATTTTATGACAGCCCAAACTTTTGAATTTTGAAAGAGGACAAGAGGGCCCATATGTTCCGTTTAATAGAGGACAGTCCTCTGGGTCTAACTGAAGTCTATTCAGCTCATCCAGTTTAAAGATAAAGAACCACAAGAAGGAATGACAGGAGCCTTGAAACTGCTGATCGGTGATTAGCACTTGGCCAACCTAAACAGGAAGAAGGCAGAAGAGTTCAAATAAAGATTTGAAGCAGACCTACTGTTCTTTCAAGCCAACAACTATTTTTAGGAATGTTTTTATTAATGTTTCTCGAGATTTATTATATGTGGTAAGGAGATAGAGAGGAAATATGATTCTGTGCCCATCACAAACTCAGATTTCTAAACATATGAACTTTCCCTATTATAATAGTATTTGAATTGTTATTAATCATTTTGAGTAGGGTTTTTTGTTTGTTTTTTTGCAATGTGAAAGGTAGCCTATAAAATATTTTCATGACTTCAAACCAATGTCACTCCTGTGAAGTTGATATAAATGATACCTCATCTTGCCTACCGTCCCAGTCGAGTCCACAGGGGAGGGTTCAAAATCTGAAAGATATCAGGTGCAGTTGTGATCAAAGCTCTTCTTCTTTTGTATGTGTGCTACACACCTACAAAAACAGGGCTCAAGCACAATGCCATCCTGCTGATTTTGACTTCCTCATGGATATCCATGCACCCACCCACCTTGTTGAACAATGTGAGAAACAACACACTCACTGTAGGACAGGAATCATGAGACCCCTTTAATAAATTATGAGCTCCTTCAGAAGGTTGAGCTGTCCTTTTGGTACACAAATCAAGGAGGTCAAAGCAGGAACCAGAGCAGGGTATGTGTTTTAAGTACTGGGTTGAAGTTTCAGCTTCACTAGGCAGTTCCTATCATACTGAAAACACCAAACAGAAATTAGCAACCTTATTGGCAAATGGCGAACATGAAGAGTTGGGAACTGTGACCTTATTTCCTGATTTTCCCATAGTAAGGAGCATATTAGAGAGCCAGTCTGGTGTAGTGGTTAAGGCACCAGGCTGGAAGCTGGGAGACCATGAGTTTGTCCCACTTTAGGTACAAAGCCAGCTGAGTGACCTTGGGCCGGTCAATCTCCCTCAGCCCTAGGAAGAAGGCAATTGGAAATCACTTCCGAAATCTTGCCAAGAAAACTTCAGGGAGGCAGTTGCCAGGAGCCAACACTGACTCAAAGGCACTACAAAAAAAAGGAGCTTATTACTCATGAAAGAAACCTGGGCATGAACAACTGTTTTCACAGAGGCATCCAAACACTCTGGTGCCCTGACCATGTGGAAGCCTGCTTTTCCCATTCCAACCACCATACTAACATACAGACCTCCACAAAACACAAGATGCTCTCTAATTGAGCCGAGGATTTTATAGACACTTCCATCTACTTTACTTGTCAACAATACAAGAATGGTTTTCTTTGCTTTCTTCTAGGATGCTGATGACTCTTGAGATGCCCAAAGAGTGCTCTTAGCATCTGAGAGCAGTGTAAATAGTTGAGAAATGCTTCTTTTGCACAAGTAGTACGTAGGGAGCTGCAGTCAACACAGAAGAATGTATAAACTTGTGTCACTGAGGTTCTTTCACTGGCAAGAAATGTAGTTCATTGGAGAAAGAGACTGATATGCTTTCTGTCCTCCAAGGATTCTTCCTATATGGTACCCCTTCCTTCAATGTCATGCCCATTGTCTTATGAAGTAGGTTGGATGGAAGGATTGCAACTGACTTGAGTTCTTCCGATGCATTCAGATGGCTGCGGGTGAACTTGAACCTGGCTCTCCCCAGTCTTCATCCAAGACTTCAAGCTCCGTAGCACATCGATGTCATTCTGATGCCCTGCTTCTCTATTGCCCAGGCTGGCTGGCTGCTCCGCTCCTGAGCAAGCAATCCTTGCTTCTGCACATGCCCTGTTTTACTGACCGTGAAGATTACTCTTTTGGTTTTTGCTGATTAAGCAATGCACTCAAAGGGCTGACTAAAGTCACTATGCCTAAACCTGGTTACATGCATTTATCACACAAGTATATTCAGTATTGCCTGAAGAAAGAAATTGTGTGTGTGTGCGTGTGTGAGTGAGTGAGTGAGTGAGTGAGACAGAGAAAGAGTAAGTGCAAGTGTATTAAAGTTATTAAAGTGAAATTCAACAATAGGGCAGCAAAAATAATTATATAAAGTCAACATCTGAAAACCCAGTAATTCCTTTTAAATAAAAACAAAAATGACTATTAGAAAATCCCACCTGGTGCTTTTTCTGTGTTAATGATGCTTCTTAAATTGCATGTGGCTAAATGGTAATTTTGTCTCACACCATTAAAAACTAATGGAACCCTTGATGATAAGAAATGCCATAGTTAGCTTGTTGGAGGACGTTTAATTAATAAAGTAATAAAATTATTGTAAACTAGTGCAGTTTCACAGAGAATTCAATGGGATATAAAACAGAAAAAACATCCAAGAGAGTTGGAAGAAGAAATAAATGCTACTTATACAGTAAGAGGATAAAATGAAGCTAAACTCAAATCAGCTGCTGGGCTAATAAAACGGTATTACGCTTTCATTCAGATGCTGAAAAAAATAATCTCACAATCCAATCTAATATCTAGTTAAACTAAAATACTTGCATTTAAACAAAGCTCTGTATAATTACTAAGATTCCTCACTGCTAATTCACAGAACTATTGGGTTCCAGAAGGCAGGAAAGTTGGCAATTGCTAAAGCTTTAAGAACAAGAGTCGAGACGGTTAGTGGCCAAAATGTCCAAACCTGTGTTTGCTGCTCCCTGAATTACTCAGGCCTAAAATGTAGCGAAGCTTTGATCCGATGGGTGCAGATGCCAAATTTGTATATAAATAAGGTATTTTGCATTGTGGTCTGCTTGTGTGCTCACTTGGTTTGCCCTTCCCATATCACAAATATCGGCTAAACAGGCCTTACAGATAATTGATGGAGTTCCCCCATCAATATCCTACAGCCAGCCCTGATTATCTTTTCAAATCAATGTTGACTGTCACTACACTTTATGATACCAAATGCTGTACTTCAATGTATACGTTATACAAGTACTGCAACATGCTCTTTCTCTCTCTTCCTAAATGTCCCATCTAGATATCATCACTCTATGTAAATTTTAGATGTCATCACATTTTTGTAATTTTAGATGTCAACACTTCCCTCCTTGCCTATGAGCAGCTGAAGGCAACTTCATTCAAAGGGAAACAACAGGAAGAGGGAGTGAGCAGATTCTTGGGGTCAGCCTCTGTTCGACACAAAAGGAACACAATTACTCTGCCAAGACCAAATTCCCCCTTGCTTTCTGGACACTCCCGGTCATCGCAATTAAGCTCACAGGAAGGCCAGGGGCGGCTGAGAATTTTGGCATGGCCAGGCATCCAACAAACCTCCCTAACCAAAATAGACTTTTAGACACAGACTGTTGCCTTACACACACACCTAAACAGTGCCCTTATATGGCAGCGGGAAAGGGACATGGGATCAAGCTCACCACAACACTCATCCTGAAGGGCGCAGCTCGAACACTGTGGATCCCACTTCTGACACCAGTTTCTGTGGAATCAAAATGCAGGACACAAAGGCAAAATAATCAAAGCTTCACAGCAGTGTTTATTAGGCAGTACATACTGGAGGGGGACCCCACCAAAGGTTAGAGGGAGACACTCCCCTAAAGGCAAAATGGATGCCCTGATATTTATACAGTTCTACAAGAAAGGGGAAGGGAAAAGAACGCATATGTATACATATTCATATGCTGATGCAGGCATACCTAAATGTGCAATAGTTCTCAAGTTACTATCTGTCCCTTTTCTTGTCTGCTATCTACAAGGACAGAACAACTGCTATAAGGAAAGCAATAGCGTCAGAGAGGAAGAAATAAATTGGTTCAAGGTGCCAACTGCCAGGAAGAAGGCATCCTCCCTTATGTTACTATGGGGATGTTTGTGTTAAGGGGTTTACAATCATCCTAGTTCATACCAGCTTCAAGGGTGCTGCACATTCCTTTATGTTTCAATTTTATTAAGGCGATCCCATTCATCTGAGGCCTCTAAAAACGTGCTTCTTTTACCCAAAGATTCACCCAAAGATATATTTTCCTCACAATATAATTTTAGATACTACCTCACTTATAACCTAGACATAGATTGCTTCTTTTGGACTTTACTCATGGGTTCTAGTCAGGTTGTTTTATAGATGTATTTTAATTTTGTCTCAAATTTTATTTATTGATTTCCTAAGAGAGATTTATAAGTGCTCACAGATCACTCATGGACACACTTCTGGTACTGGTCTAAGGCTGTAATAGACTGATTGACCGACTGACCTTTTAGATTTGTTGGCTCACCCAAGATTCTACTTTTTATGATAACATATTGTTTTCCAAGTGAACCAGAAATAAGGTCGTTCTGAATAGTTTTTTAGGAAGTTTCAGAAGAAACTGTAAAACTTTTAATATATTGTCAAGGAATATCTCTGATGACACCCTTTGTATATCCTACATATTTTGTACACCTTTATTGCATCTCCTCTTATGTGGTTTTAAAATAGGACGTTTCTCCTTTTTTTGTAACACTAAAATAGTTAATTATGTTGGCTAAAATTGTATTCTTGACACAATATAAAAGTATTTTATTCTATCACAGGATCTCATGACTACAGTTTTTCACATTTCACTCTGCTGTACTGATCTCTGATGCTAAAGAAAACATCCTTAATTCTGTATTATGACTACCTGTGAGAAAAGGGAAAGAATCATACTTACAAGGATTTTTGGTGCTTTTTGGATTATTGTTGTTGTTGTTATTTTTGTTTGGACTCCTGGCATCCAGAAACATGAAGATTCATAATCATCTAGCCAAAAAAATAGGAGTAGCTGATAACGCAAGCTTTCATTAATGCATGCCTTATTATAAAATATGTTAGTCTGAAACGTGCTACCAGGCTCCTCCTGATTTTTGGCTACAATAAGCTAACACTGGATCTCCATTGAGCTGTCTACTACAGAATGCAGAAGGAAATCTAGTCAATTTATTCCTCAAAATCACTTTATTTTTCCAAAGTTGAAGTTAAGAGTATAAATCATTTCCATCCGTTATGAAATTACTTAAGTCTTTGCTTTGCCTGGGATCTTGAAAATTGGAAAAACAGGGTAAACATGCAAAGTTTACAATTATTAAATACCTATCCCAGCAAGGAGGCTGCATGGAGCCAACAATCTTATCATTTGAGCACTGGACAAGGCCTCTTTTATTCCACCAGACATTTTCATATTTGATTAGCAAATTGTGTTAGTGTAGCTCATACAGTTATATCTTCTGCTTTTATTGTGATTTATTGTATTATATCTCTTTGCATGTTTTAATGTTGCTGTGAATCCCTCTGGAATTCAAATAATTCAATGCAGTATATAAACATTTCAAACAAATAAAATCAATATTTTCATATACCAATTACAGTAATACCTCGGTTCACGAACGCTTCTGTTCTCGAACAATTCAGTTCGCAAACAGCAGCGTTTGCAAAATTTTGCTTCCATTCACGAACTCCACATCGGGTGACGAACACAACCCACGGACACCTTTCCTGCTCTGACACGTGGTCATGGCTTCCTCTAGGCGAGATTGCGGTTGCAGACAGACACTTGCTGTGAAGCTTTTTGGTGTTGCCTGAAGCAAGGTTAGTGTTCTCTCTCTTCATACTGTACTGTACTGTACTTTGTTTCATATTTTTGTGGTTAAAAAAAAATACATATAGTTCAGAACGGATTAACCTTATTTACATTGAACCTCATGGGGAAATTTGATTTGGTTCGCGACCAATTTGGTTCGCGACCAGAATCGTGGAATGAATTAAGTTCGTGAACCGAGGTACCACTGTAGTAGATTTGGGGCAAAGTGCACAAGGGTCCATAGTAAACCAAGATTATGATATGCATGTGATGATGGCATAACACAAACTTCAGCCTTAAATACCTACATTTCAGCATCTGGCAAAAGTTTGTTAGTTACGGGTTTTGCATCATGACATACATTTCATGACCTCCGTCCCCCCATTTGGTCTCCCTGCAAAAACCAATGGCAAGGTAGAATACTCAGATCTTTAAAACTTCAAGGAAAATTCATGTTTGTTTCCTACTGTATTTGGCTTGGAGGATAAGCACCAAATCTCTTAATTTTCTCTCAGATGCACACCATATCCATATAATCATGTACTTTTCCTATTTTGGGCCTCGGCAAGGAGCAATTTACATTCTTTCAGTCCTATAATTTTTGTAATGTCTTTTTGAGTTAAGTCACATTGGATAGTCTTGTCAAAATATGTATACCTAAAAGGGTCTGCTTAAGAATTAAACATTAAGAATACAAAGTACGTAATGCAATTTAGTTACAGCTGCTCAAAACCAACAAAAGAAATTTTAAAGACAGGAGAAACAGAAACAATTGAAATCCAAATGAAGAGATAGTGTTACCAACAGAACAGAATATATGTAGCTCAGGGTTGAACTAGCACTGAAGATGTTACCTAGCCAGGTAATGAAACATTTGCAAGAAAACTCAGAGAACCCCAAGGACTCCACAGAGATAGCGTTTCTCAGGGAATCCACTGCTTGTCTCTAAGAAAACAATTTGATAATGAAATTCTGCCTCTCAAAGGACTTCATGCTCCATTTTGCATGCGTGTGCCCACTTCTAAAGAGGTTATCTTCACTATGTGGGAATCTAAGAACTAGAGCAACTCTACACTGTGGTGCAGATAAATGCAAAGAAGAACGTTCAGCAACTTGAAGTGCTGAAGCGTTCAAGAACCTCAAGAAGGCAGAGAGAACACTTCTCATTCAAAGCAGAAATTACCTTCCTCGAGTATTTTGTTGTAGAACAACAAGATCTCAATAGATGGTGTTTGGGTTCTGAAAGCCTCTGAGTATCATAATGGATTAACAATGTATGCTCTTGTTGTTCAGTCATTAAGTTGTGTCCGACTCTTCATGACCCCATGAACCATATCGTGCCAGGCCTTCTTGTCCTTCACTGCCTCCCTGAGTTTGCTCAGTTTCATGCTCACAATGTATGCTCTACTGAGAAGTAAATATCATGGAACTCAATAGGACTTACTCATCCTTGAATAAACCCCTTGACTTAAATGATCAGTGAGTTATAATAGTCAAAGAATTTTCATGAACCAAAGGGGCTTTAGTTTTATTTTAGTTGATGAGCAGCCTCCTGTGCTACATGGAGAAATGTTTAAAACATAAAAGCAAGTTGCTGAAGCAGTTTGTAAAAAGAAATGGGGCGTTTCAAGAATTAAAAAGGAGGAGGAGGAGGAGGAGGAGGAGGAGGATTGCATGAGGAGGAGTTGCATGAGTCTAAGGGCCAAATATGATATAACGTTAATTGCAGAAATGCAATTAACAAGTACATAAGTAGCAAAACGTTCCTTAGCACTAATGCAGTTCTACTGTCACCAGCAGCCCCACTCCCCCAACCCCATGAAAAGAGCAGTTGAGGGAAAAGAGTGGTTTTTGTTGATCCTACCAGGGCAGTCTCAGCATACTGTAGTTACAGCTCCCATAATATGTTCCAAAAGTGGAAATGTAACACCATATTTTTCTGGAACCTTCTCATGGGTTCTTTTGTGGGATGCTACCAATCAGAGACAAAAGATGAAATTATCTTCCTTTATTTGAGGGGAGAATTTATTTTCCAAAAGTAATGATTTATTTCCCCCCTGAAATTGTGACTTTTGTACTTATCACTAAACCCATGGTATCCATTAAATTCAGAGATTTCTCAGTCTATGCCTTATTTCTACATAACTGATTCTTCTGTTTATATATTTCTATATCTATGCCTTATATCTTATATGTTCATTATCTGTATTCTTATTACGTATCTTTATATATTGTCTATCTTATTTCTATACGTATGTTTTCTATACTTCTTATACTTACTTTCTATATCTAGATTTAACTTCTATTGTTATCTATTGTTTTTTATGTTTTTAACTTTAATCTCTATTTTTACATTTTGTTTGTTTCCTGACTCTGTCCTTTCTTCCTACCGTGAAGATATTTACCAGATCTATCTATGATATGGGGAGTAATGGTATGTATCTTCCAAGGACATAAGTGCCCTTTTTATTCTAGGTCAGAGCTCAGTCCAATATGTTTGTAAGTAACACAGTTCAATCTCTGTGTCTTTGCCTCTTCATGCAAGATAACGGCAGCTGGACATTGCTGTGGGATGGGCTGCTGCATGCTCTGGTTCTGACATTAGTTCGCATACACACTCATCAACTCCTCCTGACATACCATACCTGAAGCCACTCTCAGATCACCTAAGAATGGAGCTTTTAAAGCTACAATCCTTGGCAAAACCTCAACTAAATCAAAATTTGTGGGGTGGGATATATGTTTAAAAGCAAAAAAGTAATTATCTTAATTATCCTTAATTTCAGATTGTGCTTTGATCATCAATATTGATATATACTTATCTAACCTTGAGATTTATTTGGCCCCAACCCTGCTGGCGTTTCATAAATCCTTGAAGATGTACACATGGGGCTTGTAGGTTGGGTGAATCCACTATTATGGATTTTTTCCAGCATGACTTATGTGCTATCAGTTTCATTGTCCTTAGGTACCATTGTGCTATTATTGTGTTATTGTTGTTGTTATTACTTGTTCTTATTTTGTTTGTTTTTAATCTTGTATTCACTGCCCAGAGTTGTGATTGTGAGATTTAATTTAATTTAATTTAATTTAATTTAATTTAATTTAATTTGGAAGCCTATATAAATTGCTTTATTAAATAAATAGATAGAATGAAGTTGACCATTAATGAAAGACTGGTGGGTTAAATCCCTCTTTTAGGGTTACCTTTGCCACTTCTCAATCATTCAAAAGATTCCTGTGGTACTAATCAGCTGTTCCAGGAACTGAGGAAAAAAGTCACTTTCTCATTCATCCCATTTTATTCTCCTACATGTCTTGGGAAGTGGTACAACATAGGAAATGAAATTTTGGGTCCAGTGCTCTTAGTGGAGCCACCAAATACTGATTAGGCAACATTTGAAGGTCATACCAAAGTAAATGTTACTAATGACCCTAGCTAAGGTATTCAAAAGTGTTCCAGGGACACTGTCCTTTGCTGACCAAGCTGACTCGACCATTCTCCTAAACTGTGGAAGATATAGCACATGAATTGTTCCTTAGTCATGTTGCTACCATTCCCAAATGTTATCAAACCCCATTACCAGTAAATAAAACCATTTTAGAAGCACTGTATTAATGAGAGTACATTATGCTGCTTTTTATGTCCTCCCACATAGGAGAAGAACACCCATATTTTTTTCCCTGAAAGTACCTGGGACAAGAAAGGAAAGCATTCACTTTGCCACTTACATTTCCACGAGAACCCATATTCTGAATCAAGTGAACGACGGGCTAAGAGTTTTATCCACAAACGCACTTCTCCCTGTCAGTGTTAAGTGACATGTTTTCATTTGGCAAAAAGGAATGAGATTTTGATAACAATTTTTTGAGGCAGATAAACTGGCTGCTTTGACAACTTTTGAAGAACTTGTCAAGTATCTGTGTCTGTGAGTGAAACCCAAAGTGGCATGCTGTTACCTCTCCTTGTCAGAGTTTCTTAAGCTAGTTAATCTGCAGGCCTTGCTCTGAGAACGACAGGATTGTTTGCCCAAAACAGCGACTCTGATCAAAGGTCTGAGTCAATATTTATTGTCCCAAAGCCTTAATTTTCCTAAGGGAATATTTCTCCAAATTACTTGCATGCTCTATTAAGGAATCAACATCCTCTGAACCCTGATAGATCAGCTCACTTGTCCGTGTGAAACAGAATCTTCCATTTCACATGTTGTTGCTCAACCTACATGGAACAGGGACCAGGATAAGTCTGGCTTGTGGCCAATGAACGATAAGAGCCAGACGTTCTGCAGCCAGAGGAGAAAAGCAGCTGCCATGAAAATGGCTAGGCTGAGCCCTTGGCAGAACTGGAGGCATGGCATCAGCAGCATTGAATTTGGAAGGGGTGGGTTTTTCACAAAATTCTGGAGGCTACTTTTACAGAATCTGCCACAGCTGATATATGTACATGATAGTTTTGTTTTTTTTTAATGGGCCTATGAAGAAATTAACTTGAAGGCCATTGTTTCTTAATATGTTATCCACATTCCAATAAGGATACAGACAATCTGACTTTGTAAGAGATGACCAGAAAGAAGAATCTTCTGATTAACCAGCAGTACTTCTGACTGAAGAACATGCTACGTATTGATGTGACCCCAATTATTCCAGGTTTTTCAAACCCAGTTCTTCCTTTTTCCCATGTAGGTTTGATTTTTCACACATACTTCTTAATTGTCTTAGTTTACAGGTGAGGTCGTGACAGAAGGGACCATCCAGTTTTGCTTCTTGACCCTTCTAGAAAATGTTTAAAACTGTTACTAGCAAAAAAGCTGTGCTTTGAGATAAGGTCTACAAAAAATGGGATCTCTGCTTTGGCACTGATCTCCCTAAGCCTGCAGAACTCTAATTAAAAGAAACTATGATTTTCTGAGGCAGCAAAAACAAGAGTTTTTAACATATCAGATATCTTGTGGGGCATTAGCTTTCATGGCCCACAGATCCTGCTTCAACTAACATGAATAAATGAATAAATAGATGAAAAAAATATGCCGCAAATAAGTAAATATACATGAAAATGCTTTGCCTTCTTTAAAAAAATACAGTCATGTAAGAAGTTTAATTTAATTTAATCAAGGTAAAATAAAGCAGTAAGTGATCCATATTTAGGCCAAATTTAGGCAAGATTTTATCCCAGTGTTTGTGATTCATTCCCAGTCATTATTGAGAATTATTGGACACAGCAATGATTAGAACGGAATAAATGAATTCCTGTTGAAAAACACAAAATATTTGTATGAACAGGGATGGATGAAAGATGTGTTCAGTTTGGGTGTTTTATAAAACAAAAACTCAAAAAACAAACAAACCCAACCATGAATTGCTTAAGATATTTCCGTTCACTTTATGATTCAAAGCAAATTTTACAGTGGGAGAAAATGAAATTAACAGGTTCCTCCAACAAGGCATATTTTTGATTATGTGTGTGGCGTTGAATTAGGATTAGCACCCCCTTAACTGGCTTCTCACCTATAAGACCTAAATGCAGGAGGTGCTACATAGGCTTCATCATACCTGTTTTAACTGAATTTTAGCTGTCTCAGAATTGAAATTTTGCTCATATTTTTAAAGAATACATTGCCAACACTGATCAATGTCTTCATTTATACCACTGCAGATACCATTTTTTTTAAAGAGCCATTTAGTTCTAGTCCATCCTTAGGCACAAAGCCAGCTGGGTGACCTTGGGCCAGTCCCTCTCTCTCAGCCCTAGGAAGCAGGCAGTGGCAAACCACTTCTGAAACCTTGCCAAGAAAACTGCAGGGGCTTGTCCAGAAGTCAACACTGACTCAAAGGCACACATACACGCACAAAAATAATATTTAAGAATAAAAAAATAACGGGGACAGTGAAAATAACAGATCCATCTAACATTCATAGCAAGTGACCTGTTCCCTATTTTTACTGAGCCTGAGTCAAAGTAGAAGTTGGCCATCCACCATGAACTTAAAAGAACAGGGCACAACCAGAAATACATATTTCATTTAGTGTTGATAATCAGCCAAGATCCAGAGTTTGGCAATGTGTTCAGATATGTGAAACTTCACACAGCTCAGGCAGATCTAATTAATCTTGGAGATCATGCCCCATTACATTCAAGATTTAAACTGTCAATCAGGAAAGGAAAATAACAAAACAGTTATTTCATTTCTTGTGTGCCAGACATCTGTTAAAGTCTAAGGACCTGCTACAATTCCAAAAGAACAGCAACGAAGCAACAGGAGACCACATATCCTGCTTCCATTTTCTCCAGTTTTGTGATAGGTGATATGCCATGTGTTATGTGTTATAAGCTACATGTTATATATAGCAAACGTGTGGCCAAGAAGATGAAGTGAATTGTTCTTTGTTTTGGAAGATAAAGTCAGAAACATTTCATGTGTGTGTTCTATGACAAAGAGGCCCTTTCAGTCCGGCTATACTGCCTCATAGAATCATTGGGTTGGAAGGGACTTTGGAGGTCACCCAGTCTAACCCTCTGCCCAGGGCAGGAATCCTCAGGCCATCTCAGACAAACGTCTCTCCAATCTTTCCCTGAAAACCTCCAGTGATGCAGCACCCACAACTTCAGGGGGCGGGCTATTTTCCTGCTTAAAAGCTCTCGCATTCAGGAAATTCCTCCTTACTTATTGGATCTCTCTCTCCTAAGCTTCCATCCACTGGTTCTTGTCTTACTCTTGGGTGTTATGGAGACTAAATCCACACCCTCTGTCCTGTGACAACCCTGCATGGAGATGTGACAGGGGATCTCCTGGGAGGGATTAACAAAGAATGCCGGGAGTGTACAAGGAGAGTATATATTCCCAGAAAAAGATATCTGAATTCAGACAGAGATTCCAACCTCAAATGCTAAAGGATGCCAATAGACAGACAGTAACTGATTCAAAGAAGATCAAACAAAGATGGAAGGAGGCTACTGAAATTCTGTACAACACAGCTGTCAACATTCAAGATACCTTAGAAGATATTCCCTACTTAAAGAATCTCTAATACTAGAAGATGAAGCTAGATTAGCACTCCAGTCATTACTAGATCAGTATGCTACAGGAACTGGTCTATATCTTATAGAAATATGGCAAGCAACAGAAAAAGAACCAGTAAAGACTGTAACTGAACTATGCCAGCAAATCTGGAGAATGACACAATGGCCAATAGATTGGATGAGATCTGTTTACATACCAATACCAAAGAAAGGAAATTTAAGAGAGTATGTAAATTATCATACAATATCCTTAATTTCACATGCTAGTGAAAGAATGCTTAGGATCATCCAACACAGATTAGAGCCCTATATGGAAAGGAAGATGCCAGATGTTCAATCTAGTTTTAGAAAAAGCTGAGAAACAAAAAACATTATTGCCGATCTATACTTGGATAATTGAAAAAAACCAAAAGATACAAAAATAAATCAATATATGCTTCACATTTAATAGGAATATCCTTAGGAAAATAGAAATCGCAAAACATCTCATCATCCTCGTGCAAAATTTATAACAAGACGGGAAGCCACTGTCTGGACAGAACATGGTGAAACAGACTGTCTTCAACCTGCAAAGGAGTAAGGTAAGGCTATGTCTTCTTTTATTTATTCAGCCTATATTCTGAATTTATATTGAGGGAAGGCTGGATTGGAAGAAGATGAACATGATTTTAAAACTGAAGGAAGAAACATCCATTTTCATAACAACAGCATTCAATTGGAAATATAAATGGGCAGGAAATATTGTTTACCTGACAATAGATGGAGACAAAAAAATAATAAAAATGCTGGCCCTACAATTGCCCACGCCCATTTGGATGACCTCCTATAAGACGGAGAAATGGACAATGAAAAGATCTCAGTCTCAACTGGAGCACTGCAGTGAAAGACCAAATAAAATATGTTGGTCATCACTCGGAATATCAACACTCTCTGGATGAATACATATGAAAATGAAGTGAAGTGAAACTTAATAACCTGAGCCAAGCTGATGATGCAAATGATCTGCCTTTTAGGATCAATTATCAACAGTAAAGGAACAAGCAGTCAAGATATTCACTGCAGACTAACACTTGGTAGGGTAGCAATGAAAGTCTTGGAAAAGATATTCAGATGCTGTGTCTACTGAGATCAGAATCATGCAGACAGTGGTTTTTCCTATGACACTCTATGGAGGCAAAAGATTCATTGCTGCTTAGAACGTTGGGCTGGGGCTAAGGAGGTCTAGGGTCAAGTCTCCACTCAATTACATTGATCACTGGATGACTGGAGCTATCTGTCAGATCAACTTACCTCCCAATGTTGTTGCAAAATAAGAATGAGAGATGACCATCCATCAATGCTGCATTGAGTTTCTTAGCAGAAAAATGGGCTATAAATTTTATGAACAAATAAATTAAATTCAGTTTTTGTCCAATTCTTTGGCTTTGTCTTATCCAGGTTTTGAGTCCAAGTGTAGCAGTATTGGGAAGAATATTTTCAAGCAATCTTTGCAGTTAAATCTTCTCTACTGTTAACTTTCATAGTCAACAGAGACTGTTACCAGACAGGCCCCCTGTCACCATAATTGAAGTAGAAAAGCTTATGGGACAGCTTAAAAGAGGGAAAGCAGATGGTCGTGATTTGATTCCACACAATTTATTTAAATTACACACTGGTGGGCTCTAGTATCGGCCATACTCTTTATTCACATAGTTCAAATAATGTAGATCCCTGAAGATTGGGGACATTCCATCACAGTCCAATTATTGCCCAACTAACTTATTCAACATTGCAAGAAAACTCTGTGTAAGGTAACTTTTAGGGAAGGTGCTGGATTAATTCTGGCATGAATAAACTGACTTTAAGGGAAGAAGGTCAATAGTACATCAATGTCTTATTTTAGAGCAGCTAGTACTTGAGAAAAACTCAAGTACATCTGATGCCTTCTATGTAGGATCGATCCCCAGTGATAGGAGGGATCACACCCTCAGTGATAGAAGTTGGAAACAATTTCCCCCAATCAACAAATACTCTTTTAATATGTTATGTGATAATATCTCAGTGGAGATTAGATACAAAAGTCTAGATAGGTTATTCAATCAGATCCCTATCTCAAAAGAAGTAAAGCATGGCTGTATATTTGCTACCCTTTCATTTTATTTCTACATAAACTTACTTGCAGGCTGTTACTGAAAGAGAATTCCGTTCTCTCAAGTTAGCCGATAGGCCAATATCAATGTTCTCGTATAAGGATAATGCAACAATTATTTTAACAACATTAGTAGGTCTAAGAAGACGATTTGGGGGCCTTCGCTTCATACCCTGACAGGAAAAACTTAACAGTAAATTACTACTAAGAGACCTTCGAGCTATAAGCATAAATGGCAAATTAATGGAAATCAAACTGAACAGGTTAAGTTCTTTATATATCTTGGGATCATTTTTCATGCTTCATGCTCCTGGAGCACACAAACACAATTAGTCCCAGAAAGTGCAACTGATGTTCTAGGGCTATCTTTAACTTCTTTTTCATTGCAGGCAGTAACTATATTCTAGCCAATCTTAAAATGCTTAGAGCTAACCCAAATGCTATATGGATCCCAAGTTTGTATTTATAAAGACTATTGGCCTCTGTTAGTTGTCCAGCCAAAATTTATATTAAATGAGCTACTTTATGCTGCCACAGTGTGTCTAAATATCTGCCTTCATATGGTGTTTAGTGTCGCCAGGACCTGGCTCCACCATTTAAATTACTAATTTTTTTTTTTCCTATAGATCCTTGGTATCTCAAACTTCCCAGAATGGCGTTAAATCAACCTGGGGGGAGAGAATAGAAGAGGATAATTTATTTATGTGTTAAATTTTTACACTGCCCAACTCCCAGCGATTCTGGATGGTGTGGGTTTTCTTTCCAGTATTGGATCATAGTAGGATCTGAGAGAGCTAAAGTAGCCTTGAAGAACAGGTTTCAAATATTGAACTTCAGAAAGACAAGGATAAGATGTGGTTCTCCATTCAATCTCATTTGTGTAGCTGGAGGGGGGGGGGGGGAAGCATTTTCCTCAGCTCTATTCAACACTGTGTTCCTAAAGAGAAATTGGTAACATCCCTACAACCCAAACTAAAGTTTCCCCCAGTTTCTTAATGTAATGCCTTTCATAATGAGTTTGTGAGAAAGGACAGAATAAACATATATCAGCCTTCTCTATCCGCTGTATTGCCAAATTTTGCTCAAGGGCCATGGATGCAGGATGTAAATTGCTCAATGCACTTAGAAAGGATTAACATTATACCCTATGTTAATCAGTTGGTATGTGGACCACCTTGGGTCATTTTTATTCTGTTGGTGGTTCTTGAATTGTCATGTACTTTTGCTTAATAATAACTATTTGAAAATGCAATATTTGAACCCCCGAATGAATGACCCCTTTGATCTAAGGATAATCCAATTAATTATATGATTGTGTAGCCTCTTAAAATAACACATTTTCTGATATACACTGCATCCTAAAATTCAATGATACACTGAGTTTAGTTTGTGATTTGTCAGTCTAAATATTATTCACAAATCTATCTCCCTTATCTTTTCTAGTGGTTGTTTAAGTCTTTCAAATCTTAGTCAAAAATAGTGGCCTTTCTTTTCCTGTCCCCAGCATGGTTTTTTTTTAATTTATCTCTTTATTGATTTTATCTGTTTCAGAGCATGTAATATCTTCAGAAATGAAAGACAAATGTTAGGCAAGTTTTAAACATCAAAAAATATTCCTATGAAGGTGCAAAGTCCCTAACCCCATAATTCTCTAATAGTTAAAAGCATGCATTTATTCCAATATTTGTCCTAATGGGAAAAGGATAGTGGGAGTCCTCCAAAGCAAACCACCAAAAATGGAGCAATAAAATAGGGAGAGGAGAAAATGCTACTTTGGCATTTAAACAAAGAGGAGATGAAACAAAACGTGCTGTCTGGGATGATAAAGAATGAACCACAAAGTCCTTTTCTATTAAGCCTCCCAAAGCCCAGTGTGAAAATAATATAAATCCCCAAAGTTCAAAGAGTTGGGTAACACTTAGCTTTTCCACTGCCTCCAGTCTTTCAGAGCCCAAGATCTAAGTTTTCATTTTGTGGATTTTAATATACACACAGATGCACACACATACACACATACCGTGCACAATATATAGCTAAACCAGCAAATGTAGAGTTTCTCCACCCAAAGTCCTTGAAAAAGCAATCAGTGTCAGTTTCTTTTAACTCTGAATAAAACTAAGAATTTTATTATTGAAGAATGGAAAACCAAAAGTTGAGAAATGGCGGATTTATTTGATAAGGCACATTGGTTACCTATAGACAATTCTGGAGTTCCATCTATATTACCCTTTCGTGGAAATCTGCTTTTGTGCAAATTTTATTCATTTGCAGCACTCACTAGTAGTTTAGACAAAAAAAGGGACTGCGTCATTAAAGGGACAAGAGATGAAGTAGATCTGTATACACTAGGACTGTGCCAATTTATATGTGCCAATTCAGAAATATTATAATGAATAGAAACAAAATACATCTTACCATAGTTAAGAAGACTATGACCATCTGAGTTGAATATCTGCTCAGTCATTATGTGCTGAAGGACAACTTTAAGTTCCTTGCTCTCCCTTTGTATGCATATTTATTCTTATAACAAGAGACATCCTTTTGAGTAAAGAATGCCATTAAGTAAATTAAGTATGCGGTGGCGCAGCGGCTTAATGACGCTGGAAGTTGCTGACCAGAAATGGTCGGCACTTCAGCGGTTTGGGCCCAAACTCCACGCAGTGGAGTGAGCTCCCGCCTTGCGCCCTCAGCTCCTGCCCTCCTAGCAGCTCAAAAGCATAAGCGAGTAGATAAATAGGTACTCTCACCCCAGTGGGAAGAAAAAACGCTGGCGGCGCCTTGCACGGGAAAATGGGAATCAGTTGGCGGTTGCTGGACACAACGCAATGGAAAAGACCCAATTTCCTGCAACTGCCAGCTGGGCTCTGCCTTAGGAAGGAGGCAATGGCAAACCACTTCTGAAAAAACCTTGCCAGGAAAACTGCAGGGACTCGTCCAGGCAGTCTCCGTAGAATCGGTCATGATTGAAAGCAGATTGAAAAAACAAAACAAAAAGGAATTAACTAACCCTCTGACAGCTTTGCAGAGCAGGTACTACCTTATGTAAGCCAGGACATCCCAGTTAATATGTAATACATGAGTAGGATCATAATGTTCCTTCCATGTTTGGGACAATTTATAGATTGAGAAGAATCAAGGGTAAAGCTTTCCCTACATTCTACCGTTTTAGAATGAGGGCTAGGGGCAATTTCATCTCAAAATATTCTTCGAAGACATTTTGTGTGTGTAGCTATGTCTTGTACCACAGTATTTTATTCTACATGCTATTTTTTTTTTTTTTTTTACAGTAGATCTGAGGTGGGATTCCATGCAAAATACTATTGTTAGGAGTTAGCTAGGCACAAGCCCTGGCTGCTTGCAATCAGTATCATTCAGCTGCAGAAGTTAGGACCAATCATTATATGGCAGGACTTTGGGTTTCCTACAATCTAATGATCTCTGACTTTCTTAGCAAACATGGAGGAAACGTCCAAGCATAGTCAACATTAATTACTCTATATTGAGTATACAGGTTTTCTCAAGAGTAGCAACTTCTAAGGAAGCTGTTACTGTCAAGTAGCCCAATCATACCGCTTTTTGTTGATATATTCTTCTTCTTGCTGGTCCTCATTCTAGCAACTCTTGTACCATAGTACAGTGTTCCTCAACCTCCAGCCTGGCTGGGGAATTCTGGGAGTTGAAGTCCAGACACCTTCAAGTTGCCAAGGTTGAGGAACACTGCCATAGTAGACTTGGAGGTTGTGAGGTTACTTTAGGATCAGGGACCTGAGTTACAGAATCCCAACAGGGATCCAGTTCCAGCTCTGGCTCCACAGTAAGATCTTATATTTAGGTGAAAGGAAACCCATGGATCCACATTTGGCTCTCCATCCAGATTGGCCATGACAGGGTCCAGATAGATAGAGAGAGGCAGACATGTTATATTTGCAAAATCTTTTATTTTTGCACATGCATTTTGTTATGTATATTATATATTTTTTGATTTAGGTTTTTTGGTATATAATCTCTATTTGACTTTGTACATCTATTTATTTATAGAGGGGAGAAGAGAGAGGGAGAAAGAAAATTAGGACTTAGAAACTAACCATCCTTTCAATGGAACAATAAGCAGAAAAAAGAAACATGGATAAATAAGAAATGCAATACTAATTTTTGTTTTGTTTTATTCATCATGTGAATGCTGAGATATCATTTTTTTAATTTAAGAAATTGGGAAGTAATTAAAATACTTTTTCTTACCCTTTATGTAGTCAAAATTCTTATTCCTACTTCCACTTGAGACCTGACAATATTCTTCACATTAACGCAGGATGGACTCTCTGATCATGAGGAAGCTACTGCCTGTGCTCAGTTGTAGCAGTCAACTGTGCATGATAGGGAAGAGGAAAAGCAATGGAAATCTATCCATCTGGAGGCCCAGCACTTGGGGGGCCTCTAAGTATAGCCAGCTGTGATGATCCAGGTCAATCCAGTCTCAGGGGACCCTGCAACCCCAGTCCTGCCACTAGAGCCAATTGGCTGTGCTGGTTGGCTGCTTTTCTCCATTCTGCATTTTGCAGAGAAGGAAAGAAAGGAGGGCAGGATGAGTTGTGAAGAATACAATCAAAGCTCATTGGGGTTCTCCATGCAGAACTATTTGGTATATTCTAAGGTGCAGTCACAGATTTCTAGAATTCTTCTGTCTATGACTAAGGAATGGTATAATCTATATAATCTGCTTTACCCTATTTGATTAAAGTGTAACAAATGCACTTTGCACTTCATTTACATTCAGTTAACCTTTTCCAGATGCCCTAGACTCTGATATATTTGTATCACAATACTTATACGATCAAAGCTATGAGAAATTCAAAGAACACTTCTTCAAAGGCTCATGGCGTTAGAGAGAAAATGAAAAATTACAGCTGGGAGCTGCATGGTGAAATGGAAATAAAAATTTTGCTTAGGCACACATACAATTAAAAATTATTATTACTGTTGTTGTTGTTGTTGTTAATCATCAAATGCCACCAGATTAATAAACAATTACCCTAACAGCAGCATGACTTCAGACGGATACTGGTCTATGACTGTAATAAAGATTTGATTTGATTTGACATCAGACAAATGCTTCTGAAGTTTTAATGGGCAAATGGAAATAGGAGACAACTGAAAGAACTTCATTCCTACAAAATAAGTGACACATTAATTAACTGATCCTTTCAAGTAATCTCCCATAATTGGCCCCTCTTACACTTTAAGACAACACACACACACATACACAACAACTATTTCTTTGAAACATGGTTCAATTTGCACAGAGCATCTATAGAAAAATGTCTCTTGTTATTCATCAGCTCCTCTCTCTGGACACATGTGAAATTATTCCATACCGTTACTATATTAGGCATAGGCTTTGTCTGCTAGGAGGATAACAAACCTCCTTGGTAGAAGGCATTGATCTTTCATTAATCCCTCTATGCTTATTGGGAGGTTTCACATGGCAGTCATCCCCAGCCTTTGCCAAGGATGCCAGAGATAGGAGACCTCTACCACTGACCTGCAACCCACCTCCTGATTACTTTAAACTGAACTTTATTACACCATTCTTAATTCAAGCATCACTAAGATACAAAGTATTCCCCGGCCAATGCCTACATTCATCACAGATGTATTTCTTCATCCCTCTTTTTATGCCCCAAATTCTGTCTCTTCCTTTCTCTATAATGGCGTACTTTGTCTCTGTCTCCAATTTCTATTTTTGCCCCTCTTTTGGGAAAATCCACTCCTTTCTTCCATCCTCCTCTGCACAGTCCATCTTCCCTTAGGGCCAGATGCTGTACCCTTTGCTTCTTTCCGTTAAGGGTAGGGGTTCCTTCCATTTCAAATAGGGATTGGGAATGTCACAGAAGGAACCTCTCAGTGAATCAGGACTCTTCAGTTGTTAACCGTCCAGCATCGGTACTCCTTTCTGCTTTCTAGTGAATGAAGAAACAATGGGGCATGAAACCAGGAAAAAGAGACGTGAAGTAAATTGAATTTCTTTTTGAATAAAGTCTGGGTCCATTTAATTACATGGCAACCATGAAACTGTCTTCTGCTTCTAAGAAGCAGCCTAGTTTACACATTATTAAATTCCTACACAAAAGAGCATATAAAGAAGTGGTTGCAGTAAATCATAGCACTAGACAATCACACATGTGCTTACCAGTAAGAGCAACTCTGGACTAAATTTTTGCTAACAAGATAGGATTGCAATACAGTACACTCATGTATGTCCCCAAACATAGAAAAATGTTATCTCATGCCAAAATTTTAAGAGATCCTTATTAAGCCTTCTACTGAAAGAAAGTAGAGGGACTATTTTCTTCCCTCCACTCCCCCATGACACTTCTCTGATTTTGCTCCAGAAGATCCCCTTAAGCCTCAAGAAACTGTATGAAGAAAGCAGGGTTGTTGAAAATTGCCTCACTCAGTTCCTACAATGGAGTTTCCCCTGGACAGAGTTCTGTCTGCTGTCTGTGCATCCATCCTATCATTATGCACACAAGAACATCCAGGCACATGTGAACTCCTGCAGGCAGATAAAGATGAGCCAGGTCCAGATGCAGGTTTATTACTCAATCAAAGATAGGCCTAAATTTAAGCAGCTGTGAATTCCCACCCCACTCCCCAAAAGATAACATTTGAAGTGCTAAGGGCATTTGGCTTTCACTTGCTTTAAGATTCATGATCTAAAGTTAGGGGACTGGGAGAGAGCCACACTGATACAGAAAGCACATGTTACACCAGAAATGGGGGTATTCCACATACAGGTCAGTTCTCTCAGTTCAACCTACCTCCTAGCTGTGTTCTTCTAACAATAACATGGAAAGAAACTGTAAATGTAATAAAACAAACAAAAGAGCATGGGGTATAATTGTGAGTGTAATAATTCCAAAACCAAGAATAATACACTCAGATAATATAAAATATCTGACGTACTTATCCATCATGACGATTCCCTGTGGGAAGGAACTGAACTGATATCAGAGGACACAGGACGCTTCCACACTCCTGTTTTGCATCACACAGAGATCTGTTCTGAACCTAACTGATCTCACTACATTGTTGACCCAGCTCTAGTTTGATTTGAAATAGCAGCAACTTTGGGAATTTCCTTTTAATCACTGCAGTTTATTTATTTATTTTTATTTATATTTCAAATTTGTCACCACGCATCTCACTGCAGAGTGACTCTGGGCAGTTTACAGCAAACAACAGAACAAACATTAATTAAAATAGATACATATTAATTAATTAATTAATTAATTAATTAATTAAAATATGCTAAAAACACACTTCCTTTATAATACTTCCAAGAGGCTGATGTTAATTAGATGTTAATAATCTCAGGGAGCATCGTCAAGGTGCCAGCCATCCCCAGGGTCGATTGTATCTTTCCTCACCCCATGCAAGTTGGCAGAGCCAAGTCTTCAATGCCCTCCAGAAAATTGGGAGGGTAGGGGCCCGCCTCACCTCCAGGGGGAGAGTATTCTGTAGGGCGGGGGCAGTTCTTATCTGCAGGCCATTGCCAGAAATTTTTGCCTCTGGGCTCCTGGACTCAGGCTGCCATTTCTGTCCACAACCCAAACCCATGAGATTAGTAAGTAGAGCCATTTGAATACTAAATGCCACTGTATGCAGCAGCTCTGAGCTCATCCCAGCTGTGTGCAACAGTGAAGAGAGAGTTAGTAAGTATGTCATCAAGGTCACAGTTGATTCCACAGAGGACAGGAGCTAAAAGGACAATATGCTTTATAAGTACCCCGGGGAATACATTTTCCACTTCAACACCATCTCTGGCAACTAGTTACCTTCCTTAGATCTATGAAGGGGCTCAAAGCAGCTTAACCTGTTCTGCTAAGAACGCAGAGGAACACGCCTAGTGTCCAAGAGAAAAACCCACATTATGGTATACACCACTCAAGCTTAATTCAACTTCGTTTGATTTTGATAGTTATTAATGGGTTTAAATCATATATTTGCAAAGAGAATGTGTTTAAACATTCTAACCGGGCTTGAAATATTTGTAGTCTGAAAAAGAAAGCCGTAAAATATTTACAGGCTGAAGGTGTTGGGGCAAAAGGGAAATTTTGTGCCTTTTGGACTTTAAACAGCCCTTCCTATCATGATTTCATGGGGAAGCAGGACAAATTCCCTTCGATAGCCCCTTCCCATTACTAAACAAGCCAAATGCTACAGTGGAAATGTGAATGTTACATGTCATTTTGATCTGCTGCCTTTTCTTTTTTCTTTCATTAAAGCTTTAATGTCGCAATTATGGCCATGTTGCCCTATAAAAAAAAAAAGGAAAAGGCAGTTTACTTTAAAAAGTGAAATTGCATAGCCTACTATTTAATTATACACAAATGTAAATGGCCCATTTTTCCATAACTGGTTATTACAGCACTGTTTTACTTTCTGAGTTTTCACAATCTCAAAAACCTACAATGCTTCCTGCTATATAATTGTTTTGTTACATTATTGTTTTCATCTTATTTTTTTCCCTTTTAATGCGAGTGCAGCAGGAGAATAAATCTTGGTTTTAAGCCAGCCAGTACTTCATCTACTTAAGCTTTTATAGATGAAGATTGCTGTAATTATCAGAATACCCCCTTATTTCTGAAGTATTATCTTGGCAACCTGCTGGCATTTACAACCAATTAACAAGCGCTGCCCATTAGTTGCATAAGGGGTATCGCGGAGTAAACCTATTGTGTGCTAATTTTCTATTTTAGATAATCAGTTTGGCCATCCAAAATGGAAAGAGGAAGAAAAGAAAGGTTTGACACGCAGTGGCAAGCGTGTAAAAATTACTACGTGCTTCTAAGAGACAAAGGTATCCAACAACTCAGTGATTACTTCACTGTCGTCACTTAAGTATTTATTCCTTTTATCTCTTCTGGAAGATAAATTATAAAGTAGAGCTTCAGCAAAGTAATCATGTGTCTTTTTTTTTTTTAACTGACTGGCTTCTCCTGTCTCCTCCTGTCTATAATTACATCAAATTGTACTCGTGTTAAACACTATTTAAAAAGATTCTTTTAAAAAAAGGCAAGAAAAGGAAACGGGCAACTGTTGGAAAAAAACAGCTCCAGCCTCCTCCCGTTACAACTGGAAACGAGGACGCAAATCAGGCTTCTTAAAAGATATCCGTGGCAAGCTGCACTGGGTGTCCTAGGGGTTCCAAGGATCTTACTCTTTTGCAATGAGCACAAATGTGTGACTCAGTCCGCTTGAAAAGTTGGGTGTCCCTGTGCAGAGAGACAAATAGCAAGAGTGGGGGGAAAAACATAAATCTTGCATAGAACCCCCTGCACACAGGTACAAGCTCTCAGCTGAGCAGGACTGAGGCTCAGATAGTCTGAAAGATAGAAAATGGCTTGCTGCTTGCCTCCTTTATGGGAATTAGCATTCTCCACAAACAGATTCCCTCCCACAAATCCATAAAGAATACTTCCAAGGGCAGAGTGGAATGCTTTGCTCCTTAAAGGCTAAAAGTTTTCTGTTTGTTTATCAAGTTATGTTAAAGCGTATTTTAGGTTGACACTAACATTTTCATAGGGTCGTCCCCTAAAATGGCAGGAAAAGGATCCGGAGCAGGGCTGTCAACAGGACCTCTAAAGACCCCTGAGAAAAGATCAAGACCAAGACCAAGCCAAACTACGCTCACCCCGATTTCAAGGGTTCAGAATTAGGCTCTGAAGCAATCTCCAAGCCAGGTTCTTTCCCCCAAAGCATTTTGAGAGCTCAAAGATAAATCCTTTTTCACAAGAGAAACATGAGATGTCCCCTCTGCTCCTCCCCCTCCCCCCAGTTACATACATGCATGTAGCTGGTTGATCAGAAGATCGCATCCCCCAGTAAAGGGCACCAGACCTAGTGCTAAAGTCTGAAAAGCAGGGGGAACAATTATATTGGTGGAATTGCAAAGGAAAGAGAAGGTACTCGAGGCTTAAACTTGGGCCTAACTCTTCCCAGAACGTATCCATGGCCTCCAAGTTAGCTCCAAAGGATAGCGTACACAAACGCAATCGCCTGGGTAACTGGGTTCTCTTCCATCTGCATGCACCTCCCTCCCAAGCTACTCTAAAGTTGATCCTTAACCATCCCGGGTCATTCAGTTATTTAGGAGCTGCAAGTTAATTATCTGCAGTTGATAGAAAGTGCCTCCTTCCGTTTCTAATCTCACAGCAGTATTGAAAGGCAGAGTGGACTGGGTGAAAAAGTACAAACTCCACCAGTCATTTAGAAGAAAGGAGGCAACATAGCAGCCTCTGGCCAACCTGCTGAGTTAAGGCTGGAGACAGATTCCGTGCAGTGAGAGAAAAACCAAAAATTTATTATCCCTTTGCCCCTTCCCCACCCACCTCATAGCTAAACTCAGAACATGTTGGGTGGACGTGTAACTTCCAACACCAGCATTTTTTAAAAGAGCCGCTGCCTAGGGACCCAATGCAAAGTATACTTTGGGTGTTTTGAATGATCAGATGGACCAATCTTTTCTATTTAAGGCTGCAAAACTAATATCAAAATAGAAGGCCAGATCTGGGGTTCTTCACTGATTACTGAGGTTATTGACTTCAATGGCTAAAACACAATGGAGAAAAAAGTGCCATTGTGTACAATGCAGTGAGAAGAAAATGCTAACAGAAACATTCAATCCCAGGTGTCCCAAAGCTGGGCCTTTGGGGTACCTTCACAAACCATGCTAAGGTAGATAAATTTAACCCTGGCTAGCTAGACCCTGAGTAGCCTATGTCTCAATGTATCGGGAAAACCCAGAAAATGTGTTGTGTTAATTTTGTTACGTGAATGCAGCCTCTGTGTACAAATTTGGGGATAAATAACCCAGCCAGTCTTGATTCAGGGTATCACACAATTCAAAGTCCAGAAAGGCTTGCTATGCACCTACATACTTCACTGGGGTAGAATCAAACTGTCTTTCACTGGAAATAGAGCCTTTCTATATAAATTGTTCATGGGTGATTATTTGCTTTGATCTCTTCCTGCTTTTTCTGCATGTGTCAGTTACTAGTTTTCACTATTTGTACAGGTGGTTGATCCAAATAATGATGTTCCCATCTTCACTGTGTCTTAGCATCTTATATTGTCAAAGTTGAATTAAATATAAAAGATAAAATATGACAATGGAGATAGCTGAAAAATTATTAGCTTACCTTATTTAAATGGGAAGATCTGTTTCCTAGATTATGATGATTAATAGCATCGCCATCAATATGAGTGTGACAACCAGGTTTCTGAATATAATTGTTTATAAAATGTGATACATAATCTTTCTGCAAACTCTGCTATTGCTGAATGTGGCTCAAATCTTTAAATCTGAGCAGAATTTTAAAGTCTGGTTGGATCCCAACTATTCCACAGATGAGAACGGTTAAACAGTTCTTGCTACAAAATGATAGGAAAGTTATTTTATTAAATGAACTATACAGTGATGCCTTTTATTTCTCCCCTGTGTATTGGATTCATAGTTTGCTTCAGCATAAGTTAAACAAAATTAAGACTACGATTATGCTAAAATGATAGAGCCCATTAAAGGGAAAAAGGGGAGGAAAGGTAAAAATGATCAACTGTGCAATTAATAAAGATTGAGCATACAAAATAAAAATCTATTAAGTCATAAATGAAGGAGAAAAATGTTGTGCTTGGTAAAATGATGAGTTGATTTGGCTTAATGATTTTGAATCAATTGCTCTTGGCTACAATAACTGGAAAAGTTTAAAAAAAAAAACAAGTATGGCCATAAAAACATTTCCATAAAATGGTTCAAGTAACACAAGCCATTTAGCAAACAAAAAGTGAGGGAATAATCAGAAGGATCAGCCATTGCCCTCTTCATGCAATTAGCTTTTCCTAACCTGACACCTTCCAGAAGACCTTTTAGTTATGGTTACCACAGCCGTCCTCCACATCCAGTGTTACCATTGATCTTTTGCTGCAGATTAGAGGAAGCTGCACTAGACTAGGGATGAAAACGCCAGCACCATTATCCAAGAGCCAACCCCACTGGATGAACGAAACTGACTTCTAGGAGCTCATCCAGACACCACACACAATACCCAATCTGTATTGTGCTGTACTCCAGTCTGGGATGCTGACATTATGCCAGGATGCTGGCATTGTTTGCCTTGTCCCAACAATCATTATCTGTTCTGCCTCAGTCACAAGGCCAGCAACTGGGGCCTTCTTTCCCATTTTAATGCAAGAGGAGTTAAGGGCAGCAATTGGAGGCTCCCTTTCCCCCCCACAAGTTTCCCACACCCACCTGTGGGATGAACTACCAGTCGCTCTCTTTCGTACAGTGGTGGGGCAGGGCTGGGAGATGGGAGTAAGTGAATCAGAGACCTGGAACTCTCCCTCCCTCAGAAGTTCTTAGAGCTCGGCGATCAGTTTAACAATCCTACTGAAAACAAAGCAGACACTGTGAAGTTGCCCTGCGGTCGATCTTCTCTGCTTCCTGCTGCTGCTGCTGCTGCTTCTCTGTCCCTGTTGAGAACTTTTTCTTTAAGAGAAGTCTGGTGCAAGCTCTAGTAGTCTTCCTACTCCTCCATTCCTATTTTTAAAGAGGATGGTTTCTCAACAGAAGTCTAGCGCTGTTGCACAAGAATAGGGTACAACATCACAAAAGACCCCGCTGAAGATCTTGTGTTTTAGAAAGGGCTGCCCAAACTTCTCCGGATGGCTGCTTGGGGGAGCCAGATGTGATGTCAGTCCAGCAGCACAAACCCAACTGGAGGGCAGTGCAGCAGCTGGAGGGGAGGGATTTGCATGCTGCAGCTGCAAGCAGCTGAATGACATGGGCAAATCCCAGCCCCTGACCAGGCCATCACTGCAGTTGCTGCTGAAGCACCAGAAATCGCACCTATCACAGGGCTTGGGTGAGGAGAAACAGAAACCAGATGTTAGTATCAACTCAGCTAAATATAATGGTCTTCGCTATGGGCTAGGGATGAAACAAAGGCAGCATCGTGAACTGATGTCCTCAAAGAACAGTTAGTGGAACATCTCTGAGCCACAATAAGGCGCTGACGAGCCTTAAGCAAGTTTGACTCAGTTAATGTTTTCGGTAACAAATAGACAAATGTTAACCTTTGCCAGTCATCTTGTCTCCTGAAGCGTTTTTCCAGACAGTGTTGGGTGTTCTAAAGGCACATGTAAATAGGAGATTGTGTTTTATACAAACATTATACAAACATTCAGAAGCGTTCCAGGGATCTTTCCTTTCATTAATGCTTCGCTTCCAAGGTCTGAGAAATGTGGTTGGCAGGATCATTGCAACTACCTTTCAACTCCACAGAAAGATATCATTAGAGCAGGCAGATGTGTGACTCCTTGTGAGAGATGAAGTTGCTAACACAGTCCAAACCAAGAGCCAAATCCATGGTGCAGATACCCTCCACATCTAAGGCTGAAAAATGAGTAGCAGTAAATTTGTTACCTCACAAAGGGGGGGAGGGGGGGAAGCAGAAGTTGTACACTCTTGGGGCTGTTACAGACGGAGGGCTGGATTCCTAGATTCAGCAGCACCTGAACTTCTTCATTGTTAGAGCTTCTTCTATTTGCTGTAAAAACAACTTATCCATCTGAGCCTTGCCCTTGACTCTTTCATTGTTAGCTCCTGAGTGCTGCTTGAGTTTCTAAAGAGAGTTTTAATGCCGCGCAGAGGTTGGAGCTAGTGAACGCAAAGAAGGAAAGGGGTGTAGTAGCAGACTTCTTCCTTTACCATAAGCCCTCTCTTCCTGTTTCCCACCAGAAGAGACACAACTTCAGATGCCAAAGTGGCTGACCAGCGAATCTGCTCTAGCTCGGGGGAGTGTGGGCCCAAGGGTCCAAAGCATATTGTTCCAGATAATCAGGGCTACTATATCTGGTCTGCTAGGATCCAGACAACCACTAGATGGGAGCAAAGAATTTGGAATTTTCTGTATATCTTTACTGCCATCCACTGGTCATCTGGAGTATTGCAGCTGAGATATGAAAGCCCGAATATCATACCTATAGGGGAAGCTAGGATTTCCCATATGGGGACAGGGTGGGGTAAGCCTCTGAAACCTGCATGGCTGCTCTAAGGGAAAGCTTTTGTTTTTATTTTACTTGGGCAAGATTATTTATGTCACTGCTTTGCTGCAAAATAGATACAGTAGAACAACTATTTTTTTAAACTGTCATTATTTCAAGCCAGCCCAAGAATGGAAGGAATCAATCCAAATTTTACACCAACTAGAAGTCTGTAACTGTATAATCTAATTGTATGTGGGGCATGTTCATTCCTCCCACATAGGATAAAGAGAATGACACGAACAAACAGAACCTCCCCAAGGTGGAAGATAAGGGTAAAACAACCATCTTTTGCCAAGTTTTCCTTGGCGTTCCTCCAGGAAGGGCCTTTTTGCTTGCCTTCCCCTCCCCTCCCCTTCCCTTTCCTTTTTGATTGATTGATTGATTGATTATGCGCCATCAAGTCATTTGCAACTTCCAGTGACCACCTAGAAAGATTTTCTCCATGATGATCTATCCCTAATCTGATCTTTCAGGTCCTCCAATGGTACATCCATTGCCATTGTAAATGAGTCCATCCACCTGGCTGCTGATTGTCCTCTTCTCTTTCCTTCCACCTTTCCCAGCATTAGAGCCTTTTCCAGAGAGCTGGGTCTTCACATGATGTGTCTGAATTTGAGCCTGGTCATTTGTGCCTTGAGTGAGAACTCTGGGTTGGTTCGTTTGATGATCTACCAGTTTGCTTTCTTGGCTGTCCATGGTATTCACAAGATGGCCCAAATGTCTGAAGAAGTGCTTTCTCCCATTTAAGTTTCCCCATGAGTGAAGATCAACAGAGGAACCATATTCCACCTATAAGGAAAGGATATCTGTCATCCACAAAATAGCTGGCTCTCTTTGTGTTGGTGACCTGATTTTAGAAGGCCCTGTTACAGGAAATAGCCCTGATGCCAACACTGAACTCTGCTATTTATTTATTTGGCACAAGCTTAAATATTTGTATACATGCAGGGATTTAAAAGGGTGTTTTTTCATGGGCTGAAACATTTGTATTGTCTTCTAGCTTAATGGGAACTATGTTTAAGTATTTTATTGTACTGTATATCTGTACTTTATTGCAATGTATACCTGTTTTTTGTGCATGCTGCTTCAAAGTCCTCTTTTGTAGATGCAATCTATAGTTCTGTTAAAAATAACATAATATTTAAAAGTGTGCATGGTGATTTCATTTTGAGTATATGTATCTGCATAATCACAGAGAACAAGAGTTGGTCCATGTCCATAGAATACCCATCAAATAAACCTATTTCCTATATGTTAAAACTGCTTTTTGTAATTGGCACATGGAAATGATTGAGGCCATTTTCTATCAAGTTCTCAACATTTGTGTATGTTTTTCTCAGTTATCATTCAGAGGTGTTGTTGTTGTTTTATTTCAAAATTGAAACTATTTCCTTGCTCATTCTGCACATGTTAGCAATATTCAGCCCAAATATTTGAAAATAGGCAATCTCAAACTTTTAGAGCAAAGTTTTGACACACAGCACAAAATCAGCTCCTTGGCCATATTTTCCCACTGGGAAAAAGTTGATCTTCTGTTGGAATTTTGTTAAACCTTCATGAGAAATTTCAGTAGTTTTATTGAAACATTTGGTATCACTCAACTCTGGATGCTTTGTCCAAGAAAAGGGCTTTCAAACTTCACGCTGCATTCAATTTAGATGTAATTCCATGACGAGCTGGAGAAAATGACACATACTCCTAGGGTGCGCAAACCTCAGGAATGATGCCAGATATCCCAGGTTTTTTAAAGTTTTGCTATCCATCCAGTTCCACTCTCTGGCACACTCACCTATGTCTTGTCTACTCTGCTTCTCTCTCCCTCTGATAGGGCTGCCGTATCTGGAGGAAGATTTTTTTTTTTCTGGGTATCTAGTAGCCACCTGTCCATCTGCAGCCACAATAAGGGTAGTCCTATTCTCCTGAAGTCTAATACTAGGGATTTACAATAACCTCTAGAATATCTTACTGCTATCATTTTTCCAACCTAACCATAATGTGGGTCAGCTTTCTGTCACTTCAGCAATGGGTGGGTGATGCTATTCAAACACTATAATGGAACAGAATGCAGCACTACATCTTCTGGCTGCAACATGCAATCCTGCATTCATGGCATTATACTATACGTGATCCTTTTTGCTGCCTTGAATGGAACATATTCATTCATATGAGTCTGTACATGATTATGGTAGGATATACTGTATATGTGATATATAAATAAATATTGATCCCTTGGGATATTTCAAATACTGAATTACACTTTCGATGGCCCCCTCCATGACCCTCCTTTAAAGAAGCCCTGTGCCCAATCTGTCACTGCCCTGGATAAGCATATCGTGCAAACTGAGCATATCACCAAACCAGTCGAAGCAGCTCATTCCAACCTAGAGCAAGGGGGAATTTTCTCCTTATTTTGTTAGAGGCTACTTTGAATAATTCTGTGCCATCTAAGCCTCAGATTGAGATGCCAGACAAAGGCCCTGCTGAGAGGCTTTCCTGGTCATTGGTAATTTGGCCTCGTTTTTCTCAGAAGCAGCTCTTCCAAACAACCCAAACAAATTGTAGAGAACTTCCTCGAGCTGACTTGAAGAGCTGAGCCTGGGGAAATACAAGTGGGGGGGGGGGGGGGCAAAAGCCCATTCCATCAGTGGGGTTCAGATCTTCAGCAGTCTCTAAAGTCCAGCCTGAAGGAGAACTCACCATTTAAAGCCGTCTTTCTTCTGGAAGGAAACAGGGCAGGGAGGGAGGGGGGGAGTTCGATCCTGTTTGATCCCAACATAAAGCCAAGACTTTTAATAAAACAATACATTCTCTCCATTAAACTAAAGCAAGGAATAATCTTCCTTGCATTAGCAAAGAAAGCGGCTGTCCTGACCTCTAGGAGAGGTTATTTTCTACCTATGTAAGCATTTGCTAGATTGTCTATAATGATGTGTTTTCTGGTGTCTGTAGCTGTACGCATCCCCATTGTCTTCAGTAGAAGGCGCAGGAAGCCGTGGGGCTCGGCCACCCTCTGGATATTCTATTATTTGCCATGGAGCTTGCTGGATACTTACAGGTACAGTCAGGTTAAACATTGTCTCTCCAATACGCAGATCTCGCTGAGTGTTGCAAGACTTAATTAATGTCTGTAAAGTGCTTTCTAACTCTCGGGAAAGCACTTATCCAGCACAAAGTAAAGCTGTTTCATTAGCTACCAAAGTTGAGGTGAAAGGGGAAAGACTCTCCTTCATATACACCCAGCCACTGATCTCTGTTCCTTAGTTAAAAAATAAAGTGTTCAGACAGAAATGACTGATGGCCATGACCCTACTTCTGTCATCCCCTCTTGCATTTTTCCTCTATTGGATTTCTGCTTGACTGAAATAATAAAGTACCGTATTGCAGCATCCTCTTTGTAAGCAGATTTGACTAAGACAAGCAAGTTCAATGCCAGCAGTACTCTATTCATTCTTTTAAATGGAAATTTACCGTCTGCTACATCACATGGGGGGGAATACAGAACTATTTTTTGCAGCTTGTTCACGGAACAGATTATTGGAAGAGAAAAATACATTTCTTTTACTTCTTTTCCTTTTTTGCAGATTTCCAAATTTCACTGAAAAACCATCTTGGCAACTTGAATCAGGGAGGAGGGAGGGAAAACAGTTTTACTTTCATACTGCTGTACTTCATTTAGAAACAGTAAGCATATCCAACTGTGCACTCCAAGGAAATTATCTGTTTCAGTTTCTTTCTTCAGGTAAATGTGACAGATGTTTTTAAGCTGATTTTCTATCAGCTGCCTACTTTTCAAAGCAATCTCAGCGATTCCTGAATCTTTTACCCAGATAACTGAAAACACCAGTAAACTTCCAGCAGTGCAGTGGGACGTTCTGTTTCATTCTCCCCGCAATCCTCAAATCTTTTCCAGGATATCCCCCAGATTTCAGGGGAAGGTAGGGGGAAATCAAGATCACTGCTGGTATACAGTTCACACCAACCCTCTGTCTGTACAGTGGCTACAATTCTTATCACAATTCCTCCAAAATCATTGAAATTGACAACATGTAAAATTATTTGGAATGGTTAGATATGGAACAATGGTTCAAAGTTGGGTGCTGATGAGGGAAAATGAGAGGCTTCTCCTTCTAATCTATAGCAGCCAGTATATGTGATTTCTAAATTTTTAATCTCCTCCCTCTTTGTTAAAAGGAGGGAACCTAGGAAAACATGTTCCATAAACCTCAGGCACATTATTGTTCTTGTCGTTTGTCATCAAAGCAAACACAGGATTGTCATTACATCAAAGCTGAACCTCGATGTTGATACTTCCATCTTTCTGAGTTGACAAAACAGTGTGGTAAGGAAGGGAAAGAGTTTTTGGGGACAACGGTTGCTTTGGTATGTCTCCCTTCTACAATTCTGCACACTTTGTAAAAATTCCAAATACCAGGAATAATGCTAGCATAATGGCATGGTTGGAAGAATATGACAAAGAACACATTTATTTAAATGTAAATAATTTAAATAAATTTAAATTTATTTAAATGCTAAAGCATTTAGCAGACATTTTGGCCACAGTTAACGCTGGCTGCAGGATTTGACAGATCTCTAGCATGGCACACTCAGCTAGTTCTACACATAACAGAGCTCCCAGAAATCTCCAGGGTGAGACCAGTTAAATCATCATACTACATCATCATCAACCAATCAGAGTGAAAACAGGGTTGTCTGTGATCCTTCTAAGACAAGTGTTCCCCAATAGGAATGACATCCAGATATGATCAACATCAGCTCCTATAAACCATTACATCAAGTTATGGGAAACAGTTTTAAGGACTTCTCGGTGGGGGGGGGGGGCAGGGGTGGAATTAGGAGGTCTCTAAGAAGATTTGCTTTTCCACATTTCCTCAATTAACACAGATTAACCTAATGGTGATATTTCACAATAAAAATAGTTGTGTTGTACAAAGCTTTAATTGGAAGTGAAGGTGATTTGATGGAATGATTCCTTTGATTTGAATCTGCAAATTGGTTCAAATTATTGACTTGTTAGGTATTTTTAATTGATCTGAAGAATAAGTGCCCTTTTGAGCATTCATACACACAGAGACACACTTTTATCGACTCACACCTTTGAATCAGTGTGATTTGTCCATTTAAATCACAAATCCAAATCGAATCAAATAAACTCTTTGAGCCAAATCACAGCTTTGAATTGGATCATGGCTGATTCACACACAAACGTCCTATTCTACAAAAAATGCTTGAATATCAGATCTGTGATCTTTAGAAATAAATTAACAAGTTTTCAGCAGTATCTTTAAAGAAACCTAGCTGATCCAACAGATGGCTTCATATATGATGGTGGTCCCTAATAAGTTTGCTGGTTGGTTGGTTTGATTTATCTCTCACCTTTCACCTTGGAGCTCAAGATAGCACATACAGCACTCCCTTATCCACAACAACTAATCTATACAGTAGGTTAGGCTAAAAGAGAATAACTGGCCCAAACACCTTAACCACCACACAGCACTGGCTGTCTCCTCACATCTATTAGTTCTATTCTTCTGTGTTATCCAAACCCACCAATGTTGATAGATGAGTTCCCTTTAGTACCTGTCATCCTGCTTATGAAACGCAGGTTAGTAGAAGGGATCCAACTTTATTGATCCAACGTTGGTAGATTTGGCACAAGTTGGAAGAGCTCACTCCCACTGGGAACTGGCATTTTCCTCCTATTCAGTTACCACTATATCTGAAGCCACCCAGTAAGTGTTTCTTACTGGTAAATGATGGAAAGGTTATTAATTTTCCACACATGCATCTCAGCCAAGAAGAAAGTATTGACTTAATGGGTCACACGCTGAATACATCTGCAGGTCAAAGAGGATGGACGGGATGCTTCCATTGAAATCAGTTGCCCAGAAAACAAGCATCTGTGGGGAAATCAATAATACTGAAGCAATCTTCTAATTACATTTTCACTGACCATTTTCACCACCTTGAATCAAAATATACTGGTCATTCTGATTATTTCAAATACTGAATCATATTTTAGATGGGGTCTCTTCAATATGCAGATCCAAAAAATTGCCCTGTCCTTTGGCTGCACAACCAAACTTGGAGTTTACTAGTCTTCCAATTTTGGGCTCAAAATGGTTCACCACACAGTAGCACCCATTTTGCAATCATTATGCGTTCCTCACCTAGAAAATTCTTAATCTCCTCCCATTTGTTGCCTTTGTTTTCCATTGGCCCTTAAAATTATAGCAAAAAACTGTGTCTCGCCTAGACTCTAGCCTAGAGCAAGCTGTCCTATTGTAAGAATATATACATACAGAACAGAGCTGTATGCCTTGCAAAGTGTCCCCCTCCCCCCATTCCATTGGATGATATACTAAATAAATTAAGGTCAATGTCTAAAGAAATGCAGACATTATTCTTTAAGATGTGGAAATGAAATGTTGTTTTCAGCCCTATGCATGCTTACCTTGGAGCAAATCCCATTAACACATTTCCCCAAGCTAGGTACATCCCAGATGGGTGGATTTCAACACCCAGAATTCTCCACAGTGGCCATGCCTCTGGAAAGTGGCCAGTTAAGGAAGGCTGGAGTAGATGTAGATGGAGTAGTTCTGAATAGTTAGGTATAATTAGAGTATAGCCATCACTTCCATTATTATTTCCTCAGTAATGGCAGCTGGGTATCAAGGTCAGCTAAAATATGATGACTTGCTCAAAAGCATGTGTTAAGTTCTGAATCCGGATTTATCTTGTTTAGTGCAGCCTACTCAACTATATCTCCAGTACTTCAGTTGTAATTCCCTTCACTCTGTGCTTTGTATTGCTACACTCACCAGTCGCATGTCTGCCTACCAATGAGTCTTTGCTGCTTGCATTGCTTTGAAGGAGAGAGGAGTTGGTGGGAATGGTCTGTAGACAATGCCATATGTGTTTCAGTGTTTGCCACAATGGGATTTATTTCTGCAATGAGACTTTATGTTTCAACCAAATCAAAATCCCGGGTCTTCATCTATCTGTGCCTCCATTCATCTGGCTATGGTTTCAACCATTTTCATTGCTTAAGGAATGTTCACTGGCCAAGTGTCCAGATTTTTCACTGTTGCCCATTCTGTTCAGGTGCTTATATCTGAAAAGAGACCTCTCAAGGCAGCGCCTCCCCAGGGTCTTTAGGAATGTGGCTAATTTTGCTTCCAATTTATCCAGAACAATGGCCTAGTCCTGCAACCTTTCTTCCTAATGTACTGCCTTTACTCCAGCTGGCACTCCTTTCTAGTAATCTGCCTTGTACTGTTATTGTATTGAAGGAGGCAGGATGGAGGGAGGTGGGATCCTGATTTGCAACTTTGTCCTTGGATACTGCCTGATAACACAAAGGAAGAAAGATTTCTTCTAATCGCATGCCTGACATAATACTAATAATAATTTTTAAAAATGTTCTCATCTCAGTGAAAGGGAGATGGGGGCAAAAGGAGGACAAGCACACGTATTGACGAATGCCTATCTTCATTCAAGATGCTGTTGAAATTCTTCGAGAACCCTTCAGACACCTACCGCTCTCCTCCCAATCGAGTGAGACCTTGGGATAGCTAAGCTCTCGCTCTGGCATCCAAGAATAACAGTATTAAATGTGTTCAGCTGGCTGTGTACAAGATTCTTCCATCTTTTGTTCCCCTCTTAATATAGTGAATAATATTCCTAATGGAAACTCTAGTTTCAAGAATGGTTCCTGAATGGAGCTTAGAGAATTACAGAAAAAACAAAGCCTATGAATTCAAGCCTTTTAATTTGTTGTCCTGACTGGTATGTTGGCAGTATAACATGAGTTTCAACTTCTTAAATCCCTGGTTACTGAAAATTATTTAAAGCCACACTGCAAATAAACATAAATAGATGCTTTTTTTAATCTGCATTTTTTTTCTTGGCAAGGCTTGGTGGAGTTTACATGTTTCCATATTGACTGCTTCCTCCATGGCTGGTTTTAAAACTCCTTAAAGAGTAAGGATTAGTTTTAGTAATAATATTCATCTAGGTTTGGGGCAATCCATAGTGATGTCAAAATGACAACATGTGTACTTTGATGTTATCATACATAATGACCTAACTGGATCATAATTTCTGGCACAAGTACATAAGCCACCTCATTTGCATGATGAGGCATCTCTGACATCTATGCACATATGTCATAACGCCTTTGCCCCCTTGTCCTTCCCTGAAGATCCCCTGGTATCATTATCCATTGAAGAGAAAGCTGAATTTCATCTTGAAAAAAACCCTAGAAATTCCTAGAAAGCTATTTTTTGATTCCAGCAATTATTCACTTTGGCCTCTGAACGATGTGCTATTCCAAAAAGTGGGTGTGTCCAGGACCAGAGAGAGAGAGAGAGAGAGAAGAATTTAAGGGATTCAACTTTTATCTCTTCCATCACACTAAACATTCCCATTCAGTGGCAACGTTGGGAGGGGCTCAAGGACTACCTTGAAGTTTGAAGGACAATGCCCACTAGGAACATCTTCCTTCTTTTGCCACCATATAAGCAATTTAAAAACTTGGGGTTCCAAGATAGCATCACCAAGGCACTATTATTAAAATGTGACATAAGCATAATGGCCACTTTACATTACCGACGGTCTTAGAAATCTTAAATAATGCATCATCATCAACAGAAAGCCTCATTGAAGATTTAGAATGAAGGGTATCAGGTAATAACTACAACCCAGTAAGTAGTTTGGCTCCACAGCAATCCCATGGTTTTCTGTGGAGTAATTAGGCTGCTCTGAACATGAGGTACACCAAGGACGCAGAGACAAAATTCCCCATCACCATTCTGGAATTCTGGAAACTGCCAACTCCAAGAAACAGGAAATCACCAGATATGGAAAAGACCTCTCCAAATCTCAGCCAGCACCATTCTGGGAATTCTGCCCACTCGCCTCGGAGCCAAGCTGACCCATAACTCTGCACCCCTAATGAGCATCACAGCAGGAGCCAACCCGGGGAGGCAGGAGACAGGATAATTTCTGAGAGGGCTTTTGTAAAGCATTATCACAAACAGTAATTTGTACCTATTCAGGTTGCAAATTTCAGCCAAACAGATCTTTACTTTTCTTTTAATGTATTTAATTAAAAGGCATTTTAATGAGTGTGCAGGAAAGTAAGATCATAATTAATTTATGCCGCTTTTCTATCAGGAACCTCAATTGAATCATATTTCTAATTCTCCTGCAAATGCTGCCATTTCTCTTGGACACATAAGGCTTGAAGATGCATTGAAACATTTTGGAACTAAGACTTATATCAACCCAAAGTGTAAAGGTCTAAATCAAGCTTTTAAAAAGGCCTTTTCCTTTGAAGCCAGTTAACTCATCATAATTGTATAGCAGTGTACTTTTCTTGAATTAAGCAAGCACACTTTTTAAAGTGAACAAAAATTATTGGTTTCAAAAATAACTGGACAATTTAAGACAAATGTATTATTACTGTTGCAGTCTTGAAGCAAGCCTCGTGGAACATAGAGGGAATATATTACTTAATAGACATGCATTGAATAGTCCAGTAAATTAATATCCAAATACATTTACTAAAGAATCAGTGTCATAGGAAACAATGGACTTAGCTCTGGATAAACTTACTTTTAGGGTTGCTGTGTAAAATATTTAGAAAGAACAATTTCATCATTCAAGAAATTACTGCTCAATTTTTTCATGTATAAATACAACCCAATCCAACTATATGATGCTTTTGTACCCACTGAAACTGAGGTAATTTTTTAAAAGCATAATTTCAAGTGGATTGAGATTAATGTAATTTAACATGGTCAAAGCAGTTGAGGGCTAGGGGCTCAGAGAGGGCCAAATGAAGATTAGCACTGAAAGGACAAGATCACAAGAGTCCTAACTTCCTGCACATTTTAGCAAACTTTTCAGTTAGAGGCCTCTCCCTGATGCCATTTTAATATGTTTAAAGAAATTATTTTCTGTAATTTCTCTCCCGTTGCCCCCCTTCGGAAACATATCGTGCTATTGTCAGCTTTAAAAAGAAGCAATTTTCTGACTTTTGAGTTTGAGCAGGTCAAAGAAAAATTACTACTCAGGGAACCCTGTAATTAAATAGACCAGACAGCTGCACTTATGAAGAACTAAATTTAAGTTTTATGCTATTAATACTTGATCAGGGGAGATTCGTTTGAGTTTTAAGATGAAGTTTAATTTGCAGTCCTCTCTGCCCCTGAAACATGTTTTTCTTTTCTGAAAAAAAAAATAGCTATTTGTGTTTGTGTTAGTGTGTGTGTGTGTGTGTGTGAGAGAGAGAGAGAGAGATCTTGTTTTTTTTTTAATATTGATTAACTAGTGTTGGATTAATCAAATATAGTTCACTACCAACCTTCTACACTTTCACCACTGAGTTTCATAGAATTATAAACTGATATAAAAACTGGAAGGATGAAAACTCTACATTATCTACGTTAATTACAATAAGAATAAATAATGCAGCCTTAATATATCAATCAAACCGTGGAGCCCTGTGAAGATATAAGTGGATTGCAGCATAACACTTATTCAGAACTAAAATCTACCTAGAAAAAAGAAATACACCTGGATACACACAAATACAGACTTTTATCTGAAACACTGAATAAAAAAAAAATGAACAGAGCATTTTTAAATGTCATCACTTTCATGTTTACAAATCAGCAGGGCTACATTAATTCTGTTTTGGTTGTATTCCCCCTGCGTGTTTGTAAATAAAAAGTACTGCCTACTTCTTTAAGATAAATAAAGGAGTAGTTGTCAGCAACTCACAAGAAGCAGTAGGATGAGATCAAAATAGAATTAGCATTAATAGCAATAGTAGTAGTAATCAGGCCTTCTTTTAAGTCAGACGATAGTATTAATCTCAGTAATAACTATCTTGAAACTAGAAACATCCTAAAGGCCTAAAAGGTTATCAAGAGAAGAAGAGAGATGTTTAGCTTTTTAAATTATGGTGCTATTTTTTCCCCATTGTCCTTGTATTACAAGCATGTAAATCCACCGGGGTTTGGGGTGTTTTGTTTTTTTCAAAACACCACTTGTGACTAAATCTGGTAAAAAGGAACTTCTATGTATGTTTTGTCTCAATGGAATCACTAAATACTACAGACACAGAGCTGTCTATGTTGGATAAAGCCTTCACAGCTATTTTGTATCTACATGCATGGGGAAAAAATCAGTTGATATGTTTTTAGACAAAAGCCAAACATAAATGCATAATTTCAGCCAGTCTTGCTCGTGTGGTGTCTTTTAGGAATACTTTGTTTTAAATGCTCCCTTTGTCATTTTCTCCCCTTTAATTCAGATGATGAATTGAAGACTCATAGCTTGCATAGATCCAGGCCGGGGTTACATCTTCAGCTTAAAAAGTGAATCCAGGTTTTTCAGGGCAAAACCAAGTCTCAGAAGATGCCCCGTGAAATGTGTTTGTACACAGTTATAATTATGTGTGCTTGTGTGTGTGTATTTATGTACACACCTTGCAAACACACATCACAGAACTTAGAAAATCTGCGGATACTTTCTGTTTTAGTTTATAAGCTGCTCAGTGACTTAATAATTTTTTTCAACGCATGTGGTGCTGGAATTGTACCTTCCAGCTGCATTGATTCCGTGGAGTAAAGAAAAACTGATCCATGAAGTTCCTATTTGCATAAAAGACAGAAACATCTGTCACCAGCTTCTTGCTGGTTGATGGAGGCACCAGGGATCCTACAGTTGTTAATCTACCTTAATAATATTAGATTCCCATGCTGTCACATAGCCATCTACTGTGAGTATTTTTCCAAGGGTGGCCTATGGATAAATTCATTCAGAGAAAACCTATTTTCCAGATGAGTCTAGAGACCACCTCGGTCTCCTCCTTAAAAATATAGCCATGGCAAGAGTGATGACAATTTAAATCATAATTATGCACTGCCGTCAGTGCAGAGCAGGCTTTTGCTTTTAACTACGGTCAAGAGCTCATTGGCAGTGCTACTCTGCAAAAGAGCTGCACAGCATAGTCAGGTTTGAGCCACGGTTCAAGCAATTTTTCACAATAGGATTGCATCTTTTGGGGGTTGAGGAAGGTAGCCATTTTTCGTGTGTGATTATTGAGCATATGATCTGTTGTAAGAAACAACAGCGGTAGCAGAGTAGCATCTTAGCGTCTAGGTTACTATCCTCGGCTTCATGAAATCCAGTTCTGTGGTGTTATTACAGAAGAAATCATTTGTGGGCTCAGCTAGGGGTGCATGGATCCGTCTAAATCTGGTTTTCGTCACTGTCACGGGAACGGATGCAATATTTCATTCAATAACATTTTTTGCACATTTAAGCAACTACCACCATGACCACCACAGGAGTGGAAGATCATGTTTGCAACTTTTCTAAATAATTTTTTTCCAGGTACATTTTTTCAAAAATGTGTTGCTCCGTATGAATTTTTCGACAGAAAAGAACTGCTAATGAAATCTATACCTTAGCACATTTCTGTGCGCAACATTGCCACTTCTCTGTGCACAATAGGCTTCATTTCAGTGTCTCATACTGTTTTCATCTTTAAAAACCTGTCATTGTTTGCTTTTATATTTTTTAATTCAGCTTTTGTTTTCAGTTGCAACATGAAAGTCACATTATTTTGCCTTTTTTCCTTCTGCTGTCCTTCCTTCCAGTTCTTCCTTACATTATGAGCTTTTAAAAATAATTTGTGAAACACATATAACTGATCTTTTAGTTTACTGATGAACTGGTTTAGAAGATACATTGGCCAAATCTTGGAGCCAAAAAGAAATCTTTTAAACTATAGTGCATGCTTTAGAGGAGATTCTCACTGCAACTCATCTATGAAACTCCTATCGCCAATGAAAACTGGACTCGGGGTGTTTTTGAGGTGGGGAGTGTTTTTGGCCTTGAATGGTGATTATTTGGGCTAAATTTTTATTAGGGCTACCAGATCTGAACTGCAAACATCTGGTGGACTATTAGTAACAAGAAGATACAGAAAACTCTAACTCTTTGCAGTCCAGCTCTGGTAGCCCTATTTTTACTATGTTGCTGTATTTTCAGTCCATGTTTATGGTTATGAAATAAGTCATATTCAAAATGGAAAAATAATATAAATAATACAAACTGAAGTACAGTGACCAAAAAAAGACAGCAGAATGAAGCAGACTTAAAACCATTTATTTATGCATGTTTAAAATAGATTTCTCTTATCCAGGCAGAAAAAAGAAATACAAGGCTGTAATCAAAATTTTCAGCTCAACTAGTATTTCAGATTGGACTGTGTTCCTGACTAAATTCACTACTTCTGTCCATGAGGAAGATACACATGACTGGTACCTAATCAACCATAGTAACAGAGAAACAATAAAAGCAGTTATATGTTCTGAGTCCTTACATGATAGGGTGATACCTGACCATGAGACTAATCTTTAAGGAAGTTACATCTTGAATATAGACAAGTCTTCTACATGCACAAGATAAAAGAAAACTAAATGTATGAATATCTCCACCACTTACTATATATCGCAGCCAATGTTCAAGTGGTATGAAATGGTAAGAGTGTGGTTTTGTACATGTAGGTCTCTCATTCAGTGTATGTGTATCATGCACAAACAAGGTCCACCCCAGAGATCAACCCTCCACATGTATAACATGGGAGAATTAATTAACAGCTTTGTTCAACCAACGTGAAATATTAAGACTTATTTTACACCTTTTACCTCCTTTACTCTACCCTTAAAGGAAAGGAAATAGCAACTCATTATCTTTTTCTACTATCAATCTAGAGACATCTACAGTGGTGTGGATCCACCACCACTAGAGAGCACAAGCCAACGCTCCATTCCTATTGCCACATATGTGTTACAATGGCTTTAAGATAATGTTGTCCTCATGTTGTTAGCAACTTTTAGCATATATTTAGTAACTTGTGGAACCTTTAATAAAATCATGCAATAAAGAAACAAGTGATCTTGTTTTGATAGCTTTTTTTTAAAAAAAAATAGAGCTTCTCTGGCATTGATTCATCAGTAAGCAGTAATCAGCTGGGAGGCTCCTTTGTAATTTTTCTGTTTCAGAAATAATATAGGAGTTTACTAACAGGAAGTTTGTGGGTAAGAACAGTAAACAGTCTTAAGGTCCATCTGTTATTATGGGATCCAGGAAAGTTGACTCAGGATATTTGAAAGAGAGAAAGTCTATTCCTGTTATTTAGGGACCAGAGAACTTTGAATATCAAAGTTAAAGTTTAAGAATAAGTTTAAATATCAGTAATCAACAATAACAACAAAATTCAGAAATCAGGATCTCCTTTTGGGTTTGGTAGGTTTGTTTTTTGTTTGTTTTGGCTTGTTTTGGCTTTTGTCTACTGAATTAAATAATATGACTTTACTAGATAAGCAATATATTTAAAAGTGCAAAAGAAGTCTATTCATTTCTACTCAGAAATAATTTCTGCTCACCTGAAACTTATCCCGAACTTAAAATAAAGTGTCAAGGGACTATCTAGATGAGGGCTTTTTAAAATAGATGCTTCCTTTTGTGGGGGACCAGATCATTTGGCCATATGCACACCCTGGATTGAAATCTGTGGCTATAATTTTCAAGAGAGTGTTATGATTTAGAGGTGAGAGAGTTCCTTTTGGGGCTGAGTGTCAAAAAGGTCCCATGCAGTGAGTTGGATGCCAGAAAGATTTAGAGAAAAAAGTGGAGAATGCCACCTCCATGGCTAAATCTTCATAGTTACTGTTTCAGCAAGCAAGGATAAATCATGGTCCATGACTGTTGTTTCCTTCCAGGACTGTCTCAAAAGTTATTGTGCTGGAATATTAGAGGAAATTAGAGCCTTAGGAATTCCTTCTCAGAATTACACTTTGCTCCTTTGTCGTCTTTCTGTCATCTGGAGTTTTAATTTTCCCTTCAGAGAGGAACTGAAATTTAGAAAAGGAATGCAAGCACACGGTTCATCAAAGCAAAGGGGTTTGGCATAACTTCTCATCCCTCGCCCCATAAAATAAATCTTTACATTGAGAAAGAGGAATGAATGGCACATGTCTTTAGGACTCAGTAAACCACCAAATGTCAAATCTATGAGTGTGCCCCTTGCATCTGAAAAATAGTTTTCTTTCTCAGATAGGCAAAATAATAACTTTCTAATTGGATTAAGTAATCTGGATTCAAGTCTAGGCTATTGCTGTATTAAAATATGTTTTTTTCCACTCAAAAGGAATTAGCCTAGAAACATGGCTTGTTTTCAGAAAAAGGAGATGGGTCGTGATTCAGTCAGTTTAGCACTCTTCAGAAGGAGAAACGTAGGGCCAAACACATGCTTTTTAAGTGTTAGAAGCATTGCAGATAAAATGCCAATTTATCAACAATTCTAGAACCTCCTTTTAGTCATACTGTTCAACTATATAAAGTCTAAATTCAATGGAATTTATGTAGCTACACATAACAACACAACCTACTGTAAATTATACATTTTCCAGGTTTATTGTATAAAATCACAATTTTAATCATTATTTGGCACGGTGAAATGCTTATGTAGTGCTATAAATGCATACTTCCAAGGTAAAATAGTTCACAAAAAATAAGATCACACAGGAAAGATGATATATATGCATGTGTACAGACACACACTTCTAAAGCTTAATTCCAGTACATCAGCTTGATTGCAAAACTTAAAGCTATTATCTTCCCTGGTAATAGGCACCACTGAACTCCATAGGACTTGCTTACAAGTAAACGTGAATAACTATGAGACAATTATTCCAGCATACATACATTTTTGTAGCATTTCTCAAAGCCGTGGCTGTTTTTGTTTTTTTCACTGTAGATTCCTCTCCTCTGTTCCTTTCAAGGGTGCCATCTCCTGGTTTTTCATATGAACTTCAGGTCTGCTTTTAAAATTCTATACTAATTTTATATCAGCAAAAGATGATGATGATGATGATGATGTTGCTGATGATGATGATGATGATGATGATAATAATAATAATAATACACTGTTTAGTATGGCAATGGCAGTTTTATATCACTGAGTTAAGCTATAAGTCTGAGCTTGTGACATTCTCCTATCAGCACAGCTTGCAGTGTTTTCGCTGTATCCGTGTTTGAGCAGATCCTTCTCCATATAAAATTGCTATTCTGGTTCCTTGGCCACAAACTCACAGGATGACAGTAGCCATTTGAATTTCCCACAATGCTTCCAGTGTAGCTTTACTCCAGGATACTAAAATGACTGCCTGCCAGCAGCAACAGTGTAACTAAGAGGGCATTGCTCCTGAATCTCTAAAACTGTTGTGGAAACAATTGATGGACATTAGATCTGACGAATGCATCAAAGGTTATTTATTTTCTCCCCCTTCTCTGTTTTGCAATCCTACTGCTGCTCTCCTCCTCCTCCTCCTCCTCCTCCTGGTCCTGCTCTCTTTTTATTCAAACACAATTCTTTGGGCAACAATAGGACTTCCCTTTCCTCTTCTGACTTTGGAGCAGATTTCGGCCATCAGCAGGAGGTTTGGAGGAATCTATCTGGCCAAAGGACTCTATCATTCTTAACTTCATCAGTTTAAAAATAAGCAAATAATGAACGGAGGCAAGGCCTTTCAGTAACTGAGAGAGAGGAAAGGAAACGTTCTCTTTTTTATCTGTTGTAATTAAGCTACCCTTAATTTCCAGATCAATGACTAATGTGGAACGCTCAATTTTTCAGCAAGTCAATTAAGTTTTCAGACAGCACCACAAAATATGTGCTGATGGTGCAAATTAAGTAGCCACCAGCTACATACCAGAGGCTCTTGATTGTGCTTTGTGGGAAATGGGAAAGGGAATTTTCTCTGTGGCAACACTGAACCAAGCCATAAAGGAACTTGGTATGGTATCATGACTAATCCCAGGTCTATACTACTAGTGACTCATCAATCTGAATGCAGCCCACCCAAGTCTTAAGGAGTTTCCTTTTGCTGCCTGACTGAAGTAGAAAAACAAGGATTCTGAAATTATGAAGCAAATCTATAAAGATTACATGGAACAATTTTGCACTATATCTGATGGTGAAATCTTGCATTTGGTTCTATCAACACCAATTTCCAGGTTTAAAGAAGTCTTCCCAAATTTCTCCTCTATGATCCTTTAGTTAGAGTTGTGGCCTTTTTCATGCAAACCATGTGATCTCTCACCAATAATTTTGACATATTTCAAGTGAAAATCCAGAATACCTGCTATAGTGGTAAAGGGTCTACAATATAGTAAGAAAATGCTACATGAGGCAGGTGTTCTTAGCATCATCCATGGAAATTAAAAGAGCTCCCTGAAGTTCCACCCAGGACAGTCTTGTCCATCCTGGTGTCCTCCTGATATGATGGGATTATAACTCCCCAGATTCTAACCAGCCCAGCATCATTGGGAGTTGCAGCCCCCACACATCTGGATGGTGCCACATTAGAGAAAGTTGATCTACTCTATCACTGCAGAGCCTTGTGCTTCCTGTGCTAATCTCAACTCTATTAAAAAAAAAGACGAACCCTTATTTGTTAGATCTCTATCTCGCCTTTCCTTCAGGGGCTCGAGGCAGTGTTCGTAGCACTCTTTCCTCTCACATTTTCCCCACAAAACCTGGCAGGGTAGGTTAAGAAGAGTTATTGGCTCAAAGTCAGTCAAAGAACTTCCACAGGGTGGATTTAAACATGGGTCTCCCTAGTCCCTGTCTAACATTTTAACTGCTACACCACACTAGCACTTTTCCTTCCCCAATACCATCTATAGAAAATTGTGTTATCCTGCCCTCTATTGCAAAATTTGAACAATAAGATTCAATCACCATAGAAGCAGAACAGGTATAGAAGCTGCCTGAATGTGAGCCCCACCAGTGCCACTGAAGGCAATCAAGGGGACTGTTGGTGGCATCAAGGCAGAAGATTGTCCAGAAGAGTCAGCTGACTGAATCAGTTTGCAACATGTTTTCCTTTAAATCTGTCCCCCTTTATGTCTTTTTAAAATAGCATAAAATCATATTTAAATCTATTTTGTTTAGAGCTAAGAACTACATTGGAGTTGCCCAAACGTTCAGATATATTTCTGAATCTGAGCACTGAGGGTCACATTAGTTCCTAGCAGAATTCACAATGCTTAGATCCCCTCAGCAGTTTATTTTGGGGGGGAGGGATAGAGATCCCTTCCAGAAGAAGTGGGGAGTGCTACTCATTTCTCAAGGGCATTTAAGCTACGATGATTGACTACAAAATATACACATACTGTTCCCTCTTCCTATTTTCCCTACAAGAATAGCCCTGTGAGGTAAGTTGGGCTGAGGGAGAGTGAGTGGTCCAAAGTCACCTGGTGAACTTCCATGGCTGAGGGTGGTCTAGAACCTGGGTCTTCCAGTTCAACCCCTTCACCACTCTTCCACACTGGCTGTGTACTGTGTGCGTTTTTCCATAGCCACAGGGGAACAACCAGACAAAGTAGTGTTTATTGGTGATTCAGCAGATTTCATCTGGCAGTCCTCTTCACCCTTGATGGCTGCCTGCTTGAAAGCTGCTGCATAAGCTGCCCACTCTTTCCATCTTAACTGCATTCAAGAGATGCCCATTTCTCCTCCAAGTAGCTAAGTGTTCTTGCCCCTCCTTGGCTGCTATTCTTCAAGGTCTTAGGAAGAAAGTAATTCCCGTCGCTGCTGCCTGATCCTCTTAAGCAGAGATTACAGACATTATTACAATTAAACTAGGCACCTTCTGCAAGTATGTGCTCCACCCCTGAACTCTAAACTCTTCTCTGATTGTCCTTTTTAAACTAGTCAAATATATTTATCGTCTACAAGTCAGTTTGTTACCTCTATCCTTCTTTTGCTTGTCTTTTTGGAAGATCGGTTATTTCTAATAGAGGTTTGGTGTACTCTAGTGGCTATAGAAAAGCATTGCATGTACATTCATATCTGCAGTCTTTGCCTTACATCTCCAGCCCTTGGTGTGGCAATCACATCAGTTTCTCTTAAATTCAGTGGACACAGGGATAATATTTTATTCATACATTCTGGCATCACAGTTGTCTGGATCCAGATTTGGTCCCTGTTAAAGAGACCCTCTGAAAAGAAATGGAAGTTAAGGTCAACTAATTTGTTCATTTGATTGCAATAAGGCCAATCTAAGCATGATTAAGCCAGGAATGAATTGAATGTGTATATGATATATCCATGAGATGATACCACACCAAATCATCTACCCTCTTCCATATTTCTGAGCAGTCTGTAAATCACTCAGTCACAATTTCCATCCAGTCTGTCTTTGCATCACATTTACTCACTAATTTCTCCCTCAGAAGTGGAAACAGACCTGACCTTGTTTTACTGGCCACAGAAATGTAGCTTCATGTTTTCAGATGAATCTAAACAATATATGTATCAACATCATTAACACCATGAATAACTTCCTAAGAGGGCCATGCTCAGAGCTTATTCCCAGCAAATGATTGGGTTTAAAATTATAGATACAAGTGAAATTTACAAGAAAAAGGAGCAATAGACTTCAGTCCCACCAACCCCCAAACAGGAATACACCCAGTCTGGAACTCGTGGAAATACTTCAATTTTCTTGAGGAAAAGAATGTCAGGGAGGTTTTTAAAAAAAAAAAAAAAAACACCTTCTCTCAACCAGCCGTGAGAGGAAAGCTCAAAATTTGGGACAGATTGACATTCCTAGGGCAAAGGTGAAGCATTTCATTACTATATAGCAGTATTTCTCAACCTTGGCAACTTTAAGATGTGTGGACTTCAACTCCAAGAATTTCCCAGCGAGCATGCTGGCTGGGGAATTCTGGGAGTTGAAGTCCACACATCTTTAAGTTGCCAAGGTTGAGAAACACTGCTATATAGTGTAGTGAGGAAGTAGAATTGTATAGCGGGGCAAGATATTTTCTTTCCTTTCTCTTTAAACATCCCTTTATAGTGCAGGGAGGTGGGATTTTTTAACATCTTGATAGGCATTCTCCCTTCTGTATATTCACCTATGAGAGTTTAAGCAAGTCAATTCTTTATCTTCCCCTGCCTAGTAGACAGTTGGGTTTTCAGCCTATCCCTAACATTCCAGGTCTTAATCATTGTCAACGATCAGCAAAATGGATTAAGTTCCACCATGTGATCCATTTCTTGCCCTTTGCCTCCACTCTACCCTTTATTTTTCTTCCACGTTTCAAGGCAAAAGGAATAGCTGCTCATACAGATGTCCAAGATTCTAGCAAAGTTCGACGTCTGCATGATTCTTCCCCACCCTGTTGAAAAAGTAAGTAAACAAAAATCTGAAACAAACCAAATGTATTTAGCACCTGTGATGGAATGGAATTATGAAGGCCAGACTCAGGGAGAGAAGCATCCTCTTTCATCTCCTGAGGGGCAAGGAAGAGGATGAGGCGGGCACCTCTCTGAGGAATTCACTCTGTTTTGACTGGCTGACCTTGGGAACTAGTTTCAGTCTGAGAAGATTCTTGCTAAAGGTTGTAGCTAATAAACATTGCTGAACTGAATCTGCATGATCTCCTGGAGTTCCTTGGGCTAGGCCTGACAGCACCTGAATTAATATTTCTTCCCCAAGTCCCCAGGCTGGACAACTAAGAGGTAAACCAAGACCAATCCCAAGATGGTTTCAACAGGACTAGCTACATGGAATATCTGAATGGCATTCTTTACAGTTTCTACCTGTTGTTCCCAATGGCCAGTGTTGTTTATGTGAAAACAACATTTTCCCTCTAATAAAACACACTCACCCCTTTGGACTGCAGTCAGTAGACTGAACATTCTGTGATTCTGCAACACCCCGGCACTAATGAGGAGATAGGAAGAGAGCCGGTGTTGATGGCATACTGCAACCTGAGGCTCAGGGATTGCCTCCCGGTTCCTCCTCTATATTCTGTTTTCCTTCAGGGGTTTCAAACCATGAGAGTTTGCAAGCACCAACTGAATGAAAATTCCTCGGGTGATACTATTCAGACTATAGGTCTGGTTTGCCAATTGATCATTAGAATAAGTTGTATTTCCTGCAAGGAGCTGTTAACATCAGGACTATGAAAGCATAACCGCCTCACCGAATTATAAGCTATCCTTTAATATGCACAAAGGATCGTTTAAATGAATAGAGTTAAAAATAGGTATGGTTCTCTGTTGCCTTGTTTACACTTTGATATTGTGGAAGGATCGCCTTTTGATCTCCATGCACCTGTAACAAAATTAGGTCTCAAAACATAATTGCAGTGGCCTTCATGGACACCTCCCACCAGACTGGAAACTAGGAAAGGAACAGAGGCCATTACCTGTAAGATGACCTCAGGTCCATCATACCCACAAAAAGTCTTAGTCCAGTTATTTGCTTCCCATTAGGCCCCACACAGAAAATCTATCAAGTTGTTTTGACAGAGAACGGTGAAATCTGCCAGCTCTACCCTCAATTCCACTCCAACTTCAGAATACAAATGATGAAAATGCGTACAAATCCAACAGTTGACTAACAAAACCAAACAGGATAGATCCTGAAAGGCAGTAATAATGCTCTCTAAAGGGCTGCCAGGGAATAACCCATCAAACACTAACAAATCCCACAAATAAAAAGATCTAAATGAATAAAGAGAGAGCCAGTTTGGTGTATTGGTTAAGGCATCAGGCTAGAAACCATGAGACCTGGAGTTCTAGTCCCACCTTAGGCATGAAGCCAGCTGGGTGACCTTGAGCCAGTCACTCTCTCTCAGCCCTAGGAAGGAGGCAATGGCAAACCACTGCTTGTCCAGGCAGTCATCAGGAGTCAAGACTGACTCGAAGACACCAAAAACAGGGGGGGAAAGATAATAACCATGTACACTAGGAATTATTTACTGTTTTGTGCCATAACCCCCAGGATGCAAAGAGTATAGAGGATGGCCTTGATGAACAGAGGGAAGATCTGTTACCAGGCAGTGATCAGACATATGCGGCTTGAGCCCATAGCAAGAAAGAGATTTAAGAAAACACCTCAGACAGTGTTCTTCCTTCCTCTTTCATCTCTCTCCTCTTGCCGCCTTTCAGTAATTAGCTGAGAGGTATAGTTTTAAAAAAAGAGACAGATAGTTTGATGTAGGGTTTAAAGGTACTAAAGTAGAAACTGGGGGACTGTGAGCTTTAGACCTGTCTTAGGCACGAAGCCAGCTGGGTGTCCTTGGGCCAGTCACATTCTCTCAGCCCTGGGAAGCAGGCAAGGACAAACCACTTCCAAAAAACCTTGCCAAGAAAACAGCAGGGACTGGTCCAGTTAGTCACCAACACTGACTTGAAGGCATAATAAATAAACAAACAAACATAAATTTAGAAGAATTTTTTTTAAAAAAAACCTTCATGACTGGGAGAATTATCTCCAGTGCCGGTGCTTGCAAAATCACAGCTTGCATATCCTTTCAAATTTCTGCCAACTTTTCAAACCCAGTTGAGTTCCGCTCAACATACTGTATCCCCTTCTGGTTTCCCAGTGTATCTCAAGGTGCAGGGGAAGCCCAAACCAAATTGCACAGGGTCTGTAGCCAGCAGAGACAGTATTAGCTTTAATAGGAAATACCTCTTCCCACCCAATGAAGCCATCTACCCCAACAGGCACATGGGCATAGCCTTCTTTTGTTCATAGGAGGCCTTCCACATCATCTATAAAAATATTATTCCATGGTCCAGTTTGCTATTGACCACAAGGAGGTAATTGTAATTTAGAATAATCTCCTTTTTTTTTTTTCCCTAATAGGCATTCTGCACAATTAGAAACAACTTGATGGACAATTTGGCATTGGTTAGGCCTGTTGCAACCTGATGTACCTTAGCCAAAGTTTTTTCCTTCCCTTCTGGCCCATGTTGAGAATGCCAAAAACAATTTGCTCTTTTTCTCCTAATTTCTCACAACAGCAATAGTACAAGTCATTTTAGCAAGTTGCTTAGAATAAGTGTCAGCCTCAAACATCCCCATCCAAGAATCAGTAGAAGAATGGGCTTTTATCCAATAAACAGAACCCTGAAATTGGTTCCAAAAGGAATAGACATTTGTCCAAATATCCATATGTGTTAAACATTTTCCAGATGAAGAAACCCGTTGGTCATGAGCCCAATATCACTATGATAAGCAATTCCTTTTATAACATATTTGCTATCTGTTATAATGCAAACTGAGGCTGGAGCAGCATTTAAAATATGATGTAAACCTTGTTGGGCTGCTACCAATTCAACTTTGTGGGCAGTAAATGAATTTGGCAATAAATCACCCTACTGATGACCTGTATTAGTTATGTCAGCCCAAGAAGTAACCCTTGCGCCTTCTTCCCACTAGGAGGCACTCTCTATAACCTATATACTGTAAGCTGGTCAGGTTGGAGCGCAGTTGGGGGGGGGAGGGTAATTAGGCTCTGCTATCCAATCTCTAAAAAAACAATCATACTTTGCTCTTGTAGCGATTCAGAGAGTAAGTTTGTTTTCAACAAGTTTTCTAGAATGACTCGTCTTGGGGTTAATTAAACTGTCCACTGGGTGAATGTTTAGCCAAAACAGTAAGCATATGGTGGACTTGCAAAATGCATTTTATTTTTTTATAATAATTTGTATTAAAAGTTTTAGTTACAACGGTAAAAGATCATACAAACTAGAAAAGAAAAAAGAAAAGAAAAAAGGTACAAAAAAGCAAAAAAAAAAAAAAAAGCCCTAAGAAAGCAACTTTCCACCCTCATCACAACAAGTATTAACAATTTTATAATCTTTTAACCTCCTCTTAATTAACAGATATAAAACTCTTCATCCCATAATTTATCTCTTAATTATAGGCAAATCCAGTAAGTAACGTCTTCTCCAATCCAGGTGTCAGCAAAAAGTTCAAACAGAACCCTAAAGTAATAACATGAATTAACATATATAAAACTCAACATTCCACATCTCAGCTCTTAGCTGTAAGAAAAACCACATTTAAAAGCCATAAAGTGGTCACATAACAAGCTCACAAATATTCCTTCTTCTACAGTAACCGTAAGGAAAAAAGCTTAAACACCAGGTTAACTGTAAGCAAACCCAATACACAACATTTTTCCATTCCAAATGCCAACAATTCCAAAGAGAACCATCCCAAACACCAACATATCCCATTCAAATAAACGTTCCATATCTCAGTTCTTAACTAAAACAAACCCCCATTTAGCAAATATAAAGTTATCCTAATATAAACAAAAGACTAAAATTTAACAAAGGGGGATATTTTCTCCTTCAAAAAGAACAAGTTCACAACACTTGAAACGACAGTGAAATACAGAGCCAGTTCAAATGCTGTCAAATTAGGATACATAAAGTAACTATAGGGGGAAAAGCTTAAACGTCATGTTAAAACATCCACCAGCCTGCGGAGATGGCTGGTGGGGTGATGGGTTCGCCCCCTCCTCCAGCATCTTGCAGGTTTTTAGGGCTCAAAAAATTATAGGAGGTTCTTAGGACATTTTTAATACATGTTTCTTTTTAATTATTTATAGATTTTACCCCATTGTTGGAGGGACTCGTGTTTTTTCCTTTTTTATTATTGTGAGCCGCCCAGAGTCACCCGTTGGGGGAGGTGGGCAGCATACAAATTTGATGATAAATAAAAAAAATAAAAATAAATGTAAGCAAATCTAATAAGCATCATTTTTCCAGTCCAAATATTTATTTTGTTTATTTTATTAATCAAATTTATACGCCGCCTACCTCACTATATAAGTGACTCTAGGCGGCTTACAAGTAAAAAAGTGATTAAAAAAAGATAAAAATCTTTATAAAAATATACAAAAGCTAAAAGACAAAGAGAGTGTGCTCAGACCACCAACCATGTCCCATTGGTTCCCCGTGCTAGTTGACAGGGCCGGGTCTTAATGCTCAAATATCAGCAAATCCAAAAAGAACCACCCAAAATAGCAACATGTCCCATTTCAGCCCCGGTCAAATAAAGTGACTTTGTGTTCTTTCCTTTTGCACAAAACAATCTTGCTCTTTAATCTATTCATATGATTGTTGATCCTTGTTTCAAATTTCTTCAATACTTTATACAGTCTCTTTTGTAATCTAGCAAAAAGAAATAGTTGTAATTGCTCTCTGGGATTGTCATTTTTATTTCTTAATTTTTAAAGCTTCATCCAATTTTTTCTTTATATCTAATGACAAATTCTTATTCAAATTCTCATTCATGTTGTTCTCACGTAGATTTTGTTGTGTATCTTTTTCTGTAACATCTTCTGGAAACAGGCTGCTCCCAAAAATATACAACACAGCTGACATACAGTACTTTATTCAAAGTCCCTGTGCAATTAATTTCCAGTGCAGTTCCTCAAAGATATCTCTGAATGCCACTATAAGTTACTTATCTCGTTATGACTCCAATATCAAAAACAGTTTTTCTTTCCCACAAAAATGCATTTGTTCTTTAAGATTAATTTCAAAGTCTTAATATTCAAAATCCAATATTCCAGTGTTTCCTGAGCCTTTAATCTTGTTTCCATTTAAAACTTTCTAAACAAAACCTTGTCTTGCTTTTTGCTGTTTATTTTAAATAAAAAATTATAAAGATGCATCTTCATTTTCTTATGTTAATGATTGAAGGCACTCACCCGGTGTTGGCAGTTTTGTCACTCTGAAGGTGTCTAACTTCTTTGAAGCAGTTAATAGGCAATTTCCAAAAGTGGATAGCAAGGGAAGTACAAATTTAGCGTCCTTGAAAAGGCTCCCTTTGCAGCTGGAGCAACTATGGCAAATTCCCTTATCTCCCTTACTCCCACCCTCCAGAGACCACTGTCTTGTGTCTCCTCATGAGGAGCAACCCTAAGGAGAATATCTTGGGCAATCTTACGTCAAGAGGATCAAAGGAGCCAATCTACTCATCAGCTCCATGTTCGTGGCCACAGACGTCAGCTCCGCTTTTCGCAGACTGTCTTCAGTCATCCATCTTCCTTGGAAGTCTTGCAAAATGCATTTTAAAGGAGAATGAGGACTTTGTAAAATCATAGGAGTCATTCTCAAGAAATGTTTGAAAGTTTGTAAAGCCCCTACAACAAAGCCACCACTTTCTCACACAGAGAATAGCATTGCTCAGGGCCAGTAAGAATACAGTAATCATAAGCTATTGGAACTCATTCATTTTCTAGAGCTGCCACACTGGGCAGGTAGGCAGGATCCCTGCATCCAATCCAACAGCACTCAAGGGTTTTTAGCTCCCCACATGGATTTCCTTCAATGCCCAACTGAACCACAGTCTTTGTATGATATCAGACATTGTTCTGTTTCTATCCACTGCCTAGGGCACTTCTAGTCCAGAAATAAATTGATGCCACAGAAAACAATATAAAAATTCCATAGGGTCTTCTTTCCCCTGCCAATCTCCTATAGCTGTAAATTACCTGGATTCTGGCATAAAATCTTGAATCACATTCTTCATTATCAAGATCAAGCCATATAAGCTCCAGAGTAGGACATTCAAATATGCTCTTGAACTTGGTCAAAGTGATTGTAATGGAGGCCTTATTGATGCAATTTCCATATCCTTTTTAAAACATCAGACCCTCACAGGTCCCAGAATACTGGCCTGTTGTAATTCTGCCCCTGACAAGGATACATCTGTGAATGTTCTTTCAGTATCCATATATTCATTATTTTCTCTTCACTGCCACCAGCTACAAGTAGTGATTATAAGCTACTGATGCCCTAATAGGATTATGGCAAAAGTCATCAAGTTAATATTTTTCCTCACAACAGAGAAAATCAAAATCTTCATAAAGGTCTTCATCCTCTCGTAGGATAGGTAATTTGGTAAGTGTCAGAATCCTCGCAAGATTTTATAATAGATTTTACCATTGGCTAGTTGGTAGTTGCCTTTTACATGCTGCAGTTCTGCCATTGTACAAGGGGGGGGGGGGGGGGAATGGCGGGAAAATGGATGAAGCACCGTTAGAGGCAGATGGCTCCTTATCACAGGCACTGGAATGCTCAAGGCCGTACCAGCAGGAGAATCAGGAGACTAAGGAGGCAAGGGGGGTGAGGAGGGAAAAAGTAGAAAAAATGGCTTTTGGCACGCAGAGGCTTAGTCTTAGCAATGCTTTGGAACTGTACACTTGTTCTCAATAAATGAACTTTCTTTTGAATCAATATTGGTTGCAAAGAAAGTTACTGGACTTGGGAGCAGCGGGTGGCAGATCGTTACAGTAAGATTGCTGAGAGATTTGCCCCTTTAAATCATCCACCTGAAAACAATTGGGATGAACTCATTTCTGATTTGAGGGCCGTTTCCTCACCAAATCCCAAAGGGCCTCAATTTCCAATTCTTGGGACATACATAAGAGTTCTACTGATTCCCCTCAGATCTGCCATTTGACAAATAATCTATCTGGAGTACATGGTGACCACTGTTAAGTTGATCTAAATTCTCCTTCGAAGAGGAATTTTAAGATCATAATTTAAAACATGGTCTAATTGGATTAATTCTACATCAAATAGCTATGACATATTTTTGTTTCTTTCTTCCTCTTGTTATGTAGTTTAAAAACTCCAGTTTCACCTCTCTTCCATTCTGTACATTTCTTATTTTGTCCTGCAAAACCCCCCAGAGTAGGCCTATATGTCCCCCCAGCTGGTCCATTATTTTACAGTTACAACCTAACAATCCTTTCTCCTCAATATTCTCCCTTGCAGCTGTCACCTGAGAGGCAGGTGGCATCTTGGCACCCTTTCCTTGCCAAGCAACCTCAGACTTCCCAGTCAGGGCAGTTGGATCCAATTTTCAACTGATTTCAACAATTATTTCAGTTCTCCCTCAGAATTCTCTTTCTACCTGGAATTTGGGTGGAATCCTACTCAAAAGAAAAAAAAATCCAGGCCCTGTTCCAATTCAAAATACTGCTTTTAGAGAAGTTTATTGTATGTCCTGCCAACTACACCAAGAAAAATATGTCACCCATGGATACTTGCAGGTGCTCACTGTCCCATTTATTGTCAATCACTCTTCTTTCACTGCCTGTAAGGACATGTGCAACACACTCTTCCCCTTGCTAGGTTTTCTCGTAGTCTGGGGCTGGGGCAACTGCAGGGGAGTGATACACAGTCCTGATCTACAGTAGGTGTTAATATGGGAACAAATACTCACATATTCAACATGAAGAGGTTCCTTTGGGGTATGTAGAAACAAAATATCTAAGCAGCAACAGTTAAATTTACTAGTTTATGAAATTAAATAAAGCTCCACACTTTTACGCTGTACTTACCCTCACTTACCTACAGACAAAAAACAAACCCACTACACTGGGCTCATCAGATACTAACTAGGGGAGTGAGAACTACCAGCTCCAGACACAGGAGTGGCACAGTTGCTCCTCTTCCAGTCCTGCCTTTTATACTGTCCAGTGTTGCTGAGTAGACATCTGCTGTTGGATCTGTGGTCAAGGATTCTGAGGTAGAATCAGCTGTATCGCATCGGCCCTCTCTGGAGCCATCCTCCTGCCCACAACACTGGTGATTCCAATTTTTCCTCTCTGCCTTTGTGCCTGCATTATATTGCTTCCTAACATGGGATTTTATTCCATCCCACCCCCAGAAGTTAAAACAAAGTCTTTCTCGAGTCAAGCTTGCCTCCAGGTAGTATGTAGACACCCCCGTGCAGTTGACTTGGTAACAATATAAATCACTGGTACCTTCTGAGATCATTTTTCTTTCCTTCCCGATCAACTCCACAGCCCTGCAATTCCCTGGTTATCTCCCATCCAAGGTGCAACCCTGCTTTTTCATGATCAACCAAATCAGCACAAGGGGCAATAGAGACAGGAGGTCCTATCCTCAGCATTTAAATAGAATCCTTTTTATTATTATTATTATTTTACAAGCTCATTATTGCCTTTTCTTATCTGTTTAGAGCTATTTTGAAGCTAGCTCATCTATCCTTGTGAAAGTGTGGGTCCTATCTGTCAACCTTTAGGAGACATGCAAATTCTAAGGATTTCCAATAAGAGATTTTATTTCTTTTTAAAACTTAACTAAGCTCTCCTGTCTTTTACAAAGAAAGCCCTCAATTCCTTTAGCTTTAAATCTAGAATTACCCTTTCCTGCCATTCAAAAATTAAATGATGATATCATTCTTCTAAGAAACAATTGAAGTTTCAGAGAGCTTTTTCATTTGAAGAAAATAATTGTACTGAATAATTCATCAAATAGTTTGGGGAATATTTTATCTTCATCAAATAGTTGTTTTTAACATGACTTTTAATTGACAAACTCAAATCCTTCTACATGCCACTCCTTTATTTTAGGGTAGCCCCCTGGTATTCCCAGGCTGTTGGGCATTCAATCCCAATAAGTCATTATTAGAATTACAGGTAGACATATAATTCTAACAATGGGAAGTGGCTACATGTATGAGCTGATGGCCATGCCAGTCTATCTCAGCCATGAGCTCCTTTTAGGCAGTTCCTACACAGGCACAATCCTTAAGGCCTATCCCTAGAAGTTGTACATTATTTGGACTGTAAATGAAGATCCAACTGTTATAAGTAAACTATTATTTACTTAACTTCACAACAACAACAAAAAAGATACTGTGGCACTAGATATTTCACCAAGCTGTATTCTGAAAGTTCTACATGAAGGTGCATTTTCTTTTTATTTGAAATATTCTTCTTTTTTAAAACAGCATCATATAAATAAGGGGCTTTTTTAAAGTGAGGAAAATTAGAGTAATCACCATTCTGCTAGCCGAGACCATTGATTTATTTGTTTTCTTCCTAATTGTTTTCTGAAGCTAACTAATAAATTAAGAGGATTGAATGTCTACCCATCTGTGTGAATTAGGATCAGACTAAAGCAATTTTCTTCAAACAGGTGCTATCCAAATGTGTTGAATGTGGGTATACGTCTGTGCGCGCGCAAAACAGTAATACAGCCAGCTACCAGGCAAAGCAAGCTGCGGTTCAATTTCAATCTTCTAGCTCTGTTTCACCATTTTATTTCTTCTTCCTGCAGAGGGCTGCAGATGCTAGAGGATAAAAGGGAAAAAGCCCATAGTAGTTGCTTTGTAGATTTGCCATATCTGGGAAAAAAAGAAGCCTTTATAGTAAGTGTTTGGTAGGCTAATTTTTCACCAGCAGCACTTGTTCAGAAAAAACACAATAGATTTGTTCATAAGAATTGCATCTTTTGTTTTTTACCAAACCATACAAGCCAAAAGTTCTTGGGCTCACTTCAAGGAAATGTGTAACAGATAAGCATTAGATTTCCTGTAGCTTAAATGCAGCCACAACCGAACGCCCTTCCATTTGTGGCATAGCCTGCGCTCTGGCCCACTTTGATCTTGGGCACACACCTGTCCTTTTCATTTACTGTTGCTGACCCTAACTGAGCAAGTCGGTAAGCAGATTAAAGTTTAGGAGACTAGCTGGTAAAGTGGACTGTAATCCATTGAGTGTTTTATCCTGCCTTTAAGCCATCACCGAATGCATCCAAAGTTTAATTGTGCCTAAAAATACTGTTTTACCTTTCAATTTGTCATGCTTGCTTTATTCCATATTTGCAGTAGCTCTACTTCTGCAACATAACATCTTCCCCTTGTCTTTTTCACTGGGAGTCTCTCACAACCACCCCTTCACTGGGATCACAGTTCCAGTATTGTAGATTGCTTTTCATCTGAAACATACAAATCCCTTGAGTCGTGCTTGCAGCCTGAGAATTACATAGGTAAGTCCATGGGATTTACTGTATTTTGGCAACAATTCACAAGGGATTTGTCATTGCCTTCCCTTGGGATTTTCTTGACATCCCAGTTTAGCCTGTTGTCCTGGGATTTCCCCTTGTGATCTTGCATCAACCAGTTGCCGTCACAGCAGATGCTTACGCATTGCTTCCTTTAGCTGCTATGTAGTCCTGGCTTCAGGTGCAGTGGGGCTTTCCTCACATATATCCAGTAAAGGGATACAAATTAAGGCAGGATTGTCCTTTTTTATCTCCAGTTCGGTTGCAGATCGTATCACAAGGCCCACACATCTACTCATGTTATGACTTGCTTTGGCTACCCACTCCACATTCCCCCTCTCCCTCTCAAGCAATATTTACTTTCACTAACTAAATAGCCTCTTTTGTGCATCTGGCAAAACTGGCTCCAGATCATGAAAACTGCCACCATAATAAATTGATTAGATTTGACTGTGGTACAGGTTCTTAGATGTAAAAGCATATCTGCGTTCCAGCTGAATGCAAGTGGAAGAGGCTATCAATAGCTCTCAGGCAGGCAATATATTCACCTTAAGGTTCCTATTCTCAAAAGTTGCCATGCATTTAGCAAATATTATTTATAGGATCCATTGTTAGCAAAGTTTTAAATAAACTGAACACTTATTTAATTTCTTTTTCTGATCCTGAATACAGTGTTGATATCTCCAACCACCAAACAAGTTACAGACTAAAACAACATTGGGACACCTTAAAAGAATAACAGCTGATAGACCAATGTATCTTGATAACAATAGGAATACACCATTATGTATTTATTATATTGAATTTTTCTGTTCATTCTATCAACACATTCATTCTCCATATACCCGAAATCCATAGATGCAGGTGTAGTTTGGATTATTCCAATTAGCCAAAATCTTCAAGAGCAGGTAGTTAAATTTATCTAAAGTTGCTCCCTGAAAATAAAATAAGAGGGACAGGGACAGTGGAATACAGATGCCAAGGTTACTAGCCACCACCTATACAATATAGATTGTTGCAATCCTGCTTCTCTCCCCCACCCTAATATTCTGAAGTCAAAATATATTAGCAGAGTGACACAGAAGTGGCTTAAATACAACAGTTGGAACCTTTGTTCCACCAGCTCTTCAAGGATAGATTTGAAAAAAGCTAGCAATAGGACTGTCTTAATCAGATATCTTGGTTAGTTTGGGTTTGAGTAAAAAATGGCATCCAACTCTGGGGATGTATCAAAGCCAGGTTGTAATCGACATATTCATTGAAAAAGAGAGAGCAAATCAATTTCTATCAGAATATATATGGATCTAAATCTATTAAATTATACTGAGATTAGAAGTGACTTTAGGTGTTGATGACCCAATGAACTCAAGCCTTAGAGAGAACAGACATTTGTGTGTGCAATATACCTACCGAAGGGCATTGCATACACTAAGAAAGACGTGGTACTAATTTGATAAATAAATATTATGGCCAGCCTCTGGCCAACATAGAAGCTTGAGTGGTGCTTCCTTGGATTTGATTTCCCGGATCACTAGATGTTTTTGTCATTTGTGATATTTAAAATTGCTGACAAATAACGAGGTTGAGCCTATGAGTCACTGCACATTTCATATTCCAACTGAGTACCAGATCAAGTCTCTAGAGACTTTCAGAGATTATAAAACCCAAAACTCAATTCAGCCCTTTCTCTCTTTAAAACTGCAGTGTCTCCTTTGTTCCCTTTTATAGACCCATACAAGAAACATAATATTCCACCATCACAATGTTTTCTCAATTTTCTTTTCAGAATAGACCAGAGTGGGATGCCTTAATCTTTTTAATGCTAAACATTAGCTTCCTAGAAGTATATCACCTGAAAACCTCGTCTATTAATGCCCTTTTGTCATGTCCAAAAGACAGGTATTGCCCGAAACAAAATCCACTGTGATTTTGTTCCATTCTCAAAACTTTATAGTAAACAAGACGCAGATAGACAGGTCTTAAACCACTGTACTGACATTTCAGAATGATTGTAAATCATCTATGAGTGTGGGTTAACTTACACAATATATTTTCTGTAAATAACGCTGTAAGCAAGCCAACTTTGCTGAAAGGATGTAGATTAATTTTGAACAACTAAAAATATCTCTTATATCGAGATGTCATTTTATTTCAATTGCCAAATCATTTTATTAGTTAGTTAAAATCGTTAGAGGTATTTGACTCAAGCAGTAGTTTCCTGCCCATTTATCTGTTTTATTTTACTTATTTACTTTGAATTTGCATATCAGTTGTACGTATTACATTTTTAATATATGCTGTTAGATATTTGAAGGGCATCTTTAGTGAGATGGAGATGCCTGCTAAGTAAAATGGATAATAATATTTGGACTTTATTAACTTCTCAAATTTCCAGGCCAGCTACCTGCCAGAATGAAAAGTTGCTAGTCAACTAAGAAAAAATTAATAGTGATTGGCAATCTAAATTTAAACTAACTACAAATTATATTTTTGAAATGTTGGTAATGTTCTTCTAAATTGGCACTTGGCCTCATAACAGAGTGCAGTGATTGTAGCTTTTACCCAGACTTTCATGAGAAATCACATTATAGAAATGTGTGATAAAATTATTGCAAGATTCATTCTCAAATGCTTTGGTTGTGACTTTTTCCCCCTCTGTACTCTGCAACCTACCTCTAATTTAAATGTTTGCAAAGGATATCCATTCACTCTGTAGACAAATGACCCCAAAAAATGTCCTTCCTCCTTCTCAAAATCATTTTTGAATCCCTGAAAAAGGCAAAAAGAAAAAATAATAAAGAATCCAAGCAGCGGCATCTGTTAAAATCACCAATATGCTAGTCAGAGCCTCACGATGCATTCTTCATCTCTTCTGAATGTGTATTCAAAATGGGCAGAGTTTGCTTTCTGACATTCTGACCTCCCATGTGGATTTTGATCTCCCATGTGGATACCACTGAATCCAAACTGCATTTGAAAAAGCTAAAGCACCCGTACGTGCCCTTCAAATGTCTCCATATCTGTAGACAGACAAATGGAGAAGGAGGGAGAAGGAGAGAGGCATGCATTCATACAGAGAGCTTTGTACAGTGGAAAGAATGTGTGACAAGAGGAACACTAAGGGTAGGAGTAAAACTTCTGAGGCCAGAGCTTGTGTAAAAGAAAGCAAAGATAAGCTTTACATTTTGGATGGTGATAGGAAAAGCCAAGTTGCTTATGTACAGCTGTTACAGAGAGAGAGTATGTCATGTAAGACCCTGAACTGCATGGCTCAGAGCCAGAAGAGAAAAGGAAACTGAATTGAGAGAGGAAGTGATGAAAGTCCTGAGAATATCAATCTCATTAACAGAAGGCTTGCTACATAGAATCATACTAATTTGTTTAGATAAGGAAGGGAAATAAAAATTCCTCTGATAACTATATCTCCATCTACTGTCCCTCAAGATCAATAAATTTACAGCAAAACAGGCTAGTAGATGCAGAGTTGAATTCCAACAATACAGACAAGCACGAGACCGCTTCTCAACCCAGGAAAGAGGAATCTTTCTAATAAATATAGGAATGTTACTCACATAGACAGAGAAATTCTTTGGAGCACTGGTTATCTCTTCTGTATGAGAAATTGTCTTTGAAATATGATCCAGGGCTACTGTAGTCGGGCAGACAGCTTGAGACAATTTGATGATTATGTAACCTTGAGATCCCTGCATGGCCCAGCAATTCCCAGGGGAATTATCCCGCTGAAAACCAAACAATCTGTGACTATCAGAAAACAGTAAAAGCAAGTCTTTGGATTTCTGAAAACTGTGTTTTGATATTAACTAACTTTAGAACAAAGTCATTCTTAAGTCACCTAAACTAAATGTCACAGTGTTAGATCAAGACTAAGTTGGTTGAACTTACATTCAGTTGTAATTTAGGAGTTTCAAGGGAAGACTTGATGTCAATGGAACCTAAGTTCAAGTAAGCCAATCCAGTTTAAACTGAATGAACATTTTAACAAATTTTCACTAGAGTTAATTTTACAGAATTTATTTATTTAATTGGAAACTGCCTTCAATTGAACAGTCTGTATATCTACTCAGAAGTAAGGGTATTCAGCAGAATTTAGTACCAGCAAGGGTGCTTAGGAGAAAGAGAGAGAGAGGGAGGGAGGGAGGGAGGGAGGAAGAGAGGGAGGAAGGAAGGAAGGAGGATTTTCAAATGCATGCACAGAAATAAAAACAGGGACATGTACATGTACACATACACATACATGCAGAAATAATAAAGAGAAGTTCTGTGTTCTTTAGAGAAGGATGAGCATTCACAAAAAGAATGGAGCATTAGTTATGAATAATACGAGACCATATATGGGATGAGGCACTAATTGTCTTAGTTTCTCTTTATAACGTAACCAGATATTTTATAATAGGATCCCATTCAACAAGATCTCAGGGCATGAGTCCTGCCCCTTAAGACAAATAAACTCATCTATGATTAGAAAATGAGTAGCTCAAGATATTGGCACCCTTGCCCAAATGGCACATACAGCTGTACCTCAAGCTCTATAAAGCTGATTTTCCATTCATTCTCTATTACTCACCAATGTTTTAGTCTGGCAATTGCCAGCTGGAAATAAGTGGACCAGATTTCTTCATGAGATGTTTGAAAGGCAATGGAGAGAAAAGCAATCAAAACCTTTCAGGGAGGAGGGAGAGAAAATACTTTCTAAGGAACCCTTCCTACCTCTAAAATCACATCTGGTGACCGCACATAATCCCAGCAGAACCCCAACATGCAGACTTGTGCTCCCGTTTTAAAGCTGTTGCTGAATTTCACAACATGGGCACCTGCATAAAACAGGGAAGATTTCTCGTCAAGAATTAAAAGGAGTCACTAAGGACTGAACCAGAATGGGATGCTAATCAGAGGAGGCCAATCAAGTAGAAAGCAGGATGTGAACCTATGTATCATGGCTTCAAGCTGTTTCAGTATGTATTGGTTCCCATACTTTAGCTTTTCACCCATAACATGAATGTATTAATCTGTTCCCTGCCAGAACAGAGTGGGGTCTCCAGGTGACAGTTCAGTCCCAGGACTGGGGCAACATAACTAATTGTATGGGGTGGGGGTGGGGGTAGAATTAAATTCATATTCTATCCTTCTGCCAAAGCAGAATAAATGAGAAAATGCTATTTCAGTCATGCAAATGGGGTTTTAGAAAGCATTCCTGCCTATTTTTAAGGGTCAGTCAGCGCTCCCATTGTGCAGATTCTTGCCTCTCCCAGTTTCCACACTTTAATCACAGTGATGTGCTGGTAAAGTTACAAAAATAAAAAAGGGCCATAATACAGTAATAAAGTTGCAGAGTTTTGGAAATGGCAGAAAGCTTTTAATGGTTTCCCACACATTTCTTTATATATATATATACATTAACAATCAATCTTCCTGTCCCACAGTTCCCTTGGGATTCTTTTTGCAAAACAGTTGACAAATGTTCCCAAATACATTTATAGAAAGGTAAGGTGCCCAAGGCAGGGAGAATGCTAACATTTTTTTTCATTTTCTTTTTGGGAAGGAAATACTTGTGGCAGCACCCGAAGAGGCAGGAAGAGTCACTCAGTTATAGGCATGCTTGAAATAATTGCAAGTCAGCACTGACAGTTATTCACAAAATGGGCCTTGCTGGCTGGGGAATTCTGGGAGCTGAAGTCACACACATCTTCAAGCTGCCAAGGTTGAGAAACACCGCTCTAAACTCACAACCAATAGACGTACCTGTGCTCATAGAACCATGCTATGTAATAGGTCTGTAAGTAGTTAATACAGGTAAGACCTCAGTGTTAATCCCTGTTTTTTGCTATGTGACTGGTTTGACCCTGCAGTTTTCCTGTGCTGGGTCAGTCAGAAGTTGCTGTGAAACACAAAGCCAATGTGGTGTAGTGGTTAAGGTTAAGGTTAAGGTTAAGGTTAAGGTTAAGGTTAAGGTTAAGGTTAAGACTGGCACTAGGGAGACCCAGGTTCTAGTCCACCATCAGCCAGAGAAGTTCATTAGGTGACTTGAAGCCAGTCACCCTCCCTCACCCCAGATTACTTCAAAGGGTTCTAATTATAGGAAGAATGGGAGGAGGGAGCCCTGTGTAAGGTGGATGTGACTTTTACAAAGAAATTAAAAAATACATATTGTAAAGCAAATCCATAGGATTAAAGGCAATAAACATCAAGACAGCTGTTCCCAATCTGAGGACTTTCAGGCATGTTGCTCCACAACTCCCATCATCCATTAAATACCATCTAGCGTGTTTGTTGATCATGCCAATTGAGGGGATGGATGTTGGGGTCTACCATAGCTGAAGAGTGACAGAATGATGAAGATTTCTTTAGAATATGATAGAAAGGTGGCTACTATATTAGTAAGCAAGCAAAAGTCTACAGGCATTAGTTTGGGTCTAGAGAGATTCACATAGATCATTCCCTCCCCAGCCCTCACCTACAGACACATACAGAGTCACCAGATGCCCCCAAGCTGCCTGTTGTTTCCTGTCTCTCTCCTCCCTCCAGCCAAAGGCTTCTGTTTCTACCACTCTGTCATCCGACACTGGGCAATTTCTCCCCCGTTCCTCCCCAAAGCACGTACAATTCATGACAAGATTTCAGTGCCACAATTGCAAGACGAGCTGGTTGTGACACTGCCCAGTATAATATTTTCTTTACTTCTCAAAGGAGAATGAAAAAGGCAGAGAAAGCTAGAAGGGTACTTTACCAAATCACCCCTGTATCTTCAGATTACCTGCAGACTTCAACGCAAAGTCTTTCTTCTGAAAATGGCTGCTTTCAGTTTGCGTGCCGTCCACTTGCTTGAATATATCCTATTGTGGAATGAGGGGGGGCAGACAAATATGAGAAGAGTCACTCTGCTGGGTCAGATTTTGTGTGGGTTAGGAGTCAGAAGAAGACACAGATTTGAGTAACATTTACACTAATTTAGAACCTTAGAAATGATAATAACAAGGCCTCTAGAAAATGCTATAGTGAAGAAAACGTGGCCAAAATATTTATGTGCCTGCTTATTCTGCTGCCAAAGTGCTGACTCTTTTTTGGACAATTTCAAGCCCCTTCCTTGCCCTTCTTTGCTCCGTTCATAGTTTTTTTTACTTTTAAATCAAACATGTACCTTCAAATAGGTGCTGCTTTCAAACAGATAAATAGCCCCTCTAACCAGAGGTCAGGCTAATTCTGTGAGCCCATCCATCATGCCCGTGGTGAAGGGTTAGGGTTATATAGAGTACATGTTTGGTATTGGCTAGGATCACCAGTGTGATAGGCATCAGAGGATTTCAGATAGAAAGCCCTTAGAAATGGCAGGGTTTCCTTAGACGTCTTTGACATGGGGGGGGGGGGGGAGATCTGGTTAAAAAAACGACATTTTTAGACAGTCCCTAGTACTGTCTTTGATCTATGCACTAAACTAATCATTTCAGTGACTGCTAGGCCTGAAAAATAATGGAAAACTGAGTATTAGACAGAAGCCTAACTGTATTATTAAAAGCAAAAATGTACTTTGCACATTACATAACCTTACCTTCTGGGCCTCCCAATGTCCATGGATATTTCCAAGGGCATCTGCGAAAGTCTGGAGTCCTGCAACTTTTTGACGGAAAGACTCAATTTGTTTCTGGAGATGCTGCTGAAGGGCCTCATTCTGACGTCTAGGCAGAAAAGAGCAAAGGCACTCAGAGTAAGTTGTCTGTCACACTAGGCTAGGCCAGACAGCCCATCATGGAATGAGACTGTTGCTGTAGTTAGCACTGCAGAGGAGAGGGTTACCCGGGCATTGCACGGCTGAACGCTTGGAAATAGAATCAAGTTGTTCTGAGAGAGAGAAAAAGAGGGAGGGAGGGAGGGAGGGAGGAAAAGTCATGCAGAATATTAGGTTTTAATTTCAATTCTCTGATATCTAGTTTTTAAACACAGGAAGGTGTATTATATATCCACTGAGATATACACACAAACTGGAGAACAATCCCTCACCCCATCTGCCCTTTTCATTGATACCACTTGATACCAACTACCAATGAATTACTTGGAGCTCTTCTAAGGAACAAATGACATAAGCTGGCATCACCCAACTGTGTGAGTGATGTGTATGTGCATGTATGTGTGTTTAGATAGCTGCTTACCTCCTGAGCTGGATCAAGACACTAGTAGGGGCATGGACATTTAAAAATTTGTCCATGCATCATCGTTTCTCCACTGTAGTCATGATCCAGGCAGAAAAGTCTGTTCCTGCTACTTTGCTTAGTCAGGGGTTCTCAAACTACGGCCCGTGGGCCAGATACGGCCCGCCAGGGTCATTTATCCGGCCCGCCCGCCTGATTGGCCGCCGCTGCTGTCTCTCAGAAGCGGAAGCGTCAGGGCTGTGTCGGGAGCTGCAGGCGATGCACGAGGAGGGAGACTGCAGAGCCGGACTCTTCTACATTACAGGTATACCGGGTCCGGCGGCTCTCCTCCTCGTACTCCGCAGGAGGGATCCTCCGTGCAGGGTGATCGATGTGTCATTCTTTCTCCCAATTGCCCACCCCATTCTTGCAATCCCTCGGAAACCATCTGGTCTTCCCCATGTCTCATGAGTACAGGCGCCCTATTTGGAGAACGGCAGGAGCCCCTTTCTCATGATGCTTCACGTTTGCATTTTATGTTCCTTCCTGTTTTACCCACACAATGGATTTCTTTGGGAATGTCTTTAAAAGATTCCCAATAACCTGCTGCCATGACTAGGTTTTAGTCAACAGAAGGCACTCTCAGTGCCTGAAACTTATTTCCAAGATTAAATTCCAGTTTTACAGGGACAGTCCTGATTTTGGGGAAGGCATCTTCGAACTAATGGGAGGGCTCAAGGTAGAGCAGGCAGAACAGTATGGGAACAAGTAGCCAAAGAAATGATGTCTTTCCATTACTCATCAAGTCTTGGGGTACCTTATGGTGGAAGGAAACATGGGAATGAAGCTATTCCATTATCCATTTTACTGGCTGATTGATTAGTACTAGTCTGCAGAAATCCAGAATAAGAAGCAAAGTTAGTGTTTCCTGTATCTCTTTGCTGACAACTAATGGATTTTTGCAGATCAGGTCTGATAGCCTTATGATGGAAAGAGTGGTCAATTGATTGTTAGTCATTTATTAAATTAATTTGGCCTGGAAATAATCTTTCACAGAGTGTAAAAGCACAACAGGGAACGGGAATGTTTGGAACTACTTAAAGTTGCTTCATTCCAGAGAAGCTCTTCTAAACATCTTTGTGTCCTTTTTTTTCTGGTAATTTTTGCCTGTGACTTTGGGGAAATTGACTTGTAGATTAATTTGTATACATGTATGCATTTTTTAATATTCGTATATCCAACTTTTTATTTTTGGAAATCAGGTCAGCCTACTTCTTTGCAAATTATCAGGACCGCAGAAAGCATTGTACTCAGTTTCTGTTTCACTTTTTCTTCTCTTCTGTTCCTTGCATTTATATCCAAACTCCTCTTCCTTGCCCAGACCTGTTCCATCATCTCAAATTCTTTGTTAAGCCATCGCTTAACAACCATTCATTTAGTAGTTATGCTCAGTCCCCAAAGTTACAGCTGTTGCAGCACCCCTGCAGTCACATGATCAAAATTCAGGCACTTGGCAGCTTACTTACAACCACAGGGGCACTTCAACTCATACTACCTCATACTCTGCAGGAGGGATCCTCTGTGCAGGGTGATCGGTGGGGTCCAGGGCGCCCTATTACTTTCTCCATTTGGGCTGTGTGGTTGCCCCTCAAGTAGAATGGCCACTGGCACTGACCAATAATGTGGGGGGCAGGGGGCGGGGGGAGGATAACATTTACTGACACTGACCACCAATGCAGGGTGGGGTTTATGTTGGTTAAAATTGTTCTTTATTTTAATTATTTTTTTTCCTGTTTTTTTTTTTTGTACTACAAATAAAATATGTGCAGTGTGCATAAGAATTCATTCATGTTTTTTTCAAACTATTATTGTGAGCCGCCCAGAGTCACCCGTTGGGGGAGATGGGTGGCATACAAGTTTAATAATTAATTAACTAATTAATTAATTAATTAATCAATAGTCCGGCCCCCCAACATTCTGAGGGACTGTGAACTGGCCCCCTGTTTAAAAAGTTTGAGGACCCCTGGCTTAGATGGATCATAAGCAAAGCTGCCATTAAAAATCTTAAGTACAATTGCTAAGAGAGGGTGCTGCTGAGAAATAGAAAGGTCTAAAGTAGACAAAAGAATGTATGGCTTTGAACACTGTAAGACTGAGCTTGAAATAGAATTGTGTACAAATTATGAATACGTAATTGCTAAAATGTATAAACTTACTGAAATCTGAAACAGAAGAAAGTGGAAGAATATCATATATTCTTCAATATATATTCACACATTCAAGTGAGCTAAGGTTTTGGTTATTCAATGTTATACAGATGGAGCAATGGGAAAATATGTGGTTGAAAGGACTGAAATCTACGCTATATTATAATCTTAAAGAGAATTTTTATAAAATGATGTACCTTTGCTATGTCACCAAATAAATTGTCTAGAATGTATAAAGGCATTTCAAATTTATGTTGGAAACATGAATAACAGGAAGGGACATTTTATCATGTTTGGTGGACATGAAAAAAAGCTAGAAAATTTTGGATTCACATACACTGATTCAGAATATTTTAAGATTAATATACAATTGAGACCAGAGATTTTTCTTGTGGGATTGATGGACAAAGAGTTGGAAAAAAGTCATGTAACTTTGTTTTGTATATGATAACTGCAGTGAGATGATTGTATGCACAAAGATGGAAAGATTTGGCACTACCCACAATGGAGGAATGGTTGGTGAAGATGATGGAACTTGCTGAGATGGCTAAATTGACTTCTTTGATCAGAGAAAAGACAGTATCTACATTTATTGTTGACTGGAAACTCCCTATAGACTTTTTGCATAAAACAGAAAAAAATGAATTTATGATGTATGGTTTTGATGATTAGACAGGACAGATTATAAAAAGAAGAGAGTTATATTGTAACCATAAAGTAAGAAGTCAATTTATAATTGTACTTATAACTGCTGTAAAGGAGATCAGAAGCCACTTCTTTGTTTCTTTTTTCTTTCTTTTCTATTTTTCTTTTACTTTTTTTCCTTTCTTGCACTTTTAGCTTTCTCTTTGCTTGCTTTCATTTCCTTTTTTTTCTTACTTTATATTAGTAAAAAGGTATTAGTTTTTATCTTCCTTTTAATTTTTTAAATAAAATTATATTTTAAAAAATCATAAACATAATTGCTAATTATGCCAATATCATAATGTCTTTGTGTGTAAGCTAAGGGTTTATTGATTGACACATTGCCCCATGTAAGCAAGAATTATAGGAGACAGTAGACCTAAAATCATTCTATATAAAATGGTGTTTGTTCCTAAATTCCAATAATATGCAACCTCACCTAAGATTGATAGTATATATTTTACATTCCTTGCTGAGCATTCAATTTCCACATTTCTTTGGGAGAAAATTTAGGGCTTCTTCCACAAAGGAAACAAAACCTGCTTCTACTTCTTCTGTTTTTTCAGTTCCCAACAGAAGGAGGTCACTGTTAAAATATTTTTTCCATGTAGATCTGCCACACTTAGCAGACTCATCTATTTCGCTTTCATCTCTAATTTAGCAAGCTTGCTGTTGACGATATCCAGAACATTGTAAATTCTACACCTCATGCAAGGACCTGAAGAACATCTATAACAGGAGAACTGTCAGGGTATCTTTTTTTAAGACAGAAAAAAAAAATCACCAGCGCTTAACATAGGAAGGCTATTATCAGTAGAAATCGTCTTTCTTTAAGCTTAAGAAAAACCTAAATAGAATCTATTTTCTCCTTGCAGTCTAATGGTTAGCCCACATTCCATTAAGTTCAAAGTGACCTATGAATTACAGCAGCCTTGCTGGGCAGGAATTATGGGAATTCCAGACCCAGGGAGAAAGTGGAAGAAATCAGACTGGGGAAAGCTGAGTTACAGATTCTGGCCTTTCCCTCTGCTAACTCATCCACATGGATAGGACAGCCTTATTTCAGCAGCAGCAGCCAAAAAAACTATAATACATTTCAGGGTTTTTTTCCTTCCCAATTTTTTCTTTCTTCACTTTTGTTTCACCATTAAAAAAAAAAGGTTTTGGCTGCTGCTGAATGATTAAGGGTTTCCGTTAGCATATTTCCAAATTCTTGTGTGCAGTTTATTAATTAAAAACAACTTTTTACCTTAGCTGTACCTTCATGATCTGCTTGAAAGTATCAGAGGGAGTGCATAGGCCAGACATAAAACCTAGAAGGAAACATTAAGACCCTTTTCAGGATTATTCAGTAGAACATTATGATGCTATATCTCATCTGAAATAGGACTGGAAACTTGTTTATTCGCTTATATCCATAGGACATGCATCTTGCATATCAGTGGAAACCTCCAAAATAAAGGTAAAACTGGATTAATTCGAAATTGAGTGACTAGATTTAAATCTAGACTGTTAGATCTAGGTCTGCTCCTTGAGCAGAGCTAGGCCTTGCTTTGTAGACTAGGCCTTAAGAGGCCTTGAGCAAAAGAACTGTAATTGCTATGTGGCCCATGCTAAAGGCTTCGTCCATGGTTGCTGCTCAGACCTTGGAGACATTGGTGTATGCAGACTAAGCTGTAATGTAATGCATATTTCTAGCTCAGCACAAATGTGGAGAATTTGTGGTCACATGATGCATTTTAATTTGATTGATTGATTGATTGATTTTTGCTTCCCAGAGCTACAACTGGCAAGACTACAGGGTACATAACTATCCCTTAAGTTTCAAGTTTGGCACAAGAGTTGTTCAGTTCTGTGTTTCTGAGCTTTGGCCAGGAAGATTGAAAGCAACTTCCTTTCTGTTTTCCTACAGTTGGATGGAAGAAAGAAGTCCTTAATAGGAGAGCTAGGAACAGACTAGCAGGAGTCATGGGCAACCTGTCATAATTAACTTTTAATGGGAAATCCTTGCAAGATAGACACAGCCAGTGAGTTTGCTAAAGTATCTCTCCTCCCAGTTTGTAACAAACATGGTGAAACTACATTCAGTTGCTTGTATTCTGTAGAGGATTTGTAAAACCATCCAGAAAATGAAACAGGTATGCCTTGTTAAAATGTGCGCCCATGACTTCTCAAGATCTCAAAGGCTTCATGATGTACAGGAGTAAATGGATATTGTCAAGCATAGGGCATACATACAGTACATACATACCTCTCATGTATTCCATTTTAGGGTAGGCAACCCTTTGCCAAACACAGAAAAGGAGTAAGAAAAAGTGACCAAAGAAATTAAAAACATGGATAAACAAAGGAAATATAACTAAAACAATTTCTATCAACACTATTGACTATATCTCTCAATAACTTTCTAATCTTGCAAACTGTCCTTGCTTCCACCAAATCCATATACTATTTTGTACATATTTTGTTCTTTAACTCTCATCAGTCTCTTTCTGAGGATCTCCTGAGCTCTCTCCAACTATGACTATCTCAGTCTTACCTTCCTCTCCATTCATTCATGCATGCATGCATGCATGCATGCTTCCTTCATATATCAGCTTTGTGATTCAATCCTCATTCCCTCTCTCTATATCACCAAACTACCTCAGTGTCCTTCTTCCATTCTTATTCAACACAGGTTCATTCTTGGCCCTCACTTGTTTTACCACACATTCCTCACTGCTACTGCATCCAACTCACTTGTCTACTTCTCCTGACATACCCAATCCTCCCTTCCATATAACAAAGTGGACAGAAACATATACGCAAATATTTTTGCTTCTTCTGACTGTTACCAAGTTTTGCATGCCTTAAAATGTTTCCATTCATTTCCCCAGCTTCAGTAAATGTTCTCTCAAGGTACACAAATTAATATCCTTGCTATCGTTTGTTGCCATTTATGTATAAATTAGAATATATCACTCCATTTTCTTTGACAAACACAACTACCTTAGTGTTGGAAACTTTAATATTTAAATCGAAACTTCTTGCTCCGTCATACAATCTATTTAACATCTGGTGCAAATCAGTATGACATTTTCCATATAGAAAAGTACACATGTATTCATGTCCCTGACCAACACACCTCTAATATCACTAAAGCATTCCTTACACATTTATCCATAAAAATAGTGAGCAAGCAAGGGGCCATCACACATCCTTACCTTAAGGATGCTCAATATTGCTCAATATTGCAACGTTCACTAACACTCCATGTATTTATTCCCATGCATGCTTATCCCTTTCAGCAACCAGCCTTCAACTCCACATTTGCCCAAAACATTCCATAATTCAAGGCCATTCACTTTATCATACATTTTCTCTAACTCAAAATACATGCAATCAATTTACATCTTCCAGTTACATCATCCAGCCTTGCAACTTTTCAACACTCTCACAGTATTTGACTTCCTTTTCACCATTTTTCCTTTGACACTAACATTTATAGCACACAATTCAAATCCACTTTTCAAATCCAATCAGTCATCCCTGTACACATCTGTGAAATCAATCTTCTGCCATTTCCTCATTTCAGTTTCATCCCAAAACACTTTATCCCTTTTATTTTTATTTCCCTTAAGTCTGCTGAAAGCTCCTTGGTTAGCCCTTCTCACCTAGTTCCAAAATAAATGTTTATTTCCATCAAATGTGTTCAGCATTTTCCTGCCTCTGAGCTATTTCTTGCTTTCTGACTACATTCTTTGCTGCTATCTTTTTCTCTATATACATCATATGCAATATCTTTTCCCCATCCTCACCTTTTGCACCACTTTCTTATTGCATTTTTCTTATCCACAGACTCTGTGGATCATCACTTCACTTTTTCATGCTTCTTGTTAATGTAACTCTACAGATTTCTATGGCACTTAGTAACATAATTCTTGTCACTCACTTTGAAACATATTCCACATCCTTTTTCCTTATGTCCACTTTCAATTCATTCTGTTTCATACAAGACTCACACTTTCTCTTCTTGCAGTCGCCCTAATTTCACTCTTATTGATTTCACTTCTTTCTTTTTCTTCCCTGACCACTTTTTCCCAAGATCCACTCCTGATGCTCCCAAATCCTGCTCAGTACCAGTTAGAATTTCTCATCAGCTATGGATCCTTCACTAATTAACTGTCTTTCTTAATAAAACAATCAATTCAGGCTTGATTTTGATTAATTATTTTGGCACGTACCATAACAGATTTATATTTAAACCACATATTCAAAACAAACAGGCCTTTTTTCTAAGCAGATACTCACTGGTCCCCATTATTTTTCATTCTTGGATCTCTAAATGGCCCAGTTGCACTTTCAATACTATCTCATCTCATTTCCAACTATCCATTCATGTCACCTAACAGAATAAGTTTTTCTTCTTGGATTGTAGTCACTCCAAATGTAGGACAATTTTCCCCTCATTCCAGGCTTTTCCATTGTCACAATTCACTGGAGCATAACACACAGTTATCACCAATCTATAAATGCTTAGTTTCAGATGCACTCACAACATCCAGATGATATCAGTTCATATTTTTTGCATGCATTTTATCTCTTTCATTCATAATTAAACCTACCCCTTCACTTCCCTGCATGTATTCAGCTATCACATCTATGTCTTTTCTCTTAATTTCACAGACACATAACATATTGTTTTTTTCTTTGCATTCATTACAGTAATTCATTCTCTTTACTGTTTATTATTATATTCCAAGTCACAATATATCCCATGGTCATCACCAGATGAATCAATGGATATTGACCTTGTTGCCCAACATGGCTTTGGTCAATAGAAGCTCTTTTCCTATGCCTTTGCATAAGATGGAAAAGGTGTGGACAAGGTGTTACCAGCCTTAGTCATACCCATGCCACATACAGCATTTCCTGTTAGCAGGAACACCGTATAAGCCGGTTTTAATACATTTTGGGCAGTATGTTATATTTTACATCAAGCTATTCTGTGCAAGCTAACATCTAGAGACTGCCTTGCAAGCCAACATACTGCGGACAAGTCCAGAAAGCCAAAAAAAGTTGAATATATTTCAAAATAATTAAGAGTTTAAAATAAGTATTTGGTCTAATCAACAAAACTCAGCAACAGATAGAAGAGTGAACACAGAATTGCTTTTTCAGAGCTTTCTTTATTACAATACAGCATAATCTGCTCTTTGCCATGAATGACACTTTCAGCATATTTCCAGAGAGTGAAATAGTTAAGAATGAAACACATAAAATCCAGCCACCTTATTCACTGGATTGGAAAAGGGAGCATAGGTACCATCCAAAAGCAGTGATTATAGAATTCTAGTGAGTCAGAAACAAAACCACTTTTCACTGAGTGCAGATGTCAGTCCTGATGGCTGTTCTATGCTTGTATATAGCAGAGGAGTGTTCCCACAATGCCAAACACAGCTCCAGCCCCACTTACTTGTTTGAATGGATCCTTTAAGGGCTTAAGAATACAGATGGGGAGGTGCAGGCGGACAGACAAGCAAAGAAGGAAGAAGAGGGGGAGGAGAAGGAGAAGAAGGAGAAGGAGAAGGAGAAGGAGACATCAGTGTTGGTAGCAGAGAGACCAATACAGGAAGATTAATACAGGGCAGCCACATAAAGATCACCCTGAGGAAGATTGATATGTAACACTAACCCAGCCTAGCTATACAAGTACAAGCAGGAAGTAGCCTATCCCCATAAAGAACCTGAGAGACGCTTCCTTTTCCAATGGTGGCCAGGGGAGGGAGGGAGGATCAAACTAATGAAAGCGTCCTTGCAACATCATGATGCAGGTATGTACATATGCATGTGCATTGTGATGTCAACATGCATGTCCAAAGGGAGACAGAGCTTGCAGTGCAATGTCGCAACGTTGCTTTAGTCATTCTGACTCTGTGGATATTGCTGTCCTTTTCCCTTCATCTTCAGTCAGGAAAAGGAATCAACCAGAACTCAGTTTCATTTTCCTCCATTCTTGGATTATCACTTATTTCCTAGCTTGCTGTGATAAGTGAGCTAGGGATCACGATTTAAAATAAAACCCTGTTTCATCTCCAAACAAGCCAGCTAGAAACCCTGGATTATTTATCTAGCTTGTTTAACAAACTAGAATTTATTTTAAGTTACAGATCCTGTAGTTTCATTCATAATGACAGGACAGGATTTGTGAAAGCATCATGAAGATCTGGCTTATTTCTCCTCTCAGCTATGGAGAAGAAGGAGTGGGGAGGAAAAGTGCTTTAGGTGAATTCCTTTCCTTTCTATGTTTGCATGTAATTACTATTTATTATCCTGTGTAAATGCTGTCAGAGCTAGGTTTACACATCACACTACTAAGAGAATCAGGGATCTGGGTCATCAGTGTCATCTGATCCAAGTCCTCGCTCAGTGCAGTATCCACTGGAGCATCTCTGATAGATGAACATTCAACCTCTGTTTGAAGACCCCATTAAGCCTGGAAACCATTGTCTACAAACCCCAAGGGCTGGTTTCACACAACCTGCTAAGCTCAAACCAACTAAATCACATGATGGCCTAGTGTGTTGCATGAACCAAACCACTAAGTTATTCCATATTAACATCTGGCTGTTTAAATGGAAACCCACCAAATTATAACAATGTGAAATTTCATTAAGTGAGATTCTCCTTCAACAAACTGGTGCAGAGGTAAATTAGAAAAAGTCAATCCCTTCTTAGGATTGATTTTGAGAGAGTCAATGAAAGCAGCCCCACTGAAGAGTCAAGACCCTTGAAGTGTTTCTCCTTTTCAGTAGTCTTAATCTCATCTATATTTTTCACATGCAGGAAAAACATAACTTTCTGAGATTGTCAGTAAAACAAAAATGTGTTTAGACTGGATTGTTAAAGCACTCACCCAAAAAGATGCCCAACATGAATATTAGCATTAGATAAGACAACATCTTCATGAAAGGCCTTGGATGTTCCTCTGAGGAAAGACAAGCAGAATGAAATGGACATTAATACAATGTAGGGTTTGTTATGTGCTGGAAGTGAAGATTACATATAATCAAAGGATACAAATATTTGCAGACAACAGACAGTTGGTCATAGAGCCAACTGGGTGAACTACCTATTTACCAACAACAGCTGTAGAATTTGGAAATAAATAGGAAAGCCATTGTCCTAAGGATGTGAGTTTTCTTTTTTTTTTTTAAAGAAGATGTGTTCATTCCAACATTATAAGGGGCACCAGAGGCACTGTAAGGCTCAACCAAGTTAATTCTCACATGCAGGAACCATGTTAATCCTGATAATCATCATCATTTTATAGGTATTGCATATTTATTTATTTATTTATCAAACTTATCCCAGCCCATCTCCCCCCAATGGGGGACTCTGGGCAGCTTACAGCATATTAAAACAATAAATAAATATATAATTAAAATTAAAATTAAAATTGTAACTTTACAATGTTCTTCAATAATCCCACTAAATTGTGGCCCATAAACCTAGTGAGAAACCCACAAAAGAAACTCCAGCAAATTAAATAGACTTAAAGAAATGCATATTAGTTAGTGGGGTGTGAAGATTTGTGGGAAAAGGTGTTTCAAGTCATGTTGGAATGCTCACGTAGCTGTTGAAAGTAGCCGTTGCATGGCTGTTCTCCTTAGCTGCTGCCCATTCCTGCAATGGACTCCAGAGCATTTTTCTGCTTAGAATCTGAAGCACTGCACAGCCCTCCTAGTCAGACTTACTGCACATTCTTACCCAAGCCAACCCCACTATATTCAGTGAGAATGAGGATAGGATTCCAGCCTCATGAAACAAGCCTATGCACATCTAGGCAGAGCTTCAACGAGCTCTGTTCCAAGGAAGCCCAAAATAAAGAAATGAAGACTAGCTTTGTCAAAGAGAGTTCTTTGGCATCACAATAACGTTTTGATGCAATAAATGGTAATTTAATGTACTCCCCAGTCTCACTGCATTTTCTATAATTAGCCAAGCATTACTGAAGGCAGCAATCCAACTCCTGAGCGGCTGCCAGCGCTCCAAGATCTTGGCAAATCCCATAAATGGCAGAGGCTACTTTCTCCAATGCTCCAACGAGCTCCTGTCCATTTAGAACCACTGTTAAAATCCCCATCCCAGACTGATGCCACATCAGGATTGCTCCAGAGCAATCTAGAAGAAAGCTGCTTCAGGGAATTACTGCTGCGGCTGCTGTTCATGGCACGCTGCCCATGCCAGCTAAGTTTATCAGAGGTTGATGATAGATGGAGGTCCACCAAGAAGGCACCATATTGAGATGGAGGTCCACCAAGAAGGCACCATATTCAGTTCTAAGCATCTCATGCTGGGAGGAAGGTATTTCTGATGGGTAGGGCTTTCCACGAGTAGAGTTCTCTAGTTTAGTTCATTGGTCTATATTTAGCAGAGCATAAACATCTGAGTAGAACTAAGCCCATGAAGAGTCAGCTTCAAAAGGACGAGTAATGTTTATTAAAGAAGCCACATATTGCAAGAGAAAGTCTGCATGTCTGAGTTTTCTGTCCTCATGATGGGGAAAAGGAGAAGAATAAAGTTCTCTTCCTACAGAAACTAAACTAAAAGTGAGAACCTAAGACTCTTCCAATGTAAGGAAAGCAAAGAAGAGGCAATAAGAGAAACAGAGAGGGAATCCCTTCTTGCTCTCACTATTCCTAATTCCTCTAAAATTGGCCAAAAAGATAAAAGGTGCAAAAAGCTGATGCTTCTGGAGCTTCATGGAAAATTTTCTTCATCCCAGGAACATCTTGTTCCTTCTAAAGAACCCTTCTGCTCTCTTCCAGGCAATTCTTAGCCAAAGCTGTCCCTATCATTAGGTAGAATGAGGGCAATAGCCTGCACTAGTTAATTTGGAATATCTTACAAGGGCAGCCAACTCTTCATTGTCTGAATTAGTATTAATTGTATTTTTCTCCCACAAAGAGGGAGATGAAGTTTTGAACAATTTTGAGTACACTTTGGTTGGGGAGGGAATTCTATTTCCCTGATTTCAAGCAGCCAAACATCTCGGGCCAATCCTTTTTTAGAGATGCACTGCTGGCCCCATCTGCAAGGAAAATGTGTTCATATCTAACATACCTAGAATAAGTGGCTGCTGAACCTGGCACATCGTGATGTTAGCAATAGGTTCCACCAAGGGGGGAGTTTCAAAACAATGCTGGATAATGAAAGAGCTCTGATCCAGCAGGTCTTTACCTATGGGAGACAAATTACGTTGTTACCCTTAGTCTGGTGCATTGCTTGCCAGCACAGCAGTAAAAGAAGGGAGCAGTCATTGATTTCTAGGTAGGCATAAGGAAAAGGCTCAGTAAGCCATTTTCGGAAGCCATGGAGGCTGAGAGAAGGTGCACTATTCTTTCTTGGCCCAGTTTGTTAGTATATTGTGGTGACAGAGTCAAGACACAAGGGCTCCTGCAGTTGGCAGAACTGCCCATAAAGGACTTGCTATCAGGCTAGGTGCCTCTTTGGGAGCTGGTGCTCTCTCAGATACCTTCAGTGAGATCTGCATGGAGGGACCATATATGTTGCCAATTGCTGAACACCACCAGCAATCACCATCAAGCTATAATGGACTGAACAAGTCTGTGGGTCACTTTTCATAGAGAGGCATCCTGTAATATGCTGCTTGCTAATATTGTTATTGATTCAGCAAGTGGTTGCTTCTATGTACATAGATAAGAATATCTACACAAGGGCAGTGTCAAAAATCACAATGGCAGCCATGTCTGCATGATCAAACCCTGCCCTTGTTATATGTGTAATGACAGGTGTAAAAAAGGGACAAGGGCTTCTATCAGCCATTCATAGTCGTCTTCTTTACTTTTCTGACCCCCTCGTCCATGGGTGCCCCTGTGCAACATTGTAGGACCCTCTGAAAGGTATTCTCTCCATTTCCTAAACTCTAAGCCTTGGTTCACATCTCACTTTTTTCTTCCATAGTCCCTTAGGAGTCCGAACTCATATGGAGAAATATCAGGCATGAATGAATAGTACAAGATTCAACCACCTTCACAATAGCTAGTACTGTAGGATATTTTCTGAACTCTCTGATTGCAAAAGGCAGCTGTTTAATACACTGCTAGTTTAGATGGAACATTCATGCATGATGAAAGATGATCAGGATTGAGAGCGCATTGCCACATTCAGAAAGATTGACCACTCATTGAAGCAGAAAGTTAACCTTCTCCCATCAAAATCAAGGGGACTTGCATGTATTTAATTTTGTGCACAACAAGAGTTAATTTACCTTAAATTCATATGACAACATGCACACAGTGATGCTTCCGGGTGAGGTGTTATGGCTGGTGAAACATCTCTGCGAGTGGCTCTGCAAGCGGAGACAGCACAGTGGTGGAATTGCCAGCCAAGAGATGGTTCTGGCTGACAGAAATTTATCCGGAGGAAGGAGAAGTCGGTGGATTACCCACCTGTGCTCTGGAAAAGCCTCATGAGAAAGCTGCAGGAATGTAGTTTCTTGTGGTCAATTGTGGGTTGAGCGGCTTGGGAGTTGAGGGTTTAACAATGTGCCCTAAATTGCAGTGCAGCTTTTATGGACATTTGACTGGCAAAAGCCTCACCTCTTAATCACTTTATAATTTAATGGCTTTACAACCCAAGAGAGATATTCTGAATGGCAGTGAAGATAAAAAAAACTCTCAGTGAGTGCCTTCTTTTTGACATTAAGAAGAGAGGGGAAATGCCATCTTAAAGGATTTTAATTTAAAAGCAAAAAGCTTAACAAGATTGTGATATAAGAAAGTTTCAGACAGACAAGGGGGACAGTGAATTTTAAAAATAGAATATTTTTTTCTGACAAAAGTGTCTTTGAAAATAATAAAATTAATCAGACCAAAAGACCGGACCTTCATGGGAATGTTGATTGTTTATTTTTAAGGACAGTAATAATTGGTGGATTTTACAAAATAAGAAATATGAGCCAGACTATTTGACTGTGACTATGGAGAGCCAATTGGGACTAAAATGTTAAAAACAGAGAGAAGCAAAACAGAAGAGGAAGAGGAAGAGGAAGAGGAAGAGGAAGAAGAAGAAGAAGAAGAAGAAGAAGAAGAAGAAGAAGAAGAAGAAGAAGAAGAAGAAGAAGAAGAAGAAGAAGAACCCTGCTTTTTACTTTCACCATAGTAATGAACATACTGTCACTTTCTCACCATGGCAACCACAAGGAAAGCTGCCAAACTGAGGATGCAGGGGTTCACTAGAACAAATTACAGATAAGGGTATTTCGCCAGATTTATTGCAGAAAATGTTTGAAGAATTTGGCAAAAAGATGACTGAACAGTTAAAAAGGAAATGGAAGAAGGATTTGCAGGGATGAAAAAGATCTGAAAGAAGAAGTTAAATAAAATTGAAGAATCTGTAAGGCAGCTGGCTGCAGACTTAAAACAAATTACTGATAAAGTGGAAGTTTTGGAAAGCAAGACAGAAGCTATAAATAGAGAGATGGAGAAGGATTTGGACTATGTGGCATTATTGGAACTGAGAGAAAAAGAATGGAAAGGATATCAGAGAAAAGATTGTTAAGTTTCTGATTTCCTGAATTGGGAGGAAGATGATAACTGATACAGATAAGGTCCATTGGATCAATACACGTTTTGCAAAATTAAGAAACATTCCAAGGGAGGCCCTTGTGCACTTTGTCAGGAAGAAGACAAGAGATCAAGTTCTACAGTAGCATTTTAATACTAGGCTGAAGATTGATAATACAGTTGCAATTGTACTTAAGGAAATCTCAGTTAGAATACTATGCAAGAGAAAAGAACACTTTTTTCTGACAAACTTAAAAAGAAGAAAATTCCATTTAGGTGGGACAAATTGGAAGGGGTGATTTTTACTTTGAAACAACAGAGATTTAGGTTGAATTCTGTGGAGAAAGCAAGACATTTTAAAAAAATAATAATGAAGAAATGGAGGAGACACAAAGGGAAGTGACAGTGACAGATGAGACTAAACAAATGACACAACAGATTCAAGACACTGAAGAAGATTCCGTGTTATTGGCTTTTTTATTGACTTTTCTAAAATCTTGGACTAATTATGGATTATAAATGCTTACCGTGGAATATAAATGGGGCAAATGCCCCTCAGAAGAGAAAAAAATATCACTATTTGAAAAAGTTAAAACAAGATGTGATTTCTCTACAAGAAACACATATTGGGAAAAAAGATGTAAAATATTTCAGTCACAAAATCCCCCAACTATATCCAAAACTTATATTGACTGATGATTATGGCAGGTATGTTAGGGTGGAAGTTACTCTACAGGGGGCTAAGACTTTGATTTTGGGAATTTATGCCACAAATGAAGATAAAACAGCATTTTACAAAGGACTTATGGATAAACTTTTGGATTTTACTTATGAAAATGGGTATCTCCTAGGGGATTAGTATGGAGTCCACAGAGATGGAAAGATCTGATACTATCTACTATGGAGGAATGGTTGGTGAAGTTGATAGATTTTGCTGAAATGGATAAATTGCCTTCTTTGATTAGAGAAAAGACACGATCTACATTTATTGGTGACTGGAAGCCTCTTATGGGCTCTTTGCATAAAAATGAAAAAAAATGAACTTGTGATTTATGGTTTTGATGATTAGACAGGATAGATTATAGAAAAAAGAGTAATATAATGTAACTTTAGAGAGAGAGTTTAAAACATATTTGTACCTATAACTGCTGTGAAGAATATCAGAAGCAACTTCTTTATATCTTCTTTCTTTCTTTTCTATTTTCTTCCATTTTTTTCCTTTCTCGCACTTTTTGGTTTTTCTTCGGTTTCTTTCTTTTTTCTTTTTCCTTCCTTACTTTATATTAGCTTGTTAGTTTTTATCTTCTTGTTTAAAAGGTTTAATAAAAATCAGATTAAAAAAAAGATAGCATGCACACAGCGATGTCGTAATGGAAAGCCTACCCTTTCATGCATGTGTCCCAACATCAAACACAAGCACCTGAGTCATGGGATGTGCACGTTGTATTACTTGACACCATCCCCACCCATCTGTTCCACTCCACAGATACCTCTGGTCAATTTTGTACTTTTCCTGGCCCCTTGCAGCTGGACCGCATTGTACATAGACTTAGCCATTTTTACAACATACCTTACCTGTTCTTTCCCAGTGGAAAATCCGGATAGGTATTGAGCTACAACATTTAATACTGTTATTCTTTCAGTGTCCAAGGAAGACAGAATGATGCCATTGCTGTTACGATCTTAGCCCAGGGGCATTAAGGCAGCAGGGAGGGCTGGAGAGTCAGGTGAGAAGCCAGGGTTTCTACCACCAAAACTCTCCTGGCTTTAGCTGAGGACTGGCTGAGCTGCTTTCCTTTCTTTGTGGACTTAGCAGGGTCTGCTAAGAACAACTTTCTGCTGGCTTCTGCCCTGCCCCGGCGGTCCTGGCAAACTGCAGCTGGGAAGAGCTGCTCCATCAGCCAGGACCAAGCTCACAGGAGAGGTGAAGTCCTGGGCACTTGGGTACAAAGGACAGAGGCACAGCCCCTGGAACAGCCGCTGATGGACCAACTACACCCATTGCTAGATCATAATGCCTTTAAGCAGTGCTATAGTCCCTGATAATTTCCAGGCTTGATTTCTGTAATATGCTCTCCACAGGGCTGCCTTTTATTCCCTTGGAAACTTCAGCAGGTACAAAATGTGGCAGCCACTTTGGTTCCTGGAATATCCTGTAGGGACTGGATGATGCCAATTCTGAAAAGTCTACACTGGTTGCCAATTTGTTTCTAAGTACAATACACTTACTATTTTAAAGCCCTAAATTGCTTGGCCTGGAATCCCTGGGAAAACGTGTCTACCACCCATTAAGGTCATCTGGAAGGCCCACCTCCCGTGGCAGCCATGCTGTTTGATGATCTCTTGGAGGCTGAGCTGACTCCACAGCTGCCCCACCTACATGGATCTCCCTTCCCAGCACAATCCAGGGACTGCTGTCAACACTGGTTTTTAATGGAGCTCTGAAAACATCTCTCTCAATTGGCCTATAGTGTGTCATTGCTAATTTTTAACTTTTAAACTTCTTTCAAAGTGATGTATTAATTCTATTTTAGCATAAGATTTATATTTTTATAAGTCTTTATTTTAAGATATTGGGCATGTTGTATTTCAGTGAGGGATGGTCTAAAAATTGCATCAATAATGTAATGTATTTGTCTCTGCTTCCCATTATTACAAATCCTGAAGTGGCTAAGGAAAGAGAGACAAACTCACAGGAATGCACAAGGAAGCAAGTGAAACCAAGGCCTCACTTCACTTGGCCAATGAACACACTCACTACAGCAAGGCTGTGACAGGTCTTCAGATCTGCAGCTTTTTGCACCCCAGCTTCTCTTGCTCCAGGCCTCCTGCCATGTTTTCTGCTTCCGCTTTGCTGGTAGAACAACAGAATGGCGCCTCCTGCGGATTCTTTTGAAAACCCTGACAAGAAGAGACCATTCAGATTGATGTGGTGAGAGAGCAGCCTGATGCTTCTCCCTGTGCAATTTTGGGGCACATTCACCAAGGGAAAGCTAGGGAAATTTTCCGAATTATTGCAAGGTGTATAAGTGAAGGTTAAAAGCATCAGTTGCCAGGTGCAAACTGGCTTCTAGAGAAGCAAAACCAAGGGACACCTTTGCACAGGGAAGACTCCACACAACTCCAGTATCGGAAGCATTTTATTGCTACTTCAAAAATAAAGAGCATGTGGCAAACATGTGGTATTCTAAACTATCATAGCTAGGTATCAAAGACCTGGAGATGGGAAGTCTGAAGCCCTGGCACTTGGCGATCAGCCTGGCAAGATCCAGCCTGATATTCTAGGGTTACCCATCCAGGGGGAAGCCAGTGATACTGATCTTACACAAAATATTTTATACATCATTAATAAATCAATAGTATGGTTTGTTATGTGGAACATTCAGAAACTGTAATAAAAGATTTAAAATAAGTTTAATGGTGGCAAAGAAAAAAAGGGGAGGGGAGGGGAGGGGAGGGGAGGGGAGGGTTCCACCCAAAATTAAGGAAAAAATAACAGAAAATGCCAGGCTTACCAAAATGCATGGAATAGCCTTGTTCACCATATATCATCACCCCACCCTCTGCAGTCCTCATTTCTCCTCAAGGAAGTAATGTGATTCCTGGCCACCAAAATATTGCTCAATCCTGCTCTGGAGGTATTAGGAGAAGCTGACTGGGCTCCAGAAACTTTAACAGAGATTGTGTTTGAAAAAGCCCTCATTTCTGCCAGCTCACCATGTTCAAAGAACTCTGTCCATGATATTTTGAAAGAGTCACCTTGGGGGACCATGAAGTAGTACTTACTCTCAGGAACTGAATTTATACAAAAGTTCTTCCAAACTAATGAAAAGAAGGTTCATTGGTTCTAAATACACTGAAATGAAATTTGCTATCAGAAGCACCATGATATTCTTACATATGTCAGGGCAATAAATTAAGAGAGTTCCCATGTACCTCTTCACTCCTGTTTCTCGGTACGAAATGGGTTTCAGCTTTTGGAGGATGGCCAGTCTTTCACTGCGTCGTTCCATTACAGTTCTTCCAAAGAACCTTAAAATATGATAAAGCCTGTTCAACACTATCAACAGAATTCAATGTGCGTGTAACAACTATGAGAAAGTTGATAAGGTACTACCTTTAAAAAAATGTATTTTGTATAGGAATGACCAGTGCAACTGGTACAGAACTGATGTAAAATAATCCATCCAACTTACTTCAGCAAGGACAGCCATGCAATGTCGTATGGCAGTATGTATAGATTAGTACAATATGTCTGTGACAATGCATAAGTGAAGCTAGGTTTACTTTCCTGAGATAAGACTGTGGCTGATATAGCACCAAAACTGGTACAAGGCATTTTTGGCTCTTCTCACCAACTGGGTTTCCACAGATAATACAGTAGATTATCAAAAGCCATCCTCTGCTAAATCCTTTTAGAAGGAACTATCCAACCCAATAATAGCTGAATTATTCTAAACCAGTGTTTCTCAACCTTGGCCACTTGAAAGTGTGTGGACTTCAACTTCCAGAATTCTCCAGCCAGCCATGCTGGCTGGGAAATTCTGGGAGTTGTAGTCCACACATCTTCAAGTAGCCAAGGTTGAGAAACACTGTTCTAACCACTTCCCCAGACTTTCCAAGTACTTCTGTCATGCCTTGTCTGCTGTTTTACCATCCTCCAACTCTAAAAATTTCACCAAGCAACTGTTCCTTAGCCTCCTGTGATTAATAACTATAAAACAAAAGCAGAGTTGGATGTACAGATGACACTACAACAAAGACTCAAGTTGACTGCCTCTTTTAGCAATGCAGAGAGACGCTATTCCCTCCTTTTTGAACTTCTAAGCCTTTTTGAACTTCTGAAATTCTGTCCTGGAAAAATTTAAAAGACCCCACAAAGAGGTTACAGGGCTATGTGGGTTAGCCTTCCTTCTCCTTCTTCTGCCATCAACCCCCACAGAGTCATGCTTCTGCTGCCAAGAAGACTAATCTACCTCTTCCCTTCATGTATTAGGACATATAGAGTAATACTCCCCATTTCTCTCAAGCACTCCAATCATGTATCTTTTTGGATTTATGTTTGATATACATGTAAAAGGCCTACACACATATCAGCATATATGCATATAGCTTCTCCATATGCTGGAGGGATTTTCATTGCCCAGGACCAATATATGTGTCAGATCCTTTCCCACGCACATCAACTGCACACCTAGTAACGACAGGAGCAAGCCCAACTTTTGGAATGTCTTCAGATTCTTAGATCTAAACATTTCTCTAACTATGTATGCATCTGTCCTGCTTTTTATATGCCTTTTTTTCACCCTGTCCAATAAGGATACACGGAATATCCAAAACACAAAGTTCTATACCAACCTTACAGTGACCTAATCCTGCTTCTGCTGACTTTGATAATATCTCTTGGAATGAACCAGATTTGTAAGTGACGCCTCACACCATTTTATGGCATGAAAGCAAAGGGTACCGATAAGGGAAACAAACTGCATGTGTTTAATCCTCCCAGGGTGAAAAAATATCTCTCATGAAACAGCCTGAAACCAAATGACCTCACAAATGAATTCACTAAGGTAACCCTGCACAAGGTGTGAGGTCATGCATGAGGGTTTGGGGGTTGTTTAGACAGGAAATATTTCTCAGTGTCCTTGGAAAAAGCCCTTTTCTTTTGGCTCTCCTACTATTGATCACAGGGCTACATTCCAGAGTCATTTCTAATCAGTATTTAGTGGATTTCTTCCATACACTTAATGAGTTTCTATGAATGTCCTGTCCAGGAACTGAGATAGTTAACAACAAATAGTTAATTGAAGATATGGCTAGGGATGCTGAAAGGAAAGAGCAGAGGACCATATGATTGTCCATCAACCATCCTGTCCAAGATCCTTTCACACACATAGGAATAGGGCATACACACAGGACTGTTTCAATTCATCAGGCAGCTTTGTGTGGCCATATCAATTAGTGAGGGTAGCCTCTTCATATTCAGTCAACATGTAGAGGGTCTCCTGTCTCTCCTCTTTTATGTAGCATAGAAACCAAACTCCCCTAAAGCTTCTTCCTCCACCAGCTATCATGGAGGGAAAGATTTCCAGCACATCCTACACTATAATGAATTTCAATGGACTTTTGAAGAAAAGGAGCTGTTCCTCTTGATATTCTGCCTCATAACAGCACCTTTCTTGGCATTTTTGCTTTTCTACTGTGCTGCAAGTGTCAAGGCTATTCTTCTCTCACCTGGTACCCTCTAGAAGTGTTGAGTCTAGAACTTCCAGAATTCCTAGTCACCATGGCTCAAAAAGAGGAATGTTCAAGACAGTGTTCTGGGTTGATCATCAACGTCATGATGGAGCACAGTGGAGACAGCCTACAGAATGAAGGGACCGAGGTAGTAAAACTGTTGGGCTGCACAATTATATTAAATAGAGAAGGTGTATCTTCTGTGCTCCTGCACAGCCAGATACTGCTGCTATGAATATTATAAGATAACACCTACAAGATGCCTACCAAGAGAATCAGTGTCTTGGTAATCTTGGATCTTCTGTGTCAGGTACTAACAGGAGTTCTGTGGCTAGCTCTGGGCAGCTCCTACATTGATGCCAACTGATTCAGTCCGGCATTACACTGCAGACATAGAACAAAGGGAAGGAAGGAAAAAGGAAGAGATTGGAGCTTCTCTTAGACCAGAGATAGGACTCAGATTGCAGTTTCTTAGCCTTTTTTTTTTTAATCCTCTGAAGGCCACAGGATTTGTGACAGTGATGTCACTGGAGGGTAGACCCACAATTTTCATCCCCTTTTTAGTATTTAGGTGGGTTGGGGAGGGTTATGAGTAAAATAGGTGCACAACGGGCATCGGAGGCTTCACTTGACAGAAAGTAGATTGGAGAGAATCAGGTGCAATGGAGGGATTAGTAAAACGAGGCTAAGGGAAGGTCAGAAATGGCTTCCTGTATTTCCATTAAATATCAAAGGAAGACATCCTGAGCGACCTCTTCTCATGAGACTTTTTCTCAGAGTGAGGAAAGCTAGGGAGGCTGCAGAGTGATGGAGAACTGAAGGGGGAAAAAGCTACCTTAGACAATATCCTCTGCCATCTTGCAGAAAGAAAAGAAGTTCCAACATGCCACTTAAAGAAACTTGGCATAAAGGATAAAGCAGCTTTGAGAACAGGAGAGGGTAATAGAAGGGAGGAAAACAATTTGAGAAATTGGGGGACAGATTTCTACATCATCATCATTTCACATATAGCTTCCCTATCAAGCAAATGTATTCATATTGCTAGATATCCCTTCACCCTGTCTTAAACTGCTGCCAGGATACTCACAGTGCCCTCAGTGACTCTGAAACAGCTTTCCGAAGAAAGTATAAGAGTGAAACAGCCACTTTGCCTGTAATCCGAGGCAGCTGGGTAAAGATGTTAAACGATGAGGATGAAAACTTTGAACTGAACCTGATAAAGCCGACGGAGGAAGCTAGTCCAAGAGCAAGAATCATACAGTGAAATTTGTGTAAGAGAAATATTGCAGGCCCAGTCCAGAAAACAAGGAAATTATGAGATCATGAAAGACAACAGAGGATAAAGCAAAAATAATAGGTACCAAATGAGAGAACACCCCACTGCAAAGTTATATGAGCCTCAAAAATACCTCTCATAAGTTTGACTATCTTTCCTGGCAACAGTATCAAAGTCAATTCTTTTTTTTCCCCTTTTTCTTTTTTGTATTTTAGCGTTTAAAAAATGTCAGGACAGCCATTAGCTCTATAGGAGTTCTAACAGCATGTCAGTGAATAACTTTCTGTGTAATAAGGTTGTTTTTTAAACAATACATTTTCAGGCTCTCCCAGGCGGAGAGAACCAAATCTATAAATACTAAACTACTCTCTTAATCATTTAACTGTACTTTTATTTTGCCTCCAACAGCAGTTCTGCTGTGACCCTGAGATTCTAGGGTACTGAAAGCAGCAATTTATATAGAGAGAAAGTCAGAAACACCCTAAAAATCATCTGCAACATTTTGCCTCAACGCCAGTTTCACACTAATTATGGCATACTTACTCAATGTTTAATGGCCTGAAACAGTGAGATTTTGCAGTTTAAGAAGAAAAATCTCTTGCTGAGAGAGAGAGAGAGAGAGAGAGAGAGAGAGAGAGAGAGAGAATGCAAGGAGATATCAAGACTGTCTTGGCTTTATGAGAAAAAAAATCTGATTCTCTCTCAGGGCTAGAACCTTGGCTCATCCTGACAACCCACTAACCACAGCATGAAGGTGTTCTAATTGTTCTGAAAGGAGATTCCCTTATGATGTTGCTTTCTTCTCAGACCTAGCTTACCATGGAAAAAGCTTAAACTTGCATGTTCTGGTGTTAGTGGTGTTTTCCCTCTTCTCTAAACCCAAGTCTTGCCATATAAACAATCTACAATACTTCATTCATGAGAAATCTGGGAAACCAATTTTATAAGAAATTAAAAAGTAAAATAAAAGTTAGTATTAATTATATTCCAGTAGTAATGTATGGCTGTGAGAGCTGGACCATAAAGAAGGCTGAACGCCGAAGAATTGATGCCTTTGAACTGTGGTGCTGGAGAAGACTCTTAAGAGTCCCCTGGACTGCTAGGAGGTCAAACCAGTCAATCTTAAAGGAAATCAACTCTGATTGCTCATTGGAAGGATTGATAATGAAGCTCAAGCTCAGATACTTTGGTCACCTAATGCGAAGAGAGGACTCTTTGGAAAAGACCCTGATGCTGGGAAAGATGGAAGGCAAAAGGAGAAGAGGACGGCAGAGGATGAGATGGCTAGATAGCATCACTGAAGCAATGAGCATGAAATTGAGCAAACTGAGGGAGGCAGTGAAAGATAGGAAGGCCTGGCGCAATATGGTTCATGGGGTCACGAAGAGTCGGACACGACTTAATGACTGAACAACAAATTAATTATATATCTGAATTGTGGACTGAAGAACTAGAATATCTGATTTGGATAATCAATGGGTCTAGATGTTAAGAAATGTAAAATATACTTCTTATGGTTTAACAATGAAATTAATTCATCAGAAAATATTATAGTTAAGGTTTTAACATGTTGTTGAACTTTATTCCTGAAATATGCAATCTGTCATCTCGTGAAGAGCTTTGGCTCTAGTGAGCCAGGGGTACAACAAAGAGGTTAAATGGAAATCCAGGTTATTATGGGGCATGTGGGCAATAAAAGCAGTTTTGTGTGCATGCAACAAGTGTTATGTGCTTGTGCTTATCAGGCTCTTTGGTAGCCAAGTCAGTCAAAAAGAAGATTCTTCTTTAACAAGATTTATTGACGGGTCAAGGATAAGGTTACAAAAATTAGATCAACTGAATTACTCTCTTTAGAACCCAATTCATTTTTTGTTTTGGTAGGGTGGAGATTTTTACAATCTTTTCCTAAGAGGTCTCTTGTGAACAAAGAACTAGATGCTTCTTTTCATACAACTGAACCTACCATTAAATTAACCCTGGAGAGTAATCTTTCCCATTTATGTTAGATCTTGTTTGCTAAAAGCCATAACAAAGTCATTTCTTTTTCTCCTGACAGCACTGAATGAGAAAAAACTAAAACTAGATTTCAAATGGTTGGGAGTATAATAGAGTGATTATGGATTCAGGAGGCCTTAGAAATCTTCTAGAGAGATAAATATAAATAAATAAATAGAGCCTGTCTTTGACCACTTCTGTATGTGCTATCTTCTTTCTTTCTTTTTTTTTAATTATATATCAATGCTCAGAAAAACATCGTGTCAACTGGTTCCCTTCTCAGGTACATAAATCATTCACCCTGTTTTAACAATAATAATAATAATAGTATGTCAGAGTATTGCTCCTAACATTGATTTATCTCGCATCATAGCAGTTCGTCTTTTATTTACAATATTTAAAGTGTCAAAGTAGTTCTTCGTATAAATCATTGATCAACTCATAACAATAATAATAAGATTCATATAGTCTAGTAATGCTTCTATAATTAATAATCCTACCAGCTCATCTATCAATATAGATCGTTTACCATCTTTTAACCACAATAATAATAATGACTTAAACTATGAAGATAGTTCCTGTATTACTCGTGTATAATAGTCATGTTCTAACTTCTAACTTTCACCTCTTTTATCAAGCCATTGATAGAATCTATCCCATATCAGATAATATTCTGTATCATCTTTATCTTTTATTTTTAAAGTCAATCTATCCATCTCTGCACAGTCCAATATTTTCTGAATAACACTTTCATCTGTAGGAGTGTCCTCATTTTTCCAATATTGCGCGAATACAATTCTTGCTACTGTCAATATGTGCAATATTAAATATACAATTGCTTTGTCATAATTTTCCGGGATTACGCCCAGTAAAAATGTCTCTGGTTTTAAGTCTATATGTTGCTCTATCATTTTTTCTAGCCAAATATGTATATTTGTCCAAAACATTTTTGCTTTGGCACATGACCACCACATATGATAATAAGTACCTGGTATTTGCTTGCATTTCCAGCACTTGGCGGACATGTCTTTGAACATCTTTGCCAGTCTTGCCGGTGGCAACTGCCATCTATAAAACATTTTATATAAGTTCTCTTTATATGCCGTGGCCATCGTTAATTTATGGTTTCTCTCCCAAAGGTTTTGCCATCTATCTAACTCAATATTATGACCAAAGTTTTTAGCCCAGACAATCATTGTTTCTTTCACTTGTTCATCTTCCATTTTAATGTTTAACAAATAGCCATATAGCTTCTTGATCAGTTTTTCTTCTGTAGCCAGTAAAATTTGATCAAGTGGTGTTAGCTCCTTATAGAAACCTCATTATGTGCTATCTTCTTGATGAACTATGAATTCAACAAGAAACCCTTTGAAGGCTGCCAATCCTCAGGAAAAACTTGTCGGTGTAGCATATTTCACAAATCCCTTGTAGGTGGCGCTTCCTATTGGTAATCACCCCACAAAGATCTTCATCATTGTTAGGAAGGAAGGTCCTTTTTATTTGGGTTCAGTAAGCTGTTCTGCCAACTTTTGACACAATATGCTAAGCAGTCATACTGTTTATCTGGTTTTGGCTTTGGATGATTGTGAATCCTGCAAATCAAGGTGATTGGAGAGCATCAGACCCTACCCACCCAGCAGGGGGGGCTGCTTCTTTAAAGGATAGTCAAATTAGCCATGGCTTTTGATGAGTCAACCATTCCACCCTTGTAGAACAGCGGCTATGAGCTACAGGGGAGAGACTATACTAGATATGGGCCTCTAAACAGTTAGAACAGATTGATAGATCAGAATTAAAAATTGAATCAGCTTTCATAATAATAGCTTGAGTTTCAGATGATTTTGTGCTTCTTTGCAAATGAAGGTAACTACCTTGAGGCATGGGTCATCTCCCAATTAGGGTGCACATAACAGAGAAGGCTCTCTTTTGCCCCCCAGGAGGAAAAAATCCAATGTGAATTATATGTGATATCCATCTTGTATTGAAAATTGAAAACAGCCACCTTGAAATTTTCATTACTTCTTTGCTTTAGGAAAGACAGAGCTGCAAAGCAGTGGTACAGGCAAGGACATCTCTAGGGGTTAAGCATTACCTTGCCCTTGAGAGGAGCAAAACTTCAGCAAAGTTTTTGAAAAAAAAATTATATGGTAGGGCAGGTGAGCCTATCAGATCAGGGTAGGTAAAAGTGTACGTGCTTATAATACTTATGTCACATTTTAATAATAGGATCTTGATGGTGCTAACGTGCAACCCCAGTTTTGTTTTAAAAAATATGTATTTGATGGCATAATAAGGAATAAGCTCCTCCTGTGCATTGTTTTAGAAACATGGGGACAGCTACATTCCTCCAACCTTTAACCAAAACTATATTTCAGGCCCTGCTCTTTAGAGGAGAAACTGGGTTCTGCTCCCCAACAGCTGGAGAGGTTGAAAGGGTAACCATTAAAAAGAGTAGTTTTTTTTAATCACCTGCTGACATGGAGATTTGGATTATCTACCTCAGGCACCAAAATGCCTGGAGGTAACTCCAGAGCACAATGAAGGTTACTTTAAACACATCTAGAACTAATAAGAGAGCTAGTTTGGTATAGTGGTTAAGGCATCAGGCTGGAAACTGATGAGTGAGTTGGGAGTTCTAGTCCTGCCTTAGGCAGAAAGCCAGCTAGGGGCCTTGGGCCAGTCACTCCCTCTCAGCCCTGGGAAGAAGCAGGCAAGGGCAAACCACTTCTGAAAAACCTTGCCAAGAAAAGTGCACGGACCAGACAGTTGCCCAGAGTCAATACTGACTTGAAGACACACACACACAAACCTGGCAAGGCGTTTGGTAGACATCGGGATGATAAAATGTGAAGATTTCCTTTTGGTTTAAACATCTTTACCAGAAAGGAAATAGAGTGGCCAAAGGCCAGTTCCTCCAATATCTTATTTTGTTTGCACACTATTAAAGATGCAGATGCTTGTTTACTCTGAAGTACGCGTAAATGATTACTTCCAGGTAAATCAATATAGGATTAGAGTCCTAATTCTCCAGGAATCTGAATGTGAGTCATTGAATAATTTCTGATTCTCTACCTAAACTAGGTTAAAACCTTTCATTTAGATCTTATTTTACATTCAGAATAGACTTATCCTCTACACGCGCGCACACACACACACACACACACACACACACACAGAGCCAATGTTGAGGCAATCTAAAACTTGTCCTCATTAACTTGCCATAACAATAATTGGTTAACTCTAGAAAATGAGAGAGAAAATAACAAGGAGTGGTAATCTTGTCAGGTTTTGTCCTCTTCTGGAAAGAGGAATTGAGTCCAAAGAGAGAGACAGAGGATAGAGAAAGATCACAGTTATAAAAGTGGGAGGAAGTGAACACAAAGGACCACCAAAAGCTTTTCCCCAATTTCCTCTTCCCCCAAATCTGGAACCAACACAGAAGTTACTTTTTTTTTCTTTTACTGAAATTCATTTGAATATGGTTGAAAGGAGACCCTCAGAAATCAATCTCAAAATGCCCACGACCAGTTTGGAGCAAAAGAAACTCTTTGTCTCTCAGTTTTTCTAATGATGTCTTTGTAGGAGGAGAGCTGTGTCAATCTATGATAGCAAAAATTCAGAAGGAGTCTGGTAGCACCTTTGCCAACTAACAAATGTTATTTAAAAGGTATGAGATCACAAAATTTCTTAATTAAAAAAGGTGTCACCAGACTGCTTCTGACTTTCTACCGATGTCTGTTAATGAAAGTTGTTTTTAAAAAATTGTAATTGACAGACATAGTGATTAGACCAAATTCATAGTGGCAAAACTTTCCTTCCTTCCTTCCTTCCTTCCTTCCTTCCTTCCTTCCTTCCTTCCTTCCTTCCTTCCTTCCTTCCTTCCTTCCTTCCTTCCTTCCTTCTCCTCAGATTGACTTGGGAAATGAATCAAATTGTTTCCAAGTTTGGCAGGAAAGAAATTAGCTTATTTTCAGATCAGCCTAAGGAAAGCAGAGGAGAATGGGGAATTCGGCCATTTCCACACACTTTTTCTAGTATGCATTTGAGCCTTACATCCAGAACCTAGCTATATTGGGAATGCTTACCTATCTCATTCAGCTTGGATGGCAAGAAAAGACCCACATCCACACCAAGCATCCCAAACGAGCCACTTGGTGAGATGCAGCCCCGTTGCCGCAATGACTCAGATGCCACGTTTCTTACAAAAAATGCTGAGAAGTGGAGCAAGAAGCTGAGGAAGCCACATCCAGTGCAATAATACATAAGGGATGCTGACTCGACACTCACATACCAGGTGGCCAAATACCTTCATCACGTTATACAATTGCACAAAACTTTTAATTATTTTATTATTGTTTTCTTCTTCACCTGATAACAAATTGTTGTGTAGTTTATTTTTACAAAGGCTGGTAGTAAAGAGATTTGACTTGATTTGATTTGAATGCAATACTATGTATGGCAGATGCAGGTGGGAGTCTGAGGGAAGACAGTTCAGGCCTTTGTCTTCCTGATGATGGGAAACACAGCTGAGCAGGACGAGGAAGGGGTGCCTACTAAACCTCTCCCCTCTCCATTCCTGAGGCCAAGGAGAGAAAAATCCAGGCAGGAGAAAGGCCAGAATTAAGCCCCCCACTCTACCCAAGACCCGATATCATTTCTTATGTGGAATTGGCCCAGAACCAATTTATGTTGCCTGGCATTGCTTCTGAAATATGACCCAAAAGTAATGAAGGCAATCGTGATTTTAAATTTGTGAAGTGTGCTTTCCCGACCTCATAATTTATCTGTAGGCAGCTCACATTGCTGAATTTCAAAAAAGGAGTCTGAGCCATTTTACATATGCATGTTGCAAGATTTCAGTTTGGTTGTGCATATTGTGTTATGGCAGATCAACCATAGGTGTGGCATGTTGACATTCATACGTGAACACTGACAGTCTGAAATCAATGCTACACATTTAGAATTTGACATATATTTTCCCTATTGTTGTGCTACAAAATAATGAATGTGACTTTCCCTAAGGTAAGTATTTTTGAGGGTGTTTTTCTTCCTGACATAGTAGGTGGCTTTGGTGAAGCGTGGAAACAAGGGAATAGTTGCTTTCCACTTCACTGATAGGTTTGGGAAGTGCAAATTAGGTGAGATCCCATTAAAATGTAAGCCAAAGTAATTTTTTCCTCCATCCCAGCATGCAAGGGATTCCTACGGAAAGATTTAAAGATAATTGTACAAATATTCTCCCACAAGGCTTGGCAGTGTTGTTCTTTAGTAGTTTCTTGGAACTATTTTATTATATAGTACTAAATTTATATGCCACCCATCTCCCCCAAAAGGTGACTCTGGGTGGTTCAAACTAGGAGGCAAGTATAAGCAGCTGCCAAGTGAGAAATTGAGGCTGACCTCCCAACTTGTAGGGATACACGTGATTAATATTATCATGGCCTGTGGAGCTATTTGTATAGGGATAACTGGGATAAACTCTATTATGGTATTTGTATAATCCTGGTAACTAGTAACAATCATTCCCTACCAAAAGAATGTTCATGTTAAATCAGACCAGAAGACTAGAGATCTCAGAACATGGGAGGAGACCCCGGTGAATGTTGTGATCATGCCTCTCCCACACTAGCCATACTACCACCATCTCGGTTTCCAGAACAGCTTGTGTGCATTTATACAGCCATCTGAAGAAAAAAGACATCAACTGTTGTCAAGCTACCAAGCCACTGTTCCTCTTGGCATTTAAAGCTTCTTGCTGGCTGGGATGGTGAAAGGATAACATGCCAGCTCTTTTCCAACCAGGCGCTTTTCCCAGTAACATGGCTTCATGTTGCTACAGAAACTTGGAGTGGGTAGTCAAAAAAAAAAAAAAAGCCTACAAAATTACAACAGTCATTTTAGCTCACAACCATAAGGAAGTAATTTGCCATTACAGTCTTTCAGGATGTTTTGTAACTTCCCAGTCAAGCCAACCACATTGGGATTCCAGGGGGATCCCCCCCTAAGAACTCCTCAGGGCTGACCTTGCTTAGTTCATGAATTGGCCCAGTGGCCAAACACAGGCAACAGAATGGGAACCCACAGCTCTGGAGTTCAATTTGGAGTGGGCCGAGACCCCGTGTAGAAGGACCCTCCATTTCTTTGAATGAACCTGGGTTCTGTATTAGGAGAAAATGGTTCTCAATCCCCTTTATCCTTCACATCTTTGTTTTAGAAAATGTTGGACAGCTGTCAGCCCACTACGGAGAGCAGACCAGGAAATCAACTCTCCAAAAAGGCTAAACTTACTTGTATTGAGATTGGCTATGATAACAGAATCTTGCCTGATTGTATTCTATCTCCTCCACCTTCTTATACTTCAGTGAATTAGGGAGGCCACTTCCAAATGTTATCTTGTTATCTTAAAAAATGCTTCATCCCCTTTTATCTAGGCAACAGTTCCTGCATACCTCTGGCAAGGTCATCTTCCTTACTCTCTGCAAAAGCTAGGCTACAAGGGCAAAGAGACATCCCCTGTTGATTGTTCTCATATCTCTACATATTTCTTGATTGCTCTTTAAGGATCTTTTTCTCTCACCCATATAACAGATAACAAATTCTTAGTTAATAAGATTATGTGATTATGTCTTGGAACAGTGAGAAGAAAAGGCCATTACTTGTCCAGTAGTTGGAACAGGAGCACCGCTCTCCCCTTTGCCTTTATTGTAACCATTGCCTGTGGCACTCATATTCTTTTTAGAGTGATGCCCCAGCAGATGGCAAGACCAACATAAAGAGAAGCCATTGTGCCAGCAGCAGTGATCTGGCCTCAAGGATTGGACCAAGAAAAAACTGAAAAAAGGATCAATGGGATAATATGTAATGCCATTATTATAGCCTTTATCCTGTAACATTGTTCATTTTCTTGATATACGTCTTATATCTATGGAGAACTAGTAAGAGCAACCCAACCAGTGCATCAGATGTGACGTAAATGGTCCCAGGGGAAACCACAATAATAGTCTTGAAGGCACATGGATCCCACAGTGATAGAAACCACTGGCAGCTTGGGAACTTTATATACCTTCCCCTGAGTCCCACAGGCAAAAGAGAGAACAGAAAAGTAATGGAGCCAAACCGGTAAACTACATAAAGAGCTTGAAAGTGGGTCAGCCAAGCCTCTTAGAGACACAAAAAGACATATGGAGCAGGCAAAGCTTGCGTGTCTCCATTTTTATCAGAGCCTTCAAAGTATCTGGCTTGGGGCTCCAACACAAGAACCAACCCACACCTGAGCCAAGTGTGACAGTATTGCACACTGAGAACTCTGTGTTGTATCTCTGCACTACACTATTTGGATGCCGTAGAAGACTGGCTGAAAAACACGTTCTCATCTACTTTATGGATACTGAGCCACTTAATATCTGACGGGAAGGGTGAGAAGGCAAGGGAACAGATCAAACCATACTTCTCAAAAGAAGTGCTGTGTAGGGAGACCCAGGAGGTGCTGATCTCCTCTTTTCTCCATGTGAGACGCTGAGCAAGGCTGCCATACTACCATGAATCAAAGGGGATTTTTCTGAAATAAAGCAGTTTGTCTCATGCATATATCTGGCTCATCAGCAGAACACTTAATTTATCAGTAGCTGAATGTGAATGCCTGGCTCCACACCAGCACATTGTTTACTCAGAAATCTGTTCCCATTTCCCAGCTAAATTGCAAAACAGCCCAACTACTGACAGCAAAATCATTAGATGTAAAGTACGTTCTAACTTAACGCTATTTTATCAATTCATGGTTTTTCTGCATTTCAGCATTTACTCAGCCAGTAAGAAGATTAATGCCCAAATCTAATAACCTGTTTAACTATACATTATGATGTATTTATTTGCATCTTAAGTATCTGAACGCTCAAATCGAGCAATCATTTAATTTGTATGTGTCCGGGTAGGAAAGGAAATGGTGCCAGACAAGTGAGTACAGTGGTTTTGAAACAGCGTGGCTCTCTCTTGACCCAACAGAAGTAAGGATTATCTACAAGGCCTCCTTGGGAGTATAGCTTTGAGAACTCAACATAGATTAGTTTGATTTTAAAAAATATGTGAGAGAACCCATTGTTTAATGTTTTAATCTTTAAAAAAATCCAGTAGCAGAGGGTGGGAAAAACAACTGTCTGTTTGAGCTCCTGAGGAGCTGCTAATCAATCAGAGTACAACTTCATGAATTGGATGAAGAAGTAGTCGGAACTGGAGTAAGACAGTTCCCTCTTGTTAATTAAGTATTAAATACTCAGGAAAGAGCTTAACAAGGATTGTGGTTACAAGGATTAAATAATCCCTTGAATAACAGAATTGTAGACAATGTACAAAACCTTGTTAAGGGACAGCCGTTATGTTCTACTGATTGCTGTAGTTGTAAACCTAATCCAAACTTGAAAGAAAATCTTGAGAACTATCACTTTAATTGTAACCATAACACTTGATGCTCTTGGGCCCTCTAAAAATCAAGTTTATTTTCCTTCTCCTGGTCAGCTTCCCTGCCAGTTCTCTGACCCCTAAAGATCAGTTCCCCCATGCTTTTGTTCCCCCTCCAGAAGTGAAAAAAAAGATAGCTTTCTCCCCACCAGGCCTCCTCTTCCACAGATCAAATCCATGGGATCAGACATCCAGCAGGTGGAGAGGGGGCAGCTTGAAAGATTCAACTTCTCCTGCTGCCAGAAGCAGGAATGACCCTGAAGAACAGTGCCCAGGAACCAGAGAGGAAAGATAATGCCCGTACAAGTCCAAAGGGCTAGCAGGTGTGAAGGAATGTAGACCTGGCAATTCAAGGAATTTTTTAAAAATTACTCAGTCCTGAGAAAGAAAAAAGCACAAGAAAGTCAAAATAACCCCACCTCAATTTTGCTTGGTATAAAATGGGGCAGAAAGAAACTTTGACAGCCTTTCAAAATACTGTTATTCTACCATAATACAAGAAAGAGCATCGCTTGAATGCCTGTTGTGGCTGTTTCTTGACCCAGCCTATCCTGAAGGGCTGACAGCTGGGCAACTACATGTGTGGCTAACAGGACATGAGCATGAGTCCTTAAAGAAGAAAGAGTTCAAAACCTTGAATGGACCATCATCTATGGTCAGGCAACCTTGGGCTGTAATCTTAGGAAACTAGAACTGCCCAGAATGATTACTCTGAGCTGAGCATTTGCACCCATGTCTAGATAAAAAGGTTGAAATCAAAAGGGTTTTTTAGCCTGCTGGGATATACAATACAAATAACAAATCAAGAGAGTGACCTGAATAATCTTCCTATATTGAATTTACAAAAGAGTCTTGTTAAAGCTTTGAAGAATTTTGTGAAAAGGGATAAAGAAAAAATGAAAAGAAATCAAGTTTTAGGGCATTATTTGAAGGGACTAAAGATCAAGATTGTTAAAAGTAAAAGGAAGGAATATAAAGTTGGTTTATTTGATCAAGGTTAGAATAGATATGTTTTTATCTCTGGTAACCCTTGATGGACTTTCGCTGTTCAAGAATGATAAGGTTTTTGTAGTTTGCTTCATTAGCTTGTTGTAAGATTCAGACAACTGTGGTTTATTCATGAAACAATGGTAAACATATTATGGCTTAATGCAGAATCTGAATAGTGCACATAGGACCCGGGAATGAGAGTGCACTATTGTTGGATGGTGGTTTAAGAAATAGACAGTACACATGCTTACTTAGGAGTAAGTCTGATTTAATTCAATGCAGTTTACTTCTAACTAGGTGTGTGTGTGTGCACGCACGCATGGGTTTCCACTATGGATCTTGCTGGAAGTCCAAATCATCATCATCATCATCATCATCATCATCATCATCATCATCATCTTTTTTCTAAGGAGGCTCAGTAATAACCTGATATTACTTTCCAGTTCTCAAAAATCTCTTGACAATGCAGGCTTCTATAACCATAGGTCCCCTGTTACTATTGGATTACATATCCCATCATCCCTCATCATGCTGGTTCAAGATGATGCCAACGAGCCCAGCATCATTAGCATCATATGTGGCTCTTTCCACTGAGCTGTGGTGTTGGGGGAGATCTTCCTCCTCTCTTTGCTCTTAATAGAATACCTTGTCCTGCCTGTCACCCCTTTGGAGAATAAGGGAAAGGCTGGATGTGCCTGGGCTTGGTGATATATGCCACTAGATGGCAGGCACATTTCACTTCCCTAAAGGACAGAATCCATTATCTTGCAGGATAAAGGATAACTACCATTATTTTCTGTTTGAAAGACTTGGGGTTCAATTTAATGAGAACACCTACCCTCAGATATCATATACGTGCTACGAGCGCTTGAAAATCCCAGCGCTTCTATTGGCTTTAGTTTCCAAGGACTTTGGCCAAAAGAAACTCCATGGAAATTCAGCAAGGGTTTTTTTTCCCTTCCCTCTCTTGATGGACAAAAAGCTTCTTCTGACAAATCATTCTGCTGCTGTTGCTGCTGCTGCTGCAAGCACAGGAGTGGAACCACTATAAACAGGAGCTATTATATTTACACTGTCCCACAAGAACAGTTTGGGGTTGATTATATAATATAACCAGCCATCTGGAAAAGGACCAAAGCAGTCATTTCCGTTTTTTGCCCTCCAACTGTGCAGCCCTTCAGCTCCCAGGATCCGTAGCACGTCCAGAAAGCCAACCCACCTGGAAAGCACCTTTTCCTCCATATGTCACATTTCTCTCACCTGTTACCTGCTCCTTCTACTGGAGATGCCACTGCTTGTACCCAGGGTCATCTGTATTCAAAGCAGTGACTCCCTGTGAAACAGAGCACCTCCAAAGGAGCACAAAGCTGGGAAGGAGGTGCTTATATTCTGTACGTAGGAAGAGAAGGGAGTGCACTTGTCTAATCCAGGGAGTAAACCCCTTGTGAGTATGTTCCTCTGGAGCCCTACTATTTCTTTGGTCAGAAACAATGTGATTCATGCAATCAACCAACTCCATCTAGGGCCAAAAGAGCAGCTAATCTGTGTTTCTCGCGAAGCCGGTCCTGGAAGGCTTTTTGCCTGAACTGATGTGAACTGGTCTATCCCCCGCTTTGGCTTTAGAGGGATGCCTAAATTTAGCAAAGCATCTGAACGCTTCCTAAGGGCATTATGGGTAAGGAAGGCAGCAGCGGGTAGGAGCTTACGTGGGCCGGGTGCCTCTGCTGATTTCATGGAGAAGCAGCATTTGGGGAAAAGGCTGGCACCAGAATTAGCTACTTCTTTGCCGTACAAACCTACAAACAACTTCCAACCTGTTGCCAGGAGAACTCATCCGGTACTGAGCTCAAGTCAAAGGAGACTTTATCTTTACACCATGCTTACATATTTGTAAATACAGCAAATATTGCAAACTTCTCTGGCAACCCTTCAGCTAAGGCAGGATTCACATGGACTTAAAAGTAAGTCCCAGTGAACTCATCAGCTCCCAAATAAGTGTTCTGCTAAAAAAAAGCAGAACAGCTTCTCAAGAGGGTAGCAAAGCAGAGGGGAGATAGATGGGGAGATTGTTAATAATATGGAAAAAGCATTCACAAGAATGCAGTATGATGGTTAACAACAGAAAAAGCAATGCAGTTTGTTTTTAAAGGGAATCCATGACAATTTAAAAAATTAATAAATGACACAGTGATGCCAACATGCTGTCTGATCCATTAGAATCCATCCCAATACTGTTTAAATTTTCCTATCCTTGAGGCTGACATGTGTACAGCATGAAACTAGGTCTTGCTAATCTGCTGGGTTAATTTTCATTTGTTTAGCTCATGGAAATTTTTAGAGGAACAGCTACTATTTGCACTAACTAGCCTGCTAGCCCATGGCAGAAACAGAGCCAACCAGTGCAGGAACATCCAAGTACTGTATTTTTCCGTCAATAAGACGCCCCCATGTACAAGACGACCCCCATTTTTCCAACCCCAAATTAAGAAATCAATATTTTAAAGATAGTGCAGAACACATTTTTATTTAGTAATTAGGTAACATTGACCTGATACACTCGGTGGGAGGAGGTCCAAACCGTCTCTCTGCAGCTCTGTTTCCAGGCCCTTTTGCATAACTGATTACATTCAAGCACGAGTGAAACTGCAGATAGCTTCTCTCTGCAAACAGCCTTCTCTAATTGGTTTGTTCAGCATCAGCTGACATCAGTTACATAAGGCTCGTGATTGGAGGAAGCCCGTTCACAGAGACAAAGTATGGGCAGTTTCACTCGTCGTTGGAGGCTAGCAATAGGAGGAAGCCCGTTCGCAGAGATAAAGTATGGGCAGTTTTGCCACCGGGCGGTTCTCTTTTCGACTGACTCCCTTAAATAAGACGCCCTTCAATTTTTAGCATAAGGATTTTAGGAAAAAGTATTGTCTTATAGTCGGAAAAATACGGTATTTGCACACATTCAGAGAGTCCACACGTTGTGAAACTCCTTGGACCATAGGTGGCATGTTCTGAGCTGCTCTTAAAAGCATAAGAGCAAGGCACGGAAAAAGGGTTTTCACCTGAGGAATCAGTGAGGCCTGTGCTACATCTAGAAGGAAGACTCTAGCAAGAGAAAGCATCCATTCTAGTCAGCAGACAGAAGGACCACTGAGTGCAGAACACTGTCTGACTATCAGAGAAAGAAGGATGAGACAAATGGAAGTTTCCTTGGAAGCTGGGTAGAATCTTGAATTGGAATATTCCACTGCAAACTTTGACAGACTCTGTCTTATTTACTCGGAATGGGAAGTTATTTCTAGACATCTCAAGCCCCTGCAGGCTTCTGGTTTGGTCTTCTAGATCTTTACTACTCTTGAGTATTGGATTGATTGATTGATTGATTGATTAATAGATAGGACATAGATGGCCGTCTATCTCATATAATGGCTCTAGGCAGCTCACAACAATCCATAAAACACATCACTAAAAAGAAAAGTACTCTTCCCCACAGGCACCAGCCAAACAGCCTTCCAGCTCAACCCCCTTCCTAGCCAATGCTTGGGGAAAGAGCCAGCTCTTCACGGCCCTCTGGAAGGCTAAAAGGGTAGGAATCCCTTGGATCTCAGGTGGGAGCTGTTCCAAAGAATTGGGGCGGCCACTGAGAAGGCATGTCTCCAAGGTCCCATTGGGTGGCACATTTAAGGGAGGGGACCCGGAGCACACCCATCCTATCTAATCTAGTAGGATGGGCAGATACGCACAGTGAGAGGTGGTTCCACAAGTAACCTGGTCTTACACCATGTACCATGTAGAATCCCCTGCTTGCTCCTTGGAAATATCTTCCAAGTGTTCAACAGACCTTGCTTCCCAAATTGTCAGGCTGAAACTCTATGAGTTTGACAAAACTAAGGACACACAAGCCCACAATAATGTATCTTGTATTAGTATGAGTCTAGTTCTGTCAGATCAGATGCATTTGCCTTGAAGGTCTATTTTGAAGAGGGGAGGAGGAAAAGGAAGATACTAAATCCAATTTTCCATACACTTCCTTAAACATTAGACATAAATATCTGCAGCTTATTGGACAATTGTACATGCTTACAGAATGTTTTTGCATGCATGATTGCTCTCCCCATGTAAGAGACTTCTTCCCCATATGTACAGTCTCTCACTGAATCGTAATACACAGATCTTTGTTAAAAATCATGTCTTTCAGGGACAAAGGCAGTCCAAAGATGGAACTAAAGGCAAAAAGTAACTCAGAAAGGCAGATCATTTCCTTTATGAGTCTCCCATGGAAAGTGAGAAGAGATATTCAGTTATTCCAAAGCTTCTGCCTTTCTTAAGCAAGAAATAAATTGAACAATTATCCTTATTTTTTCTACCGCTAGTAACAGTTATGGAAAAACTATTTAATTATAGGAATGACTTTAGTACAGCGATGCTACTGACTTCAAGATAACAGAGAAAATGTGACAAAGTTTTCCTTTTGGTTCTGCCCTTCCCTGTCTTAGCCCCCTGAGCTGACTTCCTTTCTCTGTTCTGCATCTTTTGTTCTCTCTGGGACTGATTAGCATCACAACTTTGCCATTTCCACATCCGTCTCTAAAGGAACTCACTTTGGTTCAACATTCATCATACTTGTTTTAAAAGCCTTGCCATTATTAACTCTGGAAACCTTTGCCAGATACCTTAATTTCAAGACAAAATGATGGAACATTCAGTGAATATATTCCTGCCAAACGCCAGTGATGAACTGCTTGATGTATCTTGCCTATATTACCCAGCCAAGAAGCATATGGAATATGCACAATTACATCTTTCTAGATAAAGACTTGAAATAATTCCATCACAATTAGGCAGATAACATCCCAAAGTGAATCAACTTGTGGAGGGAGGAGAACAGGAATGAAACAGCTTACATGCCTAATTTTACATGCTCCTAATTTTAGAAAGCTAGGAGGTATAGTTATTTAGAAGTTAGATTTTATGTAGCATATTATATATCAATTACAGTGCAAAATACATGGTATCAATGTATTGATCTCATATGTTACTGATCTTCTGTCTTCCAAAGAACAGCATCTCTTAGCAGTGAACAAGGTTGCATTATACAGCTGCAGCTGGTGGAGATGTTTTGTGGAGTCCATGTAAGAAGCAACAGTTGGTGGGCCCAAAGAGAAAGTTAGGGAAGGCCAGAAAATGGTTCGGTTTAAGCACCAGGAGGATCAGGACCAAACTTTTTCCAGTCATCTGATTCAGGATAGTAGATCTGATTCCCATTTGTCCCCTATTTTACGATAACGATGATGTGCCATCAAAGTCATTTTCAACTCCTAGCAACCACGTAAATAGATTTTCTCCATGAGCTCTAGTTTATACTACAGTTATATATTTTTAAATCAAACAAAATTTGAAAAGGTGCCAAAAGGCTGCTCAGAAGATACTCAGCCAGATAATGTGGCTTCCCGAGCTTTTTAACACTGCTAAGCAAGGGGAGCAATTTCACAGTGAGCACGTAAGGACAGAAAATAAACTTTGAGGAGAAAGAAGCACTGTATGTCACCTAAAAATACCTGGGCTGAAGCAACACACCCTTCTAATGTTCCTACCCTTCCTTTTAGATTCTTTTAGACTCTCGTTTTTTTATTTATGCTTTCTGTTTTAATATGTATATTTTTTTGTATCTTCTAGCTTTTCATACGCTTTTTTTAGACTCTGATGTATCTTCTATGCTTTTTAATTGACTGTACCCCGCCCTCCTTATGCTGGTCTAGGACCATAATAAAGATTTAATTGATTGGGCTGACGCAAAGCCATTGGAGGGAACTCTTGCTCCATCACTCTGCCCAGTTTCTGAGCCTCAGTTGGCCTGGGAGGTCTTTTAGGAGAACACTGGACTGATTGAGAAGAAATGAAATTACTAAGGGTTTGGTCTGTTTCCCCTTCTCTTCTGCTTAAAAAAAAGGTCCATCACCCCCATTTGCTGGAAACCCCTGACCTTAGAGATCTGAGTTATGATCCACTTTCGATGCGCATGACTGTTTGTTCACTGGCCTCAGCCTTGGTTGCTTCTTCTGAGATAATCCATACTCAGTCTCCAGGTGACCTGTTGCAGGTCAGTTCGATACAGCTTTGCAACCTTGTTTTGTGACTGGATCCTTGACTTAGCTTAGCTGAAAGCCTTCCATCCTTGTGGGTGCCTTGATTCTCCAGTTATCACTGCCTTTTGCCTGTATGTTTAGAAGGCTATAACTTTTTGTTCCTGGTCATTTGGCTTAGGTCTGCTTTCTTGCTTGCTTTCAATAGCATATCCTGTGTATATTCTGACAGTGCTTGGGAGCCGTGCCATTCTTTCCAGCCTCCACTTGTATGGTAAGCTTGGCTTTCCGGCACTATATTAGATTTTATCAGATAGATATGCTAGGCTATATTCTATCCAGCAAGAGGTAATTTTTATTTTTTTTAATTTCATATTTCTTTTCATTCTCTAGTAATTCTTTCTATAACATGCACCATTAGAATGCATTTGTGCTTCTCTGTTTCCTCTTCCTTCTAACGTGCTGGCAGTTATTTAAGAGGGAAGAACAGTCTTCCCAAGTCTTTGGGTCAGCATGTTCTGTCCATCTCCATCTCCATCTCCAGGTCCAGAAACAGCAACACCACCAATTAGCTGCTGAATGCTGGCGCCCACTTGCCTGGAGGCATCGCTGATGAGCTGTTTAGGGCTGGACTGCAGAGCAGCTACAACAGCAAGACGTTCTATATTGGCAGCAGCAATACCTTCTCTTGATAGTTTGGTGGTGGTGGTGGTGGTGGTGGCGGCAAAGTGGATATACCTGGTGTCAGTGTGCCAGATTGCTGGGCTGATCAGGTGAGGAAGCAGCAGTGAGAATGGGATCAGGCCAGTAGCCAACTTGGATGCAGGTTTGAATCCTAAGGCTTCTATGGGATTGTAGTGGTATGTGGGAAAGACCTTGGGAGATGGCGCAAAGAGATGCTGTCTAGGGAACAGTCAGATAAGAGACAGCATAGCCCACAGCTGGAAAGTGGGTGAGGCAAGAGGCTCAGAAAGGAGCTTCCCTAATTTCTCAGGCTGTAAAGGAGACAGCAGGAGAACTGTGCTTTCAGACTTGCAAAATTCTGTTAATGTAGCTTTACAATAAAATAGAATTAGCTTATCTGGTCATGTTTCCTGTCTGGTCTACCTGGTAAGGCTGACAGGGGTTCATTGCCCTGGACAGTGGCCACCTTGTTCCATGATGTTGTGCCATTGCACCCATGAGCTTTCATCTGTCTGCTCCTACTGCTGGCAGTGTCTTTTATGTTAGTTATATCTACAGTATCAGAGGAAGTTTGATCTGTGAGGATTCAGATTTAGGTTCTGTGACTCTGAAGGATTGTGATGGATGATTTTCTCAGATTGGAAACAACTGAGCTGGAGTTCACTGGTTTTCCATCTGTGTATAAGGCAATGGAGTGAAGGGCAATAATATCTCTGTATTTGGGTTTGAGTGGATTGTTTTTATGGCCGGAATAGTCCCCATAACGGTATGATGGTGAGCCAGCTCGTTTAGTTAGGCTGGAAGTCCACTGAGACATAAGTAGAAGTGAATTAAGGTTCTGACATACCAGCTGGCCTGGAGTAGCTGCTGACACCTGAATGGGATCCTTGGATATGGAGGAGAGATGGCAAGGGTTGGAGAAGGATTGGTTTGGTTGGGGAAGAAGAAGCATGCAGTAACATCTCATGAGGGACAAAAGGAGATATGGGAGTCAGGTTATTCTCAGGGAAGAAATATTCTGTATCTTGTACCAGTTCCACCTTGGAATGCCTGTCATCAGTGGCCCTGGACTCAAGCTGCTGCTGCTGCTTAATGCCAGGTCAGCCTGTAATAAGACTTTCCTCATCCAGGATCTCATTATGGATGAGAGGGCCAACTTGGCATACATTACCAACACTTGAATGGGGACAGAGGGATGGTTCTCTTCTTGGAAATGTGTCCACCCAAGGCTTCTGGATGAGGTTCATGGTGGACTAAGATGTCTCTGAAGAAATGGAGACGGTGTTGTGGTGGTGACCAGCAGCCAGATGTCAAATTCTGGCTGGTGGAGTCTCTGTGGACAAGAAGAGACCGAGAGATTGCCCACTTGCACTCCAGGTGGCTGCTCCTTGTGCGGAGACAGATGGAATTGAACATTCTTGTGGTCAACTCGTACGTTGAGTAGCCAGGAATCGAGGGAGAGCCAGCGTGCTCACACCTGCAGTGCAGCCTTTAAAGGGCACCGGATTTGCTCAAAGCCTCATCTTCTTAATCACTCTGGGAAACAATCAATTTACAGTTAAAGAGAAATCTTTGGACCAGCAGGAAGACAAAAAAAGCACCTGGCCTTCATTCCAGATCAAAGACAGAAAAAAAGAAAATGATTTTAAGAATTTAGAACTAATAGCAAAAAGTTTAATCAGATTTTGATGAAGAAAGAAAGAAAGAAAGAAAGAAAGAAAGAAAGAAAGAAAGAGAAAGAAAGATTTATATAAAATTTTTATTAGAGAAATTTTTAAAAGAATAAAAACAATACAAATTTTGAAAGAGAAAAGTAAGAAAAGTAAAGAAAAGTAATAAGTGAAAAAAGTACGAAGAAAGAGAGAAAGGGAAAGGAAAAGAAAAAAGAAAAAAGAAAAGAAAAAGTTATAAAGCAGCTTCTGGTCTTCTTAACAGCAGTTACAAATACAGTGGTACCTCAAGTTACGAACGCCCCTCCTTATGAATTTTTTGAGATACAACCAGCTCCGGCCCCAAAAATTTACCTCGACATGCGAACTCCGCCTCGAGCTACGAACCGGATCCGCGGCCATTTGCCCTGCTGCCACGCGGTCGCGGCTTCCTGTGGGCGAGATCGCGGTAGCAAGGAGACGTTCGGTGAGGCTTGTGGTGTGTTTTGTGGCGTTTGGAAGGTTTTTGGTGTGCTTCTCAGCATGAAAATGCAGAGCCGTATGTATTTACATTGAACCTTATGGGGAAATTTGCCTCGTGGTGCGACCAAATTCGGAGGGCGGATTAGCCGTATTTACATTGAACCTTATGGGGAAATTTGCCTCGTGGTGCGACCAAATTTGGAGGGTGGAACGGATTAACTGTATTTACATTGAACCTTATGGGAAAATTTACCTCGAGTTGCGACCAACTCGAGTTGCGATCAGAGTCACGGAACGGATTAAGTTCGTAACTTGAGGTACCACCGTACATTTATATTTTACCCTCTCTCTCTAAAGTTACAATATATTTTCCTTCTTTCCATAATCTGTTCAATCAAATAAGTTATAAATGGACAAAGGGACAGTTTGAATTTAAAAGATTAACAGTTTGACGAAAGCGCTTTTGGTATTACTTGGAAAGAATTAGATGAACAGACCATACCTTTGTGGGAATGTTGATTGTTTAACATCAAAGGGAAAAGACAATTGGTGATTTTACAAAACAAAGAGATAAATGTAATATAGACAATTAGAAAAGAGTTATGGAAGACTGTTTTTATATATGATAACTGCTGTGAGATTATCATATGCACAAAATGGAAAGACTCTGAAATACCCACAATGGAATGGACTAGTGAAGGTGACAGAATTAGCAGAGATGGCAAAATTGACTTGTTTGATTAGAGGAAGATCAACAACTACATTTATTAGTGACTGGAAGCCCCTTATGGACTTTTTGCTGGAAAAAGAAAAAATGAACTTGTGATTTATGAGTTTGATGATTAGAAAAGGTAGACTATGGAAAGAAGGAAATTATGCTGTAACCTTAGAGATAAAGGGCAAAATACTTGTAACTGCTGTTAAGAAGATCCAAACGCCCTTCCTTTTCTTTTTCTTCTCTATTTCTTTCCTTGCAGTTTTGTTTTTCACTTACTTATTACTTTACTTTACTTTACTTACTTTTTTCTTTCAAAATTTGTATTGTTTTTACTCTTTTAAAAATTTCTTTAATAAAAATTACACACACACACGCATACACACACACACATTTCACATATATGAAATGTGTCCACCTGGATTTTGAGTGTAGTAGTAGCTGCGACCCCAGGACAGGGGCAACGGGGTGCCTAATATTATCTGGGAGTCTCTGGTGGCTTTCAGAGGCGTTGCTGTGCAGATAAGTGAACATGAGACCCTATTTGTGAAATTGAGCTGTAGGAAATGATGGGATTGCTTGTCTTGTACTGGCCTCTCTACTGTGTTGAGCTGCTCAACTTTCTGGCTGGGTTGGTGGTGGAGTTATGGTAATAGAAGACTTCAACAGCCTTCCCTGAGTCTGAAGTGGCTCAGGATTTCATGGTGAACACATAGGGTGTCACATGTTGGACCTAGCTTTTGTCTCAGGACAGTATGAACTGGGGTCAGGAGCTATTTCGGTGTAACAGTTCACTCTTTGACTGCTTTAGAGCTCTCCAGCTGGCTCCCTGTCCCAGGGAGGTAGAACAGATTTAACTGGTCTGCCCCTGGCACCTGAAGGACCCCAATGGGTTTCAGAGAGCCCTTGGGAAATTTCCTGAGGATTTGGGACACAGTTCAGCTGAGGCCTTAGTCGGTCTTGCGGTGAGAGGATGGCTGTGGTCTTCCATCAGATTGTGCCCATACTGACTCTCACAGTACACAGATCCGGGAAGGCCCCCTGGCATTCAGAACTCCAGGAGATAAACAGCAGAAGAGGTGCCTAGAGTGGAAAGGAAAACAAAAAGGAGCAAATATAACTTAACATGAGTAAAAGCCTTTATTAAAGATCACACTGGGGGTAGTATTTGATGATTTCTTTGAGGCATCTGTAGGATAAAATTGCTGAGATTTGCTTTGAGCTAGAATCCAGCTGTGGAAGATGGCTGAGACACAGGCTGGTGTGATTAACTGGGAAGAGTTTGATCCTGTTGATCCTGAGGAAGTGGACAGGATTCTTGAAGATGTGAACCCAACCACCTGTTTATTATATCACGTCCTTGCCAGTTGGATCTATACATTTGAGACAACACGGTACCCTTCTTGGCCAGCTGAGAGGGTGGGGAGCAGGATGGTGTTGCAGTGTTTGTCCTCCTTCCACCAGAGCCAGCTTCAGTCAGTGTTGATGGCAGGGAAAGGTCCAACCATGGAGTTAGGTATCATCAGTATACCTGCGAAGATTGTAAATGCGAGGACTGGTCACAACATTACTTTTTCATCACTGTTGTAACTGCAAATGGTCACTAAATGAGGCTGTCGCTAAGCAAGGACTGCCTGTATAACTTTCAGCACGGGAGCTTAAAAGCACTACTGTACTTGTGTGAACAAGGACAGGGCCTGAAAATGGGATACTGGTCACCAGGATGAGCGCCTCACTTCTGACAAGGTTTTTTTCATGGTAGCTCTTTTAGCTACGCTCATTGGAAGGATTGATAATGAAGCTCAAGCTCAGATACTTTGGTCACCTAATGCGAAGAGAGGACTCTTTGGAAAAGACCCTGATGCTGGGAAAGATGGAAGGCAAAAGGAGAAGAGGACGGCAGAGGATGAGATGGTTAGATAGCATCACTGAAGCAATGAGCATGAAACTGAGCAAACTCAGGGAGGCAGTGAAAGATAGGAAGGCCTGGCGCAATATGGTTCATGGGGTCACGAAGAGTCGGACACGACTTAATGACTGAACAACAACTTTTAGCTACATTACTTTCTAAACTGCAAAACAATTTCTCAGTATCACACACCTCAACATTGGGCTGCTGTCTTTGTACTGAGTCCCTCTTTAAAAATGGATTTAGAAGCTGAATCTATCATCAGTCTATTGGCAGAGAACTGCATAGCTTTAATTTTTTCAAAAAATCCCATTGATTGGACAACATTCATTGGGTTTTGTAACTAATTGCTTAAAATCATAACATGCTGTCAGGAAAAAAAGAATACTTCTAAGATATCCATAAAGGCCAAATCCTAACAGAGAAGTTAACTTATAGAGGTCCCTTTTCCAAACCTACTAAAACATCACAAAATGATTTCATCCAAATATTTTTGAGAATTATTTTAATAATTTCAAAGTACTGTAGTTTATAAGATCCTAATGTTTACTGAAGTCTAAGGAAAGTACAAATAGTGTTATGTTATTAAGAAATTATTCAAACCACACGCAATCAAATGCCCAATATAGCTTTGTGGTCTGAGCAGCACATCCAGCAACTGATTTTAATAGTTCAATTTTCCTCGGTGTAATGTCTGCCCAACAGAAGAAAGACAAGAAGAAAGTTCTGCTTAGGCTTTACAAAAACAGTTAGGTACCAGACAAGCAGCCCTCTCCTGCAACAGTTCATCTTCAAAGGCACCTGGGCTTCGCATCAAGGAGATTTGCAGCCATTTGCATGTCATGCTAATTGCTTTAATTTCAAGCACCTCTTTTATTCTCATCAGCATATATAAACATCTCTTCAGCTGACCCATATTGCTATTAACAAAGTTTTCCATGGGATTCTTGTAGAGAAAATGGCAAACTGTGGGCTGGGCTTTGCTCCCGTTATTTGGATACAGACCTGGTTGAACAATTGTATCCATGTATATCAATGGCTTCACATCAAGCTGGAAGGATGGTTGAGCTGTTTAACTTACCTATAGATGACTTGGCTAAGGGTTAGAAAATATGACTATCAAATTTCAGATGACACCCAGAAAGGCTGGATAGCAAACATCTTACTATCTAGATTCTATATGATCTTGACAAATTGGAACAATGGGCAGAAACAGAAAAATGAATTTCAACAGAGACAAATGCAAAGTCATACATTTGGATAGAAAAAAAAATCAAAGGCCTGAGTGCAAGATAGAAGGAATCATACTGGGCGACAGTACATGTGAAAAGGATTTAGATGTCTTGGTGGATCACATGAGCCCCAAAAACCTCAAATGCAATCCTAGGCTGCATCAATAGAAGTATAGTGTCAAAATCAAGAGATGTCCTCTTCTGTGCTAGCCAGATCACACTGATAATGTTGGTATTATTTTATAAAATATTTGGGCCACTAAACTTTAGGAAGGCACTGACAAACTAGAGTGTGTCCAGAGGACAGCAACTAAAATGACAAGGGCCTGGAAAGAAAAACATATAAGGAATGGTTGGTGGTGCTGGATACTTTTAACCCACCTGGAGAAGAATGCAGGGATACATGACAGTTGTTTTCAAGTAGCTGAAAGGTTGTCATGCAGAAGATAGGGTAGAATGGTTCTGAATTGTTCCAGAAGACAGCACAAGAAACAGTTGATTTAAATTACAAAGAGGTAGATTTCAGTTGGACATCAGGAAAAATTTCCTAATGGTAAGAGCTGTTCAACAACAAACAGTGTCAGGAGGTGGAGGACTTTCCCTCACCAGCTGTGTTTAAGCAGAGGCTGGATGGTCATCTGTCAGTGATAGTCTAGTAGTACACATCTGCATTGGGTAAGAGGTTGGGCTAGATGTTCTCTAAGGTCACTTCCAAACCTTATACTCTATGAAACCATTATCCTCCAATAATCTTTCAAAATATGGAATTTCCAAAGCTTCAAATCAGCCAACATTCATTTACAAATACAGGGCATTTTACACAGTTGATTGTGCTGCCCTCAACTTGCAAAGTGGCTGATTTAACATGGTTCTACTTAATAACATCTATGGGAAAAATCAAGACTGTTGGCTTTGTTTTATAATTCTGTAATTTGTATTCAGAAGCTGGAGAAAAATGCTGTCTCTTTAAAAAAAAAAAAAAAGAATTCTGTATGGAAGAGGTATAAAACTTATATATTTATGTTTCAGTTTCAATGACGATTTTTGTCATCCTTTGAATACACCAGGAGTCAAGAAAGCATCACCAAGAGGTCTTTGACTAGGAAGGAAGCCTCCTGAATTATTCACTAGCTACCTCAGACTTTGAATTTTCAGAAACTTATGCAGTAAATTAACTGTGCTGATCCAGCAAATATAATATTATCAGGCTTAGTTTCTAATGTTCCTCTTGCACGTGCTGAAATTTTTTTTTTTAAAATTAGGAGATGCTTCTTGCAAGTTACCATTGACAATCAACTTCCCCCATATTATAATATTGGAACTTCCAACATGAGCACCAGTGTGCCTCCGAGCATTTCCCTCTGCACCTGCCCGGCTGAGTTATTTTTGCTGAGATTATTTTTATCCACTTAAGGACTTAAGACACCAACGTCTAGCCCGTTTTTTATTTGCAAGATTGCCTTGGAACCCCCTAAGGCATTCTTTAAAAATAAAATCAATGGGTGGCAGCATTTCAGTACTTTGTTTAGAAGTGTGCCATCTGTACATGAAAAAGAGAGAAACTGGGGGTGGTATAGAGCTTCCTGCTGACCTCAAGGAATGGAAGAGAAGTAAGGAATAAGCTCCTACATTTGTTTTTTTGGAAAATGAGTGTTTTGTGACTGGCAAGCAATGACAAATGGCAGCTATTTTGAGAAATTAAGCCTCCCATGCCCCCATATTGGGTGAATGCTTTCCAAATTCCAGATATGCCCAGTGGCCCCAGAGATTGAGTTACTCAATCAGTTTTGTTAGGGGCAAAGTAAATCGCACAGTTAATATGCATGGCCATCAACCACCATATATACCGATGGTGCCTCAAGGAGAAGGAACTGTGAATCTTTCCTAGTCAAGGTCCTTGCTTTCCCATCTTTGAATGTGCACTTAATACCTTGTTTGGGCAATGTGCCTATTCATTAGCCAGTATACATAATCTCCCAGAAACACACCTTTGACTTCATAATGAAAAAGTAAGGGCTCGGGGTAGCCACTGTCTCTCTCCTGCCTTGTGTGAAGAGTGGAGAAAAGAGTGCCATTAGAGTCTCTTTTCCGCTGCCACTCAGCTGCATTCATACAGCTGAGCGTGCAGATGGTGATCCATCACCCATGGGAAAAAGTAGAACTTTTTCTTATCATCTCATGGAAATGTGAACACTACTGCCCAGCAAAATGTACAGTACACAATGAAGAAATGAGTATTCTCTAAAGCCTGCTGGTAACCGATCCTGGACAATATGCAAAACCTTAACGGTCTATGAACATTTTTAAAATTCTTTTGGAAAATATAGGAAGCGATCAGGAAATATGTACTTTGCTCTCTTCGGTGCCAGATTATATGCACATCCTGAATGAGGGTGGACAGTGGCCTAATGTTGTGTAGATTAGTTCTTCAGCTCACATAACCCCTAAACTGAATGGGTCGATAAATGCATGCACATAAACATATCTGTACAATTTCTATTAAATGATTTGAGACGTTGACATTGTCTACTGTGTCATATGATAGTGAAGGCTTAATTCTAAATGTATGTTATATCAGTGGGCAATAACATTTTCCTTTTTTTAACTATTTTTATTGTCTTGTGAACTGCCCAGAGTTGTGGTTACAATATGGGCGGCTATATTAGTCTCTGAAATAAAAATAATAATAAATACACTCAATTAAACATAGGTCATTTTTCCCCATAGCTTTACTCTCTCAGAAATGTGCAACATGAACATAGTAGTGTTGTTAAGAAATCAGAAAAAAAATAACTTAATGCATATAATAGTTTTAGACAGATGAACTTTTAACAATTGGCCTTTTGTTATATTGAGAAAAATCAGCACATTTGTTAATCAAATTAATTAAAAGGTAGCTTTTCAAAATAAAAGCAATGCTTTAAATAAATACAGTCTCTTATATTCATAGAACTCTTGCTTCTAACAGAGGTAATGCAAATACATATTGAAGCTTTGAGAAATCTGAAATATACAAACATTGCTAAAGTATTTGAGCCAGGCACTGTGAAGGATGGTAACATGGAGGCATTCTCATTTGTCTTGACCTTCCAGCTTCATTGGGCAAGAAGACAACAGCAGAACACAGCTGTCTTCTTCTCAACATTCCAAGTTTTTATGGAACATACTGAGAATTTATGATAAGAATTCAGTTTTTCAAGTTCTTACTCTCTACGATGGTTCACATTTCCAGCCTATCAAATCTGTGGTGAAACTCTCACAATGAAATTGATGTGACAAAAATGAGATTTGGGCAAACAGGAAGGAATGATGGGGATCACCATGTGCCTGACTCACTATTAGCACAGCTAGCAATTAACTCCTCTATGCTGCACCCATGTGACTTATTTTTGGCTTTGTGATAGAAATGTTAAATATGATATAACAACATCAATGCACATGGTGCTCCGCTTAGTAACATGGTAAATATAATCATGTGGTATCTATTCAGTAGTCAAATGGCAGCTTCAACTCACCCACTCAGTTCCAATTTGCTTATCCCATGTTAATCAGTTCAGTTTGGTTGCATTAATTTCCCCTGGAGCTGATAAAAGAAGACTATTATGTGTCTATCTTAACATGGTTTCTCATGATATATTTCGAAGACGTGAAAGTATTCTCACAACAGGATAACTAAGGAAACATGGCAAATGCTGAAAAAACTACATATACCTAAGCCCAAAGGCTCAACAATTGCAAGGTGGTGCTTAGAGAACGTGTAGGGTCTTGTAATTCACTTCATTTCTCACCGTGAACCGAGAGGCTGCCATTCCATATGACTCTGCCTGGTATGCAAAGCTGGAGGAGTAACTTCTGTGAATTAAGACTGTGCTTTGGCATCTATCATGAGATGCACCCTTTGCTCATGTGACTTGTGCAGATTTGTTTGTATGAAGCAAAATTAATATATCTTTTTATCTTGAGGTCATTGTTTTTATTACCTTCTTTCAGCTAATGGCAGTGAGAAATATTTCAGTATTACTAAATTACCTTTATATTTTCTGTTCCGTTCTATAAACTTGCATTTCATAACCAAAGCCTGGAATCATTTTGTCCAGAGCTACAACATATTTTGTAGAGCTCATAATGAACCCCGGCCACTTTTCTGAATTAAATAAAGCGACCAATTTCTTCCATTAGATGAATGCATTTCAAATCGTGATTAGCAAAAGTCAATGGAATGTACATCAGAAATCCTACTGACTTCCATTAAAAAAAGAGAAAGTGTTTAATAATTCATCAACTTAATTTAATGAGAAAATTAATTATTTATCATTCTTCTATGCTGAGGAATCCATTATTAATCCACACGAATAAAAGATTGAGTTATTTTTCTGTCTTTTGTTTGTTTTGCTGGTGAAGCCTATATTACAGACTTGAAACAGCACACTGTCAAAAGCTGGTGGAGCCAAGTATAAACCCAAAGTGTTATGTACTGCCTTTCCCTGTCCACATAAGTCTTCAGAATTATAAAATAATAAATAAGAAAAAGACAATAATGTAATTCATGGCAAAATTTTAGAGGATCTCCCCGCACAAATAGACTCACACAAAGCTGGAATTTATTAGAATGTCACTGCCAGAGAGTTTACATTTAGGCAAATTAACAGTAGTAAAACACTGGCACTGTGAGGATTTTAATACTTCTGATGCCCTGTAGAGGGTGTTCTAGTGTGACCTTTTTTTTTTTTTTTTTTTTTTGGTAATGTGTTAAAAAAATAATTTGGGACTATTGAAATATGACACCATTGGCTTTGTTCAGAGCCTGGCATTCTCGCTGCTTGTCTTTTTTCCTTCGATTGCCTCAAGACCTCGCTTGGCCTTGGTGTCCGAGTTCCCACTTCCAGTTTTGCTCAGTCCACATGATAAACAAGCCAGCTGGACCTGCTTCATATTCTCTATGGCTTCATTCTTGGCATTCCTCAGTAGATCCCCTTGTCCCTAAGAAAACACAAGAAATATAGGGAAACAAAATAAAATACAAAGCCATGAATAATAAAGGTTTCAAAGCTGGCTTTCCTTCCCTTGCAGTGACAGGGTTTTGGAGAGAGAACAAAGTGGTCCTGTATGCATATGATCTGGCGCCTGCTTTGAGAGGCAGCTGCTCCATGACCAGTCCTTCCTTTTGAGCTGACATCAGGGTCTTCCCAGGCTACAATGAAGCTGGGTTGGCAATCTAATCTCTGATTTAGCACATCAGTCACCCAGAATCTCTTGGAACCACTTCAGGGATGACAACAGACCTTTACATTCTTTGGAAACAGCACTACTAAAGCTAGGATAGCCTGGTTCTGGTGGATAATTCTACTGACAGCAGATTTTTAGAACATGCCTTGAACCAATCAAGAAATAGTTCAAAGTAGAGATTGGTTAATCAGTGACACACTGAGCTGGCATCCCTGTTCGAGAAATGGTTTCACAGGTCAGTTAAAGAGATATCTGACCTGAACCTGCTGAAGAGAGGCACATCTTTGCCTTGCATTCCTTTTCTATTTACTTTGGGTCTAGGTTGTTGAATTTCTAAAATTAATTTGGGGAGATTGGAACATATATAGCTTGTTCTGATGCAGTTTATGGATGAGCATCAGGGCATATGCTTCTTGTCTAATAAATTATAGTACAGAAAGGAATCATGGTGCAATTGTGCAATCATATGGGGAGCGTGACAATATTTCTGCTTATCATAAGGACACTAAGAGATACAACATTCATGAGAAGAGCCTAAGTTGGCCAGGGCTTCCCCCACATAGAGGCCCTTTGTGCATACCAGTATGCATGAAAACCATTCTCAAGCAGATGAATACAGGGCCTTGAGAAGGAGCAGGTGGGGCTTGCACCTGGCATGGAGGTGCAGCCAGCTGAGGCAACTCCATAAACTCCTTAGGTAAGCTTGGACTGCTTGAGAGAAACCAGATGCATCCTTTCTCCAATATTCCCTTTTGTGCTGTGATTTATTCAGAGGACATATTCACTGGGGCACAAGGGAATAGATAGTTAGTTCTAGATACTGTAGTTAGAAAAAATACTGAAAATAATAGTGAGTCTGAAATTCAAAGCCAGAAAAATGGCAGGCCAGTTATGCATTGGTATTGGCTTGGAGGGAAAATCAGGTCATTTGAAACCCCGTAGCCCAGAGAGAAATTCATGTCAGAAAAAAGTTTGTAAGCACCTTCACAGACGGGAAAAACATTCTAAGGAGAGCAGTCAATACCTTACAAACTCAGAAGATGAAAGGTAAAAGGACTTTCAATAATAAGCCTTACAAAAGTGAAATTAAGAAATCTGTCAACATGCAATGTTCACAAATATAAAGGTAGGCTAAAATATCTGCTGAACATAAAATCTACAACATGAATAATTTCCCTTTTAAAAAATTCCCTGTTTTTATAATGTGTGAACTGGTAAATGGCTAAACACCTTCAAGAAGCAAATGAAACATAATGCTGCGATACACTCCAGTGCAAACCTCTATATGCTACTCTCCATGCAGCCTCAATTCCCTCCCAATGGAATTTGACACATGACGACAACCTGCCATGATTTAATCTACTGCCATATGCCAAGTAATTTTGCATTCACTGTATTGCACCCATCCTGGTAAACAAGTTTAGAGAGACAATGGTAGCTGGCAAGGTTCAGCACCAGTCAACAATGTCTGAGAACAAAAGCAGCTGGGAACACCAGTGTCAATGAGAATTGCATCACAAGTTGATAACATCTGCGATAAGTCAGCCATTCTGCTGGATGACTTAATGACACAATGGAGCCCTTGTTCAACTTGCGGCCTTGGTAGGATCACTATGCCAACCTTTTGCATCAGACTCTTAAAGTAGCTTTACAATCTGAATGACAGGACTCCTTCATAACTCCTACAGAGATAGCAGTACAGAAATTAACACAAAACCTGGAAATACTTTCTAGAGGGGTAACTGGATTAGTCTGTTGCACTAAAAACAAGAGTGTTGTGGAACATTGAGGATTAATCTATTTATCATTGCATAAACTTTTGTGAACTTCATGCATTCAATAAACTAGGTTATCATTTATGAAAGCTTATGCCTGAATAAATGTTAGTCTTTAAGGAGCCATAAAACTAATTTCTGTGGGTAGATTTTTTTTAAAACAGCAACAACATAATTCTCAGGGGATGGATGGAACATCATATAAGTAATCATCACACATTATGAACTATTGGTTATCATTTTTGCAACTTAGGTTTCTCTGTTTCTCAGAGTGACTTTCTAGCAAGTCATCCTGTTCCAATGCTCCCAGCCACAGAATGTGTCATGAAATTACCTGAGCAACATATATGAAACTGACAATTATAAATGTTTGCCATACTTTCCTAAGTTGAACAAAGCAAAATAGCATGGAATAGACAGATGGAATGGCACTGCATCACATATGAAATGTAGTGATGTTTTTCGGGGGGCGGGGAGGTCAAGTGATGACTTTAACAAGAACTCAAGTCATAATAAAGGAATGTTCTATCATTTGCTTTGAACACTATAAAATAGTAGGGCTATGCTTTTTTGCAACAAATTTAAAATGTAGTACAAATCCTTTACATTGGGATAACATACATTTATCTTTCTGTAATCTGTAGTACTTAGAATGGTGTTTATAGTCAGGATCTGTGTTGGATCCTGTTGAAACATAAATCATATGCAGAGCAGGATAAATCAGGGCAGACACATCCGAATGCTGATCTAATTTTGGATTTCCATGAAATTCTATTCCTGACTTCTTCTCTTTCAGAACTGGACTGTATTCCAAGGGGGTACAGCAGTTGTTTTCATATACAGAGACAGAAGTGGGAATAGAGAGCTCAGATAATATGTAGAAAAGGTAAGTATAGGATTCAGTAATAGACAGATCTGCCCTCAAATCCTTATATTTGAGCCACTATTGGTTGCATCAATCACAGCATTTTGGGGATTGAGGGAGAACTTTTATTCAACTGTTCACTCCATCTCATTGTCTTTCAGTCTCTACCCTTAAATAGTTGTGTGACAGTATTTTGTGAGCTATGCTATCTAGCTAACTTGGCCTAGTAACCAGTAACATCCCTTTTTATATACCCACCTTGATTTCCAATAATCCAATAATTTAGAAATGACCAACATCATGTTTTACAAACATCCTTTCCTTTGCATAAAACCTTCTCAAGATAACTATTTGAAATTTTGCGAGAAAGCTCCCAAGTCTAGGGTTATCATCCCATTTTGACTTAGGAGTACTTTACAAAAATGTCAGCTTCTAAAGGAATGTAATTCCCCACCCCCACCCCTTCTCTAAGAAATGAGGCATGCTTTCTCCCCAACATAAAGTTCTAACTTGGGTATATACAGTAGTACATTCCATTCTGGTGAGGAACAACAAAAGAAGTAACAGCTATTTCTGGGCTTTTTGTCATAGTAGACTCTGGGAGAATGGAGCTCAATTTTTCTGAACCTTGCTCTAGTTCCAGACATCAAAACAAACTGGCCTATATTTGGAGTACAGTACAATTTACTGAGCTTCTGAATTACATCAGATAGTCTCAATACATCAATTTTTGAAGGGAAAATCAGTTGATATTCTAATTCTTAGATAAATCTTGTTTTGGAACAGGCTTTATTATAGATTTGCCAGGATAGCCACCCTGCCCTATGATATGTGGGTGTGGGTGGGGGTACAAAATTTATATGAATTCCCAATTGAAGGATTGAAAGGCACATTGCTGCTTTCTGTCATTCAGTGATTGTACAGTCATATGCCCATGGAAACAACAAGGTTCTTCAGCCTTGAGGGGAAAAGAAATGTTTACAGAATGTTCCTTTTGTTTTCCTGTGGTTTCCTTCTTCCCTCCATGGTTTTAAATTAGTCACAGAATGATATGTGAAAGGGGTATCAATGGTCAGGTATTTGAGAGGCTTACAGAACCTACAAATCAGATCCAACCTCTTCTCTTCTCTTCTCTTTTCTCTTTTCTCCTCTCCTCTCCTCTCTTCTTCCCTTCCCTTCCCTTCCCTTCCCTTCCCTTCCCTTCCCTTCCCTTCCCTTCCCTTCCCTTCTCCTACATTTCCCATTCTCTTCCAGGCATGTTCCAGTGGAATACGGGAAGGTTTCATCACTCTTGAGGTTTCCACTCTTGTCTCCAAAGCCTGGTGTACTTCGAACTGGAGTGTATATAACAAAAGGGAGCTCAGGCTTTCCTCAAACTATCTCAGGATCTCCTGAGCGCCCTTTCCCCATAAATTACAAATATGAGAAAATGTTCCCCAAAGCCCCTCAAAGAAAGTCAGAAGGTTTACTATGTTACCAGTCTTTTTCCACTGCCCTTGCCTATGAACAAAGCCATCCCAATAGGTCTAGACCCAAGTTAGCTCCCAAATATTCCCACTCTCCTTTCCCTCTTTTTAAAAGTAGTGGAGGATCAACAAAAGAAAGGGGGAAAAGACTCCCTTTTGCCTCTGTCTCCCTCTCCCACCCCTCCATTGCCCCAAATATGTAGCAACCATGGTATCTCATGGGGAGGGGATAACGATGCAGGATCTCCCTTCCCATGGGATACTATGACTTGTTATGTCATTATCATCAAATGCTTTATTGATATTGCAACTGATGTGCAAACTTTTATATTTTCCTTACAGTTTCATTGGCCTTTAAAGAAAAAGAATCCTTACCATTGCTTCATACGAGCAAGATGAAACTGCAAAGAACAGTTCTGAGAAGCACTGCCTAGAAGAATGAATGGCAAACCAGGTGACAATACTGTCAGACTGCTACAAAGAATCTGCAGGTAAACATTTCTACGCCCATACTGTTGTTCAGAAGCCATCTGCTTGCAATGAAAAATAGGTGGTGAACAAAACCTACTTAAAGAAAAATGCCAATAAAGTTATGCCAACACCTTAAACAAAACCAAAAACCAGAATTCATGCAGTTCCAAGTATCTGATTAAACCCAAATCATTCTTGGAAAATCAGTCAATTGCTGCAATAAGCTGAGAGCACAGGACCATTTACCTGGCATACATGTACAAACAGCTCATGCTTGGGAACAAAGAAAAAGCACGTTTCTATATTTTAGCCTTCCAAGGCTGCTGCTTACTTCCTTCTGTTACCACTGTTATCACTGACTCTAGAAATAAATATCAAATCAACATAGGAAAAAGGTCAAGTCAGTCTTGGGTGGAATGCCACATAAGATTGAAAGCCATTAATCAGGTCTTCCAGTAGAATATTAAAGAGCTTCTCTGAAAGTGAAATGCATTCCACAAGCATCTTCATAAAATGCTTTCTCCTTTTCTTTCATAAGACTTTCCCTGATGCACACCAAGGTAAATGTACCTGGTAGTGTAGAAAACTTCTGCACCATTTTTGTTGATTAAATAGGTTTTTTTGCCCTGATAAGAGATATCATTATATAGCTAATCCAATCTGACTACATGAAGGTTGTGCCAAGGCCTTATATTTGTAAGTACTATCAACATGTAGGAAAGAAACATTAAAAGGGGGAGGGGGGAATCCTGACATCTTGGAGCCCACCCCACCAAAGGTAAATATGCATGTAGGAATCACTATTTCATATTACATTACAACAGCTTAATATCAACACAGAGGACCAATATTATTTTCTCATATTACAGAGGCTGCAATGCCAATAGGCCATGGCTTATCCTGGCTGAGGTAAATTTTGAAAGCAGGAGAATCAGGGGAAAATGCTCTGATTTTACTTTGTGATTACAATGGCACCAGGCACCAAGCATGGATCATGGTACATATCTGATATTTGCTGCCGCCTGAGATCCTGCAGGCATAGCTTTACAGGCAATCTGTGAGATACACATGGGGAGAAGGAAGGAAATTACAACCCTGAATTGGAGAAAGAATGGAATTGGCTGCTTACATTTCTAGGCTCATCTGGGCCATAAAATAGTTCCAGTCAGAGATGCTGCTGAAACTCATGATCCCAAGCTCAGGTAAATGGAGCGGTGGTGGGGAGAAGGACTTTGTACTGCCCACCTTCAAACAAGAGGTGGACCCTGAACTCTGGATTCTTCTCAATTTCAGAGCAAAATCTGCAGCAGAGGAAAGTTCTTGGCTCAACCTTCTCTCATTCATAAGGAAGCTTGCCAGATATCGTCAAGGGCATATCTTAATGACAAAGGCTACAAACAAACAACACAGTAGAAGTACAGGTCAGGGAGTTCCTTTACATATTTGAAGACTGGGTTCTCAATCTCATAACCTTGTATAACATTCTTCTATATTGGAAAACAATTCCAACCAGTTTTCAGACAAGTATTTGTAAGTCACTACAATAAATATAAAGCTATATGAAATTCAATGGCTAATGAGATAAAGTCAATCTGTAATAAAGATGGGAAAGTTCTCCTTCTACATACATATGGATTTACATGTCAGATGTGATTTCTTCTGCACTATATCCTAGAGCATACTTGGAACTGCATCATGAACAACGCTGTCAACACAATCTCCCACTTAAATGGCTGCTGCCTGAAAAATATGTAACTATCTCTACATCTTTCTTTATAATGTTAAAAGTACTTTTTACTTATTCATGTAGGATTCATGATAAAAGTAAGCTATCACTATGTTCTGCAGATAATAGTCCTTAATGTTATTTAATGTGTAAATCAGGACCTACAACAAAAGAATCCTCCATTATTTCATTATGAGTCTTTATGCTTTTCTCAAAATTTAAAAATTCAGGAGAATAGTTTATGATTAAAGAGGGCTGAGATTAGTTTAACTAGTTCTATTACAGTCTAGAGCAGTGTTTCTCAACCGTGGCAACTTGAAGATGTGTGGACCAACTCCCAGAATCCCCCAGCCAGCAGTCTGGCTGGGGAATTCTGGGAGCTGAAGTCCACACATCTTCAAACTGCCATGGTTGAGAAACACTGGTCTAGAGAAATCTGTTGTACTGCTGTCTGGGTATATCAAGGCCTCCAGAAAAAAGGGTGAGCAACTAAAGAGGCAGAGAAAGAAAAGTCCAGCTCTCCTAATTGCTGTAGCACCACCAGTTAATTAAAGCAGGGCATCTCATGGCTTCTTTTCCAAATGTTGGAAAGAGCCAAATCTAAAAACATCTGGACTGGACAGAGGAAGATGACCATCTCTAATCTGGGTAATCCCAATAGCTGTTTAGAATTCACAGAGTAGTCAGTAAAAATCACTATATTTGAATGGGATGCATAAAGCCAATATTTTTCATCAGTTTATTTATGTATTAGATTTGCATCCCATCTCTCCTGCAATGGCTCAACACAGTGTATGTAGCATTTACTGCTTCCTAATTTTCCCCACAACACAACCCTGTGAGATAAGCAGAGCTGAGAGAGAGTGGCCCAAAGTCACCCAGTGAGTTTAAACCCTAAAACAAGCGAACAAAAATCACAGGACATTTTGTCTTTCCCTGATAAGCATAATGATGACCTGCCAATACCGTTTCAAAGAGCTACTCTGATGTTAAATGACAGATATGTAGAACAGAATTTTCTAATCTTCAGATATTCTGAACAGAATCCACTTGGAACATCCCACAGTCTACCCATTCAAATCCTTTCATATCTCACGCCAGAACAATAAGCAATAGCATTTTACCTCACCACCTGGCAATTTGTTCTCAAGATAACATGTGTCAAATCTTAGATTCTAGGACTTGGCACTTAAGAGTCTGACAACATCCTGTATACATAGTACGTTATCAACTGGAAGCTGAATGAAAAGTTGGTTCTGGCTTCCCATAAAATAAGACTAAACAAGCATGACAGCTTCTGTGCATCTGGATTTAAAGGTAGGCAATTCATCTTTTAAAATGAAGGATAGCCTTTAACACTTTGTTAGGTTTTATACACATGGAATGACTTTTATTAACAGATTCTTTTCAAGTGATCAGAATTAAATCATCTAAATCAATAGGTCTTAGACAGAAACTTTAAAAAAGGAAAGTCTCCTTGACTCCTGATGACTTCAGGGATGCACTCCTGTAGTTTTCGTGACAACAATATCAAAGTGCTTTGTCACTGTCTTCTTTTAGAGTGTTTTTTCAACTTCTTGGTCTAGCCTACAGCCTCGGCATCCCCTGGTAGTCTCCCATCCGAGTGCTCAGCATTTGCTGAGACTTCTCTCTCCCATTTATTTATTTAATCACATTTGTATAGCCACCCATGTCACATTGTGATTCTCTTTTCACACATCTGTGTAGGAACCTTCAAACCAGACTGGACTGTCAGTGATTCAGGAAAATTTCTGTAAGTAGAACCTCCTCCAAGATATTGGGCAGGCCACAAAGAGTTTGAACCTCATAATCAACTTTTTAACGTAATTCTTTCCTAACCCGTCCTTCACTATTACCACAATACAGAAACATTGATATTATGGCCTCTATTGGCCTCTTGGATTTTTTAGCCTTTTTATCTCTGTAAGTGTGGTTTTTTATAACTTTTAATCATGTATTTCTGAGTTTAATTTGTTGTAAGCCACCCAGAGTCCCCCATTGTGGGGAGATGGGCGGGGACAAGTCTATTAAATAAAATAAATAAATAAATAAATAAATAAATAAATTTATCAGATGAAGCAGCTAGAAAACTTCAGATTCAGAAAACTTAAATTCACACGTATTTTAACTGTGTCTAACTAGTCCTGGGAGTTGGAGGAATGGCATATAAATATAGCAATAATTAGTAGTAAGAGTAGTAGTAATAAAATGCACAATAAGTATGCATATCCACTTTCCCAAACAGGCACCCTCTTGATGGGTAAACTACAGCTTCCATCTTCCCCTTGTTATCTGGATCACATCAAGTTGGGGAAATACAACTCCATTCTGATAGACCACAATTCTTTGCTCATGGTACATTATGTGGCAAATTGAGGTTAGCATTTACTTAATGTGTGAAACAGGTAGAAACTGAGTGAAACCAGAGACATTTCCTTCACTCTGTTCATTTTGGAGCAAATCACATTTACTAAAAGCAACCATCATTCTGTCATTGTGCCTTCTGGTCTCTACCTATCCTCAACTATGTTTTTCTTCTATTAGATGACAGCATGGTACATCTCAATAGGAGAAGAGACTAGTGTGTGGGTTAGATCAGCCCCTCCTGGGAGCAGGGTTTCTTTTTTGTTCTGACGCAAACGGTGTCAGCTTTTTCTCACTGTTTTCTAAAAGTAAAACCTTCAGAGATCACCTCTATGTGAAATCTTGGCAAACATCTCTCCAACCAAGAAACACCTATTAGAAAAGGGAATGAAGAGAGGTTTCAACGCTCTACATTCGTCCCCATCTTCTCCAGCACACTTGACCTATTTAAAGGTAGTTTTAAGTTGTCAAGGATACAAGCTCAGCTCATTGGAGGTTCATCCATTGTTTTTATTGCAAAGCCTAATTCATGTTGAGAGCCTGTAATCCTTTGAGCAGTTCAGCTCTTCTGACAGCTCTTGTACAAATCCTTTTCAACACCTTAAGAGCTCAGAAAAGCTGCCTGCCCGTGGAAATAAGCAGCTGCAAAACAAACAGCTCTTCTGCCCCAAGCCACCTTGGCTTCACCATTTGCCTATGTAAATAATTTGGTCTGCCCGTTTTCAAATGGGGAATCCACAGTCATGGTCAGTCCCATAAGCCACAACAGTTAAACACCTCAGAGGGCCTTGGAATGATAATAAGCAATCTAAAATGAAAGGTTTATCCAAGATCAGGAATTAAAAATGAAAAATGTGGCAGTCTGGTTTAATTAAATCCAGTTTTCTACTCAAAGATGATGGATAGCGCATAGACAAGTTCCCTCGAGGAAAGATTGATGAGAATCTTGAAAGTGACAGCAATGTTAAAGCTAACAGAATTTGTCAGTATGAGGAAAGGTAAACAGGAGGTGACACCAGCCCAAAACATTTTGCTGCATGAAACAAAACACACCAAACCAAGAATAATGTGTACAAAATCAGCCAAAAGATTTGAAATGTGAAGTTAAAAACTTCCCGCTACAAAAAAATGAAAGGAGCTTCTGTAGTAAAAGCATAGATTCCTTCCCTTTAAAAGAGTGGGAAGCATGGCTACCACTGCAAAAAATAAAGTCTGCTTCTAATCAAGCACAACCCATGGTGGACATACAGACACATCCTTGCAGTTTTCTCAGCAACAGAAAATCAGGGATTGCCTTCTTTGGGGATGTTTTTCCCCATCTAGCCTACAGCCCTGAGATTTTTGGTGGTCCCCCATCCAAGAACTAATCAATCCAATGCTGCTTAACTTCAAAGCCCATACAAGGGTGGACAGGGGCTACTACCTGCCGAGGCTACATTTGTTGGAAAATAAGGGGAAAAAGTAGCATTAATATAATGCCCTTAAAATACCAAAAACAATTTTTTAAAAGAATAAAAACAATACAAATTTTGAAAGAGAAAAAGAAAATAAAGAGAAGTAATAAGTAAGTGAAAAAAGTACAAAGAAGGAGGGGAGGGGAGGGGAGAGGAGAGGAGGGGAGAGGAGCGGAGAGGAAAGGACAAGGCAAAGTTACAAAGAAGTGGCTTCCGGGCTTCTGAACAGCAGTTACAAGTACATTTATATTTTACCCTCTCTCTCTAAAGTTACCACATAATTTCCTTCTTTCCATTGTCTACCATTTGCAATTATCAAATCCATAAATCACAGGTTCATTTTTTCCTTTTTTCAGCAAAAAGTCCATAAGAGATTTCCAGTATATAAAAACAATCTTTCATAACTCTTTTTTAATTGTCTATCCATTAGTCCCCAAAAGAAGAGTTCTGGTTTCAGCTGAATATTAATTTTTAAAATTATTTGTATCACTGTGTACATTTGAACCCAACATTTTCTGGCTTTTTTACAAGTCGACCAGGCATGATAAAATGACCCTTCATGTTTTCCATATTTCCAACATAAATTTGAGGTACCTTTATACATTCTAGCTAATTTTTCTGGAATCATCTACCAACAGTACATCACTTTATAAAAGTGCTATTTTAAATGATAACATAATGTACATTTCAGTCCTTTCAGCCACATATTTTCCCACTGTTCCATCAGTATATTATGTCCAAAGTTCTTAGCCCATTTTATCATATATTCTTTCACTTGTTCTTCTTCCATTTCAAATTCCAAAAGTTTATACGTTTTAGCAATTACATGCTCACCTTTTGTACATAGTTCAGTTTCAAATTCTGTCTTATGCTGTTCAGTTCCAAATGTCCTGTTATCTACCTTAAATCTTTCTCTTAACTGTGCATACAAAAACCATTGAAAATTAAATCCCTCTGCAGTCATTTGATCTCTTGATTTCATCTTATATTCTCCATGCTCTTGTTGTAACAACTCTTGATAGGTTAACCATCCCTCTTTGCCTGCTGTTTCTTTTTTTATAAAATCCTGTGCCATAGAGGCATTTTCAGGCGCAATGTGGGTTTATATCTATTCCATATTCTCAATATGACACCTCTGACATAGTGATTTTTAAAATTTACATTAACCTTAACTTTATTGTACTACAGAAAACTATGCCATCCAAATCTCAGGTCATGCTCTTCTAGTTCTAAAATTTTCTTATTTCTCAGCAAAACCTACTCTTTCATCCAAACTAAGCAGCAGGCTGCAAAATAAGATTTCAAATCAGGCAGTCCCAATCCTCCTTGTTCCTTTGCATCTTGGAGGATTTTTTATTTAACCCTTGGCTTTTTCCCTTGCCATACAAACCTAGATATATCTTTCTGCCATTGCTTAAATAGTACATCAGTTATCAAAATAGCTATTGCTTGAAACAAAAACATCATTCTAGGCAATACATTCATTTTTATCACAGAAATTCTCCCCAACAATGACAACTGTAATTTCTCCCATCTTACCATATCCTTCTTAATTCCATTCCATGCTTAACATAATTGTTTTGAAATAACATACAATTCATATTAGTCATAGTAATATCCAACTATTTCATTTTCTTCCCAATCTTAAAACCATTTTTCCATCAATTCTTTTTGCTCTTCCCTCCTCATGTTTTTTGTTAACATCTTCGTTTTCTCATTATTAATTTTAAGTCCAGCTAACACACCAAAATCCTTTAATTTTTCCGTTAATATTTCTATTCCTTCCAAAGGATTTTCCAGAATTATCACCAAATCATCAGCAAACACCTGTAATTTGTTTCCCTTTTAATCCTCACTCCAGCATTTCTTTTGTCTTATGTCTCTATTCAATACTTCCAGAGCTAAGATGGATAACAATGGTGACAAGTGGCATCCTTGTCTTGTCCCTGTGTTTCACAAGGCTTGGTCAGTTCCCCATTCACAATTATTTGTGCCATTCATGAAGTATATATTGATTTTACCCACGTAAAGTTAATATCTTCCAAAATTTTAAACAAGAATGTCCGGTTCAAATTATCAAAGGCTTTTTCTGCACCTAGAAAGAACAATGCAGTTTGTTTTTCATTATGTTGTTCTAAGTATTCCAAAATATCCAATATGTTTCTAATATTATCTCTCAACTATTTTTTGGGGTAAAATCTCACATTGATCTTCATGACTAAAGTCTATTTTCATCCTCTCAGCTAAAATCATTGTAAATAATTTATCGTCATTATTCAATAATGATATTGGGTGGTAATTTTTTGGTGAAGTTAAAACTTGATCTTCTTTAAGTATTCATGCTATATTAGCCTCTATCCAACTGTCTGGTATCTTTCTAGTCTGTAAAATAGGGAAAGTGCCTGGACCAGATGATTAACCAGCCTCTTATTATAAACATTTTGAAGATGAATTATTACAACTGTTGCCTTTTTACGGCTTTGCAAACTTCCCTTATTGTTACAGGGAAGTTCCCTTATTGTTTCTGTTTTTCTATGATCTTTGGTAAGTTTTGTTTCTTTAAATATTCATCAACCTTTGCCAGGGAAACTTCTTTTCCTTTATATAATTTAGAATAATATTGATGGAAAAAAAATTGCATCTTTGAATTATCTGTTATTATGGTGTTTCCATCTTGTAATTTTAATATCATTTTTTCCCTCTTTTTCTTTCCTCAATTTATATGCCAACCATTCTTTTGTTTTGCGTAGTTCATTTTTACTTCTAAAATACCAAATATTTCTATCTGAACTTACAGTGTTGATCTTTCAGTCTGATCTCACAAAACTGGAGGCAAAAAGCACTCCACTTTTTTAATTAAATGCTGTGCAGGATGAGAGAAAATACTGATGTTTGTGTCATAGCTGAAAAGATCACACCTTCAGAGAGAGTGATAATTTCCTTTCCTTTCAACCCATACACGTACAAGGAAGGAAGGAAGGAAGGAAGGAAGGATTTTTCCTCCAATGATGGCATTCCCTTCAGCTACCAATTTCTAGTTTTCTTCCAGGTTATTAAATAATCTGCAAGATCTCCTCTGAGACTTTTAAATATAAACACAAATCCATTTAAACTCACCAGCCCAGTTCCTATTTGTACAGGAACCCTAATTGCTCAAATTAAAGGATGAAATGAATATTTGGCCTTCTTTTATTCTGCTATTACTGAAACATCAGCAGTGTAACTGATTCTTTGGCAAATGCTATTTGCCCTCTGATACTTAGCACATTTACTAGGAAATTATATCCTATTGATGTCAACATCTATTACTTCCAGGGTCTCACACAGTATATCTTTCATTCTGGTGGTTTAAATATAGATCAACCTATGGAAGGGGGGAAATGGAAGATACATATCATACCAGCAATAAGATAAATTACCAACAAAGCAATAAAATAAAATAAAAGTACACCAACAGACAAAACAATCCAGCTACATTTCTAATAGCAAATAAAATATATTTTATTTAATTGTGAGAGTAGACAAAATGCTGTGATTGTTTCTTAAGCTCAAAATTGTTGAGTTCTAGCTGAAGGGAACCAAGGAAAGGTATTCTAGAGAACGGAAGTCTCTTTAATTATTGGGTTCTTCAGTCCCCAGAAGAACACAATCTCTACCCTTCTCCACCAGAGCTGTTCCAAAACTTATTTCTGAATTATAATTTTTAATGTGCCAGAAGTAACAAATTGTTTGGGAAGAAACATCCTAATGATATATACTTTGATTAATTTAGTTTTAATAAAAATGAAATTGTTACATTTAATTGTGCTGGCCCCTCCTACAATCCCCTCCTTTCCTGGACCAACAGGCCCTGCTCACAGTCACCCATGCCCTAGTCACCTCCCATTTTGACTACTGTAATGTGCTCTGCATGGGCTGCCCCTGAAGAGTATCCAGAAGCTTCAGTTGGTTCAAAATGTGTGGCAGCCTGCATGGTTTTGTGCAAGTTTAGATTTACACGTGTCACCTCTCTTGCAGGAGCTGCATTGGTTGCGGATTTGCTTCCAGGTCCAATTCAAGGTGCTGGTTACCACCTTTAAAACCTTACATGGCTTGGGGCCAGATTATTTGAAGGACCACCTTTTCCCAGTTACATCTACCTGACCCACCAGATCAGGAAAGCAGGGTATGTTACAGGTCCCCCCATTAAGGTGGGACCAAGAAAAAGGGCCTTCTCCGTGATGGCTCCCTCCCTATGGAACATCATACCACTGGAGACAAGACTGGCCCTCACCTTGATACTCTTCTGAAAGGCCCTGAAGACATGGTTTTGCCAGCAGGCTCTGTATCAACCTGGGGATCCCAGGTTGATACAGAGCTCATCAAATGCCTAGTCTAAATGTGTTGTTGTCACCAGGGAGGTGGAGGGTGTAGTGGGTTTTGTATTTGGGGTCTGATTTCTGTAAGTTACCCAGAGTCACTATGTATGAGTTGGGCGGCCATATAAATTTGTTTTATAAATAAACAAAACAAATTTACACAGCAGCCCCTAATACCAAGGGGCCAAGGGCATTCCTTACTCCAAAAAGGCTATAGACCCATGATATAATTTGTCTTAATAAATGGGGAAATTTAAAGTTTTTATGCCTTGTTTTACTTTAGTGTTCAGCTCAGGATGGCAGAACACCAGGTCTGCGTGGATCAATCTCAACCCCATCTTTTCAATGCGATGAGCAGCAGCTGTGGATTCAAGACTTTGTCTATTGCAGCACGGATCTCTTCTTCCTATCTTTCAAACTTTTGTTTTTCTCCAGACGCCTTTCTGAGGCTAGATTCCATTTAATTTCTTGTTTATTCATGGCATCTTTTTCCTATAGTTTAGCTAAAAAAAAGTTTCCCATGTTGGCTTATTCTCAGGCTTATAATCTAAAAGGAATGAGACAAGATAAAAATGATAGGAAGGGAGGAGGAAAAGTGTTTATTTTACTAAAACACAGACTTGATGAATTATGCTTCTGAAAGTTTTGGGGTCAAAGTTCTTGTTTAAAAACTGTTGTAGTTAACAAGGTTGGTATAACTGGCTGTAAGGACACACACGTCTTCTCCAAGTATAGAACAATGTGATTGCACTCAATCCTTCTCAACCACAATTATATACTATCCCTCGATTTAGATGTTGTGGAAGGTAATGTAAGATTACCGGCTACTATAGGTTTGCCTCTCTAAAATACATAAAATGGAATTTATTGCTGATAAAAAGAGATCTGCTCTAGCTAGAATGTTGAAATGTCTGAACAGTCCACCAAACCATGTTTTTCTTTTGAAAACAATTGGAAAATAATGGGCAGCTGATGCAACTTCCTTTATTTTCTTCCTTGAGAGCTGGAAGGATTTGTTTGAGATCTGGCACATAGATAAAGACTACATGCTGAGTGAAGTGGATGAGTGCAAAAACCAATAACTATAACAATATCAGAAGAACCCTGCTTGATCAGATTTAGGGTTTATCTAGTAACCATTCTTTTTCTATATTAGCCAGTCACTGCCAATGAGAATCTTACAAACAGGACACAATAATTTCAAATATGCCTGGCTATATTGTATATCCATTTTGAGCCTAAACAGCATCATGCAAAAACCCACAAAATTAGTGAGTTGATACTATGTCCTAGAAAATATGAAGGAAGCTGTATTTGATTCACTTATCATAATTCACAAAATTCTTTACAAACCCCAGATTCCTTATATGACTAAAGCAATTTTGCATCAAGACATTTCTCAACAGGATTCCAAACCACCACTACTACTGCCACCCCCTGTAGGCAGCTTGCACAGGTATGGAAGGTAAGAAAGATACTATAATGTCATTGTTTTGATTATTTCATGGATTCACATTGTTTTATTGTATTCAATTATAGGTAGTCTTCAACTTATGACCATTCGTTTAACAACCATTCAAAGTTACAACGGTGCTGAAAAAAGTGACTTACGACCAGCCCTTGCATTTATGACCATTGCAGCATCCCTGCGGTCACGTGATCAAAATTTGGGCATTTGGCAATTGGCATGTATTTACAACAGTTGCAGCATCCTGAAGTCATGTGATTGCCATTTGCAACCTTCCCAGGGGGCTTCCAACAAGCAAAATCAATGGGGAAGCCGGATTCACTTAATGACTGCATAATTCGCTTAATAACAGCAGTGATTCGTTTAATGACTGCAGCAAAAAGGTCATGAAATTTAGGGTAACTCACTTAACAACCACATCGCTTAGCAACAGAAGTGCCAGTCCTAATTGTGATCATAAGTCGAGGACTACCTATATCACAAACAGCAAAATCTAAGGCTAACTTTCCCAATCTGGTGTCCTCCAAGTGTGCTGGAGACTACAACTTCGCCAGTTCTAGGTCTATGTGGATAACACCAACTGGAAATTCCTGGATCAGTAGTCCCAATACACCTGGAGAGAACCAAGTTAGAGAATACAGTTGTTTGTTTTATAAAGCAGCATTTTGCAGAGCAAATATTTCTTGCAAAATAATCAAAAGTTCTGTCATGTGAACTCCTTTGGTTTGGGGCTTTCATATCCAAATAAAGCCCCTTATGGCTTGGGACCTCATTACATCTGGGCCCATCTCTTAAGGTAGAATCTAATCACCCCACATGATCTAGTAGGGTGAGGATCCTCCAGCTACCTACTTTGAAAGAGATTGGGGCACTGGGACTCAGGGAATGACATTCTTAGTAGCAGCCCCCTCTCTTTGGAAGAGCTTGTTCCAAGATCAGCTGTGCCTCTTCCCTAACAGCATTTTGTAAAATAATAAAAACATTCCTCTTCAGAAAAGCCTTGAGATCTGACTGGCAGTAGCAGCATTTTTAGTAATTTTATGAATAGTATTAATTGGTTTTAATAGTTCGGTTTTATGAATATTGTTGTGTTTTATTATTCTTGGAAACTCCAAATGAATGACAGCTTATATAAATTGGGGTTCTCCAGTGAGATGCTGATGCACCTGGGACAAGATCAAGCAATGGTAGCTCTTAAACAAGGAATTCTTGATGTGGATTTATAAACAGAATATAGCAAATGTCATTTAGAGCTCAATTGAGGCAGAGCAGATTCCTTCTTAAACCACCATAATATCTAGTCCAACTTAAAAATAACAAACTTTGAAGAGCCTTTTGCAATTTAACAACTTACCATCAGCAGTTTTGGAGGGTAAAAACCACAACCCCCCAGTGCTGAAATGCTTTGTCCCTGCAAGAATGGGAGCACTGAATCACAGGATCATGTCCTGCTGTACTGCCATTTTTACCAAGACATCCGCAGTGAGTTACTAACACCGCTAAGCCCATTTCCAATTCAGACAGAAGAATTCTACGTACAGCTTCTTTAGGCAGAAAAGATCCCAAGATAACTCTTGCAATTGTGAAGTCTGTATTTGTAGCCTGTAGAATTTGCACACTGTTGACAGCAAAGTAGGCTATGCATAACTACAGGCCTTCTTATTATGGATATTAAATTTGTAATTTGTACTATATACAGTATCTTTCTTTCTTTTGAAGTCTGGGTCAATGATCTGCAATAAAGTTTGATGGACTGACATTATCTGAAGCAGAAGGCAGGCCACTGTTTGATGCGATACCTGCTTTACAACACAATAGCTGGCACTGGCAGCCTGGAGACATCGTGGGGGGGAGGGGAAGTGACTCAGGTTCATTAACTACCACCTTGGGGAAACTGATACTACCTTTAAATTATTGTGAAGAATTAATCCAGAATTTCCCGCAGCTAGATAATAATCAACTCAAAGCCCATTGAGTACACTGTCTTGCACATGAATAAAATCATGCAGGAACATGCTTATTTTTAGCCTTGTAAATGATAGTCTAGTGCTGTCAACAAGCAAAAAGCAGCTCTCATGGGGGTGTTTGTAAACTGGTCAACGGAAAGCCATGTAATGGAATTGTATTAACTATCTTTGCAGCTATTTAAAAGGCACAGGTCAACATCCATGGTTAGAAACTGTTCTAGTGTAGGAATGGATTCTTTTGCTTCCTAACCCCCCATGAAAAATGCCCCATTCTGGGGAGCCACAGGGGTATCATGGCCCCCACCTTAGCATGCAAAATAAAACTAACTTTGTTAGCTCCATTTCCTCCAGCCTGCTCTGGAAGCCACCAAAAAGGTGCTGGAAGCTACACTTGGATCCTGGGACGGGGGATGCATGCCTCACACCCTGTCCTTCCAACTCCATCCAGTGTGGACAAACTGCTGGATTCAGACCGTTCTTTTATAACACAATAAGATTAAACCCGTTTATTACTGTTGGACAGACCCCAGCTTTCCAAATGGAAGTAATATTTCCTGTAAACAGTTGCAAATCAGCCCTTATTGTAGCTGAGGGATCAGCAACTTTTTGTATGTATGCAATCAGCTTTTTGTTAGGAGTCTTTTTTAGCTTGTTGTTTGTCTGGTTATGATGAATAATTCAAAGTTCATTATCAGATGTGACCTTTTATTCTCCCAAAGAAAAACTCTGCTACAGGTATGTGCTAAATATAAAATAAATCAAGTCAATTACTATCTGAGGGTTAGGATTTTTTTCTTTCTGAAACAAACAAAACAAATAGGCCTTAGTTTATCTCCCCAAGCTAGACACATTATCTCGACAAGCCTCGAACATGGATAATCAACATCGAGTTTGTAAATCCAGGGGAATATTCTGCTAGACTATACTTAATTGTTTACAATAAAACAATCTGTCTCAGACAATAATAGTAACTGATTTGCTCAATCTTATATTAAGGGGTTGAAATTCAAGGTATGTTTTCTTTCTATGCCCAGCAGAAGTTATTCCATGAATTACTGTGATCCACTAAAGGCCCCTGTTAATAGAATACTGGGGGGTCCCCCTTCCTGTTCCACTTCCCAAAGGGTTCCCCATTGATATGCACTGAATTTTTGCAAGGGGAAGAGAAGGCAAAGGAGAACTGCAAAAGTTGGCTCCTCTCCTCACCTTTTTTCATTAGCATCTAAGTACAACGAGCCCCTTTTCCTTGAGAGAAAATCTATCTGGATAGATATCTGAAGACAGATCTCCTCCTCCTCCTCCTTTTCCCTAAATGGAACTGATGAGGGGAAAAATTATCTTTCCTCTCTTCCATTTGAGGTCTCTGAGAGGGGTCCTTTCGATCTCTTCCTCATTGATTTATAACTAGAAGTTATGCATTTATTGACCTGGTTTATAGAAAGAGAGAGGGGGACATGTTCCACAGCTTTTTATTTATAGACAGCTTGGACCCTGTTTTCTGTTGAAGGTAAAGTTCTGTCCAGGATAATCTATAAGGAGTTGAAGTCAACCATTAGCAGAAACCTGCCTCCTCTCACCTCCTTCAAGACTCCCTTCTCTCTTTTTCTCACTCCTTCTCTCCATTCTCACCAGGTCACTAGGGGAAGGATTACTCTTAGTTAATGTCTGATCTTGAGTATTTGCAGAAGAGATTTGATCTTAGCCTCAGAACCACATAAAACAAGCCTCAGGCACAGATCTTTTCTCCTCCACATTCTTTGCCTTACAATTTCAAAACTAACTTCCCATCTTGGAAACCACAACCTTGTCAAAAGGACACTAATAGACAGCCAAGACTGTGTAGATGTGGCTTGAAACAGGCCATCATTTTTCAAGAAAATATCCTGAGTAAACAGTTTGCTATATGCTGGGACAATGATTCCTGATGCTCAGTGGAAATCACCAGATTCTGACATTTTCTACATTCTAGAAAGTAGCTAGACTGATTAATGATTTACTAAACTTGATTTAAGTCTGAATGAGGAGATACTGTCCACCAAATGCAAATCGTCACAACTGCCACATGAGGACTACTTCATTAGCTTCAGGGCTGCAACACTGAAGCCTTTTCATTCACTGATTCAAAAATCTCTAATAAGTTGAAAATGAATAGTGTGGTAGGCCATGAAGTATAAAGGCATTGAATAAAACAGAGCTACTTGCAAAGCAGAGCTGTGAAAGACAGCCATTTCACTTTGATGACTTAGCTGGGAGCATTTTTCATTAATCAGAACATCAATATTTGGTTTTATTACTGAGCTGATATGTAATGTTTTTTCAAGATCATATCTAAGAGGCTATAATCTAGGAATTTCAACCTACTGAGAACTGCCAAAATCCTGCTTTTCTATTTCTTCTCTCTCTTTGCTGAGCAGAGAGATCTTTCTTTCCGTTTACTTGTTTGCTTTCCTCCTTCTTCCTAGCACAATCTTTCTTGCCTTCATCTAGAAGAGATCTCTTGCTTGCTGTCTTTCTCATGGACAGACCCTTGTGCAGAGTGGCCACACGCAGCCCTCCTCCTGGGCCACCACCTCCTTCCCTCATCCTGGCCTGCCTTTCCTAGCAAGCCTGGTGCCCAGAAAACTGTGGAAGATAGGAGGCACTGTTCTGTCCCGTTACCAGGAGATGCAGAAGTTTAGCTGACATGAGCACTTGTGCTGCTTCTACCATGCTGCTCCTCTTTCCAGAACACTTTCCGTGGCCTAAAGAGTTTGTCTATATGGGGCTTAGCACCCTGGCCTTGCTGCTCAGGGTCCTCAGAACCTACAAAGTATTGTGGCAGGCCACAGGAAATGACTTGGAAGGCCACATTCAGCTCTCCTCACCCTGTTTTCTTCATTGTGACACCTGTATCCCTTTTACTGGCATTTTTGCAAGGCAACCTGGATGCTTCTTGTTCTTGGACCCCTTGTAAGCCTATCACTGTGTTGCACATTTCTGGAAATAAAATGCTACTTTGTCACTGCTGTTGTTTTTTAAAAAGAAACGTTTCAAAGTCTTGACTCAATTGTTTTAATATGCTACAAAAATATTCTACATGTCATCCTGCCTTAGAGTGAATAAATTCATTGGAGCACCTCTAAATATTTACTCTGGTAATGGGGAATATCTAGCCCACAGTATTTTCCAGTTCATGCTGCATCCTCCCTTCCACCAGCCCTACCTCCTCCCTTAACCCTTCAACTTCTATTGGCAGTTCCACCCATCTTCATCTCCTCAAAATTTATCTCACTGCTTTCTTTTTTGTATTTGGGATCTTTCTCCAAGAAATTAGGCTTGTCTTTCTTTGCAGGGATGAGAATATGGAGGCAGCGTGGGTGTGGAAAGGTATTTACAAATAGGGAAAAGTATGGAGACAGATGTACACAACGTGAAAGTGTGCAGAGGACAATGGTGGAAGAGTGCATAGACTCTTGTATGTGTTTGCAGAAATAATGGGAGAAAATGTTGTATGATGTTAAGAGATAAATGTATGCATGCCTCCCCCCTCCCTCAGCACAGGGCTCCCAAGAAGCTATCAGGGCAAGCAAGTGGCCCTTAGACTGAAAGCAGTTCCCCATCTGGAATTATTCAAACTGGCAGCTGCCTTCCCAAGAAGAGTTATTTCCTAAACGTTTCCCCCAAAATCTTTGTGGGTAGGAAATTCCAGAAATTGAGTATGATTTGAATCCAAAAGAAAGATGAATGAGGAAAACCACAGTTACAGTGCAATCTTAAGCATGCTTACTCTGAAACAAGTTCCATTAATTTCAATTGGACTTACTCCCCGCTAAATAGACATAGAAAGCATCCAATCAGGGATTTTTTTTCTTCTTCTTAGAAAGCATATTCTTCCATGGAGCTACCCTGGGTATTTAAGGGAGAAGGTCTGTGTACAAATATGATCAAAAACAAAAATGTATTTTGTATTGTCGAAGGCTTTCACGGCCGGAATACGATGGCTGGTGTGGGTCTTCCGGGCTGTGTGGCCGTGTTCTGGAAGTTTTGTTTCCTAGCGTTTCGCCAGCATCTGTGACCGGCATCTTCAGAGGGCAGGAGCACAGAGAGAACTGCTCCTGTCTGTGCTCCTGCCCTCTGAAGATGCCGGTCACAGATGCTGGCAAAACGTTAGGAAACAAAACTTCCAGAACACGGCCACACAGCCCGGAAGACCCACACCAGCCAAAAATGTATTTTCATTATAAAATCTGACTCTCACTTGGATTATAAGGAAAACATATTGCCATTGAGGCTCCACTCTCTCTAATGAATGCTAGAAAGAGTACACAAATCATCTACAAGAGCAGATTTTTTTCAGTTCTAATACAGTAGAGTAAAAACCACAAAATTGGTTACATTTTAAAGACTTGGTACTTTGACCTGTAATGAGTTACAGACTTGAGCAATAATAACCCACAATCCAATCAAGTAAATTTGTCCATATTCATCAGAGTAATTCATCTTAGTAAGAACCACGTTGAAAGAGTGGGTTGTACAAACATTTCTGTATTATCTGAAAGTGCTCCTTTTTTTTGGCAAAAGTTTTTTGGTGGGCGGAGTAAAAAAGTTCAGAAACATACCCATGGTGATAGGAATGTATTCCTTTTTCTATGGATAGTGGACTGATGCAGAATGCAATTGCCTAATAAAGTTTGCTTCTTTTTTTCTCATGCTAATTTAAATTTGGTGAGTCTATTCAGTGCTGTGATAATACCATTACATCCGAAGGGCTCTATGGCTAGAAATCATATTCCTGCTGTAATTCCAGATTGGTTGGCACAACAAATGGAAGAATCTAGCCAAAATAAATGGCTTCAAAGAGGTGGGCATTATTTTTTGAGAGCAAAAATGTAGCAGGTTATGACACACAACTTCCACGCATTTCATCTTAATAACCTTGATCAAGCTTTCTTTTCTGGAAAGGACCCCAAAGAGCAACACTCATTCAGAAGTGCCAGATAGAAGGTGTGACTGTTCTTGCGAAGAAGCAAAACATAAGAGAAACGCACTAAATAACACATTTTTCCTCAAAGAAGCTGGTTTCTAGCAATTGCAAAGCAGCCAATGTTTTTGTCAGCTTGCTTGAGGCACGGCTGCATTGCTGGCGATGGCATGAAAGCCCTGTGGGTGGCTTTAGCAACAAAGAAGATATTTGCCTAGGTATGGTAGACCTCAGAGAGAGAGTCCCTAAAGTAATTTGGTTGCACAGAGAACAGAAGCCTACTCCTTGCTATCAACTGAAGCAAAACAACTGATACAGCTTTGAACTATACCATGGTTACAACCAAGCCAATAAAGTTTTACTCGACTAAGAATTGCTTTAGTAGCGTAATACAGTGAAAAGGCTGCTCTTCATTATGCTTGTTATCTGTAAGCATATTCTTGTCATTCTGTCAATACTCTTTATTTGCTTGTTGAAAAAAAGTACTGTATCAGTATCTTACATAGCCAAAACAGATTCTTTAGAGAAGGAAAATGTTAAGTTTTACATTTACCTTCAGCACAGTGATATTCCACGCAAAACTCTCAATTGCTTTGCTGAGTTTTCTTTCTTTCAAGCCTTCCTTCGTTCCCAAGTTATGAAGTTCTTCATGGAGCTCCATCCCTAACAAAATATGTGGCACAGTAATTACAGGCAGTTATTGAGGGAAAGGACATTACAGAAGGCTGTAACTATTTACTATGATCCATGAAGTTTTACAGACAAGGTATGTATATCATGGATAAGCCATCTGGGGCTGGTAGGGACCCATGTGCCTTCAGACATCACCCTCGGTGACCAGCAGCTTCCCTGTCCTGTATGAGTTTTAAAAGCATGTTTTAATAAAACAATAATTAATATGAAACCAGCATGCTCCAAAATACCAGCAACTAGCATCATACAGTTGCAGTAATACTTCTAGGCCCCACAAATGTCCTGGAGAATGTAAGTCAGCAACCTACAAGGGTTGAAAAAAAGTAAAGGCTGCACCTCCATAACTTTAGTTTAAATGGGGATACTTTAATAAATGAAACAAGAAAATAATCCTTGGAATAAGATTTCTTGTTGCCAGTATTTACTTCTCAACATAATCACAATCATTCGCTATAAAGCTTTAAACTCAGAATACACTTTAGGAACCATGGTCAATTTAGTATAAAACACTAGACTGAAATTATAATCTATAATAAATTGAATCAGTACTGAAAATGTATTCTAATTAGAATATTGCATGAAGTGAAAATATAAACTCTATATGTAAAAACCCCAAAGTTTGGTTTTTGTGCTCTACATCAAATGTCCTTTTAAGGTATGTAGTTATTCTAGATATTGAAGCATACTCCCATAACCTGGGTAGTCATTCTTCCAATAAGAGAATCAAGCAACCTTTCCAGGAAGAAACCTAAAATATCCAGCAAACATATACAAAGCTACTTCAGTATATTTTGAAGGAATGAAAGATTTAGTAGAGTTTAATAAAAATATCACAGGTTGAAATGGGAATTCAACTTTTAAAATTTGTTTCAGGGTGGACTTGGGAACCTGAGGAGTTGGAACTTAACTTCCCCTGCCCATTCCTAGTCATCCTACTACTTGATTAACAGAGGAAGATTTTTCTTAGTGGAGCTGCCATGGCTGAAGGCCCTCAGCATGTGCTCCACTCTTCACTGCTTTTCACCTATTCATCCAACCCTCTAGCTTTCCAACCCATTCATCTACACCTCACTTTTTCCCTGTTCTCTCACTCTTGTCATTGAATGACTTTCTGCCCTTCCTTCCTTCCTTCCTTCCTTCCTTCCTTCCTTCCTTCCTTCCTTCCTTCCTCCCTCCCTCCCTCCCTCCCTCCCCTCCCCTCCCCTCCCCATCCATCCATCCATCCATCCATCCATCCATCCATCCATCCATCCATCGCTTCTTTCCTGCCTTGGACACACTGCATTGTGAATCTGCAACTCTGCCTTGCATCTTGCCTCCAGAGTCCCTCTGAACCTACTGACAGTGAAGAAAATCAAGGTGCCAGAACGGCCACAGCCTAGTCTGTAGCTCTTCTAAATATTTACCTTTTTCAGAAAATGGCAAAGACAGCTACAGTAAAAGGAAAGAGCAACTAAATAGCAAGTGCTGTGCAGGGGAAAAAACATGGGGAAACAGAGAAACTGCCCTTAGGGGCCTATACCCAAGACTTCTTCCTGGTGATGTGTCCTTTCCCAGGCTAATGGCTTTTTTATCCCCTTTATGTCCCCAAAGATGAGTGCACTGGGGAACAGCTGTAGGTGTGACATCAAGGAGATACAAAAACCAAAGAAAACGAACAAGACACTCAGTCTGCTGTTACCACATAGATGCTTTGACATAATCACATATTTTAGGCATGTGCAACAATCCAAACTGGGAAGGGAAAAGATGATTTGGAGTGCGCACATCTGTCAAGTATACCTGAAAGCAACAGCACCTTTTCCTGCACTTCAGGAAAAAGATGTCTCTGGTTTAAGGATGTTTCTAAAAAGCGCTATGCACATGTCTGTCCATGCTCTGAATCACCTCTTTCCCTTCGACTCTTAATCCTTCTGCAGCCCTAACATCTACTTGGCTTAGTCTTTTATCCTAGTCAAACAAAGACTATCACAGAAAACATGACGATTGTCCCTGAGCTTCATGAAGAGTCATAGCCTCAATTAGCAGGTCTGCCAGTTGTCTCTCACAGAAGAATAAAATAATTTATTCTATATTTACTTCTGGAAAAAATTAAAATGAACATTTTAGAACAAAATGAAAACAAACTGTAGTGCAAGCAGTTACTTTTCTCCAGCTGTATGAATGGGTATGCTAAATACTGGTTTCACTGAAATCAATTCAAGCCATAGTTATATGATCTGGGTCTTCTTTAGCTGTCACACTGATATTAATTTGGTTGCTAAAGTGTAATTAAGTCCGTTTAAGTAAGTTTTTAATAAAGTAATCAGGTTTGTTACAGAGACTTGTAAAACTTAAATTAATGAAAATCAATTTAATTAAACAGATGCTACTTTTTCATTAGAGTAATCTCTAACCAGTTATGTGATTTAAAATGCTACATTTATACACACATATAAATAGCAGAGAAGGAAAAAGGCTTTTAATTTTTTAAAGAAGGCAGTCATATTTCTTGAGTAGCATATTGCTTTGTTTCAGATGTAAATGAAACTATTTAAAAAGTTAACTTCACTGTTGACTAATTTTCCAGAACAACAATTGATGGTTCCACAAATTACACTAAGCAGAAATATAGCTTATTTGGGCTTCTCTTAGCAAAGCATTCCCCAACCTAGCACCTTCCAAGTGTGCTGGGACTACAATTCCCAGAATTCTCAAGTCTGGGAAGGCAGACTTAATGTGCTGTAATGAACCCAGCCACTATAGTTTTAATTGTTCATGATTTAGCATGTTTTGTAAACCTGACCAAGTATTCAGCAAAACATGGCTTAATGCAATCTGTTTTATTCTTATATTTTTTAATCTATCTATATTTTTATCTATACAGAATCTGATGCTACTCTTGAAAAGGGGTTTTATTTCCGCTTGTTTGATCTGAAAGGGAGTATTAATGGTAAGGGTGGGTTGTTTGAAGAATATAAACCATTGCCTAATTCCCTTCAAGTTTTAAGAATTATGTCTGACAATTATTGCACTTCACCATCTGGCTCTACAAATTACTGCACACTATCCTATACAAGATCCTGTAATGAAGTCTCACTATGTCCAGTTACTTAGGAAGTTGTAGAGGGGTGCTTAAACAACAGCCTAGTGTGCACACAGGAGTACGATACATGTCAGCGAGCCGTTAGGATATGCTCCACATTCTTCTTTTTATTACCTGCACGGGCAGAGCAATGGCTTCAGAAGCTTTAACAAATGTTGTAGTTAAATATAGTGGATTTGTTTGATGCAACAAAAAAGGATTAATATTAACCACAAGCAATTTTAAAGAAACCAATTTCAAATGATTAGTGTTAGCGACAATTCCAGATCCAGATGACACCATGATTAATTAAAACTGAAAGTTTTCTTCCTGTAATCAAAGAAGAGAGAGAGGAGGGAGAAGTCTGCAGGCCCAAGGCTTATTGTGGTTTATCTGCCACTAAGGAGTGGGCAATATATCCAAGACACCACCAGATGATGTGGAACCCCAACATTAAACAACCAGTCAAAACCACATGTGAGATCTCAAGGAGTAAGCAAGAATTATTTTTTGAAATACTAACCTTTGAAAATGTTATGCAAAACCATGGCTTTAAATGGCAGATGAACATGGCCAGGGTAATATCTTCCATTTAATACAGGTAGAAAAACAGGTAGACATTACATACATTTAGCAATCCAGGGATCATGCTGACAGAGTATTAAGCACATCCTTAAAAAAAGGTTTAGCTTTATGTGAACTGTGCATTAATTGAACAGCTGTCAAGGTAGCTTAATCAGTATTTATTATTGTGCTTCCGCTGCAGAAAAACACAATGTTTTGTCACTGGGAATGTACAATCCCACTTTTTACTCTCCTGACCTCAAGTTTCAGATAGGAGTCATTCCCAGATACCAGCAGCTGAACTTAGGAACTTCTGAGGACAAAGTATAAAAACTCTTAAACTTTTTGAGAAATTTTCCACCCCACTTCACCTCCAATTCTTTAGCTATTACCCTTGTAAGAAATAAAAAATAATTGTGGTATTTTCTGAAATCCAAGCTTTTAAAATGTAATGCCTTTGGTAGTGCAAACGTATTACGAAATGATCTGGGCTCCTTATGAGGCATAAAGTTTCTCTGACATAGGTAAACATTTACTATTATTATTGTTGGTCGCACAGTCAGCCTGTTGTTTAGACTGAATTTGGCATTTTTATCCACCTGTTGAGTCCTTCCCAAGGACCTGGGATAGGCAGATGTTGTTGTTTGATGTGTTAAAGGTATTGTTGCGGGATATAAGCTGTTCCAAGTAAAAGCTGCCTTTTGCAATTAACTGATGGTGATTTTGTCAATGCTGATGGTGTTCAAGTGGTGCTCCAGATGTTTTGAGATTACACCCAAGGCACCTGTTATTATTGGTACTATCCTTCCTTTCTTTTGCCATAGTTGCTGTATTTCTATTTGCAGGTCTTTGTATTTTGTGATCTTCTCCAGTTCTTTCTCTTCTAGTCTTCTGTCTCCAGGTATTTCAATGTCCACTATCCAGACTTTTTTGCCTTTCGTATCAATAATATTATTATTATTATTATTCACACACACACACACACACACAAAACATTAATTAAAGAGTGTTACCTGCTTTCTGGCACTGAATGATTTTGTCGTAAACAGTGTCTGCTGTTTCTACAAGAAACTTGCTCTCTTGAATCATCTGTCAGGGAAAATCAAACAAGAAAATGTCAGTTTGATCATCTCTGTCTCAACTATTTGCCGTACAATGTAACATAGCATGTCAAAAACACTGTCTTCTTTTCATTTCTGTAAAATGTTTGCCATTCAATAACCAATTAAATGAGAGCTGATGAGGGAAATACAATGAACCTTTGCTTTATGCCAAGTTGACATCATCCTGACAATTAGGAGGAAATGCAACAAGTAACAGAGGTAGGAAATGAAGGCTGGAGACAATTACATAGTTATCCATCTCTTGGGCAATTCAAAACAAGTTGTACTTCAGGTTGTGTGGGGAATGGAATCCTCCATACATCCTGAGCTTCTCAGTATGGTCCCCATATTAAGGAATCCTTCAAAGCAAATTTGGGAGGTGCTGTCGATGTCCAGCAGAGAAGAGAGAAGTCCTGTTCAGCAACTGGAAGTTCATCCACATGATGATAAATGTAGCACTGGAGTTTGTTTCATCCAAATCCATGGGATTCGAAGTAAGCCTTTGTAATATTTACAAAAGATTGCATATTAATCGGTGTTCATTTAATGTAACAAAGCCAATATCACATGAGGCTGTTTTTATCTTGCCCCCATTTTAAACAGGACATTAAAAAAAAAAAAAGAACTAGAATGTAACACCTCCAAAGAATTAAAAGCTATAAATAAACTCTCTCTGTAAATATAAACCTTCTTCCTTAGGAGGAAGGGGGGAATCTTGTAGCAGTTTGTCACTTTAAAAAATGATGCTGAATGGATGCCCAAATACTGAGGTTACTTAATAGAGGAGCATATGGCCTCCAATAACTGTTATCACAAGGAAGACAATATAAAAGTGCAATAATCAAGAGAGAGAGCAGTGTGCTGGAGGAAGCATTAATAGACACCAAGGTTTTTGCTCAGTTACATTCCAGACAAAGATTCTAGCAAGCACAAAAACAGCATATGCTCTATGGGATTTTTTAAAGTCGTTTGTTATGATATTTTTTAAAAGCGTACTTTTAAGCGGTAGGAAAATGCAGTATTTTTACAACATAACTGCAGCTTCCGTGGGAAAAATTGCAGCTCCTGCTCTTTCTTGCATATACGGAGCAGCTGAGAAACAACGGGAAACAGCATTTGTTTCTTGGCACTGAGCCCCTGAAATGTGAAGGCATAATTTCTGAGGGTCTGGGGAGCTATAAAAAAAAGGTTTTCAGAGCTCCAGTGAGCCCAGGCTACAGCCTTTATTTTCACACAGCCCGGTACAGTACAGTGTTGATCATGTTTATAACACAAGCATATGTTCTACACAATATATAATGTTGCAATAAAGAGAGAAATACGGTGATTTCAAAAAGTCAGATGAGATTTATCATTTGTCTTTATATCAGGATGATGTGTCATTTACCCACAGTGCCTATAACTGTGGGAGAAGGAGGAGATGGTATAGGCCATTTCAGGTTTCTTCTCTTGTAAAGACTGTTCTTTAATGTATTCATGCATGAATTTATTTAATTTAAAATATTTTTTTGCATCGTTCAGGAACTTTCAAGGCAGAGTATAACAATCACTTCACTGCTACAATACATTATTTCTACTTTAAAAATGTACATGCTGTCCTTTAAAACAATATTTTTCTGAAACTGCATCCAAACACTTTACTATCATAATTTAAAATGTTAAGTTAAAAATAATGGCTAAAATATACAGCATACATGCAATAGAAGCAGAGGCAGCAGATATAAATTAGTTAAGAAACCCCAATCTGCTTAAAATATTGATGTATTAATATATTAAATAAATATTACATATTAAATACATACTAGATAATCTTAAAATAAAGATGTGGCCCAGTCATTTCCAAATAATCCCCCATCAATTATAGTGATCTCAGAGAAGAAATGAAAAAGAAGGTGTGTCTTACCTACAAATATCTTCTCCCCAGTCTGGGACAAAGATTGGCCAGGGGATGGGATGATGATTAGATTTTTATCCTGCCTTCTATCTATCTATCTATCTATCTATCTATCTATCTATCTATCTATCTATCTATCTATCTGCAGTGAACATAATGTTCCTGCTGCCTATTTTCCCCACAACAACAACCCTCTGAGGTGGGATGTTGCACAACTGATTCTACAGCTTTGAGAACATTCTCATCAATACAAGTTACATTACTATCTTGGAATAAACATAATTCTGGAAACTGCAATGAAATAATAATTGTAAACAAAACAAAAACAAACCCCTAATAAAACAAATCTGACCAAAATGGTATTTTGTTAAGGGAGAAACTGGAGGACAAGTGAGAGAGCAATTATGGGCCAGATATTGTCCTACTGGGATACCCCCCCCCCCCCAAATTCTTCCCTTTCCTTAAAAAGAGCTAAATTAATTATGGGACCTTGCTGCCAGCCCCCTCCTTAGTCTACTCACTAAAGGAGATGACTGCATAGTCTGAGAAATTGGAATGCCAATGAATCCAGAGTCATTTCAGTGAAGAACCTCACATGGAAGGCAATGGAAAGATGGTGTTAAAGGAAACCCAAAGCATAAGATAAAAATATGCCAGAGTTCCATGTCTGCATATATATGTGTAGAGTTCATAAAAGGCAAAAGAACACATCCAGTCTGAAACAAAGTCTTCATTCTGAATCTAGATTCCAAAGGAAGATTTTAAAAATAGATTGTTTACAACTGACTCTCCCTCCAGGTAAATACACATATTTACTTTTCTGGGGTATAGGAAACCTGTCGTTTATACTGGCTATGTACCAAAATGCTGGACCAAAGTGTGGGTGAGGCTCTAAATGGGACCATTAAAAGATACCCCCCCAAAAATAAAAAAAAATAAAAATGAACCACTGGTCAAGCAAACTGGCCCATTCTGGATTGTCAGGATAGATGTCTTTCCAGAATACTTTTAAATCATGGAAAACAGGATGCCTCACAAGTTATTTTGTATTAACATTCATAATAAGTAAGTATAATGTTTAAAAGTAATAGACAAGAACAGAAGTGTGACTAAAGGTCAAAGTCCTTATTTTATTCATGTTTTCATTGATCTGTTCTGGTACTTTTTAAATTCTGTATTTATTTTTATTTTGTCCCAGTATGTGTTGTGTTTACTGTAAACCACGTTGAGTGTTATTCTCATTTTAACCCAACAACCATTCCAGGAGTAGTCTGGGCTAAGAGAGGGCAAGCAGCCTAAAATCACCTAGCAAACTTCCACGGCTTGAAAGTAGACTTGGACCTCTGTCTCCATGATCCCAGCTCTACAGCCCAATCACCACCCCATAGTGGTGTAGAGGGCAATTTGTATCATCGTGCATGGAGAGGTGAGGGGTTTTTGGGTGGCATGTCCATCCTAAACTCATCTTCTCACCCTGATGCTGCATTAGTTTCTTGAAGCAAAGAATTTTACAAAGCCTTCCATCAGCAACTGGACTCTATTCATTCTAACTATAGTGAGGAAATGGGGGAAGGGGGAAAATTTTAGATAGAATTGGGATGGGAACAATGAAGCCTCTACTTCCTGTCCACTATGGTCCAAACTTTTGACATGGTTCCCCCCCTCCCACCTTCTCATGTTAGCAATTTGTGAAGTTCTATTAATCAAAGATTAGGGGGTTTTTTTTACAAAAAAAGGCTGTGGTAAAATTCTCATGTAGTTTGGCACGTATTTCTCAATACAGTATATGCATTGTTAATTTTAAAAATGGCCTAGTTTATACAACTTTATAAAGAACTGTCTCTAATACCATGGATTTTGAACATTATGAGTATATGCATCTTTAAATTGTTGGCAAACTGCACTGCTAAATTCAGGGAAGTGTGAAGTTTGAATGTTAATTTTTACTTTGTATATTGCTACAAAAATGCAAAAAGTAGATAAGGTCACTTTCAAATATGACTTAAATGGGTTTCTTTCTCTCTTTTTTTATATGTGTTATGTTTCCTTGATAAATGTGGAGGCTAAGATTTTAAAAGTTACTTTGGTCCACATATTACAAGTTACTCTCCCAACTACAGTGCACAAAATGAGGCTGTATTTATATGTGGCCATCAAGCTTCTGACAAGATCAGATTTTTAATTGATGTTCTTGCTTTAACTCAAAACAGGCAAGACCCAGCAGTATAATTTCATAGGCCGTCAAGAAAGCCTTTGAACTGGCCTCTTGGCAGTTTTTGAAATGCGTTTTGATTTATTTTGGTTGTCTGCAGTGCTTTATATTTTGGATTGATGTATTTTAGTCAGCTCCTGGATCACAGGTGATTATTAATCACATGCTTTCTCATTACATTTATATTGAGTGCATATCAAGGATGCTTTCTTTTGCCTTTTCTTCTTAATTTGGTTTTAGAATCCCATGCCTGTCTAATCAGAACTTCTGAAAATATCAGAAGGATTACTCAGGGGAAGGGGGGAGAACATGAAATTTGATTATATGCCAATATTTTATAGTTATAAATAGACCAGAAGTATTTTTTCCAATATCGTTGATACATGAGTTTAGAATCCTGTCTGATTATCTATAAATTGAAATATATCCTACTTGAGGTCACTGGGTTACAGTAGCCATTTAGAAAAATCTAAGTGTTGGTGATTTATTTATCTATCATATTTCTATCCTGCTTGCTCCCTGTCAAGCCTGTCTGTGGCAGTTCAGAATATAAATTCAAAACAACATCAATAAAAAAAAAAATCACCTCTACATTCTAAAACATCAAATCTATCATTAACCTCTGTGAGTAACAATAATATGCCAATTACTGTATAAAAATTCACAGCTCCACTCTAAAATATCTGAGCAATAATCTTAACAATTTATTTTTGAGAGGAAACCTTGGGTAAAACAATAGGAATAATTGTGTCTTGAATTAACATTATCACTTATGGCATTGTCACTATATTAAGGTTTTTTTGGAATAATGGAATAATTAAGCTTTGGAATAATGAGTTTAATTACTCTATTTTATTAAATCCATAGAGGATTATTAAACAATATGAAATGATTTGCCTATGATCTTAAAGAGAGGTCCATAAAACGAAAACAAAAAAATTGGTTCATGTATACTAGATTTGTTAATCATGACATACAAGAGCATTCCATCTCTAGATAGATAGATAAGTAAACCAAAAGCCCCAGTAGCCGAAGAAGAAAAGACAGGAGTTATCTACAACATACAGTGTAAGGACTATAACAACCACTATGTAGGACAGATAGGCAGAAGGTTAGCAGAGCGCATCCATGAACACCAACTAGCAGTCAGAAGACATGATGAAAACTCCTTAATCTCACAACACATGGACAGACTGAACCATAGTTTCAGCTGGGAAACTGTCAGCATCTTAGACCAAGCTAAATCCAAAAATGCAAGAGAATTCTTGGAAGCTTGGTATTCAGACAAGGCAGCAATTAATAGACACATAGAGATAAACAACATCTACACACTATTCAAAAGAGACAATAAAAGGAAACAAAATATCAGAACATCTCCTCACCAGCAATCATCACCCAGATAAGCAGAGATTAACACCAAGATTATCACCAGACATACAATCAGGCAGTAAACACTACCCTAATCAAGGAACTACCAGAGAGGGAAAAAAAAATACCCCAACCAACACTGACAGGGCATGCCACTGTTTATAAACAGAGAGCAAACCCCACTCCATTCTAGCACTGAAGATGTTACCTAGCCAGGTAATGAAATGTTTGCAAGAAAACAACCAAGCTCAGAGAATGCCAAGAACTCCAGCATTCCATTTTTCTATTTCCAGTTTTCTCCCCCTCCCAAACTGTATTTTATATATTTATTACATACATTTAGACTACCAAACCCAACTCCCTTTTCAGTGCAGGAATCCTTATTTATTTGCAGCAATTTGTATGTCACCCACTTGTAAAAACTCTAGACAGCTCAAACCTCCCAGACTGTCTAGCTCAGAGTTTCTCAGCCTTGGCAACTTTAAGATCGGTGGACTTCAACTCCCAGAACTCTCCAGCCAACCCATGCATGGGTTGGCTGGGGAATTCTGGGAGTTGAAGTCCACCCAACTTAAAGTTGCCAAGGTTGAGAAACACTGGCCTAGCTTCTGCCTAAAGATATGCAATGAAGGGGAGCTCACAACCTCTCTGGGTAGTTGGTTCTACTGGAAAACTGCTCTTCCTTTAAGGAATTTTTCTCTAATGCTGAATTGGAACCTGCCTTCCTAAAGCTTTTGAGAAGCTACTGCTAGCTCATATTCAGTGTGCAATAAACTACTATTTCAAGATCTTTTTCCCTATTACCAGTATGACTCCCACCTTATATCCCTGGATTTGACTGAAGAACATTGCACTTGTCTTTGTTAAATTTTATTACCTTCAGCCCCTTTTCTCCAAGTGGTTCATTTTGAATTTATTTCAGTCTTCTAGAGTATTAGCTATTCCATCCAATTTTGTATTATCTGCAAACTCCATAAGCATTTCTACCACCTCTTCATCCAAAAACATAATTGAAAATACTAAAGCACAGAGGACCCAAGTCTGATCCTTGTAGTATCTTATTTGATTCCTCCCTTAAATTTGATGAGGAATGATCAATAAGCTTTTTCTGAATACTCATGTAATAGTCCTGGAATCTAGCCCACACTTAACTAGCTTGCTAATCAGCACATCATGAGGCAATGTCAGATGTTTTGCTGAAGCTAAAGTATACAAGATCTACATTACTGTGGAGTCCTTGGTGTTCTCTGATCTTAGTTGTTTACTTGCAGACATTTCATTACCCAACTAGGTAACATCATCAGTGCGAGTCAGGGTGGGGTTTGGTCCCTGTTTATATACAGTAGCTTGCCCTGCCAGTGTTGGTGGGAGTGTGGTTTTCTCCTTCCATAGTTCCTCAGTTAGGATATTGTTTTCTGCTTGATTGTTTGCCTGGTGTTAATCCCTGCTTATCTGGCTGTTGGTTGCTGGAGAGGGTGTGTTCTGGTCTTTTTGTTCCCTTACCTTTTTTTATCGTCTCTTTTGAATGATGTGTAAGTTTGGTTTATTTCTATGTGTGCATTGATGGCTGATTTGTCTGAACGATTGCAGGAATTCCCTAGCATTTTTGGATTTAGCTTGATCTAGGATGCTGACAGTTTCCCACTTAAAATTATGGTTGAGTCTGTCCATTTGTTGTGAGATTAAGGAGTTCATCATGTCTTCTGACTGCTAGTTGGCATTCATCTAGGCATCTCTCTCTTATCCATGTCCACTGTCACAATTTCTCCACTGCTTTCCGTTAGCCCTCCCCACCAACCCCCAAATTTCTCACCAACGTGAGATATAGTTTTTTGATAAAATTGTTATTAATTCTCTTACATCTGCTAACTGTTCCATTTGTATCCTAAAGGTGTAATCTCAGTGACAATTTGAATCACAGAGTCAAAGAATTGGATGTCGATGTCAAGACCAGCTATTCCAATTCCTCATTCAGTGCAAAATATAATTAAACCACCCAGAGTTTGCTTAATTATTTCCAGAAAACAGCTTAGCACCATTCAAAATAGTCTATTCCACTGAAAAAAAAAATTGCGCTGTTAAAAACTTTCTCCAAATGTTCCGTGAAAATATGCTTCCTGCAATTTCCATTTATTGGGTTTAATCTTGTTTAACCTTGTCCCTCTTCATATCTTCTGCACAACAGCATTTCAGATACTTGAAGATGCCTATCAAAGCTTCCTTAACCTTCTCTTTGGTAAGCTAAATATATCTAGCTCTTTAAAACATTTGTTGACTGGTTGTTAAAACCCTTATTAAAATGTGGTTGAGAATTGGACTTTTACTTCCCAGAAAGCTTATTTATTGCCAAGCTAACAGAAAACCTAATGGAGCATACTCCTCTTCTGTACTGTGCAAGACAGATGGAATGGCCTGCTTGCTTCTTTAGAATTCAAATATTTTTTGTAATACAAACACACAAAACTATAGACAAGCTCAAACCTGGTCATAAGCAGCTAGAACTTTCTTCTGCACATCTGTCAGAGTTCCCAATGGTTCTAGATAAGGAAAGTTGTCCTTCATGCAGAGAGCCACTGAGGGGACACTGTCACTGTTCACAAGCCGTGAAACCAAGGTCAAAATGCACTGCTTCAGACTGGTAATTGGTGGGAGGCCACAAAGTTCTTTTACAGAGAGAATTGAATTCTATTGAAAATAGAAAAAAAAAACCAGTTACTCTCACTGCAGACTATCATCACTGTGTATTTTATAGACTATTGAGACTGAGAATCAGTATTAGTTTAGGCTTAATACATTTAATATATCAAAAAATGAACATATGAATTAATATTGTTGCTACTATTACTTTTATTAAACATTATTCTACTAATGATCAAGGTCCCTTGATAGGTAAATAAAATATAAATTCAAATCTAAAACAAAAATATTAAAAACAATTACAAATATAAATTATTGTATGCACAAAGATAAAAAGATTTGGCAATACCCACAATGGAGGAATGGTTGGCGAAGATGATGGAACTTGCTGAGATGGCCAAATTGACTTGTTTGATCAGAGAAAGGACAGTATCTACATTTATTGCTGACTGGAAACCCCTTATGGAATTTTTGCGTAAAGCAGGAAAAAAAATGAACTTATGATCTACGGTTTTGACAATTAGATAGATTATAGAAAGAAGACAGTCATGATGTAATTTTAGAGAAAGAGGTAAATTTATCATTGTACTTATAACTGCTATAAGGAAGATCAGAAGTCACTTATTTGTATCATTTTTCTTTCTTTTCTATTTTTCTTTCTTTCTTGCACTTTTAGCTCTCTGATTTCTTTTTCTTTTTTCTTCCTTACTCTATATTAGTTTGTATAAGTTTCTGCCTTTGTTTTTAAAACTTTTAATAAAATTATAAATAAAAAACAAATAAAAAGTCACATCAATAAATAAAAGCCTATTTTAAGTGGCAAAATATGTTTTTACAGCCTTTTAAAAAGTGAAGAAAGAAGTCCCTGAACTCATGGAATATATCCAGAGACTTTAGGCAGCTACAGAGAAGTCTTAACTCTGAATTGCCATGAAATAAATATGTAACAATTGTAAGCAAACAACCCCCCCCCCCCCCCAAATTATCTCAGTGAGAAGAGAGGATCAAATAGAGATATATCTCAAGCAGCAAGCCATTTAGGCCTTTAAAGGTAACATCAGCACTTCATAATTCAACTAGAAACAAACTGGCACCCAGTATGCTGCTTTTTACTCAAGACATAATTTTGTCTCCCTGCTTTCTTCCACAGACCAACCTGGCTGCTGAGTTCTGTACTATCCAAATTTTCCAGAACGATAATTTTAAAAAACCCATATGGAGCATATTATAGTAGTCAAGCCACCATATACACTGCAGTTTTAAGGTCATCTTCTTTGAGGAGGCCATACTTTCTATGTATCAACCAAAGATGCTAGTTGTTGCCTTAATCAGACAAACCAAAGAGAGTTTCTGATCCAGAAGCACTACAAATTGAGTACCTGCTCATTTGGGGGGAATGTGACCTCATTCTGAACAGGGAGATTTACCATTTCCCTAACACTGGGAATTCTCACAGGGAACAATCCAGTATTATCTCAGCTATATCTGTTTGCTTGTACCTTACTTTGATTCTTATTTTGATCAGGTTGGGATACATTTACAACCTTGATGATGTTGATTTTCACTCTGTGGTTGCTAGCCCCTCGTATTCTGACATCTCTGGGCAAATGATTCAGGTAGTATCATTTAATCAGAAATGATTCTTTATGATGCACATCTGTGCGCAACTAGATACAGGAGGCCCAGATCCACACACAGCAGAGCTACCACGTTGGAAATGTGTTCCTTAGTGATACAGCTGACTTCAGGTTTAAAGAGGACATAAATAAGGTGTCTTCTTCCCTCTCCCTACAGCTGTCTTAGTGTCCCCATGTCTGGACAACAGTGCCACTGCAAGTACCAGCAGAGATAGAAGGCAACATACAGTTGGCTTCAGCTATCTTAACTTCCCCAGAATACTTTTATTTATACATTAAGATGACCGGCGCGGCTACCACATTCAGTACTGGTAAGACTTCTGGAGGCTGATACCTCATACAGGACTCACAAGATTTCAAGAATGAATTTTCAGAGAGAGATACATCAGACTGATACCAATTCATTTTATTTCCGACAACTTTGAAGAGAACTATGTCTTACCAAAAGTAACATACCCTTTTCTATGAAGTTCAAAATACTTCTGTGCGTTTCTTTTCAAACCAAAATAGCACACTTAAAAAGCCAAGTACTTTAACTTGAGGTACTCAAAATTAGAACCATAGTGTATTCAATATCCCACTGAAGCGAGAAAGAAATGGTATGCCTAGCATCTTCAGTTGGCATTTTTAGCTTTTATTTAAAGCCAGAGATTAATTTGGGCTTCAGTACTGAAGGAACAACACTCCATGGGCTCAGAATGGAGGGCAAGAGAAGGCAAATGACAAAAACATGAGTAATAAAATCATGATACACATGCCATGACTTGCATAGTTGCATCAGACACCAGGATGCAAGTAGGTAACAGCAGCATGTGTGCGATGACATCAGCATGCATGTATCATCATATTGGTGTCACTGTGGTTTGCTGCAGATGCCAATGACTGAAACCAACACAGTGAGAGAAAAACTGCTATCTGCCATCCTCTAGTGCACAGATTAAGCCCAATGTAAAATAGGGTTTTCCAAAAAAAAAAAAAAAAAAAGTGTTCTTTGCTTTGTTCTGTATTTGTGTTTCTTGCAAATGACAACAGTCCTAAACACACTGGATCTATCATTCATATTCAAGATGCTCATACATGGTATTGTATTGTAATCAGGTATTGGAAGTAATAATTCAACCCAAAGCATGGAAAAACTCTTGTTCCAAATCACATTTCAAACATGGTGCTTCTGGCTATGATGATAGAGAATTATGGGAGCTAAAGTCTAACAAGATGGGAAGTGACCAAAATTGAGAAACCTACTCTAATCATACTCTAGTCCAGGAGCAGGTCAGAGCAGCAATTTTTTTAGGTGATGTCACAAGGAAGCTGGTGAAGTCACAGGAAGGGATGGGGCTAATTTCTGACCTGTTTTTCCTGAGCTTTTAAGGGTAGGAATGGGAGCAGAAAGCTCTGGTATGCAAACTGCTCCCATTTCCATCTGTAATAATAACCTTCAACCCCTCCCCAAACAGCATAGGACTTTGACATGGTTTTAAGCCATTTGGGGGAATGAGAAAAAAATAAAAGGTGGAGATTACAGTACTTTGTCTTCCAGAGGCTTTCTACTCCTGTCCCAACCCTTCCATTTCCACCCTTAATTTTGAAAATAAAAATAAAGAAAAAAACTCAATAGGCCTCTGAAAACTGATGTACCTGTGAGTTTCTGTGGTGTAGTCTCTGGATGCTGCAGAACTACATATGGCCCATGGGCTACCCACTCCTACTTTTAGGGGAAAGAAGGCACTTAACAAGTAGTGCCCTTTTCTGACATATTGTAATAAGTCAGAAGACAGCCTGGCCATTTCTATGAGAGGAGCACTATGGCACTGATGGCAATGACTACCCAGTGGTTCTGAGCTTAGACTGCCTTTGTTAACCCAGGGCAATTTTATTCAGTACCACAATAAATGATTAATCACAAACTCAAACAAATGTGAACTGTTTATGACTGGGCCTCTAGTAATTAATCACATATTTGCTTTTATCATATTCCATTTGTAATTCAGACCCAGCATGTTGATTTCAACCCACCATCCAGTTCACAAGGAGCTTGTTTTTAATTGTATGTCAGAGAAAACAAATGCAGGGATGATCTCTAGTAGCTGGCTAGTAGGCTTTTGCTGATGGACTATTTGCTTGGCAGGTCTGAAACTGTACAGACCCTTCAAGATCAGGGTCTACAAAAGAACTGAAGAGGTTTGAACTGAATCATTATCTATTATAAGCTTTAACCCCCATCTAAGCTCATCCTCTGACAAGCACTTTTTGTTGCTTATCACAGAATGTTCAGCAGTAAGAAATCTGGCCAGGATGCAGCATTCCTTTACAGATATGAGTACTGAGAAAGCCACCTGAATTGCATCAGGCCAAATTGGCCCACAACCCACATTTGGCTGCTATAGTTGTAATCCAAATAGAACAGAAACTGCATGGAACATCTGTGTGTATGGAACTGATTACAGCCTATAAAAGTAGAAGAGGCAACTTTCCATTGTTTGGCAATATTAACATTTATTTTTAGTTTACAATAAGCTTTCTTCATAGGAGGAAATCCAACAATTTCCCAATAAGAACTTAGGCAAACCTCACATTTATGGCTAAATAAAAGAATGCTTGCAAGCCATTCTCTCCATTGACCTACAAATGTTAGCAGAACATTGCTATTTAAATGCAGATTTTACAGGCTCATTCATTTTATGTTAATTACAATTGATGTTTTACATAGCTGTCCCCAACCTGGAGCTTTCCAGATTTTGAGGAATTGTAATTCTCAGAATTTCCCAACCAGCAGGCCCAATACACTGGGAAAGCACCAGCTTGAGATTCCTTACATACGGGAAAGACACTTAGAGAATTTGGAAGAGCTATGGAAGAAGATGATTTTAGATTTGGCTGTACAGGCAATGCCATCCAGGTCCTGGTGCTAAGAGGACTTGGAGGGGACAAACACCCTTAGGCTCAATTCTAACAAGACTGAATCTTTGGAATTAAGGAACATCCATTTCCAGGGACTCACCAGTTTTAGTTCATGGTGCGGTAGTCCCACAGGCGGAACTTTACATAATTTGGAGGCCCTCCTGGGCTCTTGGCTCCTGCTCAACAAGCAGGTGGCAGCTATGACCAGAAGGGCCTTTGTATGGGTCCATCTTGTGCTCCAATTGTGATGTTTCCTGGATTGTGAGGCCCTTCTTACATCACTTATGCTTTAGTTACTTCCTGTCTTGACTCTTACAGTTTACTCTATATGGGACTAGCCTTGAAAATCACTCAGAAGTTACAGCTGGTCCAGAATGCAGCAGTGCATTATGGCATTCCCATTTTGCCCAGGTAGTATCTTTACTTGGCAGGCTGCATTGGTTACTGGTGGCCTTCAAGGTGCAATTCAAGAGATTGGTTGTCACTTATAAAACCCTTCATAGCTTTAGACTTGGATGCCTACAGAATCAACTTTCTCCTGCTCTCAGCTCAGTCAATAAGATCTGCCTGAGTTGAGATAGTCCAGGTGCAAGCTATAAAGCAACATCATCTTGTGGGACCTAGGTGATAACGTCTCTGTGGCTGTAAAATGCTATGAAACCACATTCCCCCTGAAGTTCATACAAGCTATGCTTTTGTAAAGATCTAAAAATCTGGCTTTCCCAGCAGACTCTGGAGCAGGATAGAGTATGATCTCCTACTGGTAGTGGATTTTTGTCTTATGATTGTGACTGAGTTTTGTTTGTTGTCCCCCCAATACATTACCACATATTATTATTATTATTTCTGTAGGTTGCTTATCTATTTTTATTATGATGTTATTGTTTTTAATCCCGAAGGGTAGACTGCATATAATGACTTCTGTACTTCTGTGATACACATTGTAATACATCATACACATTGATTAAATAACAAAATATCACTCCTGTTATCCAAATCAAGATAGCATAGTTTTGTCAAGATGTGCTATAATAAAAATGGAAAAGAAAGGCCACAAAAGAATATTTGGCAATAGTTGGGGGTTTTTTCCCAAGCAGAAATAAACTTATCAAAAGTCAGCTGAGCCAGCAAATAACCCTAAAAGTATTGTCTCAGCCAATCCTTAAGGTGGCAGATTCTCATTCAGGCTGCTACAGAGGGGCATCTTAATTCTAACTTAAGTATTGGAATAGAGCAAGGAAGTTGCAGTAGAATCCGAATACATTTGGATTAAATTGTTTCAGAGTGAGATAGGTCAGAATCAGTGCAAAACTGAGCACAAAAACAACAAACCTCAGAACTTTTGCATTACTCTGACTGCAGTTGGCAAATGTCATAATTGTGTTTGCAGCCTTCTGAGTCAGGGCTGTGACCTCATGAGTCCAGTGAGTCCAGGAAGCACAGGGCTGGAAGAAAATACCTAAGTATTTGAACATCTTTACTTACTTAATTTGAAAATCACCAGTTTACCATTTCTACTGCCATTGTCTCTCAGTGAAAACGAGCACCTTCATTTTGGAGCAATTTATTCCAAATTCTCAGCCAGGTAGTATTTGGTTAACACCCACAGGGAACAAAAAGGTCATTTTAGGTCAAGGAAAGATTTCTGTGTTATCAGTAAAGAAGCATGGAAATTAATCTGTGCTTTAGCAGGCACTGAGATTCATGTTTAGAAATGGTCCATACAATACATTAACATAGACATGAAATAAGAGGGAGCAAGGAAATAACCTTGCTTAACTCTTATTTGCATCAAATTGGGAGTGTGAGGGTGGCAGAGTGTTACATTTGACTTGAGTATCTTCATAGAGCATAATGATTAGCTGTTATAAATTATTGTCAATAGAGGAAGAAACCGGTTTTTGCCTCAGGAGAGATTGAATAGAAATCTGTCTTCAGGTCAATGAAGACAATATAACATTTTTCTTCCAAAGGTTGATGCCTTGCCCCAAAATCAAAAAGCCTGACTTAAAACCAGCTTGTTCCATAGCTAAAAACTTTTCTTGACCCAACCAATATTCAGCTTTAAAGATTCCTGGCATATCATCTGCTTGTTAGTAAGCATATTGGGTTAGACCTGTCACCCTTTTTAATGACTGTGATGGTTAAAGACCACTTCCAGTCTTTAGGCATCTGGATCTTCAGAACAATACATTTTCTACCCAAAAGAGTGCTTCACACTTGCTACCCAGAAGAGTGCTTCATGCTTGCAAGATTTGGTAGTGAAGTTTTAATAACATCCCTTACGTGGTGCACTTTTGTATTTGTTCTGATGCCACTACCACTACTGAGTCAGCAACACATGTCATACTCCACTGTCCCCTCCTCTGTACTTGGTTTGCAGAGTTTATATTCCCACCTCTCCTACTGTATGAGCTGGTCAGATATGGAAATTACTACTTCTTACTTGGAGATCTCTCACCAAAAATCTCCCGGAATGTAGCAATGTTACCATCAGGAAGTATTGGGCCTGATCACCATTTAGCAAAGAAGTTTCTTAGAACTTCTTTCCTAGAACAACCTTAGATTCTGTCATTAATCTGTCTTGCTGTTTATTTTATATTGTGTGTCATACTGCTATTTTTTATTTGGTCTCCAACCATAAATCACTAAAGTAAAGCTTACATACTGTGGTAGGGAGGAAAAAAAGTTATATATCAGTAACTGAATGTATCACTAATATATTTGCTCTCGTGACGGAAAAATTTCCATTACTCTTCTACAAGAAAGCCTTGTTTTCTAAATATCTTGAAATGAAGAATGAAGAGGAAACAACTTATCTAAACAATTGAATTGATGCTTTAAAAAGACATTTGTATGTGCAAGGCCATGTATAAATGGGAACTAGCTTGAGAAGAGTTAGGAAAAGTTTAATAATATAAACTTGTATTAGATTAATAGTTTATTATTCAAAAGTAATCTCACTGTATTTAAGGGGATTTATTCCTAAATAAGTATAGGTTTATAGCTGTTTCATAGAGTTGTAAATAATTAGAATAATACTATACTCTGAATAGGAATGTTCTGCAATATAGTAATATTTTCTAGCTTCCAGAATTCTGAATTCCTTGGGGGGGGCAAATTGTATGTACAGTATGTCTGTCTCTCCCTTTCTCCCTCTCTCTCACACACACAAACATACAATTGTGTTATCCAATACACATGCATCCTCCTTTCCAGAAAAATGGGAAGGGCGTTATAAGAATTATATAGAGAAGTGTACAAATAATGCATCTCAGATAGCTGTATGGATACACAGTAATCCAATTTCTCCACCACCACAGAATAGCACTTAAAAAAAAATAACGTGGCCCATTGTTACAGAGAAATCCAGAAGAGTAAGAGTAAGGATAGCATGGGGAAGTTGGGAACCTCCAACTGAAAAGCAAGCAGAAAACCCTAAGCTTCAGTTTTTTGACACTAGAAAGACAGAAGTTGCAGATGGTGATGTCTTTGAACTTAACTACTACAATCTTTACTAATGGTGATTGCAACCCTTGCTATAAAAAAAAGCTTCTAATGCCCAGGGATGGCAATAATACTTGTATTGCATATGATACTTTGTGAAATCAAGCTTTCAGCTATGGAAGAAAAAAGGAGTCAAAGTTTTCCTTACCTGCATGTTCTCCCTCAAGTCAGTTGCCTCTCTCAATGGGTGTACTGCTAGTTTAAAGATATCATCTATAATCTTAAGGCTTGTGTTCCTCAGCATAGTATAGTCTCTAGTTTTCATTCCTATTCTTGCCGTCAGGCTACGCTTTGGGGCCTTCCCTCCACCACTTCGGTTAGTTATTGCAATGTGCACAAAAAGCGTAACATGCTCCATGATGTCCCCTACAAAGGAGCGCAGAGGTATGTGTCGATAGCCTGACTGTAAACATTCCAGAGGGATAGTATATTGGCCTATGAACTCATCACCAATATAGTCATCATCCAATACTACAAAGCGAATCATGGCAAGCTCTGGCAGGTTGATCTCAAACTCAAAGCTCTCATCAAAAATAGGATTATCACTGTTCTGCTGAACGGTTTTAGTCCTCTGTTCTGTACAGTCTGCAGGAATGCCATGAATTTCTAGACACACATAGGGATCTATGACATCCCCTTTGGCACAAGCTCCTTTGGGCTTTGGGAAGTTTTGTCCACTGATGATTTTGACGTGTAGAACTTGTGGCGAGGCCCCTGGCACTATGCCTTTTGTGTTTGCACTGAAGTAAGACACCTCTTCTCGCATAACAGAAGGTCGAAGGACGTAACCACATCCCCCGTTCTGTAGAAACCATCCAGTATGTAAATCCATCATTGGCCCAGGTGTTTGATAATTCATTGCCACTATCTGGCAACCACAATTCCAAAAATCTTGTGGGTTTACATTACTGGAATCTATTCTCATGGCACTTGGATATATTCGAGACAGAAATCTCTTATTATAATTGACAAAGTCTTCTGGATATTCATTTGCAATTTTACTGGCTTCTCCTTCACTGAAGGAGCACATTTCCCAATAATTCTGATTTTTCATTGAGTTCTCAAAATCCTTGAATTGGACTGATTTACATATAGTTACAAGGTCGGAAAGCTCTTTGCATAACCAGGACATTTTTGGATCCCCTAAGTATTCTTCAGATTTTCTGCGAGTTATTTCAGCTTCATCTTCATCTGTGACTTCTCCTTCTAATAAATCTTTATCACAAGGCAGTTTCTTTCCTTTGATAATAATCCTCATTTTCAGTTTCTCTGGAGATGGAAGATATGTCTCTGATGGTAGTGGTGTATCAGTGTAGAGTTTGGACCCAAAAGTCTTCTTCATATATTCAGCCATGATCTTCTGCTGCTGTATGGAGCAATGGTTTTCCAAGCAGAGAATAAGAGGATACTCTGAAGAAACAAAGGCTAATTTGTTGATTACTTCAATTACATATTTAAAGGACAAAGGTGATGCCCTATTATTACGGTTACAAATTATGGGCTCATTATCTGGCCCATCACAAACATCTAGTTCGATACTTCTACAGCTCATCTTCAGTGCCCTGATATAGCCATTGATATCCGCTGGCCCTCGGACCTGGTCTTCTATCAGGTAAGTATTGTGAGATGAGTTAATATAATAATGTGATAAAGACTGGCTCATGTCTTGAACAACCTTTTTATGTGTGGTATCAAAAATATCACATTCTGGGGACAACAAATATTGTGTAAATCCATCGATTGCAAGAAAACCCTTCAACTGCCCTTCCTGTGAAAATTCATATCTACGAATGATATCAAGGCAAATGTCTTCAGTGACATGTGTAACCCCTTGCTCAGCTTCTAAAAAAAGCATGAGGTCCTTGGCATCTACATATTCTTTGTTTTTAGATATCTGTACTAGCAAAAAATAAACTTCAGGTCTTGTACAAAGCTCTGTGTATGCTTCACAAAATTCTTCTTTAGTTACACGAGTTGTTAATTTCTCCTTGCTTCTTTGAATCTCTTTAAATTTCAGTCTAATCTTTGACTCCTTTAAGGCAGGGTTCAGCTGTTTTATTAACTCTACAACTGTGTCTTCCAACATAATCCCATTGCCTTCAATATCTGCAGCTTCAAATACAGATGTAAGCCAAGCAAACCGTGGGGTATTTTGGCTACTCTCTATCAAATCCAAACATTGCTTAGTACGAGAAACCAGATATTGCAAACCTGACACCCAAATGTTGGCCACATCTGCTGAATTGGCAACTAAGTCTAGAGATTCATAATTCTCCCCATGAATTATGGAGAAGGCACAGTCTTCAGAAATCTGATCTGCAAGTCCATTGTTTCTGAATGTTTCTGTGTTCTTCCCTAATCTGATCTCTTTTATCGCAGAAATATCAAGTTTTGCCTTGTCAGAATCTTTTTTAGAGGGTTCCCAGCGAAGTGCCTGCAAGTCAGGGTCAAGAGTAAAAAATCGATTATAAATACGAGAGTTCGGCCGGACTTTCTTCAGTTCACAGCCAGCTTGCATGAAGCTAATGCAGTCACTTGCGCTACTTATTTTCTTTTCTGAGGGCATGCTGCTGAAGGAGACGGTTTTCTTGCGCCCACATTTTGAAGGATCCTGTAAAGGAAATGAAAAAAAAAAAGTCAATACACGTGACAAGCCTATAAATAAAATACAAAGTATAAAGGTGACAATCATAGTGAAGAAAAAAAAAATCATGGCTGGCAACTGGTATATAAACAACAATTCGTTTTTAGGCTAAACATTTCACTGTAGCATAATGTCAGAATCCTTGCAATCAATCAACTGCCTTGCTAATGCCTGCTTCATTTCTTCCATTACAGTGATGGGGAGGAAGGGGGGGAAATGGAGAGGTTGGCCGTTAGGCGTAGATGGACTGTTATCTAGCTCTCAGGAATGCCCACGGTCGTACCAGCATGAGACCCGGAGAGAATCTTCGACATGCGCAAGAGACACTCCAAGACAGTAGGGGGGAGGTGAAAGGGAAAGGGGGTAAAACTGAATTTTGGCGCGCGTGAAACTCAGTTCCAGCCTTTGCCTTAGAGTTGTGCACTACTTTCCAATAAACAAATTCTTCTTTGAACCTGTAACAGTGTCAATGGGAGTTACTTTCATTGGGAACTGAGTACCGCGGTTCTTACGCATAATCATTATGTAGCATCATACAGGTGGTCCTCAGGTTACGACAGCAGTTGGGACTAAGATTGCCATCACTAAGCAATGGGGTCATAAAGTGTGATGTTACATAACCGCATCGCTTAGCAATGGCAATCCCAGGCAGTCCTGGTTGCCATTGTAATGGGTTGTTAAGCAGGAAGTCGCATGGGTCGTTAAGCAGGAAGAGGTAGGACTCCCAGGTAAGGTGCCACAGGGAGTGGGGGTGGGGGAGGCTGAGGAAGGGACTGGGAGGGTCAGCTTTATCATGTATCTTAGGGAATATATTATCCATAGGGAAAAAGGCACCAAGTGACTTGGTATTTAGTTATGGCAGTGGGAGATGGAATTGGCCAGTGTGTGATTTTTTAAAATTTTGTTCGTCATTTTACTTATTAATGTTGATCCCTTATATAGTTTCTAACTCCTAATCAATAGCAACCAGGACCACAAAAATAAATATTGCATTTAAAAAAAAGTTAAATGAATTTGAAATAGGGCTCACTCAAAAAAGCCTCCTTTTTCTTTATTTGATACCTTTCCAGAATTTCCCATGGAATAAGAGTTACTTGGCACCTGCTTTAGGAAGACCCTATGCAGTTTTCAAAAATTTGATCTTTTGCTTTCCCTCATTTGATTGTCTTTCCTGTGTGCTTCCTACTTTAAAATAAGATGCCAAGGAAATAGCACTCATCTTTAACTTTGCTACATTTTGTTATGGGAGAGGTCAGTATCATAAAACTGTTTAAATTAAAAGGAAGAGAGCAAGAGAGAAACGTCTCTGATATTCTTTCCCCAAAATATAAACCCTTTGTCCCTAAGAGATGTTCTTCAGAAATTCTTCAGACCTTCTGAGAATGAGAAGAAAATGACCTTGGGAAATGTCTGAGAAAAGGGGATCTTCAAACTGAAGCATTTCAGCTGTTGGGTGAGATTGTGTCCTGAACACTAGAGGAGTGCCCTGTGTACCAGCTGCTCTGAAGCTTTTGGAAACCAAGGCACTGGCACAGCTCCTCTATGGAGTGCACCTGTAATGATATGTGGGAATGACCTTGGGAGACAGGTAGAAGACCAGCAGACTAGATAACAGTCAGACAAGGGGCAGCTAAGCCCGCAGAAGGAATGGGGACGTGGCAAACATCTGTGAAGGGACCCTCCCTAGTTTCTTGGACTGTAAAGGCGGGGGGACAGGGCAGGAGGGGAGAGATGTACTTTCAGACTTGCAAGTTTCTGTTAATGTAACCTTACAATAAAGTTAGAGCTAATACTTCTGGGTGTGTTTCTTGTCTGGACTACCTTGCAAGGCTGACAGCACCTTAATCCAGCTGTCAACTATGAGAAATTAGAGTTTAAACTGGCTTCCTAAGAAAGTTATTTCAAGTAGAAAAATATGTCCCTAACCCTGCTCTATGTTTGGAGGCAAGGTTTAGAAAAATTGAAATGAGAGTATGCCTATGTGCATTCAGATACTAGCTAAAAACTTACTTTCAGCCCCAAGGCCTGGTACATCTTATCCTGTCAGATAAACATTGTTTCTCTCAGAAACTCCAAATAAATGACAAATTACATAAATTGGGGTTCTCCAGTGAGATGCTGATGCACCTGACATAAGAGCAGGCAATAGTAGCTCTTAAACAAGGAATTCTTGACGTAGAATTACAAACAGAATGTACTACTGTGAGATGTCTGTTAGAGCTCAATTGGGGCACAGCAAATTTCATTTTAAACCAGCATTATATCTGACCCAACTTACAAACAATAAATTTCAGAGAGCCTTTACACTATTGCAATTTAATATCTTACTATCAGTAGGCTTGGAAGGTAAATACCACAAAACCCCTTATGCTGAAATGCTTTGTCCCTGCAAGGATGGAAGCACTGAATCACAGGATCATGTCCTGCTGTATTGCCCTTGTTACCAAGATACCTGCAATGGGTTACTAACACCGCTTAGCCCATTTCTATCTTTGTGCAGCTTCTTTTGGCAGATAAAGATCCCAAGATATCTCTTGCAGTTGCCAAGTTTCTATATGTAGCTGGCAGAATTTGTACGCTGTTGACTAAGCATGATTACAGGCCTTTTCAGGTTGCATGCTACTTCGTACTTCATATTACATATTGTATTTTCTTTTATGAAATCTGGGGCTATGACCTATGGTCAAGTTTGGTTACTGGCACACGCACAAATAACTTTGGTTCCATAGAAGACTCTTACTCTCTACTCTAGCTGTGTTATTTAAATGCTGGTTCAGCTTACCGCTGCTAGTTATGGACTAGGTATTTCACTGCACCTCTGATAACAGTGGGTGAAGCCTTCACTCCACTGGAGAATCCATAAGATAAAGAAGGACTGAATGCATCGCAGGGTGAACCACAATAACTGTTTTTGAAATGGCTTTTGGGCAATCCAAAGGCCAGCTTTTTAAAGAAAAAGAAGTAACTGATAGGGAAAAGCAGTGGAACTTAATTGTAAACTTCTCTTTGGGCGATAATAGAATTTCTCATGAGAATAAAGAGAAACCATCGCATGAGAATAGATGAAGAATTTTTTTAAAAACCTACAACAGATTATTTGTCTTCCCTTTGATAATCACTGTATAAGTAGTGCTAGATTGACAGTCAATCTAGTATTCATTTTTTAAATATAAAATGCTGAGGTGTGCACAAACAGATATTTATATTTGTGCCAGTTCTGTAAAAATTTGCCCACCAGAAAACAAAGAGAAGCTGAATGCATTTATCAATGAAATGCAAATATGTGGACACAGCTTCTTCCATAGAAAATACAGTATATCAGTACTTTATATCTATTGTAAAGATGCCTGAATAGGTTTTGGGAGGGGGAGGATAAAGAAGTGGTTGGTTATTGCCTTCTTCTGAGTTGTTTTTTCAGGTTTCTAGTCTAACCTATAGTCTTGGAATTCCCAGGTGATTTTCCATCTAGGTCTCACCCTGCTTAGTTTCTTTTCTTTTCTAAGATCAGCCAAGGTCACTTGGGTAATAAGAATATTCTGGCCAGTGGAATGCTGGTAAAAAGCAGGAAGATGATCTAACCTTTCAAGGAAAGTTAAGCATCCAAGGTACACTAGTATGGTTCCAGTTAAAGGTAAATCTTCTCTTATTGCTTCTACTTGTCTTTGCATTCACATAATTGATCAGGCACCCAGCTGTCGTATGAAATGGGACCATAAAAATATAGGAGACATATATCTAATATCTAATGGCTATTATAATGTATTTACTATTTGTTCCAAGTGAGTCATCTTTGTGATGAGGTATGCATAGAACATATTCTTTCTTAATATCAAGCACTTTGGCACAGAAACCTGCCTCTCTGAATATCATGATGATATTTTCTGAATTATCACCTTTCAATTACTGTTCTGAACATGTAACCCAAAGTGAGTTACTCATCCCCACAATCACTGGTTACCATGCCCCAGCAGCGGAATGGTACACTTTGAGCTAACAGGTCCTTCAACTGATGATAATCGCTGCTTTAATTCATCTGTTCCTTTTCAAAAAGGGATTATATCTTCTGCTGTACTAACACTCTATGGGATGATACCTCTCAAGTCTTGCATGAGTTACCTGTCATCAACTACGTTTGTTTCCAAGCGTCATTAGTAACAGTTGTAGGTTCTGACTCACTGTTTCAAACTATCTTGAAAAAGCTCTAATAGATCATTTAGTAGACTACATATATAGACCCCCTGATTTCTCTTCAAATTATATATGGATATAATTTATTGCTGCAAATGAATCCAATTCAAGACAAAAATAAAAAGTTAAGGCAGTCAGAAGGGCTTTTTCAAGTAACTTTCTTAGTTAAGCTTACCAATCAGACCTGATGATAGCTTTCTTCACTGTAGGTATATCACATGGATTTTGATCTTTGTATATTCATAAATATTGCAGATACGATAGAAGTCTCCATATATTTTCTTTCAAACAAAACTAAATCAACACATTGTTTTTCTTAAACCCTTACACAACGTGGAGTAGTAATGTGTACATAGTAGTACTTTTATTTTGTTCACTAGAACGTATCACCTATTTACAGTCTCAAGCCCTAGTGAAATTGATGGGATTTATTTTGTACTTAAGCAAATTTCATAATTAAGCAAATTTAAGATTGGAACCTTATGCACTCCTGAGCTGTTTCCTGAGATAGTCCAGATTATGAAAGAGCTACTAGCCAAAAGGCATTGGGTAATTACTCCATTTTCTTTTCTCATTTAATTGCTTTTTACCAATACTGGTAGGGGAAGTGGCCAAGAAATGGTGAGGAAATATGATGGTTGCCCATGATCATTATAATCTGGACTCACATAAAATGTAGTGAGTGAGGCACGGAGACTGTGATAGCAACCCTGCATTCATATATGAGCTGGTGACTCAGCACTGAAGAGGCTCTTAATTATTTGAATTACTACATTTTTGACTGAAGCTCAGCATAAGCTTAACCAATGAAAACACACTTAATATAGGTGAATAAGTGACATTAGTTACTTTGCTTCTACTGTAGTCTAATATATTTGTAACATTTTTAGAAACTTTAGTCCTCTCTCCACGAAAGCATTCTCATGTAACCAAATTACTGCTGCTACGGGAATTAATGTAAAGTCAATTTTCTTGAAACAAATTCATAAATTCACATAAATGCAATCTGCAAGTGTAATTTCAGGGCATTTTCATATACCATGCCAAAAGATGTCAGATTTTAATTAAAACATTTTAACTGAAAATTAAATGTCAACAGTGATACAGAGTTGTTGTTAAAGGAATATATCAAGTCAATGGCAGTCACTTTGAAAAGGAGCAGAAAATGCAGCCAGGCGCTAAAGAAAATGGTACAATAGAGGAACATAGTATACGGAAGACAAGATTTTAACTGAGAGCCTGTAGACTTTGCACATGAAATAAGAAAGCACAATGGTCTGGACTTGCTGACTTTTTATATCCCTTCTTCCAACACCATCAAAGCCCACCCTTTAAAAAAAGTTCCTGAGAGGTCAGAAATTTCCCGAGCAGCACCTAAATGAATGAAGGAGTATCTTTTAAATAGATATATCCCTGTAATCATGTCTATACAGAGAAGTTGCTCATATGGGTAGAATTATGGTGAAAGCGAAGAAGCCATAGTTCACTGATGGAGCATATGCTTTGGATATAGGTAGTCCGAGATCAAACCTTGACATTACTAAATAAATGAATTGGGTCATTATCAGAAAATTTTTCATGAGTGTCAAGTCAAGAAGGAGATGTAATACTGAGGATTTCTGGTCCTAGAAAATCAGTGAATACAAAGCAAAACCAGAGAAGAAAGACACATGGATCTTGAGACCATTAAAGAGTACCATTGCTTCTATTTATGATGTAGAAGTATTAAAATAGAACTTGGAAGTAAACATCATGCCTACTAAATACTATGTGTGGTGGACTTGTGTATCTTTTCCCTTGAATTCAAGCAAAGTAAAAGACACTCTTCTAACTACAGTATAACACTTATACTATAACACTCCACACAATTTCAAGAGGTGAGCAGCAACTCTGGCAACCAGATTGTTTTTGAATGCTAGGTACATTCCATTTTTCCAAGATTACCTTGAGGAAAAACCATATGCACCATATTTAATAATAGAGTAATAATTCTATAACTTTTCCAAAAAGGGGCTTTGAGAGAGTGATCATTTGCCCATTTACTTTGGAGCCAGGAAGAATTTCTTACAAGGGATCAGCTGCTGCTTCTGGTTCTTACATAGATACTGCTTGCTACTTCCACGTTATTATCCACTGTTGGATAATAAATATTATTAATGCATGCCTGCTCATGGACTGTGTTTTGATGACAATCTAATAAACAGCTAATCAAAGAGAAAGTTCTAGAAGTAACATCCCATTACATGTTTATCCAGAGTACCGAAGCCAAAATTCTTGAACAAGCTTTTTTTAGAGGCTCAGCTGAAAATGCTCTTTGCAGCATTTATCATTATCATCATGATCCCTAGTATTATTATACATTTTTAATCTCCAAGAGACCACAAAGTATATTTTGAGAACTCTACATTTAACTTCTCAGACAAATTTCAGTACTAAAACAGATGCAACAGGGATTTTCCACAGCTTAGTCCTTGCTTTATTCACGTCAAACTCTGCTGGCACCATCAGTAAATTGTTCCCAGAGGATAAGCCTATACATTTCCCACAGCTCTCAAAACTGTATTTATCTATTAGCGAATCAGCTTTTCTTTCTTTTCATCACATCTAAAGATGAAGTAGGATAAAAAAAAAATCCTGACAGCTGCAATCCAGTGCTCACTTTCATGATGGGACTGAATTCCAAACAGACATATAAAGGATTGTGCTATTATTTTATTAAAAAAGGAGGAGTACGTAGGGCAGGATCTACTCCAAAGTCCTATATGTTGTATGTTTTCTAAATATAGCTGTTGCTCTGGGAACCTAGGTTAACAAATATGTAACACAGTCATATCTGAGAAAACAATCACAGAAATAGGAACAAACTCAGCAGATTAGAAGTGAGCTCAAAAGGACCAAAGTTAAATTTTAAGTCATGTATTAAAATGTGTGTGTGTATATATAACCTCTAAACATTGTCTCAACCTATATAGAGGCACATTTGGATGGTCATGCTTTAGTCTTTACAGAAAAACAGTAGAATCTTAAAATGACCCCAGACGTAAATCAGACATCACAACTGTTGAATAAATACAGTGTAAAATAGTCTAAAAAGCATTTACCAAGGAGCAACCAAATGCTTAATTTGCACCAGTGATTATTGTGACATATTTTTCAGTGGTGTAGATAAAACTCATTTATCTACATCGATGCATGTAGTCGCCCAAGATAAAAACTCCCTCTCAATATTTAAGGCAAATTATGATTGCATGATTCTATTATGTATACAAACACACAAACATTCACACACACGCTCACACACACTACTATAACAAAACTGATCAATTGACTACAGAACATATTAGAAGCATGAAAATAGCCGTAACGCTTTCGGCTTGTCCAAGTGCATATGCAGTGCTACACTGCGAGGGGCTAGAGCTGCCTTTATAATTTCATAAGATTTTCTGAAAGCAGGGAAGATACCTTCGGGTTTAGTTTCATTTTTCTCCAAAAACAACTTATCTATAAGTATGTGTCTTTTTAATAGTGGCACAACACATAAATATTGCCAGAACCAGTGGAATAAGGTAGTTGGACCAGGATACTGAAGGCCCCATTCAAATCTCCATGAAACTGATTGGGTGACTTGGGCCAGTCACTCTCATCAACCTGAACTATTTCATGGGATTGTTGCTAGGATAAAATAGGTGTAGGAAAGACAATACTGTAGTCCTTGAACTCCCTGAAGCTAAAGCCCCTTTGGCATGATTGTTATCCAGAAAGACAGGTTATAAATAATTTTAATAAATAAATGAATTCCAGTATTCATTACACTAAAAAAAATACCATCTTAAACTTGTCTTGTAAATTTTTATCTGCAAAAACTTTACCAAAATTAGGATGTAGACATTTCTTAGAGCAGTCTTCATTATGTTACCCAAAGACAACAGTCCTCCAGATGTTCCTAAACTGTAACTCACAGAAATCTGGGCAAACATTGCTAATGGTGATGTAATCTGGGAGTACAGTCAAACAATATCTTGAATGCCAGTTCAGCTGAGTCCCGTTACTAGGAAAAAGCAGTTTATAAGAATATAGTAGCTTAAAATCTCAGATTTACGTATCAAATATGAAAACATGCACATAATAGCCTTAGATATATGTACAGAAATGTATTATTCTTTCAAAATCAAAGTCAGAAAAGAAATCTACTTTAAGTAACAAGTTCAGTGCAATACACATAAAGGTATTTGTTTAAGAAATTCTAAGGAGTGACAAAGATGACTTTGAGATGCCTTTAATGTCAAGGAAAACCTAATATGCTGGAGATAATTGCTCAAGGAAAACAATATCTACTTCAGGATTCTGAAAAACAAGAATTTATAAGAATGATATCAGTAATATCTATTTTTGCATACAGAAATGTATCATCCCTGTCTTCTCTAAATCACAAGTACAATAATATTATATAACATGTGAATATGTACAGAAAAGTATATATTAATATGATTAAAGCATGATGGTGAAAATGCCAAAAAGCATGGGAAAGTATTCTTGCCAACATCATCTCCATAATAGAAATAACTACTTAAAGTCTACCAGTTTGTTCAGATGAATTATTTGGACACAAGCCAGAGAAGTCACATGGATTGCAATGAATAATCTGTGCTTAAATCTAAGAATTTCAGCTCAAGCAGGTTGTTGTGAGATCTTTTGTATATATGCAACAAATCAACCATGAGAAAAGGGATTTTGGCCTTATTTGCATAGTTTCCCTAAACTTTGACTTTTTCCAATCTTTGACCAGATCGTACAGTCAAGCGGTAAATATACACATCATTTTAACTATAAGACTCCCTGGCTATCTGTGATACACTGCGAGAGTTTGCATCAATTTATTCCGTGATATTGTTAATATTTTTGCCAAGGAAAAAGCAGGAGATGGCCTTAGCTTTTTTCAGGTGTTTAAATTTAAAGCATTTTTGCTCTGTTCTTCAGCCAAAACTCAAGTTTTTACCTTGCCTGCTGAAAGCTTTCAGAAAAAAATTACACTCTGTTTTGAATATGTTAATAAGGATAGCACCCTATTACAGCCCTCCCCTTTTTTTTGAGGGGAGCATGAGAGAGACTATTAGGGCAATTTACCACTTCAGATCTGAAGAGGAAAAATTGCTTTGGAGCACACAGGATGTTCATGTTGTACTTCTGAGCAACTTCTCAAAGCAGCTCCATCTTTTTTCAACACTATGTTATACAGACCTAGTCACTACCTTTACTTTCTGTACTTACCACACAGTGCCAGTGGCATATGTCCAAAGGGCCTAAAATGCAACAGACATGGCATTCTCAGTGTATTGGCAGGGATTATGTATGTGGATTTAGAGGCAGTAAGAATTCTTCCATAGAGGGGTACACATTTTAAGCTGTTTTACAGCAGGAAACAACTGAACTTATGACCACTGGGGGGGCGGGGAGAAATGCTGAGAAGAATCAAAAAGGATGCCCAGCATTATCTCCCTGGACTCTTGTCCTTTGATCACAAAAATGATGTTGTGAATCTGAATGGCTCGATCACTTGAGTTGGTCAAGGGTGGCGCTGCAAGGTATTTGCCATGATGCTCTTTCAACTTCAAAGATTAGCCAACTGTCCTGCAATTCCCAAAGAGTGCCTCATTCATATACTAACCAGTACTGGCCCTGCTTAGCTTCCAAGATCAGCTAGGCGCAACCCTCTACTAAACCAGGAAGAAGACCAGAGAACCATGTAAGTGTAGGTTGTGTCAATGACATATGGGAGGAAGAGGAACAAGAACATACTTAAGCAAAAGGGTTTGTTAAAAGCAGCATGTTCAGGGATCTTCAAATCTCTGAAACCAGTTCAGAATAACTGGCCAGGATCTTGACAGTAGAATATTGGCATTTCTTAATTATTACAGATAACCTCTAAATGGGAAAATCACAGGCAGGACTGGTATCTAAGATCAATCCTATCTTGAAACGGTGGTGAGAGATGTTTGGAGTACCATAGAGGAAGGGCACGTATAACTGGTATTCACTGAGAAGATCACTGAACCTTAACTGTGGGTAGGAGGAGGAGAAGGAATGCAATTTATTCAGCTTGTTCGTTAAAGATCTTTTTCAGGTGTTTGCCTCCCACTGTAACTGTTGATATCTATAAGTAACTGAAGAAGAAAAAAAACTATAAAGTCTCCAGTATTTTCTCATGCTATGGAAACTAGGACAAAACTCCCATAACCACCTATCTTGAAGTAAGTCTCATTAAATTCAAAGGACTTAGTTCTGAATGGACATGTATAGGATTGTGCCATTAGGCAAACTCTGGAATTCCATACTGTTTCTGGTTAGGTGTAACAATATAATTTCATCACTATGAATATAATACTTTGAAGAATTGAAAAGCAAAACTCCAAAACAGCAACAACAAAACAACATATCTGATCCTACAAAAACAGATAATAATTTTAGATCTGTCTTCTATCCCATTATCAATTATACCGTCCCTTAATGTTCTTTACCCTCATGGAAACAACGAGACTATTCCAACCTGTGCTGAAGATGTGGATTAACTCTGAAATTTATTTAGCAAGAAAACCTGACAAATTGTGTAAGGCAATTAAGAGTTTTATGAGAGGAAACGTTTTCAAATGTGTTGATTACATTATGACTAATGACTTGGACTGATCAATATAAATCTCCAATCTCACCAAAGGTTTCCTGCAGAAGAAATGTATTTTATTTTCTAATATCAATTATCAGTGCGCCAGACTAATTTTAAAGACAAAACAAATTATGGAAGTAGAGTAGGAATCAACTCTTCAAACTAGGTCCCTTGCAGAAATGCCACAGATAAAAAACTATAATAAATATATAGATCATATCCATAATTGTATTACTTCTGATATGGTTTTCACAAATTAGACTGAGCTAGTTCAGCACTGCTATGAAGAGAACTCCAATATCCATACTCCATAGGCTACCCAAACCTTTTGACAATACTGATAAGCAGGAAAAAAAAAAACCCTGAAAGAATTTATCAAATTATTCTGACTGGCTACTAATCATATCAGGACACCCCTGCCATAAGCACCTTAACACCACAGCCACGTGGGTGTGTCCAAAACACGTGGATCTTTCCTCCCTTCCATCCTTTGACAACAACATTAAATGGTTGCCAGTGGTAGGCTGCCATAATGGGAAACAGCACATATGTATGGAGCCTGTGGGTGATATATGCTCCTGTGCTCATTAATAGCAGCAAAGAACATATTAAATGTAATTTTCTAACCATTCTCTAACAACTAATGGTTAGAACATTAATCACGTTGTTGCTTAGGAGACATTGTTGTAGATCAAAAGGTTCATAGTTTGCTCATTAGAAAATTACTACTAGCTTTTTTTTTTAATCTTTCAAGCAAAGCAAGCGAAATGATTCACAATATACTGCAGCTATCCATCCCTTTCTTATAAAACCATATAACCTAATTTGGCACTGATTAGAAGCAAGGGTAAGTGCTTTTACACAAAATTAACACAGCTTCACTACAAGTGCATTATTTGTATGTGATTAATCATCATCTCAAGTGAACTGACTAATCAATGAGGGAATAAATTATCTTCAACAAAGAAGTTTCTGCAGCGAAAAGAAGCTACATCTCAGAGATTCTAAACTGAATCCAGTTTCCAGTTCCTTGATGATGGTGCTGGTGAAAAAATAATTAGATACAACAGTATTATACAATATTTATTATTAACGCCGGCAAGTTTAGCAACACGGACTATCTAGTATTTGATTGATTGATTGATTGACTGCAAACCACATTTAGCCCTCTTTTCCCTCTGAAGAACTCAAGGCAGTTTCTATAAATCAGTGACCCTCTCCTCTACCTCCTCACATGTTAACCTTTGACAAACCTAGTTAACCTGAAAAGTATGAAGTGCTCCAAGGTCAGCCAATGAGCTTCATAGTTGAATAAGAGTTGATCCAGGTACTTGCCTGTCCTGAGAAAACATTTTGTCTACTATACACACTGTCTCTGCTTGTTTGTGGTTTTGTATCAAAGGAAAAAGATTATGTTGAGATTCTCATTCCATTTCCCAGGATGTACTTGAGAGTTAAATTGTGCCTTCTGGAGATCAGCTGGTGCTGTTTTTCCAGTACCACTTCAGACTGCAAGAGAGAAGGCCTTTCTGCTCATAGACAAAGGGAAACAGCTGGTCCCTAGAAAATTACCACACCAGGAAGGTTACCTTAAAACTCACATCCCTCATTAGATAGTTCCATAGATAAAGAACATTATTCTTTTTCCCAAGGTCCAATTATCCAGTTCCTACCCTATAAATGTAAGTGTACAACACAGCATCAGCTATGCCACATAATTCTCCAGATTGTACTTAATTTCAAGACAGCACTTTACTAGTCAATGATAAGCTATTGCTTAAAGTATTGTCTCTATTTATCCATAGTAAAGTTAATACTGTATAGTAAATCAAACTCAGTGGAGAACAGCACTCCAACACATCATTAATATGATAGAAAGAAGTAATCCCTACGCATATATAAAAATAACTTAAACAAAATTTAAGAGGGTAAATTAACATTTTTAAGGAATCTTTTAACAAGAGCTTTTTGGAAAAGCATAAGTAGAATATAACCAAGTATATCTTCAGTCCACTAATGGGCTGTCTAGTACAAATCTGAGCCAATTTAGCAAGGCTCCAACTCAAAGGCTTTGTAAATGTACTGAAATTAAGTATTTATTATAACAAAGCATTATAAATAATTTGATGTCAAAGCTTTGGGATGACAACACAGAAGAAACCTATTAGCACAAATAAATTCTTAATTAATTAAGACTATGCTTTGGCATTTGAGCAGTAACTGTCTTCTTCAGTGTTAGCTGCTTGAAATCACAAGAAATTCAAACCAATATGCAGCTCGTAATTTGAGGACACAGCTCTCAGTACATATTAATCTATATAATAAATTTTACATCAACAAATATCCAAACATATCACTTTATTAACTATCATGCAATAATCTGATATATATGTGGGAAGGCAGGCAGGCAGGCAGGCAGAGTATTTTTTGTCCAATAATGAACATATTCTGTACCAAGTAAACCTAACTGAAATCCACATTAAAGGTATAATCAAAACAAGCACGTATTAGGTACTTTCGCTTTTCTGTCCCTTTGCTTGGAAAATTATTTTCACATTAATATAAGCTCTGTGAATATGCAGACCAACAGAAATAAAAAAAATGTAAAGTGTGTGTATTTAAAGGATGGGCAGTACATAGGTCACATGAAGTCTCTAAACATCTTTTTTATGAACCTCCGAGACCCAAAGATTATGTCATCAAAATTCTCAAAATGGCAGAATAACTTTCTGCTAATGTTCAGTAAGAAAGACAAATACATACATCTAGTTCTGATGGGCTTAACTTACTGTACAGAAAAATTTGACTGAAAATCTGCCTAATTCCAATACTGTAATTATGATGTCACTATTATGGCTTCTACAAGCCTTAATCACCTATGTTTGTGTATCTTTATTTCTAAGGTAGATGATTTGCTTAAGCAACAATTGTCTTCCATACTGTCCATATCTTGGAATGGTTTCCCCTTATTTTTCAGTGTCATGAACCACACAACCTAGTACTGTACCTTCTTGAATTCTGAAAGATAAAAGATGTGGAAAGCTAGCCTCAATACATACACAAGTACTGAAAAAAAGACAGATGTACTAAGCTTTATTTCTATTTTCCACAACCACATACTCTCCATATTCACAAAGGTTACAACTATAGAGTTCATAACTACCATCACCAATAGCCCATCGCTGAAAATGCTGAGTGCTATAATCCAGCTCAGATAGAGGAAAGTAGGTTTAGGCTGACTGCTTTATTTTATGCTATGCTTTATTTCAGAGTAAAATATTATCCATGTGACATCTTAAAAAATGTAGAATCCAAACCTTTCCCAGGCAGAAGGCAGAATAGTAACATGAAGAGGTTGAACAGAAAAGTGAATGTTCTTATTTCAGATCATGGGATTGGGTGTGGGGGAACTTCCACCCAAAGTTCCTTCAATTAATGAAGTACATGAGATAAACAACAGACTTCCTATGGCACCAAGTATCATAGAACTCCATTTATTTATTTACAGTGTTTATAATCTGCCCCTATCCCAAGGGATTCGGAGTGGTGTTCAACATCAAAGCAGAACATCAACTGCAACATAATAAACTAAATCCAAATGAGTATCAAAAATAAAAGATAACTACAAAGAAAGGCAAGGATGGAACTAAAATAAAACCCAAGGTATTAGGAACATTAGAGTATGTTTTTATTGCTGACTGGAAATCCTTTATGGACTTTTTGCGTAAAACAGGAAAAAATGAACTTATGATCTATGGTTTTGACAATTAGGATAGATTCTAGAAAGAAGAGGGTCCTGATGTAACTTTAGAGAAAGAAGTAAATCTACAACTGTACTTATAACTGCTGCAAAGAAGATCAGAAGCCACTTCTTTGTATTTCTTTTCTATTTTTCTACTTTTTTTTCTTTTTGCACTTTAGCTTTCTCTTTGATTTTTTTCCTTTTCCTTTTTTCCTTCTTATTTTATTTTAGTTTGTATTTATTTTTACTGCTGTTTCTAAAACTTTCAATAAAATTATATTAAAAAAATAGAATTAGAGTATGGCTTTGTCTAGCACAGGGTACTTATCAATGAGATACAGCAGCACTCAGATGCTTCTGATGTAGAAAGTAAACATCTTTATTAGGTTTAGAATTATTACCTAGGTTATATACAATATTATTTTAATATAAATCTCTGATGGAGTTGGATTATAAAGAGCTGTTTGTGAGAGCTGTGAGGGAGAAGCTTCTGTCATGCTGAAATATACATGTTAGTCTGGGAGTGGCAGCAAACCAATGACTCCTCCCTTCCATGAATATACGTGAACTGAGAATTAACCCATTTTCATCCCATTGTAACGTTGATGTAGCTGCTGTTCCCATTCTAACAGAATACCCTGTTAAAGAAACCACTTGAGTACAAACTTCATCAAAATTCCAGCCTAACATGACGCTATGTATGTCAACTGACACGAAGTACGAAGTTCAGTGTGTAATGAAAGCTCAATTTAAGCACAACAGATTTGTTTGAAGTAAACTACGTGCTCTTTCTGCTCCTTCTACCCCTTGAAAAAGCTAATGTCTTTTTGTTTCCACATTTGCTTCTGCCTTTCCTTTCTTACATTCTCTAAACAAAAGGTTCAGAGTTCTTGGGCAAAAAATAACAATCCTGCCAGGAGTCAATGAGAGCACATCACATATTTTTCCCATGAACCCTTTTTATTATTTCATACATGCTGTCTTATGGACATTGTCTATGGGAGCTAAATATCCTTGCAAGACTTCTATTGAAATTTAGAGGGCTGTCTCTCAGCAAGTAGTTTATTTGATGAGGAATATGCTTATTAACTTTGCCATTCTCAGCAGTCTCTGTACACAGCTCAACATCTGGGCTAAAGTTCAGATCAGCAGCAGATTATCCAGAAATCTTTTGAAATGTCAACCACCATTTGCATTAATTTGCAAGATAAAACAATACTGCTTTCCCATAAACCTCTTACAACATTGTCAAGGTGACCGCTTAAAAACCAACTTAGAAGAGTTGGAAAACCCGTTTCTAAACATGATCCATCTCCATAAAACTTATCATAATATTGATTACACTGAAAGATAGCTAGTCTGTGTGTCCACAGCTGCTAGTTTATCCAGATCCCAGGTACAAATAACACAAAACAAGGATTTCACAAAATGTGAACGTCTTCATGTATATGTACAGATGAATCGTTTACAATAATTACAACTCAAATAGAACTATAATTAATCTTACCACAGAAAAGAAGATTATGCCTAAATGTCCACTGTGCTTACAACTTCAGGTCCCTGCTCTCTATTCTTTATTATTTATTTAGCAAATGTATATAGCCGCCCATTTCTCTAAATGGGACTCTGGGTGGCATACAACAAAACAGAGAATTAAAAACAAATATAAACAATTATTAAAAACAAACATAAATAAAAACCAGGATTGTGGAAGAACGGACAACATCCTAAACACAATACAACCATCTCACAGGCTCCCTGTTCCCATGGGATCCCCAAGGTTGCTGGAAAAACCATGTTTTAAGGGATTTCTGGAAGGCTGGTAAGGATGGGGCTAATCTCAACAGGAATGATGTTCCAGAGGACAGGAGCCACAGCAGAAAAGTCTCCTGGGCCCCATCAGATGAAACTCTTTAGCAAACAGGATCTATAGCATACTCCTCCGTCGACCTTAGGGGATGGGTGGATATAATCAGGAAGAGGCAGTCCCTCAGATAACCCAGCCCTATGCCATATAGTGCTGTAAAGGTCAAAACCAGCACCTTGAATTGAACCCAAAAGCAAACTGGCAACTAATGCAGCTCACAGAGCAGAGGTGTAACATGTGCCGTCCTAGGGGCACACATAACTGCCTGCGCTGCCACATTCTGCACCAGTTGAAGCTTCTGGATGCTCTTCAAGCGCAGCCCCACATAAAGTGCATTGTTGGAGATCTGCATAGGAAATCCTTTCAAATGGGGCTGGTTTAATTACTACTCTAATCATACCTAATCAGATTTTTTGTTGACTTTACACATTTCACATTATTCTACCTTTAGCTTCTATAATTGTTGACTACTATTATTAGATCTCTAAGGAGTATTAGATGTAAAATGTTGCCCTGAAGAGATTTGCAGGGATGCTTTAGTGTGGATAAAAAATGTTTTAGCACAACACATCATTTACACTATTTTCTTCTTATGCTGTATAGGAATATCTACAAATCCCTGCATTAAAAATCAAGGAATACTGAACAAACTCCAGAAGTTAATTTCTCTCTATAAAAACCAACATGTGCCTTGTGCCTATTGCCACACATCTTTATTATGCTTTGTTACATTTCAGGAGTACTAGGAGCTGAGCAAATTAGAACAGATTTCTACTTTGGAGTCCTTGGCACTCTCTGAGCTTGGTTGTTCTCTTGCAGACATTTCATTACTGACCAGGTAACATCATCAGTGCTAGTGAGTGTGGGGTTTGCTCCCAGTAGCTTGCCCTACCAGTGTTGGTGGGGGCGTGGTTTTCTCCCTGGTAGTTCCTTGATTAAGGTAGTGTTTTCTGCTTGATCATTTGCCTGGTGTTAATCTCTGCTTATTTGGGTGTTGGCTGCTGGAGAGGATGTATTCTGGTCTTTTTGCTTCCTTCTTAGCTTTTTTATTCTCTCTTTTGAATGGTGTGTAAATGTTGTTTATCTCTATGTATCTATTGATGGCTGATTTGTCTGAATGCCAAGCTTCCAGGGATTCCCTAGTGTTTTCGGATTTAGCTTGGTCTAGGATGCTGAGTTTCCCAGCTGAAAATATGGTTGAGTCTGCCCATGTGTTGTGAGATTAAGGAGCTTTCATCATGTCTTCTTAACTGCTAGTTGGTATTCATGGATGCACTTTGCTAGTCTTCTGCCTGTCTATATAGTGGCTATTACAGTTCTTACACTGTATGTTTTTTTTCCTCTTCTTGGGCTATTGGGTCTTTTGGTTTACTTAAGATGTTTTGGAGGGCTTTAGTTGGTTTGTGTGCTACCGTGATGCCGGGTGATTGTAGCGGTCTGTTGGTTGTTTCTGAGATGTTTCTGATGTATGCCAATGTTATCCTTTTCATAGCTTGTGTTGGCTGTGATGTAGTGGGTTGAGTGATCAGGCACTCTTTGATAAAGTGCGTATCCATTTTGTTGGAAGATGTAGTATAAGCAGTCTGTTTCCTTTTTCTGGTGTTCTGGGTTGCTGCAATGCACGTGTGCTCATCTGAATAGGATTCCGCAGTTCAACCCTGAGCTACGTATATTCTTCTATTGGAGACTTCTATTTATCAGCTTTAAACATTTGTCTCAAGAAGCTTGTGTGTATCTTGCTAAATAAATATTTCACACCAACTGACACTATGAAACTGAAAGCGATTTCAGGAAACTAACTCTACAGATAAAGGGCTGCATCTAACTCTATAATCCCCACTACCATAATCTGCAGGTGAACTGCTTAAAAGCAAATTTGCAACTATCTCCACTCTAGAAATTTCTCCAAGCATTCACTGACATTCCTATAATTTGACTTGAGTCTTCCCTTTGTTATCTGTTATTATTGGCTTGATGTTTTATTGTAAATGCACACTCTAATTAAAACTATTTTTTGTTCTGAATAATATGGCATTCATTGTCATTTGTGTTGTAAAGCTTAATATTAAGAAACAGTATGCACTGTAAATCCATGGTAAAGTTATGGTGTCACCACAAGAGTTTATATTGGAGCAGGAACTCATAAAAAAACATACCCAATTTCTATTGTAAGTCAAGCATTATTATCAAATGCTGTGCCTTCTTCAATCATTTATGTACACTGGGATATGAATTCTGCTTTATGATAGCACAAGAACTGAAGTCAGTGAAGTCCAGTATCTGTTAATACAGTGTTTGTAGGAGCTAACCTGGTTAAGAGCTGGAGCAGGAATTGGAGAATCTGGACGACAGTTGGATGGTTCACTGAAGCAGACCTATGAAAGAGGCAGCCTAAAGGCTCTTATTTCCCAGCAAAAATCTGAGCTGAGAAGTATATCCAGAAAACTTGCTAAAGTTCAGATCAGGCAAGGAACTAGATTGAAAAAGTAGCAAGTATGTAGATGAGGAGATAAGCAGAGGCAAAAAGCATATAAGACCAGCATGCAAAAACATAGATCTGGTCTACAAGTATTTACAGTTAGACTAGACAAGAAGAAAGTAATGAATAACTTGGAGAGTGAGCATGGATCATCCTTCCACCTGAGATTAGGTTAGCCCCGACCCTGCTGGCCTTTTGCAAGGCCCTAGAAGCTTGGTTTGTGACAAGGCCTGGGGCCCTAGATGTGTGATAGAGCCTGTCTCTTGGCTTTGTTGATGGTTATTTTATGATGTCCAGCTGCTATGTGTTTTTATTTTATATTATGTACTGAATTTTATTTGCTTTATCTATTTTATTGTAAGCCCCCCAGAGTCATGCATGTGAGATGGGCGGCTATATAAATCAAACAAACAAACTAGGGTCTCAGAAAACAATACAACTGTTTCTTCTTCCTCAAAAGCCCACTCTCAGAGCACCAAACCCTTTACCCCAGGAACTCAGAGTGGAATAACTAAACTACACAATGGAGAGGTGATTAGGAATGAGGTGGGATATGGTTCTGATGTTAACCGAAGGAGTGAACTCATGGGGAATGTAGCTTCTGTTCTTTCTTTTCATTTTTCTTCACCTGAGTTTCTTTTCTTTCTTTTTCAGCAAAGCTCCTGTAGCGAATGGGAAGAGATTCCATTTCAAGAGATCCATATACTGATAGGATTAAACAAAAGTTAGCTGACCTGTCCATTCAGCTAATGGGCGGAGGCAACTCACACCAAGGAAAATTAAATGCTGAGAAGCCAATCAGGAAGGTGGGTTTCTCCTCCCAGGTGGGCTTTGTAACTGGGCAGTCTCCCTTGTTTTTATTTTGCTGGTGGTGTCCTGTCCTCTGAAATGGAGAAGGAAAAGTTCCCCAGCTGGCACCAAGCTAGGATCACTGAAATTACAACACAGATTCAGTTTTATTTTATGAATTGAAGTCCAGGCTGTATACATTTGTATGCATGTTTGTGGGAGACTTTAGAGCCAAGCATATAGCTATACCCAATCAATCTCTTCAGAAACAAATTGTTTGTTCTTTTTCAACTTTGTTCTAGAATGACTATATACATTATATATAATAAAGATTTAAATTCTTATTGAACCAGTGTTACCATTCTTGGAAAGAGGCCTAGATTAAAGCACATGCCTTTTTACCAGGCCAGGCTAATGAAGGAAGAGGGTTGCCACCTACCTTCTCCATGGTAAACAAGCGGCATAAATAATTTTGCAGTAGTAAGGTGGCTGGTAGCAGCCTGCCTAGCTAGATCTCCCCAGAAGTTGCAGGGAGGGTGCAGCAAGGATATGGGAACAGATTTGGAACCTTCCTGGGTGTTAGGGAGCCCCAAGTCACCACATCCCATGCATGCCAATGTACACCCCATTGCATCTCTGAAACCATATGTGATCAGAAATGGATTAAGAGTTTTTGGGAGAAAGGCCATAGCAATCCCTCCACATTCCTCATTGGCACCTCCCATGCTGTAAAATAAATAAATAAATAATTTAGAACCTCTAGAGCTGCTGTCTAGGTGACAGATGCTGATGGAGGGACGCAAAAGCAGTTACTTAAAATATCTGATATTCTTTTGAAAGCACAAGGAAAAAACACTTTATAGCTGTAGAATATCTCTGCACAGAATATCAGTCGTCAAGATGTAATAATTCCACGAGACATATGTTTCCACTAATTCAAAATGCTCCATAAATTCCCATTCTACTGAAAATCACCGAGCCAATGTCTTTCCATTGTAAGAATATAATCTGCAACCTTAGTGAATGGTAACCATGGGAGGTTCTTTTACAGCATAAATGCTAAAAATAGATTGTAAGAGACTCGTGGCTGAGCAAGAAGTTCATGCAAGATACTAATGCTAGACATGATTTATAGCTGCTCCAATGATATATAGAAAATAGGAGAGCTGTCTGGTTAATCCAAAGGAAGCACAAGGAACTTCTAGCCTGCAGGCTGAATATGATTCACAATGCCTCCTTAGCTAGCCTCATAGCTTCAAGTGAAGTCCTTTTCACCTGCCAAAATCCAATCCCCAGCACAGTAACTCCAAGATGCACTTTCAGACTTGCAAGGTTCTATTAATTTAACCTTATAATAAAGTTAGTACTTCTGGATGTGCTTCTTGTCTGGACTACCTTGCAAGGCTGGCAGAACTAAGGGCTTGGGTGGTTAGCTGGGATGGGTTTGACTGTAACTCCTAAGGTCCCTCATGGTTGGTGAAAGCCACCCAGGAGGTGATATGTGGTTGGCTCCATGCAGAACTACCTGGTTCTTTGAGAGAAGTGTTGTTCCGGCTGCTCTGAAAGAGGTGGTGGTGTGCTCCCATCCCAGGGGGCCTGCACTCACTCTACTAAACAATTTTAATTCACTCTCCAACATTCCCTTTTTCTTGAGAAGATGGTTGGGTTGCAGCTTCAGAGGGCTCTGGAGAAAACTGAGTATCTCGATCACTTCGTCACATTTCAGGCCAGAACACAGGACTGAGAGAGAATTGATTGCACTTATTGATGGCTTCTGGTAGAGCTGTGATGGTGGTAGTGTAATCATCCTGGTTCTCCTTGATCTCTCAGCGGTTTTTGATACCATTAACCATGACATCCTTTTGAACTGCATGGAGGGGGATAAAGAGTGGGGGGAACAGTGTTGCAGTGGTTCTCCTTTCTCTGTGGTCAGATCCAGTCAATGTTGGCAGTGGGGGAGAGATTGAGCCCCAAACCCCTGATGTGTAGGAAGCTTCACGGCTCAACACTCTCATCCCTCCTGTTCAACATCACATGAGGCCAGGGATAAGATCATCCACTGGTTTGGGGTCAGGTACCATCAGTATGCTGATGATACCCAGTTGTATATCTTTCAGACTGACCAGATTATGCTGCTGCGGTCTTGTCAGTGTCTGAAGGCTGTGGGGGCCTGGATAAGAAGAGACTTAAGCTCAGTCTTGACAAGACCAAATGGCTGTTCCATCTTTAGTCCTGAATGGGGCTGCACTTTCCCTCTGAGACTGGTGTACAATTTGGGGAATCCTCTTGGACTCACAGCTCCTGATATATGAGCAGGTGGCAACTGTGACTAGGAAGGCCTTCGCATAAATTCATCTTACACACCAATTACATCTTTACTTCGAGTGGGAGGTCTTTGGGGCAGTCACTCATGCTTTGGTCACCTTTCATGTGGATTATTGCAATCCACTGTACATGGGGCTGTCCCTGAAAACCATTTGAAAGTTACAGCTGATCCAGAATGCAATGCCATAGGCATGCACATCTAACATTTTTGCTTTGTGCATAGCATTGATTGCCAACAGGCTTCTGGGTGTACTTCAAGGTGCTGGTTATTACCTATAAAGCCCTTGTAGATGAGAAGCTGCATTCTGTGGTTTCTGCCCACCCTACATGATCAGAAAGAATTGACATGCTCCAGGTCCTATCTATTAAATAGTGTCATCTGATGAGACCTAGGAAGTATGCCTTCTTTGCATGGTGCTTGTCCTCTGGAACATCTCCCCAGACATTTGTTTAGCCCCTACCCTAACCTTGTTCAAATGAGCTCTTAAACCTGGCTCGTTCCCAGGCCTTGGCTAGAATGGGTTGTGGGCCTCATGTGTTATATGTCTCTTTTTAGAGCTTGTGAGTTTTTCTGGACACTGTTGTTCTTTGTATTTTCAAATTAATTTAATATTGGAAGTCCCCAGAGTCACAGTGGAATCAGGTGGCCTTACAAATTAAATAAAATTAATAACATGGCCCTATCCTACAACCTGCTTAACCAAGTCAGCCACTAACTCAGTCAAATCCTCTTGTGTGAATCATCCCAATCATGTAGATGGAAAGATGAATGCAGCCTTGGGGCTACTGTTTGTGGCACCCCTGAAGACTGAACTAGGTTTTGGGTAGCATGTCCTCTGAAAGACTTGGTATAGTATTTGACACAAGTTCATCTCCATACGCATGATCGTGCACAGTCATTTTGCTGAAAACCCAAGGAGATGTTCATGCACACATGTGTGCAAACTGGGCAAAGCTATCAAAGCCCAGGAAGATATTTATTTATTATTAAATTTGTACGCTGCCCATCTCCCCCAATGGGTGACTCTGGGCGGCTCACAATTAAAAAACCAAAAGCCTATAACAATTAAAATAACCCATAAATAATTAAAAACTGAATCCATTAAAATCCCCTATAAACCAAACCCTATACATAAGTACTAAAGACATTCAAGATGACGGAAGGGGGGCAAAATCAATTACCCCACCAGCCACTTCCACTGATGCAAGCCCCCATCCGGCCCCCAGGCCTTCCAGCATAGCCAGGATTTCACACCTTTCCTAAAGGCCATGAGAGTGGGGGCACACCGGACCTTGGGAGGCAGATTGTTCCATAGGGTGGGGGCCACAGCAGAAAAGGCCCTCTGCCTAGATCCCACCAGTCGAAATTCCTTGACTGGTGGGGTCTGCAACATGCCCCTTCTGCTGGATCAAGTGGGGCGGGCTGAAGGAACAGGGGCAAGACTGGTCCTGTGCCATGAAGGGCTTTAAAGATGATGACCAACACCTTGAATTGGACCCAGAAGCAAACTGGCAACCAATGCAGCTCACGTAACAGTGGTGTAATATGGGCCCTCCTAGGGGCATTCAGAATTGTCCACACTGCCGCATTCTGCACCAGCTGTAGCTTCCGGATATTCTTCAAGGGTAGCCCCATGTAGAGCGCATTACAGTAATCCAACCGGGAGGTAACCAAGGCATGAGTGACCGTACAGAGGGCCTCCTGATTGAGGAAGGGGCGTAACTGCCGCACAACACGAAGTTGCGCAAAGGCCCTCCTAGCCACGACTGCCACCTGCTCTTCGAACAGCCAAGATATGGATACTTTAACACTTTGAGAAGAAGTCCCTTTCTCACGTTAAGACCCACTGTTAAGTACCCTTCTGAATGCTTTGCACAGACATTCTAAAGACCTTAACAATGCAGTCCTATACATTTTTGATCTTAAGTAAACTCAGGCGAATTCAAGGAGGCTAACTGTCATAAAAGTGAGGTATAAGACTGCATCCTAAATTATTTCAGTATATTTTCATGTAACTTCTCTCCTCCTCTGTAGTTTTTTTCCTCAGTTCTAAAATATTCAAACAAGTGATGCAATATTAAGTGTCTACAAGAAAAATCATTTGCAGGAAGTCTTTTGAAAATTATTTGTTTGGAAATATACAAGCTTCCCCTCTTATAATGTCCATACCAATGTGTTTCTGAAATTCATTCAACAGTACTGTCCTGGTTTTTAAAAAAATACTTTTTAAAGCTCAATATCTTAAAAAACAAAGAGCAAAGAATGAAGGATTTTGGAAACTAGATAACCCATTCTTGATAACTTGGTATAACATCATACAGTAATACCTCGGTTCACGAACACTTCTGTTCACGAACAATTCGGTTCACGAACAGCACCATTCGCAAAATTTTGCTTCCGTTCACGAACTTCGCATCAGGTGACGAACAAGACCCGTGGCCATTTTCCCTGCTGTGACATGTGGTTGTGTCTTCCTGTAGGGAGGGGGACTCTCCCTCCAACCAATAACTGCCTCCCCACCCGCCTTCCTGTCCTCCATGCCAGAAGTCGCCTCAAGCAAGGTTAGTGTTCTCTCTCTTCATACTGTACTGTACTGTACTGTTTCATATTTTTGTGGTTTTAAAAAAATATACATATGGTTCAGAATGGATTAACCGTATTTACATTGAACCTTATGGGAAAATTTGATTCGGTTCACGACCAATTCGGTTCGCGACCAGAGTCGTGGAACGAATTAAGTTCGTGAACCGAGGTACCACTGTACCTGGAGGAACGTACAAGATGAAATGTGCTCTGAAAGAACCTTTCTATAAAATGATGTTTTTCTGCTACTTGCATGAGCCCAGTAATGATAGCAAAATCTAAGAGGTCATAAATCAAAACAGGAATAGTTTTCTTTCGCACCAACACCAGATATTCAAGCTTTTTGAGAAGATGAGTGCTAGTGATTAAATTGGATCCTTGGAGGAAGACAATATCAAAAGGCCTCATCTCCACAACAGTGTGACTCATGGGGACCCTACTATTCACATGCAGCAAAAAAAGGTGAAGAAGTAGATGTCCCAGAAATACATGGAGAGAGCTGTTATCCAGTAAAAACTACCTTCTGATACAATACATGTAACAGTTCCACTCGCCGCCAATCATTACACCATGTGAGAACAGCTAAAAAAGATGAGCTCCTCTTGAAAGGAAGTACAAAATTGAGGATGGGACAGGGAAAATACAACTAAGGTTAATGAGTGTTATGCAGCCTAGCCAATAAAGGGGAGAATGGGGACCCTCTAAAGGCACCCTTGCCTCCTCCCCAGATCAATTAACAGACCAGGAGTGCAGCGATTCCTTTAATGTTGAGGGATGTACCAGGCTTTGCTCAGCCAGTCAAGGGCAATACTCCAGGAATGGGTGGGACTGCAAAATTTAAGGCCCCATTTTGCCTCTTAATTCTTCTAATTACAGTATTTCAAAAAAATCAAACCAAGGTCCAAATGGCCAAATCCTGCTGCAGCAGCACAACCCACTGTTCACCCCGCTTAGGGCTGTACTTCAGGATGATGAAAGAATCTAGGGCTTCATTTCTTAGATCATCTGAGAGAAGAATGACTTATTATTGTCAATTTATTTTTCCAGTGTCTACACCAGCCTTCCCCAACCTGGTGCCCCCTAACGTGTGGGAATTCAGTTCCCATTTCCTCTCAGCCAGCACGGCCTTTTACTGTTCTGGCCATTTTACCACCCAACCTTGTATTTTCCTTGTATTTCCTTAATGTCTGTGGCCAAGCCAAATGCCTTATGTTGACTCCGTGAGACAAAGAGAATCAAATTATGTTTTTCTTTACTCTGGTAATGTTTTAGGACTCAGTGACCTTTGTAAAAGAATCCCTTGAGCCTGCATCACATCCTTTGTGTTGAAGGAGACCAAAGTTAGGAGAGAAAATTGAAAAATTTTAATTAACTCTGTTAATTAATGGGGGGTGGAGAGAGAGAATTCTGCTATGTAGACTACTTCCAATTTCCATCTAATGCCTCTAAAGCAGGTAACATGAAGCACAACTCTATGCTTTATTCTTATTCTTATCTACACTACTTCACATACTCACATGGCAAATACAACTCTTTTCCACAAATTTCTTGCTAATCTCAAAGCACAGGAAATGAAAACAAACAAGAAGAATGCCTGCACATATTAGATACAGCCAGCCAATAAATATCAACATGTTGGATAGTTTCTTTTTCCCTAAACCAGTGTTGTCCAAACTTGGCCACTTTAAGATGAGTGGACTTCAACTCCGCATGGCTGGGGAATTCTGGGAGTTGAAGTCCACTCATCTTAAAGTGGCCAAGTTTGGACAACACTGCCCTAAACCTTTCCCTATGTGTCTTAGGGAAAAAATGTTTTTAAAAAATTAGAAGGAGGTCTTTTAAGAGATTCTCTTGGGATCCCCTTTTCCCAGTTCCCACTGTCCTTAATAACCTTCAGTCTCATGTTTCAAAACATCTTTCTACATTGCAAAGAGCTTTAGTGCTATTTAATTTATACGGTCCTGGTAACTGCTAATATGGTCAGTGGTAAAGGAATAATATAATATCTGCAACTTTCTACCTACCTATTACTGACATCTCTGTAATCCCCTAGTTCTGTTTAGAATTTTGTTAACTGTTTTTGCACTCAGGTTCTGGGCCTGGCTATTTATATCTTTATTTTTACACTTGGCTGCAATCTGCCCTGTCTTTAATATTAATATGATGCAAAACCAAGCTAAGCATTGATTTGTATAGGAAGAGAAACAAAATGGTCTTTGCCCATTGGGGTCATAATCTTCCCACAGAGAAAACAAGGGTGAAGCAGTGTTCTCTAACCAGGATTATCTAGATGTCTGGATGGGTGGACTACAACTCCCAGAATTCCCCCAGGCAACCTGAGAATTCTGCAGTAGACAGTACAAATACTGTACGGTGAAGCCATATAAAGAGTGCTCTAAAGGAGAAAGGCAAATCGGTGGGCAAATAAAAAGAAAACCATTCTAGATGATCAGAAGCTCATTGGCTCTCACAAGATCATTCATGCGAGTTCATAGGATTCCAGCTGGTACCTTGTTAATAGACAAAAAGGCATGGTAGATCACAATTTGCATCAGATACAACAATTTGCACAAACTGGGCAGCAGAGAAGGTGAAGAGGGGGAGGAACAGTGTGATGGCTAATGAGAGAAGCAGGAAGCATCATTTTTCACATTCACTAAATCTGAACAAGCTTGGGTTCAAGCATATATGAAACTCTGAACTGTTCTTCTCTGGGCAACCACATGATCCTAATCAGTATCTTAACAGAGTAACAGGGCCTTCCATCATTTGCATCTGACCTCCATATGAATATCTTCTGGCAGTTTGTATCCCCATAATGTTGCCTCCACCTAATTTTCAGCTCTTGCAATGAGTTGGTCCAAAGTTAAAGCTGTGTTTCTTCCATAAGCCAACAGCTACCAACAGCAAACTGCATAACATTTTACATGTTTCATTGCCAGTGCTGTTGACAGAACAATCAGGGGAGTCATAGGGGGTGCATCAGACTTATTGACCTTATTGGTCATTACTGGCACTTTGGTCTGCACGTTGCCCTTTCACCTTTGATCCTGGACCTTCTCTTCCATCACAGTTTTGTTTTTCTTCCTGCTGAAAGAGATGGAAGTGATTTCATCTCTCTAGAACAGTGTTTCTCAACCTTGGCAATATACTATGTGTGGACTTCAACCCCCAGAATTCCCCAGCCAGCATACTGGCTAGGGAATTCTGGAAGTTGAAGTCCACATCTTAAATTTGCTAAAGTTGAGAAATACTGCTCTAGAGTTTCTAAAGGAAAAATAAAGACTGGTGAGCCCAGTGCTGGCTGCCTTATTTACTTATATTAACAGCACAGCACATTTTCCACCCAAATAGAATGAGGCCATAATCACCCCTTTCTATAAGAATAAAGGAAATAGCTTTGACCCTGTCAATTACAGACCTATCAGTGTGCTTAGTACAATGAGGAAGCTATATGCACAATACCTTTATTTCAAATTAATGGATTGGGTCCAAAATGAAAATATCCTTGCTAAGGAGCAGGCAGGATTTAAAGGGGACTGTTCAGCCTTGGACCATTGTTTGATCCTGCACTGTTTACCTGAAAAATACACCTTACTGCCCAAAGGCACCCTTTTTTGTAGCCTTTTGCAGGATTTCAAATCAGCTTTTGAGTTGTTTCCAAGGGAGAAGCTACAGGGGAAAAAAATACAGCAATCCTTAATGGATAAAAGACTGCTCCTTCTTATCCAGACTATACTAAAACTGCATTGAGATGTTCCCCTGGGAGCATCTTTCTGGAAATTTTTCCACCCAAACAGGATAAAGATAACCTAACAGAAGACATTAGAGACTGAATTATTGAATTATTATACAGATTGAAAAGTAGGAAATCCTACTTTTTAATCTGTATAATAATTCAATAATTCAGTCTCTCATGTCATTTGTTCATCATTCTCCAATATTAGCTGATCATGCAATTCCAGCTTTGCTATATGTAGACGATGAAGTAATTTGGTCTGTCTCCGTGGAAATGAGAAGGGCACTATGGCATTGGGTTCCTTTTGCCTAGAAGAACAACTTGTAATAAATTTAAAAAAAAACTAAAGTATTAGTTTTTGCAAAACACAACTATAGGACGCATAAATGGCAAATTAACAAGACCCCAATAAAGCAGATTATAAATATCTTGGGGTGCAGGGTTTTTTTTAGATTTTTAATCCACCTTTATTTTTTTTTATAAATAACTCAATACTCCTTCCTCCTCCTCCTATTTTCCCCACAACAAGAACCCGGTGAGGTGGGCTGGGCTGAGAGAGAGAGAGTGACTGGCCCAAAGTCACCCAGCCGGCTTTCATGCCTAAGGCGGGACTAGAACTCACCGTCTCCTGGTTTCTACCCTGGTGCCTTAACCATTAGACCGAACTGGCAGTTCCAGCCTTCCTTATCTTGGAGTACACATTTCTCCTATCAGGCCAGTGTTGCTCAAAGTAGCTCCTCAGCTGTCTTGAGATTTTCCCATTCAAAGGGAGCATATTTTATTCCCACAGCTTGCAAGGTCTTTCTTGCTACAGTAATTCTCAGCTTCTTTATGGTGTTCAGATGTGTACCTTTACAAAGTTTAATGCCTTGGATGCTGTCCAGTCCAAGTTTATAAGAGCTATCCTTGCAGTTCTGAGATGCATCAAGAATGCTGCCTTATGGTTACAGACAGGTTTGGTTTCTGTGGCTGTCAAAGTTTGGTATTCTTTGGCAGAGAGCCAGATGCTTATTTGTCACTTCTTCTATCTGACCAGAATTCTGGGATATCTTTCCAGGTTCCCAGATTCTGTGCCTCTATTTGTTCCATGCAACCTACCTTTCACTGAAGATTAGTGCTAATCTTGGTGATTGCCACTATTATTTGTATTATATTAACATTATATTATATTATGTGATTGTATTTTATGCCTACTTTTTACTGATAACAATAAGTCAAGTGATATACCGACTACAGTCATCATAGATTTGAAGGGACTGGATTGAAGCCGATTGTTGAAATCAGGAAATAAATTAAGTAGCATAAATCTAGGCTGTTGAGTTTGTTGATGGATGAGGGAAAGAAAGAAAGGAGACAATTTACAAGGTCACAACACAGGACTGAAAAAAGCACCTAGACACTCAAAAAGCTGGACAATATTTGATTTTAAGGCTATGCCTGCCAGACAGAGGACGTGAGGCCAAAAAGGAGGACATGTCCTCCTTTTGCCAGATGTCTGGTAATCCTACCTGAGAATGCAGTAAAGTGGGGAGTGCAGGTCTAGCCATTTTTCTCAACTCTGTATCTCCACAGGTCCACTGAATACTGTGCCAGCTCCACATCAATCTTCAGGAAGCTGGAATTTGATAAAGCTTAACTTGGCATTATATTTAATGTTAAAGTCCATTATTCATGAAGTAGGACAGAAGGAAACCATATTTAAAGATATGCAGAGTGCCTTTTCCTCTTGAATACTGGGAGCCCCACATGAGACAGTGACATGAGCTTGGCCCCTATTGTCCCATCATCTGGGCAGAGATGGAAGGTGTTTCTATTTGCATGCAATGTATAAAGAGTAATTCCCTTACCTGCAGCCCCATCATGTATTAAGTATCAATTAATGGATTTTTTTCAACAAGAGTAATTTGTTGATTATCTGTAGTAGTCTTCCCCAACCTCAAAGGGTATTTAAAGTATAACTTCCATAGTTCCCAATAAATTTGTTCAAAGTCCCAATGTATCCAGAGTACTCTGCCAAAGCCATCAGATCTCACCTCATCCACACATGGCTGTCATGATTGGCGGATATTTTCCCCTGACTGATGATATTTGGGATAGGTGAAGTGGGAAACAAAGTTAGAGGGGCCTTCCAAGAGCGTTACTTAACAAGCCACGCACATGATAACCCCTTGGTGGCAAGTCAGCACAGACAATACAGGCAGGATAGGAATCAGCACAGAGGCAGCAAATGTTATGCTCACGTGCTTTTCTGCTAACTCAAGGGCAAGGGGTAGCACTTTAATTCAGCAGTGAGAAAAGCTCACAAGCAGCAGTGTGGGAGAATGCAGAAAGAACACTGAAAGTACGGAAAAAAGAGTATGTGGAGGCAAGGGATACCACAATCAAGTAAATAAAAGCTTTAAAAGCTTGAAGAGAACAGTCTGTAATTTGGAACTTTATTCACGTGTATCTAGGAAGAGACTGTCTCTTCCCCTAACCTTACAAACATTTGCAAAGTAGTCTAATTTTTCCGTTATTGAACTTGCGCATTATTGTTTCCCCTCCCCACCACTGCTTCCCAGGGAATTATTTATTTTTTACTAACAAGCAGGCAACCCTTGAATCCATGCTATCTATGACCCTGAATACACTGTGCAGATCATGGATTTATTCCGAAAGAAGATACTTTCTCCCCAAACAATTTAGCATGGAGGCAGACATTTTTTTCTGTTTAAACCTCCTTTGAGAGGGGGGGGGGTCATCTTATGTCATTTTCTTTCGAATTAATGGGCTGCTACAGTTTTTTTCAAAAACAGAGAAGAACTGATCTAGACTGAGTCCAAGTCACATAAGGTGAGTTTATTAACCTTTTTGTATTATGCCATGATTTCTTAAACCAAGAGGCTTTGGGCCTGTGAAAGAGCCATTTTCACTGTTCAACATAGGAAAGAAAAGAATAACCCGGCCTTTTCATACATAGCATTTAAGGCATAATTAAAACATAATTAAATTAAATAATTAAAACATAAAATCACAGAGAGGGCATGCTCCGGATCCCCACGGTAAAAGAACTTCGATTAGCGGGGTCCAGAAGGCGGGCCTTCTCTGCTGTGGCCCCCGCCCTTTGGAACATCTTGCCCCTGGGGGTGAGACAGGCCCCCTCACTCCAGGCCTTTCGGAGGGATGTGAAGACCTGGCTCTGCCATCTGGCCTGGGGGGGAGGGAGGATATCAGAAATGGGGTTGGCTGGCCCCTTAGCGGCCTGGTGTGGCCTCTATCGGCCTCTTGGATTTTTTAGCCTTTTTATCTTTATCTTTGTAAGTCTGGTTTTTATAACTTTTAACTATGTATTTCTGATTTTAGTTTGTTGTAAGCCTCCCAGAGTCCCCCGTTGTGGGGAGATGGGCGGGGACAAGTCTATTAAATAAATAAATAAATAAATAAATAAATAAATAAAAACAAACAAACAAACTCAGGCTGTAGAATTGCTATTTGGATGAGAGACCACTAGAAAATCCCAAAGCTGCAAGCTAGTTTGGGAAGTTGAAAAAACATCAGGGAAGAAGACAATGCCAAACCACTTCGATTTTGTGCTAAGAAAACTGAATGGGCCTACCCAAGTAGGCACCACGGGTCTAGTTCAAATTAGAGACTTTGGCTTTATTTTAAAAGAAATCAATGGTACTTATAGTGGCCTGTTTAGTGTCACAGGTAAAATGTGGTCTCAATGTCAACAGCAATGACTCAGTTCAGTTTTCACTGGTCACTGAGATATCATTTAAATGTGTTTCATATTATAACCAAGTGGAACTTTTGATAATTCCACAGTTCAACATGTTTCTTGAAATTTCCCCTTTCTAAACCTTTATAAAATTTGCATTCTTTCACTTTCCATGACTTCAATCACAGACCACACTGAAAGTGTTTCAAAGAATTATGGCACATGGCAAGTGCTATTTGATCTCTGAGTTGTTGATTAGTGTAGCATAGCTCATTCTGAACAGCCTTTACTCCAAAACTGAAATTTGGGGCAACGTCCTTAGAGGCTAGCCAGCCAGATGCTTCAGGTTAATCAGGGTAAAAAATCAGAAATGTCTCAAGGGCAACTGTGGACTTGAGTATTCAAATACTCATTCAAGAAGTCATTGTAGAACAATGCCCAAAATAAGAAAAATACCCTTTAGGCACTTGTTACAAATCTTGGCAGGCTACAAACCTACTAAAAACAACTTTCTAAAGCAACATATATCTAACAGTATATAATGCCACCAGTAATGCAAGTATTGTTTCATAAATATTATAAAAAGACATTTTGCAAAACAGGAAACAGTTTTCTCTGTACTTAGATATCCAGAATTACATGTACATTTAAATAGGAATAAATCTCATTGAACATTTATTTGCAAAAACACACACATAGGATTATTTTGTCTCAGAGAATATTTGTTAATGGATGGCTTAAAACAATAAATGAACAAAGCATTCTAGATGTTGCATAGCTTCCTGGCTGGTCAGTCTGGCTCTTATCTTCAATAATATGTGGTCGTGAGAAACTAACATTTCCTGTTGCCCATTCCTAGAATCTGGTAATAAAAGTACAAAAAATTTGGCAAAGTGTTGACTAGCATATTTAATAGGAGTCTGCAGGGGGAGATGGGCGGGGATTAAATCAATCTATCAATCAATCAATCCTGATCCTATTAAACTAGTCAGTTCAAAGAATCAATTAAATTCAAATTGTTCATTTGATTCAAAGAGTCAAGACTATGTTATTCAAATAAAGTAGTTGATCTGAATCAACAATCAAATTATTCAAATTGTCAACTCAATTTGGTAAAAAATCTGTATGTGCATAAGTGCAAGCACAAAAATCCATCAAATTGCAAAATGATTATAAGGCACTTGATTTGATTCAACACATCAAATTAATTTGGTGATTCAGTTGAAAAATTCCATTCAAAGGGATGTTTGATAAAATTGCCTTTGATCTGGAGCTTCACACAGACTATAGCTAAAAGCCATTTGTTTGCTGAATCCTTCTTGAAGACATCTAAAATTAGCAACCATTGCCACTTCTTCAGAAAGGAGTTCATCAAGTTCTTTACACACAAGCATGGGAATAATACAGTATTAATGAGAATTCACACTAAAAGAATACATTCTCTTATTTGTTTATAATCTACTGGTAGCTCTTTTCACTGAGTCATTCTTTACTTGAGGTATTAGATTCAGTGGCATATAGGTCTCTACATTGTGGGTTACTCTTTTATCATCATGGAACAAACAAATGCATCTTGGCATCTTCAGTAACAGGACTAGGAACATCCCACTGATTGGAATAAGAGAGATCAACTGCAAGCAGGATATACAGTGGTACCTCGGTTCACGAACTTAATTCGTTCCGCAACTCTGGTCGCGAACCAAACTGGTCGCGAACCAAATCAAATTTTCCCATAAGGTTCAATGTAAATACAGTTAATCCATTCTGACCCCTACGAATTTGGTCGCCAACCGATTTGTGATCGCGTCCCGAATCAAATTTCCCCATAAGGTTCAATGTAATTACGGTTAATCCGTTCTGAACCATATGTCTTTTTTTTTTTTAACTGCAAAAATATGACACAAAGTACAGTACGAAGAGAGAGAAAGCTAACCTTGCTCGACGCGACTTCTAGCGTGGAGGACAGGAAGGCGGGTGGGGAGGTGGTTACTGCTTGGAGGGAGAGTCCCCCTCCCTACAGGAAGCCACGACCACGTGTCATGGGAGGGAAAATGGCCGCGGATCCTGTTCGTAACCCGATGCGGAGTTCGCGAACGGAGGCAAAATTTTGCGACCGGAGCTGTTCGTGAACCGAATTGTTCGTGAACAGAAGCGTTCGTGAACTGAGGTACCACTGTACAAGTAGACAGACAGGATGGTGCAGTGGTTAAATGTTGGACTAGGACCGGGAAGGCAAGGTTCAAATCTACTCCCAGTCACAGAAGCTTACTGGATACTGGGCCAGTCTGTCTCTCCTAGCTCAGCCTACCTTAAAGGACTCTTATTGTAGAGATAAAATGAAGGAAACTCCCCATAAAAGCTATCTTGAGAAAAGGCAGGATATAAATTGAACAAATAAGTAAAAGTCATCTCCTCCCAAATTCAAATTTCAGTATTTGCTTTCAATATGAAGTTATTTAGGGCAAGCAAGCTAGGAAAAGCATGCAGATCATGGCCTTTGGCATTTTTTCTAACTCTTTTACCTGCACCTTTATTTTCTTCTCTGTAATGTAGTAATGTTTGCATGCACCCTCACATTCTCCCCAGGGACTAATCAAATTATCTGGATATTTTGCATACGTGTCTGAGAATCTAATCAGGATGGGTTACATGTGTTGCCTCTGTACGGGCTTGTATAATAAGTGTGCGCTGGTGAGCTGCACGCACTCCATACTGAATCGCATGACCAAGACACAGCAGAGGGGCTGTTTACCATGGAGTAAACAAAAATATTTTGAGCCACTGCTGAACTACCACTTGCATAGGGATGCACCAGGGAAATTCTTTCTGGATATTTTCTCTGTAGCTGCTAGCCAGATCTTGCTAATTTCAAACTTAATTTTTGTAGTCCTGTCTATTCAATTTCAGAGTTAATCCTACTGACAGACAGCATCCAACCCTCTTTACATAATCAATTTCCAAAATTCTGGTGAATTGGCAAGAATAAAAACAAAAATACTTCTTAATATTTCTAGTTCTTAGGTTCAACTGTTTTCAGAATACAACTCCTGTAGATATTTTGCTACTGAACATGTAAATCTTGCAAAATTCAAAATATATCTCATTTTTATTTGGTCAGATATAACCTGCTAAGAATTGCATGGGGCTTCCTCCTCCACCTGCATCTCCTTTTCAGTGTGATTAATGAAAGTAACTGAACTTCACTAGGTGACAACTTTATTGTACCAATAAATCACCCAAAATGATTTTTCACTGGCCAGATACTGCTAATGAACACAGCTTTTGGAAATCTCACAGCAAATATGTTTATCTGGGGAAAGCTCATATTTTAAATCATACTACCATTCATGGAAGCCAAAGACAAGTGCTAAGTTATTCATCCATTTTAAATGAATATTTACACAAAAGAGCACAAAGATTTTCAAACCAGTTTTCCCTAAAAGATACACGACCGCATGAAGTATGTTGACTCAATGCGATGCAGAGGGAATATATATGAGGTCTAAAAGCATGGCTCAACTTTCATGTGATTGTAACAACACATCCATGCAGTTTTCCTGGCAACAATATTGATGTAATTCACCACTGCCTTCTTGTAGGATGTTTTTTTCAAATTCCCAGTCACCCTATTGCCCTAGGATTCCTTGGTGGTCTCCCATCCAATTACTGACCAAGCCTGCTGACACCTGTTGAGACATATCAGCAGTTATGAAATGATTGTGTCATCTTTTACATTTGAAGGAAAACAAACTTCTTATGTTCACAAACTTTATTATTGGCATTTTTCCCCTAAAGAATTGATTAGACAGGACAAAGTTTTGCAAGGCTAAATAATAGTATATTCCATTGCTCCGTAGTTCTTTTCAAGCAATAATCATATGAGTACCAAAATAAAAATGGCCAGGTGGCAGTGGTATGACTGATTCCAGAATCAGCATTATGGCCCTGCTGCTGGTGACTTGGCAGAACCCCTCTGTACAATTAATGCATGATGGGGACTTGCTACAAAGAATAAAAGGCAACAAAACTACAGTTCAAATAATTGGAATGGCAAAGTATTGTTTTTCATCCAGAATAATACAATAAGCTTGAGATCTATTTAATGGCTTCTTGAGAACATACTGACTTTTGCTCTTTCTTTTGTCCTCTGGAACTTTTCCAAATCTCTGCTAACAGACTATTCAGCAATACTTTATTTATCCAGAACTTTATCTTGATAAGGGATGCTATCAAGCTGCAAGAATACCAATGTGATTCAACCCTCTGCCACTCTGCAAGCAGAATGTCCTCAGAGCTTCAGTGTAATGGACAATGTAGGACTTGGACCGATGGGCAGCATTACAGCATGACTTGGCACGCCTGTAGAAAATATTACACAGATCCAGAGAATCCCTCAAGTGATAAGCCCAACTCTTAAGCAGAAAAGTATTAAGGAAAGCACGTTATTCAGTCCTTGTGAAGTACATGCAACCCAAGCTGTGGCCAATTTTTGCCAAGTCTCTGGATCATCATTTTTCATATTTCTATAATTACCAAACTGCATCAACCCTAAAAGATGGGCTAGTTTTGTTACTGTATATGCATATTGCTGTTGGGAAACTGAGACAAAGAGAGGGGTTTGCCTCTCATGAATCTGTGGTACAAAATTCCCATCAGCAACTATAACTCTCATATATTACTTACATTTTGGTCATAATGTTGTCAACACAGAATAGGAAAAGTAGGGACAGTAGCTTATGATGTATTGGGAGGATTCATTGTAAGAATTTAATTGATTTCTCTAAGTCAGTCTTATGAGAGGTGGTAGTTAATAATCTTCTGCAGATGCTTTTCCTAAGGCTTTACATTTAATAGTTCCTTGATTATTAGTTTCTGACCAAACAATCTATGCATTCAGGCAATACATTCTGAAAGAGCTTCATGTCCTCTTAGGCAAATATTTTTCTCCTCCCTTCAGAAGAATGAGCAAACGAGCTAGAAGCACTTCAGTTCAGATTTGCCATTACATCTGAACCACAAAATTAGAGTTAACAGTGTCTGAACCCAGCAGAATGTTAAGCAAATGTTAAATTGCTGTTGCATATCTTAGCAACACGGATAATTACATAGATATAATATATGAATAATTTTTCCTTTAAAAAAAAAAAACTTCTGTTCACCATCTCATCTACAGTGTAGGAATACTAGATATTGGATATTGAAATTTATTCATAAAAGCTACAGCAGTCTTGAACTTGAGCTGTGGTTGTGGAAGGGTTAATAAAAGAAGGCCCAGTTGGATGGTCAGAAAGAGAAGGAAAAATGTGGACAAGAGAAACAGGCAGAGATGAGATATTACCATTACACACATCAGCAATTTCTAAATCACTGAAATCCCTTGAAAATGGTATGCCAGCTTAATGGCATATTTATCTATGAAAAGAAATGAAAAAATAAGGAAAATTAATTTATTCCAAGATGTATCTGTATAGAAATATCCAGATGAAATGGGATGATTAATGGTGAGACAAAGCAGGTGCAGAGGTTTTTCTAACAGATTAGAAGAAAGAGATATTCAGCCAAAAAAACCTCAAGTTAACAAAATGCTACAGCTTAGTCCTAGCTGCACACTCTAGTGTGATATCTCAACAGAATTAATTCTGAAGTTTACTTAAGATCATTCTTATTGTTTTATTGAGTGACAAAGTTCAGAATGCATCTTCTCAAAAACCAATATAGAAGCGTTCATGGTGCATTCATATGAGACTTGCCTATCAAAGAAACCAAAAAAGATAAGGTTCTGAAGGGTTCCTAAAAAATAACAAAAATGCAGGAAACTGGTTTGTTTTCAGTACAGTGGTACCTCGAGTTACGAACGCCCCTCCTTACGAAAATTTCGCGATACGACCAGCTCCGGTCACAAAAATTTGCCTCGCCGTGCAACCTCCGCCTCGCGCTACGAACCGGATCCGCGGCCATTTGCCCTGCTGCCACGTGGTCGCGGCTTCCTGTGGGCGAGATCACGGTAGCAAGGAGACATTCGGTGAGGCTTGTGGTGTGCTTTGTGGCGTTTGGAAGGTTTTTGGTGTGCTTGTCAGCATGGCTCCAAAGAAAATGCAGAGCGGGCGTGGCAAGAATAAGGGTTTGAAGAAGAAAGTGACGATCGAACTGAAGAAAGAGATTATAGAAAAGCACGATCGTGGTGTTCGTGTGACTGATCTGGCCGCAGAGTACAAGATGGCAAAGTTGACCATCTCGACTATTTTGAAGAATAAAGATGCCATCAGAGAAGCTGATGTGGCAAAAGGAGTAACGATGTTAACGAGGAAGAGGACACAAGCGTTGGAAGAGGTGGAAAAGCTGTTGTTAGTGTGGCTGAATGAGAAACAGCTGGCAGGTGATAGCGTGAGTGAAGCTATCATCTGTGAAAAAGCCAGGAAGCTGCACAGTGATTTACTGCAGAAAAACCCCTCTACCAGCGCAGCAAGTGAGGAATTTAAAGCCAGCAGAGGCTGGTTTGAGAAATTCCGCAGGAGAAGTGGCATCCACAATGTGGCAAGACATGGAGAGGCTTCCAGTTCTTACAAGGCTGCTGCAGAAGCCTACAAGGAAGAATTTGAGGACTTCATAAAGGCGGAAGGATACATCCCTCAGCAAGTGTTCAACTGCGATGAGACAGGGCTCTTCTGGAAGAAGATGCCAAACAGAACCTACATCACGCAGGAGGAAAAGGCACTGCCAGGGCACAAGCCCATGAAGGACAGACTGACCCTTTTGCTGTGTGCGAACGCAAGCGGCGACCTGAAGATTAAGCCGCTACTGGTGTACCATTCCCAGACCCCTCGTGCGTCCAGGGAACACAATGTGAACAAGGCCAGACTGCCTGTCATGTGGAGGCCAATGCGAGCGCGTGGGTCACAAGGCAGTTGTTCATGGAATGGCTGCACGAGGTGTTCGCACCCAGCATTAAAAAATATCTTTCGGACAACCAACTGCCTGAAAGGTGCCTTCTTCTGATGGACAATGCCCCGGCACACCCTCCATCCTTGGTGGACGATATGGATGCCGAATACGACTTCATAAAGGTCAAGTTCCTCCCCCCCAACACGACACCTCTCCTGCAGCCCATGGACCAGCAAGTGATCTGCAACTTTAAGAAGCTCTACACAAAGGCGCTCTTCACCAGGTGTTTCAATGTCACTGAGGAAACATCCTTGACTCTGGCAGAGTTTTGGAAGAAACATTTCAATGTCCTCCACCGCATCGGCCTCATTGACAAAGCCTGGCAAGATGTCACCTGCCGGACCTTAAACTCAGCCTGGAGGAAACTGTGGCCAGAATGTGTCGCTGAACGTGACCGTGAAGGGTCTGATGCAGAGGTAGTGGAGGAGACTGTGTCCATGGGCAAGAGCATGGGTCTGGATGTCGATGGTGCAGACTTAGAGGAGCTTGTTGAGGACCATAAGGAGGAGCTGACCACGGAAGAACTTGCTGAGCTCCAGAGTGAGCAACAGAAAGGGCTTGGTGAGGAGCATTCCACTGAGGAAGAGGAAGACAGGAAGGAGGTGAGCAGTGCCAAGATTAAATCCATTATGAAACAATGGAATACGTGCCAGGACTTCTTTGAGAAGCACCACCCCAACATAACTGTAACGAACAGAGCGTTGAACATGATGAACGATAACGTGGTCTCTCATTTCCGGAGGGTTATGCAGTGCAGGAAAAGACAACTGACTTTAGACAGGTTTTTCCCCAGAACTGAGCCTGCAGCTAAGAGGCAAAGAAGAGAGGACTCTCCCTCCAAACAATAACTGCCTCCCCACCCCATTCTCCCTCTTCATACTGTGCTGTACGTACTTTTTTTCATGTTTTTGTGGTTTAAAAATAAAATGCATATGTTTCAGAACTGTTTGTATTTACATTGAACCTTATGGGGAAATTTGCCTCGCGGAGCGACCAAATTCGGAGGGCGGATTAGGCGTATTTACATTGAACCTTATGGGGAAATTTGCCTCGCGGCGCGACCAAATTCGGGGGGCAGAACGGATTAACCGTATTTACATTGAATCCTATGGGAAAATTTGCTTCGCGTTGCGACCAAATCGAGTTGCGATCAGAGTCACGGAACGGATTAAATTCATAACTCGAGGTACCACTGTATTTTCAATAAAATAAATGGAAGCTGAGCAGTTCATTTCAGTGCAGTCTACATCTTCAAACTGTGACAAGCAGAAGAGCAGAAGCCCCAGGGCAGCTTCCCCAAACAGATGTCCTCCAGACATATTAAATTTCAGCTCCCAAGATCTCCCAGCTAGCATGGATTCTGAGGATGATCTGATCTGAGTCCAATGAAGAGCTTTTTCAGAATTCCTGTCAAATGGATACGGTTCCAAATGTGGAGTATTTTGTCAGTTTTTTAAATCTGAGTTATCTACTGAGACAGCTTTTCCACACTGAAATATACTACTTTATAAGTCCACCATTCAAGATAACAGAAAAAAGTATATTGTGAGAAATGATCACACGAGAGAAATGACTCATATTTGTCTTTCCACTTAAGTATCTTCAGCACTGAGATTAGGAAATATGTTAACATATGTTAACTGCTTAGCCTTTTAGAGTTTTCATAAACATTAACTCCTTTTTTAAAAGCATATATATGCCAACTCCCAATTTCCTGTCCTCCCTTGATGATCCTGATCCTAATCCTTCCTCTGACTAAAGACCAGGTACATCAGGATGAAGAAGCTCAATAGAAAAAGTAAATTAAAATAAAGCCAGGTGGGGGAGAAAGGAGATTGACGAGGATAATATACTCTTTGGGGCAGGGGGAGAGATGAAGTTTGTTGAGACTTCTTTGGACCATTCAGACTGGGTTTTGGTTAGACCTTGGAAGAAGTAAGTAATCAATGTTTTAAAAAACAGCTTATTCCTTGGCAGGATACTTTTTAATAAATCACAACAGACTTCAGTGACTGTCCCTTATCTCAAGAGGTAAAGCTCTCCACATTAAACAAAAAACAAAAAAACTGGACTTTCACTGTGTCTCCTGCATGTGAATTTTTGACCTGGCACCATCAGCAACAATCTAGAGAGAACATACTGCACTGGCATACCAGAAAAGGGTACACTGTTCCCAGTCTCCTCCTCTGCTTCCCTCCAGCCAGCAGGAACCTCATATGACCGCAGAGAGGGACCGTCTTTTGAGAGGCGTTAGGTCTAAGTTAGGAGCAATACTGAGCAGCTGCCAAAGCAATAGAGTCTAGTCTTTTTCTAATCACTGCCAAAATTACATAGCCCTCTGGTGCCATAAGGGAAGGCAGGGAAGGTGGGTAACAAATGCCCCTTTCCTCAAACTTTGTTTGCATAATTTCATTGTGTTCATTTTCGGAGGATGATCTAAATCTTTCATATACACTAGCATGTGGTGTGGATGGGTGTGATGGTGCCTCTGTGCATTCATGCACACATACAGAGAAGAAAAAACTTGGGAGAAGTTAAGTCACTTACAGAAAGGGAGGGAAAAAAGAAGATCAAAGGGAAAGAATGGTAACAGTGGGACATTAGCTGTTTATAATAACTGTATAGCCAGAATCTAAAACAAAACAAAGGAGTACAGGATATTAACTATATAGAAAAGCATCTATAAATCAAGCAAGAGTCTTGGAGTACTTTGTTTATAGCTATGCAGTTATTCATGCACAATTCTTATTTGGTCCCCCAAAAATTTAACCCTTGTGCAGTAAAATCACTTACATCTCGTTCTTTAAAGTCTAGCTGCCATGGTGACAAAACTGTATGAAGCTGAGGTACATCAAAAACAAAAGCAACTACCACTTCCAGTAGTGTAATTATACACCCAAAAGTTCTAAGTCTGTGATGGTTCACATCCACAAGTCACCCTTTTATGCTCTAGACATGACCATATTAGTTTAACTTTCTTGTCTACTACTCCTATATTTTGCTGAAGGTAGAGCAGTGATATTTAAGCAAGATGCATAATGCCCATTTCTGACTTCTGCAGACATTTCTGGAGCCCATCTCCCACCATCAGGTAGAAAATCCTCCCTACAGATTAAGTTTCAAATACCATTTATAGCTATTGTGTGATGGAATGGTGTTATGAAGGCCACGCTCAGGGAAATAAGCGTTTCCTTAGCCCTCAACAGGAGCATGGGAAGTTTAAGAAGATGAGACTGGCACCACCCTAAGGAATTCACGGTGTTGTGGCTTGCTGGCTTGGGAACTTAGGTTCAGTCTGGAGAGATTTCTGTCTTGAGGTGGAAGCTAATAAACGCAACAGAACTGTATTTGCACTGTCTCGTGGAGTTCTTTGGGTTGAACCTGACAATTGTTAATAATTTCAGAATTGCACATATTTATTTACACAACTGTGGCAGTAACACATCTATTCAAACAATCTCATAATAGAAGACAACAGTATTTACCAAAAACTTAAAACAATTTTAAAGGTTTTTATTATGAATATGTCCAATAAAATTCCCTTTAAAAAGTCATATTTAAAAGCATAACAGTGCCAACACTACAACAGAACACAAGGACATTCATAAGAAATTTGACCCAAAGGAACAGCAACACAGGTTGAGCCAACACCTATGTACAGATCCTTCTTAAGTTGGCACCAACCACAATTACGGTGCTTGTTTAGAGCATGATCTCTCTCAGTTTGTTGCATAGTAAACTGCTAGCTGATGCATCACTCCCAGAAGGATACCCTCACTAAATGTAGTTGGACATATTCAGCAGCAGATCTTCCATTAGAGATCTACATTCTAAACTTTTTAATACTGCATCACTACATGCACATTGAATTTGATCCAATACAAACTAGCAACCACCACAATGCTTTCAAAACAGATATCATACTGTATCTTCATGGTAGGCTGTATCCTTGAGCCATCTACATTTTACAATGAGCTAAATGCATTTTTGTATGAAGTACAGCTTCCAGAATGGAACTTCATACAAAACACATTGCAATAATCCAGTCTTGAGATGACCAATGCTTAGATCATGGTAGCCAGGTTATCTCTATCCAGGAATGGCTGCAGTTGGCACACCAGACCAAACTAGGAAAAAGCTCTCATTTCCACAGAAGCTAGTTGTACGTCCACTACTAGTGATGGCTCTAGGAGCACCACCCAGGTTATACAGCTGCTCCTTCAGAACGTATACAACAGTATCCAGATGAAGTGGCCTTATTAATTCTTACATCAAGAGAACTGATCTGTAGAATTCCACAGCTTTACTGCTATGAAACCATACCCAATGTTATTCTTTGAATGTGGGCTTGCAGAACTACTGTAATACTGCTTCCCCAATTCTCAATCTACAGAGCCGTTCTAGAAGAATACTGAGTTCAGTGATATCTGAAGCTGTTGAGAAATCAAGAAGAATCAGCAAGATCATTTACAGGTAGGAAAAGTGGTGTCAGGGAACCAGTTTACACCAGCTCAAGAGTGACAATTGTTACATTTTCTGGAATTTTGCGAGCTAGCTGACAGCAGAGATGAGTCTAGATCACCTAGTGTGCCAATCAGTTGTTCAAGGCTAGCCGCAAGGCGCAGCTATGGCAATAGAGCTGGCAGAGCCGGTTCTTAAGCATTTAGCAGCACACCACTGGGTAGGTATGATGATTCTCAGTAGTGACCTCAATAGGAAATGATTGAACACGACAACCCTCTTCACTTTCAAATCATCCTCTTCACCCATGCTGCAAATATGAAATCAAGAGCATGCCCTGATTTATGGTCTGGGCCAGTGATATAACTGGCTCTTCACTCAGGCCTTTGGTGAGGGAGAGTGAGACCTCTCATTTCATCGTGCTTGCCATTTTTTAAATTTTTATGTTTTATTGTAATTCCTTTGTCTGATTGTTGTTGAGCTGCCCAGAGTTGTTGAGAGTCAGGCAGCATATAAGTTTAATAAATTATTGTTGGTCACACAGTCAGCCAGATGTTTAGACTAGATTTGGCATCTTTATCCACCTATTGAGTCCTTCCCAAGGACCTGGGATAGGCAGATGTTGTTTGATGGCGTTAAAGGTACCATCACAGGATATAAGCTGTTCCAAGGAAAGCTGCCTTTTGCAATTGACTGATGGTGATTTTGTCAATGCCGATGGTCTTCAAGTGGTGCTCTGGATGTTTTGGGATTGCACCTAAGGCACCTATTACTACTGGTACTACCTTTGCTTTCTTTTGCCACATTCGTTCTATTTCTTTTGCAGGTCTTTGTATTTTGTGATTTTCTCCAGTTCTTTCTCTTCTATTCTGCTGTCTCCAGGTATTGCAAAGTCCACTATCCAGACTTTTTTGTCTTTCTTATCAACAGTGGTTAAGTCTGGGGTGTTGTGTGGCAGGTGCTTGTCTGTTTGAATTCTAAAGTCCCAGAACACTTTAGCTTCTTCATTTTCTACTACTTTGTCTGTTTTGTGCTCCCACCAATTCTTGCTTGCAGGCAAATGGTATTTCTTGCAGATATTCTAATGCACCATTGTTGCTACTTTGTCATGCCGTTGTTTGTTGTCAGTCTGTGCAATCTTCTTGCAGCAGCTAACTACGTGGTCCATTGTTTCTTCAGCTTCTTTGCAGAGGCAGCATTTGCTATCTGTTGCTGTTTTCTCAATTCTGGCTTTGTATGCATTTGTTCTTAAGGCTTGGTTTAATAACATTATTATTATTATTAATAATAATAATAGTTATTGTCCACCAGTACTTGCAAGACAGCCCCATTTGGCTGTGGAAGTCTTCAGCTGTGGTAGAGTACCCTATTCTTAAGACAACACTGTATATTTGCACAAAGTACTGAATTTCAGTATGCAGCTTGGATTTTTAAAAGTTCTTCCTACTGAAAAGGGCAGTTAAAATGTGAAAAGATCATTCTAACTGACTTCAAAGAATTAGGAGATGTACTTAGTGTAAGGAGTGTCATCTTGTTATCATTTCTAAAGAAATGTTTAAATGTTCTTTCTGGGAAAGGAACAAATAAACCTAAACCTTAATTCAATCTCTGCATGTTGCTGAAGCAAATGTACCTCCAGGGGAGCACCTGGAGGCTCATTATATCAGCCTTACTGATATTCTTAGTCATGTTTTAATTCAGTCAAGAGAAGCTAATGGGCCAATTCAATTAAGGTTAAGTATGAAAGATATTTAACCTTTATCATGATGATGATGATGATGACGATGATCTTGATGATCTTCTTCTTCTTCTTCTTCTTCTTCTTCTTCTTCTTCCGCCTCCGCCTCCGCCTCATCACCATCCTTTTAGGATGCCTTTCTTTTTGGGGGGTAAATCCAAACCTTGTGCATTCCAGGTCTTCCTCCCCTTTTCTTCTTAGTCTGTAGCATCCCAAGATCAATAACTTGGCACTTATCCATTTATTTATTAATTATTAAACTTGTATGCTGCCCATCTCCCCCAACGTGTGACTCTGGGCGGCTCACAATAACAAAAAAGGAAAAAACATCAATCCCTCCAACAATGGCTAAAATCCATAAATAATTAAAATAGAAACATACATTAAAAATGTCCTAAAAACCCCCTATAAATTTTAGCCCTAAAACCTTCAAGATGCTGGGGGGGGAGCCAAACCCATCACCCCACCAGCCATCTCCACAGATGCGAGCCCCCATCCGGCCCCCAGGCCTTCTGGCAGAGCCAGGATTTAACCCCTTTTCTGAAGGCCATGAGGGAGGGGTCACACCGGACCTCGGGAGGCAAGATGTTCCATAGGGCAGGAGCCACAGCAGAAAAGGCCCTCTCCCTAGACCCCACCAATCGAAATTCCTTGACTGGTGGGGTCTGCAACCTGCCCCTTCTGCTGGACCGAGTGGGGCGGGCTGAAATAACCGGGGCGAGGCGGTTCCTCAGATAACCATTTACTATATGTGGGCAAACCAATATTCTTAGCCAAGTAGATGTGACTGTCCTAAAGTACCCCCTTTCCCCATTCTTTCACAGAAACCCAGAAAGACTGTAACTTAGACCATGAAGCTCCAAACCACTGCTTTTGTGGAAGGTTTGATGTCCACAGGGAGATAGATATCTGTAAAACCAGTATTTGTTTTTCCCAAATAGAGTAATATGTGCCTCCTGCTCCAAAAGGTTAAATCTTTGTGCCTCTCCCAAAAGGAGTAGGCAGAACTGAAGAGAAGCTTCTTGCGGCCTATGGTGCAAAAGCACATTAGAGCAGTGAAGTCCCAGCCAAGGAAGGAAAGGAAAGGTTTCAGAGTGCTGCAGTCATTTCATGTTGAACTCTTTCTTATCACATGTCCAAGTTTCAGGTCACCACTGCTCTCCATTTACTTTCAAAATGACCAAAAGGATCCTTAAGAAAAGTAATCTGTTGAACCTGCTCTTCTGTATTCAGGGACAGTTCTGTCTCCAAAGTGGAGCTTCCTCACACTTTTAACCCAATCCCTTTGAAATGAGAGTGAATTACTTGCCTTTTTCTCTTTTTGATACTGCCAAACACTGCTTAACTGCAGGATACAAAATCTAGAAAATATCCAAGATCCTCCTTTTTCCCCAACACCATTTTTTGGATTTCTTTCACCATTATATCCTAATTCTCAAACCTTGCATTCCTCCTTCCTAAATTTTGCTTAGTGTCAAACCCTGTTCCTCATTCTGAATAGTCTCAGGCAAACTAAAGTAATGACAAATCTGAGAAGGGATTTCTTGTATGAATGGCCCATTAAAGCTGTATCTCAACAGGCAAAGTTTTTATCTCTTCTTACTTGAGTCACATGCAACTGATGGTCATCAATACCAATAAAAAGCATGCATGCATGCATGGATCTGTCTATTTTTGGCCAATTTTCAATCACCAAGAGATCTTAGTGCCAGAACCTCAAAAAAATCCAGTGAAGTGTTGTTTTAATTGAACCAATCTCTTTGAAATCAGTTTCCACACCAAGCCCTTGGTTCCTATGAAGGGATAAAAGCCTATTACACTTACTAACCAAAGGCATTCATTTCTGTTTTGGACCAATAGACAGAAAATATAGTTCTAGTTCTTTAATAGTGTTTCTCAGAACTTGCTGCTTCACAACATTCTTTTGTGTCAGCCCTCTGCAAAACAGCTGTCAGGAAAATGTTTTGCTTATTATTTTGAAACTGCTCTGGAGAAAGACAGATGTCTGGCTGCTCCTTCTCTATTTCCTCCACAGCCCATGATGCTTTCAACTCACAAACTCTTTTTTCCCTTACTTGAAAGTGCAAAGAGGCACCTCTCTTGTTTTCTTACACCTTCCTGCTGTTCTGCCATTTTCTAACTTGCTAGCACATTTACGGTGGAGAAGAAAAACACTTCTAAAACTGAGGCTGAATTTTTCATATTCAAATACATGGCTGGACTGAAATTTAATAACAACAACAGGAGCAGGAGCAGGAGCAGGAGCAGGAGCAGGAGCAGGAGCAGGAGCAGGAGCAGGAGCAGGAGCAGGAGCAGGAGAGGAGATTTATCCAGTTCTTTCAAATGATCAAACTACACATGATAATATTAACCCTCATTCTCAAGATGGGAAATGAAACTGAGACAAATTTGGGTAAGACTGCCTACTGGTTTCATGGCAAAGGCATGCTTTAAACAAGTGAATTTGAAGTTTTATAGCCACTATGCAACACTCGCTCATTTCTCTGGTACCACAAATGAAAAGCCAGAAATGCCTGGCCAAGTAATTAAACCAAACCAACCTCACTTCCACAGAATCATTATAAAACATTCTGCCTCTGAATATAAAGATGTTCAATTCAATTATTTTGTGAATTTCATTACGAATAGGCGTGATTTACACCATTCAGGCCAAGAACTGAATTTGTAGGAAAACTGTGCTTCCCTCAAGAACTATATCATATATTAAAAACAAAATGCTATCTATGTCTCAAAATGCATGTTTACATTTAATTTAGATATGCAGATTAATGTGGAAACCAGATAGAATAGATTTGTGTATCAGCACCTGTGAAAGTAATGCTGATTGGAAGTAAACCAATTATCTAAACCTGCCTCTTGCTCTACAAATTTCCCAAAGTCACAGTCAACAGATTCTCTCAGAACACATATCTCATCTTTATTAAGGACACATACATTCCATCCATGAATGATACTTCCACATTTAAGTTTTAAGTATTCCCAAGATCCTTGTGGCCCTTTGAGAAATTATACATATTACAAATATTTTAAAGACAAGTTTTAGAAGACTTTTGATGTGAAGTATCTGAAGGAGGCAGAAGAGAAGAAAACTGCACTGGTGGTTTACAGATCACATGTTAGAAACCACCATAGTAGGAAATACAGTCCTTGTCGCAATAAAAATATGCCAAATATGCTATAAATGTGACCCTCCAGGATATCAACAGATTACAGGACCTGTTTTAACCTGCCCCCCATAACTGGTGCTGGGCATCTAAATGTTAAAGCACTTCCCAGCCACCACAGCTGGGCTTTCTGTGGTGATTCACTCCAAAAATGACTGATACTGTACCTACTTCATGATATGGTAGATGTGAAGGAGATTATAAGGGAAAGTCAATTACAGGGCAGATTTCCATCCACCCTTTTCCCTACAGATAAAAACCATTTCTTTGTGCAAAAGGATTTTTCCACCTACAGAGATCCACAGCAATGCCTTACCCCTGGTGGACACAGAGTTGACACATGTGGTTGAAAAAATATTGAATGGGCTGTTCAAAGCATACCTTATATTGCAAGACTTACAGAATGTCATCTAAAATATACTGTATGTTAATTAATGACTCCAATATATGGTCAGAGTCACTATTCTAGACTTATAATTAGGCTGGTTATTTCTGTCAAATAGAAGTTCTTCCCAAAAGGTCAGTAGGTTCATTCAAGGGACAATGTTGCATGTAAAGCTGAGATGGTATAGAGACACCTCCTCCCATTCAACCTCACATGTAATCTTGGAGAACTGCCACCCTTCACAAGATTCTGCTCCTCATTTTCTGTAATTCTTCCCCCCAAAGTACAGAGATTTCACAGGGAAAGGAAAATTTCTTGGAGCCTATCAAAGTAGATTTTAAAAGAAATACAGTCTGAGAAAATGGCTGAATCTGCCAGATCCAACACTGTTGCTCTGGCCAATTCAAACCTCCTATCTCATTTGTTAATGATTACTGCAACAGGCATTTAACATTTAATTATATGGAATGTTTTTAGAATTCACTTTCCCACAATATATCCTTATTACAGGGATATATGTACTCTAGTTCACTATTAGTACGATTATCATCATCTCTTGCAGAGACTGGCAATCTGTGGCCCCAAGGCCACAACTGGCTGAAGCCTCTTCTTTAAAGGTCCCTGAAGTCTTTTGTTCATCTCTACTGTTGAAAATTGATTGCACAGTTTCTGACCATTTTGAGGCAAGAAACACTTTAAATGATAATGCAAGTCCTATAAAAGGCTTAACAGGTTTTTAAAACTAAGAACCCCCTGCCCAACTCCACCCAAAAAATTAGTTCCCCCTACTTGGAATATATGCCCTGCCCAGTGTGGCCCTCAGGCTTCCCTCAAAAAAGCTGACAAATGGTAGCCCAAGTGACCAGGATGGTACATAGTCAGCCACTCTACAAGGATTTGAGAAAGGATAGGAGATTATATATTTTCTGCACAAGGAAAGGGAGTTGAAAGAAAAAGATATGAAACTTCCAAGTACTATATAATAAAGAGTGATACTGGACTTTGTCCTATACATGTCAAAGCTGCATATATTATTTTTGAAGTGCAAAAGAGGGTACGTGCTCCATATCTGCTTCTTGTGTGGCCACATTAAGCCCAACACACACAACCAGATGCCTAGATGATCAATAGGAAAGGAGAAAAATTCAAACATTCTGCAAGAAATGCTACCTGGTCTGGATTTATGAATGAATGACAGTGTTGCTCCATCAGAATCACAATTCTTCCCATACATACATACAAATGGGAAATAGGTATGTTTTCCATATTAAACATTGTAGGGCTGAAATCTTGCACATCACAAGTTTTCAAGCCACCCAGTGTAATGGCCTTCAATTAATTTGTGATGGACTCTATTCTACTCTATTTCTCTTATGAAAATTATTTTGTTGTGAATGTTGCTGCTCTCCAAGAGTGGGAAAAATTCCAGAAGGCTCAGTGAAACACTTCAGATTGCATCCACAGCAAAACTGTGTTGGGATAGGGGGAAGACACTATAATGGTACAGCTAAAGATGACTTAAGGCTTCCTCAAGTATGGCCTAGGTATCAGATGAAGGGAAGGCTCTTAAAACTCCAGTTAAGCTTACTAGGATTAATTCTCCATGCCTATGGATCAGAGAAGATCACAGCTCCCTTTCATCATCAATACATACTCTGTCCAGAAAGGGAATGGAGAGGAAGCCAGGAATGCCAATCCCAGTTCTCACTGCCAAACCAGGTCAACTAGTAAATGTTTTGCAACATTCCACACAATTCCTGACCACTGTACAATCTCACCTTCTCCTTTTCCATCCTAAGAACTGTGCAAATCCCATTCTTTTCATAATACCCAAAAGGCTAAGCACCTACTGAATTCCTATCTGATTAAGCCTATTAAGAATCAGATTATAATTATTAGTAATACTGCTACTACAAATAGCAAAAAACAGAATGAACAATTACATGAAGAATACCTAAGTGATAGATTAAAAGATTTAAAAAAAAAGACATAATTCAGCATGAAAAAATCAGAATACCTTCCATTGAATTCAGTTGGGTTGGTATGTTGCACCAACTATGTTATTTGCAACAGATCAGCCCTACTAAAGTGATAATGCAGCAACTTGGACGCAACTTTAAACATAAATTGTTTTTGTTGTTTTGTATCACCCGCTCTTAACCTACTGGTCTCCAGCTGTATTGTATAGCAACTCTCTTACATTATGAAACATTATGAAAGTGGTAAGTGCTAGGAATTAAGAGAAGAGTAGCCTATTACCTGTGGAGGCCATCACGTTTGAAAAGTTTATATAAAGACCTAGAATTAACATGTAATAACTTGAAAACTCTCTCACTTCTTTCTACAGTTTCTCAGGACTCAATGTTCCCCCAAGCTAAGGGAAAGGGAAGACACCAGACTGATTTGTCTCAGTCTCTCCTACTGAAATTGTTAAGTTTTAAGGGCTTAACTATGTCTGGGTCTTGTCCTTTGCTATTTTGAATTCCCTAGTTCAAAAGTGATGATGTGCCGACATCTTTAAAGCCTTCTAACTTTATTATTTTGTCTGGCAAGCTCACGGGGCTCAAAAACATAGCTGTGAGCCAAGAACTCCCTAGCTTATTGAGATTAGGGACATAATAAATGTACAGCAGTTTGAACACTTATGTTCCAATCTCCTGTACTCTTATGAAAAGCATGGTGATTATTTAAAGCTGACCAGCATAGAGGTCAGCACATTCTTTGATGATTATTGCCTTTGAAGTTCACTATTAGGAAGAGAAGCAGAAGGTGACAGAATAAAATGAACTTTTGCAGGTACACTGGGCTCCACGATAGATCTTTGGGGCGGCTGCAGTAAATCAGCAAGGCTTTCTGACTGCTGCTTTTTTTTCCTTCTTTGCTTTTAATAGCCTTAAATTAGTCTGATGAAAGCAAAGAAAGCTGAGAGGAGTGGAAAGACCAGAAGGGGTTTTATATAAAAGGACTGTGAGTTCGTTGTAGTATTAAATTCAATTTAATGGGCTGAATATGTGCAAAACACGTAGTTTTTTAATTCTAAGTGTATCCCTGCCCCAAACCAGCCACCACTGTCGCAGTCCTGGATAAAACCAAGCAAATCGCATAATTTCTTGTTTTTCTCATCCTTTCTTCCAGAAACTCTGTTGCACTATACCACTGGCATCCATGATTTCCGCTCACCCCAATTTTATCTGAAGCAGGAAAGGCTGAGGAGGAGTGGCAGAACTATTTATTATTATTATTATTTGTGATTTTTTATTCCACCTTTATTATTTTTATTTTTAATAAATAACTCAAGGTGGCAAACATACCTAATCCATTACTCCTTCCTCCTCCTATTTTCCCCATAACAACAACCCTGTGGGATGGGTTGGGCTGAGAGAGAGTGACTGGCCAAAAGTCACCCAGCTGGCTTTCATGCCTAAGGTAGGACTAAAACTCATGGTCTCCTGGTTTCTAGCCTGGAGCCTTAACCACTAGACCAAACTGGCTCTCTAAAATTTCCTGGAATTATTTTCAAGGATTTTTCCTACATTAGCTAGAACATATGCTTGGGTAATCCCTTATTATAACCTACAAAAATGTCATAAATTGTATGCAAACTTTTCCATTCTTCAAGACACTTCATAAAGGCAGACAATAAAGATGGTCCACATGTGGTCATAAGTTGGGCCAAGACTGAAAATGACATTTGCATCTTTTCAGTTTCTTCCATCCCTCTGCTTTTCATCCCACCTAGCCTGCTGAAGAGTTCTGGAGAAGTCAAAAACTTGCACACTGTTTTGTAGTATTCTGACTTGTCCTAATAATGATTTAGCCCAACTATGGATTTTGTATTTTTTTTCCTCATGGATCAGCATGACTATCTTCATTTTGTTTTGTTTTTCCACATGATGTTCTTGACTGAATGACAACACGAAGAGTCATCTCTTTTTTAAGGACAAAATTCTAGCCACTACACCACTGTTTCTTGCTTGTATGTTTGTGTGAAAAATCTTTTAAATAAAACCAGATACTACTGTAATACAAATACAAAAAGGATGCACAGGAGTGCTCCAATTGCTGTGTTAAAATCTTTTCCCTCTTCCAGATCTAATTCTGAAATGCTAATTACACCAACTTACTTGCCAAGTGTCACTGTATCACTGTATCGAACACTATTTTAACATATCGGTGCTAGTACTAGTCCTTCCGGGGTGGGTGTGTATTTGCATTTTTACAGTCTACTGCTAAATGTTCTGAGATGTTTGCCTCCAGCCTTCAGTGTCTCGAAGAGGCTGTCTGATCTTTTCCAACTCTTTGACATTTTATTGCAGTTGGAGAAAGGCATACTTGTTAACATTTCAAGTGAAAGGCAGGCCACAAAATGATAAACCTAAGGACAGCAATAACATTCCTTACAGTGAAGTTCTCATTTGAACCTGAAAATCCCACTGAAAAGTCAACTTTTCAGCTGTTCCAATTTAAAAGGTTTTCAACAATACTGACAACAACAACAGTTCTTGGCTGTTGTGTTTCTCAAGATACAAATCACTCATGAAATTCTCACATTCAAAGATGTATTTATTTTTCTTATTTCAATTTCCATTCTGCCTTAAACTGTCTGGACATTTTTGAATAGCCTGCTACTGGGAACAAATAATTACCCATAATCAAGGGAGACTTTGTTGGACTAAACAGGCATTGGAGTGATCCACAGCAGACAAAGTATATGGTGATAGAATCAGGAGTATCTGAAAGTGGCATTCAGTACTTTTGCCCGATCCATATGTTCTAAATTGCCCTTGTCATTTCTGTACCTCAAGGAGAAGAATCATGGTTTAAAATCCTGCCAAGATATCTTGGAATTAATGTTTTCTTTCCTTCCAGATTCACATTCTATCAGATACTGGCAGTGATCTGACATGACCATGATTTGTATTATCTGGCAAAGAAGCCACACCAAAATCTAAACTTCCAGTCATTTAGTGGATGAAGCACAGTTAGATGCTTGTCTGCTTTTGCCTCCCATCTGTTCAGAACCAGTGAACAACCCTCACTAAGGTTTGTCTATGATTTGTGAATTCAGACATAACCACAAAGCACAGCTGTTAGGCAGTTGTAGCCACCTCCACTGTGGTTTCAGAATCTGGTTTGTGGGCAGACAGATCCAGGCATAAAGCAAACAAACCCTATCCCTCAATACATCTGAATCCAACCAGAGGCATCATAGGAAGTGGTGTAGCACGATTTAGCAAAATTGGATGGATTCCATCGACAGTTTCTGACACCACTGCGGCACTGGTTTCCATCAACTCACCAGTCTGGAACTGAGCTGCTGGAGGAGAGAAAAGATACTCCAAAGCCCTGGTTTTAAGCCAGCCTGACTATTTCTCTATTTCTCAAAAAAACTACAGTCTCAAAGTTCCATGAAAGAAGCAATGGAATGACTATGTTAATCATACAAAGCTTGCATCAAAGGCACATCTTGAGTCTGGAAACCAACTAGTATAAGGAGCAATGGAACTTTTATTTTTTTTTAAAAAATAAGGCTGACTAGTTTCATGTTTATTCATGCTGTAAAGATGTATGGATTCTTCAGCCAAGCTAAAATGCACTTCAGAGTATTTTAGAATACACTTATCGAAACATTATTTGGGATACCTCATCAGGGGAGTATACCAATACACTTTCATATGTGTCAAAGTAAAAAAATAAAGACTGTGATGACAACTATAATGTTTTTAAATAACATACTAGTTGTTTAGAATGAAGAGGTTAGGAAGAGGTATGATCAAAATCAGAAGCCTAAATTAGCTGCAAAGATCTAAAACATATTTTTAGCTTATCCCTTTTTACTGCTTCCCATTCCTCAGGTACCATTTAGTCTGCTAAAAACAGTGCTATGCGGAATTCTTTTCAAGGACTTTTTACCAAAGCTTTCCCCTTTTTTCTCAGTGTAGCAAGGAGCAAGATACAGTGTGCTCTTTATGTTCAAAACTGTTAATGGATGTGGAGCCATAGGTTTCAAAAACCAGAAAACAGCAATCATAATCCAGCCTGAATATTCTGCATAAAACATGTTATCTCTTTTTTGAATAATGAATCACTTGCACTTCAAGTTTTATTATTTCTAGTGAAGTTCTATTTTCTACTTTGTTTTCTTTGGACACAGGTGGGAGCCATAAGTCATGGCTCTGATGATGGACCAATTCTCTTATAGTGGCACAGCTTTCTGATCAACAAGATGTGCACATTCTCTACTAGTTTGATATTTTATATATTTTTGTAATCTGTTTATTCCACATTCATTACTAGTTCATCTAACTAGCATTTTATTTCAGAAAAAAATAGAAAGGAGGATCTTTGAAATGGATTTTTTCCAAATATTCTATGAGTACAATCCAAATCAGTCTATTCCCAATATATAGGTGGGTTGCTACATGTGAGTTGCATGTTTCTTTTCCCTATCTTTATGTTTTAAACTGAAAAATGGTTTTGGAGACAATCAGCAGGAGAGGAACATTGGCAAAAGGGTTGCTTAAGCCTTTCCCTTTGTCAAAATATTCACCCTTTTGCTTTCTCACTCACATAGGAAAATATACAGTACAGCAATGTAAAAAGTCAGGGAAATAAACACAGTGCTGTCTGAATGGTGCTCCCAATATTTATTGTCCTGACTCAGACTGTTCTTTCCCACACTTTTTGTGAAAGGGACAGTGTCCATCAGCCATTGCTCCTCTAACCAACGTTTCAGGTTATAGCCTCCTTTCTTGACCTCCAGATACACTGGGACTACAAATCCCAGTATTTGTGACTGCGATAATGACTGGGAATTCTGAAAGTTGTTGTTTTTATTCTTCAGGAAGGCAAAAGGTTCTCCCCTTTGTACCTGTTGACATCACAATTAAGATTCTGCTCAGTACTTCTAAAGTTAAAAGTATAGTAAAAGTCTGCAGTTGCTACTGGAAAATTATAGCTCAGATTTCACAGAGCTAATATCATATCTTCTTGCAACAAATTCTCGTAACAGCAATCTCCCAAGAAGTTGTTGTGGAAATTTCTGGTATTAATCAGCTTGAAACTACTTGTTGTATGTGAACTGGATCTAGTTTTACTGTGGAACTATGAATTCCTCTATCAGACAAAAATAATACAATAATATATTTCTAAAAATGGTAGGGTGGGAGTCATTCATTCATTCATTCATTCATTCATTCTGTTTCTCTAACAGCAGTGGCATGTCTCCAGACTGAGAAGTGAATTTTAGGCTCGCTATCCCATGACCGCATAACAAGACCCAGCCCTTGGGAAAGGAGAAGCAAACTTCTTGCATATTCTATCTCATCTCTCCTTTTCCTAAGAAGATGCAATTCATAAGTACTTGATGCCAGATAGTTTATTTTTTTTATTTTATTTTTAATCATGAATTTAAAAAAAATTAAATTAAAAAAAAATGCCAACAGAGAATAAATAAATAAATAAATAAATGGTGCTTATACATGAAGTCTATATAGTATCTATAGAGATCGATATAAAATTAATTCTATCCTTAACCCTATTTAATCTGGACCATATAGCAACTTAATATGTCACATTTTCATTTTTAGAGCACAGGGTCTCTTTAAAAATAAATAAGAAACTCATATCCTGGATTCACTCCTTAAAATCAGGAGAGTGACTTTCTTTCCAGCTACGTAAAATAATCCTCTCTGCTCTACTCCAGCCAGATACATCCAAAACTGTTCATAAGATGACAAATTCCCATATTTTAGGAATATAATTCAACACCACATTGAGATCCTTAAATATATTTCTTCCCCAAATTAAGTTAACATACATATTAATTTGAAAATAAAACAAAACTCTAACAGACCATACCATGTGAGTTAAAAAAAATCTTCAGATTTCTTACATGGCCAACATGAAAAGTTTAATGTCCATCCCTTTTTAAACATTCTTTGAGGGGTCCAGTAGACCCAAAAGAATATTTCTGATGAACTAGTTTCATTTTTTTAATCATTAGAAGTATATTTCATATTTTAATGCCTGGACTTTTTCATTTTCTAAAATTGGATATTCCGATTCTTGTTACCACAGATCAAATATAAAATTCATACTAACTTTCATTTTACTTTTTAATATCGTGTTGGTTTCCATTCAAGCTCAGCATCTCTTAAAGAAGCTAAAAGCATATACTCGGAAGCTGCTAAAGCATCCCAGCCATACTGTTTGGTTAATATGTGCTTCAGTTATATACGTTGCCAAACATGTTGAGGGCAAATTAAATTCAAAAGACAATCTCTTCAAATCTTTAAAGCAACCATGATTCAAAGTAGTGACCCCTTGTTTGACGAGGCATTACAATAAAACATCTTACCTGTCATTTTCAAGTCTGGGTTACTCCATAATGCCAACTTCTCATGTATTTCAGGATTAAAACATAAGCACTTGCCTGCTGCCAGATTCATAAAATAAGAATATATTGTTGTTCTTATTTGCATGTCATGCAAATACAGGGAGAATAATCTTGGGCAATGTAAGGAACATTGGATAAGTTATTTAGAAAACTAAGGATCAGTAGCCTGCTTCCACTGATATTTTTCAACTGTTCTTTTAAACAACAGCTACCAAGGGTTTCAAATTAATTCCCATCAATATACACAACTGAACACATAGCTAAGAAATTTCAAGGGCTTCTGAAACAAAACATTCTTCTATTAAAATAATGTATGACCAAAAGAGTCCTTCTGGCCCTCCCAGGAGGCAATGTCCAATACAGTATGCTGCATTCCATGAATGGAGCTCAGACTGATGCTATCTACATGTTGTCTAACCAATATTTTCTTTCTTGTCCCACACCCTAGAAATCTCCCTGTGTGTGCTAGCATGTCCCAATGTCCTTGTAAAACAAACCAGCTCTGCTGGAGAGGTACATGCAATAGAAAAAAAAATACAAAAAGAGGCAAGCAGTATATATCTGAGATTTCTTCCTTTCAACATTTCCTCTAGATGCATTTTATTGCCTGCTGTTTTTCAACAGCTATCATCTCATTAAGCATAGTCTCTGGAAATAATTTTTCAGATCAAAAGGAAGACATATTTAGAAAACCTCACTAATGATTTCATGTTTCTGACTATGCTCATATTAAATTAATTTAATAAGATGTCTGAAATGTGTTGTGGATTGGGAATTCTTAATTTTGAGTAGCCTGTTAGCTGGTTAAGGGACTTTTAATTATTCTCAAAATAAAGTCAGTCCTCTCTCAGGAGGTTTGGGGGGAGGGAATTTCTCTTTCTTCTCTGTAAGAGTCTTGGCTGGAGGTCTTACAGAAAGCAGGCACCTAAGAAAATAGATTTCATGCAACTGGACTGAGGAATCAGGCTCAATGGCAAAAAACAATGGGAGAACTGGAACAGTAAACAAACAAACAAGCAAACAAATATTCTTGGCCTTTTCTATGGTGGCTAATTTTCTATTTGCTTTTTACCTTGTGGCTTCTAGGAGCACACTTAACTTCAAAATTTCCAATAAAATGCCTGTCCAATCTCATTTTGCTCTTGTGGGATATGATAAAACCAACACACAACAGCAGATTTGACAGCTTGCCAAGTTCTACCACACTGAACCAGGGGAAATTCATACAGAGAGTTACCAGGTTTTGACAGGACACCTCTCATTTTGTAGGATTATGCAAATATTTGGCTATAGAATCATGCTCTAGAGGAAAAAGTTGAGTAATTTACACTTGGTTGTTATTAAGTAAAGAAAGAAGAAACAAGCAACAAGACAAAAGTTATCATGCCTACTGAGAAACATATTCTGATGCTCTACTAACTGAGGAATTTCATACCTTTCTGAAAACCAAGGTGAATCATCTGAACTGGTAGGAAGAATACAAACTAAGAAAAAAAATTAAATCTATTGATGTCCATCCTTTCAGATACATTCTTTGGGGAGTCTCATCAACCCTAGATACAATAGAACACCCAATAAAAGAATGACAATGGTTGCAGATCATAAAAATATCAAATTTGTTTAAATGGATTTAAGGCTAAAATTGATTTATCAAAAGATTTTATTTTGAGACTACTGGATACTCCAAGTATTTGAAAGGATGATATTAGATTTTCTTTGTTGGCAATGTAGAAAATTTGAGGGGTATTGACTCCTATGATTTGATCTTGTGAATTAGTGACATCTTTTTACAATAATATTTTAACAGATATAAACAATTATGGGGAAATCTTTTAGTGTTCTAAATGACCCAATTGTTAAACTGACATCTTAATTAAAATCTTTTTCCAGGAACCTCATGTTTTCTGTATGAAATAGTGCTGACCTATAGGTTACTCATTTTTATGCCCCACAAACTAATATGTTCACATTATGACATAATATGCCATAGCCAGTTCTAAAACATTTCAAGATTAGGGTTCATTGGATTAAGATTCATTTGGAAATGCTTCTCAACTGAAATATAAACAGCAAAAATTTCATACTCTCAAGTATATGTCTGTATGTTCAGGTATACATACCGAATACGCTCTGGACTTAACTTCTGATGCTTGTTAGTGACATAGAGAAGGTACAGTCTAGGTTACTCTGCCATATGCAGCATTCGCTTCCAATTTAGGCACATTTTTGCTACTATGCTACAAACACGACTAAAGCCAAGTTTTGCCCCAAGCATGCTCATGATAATCTAGAAATTTGTATGGGAATGATAGGAGTGCAAAAGTTGGTAGAAAGGTATTAGGCAATATGCGTACTGTCGTTAGGAAAGAATTTCTGTCACTAGAAGAAAAAAATGGCTGTATATAAGAGCGCACTTCTATCTACTTTGTTGTATGGAACTAAGAATCGGACATGTCAGATAAAACATAAAAGTTAGCTGAATGCAGTGGGATTGGGATACTTAGATATATGGAGAGAGTAAAACAAGAAGAGGTAGGGTCAAGAATGAATGGAGAATGAATGAATGAATGAATGAATGAATGAATGAATGACAATAAAAACAGAAGTGAGTAACCAGTATGAAACAAGTCTGTTGAGGTGGATTCATACAGATAGAATGAAATCATAAAATAAATATGTGAAGTAAGAATTAATGGGTGAAGAGGAAGACGACCAACGATGTTGTGGTTAGAGGAAGTTCATGAGAACCTCAAAAAGAAAGAGGTGAGAAGATGAAAGAACAAAAGGCAGTGTATGGACATAGTGGAAACAAAAATGGTTTGCAGTGACAGAAAGATATAGAAAGTATAGAAAGCATTGGTTGCCAGTTTGCTTCCAGGTTCAATTGAAGGTGCTGTTTTTGTCCTTTAAAGTCCTATGAGGCATGGCGCCAGACTATCTGAGAGACCACCTCTTCCCCGTTACATCTACCCATCCCATCAGGTCCAGTAGGAGGGGCATGTTATGGGTCCCATCTGCTAAGGAGTTTCATCTGACAGGACCCAGGAGGTGAGCTTTCTCTGTCATGGCACCCACCCTGTGGAACATCATCTCCCACCTGAGATGAGATTGGCCCCGACCCTACTAATTTTCCAGAACTAAAACTTGGTTTTGTCAGCAGGCTTGGGGGTCCCCTGGAAGTGGGGACCCTAGGAAATAGCTATATTATATGTAAGATCTTGAAGGCACTCACCCATGGTTTTAATTATATTTATATTTTAATGGTTTAATGGTTTTTAAAGTGTTATTTTTAATTGTTTTATTTTATTGCACACCACCCAGAGTCACATGAAATGGGCAGCTATATAAATTTGATAAATAAACAAAAATACTGAATTGTGTTGGTGTAAACTAGATTTAACTATATTTCATTTAATTTTTCTTATCTCAGGCCTTTAATTTCTTTGGCCTACTACTTCTTATTCTTTTTCTGTACTCTATTGGCAATCCCATACAGGAACAGCATGATGAATATATAAGTAATATGCTTCATTTCACAGATTAGTAGCCATTTGGAATTTGGGAGTATCATTTTCCATGCTCCCATAGATATGGAGAGCCACCATCTATATGCCCTGCTTGTTCAGAGATAGTATTTGGACATCAGAAAGTATTCCTTCTCCCAGCCCATAACTTGTGTACATATGTGACCTACTTCATAGGATCCCTTTTCTGTGAAGCCTCTGGCTTTGTTCCCTTCCATCTCAATTCCAACTGCAACTCTTATAACTGCATTTATACTCATTTACTGAACTATCCTCACCTTTATTTACTCTTCCTCTGTTAAGGTCTCCGTCGTCTAACACAGTTTGTCTTCTAGTCGTGAGTAGGGTCTTTTCTATTTTTGTCCTGTGCTCACTGATTCTAATGGGTAATAAATAAAAAAGATATAGAAAGAGGCAACTAGAGTTACTGAATTGGGATTTATATTCTTTGCTGCTCTTTCACAAGCAGCTGCTTCCAGACTGGAAAGGGAGGAAAGATGCCCTGGCAACATTTTTCACCTGAAGGGTCAGATTCCCTGGGGAGTGTCAGGGAGAGCCAAGGGCACATCTCTTTCACCCATCCAGATGCACAAAACAATGCAGATGAAGGCCTCATCTTTTCCAGGAAATTTAAATCTTACCCAAATGTGTTTGGAATTTATACTCCAAGATTTGCTGAGTAAAGAAAATCACTCCCAAAATAGTCCCCACATTAAGAACAGTCTATCTGATCTTCACTTCGAACAATCAGTAAATCCTTAGTTTTTCAAGGGGCTCTGGGAGATGGAACTCCAGAAGAGATACCTGGAGCACTGTTGGAAGAAGACTCGAAGCAAGTATGACTGGACACAGGTAAGAGCCCATATCAGAAATCACCTCATGGTGATAAGGGGAGCAAAATGTTAATCTTTCTCCACCTTTATTGCGTCCACTGATAGCCACACAGCGGCTCTGTTTACAGTGACCCAGTCCTTATTGGGTAGGGAGGACCTCTTGGAACATCTATTGGGCCACTGTGAGGATTATTCAGGCTATCTGATGGATAAAGTCGCTTAGGTTCACTCTGACATGGCCTCTGACTGGGCAGGGCAGCTAAAGTGACTGGGGCATAGTCTGGAGATGGGATCTGGGATGAGCTGGTGACTGCATCTGGGCCTCTCCTGAGTCACAAAATCTGTCAGTGTGGGGATGAGCGCAGGGAGAGGCCAGGCAAGAGGGGTCAAGAACATTCTCTCATCCCCCGAACAGCGAGGGAGAGATAAGAGGATGAGACTGGCACCTCCCTGAGGAATGCTAGAGATGTTTATGGATTGACCCTGGGAACCACTCTCAGTCTGGGAAGATTCTCTGTATAGGTTGAAGCCAAATAAACCTTGCTGGATTGAATCTGTATGGTATCTTGGAGTTTCATGGGCTAAACCTGACAGTCAGGGAGGTGACCCGTGGTTGGGTCCAGGTTGTGCTAGTGGTCTCTCTAAAGAAGGGGGGGGGGGTACCTCCTGCCTTGAAAGGACCCAACAGTTTTTGACAACTACCAGCTCTATGGGTTGGGGATTAGGGCACCATTTTATGGTGATTCTCTTCCTTTCTCTGGGGCTGGTTCCAGTCGGTGTTAGTTGTGGGGGAGAGATCACTCCCTAGGACCGTTCTGTGTGGGGTGCCACAAGGTTCTACCTTTTCTCCCCTCCTTTTCAACATCTACATGAAACTGCTGGATGAGGTCATCCGCCAGTTTTGCAGTTCAGTATCATCAGTATGCTGATGATACCCAATTATGTTTTTCAACTCTGGGCTGGCCAAGTTAGGCTGTTCAGGTTCTGCCCCAGTGCCTGGAGGCTGTTTGGGTTTGGATGGGGAAGAACCATCTCTGACTCAATCCGACAAAGACCAAGTGGCTGTGGGTGTTTGGGTTATCCAGATCTGGGAATATTCCATCTTTGACCTTTGATGGGATAGCACTTCCTTCTTCAAGGTTGATGTGCAATCTGAGGGACTTCCTGGACTTGCAACTCCTGCTTGCAGAGCAGACGGCAGCTGTGGCCAAGAAGGCCTTTGCCCAACTCTATCTTGTGCACCAATTGTACCCTTTTCTAGATCGGGGGCCCCTTCAGATAGCCATTCATGCTCTAGTCACTACTACAATGCACTCTATATGGGACTGCTCTTGAAGATCCCGCAGAAGCTTCAACTGGTCCAGAATCCAGTGGTGAGAGCAGTAATGGGCATGCCTCAGTATGCCCATATAACCCCTCTGCTTCGTGAGCTGCACGGCTTGCCAGTTTGCTTCTGGGTGTGATTCAGGTTCTGGTCATCACCTATAAAGCCCTATGTAGCAAAGGGCCTGGTTATTTGAGGGACCACCTGTCTCCCATTATATCTGTCCAGCCAATTCAATCTTGCAGGGTGGGTGCATCTGGGTACCTTCAATTAAGCAATGTCATTTGTTGGGACCCTGGAAGCATGCCTTCTCTATAGCAGTGCCTGCCCTCTGGAATGAAGTTAATCCCAAGATCTGAATGGCCCTCCATTTTGCTGCTGTTTAGAAGAGCCGTGAAGACCTGGCTCTTCATCCAGGCCTTCGGTGAGGGAGAGTGAGACTCCTTGCTTCATTCCATCTGGTCTGTTGGGCTTGCCATCTTTTATCTCTATCTTTTATGGTTTATTGATTTGATTGTAATTTCTTTGTTTAATTGTTGTGAGCCACCCAGAGACATTGGGAGTTGGGTGGCATACAAGTTTAATAAATTATTATTACTATTATTATTATTAAGTGAAAGGAAAAGTCAGAGAAGCGTACTCTTTTCATCTTATTCAGAATATAAGATAAGGCTGTAAAAATCAAAGCATATCAAACAGATCATGCAAATATTAAAATGAATTAAAAGCCTATATTGCCAAAGCCAATATATTATTTCTCCTCTTTCTAAAGAAGCTTAATTAGAGAGCTAATTTAGTAGTCAAGCATAAGTCCTTTTACAGTTATATGGAATTTCTTATCAGCCTAAGCATTTCTAATTATTCATTGCTAAGTTAGAAAATCATCAGTGCATATGTAGAGTATTTTTCACCCAAACAAAACAAAATTACAACAACAATCAACTTTTGTTCTCTATAAATTTACAAACAGGAAAAAAAAGATGCTCATAGCTCTAGAAACATTTCCTGTGGTTTTTGCCTCAAAATACAAGCTATTTTTGTTCTTCAACCTAACATAGTTAAAACCACAAAATGCAGACCTTTTCACATAGTTATTCTCATTACTTCAATTTGGAGACTGATCAAAAATTTCCCTGGGATCGGGGGTCTTCAAAGATGGGAAATCTGGCTTGTTCCTTATTTCTGATCAAAACATACTGCTCCTATTCTCAATCTCATACATATACATTCAAGGGAGGGGGAATTCAACTGTAATTACTCCACTGGAAACTGGAGGGTCATAGTGCAGAGAAAGTGAACCCTTCCCTCCCCAGACTGGGGGGGAGGGACCCAAAAGGCCATCCTGCAGTGCAATTACAGCCAAATTGTCAGAGGGGATGGTGAGGAATGAATTGTGGCCCAATTGAGGATTTTGCACAGGCAACTACCTTGCAAGCCATTAGTATCCCATCATTGCCAGAGGAACCTCTCAGCAATCAATGCTGTATTCTAATCCTGATTGCCCTATTACTTACTCCTACACAGTTCCCAAAAGGGGGAAGGAACCAGTCTTATATAAGCAGGTGTTGTTTACTCTTAACAACTCTTCAGTCTCCCACATGCTAGTTGAGATATATTTGCAATTCTGTCATTAACAAAATGGCAATCAAGGTACTCCTACAGGCATCATTAATGTAAATCTGTTCCTTCCAACACACACTGCCCTTTTCTTTTCATCTGTTCTGATGCCCACTTTTAGCTTACTCTAATGGAGCAGTTCATAAATACACTGTCAAATGGTATTGTTTTGTTTAGGGGTTCTTGCTCAAATCCACCAGTTCTATTAAGGCATAAATCATCCCTAAGTGATCAAGTGGATCACTCAGATTACCAAGGTTTTCACAATTTAACAGTTTGCTTGTGTTGTCAGGTAGTACAGAACTTTAAACAAAAACCTGCTCTCACATAATCCAAAGGAACAGAGAAAAAGTACTTCTGACACCTCACCTCCAAAGCTCTCAAACAACAATGGCTTCAGGAGAAAGTTCTCCACATTCCACAGGGATGGGGCCATTACAGGGACAATAATAACCCTTATGGCCAAAAAGACATTCTATGAGCATGTTTTGAGACAATGCTAGTCCTGTGCTGCCCAGCAAGTCAAGTCAAACCAGAAAGGGTAGCCATGTTCTGCCAGCTTGTTAGTTTTGCTACCAGTGGGTACATGACAAATAAAATAATACATAAAATGTTAGTACTGTTGTTTTATATGCTAAAATGCTAGAGTCAAATGAGAAGAGGAACCAAGTTCTCCAAGGAACCAAGGCTTGAAATCTTTCTGTTAGTAGCCAACCATCTCTTTGTAGCTCTCCAGACACCAACCCCTTACTCAGGAATTGGTTTACTGGCAGAAGGCATACAGACGGTTTCTCTATTACAGACAAGGCTGAAATCGTATATACATAGAAAAACTGCCTACTGCAATATACAGGAATCAAAACCTATATATAGCTCTATGCTCCAAGAGTTACATTTTAGGCCTTTTCCTACTCCCTTTCTGAATCAGTGGATATTTGTCCATTCTCTTGCTGGGCATGAGAGGTGCCTGGTCTATGTTGACATAACAGTTCTCTCTATTGCTCTAATTTAAACCCTCCTTACAGAATCTGCTACAACAGTTGCATGATCTCTCTGGCTACCTACCAGCTACTTCTGCATCCTGCCAGCCACAAGATCAGAATTACCACTTACTGCAAGCCCTGTCCTGTCCTTCCCTTGTTCCAGTAATCAATGGCAGAACTCATCCATTGTCAACTACTCATACCCACTTCACTTAGCACCCTTCTTCGCAACTCTTACCTGTCAAGTGGTCTGTTTTTGAACATGTTTAGTACTCCCTCAGAAGCAGGAGCACTGAGAGACCTCTCTCCAATTTCATCCCACACACCCCTCCAGTACTTACCCTCTGTTAGTCATGCAACTTGACAAGTCACTAAAACTGCTCTTCCAGCTATCCACCTATAATCATCCAATCTCACTCCATCAAACATTAAGGAGAGTGGTAGTTTTTCTAGCCAGCAGGTGACATCCAGGAGGAAAAGAAATGAAGCAGGACACTTCACCAATCACCCTCTTTAACCTGGCCTTTTTTAAACCGGTAAGGACCATTAACTGGCCTTGTTACTGTGATGAACAGTAGGCATCAGACTAGAAAGCAGGAGACTATGAGTTCTAGTCCCACCTTAGGCATGAAAGTGACTGGCCCAAAGTCACCCAGCTGGCCATCTCTCAGCCCAACTCACCTCACAGGATTGTTGTTGTGGAGAAAATAGGAGGAGGAAGAAGGAGTATTAGGTATGATTGCCACCTTATTTATAAAAATAATAAAGACAGAATAAAAAATAAATCTAAAACAAAAATCTAAAACAAAATCTAAAACAGAGATCTGCTACTGGGGCAGCACAATTAGTACCAGCATACTTTTCTGCCAGCTCAAGGACTAGAAGACAGCACTTTCATGCAGCGATCTGGAAGAGCCTTTTACCTCTTTCCCTTCTTACTCCTTCATCTCTATTCTTATCACTCAAACAAAATCAAAGGCAACGCACCTCGGAATAACAGAAAATGTCCTTGATGGAACTACGAAATTATGAGGAGTGTAAGGGAAAAAGGCAAATGGTCTATCTGAAAAGGACGCAGTGATATCTGTTACATACCAAAACCAATTATCCGGATCGCGATATGTAGTGTTAGGAGTACAAAAGTAGCACTCAACTTGTACCCCAAATTCCATGCTAGGTTATCACTGTTTTTCAGACCAATAAGCCTAGACATTTTGTCACACTGCTTAAACTGCTGGCATTTTATGGGTACATAGATGACAGATAATACACAAACTAACTTGTATGTGAAATGTTTATCTAACCAGATGCCAAAAATTGTAATCACTATGGGGTCATTAAGAAAAGAAGGATTTCATAACAAAACACAACACCGTATGGCTGAAGCTCTTATTATTTATTTCCATTAGGAGGCCTAAAACTTAAATAGTCTAAAGTTTATAAATTTTGAGATTTTCAGCTATATCTCTATGAAAGCTCACAATCTCAGATGTCACTATACAGTAGCACTAGAACAGATCTCTTGGGCTGAGAATAGTCTTCAGATTGCATACGGCCTATCTATTGCTCATTAATACTTTTGTTCCTGATTAATACATTTTGATATATCTCAGAAAAATCTATCTCCACTCCTATTCACAATCACCATAAAAATCTGTTTTTCCTACATTTATTTATTGACTCAATTTTGACCACCCCACCTCCCACTGCATAATGACTCTGCGAGGCTTACATATAAAATTTTAAAGGAACACGAACATCAAGAAAAAAGAAGACAACTGACCAGAAGACAGAACCAAAATACAAACTGCAAAAAAAACAAACCAAAGGGGCTTAAACACCAACCTAGCCCAAGGTCTGGGAGAACAGCAAGGTCTTTAGCAATTTTTGAAAAGTCAAAAGGGTGGGAGCAATACAAATCTCCACAGTGATATCATTCCACAGGGCAGGAGCCCTCACTGAGAAGACAAGCTTCCTAGGTCCCACAAGATGACACTGCCTAATTCATGGGACCTGGAGTATGCCCACTCTAGATGTTCTTAGTGGACAGACAGCAGGGACATGTGCATATTGTAACATGCCCATCAATTCCTGCACCACTGCATTCTGGACCAACTGTAGTTTCCAATGGACTTCAAGGGCAGACCCATGTAAAATCCATTACAGTAATTCAATTGAGAGGCAACCAAGGCATGAGCAACTTCTGAAGGGCCTCACAGTCCAGGAACAGGCACAACTGGCACACAGGCTGAACCTGCACAAAGGCCCTCTTGGCCACAGTTGCCACCTGCTCTTTGAGCAGGAGCTGTGAGTCCAAGAGGACCCCCAGATTGTGCACCAGTCTTGCAAGGGGAAATGCAACCCTATTAAAGACTAAAGATGGAAGGTCCCCAGAACCAGGGGGGTCAATCAAACAAAGCCACTCAGTCAAGTCAGGATTGAGCCTGAGTCTATTCTTTGCCATCCCAGCCTACAGAGCCTCCAGACAATCACTTGGTCAGCCTGGGATCAAGATGCATAACTGATTATCATCAGCATATTGATGACACTGCTGAGCAGTTCTGAGCAACTTTATCTGCCAAATAGCAAAAGTATTCCTCCTGGTGGCCCTGCAGATAGTCCTGTGATCTGTCCCTCCCCAGCAAGGACTGGGTAACCTTGAAGAGATACATTCAATATAATGCTTAGCCAGAACTTTCTAAATATGGTTTGTTCTGTAAACCAAATAAACAAGCAAACCACATTATAGCTCAGGTGTACAAGACCTATGTACAGCCACTATGTATATACACTTCAGCCAAGTGCAGAGAAATCCAAACTTGCATAAATAATATAAACTTGTGTGTGTGTGTGTGCAAGTTTATACATGCAAGTATATGTCACTCTATCTTTAAGGGACTTATTCTTAGGGAAGTGAGCACTGACTACAGTTTACCAATTCTAAGGTATCTCTTTCTTAAAAACAGATAAATTTCAATTAAGTTTTGGGTGAAAAAAACCATACAGGCAGTCCTCGCTTAATGACCCTAATTGGGCCAAAATTTCTGTCGCTAAGCAAAACAGTCATTAGGTGAAACATCACATGACCATGCTGCTTAGTGAAGGCAGTTCTGGTAGTCCCGCTTGTGGTAGTTAGGCAAGGACTGTGCCATTCAGCAAGGAGCTCACACTTCTCCTGCCCTGCACAAACTGCTGGCTCCATCCTGCTGCTTCCTCCCCAGTCTGGCCCGGCCAGCTTCCTTCAGCAAACAAGGCTCTGCCGCCCTGCTGCACTCATCTCTGCTTCAACTCCCCCCACCTGCTTATCTCCCATCCACCTCTACCCTTTTGGCTGTCCTGCACTCCACCACCACTGACTACCCCTGCCCAGTGGGATGGAGCTGGCAGAGGCAGGGTGGTGGTGTAGTGGCAGTGCTGTGCCAGTGCTGGCAGCTGCCACCTTCACCTGGGGAGCCACCACCCACACTGCCACCCTGCCTCTGCCAGCTCCATCCCACTGCCTCCTCCCCAGCCAGGCCTGACAAGCTCCCTTTGGCAGACAAGGCTCCTCCACCCTGCCGCACTCGCCACGTACATATCATGGCCACACCCTCACCCAGCACCTGAATCCCAGGCCAGCAGCAAGCAGAAGATGGCGAAGGTAAGTGGCAGGGAGCAGCAGGGGTAGGCAGCAGCAGCAGAGCACAGGGCAGCTGAAAAGACGGAGATAGGGGGGAGATAGGCAGGTGAGGGAAGCTGAAGTGCATGCTGCAGTCAGAAATGCAGGCTGGTTGCCAAGCACCTGAATTTTGATCATTTGACTGCAGGGGTACTGCAACAGCTGTAACTTTGAGGACCAGTCATAACTACCATTCAGTCAGTGCCGTCATAACTTAGAATGGTTGCTGAACAGATGGTCATTAAACGAGGACTACTTGTACATTTTCCCTAAAATACATGAATACAAGCAACATTCACATGGACCAAAGCCAGATTGAGCCTTCCATGTTACAAAGTTGATCTTTTAGTCCAGATCTCTGTTCAAAGTCAGATGGGCCATGCAGAATGCTGCTTACAACATTCCTGATAGATGATTGTCCAGCTATTGCTTAACTACTTTAAAAAAAAAAAGGGCTCACCAATTCTGTTAAGAAGTTCTGCTTACTATTTTGTCAAACAAAGCTGCAATTTGTTATAAAGAATATGCTTTGTATTCCATACATATAGATTAATAAGAGTATGTCTTCTCTATGCTGCACTTTAATTTGTTTGGATGGAACATTCTAAAATAAATAATCAGTGTACACTGACCACTGGTACAAGGAAAACAAATGTTTCCATGAATGTAACTGCTATCTACCCTTAATTATGTTTTTCTTTGATACCTCTGGGGATATGAAACTAGAGAAAGAATCTTAGTTTCTCTGCTTGTGTAATCAGGGAAAATAAACTATGATGGATTATCTCCTACCTCTCAGTACCCACTTCCTTTTAAGGAAGTTTTGTATTAATACATGCTGCTTAACTCTCACTGCAAGACCTGAACATGGTCATTTGTTTTATACAAGCATGGTTCCACATCTGCCATAGCTTTCTGTAAGGAAGTCCCAGCTTTTCTTTTCCATCAGTTTCTTTTTGGATTTGGAAGCATTGAAGTTTAATGCCCTGTGCAATAAACTGTTAATTTGCAAATATACAAATTGAATAGGTAGCAACAAGTAAATACATAGAGAAGCTAAAATGGACTAGCCTTGGATGAAACAATTCCAATAACATCAGCAGCTCCTCTTCATTTAAAAAGGGAGCTTTGTCCCTCCCTCTCTCTTCCTCTGGTCATCTCCAGCAATCTGTTCATCCAGCTTTACCATACAAATATGTGTAGCTTCAAATATCTTTCTTGATGATCTTTAATAAAATATTATTGTTGATCATCAAACAGATTATAGAAAATCAGAGACCTCTCTCTGCTTTAGTCAATGCAAGAAAAAGCCTCCCCCAATTCAGTGCCCTCCAAATGAATTGGATCAACTACCGTAATCATCTGTCTAGAGATTATGAGAGCTGAAAAACACATCTGGCAGGCACTAGGTTGGGGAGACTATAAAAAAAAATCACTTCATTAACAATATGTTATTGTCATTCCTTAGAAATTCTCAAACATCATACTGGCAGTAGCATATCTCTTGATGCAACTCTTTCAGATTTATCTCCCAAGCCACCTGGAGAGTCTGTTCTCATGCTTCATGCCATCATTTACACTGCAGCCTCCTTTAAAGAGCAGACCTTGCAAGCATGCAGCATGAATTGCTATCATGCTTTTGTCTGTAAACACATATACCCAGGACATAATACATAATACTTTCCACAGACAGGCAGCAAGAGAGCAGACTAGTTCTTTTTCCCTTCTCAAAAGCAACTTAAATGGTCAGCTCCAGCAAGTCTGGACGTGGTGGCATACAAATCATTGTAATAAATAAAATAAAGATCTCATCTCCAGTTCTATACCCACAGCCATAGGTGTATTTTACTCTCACTGTATGCACATATTCTTTCTGAACAAAGTCCATCTGTATGCACCAAGTCCTTCTAAAATTACTTTCTCAATCACAATTTATTATTTATATTAGTATTTTAAAATTACTGTTCAACAAGCAAGTAAGTTTCTTACTTACAACTATGCAAGTAGTTCAAGAAACTGGAAAAAATAGGAGGTGAGCTGAGCTTGTGGTACAGTAAATACTAATGACAGTAGCTTGTAGAGCAAACAGTGGGAATTTTTCCATCTAAAAAGGATAATTAAAGGAAGAGGGTTGCAAATTTAATAAATTAATTGAAATGTCTTGCCCAGATGGAAATTTCCAAAGGCAGGATAACGGATTACAATAGCAGTGTGTGTTGTGATGCATCCTCAGAAAAGGCAAAGCAAATCACAAAAATAGAGGTATCCCTAGAGATTACCTTCAGTGCCTCTTTTCACTTTGTTCACTAGTGAAGAGGAAAAGCCATTTCATCTTAACTAAGTAACCCCTTAATGACTTTTCTTTAAATCAATCATGTAATGTAAGTATGTTCATCCCATTACCATATAGAAACAACTCTGTTAAAATATGATCAATATTGTTTTGCACTTCCTACTTTCCTGATAAGCAGGTGGTTCTTTGGGAGGAGAGAGTGCTGGAGACTTACATAACAAAGTTGTTTATTTATGAAGGTACAGGCAGAGCAGATGGGGATTACAGAAGCGCTGATGTCGGAAATATGGTTTCCAAATCAGCTTCAATCTTCCCAAAACAATGGTACCTTGCACCCCTGATTCTTCTTTCTAACAGAAAACTCTTTCTCCACTCAGTTCTAGATTGCTTTCTTACAATACAGCCTTTTGGTAATCATGGTGTCTCTGCCATACTTTACCAACACACTTCTCCAGCAGCCTTCCAAATGTGGAGAGCAATGTGTCACGCGCACATGTGACAGTGTGCAAGAATGTGGGGTCTCTGCTCCCCAATCAAATGCCTGTGTGCCTGGAAAGGTCACTTAGATATGCTCTAGGGGAATAATAATTCAAGGTAAGCAAGGAGGCAATAAAAATAGCTGTAAGACCTACAAAAATTATATAGGAAAGGCAGCAATTTCTGCAGAAAAAGAAGCAATTGCCTTCTTTTCCCAGCATGTTTTGAATAAAATTATTTTTCCAAGGAAATTCTATTATCAATAAGTAATAAAAATATACTTCAACTCATTCATGACATGAATGAGACAAACCGTTTTATTATGAGAAAGTTCTTTTTTTAAAATTTCTTTTCCTTCTATCTCACCTTTCCCTACATAGCTGTTTTCTTGTCATCATAAAGTTTGTATAGCCTCTTACTTAACTGTATTTCTAGACTATTTTCCAGCTGATGAATATTTTTTCATGATACTGGACTCAGAATAGCTTGTAACAAAATTTAAAACGTTAATAAACATATTAATCCTTATTATCCTCCTTCTGCCCAATGGAGAATAAATTAAATTAATGCATTTATCCAATATTGCTTAACTTTCATTTCCAGTAGCTGATATTTTAAAATAATGCTTCTCTGTTTATATTCATCAGTTTGTGAATATCTCATGGGATCTCTTTTTTGAACACAACTGTCAAAAGGTCAACCATTCCTCCTTCAACTTCCATACTCAGTTCTCACTTGTTCCCAGAAACTGGTTTTGATTAAGCTTGTAACGAGATGATTCACCATTGCTAGATTCAGAACTTGGCCCACTTCTACAGCTTAAAGAATGCCCAGGCAACTGGTTAATGATCCATTTCCTCCAGAAATGACAAACAGACAGGTCCAGTAGTTCTAAGGATAGAATGATAATTCTCAATGTCAATGAAATTCAGTGTGTCCCTTTGTACCCAGTGGGTACAAACAGCACATGAACATATGAAGCTGCTACATAGCAAGCCAGTAATTGGCAGTGGAATCTCATGCCCAGCTTTGTTTCTGCACTTCCATCCCCATGGCATTCAGAAGGCTTCCTTCTTTGAGTCCTGTCAGACAGCCACTCCTGAAGCTATCACTCAAAAGGTCCTGCACAATTATTCTCTTCTTCTCTCCTACATTGAGTCTCTTTTTATTTTCTGGTAAGAAAAAGACAAATGTGGTGGAGAAATCCAGGAGGATTGTGAGTAAAAGCTGACATAGTTAAAACATTATATAATTCCATGAATTAGGTAAAGAAATGGCACAATGAAAAATCTGATTCTGGAAGCATCTTAAGTGTGTGTTTTAAAGCTTGTGTTGATTTAGCCCAGTACTGTCAGCTGAGATCAGCAATATATCACATCACTCCTCCTCAAGAGGACTCCACTTCAGAGCATTTTGATCCTAGGAAGGCTAGGGCTAACCAAGGAATACTCAAGGAAACTTCTTAGACCTGTGACTCTGAGATATGGAGATCCCTCTCTTCACTTTGAGGAAATAAGCTGAATATCCACCCAACCTTAGGAAGAACTAACATCAGACAATTGCCAGAAGAGAAGGGCCTCTCTGAGAAACAGATAGTTTCACGCTATCTGTTACAGGAATAACATCTGTCCTCCAGCTTCCATACCTTGATCTTGTAACAACCCTATCATTGGGTACATTTGTGAACACTGCCTACTGGTTCTCTGAGCAATCAAAAAGTGCCAGCCAATTCCACACCAGGTGGAATGGGTTTTCAGAGTCTCATGCAGGAAATTCCCCAGCCTGCATACCAAGAAATAGCTCTTTATTAAAGACTGAATATATCAGATTTACTTCAATGCAAGCAAGTGCCTTGTTACTGAACTACAATCTTATCATCTAAATTATCAGATTGCATGTAGTGGTTTACATTTAAGAACAATGAAAGGAAGCTGACTTGACCAGGATTACTTTTTCAAAACCTTTGTTCTTTTTTCTACAAGTCTATGTTAAAAATCTCCATGTTCTTACCTCACATATTCTATGATGGCATGAACCTCTCAGATGCTATAATTTAGCCATCAGTGTGGGGTTGAACTTTTTCGTCAGATGTATCATGCATGAGAATTACATAGCCTCTAAATGACAAATTCAAATGTATCTAGTCAAAAGTACTACTATATAATATGTACTATGTGTAATAAAGTTCTGGTTGATTGGCGCAATTGTTCAGGATCTGCCATGTGCCTATTAACTGGGAAAGAAAAAATGGTGCTTGTTCTAAAATGACTGCTTAAGGATCAGAATATTACTAAGCATCACAAGACAGTCTATTTCTCCATTATTAGATTCAGAATAGAATCAACTGGAGGGCTGTTGCTGTCTTCTGTTGTTGAAATGCTCATAAACAAATCAGTTGTTCAATTATACTTCAAGCAGGGTACAAGTAATCTAGATTTACATCTGAAATAGAATGCCATGAATTAAAAAGAAAAAGAAAGCAACTATCAAGAAAGAGAATATAAAAGAGTCAAACTAGATGTGATACTAGGGGTATGGAATACAATTAACATGCATGGTAATTGCACCACAAATATCAGTTACAATGTTCCAGCAAGATCAGAGCAGATTATATTAACCCTTTCTCCATATACTATGATTTGATGGAAATTACACACCAAAGATGCAATTAGCCCCTCTAGAGGAGCTTCTGTTGGCAGAGAAGCAAACCAGTTCCTTTAATCAAAATTCTAATGATTTGTAAATATGTCTTCCTTTGAGAAATCTACTATCTATTTGAATCAGGTTGTTAGAATATACTCTAGAATCATAATAGCTTGCCCGACCAACTGAGTTGCCAAAAAACTTTGGTCGCCATCCAACATAATCAGCTCAGTGTGGCACTGTAAAGGTTTGCTTATGCTTCCATCCTTCCATATTCACTAGTTCTTCTAGCAACTCACAACTCTGTGCTGCAACCAAATTGGCAAAATACAAGCTGAATTCTTCCCATACCAGAATGAACAATGAGATCACAATCTCATGGTAAATCATGATCTAGCTACCTTCTGAGGCTAAACAACTTGTCCAGTCTTGATAAGAAACCCCATGGGTAGCCCACGGGAGCTCCCTTGGCTTTCCTGATGGGTAAAAGCCAGAATAAAAATGTATGTTTTAAAATGGAACCATATTACTGCATTTTTTTTAATTCTAACGATTTTGAAGCCATTGATAAAGGACTAGCCAAAAATAAATAAGAACACAGGAGCAAACTGCATTTTGCTAGACATTAAAGACAGAATATGTGTTTCCACCCATCCTATGTTCAGCACCATCCACCATGATATGTGTCAGGAACAGGGTATCCATTGAGGGGTTGTCAAAAACTCCTAGATGGTGGGTATGACATCAATGCACACAAGAGGGGCAAGGCTTGGATCACAATGTCAAGACCACCAGCTTACAGTTTTTTACAAGCCCCTTGTGGATGCCACTAGTTAGGAAGCAGGAAAAATATTCTGAGACAATGAGATTCTGGATTAGTTTTAAGGAAAATATTTTGCTGGGAAAAAGGAAAAAGGGGAAAGACCTGCATAAGATTCAGCTATGATAGAAAGAATTATTATAATTTAAATAAGTAAAACTATATATTTTATCAATATAGGGAAAAGTATAACTGGATGATTTATGTCTCTGCTTACATCCAACTGGGAAATTTGTACATTCCTCCTCCTTACTTTTTAAAACAATTTTTATCTTTAAATGGGACTTGGAACAGACATCCCTTGCATAGGGTTTTGCTCTATTAAGTAAGATTGTTGTGACTAATTTTCAGTGGCTATCCCTGGGTTCTTTATGGCAAAATATTATAGACCTTAATGAGGGTTGGCTGAAGGGGATAGAGAAATACAATTGTTGGACAAGCACTAGAACCCTCTTGTCCTTGCTTTGCCATGCCCATCAGACTTGACAGTCATTTAGCTACAAAAGAAATGTTCTCTGATATTCCGTATTCTAAGTACAGGTAGTCCTTGAGTTACAATCATTCGTTCAGTGACTGTTCAAAGTTACAACAGCGCTGAACGAAGGGACTTGCAGCCAGTCCTCGAAGTTCCGGCCATTGCAGCTCCCCTGCAGTCACATGAACAAAATTCAGGTGCCTGGCAACCAGTTCATACTTATGACCAGTTGCAGCATCCCACAGTCACGTGATCACCATCTGCACCCTTCCCTGCCAGCTTCCCCCAAGCAAAGTCAATGGGAAACCCAGCAAGGAAGGTCACAAGTTATTGGGGTAAGTCTCCTCCCACCGGCCTTTCTTCACTTGCACCCACTGCACCCTCCTTCCCCCCTTCCCTCGCACACACCTCATGCCCTCTTTCCATGGCATCCCTGAAATCACACATACACACACGTACCCCACGCCCTCTTTCCTTGGACTCCTTGTGACTGCATGCATCCCACGTCCTCATTCCCTGCCCTTCTGAGCTCATACCACATTGAGCACCCCCTCCCCCAACTCACACGCATCCTCAACCAGGCCTCCCAGGGCCTCCCCCCCCCCCCATGGCACCCTGGAACTCCTTACCTGGGACTCCCTCTGCTTCCTGCTTAAGGACATGTGCATCTTGGGTCACAACAACCAGGACTGCCTGGATTGCCATTGCTAAGCAATGTAGTCACATGATGTGGTGCTTTATGATTGCATCACTTAGTGATGGCAAGCCCAGTCACAATTGCAGTAGACTACCTATAAGGGGAGCCAGAGATCCAGAACAATAGTAAAAAAAAAATACTGACCTTTGAAATCCCTCCTTTTAAATGAAGACAGTCAAGACACTAAAACTTTCACACAGAGAAGTCACAAAGAAGGAACTGAAAATGCAGGGCAGTTCTCACCAACAATATTTACATCAATTTATATAAACACAGATTCTAAGCTCTTTTTATTATTTGTTTGGAATTGTTTATCCATTTGTAGACAGCTACTTGATATGAGCTACTATAAAATAGTGTTTATAAAATCAGCCAGCTAAGAATTGAACCAATGTAGTTCGCTGCTACCATTCTGTGAAAATTGAAGGAGAGAGTGGGTGGAAGCAAGGAAGGGAGGGAGATGGTGAGAAACTGGAACAGCCACCTAATACTTGGGAATATATTTGCATTCTTGGGGCATAACTGACAGTAAAAATCTTCTTCTGTCCCAAACCAAACTATGAAAACTTTTAATACATACAGTATGTTCACCATTTAGGCATGTGTTCTAATTGTCACTGCCAATTTCCACTGACTACTTCAAGGATGGAAAAGGGCAACTCTTCTGACTCTACATTCTAGCACACCTATACATCTTGTTTGATGGGGCATAAAGTAGGGGTAAAAAATCACTTTCTTTCCAGTCTATATCTATCACAAAGGGCTTACAAAGACAATGAGGAACCTCCAGCCTACCAGGATAGCTCAGTGGCCCTTGGGGCCTAAGTGAGCTTGCCTCTTTAAAAGTTTCTTAGACCAAGAAGTCTATTTATTAAAGCTCCATAAAATTAAATGGTTTAACTTAGACTTCCTTGACCTTGTAATGCTCCACTGTATTAAGAGTACAGTTTCCATCAAATAGTGCTGAATGGCATCAAATCAGGTTGAAGAAAGTTAAATTAGGGCCAAGAATCCCAAGAATCAGCGAAGAATCCTAACTCTTCCCAAATGAATGAAGCTGTAATTGCTACAATACACTAACCCTATTTTACATCATGCATGTAGTTTTCTCTGCTTCTGTCTAAAAAAAAACCCATCGATCAGTTAGAGGGTCACAAAAAAGAGCTTCAGGGATATTTGTTCTCCTGGAGCTACAGGCTACCCATTCCATCCTACTACGATTTTCTTTTCTTTTCTTTTTGTATAGTATGTGAGCTTTCTCATACTTACCTTCCTATTAGCTGAGCTCTTCCAAGCTGCCACTGATGCATTCTTCTGTCTTTAGGATAAAAGTAGAAATCTCAACAGTTTTGAGACTATGAGTCTCAATAGTTTTGCTTTCATCTGTACTTTATTGAAGAAAAGTGCATGTCCTACTATGTCAGTATGTATTTTAGTCCATTCTAGTGAAGTTTTACCTAGGCATTACATTTGTATTTTATTTTATCCTGGTTCCCCCACCCCTCCTTTTTTGGTTGTTGCTGCTGTTGTTTAAGCAACACTTTTTGTTTCAGAACACCAGAGGTGGCTGGTTATTCTAGATTACCCTAATATTTATCTTGTAACAGAAACTGTTTATTTCAGAAGTCAGATTTGGACAAACTAAGAAACAAGATAGAGTACCTTGCTCATTCATTCCAGTGGCAACTAAAAGAAAGTTTGCTGGCAGTTTCCCAGTTAACTAAGATGCTTAGACACAGAATGTAGGAGAAGCTACTTAAAAGATAAGTGAATGAAATTTTCATTGCTAAGTCTATATTATTCCATTTTCATATCAATTTGCAGTTGCTTTCAAAAACCACTTACTGTTTCATGTAAATTCTTATCCTTAGCAGAATACTTAAATATTTTTAAATCCATTTTATCCTAAAATATTGCTTTCATATACATTTTATCCTAAAAGAGCAAAGAACAATACCGTATTGTAAACTTTGGAATAGTGCACAATCTAAGAAATATCTGCATTCAGATCTATATACCGGTGTAAGAAGTATGAATTTGACAGGTTCACTCAGAAAAGGGAAGAGCAATATTCATCAGCATTCCTAGTTCTAATGCAGACATTTTGTTTGTCTGGAAATGAAGCTCAACCTCTTCGCATGTCAATACAGAAAAAGAAAAGAAGCATGTGAGACTTGTTTCTGACCTCAGTATACAGAAAGGTAGGAGGATTATATCATCCAAACTGTTCCAATGTTCAGATTCTGACAGAGAATAATAAATATCCTGTGTCCCAGACTACTTGCATACCAATTTTTGATAAGCTGTAAATAAGAACTGAACTAGACATAACATTAAAGGGATATTTGCATTTAGCAGGATTTTTTAAAATGCAAGTAACATCAATTTAGAAGACTAGATAATTTTACAGATTGCAGTAGATTTGAAGGGAAACTTAACTCTTTCTTCCCCTGCACAATCCTGAGAAGAACAGCTCCTCTGAATGTACTACTGGATCCACTTAGGAACAATCCTTTATTTATGGGAATTTTCTTCAAATTACAGCATGAACCGGTTTTGCCTACATATCTACCGCAATCCCCATAACTATCCATCTCTTCCGACCAATATTTTTTAGGAAAAAATGTGAAAAGTTCTTGGCAAAGAGAGGGATCTAGTTCAGTTATATGTGAATCAATCAACTTTATTTACCTCACCTATGCTAAAGAAGCTACACCACAGCATGCAAGAGCTGACCCTATCCAAAACTGCCAAACTGCATCTTGAAAAAAAAAATTGAAAGAGGAAGAATGTCTGCAAGAGCTCTATTCAGGATATTTGGGCTATTACTGCCAGAAAATTCCCTTTTGCTTACAATACTGAATCTAGGGCAAGGGAGCTGTGGCCTTGAGGCGGCAGACAACCTCCAAATCCTTTTTCATCAGTTGCAAACCTCTAAGATCAGGCTACCAAAGTATTTGGTGACTAGCTTTCTTGCTCTTAGCCAAAAGCCCATTCCTCTTGTAGCATCACCTGTTTAGGTGAAGTCTGATAGCCTCCTGTTCCCCCTCCCCCACCCGGTCCCATAGCTCTAGATTGTATGTATGTCAAATACCTGTTTGCAGAGAATAATGTAGCAAGTAGTGAAATTTGGTCCAGCAACATGCTAAAGGTGACATGGTCATACTGTAAGGAAGTTAATGAGATACAGTTTATTTGATTTAGCATATTACACTGATGATAATTTAAATATTATTACTGGTGTGTAATTAAGTGATTTATTAATGGATTAACAGGGTCATGGCTTGAGTATTTTAATATTTCAGCAGTTTATCAAACCAGTATTTTGGTATTAAGTGACTCAGTGCATTAAGATTTTGCATAACCAAAACAGGAGTTCTGCTGCAATCTTCAAAAAACTTTTTTTTTTTTTAAGATTATGCCGCCAATCTGTTGAGTTTCATCCTCTGAGGATATAGAATCAAGATTAGCATGCGCATGCACAACACTTTGATGACACATGAAAGAGATTGTGTGTGGTATAAGTTTACATTGTGCAAGCTGTACAGCATTTACAGCTGGAACAAAATGTGTTTAGAATCATAGCCAAGGTTAGATAATCATCACAGAACAGAGAAAGTAACAAAAAACAAAGATGTGAAGGGGAAAGCACTGTGACTTTATTTTCACATTGGTTCAACAGGCTGCCTCCATTCTGAGGAAGTTATTCATATTAAGATGTCAGAAGGCAGAGGAACACTCCCTTCCTGTTATCACTGAATCTCATGAGAGCATCCTGGTCTTGCAAACTATTTCCTTTTCAGTTGTGCCAGATTATGTTGGTGGATCATAGATTTGTTCTGATGAGATAGACAATTACCTGTAGAATAGCTTTTGATTCCACCTGTAATGGGAATATATAACTTCTTTGCTACTGGGGAGGACAATATAAGTTTGGCCAGTGATGCAATGATACTATTAGGGAAGGGGGAGAATTTTCAGACCTTCTCCTCCCTTTATGGGTTCAAAGGATTAAGGTATAAATAAGTGTGCTAAACTTCATCTTTTAGGAGACTAAAATAGCAGAAAAAGATCAATCGGCACAATATGATTTATGCTTATGTGGAAGATGCAATCTGAAAGGTTTAGCACACGTATACACTTTTGAAGTTTCTTTTTCTAATTATTAACTTAAATCATACATAATTTCATCCCCCACCCCCACCCCAAAAAAGTCTCTTAAGTAGTTTTGCATATGGGAGCCTGTACAAAGTATAGCAGCCCATCTTAATTACACTTGCTTTTTAGAGTTGGTTCATGTAAGCATATATATCATTGGATTTCCATAGTCTTCACTTCTAACAGGCAAACTACATTGAAATGCATGGTCTCTGAAGCAATGAAAGAGTGATGTGGAGGTTTTAAACCCATGACAATTCATTCACAAGCACAAATTGTAATTGTTACTGCAGTCACTAAGTTATAAACATGCACAAATGAAGCAAACCTTGAGAATGACGTTCATAAAATAAATCCCTTCCAGGCTTTCATTGTTCCCTTAGCCAGGGTTTTATTGTTTTGGTGGACTGTTTACAAGTTTCCAAGACCACAATGCATTTCTTGGATATTGGGCTCAAACAAAGCAAGCTGTATGAAAGGTTTAGACTATGGTACTTTTATACTCCCCCCCCACTTTTTTTTTTTAGTCATGCTTTCGAGTATCTGCCAGAATGATGTATGCTTCAATATAACACTTTGACAACAAAGGCTAAACAGTGGCGTATTTAGGTTGTTAGAGCCAAGAATAATGTTCTAGTCATGAAAGGAACTAAACAAAAACACAGAAATATACAAGAATCAGGACAATATAAAGAAAGTTCTTGAATAAACTGTTTAACTTAGGACTTACATTTATCATTGGATGTTGCTTTAAAAAAGCCACTCCATGGTAAGAGATGTCCATATACTCCTATTTGTGTTTCTTGCAGCTGCTGCAAAATACAGGGCAATTTATTATCTCATGCCAAGTTTCATGCAGGAAATCCTCTACATGCCCCTGACTGCTCATCAGAAAGGATCTTTATTCAAGGGCGTACCATTGGCGAACAATATGTACATCTTTCTTGAATGCCATTAATTTGGCAAGGCCCAAGTGACATATTTGGAAATCATTCTTGTTTAAATCTATTTTAGAAGGAATATTTCCTCTAGACTGGTCTAGAGTAATATTCCTTCTAAAATAGATTTAAACAAGAATGATTTCCAAATATGTCACTTGGGCCTTGCCAAATTAATCTTATTTCTCTTGATCTTTTGGAGAGCTAGGAGGACACAAAACAGCTCAACTCATTTTTGCTTCACTTGTTTGGTCCAAAGAATAATCTATGTTTTGAGTATCTTGGGAGAATTTAGTTAACAGCACAATCTATTTAAGAACGTGACCCAACTGTTCACATATGTAGATAATCATGTTCCTCTATAAGTTACATTAACATCAAATCTGCAGTACAGCAGATGGATTTGTTTAGCTGAAGTTCAGTGCCCTTAGCAACTGTCTTTTATAGATACCCATATAAGTTTGGCTGTACCGTTACATCTCTTGTAATGAAACCTGGTCCCTGACTTTTTCCGCATGTCTTTAGGAAGCATCCAGTGTATATACATCATGCAGATTTCACTGTTAAACTTCCCATTGTTCCTCTTCCCTTCTCTGGCACTGAAAGTCTATCCGTGCTTTCTTAATCTTACTTGGGATAAGCTCTTCAAAATCTCCAGAATGGAGATGGTCAAAAGAAGACAGAACTATTTAAAATTCATCTATGTAATGTATATGTATATTTGTAAATTATTGTTTATTATTATAATTTGAATAGAAATATGCTTATCTCACAGCAGGAAAAACTGACCAAGTGACCTGGGTACCTGCTCAGTCTGCTGCTGCCCAAATGCTATGTGTTGATGAGTGAGACCCCTGCTGCTCCCCTTGCTATTTTAGACTCCAATATAGAAGATGCCCCTCAACAAAAGAAAGGACTCTCCGTCTCACCCAAAATATAATGAAATCTCAAGTAAGAACACTGAAAGCTTGAGAAATTTGGCTATCTCATAGATTTCAGGCATTTCAAATTATTATTGTTGGTTACACAGTTAGCTAGATGTTTAGATGGGATTTGGCATTTTTATCCACCTATGGAGTCCTTCCCAAGGACCTGGGATAGGCAGATGTTGTTTGATGGTGTTAGAGGCATCATTGCAGGATATAAGCTGTTCCAAGTAAAGCTGCCTTTCACAATTGACTGATGGTGATTCTGTCAATGCCGATGGTGCTCAAGTGGTGCTCCAGATGTTTTGGGATTGCACCTAAGGTGCTTATAACTATTAGTACTATCTTTGCTTTCTTTTGCCACAGTCGTTCTATTTCTATTTGCAGGTCTTTGTATCTTGTGATTTTTTCCAGTTCTTTCTCTTCTATTCTGCTGTCTCCAGGTATTGCAATGTCCACTATCCAGACATTTTTGTTTTTCTTATCAAGAATTGTTAATTCTGGGGTGTTATGTGGCAGGTGCTTGTCTGTTTGAATTCTAAAGTCCCAGACACTTTAATTTCTTCATTTTCTATTACTGTGTCTGTTTTGTGGTCCCACCAGTTCTTGCTTGCAGGCAAATGGTATTTCTTGCAGGTATTCCAATGCACCATTGTTGCTACTTTGTCATGCTGTTGTCTGTAGTCAGTCTGTGTGATGATCTTGCAGCAGCTAACTAGGTGGTCCACTGTTTCTTCAGCTCCTTTGCAGAGGTGGCATTTGCTGTCTGTTGCTGTCTTCTCAAATCTGGTTTTGTATGCATTTGTTCTTAAGGCTTGGTCTTGTGCAGCCAGAATTAGCCCCTCTGTCTCTTTCTTGAACTTTCCTGCTCTTAGCCACTGACAGTTCTTCTTGTTATCTGCTTTGCCTGCTTGTTTGTTTTGTTTTGGTTTTGGTTTTTTTGTTTGTTTTTTTGTGTACTGGCCATGTAATACTTTGCCTTGCCATGTCTCTTTTCTATTCTTTATTTGGTCTTTCTTGTAAGCCAGTTTGGTCTCTTCAGCATTCAGTAAGCCTTCATAGTGTACTAGTTTCAGTGCATCTTCTTCACTGTCCTTCAGATATTCTTCTAATGCCCTTTTTTCTTCTCCAACTGTCTAGGGTACTTGCAACATTCCACACCCACCTATGCTCCTTGGTAAGTACAGTCTGTCAACATCGCTACATGGTTGAAAAGCATGATTCACTGTCATTATTTTTCTGGGCTTCCTATCCAGGGCGTCTAGTTCTGCTAGAATCCAATCCACTATTCCAGCTGTGATTCTAATGACTAGAATTGCCCAGGTGTTAATTGCCTTGATAGTATTTCCTCCACTCAGTTTGGACTTTAAGATCTTCTTCACTCTCATGATGTATTCACTACTAATCTTCTTCCTGACTTCAGTGTGTTTGATGTTGTCAGCTTGAAGGATGCCCAGGTATTTGTAGTGTTCTTCTTCATCCAGACTCTTGATCTAATTTCCAGAGGGCATCTTGATTCCTTCATTTTTCACTATTTTTCCCCTGTTGATGGTCAGGGTGGCACATTTGTCCAGTCCAAACTCCACTGCAATATCTTGGCTGTATATTCAGACAGTGTTGAGCAGCAATTCTATTTCAGATGGTGTTTTTCCATACAGCTTCAGATCGTCCGTGTAAAGGAGGTGGGATTGCCTGGCAGATGTTTTTGATGTTTGATAGCCATAGCCTTTCTTGTTCAGTATTGTTGATAGAGGAATCAATGCAATGAAAAACAGTTGTGGTGATAGTCAGTCTCCTTAAAAGATTCCTCTCTTGATGTTAACCTCTCCCAGTCTATCACCATTGACCAGCAACTGTGTCTTCCATTGTGCCACTGATCTTTGCACAAAGCTTCTGATGTTTCTACTGACTCCTGTTATTTCTAGGCACTTGATTATCCAGTCATGTGGCAGGGAGTTGAATGTCCTCTTGTAATCAATCCAAGTTATGTTCAAGTTGGTCTTAGTTTTCTTGCAGTTTTCCAAAATCATCTTGTCAATTAGGAGCTGATCTTTTGTTCCTCTGTTGTTTGAGCAGTTTCCTTTCTGCTCAGATGGAAAGCGCTTGTTTTCAACTAGATGCTGCTAGACTGCATCAGCTACTACACCAGTTAGCAATTTGAAAGTTGTTGGTTAGCAGGTAATTGGCCTGTAGTTGCCTGGTGCTGCCCCTTTTGTTGGATCTTTCATTATCAGGTAGGTTTTGCCAGATGTTAACCAATCTTCAATTTCACTTCCTTGCAGTATGTTGTTAAACTGCTTGGCAATGAGTGGGTGCAGACCAGTCAGATATTTCAACCAAAAGCTATGCAGTTCATCTTCACCTGGTGCTGACCAATACTTGATCTTCCTTGCCCTTTTCTCCACCATTTCTGCTGTTATTACAAGTTCTTTCATTTCAGCTTCTTTTTTACTTACCTCCTTTATCCAAGCTGCATTCTTGTTGTATTTCTTTGGGTTGTTCCATAGCTAAGCCCAGAACTGCACTGTTTCTTCTTTGTCAGGTTCATTGCAGTCTCTCCATTGATGGATTGGTAGAAACATTTCTGATTCGACTGAAATTGGAGATTCTGCCTATACTGTGCAATTCGAGCTTCGTATCTGCTGATCTTTTTGGCTATGGCTGTTATTTACTGCTTTATTATTTCCAGTGCTTCTTTGATCTTCCTTGTTTCTATTTATATTTCTTGATCAGATGTTCTTTGGACTTCTTGTTCTTCAGCTTCTTTTCTTTCATCTATTCTAGCTTGCTTGCATCTGATTTTATAAAATTCTGATCTTATTTTCCAACCACATCTTCCATTTTGGTGGTGCACTGTTTGGCTTTTTTTCTAGTTTGTTGATTTTGCACCCAAAATCAGTTATAACTGCAGCCATGCTGTACATTAGTTGGTTTGTTTCTTGAAGTGAGCTGGTGCTTATATTTGATATTACAGTATTGGCATCTTTTAATACTTGTGCTGTTTCTTTGTAACAAGCTTCAATGCAGACAACTTTATTCTGTCCTTTTTGTGCTGTTCTAGATGCTCAGTTATTCTTTGTTTCAATTCCTTTCACTTTTTAGTTAGATGGCTTTGTTCTTTCTGAGGAGAAGGCAGAGGAGAGGGTGCCTGGTTTGGGAATGAAAACAATTCAATTGCTATGCTGGCTTCCTCTACTGCCGACTCCCCTGGTTTGCCTCTACAGTCTGAGCTACTTCTGGCAAGGCTTCAATTTCTTTGCCCTGGGTAGACCTTTGTAGTTCTTCCAATTCTACTTCTGTGAATATTTTATTTCATATCATAAATTAACATTGACCTGCTAGCCTCTATTCTGTTATTTCTGATTCCAGATATTGTTCTTTCCAGAACTGGTGCTTTCTTTTCAGATATCCTCTTCTCATTGGACTTGATTTGTAATAGTAGATCATTATTTCTTTGTTTTCAGTCTTTGTATATTTGTGACCGGTAAACAACTTTTCTTCCAGTTGCAGCTGCTGGCCCTGGTTGCTCAATCAACAGTCCTGAGTCCTGTAGCCCATTTGTCAACAGATATCCAGGAACTAGAACACCTAGTGCGGTCCTTGTTGACCCGGGCAATGGCTGATCCGGTATAGGTTTCTGTAAATTATGTCCCACCATATTGTTTATGGGACAGACACTCTTCATCTGGCTCCTCTGATGAGACCTGTCCAGTATGGTTGAACCTCTGGCACAGCTCTCATCCTCCTCAGAGCATCCAAGTCCCACACCCACGTCAAGGTAGTGCCTCACTGGGGGTAAATGATGATGATGATGATGATGATGATGATGATGATGATGATGATGATGTTTAGACTGGATTTGGCATTTTTATCCACCTATCAAGTGGATAAAAATGCCAAGGAGCTGAGACAGGCAGATGTTGTTGTTTGATGGTGTTAAAGGTATTGTCACAGGATATTTTGCCATAGTCATTCTACTTCTATTTGCAGGTCTTTATATTTTGTGATTTTCTCCTGTTGTTGTTGTTGTTGTTGTTGTTGTTATGGTCAGTGGGTGCCATCTAGTGGTGCAGCAGACATTCATTACCAATTCTCATGCTAACACAAGATTGTTTTCTTTTTCCCTATGTGAGTAAAGAGATCCTTTGAAGTACATGGTGCTTCCAGGCTTGGTGCAGTCACATGGAACTGAAAAAAAACAAACAAACCTCCAAAGGATGTCATACCTCAACTACTTGTTCCATCAGCTTTCCATCTAGAGAAAAAAACATTTAAAAGAAAGCGACAAAAGAGCTACACAATACCTAATATATTTCATATTGCTTGCTACGGTGGATAAAAATCCCAAGGATCCAAGAAGGTGACCTATATTTAGACCTCCCACGCCTGTGCAAGAGTACACAGGAAATGAGAGTCAAAGCTGACCCATGCTACTTCTATGTAGCATTCTCATCAGTTACTAAAAGAAGATTGCCAGTAAAGCATTTTGCATTATGTTATTATTGCTATGTGTGTCCTGCATTTAAATTGTATTGTTAAATAGAAACAGATAAGCAGCAAACTTTCCATCTGTTATTATTCCCCTCCTCCTTAAACATTAAGCAAATGAGAAATGGCTTTTATTCCAAGAACAGTTCAGTATTAGAAAGCCAATTGGTTTTAGCCCAGGATTTAATCGCCAATTTGCATAGGTGAACATCCAAGCAATCCCTTGGACCCATTCCAGGAAGAAACATCAGGCAGAGAGACCCTCGATTGCCAAAGCTCATTCTCACACATCCTCCCATCCATGACATCAGCATGTCCCAGAAACCATTTCATAGGACATGTCTTCATAACATTGCTTTCATCTTGTTCCCAGCCCACAGATGAGGCAACGTAAAGGCATCTTTAGCTGGTTAGGCTTGTGTTTTCCTTCTTCTCCTGACCCCTCTTCTCTTGACACAGTTTTTGTCATGAGTACAAACTAACATACTTTTTCAACAATGTAATGGTTGCTAAGGTCAGGGGTGAGATCTGCCTAGCTCCTATTGGTCACTGTAGGCTGCTGTGGGCGTTACTCCTTCCCTATAGTTTCTTGGGATTGCCATCCATGACCATTTTGGCTTGGGCTGCAGAAGAGATCAGGCACACAGCCTATTCAGAAGTAGAGAAGGTCTAATCCTCCTTAATTTATGCATGGTGGAACCAATTTAGATCTGAACATCTTTAAAAAAAAGAAGAAGAAGAAATCAAGCCAGTGTCTATATTAGTATTATGGAACTCATTAAAAAGGATATGGATAAGGGAAACTGATTGGAAAACAAACATCCTCAGCAATGCTTACAACCGCATATGTGTCCAGGTGTTGAGTCAAACTCAAGCATGGTTACTTTATTGACACATCTGTGTAGTTTTCTTGGTAATAATATGAAGTGCCACTGCTTCTTCTGAAATGTTCTTTTAACTTCCCAGTCTAGTTTACAATCTTGAGATTTCCTGGTAGCCTCTTATCCAAATACTAAACAGGTCTGACTCTGTTTAGTTATTTGAGTTCAATGATAGAAATTAGCTGCAACTCCCTAGCTATGTGCTATAGGACTGTGCAAAGCTTCAAAGGAGTGCTTCCCTTCAACAAAGCAGCTTCACGGAGAAATAATGGTTTCTCTCTTCTAAAATGAAATTTGACTTCACTGGGGCCTGTTTCAGAAAGTTTGCATTACAGGAAAAGGCTGAAAAGATCTTTTCTTCAGCAGATGCTATGGAGAAGGCTGAGAGGAACCTTCTGCTGTACTGGCCAAGGGGTTTCCTAGGCTGACCAGCTCTGGAGCAGAATGATGAAAATCTTCCTCTAGAGTATTTGCCCAAGTAAAAAAGGACATTGGTGTGGAATACCTCCTTCTGTACCACTGGGTTCTCCTCACTGCTTCCCACCAATGAGTGACTGGGAGAGCCCAGTGGTGGGAAAGGATGTGTCCTTTCACATGGCTTCCCTTCTTGCCACCACTGCTAGAGAATGAGAGGCCAGTGGCATGAGAAAGTTCCCTAATGATGGTCCAGCTAATGGTTGAGAGAGATCAGAAAACACCTTTTGGAGGGAATGCTATGGGAAAAGACAGGACCCTTCTCCTGAATACTGGCTGAAGTATTTGAGCTAAGTCTGTAGTTAATCCCACCATAAATGTGGGTGGTGAGCAAGAATTTTGTTTATAACTTAAGCTTTTCTTGAATTAAGAGTTGTAGGAAGAAAAACAGTTCTAGAAGAGCTTCTGCACCACTTAAATCAACAAAATTCAGCAATAAAGTTTACAAAAAACAAAACAATATCCTACCATTCCTGAATGTCACCATTAAACAACAACTATAACCAATCACTGAGGTTTACAAAAGCCAACCCTCACCAATCAATACTTCAATTACCACTCAGATACCCAGAAAGATGGCTGAGATAATAAAAGGTATTAAGCTAAGAGAAGAAACTATGCATACTAAAATGGAAGATGAGGCATGGGAAAATAAAAATACAAAAGAAGCCTTCAGGAACAATCCCAAAAGGGAATGAAAGCACCAAAACCTAAAAATAACAAACAAATACACACTATGACAGCCACTACACCAGCATTTACCAAAAGAACAAAATTCATTTAGACACCACAAATCAAAACACAATACAAAAATGTCTGAAAAAAGTACTGTAGCCCCAAAAGATGAAGAACAGCAACATTGTGCCATTTATTGGATCTACATTGCCAACTTGCAAGACAAGATGCATAGGAGATGGCACGGGACTGTATTATTTGTAGAACTGCCACTCCAATTATTTTTACTTACCCTACTAGGTCCAACAAAAGGGGCATGCTCCAGGTCCTATCTGTCAGGGAATGACATCTGATGGGACCTAGGAAGCAAACTTTCTGTTGCAGTACCTGTTCTCTGGAACACCATACCCCCCAAAATCCACCCAGCCCCAACTCTGATGGTATTCTGGAAAGCCTTAAAAACATAGCTGTTTTCCTAAGCATAAGAGTTGGGAGGTTAATAGGGCCCATAAGACAGGTGTTATTGTGACTGTTGTTGTCTTCAACTACCACTGTATATGTATAGTTGTTATTATTGTCCTTGGTTGTTTTATTAAGTTTTAACTTTACTAGGGAAAGTATCATTTGTAACCAGAGGTTTTTTTCTCCTTTTTTCTTGCATATCAATACCTTCCCTTCCCTTCCCTTCCTTCCTTCTTTTTCTTTGTGACTATATGTATTTACTTTTCAAATAATTTAATAAAAATTAAAAATTAAAAAAAGGCCCTCTTCGGCCCTCGGGACTGCTGTTGCAACATGGGCAGCCATGTACTGTAAATTTATTAAAATAAATAAATATGGGAACATATTAAAAAAAACAATAGTACTGAAAAAAGTACTGAACAATGCATAAATTGCTGCTGCGGACCACACTGGGAAAACATAAAAAACATAACCTTTGAAGACAACAAATACAAAAGGAAGATCCAAGAATTTTAAAAAATAGAAATAGCTATCCCAAAAACAGTTTGGAGAAAAGGTCACTGAATTTTGAATTTTGAAAAACGCAGAACCCTGAATTTCTTAGATAATTCAAAAAACCAATCATATGATATCTCAACAAAGGACCAAATACATGACCCATCTACACTTAGTCAAACATTGTTTGTAGCTTCCTGATGAGAGTTTATTTACATGAAAATTATTTATAGTTACGTCTACATTAAGATTTTCATCTTTTTTGTGGTGGAAAATGGCCACAAATCAGATTCAAATAAACAGCTAACACTCAAAATTATATGCTATTCCATCTGCCAGTCCTTACTGAAGTAAAATTTGTGGGGGGGAATCTTTGGGTTTTCTTTGCTACTTCTGCAAACCTCAGATTTTCATCTAGCATCTATCTTGCTTTGTACTACTTCATATCTCTGCACAAGAACCTAAAATCACTAGAGGAGGGAACCATTATGTTTTGTTAATGAAAGAATGTTCTCTTACTCAATCTGGGGGGATTATTTTTGCCCATCTAATTAAGGCAGTTTTAAACTTTCTCTTTAATCAAGAGTGATATTTTCAATATTAGTTTATAGCTTCAAAGCTATTTATAATCCAGGACACAACACTAAGATGTATAGTTCATTAAAAAGAATGTCTTGTTTTTGTACTTTCAGGTTATGTATCCACTCTTAAAGAAAAACAAAACAAGACTCTGTACAGTATTTAAAGTGTTCTTTGCCTTGGAATAAAATGTTAAGAGACAGGAGGAAGCATATTTTCTTGCCTATATTATTTCCAAATTGCTTTTCCAAACAAGCCTACCATATGGATGTAATTTATTAAACTTGAGTCATTCTATTGTTACACAATTCAACATAATCTATCATTACTCATAAGAGGCCACTTTTAAATAACTGTGAATTAGTCCTTTGATCCGAAAAAAGTTCAGACATTTAAATGCTAAGATGGCGCTTCACAAAGTTGGTCAAAAATAGTAGAGCCATTCATTTTTCTTTTACTTTCAGTCTGTGTTTCTTCCTGACTGATGAAGCCTTCTTACTCTTACTCCACTACTTACTCTTATTCTTCTTATGAAAGAGAAATCTAGCCAGACTATAATTTTTAGACTATGTACTTCCCAAAGATACTGTGCTAAAACAAGGAGTTATTTGAACAGAGGGGGCAGATTTTGATCCAAAATTGTTTGGGAAATAAATAAACTTTAAGATTTTGTTGGTACAACCCCCCCCCCCAAAAAAAAAGAGATGAGTACAGGCTTACAATATACTGGAGCCTGGAGGTAAGCACTTTACTCCAATTCAGCAGATTATTACAAGTCCTTAGCAATACCTAAATATCAGAGGGCCTTTACTGTGAACTAGTATGATGCCTCACCTTCTGCTATAAAAGGAGGAAGATTCAAAACAGTTCCGTATACAGAAGTTCATTGCCCTTGTGTTGTGAAGAAAGCAGGGGGATATGATCCCTGTTCTATTGTATTGTAATTTTTATAAGGATCTGAAGCAGATTTAATTTCCCCTATTAAGAAAAGTTCCTGGGCAAAAAAGATAGAACATTTATACAATTTACAATATTACTCTTGTTCAAAGGTTATATAAAAGGCAGCTAAATTTTGTTCAACTACCATATACATTGAGCAAGTTTTGTTGAAAGGGCCACACAACAATCTTTTTTGCTTACTTAGATCATAATGGCTGTTATTATTTTATTCTTTTACATGTCTGTCTGTATTGACAGTACTGGTGAATGGCTGTAAATGAATTGAATTAATTTTTTATTGAGACAAGTAAAATGTGGAACAATTAACCAGCTTTATGATAAAAGGATCTTGGAAGATGTTCATAGAAATGCCTCTTCCACTTGGGACAATCAATGATAAACACAGAGAAATAAATATGTAAATGCTGATGGATCCTTTTTGTCATCCAGAAATCTGTAATTTTCTTTGTCTCATTTTCCCAAACTGCACTGGCAGAACATTTTTTTTCCTTTTCTTCCACTCTCTCAACCTTAAAAAGATAGTATGTCTTCATAGTTTGCCTATATCTCACTAAAAACATGGTCAAACTGTATTCAGGCATGAGGAGTAGGTTATTAGTGATGTCAATGTTAACATGCTTTCCTGTTTGTTTGTTTTGTTTTTGTCCAAGGACCAGAGCAAAATCATGTATGAGATGGGCGGCTATATAAATACGATAAATAACTAAATAAATATGCACATATCATCACTAAAGATCTAAAAAAGCCCACCCCTCACACTTATATATATAAACAATGATATCCTATCATTAAAAATATTATTCTAGTTATGCACAAATTGTACCCAATCTCTCTAAATTTCTCTCATGCATATATAAATCTTTGTTGGTTCAGCAATACTTTGTATTAGCAAATATATCCAAGAGTGTTAAGTGATACCATATTTTAAATAATATCCTTCAGTGATCATTTTGCATATGTTCATCCTTTTTTTAAAAAAATTAAATTGATTCTTTCCAAAAGGAGAAAAAAAATATCTGCACATGCCTAGAATAAACATATTTTCCAGGCAGTGAGAAAAGATAATCCTCAACTGGAAGTGCCAAGATTTTTTAAAAAGAATTGCCAACCTTAGTAGCAACTGGAGAGTCAGTCAGTTTATCTGTTTTTCTACCAAAAACCAAAAAGGAAAAAAAGAAAAATGTTTACAGTTAACTAAATATTATAGACTGAATACATGAAAAGATGTACAATCTGTGAATAAGTTTATCAAGGTAACTTATACTATTAAATGCTGAACAGTAATTGAGCAAAATTTTGCAACCTTTCTAAACATTACAGATGACTTCTCAGCTAGGAGAATATTCTCCTTCTCTGAGCTAACATGACTGTAAATTACGAGGGGTAGTCATTAACCTGTTTACCAAACCTAAAAGAAAATGTAGCACCAAAGTATGTGTGAGATTGATTTTATATCCTCCAGTGGGCAGGAACATAGTCACATTTCAGTCTTTGAGAGTCAGGCAGCATACAAGTTTAATAAATAAAAAAATAAATTTGCACAGGAGTATTGTTGAATCTTCCTTCCAGTAATTAAAGCAGCAGAATACAGAAACTAGCGAATGTGAAGACTCTCCTATCCATTAAGGTACTGGCTAGATAGTACAGAAGTCTTTCAAACAGACCCACCCCATACAAAATGGGGAAAGTACTGTGATCTTTCTTGATGTCATCATCAAGGATCAGTTGCTTTAGCTCTATCAAGGCTCTCTTGAAGTCATGTACTCAAATGCTAAACCATAACATTTTAAATCCTAATCTGTAGGTGCCTTCTATAACAACTTCAGGTTGTTCTAAAAGTTCAGCTTTTTGAAACAGGAAGTACCTCACTCAATGGACAAAGTGTCATTCTGTACTATACAAAAGGCCAGTACTGAAGTTCCAATAAGATCTAGACACTTAATACATATTGTAGTAGACTTCTCTTAATCTAAGATAATTACTTCTAAGAATACTCAGTAAAAAATCTCATCAAATAAACTTCAGTCCCATGTACCTGTCATTTTTGCAATGTCACTGTGGTAGCTACTGCTACTGTAAAGCGCCTTTCCAACTTGAGCTCAATTCCTGGTGATTACCTGGGCACACCCATGCTGGTTGTTTTTGGCAACAATATGAAAGTGGTTTGCTGTTACTTTCTTCCAGGGACTTTACACTTTTTTAAAAAAGGCTTTCTCTGATTTGGCTCCATTTTACAGAATGCATTTCAAATTCCAGCTTGCTAGTAGGCATCAACAAAGACATGCCTGTTTATATCTGGCCACGCTGCTTGAGGATAATGGGAGTTGTAGGTGAATATCTGGGGGGAGAGAGGAGACTTCCATCAATGTTCTGAGGCAGTATATTTCTATATTACAAACCTGACCCAAACTTTGAATTAGTTCCAGGCCCAGAGCATAAAATTCAACTGCCAACAGTAATGGGTATTATTATGATTAATTTACTAAAAAGATAACAGCCCTGGGGAGTGGGGGAGAGACAGAGAACCAAATAGCCCTCCTGAAATAAGGGAAGAATAATTATCCATTAAACATGTTAACAGTGCTATAAATTGCCTGTTGGCAGTAACATCAACATGTATGCACAGCACCTTTCCAACTAATTAAGAGCGTCCAATTCTCAGACCCAATTTAGCACAGTGTTTACGCTTCTTTATTCTTTTCTCTTTTTCCCCTCTCTTTTCCTGATTAATGAGGTCAGGAAAAAAATGCTCCATGCCAATAATAGTTTGTATTAACCACAGGAAGCGCAATTCAGTACTTTTCCTCACAATGACTGTCAGCAAGAAAAAAAAGGAGAAAAACCCAAGCAGCTAAGTTCACGCACAGACTGCCCAAGAAAGAGCACTCGGCCTGCCAAGAGCGCTGCCGGAAGGTTCATAAGTGACAGCGTCATTTAAAGCAAGATACTCATTTCAACTGAAAGGAGTTAGATTTTTTTACATTTATCTGGAAACGTGGCATTCAGCCTAAATAAATAAATACCATTAATGCAAATGCTACCAACAACAACAACAACTATTGCTACCAGTGTCATAAAATGTATTGGCAATGCCCGAGAAAATGGTGGCTGCTACTTATCTGCGTGTTTGAAAGACAAGGCTGTTCATCCACATGATCACAACAGACGCCAAAACCTGGAGGTGATCCTTGTGACTCACTTACTTCAAAAGTGAAAACTACACATCACAGACATATTCAAATACGGAGATATGAGAAAGGGGCAATACTGCATGAGGCTTTGTTTTATATGATCTCTGAACTCTAAAACATGAGTATATACTGCTTTCAGCCACTGAACTACGAGAAGAAAGAGTATGTTTTCATGAAGTTTCAAAACTGCAGTGGCCAAAAAGTACCTGGGCTTAGTTTATGAGGGTTGTAATACAAGCAAGGTAGCTGTCTGTTTCTCCCTTCTAGCTTTTAGCACTTTTTTTTCTTTGCCTGTCTCATTTCTGAAGTTAGAGACAGATGAGGAAATATTGTTTAAAAATAGTGAGGTGTGATAATGAGAGCGGGGTAAAATTTGCTCTCCCTTACCATGCACTCCCTTTTGTGAGAAGACTAGCCCTGCTCAGTCATGATTTACATAGGAGCTGAGTAAATGCATGTTTAATGTACTTGAGGTTGTCACATCCATTTCAAAGGGACTTAGGTATTCCAGAGCAGAAGGCTAAAAGCTATTTATGTGCTAAAGTAAATGTGTTTCAGTTTTGATTTCTCTTAGTTTCTTATTTTTGTCAAGTTCAGCTTTTCTCAATTCATTCTTCAATGAATTTTGAACTGAAAAGCCAACAAAATCATATGCATATAATTTAATTATAAACCTGATTTAACTGGCATCAGCAGGACATGAGTATAGGGACCAGGTAAGAAGAGATGAAAGGTAGTCAAGGATGAATCAGTTCTGATTTCTCTTAATTTCTTATTTTTGTGAATTTGTCAAGTTCAGCTTTTCTCAATTCACTTTTTAAGTTGCATTTTAAGTTCAGTTTAAAATTAACTACTATTTCAAGATTTTTCTCATGAGGGCTATTGATAAACCAGGTAAACCATCTTCCTTGGGTTTCAGCCCATTTCTGTAACTTATCAAGACTGTCTTGAATTTCCATTCTGTCTTGAAAATCTCCAATCAATTTTGTGTCATCCTCAGATTTGATAAGCAGCCCTCCACCACTTCATCTGGGCCATCAATAAAAATACTGAAGAATACAAGATCTAAGTCTAAATCGTATTTAGATGTTATTTAATACCTCATTAATACCACATTACTTAATACCTCACTCTAATTTGATGAGGAATCATTGATGAGTACTCTGAGTATGAAAAAACTATATCCATTTATTTTTCACACAGCCCATATTTCACTAACTTTCTAATTATAATGTCATGGAGTACTTTATCAAATGCTTTGGCTAATATTTCATCTAAAGGATTCCTACAATCTACTAAAGAAGGTGTCCAATCACAAAATATGACCATATGGTCTGACAAGACTTGTTCTTGGCAAATTCATGCTGGCTTCTGATATTTATTGCACTGCTTTACAAACTACCTTATTATCTGCTCAAAAATCAGTATATTGTTGGCCATAGACTGGTTCTGGATATTCATTTTCCAGATTTTTTTTTGAAGATAGGGACAATATTTCCCTTCCATTCACATGGCACTCTAGGATTTTGCAAAGATAATACATCTTCAACTAGCCCATCAGCAAATTCCTTCAGTACCCTAGAGGGCATTTCATCTGAATTTGAAAATTGAAATTAATTAATAATTACATATTCTCTAACTAATGTATATAAATAATATATGTATCAGTTTCTAGCTTCAATGCTGTCACTTAATCCTGTTCTTCACAATTGCCTGATGGAATACATGCCCTCTTGTGGGAAAAGACTGAGATAAGACTGAAATAAATAAGATAAATGAGTAATTTTTTTACTTATTCCTCCCAGAGGAGTGATTAGGTAAACCATGGAGACTCTTTAGTTGGTTTGCTTATCATGTTTTTTATTTATTTATTTAAAAGATTTATATGGCCACCTATCTTAAGTAGCCCTAGGCAGCTCACAACAACAATAAAACCAGTAAGTATAAAACAACCATAAAACAGTAAAACAATAAAACAAAAACCAACAGTGTGCTTTTTTGGATCCTAGCCAATATTTATTATGTGCCTAACAACTAGCAGCTGTTCCATTGATAGCACTTTTTTAATTATTTGTTTTTCAATCTTAAAGAATCACATAGCTTGGCTAATTTTGTTGTTTTCTGAGTATTTCACAGCACCACCTCCACTATATTATGCAGTCATTTTACCAATCAATTTATCAATGATGTGTCAACCAGAATTTCTTGCTTGCCTTTTCAAAAGAAGGCAGAAATCAAAAGCCAAGAACAAAACATGGCCTCTGATATGTACTTTAAAAAAAAGGAACAAGTCATAGATCCAGATTCAAACATCATTGAAAAAGAAACTGAAAAGGTTTTCCATAATTTTGTTTAGCTAGGTCTGCTAAACAGCTCTGCTCAATAAAAAGGATCAAAGCAAAATCCTATTTTGAGATATGGGAAACAATATTAAGTTTTGTTAAAACAATATTAAGTTTTATACTATACATTTATTTTGTATCATATTACGAAGTCACACTTTTCTCAACTTCTTTGCACATTTCTTTTGTACAATACTGTAGTCTCTGTTGTATATTTCTACAAATACCCCCCTTTATTTATTTGTTTATTGCATTTGTATATTGCCAGACTAAAAAAAATAACTCAGTGGTTTATATCCTAAAAACATAAAACATCATAAAAACCTAAAACCAAGATAAAACACAAATCTGCCATAATATGATAGGCACAATGGTGACATTCACTACCCAAAGTTCTGCCAGAACAGCTGTGTCTTCTATAGTTTCTGGAAGGTCAACAATGATGGCACCAGTGTAATTTCCAGAGGGCAACTATCCCATAATACAGGGCCTGCAACTATGAAAAAAACTGCCCGCCCCATTACCTCACAGACCTGGGGGACCTTTTTAAAAAATGGTCAATGGTGTTAAAATGAATCCCAAGTGAGGTAGCAAGCAAAGGTTAGCATGATTTTAGTCAATCATTCATTTTTTAAACTCAGATATCCTCCTGATGCCACCTAATATTTGGATTGTTTCAGAATGTTTCACCTACATTAACAGAGAGGAAAAGTGCAATACGAGCCTTGTAAATGGCATTTTTCCTCTCACAATTAACTGAAGCCACATGCATCCCCTGCACAATCCACAGATCTTGAGTCTCTCTCTTCCTCTATCCCACTGGTTAATGTTTTCCTCTGCTCTATCCCCCAGTCTACCCAGACTTGGTTAGAAAGAATGGCAGTTTACCTGGTAACAGTAATTCAATTTCTTCCTTCTACTCACTCAACTGGCTGGGGCAAAGCTGTGACTGGCAGCAGCAGCAGTACATTAAAGACCTGTACAGACTACAACGCCACTTATAAATGTATTTTCATTAAGAAATTTGTGAAGATAATAAGCTAATGCTAGTTGCAGCTGATTCACAAAAAAGTCCTCCCAATTCTTAGCACCACACTGACCAGAAGGGTATATATTAGAACAGTGCAACATCAGCCTTGGAATGGTTGAACAGCTTATAGCTGATATCTTTTATTGACTATCTTTCTAATCCAGATATGCATTTATGGTGTAAGTTACAATATCCTACCACTAAATGCAGACAGCCAATACTGTCACTCACAGGGAATTTAAATTTAATAAATTAGCTTGCAAACAGACATTAAACTTTTACTCTGGATGAAACTGCAACAATTCTCCTATGAACTTGGCCAGTTGGTCAGCCTTTTCCAACCTGATTCCATCCAGATAAGTAGGACTGTGGTTTTCAGAAACCTCAACACCAATACTTTAACAATGCAGGTTGGCATTCTGGAAGTTGCAGTTATCTGAAAGACATCAGGTTGCGAAGGTTAACTTATTGTCATGTTCTCTGTTACTATCTCTTTTCAGATAAGGCCATTTCATGACTAATGCCACCATCAAAACCTCAACTTGAAAGATAATTTCATGAGATACCCAGTTCTTTTCAGTACATAAAGGCCTGCAGGATTATTGAGAAATTTATCACTAGGGAAAAAAGAGCATAATTAAGAAAGAGACATTTACTAAAGAAAAGAATTATGGGTAATGGCCAATCTACATGCTTACAGTTGCATTTTAGTTCTTTTTTCTGACAGAATGAAGAATTACTCAGAGAGCAACAAAGTTCTATTAAGAACAAATCATGCTTATTGGAGGAGCATAGGCAAAAAACCATTTATTATACAGAGGAAGACAAATAATTATTTCTCCACTAACCAGATAAAATCTACAATATAAATGGCTGAATAGCCAAAAATGCCTCACTTTTATAACTCAGAAATAGTTACTGTTTTCTTTTCAGTGATCATTTTTCTTTAATTAGCCTTGATCACTTCCTGGCTGAACTACTGCAACATGCTGTACATGGGGTTACCTTTGAAGACCACCCAGAAGTTACAACTGGTCCAGAACATGGCAGCTTGTGCAGTACTGGCACCCTTCAGTTTGCATTAGCTTCCAGTTTCTTCCTGGTGCAATTCAAGGTGCTAGTTATCACTTTTAAAGGTCTACATGGCACAGGGTCAGGTTATTTGCAGGCTGCCTCTCCCTGAGGGTATCTGTCTGTTCCACTAGATTGGATGGAGTGGGCACATTCTAGCTCCTTTCCCTTAAATATTGCCACCTAGTGGGATCTAGTGTTGGAAAATATGGGGTTTCAACCAAGCCTGTCTCACACGAGCACAAACGGAGGGGTGGCTTCGCTGCAGCCTAGCTTTGCTGCTTTGTGTGGGAGGGGCTTGGATCCCGCCTTCTTTTTTTTTTCCTGTTTCCCTCATTTTCCTTCTCTTCTCCTCATGCCTCTCCACGAGGTAGGAATGAATCCTCTTTCCTCCTCAGGGATCCCCAACACCTAGGAAGTGTGCCTTTTCTGTAGTAGCCTCTGCCTGTGGAATCTTCCCTTGAGATCCAGCAGGCCCCCACCCTTTTAACCTTCTAGAAAGCCATGAAGACCTGGCCTTTCCCCCAGGTGCTGGGATAGTAAGGTTGGAGATAGGGGACTGCATAGATGAATGGGTGCAGTTGAGGGATTGGGAACCTGGTTTTTCTTGATTTTTTGTTGCACTGTTCTTACTGTTTGTATTTTTACTGATGATGTTAGCCACCCAGAGTTACACACCTCAAGATGGGCAGCCATATAAACTTAATAAACAAACAAACAAATGTATTAATATTGGCAAAAGATGGGTCGATGTCATAATCTTCATTGTATTCTTGTGCACAGCAGCTTATTTATTTTTAACCATTTCAGCCCATCCAAAGGAGTAAATAAAAAAATAGATAGCAATCATAACTAAGCACAGAGCATTTTTCACAAATATTTCATTTATTGCAAACTTCTATCTTCATTTTCAACCTCTTAAGACATGCTGACTTCAAATGAAAATATTAAAAACCAATTAATAATTCTCTTTAAATATGTATCTAAATCAAGTAGGAACAGAGAACTCAATTTTTAGTGATTGTATTTTAGTTTCTGGTTCTATAATCATAATGCTTTTAACACATGAGTTTCTGTACATTTAACGTATGTTAAGGATTCTAATAACTTTTATTTTTATGGAGCACTGAAATGCAAGACTGATATTATAACTTTTCTGATGTAAGGTTTTTAACAGCAATTTATATGTTTCCAAACTAAAAGACTTTAGATTTACCCCAGATCCCAAGCAAGTTGTGAAAGCTTGTCTGAAGCAGGAGGGAGCCCCTTTGGAAAAAACAAAAACCTAGATGCCTTTCATTTTTCCTGGATCACGGCCACTGCTTTAGAATGGAGAAATCTCAATAATTTCCTTTTTCTTCATAGAGATTATAAAGCATATGCTTTGAATAACAGACTTCAAGGTATGCTTCACATGACAAACTAGTTGGCCATCTCTTTTCTATATGGAGAAACACCCCCTTCCACCATTACAGAAATGCAGAACTTGAAAGTTTGAGGTAATATGATCCAGAACAAGGTTTACTTCAGGTTTTTCCATCAAAGTCTGTTTAGAATACTATCTGCAGGCAATGAAAACAGGATATTTCTCTCTCTTGAATAGGTAATTTTCCCCAATCTTCATCCCGCATCAATACTTCAGAAAATTAGCTGCTTAGAACTGAAAATTCTATTCTGAAAATAGCTTTCTCTGAAGGTTGTTTTTTGTGGGGAGGGAGGATTTTCAGAATTTCAAATAAGCAGGCTCTCATATATGTGAATTTTCCTTATGAGGGTAATGTCTCAACTGTCCTTCAACAATTCCCCTCTACATTTAGAGGAAAACAGCATGACCCTCAGTAGGGCTGTGCAAATTTACAATATAATGGAACCTCTGACAATATTGTTGCTTGACGACTGTGGGGGGAAGAGAATGTCTCGGGAGATTTTCTTCAAAAATTCCATGGTTAAACAATATACATCCTTTATGCCATGACAAATATGAAATATACCTTCCAAAATACATTTCCTATCACCTGATTGTTTATCATCCAGTTGTTTTATCTCCAGATGTTCTGTTTAAAAATGGATGGATTCATGAGGCTATCAAGAGATGGTGCTCAGCCAACTATTCAGGGATCCCTGAAGCACTTGATTGCTCGAGGATGTCTCAAATATTTAAAGGCAAATGCCCAAACCATTAACTAATCCAAAGAACAAAGGCACAGGTGTTTAGATTCCACAGCTTCCCTTCCTATGCTGTATTCATATTTCTAGTACTTAGTACTTATATTGCCACTGAATTTTCAGTTAATCAAGATTTATTGGTCAACCAACTATGTCACCTTCCAAATGAAAGCCAATAATAGAAAAAATAGATCTTACATGGTTAGGAACAATTATATCTACTGAACACTAGTACAAACTTTCCCAACTTTAAACCCTCTAAATTTCAAGTCCCAGCATTTTCAGCAAAGGCCAAGGAATACTGGCAGTTGATCCACACATTTGGAGGGGACCCATTTGAGGAAGACGTACTTAATAGAATGAAGTTTAAGAAAGCAGCTAGCAATGAAATGACATTGATAGGAAGGCAAGCTACTAACCTACTAAAAGTATCTTAATTAAGTGAGAGATACATTTTTTTTGCTCTCATGTAAAAATTGCAATAAAGATATTCAAGTGATTCCATTTTACTTAATTGGAAATACAAAATATTTTCATAAGCAGACTTCATTTAAAGCAATCTCCCCACTCCCAATATTGAGCCACCAATGACCATCTCAAGGAGGGAGCTACTTAGAAAAATAAGCCACAAGCCCCCATATGACAAACCATATTGTAAAAAAATAAATAATGCAGGGATTTGCTACAACAGGGGAGAAAAAGAGGCTGAAAATAGAAGTGCAAGGATGTCACTGTAATATTTAAGAAGAGAGTACAATAATTTCAATTTGAATTAAGTCAGAAAATTTAAAAGTGATTTTTGTCCTCTAATTTTTATCTTATAAATCCTCAATTTGTAAGAACTCTAACAAGCAAATGAATATTGTGAAATACCCTGAAAATGGACCTGTAATAATGCAGGCCACTCTCATTCAGATACTCACTGTTTAGTGTGATCTTCTTTGCTCCTTTTGCCTGTCCTGAATCTCATAGCATCTCAGTATTTTAGTGGCTGATGCTTGCTGCTCTCGCCCTCCAATCTGTAAATCTTCCAACTGCACAACTATATTAGAGTTACCATGATATCAGTTTATATAGCACAACTGCAACTCTGGGTGGTACACATAAAACCAAACAAAAACAATAATGAAACAATGGCAGCTAGGGACAAACCCAACTGAGATAATGAAAAACATAAAATCACAGCAGTGAGGAATTACTCAGGTCTTCAGGGACCTACAAAATGTTAGCAGGGTTAGGGATCCATGAATCTCAGAGGGTATGGTATTCCAGAAGGCACATCAGTACCGGGGGAACCCAGAGGAGTCTCTGAAAAGAGATATTGATATTAATACAGTATGAATATGCACAGTTGGGAATTGGTAACATAAAAAGGTTGAAGAAAGGCTGCATCGTGATACTGACAAATGTAGAATAAAAGATTTGCCTAATAAAAGAGGGAAAATATATTTTTCCCCATTATAAATCAAGGTAAATTCATATTGTGAGACAACAGCTTCACTGAGGTCATGTGTTCTTGTCCACAGCTAGATCAAAAACATGTCTTCCAAAGAAACACCACTAACTATCTGCCAGATAATGCTCATGAGAAACAGTGAGCAGAACCATAAAAGATTTCCCCAAACATCAAGAATACCACTGATAAACTGATAAATACAGGGTAATTCTATACTAAGTTTATACTGGCATTAGAAAAACACACATAATCCCCAATCCTGCAATATTCAAAGTAAGAATGGATGTAAATACATGTGAACAATATGTTTGCCACTCACAGATGCTATATTTTAAGTAAGCTAACTCTCAGTATATTGTGAGTAACCATGCAAGAAAGAATCCCAGGGGAACAATAAGCAAGGCAGACCTCGCCAGGTAATTGAAGAACAGATTTCAACAGCAGCAGGCAACCTTTTTGCAGCTGTAGACTATGCTTTTACTTCTGGGGGGAAAAAGCTTTCTTTTTTCTTTTTCATTTATTTTTGGCCAAGAGCTGCAGATGATGTGGCCAATGACCTCACTGGGGTAGGGGTGTTGGGGGTAAACCTAACATTCCCAGCTCTGTACTCTGCGGGGGGGGGGGGGGCTTCTTGTTCTTTTCTTCCAACCCCAAATGGGCGCATTAAGACTAGGAGGTATTTAGCACACCTATTTTATTGCAGTGGTAGTAAATAAGTAAATAAATTATACTGCTGGGGGGGAAAATCACTCAACTGAAAATCAGTATTTGCCATTGCCGTATTAACAGTGCAATTTTGCAAGTCTATAGAGCTCCCCCAAAAGGGGGGAGCCATATAATTTTGCAGCCACTTATTGTACAGCCTTTTTTTTTTTAAAGTAGGCTTTCAAATATTGATTTTAAGTAGAAAATCAGTAGAAAATACAGCGTAGGACTTGCACTGACAGAATTATCTCTGTCAGCAGAACAGCGCGAAGAAAATCTTCCCTTCCCACTGCAGCACTTCCTCAGTTGCCTTCTCCCTCTTCCACTGCCTGAAACATTTTCCCAAAAGAAAACTGCCAGAAAACTGATTTTAGGCTTTTTTGGTAGCATTTAATCTAGATCTCTAAATTTGGTAGCATTTTAAGTAGAATATCTGAAAAAGGCAATATAAACAAGGAAAACTTAAAGACTATGCATTTGTACATCTCTTCCTTAACACAGGAAATGAACAATGGTAACTGGTATTCAGGCTGTTATAGTTACTAAAAGTATCCCAAAATGGGGCACTTAGACATGATCTATCATTTACAGCACTGAAGCAATGAGCATGAAACTGAGCAAACTCAGGGAGGCAGTGAAGGACAGGGAGTCCTGGTGCAATATGGTTCATGGGGTCACGAAGAGTCGGACACGACTTAACGACTGAACAACAACAACAAACCATTTACAGGGCAAGCCAGGTACGTTTGGGATACAATAATCTTTCTTAGGAGTTCACTTCCTGAACACTCTTAATTACATTAAACCTAGGGAAAGCAGAATTTCCATGTAGACTCAGAACCATATATTCATTTGTGCAGATACTGGCTGTATTTATTTACATATATTCAGGTGCAGTAGTGGGGAATTAAAAATCTATGATTTAATGTAAAAAAGTACAGATAATGTGTCTATCACTGAAATGTCTTTGAAAGGGAAATTGCATAAACAAGCAATACAAAAATCTTATAAGAATTTCTAATAAAATGCTTCCACACAGCTTTATCAATATGGCTGTTCTGATAAAATGTATGAACAGCAAGGAGTTTGCTGGGTTCAAGAGCAGACAAGATTTAAAACCTTTCATATTGAATCAACTTTTTCTGTTGCAGCACCTGCTCTCTGGAACACCATACCCCCCAAGATCCAATTGGTGTCAACCCTGCTGGGATTTCACAAAGCTTTAAAAATATACAGGTGGTCCTCAGGTTACAATGGCAATTGGGACTGGGAACTCCATCGCTAAGTGAAACAGTCATAAAGTGAAACATCACTTGACCGCATTGCTTAGTGATGGCAATTCCAGCAGTCCTGGTTGCCATTATTAAACGAGGACTGTGTGGGTCATTAAGCAAGGATCTCACGTGACGGTGACTTCCAACTTCCTGCCAGCTTCCCCATTGGCTTTGCTTGTGGGAAGCCAGCAGGGAACATCAGAAATTGCGATCATGTGACCAAGGCTCACTGCAACATTATAATAGTGAGCCAGGTGCCGAGCTCTAGGATCACAATCATGGGACTACAGGGACGCTGCAATGGCTGGAACTCTTGAGGTGCCATCACAAGTCTCCCTCGTTCAGCGCCATTGTAATGTTGAATGGTCATTGAATGAATGGTTGTAGCTCAAGGACTACCTGTAACTATTTTTCCAGTCATGGGGGTCAGGAGACTAATGGGGCTCATGAGGTGAATTATTTGTGATCATTGGTGTTGTCCTTGGCTGCCATTATGTGTATTATTATTATTATTATTATTATTATTATTATTATTATTATTATAAACTTTAAATTAGTTGACTACAGTCACTGCAGCAAGATGGGCGTCCATATAAATTATTGACATAATAAATAAATCTAAAGTCAAGAAATATTTCATTTCCTGGAGCAGCCTCCTTGCAGGTTCCTATTGCCTTGAATTTTACCCCCTTTTTATTTTTTTGGTTTCTTCATCTACAGCTTCCAGCTTCCAGTGTTAATTTACTTACTGACTGACTTATTTCATAGATTTATAGAGCTGCCTATCTCAAATAAATGATTCTGGGCACTTACAACATTAAAACAATGAAAACTTATAAAAATATAAAATCCACAGCAGCTGAGAATAATAAACCATAAAGAACAATCAACCTAACCAGGAGACAGGCTCCTTCATACATGCAGGACCCCAGGCTTCAGCACAGAACCACACCTTCAGGGCCTTCCGGAAGGCCAACAGGAACAGGGCCAACTGGATCTCTGGAGGGATGATATTCGAAAGGGTGGGCACCATAACAGAAAAGGCTCTTCTCCTGGGCTCCTCCAGCCAATACTCCATGGTGCCTGGCCAGCTGGGACAGGTAGAAACAACTGGGAAAGACAGTCCTGTAAGTAATCTGGCCCCAAGCCATGAAGGGCTTTAAAGGTGACCACCAGAACCTTGAATTGCATTTTATATTCATTTCAACACTACAATGTATGATGAAACCTCATTTTTCCCCTTGTCCATAATTATATCAGGAACAATGTCTTGAATCAGGAGACTGAGCAAAATGTCGTCTTCTACTGCTAATTGCCAATTAGACAATTTACTGAAGCAACACCTAACAGAGAACAATAAATATCAAACATTGCTATATCCTATTTTAATGTCAGGGATTCAAAAATTACTTAATATTTAAAAAGTGTTAAATTGGAACTTGGTCTGGACAAGGTTTTTTGCCTTAAACCTGAGATGTCAAATGTAGCATAAGCAATACGCTGTAGACCATTACACAAAATGTACAGATAATAAGATGCAGACCAGTTACCTGTATCATGTTTTTACCAAATTACCAAATTAATCAAGAATGGTCTCTGTATTAGTTAAGGATATCCCCTGTAAAGCCAATATCCACAACTGACCTGTAACCCTAAGGCTGATTCAGCAAAAGATATACACAGGGAGATCTGGGCATCAACTGATAACATGAAAATGACCTCGTTCTCATACAAATCTAGCTGGCCTTTTAATCATAACAATAAACTGAATCTGGAATCTATCTTATAGAAGAGAAATACCCGGCTAAAGTTTTTTTTGTTTTCCTTACAGAGGTGCCTATTATAGCCAAAAGCCACTTCAACAAGCAAAGCAGGGTCAGACCTGAGTTGGTATTTGGATGGAAGACTGCCCTCCAAGAACAACAGCAGACCAAGAAGACGAAAAAACATCCCAGGAAAAGAAAATGGCAAACCACTTCTGTACTGCTGCCAACAAACCCTATATAGACATATCTCTGACATGACCAGGAGCCAAGCTTGACTTGAAGGCGACTGTACTTTAGAAGCAAATACTGAGGCAGATCTTCAACTTGCAATCGGCCACTTATTCAGCATTTTTGCACCCATGGTATAGAAGGATGCCTCACATGAAGCCACCGTTCTTAACATGGTTTGAAATCATACAGCTGTGAAAATAGGTAACAGGTTTTCTCTGGAAAAGCAATATTCATTTATTAAGACAGTCACAGAAACACAAGAGGATTCCACAAGAAAGGAATTTTGGCTTGACATCAAAAAAGAAGAGACTAAGGAAACTCTCCTAAGGTACATGGCTTTAGTACCACCACACAGAATCCACACAGTATCTCCACACGGCATCTTTGCCCTATCACTTCACATGATATTGGCATGCTTAGAACTGAGTCAGCTATATTTCAGCTCTGTTCTTTGAAACCAGAATTTAAAGCTGGATCTTTTCTATTTTTCTCTGCAGAGCTAGGACTTGTGGGCAGCCCATTTTCCTACTGGCATTGTACTCATCTCATTGCTTCTCCCAGCTCCTGGGTACAAGCCAGCCATTATGGCTAAGCCTGCTTGGAATACATTCACAGCTGAATCTTCGGCAACAGTGGTAACTCTGCAGCTCTATTAAGTTTTAACCCGCTCCCACCACTGCCTTAACCCCCTGCTGATGAGAATTAGGTTTTATCCTCATAGCTCCCAATGGGGCTTTAAATACAGGAAGAATGACAACATGACACCCAGGGTGAGAGGAGGGGAGGGAGATGCAAATATTCCCTGCACTTCATCCTTGTCAGTTCATCAACTCAGGTCAATGGGACTTTAAAGCAGGAAGAATAACAGCATCACATGCAGGCATTTTTATTTACACCACACAAATGCACATCTGTTCCAAAACATGTAGGGTGATCGCATTAGTTATTGTTAAATTTACTTACAGTATTGTGATGTTTTGGCAAAGGGACTATTATTATGGCAGACCTGCATTTGTTCAAGATGCAGTGCTAAATTGTGTTTTTTTTGCATTCTTCTGTTGGTCACTTGAAGGGGAGCACTGATTGGTTCGTGCTGATCTCTTCATGTTCACTGCATTTCCAAGCTAGCAGGAGTCAAGATGATCATGCAGCAAATTTCAAAATGATTTGGAGGAACTGGGAAATGGAACTGGAGCTGCACAAAAATGCTCTAAGACAGGACTGCTTAGATCTTTTAAGGAGAAACCTAATGCCTAAGAGTTAATCATCACTGATTTAAAGCATTAAAAAATCAGAATGTTCCAATAGCTTCAGAAACTGGCTGGACATTATATTTCAGGCAGGTTTCCCCAGTAAAATGTATTCACATTCACCTTCTGACCCAATTTTAATTTCTGGATACTTTGCAAAAACAGCTTGATCTAGAACACATGTTAATAATAATGTTTCAATAAAGCTCAGACTGAAAACTGAATAGTTTCTGGCTTAAGTGTAATAGTTCAGGATACGCATGACACAAATTCAGTCATGCTGGTAACTGGGCCAGCAGTAGACAAATACTGCCACTGAAGGCACCCCAAATGACCGTTAGAATTTCTTTCAGCTCAGCCCTCTTTCATCTAACTAAAGGATGAGAACACAAAAACTAAAAAAGCAGGAAAAATAAATCCAGACCTTGAACTTAACAATGTGCATGCCAGGCTCCCTGCTTTTTTTCTTCATTGTAAGTTAATCTGTCAGCCGGACTTAGTTCCATAACTCTGCACAACTGAATTTTTTTAATAAGAAAGATGACTATTGTTCAACTACACAAAGTGCACTAGGATTAGTACAGTGGCTCCCCGTTTCCTTTGTTTTTAATAGAAAGAATCAAGAGAATTCTAGAAGCAGGACTTAAAACAATAACGTATAAGGGCAGTGCATATCAGCCACACCAGAAGAGGAAAAGTATGGTGCCCTTTCATTTTACTTTTTGCACATTTTACCCATTTTGAAATATGGAGAAGCTTATAACACTTTTTAAAATCCATGCCAGTTTCAATATCTGGTGGCACACTACAATACCTAGCATGTATTCATTTGTAATAACAATTTTTTTGAAATTATAAATAGAAATTATAACAAAACTTTATACAGAAGGTTAATGTTCTATGTTGGAGTAGAGTTACACAACTTGATGAATATTTCTATGTTCCTTCCTTCTCAAACACCTTATACACATATATCCTGTCCTAACAGAAGCAGGAGCTCCTGGGTATAACAGAAACTTTTGGGCAGCTTAGGCAAATGGACTACAAGATCTTAACAGCTCCAGACATAAAATTTGCTTCAGCAAAATCTCTGTTTCAAAGTACCACCCCTTCCTAAAGAATATGGATACTTAGAGTGGTAAATTTATGACCTGAGCATAGCACTTGGTCACCATTCACTCAGCCTCCTCCTTGAACACTGATGAGTAGATGCTTGGAAAGAGAAACTACCTGGTGTAAAAGGGGACCATCCAAAAGGGAACCTAGCCCAGGAGTGTTGTTGTAAGAGATCCCAGGTGAAGAGCAAACTCTGACAGGTTCCAGCTCAAGCTTGGAGTTCAGTGATTCTACTACACATATAATTGGTCTACCTAATCCAAAATTGTTCTTCCTCTAGATAACAATCCTGGTGGCTGCTAGGAGCATGTAGAAAAGCACATACTTATCCAAGATCCCATAATCCTATCTATCGACCTATCAATCTATCTAAAATGAATTAGGTGAATAAATTAGTAAACTTTGACCAGCCAATAAACACTCATCCTCTTTGCACTGAGTGAAGTCTTAGATGGCTAACAGTTTTGCATTCCTCCTGCTGTCCTAGAGCTTATGTAATGAGATGCAGAATGCATTGAGAAGATGGAAAATGTCATTTGCAACTTGTTAATTATTGAACATTTTTATGTTAGCACTGTCTTTTCAAGCTGTTATTTATTACAGAAGATAAACCAGCACTTGGCATTTGGCATACCAAGAGGTATTCAGCAGAATATTATGTAGCATCACTAAAGCCAAGAAACACATTTAGGATTAGACTCAGTTTGGGGAGATTGTAAACTTTAAAGCTTCTAAAATGCTGTTATGTGTTTTGATAAGTTGTCCAAGGTTCAAAGCTACAAAACACTCAGCAACTCAAATCTCAAGAATTTGACAGTAAACAATGTATGTTAATTTCTGAACAGCATAGATTTGTGTATGGAGATGTACTTTAAAGAAGAAGAATATCCATGGATATTGAAAATAATTGGATCCACTGAAAAGATTAGAAATCAAGGATTGAATTGACAAGGCTCCACTGAAATCAGTGCAATCTACACATGGGAGCTGAAGTGAGCTTACCAGAATAGAAATGGTTTCAACATTCTTCTTTTTATAATTGTAAATGTTGGTTTTTATGTCTTTTTTAATACTGCTGTAATGTATCCTATTCACTAAAGCTTCTTTTCCAGGTAAATTACTACTCCTGGTGAAAAACAAAGCTACTGAGTTCTCTTTTTTATAGGTTCAATGAGATATGCAATATACTAAAATATGCTTTCAGATCCAATTATTTATTTACTTCTGGCATTAAAACAGTTAAGGTAAACAAAGAAAACCAATGTGGCTACAGTATGAATATCACACAAAAAATAAAATGGGAATCTGCAGTGGGTTTATGCCTTGGATCCAAGAGAAATACTAAACTCACATAAGCCATTCTCTGCATATGTACTTAACAAGTTACTTCACAAACAGTTATTGCTTCACTCCAGAGAAACTTGTGAAACTGCAGTGGAGTAATTGCAAACCTCAGGGCAAAATAGATACTATAAATGTAATTCCCATCCAACATCAGAAATTGGATTTGCTATATGGTATATCATTCAATATAACATCCTAAAAACACATTATATAGCAACTAAACACCCAGGAAGCACAAATAAATACAAAATCCCTATAATCTTACACCAGAGTCATTAGCACTTACATCATTTGAATGCTTTTATTCGCTTGAAACCAAGAAGGTGAGGTGAATCTTATGCACTATTATAGTGCTCCAAACATAGGCTTTAGAGAAGGGGTGCATCACTTTAAAAGCTATATGACCTAACTTATTCTACCACAATGAAGCAAAACTTACTTGCATTCCCACAACTGCATTAACAAAGGGAGAGCAGTGTTTGATGTTAAGAAGACTGATCCTTCCTCCAAGATTTACTGCTTATATTTATTGCTATTGGGTATATGATGGGAAATGCACAGAAAAATCTGTTCAGAAGTAGAATGGTGAATTTGTTGAAACACGCAAACAGATTTTTAGTATATTTAGAGCATTTATAGACAAGATTTTTTTTCCATCTGCTATGGAAAGCAGGACAGTAACTCTGCTATTTACTTCACTATGAACAAGTAGGAAAAGACTGGGTGAAGAGCTGAAGGAGGGAAGAGGAGCAGCTGCTGCATTTTCTTTTTGTCTCTTCCCTCCAGACCTTTTTGAGGCATGATCTTTAGGAGAACAACTAGTGCCTATGTCAATAGAAAAAGGAGAGGATGGTAAGTTAGTAGCATGGGACTGGGGGGAAAAAAACAGGGCTCCTCAGTCCCTACTTGGCTTCATTCTTTTTTCTCAAAAGGAAACTGGGTTCAAACAGACCTGAGCAAAACTACTGATGGAAGAAGGGAGTGGCAATCCAAGCTAAGTAAAGAAATGGTGAGGGAAACACCTGACTACCATGAATGAGTTTAAGTCTCCAGGACCAGACATATTACCTCTGAAAGTCTGGATGGAACTTGTGGATCTCTGAGTCCCTTTCTGTAAGAAATAATGAAGGATGGACATAGGCCAGAGGTATCAGGCTCCTGGTCAACTGCTCAAAGGCAAAAGTGATTTTTTTCCAAATAAAATTCCCATAGAGTTAACTATATCTACTGAGATTAAAGTAGTAAAGGATACAAGAATTTCAGCAAGTGAAATATTTTCCCATTTAGAACCAATATATGTGTACATTAGGGCAGAGAGAAAGATACTTTTTTCACAGATTTCCTATGAAGTGACAAGGAAATGGGTCTCTTCATTGATAACAGGGAAGTTTGCTCTTGAGCCTTTATCAGTCTGGGAACTAGCTCTTACAAGAGGATTGGAGAAGGGCAAATGCTGGCTCTATCTTCATAATTTATAAAATAATGTACTGCTTCGCAGTAGCCAGCATACATTTCCTAAGACTATATCATGCAAATCCAAACTGATCTCCAGACAGAATAATTAGTTTGGTTGTCCATGGGAATGTGGTAGACATAATGTACCTTGACTTCAACGAAGCATCTGACAAAGTCTCCAATGTGATTATAATAGAGAAGGTGGCAAAATACAGGCCGGACTATGTTACCACTGGATGGGTACAGAATAAATATACCCAGTGAAGGTACATCAATCACTCCATATCAAGTTGGAGAGAAGTATTGAATACTGTAGAGTTCTGTTCTAGGCATTGTGCTGTTTGACATATTTATAAATAACTTCAGTAATGGGTTGGTATATATGATTATTAAATCTGCAGATGACACAAAGAGAGGAGGAATAGCAAACACCTAAAGGATAGTATCAAAATTCAGGAGGATTATGTCAAGCTGGAACAATGGGCAGAAACCAGCAAGATGAATTTCAACAGGAACAAATATAAAGATATATATTTGGATAGGAAAAAATCAAAGGCTTGAGTATATGATGGGAGGAACTGTGTGGGTTCCTCCCATCATACATGTGAAAAGGATCTTGGTATTTTGGTCAAAAGCTGAATGTGAGCCAACTTTGTGATGCATCTGCCAAAAAAAACACAAATACAGTTCTAGGCTGCATCAACAGAAGTATTGTATCAAGGTCAATTCCTCTCTATTCTGAATTTTATATGCATGCTGTATCTAGAATATTGCATCCAGTTCTGGTTATCACATTTTAGGAAGGACGCTGTATGTCCAGTGTGTCCAGAGGAGAGCAACCAAGATGATAAGGGATCTGAAAAGAAAACTGTATGAGGAATGCCTGGAGGTACTGAGCACTTCTAGTTTGAAGAAAAGATAACAGGGAGATGTGATAACTGTTGAAGTCTCTGAAGGGCTGTCATGTAGAAGATGGGGAGAATTGATCAGAGTTGTTCCAGAAGACAGAAGAAAACAATGGGTTTTAATTACAAAGTAGGTTTTTGGTGGACATCACAAAAAAATTCCTAATAGTAAGAGCTGTCCTACAATGAAACAGACTGCCTCAGAGAGTGGTAGACTTTCCCTAACTGGCAGCATTTTAGCAGAGCCTTGACGGTCATCTCTCAGGGATTGGATACCCATATTGGGGGGGGGGGGGGGGGGTTGGACTAGATCATCTCCAAGAAGCTTACATTCTATGAGTCAAATGTTTCTTATACTCTGTTATATAGTCATAGAAAATGAGAAACATGTGCACTACAATATCTAGATAATAATACCTTGAATGTATTTCTTAAAATAAATCAATGCCAGTTTATAAAATCAAGTTGGAATGATCCCCAAAATGGATGCTCCATTGAGAAGGTCCCAAGATCATTTTCAGAAATCTGGGGGTTAAAATCACAGTATTTAAATTGTGACAAAACTATGCACATGAACATATTTTTCCATGTACTCAGGGCTCTGTGAAAATCTGCTTTCAGCAGCACTCTAAAAATTGTGTCAGAAAAGAACACGGAAAGCTACTTAGACAGATTTCTGATGCCTCTTTCGGTCATAAAAGACAAACCATGACAACTGGATGGAATGAAGCGAGGGGTTTCAATCTCCCTTACCAAAGGCCTGGGTGAAGAACCAGGTCTTTACCACTCTTCTGGACAACAGCAGAGTGGAGGCCATCCAGATCTCAGGGGGAACCTCATTCCAGAGGGCAGGCACTGCTACAGAGAAGGTGCGCTACTGAGGTCACAATAGATGACATTGTTTAATCAAAGGAACCCAGAACCCACCAACCCTGCAAGATTGAAGTGGTTGGACAGATACTATGGGAGACAGACAGTTCCTCAAGTAACAGGCCCTATGCCATGTAGGGCTTTATAGGTAACAACTAACACCTTGAATCGCATCTGAAAGCAAAATGGCAACCAGTGCAGCTCGCGGAGCAGAGGTGTTACATGGGCATAATGAGGCTTGCCCATCACTGCTTGCCCTGCTGCACTCTGGACAAGTTGAAGCTTCCGGATGGTCTTCAAGGGCAGCCCCGTATACAATGTGTTGCAGTAGTCAAACCATGAGGTGACTAGGGCATGAGGGGCCCCTCAATCTAGGAAAGGGCACAACTGATGCACCCAGATGAAATTGTGCAGAGGCCTTCCTGGCACAGCTGCCACCTGCTCTTTAAGTAGGAGTTGCAAGTCCAAGAAGACCCCCAGATTGCACACCAACCTTGAAGGGGAAGTGCTATCCCATACATGGACAAAGATGGAACATCCTCAGATCTGGGTTTATTATCAATTAATCTCACAAATGGAGTTAAAAGTGAAGGAGGGATATATACCAGTAGAAGGAAAGGCACAATATAATTCTATCATTATATATCAGCTTTTCCCAATATGCAGGTTGGAAGGTAACAGGAGCTGTAGTCTAACGTATCTGCAGCAAGCATCAAGACAGGCAAACCTGGGATACTAATAAACATAACTTACTTCAGTGATACTTAGAACTTTGTAAGGTAGTTCTGAAAAGAGGAGAGCAACAACCTCTCACAATTGTTTTTGTGGGCTTCCCAAAGTTGTGCTCTAAGGTAGGCAGCCATACAAATCTTTTAAATAAATAAATAAACCTAAAGCATTCAGGACCAATGTGAACTTTGAACCAGGGACTTCCAACACACAGCCTTAGTCACCAGCTTGCGATCAACAAATATGAGAAGGAAAAGACATAGTAATCCAGGTGAGCCTGCTAAAATATGCACAACAGAATGAATATTATCAATCAGCATTTCATTTCCTTCACACTCCACCTGCAGACGGAGATAAAACAGTAGGAGGCAAGAGAGTAGTACATCTTCAAGGACAGGCACTGAACCAAGGAGCACCGTCATTCTCATAGATGCCTGATGAACAGAAGCCCTGATGCCAGCTTATCTGCTTGCTGTTCCCACATACTGCAACATTTATCATGCTTCACAGTCTGTGTTAAAATGTCAAGGCAAATAACTATTATCATGAATACCTTGCAGTTACTAAGAGAAGCCTTGCCTGTTTATGTCTGATTTCAAACAATGTACTAAAAAAAAGGGGGGGTGAGGGGAGAGGAGGTGACCTTACTGAAAAATATTATGTTTTTAAAATGTATTAGATTCAATCTGTTACTGTTGTTTTTAAGAGCATAACATGATTTCAATATAAAAGGCAGACACAGATTTAGATCTTTCCCACTGAAATAAATCTCTTTCCTCTAGAATGCAGGTGCAAGATACAAACTATAATAAACTCAAGCCATCAGATCCATACCCTGCCTTATAGCATGTTTATTCAAAAGCAAATTCTAGGGTGGAAGCCAGAAGATTTGAGTTGGCTGCAGAAATTACCAAACACAGTTTTGCCAAAAATAAAAACAACCTGACAAAGTTCTTCTTTCTAGAAGATTAAAAGTTTCCAGATCTGTATTTACCCATCACTAGTTTAGCCTTTTACTGTATTAATGGACTAATTTTTACAAAGGTGTGAGAATTAAATGATTTTGTTTTTCATTCATTCAATTGGGGCATTTTCCCCATGCAGCTATATTAATTAAAAGAGCGACAGAGAAGGATCTTATGATGAATGAAGAATCCAAACTTATTTCCAAAATATACCTCTAAACATTATTAAAAACAGGTAAACTGTTGTGGGTTATTTTTCACATCATTCTAAGTGTATTTTATCAGTCTTCCCATTTACAATATCACAAAACAGGCAAGATAATGAAACAGTTGTTGTATAAGAGTCCGCAAATGAGTATCAGAACATTTGAACTGCAGAGGCCAAGCACTGAAGCTTAAACATGCTTTTGATCATTGCCAGTTTGTCAAGGGCATTTCCTCACCTTTTATTCCTAACTAAACTTGTTGCAAAGAAAACTGGCACCAACTGCAACCCTGGACGTCAACAACTCTGTAACATTGTTCTTTCTAGTTACAGCTAAAGAATAATGAGCTTGAGACACATTTTTATCTTTTTAAGAACATTGCTAACATTAATCTTTCAATAAATTGCTACATAATAAATCCAAGACTGAACAGCTAAATTCCTGACTGTACTCTCCAAAATCACTTCTGCTTATGTCCTGTCCAAAACCAAAGTGACTGGTTATCTGAACATCTTCACAGGCATCATTTTGCACGTTTGCATGTTCACAGGCATCACATGCAAACCATACATTGATTAAATTGTATATTTATCTTAAAATGTGGCTCCCTTCTGCTTTCTTATCCTTATTCACAAATATGCATACAGTATGTGCATATACAGCAAAGGAAAACCTCAAAGCGTTTCTTAAATCTATCAGTAGCAGCAGATATGGTTACACAGCTTTATGGTAGCTAAGGATGTTGTCCCATTCCCTAACAAAAAATTATTTTTCATTGACTTAATTCCAAGCCAGGAATCTCAATACTGCTAAGTATAATACTGGTTGTTTAGTTCTCTCCTATTCTTCGAATATTACACATTACAGTAGTGACAATGGTAGACCTGGGATCAGAATGGCTTTAATTCTGTCTCTTAATCCTAGATTGAAATGAAGTATACTTTAAATAAAAATACCACAATTTTGCAAAGAAAGACTGATTTGAGTATGAATGAGAGATCACCACTACATTCACTGAACTTACGAAGTCTGACAAAGAATATATGCATTTGCTACAAACCTCAGTAATGAAAACATCATGCAATGTGCATCACAACTTCACAATGTAAAGCTTAGCCTTTTGTATTTGCTTTCCAATGTTTTGCCACTTGCCCCCTTTGCCCCTCCCCACATGCCTATGGATCGGAATATCTTATTTCTGAATTAAATGATGCAGAATTATCATATGAATATTTATGTTGTTAATAACATGAAAAGAATATTGATAGTTTGCACATTTAAAATGGGTGTCTTATTTAACCATTTCACTTAATCATTCCATTACAGCAAATTTAACTCCAGGTTTACTATTGTCTTTGTTGCATCTAACTATACACAGAGAAGCAGTTACATTACACTAAGAAAGTATGTGCTAAGCACACAAGCACTTACACACACACACACACACACACACTTGGATTTTATCTTTCTCAAGTAGTATAATTATATGCTCAGAAACAGTTATTCAAAAATACAGGTTGATTCAAACAGCTGTTTTATTTTTAAAAAATTGAAGATTAGGTTTAAAACTAGAATTCACCCATGACTTTTACTGTTGGAAATCAAAAGCATTGGTTACTTTGAAATTCTAGAAATTACCATCAGAAACAGCCAGGTTAAGAGTACAGTAATCAATCACATATTTCAGCTCCATGATGAATGGGAAAGAAATAGTAGTGATGCTGAATAATTTGAAAACTGGCCAGAATGATTTTACACTTGCTGTTAAAAAATTGAACAAAGCCTTCCAGACAGGGTTTGGACACATGCTTTGCTGTCTGATAAAGATAAAAATACCTTTTTAAACTATTTGAATACAAGCTGTTTAGGAATAATATATATTGTCCTTATCCAAAGATAGAGAGAAAAAGAAATCCTGAGAAAAATACTTCTTAGTTCAGCACCACAATCGGCCAGGCCTATTTCAGAGTTTATATTTCTGCTGTTATTGTCACAGACCTGCTTTATAATTTTAACATTTGTAATTTTGTGTGACCACTGGTTTCATTGTGTCTGGCTTTGGAATTATTTTTAATGAAAAGCAGGCTAGGAGTTGTTAAAGGCTGAATAGTGGTGAAACAAAAAAGCAAAATCTTTGGTTAGCATAACAATCACAATCAAGTTCATTCACTTCTGCAAAATATTATCTCCCATTTCAGCACACCGACTCTGTAAATATCAGACAGGAATGTTACGGCAATGGTTGTGTATTGTGACAGGAACACCTACTGTATTTAACCATTCACTTATGATTAGCGTTTCAAATGTGGCAGCAGCTCCTCTTTAATCCCCCGTGTAAAGGTGGGAGAGTTGGCCGCAGGAGCAGCTGCAGCAGCAGCAGGTGAAAGGGAAGGCTGCCCCATGCAGAGACAAGCATCACATACTATCCGTGCTAATGGCTTGGTGCATTAAGCCCCAAATCTCCTGCACAGCCATGTGGAAGGAAGTTTAAATTCTCATTTATCATCACTAGTTTATATGCCACCAGTTTCAGAGAGGAAGGACAATGTCTACTGCAAAATACAAAAATGAACATTGTGAAATCGCCCCTAACAAGGGAGGAGGGGGCAAAGTATAGGATGAGAAGAAGGGTTCTAATATTCCCTCCATTATCTATAGAAAATTGTATAAACTTTTCTTGATACTATACAACAAAATATGTCAGCAACCAAATTACTGTAGCTAGCAGCACTTTTTTAGAACATTCAACAATCAAAAGCTCATGATCTTGTTTTGTATTAAATATTTAGTCCCAGGATGGGCAATCTCCAGCTCCTGAGCCCCCATTGTGTGATCTTTGATGCCCACTGTAATCATGATAGTTGAAAACAGACAGCATAGTTTCTTGGTATTTGGGGATGGGAAGCCCAGAAAAAATATATCCCAAAAGAAAGGTATACTAAACCCACAAACATATATGATTTTACAACCCTTGGGTCTCCAAACTGTTAGAATTGCAGCCATTGGCCACCAAAAGATTGCCCATCCCTGTTCTAACTTCTCTGCAAAGATAATGTCAAAATAATAATAGAAGAATCTCTCTTAAATGCTCAAAAGGCAGAACTGAACTGGATGAATTAGAAATTAACATGAACCAGAAAGAGAACTACAGTTGGGACAAAAAAGGGATTTTGAACCACTAAAATGGGGCATAGTGGAACATGTTTAATTCAGGATAGAGCCTTGATCGAGCAGGGCCCAATGCATAAGTTGCATTTTTAGTTAATGTTCCACCTTTCCATCTTCTTTCCATTACTGTACTTGATTTTCCACAGCTCCAAGTGTTCCAGACTCACACATATGACCATCCAGTTCAAAACTGGAAAGGAGAAAAAGTGGTACAGTATAGAGCTCAAGAAAATGGGCCAACATACTCTGGTCAAGTTACACACAGGCAGCATATAATAAAGAAAGTAAGAAGCCATTAGGGCATCTGGAATTCTTTCCAACCTGTTTACTAACAGTGACCGTAGGTGGTATATGCATTTTCTTCTGTGTAATGAAGTAACATGTTGTCTCTTTGTGTGTTTACACTTTCTATAACTAATCATAGTGTATGCATACATATTACAGTAGAGTCTCGTTTAACCGACCTTCGCTTATCCGACATTCCGTCTTATCCGACACCCCTAAAAAAAAAAAAAAGTATAAATCGGCGACAAGAAAAGTGTGCCGCTTGTTTGTGAGCGTACTCTTTCTTGTTGCTCCTGATGGTGTGGCGCCACAATACAAAAATTGATTGCAACAGCTGCAGCAGGCGCGCGCGTCTAGCCTATGACTCATGTGTCGGTCATGTCTCGCCTTTCCTAATGGTTGCTCAGTGTAGTTTGTTATTGTATGCGGATCGGTTTACTGTGTGTTACTGTGCAGTGTTTACATGCGTGTTAACATAAGTAACGTAGTTGTGTTGTGAAGCAGTTTTTACTGAAATTTACGCGAGTATGGTGACGAAAAGAAAGAAAGTTGTTGTATCAATGGAACAAAAACTTGAGGCAATCAAGAGACTGGACAAAGGAGAGATGATGCAAAAGGTAGCTGACGACTATGGCGTCGGATGGGTAACAGTAGGAGACTGGAAAAGGAAACGATTGGAAATGGAAAAATGGTGTTCCTCGAGAGTTACAGATGGTGCACTAAAAGAGAGAAAAACGATGAAAAAGTGTGACTATGAAAAAGTTAGCGAGGCTTTGTACGTTTGGTTTACACAGTTCAGAGACAAAGGTGTGCCTATGTCAGGGCCTATTTTACAGCAAAAGGCGTTGTATTTTCGAAATGAATTTAATGAAGGGGACCCAAATTTTACAGCAAGCATTGGTTGGCTCGACAGATGGAAGAAACATTACAGAATCCGTCAGTTAAGTGTTTGTGGTGAGAAACTGTCATCAAATTTTCAAGAAATGGAGGCATTCAAGAAAAAGTTTCAAGACTTTATTGAAACTGAAAGCCTAACGGGTGATCAAATATTTAATTGTGAGGAGTCAGGCCTTAATTACAAAATGTTACCTAGTAAGAGTCTTGCAGCCAGAACTGAAGCAGCAGCCCCTGGCTATAAGCGTAGTAAAGAAAGACTGACAATTTTAGCATGCAGCAATGCTACAGCAAACCACAAAATGGACCTTGCAATGATTGGGAAGTCCAAAAATCCAAGAGCCTTTAAAACAATTTCAAAAAATGCTCTTCCTGTAAAATACTACAATCAAAAAAGTGCGTGGATGACCAGTGAATTTTTCAAAGATTGGTTTTTTAAGGAATTCGTTCCTTCCACGGAGAAATTTTTGAAAGAAAATGACCTCCCCAGAAAAGCAGTTTTGTTGGTAGACAATGCCCCAATGCACCCTGATGCAGAGGAGCTTCAAGATGGGGACATTAAGGCTATGTTTCTGCCACCTAATGTAACCGGCATATGCCAACTGATGGATCAGGGCATTTTGGAAACGCTAAAAAGGAACTATCGCAGGAAGCTACTGTCGACAATGATAGAAGAAATTGAAGAAGGGCAAGACATGATTGAAAAATTGAAACGCATCAAAGTAAAGGATGTTGCAAGGGCCTGGGATGATGTTAGGGCTCCAACAATTGCCAAATCATGGAAGAAGCTGTTAGGCGAAGATGAAGATGAAATTATGGAAACGGAAAGCACAGATGAAACCGAAGAAAGCATTCTACCCTTAGTCCAGCGTATCCCTGGATGTGAGGATGCATCTTCGCAAGAAGTTGAAAGTTGGATGAACGAAGACAATCAGTATGAAATAACTGATGAAGAAATTGTCGCTCTTGTCAATAGCGATGACAACGAAATTGATGATCAAGCATCAACTGTTCAGCCTCTCAGAATCTCACATAACAATGGAGTTAAGGCTCTAGAAACTGCCATGAAATACGTTGAGCAACAAGAAGAAGCTATGGGGATCGACATAATGATGCTGCAAAGATGGCAATTGTCGGGAAAGCAGACTAGGATCACAATTTTTTTTAAATCATCACAGGACTGAACTTTTTATGGATTTAACTTCCGACAATGCTGTTACTGTAAGTTCATTTTATGCAATTCTATATTTATTTGTAGTCAATTTTTAATGTTAACTTCAATACAACTTCAATGTGTTTTCAATACATTACGATGTTTTGGTGCTAAATTTGTAAATAAATTACTATATAATGTTACCATTTATTTAACTGGTTTTTTTTTTCTGTTGATTTGTTGTAAAACGTGATGTTTAGGTGCTTAATTTGTAAAATTATAACATAATTTGACGTTTAATAGGCTTTTTCTTAATTCCTCCCTATTATCCGACATTTTTGCTTATCCAGCGTTCTGCCGGCCCGTTTATGTCAGATAAGCGAGACTCTACTGTACCTATATGTCTGTCTCTTGTGTGTATGAGAGAGAGACAGAGACAGTATACTCAGGTGTGTGTGTTTGCATGTTGTGTGTGTGTCTGTGAGGGTCAAATCAGGGTGGGTGCAAATGTGTTGACCTGGCTATATGTCTGTGTGTGTGCGTGTTTCTGCTCTTCTCTTGTGTTGTGTTTGTGTTTTACTGAATGTGTAGACTGGGAAACACAGGGTGAGGTGCATATGCTCCATTACGCTTAACGTGTTAGAGGGAGGGACAGGGAGCTTAGAATGAGCATTTGGCAGTATTCTGACCCACTGCCCGAATGCCTCTTCCCTATGGGTGCAATGAGGAATTTGTTCTCTTCTGTTTATTAAAAGAATCACACAAAAGCATATGAAATATGCAACATAATGATGCAGGGTAGAAACCTTCTGTTCAAACTCCTGTGTTCCAGGCTGCATTTTTCACACTCAGCTGCAATTGATCTCTGAATAGCATGTTGGGAAATGCACTTTAAAACATGGACAAATAAATTAATTTGATAATAGAACATCTTTTGTCACACTGAAACTTTCAATTGGCTGCCATCCCAATTTTGATTTTTCTGACCTTGCCAGTCAGGATTCTCTGCCAATTGAGGATAATCAATCCTTGTTGGGGTAGCCCAGGGATCCTCCTGCCTCCACTTCCCCATGAACATTTTTTATAGTTCTGCAAACGGTGAGGTTCCCCAAGCCTGACGTTACCTCCCAGTTATGAATGAATGGCTGGCTTGTCTATGATAAGGGCTGATCTCAGAAAAGGGAGTTTGTTACTGGATTTGATTTGAGAAAGTATTAACACAATTTAGAAATGGAAATTTTATTTGTTTAACTTTAAAATATGTCTATCTAGGTGGAAGTGCAGACTAACCCTTATTGACAATAAACCAAGGAAACGCAGGCCAAATCACATTTACATGAGGGAACAATTATACATTATAGACATTTACCTCTTTTTAAGAATCAGCCCCCCCAAACCACACCCTTTCCTTCCATAAACACTCACAGATTTTCATGCAATAAATTGATAAACAAAGGATGTCCAAACACACAAATCTGCAGTATTAGTTTTTTGTGCACACATTTTTTAAAAAAAATACATTTATTTATGAATTTATTTATAAATTTCTAAGCTGCTTCAGTCAAGAATATATATTTTTACCTAACCATTTCTATTGTTCATCTGGGTTGCAACTTTTGACACCTCTCCTCCTCACCCCCTTGCTGGACTTGTGTGTTACCAGGATAATCATACAAGCATATGGGCAGTAGGGCAAAACAAGTGAATAAGAAGCTGACAGCAGGCTTGTACAGGCCTAATCATTCTACCAAGCATGGGCAGAACAACTAACACAGAAGCTTAGCCCTCCCTGCTCCTGCTAGTGCCGCCATCATAGCCAGCAGGGCTGAGCAAGCCAAATAGGGAGTGTATGGATGGACTGGGCCAATTAAGAGTAGGTTAGTTTAGTTCAAGCTATGCAGACATGTCCTTATATATTCAGACACGCACACCCAAAGGCAATCCTAGCAAGCACAGGTATATCATCAGCTTTTGAAAAAGACTGCTAGATTTTATAAACTGCTCCTTTTCTTCTGTTTTCAAAACACCTTCTGCTATTAATTAGAAAAGGACATCTGGATTTTCCAGATGATCAGTACTGACAGCAGGAAGATATTAAATATTGGCTTACTATCCACTGTGTGGTAGTTCCTATGGACTATAAGTTATACCTGGCTATTTGATGTGGTACTTAACTGAGCTGTACTTCAGAATGTTTCAGGCACCTCCAGAAGGTTTAGAGACCCAGTGCTGCAATCATCCTTAAGCCATAAACATGCCTGCTATCAGTTTATGTTGCTTTTCTGTGCCAAGTTGCAAGAAACGTATATGTACACCGCTACCACCCATGCCCACTCACACACCCACAAGCACTTGTAAAGAAAACAGCAGTCTAGCATTGATGGGGAAGGTAAATTTCAGCATTCTGTCCTCATGGTGGCATTAAAACAGGTTTTATCACCCTGCTTTTTCCACTGATCTAGTAATCATCAACTCTTTGTGGTTTTATTCAGAACCAGATTTATGGATAAAAGCTCCATGAAAGTAAAGAATATACTGTATGAAAGGCATAGAATTTATTCTAATATTTCCACTTCATAGTTTATGAGCTCCCCTCATAAATGTTTGGTACTGTTGCTACTTTATTCATTTTATGCAAAGTGAAGCAACTTCAGCATTCCATGCCAAAATTTCTTGTTTCAACAGATTGAAATCCACACCAGAGGGAGAGGGAGGAAGACTGCCAATAGATGACTGGAAGCTGGTGTGAGAATAGATGCCATAGTTTAAGGTAAAGGAGCACTCAGAAATAGCAGTCCAGTCATGTCATCTATTTTGCTTGTATAATCAGGGCTGCTTCAGAGCAACCTACCATGGAGCAATTCATTTCTGAATAGCAGGTTAGTAATTTGTTTTGAATTGCAGACAGCTATGGAGCAATGAGTTTGGAACCTAATAGCATGGATCAACTGTGCAGTGTAATTACAGTCTAATGCAGTGGTTTAGAAACACTGGTCTAATGAGTAAGATAGACAAGGGGCAGCGCTTACAAAAGTTGAGAACGGAGGAAGTATTTCCATCAGATGTACAGATGTAAAGGCTGTATTCCACTGAAACATTTTGTTTTCCTGGTTTTTGGCCATGAAGCAGCTATCTTATATTGGGCAGACAATTGGCCTATCTAACATGGTTAGTGTTTACACCAGAGATGAATAATTTTCAGTCCAATGGCTGGTGCACCCCAACTCCTTTTTTGTGCCCCCAAAACTGCAACCAAGCCTGTCATCAAATTCCAGCAGCCCAATTACTGAAAACGAACAAAACAGTTTTCTAAGATGCCAGTGCTATAGAGCAAGGCCTCAAGTAAATTGAAGGCAGCGTAAAAAAAAAAAGTCCCAAACAAAGGAAAAACCAAATTATCCACTAAATTGGGGGGGGGGGGGGGTCCCAGTTCTGCCTGCATGTGAAATACAGCCCTGCTCACTTTGTATCAACATCTGCCTACTGTGGCCCTTAGGCTCACCAAAAACAAACTGGAGTTTTTTAAGTGCCATACAAAGATTAAGAAAAATACACCCCCATTTCTCAAGACTCATACACAAGAAAAAGAGAGCAGAAACAATTTACCCTGGCCAAGCCAATGGACTAAGTCAGGCTGCCTCACCTTGCCCTGTTACAATCATGTGAAAACAGTTGCTAACTTCTTATGTGTTAGTATTTATCCATTTGCCCAAACACACCAGAAAAATCATTGGGCTCCAAATGTTTGGAGAGAGAACTGCAGAGTATGGGAGTGGTGATCAAAAATGTTCTTGTATAGATGAGAACAGGAGATTGATTACCCTATTCAACCTGTTTGGACAGGCAGATGAACATGGGAGAAGGTGGTCTCTCATATAACCAGTATGAAAACATGTAAGACATTAAAGGTGACAAACAGCACCTTGAATCGCAATCAAAAGCCAACAAGCAACCAATGCAGCTCCCAAGGCAGTGAGGTCACCAGTATATTGCGTACACCCATCACTGGCCAGGCTGCCGCATTTTGTTTGGAAAGCTTTCCAAGGCCAGCCCCATGTAGAATGTATTACAGTAAACTAAGTGGGAGGTAACTAAGGCATGAATGACTGTGAACAAGGCCCCCTAATCCAGGAATGGCTACAAGTGTACAACATGTTCAAGAGAGCTCCTGGCCCCAGGTGCCACCTGCTCCTCCAGCAGGAACTGTGAGTCCAGGAAGTTTCCCAAATTGTGAGTCACATCTGAATGGGGGAGCACAACTCCATTCAAAGTCAAAGATGGTACTTCCCTGGAATAATGTGGCCCACAAACCCAAAGCTACTCTATCTTGAAGGGATTTAGTTTGTTCCTCCACATTCAAACCCTGGGTCAGCACTTCCACCGCACTACCTCTTTGGCCTGGGGCTGAGATGTATACCAAGATGTCATCAGCATATTGATGCCAACAGATGACCTCTCCCAGTGGTTTCATGTAGATGTTAAAAGAAGGGGAGAGAGTACACAGCTTCAATCACTCCACAAAATAGGTCTCTAGGCAGATCTATCACTGACTGCCAGCCCCTCAGAAAGGAGAACCACTGCAAAACAGTACTCCCACTCTAATTCTGCAGAGGCAGTCCAAAAGGATACTATGGTAAATGGTACTGAAGGCTGCTGAGAGATCAAGGAGGACCAGGAGGACTGCAATTCATCAATCCCTGTCTCTCCAAAGGTCATTCCCAAGTGTGATCAATGTAGTTTCTGTGCAGTACACTGGCCTGAAACCCAGCAGCTAAAGGTCCAAATAATCAATTTCTTCTAAGGACCTCTAGAGTTGCAGGGCCACCATGTTTTATACAACCTTCCTTTAAAAGGGATGTTGTTAGCAAATGTAAAATTATCCTAAATAGTCAGATTCAATGAAGGCTTCTTGAGCTGGAGGTGCACCACCACTCTTTCAGAGATAAGAGATAAGACCTCAATAAAACAGCATCAAACCCAACCTCCTCCAACCTCACAAGAGGCCTTAAAGAACCATGTAGGCAGTGATCCAATTAAGTGGTGAAGCTAATCCGACTGAGAGTCCTATCTGCTTCCTCAGGACTCACAGACTCTAAATGATCCCAGATTACTTCTCAGGCTGAAGCCCCAATTATCTTCACTGGCAATGTCCAGCTAGAGTCCTCCATTCAAATCTGAGTAGCTTTATCCACCAAATGCTGCAAAAATTCTTCATAGCAGCCCTTCAGATTTTTTGGTGACTGTTCCCTTAAAAAGGATGCTGGGTGGCACTCAGCACAAACAATAACAGCAGCAAAATATTTCCCTTATGCACTTGAAATGACACTGTGAAGGCTCAAACATGAGGTCTTAACAGTGTCCAGTCAGACTTGAGATAATTCTCCCTCTAGGGATGCGCAAGGCGTTTCTTTTGCTACTTCATGTCCCTGAGCTCATCAGCCATGTTATCTTCCCAGGAGGAGAGTGCAACCGGAGAATCCATGGCCCAAAACATGTCCTGTGCTGGCAGCCCCTGACCCTAACCTCCTACTATCAACACAAAACTTTCTTTGGAATTTATTTATTTACATATCAAATTTATATCACTGCCCAACTCCCCCACAACTCCTTCCATTGCCAGCCATCTATAGATACATGGTAAGCTAGAGTGTGAGAGAACATGTTGGCAGACCAAACAGTAGCCACAAATCCAAAGCCATTCAGACTTCCAGCACTAGGTGCTAGCTGGCCCTCTAGTGCCTGGGAGAATACCTCATGGTCTGAGGTGCCCTAAATCTAGGCTACAGATTTACTTTTTGTAACTGCTTTAATGTATATCTACCTGACTTGACTTGGTATTTTGTCTTATATTTTTAAAATGTCTTAATGGATGTTTTTGTTTTAACCCAGTGTTTTTAACTATAACTTTTGATTGTTAACCTCTTTGAGGTCTTTCAATGGGAAGCAATATAGATATATTATTAATAAATTAATGAATACTAATTCAAGGTACATTAGATTTTCAAGGCACAATTCAGAACTTCCTTAACGTGATATTGTATCAGAAGCCTAGCTAAGAAATCCTGACCCGTTGTGTAGAAAATGTTTTCTTGGAATCGATGGCAGTATAGCCTCATTTGTTTTTATCTTCCTGTCTATACAACATTGACTGATGGCTTGCTTCAGCTTCCCAAGAAAAGCCACAGAACAAAGTTGGCTATTTTCATCCTGTGAAGAGCCTTTCTCCTAGAACAATAAAATGAAGTTTAAAGTCACAGAAGCAAAAAAGAGCAAAAGCAAAGTTTCGCAAGAGATGCTGAATGTTTCCAAATGATCTTAACTTCATAATTTCAGAAAAAGTAAAATACTTCAGCAGTCCGCTAGTAATTTAGAGTCCAAAGCTTATTGGTTTGCTGCAAAGAAATGCTATCATGTTTACAAGCATCGCTTGAAGAAGAAAATGTTTCTTGGCAGAGATAGGGTACAACAATATTAAGCAATGGCAAAAGAAAAACTCAGATAAAACACAATTAAGAGTGGGAAAGAAGAAAGTCCACATCTGACCAGTTCAAGTGAATGAGACAAATTGCTTCCAAAGTGCATTGCATTAAAGCAGATTATCTTGTAGAAAATACTGTATGGGGTTTTAAGAATGGCAAGTCTCCATCTTAAAGAGCCATGTACCTATGTTTCACAAAACATAAAGACAGTGTAATTGCTGCCAAAATATGCTTTCTTACATTTGCCAGAGCAATGTCAGCTATTAAGCAAGCTTTCTTGAGAGTCACTACACTACTGTCACACCAGATTTGTTCATATGACAGTTTCTATATGCAAGTGCACCTGTGCGTAATCTGTGATGTGGAAGGGAACTTCAGTATCAGTAGCTCCATCTATATAACATAAAAAAACCACCCTTATTCTAAACTAGAATTGGGCACTGCAAGTAATTAATACTACAACTTTACTGGTGTCAGCCTCCACATGATTAGTTAAAGCAAAGATTTAGCTAAAGAGAAGGCAACATGTGTCTCAGTTACACAGATCTAAAAGATTTCTTTCATCCCTATTAATCATAATTCATCTTCTCTATGCCTGTCTGAAGAAAAATGCAAAGGAACAAAAATGTATTTCTAATTCTGACCTTGCAAGAATGTAGATCTGAAATACGGAATCTCACTATTCCGATAGCATTAATTCATATCCTTCCAGTATATTTTTAGAGTCCAAAAATAATGTTATTCATTATAGGAAATTCAGCTTTTGTAAAATAGAAATGTAAAATAAAGAACCTTTCAGTCTGAAGGCAGGTACTAGTTACAGAGAGAACTGAAGTGGTGAAATGGATAAACTGGATGAATGTACAGAATGACAAGGTAAAAAGTGTTTGTTGTTTAGCTAACATAGACAGCTGCTGATCACGTATCAATTATCAATTCTCTGTCACAGCACCTGCCTCTGGAACATCATCCCCCACCCCCCCAAGATCCAAATGGCTCCCATCCTGATGACATTCCAAAAGTCTTTGAAAACCGGTCTGTTCCCCAGTCCTGGGGCTAGGGTGGGTTCCAAGCCTTTGTTGGTTGTTTTCATTATATGTTTTCTGGATGTGCATGGTTCTTTTTGGTTGGTTTTATGGTTCTTTCCTATTTTAATTATAACTATAAATTATAAAAAGTCATTTGGAGTTGAGCGGCCTCTAAAATAAATAAATACATAAATACATAACAGAGGATCCCAGGATGTCTGGAACAAGATTCTGGGATCTCTTCTGGATCAGGATACATTCAGAATTAATTAAGAAGATTTAGGATTTAATAGCTACAACTAGGATTGGGGCAATCTATACTAGGCAGGGTAGTTTAAGATAACACAGAAATTAACACACATTTGGGCATAGAACTTCCCTAATAAGGATTTCCTTGCAAAGATTACATGAATTGTTTTATTGTGCATAAGCAGCACTCAGTTTACTGCATATTTGGGAACAATGAGGAATAATCCCGTTAGATAGTTCATAAAGACTTTGGTTTGGCTCATCACATGAGGAATGGGACTTATCAAAAGAAAACAGGTATTTTCTGTATAACCTCTGATGTCGTCCATGTAAGTGGATTTAGGGGAAAGAGGTGGATGTTTATTGTCAGTTGTGAATTTTCATGACAACATTTTGGCTTGATAGTCTGTTCATGTTTTTCAAATATAAGCATGTGGGACTGTCCTCTTATAACTTTAGTGTAAGTAGAGTCTGGATGATCTGTTATTAAAGGTTTTCCATAGAAAGGGAAAAACAAAGGGTGGGAATCCTTCTCTTTGCCATCTTGCTTTTTTGAGTTACATAGAAACCATTTCCATATCAGCATTTTCCAACATAATAGTTTTTCACAGCCATATTCCAAATATATTTGTCTAATATATAAATCAGCTTTCAAACTGTACATGCGAAGCAACGGAAACCCCGCCTCCTGCACTCACCAGCTGGGCTCTGCTCTAGGAAGGAGGCTCTGGCAAACCACTTCCGAAAAACAATTGCCTTGAAAACTGCAAGGATTCGTCCAGGCAGTCACTGCAGGGTCAGTAATGACTGAGCGCAGACAAAAATAAAATAAAATAAAATAAAATAAATTTTCTGGACCTTTCTATTTGGACTGTAATAACTAGCATGTTTTTTTTTCTTTAATATCTGGTTGCAGCAATCCTTGATGTTTTGCCTACACAACCCTCAATGAGGCAGTTTACTATGCATAATTTTTCTTGACACAGAAAAGCCCCAAGCATCATTTATGAGTAGTATCCCAAGTTGATTTTTTCTTTATCCATAATTTCTTGTCTCCCTCTATCCTAAAACATCAACAAAAAATCCAGAAGCAAATCAAAACAAGTCTAAATTAATTCTGAGAGTTAAAAGGAGTATCCAGTTAAAAAGTCACGTTACACATTTAACCCATAAAGAGAAAAAATATAACACACTGCAGGTAAATCTTTTAAGTTACTTGACAAGGAAACAAAAATAACATGCAGAGGTTGTAGCTTGACTTTGGAGTAGAACTGTTCCAAGCACCATTCCCACTCGGATTTACCCAAGATACAAACATACCTTAGCAGGGTTTCTCTCCCTCTCCCTCTCCCTCTCCAGCCCATGAGTGAGGCTGGTTCACGTCACCCTTAGTTGTGTCAGCAATAAAGTCCATTTTCCCACTTATTTAATACCACCTAAGTGTTGACTCTGTTAAGCTGTCCCGCATTACCTTGGGAGGAAGTCAGGGGATTAGCAGTGACTTGAAAGAGAGGCAATCAAAGCAGTGCAGAGGTCAGAAATGAGGACAGCAAATTACAGCAAGTATGCTCTTCCACCAATTAAATGATGAGTGGACAGCACTGCCTCAAAAGCAGGGAAAGTCTAGAGCAGTGTTTCTCAACCTTGGCCACTTGAAGATGTATGGACTTCAACTCTCAGAATTTCCTAGCCAGCCATGCTGCTTCAATTCTGGGAGTTGAAGTCCACACATCTTCAAGTGGCCAATGTTGAGAAACACTGTCCTAGAGACACGCAGTTAAATAGTCCATGACAGCCTAAGTCTTTTTTTCCATTGAGGCAGGGGCTGCTGCCACCATCCCATAATCTGCTGCTATTTAATGGCAGGACTTTGTAAAGCTGTCCCACATCTCATGAGTTTTTCCCATGCCTCTGGCAAAGTCTCATAAGACTTAGAGAACGCTTATGTAGGCCCTCCTCCCACATGACCTATCCTTAAGGCATTTCCACACTGACCGCATTTTCCCTTCCCACTCCCTCAGAAGCAGCTTGCTCCTCATTTTTGCAGACTTGAAATTCTAAAAATAAGGAACAGAAATCACTGCCATGCTTTGAACTGCATACAGTGGTGCTTAAAAGTTTTGAATTTTCAATATTTCTGCATAAATAGGACCTCAAACGTGATCTGTTCTCCACACAGATCATAAAACTAGATAAAGAAAACCCAGTTAAACAAATGAGCCAAAAACATTATACTTGTTCATTTATTTATTGAGGAGAATGATCCAAAGCTACATATTGGTGTGTGGCAAAAGTATATGCACATTATATCTTCAAAGTAAAACCAGTGTTTGGAACTACTATATACCATCACAAATACAGTGATACTTTTTCACTGATATGTACTTATTTTGGTAATATTCATATGGCAGAAGGCAGTATGCTGAGTTGTGCCTGTTTTGCTCATAAAAATAAGCTAGGCTCAGTGATCTTTTTAAAAGTGTTGTAATAATCACTATTTTTTTAATTTACAGATTTTTATAAGACCAGTGCAGCTATAGCCAGATTTTCCCATATTCCTAGTAAATCTCCTTCAATAATTGAAGCCCAGACAGACATGGAAGTCTAAGAAAAAATCCAACTAATATTCTGAGGAAACTGTGCTTTTAAAATATTTTTGCTGAATATCACACCATTCCAATTTCCAGTAGACTTCTGATGAAATGCCATTTGTAGATCCACAACAGTACTATGAAAATGCTATTGTCTAAAGCAATATCATAAGAATATCAACTGAAAGGACTAAGATGTGCATTTTCAAGGCTGATTAAGCAAGATTTCAACCAATTTCTCTGTACAGAGAAGTGCAGCAAGCAACTGAATCCAATAACTGAATAATCCACTCAAGAATCAGTGCCATGACAACCACAAACATATCTAGGCAAAGGCTTATACCATGTGGCAAGATAGATGCTGTGAATGCAATATTTGAGGAGACAAATTGAGACAGACAATCAATTCCTGTTATAAACTGTTTTAGTAGTCAGATAAATCCATAATATTCTGAAGTCATACAACAAATCCTACTACTTAGTTAAAAACCCTTTAAATTAAAGGTGAAAGCCTGCAACCCATAGCCCTGCATTCCTCCTCATAAGTCTCAAACCATTCTACAAATCTTGCCAAATGATACTAAAAATTATCTACTTCTCAACAATATCTTCACTTAACCTGCACAAAAAATCCTACTCATTTGAAATAGGACCTAAATATACCCTGGAGATTTTCAGCAGATAGGAAAGGAAAAATATATATAGAAGAGGGAAAGGTAAAGATTATATACTGTACGAAGAAAATGAATAGCCTACCGCTAGCCTAGATCCCACCAACTATCAGATTCAGCTGTGCCCACTTATGGAATGCAGTTGGGCTATGTATGCTTTGAAAATTATTCAGAAGAATAATTTCAGAGTGTGTGGGAGGAATTCAGCACCTCCTTAAAACAGCCACATCTTTTTTTTTCAGGGTAAAAATAGAAGAGAATATATGTAGCTCAGGGTTGAACTGTAGAGCACTTGGGGTTCTCTGAGCTTGGTTGTTTTCTTGCAAACGTTTCATTACCCAACTAGGTAACATCTTCAGTGCTAGAAAGGAGTGGGGTTTGCTCTCTGTTTACGTACAGTAGCTTGCCCTACTTTTTTGTTTTTTTCCTTGGTAGTTCCTAGATTAGGCTGTTGTTTACTGCTTGATTGGTGTTAAACCTGATGTTAATCCCTGCTTATCTGGGTGTTGACTGCTGGCAAGGAGGTGTTCAGGTCTTTTTGTTTCCTTTTTTAGCTTTTGATTGTCTCTTTTGAATGGTGTGTAAATGTTGTTTACCTCTATTGTGTCGGTCTATGGCTGATTTGTCTGGTTCCAGGAATTTCCTCCTGTTTTTGGATTTAGCTCGGTCTTTAGCTTGGTCTTTTGATGTCACAGCACTATTTACATCCATAGATGCAGAACTAGCAAAAAATCCATGGCAGCAGTACTACACAACACTCAACCTAACCAAATACACTAAGATTGAAATACCCACAGTCATGAACCTCATCAGCCTCTGCCTCGCTACCTATTTTCAGTTTGATGGACAAATATACCAACAAATCAGAGGAACACCCATGGGATCACCACTCTCAGGACTCATAGCAAAGAGTGTGATGCAGCGTATAGAAACTGTATAGCACTTCCACGCATACAACCAAAAGTATGGATCCAGGATGTAAATGACACCTTTGTCATAATAATAAAGAAGGAACTAAAAAAGACACATGAGACAATCAACAACATCTTCAAAGGAATAAGGTTCACAAGGGAAGAAGAAAACAACAACACACTATCCTTCCTGCATATCCACATCAGCAGAGGAAATTATGGCAAATTAGAAACACAGGTCTATCAAAAAACAACACACACTAACCAAGTGCTCCACTACCGAAGTAATAACCCAACCTCCCACAAAAGGAACTGTGTAAGAACATTGTTCAGACAAGCACAAATGCACTGCAGTAACTCAGAACACCAGAAAAAGGAAACAAACTGCCTATACAACACCTTCTAACAAAATGGATACCCATGCAACTTTACCAAAAAGTGCCTGACCACTCAACCCACTACAGCACAACCAACATAAGCTATGAAAAGGATAACACTGCCATACATCAGAAACATCTCAGAAACAACCAACAGATTATTACAACCACACAGTATCACCATAGCACACAAACCAACTAAAGCGCTCCACAACATCTTAAGTAAACCAAAAGACCCAGTAGTCCAAGAAGAGAAAAAACAGGAGCCATCTACAACATACAGTGTAAGAAAGGTAACAGCCACTATGTAGGGCAGACAGGCAGAAGACTAGCAGAGCGCATCCATGAACACCAGCTAGCAGTCAGAAGACACAATGAAAACTCCTTAATCTCACAACACATGGACAGACTCAACCATAGTTTCAACTGGGAAACTGTCAGCATCTTAGACCAAGCTAAATCCAAAAACGTGAGGGAATTCCTGGAAGCCTGGTATTCAGACAAGTCAGCCATCAATTTTGCTGATGCAAGTTTGCTGAGAAGCTGATTGTTAGAAAGCTGCGTGATACTTACGGATACCTATCACCTTAAATAAGGTAAACTAAATTGACAGATGTGCATAGATAAACTGTAAGCAGGAATAAATTAGAAAACCAAAAAAAATTGATTTGTACTGTTAACTTCAAATCTATTATTTTTTTCAAGCTACAAAATGTAGCTTAACAGTTGTCGCAAATGTTTTTATTTGGAACTGAGTTGAACAATTGGACAGGCTGATTTCCAAGTTGAAAAGCAGAACTACATTTTTTTCCCCCTTTGGACACAGAAGGACTTTTGGTTTGAACTGTCTAGATTAATTTAGATCACATGCGCCTAACTCTGGTTGCTGACTTCTTATATATTGTAGTTGTAACAAAATAAATTTTTGCAGGCAAAACCTTTGCAGTTTTCATTCAAACCACATAGGGAGAAGTTACACATGCATCCAGCATAAACCAGAGTGAAAAAATGTCATTGAAACGAGTACTGTTTCATAACTGTTCAATGATGTTGGATGCAAATATCAGTCAGGTGTCACACGTGTTTCATCATTTAGTCCCCTCTGCAGATATCTATGACTGTAAGGCATTAATGTCATAATCTACAAACGCGCCAAAATATATGCTAAAAAAGCAACAAGAGAGTTGTAGGAGACTGAGAATGATGGGATTAGAGAAGCAGAGGTAGTGGCAGGGACATAATAGAAAACAAGGGTAGAAAGACAGACTGTGAAGAATTTGACGCATAAGCATAGAAAGCCAAACACTACAGAGCAGCCTTTCCCAGTTGTCCTCCAGCTGTACAACTTCTCCAAAGAGTGGCCTCTAGCACACGTTCTAGAATTTCCAGCAAACACACTAAGACCGGCTCATTTCCTGGTTCTTAGCTGTCCTTCAATATACGCACACAGATACAATCAGCATGAAGCACTGAACCATAACTTAACTCTGTTTAACTACAACAGGCTGAGTTTACACATCAAACTAAGCCATGAACCATGATTTATAGACCATGGTAACTGTGTTTATCCAATATTCTAAATCACAAACAAGCAAACCACATTCTGATTTAGTGTAGAAAAGAAAACAATATTTTAAAGAGCATTTTGCTGAATATTTTCTAGGTTTTGAGATCAAAATTTGAGAATACTGCAAATGGGCCTTTTGAATAACATAGCAATCTCATTTATAATTTGGTTCAGTGATGGTGACCTATTATGTTTCTTTAGATATCCTTTAGATATTTAGCTTCCTTTCACCTAAAGTCACTCCATTATGGCATCCACTGCCTATATATAACTCAGATGAAATTTACAATTAACTATAATTAAAATTCAATTTTGCAACAGCCATATTGGAATCAGGTTCAGTACATTTATGATGCCAAAAAAAAACACAAAACCATACAGCAGAAGCTTATTTTGGATTGGTCTGATCTCAGCCAGCACCAAGTAAATCAATATGCTAATTCTCCTCATGTATTTCCATCTTAAGCATCAGTGTCCCAAAATGTATTTAATTAATGAATTTAATTACTATGCTGTGCAATAATATGGCTTCAAGACACGTACTTGAAGAAACATTGCATTTAGCAGCTGCTTTCTAGAGCCTTTTTTGTGCTTGTGTGTTGAATTCTCAGGAGAAAATAAAGGAGAAAAGTGCCTGGCTTGGCTAATATTGTGTAAGATGCTTATCTCCAATCCTCTCCATTTACTTCCAACCACAAAGTCTATTTCTTCTTTTAACAGCCACTAGTACAGCCAAATGGAAGCACCCATAATTTTCATCAATCTTTGTTCCTTGTGATAATATCCGAAACCAGTTGTTCTCACTCTCCACAGCATCCACATATTGGTAGCATTATCTGAACAAAACTGTTAATTATGATTGCTCTCTGACTCAGTCCATGCTGTTCAAGTGAGTGGCAAATCCTGCTGTATTTCAATTTTGTACTATCTAAATATAGACATCTGACACTTAAGAAAAATGAAATTCGCCTTGGCCTACGTTACACATGAATGGATTGGCAGAATCCTAATCAAGGTCAAAATAGGTCCCATCTAGACTGAGGAAATGCAGCAAACTTGTTCTTTCAGAACAAGATTATATAATGCTTTATGCATTCAGGACTTGCACAGCAAAGTTATGGAACCTTCATATCCACTCTTTCCCTTCCCTCAGTTTATAAGTTATTTTTATTTATTTATTATTTATGAAATTTGTATGCCATCTGACTCCCAGTGACTCTGGGCAGCTCACAACTAGAACAACAGAAACGTAATATTAGCCAATAAAAAATAAAAGATGGCAAGAACGACAAATCAGACAAGAATGAAGCAAATGATCTTCACTCTCCCTCGCCATATGCCTGGGCGAAGAGCCAGGTCTTCAATTCAATTATCTGAGTTAACACATCAAGAAAACATGACACTACTAAAGAAGCTCACTAGCTGGATATCTATGTCATGCTATACCAAAATGTGTTTGTGGCTTAATGTGTTTTTGTTAAACGAGGCTTTGCAATTTGTAAATCAAACACAAAGGCAAGCTGTGTAAACTCAGCCAATTAATAAGCCATAATTAAGGAAAATTTAATTTAGCATGTGTGAATGAGGTCACTGTGTAAAACCACTATCAGGGATTTTTAACATAACACAAAAATACATACTTTTGTGGTTCATTCTCTTTGGTAGTCACACGTTAATATTTTTCTGCATAACTGTAAAATAAAGTAGGCTTATCAACCTGATGCCTTCTGGATGCTTTGGATTACAAATGCCATCATACACATTCTGTTGTCTTGCTGATTGGAGATATCTGGAAACTACTATCTGAAAACTGCAGGCCTCCGATAACAAACAATATCCCTTCATATACACATCATGCTAAGTCATAATGCAATTTGTCTGATTTAGGCTTAGCGTGCTGTGCTTTGTAAGCCCTGGTTTATTGCTTAATGCATGCATGAATCCAACCCTTTATATCATTGGACTGAAAAGGTTATTTTAAATATCATTTTGCATAATGTAATACTTTGTAGGTATTGGGATCAGAGTTTGAGAATATCACACGTGGGCCTTTTGACTAACAGAACAACCTCAAACCACAGCCTTGATTTATTACTTGGTACAGTGAAGGTGAGCCATTATGTTTCTTTAGATATCTGTTAGATATTTAGTGTTTTTTAACCTACATCCACTCCATTATGGCATCCATTCAGTGCACAGTATATAACTAAGTTATTTCAATTTAGAAAATAGCTGTAATTTATTCAACATCCTTTGATTAGGAAATAGTGCTTAGTATGAGTGAACCTAGCCAAAATCTTGACCTCAGGACAATATTTATATATCTTGTTACGATACTGTACATGAGATGCCTCCTTACAGAAACAGCAATCCATTATAAGCATTGATATTTATAATATTTAAGATATCACAGTTCACTCTTTTTCCTAAAACATTTGGGATAGCTATCTTTCCAGAAGTTACTGTAAAAAAATAGTTTTAAAAGAAAAAAATGCATTTCCTCTTATAACTGGATGAACTACTTTGCCCTACCAAATACATTAAATATAAATACTAAATTAGTTATATTATGGATGTATCTTTTTTCCTCCATCTCTGGTCTCCCTTGTGATTTTTTCTTTCCAATCTAACAACATGTGTGTTAATAATATTCTCATCCCCAGTCCTAGATAATATGCAAGCACTATCATCACCAATAGATGGGTAAGAATATTACCTAAACATTGCAGTTTTCTTTCTTTGAAGTTGGGATTCTATTGTGTTTTGTGGAGACAAATAAATGTTATAGCATCTGGAGTCTGAACCCCATCTTTCTGCTGGGTTCAGCGTGGAGCTGGCTATGAAGAACTGAGAGAGATTTGGAGAGAATAGAAAGACAAACAGGAGCAATTAAATGTGAGAAGCAATTATTTTTAAACTACTCATATCTGCGAATTGGGGAGGGGCATCATGGGGCACAGAAATAAATAAAGCTTCAGTTACAGATCCAATGATATCAACCACAATTTAAGCAAACTGGGATTCAAAGACCACCTTCAACCTTTGATAAAAAAAAATGGGTATCTGGTGTCCTAAAATAAACTAGGGTTTTTGACTGGTGAGGATTCAAAAAAATCAAGGCATAGTTAAGCTATACAAATATTAGCTTAACATTATGTGAAAGCCAAGCCATGTGACAAACCAGACTTCTACATCCAATATTCTGGCTAAAGATAAGGAGTTTTCTGAAGCAAATCCCCATGCAAGTCCACCTATGACTCCTCTGAGCTTTAGCATCATCCTGTACACATTATGAGAAGAACTGAAAGTCTGCATAGCCTTCAACTTGTTTCCCCAAATGGACAGAAATCAGCAGGGGACAGCATGACACCTCTCCAGCTATGACCACATGAAGTACGCTACACAGTCTACTTTAATTCATACCTAAGAGACATATGCTCTGAAGGGAAGGCGTAAAAGAAGTCCAGGCAGAATGATTCTCAGATCCTGTAGAGGCCACCAATCTGCTTGTGAGAACTATACCACAATGTTATTTTGCTATTTTAATTTATTTGATTATATATTGCTTTTGATACATTGACACAAAAGTAGCGTATAATGCAAGCTAACAACAATGTAAATACAAAGCTACCTTAATTGTTTATACAAAGAGAAAGGTATATAAAAAGGAAGAAATAATTGGGCGGGCATGTAAAAAATAAAACAAACTGAAATAACTTTGCAGTCTTTATGTACACAAAATAGTCTCTTAATTCTGTATCCCAAAATGAGCAGAGTTAAATAGATATCTTAGGTCTGGGGATTTTTAAGTACTTGCATACAGTATTAAGCTGAAAGACAAAGAACTAGCCCACAGATCTGCTGCAAAAGATGAAGCATAATGTTCTTCACTGTGTGTTAGTGGCTTAAATTTACTGCCCCAGATGGTACTATAGAAAACCTAAATGGAATGATCACCTATCAGAATTAACTAGATACTCATTAAACAGCCTCTTTATTTGCATCTAACTGCAGCACAAACCTGCCTCTCTTTTTTTCTGTTGTCTCCTCAGGACATTGCCTTTACCTGATCTCCAGACCATACCTGAAGGAGCTTTACATCATCTTTAGCAATACTGTTGTTAAAGTAGTGTTTCCTCACTTATCTCAAAACAAGCTTTGTCTTGGATGCAACCTGATAGACTTCACCAACTGTTCTCTCATTGGTGCAATCAGATGACTCCTGGCGGGGGGGGTGAAGAGGGTGCAAGCAACCTGGCACCTATTGGCCACTTTACGCTGCTCTGCATGTGCCCCCTCCCCTCTGGATCCCTAGGCACTGTACAGAGTCATTCTGTTTTGTGTAGTGGGGGAGCAGCAGGGGCTGCAGCGGGGAAAGCAGGCAGCACTCACTCACTGTCGTTCTCTCTCTGTTCTGTCATGGCACAATCTTCTCTGTGCCTGTCATCTCTTGTCGAAGCCCCAGGCTATGTTAAGGAAGATGTTTTCCCACTGGTTAGTGACATCTAGTAGAAGGGAAGGGATGATAAGGATTGCTAGTGGAGGCATCCACTTTTAGGCCAGTACAGTTGTCTTCTAACTCAGGGACTGGTGTTACAGCCCTTTAACTCAGCCATGAGGAAAAGCCCTTAGCAATAGCTGCCTAATTTGGCTATTCAAACACTGGGAAATGTAATGCTCCCTTACTACAATCCTGAAGACAATTATACCAATCCCCACCCCATACATGAACAAAAGGGGCGAAGTCCTATAATAACATTTCAAAAGTATAGATGTGCAATTAATGGAATGATTAATCACACCACTGATGAATGGATGATTTGAGCCATAAGCAACAAGCTCACATTTTACAAGACTGGAGAAGCAACAACTTGGGCTTTAGAAACATGGGCTTCAATGGAATATTCCAATGAAAGGATCCAATCTTTTGCATCAAGCCCTCAAATAATCACTGCTTATTTAAACAAGGAATCCTCTTAAAGATGAGATATGCTATTTGTGCTACCTCAGAATTATGGATGGTTTTTTATTAGAAAGAGAAATTATTGAAGGCAGCCATGTGCATAATGTTTTGTCATGCATTTTCACAGAAAATATGCAGAAGATATGGTTATGGTGGAAAGATAATTAATGATTCAAGATGTTGAATCAGATTGCTGCTCCTCCTCAGACTTTGGCAAATGTTCAACAGTGACAGCCTTTCTACCCTGTAAGCAAAGAAGATATACGTCCCTAAATCTTGAGGGACAATCCACTTACAAAAAAATTACCCACTTTCTTTCTTTATACATTTCCTGCAGCATAAGCTGGGCTATCACTGGATCTTTATCTATCTCCCCCTTTTCAGCTTAATATTCAAGAAATTCCATCTAAAAGATTCAAATCAAACTGAACAGTAACTATGAATAAAGAAGAAGCAAAAGAGTATGTTACAAAAAAAAAATAAAAGATATGAGCCAAGTCTGAAATCAAAATATTTTCAGGAGCTGCTGAAATACTATTGACGTAGAATTTTCCCTGAGCAGAGGTAGAGGAAGGAGAGATGCAGGAAGAAATAGTAAAGGAAAATGAATATACAGTACAAAAGCAAAAATAACCACTGGGTTTTTCTTCTCTTTAATTCTGTACATGCTAGAATACCCTACTGTTTCTCAATGTTAGGACCCTCTAGCAGAAATCAGGACTGGAAATGAACAAGAGACAAGACTTTCTGAATTTTGATTAATAAGATTTATTAGGACAAAAATTAAGGTGACAACACAAGAATTCCATTGAGCCTTTTGCTTTCAGAGGTGAAATTTATACTGTATACATGGAATTTAAAGCAGTCAGTTTCTCCCTAGCTTTCTTCCATGTCTTCAGTACAGTTGGGAAGTAGCCTATTTCTTCTGAGCAGGCTGGACTGCACCTAGGCACTGCTTTCATAATAGGTACTAATAATTTTATCAGTGTAGGAATCCACTCTCACATTCAATATAACCATCTAAGGCAGACACATTACATTTTTGCAGTGAGAAACCACAATTATCTTTTTTTCAAGTCTCCAAAGAGAGAATAGTGGCATGATGATGTCATCAGAAGGGGTAGTACCAATTTGGCATTGTGTGTTTTTTTCAAAAACAGCGGAGGCCTAATATACCTTTTCTGCTTCTTATTTCCACAGCTGCATCCTCAAATTTATATTGCTGGATTTTTCCATCACAAGTTGGTGTTCCAGTTAGGGAGGATTCCATAGGCCAAAAAAAAGAGGGGATACATGTGATCCATTAACTGTCCAATCATAATATAGAACAAGAAATGTTCATTTTTGGGCAGCTGAGGAAGAGGGAATTGTTTTTCAAGCTCTTGTAATTCATTGAAAAATTTCAGTCCTCCCTTGGACAATTTTCAGCAAAGCATTCTCCCTAATTCTGTCTCTGAAGAGGTATAGAATTTCACATGTGGTTGACAGTGTATTAAACTTGTTTAATATGATTTTAATAGTGAAGAAAGCAATACACTTGGCCTTTACTCCTAATCCTGTTTTTGCAAGCTGCATCATTTCTTTCACCAGTATGTATTAACAATATCATTTAATTTAAAATTTGCCAAGCGGAAATTTCTTAGATTTTTTTTCACCACCATCAGCTTTATTCTACAAGAAATTCAGCTGAGTGACTGCCACCTTTTACTACCTGCACATAAAATGGAGAATTCTGAGAAGTTATTTCAGTTATGTATGGATTAGGGTTACCAGATATCCGGCAAAAGGAGGACATGTCCTCCTTTTTGTCATCATGTCCTCTGTCCAGCAGGCATAGCAAATATTGTCCAGCTTTTTTAGCATCTTGGATTTTTTTAAAATTTATTTTGGCCTGTTTTCATAACAGTAGTCATTCAAACTCTCAGGTATTGTGACCTTGTAAATTATCTGCTTCTTTCTTTCCCTCATCCATCGACAGGCTCAACAACCTACATTTCCATTATTTAATTTATTTTCTGATTCCAGCAATTGGGTTCAATCCAACTCCTTCAAATCTATGATCACTGTAGTCTGTAGATCACATGACTTGTCATACATTTCTACAGGGAAATTTGAAAAGCGCGTCATTGTCAATTCTATATTATTGCAACATATGTTCTTGAAAATAAAGATTTTTTGGAAAAATATTGCAATTGAAAAACTAGTCTTTCTGATGCTAGAAAAAGTAATTTCATGTACATGTAGGCCTAAGTACATTTTTTTTGCAGTTTTGCACTATAATTTTTGTCTCAAATGGCAAGAAAGTTAAACAGTTAATGTGTCCTCCTTTCCCCCCCTTCCAATTGTCCATGTCCTCCTTTGCCTGTTCAGATATCTGGTAACCCTAATACGGATATATATTTATTGCTGAGGAAAGAAGAAATTTGCAGAATTTTCTGCCAAAATGCCCTGTCAAGATAGGCACAACGTTTCTTGCTTTACTTAACACAGCAACATTTCTTGAGTCTTTACTTTAGACTTCCTAAGGTTAGTTTAGAGGAAGAAAAATGTCCTGATTGGATATATGAATTAGCTGACTATATATTCACAGTATATAGAAGCTGTATCCTCTGTATATTCACCTCATATATACTGTATATTCTGCATATTCACAGCACACAGAAACAGAATAGGAAGAGTATTGATGCCTTTGAACTTTGGTGTTGGAGAAGACTCCTGAGAATACTGTGGACAGCCAAGAAAACAAACCAGTGGATCATTGAACAAATCAACCCAGATTTTTCACTTGAGGCACAAATGACCAGGCTCAAATTATCCTACTTCAGACACATTATGCAAAGACCTACTCTCTGGAAACAGTTCTAATTCTGGGAAAGGTGGAAAGAAAAGGAAGAAGATGACCAGCATCAAGGTGGATAGATTCAGATAGAGGCAATGAGTATACCACTGGGAGACCCAAAAGAACAGGTTAGGGATAGATCATCATGGAGAAAATCTATGTGGTTGCTAGGAGTCGAAAACAACTTGATGACACAAAATCAACCAATCAATATTCACAGCATATGCACAAATTTCTGAGCTATGGTCTCCAAGCCTGAAGCTCATACTGATACTCTCAAAAAGTTCAGATAGAGATACTGCTGGTAGATAAGTATAAATACACAACATGCAAGTTACTTCCTCTCTTCTTTGTGATCCTAAAAGAGAAACAAAACCATTCCACTGAGGTGCTATGCATAGTTCTTGCACATAGTTACATCGAAGCTCTTCTCATTCCTTGTCTAAGCAAGATGCGCAGCCCAAAGGAGGATACAAAGCCAGGCAGAGCAATAGCTCAATTCATATAATTCTCAGGAATAAGTTCAGATACTAAACTGAGTTAATTAAACTTCCAAACCGTTTCATTTTATTTGTTACTGTACTAGGCAACAGAAGCAATGAGAGAAGACAAACAATGGATTGGACTATCTCATTTTATGTCAATTTACATTATACAAGCAACAGAATTTGCAAGAGCATTTCTGAGGGCACATTACATCATCATGACTGGACTTCATAAGCCAAGCATTTGTAGTTAGATTATGTTAAACATACACTTGGCTTACATAAAGTGTTTTGTCAGTAGCAGTACAAAAAATACAATGTAGAACAGAAGGGTCTCAATAAAATACTAACACAGAGCCCTTAGTGTATAAAAATGAGCCATTTAATGTTGGTAGAATGATGCATTTTGTATCAAAAAGAAAGAGAAGGCAATACCAGGTGCTTCTTTTGTGCATATACCCTTTGGTTTCTTTTTCTTTTCTATATCATTTTTGGAAGTGAGGATTTGCATATGTTAAGATTTCAGTAGGAACATATTCTGATATAGAATTTAAAAAGCCAGTCAGCTATTTCTCACCAAGCATTGTTGTCCATAGAGAGTCAGTTTGATGTAGTGGTTAAAGCATCAGGCTAGAAACCAGGAGACCATGAGTTCTAGTCCCACCTGAGGCACGAAGCCAGCTGGATGACCTTGGGCCAGTCCCTCTCTCTCAGCCCTAGGAAGCAGGCAAGGGCAAACCACTTCTGAAAAACCTTGCCAAGAAAACTGCAGGGACTAGTCCAGGACGTCACCAGGAGTCAAAAAAGCTGACTTGAAGGCACACACACAAAAAAATGTTGTTCATATTCCTTCCCATAGTGCTTGCACACCTATCAGTTGGAAGAGAAAATAAGTCTGTCTACATATTTTCAGGGAACATGTACAGAAACATTGCAAGTTAAAAGTTTTTTTAAAAAAAATTCAAAAACAGCCCAATTTGTTTCCAGGATCCAAATATTTCTGTGGTCTTCAGAATGTCGAAGGCAAAAATACTTAGAGAAAAGTTTCAATAAGCCTGGGTCTCTCTATTAAGTAGCTCTCACTTTTGCCTTGGAGAAGTACATAAAAGTAGATTCTGCAAGCCTAGAACTTAAATCTATAACAGAAGGCAGTTGAATCATGAAAAGTTGAAGATGCAGAGAAGGAAAAAAAGTGTGTGTGCAAAGAGCAGAAGAGGGGCATTCTGGAACAATCAGGAATATTTGTCCCTACTTGTTCTACAAAGAACATCAGACTTCATGTGGGTGAAGATGGCAAACAAGAGGATGCCTGCATGGAATTAGAGTTCTTCGTTTTCATTTTACCAGAAAAAAGCTATATGCAATTTAAAAGTGAGTGTGTGTTCACCAAGGCAAGCAAAAAACTGCTTATTTTACTTATTTATTTATATTCTACCCTTCATCCAGGTTCTCAAGATAGCATACATAGCACTCCAAGTTTTCCAGCAATAACAAACTTGTGAGTAAGATGGACTAAAAAATAGTTGAGATAGTACTAGTCCAATTTCATGCAATGAGCTTCCTTGGCTGAGAACTTTAACCCAGAACTCCCTGTCTCCTTGTCCTTAACCATTATACCACATTGATTCTGTATCAGTGTACTATTGCTTAAGTGTCCAATAATAACTAATTGAAAATCATGTGTGGGGGGTATTCTGGTTAACTTTCTTTAGGTTTCTGTGCTGAAGCCTAGTTGTTTCAACAGAACTAGACAGTCATTGTTGGGCACAGGAGTCCATTTCAGATTTCTATTGCCAAGTAATACTGACTTCCCACAATACAATTTCTATTAGTAGAAATTTTTACATCTCACTTGTGCTTGTTTAATGCCAGTAAACATAATCAATTTAAACTCAGTGTATGATTTACTGCACTCTACTGAAACACATAATGACATTTTCAAAATGTACTCAGTCAACAGGCCTGTCTTTTCAAAGCAATACTTCATGACTGAAGCTTTTGTTACCATGAAGTTCTTTTTAATATCAGGATCAAAGACAGAAATGTCTGAAGAAACTTACTGTCTGTATCATACTGGCAAAGATATTCCTTTTCTGCCACTTGTTAAAATCATAGTGCCTGGCTTCTCCAACCATGAAAACAAAAGTGAAGAGATGGAGCAATTTCCTTCACTTGCGTCCCACTTTAGGCATCTGTTGGAGATATATGGCAAACAACTGAACAGAAGTTGCAGTGGAAAGGAGAAAACAACCCCACTCAGAGAGGGAGACCAGGCATACCATTCAAAGGCCTACCAACCTGAACTTAGTCCAGCCTACACTGAATCAAAGGGCAGGATCATTCCATGTCTCCTCCCCCTCTGTGAATGCAATGTTCTGCTGGAACCAAACTCACACATGGGCATTAATCCATGTGCTAACATTTCCTACAGATCAACTATTTATTCATCCCTTTTTTTGCACCTAACCGCATAAATAGAGCCCAGTCATATACCCTTGAGTTAGACAAAAGGCCTGCATAGCAAAACTGCATACAAAACTGAGAATTTCATTCACTCCAGTAGCATAAAAGAGCCATTTGAGTAGAGCATGGACTGTCTTAGCCTCTCAGATAATCAGAATGCGAAAACAAGTCTGTTACTAAATAAATCTGGTTGAAGACTTTCTAGATAATAGTATGATGCTAGAGTAAAACAAAACGTGAATGACTTTCATCTTCTCACAAATAAAGGACCTCAAATCCCAATGGATTCAAAAGGACTAACTATGCAATCCTAAAACATTTATTAGGAGATAACCTCCACTAAACACATATAGGAATCTCCTAACCTCTGTCTTACCTAGATCCAATTTCAGCTGACTAGTTTTCAGTATCTTCAAAGTTTCACTGGGTTAAAATAGTTAGGAAAAATGAGTTAGCTTATTGGCATATTGAGGACAACTTGCTCCAAATTCCAAAATGACCTCAATTGTTTGATAAAGATATTAAACAGCACTGGAAACAAGATGAAACCTTGACGACCATAAAGCTCAACTGCCATAACATCAGGCTAGGTCCCTGTATAAAATCTCCCTACAAGTGAAACCATCAGATCACTTTAGGTCATACAGTCAGCACAGCAAGATACCATGGTTAAAGGCATCAAAAGCAGCTAAGAGACATTACCAGGCTTATTGTCTTCTAACCTAGAGCTCACATTTCACTGCAATACCTCAGATTAAACCCCAACTGAAATGGGACCAGACAGTTAATTTTATTTGGAAGTAACTGTGCTAAACTGGCACCATTCTCCCATACACTTTGCCCCAAAAGGGGATGCTATGCCACCAGGGAATACCAAAAAGAAATCAGTATGTGCTTCATTGATTACAGAAAGACCTTGGATTGTGTCATTCATATCAAGCTATGGAATATGCTTAGAAAAACAGGAATCCTAGAACATTTCATTGTCCTTATGTAAAAGCTATACAAAGATCAGAAGCCACAGTCTGAATGGAACACGGCAAAACAGACTGGCTCCAGGTTGGCAAGATAGTGACACAAGGTTTTATATTCTCTCGTTATTTATTCAATCTATATGCTGAATACATTGAGGGAAGCTGGATTCGAAGAAGACAAGTGTGGTTTTAAAATTGGAGGAAGAAACATCAATAACCTGTGCTATGCTAATGACACTACTCCAATTGCTGAAAATGCAAAAGATCTGCAAGCTCTCACAATGACGGTCAAAGAGCACAGTGAAAAAATGGGACTACAATTAAATATAAAGAAGACCAAACTAATGACAACAATTACAGCAACCAGCTTTAAAACTAACAGTGAAGATACTGAAGTAGTAGACAGCTTCTGCCTTTTACAATCAACAATCAATAGCAAAGGAACCAGCAGTGAAGAAACATGCTGCAGATTAGCACTTGGTAGAGTAGCAATGAAGGCCTTGGAAAAGATCTGATGCCATGATGTGTATACCTTCAAAGATTAAAATCATGCATGCAAGGGTTTTCCCTGTGACTCTATATGGAAGCAAAAGTTGAAGACGCAGGGTGGAAAGAACAATGATCATTTTGAACTTTGTGTTGGGGAAGACCATGGATAGCCCACAAAACAAATAAATGGATTATCAAAAAATCAAGCTAGAGTTCTCACTTGAGGCACAAATGATGAGACTCAGATTATCATACTTTGGATATATTAGGACCAGGTTAATTGAGGGGTTGTTTATATCCCATAGTATCTGCTCAGCCACTTCGATTGGCAGGATTGGGACACTTCTGATTCCTTTGATTAAACAATGCCATCTATCTGGCCTGGAAACAAGCCTTCTCTATAGTAGCACCTGCCCTCTGGAATGAGGCCTCCCCTGAGATCCAGATGGCCCCCACCCTGCTGGTGTTTCAAAGGACCTTGAAGACCTGACTCTTCTCCCAGGACTTTGGCAAGGGTGAGTGAACCCCCTTTGGATTGGGTGGGTTTGTTTCTTTTTTGTTCATGTCTGGTTTATGTTATCCTTGCCATATTTTATTCTTCTTTTTTGTCTATTATTGTATTTTTGTTTGGTTTAAATATTTTTTACTTATAAACCTCCTAGAATCGTTGGGAGTTGGGCAGCATGCAAATTTAATAAAACAGTAACAACAATGCAAAGACCCAGCTCTCTGGAGAAGTCTCTAATGCTGGAAAGGTAGAAGGAAAGAGAAAAGCAGGAAGGTGCATGGGCTCAATTACAGGAAAGATGGGTGCACCATTGGAGGACCTGAAAGATCAGGCTGGGGACAGATCATTCTGGAGAAAATCTATGTGGTGGTTAAGAGTCGACACCAACTTGATGGCAAATAATCAATCAATGCTACTGGGTCCTACACCTTCTGAATGCTATGCCTTCTGGATTCAGTGAAAAGTTTTTAAGAAGTTATCTAAGATTCAGGGCCACTTGTTCTCTCAAGAAGGCACAGAAATCTTCTAAAGGCACTCAGTCAATCTTCAGCTTAATTTAAAAGAGAGATAGTAGGAAAGAGCTAAGCATTCAAGCTTGGTCAGAGTTCTCTAGCCATTTATCAACATCCTCAGGTAAGGACTGACTTTTATCTAATACTGAACCAGCATACTCTAGCATCTCTGTATCTGTACAAATGGTTCACCAATACTCTCTGTAACCAGACTAGATATGAATGCTCCTCAAAAAGCCTAGCAAATGTGTCATAACATATGAATGTTCTAACTTATTTTTCTTCCAGTCTATTTATAGGATCATTTGCTAACTGTACATGTGCACAAATGGTTCCTACTTACATATGCAGATTATCTGCAAGTTAGCAATATGATCCTTATTCTTCAGCTCGACTCCATGTCTCGTTAGCTAATATATGCTTACTCCCTAATAGTCATGCATAATGTCTTGCTGGCACTATCAGACAATAACTAATATTATACCACATTTAAGGTTTAATGCAGGAATTCTGAAGAATAAACAGAAGTCTTTTCGTGCATTATGGGAAAAAGAATCAGCTGTAGTTCATGGGTTTTTGCTGCTCTGCAGAAATCAAGGTTATTGGCACTAATCAAACTCATTGGGGAAAGCCATTGTATTCCATTAGCCAACTGTCATTTTAATCAAGGGGACATTAAAGCACGTATGGACAAACACAGTACAGGCTGGCTGGAGAACTTTGTGTTTAGAAACAACATGGGAAGTACCTGAATACTACCCCAAAATTAACATCAGAACCTACATAATTAAAATCATGGCATTACATTATGCAAAATTACTCTCTCCCAACCTCTAGCTTTTTGTATAGATAGGGTGAACAGGACTTTCCTTAATTGATATTAATACATAGATGGCTGCAATGCAAATCACAGCCAGTTGTCACATTGGGCCTGATTCAATCCTCATCATCACCAACAGACTTAATTTCCATAGTGTGTTGGCAGAAAGACCTAGAGGATACAGCTCTGAAGTTTGAGAAGGCTATTAAAAAAAATTCATTTTCAAATATAATCTTACACATTTCTACTTGGAAATAATCCCTGCTGAGTTCAGTGGATCTCACATCCAGTTAAATGGGGATGGGATTGCAGCTTTAACCATTCTGATACCCATAATGCTAATCAAATTAACACATTTCTAGACAGTAAACTACAAAGTATACAAAAAAAGCAAAACAGGTGCCAAAATTTTAGCACTGTATTGGGATCAGCACATTTTGTACATGCCATTTAGTGCAGCAAATATACAGTAAAAGTTCATATGGATAAATCAGATAATCCAAATCAACAGACAATTTATATATTAAAACACATATTAATACATTTGGTCCTGTAGCCATACATTCCCCTACCTTTGGCTTGTGGGAGGCCAGATTGTCTCAGGTTACAGCTGAAGAATTCTAACTGTTGACGAGGTATAACTCCCAACTTCCTTCATCACTGGTCATATGTTGGATGATTCAGCAACATCTAGAGGGCTGCAGGTTCTCTACTGGCATCCCATTGAAGGAGCCAATCTCAAATGTTTTCTCTGTTCCAAGAAAGAAGTTTTCCCATGGGGAGGTGGGGAGTACAGTTGTAGGATATGAGACAAATGTTTGGTCCATGTATTCCCATCCATATATTACACATAACAAAATTTAACTAGGTGTGCTATTGTACCTTGGAAATGTAAAGTGGACCCTAACGGTGACTGAGGGTAGCCCTACCTCCATCCTTAGATGGGCAGCAGAAGTGCCCCAAGGATGGCCCAGAATCTTCCTTAGAGAATTGTTCTGGACTTCTTCCAACTGGATAGTAGTTTTGACATCCCACCTCCAGATCTCAGCCCCAAACAATATCTGACCTACCATTGTATTCTGAAACATTCTAAGCACAGGGACTACTAACTGCTGCTCTTTGGAGTATAAAAAAATTATTCAGGATAGACCTTACTGTATGTTGGTCAGTTACTAAAGCAATGGATATATGTGTCCTCCATGCAAGGGACTTATGAAAGGAAGTGCTTAGATATTTGAAGGAGGAACATTGCTTTATTTATTGGGTATCTGTGTTACTTCTGCCAATGACCACTACCTTTGCTTTGTCAGTTTATCCTCAGTTTTTCCCTTTTACAATAATCAGCCAATCTGGCCTGGATCTATATAGGCATTATACTTCAGCAGTGCTACAACTGTCTTTCTCATGGAATACTTATTGTTGTGAGACACCCAGAGTTGTGTTCTAAGATGGGCAGCCATATAAATTTTTTAAATAAATAAAATAAAATAAAATAAAAATGTGATGCGATGCATGTATCAATCCATCTTCCTGATGTTATTTTCCCTCTAAAATGAATTTTCTTGATCATTTTTGAGGAATGAAAGCTTCCATGTGATCTGTACTCCAAAGTACAGTGCTATAAGTTTTCTTTCTTTCTTTCTTTCTTTCCTTCTTTCTTTCTTTTGGTGGGATGTTATTAGAGAATGATGCACAATACTTATATAAGCAAGGGAAATCAAGCTGCGGAGTTTTACGTCAGCATTATGAAACTAAGGAAAATCTGAAATGCATTAAATAGGCATCTATTGGAATGGGAAGGAAGGGTTACCCCCATGTTTGTTTCCCCTAAGGGGTTAGTGGGCAGGAAATGATTGATTTCTTTAAAAAGATAAACATTAAATCCAACATGCAAGAATGAAAGATAATTGTTTGAACCTACCCACATTTGCAGGTGGAACATATAATTTTTTTTTAAAAAGAGTGATTATGGCAGCTTCTAGAGCATACAACTGCAGTACCATCAGTTACCAAACTTGCATGACCATCCAAGCACTTCCTACTTCTCCTGAAGTTACATGGTGTGTGCCTCATGCTCATATTCTAAAAACAGCATGTTGATGTTACATATCACGTGCCTCCTCCACAAGAATTGTGTTTTGAAAAGCTATTGCCACTTCAGCTCTTCATACATGAAAAATGTATGTAGGTCCAATGTAGGTCTTGCCCAATATCTTTGAGCGACAGTGCTTATGTCTTATTTATTAATGTAGAAGTCAAATTTATAAGGCTATCCAACTCACAACTTTGGCCTTACCTCTTTCCTATCCACCCTAACTCTAACCCTTTTAGATTGTAAAGTTCTGATTCATCATGTACTGTCAACATGGCACCCCAAGCCAAAATTGTGAACTACCTTGAGCTAGTAGTTTGTGATCCCACCACTCCAACCAAAACTGCATCCATATAAGGTTTGTATCATAAATAATCCTACACCATTCACCAAATTTATGACATTGCAGAGGTCATCAGCTCCCATCAATTGCCCCCTGCTTCTCTATTCCTTTTCCTCACAAAACAAAAAATATGAATAGAAATTGGGTAACTATGCAGTATCTTTCAATTAGGATTAATAAAAGCTCGGTATATGGAAATCCTTACACTGCAATCCAATATATTTACTAGAAGTAAGCCTATCAGCATAGTGGAATTCATTTCCAAGTAATCATGAACTAGCATGAAGTAAGGCATTTTTGCAAATTAAGATTCACATTAACTTTAATGAGTAAATTCCTTAAAGGAGTAGCACCTTAACATTGAGCTACTTTAATGAATAACAGAGAAGTGCTCCACTCAGGTAGATCTGAAACGTATCTCCCAATACAAAATACAAAACATTTCTATAAAATGACAATATGACAACATGTATTTCCAGCCCCATGTGTTTTATTTATACATACATCCGGTAACAAGGTATGATTCTAGCCTTTATCGTGCACAGACACCATAGCAACATCTGTTTACCATTATACAACAGACTGAATAGTTTTCAATATCAGCCTTTCCAAAGCAAATGGTAGACTGGGAAGCTGGGAGTTTTTATTTATTTATTTACAAAACAAATTTATAAAGCTGCCCAACTCATAATGACTCACAATGAGTTGCGGTCCAAAACATCTGGCAGGCTTCAAGATGGTTTGTCCTAAATGGTTACTTTTTTTACTCTTATCACAGTTCTTTATTTACCCTCCCATATGTCTGTTTAGCTGCAGTTTAACAGAGTCCAAGGACTCTATGAAGAACTATTCAATACTGATGTATTGTAGAGCTACCTGATCTGGCCTGCAAAAATCCAGATGATTACTAAATAGCAAGAAACAGTTGGTTTTCTGTAACACTTAGCTGCCATTTAGTGATTATCTGGATTATCAATACCATCTTCACCAAAAGTTCCCATGTTCATCCTATCGCTACATAAAGAATCAGACATTTCAAACTATTAAGGAAATTTTTTTATATGACCTTCATCTTTATGCAACTGAATTTTCACTGTGGTTTATATTTTCTATTCTGAGCATAAACAGCTTTTTTGAAGTCATGTTCACAATTATTCTAGAAAACTGGTTGGGTACCTCTTTGAAAAGTTATCCCTCCCCCCTTAATAATAAACTATTAAGATTTAAGAGATATCCAGCCAACCAGATGACATATTACACTAAGTTAAAATATGGTTGGCTAATTTGTGGCTCAGGTTGTTCTAGGAATCCAGCCAATGTGACTAGTTTATAGTTCAGTGTATTCTACAGACTTAGGCAATTGGATTAGTTCAATAAACTATGGTTTAGTTAACCAAGAATCAACATGTAGTATGAACACAGCCTATGTGGAAGAGTAAAAGAATTAAGCTAATTCTGGAGCTCTGAGGTGAAGAGATCAGGTTCACAGAGTGTGTTAAGCCATGGTTTGCTAAAAAGCTGCCATGAAGAAAGTGTACATGTGTATTCTCTATTTTCAGAGGATTGCAGCTCAACGGCAGAACAAGTGCTTTCAATGCAGAAAGCTCTACTTTCAATTCCTGGCATCTCCAAGAATAATCAGGAACTCCTGTCTGAACACCAGGAATGCCTCTGTCAATCAGTGTGGACCAGTATTTATCCTTTCAATTGCCAAGCTAGGAGTAAACATACTATTGGTCTGACTTAATATAAACCAGTTTTGTATTTATTCATTTATCTACTGCCCAAATTCAAAAGCATAATAAATTAAGATGTGATACAACCTCCTAAATCCAATGGATTAAAATTAATCTTAAAATTAGAATTAGAATTGAAACTAACAACACTAAATGCAAGAACATGGATTTCCAAAAACTTTCAGAAAAGGTTTTTCTAAACAGTTTTCCTAAAGATGAAAAGATCCTAGACCCAAGCCCTGTAGGGCTATACAGCCCTATGCCAGCACTTTCAGTTGTACTGAGAAGCCTATCTCAGATGTCATATTTCTAACCAACTCTCGCTATCAGTATGCATGCCATTGCATACTATGCTAATTGCAGTTTCTGAAGTTTTCAGCACCAGCGCAAGGTAGAGCGGGATGCAGTAATCCAATCTAGAGGTAGCAAGGTTATCAGTTACTCTTGCCAAAGCCTTATGTTCCTGCTGGACATAGTATACGGGGCTATTGCTGGAAGTAATATTTGGCAAAGCCTTCGTAACACATAGTCACAAGTTGAATTCATCTGTTTTTTAGAGCAGACTAAAAAAATATACCGAGTCTGAAAAGGTACCTGCATATTCTATTTGTATTAGCTAGCATTTAAGCTTATTTAGATTAAGACTCATGGATATTTTATATAAAAGATAGAGATATTTGTCTCCTTTTTTCATTTTAAAGATTTTCTTCAATTTTAATATACTAAAGACTTATTTAATTATCGTACAATTCATAAATGCTCATTGATCTCATTTGTAGTGCTTCTGAAGAAGTCTACATTGAAACTTACTAGACAAATAAGCTTTGACAGGATTTACGCAAGAGCCTTTTTCCTTGGACATACACCCATGATACCTTTTTATCCTCTCAATTGCCGGGCTAGGCGTGAAAGCACAGATGGAAAAGAAAAGGGACAATTGCTTTTGCTGAGGTTTTATTCTGAGATTTTTTTTTCCCAAAAAAGGAAAAATGGAGTATGCAATATTTTCTAACATTTTAAATGATACATACAATAGTTAGAAAAGTGTTCATATTGCTACCCAGCCTTTACTTCCCCAAAGATTTTTAAACCTGTGTAATAGGAAGAATAATTACAATACAGGTAGTTCCTGGGTTAAGAATGCCCGGTTTACGGACGGCTCATAGTTAAGAATGGAGCCTACTGTAGCAAAATTTGAGTTCAATACACAATGATTCAAGCTAAATACCCAATGGTTCAAGTTCATTACACAATACTACTTATACAGTATTATACAATAATATTGTTCCAGCTTACATACAAATTCAGCTTAAGGACAGACCTTGGGAATGGAACTCATTCTTAAACTGGGGACTACCTGTATTAGAATACCTGTAGGCAGAGGACAAGCTGCCAATTTCCTGGCAAATGCAAGGAAACGAATGCATTTCTTCCTACAGAGGCCACTGATATTTTCACAAAAGAAAGAGTCAGGCCTTCTTTCTCATGGTCCTGCTTCTTCTTGTTCTTGACTTTTGATTTAGAGGTTTGTCATTCTGATCCTATCTTTCACTATACCTTAAAGTATGGGGAGCGGGTAGCATCCACTTACTTATTTAGAGTATTTTTAAAAAGTAGTGTATATATTTGAGTATTTTCTGATGTTACAGTTTGTCCCTCCAAACAATCTTACTTGCTTTTTGCTGTTGTTTGGTTTGTGTTTCTTCATTTTTTTTAAAATTTACACCTCTAACTAAAAGCATATATGCACTGCTCTCCAACTTCTTTGGCCAATGGGCACATTTGGAATGTTGAGAACGTGTTGTGGATGTCATTGCTCCAGTTGTTCTTGGGTCTTGTCCATTCACCAAATGACTGCCATTGTGGCATGGCCATTCACGAAACAAAAACGGTGAAGTAGGGCATGGATCCTGGAGGATGCCAAAGAAGAGATCTGTAAGAACATTGGGACGCAGCGGTATCATGTTTTGGACCCCCATAGTAATGAATACATAACACTATGAGATAGATTTATAAAAGTTATAAAATAAATTGCTGGAACCCTTCAGTGCATAGAACTATTGTTATAAGATAGGAGGAACTGAAAAGTCATATACATGTTACCACCTGTGTTTATAGTGCAACCATATAGTATTACACAAACCATCTATAGCACTGCAACTGTGGGAGAAGAAAGAGATCTTATTGCTGTTTCAGATTATTTTTTAAGGAAAGTTTAATAACTGCATGTGTGCCTCTGCAGATGTGCAGGAATATGGATTTAAGAATAAATCATAGTGTTCACAGCAGTGCAGTTCCCAGTGAAAACTACCTACCCAAAGTAATCAGTATAGTGTAGTAGTGAAGGTGTTTGTCTAGGATCAGGGAGATCCATGGTCAAGTCTACTTTCAGCCATGGAAGCTCACTGAGTAACTTTGGAACAGCCATTCTCTTTCACATCAACATACCTGACCAAGTTATTGTTAGGGGAAAAAAATGGAGAAGACAGTGCTATATACACTACTTTAGGCTCCTGAAGTGAGAGAAAGATATAAATCGAACTAATACACATATACACATTTCCTGCCCATAAATCTATTCTCCCTTAGTAAGCTCAAAATATTACCTGGCCTCCTTGAAATTCTGATTCTCTTCTCTAGAATGTAACCTGTTGGGGCTTCTGACATGTTGCTGGATAAAGAGTATTGCTGGACCTACTTATTATACTTAAATCCTGGTTTTCTAAATAAAACACAGTAGGCTGGGTTCATACATAGAATTAAGCCATAAACAAAAATGGCTGAATTAATCTGACATATAAAGCCAAAAGCAAACAAACCATATTTTAGTTTAATGTGGTGTGTGAACTCAACCATAGTTTTCTTTGCTTTTCCTTCCCCCCCCCCCCCTTTTTCTTTGGACAAACATTAGCAACCATCTTCCTCTTCTGCATTGACTGAAGTCAATATAGCAGCTCCATGCCCATGTCATTCAGAAGCATACAGAAGTAATAATTGCAGGAGAAAACAATCATAACAATTGTTTGGGAAACTGTAGAATATTGAAAGAAAAGCCACATCAGGTGAATGGGTTGTGATATGCATTATGTGCCACATATGTAAGCCAGATGTTATAGTATTAGGATAAAGATTTAGAGTGGATGAGCTGCTTCTTTCCTGAATCTTTGATATTTTATCTCTTTCCATCACTGATGCAGCTTCAACCTTCGTTTCGTTTTACTCTTTTCTTATGGGAAAAGGAGCATTTTATGTTCTCTATTCCAATCTTCTTTCCACACAGCCAGTGAGCTCAGTAATTAGGCATGCATATATTGGAAATATAAGCTTGCACTCTATTTTAAAACAGCAGCATATATCACAAATTCCTGGATTTTATACAAAAACCTCTGGCAATTGACTTAGAAATGTAAAGAAAGGGAAGGGAGGGGAATGCCTAGAGTGTTTGCTTCTGTTGGCAAATTTTAGTTTCCTTCATCTTTGAATTTGCAGCAGAGGTGTCAAGAAATATAGAGACTATAGGAGAGTTTAGTCCTGTAGTATGGGCAGCATCTGCAACTTGTGCCCATGTCCATTTGAAAACAATAGGAAGAGCATAGAATGGATGAGATGACCTGGACTGGATGAGATGAGATGACAGTGGTATGTAAACTGCAGAATTGGTAGATAAAAGTGGACATCCACTTTTCTTTGGAAAGTTCCTGTTTGTAATGAACAGAAAGACTATTCTGCGCCATTCCTCCACAATGGTATCTTGTGCTTTTTCTTACTCTGATATTTCAATTAAGGATTTTCCCAGTATAATGTAATTGAGGATTGAAGCAAATGAACAGTGTGAATTTTCTACATTAAAATAAATCTAAAAGTGTAATCCTTTATTAAATTTCTCTTTATGAAGACTGAAATACCATTTATCCATTGCTGACACAGGCATCCATTCCTAAACACAATGATATCAAAATGACAAAATACATATCATGACATCACAAGGCAAGCTTTGCCTTTTCATATTTGTACTGCCATTACTACCACACATATACCAAAAAAAAAAAGTATGACTTTGGTGCCATTCATTTCCACTGATATAATAAAAATCTGGCATTGATTTCATCTATATTATTATTATTAAATAGTCATCAGGGTTAGTACTCACATATTTTCATATGTAAACTGTTTCACTATTCAGTGTAATGTTATATGTATCTAATGATTAATTATGCTTCTTTTTATTACTGTTCTTTCAACAATGCTTAGGTTTGCACTATCCATTCAGAAATTTCAACTCAGAAGAAAGATGTGCTTTCTTTCTACAGGAAAAATACTCTAGTGTTCCTATAGAGAGAAACCCATGTATCTGAGGTTTCTGTTATGATAAAATATCTAAGGAGCTACATCAAACTGATGTTTGAAATAATCAAAATCATACTAAATAATGACTTTAAATAGTTCTCCAATTCTTATGTCTGTACATTATTTATTATGTTTAATATCATGTAGCAGTTCTATGCTAATGAGAAAGTATTTCCCCTTTCCCCCATCCTAGAGCACACATTTTTCTTTTTTATAGTAGCTGATAGCCATAAAAATTATAATAAAACGTTAGTCAGAAACTTCATTAAGAATCATATTGCTTTGACTTTATCACGGTGCATTAACATTTCCTCAATATTTTTAAAGTTAGGCTTAAGAATTTTTTTGAGACATTGAATTCAGCAGGAGCCCTTGTTAGGGGATATGTTCCCAAACATAAGCAAAGTTGAAAGAATACCAAGTAATTGTAGCAGAGGATCCTATTTTAAAAAGTGCTAAAAACCAAAAGAGTATAGCTGACTTGGATGCAGTCTTGAGGCTTAACCTAACTATCCATGACAGCTAACAGATATTTAATCTGTTTGAAGTCAAAGTTATATTTATAAACAAATACATGATGAAGAAAAGCTTCATTTCTATCTTATTTGCATTTTGAAGAGAGGAAAGGTTGATGAAGTCTAAAGCCCAACAGAGAGAGATACATAAAGTTCCCTCTTACATACAGACATTCATTTAACTAACAATAGGACAGATAAGAATCAAACCGAGGAGTGTGAAGACCCTTCTTCTCATCTCTTTCTCAACTTTTGCCCTAATTGTCAAATAGGGTCATAGGTGCAAAGAGTTGGTGCAAATTGTAATAAAATGCTGTTTTGTCTGGAGTACTGCTGATATGGGATGGAAGAGAGAAGGACTTAATTTGAAAATGAAGATTTCATATCTGAGTATTAAGCATCTCTTGTATAAACTTATTCTATTGTGTTCATCAGCACTATTTAATCCTGGATATTGCAAAATCCTAAGAAGCAAACTACACATTCAGGAATATCATGTGGAATCAATATCAGACAGAAGATATCATATGATATCAATATCAACCCCCCACCCCCCAAGGCAAGGTTGGCTCTGACCCTTGTAACCTTCTGGAAATCCCTTAAAATGTGGCCTTTTCAGCAAGGCTGGGGATCCCCTGCCAACAGGGAGGCCCAGCGTTGGTTACATTATGTTTAATAACTTGACGTGTTTCCTTTCGCCACCTTGGTTTTTTTTAATTTATATTTATTTTAATTGGGTTTTGTATACTGTTTTAACTCTTGGTTTTATTGTACACTGCCCAGAGTCACCTTGTGTGAGATAGGTGGCAATATAAATTTGATAAATAAATAATTCTAATTCTTCTCTATGGAGCAAAAACATTCAAAGGAAAAAAAGAAACTCTTGCATTTAGAAAGCTAGCAAATCAAAGGGAGAAACAGACCAGATAAGGGCTATTCCGTGACATACTCAGAATTCATGGACAAAGAGTTTCTCCTTCAAGGAAAGCACTCAACTCTTCCCTGCAGCACATATGGTATAGCCCCAAAATGGCGTTCTCATAGTATTTCTTTATTAGTTTGCATTCCACTATAAGAAAAATACATCATCAATATGCCATTACGCCAGGCGCTGCTTCAGTAAAGATTCAAGTGACAGTGGAGAAGAATCTAACAGAACAAGCATAAATCAGGATTAAAAACAGAGGAAATCTAGACCAGTCTTTCTCAATTCCAGTCCAGATATTCCACAGTTTGATACATCTGGTAAGCAGTTTGGGAAGGGCTAGCCAAATCTATAGCAACTCAGCTTCAAAATCAGGTTAGAAACAAGAATAAGGTAAGATCCACATGAACAAGGTGCAAGGTAAGAAAATGCATGCACTTTCTTCTAAATCAAACTCAAAGTAGCCCATAGATTTGTCTTCCAAATGAAATCAACATGACTATTAGTCATGCAGTGAGCAGTACAGAGAAAAAGCATTGTTCTGGCATTGTTCTTCCAGGACATGCAGTGATTTTGTTTTGTTTTGTTCAGACTGGATTTTCCTATATTGCACTTCAAAGAGCACTTTAAGCTGAAGCAAAAAAACAAAACAAAATCCTTCACTGATGCTTTCATCAATTTTTTTTTCCACACGGATATAATACATGTGAATTGAATAGCTTCAAATCTCTAAGGTTTTGATAGATCAGGATGAAATTATATCTTTTTAGGACTTGGGATTATTCCATGTATAAAAGCCCACTTGAGCACTCTCAGATAAGTGTGAAGACTTTTGTTTTTTTAATAAGAATGTCATATAGGAAATATTCCATTATGCTTTTTGTCAGTTAGTGGAAAGCACACGGTATCATAAAATTGCCATTTAAAGGAAAAAACAGTGATGGTATCTTGTGCAGTTTTTCATTTTGGTACTTACTAGAGCTTGTTTCATATTCAACATTATATTGCAGGAAAAAAACCTATCTGAAATAAGCAGAAAAATTTCAGACATATATGGTAACATCACATACGACAATATTTTCAACTAGATTTCACCAACCTGGTGCCCTGCCCCTCTGTATGACTAATTCCCTAAATTCCCCAGCCATCATTATGAAGGCACCTAGGTTGGGAAAGATAGATTACATCTCACAACTATCTTGTGAAGCATTTTAACTAAGAAACAGTGGAAGATTCAAGTTCATTCAATAAGGTACATTACTATATTTGGATCCAAATTTGAAGCTCCCAATTGTAGCCTCAGTGAATAGCTACATCGCTTCCCAAACCTCACAAATGCAGACATGTTGCATCACAAATGTTCTCTCCTTGATGCTATGTAAACTTCCTGACATGACCAGGATTTTTTTCCAGTTGATCAATGGGACTGTACAAAATACAATATTTCAGTCTGTGCTTTGCCCCCATCTATCCTTGTTCTTTCCTCACCGTGTTTGTTTTCAAATGGGGGGAGGAGCAAGTGTGCAGAGGCAAAACTACCACTCAAACTGACTGGGAAGGATGTGGGTATAGTGACATGTGAAAAAACACCACAGTCTCAGGAGGGAGGAGGAAACTTTGATGAGGTGGGACTGTTTGCCCGGTATCTCCAAAAGAAATAATGCAAAACTGTCTTTGGACTGTTCCTTCTCAAACAGCTGAGACAGAAGTTAATTGGTTCACTTTGAGAAGTTCTCCACAAACCCATAGCATGCACTCGTGAAATAAGAGTGCAGTGCCAGTCTCAAACTAGTACAGCTTTTGTATTTGGAACAAGCTGACACTCTGACAACTAAGCCATATTGATTACCAGATCTATATTATATCATGGCACATGATTGTGCCACACAAGTTTATAGTGTCAACTCTGAGGAGTAATAGCTTATTAAATCCAGGAATGCACAATCTCTCTCTTTCTCTCTCAAACTCTCAGCCATACAGAATTCATGCTTTATATTCCCAGAACACAACCTCAGAGCTGGAACCTATTTTTAATTCTATAAATATGTGAAAATAACATCAAGACAAACTAGAGAACAGGAAACTGTCTTGGGGAAAAAATACTACAAGCAAATATGCTGTAGTCTAGTCAAAAAAGTTTCTGCCACACTAAATATATTACTTTTTAAAGAGCTATAACACTCTTTATACTTAATTAGTACTGACCCTGTTTCAAGCACATTAGAGATTTAAATGTTGTGAAGATAGACGCAGGAGGAAGGAAAGAAAAAGAAAGTAAATACAAGGCGGCATGGAGATGAGCAACTAAAGTTATAAATATTTCCAAGTAACTCATAAGATTTCACTGTATCACTGCTTTTCAAGACTCCTTTATTGCTTTGCAAGCGTGGTATGGGCTAAGACTTCATTTTGTTTGGAACTATGCTGGAAGGATAAGTGGTTTGAAGAAGGGGGCTCAAAATATATGAGGCATCAGAGGAAACAGACTTAATGTGGAGTAGACTGTTGGCTTATTGGAAGAATTAAAGAGCTCTTTGAGTGGAAAAAAAAAGATTAATGAAGCCATGCAGAACTGATTAGTCATGAAGAAGATCAGGATGGACTAATTCAAAAGAGTTAAACTGGACTAAGCAATTTATTTAAGCTTTGGCCACATCACCATCTCTCAAAAAGAATGTAAATCACACTGAAGTAGGAAATGAATGGGCATGCAGAAGCCATAACCATTCTGTCTACAACACCAGTTTTAGCAGCATCTATTAGCTCAAATAAGGAATAATAGATTGAAAAACTCCTAACATCACATAGGAGTCTTTTCTTACTATGATGCTCTGTACAAGGGGCTACCTTTGCAGAGAGTTCAAAACTGCAATTATATACAGTAATAGAATATGTAGCAGCAAGAATGCTTGAGGAGCTAGGCTATTTCATAGTATATTGCACCTATTCTGTATAGATTATGTGCAGTACCTATTCAGAATCTGCATTCAATTCAAGGCACTGGGTTTGGCCTTTAACTTCTAAACTAGCTTGGTCCATGCTATCTGAAGGACTGCTTACATGTGTAAGAGCCCATCAAAACATGAAGATCAATATTTGACTGATCAATAACAGCTACGACATTGGCTGGTGGGACAGTATTGAGCTATCCCAGTCAAAATTGAAGTTTTGGAAATGCATCAATCATTACTGGTTTTCAAAGAAAACTTTTAGGGGATTTTTATTCCAATCTGATTAATAATTGTGCTTCACTCAAATATTCTTTGCTGCTCATAGTCTAAAATTAATATTTTTAAATTCATACAATAATTCAAGTTGCAATTCATAAAAATGCATATTAAAACTTTTGAAGATAACGTGTTCTCAAAGGGAAAATAAAACATTTTCAAATAAATATATATTAAGGCTGCAGATAGTCGCCTCCCAAAAAAGTCACCAGCCTTTCTTTTATGTTACAAAGATAATTCTGAGACGACTATGTGTCTGAGAGTCTTGAAAGATCTGGTCCTTGGCCCTCTGTCAGACACATTTCTACTTGGTGTAGGAAAGCACAACATAACTGTTTGAATTTTGTTGCCTTGCAACTATTAGCAAATTATCTGGAATCTTAAATATTTTAAGCCAAATCAAGCACACACAAAAGCAATATGCAAATAAATTGATGAGGTGCAACAGTCAACATCATGTAATCTAACCAGAGCATATTTACTCTGAAGTCTTACTTAAATTAGTGGGTTCTATTGCCAACAAGTATGCATAGTGTTTTGATTTTAGTTCGTTTAATTGAAAAGAAAATTTTAAAACACTTGACCATTATAAGCTTTTTTTCTGGCGTCATTATATCTCAAATCAGGTATCATAAATTTCTTAATGACCTGTCACAATATCTTATAGTGCAAACAGAATGATATCAAACATTAAATTTTATTTTAGCAACAGCTTTTAAAGGTAAGAATGTCAGTGAAATTAATACAACTTCTTGAAGCAAAATAGTCTATTAAAAACACCTAGATTGCTTTCCTAAACAGAAAGTGCCTTCCAGCTACTGAAAATTGAATGGGTTTCCTGCTAAACATCCCAATGATTTGGTATCATTCATATAAGTTATCAGAAATAAATTGTTCTATGCAAGAATAACAAAGCCAAAATTGGGAAGCAGAGAATGAATGCAAACATAGTAAGTGAGAATTTGTTCATTTTATTCACAATCACCTCCATGCTGTTTTCCTGCTCCTATGGGGATCCAGGTACATATTTATAAAGACATGTGCTGTATTACAGGATGCGGGTTTGTATATTCAAAATTTCCACCCCAAAATCTCTTCAGGGCAGGCTATTTTTCCAGGCGTAAGGAATCAGAACCATGCTTAGATAGGTAGGTAGGCAGGTAGGTAGACAGACAGACAGACAAGCAGATGGATGCATGCATGCATGCATGCATACATACATACACACCATCCAAAATGCAATCACTCCGTCTCAGCCCAACTCACTTGACAGGGTTGTTGTTGTGGGGAAAACAGGAGGAGGAAAGAGTATTAGGTATGTTTGCCGCCTTCAGTTGTTTATAAAAAATAATAAAGGCGGGATAAAAATTCATATATATATGGACTAAATTAATGAAATGCTTAGAACCAGGCCTCATGGCAATTGGTTCTAAGCACTTCATTAATTTATTCCAGATATGGATATGGATATCGATATGATTTTTTATCCTGCCTTTATTATTTTTTATAAACAACTCAAGGTGGCAAACATAGAAATTCTTACTATGCTGAAAATGATTAAGCTCACCAAGGACTCTTATGTCAACCATTTCAGGGCTCAACCAGGATCTGAACTGTAGCAGAACCAAATCACTCTAACCTAATGCTAGCTGCAAATATTGGAAAACAAATGAGTAAATGTCTCAGGCAAGCAAACTACACCATATACTGTATGGAAAAGTGATAAAGAGATATTCATTTTCCTAAATTTCTTTGTGAAAACTTCTTCCCTAGTGATTCTGCCAGCTTTCTCCAAACTAGTATTTTTCAGATGTGTGAAACATAGTGCAATCCAACGCATGATGCTCAGAAGTAATGTGAGGTGAATTCAGTCATTCTTGCTCCCAAGTCAATATACATTGGACTGCAATTTTGCTCATTTAGAATCTCCCCATCTAATATTTCAGTCACTGTCCCTTGATTCAAATTATTTTTCAGAAAAAAAGGTGAGGAAGTATAAGCATTAATCCTTCTAAAACCCTTGTGAAACAACCCCCCTATTTTTATATAGCAGAAAGACGGACTGGCTGGATAGATTAAGAAGAAAAACCTGAATTCAGTGTTTTAAAATATTTTTTAAAATCTTCTCTTCTAAATGGTTTATAATTAAAGGAAATGTCCCAGCATTTCTGAACTTGTCTTTAAAATAATTTGTAAAATACATTATTTTTTAAGATTTTGTTTTCAAGCATTTGTAACAGCCAATTGCCCCTTTTTAAATGGTGTCATTTTCTCCCAACACTAACCTCTCCAGTGATTTTCAGTGAAATATACATTTCAAAATATTTAAATCAATAAAGTCTTTAATACATGCTTTATTTTAAAGGTAACCTTAGCTGATTTAGATTACATGAGATAATTGATTTCACCATAGAGCTGGTGGTTGATTGTGCATAATGAAAAATGGGTGAATCTTGAGTGTGTGTGCAGGTTATTGCAGAGTGAGGACACAAATGGTTTCACCTCTACCTGTTTCTGCCCCCTCATTACTCTACAGTCTTTCACACATGTACTTATACACCCATTTTGCTTTTTTTTTTAAACTATTTTAGTTCTCTGTATTTTATCAAGATCCTTGTGTTTGATCATCCCCATATTGATTTCACCATTTAGTTTTTTTACAACACCAGTAATGAATATGGGTGGATCTACTAGTGGTAGAACACCTCTGATATGATTCTACTTGCTTCAAAAATGATAAGCTTAAATCTAGTTTAAGGTTTTAAAAAGGTTTTAAAATAAGTTGTAAGTACTGTCTGTGTACCAGATGTTCTTAATTCTTTAAGACAACAAGTAATAAAAGGACAGCATCGTACAAGTGGACAGATGCAGAATTTGGAGTAACTGTCACTTCCTTAGACAGAATAGTTTAATGTGATCTGTGATACCCTCCACAGTTGTTTAAAGCACTAATAAAGAGGACAGCATGCCACTGCAAAAAGACAAATAAAGGCAAGAACCACAATAAACTTAAAGCAAACTTAAAACTTTTACTCCACAGAATTCTCTTCTCACCCACCCCTTTACTTTAAGGTGTTATGAAAAGCAGTTAAAAAGCTGTAACACATAGACTCTCATAATTAGAGAGTAAGAATCTCACATTCAGGATCCCTGTACTGACTTAGGGATTCCTAAGGACTACTGTCCTCATTATTCTGCCGAAGGGTGTGTTGGCTTGCAACCCCAGCATGCCCAGTCCTCCAGCCATTGGGTGGGAAATTCTGAAAGTTAAAATCCAACCCATTTGGATGATATTTATTTGGAGAAGCTGGTTCTAGTTGTGCAATCCTAGAAAGAAAACAGACCCGTAAGGATAGATTCTACTGAAAGGGATGGACTCTGTTTCATGGGCAGATAGATTCCTTCCTTCCTCCCTTCCTCCCTTCCTTCCTTCCTTTTTAACAATCCCATATAATTTTATTGGAAACAAAGCGGCCCGGAGCCTACGCTTATCTCCGTATCAGAGGCCATCTGCAGAAGAGGTGATGAGGTTCACCTCGGATAGTTCCCCCCAATCACCCCTCTCTGGAATGGAACTAGCGCCTCTTCTCCTTCTCCTAAACAGCATCTCCCAAACCGAGCTGAATATCAAGTGAAAACTTTAAAGAGCCGCTGCCTCCTAAGAGGCTTCTAGCTGGCGTCCTTTCAGCCTCCATTCCTCAATATCCCACCTGGCTTGAAATAAACTCCTAGTTTCCTCTTCTTCTTGGGCAGCAGCCGCACCGCTCCCGCGGAAAAACACGCGGCCTCGGCTTTGCCGTTTGACCTTCCTTCCTTCCCCACCCACCGCCCTCCTGCGCTCCCCTTTGCTCGTTTCCAAGGCGAGGACACCCTCCGGGGCTCGCTGGTGCGATCCGCCTCCCCCCGCGGTCGAGCCCAGCGCGCATCTCCTGGCTGCCGGACTAGCAGCCGCTACCTCTGCCCAGGTCGGGGCAGCCCTGGGCGCGTCCTCGGATCGCGGCGCATTGTGCACGGCGAAGCCCCCGCAGTGTACCTTGATAATGCTGCTCCTCCGAGGGGTCGCCCGGGCCGCTTCAAGGAGCCCGGCGTCTGAGTCGGTTGCCAGGGTGCTGGGAAGGCGCTCGCAGGCGGCGGCGGCGGCGGCGGCGGCGGCCCCGGCTAGCGAGACTCCGGTCCTCCGTTCCCTTCTCCTCCCCAGAGACGCCGCGGACATCTCCAAGGCTCCGGGCTCCGAAGACGTCTCCGCGTCCTCCTCGCCCTTGGGAGCAGCCAGGGACGGAGGCTCTCGACTCCCCGAGCCGTGGGCCATGGCGGGTCCCGCTCCACACAGCGGAGTTCCAACTTGGCGAAGGCCACTCCGACAAAGGGAGCGGCGGGGCCAGACCCTTCACTGCAGTGCAGCGGCCACACCAAGTTTCTCCGGAAGAGTCATTGGGGTCGCGCGGTTCAAAATCCCCGGCTGGCTGGTTAGCCGAAGGCTAGTTGTCCAGGCGCGGCTGTGCGGGAGCGGCGGTGGCAGTGGCAGTGGCAGGGGAGGGGCAGGAAGGCTCTAAACTTGGTCAATGAGGGAGTTTTCCAGCCGCAGAGAATTACAGGGCAACAGCCATCCCTCTCACACGCCCATCCAAACGGAGACTCTCTTTCTTGTCGTCTGACATCGCTACGCGCATCTCAAAAATATATATATATAAAATGATAGATAGATAGATAGATAGATAGATAGATAGATAGATAGATAGATAGATAGATAGATATGAGATAGATAGGTAAATACAGAGAGAGATACACGCACTGATCGCAAGTACGCGCCAAGAAAGACGCTCCGAGCAACGAGAAGCCCGCCAACCAGCAGGAAGTGCCGCCGTTCTTACTCTTCTCGCCTGTGACAGAACCAGACTTGTTTTGACAGACGAGACTGATAGACGTCAGCCAGGGCCAGTAATCGCAGGAGAAGCGTTTTGACCACACCCAGCGCGGCCTATCGTTGCCCCGCGGGGCGTGGCCAAAGCACATTGTGCGCGCGCGCGCGCGCGTGTGTATGTGTGTGCGCGCGCGTACGATAGAAAAAGTGCAGTGTGTTCTTCGTCGAGAGCGGGTCTCAAGAGTTGAGCGTTCGTTTGCAATGCTTTTATTTATCGTTATTTATACTGCTTGCGAGCTCCTTTGAGGAATTGTTATTCTGAAAAGCACGATAGAATAATAGCAATAAATAAACGTGACATGCAATGAAACAGGTGGCATACTGAACGGAGTGTCAGATTATCCTCTTTGGCGAGGGCGTTCTACACACCGGTTGCCCTCACGGAAAAATCGTTCTTGTACCTACCCACTGTACCTCGCTGTCTTTGCTTTGAAGGATACAAATCCTTCCAAAATGACTTAAAATACAATCCAAATACAATGATGAATTTCAAGTTTTCATCTGGTGATTCTCCCCCCTAGGTCTTTTCCAACCGGTTACACTCCAGCAAAGTTAGACAGCACCTCCCTCTGTCTCCTGTCAACACAGCATGCATCTGTCTGGTACGAGATCGGAAAAGGTTAGTGTAACGGATAGCCACCCAAACCCTTGGCAAAGCTGAATTTAAAATGATGGGGGGAAGACATGCCTGTACATTTTCTTTCTTTCTTTTCTAGAATGAGATGCTGCTTGGTACATACTACAATATCCGTTTTATCCCTAGACTTTGCTTAATGCAAATTTGTTACACACTTTGGTATAATAATCATTGCCAGAAATATCAGAACGGAACTACAGTATGAAAATAGCCTTCAGGGACTTATGGATTGCTATGCTGCTGATTCATGTGACTTTGCAGAGGTTTTTGTACTAAAATAGGGTAATATAGAATACACAATAATAAAAGAAATAAAATTATGATCATGCATAAAATCAATAAAAAACCATAACAATCAGTATTCTGCTTAAATGTATCAACTAATAGAACCATCTTTATAGGTAGCCTTAAGTACCAAAGGACCGATGGCTTCAAAGCACAGAACCAATATTTTGAATTGTGCCGTATTAGAGGTACAGTGGTGCTTAAAGGTTTGTGAAACCTTTTGAATTTTCAATATTTCTGCATAAATATCACCTAAAATGTGATCTGTTCTCCACATGTCCTAAAACTAGATAAAGAGAACCATTTAAACAAATGAGACAAAAAATTATACTGGTGCATTGATTTATTCAGGAAAATGATCCAAAGCTATATATTGGTGTGTGGCAGAAGTATGTGAACCTTTGCCCTATCTGTTCACAAAACCACACATAAAAATCAGCTATAGAATAAATAGAATAACTGTGAAGTATACATCATAATACGTTGAAAAGAAAGCCACATTTAGAAACATGCAGAAGCCCACAGATTAGTTTTGCTATGCTTTAAGAATAATTATGGTGGTGTGAGGGGACAGGATATCATGTGAGGGCTCAGTCCACACTGCAAAGTCATCAATACTATAATCTGTCAGTTTCTTTTCTGCATCATCTTTTCAGCAGATGAGCAGGAGGCAAATTATTATGCCCAAGAGGACAAATCTAGTACAGATGATCAGAATTATTTGACCAAAGTTATCACATCAGAACTGTAAACATGGGCTCTAAACCACAGGCAGATATCATCATTAACTGTATATTCAGAAGGGTAGCCATGTTAGTCTGTTGCAACCAGTGACTGCTGTGGCAGCTGAAAAACTCAAAGCTGTAAGGTATCCCAAGACTCTTTTATTATTTTAGACAGATGCCTCCATCTCACTGCTCGAGTTCCATAAAACTGCACCCGCTGTCAGCAACCTTCATTTTCCAAAGCGCAATCTACTCTCAGATCTCTGATAATAATTTTATATTCAGCAGCAGTGGAAGAATGGGACATATTAAAGTATGTTGAAATGTGACATTGTCAAAATAATGTGCTCTTAGCTTTCTGGGTATGGACCACTGCAAGTTATTTCATTCTATTTTTGTGAGATAGAAAGAAAAAGCAACATATAACTTAGGAAATACAGTTACAGCTTCAGTTTAACCTGTTAGTTGTGCATTAGTGCTAAAACATGATTCAGACATTGTGTTTTAGTTGTTTAGTTTAGTTATGCTAATAACTAGAATTCTCCAAGCAGTTTACAAAGTTAGTTAAAACAGTAAGACTGTCAAAATAATACATTAATAAATGTAATATATACAAATACATTTAATGAACAAAACATTAATAAATATAACACTTATAAAATAATATCTAGCAAAATGTTGGCACTTAAATTACTTTTTGTCATTATGTTTTCGAATGGTTTTACAGTAATCTAACCATGGATCCCCTTCATGGATCACTGCCTTGTTGTGGCGAAGGGGCTTGTGTAACTCAGTGAAGCCATGAGCTATACCGTGCAGGGCCACCCAAGACGGACAGGTCATGACAGAGAGTTCTGACAAAATGTGGTCCACTGGAGAAGGAAATGGCAACCCACTCCAGTAACCTTGCCAAGAAAACCCCATGGACAATGTTAAAAGGCTAAAAGATATGACGCCGGAAGATGACCCCCTCAGGTCGGAAGGCGTCCAATACTGGGGAAGAGCGGAGGGCAATTCCAAGTAGCTCCAGAAAGAGTGAAGCGGCTGGGCCAAAGCCGAAAGGACGTTCAGCTGTGGATGTATCTGGAAGCGAAAAGAAGGTCCGATGCTGTAAAGAACAATATTGTATAGGTACGTGGAATGTAAGATCCATGAACCAAGGCAAGCTGGATGTGGTCAAACATGAGATGACAAGATTGAACGTCGACATCTTGGGAATCAGCGAATTGAAATGGACGGGAATGGGTGAATTTAATTCAGGTGACCACTATATCTACTACTGTGGGCAAGAAACCCTTAGAAAAAATGGAGTTGCACTCATAGTCAATAAGAGAGTGGGAAAGGCAGTAATGGGGTACAACCTCAAAAACGACAGAATGATCTCAGTGCGTATCCAAGGAAAACCATTCAACATCACGGTAATCCAAGTCTATGCCCCAACCACTGATGCCGAAGAAGCTGAAGTTGACCAGTTCTATGAAGACCTACAACACCTTCTAGAACTAGCACCAAAAAAAGATGTCCTTTTCATCATAGGGGATTGGAATGCTAAAGTAGGAAGTCAAGGAGTAATCGGAATAACAGGCAAGTTTGGCCTTGGAGTACAAAATGAAGCAGGGCAAAGGCTAATAGAGTTCTGTCAAGAGAAAAAGCTAATCATAGCAAACACTCTTTTCCAACAACACAAGAGACGAGTCTACACATGGACATCACCAGATGGTCAATACCGAAACCAGATTGATTACATACTTTGCAGCCAAAGATGGAGAAGCTCTATACAGACGGCAAAAACAAGACCAGGAGCTGACTGTGGCTCAGATCATGAGCTTCTTACTGCAAAATTTAGGCTTAAATTGAAGAATGTAGGGAAAACCACTAGACCACTCAGGTATGACTTAGATCATATTCCATGTGAGTACACAGTGAAGGTGATGAATAGATTTAGAGGATTAGATTTGGTAGACAGAGTACCTGAAGAACTATGGACGGAGGTCTGTAACATTGTACAAGAGGCAGCAACTAAAACCATCCCAAAGAAAAAGAAATGCAAGAAAGCAAAATGGCTGTCTGATGAGGCTTTACAAATAGCTGTGGAAAGAAGGAATGCGAAAAGCAAGGGTGAAAGGGAAAGATATAAGCAACTGAATGCAGATTTCCAGAGAATAGCAAGGAGAGATAAGAAGGCCTTCTTAAATGAACACTGCAAAGAAATTGAAGAAAACAATAGAATGGGGAAGACTAGAGATCTCTTCAAGAAAATTGGAGATATCAAAGGAACGTTTAGGGCAAAGATGGGCATGATAAAGGACAAAAAAGGCAGGGACCTAACAGAAGCAGAAGAGATTAAGAAGAGGTGGCAAGAATACACAGAAGAACTCTACATGAAAGATCTTAATGTCCCTGATGTCCATGCTGGTGTGGTCACTGACCCTGAGCCAGACATTGTAGAGAGTGAAGTCAAGTGGGCCTTAGGAAGCATTGCTAACAACAAAGCTAGTGGAGATGACAGTATTCCAGCTGAGTTATTTAAAATACTAAAAGACGATGCTGTTAAAGTGCTGCACTCAATATGCCAGCAAGTTTGGAAAACGCAACAGTGGCCACGGGATTGGAAAAGGTCAGTTTACGTTCCAATTCCAAAGAAGGGCAATGCCAAAGAATGCTCAAACTATCGCACAATTGCACTCATTTCACATGCTAGCAAGGTTATGCTCAAAATCCTACAAGCTAGGCTTCAGCAGTACGTGAACCGAGAACTACCGGATGTACAAGCTGGGTTTCGAAGAGGCAGAGGAACTAGAGATCAAATTGCCAACATTCGCTGGATCATGAAGAAAGCACGAGAGTTCCAGAAAAGCATCTACTTCTGCTTCATTGACTATGCAAAAGCCTTTGATTGTGTGGATCACAACAAACTGTGGCAAATTCTTAAAGAGATGGGGATACCAGACCACCTTACCTGTCTCCTGAGAAATCTGTATGTGGGCCAAGAAGCAACAGTTAGAACCGGTCATGGAACAACCGATTGGTTCAAAATAGGGAAAGGAGTACGACAAGGCTGTATACTGTCACCCTGCTTATTTAACCTATATGCAGAGTACATCATGAGAAATGCCAGGCTGGAAGAATCACAAGCCGGAATTAAGATTGCAGGGAGAAACATCAATAACCTCAGATATGCAGACGATACCACCCTAATGGCAGAAAGCGAAGAAGAACTAAAGAGCCTCTTGATGAGGGTGAAAGAGGAGAGTGCGAAAGCTGGCTTGAAACTCAACATTAAAAAAACTAAGATCATGGCATCTGGACCCATCAATCCCTGGCAAATAGAAGGGGTAGAAATGGAAGCAGTAACAGACTTCATTTATTTGGGCTCCAAGATCACTGCAGACGGAGACTGTAGCCATGAAATTAAAAGATGCTTGCTCCTTGGGAGGAAAGCTATGGCAAACCTAGATAGCATATTAAAAAGCAGAGACGTCACCTTGCCGACAAAGATCCGCATAGTCAAAGCTATGGTTTTTCCAGTAGTAATGTATGGCTGTGAGAGCTGGACCATAAAGAAGGCTGAACGCTGAAGAATTGATGCCTTTGAACTGTGGTGCTGGAGAAGACTCTTAAGAGTCCCCTGGACTGCTAGGAGGTCAAACCAGTCAATCTTAAAGGAAATCAACTCTGATTGCTCATTGGAAGGATTGATAATGAAGCTCAAGCTCAGATACTTTGGTCACCTAATGCGAAGAGAGGACTCTTTGGAAAAGACCCTGATGCTGGGAAAGATGGAAGGCAAAAGGAGAAGAGGACGGCAGAGGATGAGATGGCTAGATAGCATCACTGAAGCAATGAGCATGAAATTGAGCAAACTCAGAGAGGCAGTGAAAGATAGGAAGGCCTGGTGCAATATGGTTCATGGGGTCACGAAGAGTCGGACACGACTTAACGACTGAACAACAACCATGGATGTTTTAAATGTTGGTTATATAGACTGTAAGCCACTGAGGGTCATTTTGATTGCGGCAGAGTAGAACTATGTTTAATAAATACACAGATAAAATTAAAATGTACTATAAAAAATCCCTGAGAGAAGAAAATTAAAATTCTCTCTGACTTCAACAAATTCTTGTCATGGATTACAAATTTCAATTCCTGTAAATCCAAAATAGTGGCTACTCTGGGTTCAGATAACACAGTAAATCTACTTTAACAGCTTCATATGATAGGGGGAAGGGGGATAATGATGGCACATATTAATCTGGCTTTTGAACCTTAGTGTGTTGTGCAAACACAGCCATAGGAATGTGATATTAGTCTGGATGTCATCCATTAGCAGCATGGCAATGCAAGTACCCTTACAAGTATATCTGGTTGATCTGATTTGGACTGACTTGGGCATGACTAGGTACAAGATAGCAACTATAACGTAAATTAGACCAATATTACTGAGTTAATTATAATCTCCTATTAATACATTTTAGGCTAGTGAAAAATTGGTATGTTAAATAAGCATGCAGTACAAAACTTTATAGACAAGAATAGGACTACCATACGCTGCAGAGCATGTTACTGAGTAAAACTTCACTCAGCCTGATTTGTATTTTTGCATTTACATTTTTGCATTAATTTGCAATCCCAGAAATGGAATACCTCTCTGACTGTAGAGGATGTATATTCTGGACTAGAAGTATGCCCTTAATGATTGCCAGGGGGCAGGGGCAGCAGAAAGTAATGAGGACCAAAATGGGCTAGGTAGTTATGAGAAATAGGCAAGACCAAATTAATCACATAGAGCAATGTTCTTCTTTTTTCTTGATTCTGGATAAAGTCTTCATTTTTAAACACAGTATACTTACTATAGAGTTTATTCTACTGTTTTCAGATTTTCTACCTTAAAGTGGTGGAACCATATCAATTTTGCACATTTTTAGCAATAATTATAAATAAAATGCAATGATGCAATCAGGCTACAAAAAGAGTTGGTAAACTCTGCTTTAGAATGATGGGGAGAAACCCAGCAGTTGGGATATCAGTTAGTTGGTGACTTCAGTATAGGAGATTTAGATTCTTAGGTAAAGGAATACATTATTGGAAGAATTTCTTCCCTGTGGTTCATTCATTGCTCAGGTCAAACATAGTTCAGAGCTTTTATATACAGTATATATATATGTATATATATATATATCTACACACACACACACACACAGAGTGTATGTGTGTGTGTGTGTGTGTGTGTGTGTGTGTACTGTATATATTTATATACAGTATACACACACACAGTATATCACACAAGGCAAGAGAATTGAGCACTGAGCGCAGCGGCCCCCTGCAAGGGGTGCAACTCCCTTTTTTTTAGTCAGGTGTAAACAACTACTTTGCGCATGCCTAATTCTAGAATTCCCAAGTTTAACTTTCCAAATAAGGTATAGCCTGATTTCTCACTTTCTAATTGGCACGCTTTATCTCTGTTGCTAGAAGAATAACAGTTTCTTCTCATTCCTTTCTTATCTGTCTGCATGACCCTCTCGCCTCTCTATAATGGTGAGACACTAACTTCCATTCTAAATGGCATTAGTTCAGCTTTTTAATAACTACTTTCCAACAACACCTAGGAGACGAACGTTTGAGAATATTTGGGCAAAAACAGCTTTAAAAAAACTAAATACATTTAAATTAGACGTTACTTAGCTTGCTATTTGTTTTCATTCTTCTCTGAATAAAATTCATTTATTGATCCTGGCCTGTCTCTCGTGGAATATGCATTTTAAAGGTTAAATATCTACTCTGAAATGAAGTATCAACATAACAGCTTGTGAAAAAGACATTTTATCATTTGGAGAACTGGGCATGCGGCAACATATTTTTTCTATGGGTGATCCCATAACTGACATCCTAGATTTCTAATGCTTCTTGTTTATTGATTTTCCAGAACAGGAATAGCAGTGATGAAACATTCCTGACAGCATGCATTCAAAATGTATCCAACCACCAGACATAGATGTAATCAAATCAGTAATATTACTCTCTGAGGAAACATTTTAGGCCAGACTGACTAAGAGATGTTAGAACATAAGGAGGAGAAAAAATACTAATAATAATTCATGGAGAGCATTGTAACTGATGATCTCTAATGGCTATTACACTAATCAGCTTTAAAATAGTACAGTCAAGAAATGAAATGATTTTTCTGATTATTATTTTTTGCTACTGCAATTATAGCATTCCAAATCAATATAAATATCTTGTGCTATTCAAGATGGTTCTTAAATGTTCTAAATCATACCTAATATGTCAAGTTTCCAGCCACCATTTCCCACAGAAAAAGTCGTCATCATCATCATCATCATCATCATCATCATCATCATCCCTTATTCTTCAGCTAAAAACATGTTTTCAAAACAGTTTACAAAGATACCGTCTTTGTATCAGTTTCAGTCTCTGCCCTCAGCCTTTTCCTTCACTAGTTATGGTTGGAATTGGGCTCATCTGCCCCTTGCTATGATGCTCTTCCTGAGAGGTGGAGGGACAACCAGCTCTTAGTCCAATGGCCAGTGGGAGAATACAACATGCACTCTCCTTTAGCTCAGCAAGCAACTGATCATTCAAACTAAATGTTTTTCCTGGGGAAATAGGCCCCCTGCAGCTGCTTTGTTTCTGGGAAAAAGAGTTCGCTTATAATTCAGCATTTACTGATATATGCAGATGAAGGGGAAAGAGTTGGTAACTCTCAAGTTTTACCTAGCTATAAAAATGGATTGTCAGTAACGTTACACATCAAATCTAACAATAGAGGAAACCACCAACTTTGCTAGAGTTTTGTAATGACAGTTCAATTGGGTGAGAGAGAGAGAGAGAACATGCAGGCAGATAGCTTAATTATAATTACATTTTTGTAAGCACTTATTGGTTTGCTAGGTATGATGTATCTACACTGAACTAGCTTCACTTTTTTTCCTCTTGTGACATTCACTGGGCAAGAAAGAGAACTGGAAGCTTCATATGGAGATTCCAAAGTGCCCTTTCATAGGATATATTCCTAACAACATTAATGTTACATTCTATTATTTTTAATTGGTAGAAAGTTAAGCACGTTTTACTTTACCCCATTTAACAATCAATGGCACCAGGTTGGATTGCCCTTGTCATTATATCCTGCGGACCACTGGGTGGCTTTACCCAGGAAGAACATTATAGCCACAAGACACAACCAGGATCCTCATGGTGGCCAGAGAAGAACAGTTGACGGGATTTTGCTTTGCTCCTCCTTCCCAGCTAAACTACTTGGAACATATGAGCAATAGACAAGTTTATCAGCCGAATATATTCTGGCCCTACTCAGCCACAAAGACCATAAACTGCTATTCAAATAAAACCTTCACAGAGAAAGATCAACTACCAGAACTGTATATATTAATGCAACTATTGCTTATCATTTCTTATTGGCCCTGAATCCCATTCTTCTCCATTTTACTTATGCTCTTTTCTCTTGTATATATTACATATTTTGATTTTTAAATTGTAGTGTGAAGGCAGGACCTGGCTGGATTTTTTAACTGATGCAAATCACTTACAAGACAAGATATCCTGAACAGGATAAGAATGCAAGAAAACAAAATGCATTACAAATAGGACCTGTCAATGTTGCGCTGTATGTACTCGGCTGCTCATGTTCAGAGTTCCAGCCAGCCATGAAGAATTATTCAGGAAAAATAAGCCAGCATTCTTCAATGTGGTACCTTCCAAACATGGTTGAACCACAATTCCAGTCATGTCCTGGCCCTAATTACAAGATGCAAGGAGCTCAAGTATTCGAATTATATATGCAGAAAAGAAGGACCATTCAGCCAACTTAGCATTCTAGATTATTTTTCAAAACAGCAATATATGAGACAATATAAACCAAATGAGTGAAGGTTTTAGGAATCTAAACACCAACTGAGTAAAAAATCTCTAACACAGTGAGATTTAGAGGGTTTCCAGATAGAATGTTCTTAGCATTGCCAATATTGATGATGATTATGATAATAATGATGATGTAGCTCTTCCATCTTTTTCTCCTTAATGGATTTGATTGATTGATTGATTGATTGATTGGTCAAGGTGGAAAGATGGAGGAAGCAGTAGGAACTCTCCAGATCATATAATCTGCCTCCCCTCAACAAAATGAGGGAAAAGACTGCAAAATAAAAGCCTCTTCTGGATATATCTATGCAAACAAAGAACATGTGGTTCAGCTCATCTTTATTGCATTCAAACACAAGAAGAAAAGCCATATAGAGCTGCTGTTGAACCTCAACAGCATTTTTGACCAGCCAAAAATGTCAGTGTTTTAGTACTTTGATACTTTGAAGGCCAGTAAGAAAAAGTTTTAAGGGTTTGCACGATGTAAGAGAGTTCACATAAGAGGAAATCTGTCAGGAGCAAGATTGCCCTCTAGCTTTGATTCACAAAAAATTAGCACATTCATGTTGCTCAAAAAGAATGTCACTTCAGTTCTTATATTCTCAGGTTTGCCTATTGTTATTATGCAATGAATCTTGAAACCATGAGACATGTCAAAGTAAAATGTTATTGATGTTAAATGTTAAGAACATATGGACTGTAACTAACCTAGGACTATGTATCATTCCAAATGTCTGCAGAGAAATATTATAGGATTGCACTTTTGATCTGATAGTTTGGAGATTTATATTTAACTATTTTTGTACATTTATTTGCTATCTTAAATATCTTAATTTCTTTCTCCAAGTAAAAATCCAGGAGGGATTTTTCATGAAGGCAAGGATCGAAGGCAAAGATCAAATATAACACGCCAACACAAGGATTGAAAAAGGTAAGACATACAATAGCATACCATGGCATAGGGCCTGGTTACTTGAGGGACCACCTGTCTCCCATAGTATCTGCCTGGCCAGTTCAGTCTAGCAGGGTTGCTGTCTTCCGGGTTCCATCGATTAAACAATGCCATCTGTTGGGATCCTGGAAGCATGCTTTCTCTGTAGCAGTGCCTGCCCTCTGGAATGAGGTTTCCCCTGCGATTTGAACAGCAAAACACCCTGCTGATGTTTTGAAGAGACTTAAAGACCTGGCTCTTCGCCCAGGCCTTTGGCGAGGATGGCTGATGCCCCTTTCTTCTTTTTTATGCCGCTCCAGGTTTGTTTTCTTTGCCATCATTGTTCTGTCTTGTGTTGTTTTTTGTGTTTTTTATATTGATTTTTGTTATTAAATGTTTTTAACAATTATAAATCGCCCAGAGTCACTGGGAGTCAGGCGGCATATAAATGTAGATGATGATGATGATGATGATGATGATGATGATTATCATCATCATCATCATTATTATTAGCTGAGTTAGCCAAACTCAGTTAGTTAGGAGCATCCATAGAAGGTGGTCAACAATGTCAGAGTAGCAGGCAAAATTGGGGCAATTAGCCCTGATAATTTTATGCATGCAAAGCAGGTAAAAAACAGGTGGGGCTTCAGTCACCCAGTCACACCCACTATTTTGACACTGTTGACCTGCCCATGGACACTCTTCTTTAAACTCTCTTCACATCACCCCAAATTTAAAGGAAGCTGACTGGCATTTTAAAAAATAGTTTGTGATGTGGCATCTGAATAGCCTGGTCAAACAATAAGTTCATGCATTCAGCTAGTCTAGCAGATGCCTTATGGTTGAATCCAGTGATTTCCTTTCATGTTGTCTTCTCCAGCAGTATCTTTGGTCAGCTAGATGAGTAGGGAGGCAATTTTCACCAATTGTTTCCACCCTCTGCATTACTTTCTTGGGTATTCCTTCAGAGCTTCCTTCAACTCTTTGCAAGGGCTTCAGTGTAGAAGGGAAATCCAAACTTCCCATTTCACTAACTGATGCCTCCAGATCTTTGCACCGGCAGAGGGGTCTTTTTTGTAATTAGGATCCTGGCCTGCAATGCACATAAAGTCATACATGGACCTATTCTTTTCATTGTAAACATTATAGGAGTGCCATGTTATTCTATGGTAGTCAAAAATCAGAAAGACTCTGGTAGCACCTTTTAAGACTAAACAGTTTACAGCAAATAAAAAATAAATAAGAAAATCATACCATGTAGCAAAGAAATAAATCCTATGCAGATAAACACTTCACCTGGTGAAGAAAAAACACCAAAATTGATATCCAAGAAGGCTCCATGGAAAGATCCTATCAAAACAAAGCACCATGACAGAAATGTCTCTCAAACTCGACTATTTTCTGAGCAGGTTTATGAAAAGACCCTCCTTAAAGTATACAGGATGTAAGATGTTTAAAGCTTCAGATAAGAATATGCACTTAACTTATCCTGCAGCCAGTATAGATATTTCAGATTTATAATCTGTGCTATAAATGAAAGTTTCTGTTGTTTTAGCTTGAATGGGGGGGGGGGGGGGGGGATTCCCAAGAGCAAGAATCTGACCTGAGCAATGATTAGTGAAGCAGATTTTATAACTACTGTACAACAGAAAGGGGATGTATTTATAGCAAATGCATTAATGGGAAGGCAGAACTTAGCACTAATTGACAACATCCTATATGGAGAGTCAAGGAGCATAGAGAGTCCCCTGTTGTAGGGGAGATGGGTGGGAGAGAAATCCAATAAATAAAACAAATAAATAAATAAATATGCTCTGGGCATGTGTACCTGGGAAAAAAAGGACAAAAGGAAGTGACCTGAGATTAGTAATCTTAGACAAAAAAGAGGCTGAATGGTAGATAAAGAGGGCTAAATCCTTACCTCTCCATATTTAGGCCACCTCAATCACAGTTGCAACCCTACACTCCACTTGCCCCTTGTGGTCAGTAGGTCATGAGCTGCTGAAGAGTCAGCAGCACCTTTGATCCACGGCTCCAACCCTGTTTCGGAGCTACCTCAAGTACAGTGAGATTCCACAAAGTGGTCCGACAAGATCTTACCAAAAAATAACTAATTGTCTCAAACTTTTTCAATCTTCTAGAATGATTCATGAACAATTCTTAGGCTCACACTGGTCTCTTAACTGTGAACTTCAGCCATTTGGAGGATCACAACCACATCTATATGTAACAAAAAGAATCCATTGGTTGTTTCTAAAAATTTCTGGAGAAGTAAGGAAATACCAGAGTTTCATCTAGACTGAGAAATATTATTTTAAAAAAATCCTAGAAGAAGGCAGGGTTGCCAAGAAAACTACAGTATATGAACCTGTTATCCAAAGACAAGATTTTAATTAGCAATAACTTTATTTCTATGGTACCTTACTAATACATCAATATCTATGCTATTTGGAATATAGGTAATTTTAACTAATATCCCTCAAGAAATTTAACAAAGCATATAAATGTGCTACCTGGATTAATATGTGTATAAATACATTAAATACACTAAAGTGTTCCACACACTTGCAATTATAAAGGTATATTAACATATAATGTCAATTACTTATGTACATTATGAAATTTAAGACAGGAAAAACAAAAAGGGATAGGAAAAAGCGTCTAGGATACAGAATCTTGAAACTGCAGTAATAGATCTCTTTCCACTACAGTAGATCCCAGAGAATATACAAGCCATATACCCCCATGTTAGATATTTTCTGCTTCAGTCCAAGAGACGTCAATACAGCCAGGGAAATATCTAAATTCAGTCCAGTTCACTTCACTTTAAATTGCTGGGGTCACCAAGGCTCCAGTGATCCTAATCCGAAGGACAAACTTTCCATATGTCTTCCTTCCAGCAGGTGGCCCCTGTCCAATCTTAAAAGCTACTGGTGGGATAGCATCTGCAATGGTATTTAATTGCCTCTCAACAAACATGATTGCAACTCTGCTGATTATTACCATTCAGCACAGGTATATTCCTCCAATCAAGACCTGCAAATAGAAATAGAACAACTGTGACAAAAGAAAGCAAACATAGTACCAATAGTACGAGGTGCCTTGGGTGCAATCCCAAAACATCTGGAGCATCACTTGAAGACCATCAGCACTGACAAAATCACCATCAGTCAATTGCAAAAGGCAGCTTTACTTGGAACAGCTTACATCCTGCGACGATACCTTTAATGCCATCAAACAACATCTGCCTATCCCAGCTCCTTGGGAAGGACTCCATAGGTGGATAAAAACGCCAAATCCAGTCTAAACATCTGGCTGACTGTGCAACCAATAATAGTAATATATTAAACTTGTATGTTGCCCAACCAATAAGAATGGAATTTAATTTAATTTAACCTAATGAATTAATCCATGCCATAGGGTCTGGTTACTTGAGGCCGATAGTATCTGCCCTGCCTGGCAGGGTTGGTGCACTCCATGTTCGTTCAGTTAAGCAATGCTGCCACAGTGCTTGCCCTCTGGAATTAGGTTTCCCCCGAGATCCAGATAGCCCCCATCCTGCTGGTGTTTCAAAGGACCCTGAAGACCTGGCTCGTCATCCAGGCCTTTGGTGGGGATGACTGAAGCCTCCTTTTAATCTAGGTTGATTTCTTTTGTTTCCACCCAGTTGTTATTCTGCCATCTCTACCCTTTTGTTGTTGTTGTTTTTCCTGTCATATTTTTCATGTTTTAATTCATTTGTAAACCGCCCAGAGTATTGGGGTGGCATATAAATTTAATTAATAATTAATATTTAATAATTAATATTAATATTAATTAATTATATTAATTAATTAATAATAATTAATAATTAAAACGACCCATATTACTACTAACTGAAGTTAGATCAGTCTTTCTTCTACAACAGTACAGAAACAGCCTGTTCCTTGAAAGACATTCTTTCCTCTGCATGCTAAAACATTACAGTATGAAATGTTGACTCAGTTACAGTGGCATTGAGTACATCATTTGGGAGACCTGAAAGACCAGGTTAGGGACAGATTGTCATGGAGAAAACCTATCTATGTGGTCGCTAAGAGTCAACAATGACTTGATGGCACATAATCAATCAATCAAATAGAGAATGGCATTGTCTCAAAAAATGTTTAAATTTATGTTGAATCCTTAAGAATGGCCTTTCTAAATCAGACCAAGAGAGTACTACAGTCCTCTCAACTGACTTGCCAAATCCCTCCTGGAAGCTCCTAATAAGAGTAAAAAAAATTCCTTAATAGTCAGTCTCAAAAATCAAAGGTACATTGGGTTTATCATAACAATGTCCTTTTACATATAAAATAGATATATATTCTATTTATTTATTTGTTAATTATTTAGATATTCTACCTTTTTGCCCTATCAAGCACTCAGTGAGATTCAAAAACAAGATACAAAGAATTAAAAATACAGATTACAACTAATAAATACTAACATCCCAACAATTAACAGCCTTGTGAAAGAGGCTTTAAAAAACCACAAATCATGATGGGCAGTCCCATTCATCCATTTAAAATTGTCTACTGGAGCTTACACTGCTGAATGACACCGGTATTCTTTATTCCACTCAAAAACAAAGTTAAAAGCACAAGCCCCATACATAAGACTGGTGCACAAAAGAATGTTAGTTACCACAGAATCACAGTCTTTTGTGTTTTATTTTTTTAATAAATGTTATCACAGTACAGTAGTGAAGTATAGCAAAAAATATAAAATATATCTGTGATATTAAAATTTAAAAACTATGTACATTATAGTAATTAAAATAAAATAAATATAAAGGGGGAGACTAAGGAAAAAGGGTCCATATAATATAACATTATAAAATTAGGAATGCAGATTTCTTTCCTTCTACATAAAAAAACACCACGAATCATGAGATAGTGGTAGGATAAAAATGAAATGGAAAGGAAGGAAGGAAGGAAGGAAGGAAGGAAGGAAGGAAGGAAGGAAGGAAGGAAGGAAGGAAGGAAATCTTTGGCAAGCCACAGTTCTACATAAAATGTCAAAATTTCATATTTTGGGAGAATAATTCAGTATTACATTTACATCTTTAACTATTATACTTTTCCCCAGGACTATATTAATATATGTTATAACTTGAAACCAGAAATGACCCTCGCATGCTAAACATGAAATAAATTATGTGAGTCAGAGAGCCCTCAAATTTCTAACAATGGCAACATCAGAAATCTCATACCAGCCTTTTTAAAACATGTGTTGAGGAGTCCAATAAACATGCAACCAATTTTTCTAATTAATTAACTTCATTCTTAGGTCATGAAAAGTATATCTTATATTTCTGTAAACTTGGACCCATAGATTTTTAAAAAACAGGATACTTCAGTTTCTTCTTCTACATTTCATGTATACTGAATTGTTGGTTTTATTTCCAATACAGTATCTCTTAAAGATCCAAGTCTTCCAGGTATCTCTGAACTACCAATAGAAGAGAATATATGTAGCTCAGGGTTAAACTGTGCAGTTCTTGGTGCTCTCTGAGCTTGGTTGTTTACTTGCAGACATTTCATTACCCAATTAGGTAACATCATCAGTGCAAGTAAGTGTGGGGTTTGCTCCCTGTTTATATACAGTAGCTTGCTCTGCCAGTGTTGGTGGGGGTGTGGTTTTCTCCTTGATAGTTCCTTGATTAGGGTATTGTTTTCTGCCTGATTATTTCTTTGGCGTTAATCCCTGCTTATTTGGATGTTGGCTGCTGGAGAGGATGTATTCTGGTCTTTTTGTTTCCTTCTTAGTTTTTTTATTGTCTCTTTTGAATGGTGTGTAAATGTGGTTTATCTCTATGTGTCTATTGATGGCTAATGTGCCTGAGTGCCAAGCTTCCAGGAATTCCCTAGCATTTTTGGATTTAGCTTGATCTAGGATGCTCACAGTTTCCCAGTTGAAACTATGGTTGAGTCTGCCCATGTGTAGTGAGATTAAGGAGTTTTCATTGTGTCTTCTGACTGCTAGTTGGTGTTCATGGATGCGCTCTGCTAGTCTTCTGCCTGTCTGCCCTACATAGTGGCTGTTACAGTCCTTACACTGTATGTTGTAGATGGCTCCTGTTTTTCCTCTTCTTGGACTACTGGGTTTTTTGGTTTACTTAAGATGTTGTGGAGCGCTTTAGTTGGTTTGTGTGCTATGGTGATGCTGTGTGGTTGTAATAATCTGTTGGTTGTTTCTGAGATGTTTCTGATATATGGCAGTGTTATCCTCTTCATAGCTTATGTTGGTTGTGCTGTAGTCAGTTGAGTGGTCAGGCACTTTTTGGTAAAGTTGCATGGGTATCCATTTTGTTGGAAGGTGTTGTATAGGCAGTTCCTTTTTCTGGTGTTCTGAGTTACTGCAGTGCATTTGTGCTCGTCTGAACAATGTTCTTACATAGTTCTTTTTGTGGGAGGTTGGGTTATTACTTCGGTAGTGGAGCACTTGGTTAGTGTGTGTTGTTTTTTTGATAGACCTGTGTTTCTAATTTGCCATAATTTCCTCTGCTGATGTGGATATGCAGGAAGGATAGTGTGTTGTTGTTTTCTTCTTCCCTTGTGAATCTTATTCCTTTGAAGATGTTGATTCTTTCATGTGTCCTTTCTAATTGTTCCTTTTTTATTATGATGGAGGTTGTATGCGTGGGAGTGCTATAGTTTCTAGACACTGCATTACAGTCTCTGCTATGAATCCTGAGAGTGGTGATCCCATGGGTGTTCCTCTGATTTGTTGGTATATTTGTCCATCAAACTGAAAGTAGGTAGTGAGGCAGAGGTCGATGAGGTTCACGATTTGGGGTATTTCAGTCTTAGTGTATTTGGTTAGGTTGAGGGTGTTGTGTAGTACTGCTGCCATGGATCTTTAGCTAGTTCTGGGTCTATGGATGTAAAGAGTGCTGTGACATAAAATGAAACCATAATTTCATCTTCATCTATTTTTAGGTCTTGATTTTCTAGAGGCACTGCAGTGGGGAGTTGATAAAATATTCACTCCCCTCTGTGAGATGTCCAAGCTTTTTTGTAAGTTCTTTCACTATGTTGAATGTTGAGGTCCCTAGTAACAATACAATTGGATGAAGAGGTATGTCAGGCTTGTGTATTTTGGGGCGTCCATAGAAGCTTGAGAGGATGGGTCCACTGCTTTTCATCCGCCACTGTTCTTTTGTGATTTGACTTTTCTTGGGTAGTTAATTAAGGGTTCTCTTGATCAAGTTGTCTAGTTTCTGTACTGGGTTGGTGTTTACTGGTATGTAGGTTTCATTGTCCTCCAGTAATTCTTCAGCTTTTTGTATGTATTGTGATTTGTCCATGACAACCGTGGTTTGCCCTTTATCTGCTGGGAGGAGGATGATGGTTTGGTCCTTCTTTAGGTTTTGGAGGGCTGCTCTCTCCCCTGCTTTGAGTTGGTTCTGATTCTGTGTTCTTCTGCTCTGTGGTATGTTGTCTGCCTTATGTTTTCTTGGGTCTCTGTGGCAAGTTCTGTGGTTTTAAATGCTGCTTTAAATTCTTCTTTGAGTGAAACTAGAAATGAGACAAAACAGATGCTACAAGTCATAATCAGAACCCAGCCTCTCAAAATGCTTAAAACCAGAATTGTAATCAACTACATTGTCACATACCAATCACACTAGGAGAGTAGACAATAACTTCAGTAAAAATAGAATGCTGCCTTATGCCCACTCAACTGATCAATCCTTCTAACTCAGTAATATCTATGCCGATCAGCACTGGCTCAACAGTTTCAGATAAAAGATTTTTTGTACACAGTCAGGTATCCTATCAATAAGGATTTTCTGAGAATTTTCTGGGATTAGCTCCCTTTGGGAAAAAAAAGAGGGTAGCTTTAGTAGATAAGCCCTTTTTCAGACATATAAAATGCCATTCTTAATCATACATAATGGGGCCCTGGATCTTTTCCTCCAAGTTGCATTTACTTTTGTACAATCAGTCCAAGGATAAACTCAATCACATGAATGGGTTCTCTTTACTGAAATTCCATACATTGGGCATGATTCCTTTATACCATTCCCCAGTCTTGTGACTCTTATATGTACTGGACTTCAATCCTTATAATTTTCAAAGAGTCTGAGAGAGTTGAAGTCTAACACATCAGGAGGGCTTTAGTTTGGGGAAGGCTGCCTTGCTTCTTCTTCTTTTCATTATTGTAACTGAGCAAGCTTATTGCCTTTTTTGGCAATATTGATTTTAATTATTTAATTCTTTACAAACTATCTATGGGCCCCAAAAGGAACATAGGGTTTCCACTAAGTTCCAGTGATAGCAGAAAATAAGTAGAATGGATCTCTGCTGAAACCCAATTTTAGCTATCAAATATTTATCACTTTTGACACATTTATTTCAAAATTATTGACTCACAAGGAGGAACTCTAGCATTTAAAGCATATTACTGTCATTGAAAGGAATCTTCCTGTGATGAGTGATTGTGACTAGACCGAGGTTCCCAAGAGCATTCTTTTCTGGGGCACATGAGGGCAGAAAGGTCTATTTTTCTATGAAAATACACTGCAAGTATTTTAAGAGCAATTTTTATCTATGTAGACATTTATACTCTTTATTCAGCTTTACCGAAAATATAAATATATCCCTAAGAATACAAAGTGTGCTTTATGTTTTGTGCAATATCTGTCATTCTGCATTAAATAATACAATTTTAATTATGTAGATTAACTATAGATTTAAAAATCATATTTATGTTGAAGTGAAATATGTTCTGAAATTTCTGTCTATGTTATGATTTTCTGGAACATCTGTTCTAGATTTTGTTATGGGCTTAGAGTAGGTCAAAATGAGCCCACAGTAACTGTTACCATTTACCAGTCTGCAGAGAAACGCCATAAAATGTATAGTCTAACACATATTGAAGACATTAATTCAGGGAAAAGTGCCCACAGAATCCCTAAGAAACAAAGATTTCTGTGAGTAAAGGTTTTGGTTTGCTGTCCTGAGACAAAGTCTCTTAAAATCTGACAAAACTGGCTTTCAGCTGCTGCTTTTAAATGCCAGGTCAGTCTGTAATAAGGCCTCCCTCATCTGTGATTTAAACGTTGATGAGAGGGCTGACCTGGCATGTATTACCGAGACCTGGCTGGTCCTGGAAGGGGGGGAGGGGGGGTGGCCCTTTCGGAGATATGCACAGCTGGATTTTGGTTGTGACATCATCCAAGACCCCAGGGCAGGGGTGGAGGTGTGGTGATTATCATTCGGGAGTCACTTATGACTTTCAGGGGCACTACACCATATGTCACTGGATATGAGACACTGTTCATTAAGTTGGGCTCTAGGGATCAGTTAGGATTGTTGCTGTTGTACCAGCCTCCCTGCTGCATAGCAACCTTCCTGCCTGAGCTCCTTGACTTCATCTCTGAGTTGGCAGTGGAGTTCCCCAGACTTATGGTCCTGGGGGACTTCAATTTGCCTTCTCTGGGAGTGGGGTCTGCAGTGGCTCAGGAGTTCATGGGCCTATCCCAGCTCATCCAGAGCCTGACATGGGACAGTGGTCACACACCGGATCTGGTGTTCCTGTTGGAGCAGTAGCTATATGATCTGAAATTGGTGGAACTTCTGATGTCCCCCTTGTCATGGTCAGATCATACCCTGATTACCATGGGATTCTCTGGTGCCATCATCCACTGCAGGGAGGCTGGAAACATTAGATTGGTCTGCCCCTGGTGACTGATGGATCCTGATGGGTTTCAGAGGGAGCTGGGAGTTGTTCCTGCTGGTCTGCTGCATGGTCCACCTAAAGCCTTGGTTGCCACTTGGAATAAGAGGGCAGCTAAGGCTTTGGACTGGATCGTGCCTATGCGACCTCTCCCCTCTTGGGGATCCTGTCACTCCCTGTGGTTCATGAAGGAGTTAAGGGAGATGAAATGAGAGAAGAGACATCTAGAATGTCACTGGTGTTCTACAGGGGACGAACTTGACCTGACATGGGTTAGAGCTGTTATTAAGGCCTACTTTGTGGTGGTAAGGGTGCGAAGTGTCAGTACTTCTCTGCCTTTATTGCATCTGTGGATAGCCATCCTGCAGCCCTGTTTCAGGTGACACGTGCCCTCCTGGGTAGAGGAGGCTCGGAGAACTCCCTGCAGGGGCATGCAGAATTTGTTCAGCATCTGTCAAAGTTATTCAAATTCACTCAGTTGGATGCTGGTCTTGTTGCAGGTCCGGAGGAGATGCCTGGAGAGGAGTCTTGCCTGGTTATCTGGGAACAGTTTGAACCTGTTGGGCCTGATGAAGTGGACAGGGTCCTTAGGACTGTGAGCTCAGCCACCTGCTCTTTAGATCCATTCTCCTCCTGGCTTGTTAAGGCAGCCCAGAGGATGTCCTGTGAGTGGGTTCTAGTGGTGGTAAATTCTTCTTTGAGTAAGGGGGTTCTTCCATTAACTCTTAAGGAGGCCTTGGTTTGTCCCCTCCTCAAGAAGCCATTGTTGGACCCCACTATACCGGACAATTTTCATCCAGTATCTAACTTCCCCTTTTTGGGGAAGGTGGTTGAAAAGGTAGTTATGCAACAGCTTTAGAGGACCCTAGATGGTGGATTATCTGGATCCTTTTCAGTCTGGGTATGGGACAAAAACAGCATTCGTCATGTTTTTGGATGATCTCTGGTGTGGGCAGAATAGGGATTTTTCATCCATCCTCGCCCTACTTGACCTCTCGGCGGCTTTCAGTACCACCGACCATGGTATTGATTGGGGGTGGGCAGCACAGTGCTGTGCTGGTTTGCCTCCTTTCTCCAGGGTTGATTCCAGTTGGTGGTGATTGGTGGGGAGAGATCCTACCCTTGACCCAGACTGTGTGGGGTGCCACAGGGGTTGGTGCTGTCTCTGCTCCTGCTGGGTGAGCCCATCTGTTGCCATGGGGTGAGGTATCATCAGTATGCTGATCTGTGCCCCTGACAAATTAAGCAATGCTGTGGACATCTTATCCCAGTGCCTGGAGGCTGCGAGGGTCTGAAAGAGAAACAAGAGGCTTCAACTGAACCCTGGCAAGACTGAGTGGCTTTGGATTTTGGGGCCCACCAGTTCTAGGACCATACCAACTCGTGCTGGATGGGGTTGCACTGCCCCAAACAGACTGTGCGCAATCTGGGGGTTCTCCTACACTCACAACTCCTGCATGAGAAGCAGGTGGTAGTCATGATTACTGTAATGTGCTCTACATGGGGCTGCCCTTGAGGCGTACCCAGAAGCTTCAGCTGGTGCAGAATGCAGTGGCGCAGGTAGTTATGTGTGTTTCTAGAAAGACACACATTACACCTCTGCTCTGAGAGCTACATTAGTTACCAGTCTGTTTCTGGGTCCAATTCAAGGTGCTGGTTTTGGCCTTTAAAGCCCTACATGGCATGGGACTGGGTCATTTGAGAGACCACCTCTACCTGATTACATCTGCCCATCCTACCAGATCCATCAGATATAGCATGCTGCGGATCGCATCAGCTACGGAGCTACACTTGGTGGGTCCTAAGTGATGGGCCTTTTCTGCTGTGGCCTCTGCTTTATAGAACATTTTTCCCCCCGAAGTGAGATAATTTTCCAGAAGTCCCTCAAACCTAGTTGTGCCATCAGGCCTGGGGACCCCAGGGGACTGGTGAGATGGCTCCAGTATAATTAATATCTGCTCTTCACCTAATATTTTTAATTTTTCTTTTTAGCTGATGCCTTTTATAATTTTAAAGTTTTTTAAATAATAATAATATTAATAATTGTTTGTATATATTTATTGTTTTTAGCTTGGTTGTATGCCACCAAGAGTCACTTGTTTGTGAGATGGGCGGCCATATAAATATGACAAATAAATACATAAAATAAATAAAACAACAATTGATAGCCATGACTGTGGTTCAATGGCCCAAGAAGGGATAGGATCCAGTAGTCAAGAGGCAGGGAAAGGGAAGCCTGTAAATAGAATGAATAAAGAAGGTATATGCTAGAATTAAAACTGAATGAGTAGAGAGTTTGCTTTGTTCTGCAAGAAATCCTATATTCTTAAGATCTATGCTTCTAGAATCTAATGGGGAACAAGAAACTGTTAAATGTCAGTCTTATGCTCAGTGCCTGCATATGCATGAAAATAGAAGTCAACTGAAGATCACTGGTGTTCCTATGATATAGATTATCACAGAGACACCAGTGATCTTCAGTTAACTTCTATTTTCCCAACTTTATTTGGATATAATTAAGTTTTCTTAATCCTTTACACTATATTAACTTTACTGTTTTACAAATGCTAGCATGTTTTACTAATCTAAATTATATAATAAAACAGCGCAAGTGATCTGGATTCAAATCTGGTGAGACTCACTTGCAGTTGTTGAGCCATGCTTGATTGCTTGCTGTATTTATTTCTTTACATTAGATTTATATGGTCACCCAGTTTGCAGGAGCAACTCTAGATGATTTACTATCTGAAGAAACATGACAAGGAATTAAAAATAAAATGCAGTGCAAATAATAAACCATCAGAACATAAAAACAACAGGATAATGAAATAACAGAAATAACAAGAACAACAGAAGAAACCAAGGTCAGTCAACAGGTTTCTCTTTCAGGGATCTTTATAGGGCTTTATAGGAGATACCCAATACTTTGAATTGCATCCAGAAGTTTATAGGGAACTAATGCAACTCACAAAGCAGAGATGTTATACTGGTCCACCAAGTCCAAGAGGATTCCCAAACTGTGCACCAGTTCTATCTGGGGAAGTATCCAGGGCCAAAGGTGGAGAATCCCCAAACTCAGGGGATCCCAAAACCCACAGCCCATCAGGATCCTCACAGCCTCCAGACACTGGAAAAGGACCCTGACACCATCACTGGGCAGCCCAGATGTATAAGCAGGTATCATTGGGGTATAGATGATACCTAATTTGGTATCAATGTATGACCTTGCCCAGAGGTTTCATGTAGATATTAAGTAACAGAGGAAAGAGAGTAGTGCCCTGGATAATCTGAAGCATATAAAGATCTGCTAGATTCTTCTGTATGAAAAGTATTGCAATCTGATATGTGCTAACTTGGAAGTAAGTCCCACTGAATTCAGTAGGATTTACTTCAGAGTTAACTGTGCTACTGTTCATGGTTGATATCTATCTGAGCTTCTTACTACAGTATTTATTAAGCCATAATTTTCGTCCTTTTTTATGTGAACAACACTGCACTAACTGCTCACTCTGGTAATCTTTTGAAAATGGTGATCATTCCTAAACTGGTTCTGATTTCAGTTGATTTCTTGCCTCTTCTTATAGCCCACCTGTTTTTAAATGCTCCTTTTAACTGCTGCTCTGTTGGAGCTGTCAACTTTCATTTTCTTTTGAAGCATGATTTCTTACCTTCCCTTTCACAGATACTTGGTTACCTTTGAATAATAATTATGAAATTCGACTTTATTTCCCCTTCTTAATTTTGATCTTGTTGCTCTGTTTATTGATTTTCTGGCTTTTATAATTTTTCTTCCAGGTATTTACTTCTGAATTGTATTTTTCCTTCTTTCTCCCTTTAGTTCCTAATCTTAAGAGTATCTTGAATCTGCTGTTTCTTCTTTTCCTCTTATTTCTATCACCAATTTTAATTTGATTAAAATCCCTTTATAGCAGATGACACATTCTGTATGTTATTCTAAGTTCCAACTGTTATTTATTGTACTTTCAATGTTTTCTTTTGTATTTTCATAATATTTTATTATTTTTAACATGTGCCACATTTCATTTTTATAATTTAGGGTGTCCCTCTTCATAATCTGTCAGGTTATTCTGGGATTCTTTTTCTACAGGGATTCAACCCTACCATCACCAATACAGTTGCTAAGTTTCTGTCTACAGCGATTTTCATAAGAAGGCATAAGTTGTCCCAACCTTAGAGTGATAACATTATAAAGTCTATCTTTTCTCTTTTATTTTATTGTATTTTTATTTCATTTGATTTCTATCTAGATTTCTTCATTGTTTTACTGAATTTTATTCAATTTTTTCCTTTCTCTAGTTTTTAGATTTTAGATGACTTGTAACACAGTCTTTGTTGTAGTTGGTCATTGCTTCTCAGGTTTTTTTTACTTGCTAGTAATTAAATATATTATTGACCATAATTAAATACATTTTATTGGGATTCAAATTACATCTTTCTCTTCTACTCCTTTCACTCAATGTGCTGTTTATTCTACAGCTGTTATTTCTTCTTTGGCCCATCCTTTTCTCAATCTCTCTCTCTGGTGTGAGATCAGATTCCTACATTGTACAGTATTGTGGTTTTAAACTGTCATGACTATAGGATAGACATTTTTTTGTACAAATAAATAAATAAATGTATTCCCCACCATTACCAACTCTGAGGGGTAAGATGGGGCAGAAATAACCCCCTGCCAGTAGGCAGTAGCATTTTTGGTAGGGTAAGGGAGCAGCGTATCCCAATGTCTCCTTTTCCTCCAATGGACAGGTCTCAAACCACAAGGATGTTTCCTGCTGTTGAGAGACTTCAAATAGGGTTGTCTCTCAGTAAGTTGGCAACCTTGGATCCATTCCATCTAAACAAAGCAAGGCTGAGCATCTCAAGGACACCCTCTAAGAGCTAGTGCCCTTAATCCCTCTTCCATTAAAACTAATGAGAAGATTAAAACTATACAAATATGGGGACGCGGTGGCGCAGCGGCTTAATGACGCTGAAAGTTGCCGGCCAGAAATGGCTGACGCTTCGGCGGTTCGAGTCCAGCCTTCGCGTTAACAGGGTGAGCTCCTGTTTCCTCCCCAGCTCCTGTCAACCCAACAGGTCGAAAACTCACGTGAATAGATAAATGGGTACTCTCACTCCGGTGGGAGGAAAAGTGTTGGCAGCGCCTTGCACAGAGAGACGGGACCAGTTGCCGGTAAGCGCGAAACCGCGCTCGCCCAATAAGGGCGCGAAGCAACGGAAACCCCGCCTCCTGCGCTCCCCAGCTGGGCTCTGCTCTAGGAAGGAGGCTCTGGCAAACCACTTCCGAAAAACAATTGCCTTGAAAACTGCAAGGACTCGTCCAGGCAGTCACTGCAGGGTCAGTAATGACTGAGCGCAGACAAAAAAAAAAAAAAAAACTATACAAAGAGGAAAATACTCCCATAGCCACATCCATATATGCAGGTACAATAATAGCTTCTCTGCTCCCAACATATACATAATAGTATGCATGTCACATTATGGCATTGTAGGAGGACAGCTGTGTTAGTCTATGGTGGCAAAAAGTCAGGAGTCAGGGACCACCTTTTTCAACTAACAAATTTTATGAAAAAGCATAAATCTTTCTCAGCTGCATCTCACTTCATCCAATGCATAGAGTGGCTAGGCTGATGTGGGATTTCAGTTGGGGTGAGGCAAGAGGGGAAGGGAAGACAGGTTGGCGATGCAGATGCAGTTTACATGTGAGGCAGATTACAAGTATCTTATCAATTAACAATTGTAATGTATTAAAAACCAATTGTATTTGTTGAATCCTTCTGAGATTGCCTGAAACCTTTTGACTAAGTCCAACAATTTCTGTTGATGGTGCTGTTAAAGTCCTGCTTTTCTGAAACACTCACTGAGGTTATATGGCTGTTTGATATTGTAGTTAAATTTACTAACTAGCAACATGATCATCAGTATATAAATTTGAATCTACAGCTTTGCTTTCATAGAAAATATACTTTTATTTACTAACAGGATTATAAAGTAAAGTGAGATAAATATCACCTTATTAAAAGAGTATTTTATGCATTGCATTTTACCGCACATATAAAACTGACTTGCTTGATTTAGCATTTGATAATAAATTCTGAGAAGCTGTAAGTTGAATAATAGCTACACTCCACTAAACCTACAAATGGATAAATGAGCAAATGGCTATATATATCTTTCTTTCTGCTGCTAAATTACTGCTTATTTGAATATCATAGTAAAAGGATGGGAATCAGATTACAGTATATTGAATGAACTCAAATAAGGAATAGCTGATCTTTTGAATAATCTTTGGGGATATATTTGATCAAAACCCAGTATACTGCTGATTACACTGCTTCTTGTGAAACGATTACAATTTTTTCTCTTGGCACTGTTCTGTTTTTAAAAATTGCTATATGCTACCCTCAATTAAGAGAACCACCCTTATCAAGGTGGGACCATTCTTTACTGCTGTGATTCCCATTCAGACCTGTCAGCTAGGCTGAATTCAGTACTGTAATGTGGAGATGTGTGCATGCAGACAGTAGGGAACTGCTAGCAAAATGATACTCAAGAAGGGGAGGAGGAATGTATCTGCTAGAAAGCCAAGAAGCAGCACATGGAACTGCAACCAACACAGATGTTGCTCTTACTGCTTCAGGCTTGTGAATAAGACATTATCCTTGTTACTAAGGTATAATACTTTGCCTTGCACAGAGGTAAGTAGCTCTTCCCTCCCTCTGCACTTTTGAATGAGGAGGGCTGTAACTGGGGTCTGGGCAGCTCTTGAAAGTTGACTGTTTTCTATCTCAGAAGTGCTGGCATAGCAGGGAGAGTGACAGCAGCAACAGGGACAAGGGCTGGCAGAGTTTTGTGTCTCAAGCACCAACCTCTTCTGTCCAGCACTATAATGGAGATTCAAGCCCGATGATAAGCAAAAGCAAGACTCGGTGTCTCACTAGCCTCCTCCAAGCATAAAGGAAGTAAGGAGGGGTCATGGATGGATGGGAGGGAATGTTCAAGCCATGCTTTTGGACAACTCTGGACTGAGATTTAAAACAGCAAAAAGATTGGCTAAGAATTATTGCAAGACACCAGGAAGGAATTAGTTTACATTGGATAGTTTGATTTGAAAACATGGCATTATTTACCCAAAACCTCACTATAGCCTTGGGCTTCATCTCCTGTCTCACAACATGCAGGGTAGAAGCTCCCTTTGAAAATTTACCAGTGTTTTCCCTTAATAGTCCATAATGAAAGAACACCTTCAAATGGATCCTGCAGTTCCAAACTGGGAGGAGAAATACACACTGATAATGGTAGCTGAACCAATCAGTTTATGATGTCAGTGTAAGACAGCAGTTGAATCCTGGTGCATCGACCATGGATGTGTGAGGAGAGTAAGCGTGACAGTGGCAATAGACATAAATTACCAGTTAATCAGATTTACTAATACAGATAATTTATTTATTTCTCCAGCTAATAGGATAGGAGGATGTGAAGGCAAAATGAAAATAATAGATTTATTTACAGTATTTATAACATATCTATGCCACTCTACTCCCAACGGTTCAGATGTGAATTTGAAATACGTTCAAAAAATGTGAATTTGCTGTAATTAAGAGTTGCGTAAAGCATGCATAATAAAATTGGGAAGTCAACTCATGCTCCAACAAGTCGTCTCCTAGACCTTACTGCCACCACCAATTTGCATAGCTATTGTTTAACACAGATTTAAAACAAAAAAACAAAAAACAAAATTTACGGTCTTAAATATCTCTGTTCCTACGCCAACAGAATTCTTGAAATAATTCAAGAGGTCTAAAGACGCATTCTACGCAGGAAGGGACCGATAACAGAGAGGCATTAAACCTCCCGCCCACCTCACTTTTAGGGTTTCGGATGCTAGCCCAAACGTAGCTACAAGCCTTTTCCCTCAGCCCCACCTCTTGGCCCAGCAAGGGGCCACTCCACCTGTAGCGAGCTTGTCGCGCCCGCCCACCCCGTTTACCGTGCCTTGCCCCTTGGTAACGGAGGCGCGGCAGCTGCGTGAGAAGGCGAGCTGCGTGCGGGAAACGTGCTCCCCAGAACTTGAGGCGCGCCGTGTATGTACGTGTGAAGCGAAAGATGGAGCCTGATTCTTCGGTTAGTACGAAGCCTCGCCGAGTTCAAGGGACACCCCGACATCATCGAACAGAGTTCGCGCCGCCTAGGGCGGGGATTGGCCGATGGGGGGGTTCCTGAGGGAAAGGCGCCCCTAGGCCTGAGAGGGGCCCTTGGAATGGACAGGGCGGGGAGCAGCTGTCTTCGTTGGGGTGGGAAGTTTATGGCGCGGGGAGAGGGGATGGGGAGAGGGCGAGAAATCGCTTCAGACCCAGCGCCACGAATGACTTTGACGTCGCTTTCCCGCCAAAATAGGCAAGAGCTCAGGAAGGCTGCCGCTGCTCCTCCTCCCTGGCGCTCCCAAGCGAGACGCCGCGCCCCTCCTCCCCGTTTCGTCTCCCCTCCCCGCCATTCTTGCTCGAGGTGCTTCTCCTCCCCCCCCGCGAAGTGGGAGGGGTCTCCAGCTCCGGCAAAAGTAACGGCGCTCCTGGGCGCGCGCCCCCTAACGGCAGCGAAGGGCGGTTGGGGAGGGGGGAGCCGCGGTTCCGTCGGGCGGCGGAGCGGCGAGGCTCCTGCCATTCCTTGACCTTCTCCGTGCCCTGTGGTTGGAGCCGCTTGTCTTTCGCTTTGCTTTTGCAACCATCCTTTTATTCTTCTGTCGAAGATGATCATGAGGGCAATACTCTCGATATCATTAGAAGTGCCGGCCGTGTTAACTCTTTATTAGGGGGCTGACCAATTTTTCCTAATGAGGTAGGTGAAGGCAAATTCTCCTTTGATTTGAGCTTGACTCTGGTGATTTTATGTGCATATCCACGTGCCTGCCCCCAAGTTGACATACTGTATAATGGTTTGAATTTTCGTTTGTAATTTGAATATAAACATAGACGAACCAAGAATGGCTTGATTTAAAAGTCTTCAGGAAGACACTAAATATTTCTCAGACACAGTAATAGGGGAAACCAAAAATATTTTGCAGATATAAAATTACAAACACCTTATCATTTATATTATTGTAGGATAATTCTGTATTGTATTGTTAATGTGCAATTAAAAAATAGAAGAACTTTCTGAAGTCAAATAGTTGTACCTTACTATTGTAGATGCAGAAAATTTATTATTTCTTAAGCTTTACAGGAAGAAATAAAAAAATTACAAAATACAAAAAAGGAAACAAATACATGAAAAACTACCCCGCCAAAAAACGGGAAATATGAGCAATAATTTTTATATCTTGTCTCTTTCTCTCCTTTTCCACTATTTGTTTTTACAGCTAATTTTTAAAACATTTTGATACTCAAAAATAATTTATTTTGTTAGGAAATTGGTTAAAAGATATAAGCATGCACTTTTATAAAGGAAGCAAGATCAAATCAAAGAAGCACACTTTAGTCATAATGTAAACATTTGTTTAATGTCTGCCATTGAACTGAATAATCCTTAAAAGTGCTTAACTTTTACAGGATGTTATATATTGTATTTTTAATACTTCCAGTTGCAAGACGTTTCCTGGGCAGATTCATAAGATTGAACAAAATTAAAACAAGGAACCCAATAAATACCAACCATAGTAAATTTTATTTTATTTTAACTTTGTTCGCTGCCCAGAGTCACTTGTTGAGATGGACGGCCATATAAATTGGATAAATAAATACCTCAAGGAATAAAAATAAAATGTAAAATGTATAAAACATTCCAATTGTATAGTACAGGTATTTAAAATTCACAAGTCTGAACTATAAAATATAGGAGTTAAAATGACTGACAGATGGATTTTTTGTGTATCACTGCATGGTCTTCATTGTATGTGGATGAGAGTGGGCATTTTAAAAGGATTACACCTTAAAAAACTTTTTTCTGATGGTACCCAACAAGCTTCATTCAGCAAGAATCCTGGAGAAAAGCCTCTGAAGATGATCTTAGGCTCTGGGCAGCTGCATGGAGTTGGAAGCTTTTGCAGTCTGGTGCTTTTCATGTATATTGAAATTTGGCTTTTGGCCATGGTGGCTAATACTTGTAAGAGTCCAGAATTTATGAAAGGCATCGTGTTCAGGGAGATTGCTTTTTAGATATTCTGGTCTAAATTTAGCTGTCAAAGCACTATCATATAGACTACTGGAAGTTTCCAATACATTTTCAAATGTTGTCCCATATATCACATATTATAGTTACCTACTGGGAGCAATTAATTATGCCAGGTTCTCTCTTTCCAGATAGAGTTGCTTCTGGCTTATTTGATTGTTCAGGAGATGCAGCCACCTCCAAACCAAATATCTGAGCTGGAGAAACTGACCACTTAATGACTATGCTGCTGTCTTGTCAGGACTGAGTAGTTACTGGTCCTTATCCAGTTAATTACTCTGCTCAAGCTCTGATGCAGGAAGTCCTATATGTCATGTCATGTCATGGATTTTGTTGGATATTGATTAAATCTTCATTCATTTTCCTGTATACCATTACCCCACGGTTCCTATAGATGTTAATTAGCTCAGGGGATAAAATGGAACCATAAGAATTCTGATAGGTAACTGCCACACAGTAACCACCCTTTCTACAATCTGCTGTCCAAGTAGGAACAGAAGCACCGTACAATAATGTATATAGGTAAAACAGCTGAACTAGAAAGATATCATAGTTAATAGTGTTGAAAATTTTTAGGACGTCCAAGAGAATCAGTAGAACTGCATTTTCCCAACCATATGGTGCCCAAGGTAGGGGACCTCCACAGTGGGTAAAATATGGTGGCTTCAACTGAGCAGTTGAGGCCCTGCCCCTATTTAATCTGCATTATTTCCCAGTGTACTTCTTAAAAAGGGTGAGGCTTTAACTGCATGGGCGATCTTGGTCCAAGACACTTTCTATCCCAAGTCTTATTCAAACTGAATTGAAAGAGATCTATTTCAGCATACAATACCTGAAATTGGTCAGCAGTCACTTACTCAAGGACCTTAACTCTCCTTTCATTCATATTACATTTTGGTAGGAGCAGCCTAGTTGCTACCCCTTTCAAAAGAAGCTAGTACTGTTCCATTTCTAAAGGAAGAATAGTACCTTTAAGGATACAAACAGTTATTCCCTCTGTATTAAATGCAACAAACTAAGTCAAAGTTCAGCATGCAAGTAATTAGATTCCTGATTGCTTTAGATCTTAATATCCAAAACTTTGAAATAATTGGACTGAATAGTCTAATACCTCCAATAATGGAACTGCAGTGTTTATGAAGTCATGCTGAATACTGGTGATTTTATCTTCAAATGTTTATCATAGCAATCCACCTAGGGTAGGACCAGTTCCAGCAGTTCTGATTATAATAAAGTATTTACTATCTGGAACAGTTCTGCTAACTACATTGCAAATATGCCATGGATATGCAAGAGAACTCCTTTGGCATAATCACAGCATACTGGATAATGAGATGTAATATATGATTCAGTCAGACTTAGTTAAATCTTCTTCTACTTGTGGTCTAGAATTCTACTTGCTTTACTGTTCCTACCATCAAGATATATCCAGAAACTGGTTTGGCCTTGTCAGGGGAAAAGAAATGCATGGATGCAATCACCAAGCATACCAATTACAAAATCATTAGTAGTCTCAGGAAAAAAGTACTGTAGAATCTATTAGTTTCTCAAGGAGAATCATTCTATTACAGTCATTTGCCACTGTAGAGGAAATAAATGAAAAAGTAAAAACCACAACAGTCTTTAACTTTTCATCATGTCTGGGTCACTATCATCCTACCATTAGCTATAGGGCTATGATATGTCTGAGTTCCTTGCTCTATGAAGCTGTTTGACATGTATTTAAAATACATCATAACTAGTGAGATAATCACTCTCTTCTCAGGCCTTATGCTTCAGAAGCATTTGAATTTGTCATGTTCAAAACAAGCAAGCTAGATCTATTTTTCTTTATCTGATGGGAGTTATCATAAATACAAATAGAGAATCCCTATTTTACTAATAGGATCGCTAAGAAATGTTAAGTGTCAGACTTGTGTCCAAACAAAGTTACACAGACATGTCCCTTCAGAAAAAGATGTAAGGCTTATTCATTAAAATAACCATACGTGACCTATAGTTAATTAGCAGAACCCACTCATTGGAAGAGTCATCAGGCTCATTTGCCAAAAATATAGCTGGTCATGTGTGAACTAACACTATATGTATATTCAGTATTACTAGAATTGTATTGGATGGAAACTTTGAATGCATATATGCTGTGTAGTCTGTCAATTTCAGAGTACTTTACACATTGCCAAATACGAATTCAAAACAAATGTATTAGTGTTTTAGAACTATGAAATGCTAACAGTCCATAGTAGGACTACATCATAATTATGTAACAAGCTGTAGAATGATAAACCAATTCAAAAATATCTTCAAAGAAATTCTGATAATACTATAATAAATTGATGATTTCATGGTATAACAAGAAGCTATTTATTGATCAATGTTGGAAAGTTTCAAAAATATTTTTTCCTTAGTTTAGATATAGTATTCCAAAATAAGTTTAGAAACGAGCATTATAAATAAATATTCAAATTGATTCATTAAAAAACAGTTCTCATAACGTAGCATAAAATGGTTCAGTCTGTTAGTTCAGATTCTTTATTTGTTGACAAAAATTGACTGGCAATTTTTTTTAGTAAACTAATTTTTAACTTAATGGATTTCTTTAAGAAAACATAGAATGTTTAATATTAATATCAGAAAAATATGGAGAGGTTGGATCATACTAGGTAATAATTTAATGAACTCTGGCAACCTACAGTATTGCAAATAATATTTGGGAATATTTAATAACATACTTAGTGCTTGAATTCTGACTTACATAGAAATCAGAAGATGTCTGATAAAACCTTTAGAAAAGAGACTGAATCAGAACACACAAGCTGTTCTGATTCAGTTATCACTTATACAATTCAAACAAGCTGTAGGTGCCCATATACACCCACTTCTCATTTAGCAATTACTTCGGTTAGTGACCATTTGCAAATATGTCGGTAATAAATGATAATTAAAAAAAAATCCAACCAGTGTGCACATTTACAATCAAATTTTGTGTGCCTGACAACAACACACACTGGAGTGAGAGTAACACTGGCATAGCTGTATGAGAGAACTTTATCTGAATGAGACTGCAGCAACCATTGATCTTCGCAGTATCTCTCTCTCTCTCTCTCTCCCTCTCTCTCTCAGAGCTCTCAGTCACATGTTCACTTAGTGACCATTTTGCTTAACAGCGTGGTCATTGGAATGAAAGTCAATCGCTAAACAAGGAGTGGATATGTGTGCATATCTAGAAACTTCTTCTAAAATGTTTCATTTTGCTAAACAAAAAAAATTCAAAATGCGTAGTTTAATACTTTTTTTTTTAACTAAGAAAATATTGGAAAAGAGTATGCAAACTTGCATGTTTCTAGAACATTTTCACATTTTCTAGAACTTTTCATTAGGTGAACTTAGAAAAAACATGGAGTGGGAAAAAGCAAAGTCCAAACATTTGGCCAGGTGTTCCAGCCATGTGATCTGCAATTCAAAGTCAGTCTCAAGATGGAACTTATACTGTAGTCTGAAATCTTAGTACTTAAGTATGGTTTTATACCTGAAATTCATCTCTTGTTACTTAACAAGAAATGGAAAGAGGTCCAGTTTATTTTATTGAAATCAATAAAATGAACTATCAAAAGTCTGGGATCCATTCTAATAGTAATAAGCTGTATGTCAGAGAACATAGAGTTCTCTCCAATTATTGATCTATATATTTATTTGATTTCTATCCCACATTTGTTAAAACTGAAATATGACAAATCTCATTTCTTTACAATAATTCAATAAATATTTGAAGGAAGAAAACACAGAAATTGAATTATTGGGCTTCAGGATTGAGGATAATATTAATACTGTGAGGATTTTTTAATATTTATATTACTTTAAGAAATTCTGTAAGAAATAGTACTGTTGTTTAGAACTTCTAGCCCCTATATAGAAGTTGTGTGTGTGTGTGTGTATAAAAAATGTTTCATATATATATTCTGTAGTACAGTAAAGATTTCGCTGTTAAGCAACAGTAGAAGAAATGTGAATTGTATTACATGGTTCTGGCACTACCGGTGTGTTAATGTGTTTCAAATATTGGCTTTGAACTCCTTTCGCTGGTAGGAAGACATAATAAAAAGCCCATTATTGGACATAATAAATGATAATATGAAAACCTCTAACATTCAGTTAGTTTGTGCAGACTAGATCTATACCTCTAACTCTTTATCTATTTAAATCTATAGTTTCTGAAACATTCCAGAAAAATATTATTGTCAGAATTGTTCAGTGGAAAATTCCCAAGTAGCAATAGTACCAAATAGCCACAATTGATTTAAATATATAGAGTGATATATTTTGACAAAGAATACATTATTAATGTGAGGAAACCAGACTGAAAACATTAGTTTTATTGTCTATTAATGTTTATAACTCTACGTTAATTCCTGAATTACCTACAGTATATGGTTGGATTATAATGACATCTTTTCTCAGTTTTGTTTTCAACAGACTCAGGAAGGACCTTGTCGTGGTTCTGTTGCTCATAGCACATTATGCTATGCTAACGCTTCCTGTGCATGCTTTAGATACACTACACTGTGGACAATTCATTTATATCTAGACCGTGGTATTTTTCTGGAAAATAAATTGAAACTTACAATTAGGAACACTGAGATAAATTATTTTATTATTAATGGATTTTTGACATTTTTGTGGCTCATACTCACTGTCAGTATGTGCCTTCAGGGAAGAGCGGTTTTAGAGACAGATGGAGAGAAAGAGAGGAAAGTACTATGTTTGAGGCTATTTATAAGCCAATACAAGGACATTCTATATTAGTTCTTCACTGAATAATAGCTGAAAAGCTGTCATCATGTTCCTTAGTAAATTCATTAATAGCAAATATAACAATATTTGAATCTAATAAAACTAAAAATGGCCTGATACTTGCCTCAAATTCACTAAAGTATGAAAACAATCTTTAGAGGAAATATAACAGGGACAAACCTAATTATATTCACTATTATACTTTTATGGGTGGGAATATATCCTAAAAGAAAGCATAAGTAGGTTAACTTTTCTTTAGAGTAATTTATGTGTATTTCAGAATATCTCTGTAAATTAGATTAACTATTAATCTGATGGCTGATTTCATATAACTTCATTTTTATGCAGTGGAAACACTTTGAAGCGCATAATTTGAAACTTATAACCTGAGTAATGGGATCTTTTTTAAAAGTTATATGAAAAATGTTCTTACTATATAGTTTAATTATATGGAATTCAATTTTCTATTTTAAAATTATTGTTTTACTTTCTACGGTAAAAGTAAGTTGCATTATACAGATATGCTATCCAAAGAAGAGAGAGGATGTCCTGTTTAATTTATATAATAAAGCAGGGATAATGTTCATATGGAAACTTTTTTTAAAAAAAATAAGGATTATATTTTTTTCAGTTAAGACAAAATTTAATATACTTAGGAAATAGTAACTTTTAGAACTTTGTAGAACTGATTAAGAAAAGTTGAGGGTATGAAAACTTGGTACAAGGAACTTTTGATCATGTGACATAACATTGTCAGTTTAAATTGACTACTGGATTACATTTTAAACAGTTCCATTCCCCAGAAACAATTGCAACTATTGTTTGTCCTTTTTCTCATTTTAATTTTTGAATATCCATAATATATTGGATTGAAAATATATTTAACAAGAATATGTTCTTTTAAACAGCAGACTGCAAATCAGATGCAAACTGATTCTTTGTCTCCATCTCCTAAGACTGTGTCACCAGTGCCTTTAAATAACCCTACAAGTGCCCCAAGATTTGGAACAGTCATCCCCAATCGCATCTTTGTTGGAGGAATTGATTTTAAGGTAATTTTGGTAACTGAATAACAGAGTAAAACTTTTATTGTAATAGAATTGCTTTTATATTCTTGTTACATATATCTAAGAATTTATTCTTATGATTTTATTGTCTGGTAGATCAATGTAGTAAATAAGGGTTACTTCTCACCCACCCACCCACCCTTTTTTTTTTCTTTTTGGCCTAATGAAATGGCGTCATTACAGTGGATTCCAATTCCCCCACTCTGATGTATTTCAACGGGTTGGGGATTTTCCAAGGCAAATTTGCTAGTGACTGTGAAGGTGGAGGGGAGAGAAGATCAGCCTAGTTTGTTTAATTGAGCATGTGCTTTGATCTCTCTGTCTTTTATTATTTTCCTGCTTTTTAAATCTTTCATTCACCATAAATTCTCTCACAGGTGTTTTGCTCTTTAGTTTTTAAAATTATTGTTCTTGAGTTTGAAAATACCCAAGTAGCATCCTCTCCCTGCCTTTCAGCCATAGGGCCATCTGTTGAGTATGGAACAAGCTGCAGGGTTTTTTTTTTCTCTCTAAGCAGTTATGAATGGGGAGATGTATATTGAGAGAAGTGTAAACTATTTTTAAAATTAAAAGACTACATTGAATTAAAATAAAGTGGCTTATGCTACTTTATTTATTTATTTATTTTTGTCTGCGCTCAGTCATTACTGACCCTGCAGTGACTGCCTGGACGAATCCTTGCAGTTTTCAAGGCAATTGTTTTTCGGAAGTGGTTTGCCAGAGCCTCCTTCCTAGAGCAGAGCCCAGCTGGGGAGCGCAGGAGGCGGGGTTTCCGTTGCTTCGCGCCCTTTTTGGGCGAGCGCAGTTTTGCGCTTACCGGCAACTGGTCCCGTCTCTCTGTGCAAGGCGCTGCCAGCATTTTTCCTCCCACCGGAGTGAGAGTACCCATTTATCTACTCACGTGAGTTTTCGACCTGTTGGGTTGACAGGAGCTGGGGGGGGGGGAAACAGGAGCTCACCCTGTTAACGCGAAGGCTGGACTCGAACCGCCGAAGCATCAGCCATTTCTGGCCAGCAACTTTCAGCGTCATTAAGCCGCTGCGCCACCGTGTCCCCCTTATTTTAATTAATTTTAATTTAAGGGCTACTCTAATGAAGTATTAACTTTTTAATATATTCTTCAATTTATGTTCATTACATCCTGTTCAGCACTTTATTTTAATAAAAAACACTTCCACAGCTATTCGTTGTTTTTTTTTAAAAGCCTAACCTTTCTCCTCCCCATTTGATTTCCTGCACTGACATTTCATTATGTGTCTTCAGAGTAGCTTTTCTGGAAAATAGACTGAAAAAGGGTTCATTATCAGACATGCTAACATGTCTGAAGAGCTGTGCTGATTTTTCTCTCCCTTGTATTTCCCTTTAAAAAAAATAAGTATCAGAGAATCTTCAGAATAGCAGAGGAAATGGGATGATGTACAATATGGGTAAGTCTAGAATAGTTGGTCAACTTTTGAAAAGACTGCAAATGGACAAGCTGCTGAAAAATATAATTAAATAATAGTAATGCAACTATAATGTACAGTTTCAAAATGTTTGAAGTTATATTTATATTATAAATATAATTATTTCAAAATATATTTGGAGTTATATTTCAAAATATAAATGGATGAATCGAAACTACTTTTGATTGAGCAAACATGCCAGTTTTTAGAAGAAAGTCAAAGTTAAGTGATAATTGTATATTTAATGATATTTACTAGGATTATAAAATATAATCTATGTCTCTCTCTTTTTTATTTATTTTAATAGACTAATGAGAATGACCTAAGGAAATTTTTTTCCCAGTACGGCTGTGTAAAAGAAGTAAAAATAGTAAATGACAGAGCTGGAGTATCAAAGGGGTTAGTAGACTAAAACTTGTACTAAATCATGTCATACTGCTTAGAGTCTGTATATAGGAAAACCTACCAAAAATTAAGAGCATGGTATGAAAGTACTTCAGGTCTGTAATTCTGTAAGCAAATTATCTAGGAGTAAGTTTAAACGGACTTAGGCTTCTTACTAGAAAGCATAGGCTGCGTTTGGTTGAAAAACAATTTCTAGAGATCAACCTGTGTTACTCATTTGCAATAAAACAGCATATCATGGAAATTAGTTAAAATCCATTTAATCAGATACATGTGGTAGATATAGTCCTCAGAAAAGAGTATGTACAGTTGTTTACAAGAGGGAAAAAATGCTAAAAGGTTATCCTATTATCATTTCTTTCTTCATTCACATTCCTCTTACTCTATAATATTGTTACTCTTTAAGATGCCATAAGACTTTTTGTTGAAAATCAGTATAATTTATATGGAATTATTAAATTTACTTAGTCTACAGTATTGTACAATATAGCTTAAATATTATATCCTTATTAATAGTCCTATATCAGTCTGTTGTATAGTCCTTATTCAATAAACAGCCCTTTAATTATTTGCTTCTTCACTGTGATATTTGCACATCACACAAATGAGTTTCATGTCTGTGCTGTGTACCATTTGGAATATTCTAGCAAAGCAATTTTTTTTTTTTAGATTTTTTTGTCCCGCCTTTATTATTTTTATAAATAAGTCAAGGTGGTGAACATACTAATAGTCCTCTCTCCTCCTATTTTAAAAATAAAAATTTTTGGCAGGAAGATATCATTCTTCTGCATCTCTGTCCGTGGCAGCATCTACTGTGTTACCTCAGCTCCTTCTCATCCACCAGAACAGTAGTACTTTCAGCAGCATTCTCTGAACTTTTTCTCTTCATCTTAGTATTTCCCCAGATTATTTTTATTTTCTTGTTCCTCATAGTTAGTGTTATTGTTTTCTTTATTACATTTGAAAAGGAATATTTTGGAAAAAAATTTTAGACCTCCTTGAGGCTTTCTTCAGACTGTTCTGTCTCCTACCAAAGTCTTAGAGCATTAAAGAAACTTTTCTGCAAGTGTATAAATGCTTGAGTAAAGTTACCACATTCTGACAGACATGCTTGTGTCTTGTGTGTATAGGTGAAGGCCATAAAGTTGAAGATGCTGTCATTGCTAAGTATTAATAAAACAAAGCAGATAGATCATTGCCCTTTTGGGTATTACTTAAGAAGAAAGCACTGCCAAGCTAGATAACATGCATGTACATAAGGTTCCTTCACAAACCAAGTCTCTTCCAGTAGCTAAAATAGAAACAATTTCAAAATCATTCCAAGAAGCATTTATAGAAGTGTATTTTCCCACCACCTTTTTCAGTGGCTAAAGTATTCAGTACCTCTGCAGAAGATTCTGCCTATTCTTCATCAAACACAGTGCTGACCAACATGTTTTCCATACCAACCATAGTATTTAAAGGAACATAGACCTGTTGTGTCCATCTCTTTGAAGCAAGCAATTAAATTGAAACCGAAAAGATTAACTTCTTTGACTCAGAAGTATCCCTAGTTAAACAATGTATTAATGTCTTCAGTTAATTCCAGTGATGCTAATGCAAGAACTTTATAACCTTTTGAAGAATTAAATAGAATAATAGTTGCAGATCCCAGTTTTCAGTTTTGCATTCTCCATTTATAGAGGCAGTCCTATCTGAAATTTCATTGTTAGATTCTAAGCTTATAGTGCATCTACATCAGAAGTTGTATGTGATCATTTCATAACAAAATCTTAATTTTGATCAAAAATTATTCAGCTGCAGACTTTTAAAGAGATAGCATATCCATGGATACTCTTCAACATTATACCAAAGCCCTTGATATTGCTCAGCCTCACCAGATTTGAGGGCTTCTGTTAGATCCCTATATGCCAGCCATGATGGGAAAGAAAACTGTCACTTGTTTTTATTCCCAGTCACTAAACTACTGAATGTATTCTCCAGATCATGACTATAGTTTTCTTGATTAATTTGACTTTGATTTGTATTATTAAGGTATTACATACATTTGTATAATAATCCTCATCCTAACTGTAGTCTTTACATTGGATATTCTTCCTACAGTACTTGGCAGAAGTGTTCCTAGTACAGCAGCATACACATTACTGAAACATGATCACCACTATAACATCCATGGAATTTGCATACTGTGATGGAATGTCTGAAGACCCTGGGAATATGGGGAAGGGAACAGGAGCATTATAGAAAAGATTCCTTAGTCCAGGGGAGAGGGAAAATATGACAGACTCAGAGTAACTCTGCCTTAATTATGTTAGGAATAAGTTGATCTGGAGAATTATTTTGGTAGGCTTTCAATATTCGTGTTACATTACTCTACTAGCAATACAGGTAGTCCTCATTTAGTGATCACAATTGGGACTGGCAACTCATTCATTAAGCTAAGCTAAGTGAAACCACAACTGTGCTTATGATTTTACTTCAGCTTTCCTTTGCTTTACAAACTTGCGAAGGTTGTAAATACAAGGATTGGTCATAAAGTTACTTTTCATCACCGTCGTGATTGCAAATGGCTGCTAAGCAAGGCAGTCGCTAAACAAGGACTACCTGATTATTCCAGAAATCTAAGTGACCCTTGTTTCCTGAGTTTGCCAGCTTTAAAGGGTTTGATACATACTGTACCAAGACCTACCATATTGGCAGTTTCATCAGCCACTGATGTTACAGTCCTAATCTGTTCCTAAAGTGTTTGCTATCATCTTCTGGCTTTTGTAGAAGTATTCACAGATCTACTCTTCAGTGGGAATCATTACTCAGTTTGAAGACAATGAAATGGATTATATTCAGCAATAGAGGTATACTGCCTGTCATATTTATGACAAGTCTATTGTGTGTTTTCTTGAATGATCAGTAGTACTGCATATCCACCTCCATAGGACTGATCAAAATACTGTTTTTTGCAGAAGTCTAGAGGCTCTTCATTTCAGGGATTCCCACACTCACTGTCAGTGAAGAAAATTGATTGGAGAAAGTGATATGTCTGATTCCCTAAGCTAGCTTACATTGACATTATTTTTAGAGATCACCTCAAATTCTTGTACAGTATATCTCACTGTTACTGCAAATAGCTACACAATGGCTATACATTTTAACTACATCTTCTTGGTACAATCCTTTGATAGAAAGGGTACAACAGAACCAGTAACAGCTACCCAAAGAGATGTTAACTTCTGTTTCTATTACTGTACTAAAGAGACAGGTAAGACCCCATCTTTAGATCTTTGCAAATATATTAATCCAATGCATCTGTCTTTCTCCCTTCCCCATGATGCCATAAGTAGCTGCCAATTCAGTAGAACTGTTTAGCTGTGATTCTGAAGTATCTCCATGGTTGCTATGACATGTTTAGTTTCCAGTGCTATAGTGCAGCACAGGGTCACTATTGCTTCATGCCTTTATAGGTAGTCCTTGTTTAACAACTGCCTCATGTAGCAACTGTTTACGGTTACAAAGGTGGTGAAAAAGTAACTTTATGACCAATCCTTGCATTTATGACCTTTGCAGGTCTGTAAAGCAAAGGAAAGCTGAAGTACCATCATAAGCACAGTCGTGGCTTCACTTAGCGACCGCTTCACTTAAGGACTGAGTTGCTGGTCCCAATTGTGGTTGCTAAACAAGGATTACCTGTATAGGTAAATTGTTTCACAAGGCAAAATGTTCACCCACACTGCATTTCAAGGTATAAAAGATACAGCAGCTATCACATTGTCTCCAGATGTATGAGACATTCTTCATGCTGCCACCTTGATATCTTAGGACACAAAATGTCAAACAGCTCTTGTTTTCTCCAGCCCCACAAAGTGAAACCTGTTAACCATACCTATACCTTCAGTGTTTGAATGCAGTTGTTCTTGCATTTGAACACATTGATATTTGTTTTATTAAACATTTACTTGAGAATTTTACCATTTTTTTCACAATTACTCAACATAAAGTTCTGAACAATATAGTTCCATCATGCTTATCCAAGTTGTTCTTGAGAGTCTCCGCAGTTGTTTTCCTTGTAATGAAGAAACCTTTTGAACTTCTTGCAGCTATTCTGTAATATATTCTGCCAATGAAGATGGCTTTACTTTTAGCCTTTACCTCAATAGGAGGGCAAGTGAGTGGGTGGCCTCAGAGTCATCATTCCTGGTGTTTCATAAGGTAAAGTTTATCTTGGCCAGATGTCAACTACTTAATTATGATTGTCTATCTGCTTCTAATGCTCTTTGACCCCACAAGACACCTCCTATATTCTCTCAGTGTCTATAGGGCACTTATTTTGTGTCTGAATAGAACTTTAATCTTGCCTCTTACTCAGCTCTTAATCTGTTATTTAGGTTCGAACCCAGGACAAACCAGTTTCATTTCAATGATAGATACATGCTGATGGCAGGTCTAGCTGTATCAGAAGGAGCTTGGTCTCACACATTCAATGCTTTTGCTGCTCTCATACCTGCCTATATGGTATTCCTCTATCAGATATTTATTGAGGTACACAGCCACATTTATTTGTGAGTTGCCACTCTGGGAAGGAGCACATGAAGGTTTTGGACAAGTAATCTTATTTTCTATTGTTGATTGATTACAGTCCTATTTCTTGTAATTAGAATATGATACTTACCATTTGTGTAATATGTGGGGACCACAAGAAAGAAACTCAAAACAGTGATTCTGTGGTGATCTTATATGCAGAGAGCTTACCCTCCTTTCCCCCATAAGCAATTGTGTCTAGAAGCACCAAATTGGCTCAAGGAACTGAGGAGAACAACAGTTCAGCTACATGTTTTTGATTGATGCACTGTGTAGAACCACCAAACCCATTTAACTATTTCAAGAATCATATCACAGTTAAAAATAAGTAACTATTCATCTATAAAAATCCCACTGAAAATTTAATGTTATATGCCACCTTATGCAAATAAACTCTTGCTTTTCTCTACTTGAAACCTTATTTAAAACATCATTATAGTTGCCAGTTGCATTTCAGTGCAGATTCATAAAAATAACAGACTGAAATGAAGGAATTCCTAATTTGAAAAATAAATTCATTTTATTGAATGTAATTCCAGAAGCTTAGCTTTTATGCTGATCACAACTTCAGCAGTTGAATCTAACAAGTATCAGGACTCATACTGAATGTATTTGTTCTTTAGCATAAGTGAACATGGAAATTTGAATTTCCTAGAAAAATGAACAAGAACTAAAAAGCCCATTACTTTTTGAGAAAAAATATAAAAAACTGCAGCACTTTCACATTGTAGATCAGAAAAGGTCTACAAATCATGCTTTCTTTAAAAGGGCTAAACAGAAAATGAATGTACAGCCTGACAGAAGCATTCAATATATATATTAACATTTATGCTAGTTTTATTTTATATGCATACCATTCTGAGTTTTATCTATTTTTGCATTTAAAAAAAAATATATTTTTTTTGTCTCCCGCATGCCTTATTCAGGGATACTTCTATAGTCAAGCTAGAGTTACAGCAGAATCTTCACCTTCCAATTCCATGTTCAAAGTGCTGTGACTCTTACCTTCCAGCTTTCTGTTTTTGATTAACACAAGGAAGCATCTTTGTTGTGAGGTAGTTTTTTTTCCCCCTTGATTTTTTTCTTTTCTTTTTTCTTCTTAATAAGAATTTATCTTTTGGCCACTGTTTTAGGCCTATGGCTCAAACTGTTTTTCTTCTCTTTGGGAAAAATATTGTTTTTTAAAAGCCTTATTCTCAACAGATAGGGAAAAAAAAGTTTGTTGCTTCACGCTCCCGTTTACGAATAGAGACTACATTCAGCTGACTCAAAATTGTCAGACAACACATTAATGTTTTGGAAGACTGTACATATAATGTATGCTAAGGAAAATAATTTCTGTTGTTTTACTTAGGTATGGGTTTGTCACATTTGAAACTCAGGAAGATGCACAAAAAATTTTACAAGAGGTAAATATTGTTTTATATACATAGATAGTAGTAATCCACTCATGTTTACATGCTTGTTGTAAAGATCAGTGTTTGAAATCTATGGGAATATTTTTTTCAGATTTGGTGGGTACCATCGTAAAATGGCTGCCATAGTGTGTAGGCAGTTACAGGTATGTGTGTGGGAGAGACAAATGTAAGATACTTACTAATCAGGAGAGGCAGAGGATCTTTTCAGATGCCATAGATATTTGGGCTATTCTTGCACTCATGGGCATTGTGTTATAAGAATTTGGTCTAGTGATTAAGGCACCAGCCTAGAATCCAAGAAACTGTCAGATTAGTCCCGCCTTAGGCATGAAAGCCGGCTGGGTGACTTTGGGCCAGTCACTCTCTCTTAGCCCAACTCACCTCACAGGGTTGTTGTGGGGAAAATAGGAAAAACTAAATGATCAAGTTCAGGGATGACTATGAGTTCAGATGTCTGAAAAGTAGAAAATGGAAAAGATGTTTATTTCTGTACCCTCATCAGAACATCTCTATAGAAGAGCTCATTTCAAAGCACAGTTTCCTCAGTCCCATCTATAACCCTGTCACCAAGATATTTTAAGATGTTAAGGCAGAGATTCCCCAACGTTCTTGGTTCACAACATCCTTAGTATCTCAGTAATTTTTCACAGCACTGCCCAGTTCCCTGCGTTGTAGCACCCAGGGCATTGTAGGATACAGTTTGGGAACTGCGGGCTTAACAGAAACTCACAAAGGTGCCACGGGATATTTTAAATTTTCAAGGGAAACACAGTGATGCTAGGCTAATAGTTTGCACCATGTCCGACATGTCAAGTATTGCTGTTTCTCTCAAAAATTTAAAATATCCTGCAGTACTTCTGTGAGTTTTCTGTGGCTGCTTGAGCCAGCACTCCATCATCATTCCTAGTCATGTGACCAACAGCACTGCTGTTAAGGTTTTGTAAAGAATTCTAGAGTCCATGCTATGTCTGCAAGTTTTCCCATTTTTTATAATTTTATGTGCTGATAACATTGACATTCCATGGTTCCTTTAGGCCACAAAGGGTTAGCTTAGAGCTTTTTATAGGACTAACATATTTATATATATTTACCCAGGGAATTCCCCAAATTTGCAGAAAGCTACTATCTTATCTATGGGTGGCCAGCCCTGCAGGCACAAGATCAGTATTAGCTGAAATAATTCATTGTAAAAATGGATCACCAATGCATTCTTTCTTTAAGAAACTGTGGACAACATTTTCAGAGTGGCTTTAGTCCCTTCAGTATTATTCAAGGGCTGCATGAATAACAGATCTTATGGTGAGTGAGGTGGTGATGTGTGGACCAGGTTCAAACAAGACTGATCCACACAACCAAGTTGCTTCAGTGAAAGAACTGCTGCTAACTATTTCATGAAGGCAAGAGTGTATGACATTGTCCTCTACTTCTCGTCACCCAACTAGAAAGGCAAACCCTACATGTGTTTTCCTGCTACCCATACAAAATAGTGTTTTCCAACTTGTGCTTGCTCAAGCAGTACTGTTCTGTAGAGTCTTCTGTGCTTCATTTCATTGTTTGCAAACCCCTCCACTGCAATTGGTTCTAAACTCTGTGACAGGAAACCTGTCCCTTTGGTCACTGCACTCCATGGTCATTTCATCATAGACAGCTGGACTTTAAAAAAAAACAGGTTATTGATGGACAGGTGAAGCAGAAGACTTGTTTTTTACAAGTTCACTGATAGAAAGGTGCAAAGGAATGCTTTTGTTTTTCAAATAAGAGAGTTCTCTCCGTTTTACTTTACAGCCAAAGTGACAAGAATAATGATAAAACCGCGGTGGGTTTTCTTTCTTTTTCTTTTTCTTTTCTTTTACTAGTCTACCAGTAGTACATGTCTCAGCCCTTTGAATTAGGTCAGGTCAAGAAACAGACATCACAGGGGTTCCAGGGATATTACTTGTAGGGTATATTAATAATTCTTGAAAGCCTATCCAAAACCTTAATTGCCTCTTATTAAGGACAAGGTCAAGATTTGGCTATTGTGAGTCTTTTTTCATGCTTTCTACTTTTCGTGGCTGAATAATCATTTCACCTTTCCCAGCTCCTCCTTAGGGCCTGAGCTAAATTCCTCTACACCATCAAACAGGAAGGTCTGTCAGTGGAAACCACATGTTCCCAAAGATTTGCCCATTGAAAGGAAAGTGATTGGTGCTTGTTTTCCTGGCATGGGTAGAGGAGGGGTAAAGAAGCAAGCAAACCCACTAACCAGGGGCCATGGTAAGCATAGTCCAGACAGAAGCAGAGAAATTGACTGAAATCTGGAAAGAGATTTCTTAAGCTGGCTTCAGTTCCAACCAATTTACCCACAGCAGTCAAACATCTTAAGGCTGCAGTGAGGAAAAGCCCACAGACAAACCAATTTATATTGATTTTTCTCAGCCCCAGATTAGAATTTCAGGGAAATTCTAATGGCAACTTGTTTTAACTGTGGCACTGAGTTATAGGTAGCCATTTTAGTGTGAGTATGGAAGAATGAGTGAAGAATTTGAAGTAAATTGAAGTAAGGTCAGAGTGAGACTGGAGAAGAGCTAAAAGCAAGCAGTGACAGGGGACAAGAACTGATATATGGGAAAATAGTGGCCTGGAGTGTCATGAAAGGCCTGCTGTAGGAATGGGCAGTATTTGAGGGGTCACAGGCCACAATTCAACCTCCCAACTTTACAGATTGGCAGAGGAAATCATCTGATTTAGTGATGTTTCATTCCATTTGGAAAAAGTTAAGGAGAATTGGAGATTCTGTACCACGGTGGTTGTGGTACAGGCCTCAGGTTGCCCACCCCACCTGACTGAGACTAATACATCCCTGAAATAGCTCATGAATGAGCAAAAGATAATCAGAAAGAAGGCCTACATGAATTTAGCATTTATTTACAGCAGATAACTAGTGTGTGAAATGGGCAAGATAACCATGATTGGGTAGTGAGATGTAAGCAAAGAACTGTTTTGGAATATTGAGAGAAAAGGGGACCCCTAAAGTAGGCAAAGTTTTTATCATAATAACTTGCTTTGGATAATCAAAACAACCAATAAAGATAGGAATTCTTAAATATGACAGCATATTCTTTAAAAAGTTAAATGTTTTGAATATGTAAAGTTTTAAGCTTAAACTGTCATTTCAAATTTGAAACAGTTGTTTTGAATTCAAAATTAGCAATTGTGACAGTCCAAGAAGCATTTTAAGTTCCAAACAGTGTTGAAACAGTATTTCAAGTTCAAAGCAGGGATTTCAAGCTAAAAACATTTTAAATGAGTGTTTTCCACACTCCCAATAACCAAGGAACATTTAGGAGCTTATTGACTAGAAGAATATCACAAGACAGCCAGAGCAGTGTGTCACCTTCTTTCCCAAAAGCCTTTTTGGGATTGAGTTTATATGGCTATGAATAGGGAACATCAGTAGTCCCCTGAGTAGAAATCTATGTTGTAACATAAGTACAAAAGGGGACCATAAATAGTGCATTTATGCTGAGTAATCTTACATACTGAGTAATGTTCTGTGTATTTCATAATAATTTACTAGTGTTTAAAATGTTTATGTCACTTATGTTTATGTATTACTTCCTATTTAAAAAAATCTCAAAGTGGTTTACAATGAAAATCAACAAATAAAATAATTTACAAATAAAATGTAGCAAACTAAAAGCAGCAATAGGTTAAAAATCACAGCAGCAGGCCTAGGAGAATGAAAATGCTTTTACATGGCACATAAAAAAATAAAGATAACAGGCAATGTCACATCTCATTGGGGAGAGTCTAAAGTCAGAAGGCAGTAACTGAAAAAGCCTATTCTTGGGTAGTCACCCAAGTGCCTTAATATGAGAGGGGGTGCCAAACAGCCTCTCTAAATATGATTTTAGGTTATAGATAGGAACATAGAGGAACATTCCTTCAAAACCTGTGGTTCCAAGATATCAAGGGCTTTATAAGTTAAAACCAGAACCTTGAATGGGAGAAAAAATCTAAAGATTGTTTTATATTTGGAATTCATACCTTTTGAATTATAAATTCTCAAAATCCTTATACAGTAAGATTAATTATTTAAACAAAAAAAATGTAATAGTAACTGAGTACCAAAAAAAAAATCTACAAGAGGTTTTCTGTAAGATATGGAATGAAATAAGAATGTCTGAAAAAACTGTTGGATTGTTTGTAAACATTTTGTAAAACAAGATTTACAAGTAAGTAACATAAGTAACATGCTTCCTTTGTTTTGTTTAGGCTGAAAAATTAAATTATAAAGATAAGAAACTGAACATTGGTCCAGCAATAAGAAAACAACAAGTAGGGATTCCTCGTATGTATTTATTTGTTTTCTCTCCCTCTCTGCCCACCCCTCATTTTATAGAAATGATGGATATAATAAAAAGCGCTTTCCGAGCAGTGTGGGTTCTGGAAAAAAAAATTGTGCAAATTATTTTGATTTAAATTAGCATATTTGTCTAACCCACAGTCTGTAGATGTATTGGAATTGTTTGGTGTGGGAAGGAATTACATTTATTCTGTTTTATGAGCTTTGATTCTTACATTCAGAGAAACGAGAAGTTTGATATGTGAAAAATACTTTCATTGGAATATTGGAAGGTTTTGTTTTGTTTTGTTTTTTAACTGAGCACTGTAACTCAGGCTTGAAAGGGAAACAAATAGAAACCCTTTCAAGCAGATCACTAGAGAGAACCATTAAGAGGCCAGGATCAAAAGAGTGCACGGTGCACATATGAGACTGCTTCTGGTTCTTCCCATCTATTCACCTCACAGCAAGAATCAAGAAGTCCTCCATATGGCATCATCATTCAATCTGACTACATGGGTTCTCTATAAGGGCAAGTGATGCATGTCTCTTTCATTTCTCTGTAGCTTCTCCAGCAGCTTCCCCTTTCTCTTCTCTCCCAGCCATTCAAACTACTAAGGGAGAACTATAATATTTCTGCTTCACCTGAAAAATATCATAAAACTTTGAAACTTGCCTTAATTGGAAACTGTTGATCATGGAAAATTTTCAGACCCATGCTTCTCCCATGCAAATGCTATAGTCAGTAAGTATTCCATTTGCATAGCGGTGACAGTAACGTTCTACAGGTAGTCCTTGCTTACTGATGGTAATTGGGACCAGGAACTCTGTCACTAAGCAACACGGTCATAAAGCGCGATGTCACATTACCACACCAACTTACGACAGCAGTTCCAGCAATCCCAGTTGCCGTAGTTAGACGAATCCTGTACGATTGCAGCGTCCCGTGGTCATGTGATCACCATTTGTAACCTCCTGCCAGTTTCCCCATTGACTTTACAGTGGTGATCACGTGACCACGGGACACTGCGATGTCATAATTGCGAGCCAGTTGCCAAGCACCCAAATCGCAATTACGTGACCCCGGGGATGCTGTGACAGCCATAACTACAAGACTGGTCGTAAGTCCCCCTCGTTTGGCACTGTCATAACTTCGAACAGTTGCTGAACGAGTGGCCATTAAATGAGGACTACCTGTATTAGCAAGGTGGTTCAGGCTTAATTAAGATGATAAAAGGCATTTTTTATTCTGTCACTATTTCAGGATCCAGTATAATGCCAGCAGCTGGAACAATGTACTTGACTACTTCAACTGGATATCCATACACATACCATAATGGAGTAGCTTATTTTCATACTCCTGAAGTTACTTCTGTTCCACAGCCATGGGTAAGTATTTTTTTATATATATAGGAGTATCAGATTTGCTGATAAACAGTATGTTTTGCTTATGTTTTTTTTCATGTTAGCATGTTTTGTAAACTAAATTGCAGTTAACAGAGCAAATTTGTAACAACGTTGCCTCTGCAGTTTTATTGCATGCAACTGTTGCAGAAAACCTTAATACAGGTAGTCCTCTGGTTAGGACGGCAATCCTGGACAGTCCCGGTTGCCTTCATAACCCAAAGATGCACAGGTCATTAAGCAGGAAGAAACGGGAGTCCCAGGTAAGGCGCGTGGGGGAGTGAGGGAGGGCCTGGGAGGGCTGGTGCAGGTCACATGGGAGGCCGGGGAGGGTCAGTGCAGGCCGCACGTGTCTCCTAGGAGGCGGGGGAGAGCCGGCAGAGGCTGCTCGTGGGCAGAGGGGAATGCTGCAGGTGGGAGAAAAAGCAAGAGCAACTTACGGGAGTGATTTGCGTCCTTCCCTGTCAACTTCCATATTGAGTTTGCTTGTGGAAAGCCAGCAGGGAAGGTCACAGATGGCAATCATGTGATCATGGCTCCCTGCAACGTCATAAGCATGAGCCAGGCACACAAGTGCCCAGATTGCAATTACGTGACTGTGGGAGTGCTGCAGTGGCCAGAACTTTGGGGACTGGTCATACATCCATTTTTTCAGTGCTGCCATAACTTTGAATGGTTGCTGAACAAATGGACGTAAACGAAGGACTACCTGTACTTTGAACTTCACCCATCTAACTTCTAGAGAAAGCCTGTTCCATAACATGGGTGTCGTGAAAGAGAAACAGTTTTTTCTGGCCTTAGCCTGCCTTATTTCACAGAACTGGTATTCCACAAGCAGCTTCTACTATAGGGATCTAGCAGGAGTCAAAGACCCAGAATCCTAATCATAAATTAAATTAGTATCGATACATATGAGAGCCAGTTTGGTGTAGTGATTAAGGCATCAGGCTAAAAACTGGAAGTTTGTAAATTCTAGTCCCAACTTAGGCACAAAGCCAACTGGGTGATCTTGGGCCAGTCATTCTTTCTCAGCCCTACGAAGCAGGCAATGGCAAGCCATTTCTGAAATCTTGCCAAGAAAACCATAGGGACTTGTCCAGGAGTCAAGACTGGCTTGAAGGCAAAAAAAAAAAAAAAACCCTTGATACATATCCATTGCTGTCCAGAAATGAAAGGATGGGGGAATCTGCCATGGATGATGAAGGGGGTAGGCACACAATCCTAGATAACATGCATGATATTTAATTAAATTTGTCCCCCCCCCTTTTTTTTTTACAAAAACTAGTGCTTTAACAGAACACAAGTATATTTCTTTTAAAACGTTTTAAAACCTGAGTACAGTGGAACCTCGGTTCACGAACGCATCTGTTCACGAACAATTCGGGTCACGACCAGCTCTGGCCGCAAAAATTTACCTCCAGTCGCGAACGCCGGATCGGGTGACGAACAGGATCCGCGGCCATTTTCCCTCCCGTGTCACGTGGTCGCAACTTCCTGTAGGGAGGGGACTCTCCCTCCAAGCAGGAACCGCGGCCATTTTCCCTCCCGTCACGTGGTCGCGACTTCCTGTAGGGAGGGGACTCTCCCTCCAAGCAGGAAGCATGGCCATTTTCCCTCCCGAGCAAGGTTAGCTTTCTCTCTCTTCGTACTGTACTTTGTGTCATATTTTTGCGGTTTTTTAAAAAAAAAACATGGTTCAGAACGGATTAACCGTATTTACATTGAACCTTATGGGGAAATTTGACTCGGGTCGTGACCAGAAATCGGTTGGCGACCAACTTTGGGGTCGGAACGGATTAACTGTATTTACATTGAACCTTATGGGAAAATTTGATTCCGGTCGTGACCATTTCGGGTCGCGACCAGAGTCGCAGAACGAATTAAATTCGTGAACTGAGGTTCCATTGTACATCTCAGCAAAATACTAATTGATTTTCTTTCTTTTTTTTTAAGTCACGTTCCATTTCTAGTTCTCCTGTGATGGTAGCTCAGCCAATTTATCAACAACCAACATATCACTATCAGGTAAAAATTAAATGACTGCATTTGCTGAAATATGATTGTTAATAAGGGAAAATATTAATTACATTGATTTGTGTTTGTGTAACAAAATATTGTAAAAACTTACAAATAAGTCCCACTTGGTTTTTATTGGTTAATAATATTTCAGCTTTTTTATTCACTGTAATGTTTTCAGTGTTTATTTTATTTTACAAAGTTTGTGTGTATGTGTATATATATATGTATGTATGTATATGTATATATATATATATATATATCTTTAGGATTTTGACTAGACAATGTCTTAACAAACAATTGCTTCCATTTATCATAGGCTCCTACACAGTGTCTTCCTGGACAATGGCAATGGAGTATTCCCCAGGTAAGTTGAAATATTTTTCAATTATCTCCTTCCCACATGTTACTATTATGTTTCACGCCCCATACAAAAGGTTTAAGGAACAAAAAATAGTCTTTCCTAGTTCTGTTCTGATAAAAATTATTGTATATGAGAGGTAGGACTGAAAGTACAGAAAAAATCTGTGTTTTGATTGTTCCTGGCAACTGACTGTAAGAATTAAAGTTGATAATGTGTTAAGTTCCTCAGTCACCCTCTTCCCAGTGAATCTCAAACTGATAAATTCACATGTTATATTGAGAAAGATTTTATCATTTCAAGACTTTTTTAAAAATAGTGCTATTAACAGATGTACCATTAGAATGTAAGGATGTGAATCATGTTTTGAATCAAACCATTTTGAATTTGGGAATGTTTCAAGGTCAAACAGTATTTTGCAATTAGAACACAGCTATTTTTACCTCAAAGCGTTTCCCAACTACTTGAAACACATCTGGCTTGTGTGGGAAACAATGCATTCTCTACTGTTCAATTTGATGCATTTTGCCCATCACTAACCATGTCTTAGTTTGGACTGTACACGAGTCCTAACTCGTTGATTTTTAATTGCTCATAGTGTTTTGGAAAATAGAAATGGACCAATGCATAAGGAAGAAACAGGCAAAAAAATGGGAGCAAATGTTTAAGTAAGCTGCTCAAGCTAGAAACTAGTTGCATATATACATACACATTTTTTTGCAGAATATATGCTTTCTAAGAAAATCTTCAATCTTTGTTAAATAACAGTTTAATAGGATTTTTAAAAGATTTGATAATAACTACTACAAATTACTAAAGAAAGGTCATGATGGAATTTCAGGTATTCTGAAATAACTATTAGGGCACATAGTTGTTATAAATAAGTTTAATCCGCAGCTCAAACTATGGGCCTTTCCCACTTCACTATACATACATGTCCTGGTAACATCTTTTCCTACTACATTCCATTTCGTTGCCTTCACCTTGTTCTCAGCTGATGAGCCTGATAGGTTTAAAGTTGTCTACAGTTATACTGATGTTTAAGAAAAATGTCCAGAACACCCTCAAGATCTATAGCCTCAGGCTTTGTCATGCATTACCTTAGAGAGAAGTCAGTTGACTGCAGTGACTTGAAATAACATGCAATAGAAGCATCAACAATGGGAACAGCAGTGGAAAGAGCAAACGTCATGCCAGCATAGCTTTTTTGCCAGCAGAGGTATGAACAGATAGCACTTCAACTCAGCAGTGGGGAAAGGCCCTATAGCTATTTAAAATTAAGGCATATGCAAATACCCTATTCAATTACTGGAGGACTTAGAAACAATTTCAGCTTTATTTGTGTTGCTTGGTCTGTGACTTGCTCAGAGAACAGTTACTATAGACTGCTGCTAAAAATCAGCACTGTGTCAGTGGTAGGATGATGTGGAATTGCTGAATGAATAATGGGGTTCATCTTCTAAGTTTTGGTTGGCTTGCTGCATAGGTCAGAGTAATACATGCTATAGCCTGAACATTTGTATGGGATAGTCATGTTTTCCAGGTAAGAGCAAGATATATTTGTTTTTCAACTGGTGAAAAAATAATTAGAGAGGAAGCATTGAAAGAGAGGGAGAAACACAAAAAGAGAGGCAAATGTTTTACATTTCTTTTTTCTGTTTTTACCACATTGAGATATACTGTAAATCTTTTGGACAATCTGCTTTTATTGGCTGATGACCTATGTTGGCATATCTGGCTAATAGGGTTTTTTTCCTATTTTGAGGAGGCCATTTTAATTATTTATATATAAAATGTAGTCATATTAATAATGGAATTCTACATTAATTCCCTGATACAGTTGAATTAAATGGGTTACTCATTGAACACCCACAATTTTTTGTTTTTGTTTTTAGTCGCCCGCTTCTCCCACTTCGTTCTTTTACCTTCATCCTTCTGAAATTACTTATCAACCATTGGAAATTGCACAGGATGGTGGATGTGTCCCTCCTCCTCTTTCCCTAATGGAAGCTGCAGTTCCAGAGGTATTTCTATTCAGTAAAGCATTTGTATGTGCCCTATTCAATCTATGATTTTTAGATTATTCTTCCCACAAATAATTTACCTTTAAAATCGGAGAGTTGTCTTGGATTAACTGAGAATACATCAAAGGGGATTTGGGAGGCAGGGGAGGGGTGTATTTTAAATTCAGGTCTGACTTCCTTCCAGTAAATACAAACATTTATTTCAAGTTATTCAGTAATGGGTTTGCCACCAGGGGGCAGGATTAGCTTACTGTGGATTGGTGATCTTTTCTTAAAATGAATGGCTAGTCTTCATTAATACCAGGTAAAGTAAAAAGCACTATCAGTTAAAAGTATTGTTAGTCACATGATTTGGGGGGGTAAGTGGGCAGAACAAACAGATTTTGCCCCTCAGTTTATTGATTGTAGTCTCTTTGTCATGGATAATTCGGAGGGAGATGTTTAGAATTTAGCCTACTCATTTATCTCTTTTGTCAGTATAGAACAGTATGTTTTCTGTATTGCCACTCCTCAGTTTAATTTTTGTTACTCCAGATCACCAGAAGCATATAAACTAGCTTTTATCTTATTGATTTCAACGCATTCTAAAAGTTTAGCTATCATTCTTGCCATTAGAAGGCCCATTTTTCATTAGATAGGGATGTGGAATCAGCATAAATAAGTTCTCAGCTAGTGTCTGCATCAATGAGGTATTATTCCATTAGGGTTTGTTTTTGTTTTGTTTTTTTTATATTTGATTGTTTGTGAGAACCTTTCAGATGGAAAACATGGTGGACTAACATGCCTCTGTGCTGTGGAGACGATGCTGAGGGAAAGACTGGCAGTCGGGCGGCAAGCCCAGGCTAATAGAGCTTCTCTGGACAAGGAGAAAGTTATGAGATTACCCACTTGAGCTCTGGAAGGCAGCTCCTTGCACAGAAACCTGCAGGATCTGGAAGAGTCCTGCAGGTGACTTGTGAGTAGAGCGCTGGGAGCCAAGGGAAAAAACATCATGCTCCCAGCCTCAAGCAGAGCCTGCCCAAAGGACACTGAGTTTGCCCACTTCACTTTCTAGAGCACATTGGAGTGGAGAAATTTTAATGTGTATAGAGATATTCCAAGCAGCAGAGCGCCTTAAGCCACCTGGTGAGTGCACCTTCAACCTGTGGGAAGGATTAATGTAAAAAGTGAGGAAACAATTATAAAGATTTAAAAAGAACCAAAAGCAACAGTCTTGCCAAGAGTTTGAAATGCAAAAGTTAAAAATGGACTAAGGGGGCAGACAGCTGAATTTGGATTATTACTTTATTTAAAGTACTTTTGAATTAAATAAATAAATAATACATACCTCCATGAGAAAGAGGATTGTTTAAACTTGCTAAAGAGGATGATTGGCTGACTTTGCTAAACAAAGAGATTAGTTGAGAAAGAAGGGAAACAGGAACTTGGAAAATATCACATGATCACAAATCTACGGAGTGCTGAAAGGGTTAGTGTTAAGAATAAAGAGAAGAAAAAAAAGCCCATACTTACTTTTTTACTTCTCCTTTTTGGATTATAAATTAGAGAAAGAAAAATGGCTACTACTAGAAAAGCAATGAAAATTACAAAAGAGCAGAGAGGATCATTTACAGAGGGATTGTGATGGAATGGAATGAGAGGGGTCAAGGGCAGAAGCATCTGCTCAGCCCACAGCATGAGCATGGGAAAGCAAAGAAGATGAGACTGGCACCACCCTAAGGAATTCGTAGTGTTTAGTTGCTGGCTTGGGGAGTTTAGAGTAAGTCTGGCGAGATTCTGTCTAGCAGGTGTGAGCTAATAAAGTAACTGAGCTGTTCCAGAACTGTCTCGTGGAGTTTCTTGGGCTTAACCTGACAGGGATAACAAATAACAGAAAAAGGAATTACACCAGAGATTTTGCAAAGGATGTTTGAAGAATTGGGAAAGAATGTTCCAGTATCAGTAACTGCATCAGTGACTGCATTGGTTAAAAGAGATCCGGCTACACTTGAAGGGAGAATGGAGGAAAGATTTGCAAATATGGAAGAAAAGATGAATAAAAAGAATCTGTAATACAGATGAGTGGAGAGGTTAAACAAATCAAAGAAAAAATAGAAATTTTGGAAAACAAGACAGAAATAATAAATTGTGAGATGGAAAAAGATGTAGACAATGTGGCACTACTGGAATTAAGCGAGAAAGAATTTTGTTTTAAGACAGAGCAGTTCCAGAGGAACCTGGTGAGGATATCAGAGAGAGAGTTGTTGAATTTCTAACAAAGTTTTTGGAATGGGATGAAGAAGGTACGGAAGGAGACGTGGACAAGGTATACAGAAGTAACACAAGATATGCAAAATTAAGAAAAGTACCAAGCGATATATTTGTGCACTTTGTCAGGAAGAAGACAAGAGGCCAAGTTTTACAACAGTTCAGTCCTAAGTTAAGAATAAATAATTCAGAAGTAGTTTTGCTTAAAGAAATACCTATTAGAATACACCTTTTTGACAGATAAACAGAAAAAGATACATTCCAGCTTCCAGATGAGGGGAAAATGGATTGACGCCTCTGCAAACAGTGGGGGCAATGCTGCGATGCAGACTGGTGATCGGGCATTATGCCCAGATCACTGGTGCTGCTCTGGACAAGGAGAGGCCAGGAGATTGCCCACCTGTGCTCCAAAAGGCTGCTTCTCACGGGGAGACTCGTAAGATCTGAAGAGATTTTTAGGGCGTCCTGTGAGTCTGAGCTCCAGGAGCCATGGAAGAGACAGCAAGCTTACAGTTGTAGCAGAGCCTGCATAAGGACATTGGGTTCACACTCCCCACACACTTTCTTAAACACATTTGGAAGACAATTATCTATTAAACCTGGTGAGTGATCCTTCATCCTGGATTAAAGATAAGAGCAAAGAAACAATTTAAAGGATATAAAAAGTAATCAAAGGCAAAAAGCTTGCCAAAAGTTTAAACTAAGAAAGTTTAAAATGAACCAAGAAGACAGTTGAATTTGGAATTATTTGCTTTAAAGTATTTTTGAAACAATTCAACAATTAATATATATCTCTGTGAGGAAGAGTTTTGTTTGGATTAATTGGAGACAATGATTGGTTAGCTTTGCAAACCAAAAAATAAGGGAAGGTTGCTAAAGACCATCTGACTATAGAACTATGGAGTGTTGAATGGGACTAAAGACTTAACGATCTAGAGAAGGGGGGGGAGAAAAAGGTCTTCTTTAACTTTTGTTTCCCCTTTCTCAGTTGAAATGGCTGTTACTAAAAAAGTAGTGAAACATACAGAAATGACAGAAAAGGTATTTACACTTGAGACATTTCAAAGGATCTTTGAGGAATTGGAAAAGAATGTTACAGCTACAGGAACAGCATCAATAACTGCATATGTGAATGCATTGGACTTCTGCAAAATGATTTTTGGATTTGCCAACTGAAAAGAGTTGAATATGGGAAGAATTAATCTATGCAATGTAATTTCAAAGGGGGAGGAGTGATATTAAGACTGTAATGGCTGTAAATATTGGAAGTCACTTCTTTAAATATCTTTTTCTTTTCCTTTTTTCCTTTCTGCACTTTCTATTATTTTTTCTCTATTTCTCTTTTTAAATCTCATTTTGTATTATCTTCTATTATTATTAAAAAATTTCAATAAAAATTATTTTTAAAAAAGATACTATTCCGCTGGGACAAATTGGAAGGAGTGATTTTAATCTTTAAGCAACAGAGATACTGACTTAATTCAATCCAAAAGTTGAGAGATTTTTATGAAAAGTTCAAAGAGGAACAGAAGAGATGCAATTGGATAAAAAGGAGGGAACTAACTATACAACAAAGACAGCAAAAAGATCAGGAAGAGACTACTACATTAGGTGCCACAGGTATAGACTTTTCCAAGTTTACAGCATAAACATGGATCTTAAATCCCTAACATGGAATATAAATGGGGCAAACATTGCACAAAAAAGAAAAAAAGATATTTCATTATTTAAAAAAATTAAAACAAGATGTAATTTGTCTACAGGAAACATATAAGAAAAAAAGATTTAAAAAAATTTATTTATAAAAATTTGAGACAATTTATTTTGGTAGGGACAGCCAAGAAAAATGGAGTTGCATTATACATAAATCCACAATTACAACAGAAAATGATAATGTATGATAATCATAAATCATATGTAGGTGCTGAAATTAATTTGAATTAAACTAAGATCATGATATTGGGAATATATACCCCAAATGACAATAAGATTATATTTTTAAGGGACTTACCAAAACATTAATAGACCTGTCTTGTGAAAATTGGTGTTTTTTGGGAGATTGGAATGGAATGGTTTGCCCACAAAAAAATAGAACCTCTGTGAAAGGAATTAAATTAACACAAGGTAAATTACCAAAAATATTTTTTGAAATGATGGATAACTTTGAGCTCATAGATATTTGGCAACATAAAAACAGTGATTCTAAAGAATATACATACTACTCTGAAAGACACAGATTCTTCTCAAGAATGGTTTTGTTTTAGATTTCTAAGAAACTTGCTACACACTTGAACAAAGTGGAAATATTGCCAGAGATTTTTTCATAACCATAACCCAGTGATTCTAACATACAAGAGGAAAGCTAGAACTTGTAAATGGAGGCTAAATGAAACTTTGTTACAAAAAGAATCAATTATTGAGGGCTGTAAAAAGAAATTGAAATAATTTTTTGAGATTAATCTAAATAAAGACATTGATATAAGGAAAGTATGGGATGCTAGTAAAGCCATTATGAGAGGACAATTTATACAGCAAAATAGCAAATTGAAAAGACAAAGAGAAGAGAAGATGCAAAAGATTTTAAAGGAGATAAAAATGAAAGAGGAAGAACTAAAGAAGTCTCCAGGAAGGAAAAGTAGCTCACAGCAGATTAAACTTTTACAATGCCAACTTTCTATGTTAACGATTAAAGTATTAAAACAATTAAATAATTCTTCTGTACAGTACCATTAAAGTGGTATTATCCATTGTGGGACCCAGCACAAAAGTATGTGGACTAAAAGAAGTACTGAATGTGCTTTGGACCCCTATTTTGCCTCAGCAAGAAACTAAAATAGGGGTTCTGTCTGCACTGAGAGTCCTGGGGAGGAGAGAGGCAGGCTGAAATAGAAAACTGGCACCGAAGGAGCCATTCTCTGCCACTTCTCCCCACTTATCTCCCTACTGCTTATCCTGCTACCCAGAGCAAGGGAAGGGGGAAGACAGAAGAGACCAGTACCCCCACCTTTCTCCCCCTCCCTGCATCTGTTACTATAGGTTACAGGACAGGCAGGGGAGGAATGGAGGAAAAGCAGATCTTTTCATTCTTTCTTACAGCAATGCAAGCTAAAGGGTTGCTTCTCCTGGGTGAAGGCTATTCCACCCAATCCCACAAGATTGCAAGTGCTGGAGGTACTTGTTCCAGGTTAAAACTCTCTCATTTTGTGTCTTTGCTGTTTAGATACCTCTCCCATGGCTTCAGACCTATGGTGCCAAAGGCACAGGGGGAACCTTTGAAAAAGGTGTCCAGCAATATACTGATAAACCACTACAGCATGGGAGCATTCTAATCACACAGCCAGCAGTCCATCAGAAAAATTCTGGGCATTAAGGTGACACAGATATTCAGAGGTGTTCTTAAAACCACCCTCCTGTAGGCATAGCCACTAGAGCACAAAAACTATGAATGTCTGTGCTGCAGAGAAAAAGATACTTCAAACAGTATCCCTACTGTCTGAAGTAGACTTTCTGGGGCAAAGCAGGTCTTTTGGGAGATCTGTCACCCCTTCAAAGCTTTCTAGATCAGGTAACATTTCACAAATGACTAAAAATCTTTATTGAGGTAAACTGTTGTGACAAACTTGCAAATCTGCCGGTGTTTTCCCTTTCCTCCCGTTTGTATCCCAGAGAGGAGTCAGTCTAAGTCTCTTCCTAATGCTTTCTGTTTCCTGGACTCAACACATGGTTTTACAGATGTTGTTGGAACTGTCTGAATACAGGTAGTCTTTGCTTAATGACCACAATTAGGACCGGAATTTCCATCGCTAAGCAATGCAGTCATAAAGCAAGATGTCACATGACTGCATTGCTTAGCAACCACAATCCCAGCACTCCTGGTTACCAGATCATATGGGTAAAATATTATTTGCAATAGATAAGCCAAAACTTTTAGCTCCATAAATTATTTTATTACTTGCAATTAAAAAATAGCTATTTTTCATAGGTTTTTATAAATTTCCCATGTTTTTTCTTCATTCTTGCAGGCTTCCTCTAATTTGTTATATGTACTATGGATCTCTTCCTGTCATTTTGAGCCCAGCTTGACCTAAATCAGTAGAAAATAAATTTAAAAAATGAAAATTATAGGTAAATTCAAATCAAAAATATGCCACCATCATTTTTAAATGTATATCATCATCAATGGTAGGCTTCATAGTCCATATGGACTTCAGTGTCCCTGGACATCTTGTTTTGCAGGCTCCCTAGCCCGCCTGAATTTTTTTTAATTGAAAAAATAAACAGGAAGAGGGCATCTTTCAAAGCAAAGTACCTGTGCTCAACCTTATCTTTTTTTTATAAGAATGCTTCTAGGCCTTATATAGGCCCATAGGCTTTTGTAGAAAATAAAGATGCTGGGTGACTATGCCAGACAAAAGTGTGTCTTCCTCCCTTTAAAAAATAGTGGTAGAGAGAAACCTGGGCTGCTGGAGGGAAAGCCGGGAATTTTTGCTTTCTAATAAATTGATGTTTTGTGACATGGCAGTCATCACTGAATAGGCAAGCTTTCCTGTCCTCCACACTGCCAATTTGTAGGAACCCATACAACATTTTCATAGAATTCCAAATGTGCTTGCCAATCCACATGGTGATGATAAAGATAAAAATTAAAAATATGTAAATTTGGAGGGCAAAATGTTAAGACCAGAATCAGTGTTCTACCTCAGTAGAATGTGAAAAAAGGTTTAAACTGAAAATCCAGTTTCGATTTTCTTCACATACTGGCCTACATAAAGAGATGTTTTAAAGATATATTTAATTCTAAAAATATTTAAATATTTGTTTTCATATCAGCCATATACTGATCATGGAGTTCAAGCGGCGTATCACCAAGTTTACGCTCCAAGTGCCATAGCCGTGCCAGCCCCTGTGATGCAACCAGAGACTGTTAAAGTAAGGCCTCTAATCTTTTTTGTACCAGTGGGTGTATTTTAGAAAACAGGAACAATTCAAGTTAGAAAGATGATTGCAAAAAAGGGGGTGACATAAAATCTTTTCCAAACGAAAAATAGGTGTTGGGTTGGATCCAGATTTCATAAACAGAAGGCTCTTGCTATTCAGACATGGTTTTTGATTCATTAGAGGTATCCTGCTAGTAGAAGGAAGAGAAGCATTATGGGTTGGTTCCCCTTCCTCTTCTGTAGCCTTTTTTTAAATACAATTTTATAGATTTTATAAAGACATTACAATGGATTGCACATAATAATACATCTATATGTGCACACGTGTGTGTGTATGTATACACACATACATACATACACACATTATAATGTTATTACAAGAAATATTATATGCATATAAAAGAAACTAACTGAAAAAGGAAAGAAGAAAAATAAAAATAAAAAATAGAAGATAATTCAGAATCTCAGGGTTTTTCCTCAGTGTAGAAATTTAATTATGCATTTATACAAATCATTTCAATTCACATTTTAAGTACTGAAATAAATCTAGGCCATATGGAATTATACTGTCCAATATTCTCTCTTCATCAAAATAAAGCTAATTGAAATGCTGAGAGTTGACAGATTTTATTGCACCAACATTTAGAATCTGGTACACAAACATTTTTCCAGAAATACATTATCACCTGCTTTATACCAGTCCAGGCATATCTATCCAAAGTTTTTCATAAATTGAGAAATTCCAAGTTTTAGAAATAGAGTGTAACACAAAATGACATTTTTGAACCTTTACCTTCTCCCAACAACCCAGCAATATGTTTTAATTTTCCTTCTCTCTTCTGTACCTGCTTTTCAGAGCAGATTTTCAAAAGATGCAAGTTGCTACAGGGGAAAGTGAGAATCTACAAAATATTTCTACATTCTTTATTGTCAGATATATTTCCTTTTTCTTTGCCTCTTTGAAAGACTGGCTATGCAATAGAAAGATTATACCACGTCATCTGCCTCCTCAGGCAGTGTATAAAACTCCCACAATGGTATCACTAACCCAGACATTTTAAATAAGATTTCTATGCTCTGATTCCTGAGTTTCTGTGCAAGTATATTTTTTCTTTTCATACAGAACAACATCCCTACTCTTTCTGTTGATTCTGATCCTTTCGAATAAATTGTAACTTTCCAGTACTGTGCACCAGCTATAAGTATCATCCCATCAAATTTCAGTGATATTTGTCACATCATATTTTCCTTCTGAGCTATGATCTGTGGTTTATTCCACATCCTCTATGCATTGGTGTAGAAACCTCAGGTTTTGAGCAATACCACCTACTATCCTTACTGTTGTAGTTTCCTGTGAAAATCTGAGTCTCAACCCTGTCCTCCTGCTTCTCTCTTTGCATTCTGCTTTCTTGACCTTGGTTCTTGGCCTTTATCACCTTCCCCTTTTCTTTTAGTTTAATGCCATCCTGATGAGACTGGCAAGATATGTGCCATACTTCCTTTCCAGTCTTTGAAGATTTAGCCCATCTCTTCCTATGCATCCTTTATGAAAGTGGCGTAGGCCATTGTTGTAGAATCCAAACCCTTCCTAGCAACACGATCTACAAGGCCAGTTGTTGACTTCCATTATCCTGTGGAGCTGATTTCTTTAAGTGGAGTACAAATCAATTAAGACTTAAATGACAGTGGAAGTACATGTATGGTTGGGAAAAGGGTATGCTGCTGGTCTTTAAGTTAGGCTTAAAGGATATTTCTCATACTAAAGATATATGTACTTGAGTGCATATATAGAGGATACATGGGTTTATTTCATCTCAGGGCACATAGAAGAAAGCTGTAGTTGCATAGGGAATATTTCTTGCTGAACATGTGATGAAATGCTGCAATTTATAGGTATCTATATACCCAATGGATAGAATCCTAGGAAGCTGGCTATACCTTTGTCTCAAGACTAAATTTAGTCCTGTTGAGGTATAAAGAGATACTAATCTAACTTTTCGGGAATGGGTTGAGACAAATTAACTTCAAAATCTAGAAGGTACTCTTACACATTTCATAATCAAAAAGATAAAAATTCCAAGAAAAGTAAAAGAGAAACCACTTCCATTCACAGAAATACACCAATGAATTTTACTCTTTATTGTTCATCAAAAAATTACTAAATACTGGAGAACTGCTTCAGACTGGTGCATAGGGGTTGATGGGACAAAGGACTGAACATTTCATAATTTGTTGTTTAGTCGTTAAGTCGTGTCCGACTCTTCGTGACCCCATGAACCATATTGCGCCAGGCCTTCCTATCTTTCACTGCCTCCCTGAGTTTGCTCAATTTCATGCTCATTGCTTCAGTGATGCTATCTAGCCATCTCATCCTCTGCCGTCCTCTTCTCCTTTTGCCTTCCATCTTTCCCAGCATCAGGGTCTTTTCCAAAGAGTCCTCTCTTCGCATTAGGTGACCAAAGTATCTGAGCTTGAGCTTCATTATCAATCCTTCCAATGAGCAATCAGAGTTGATTTCCTTTAAGATTGACTGGTTTGACCTCCTAGCAGTCCAGGGGACTCTTAAGAGTCTTCTCCAGCACCACAGTTCAAAGGCATCAATTCTTCGGCGTTCAGCCTTCTTTATGGTCCAGCTCTCACAGCCATACATTACTACTGGAAAAACCATAGCTTTGACTATGCGGATCTTTGTCGGCAAGGTGACGTCTCTGCTTTTTAATATGCTATCTAGGTTTGCCATAGCTTTCCTCCCAAGGAGCAAGCGTCTTTTAATTTCATGGCTGCAGTCTCCGTCTGCGGTGATCTTGGAGCCCAAATAAATGAAGTCTGTTACTGCTTCCATTTCTACCCCTTCTATTTGCCAGGGATTGATGGGTCCAGATGCCATGATCTTAGTTTTTTTAATGTTGAGTTTCAAGCCAGCTTTCGCACTCTCCTCTTTCACCCTCATCAAGAGGCTCTTTAGTTCTTCTTCACTTTCTGCCATTAGGGTGGTATCATCTGCATATCTGAGGTTATTGATGTTTCTCCCTGCAATCTTAATTCCGGCTTGTGATTCTTCCAGCCTGGCATTTCTCATGATGTACTCTGCATATAGGTTAAATAAGCAGGGTGACAGTATACAGCCTTGTCGTACTCCTTTCCCTATTTTGAACCAATCGGTTGTTCCATGACCGGTTCTAACTGTTGCTTCTTGGCCCGCATACAGATTTCTCAGGAGACAGGTAAGGTGGTCTGGTATCCCCATCTCTTTAAGAATTTGCCACAGTTTGTTGTGATCCACACAATCAAAGGCTTTTGCATAGTCAATGAAGCAGAAGTAGATGCTTTTCTGGAACTCTCGTGCTTTCTCCATGATCCAGCGAATGTTGGCAATTTGATCTCTAGTTCCTCTGCCTCTTCGAAACCCAGCTTGTACATCCGGTAGTTCTGGGTTCACGTACTGCTGAAGCCTAGCTTGTAGGATTTTGAGCATAACCTTGCTAGCATGTGAAATGAGTGCAATTGTGCGATAGTTTGAGCATTCTTTGGCATTGCCCTTCTTTGGAATTGGAACGTAAACTGACCTTTTCCAATCCCGTGGCCACTGTTGCGTTTTCCAAACTTGCTGGCATATTGAGTGCAGCACTTTAACAGCATCGTCTTTTAGTATTTTAAATAACTCAGCTGGAATACTGTCATCTCCACTAGCTTTGTTGTTAGCAATGCTTCCTAAGGCCCACTTGACTTCACTCTCTAGGATGTCTGGCTCAGGGTCAGTGACCACACCAGCATGGACATCAGGGACATTAAGATCTTTCTTGTAGAGTTCTTCTGTGTATTCTTGCCACCTCTTCTTAATCTCTTCTGCTTCTGTTAGGTCCCTGCCCTTTTTGTCCTTTATCGTGCCCATCTTTGCACTAAACGTTCCTTTGATATCTCCAATTTTCTTGAAGAGATCTCTAGTCTTCCCCATTCTATTGTTTTCTTCAATTTCTTTGCATTGTTCATTTAAGAAGGCCTTCTTATCTCTCCTTGCTGTTCTCTGGAAATCTGCATTCAGTTGCTTATATCTTTCCCTTTCACCCTTGCTTTTCGCATTCCTTCTTTCCACAGCTATTTGTAAAGCCTCATCAGACAGCCATTTTGCTTTCTTGCATTTCTTTTTCTTTGGGATGGTTTTAGATGCTGCCTCTTGTACAATGTTACAGACCTCCGTCCATAGTTCTTCAGGCACTCTATCTACCAAATCTAATCCTCTAAATCTATTCATCACCTTCACTGTGTACTCACATGGAATATGATCTAAGTCATACCTGAGTGGTCTAGTGGTTTTCCCTACATTCTTCAATTTAAGCCTAAATTTTGCAGTAAGAAGCTCATGATCTGAGCCACAGTCAGCTCCTGGTCTTGTTTTTGCCGTTTGTATAGAGCTTCTCCATCTTTGGCTGCAAAGTATGTAATCAATCTGGTTTCGGTATTGACCATCTGGTGATGTCCATGTGTAGAGTCGTCTCTTGTGTTGTTGGAAAAGAGTGTTTGCTATGACTAGCTTTTTCTCTTGACAGAACTCTATTAGCCTTTGCCCTGCTTCATTTTGTACTCCAAGGCCAAACTTGCCTGTTATTCCAATTACTCCTTGACTTCCTACTTTAGCATTCCAATCCCCTATGATGAAAAGGACATCTTTTTTTGGTGCTAGTTCTAGAAGGTCTTGTAGGTCTTCATAGAACCGGTCAAATTCATCTTCTTCGGCATCAGTGGTTGGGGCATAGACTTGGATTACCGTGATGTTGAATGGTTTTCCTTGGATACGCACTGAGATCATTCTGTCGTTTTTGAGGTTGTACCCCATTACTGCCTTTCCCACTCTCTTATTGACTATGAGTGCAACTCCATTTCTTCTAAGGGTTTCTTGCCCACAGTAGTAGATATAGTGGTCACCTGAATTAAATTCACCCATTCCCGTCCATTTCAATTCGCTGATTCCCAAGATGTCGACGTTCAATCTTGTCATCTCATGTTTGACCACATCCAGCTTGCCTTGGTTCATGGATCTTACATTCCACGTACCTATACAATATTGTTCTTTACAGCATCGGACCTTCTTTTCACTTCCAGATACATCCACAGCTGAACGTCCTTTCGGCTTTGGCCCAGCCGCTTCACTCTTTCTGGAGCTACTTGGAATTGCCCTCCGCTCTTCCCCAGTAGCATATTGGACACCTTCCGACCTGAGGGGCTCATCTTCCGGCGTCATATCTTTTAGCCTTTTAACATTGTCCATGGGGGTTTCTTGGCAAGGATACTGGAGTGGGTTGCCATTTCCTTCTCCAGTGGACCACATTTTGTCAGAACTCTCTGTCATGACCTGTCCGTCTTGGGTGGCCCTGCACGGTATAGCTCATGGCTTCACTGAGTTACGCAAGCCCCTTCGCCACGACAAGGCAGTGATCCATGAAGGGGTTCATAATTAGCTTGGGTGATAAAATTAACATCTCAGATTTATAGCTCGTGGATGAAGTATTGCAGTGATTTACATAACAAGATTCATTTAGGGGTATCTGGTACTTATGCACTGTTTTGCAAACAAACACACATTCTCAAAATGGATCCCTTACATTTTTAAATCTATTTGTATTGCTCTCCAGATAACTGTTTTGCTATTTTTTTTAATATTAACTGAAGACAGAAAAACAAAAAGAATACACAAAGTTCTAAAAGAAGGGGGGAAAGGCTAAAAAAAGAAACAAACATAAAATATGTATATTTACCCACCTACATATATCAATAAATTGATGCCATGATTCATTATAGATCAATTCTGTGAATAGTTGGAATCCTATGGTTGTCTTTTTGATGCTGAACAGTAAGTCTTTTGATTGTCTTTCTTTATCCAAAAGTCAAAAATAAAGTGTTAATTTCATTGCACCTCCAACAACATAAATACAGTGAGATTATTTCTAAAATATTATTTCTTGTTGAAAAGGATGTAATCTAATAATCTTTTCAAATGTTTGGGTTTTTTTAATATATCTTTTTTATCAAGTAAGACATGCACACACAAAAAAACAAAAATACATGTACATATACATATACATATACATATGCATATACATACTTAAAGAATTTTTATAAGAATTTAAAAAGCAAAACAAAAGTTTTTTAAAAAAATTATAAAAAGAACATTCTGGTACCCCCCCGCTCTTTCTCCCCCCCTGCCCCCCCGTTTCCATCCCCTAGCTACTAAATGAATATTTTTATACTTTACGGTTTAAATTTAGTTAGATTTCTGCTCTAACTGCCATAACCATGACATATGGTAAAGCATTCCTTCCTTTTTGCGGCATTTCCAACATTTATTGTTGTATAATATATCCATCTTGGCAATTGCTGACAGAGTTGTATGCCATCTGCAGAACATTTTGTACCAATTTTCCCTCAGATTGTGGCTTGGTGTAAATATTACTGATTTTTTTCCAGAAATCTTATTAATGCTTCTTTGAAATTTTGCATCCTTTTTATCATACAGTTTTTTATTTGTTCTGTCTCTGTATCATATTTAAGTAGCAGTTTGTTATTTAATACATTATTTTGATTCTGTATAAGTGTTTCAACTTCTTTTATCTTTCTTAGAGTCCCTTCTTTTTCTTTACGATCACTTTTTATTTTTCCAGTTATTCGCAAATACATTAACCATGACAGATTTCTTCCTTCATTAAGCAATTCTTATAATGTCTTTAGTCTGCTCCTTGAGTCCAGATGTCTCATGTTGGCATATGTAATCAGATCTTTCTTGCTGTAATTGTCTTTGAAATAAAAAGTGTTTGATGATGGTGCTAGTGGTGAAATCATTGGATTTATCCTTGCTTTTAAGGAATTCCAATTTTTTAGTAGACTTTCTCTTATAATATGTCCCTTCAGATTCTTGTCTCTTTTGTTTCTTCATACCATTAGTATCTGAAGCCTATTGGCTAAGCTTGTTCCTTCTATAATTGATATTCTACTATTTGGAAATTTTATCTATTCTGTTATCCATGATAAGACAGCTTGCTCTAGAGTATAATCTGAGATTGGGAAAAGCTAATCTGCCTCTCTATTTTACATCTTCCAAAATTTTAAATTTTAGTTTTTTCCCCATTCCATATAAATCTATTAATTGTTCTTTGCCAATCCTGCATTTTTTGTCGAGAATTTGAATTGGTGCTATTTGAAATAAGAAGTTTATCTTGGCTAGGACATTCATTTTTATCGACATTATATGTCCTAACCAGAAAAGTTTTAAGATATTCCACCTTTCAAGGTCTTGTTTTCTTTCCATAATTTATTGTAATTGTTTTGAAATATGACTTAGTGGCATCCTGTCAAGTAAAGTCCTAAATGTTTCACTGGAGCTTTTGTTATCTCATAGCCAGTCTTTTTTTTCCCCCAAAATTTCTTCCTCAGAAGGTAGGTACCTTGCTATTATTTTTCTTTTCTTTTCATTGATTTTGTATCTGAAAAAGCTACCAAAATCTTTGATTACTTTCATCAAGGGCTGTATGGAACTTTGTGGTTTTGTGATTGCTAATACTACATCATCTGCATAACATTTTCTCTTGTATTCCTCTTCTTGAATTATGATCCCAATTATTGGTTTGTTTGTTTATTTATTATCCTGTTGGCCAACATTTACAGAGCAATTACAAATGGTAAAGGGGAGCGTGAACATCCTTCCGTTGTGCCTTTGCTAATTGAAAAGCTTGCAGAGGGTGTTCCATTCACTGTCATCTTTGCTGTTTGCCATCCAAGTTTTAAATTTTTTCCAGGATTCATTTTAAGAGCTCTAATAAAAAAGATAAGTGTTATTACATTCTTCATTAGTTTGTTTTCTTTGTAAATTACTTATTTCTGCAAGATTGAATAAAGCTAATAAAAATAGAGTAACTAGTCTCTGTAACACACAGCTAAAATGATAATGGCTTAATTCAGTTTGACAAATTATAAATAGACTAATGTGCCAGGATTCATTTTATTTTTGTTAGTAGTTTATTGGGGTAGAGAAATGAATTTAGTTAATGGGATTGTTTACATGTTGTAAAATAATTTTTTTTCAGGCTATATTTGTATTTGCTCATTTTCCTTTTGGGATTTTTCTTTTTTTTTTTAGTTAAATATATTTAGCAGAATTTCATGCTTTTGTTTAAAGTGTTTTACAATATACTGCTGTATGCTTTTGTTTTTGTTTTTTGTTTTAGGAAGCTAGGATACATTCTGTCAGAAGAAATTTTTCTCATCCTTCATCTATGAGCTTGAAGCCTCGATATGCACGAACTCCTCATTTTCACCCTAGAAAAGATTACAGATCAGATGACGCTATGCTCAGTACCTCTTCCTCTACAGACTCTGTTAAATAAAATGTTAGGTATCTACCAAATATGTTAACTCTTAAAGGTATGTAATTTTGTAGCATCTTATATTTGCTAAATACAAAATTCCTCACTTTTGTAAGGGTACTAAAAAAAACCCTTGCTCTTATGAACATAAAGTTAGTAAACATAAACTGCAGGATAAAAATCATGGTTACTGTTATCAATTGGTATACTATGGTGACACAGACCAGTAATTTGTAATATGCAGACTGTGCATATATTGCTTATTTTAAACAATAAATTTTAAAACCTGCATCTTTGTATTATAAGACAAGTCTAGCATTCATCTTCATCTGATAAATTACAAGGGTGATCTATTAAAACAGCAAAAACTATTTTTGTTAGACTGACATCCAATTAATATAAAATTCACATTATTTTATCCAACCTTTCATTTCATTTCAATTTATTTTATATAATTTGATAAAAATCCTTTTTACAGTTTACTGAAGTTAATTTCAGTGAATTAGGGGCTAATTTAAGATTTTTAAAGTCCTTTTTAAAAATTAAAGGACTGCCTGCTTACAGTCCTATACATAACTTTCCGATTTTTGTGGCTGATGCTTTTCTTAAAATACTAAACTTTATACGTCTATGTCTTTAGTTTAATGTTGAAAATTACATCTTATGCATCAATAATACAGTATACACTTACATGTAGCCTTTGCCCTCTTTGAGTGCAGGATCAAATTTAATCTCTGCCTATATCATGTCCAGAGGAGAAATACTATATCCCTCTACACTACACTACACTACACTACACTACACGGATCACAAAACTTTGCTTATTCCCTTCTCTTCTAAGGTTTTGTTACAATCTCAAACTTAATGTAGCAGAATAAATAAGCATGAAACATTTAACTGCTGTAGAAGCCCATTTTGATTAACAGTTTTAATAATTTCTCCATTATTTTCCAATTTTAACTGTGAAATATGTTTTCATATTTTAATTTGTTTACAGTACTCAGCTTTAAAGACCTTTTTTGTGGTTGGAGGGTTGTTTTTTTTTGTTTTTGTTTTTTTGTTTTTCCTAGTAACATTTTTGTAGGGACAGTGTTATAACAGTGGTAGTTATGCCAGCAATATTTAAATAATTTATTTTGAAATCCCCACTGTGTTTAACATTATATTGGACACATATATATCCCATATAGCTGGAGTTATTTAGTATATATTCAGTCTCTTACACTAGTTTTTCTAGTAACATTCATTTTTAGGTCTTTAAATAGGTGTGCACCTTTATGAAAAAAGATCAGCTGCAAAAGTATTTTATACCTTTTGTATAAAAGTTTATGATAACAGATCTTAATAGTTTTATGTCATATATAAATAATTTGAATTGTTGAAAATATCAGAACAAATGTTCCTGTTTTTATACTTGCAGAGGTTTTAAAATATATATAAAGATGTTGACATCTCTTGAAACTGCTTTATATATGTGAAAGGATTTGCTCAGTTGTAAATATTCTTGTAAACAATATAGAAATAGCCAGGAAAAGGCCATGTGTTCTGTTATTATGGTCTTATTACTATCATGAAACATCCAAGTAGTCAGGGTTAATTTTAAATCCTTTGCTTGGGTTCCCATTTTTACTTTGTACAATATAAAAATAAAATGTTGATTTCCTGAAAATATTTCAGAATATCCAAGGAAGCCCTTGGTAACAACATATTTGAAATCCTTTATTCTAAATGCTTGTGTTAAAGTTATCGATATGTCTATCAGGTAAGATGATACATATTTCCCATTTTAGTTAATTCCACCTAAAAGAACAGTAAAAACATCAGGATTGTTTCATATTTGGCCAAAAATCTATTTCATGCCAACAAATATAGTAACAGAATTAATTAATAAGCACGTCCCAAATATTTTAAGGGGATTATGTCCAAAAATGATAAAACTGCCTTCTTTAGTCTGGTTCTATAATGGGCTGTCACAATTCTTGTCAAAATGCATGAGTTTTTTCATAAACTTCACACATCACAGAGCTTGGAATACTATCTGGGCAAAACTATTACTGTTCTATCGGTTTCTTATTATGTTTCTCCATAGAAAGCAGTAGCTCCTGAGTGTGTGTCATATTCAGACATCTGTGTGCTACATGAAAGACTATATTTGTAATATTTTAATACACTAGACTTATATTTTTCTGTTCAAACGTTTAGTAAGAATACAAAGCAGAATCATATTAGCCATAGATTTAGAAGTAATTTATTTAAATAATATGTTAATATGATCAGAACTCCAAACATATTTTGAGAAAGAGTGCTATAATGTTGAATAAACAGGATCTTCCTGTTACTGGAAAAACTGCCTGTTTTGAAATTTTGAAAAAAAATATAAACACCAAAATTTTATCTTGTGAACCAGAAAAAAAAGTTCAGTTTAATAATAAATGATTTGACCTACCACTTCAGTTTTTCTTTATCCTAAATATCTATATCCTAAAAAAAAAATCCACTTGATAAATTACTCAACAAAGTACATTCTACCTAAACCTTAAGTAACAGAACACATGGCTTTGCAAATATATATATTTACCTCTATCTTAGCATAGTTTTACAGTGCAAGTTTATAGTAATACATGGTTATAAGTGTTAAGTAAAATAAAATGGTAATTTCAGGGATTTAGAATAATTTTCATAGTGTGGCAGCTTTAAAAAAATGAATGTGACAAGCTGTTTCAATAAAAGATATGTATATGTCTACTATGGAAATTTATTTTTATATATATCAATTCTTTATTATTGTGCAAGTCTAATTTTAAACAGAATGATTTTATGTATGAAACATAGCAAGAGTATTATCTTGTTTTGAGCTTCAAAACAAGAAAGTTTTTCTCAAAATGGTTGATACAACATTCTAAAAATACTCTAACATGGCAGGTGCAAGTGGGCTCCATGGTGGTATTTTATAACATAGATATTTTCCCAGGAATGTGTACACCATCATAAGAAGCTTTTCATAAAGATGCAAATCATAAGCAATATTTTTTAAAAAATGTTTGCCTTGCCATACAAATAATATACCTAAACTGATAAAGTGCCTTCATTGCACTACAGTGTATGCATTTGCTATAATTACTAGAGCCTTAAATGAGTTAATATGAATGTACAGAAAAATGTTTTATCAGTATTCACAGTTTTGTAAACCTATTAACTGAACATTTTCTGATTAAACTATGTAGCCATGTAGTTCATGTAGGCATGAACATAGTGCACAGACGATTACAGTGTGCTTTTTTATCTTTCCAAACAGACATAGTCCTGAGCATTATATACTAAAGCAACAGGGGGAGCTAAGCAGGTTTATATATGGAAGATGTGCACTGACTTATTAAACCTGTTTTTGTACACACAGAGAGGAGTAGAAGTAGTTCTGTTAGTAAATAAGAGGTCTTTGTGCAGGCATGCTAAACCTATACTGGACTGGATTGTTCCATGAATGTATAATAAATACAGAGTAACAAATCAGTTCCCACAGATTGTATCTTTTAATTAAAGTGGTTTTGTAATAAAGTTTCATCTCAATAAAGCATTCTTTATTTACTGTTGGTGATTTTTTTAAAAGAAAAAAAATTGCATAAAATAAAACAAAAGCCAGTTATGGAAATTTTATATTATTTGAGTATGAAAAAGCAGAATCCAGCACAGGGGCATAGCTGACAGCAAGAAATCCTGGAATAGTTTGGCTTTTAACACCTCCTTCGAAAACCATTGAGCAAGGAAAGCAAATAATAGTAATTACACCTTTCCTAGATATTCTTCATTGTGGTCTCTGTGATTCACAATTCTGAGTTATATGCTTGTGCCACATTCCATTCAGAACGTCCTAGAGCTTGGAAACATTTGGCTACACCATGCTTTCCATGCATACCACATGACTAGGTGTAGCTCACACCAAATTCCTTCAGTCTGTTTTCAGCTACAACAGCTGAAACATTTACCCTGATTTCCTTTAAATGCTGTTTTATTTAAACTTTTTAAACTTCATGTTATTTTTTAAGCTTGTCTTAGCTTGTCTTCAAACAAATGAAAACATGTTGTTTGAAAATTGTTAGTCAAGAAACCCTTGTCTTCCTTCACAATCTTTTCAGCCTTCACCCTTATTGCCTTAAAGGTCAATTTCACAAGTATCAGCATTGCAGGAGCAAACTTACCCTAAGAAACAGACATTAAACTGTCTTTTTATTTTGGAGAAGGTCACACATTAGACTCTTGAGGACTACCAGTCATTTACCAGACACACTCATTGCAATTGGCCTGGGAACAAGCTCTTGACTTTAAAGCTATTGTCTTATTCCAGAGTTCCCACCATGTCCTAAAAATTGTATGGATGCTCCCTCAGCTCTTTAGGACTTAGATCAAATTCTCTGCCCTCTGCAGAGAATCCCTAAGTCTTAACTGAACCTTCATTGGCCCAGAGGAAATTGCCCAATAAGGCTCAAAACCTAGCTAGATGGCCCTGCCTGATTCCAACAAGGGGGGGAATAAAGGCAGCTCCCGCAGCCTTGAGTTCCTCACCATAACAGTCTTCTCAGTTCCACTGAAGTTAGTTCCATAGGTTCTAATCTATAGTGTCCAATCTTTATCAGGTACTCTTCAGACACATCAGTTGAAATCAGAGAAAAGATTCAGGTAATGCTGGACAGTTGGTAATGTTGCTGTTCTGTCTTCAGGATTTCTATCTTTTAAAACATTCCTTTGAGATAGGTCTTGCATTGGAGTTCTAGAATGGCAAAGCCTCTTGCCTAAAGATCAGCGTGTTTCCCTCAAGTCACTATCTGCAGAGGCCTCTTGACCATGGCCAGTGAGCAAAGAGATCACCCCATTTGTTGCTTAATAAACTGCAGGCCTATCTCTACAAAGCTGGTGTCAGCCCTTCGAGGTAAGCGAGATTAAGAAGCAGGCAGGACAGGGATATCAGGAATGTATTTATTGTGGTAGAGCAGAATTAACAATCTTGAAAATCTATTACATCTCTATGCCCCCTCTTACACCAAACAAAAGTTGGGCTTATCTTGATTTTCTTTCTCGGGACTGAGTAATCTTTTCTGAAAGTCTCCCCTTAATGGTTTGCTCACTCCTCCTCCAATCCCAAGGCCAGATCTACATTCCTTCACAACTAATGATTATGCTATTGATTCATCCCTGGTGTGTCCAATATGCCCTTCAGTATTGTTACCCAATGCCCAGTTTTCCTTCAGAAGGCCTCTACTCCTACAGCAAACAAACTGATAGAACGGCACACACTCTTGGTCTTGAGGTTCGGCAGCCTGAGGACTTGGTCCATCATTTAGTGCAAGATGTTTCACCAGTGTTCATCCCTTTCCTCCAGTCTTACTGAAGAAAACAAGAGACTTCTAGGCCAAGCCAGCTACTATGCCATCAACCTCTTGCCTCAGTGAAAGAAGAGCAAATTATCAAGTTGGGGCGTTTAATAATATTAATATTATAATATAATAACATATGGTATTATATTAATGACAGTCTATGCTGATGGATGAAAGGCACCAAAAAATGAACAATCCTGGATATAAACTAGATTCCTCAGGAGCCTTTTCCTCCAAATTTCCAAATATGTAAAGTTAAATACCATCATTTCTTGTGGGAGAATATGTCTCCTCTCTATCTCATTTGCTAGTGGACCACCGGCAGATAGTCCAGGTTTTCTCAGGAGGATCAGCAAAATAGTCATGGAATGCTCTCCCTAAGGAAGAACATTTGTCTCTCATTCTCCCAGTATATATGAAGATGTTAAAAAAACATCTCTTTCACCAAGCTTTTAATTATTTATTTTAATATCTGATTTAGTTTGGGTTTTAATTTTCATGTTATTAATTTTATTTGATATTTTCTATTTTGTTATTGTTCTAAACTGCTTTGAGTTTTGAAATAAACAGAAATGTTGGGTATAAATTCAAAAGTAGAATTTTAAAAATGCTAAGCAAGAGTTGAATGTTTCATTAATAACAATCCTTTGAGGTAGATTGGGCTGGCCCAAAGTCACCTATTGAACCTCCATAGCGGAGGGTGGATCAGAACCTGGATCTCCCCTGTGACAGTCCAATTCCCTTGCCAGAACTTTATTGGGCAGCCCTGTGTGTTCAGTCTTCCCCATTTATCCAACCCTATAGACTGAATTTGCCCTCTGATGGAAACACTAGAGAAATGTCTTCTATCATTTTGTAAGAGCCATACTAAGTATGCTGTTCATGAATTACAAAGACCACCGAGAAAAATAATTGGTTAGTTACCTCTACCTACATTTCTTTGAGTGGTCACTTGTGACCAAACACAACCCACCTCATAGCCCGCTAGGTATCAGGTGACTTTACCATTCAGGTCTTTTATATCAGTTTTGACAAGGTCTGTCTGTCTGTCTGTCTCCCTCATTCTCTCTCTCTCTCTCTCTCCTTTTTTTTCTTTCACTGCTTCACCCTTTTTTCCTCCAAAAAAACTGCTTTCAAGAAGAGAACCTCAAAAGTCCTGCTATGTAGATGGAAAGTCTGTTAATTTTTGCACTCAGTCTGATGGGTGTGTAGCCAGACTTACATCAAGGAAAACTAGGTTAAGCTGTCATCTTTCCCAATGATTTCATTTGTGACTTTGGCAAGTCTCTTTCCTTTATCTTCCTTACATAAAATTTTACAAGTTCTCAACACTGAAAATAAGCATTTTTTTTATTAGTGTTATTGTTTCCATCCATTTATTTTTGGTATACATAAAAACAGGTAATGGGAGTTATCTAGAACATGTTAAAGAAACCTATGCGATCACATGCTATTGGTGATTGCTATGAAATAGAAAAAAGGATTGGTAAGTAGTTTTGAACATATACTGAAAACTGCATAACATTATAGAAGTATTTCAAGTATTTTTCAGACACGTTTCTGTATCAGATTTTACTCCCTTTTCCTATAGAATGGAGCCAACATATTCCCTAATTCCCTATCAGTTTCTCTAATCTGGCATCACCAATATGTGTTGTTACTCCCAAAATCTCCACTTAGTGTAGCTAATATAAATCCTTCACACTATCTAATAACCAGAAGCAACACGATGAAAAAGAGAACATGGCCAATTTTAAAAAATAATCAATCACCATTTGCTTATACTAACAATTGTCTCTTGCACATAGAAACACTCCTGCACACAAAACCATACCTTCCCTTCCCTTCTTTCATCAGAAACAACAGCAAAGAACAGGATGAAAATGGGATAAGGGGACAGTGTGATGCAAAAGGAATGGAAGATGAAGGGAGAAAAGGAACTGGATGAAAAGAAGAGGAGAGAAAGAGGTTCCTGGACTGAGTGAGAGAAGCCCGGTTAGGGTGTCACAAACAGAATTTGCCACCCAGAGAAATGAGCCCCACGCCTCCCTCAAGTCACCTTCTTTCACCATTCCTGCTCAATTCCTTGTTTTTAATTTCCTTGCTTAATTTTCAGCAAAGTTACAAACTCCCCACCCTATTCCCAGGTGGGGGAAACTTGGCTTCTTATCAGCTAAATGGGGCACATACAAAAAGAGCAGACCATGAAAGCTGTTTTGCCAATTGTCAAGGCACTGACAGGTACAAGACCAGTGGTTCTGTTTGTCCTTTTAAATCCAGAGACAACGAACACATCAGTAGATAAGGAGGTTTTAAGCTTTATTGTTAACTCTCGCAAACAGATTTAACCAGATATATAAGAATTAGCAGATAGCATTAAACAGAAACACATAAGCTTAGTATAAAAGCATAACATACCAAAGAAGATGATAAAACTCTTCCCCTACTGTCGGGAGCTATCATCAGGTGATAGTGGAGAGATCCCAAGATGGCTTAGATAACCCAGCACCCAGTCCCGAGACCAAGGGCAATTCCAGGGCTTTTTATTGAAGTCTGGCACTGCAATCCCATGACTCTGTTTTGGAGTCAGAGGCTTTGAAAGTGGCCTTGGCCAGACGTTATACTCGCTCATCGAAAGATTCCAAAGCCTGAGAACTGTACAGATAAGCTAGTCTTAATCTAAACGATCCCGAGGGTTTTGCCCCCCCCACTTCTAAGTAAAAATGAAAAACAAGCCAACTAAACATTATTATGATTCAAAGTGAGCTTTCTTAATATGTGCAGGAGAAATCAAACTATGTCACCTAAACGCCTCGAAATAACAATGGTCTTCCACATTGCCACTACCCCATTTACATGTTAAACAAAATCAGTCTTACATATCTATTTATTTCATGTACACAGTTAAGTTACTAACTCTCAAGTCAGTTTACTTAACAGAGGAAAAAAATGAGAAATCATATAAACTATTATATGCAGTCCAAATGTCTAAATAGTCCTCTGCATGAAACTCCCAGCAGTAAGGTGCTTGTTCAGATATAAAAACAGAGATGAGAAATTTGGATCACTGCTGGAGAATAAGCATCCTTCCATTCTTGTATTGATTTTTATTTTCTTATTACTGCTGTTATTGTTGTTATTTAGGGCAGGGGATTATCCAAGTGTGCAGTATTAATTTCCTTTATTCTTCCGTTAGTTTCCAAACTATGGACTATAATTCCAAAGTATATAAGCATTTTATAACCATACAAATCTGTTTTAAGCTAAGCAAGAGTTTTGGAAAAGAATGCTTATTTGTTTAGATTAAGTGCAGGTTGCTCTGAGATAAAAGATATTCCTGTAGAAACTCAAATTCAAATTCTGCCAGATTCAGAAAATCAAGAAATGTTGCATAATCATTATAAAAACAAATTCAGTTACCACATCATCTAATATGGATCACCAGTGATGCTACTGAGAATTTGGAATGGATGCAAAGCTTCATTTGTAATGGGGGTTTTGATTCTCCTTTCTTAATGACTTCTACATGGGAAAAAACGTTTCTGAAATTTAAAGTGCAGTGTTCCAAAACATCTCACTAGGCATGCCCAAAGGGGAAAAAAACAGAATAGTACGAATCATATTAATACTTTCCAAAAAGACCTATAAGATGAATAAAAGATTTGCTGGTGTACCAGGATTGTGCTCTTCTATAGGACAGTTCCAGCTGCCAGTTTCTGGGGTCTCACAAGCCTTGGATCGCATTCTGGCTTAGCTTGACTATTGCATCTATTTAAAAATGAACACCAATAAAAGTAAATAGGTGGAAACCCAATGCTTCAGTTACTGTTTTAGGAAGGTCAGATACATTTTAAATGGTTGTTTTTACAAACTTTTCCAGAAGATAGTAAGTAGGAGGGAAGTTTCCCAAGACCCATTTTTGTAAATCAGATTGTCTCTGGATTACTCTGATGACTGCTTCATTCCTGTTTTCCAACGGGAGCTGGCACGAGAAGGCCAGTGAGCCATTCCAAATACTGTACAATTTCACAGCTCTAGTCAAAAGAATCTCTTTGCTTTGCTAGCACGTTGTGTAGTTTTCCAGCTGTCCTAGGAAAAGGAAGTGAGCACCCAACTCTCACATTTAAAATAGAGTTGAACTGCTTCTCATTTATTTTCCTCCCCTTTGAGATGCCAGAAGCAATTTCCTCTTAAAGCTGACTTCCTTTCTGGAAATGATTTTCTTCTCAGACCATGGCGAGGCTCTCGATTCTGTTCCTTTGACTTCATTGGCCCATTTTCTTTCTTTTGCTGGCCATTACCCTAAAGCAGATCTTCGGACAGTAAGTACTCACGCTAAAGTTTTGCTGCAACTTTACTTTGCTTCTGCTTCTGCTTCTTCTTTCTACATCATTATCAGCCAGGCAGGAGAGCCAGACAGCCCTCATTGGCGCCCTCTGCAACAGAACACTGCTAGGGGGCTGGCTGTAAATTGACGTGGCATGGAAAATCTCTGCTCACTTTGTAGCCCTGCGTGCTTTTTGTGAGAGAAGCCGTGCCCCTGCTGAATGTGTTGCCCGATATCCTTAAGAGCGCTGTGCCTTGCTGTGAATATGGAGAGAAAATGCCTCTTTTTTCTAACCTGGGAGCAGAAGACTGGCTTCTGTTCGGACCTATGGTTAACCGCAATAAAGAGGATCTAAACAGATTGCTTGTTTTTAACCCGTCTGGTCAGAGAAGCCGATTCTGTGCTTGCCCCATTTCTACCTCCGCTTCTCCTTACCCACCCTCCAGGTCTTACGATGGGGTGTGGGCTGAGAAAACTAGAAGATCCAGATGACAGCAGTCCTGGAAAAATATTTTCAACGCTGAAGAGACCACAAGTGGAAACAAAAACAGACTCTGCTTATGAGTACATATTGCTAGATTTTACATTAGAAGGTATGTATGATGTATTTTAACCTTTCGGAAGAACACATCGCAAAATGTGGTTTCTTAGGGTTAAGTATAGAAGAAAAAAGTTTGATTCATTTTCCCCTACTGCTTATTAGATTAAGGGTTTAGAGACGACCTTTAAATTGTGTCTCTGCCTGTGCTCGTGGTACCTGGGTGTCTGTGAGGAAATAAATCACTTTTCAGACCTTTGGGGGTAAACTGGAGCTATTGTCAGTAAGTGGAATACTGGAGACATCAACAGCAAATACAGCTGAACGTCCTCTCCTTTGTTTTATACTGTTCGTGTGGGCACAGACATCTGTGCGGTTAGAAACAGACTACCCTGTAGGGTTACTTCCTTCCTTATGAGTACACATTGCTAGATATGTAGGGTGTCTTGTTTCTAACCAACTCCATGTCCCAGAAAGTTGAAAAATAAACAGTCCCAGATGGCTTCCCACTAAGAGCAGGCAGCTCTGCTCTGCTCTGCTCTGCTCTGCAAAAGTGGCTTCTGAGAGTTTCTTTGGAGACGTCTTCATAAAGCCACTCAGGGCTGTATTCCAGCTTTTTTGCATAGATCTTAATAGAAATTAATCCCAGACACAACTTGCATATTACAGTCACAATCTATATGGTCACCGTTATAATTTAAACAGAATGCTTGCATAATGTATAGGGTGCATAATGAAACATTATACAGCATCTCTACGTTATATGCTAGCTTTGTTTTTTTTAAATTTTCATTTGGCTTTGTATGAAACAACTTTTGTTCATTATGAGAGAAATAATAGCAACAAATTCTCTGAGTTTCATGCTTGATTGCCTAAAACTAAATGTAACTGTATTAGTCTATAACTTTACATTTGGCTTTTGATTTAAAACACAATGTTTGTTTTATTTTAATGGGTAGTAGATTTAAGTATGCATATCTTCAGGTTTCTAAAAGTTCTTTGATGGAGATGATTTCTTGTAAAAATGATCATTTATTGCTAATAATTCAAACAATAGCTTAGCAACTTTGTGCAGAGAAGAGATTCTATAACTGTTATTAGGTTTACTTCGGTAACTGAGGTGATAGACAGATTAGATATGGATGGATGGATAGATGATAGATAGATAGATAGATAGATCGATCACACATCATAAAAAAAATAGGAGGGTTGGATCCGGTCTTCTCCTTCTACTACTGGAAGGACCCTTTCCGTTTGTGGAAGCTAATGAGAAAACAATGGAAGCTCCTATCGAGGGAAACCTGGAGGCAGTGAAGTCCAGTATCAGGACCTGAGCTGGTAAGGTTAAGTGTCAGGACTCCAGAAACAACATTGTTGGGGTTCCTTTTTTTTCTTTTCTTTTCTTCCTATTTTGTTGATGGTGGCGGGCATGTTGTCAAGTGCCAGATAAGACTGCAATTACTTGCTGGCTTCTTTGTTTCGGAATGCCTAGTACTGACTCTTGTTATGAGAGGTGAAAACATTCTGCAATTTGTAGATGTAAGCTTCATACTGAGCAGAGAATCTGCGTGTTTTCTTTCTTGTTTTAATTTTTTTGAAAAAGCAAGTTCCTGTGCCACATTATTACCAGACTTGAAAATAGGTGGACAGTGACTGGTGTCAAAAGGAGAGCTTCATATGTGGTAAGGCTACAGTGTCTACTCAGACTTCCTGAGTGTGTGTAATAGAAACAAAATAAATACGTAATGCAAATGTGCAATATATAGGCCAAAATCTATTGATATATAAGCTTCCTTTTTTAAAATCACCTAATAATTTGATAGCCCTTACTGCAACCACAATATCATCAATGTTAATTTGTTTAACTTTCTCCCTGTACCTGTTATTATAACTATTAACTGTTCAGCATCTAGGTCTCTATATCATTCATGTAATAACAGAAGCAACATGCAGTGCTGCTTTTTGAAATCGTTTCTTCTTAGCAAATTGACTGATTGATTGATCGATTGATTATGTGCCATCAAGTTGGTGTTAACTCTTAGTGACCACATAGATAGATTTTGTCCATGATGATCTGTCTCTAACCTGGTTTTTCAGGTTTTCCAACAACACACTCATCACCACTGTAACTGAGTCCATCCACCTTGCTACTGGTCATCTTCTTCTCTTTCCTTCCACCTTTCCCAGCATTAGAGCCTTCTCCAGAGAGCTGGGTCTTCACATAATGTGCCTGAAGTAGGATAATTTGACCCTGGTCATTTCTGCTTCGAGTGAGAACTCTGGGTTGATTTGTTCGATGATCCACTGGTTTGTTTTCTTGGCTGTCTGCAGTGTTCTCAGGAGTCTTCTCCAATACCAATGTTCAAAAAGCATCAATACTCTTCCTATCCATCTTCTTCTAAGCATTATTTGCTACCATGTGAAATTAAGGATATTGTATTATAGTTTGCACACTCTGTTAAGTCTCCTTTTTTGGTATTGGAATGTAGACTCTCCTCCAGTCTGTTGGCCACTGTGTTTTTTTCCAGATTTGCTGACATAGCTTGGTTAGAACCTTGACTGATTCTTCTTCTGCCTGCCATATCTCAGTGGGTATTCCATCAGTTCCTGTAGCCTTCCAACTTGGTAATGACCAGAGTGCTGATATAACTTCATTTTCTAATACTAGAGGTCTTTCTAAGTAGGGAATATCTTCTAAGGTATCTTGGATGTTAACATCTCTACTGTACAGTATTTCACTATACTCCTTTCATCTTTGCTTGATCTCCTTTGAGTTGGTTACTATCTGTCCATTGGCATCCTTGTCCAGATATTTTTTGAAAGACTTTCCTTGTTTTTCTATGTCTGTTTCCATCTTCAATTTCTTTAAAAATGTTGTTGTAATATTACTTCTTGTCTCTCTCTGAAAGTATTTGTTAAGTTCCTATATGAGATTTTTGTCTTTCTTGGCTTTGGCTTCTCTTCTTGGCAATGGCCTTGGTTTATTCTGAAATCCAGTTTGCTTTCTTCTATTTTTCATCTTGGCGGTCTCTTTTCACATTCATCCTTAATTGCTTAAGTTCATTCCACAGTTCCTCTGGTTATCTATCAATGGGGTTCAAGACTTCAAAGTGATTCCTGATGTCCTCCTTGAAAATGGTCGATATAAGCTTAATATTACATTGTGGAAACTGGTTATCTTTCTTCTTTAGCTTAACTTAGAATTTGCACCTGAGTAGTTCATGATCTATTCTACAGTCAGTACCTGACCATGTCTTTGATATTATAATTGGGTTCCTCCACCTTCTTTTAATAATAATACAGTCAATTTGCTTTCTATGTACTCCATCTGGTGATGTCCACATATAGTCGCACCATTTTGGTTATTTGAAGACAGTGTTAACTATGAAGAATTAATTAGAGTGGCAGAAATTGATAAGTCAGTCTCCTGCTTCATTTTGTTTCCTAAGCCACACAATCCAACAACATTTTCCTCTTTAACGTTTCCAACTTTGGCATTCCAATCTCCAATCACAAGTAGCACATCTTCCTTGCGTGTTCTGCCACTTTCAAACTGAACTTGATCATAAAACTCATCAATCTCCTCTTCTTCTGCATCAGCAATTGGAGCACAACCTTGGAGACTAGTCATATTAAAGGGTTGTCCACAAAGTCTAATTGATGTTATTTGGTCATTGATTGCATTGTAGGCAAGTACTGTTCCTGTTATACACTTCCTAACCATAAAAGCAGCGCTGTTCCTTCTATGTTTTTCATGTCCTGAGTAATAAACAGTGTGATCTTCTGACTGAAAGTGTCCAATCCCAACCCTTCGCAACTTGCTGATGCCTAAGATGTCAATTTGTAATTGTTTCATTTCATCTTTCACTTTGTTGAGCTTCCCCCTGTTTCTTACATTCCATATTCCCAGTGTAATTCTGTCTTTACAACATTGGATTTTCTTTTCCCGTATGGCAACATCAGCAACTAGGTGCCCTGAAAGCTTTAATCTAGCCGAATCACAAACATCATTAGTACTGCGAAAGATCCTCAGCTCTTCCTTAGTAGCATGCCATCCAATAGTAGTAATGCCATCCAACCTGAGGAGGCCATCATCCAGCAGTATATCATCAATTATTTTATATTTTCTATCCATGTGGTTTTCTTGGTAAAAATGCAGGAGTGATTTACCATTGCCTTCTCCCACACTATGAATCAATGTCTGCCTCTGTCACTAAAGCGATCACCTGCCTTCAGCATCTTCCTATATCGCTGCTGTCCAATATAGGTGCCTCCTGGCTTTAGCTGGGCAACTGGGATGACCTTCACACCTTGGGTGACCCTGCTGGGAGGGGGCATCTCTTGGCATACACTCTTGGCATACACTCCTGATATTCTTTGTTAATCCCTCCCAGGAACACCACCATCACTCCCACCATGATGAAGCAACACAGCAGGACTTTGGGTGGGACATAGTCTTAGTAAATACCTAAAGTGAATTGCTTTCTATAGTGAATAGTGGATCTCTCTAGAGATAGTGTATCACTGTACAGCTTAAACTTTATCAAAAGTTATTATAAATGGTACATAGTAAATTAATAAATTGTTTGAATTCTACATGTAGCGTTTCTGTTATTTTAATCCTTTTAGTTACCTCAAATCCAGAAATTATCAAAATATGTTCTGTTTTGGATATTGCAAAGAAGGTGGAGGAGTATTACAATAAAGGATATGTGGTAGGAGCTATTCATCCTGTTTTACTGTCATCTGGACGAAGAAGGCATTTTCCAGCAAGTCACATCTATCGAGCTGTACTTGTGCGTCTCAAATTCAGGTATGCACTACAATAAACGCTTAAATTCCAGTAAGCTTTTGTGCTGAGCAGAGTTCCTTCACTGAAAAATTGGTTCTTATTCCCTGCTATCTTTATAAAAATAAAACTATTATTATGACAAACACAACAGAATGTTGTAGTACCTTAGGACCAAATTAGACCTGATGTTAAACTGCATGACTCCGCCGCTTAGTTTCAATGGAAGCCCTTCTTCCCCGTGCAACTAGCAGTCCAACTCAGGAGATTTACAAAAACAATATCCTTTCCATCCTCCACGATGTATTGATGGGACCCTAATGGTTCTTTCTTAAAGAAAACACTTGCATTCAAAGCCATGACATGTAATGAAATCACATGTAGTTTTAAACCTGTTTATTATGATACAAGCTTTGGGGGCTAAAGTCATTCCCACATGGAACATTTCTCCCTTTAGAAATGGAATGGGGAGATGGATGGATGGACGGACGGATGGATGGAAGCAAGCAGTACTATATCCGGTAGAAATAGAACGTTAAAATAGAGAATGGAGTCATGATGGCCATTAGCTGTGTTTTCTTGCCTTGTGTTTCCTTCTGACATTTTTGTTCCCTTTGCACCCTTGCCTGTGTCTACCTGTTAGTGGAGATAACATCTGAGGAAATCACATCCAGCTCATGAAAGTTTATGCAAAAACACATTTGATAAACTTTAGCTATTTGATCCTTGGTACTGGCCTTGTGACCAACAGACTAACACATATATACCTTTGGAAAGAATGGTGAGATTCTTCAGTTAAATCTCCAGTGAAGAATTGCTTAAAGCTATAGCTGAACTTAACCGTAGTACACACAGAACACTAAGTACCGATAGGAAAGCATGCTAGACAAATAAGTTTCAGGAAATCAATTTTAAGTACCTTTTTATATATGCACATGCTGTAAGTGGGTATGTTTTATCATTCCATATACCTGTATATTTTTACATAACTAAAACTTTTGTTGTAGGAAGTGGGCATTTTGTTTTCCTGCCAAAGGCTGCATTCTCTTAGGTCAGCCTGTCTGGGTTCCCATTGTTGGCTGGCTCTTAAACTGTGGCTAAAACCTGAGCCAGAAGAGGCTATAACCGTTTTCTCTTTTCAACGTTTCTTGTTTTCTTGCTGACATCCCCCTTTTCTGTCTCCGTTTCACTTTTCACAACCTCTTTGTTCTTTCTTACTCTCTGCCCCTTCTCATCCTGCTTGTCCAGCAGGCTGTTGGGAAAGAGACTCTTGGAAGCAACCAGAGTTGTTCATTTACGGAAGGCTTTTGGATCAGGCCAGCACTGCCCTTTGTAGGGATATTGTATTTTCTCAGCATGCAAACTGTGGCATTCTTAAATAGGAAAAAACTGTTCCAGAGACAGAACAAACATGGCTGTCGCCGGCTTTGCTATTGTTTATTATAGCTCTGACATCCTCCCCACATTCTTCTTAAAATGTTTAATGGCTGTATGATTGGAATGCAGTTCTTTTAATTAAATGGAGACCCATTGTGTAATTCCAGGGTGGAAGCCCTCATCCACTCTGTTTCTTTTTCCTACAGATATCCCCTTTCCTCATCCATCCCCACCATTTTCCTTTTCTGCATGTTTCTGTGTGAACCTTCCACTTAACTTAGTTTAATGTATTTATCTTTGAAAGGGTCTCCGGTGTAGAAATGAGTTTTTTTCAAAAAAATTATCATCTCCCATTCATCCTCGTCTCCATCTCTCTCAAACATTTGACTGACATTCTATTGTCATTGAACTTGTGGAAAATGTGTGCCTAAGCTACAATGTGATTGAGTCATACTTAGTTTAATTTTCATCGAGTAGCTGTTATTATTCGTTATTTTGTTAGGGCTGAGCCTAGGCTTTGTCAGAGCAGAAACATTAAAAAGAAAAGGAATTCTGTTCATCAGGACTAGAGCCATTTTCAGTGATGTAGCTACTGTTCACTGCTTTGAAGTCATAACATAATTCAAATTCATATCCAATGATGTCATTGCATTACTGGAATGGAACAGACTTTTATTGCACCGCCTCTCTACGTCCTTTCACTAATATGTTCCAGAGGAACTTTGTGCTCCGTGTAGTAAGAAGATAACAAAGCAACGTCTTCCTGTATGATGGCTATGGCATTGGCTATAGCCCCATATTAAAATTAACCAAGTATGAATCACGTCAGTTACAGTAATGGGAATGTGTTGCAGATAGCTGCTAAATTTTGGCCCTTAGGCTCTCCAAAACACCTTTTTGCCTAAATCCTAAACTCTTCATGATCTTAAAATATGTTTGTAACAATAAAACGAAAATGATCAACTTAGCTTTATTGCTGACATATTAATATCACAATATTGAGAATATGCAACACAAAGGGGAACAGATATTAGTTCAAAATGTATTCTTCTTGAGAGCGACTTACAATTAATTTTCAGGTTCAGCTCTTGGAACTCCTCTGGAATAGTTCAACATAATTAGAAGCTGCATTTGTGTATGTTACACTGCCTAAGTGTGAGTGTGAGATGTTAAATGCTGTTAAAGCTCAAGATATGAACATACTAAGCTCCATGGCTTAAACCCTAAGATAAATTAACTTAAAGCATTTCGCAGAACAAGGGTTTCCAGTCCTGTCCTCTCCACAGCTGTCTGCACACCATAAACAATGTGGGACAAGGCAGTAACATTTCCTTTCTATTAGCTTCTTTAAGCTAAAGTATCTTAGACTTCAAACCTATAAATTTAACTAGTTCAGTTAGAAAGCAGTTATCTTCTGGCTTAGCAGGCAGTCATTTATTGCTTGTGTCAATATGGTGAAGCTCGAACTATAAGAGCTGTTTGTCATGATGAAAAACCTTTTTGCAACCAGTGAGGACCTGTTTTGTTGGAAAGCTTACTCCTGCACAGGATGTAACAGTTTCATTTGAAGCATGAAACCGAGTCTAGGAATCAAAGTAAGTGTTAATTTCATTTCATGCCATAATATCTTTTGAGATAGCATTAATACACATAATCTGTGATATAATTCCATACTAAGAGATTTAAAATAAGTAAATAGGAAATTAGTTTTTGTTAGTCTACTGAATAGACTGGTTTTACATACACATACACTTTCCATATAGGAAGTAATTTTTCTTTCAAATATGTATTAACTAATTAGATTTTTAAAAAACTTAAGCTCAAATCCTGTTCCATGCAGTTTTCTTGCCAATGTAGGTAATCTTCATTTAACAACGGTAATTGAGACCCACAACTCTGTTGCTAAGCAACACAGTCATAAAACTTGTCATATGACCGCGCCGACTTTTGACAGCAGTTGCGGCAGTTCTGGTTGCCGTTGTTGAGTGAATTTCACACAGTCATTAGGCGCAACATCACAGGATTGCCATTTGCTACCTCCTGCTGGCTTCCCCATTCCGACTTTGCCTGCCAGAAGCCGGCAGTGAAGGTCGTAAATGATGATCACATGACCACAGGATCCTGCAACCATCTTAACTGTGAGCCATTGCCAAGCACCCAAACCACAACCACGTGACCGCGGGGATGCCACAACAGCTGCAACTTTGAGGGCTGATTGTAAGTCTCCTTGTTCAGCACTGTCATAACTTCGAACAGTCACTGAATGAGTGGTCGTTAAACAAGAGTTACCTGTAGTTTGGAAATGATTTGCCTTTATCTTTTCCCAGAATTAAAAAAAATGTCTTTGTGTCTCAGGTGGGACTAGAACTCATGGTCTCCCAGTTTCTAGCCTGGTGCCTTAACCACTACACCAAACTGGCTTTCTTTGACTATCACTTACCTGGACTAGTTAGACACAATGCTAAATCGACATATATCATTAAACTGGATAGTCCTGATATTACTTCACACCCTTTCCAATCTCAAGCTGAACCTGCACAAAAGCCCTCCTAACCACAGCTGCCATCTCCTTTTCAATTAGGAGCTCTGAGTTCAGGAAGACCCCTAAATTGCACACCAGCTCTGTCTGGGGGAGCATAACCTCATTCAGAATCAAGAATGGAAAGTCTCTGAACCTGGGGGTGGGGTGAGGCTCAAAACCCACAGACACTTGGTCTTGCCTGTTCTTCCTCATCCAGACCCCCACAGCCTATAAACATTGGGAAAGAACATTAAGGACAGAAGTGTAAATTGGAAATCATTAGCATACTGATGATACCTCACCCCATGTTGATGGATGACTTCCCCAGTGGCTTCATGTCAACATTAAACAGAATAGAGCCCTGAGAAGCCCCACAAAGCAGGGGCCTCAGGCTCAATCTCTCCCTCCATCAACACTGACTGGAACCAGCCCCAGAGAAATGAGAATCACTGCAACACTGTGCCCTAAGCTGGTCCAGAAGGATACCATGTTTAATGGTATTGAAAATTGCTAAGAGATCAGGGAGGGCGAGGATGGATGCACTACTCCTATCCTGAACCTGCCAGAGGTCATCAACAAGTGTGATAAATGCCATCTCAGTGCTATAACCAGATCTGAATTCTGACTGAAAAGGGTCCAAATAATCCACTTCTTCTTGAGTCATCTCGAGCTGCAAGCCGATTGCTTTTTCAACAAAAAAAGGGAAAGTTGAAGGCTAGATGGAAATTATCCAATTCTGTTATCCAGTGCTCAGTTGGGTTCACTCTTCACATTCCTCCAGCAGAACTCTAGAAATATTTTATGCTGCTCCATCACTTGGGCTTCCTCTGAAAACCAGTTGGAGCTCTCCAAGCTGCACAAGCAAAGAGAGTCTGCACAGGTCCTATCAAATCCAAGGCTATTATCATCCTCTTGTTACAAGCGGCAATGGCCTCAGTAAAACCAAAACCCTAAGAACCACCCCAAGTTCCCTTTGGAACCCAAAAGAATCCATCAGATGCCTAGAATGGACCAGTCAAATAGGTCCGACCTCCCTGCTCCAAGGTCAACAGGGAGTGATCTGTCCAAGCAAGGGAGTGATGGTAATGCCCCCCAGCTTCAGATCATGTCACCACTGTTTTGAAATAAAAACCGGGTACACTATAATATGTAACACCTGCCCTCTCATGAGTCAGGCCAGAGATAATTTATTCAAGTCCATGGTTGTCATGGTGGCCATGAACTCCTGAGCTGCTTCCAAGTCCACACCCAGGGATGACAGATTCAAGTCCCCCAGAACCATAAGCCTAGGGGATTCCACCACAAACCCAGCCACAGGTTCAAGCAACCCAGCTAGGGAGGTCATTCCAGATTTCTCTGCTGCAGCTCTGGGTGTCTTAACAGCCAAAACCTCCAATCTCTTCCAGGCCACCAGACAGCTCTATCTCCCCAATACTCTGCTTCACTGGGGCTACCTTGGAAAAGTTCTGCTTCACTGGGTCTAAGAACTGACTGCCACAGCTCAGATCTCCCATTCCCAACATAGCCAAACAGTTTGCAACCAAACCTCCAAACTCCAACCCTCAACAACATTCTTAAAACCCCCAAATTCCTGCATACCTTGCATATACACACACCTGACCCCAGGGCCATTACAAAAAAAGTAATGTGGTATAGCTCAAATTAAGTGTCTCAAATCTTACCCTTACCCAGTCTGCATTATAGTTAAAATACCTTCAATAAGACTGTTTGGATGGCTGAAGATAGTTTTCTTTTTAACTCACATATTTATACTTGCATTTTTCAGCAGAAAAATATTTGATATTTAAATGAAATGCAAATAAAGTTGCTCAATAGGTAATTCAGTTCTGTTCTAAGCAACATGTTTGGGCAAAACAGTCAAGAAGAGTTACCCAAACAAGAGATTTGCCAACACTTAATTTATAATTTTCTGGAATGAAAAAAGTTTTGCTTGCTAGCATTTTGCAGAAGATAAACATCAAATTTCAACAAAGGCTGCTTTCTTTCTGTGTTCTAGCCAGAAGAATCCACCAATGAGAGAACAAAGACAACCCAGGCTTGTGATTGAGGAGTGTCCTTTAACATATGAAAAACTAACAAATGAGGCAGTTAAGGAACTACTGGAGAAGGTATGACCAACTTCATGAAATATTTTATTTTTTCTTTTACTATAATACTGCTCTAAGAACTAAAATGCATAACATTCTAGAAATGTGTGTTATAGACCATATACTGCACTACAGAAGTTATCTTAATAACTTCTGGATTAGATCTCAGATTGTCTGTAACAGAGGACCATGCCTCGACATCGCTGAGAGCCAAAGCTGTTGGCCTTATTTTTGTTATAATTCATAATATCATTTCGAGAAATAGACTACTCAGAGATTGTTCACAAACAGAACCCATACACAACTCATATCGAACTGTGTCTTGATGTTAACATAATTACCTTTGGATCATCTGCTCCAACTACTTCTCACACTTCCACATTTCCAAGAGGTTCAGGGGGCTGAAGCTAGGCGGCCCTGTTTTTCTGAGGCACCACCAGTACTGTGGAACAGCCTCCTGAAGAACATCAGGCTGGCCCCCTCCTTGTCAGTTTTCTAGAGCCTTAAACACTGAGTTGCTTCAAAGGGCCTTTCCTTGAGTCTTTGCCTGACGTCATCTTGCTTTACTTGTTCCTCGTGTGTTCTTTGTTTTTCTGTCACTTTTGTGTCCTCGTGTTTTTATGAGGAAACTAATTTGGTTACTGTTTTTATTGCTATGACTGTTTTAACGTCACATGGATGTTTTAACTTTTATATAGCCTGCAAATGCTGAGGGTCGTTTGATTGCAGCAAGGGAGAAGCATTACAAATACAGTGGTACCTCGGGTCACGAACTTAATCCGTTCCGCGACTCTGGTCGCAACCCGAATTGGTCGCGACCCGAATTGGTCGTGACCCGAATCAAATTTTCCCATAAGGTTCAATGTAAATACGGTTAATCCGTTCTGAACCATATGTATTTTTTTTTTAAAACCACAAAAATATGACACAAAGTACAGTACAGTACAGTATGAAGAGAGAGAACCCTAACCTTGCTCAAGGCGACTTCTGGCGTGGAGGACAGGAAGGCGGGTGGGGAGGCGGTTATTGCTTGGAAAGAGAGTCCCCCTCCCTATAGGAAGCCACGACCACGTGTGTCAGCAGGGAAAATGGCCGCAGATCCTGTTTGTCACCCGATGTGGAGTTCGTGAACGGAAGCAAAATTTTGCAAATGGTGCTGTTCGTGACCCAAATTGGTCGTGAACAGAAGCGTTCATGACCCAAGGTACCACTGTAATACTAACTCCCCATTGATAGGCTCCTGCAATTGAGCTCCCCCATAACCCTTCCCCTGCTGATTTTGTTGAATCAAGAGACAGTGTGGGTAGGAGATGAACAAAATAGTGGCGGCGGCAGCTATGGAAAATGTTTTTACGTTCACTTCTTTGTGTGACCTGCTTTACAAAGAAACCTGATTTCTAAAATCACAAGAGAAAAATATGCTATGATTTCTTATTGCTGAAATATCCTACTGAATCATATATTCAGTTTCTTATTGCTGAAATATCCTACTGAATCATATATTCAGTTCTATATTATAACTGAATCCATCTAGTGTTCAGTAAAGCTTGCAGAATGCAGCCTTGAAAATTGCTAATTACTACTGTTTAAATGTTGAATTCCAGACTGCCAGCATTTATCAAAGCCTTGCACTGATTTTTAAGACATTGCAAGTACTTTTTAAGAGCCAGTTTGGTCTAGTGGTCAAGGCACCAGGCTAGAAACCGGGAGACTGAATTCTAGTCCCACCTAGCCACAAAGCCAGCTGGGTGGCCTTGGGCCAGTCCCTCTTTCTCAGCCCTGGGAAGAAGGCGGCAAGGCAAACCACTTCTGAAATCTTGCCAAGAAAACTTCAGGCACTTGTCCATGCAGTCCCCAGGAGTCAACACTGACTTGAAGGCACAGATAAATAAAATAAAAAGCACATAGCATTACTTTTTACACAGGTATAAATGGGCAGATATATCTTGCTCTTTGTGAAGCTGAAGATACAGTGTTTTACAACCAGTTGAAATTCTTTAATAGGTGGTTGTTTCATAATATTCACAGTAAAATAGATATCCTGTTTTCATATATCAATGAACATTTCTTTCTGTATATTCATGCATTTCCATTGTAAAACCATCATGTATAAATTAGCTATGCTCCATCCTAATGAACAATTTGCATATCCGTCCCATTGTATTAGTACTGTCTTTCTAAAAAATATAGGTCAATGATGCTGCTAAAAGAGGAATGAAGTTTGTTGGGTTTATAACCCAGTCTTGCTCTCAGTCTAAAATCTGCAATGGCACAAGCATGGATGAACATATGGAGTCTGACTCAACACTATGCAGAAGGAACAAAGAGCAGAGGAGTCATGATTCAGAGGAAAATGTTAAAATCTGGAATGAAGGGACACTGAGTGGTCAATCCACTGAGAGTGGAATAGAGGAAGAAATTCAGCCAGACAGCAGGCCAGCACAAAATACTGATTTTCAAGATGGAAGAGGAGACTGTCCCAGCCCAATTAAATTAAAGGAAAAAGAAGGTATTTAAACACACTATCTATATATTCTACATGCACTATATTGCTATCTCAGAAATATAGAAGAATTCATTTTTAGGAACAATAGCTTAAATGAAGGATTATCATACAAGAAAGTTTGGAGGTATTCTTAAACCTTTATCATATACATCTGGCTGTATCCTTTTTTTCAGCGATGCATGTTGATCCACATTTGCAAATCTGAAAATGTATTGCCTCTAGTTTTTGTTAACAATTATTCTTCAAACTGGAAAGCTACAGTACAACAAAACCTAGCATCATAGGGGTTGTCCACTGCATTCTTAAGGTCTTTGGGATAAGAACAGGCCAAACGTTCTCTCAAAGATTCAGTGGTACTAGACAACCCATGACCCATTGGGTCAACGTTTCAGAACTACTTCCTTACCCAAACAGAGCAACAGAATGACCACAGGCAGGCAAAAAAGCAGTGGGAGCAGGAGTGACTTCTGACTTCCTGCCGGCTTCCCCATTGACATCCTTTGTGGGAAACTGGCAGGGAGTGTTGGAAATGACAATCATGCAACTGTGGCTGACTGCAGCAGCCCTTTGGGTCACCATTTCAGAGATATTTCCTACCTAAACAGAGTTATCATGAAAATTAGGGGCCTTAATACTTTTAATTACTTGTTTATCATTATAAAGAGTATGCTTAAATTATTAGCATTAATACTGAAGTGAGAGGAAGAGACTAAGATAGACATATGTATGTTAAATTGTTTTTAAAATGTTACTTGTTTTATTCCTTTGCATTAAAAATAAATGTGTACATTAAAAAACAACCCAGAAAGCTTAAGGTAGTAATTTGTCTAACGCTTCTAATTAAATTCTATTGTAGAATTGAAATTAAAAAAAAAAAAACCCTGCGTTATTCCTCCAAAAGAGAGAGTTGTTGAGTGACGTATAAAATATTAGAAGCATTCAATGAAGAAAAAATATATTAAATTTGCAGATTGGAATGTAGGATTTGGGGCACAGTATTCGTGATGTATTTGAAAACTGTGTTCATTATACTTAAAGTTCAAATCCTGAATAGCAGAAATAAACTGCTAGAATTCATACAAACTGTTCCTACAAACACTGTCTGTATGATCTAATAAACCTGTAACCACTTTTCCATAAATTCCATCAAATTCAGTGAAATCCACTGCCGAATATTTATTTATCTTCCTTATTTAAAACATTTGTATCATTCATGCTAATTTTTACAGAATTCCTGGAATGGCTTAATCCACACTCCCCTTGCTTTTATTTCTGCCTTTTTCAGCTCCTCTGACTGACAAAACAGTTGCTGTTTACAGTACAGCAACTGCAAAGCATCAGGCTAAAACATTAATTTTCCAGTTTTAATATTTCTGTTTTCTTAATCATTGTTATAAATACGTAATATATACCATTAAACACCATTCCCTTTCTCTCTGATGCACACACTTACTTGTGTTGTAAATCATATTTGTATTCTGCCCTTGAGTTTGACTTGCTGGGATGTGCAGACACCTCTGCTGCGGGGATCCTGCGGTGGGGGAACCAGAGGAAGTCCCAACTAAGGAGCACAGGGGTGCCACAGGGCATGCTAGTTGGCAGAGGGGGGTGCTGCAGGGCATGCAGGGAAAGAGGGCATGGGGTGCATGTGAGTGGGTGTGCGCGTGCGTTGTGAGCACAGGGAGGCCCAGAAAGGAGGGTGTTGGTGGGTGTGTACGTGTGTGTGTGGCAGCGCAGGAAGGCTGGGGAAAGAGGGCACAGGGTGTGTGCAAGCGCAGAGAGGCCCAGAAAGGAGGGTGCTGGTGGGTGCATGTTTGTGTGCGAGTGCAGGCAGAGAGGCCCAGAAAGGAAGGTGCTGGTGTGTGTGTGTGGGTGTGCAGGTGAAAGGAGGCCTGGGAAGGAGGGTGCTGGTGGGTGGGTGGATGTGTGCAAGTGCAGGGAGTTTGGGGAAGGAGGTGCAACCGTCCCTTCCAGCTTCCCCATTGACTTTTCTTGTGGGAAGCTGGCAGGGAGCATTGGAAATGATGATCACATGACTGCGGCTGAGCACAGCGGCATGGCAGCACAGCGACACTTACTGTAAGTGGCCATAACTTTCCCAAATTGCAGTCCAAGGGGAGTCATGGCTCCCAAATTTTGGACACATTCTGTAAGTTAGCCCATTTGAGGTACCTTGGTTCAAAAATTGTTGCTCTCTGATGCACCATTTTGCCCAATTGAAGGTTACAGACATGAGAGTTTTAGTAATATATAGATAGATGGAGCATCAGGTTGAAGTCAACAGTTGTAACAGAGTAACAGAACTTAGGCTGCCAAGGGTACTTGAGAACCTCCAAAATATTTAAATATTCTTACCTTTCCCAAGTTGTGAAAAACATTTTTCAGGGCCAGACACAACATCCTTCCCTCTAAAACCTCACTAGCTCAGTGTACCACCCATGCAAATCTGGGGAGATAGAAACAGTACACCACATACTATTATATTATAACTTCTATGGGATATTCAGAAGAATTATATCTAACCTCTGCTGCAGCAATACTCAGGAACAACTGATCATTATTATATAAACCTGCTTCCTTGGGAAACCATCTATCACCCATATCATAGCTAAATTTGTGTGGCCACGATGAAAAAGAGACAACAGGTGTTGCAAAGCTGAACACTGTTGTTTTTCATTATGTTTCTATGTAATCTGCTGATTGTTGATCAAAATAAAGTAAATTTAATGAAGTAGCTTAGAGCAAATTACCCCTGAATTTATTTTAAAAAATGGTATGGTAGCATATATTCCATATCCATCCCTAAATCTGCCACACATTCTAAAACACAGATCACTATTTTTTTAACCCCATGTTTTTGGATGATATCACCACAGCAGTAGAAGTTCTGCTATAAATGGTGAATTCTGGGCAGAGAGGGATAGGTGAATAATGGAAATCATAAAAAGAAGTAACAGTTGAATGGGAGAGGTAGTTGGAGAAGGATGAACTTTAGAGAGAAATGTCAGTGTCATGTGGATGATTTGGCTGGAAAGATTAGGATGTAATGTTGCCATGTTTAGGTTGTAAACTGGCAGTCCAAGTGGGGATGTCAACAGCATAATTACTGTTGCAAGATCATTGGCGAGATGACAACAATATGAGCATAGTTGCAATAGATGAGCAAATTAAACCTTCAGAATGGAAGTGTAGGTACTAGATGGTAGAAAAGATTGAAAAGCAATGTTCTGTCAACACAAAAGAGAGAAAAGAAGAACATTGCAAACCACAAAGTAAATTGAAAGAGGAAACTATGGAGTCCTTGGGGTTCTCTGAACTTGGTTGTTTTCTTGCAAACTTTATGTTCTGCACAAAGAAAGGAAGAAGTTTGGATTGAAGTGCCTGCATTAAGTTGTAGGAGTTTCCAACATTTTAGCTTTCGTATTGAAAGACTGATATCCCACTTGAATTAAAACAGTATTCAAATGTCATGCTGAGCTTTTATCCATATGAAACCTTAATTTGTATTCTTAATGCAAAATACAATTTTGTAGATAAAAAATCCGTAAATATGATCTCCTTTCCATTGATATTTTTACAATGTATATTATCCTAATATCTTTATTTCATATTTTGTTCTCAGATACCAAGCTATATACAGTCTTCAATGTCTTTGAAGATGATTCCAACAGTTGGACCTATCATGATGGCATTTTGTCTCTGAAAGTGTCACGGAAAGGATCTGTGATTAGTACATTGGATGCTGATTGGCTAGATTTAACCACATTTTATTACAAACAAGGGTTGTCATTAATTGACTCCTTTGTGTGTTGGGAAGCCTCTAAAGGTAAGGATAATGACACAATCTTTACACCTAAAAATAAGGATATTAGTACAATTCATTTCAGAAAATTCAAGGAAAGTGGTCACTTTCAGGACAGCTGACAGTTGCAAACTTAGGGAATTAAACTCTGAGAGATCCCAACATAGGCTAGCAAAGAAGGCTTGGTAGCCCAGTGGGTATACTCAGCTGGGTAATCATCACTAATAGACTCATTTAAAATTACCAAATTCGGTTTTGTGAAAGTTTGAACAAGCAAAGCCCTCTATAATCACTGTATACGTCCTTAGACTGGTGGCAAAGAATAAGGGATGTTGTTACAGAGGATAAAGGCTGGCAGTGAAATTTAGCAAAAAGTGACTTGTCATTTGCTCCAATTCTTGCCTTAAAATTGCCAGCTGATATTAGATATGCTGTAGGGAATGCAACCATTAGTTCTTCCACATAGTTATCTATGCAGTACTTCAATGGGAAGCAGGAGTCAGTAAACTTGAATCTAATCTCTGGATAAATATTTTTACCTACTGGTTAAAACCACACCATAACCCCTAGTGGATTGACCCATCTAATATTGGCAGACAACTTCCAGTCTTCTTGGAAAATAGCTATTCAAAAGACACCGAGCCTCTATGGTTTGTCCAGTGATGCCATCTTAACTTTAGAGTCAGATCAAGCTAGTTCAGTATTAAGGCAAAGGATCTTAGACACAGAGGGCCAAACAGAAATTGCTGCCTTTTCTCATAATATCCAGGCAAAATCCAAAAGGAGTTCCAGCAATATGTAAGAACCGCGGTACTCAGTTCCCAACTAAAGCAACTCCCATTGAAGCCAATGCAGATTCAAAGAAAAGTTCATTTATTGGAAAGTAGTGTACAGCTCTAAAGCATTGATGGAACTGAGTCCCGCGCACGCCAAAACTTAGTTTTACTTCACTCCCGTTTCACCCCCCCCCTTCTGTCTTTGAAACTGTATTGCGCATGTTGACGAAGTCCTCGGGTTCCCAGGTTGGCACGGCCCTGGAAGTCCTGGGCACCAGATAACAACCGATCTGCGCTTAATGGGTCACATTCCATTCCTCCCCCCCTTCTACTGTAATGGCAGAAATGAGCAAGCGAACCAGCAGTGCTGGATTGCGAGGTTCTGACAATCATTGCAAATAACCAAATTTTAGCACCCAAGCCAGCCTCATATTTATATCATATTACAGTTTCCAAACTGAGGAGAGCCTTTCTTTAGCTCGGTTTAATGCTCTCCCCACAGCTGTTTTGGAAGGGAAATATAGGAAAACCCCATACGAAACCTGATACTGCCCCTGTGACATGAATGCCATAGAAACCACAGCCCATCTTCTTTTGTATTGTCAGTTCTACAGGGACATTCACTATCAGTTGATTACCCCCTTTTATTTAAATTTCTGGGGCACTCCAATAATTTTTATTTGCATTATCTGTTAAACAACCAAGATAAATTTATTTCTCTAAAAGTGGCAAAATACTGCTACATTATGTGTAAGCTTTGCCCACAAACGATTGCCAACAGTTACTAATCTTAGGGGATAATTTTGCTTTGCTTCTTTTATTGAATGTATCTTTATTGGTCAATGACGGAAATAAAGTTCTGTCTGTCAAAAACTCAAGGAGATAGATACAGAAGGAAATTGTGTGAGTCTTAAAATAGGATGCAGAGCAAATAAAGACAGTGGTCTGTTTAGTTCAGGCATAGATAAGATTTTCAGCCCGAAGGTTCAGCCTCTGTCACGCCCCCAGCCTACAGTTACAGATACTACATTTACCACGCACTGGCTTTCTCTCCCAGTGAACTATTAAAAGATTGCTAGAGGGAAGGGAGAAGCAATGAAGATTCCCCACCAGCTGTTCTCTTTGCAGATCACTTGTTCCTCACTGTAGCAAACCAACTATTTTGAGCAGAGTTGCTGGGGGAGGGGAAGGCCAGTCTCCTTTCCTCCCACCAAGAGAGAGTCAATGATGGGGGGATGGGGGTGTCTAAGACGAAAAGTTCAATGCACTTTGGGCTCTGGTCTCACCCTCTGCTCGCTCCAACCCCGCTCACCATAGGAACCCAAGAGAGTACCTTGTATTTGGTACCTGACAGGATATGATATGTGGTATCTGACCGGGGGGAAAAAACTTACCAAATCCTGTTCATTGATAATTACATCAGAACGATCATGTGCGAGACAGAGAAGAAAAACATACTCCTCTTAATACATAAATGTAATAAAGTTTAAATGATTTTTAAATCAATATTATTTACTGCTTTCTGTTTCTTCTTTCCCTAGCTGACTTCGGGCCCAAATCATTAGAGGGGTTATTTATATATGAAGAAGAACCGGGGTTTCCAGGTTCAGGGAGGAAAGGAAATGATGCCATTGTTGTGGAACAATGGACTGTCATTGAGGTAATTCCCCATCTCTGTTTTTGACAATCTAAGTTCCTCGTACTGATTAATGTCAAGGGTTTACATAGCCTTACCATGCAATTAGAATGATAATCAATATCTGAGCAAATATATGACATGCTTGTCATTTTAAATATACTTGAGGTTTCAGCAGAAAATAAACCACAGTTCAGTTACCATTTTTAGGTAATCATTCCTCAATACATCTTTGTTTTCTAGCTGCCACAAGGTCCAAATCTTTACAATTAAACACAATTTAATTATGGTTGTCACAATTAGAAAAGCTATTGTTGATAGGCAGACATTAAAGAAAATGTTCTATTTAAATCAAAAAATGCTCAAAGAAATGAATATCAAGAGTTTGCAATCATAAACAAACAAAATCTTCAGTTTAACAAATGAAACAGGGGTGTCTGTTAAAGTTAAGTTGAATTAAATCCAAATGGGATTTTTCAAACTCAAAAACAGACTCATACATGAGAAATCCTACCTTAGTGAAAGTAATGATAATTACAGTCTAAAATACTGTACAGTATTATCTAATGCTCTTGCACCCTGGAGTCTGCCTGTTATTTAAATAGGGTGGGGGAGGGGAACAAAAAGAATCACAGGGCTAAATTTGGAAGAGTGAAAGAATTGTCATTGTGAGGCCACTAGCTCTTTTCCTTCCCTTGGACTAGAAAGAAATCACAGCACTAGAACCAGCGCATTGGGTCCCCTGGAAACAAAAGCATATTCCTAACTTAAGATGGGCAGCTTCTGCTTTGGCCCTAGTCCAAGGGATGTGGCCACAAAGGCTGCTGTTTCTGCATTCAAGGCTTCATGAAAGGATTAATCTGGGGCCTTGATGCAGAAGGAGGAGGTCTCCCCAAGCAAATTCAACCACTGGCCTGGCCCTGGTTCTCCCTCACACACTTGCAAAGCTGACAAGTCTCAGAAGGTCATCTGTTCCTTTTGGCTCTCCATAGCCACCTTCTCAAACATCCAGTCTTTATTTAAGACTAGACAACCCATGACACGTTTCAGAGATATTTCCTTATCTAAACAGAGAAACAGAATGACCAAGGGCAAAAAAGCAGTGGGAGTGTGAACGACTTGCGACTTGCTGCCAGCTTCCCCATTGACTTTGCTTATGGGAAGCTGCAGGGAGTGTTACACAGAAATAGCTTTGCATGAATTAGAGCTCTCTATATGTATAAAAAGATAATTTCTTGGTTTGTTCTTAGCTCATCGATATACTTACATCATTAAAGTCACAGTGTATGTGTACTTTTAGGTTCAATCACATTTAGAAACTGAACAAAGAATTAGGGAGAAAGGGCTGTGAGAAGTGAGAATATTTCAAGAGTACACACACACATACACACACACAAACTTTTGGCCCAGTGTGATTTGAAATATTATATGAGGCCATACCAGTAAGAACAATATTTATGTACCATAATGTAACACTTCAAAAACTATTATGCTATTATGGAAATAAAACAACTATTTAACCAATCATGGAAAAGGACGTGTAGCGTACCTTTTAAAACTTTTGTTAAGTCATTGATATTAGATGTATATATAGTCTCCAGTGTGTGTTACAGCTGAGTAAGATTGCAGTTCCAGGAATGAGGTTTCATTTCTGAATAGACCAGTATTGGGTTGTGCTATCTATAGTAAATCTTATAAAATCAGCTTTTGGCATGAGATACCACACATGAGCAGAAATATAAAGGAATTAACCTTCTGCTTGTATTTTTGGGTCTACACTAAAAATAAAATGTGATTAACAGAGTTTAAATCTCTTTAGGAAAAGAAACATGAAATTGTCAAATTTGCCTCTATAGGCAAACCAGAACAATAAGAAGAACATAACTATATCCCACACTGTTCTTATTTGTTGTATGTTAACTACTTGTATTCGTTGCATTCATAAATATACTACATTGAGTTAATAATCCTTTTTTAATATGCATGCAGCTTTGAGATTCCTCTCCTTCTTCTCTCCACCTCCTGATTAGTCTGTGGAAATGCTTACTCTATTCTTACTCTATTCTTACTCTATTTCTATATCTATTTTTGTTAACAGGGAAGTGAAATCAAAACAGATTATGGTCCTTTACTGCACACTTTGGCTGAATTCGGCTGGCTTTTAACATGTGTATTGCCTACTCCAATCATCCGACTGGACAGGTAGATGAAGTAACACGTCTGTCCCTATTCCTGGGAATGCAACTGAAAGCAAAAGGGTCTGAAATAAGGGTGTAATCCAGGAAGCAGTATTTCTGTCTGGCCCAAGTCAGTTCTCTTTACAGCAGCAATGAACAACCCAGAGCCTGCAAGGGCCACAAACAGCTCCTTCAATTACATTTGAAAACTACTGTAATATATTTTTTTAAAATCCATGAGATTTCAGCAATCTCATGTGAAAATGCTGAGATATGGGAAATCTCATGAGGTTTTAGTATTCTTGTGCATGATTTTGGAAGACTGGGGGGTGGATTCAGATCATCACGTGAGATTTGCAGAATGGTGGCTGAATCAGACACTAGTTCTACATTTTTCCTCTTTAATGGATCATTGAGAAACATGAATTTGAGAAATTAACTGAATGTCTATTGATTTACAAAACAAAAATGATGGCTTCAGTTAGGGAATTGGGTCTGGTCGCTGAATACAACAAGAGCGTATTAAGGTGGAAGTAAAGCAAGCGTGAGAATAAGAGGAATGCTTAGTGAATGATTCAGCATTACACAGGAACATGTGACATCTCCTTGGTCTATGTATTTATGGATAAATATTTAAGGAATGCTTGTGGTGACTTTAAAAGTTTTTGGTGATGTCCATGCCCATCTCACTCAAATGCCACCTGAGAACACAACAAACAGTCCAGTTGTCTGCAAGAAGAAAGCCTTCATATTTGCAAATATCTGTGTTATCTTCTACACTGGTGATTTTTCCTTTTTTTTTTCTTTCAGTGCCTGAGTATGACTGCGTTGGTCAGCTGTAACCAATAGCAGATTTTTAAAAATCTATTTGGTATTTAACCATCAGTTAGCACAATTAAACCACCTCTCTCCTATGACAGAGTCAAACTTCTATCACTTAGGCAGGCAGCCCACTACTTCAGCAGCAATTGCTTGTGGGGGGCGAAATGGCCTTTCCATATAATCTGTTGGTAGGCAAAGTAGTTTAGGAGCTGATTCAAGCAATTAGATATTTGTTCCCTGGGAATTGGCCTAGGTCCTGAACCAATTCTCTTTAAGTGGACAGGCAGCATCTGTATTCCAGACAGTACTGATAGAATACATCAGTGCTATTTTTATTTTATTCTTGCAGGGTAACAGCAATTTTGGACTTCCCTTTTTAAAAAATAATATCCTAGAAGCATTCATCCACAGATAAAAAATAAACTGTAAAATGTTTTCTGAAGATAAGCATTTAAGTGTGAAATGCCTGAATGAAATAAATGTCCTGAATAGTTCCATCTCCTAGAATTACATTTTCTGCCTATTGCGATCTGAGGTGATCAGCTGAGAAAAGTTAACAGGAGACATATAATCCCATTATTTCTGTCAGTATCTCTGCAGACTGAATACTGTGTCTTTCAAAAAAAAAACAAGCTCAGTTCATAGACTCCATCCTTATCTTGAATATTGGCGGATAGCAAAATGGGAACTGTGATGCTAGAAAAAAAAAGTTTGAAATCTTTTATAACCAGCCAGCTGTTGCAGGAAATAGCATTTGAGTCATTAAATTGAGTCATGTGCTAGTAATGAATAAGCAATGTAGAATTTTTTGGATTCATGATAGTCTTCTTTGTGAAAACAAGACATGTAAAGATTGATGCTGATAATGAACAAGGACTTTCCTACACATAGTGGGGGAGAAGTTTTCATCGTGGCTGCACAATGTGACAAAAGTCATACGTGAGCTGGCTACACATATGTGTGTATACAATATGCACACATATATATCCACACAAGCATGCACACACACACACCCCTTTAACCCTGCTCTTTATGCCAGTTTGGAACTGGGAAATATTCTTAATTATACATCTATTCATATTTTATTTATTTATATCAAGCTGTATTAAACAGCTCACCTACTCTAAAGTTTCTTAAGCTGCTATACAAAAAAGCAGTAAAAATACAATATCATATGCAAATAAAAAAAGTATAGTCCACAAAAAGCATTCATTTCTTATGAACTGAATGTTTTATATGTATTATAATAATTATATTTATTTAATAGAAGCAAGAGGAAATTGTACACATATACTAGCATATGAAATCTAGTTTTCTAGCTAGTCGTCTGAAAAGGGCTTCCAATGATGAAATGCTCTTCAAATATATAAATATAATTTGTTTGGACCACTGCATAACTGATGGGGAATTGATAACCTCCCCTTATCTGTTGAGGAAAAAATTGGAAGCATAAAGAAAACACATATTACCATTGTCTTCCTGATAGTTCTAAACCACTGGTATATCTATCATTCCAAATAACAGAATAATTTACAAAAACTGGATTTTCCAAAACAAAATTAATATGTGAAATACCTTTTGTCCAAAAGAAAGACACTACAGCACACAACCACATTGTGTGAAATAGTGTTGTATTTTGAGTGCAATTAGTTCATCCTATCTATTTCTTCCTTTAAAAACACACAGATGATGTGAGATAATCTCAGTCCAACACAGCTTCCAGAGTCAGTAGCCTTTCTTAATCAGAAAGGCTTAAACTGAGAGACGTGAAAAAGCGACTGAATCCAGCCCCCACTTACTGACTGCGGACTGTGTGAACATGCCAGGAGATTGGACTGGCCACTTGAATGATACACAAAGCATTTGTGTACAAAGAAGTCTGCAGCCTAGAAGCCTGCTTTGGCACATTTGTGGCTAAGCTGGAGTTCTGATACATCTGGGTAAATTCGTTTTGACTAGGGAAGATGCTATCTGGTTCAGTTGTCAAAGTGCAGTCCAAGTCAGTGAACTAATGAAATATCGTTCATGTTTTTTTAAAACTCACTCTCTCCACCTGCCAGCATAGGCTGCTAGCAATTCTGAATGATAAACATGGTTACTACTTCAATTTAAAAAATTGAGGAAGTGCTACATTAATTTATGTAATACACTTTACGCTCACTTTGTCATGTGGAATTACTCACACGGTTAAATACAGAATAACATGTTTTTCAGTCTACAGTTCTCTGTTTTTCCCACAGACTTTGAACTCTGACCTCAGCACACCAGCGGAATATTAATAGCTTTCACTTTCTGCTAAATGTGAGGTGCAGAGGTGTTTTCTTTTGCACCGGCTGACACAAAGTTTGTTCAGAGGATTACAGGGATATGAGGATTTGCCCCAAAATAATTCTTCGAATCCTGTAACTAGAAGAGTTTCTGTTTTCACAATAATAGTTCCTGCTGCCCTCTCCCTAAAGCAGATCCACCAAAAACCAACTATTGTGGAAAAGGATTTTTTTTTTTTTTTTGGAAAATGGGGACAGTAGCAAGAGGAAGGGAGATCTTGGAACTTCTCCCTTCCTTACATGCACGAAAGTGCTTTTTTGCCCGCTCAAGGTCACGATGCATTTAGGATGTCATCGTGTGTACCCAGGGGCCATGGAATTCCTTGGAGGCCCCTTTCCAGAGAACCCTTTCAAGGATTGGTAAATCCCAAGTGAATAAAGCTTCAAAAAGGGGGTGTTGGGGACTATTTCAGGGGCAAGTAAAAGACAGCCAGGCTCTCCCAACTCTTGCCCACAACCCTGACTTTGGAGGAAATTGTAATGAAAGGTGGAAGGTGTCAGACATGGTTGGAAGAGCACAGATGGCTTCTCTGTCTTCAGATCTGCCTTACCAGCCAGCAGCCAGCAAGAATTTGGATATGTTAGAGCAGTATTTCTCAACCTTGGCAACTTGAAGATGTGTGGACTTCAACTCCCAGAATTCCCCAGCCAGCATGCTGGCTAGGGAATTCTGGGAGTTGAAGTCCACACATTTTCAAGTTGCCAAGGTTGAGAAACACTGTGTTAGAGTGACCCGTCATTGAAGTAGTTCATGTTATTATTAGTAACAGATTCATAACTGAAATCAAGGTGATGTATCCTGTCAAAAAGGCATATGATATATTTAATGTATCATGTCATTTAGCCTTCAGCGGCCTTTATTTTCTTCTTCGGTAATTCAAGTATGAAAATAAAAACAATAATTGTTATAGACTCAATTCTTATTGGTGAGCAGATTCAATAAATCCACTAAATATAATCTACAAGTAGCAAATAAAAAAGGCAAAAACTATGGTAGAAATCTAACTGCAGCAATGTATTCTCTTCCCTCGTTTTTTCATCCAAGTCTGCCTATATCATTTGTTAAGATAAAATATAAAAAGGAAGTTCAACATATAAACAGTTCCTTTTAGTGTACTTTCCCTCCTTCATTGAAATTCAGGGGCAATCCCAACTTCATTCAGTTCAATTGTGAATTTAGCCCCTGACATTTATCGTGCACAGCATTTTAATAAGGCCAGGCTTTGGGCATTTTAAAGTTATTCTTGTCCTAATCAGCATGGAGCATTTCTTCTTTAAACTTAGAGTTTAGCCATGAGTGAACTCCTTTGATCATTCTGTGGTGCCCCAACATAGAATAAGATATAGAAAGATGACTTAGTCCCAAAGAAATTCTGAACATCACTCTTTTTAAAAAACCAGAACAATAACAGGATGCTTGTTTTTTCTAGTCCTCTTTTCCTTTTGTTTCTCTGATGTCATCCATAACCATTCTCAATGGAATCCTCTGATGTTCAAAAAGTGGATGATTGATTGATTGACTGACTGACTGAATGTTAGGGCATTCTGTGGCTAATCTCATGCACTGCACTAAGCTAGTGTTTTAAACCACAGTTTGGCAGAACAGATGGTGCACTGGCCTTGATCAGTCTTGAAAGATCTAAACCTGATGAGAATTCGGTTAGTACATTGATGAGAAGCTACCACAAAAACCAAGGGCTATAGACTAGATTCAGAAGATGAAAAGTCATCCTGGAAGACTGTTTGACAAATGACTTCCATACTGTTGCCAAAAACAAAGAACACCCTCAAAAAAAAAAAAAAACCAGCCATGGATGTGTTCAGAAGAAATTGGGAATGTCTGGAGGGCAAATTTAACTTTTTGTGATGAACCAAACCATAATGACCGAGCTCACACTTTGTGCCAAACCAAACCAAAGAAAACACATTAGAGCTTTGCACAATGCACGGATCCAGCTGATGTGACAGTACTCAAGATGAAGCAAGGCAGATGGATGTAATACACATGAGAGAGCCAGTTTGGTGCAGTGGTTAAGGCACTGGCCTAGAAACAAGGAGACCATGAGTTCTAGTCCTCCCTTATGCAAGAAGCCGGCTGGGTGATTTTGGGCCGGTCACTCTCAGCCCAACTCACCTCACAGAGTGGTTGTGAGGAAAATAGGAGGCAGAAGCTTTATGTAAGCTGCCTTGAATTATATAAAATAAAGGTGAATATAAAGCTAATAGTAATAATAAGGTGTGTGTGTGTGTCATGTTTATGAAATGAAAACATGTTAATGAAAACAAAATGGCTGACTTAAAGGCACTCATCAAAACTGTTATTTCCAGGGTAAAATATGGTTTGGCCTCATTACTGTTAGGAAAAGCCAGATGTGTACTACTTAGATTAACAGATTTAACAAATTTAGGCACCACTAGCAGTTCATGCGCTGAAGAAAAGGTAATTTTGGAGGTCGGATTGACTTTGAGTAAATTTTGCTAGTACATCTCTTTTAAATATTAAGAGAAGAATTTGCCTGGAGAAACATACTGTCATTAATTTCATCAAGATTTTATGTTGATGTTCTGTAGATTTTTTTCTTTTTTGGTATGACTATGTAGTATTAAGGACTCTTAAACCTACTCCCTCTCTCCCCCAAGTTTTAATTATGATCATTTTATTCTGCTTAGAATTTATCCTCCATCCCTCTTTTCCATCAGTAACTTCTCCTTCTGAATTTTATTTGGCTGCAGGAAGGGCTGTTGCTTACAGAATTGCTTGTACAGCAACTAGTTTTCCTGTACTTGCCAATAAAAACAATTATTCAGCGAAAGCAGTAACTTCATAAAATTAAACTGAACATTACTTGGTATAATCCAACCACAATTAAGCTCTCCTCTTACTGATTTAAAGTAGAAAAGAAAGACTGCTAGGCAGAGTCAGATCTAAAGCCACACAAACCAATTATCCCAAACCCTGCTGGGTTAATGCTAGGAGGCTAGAAGGAAGAGAGGAGTGGCATTTTAATTTTTTAGCTTTTGCAGTTTTGAATTGTAATTTTTAATTCTAATCTGGGCATTAGTGGTATTATAAATCTGATCTGTCATGTTACAAAAAACAATTGCCAAACTTAAAATCTTTTAAAAGTTGGTTTTTCAGTGGTGCTGTGAATTTGTTTGAATTTCTGCCTAAATATGACCTGAAACGTGATCTGTTCTCCAACATCTTCAAAAGGGTTCACAAACATTTAAGCACCACTGTAAGAATAATCCTTCCATGCAATCAAAAACTTTAAAGATATCTAATGAGCATAAGAATGCATAATATTTAGCCATTTTCTAATATAGCTAGATATTTTTTTCTTTTTGGAATGAAGCCTAATTGATCAAGATGTGTAATTTTCCCCGTAATAAATGTTAAGACAATTAACTAACCATTTAGTATATAATTTGCAATCCAGATTAAGTAAAGTATGTAGGGATGCAATTCCAGAAAATCTTTATCTGGATTAGGGATTACAATTATTTTAGAATTACACTAGTAATGGAAGAAGATCTTTATAATGCAATGCACTGCTGAGTGACAGAAATTCAGGTACAAGACTATCTTTAAATGCCCTATAGAATTCACCTGTACTCCATCCAGGCCCAGAGATTTTCCATCTTTACAATTAAAAAATGTCATTGACCTCTGATTTTGAAAATGGAGAATTCAAATATTGAACATGCATTACAGATAATTCTGGAAAATTCAATTCATCTAAATATATATTTTTTCTATTACTGGGTTCTTAGAGTCTGGAAAACACCTTTTCCAACTAACACATTTTATTAAAAGGCATAAGCTTTCATGAGCTGCAGTTCAATTCATCAGATGCATAGAGTATCTTACACTGATGTACAATCCCCCTACCCCCAAGCCAGTTAACAGACATTTACAGAGGATTAATTAAATCCTCTGATTGGTCTAGTTTAGGGAGATGCTACTTTGAGCTTTGGTTTCCCCCTTCCCGGCACATTTTATCCTTATTGACTTATCCTTTTTATCCTTATCCATTTTAACTTCTAATATTTTGCTGTCCTCTGAATTTTGTCTTACTTATTTCCCAACTAATATGAAACATTTATTTTATAAAATCAACAAATGCAAGATAATTCTTTGCTCATACCTTCTTATAAATTATATCAGTTTTTAAATATCCAGGGCTTTTCTCTATTAGATTTGTATGGAATATTCTTTAGACTGGGTATAACTCTATTTCTGTCTTGAAGCATAGAAATAATATATTTTCATTGTGGTTGAAATAAAGTTAGTTTGAAAGGAAAACTCTACTTATACTGTTTTCTACTTTTTGTTAAGTCTTTTGCCAGAGGCTTGAAGGTTTCTTTTCCTTGCAACCTGGCTGAAAAAATAGCACTTTATCTCCATCCCAGTTTCAATCTTCCATCCCAACGAGCTTTTTGCAAAATTATGTCTCTCATTTGAACATTTGTAAAACTTACCTCCCTTGGTTTTTGTATCTGACTATGGGCATATTCCACATTCTTATCTGAAATTTTTAAATCCTGTAGTTTGTGCTTACGAGTTAAGTTATTGAATTAAATCAGTCTTTTCTGCATGTTCTCTAATTCCTCTAATTCTCAAATTATTTCTTTTATTCTTATTCTGTGTATCAACCAAATCCAGGCTAATGTCTATTAAGTTATTTTTGCACTTTTCCAATATCAAGCATGTTTCTTGTAACAGCACCATATGCTTTGCTAGCAGTCTGGTCAACCTCCGAAACGTGAGAAGATAATTCTTTTAATAATAATAATAAACAAGTTTAAGTTAATAATAAACAAGTTTATTAACTTGTTCAAACATACCTGACAAGTCCTGCTGAATGTTAGCTGACTTATTCCATTCTACTTTTGGTTCCTGCTTGAGTTTCTTACATAGATTTTCTATCAAGTCAATTTCATTGCCTTGTCCCAAAAGGTGCTTGATTTTCAGTGCTCTGTTGGAACATCTTCCTCCTCCACCACTTCTTCATTATTACGGTGGGTGCTGCTCCATTCACTTTGTATGCATTAACACGTTTGTCTTTGGGGGACTTAACTTTTTTAGACATCTTACTACCAATATTGCCAATTAGCTGAATACTATTAAAGAAAGTGGCGAAAATTATCTGTAATTACCTGAAAAGCCAGATAAGGAGGAGGACAATCAGCTCAGCTTGCTAGTATCCCTGGTGGCCAGCCATGCCCTGCAACACTCTAGGATTTTTAAACATGGTAGTCCAGACTGTGTTCATAAAATCTACAGCGATATTGCTGAAAAACTCATTGTTGCATGTAGCACAATTACAGTAACAAGATGCAGGCAATATGTGATGTTCATCTTGATCCCAGTCTTGTATTTAAAGAGTATTTATTTTATGAAGAACATCTCCAGCATGATGTGAATTATATAAAAAAAATCCAAAATAGAGATAAGTGCACTGTTCTTTTTTTCTCTATTACATTGTTATCTATGATGTCCTAATTAATTCTATAAGATTGTCAAAATTTGGTGGATAGCCAAAACAAATGGGATTTCTAGAGTCTGGATTGTGACTGAAGGGTGTATTATATATACTGCTACAGCAGATTTTGAAACTTGTGAAGTAGTTATACTCAAGTTGCTTTAAGAATTGTGTCTGAGCTTGTTTGGAGGTTCTAGCAGGGGAGTGCAGCCAACATATACCCTTGACCGAAGATTGGTACACTCCTTCTATCTGGGGTGGTCGTCCTCTTCCACCAAGCGCGCAGCTTTGGGAGGGACACACATGGAGCGGTGAGGGTGGAAGGGGACACCCACCTAGCCAGCCAGATCAGCTGAATCAACCCTGGCAATCAACGGGGTAACAGATGTCACAGCCAGATCACCCTCATATTTTATAATAACAGAATAAAAGAAATAAAAAATAATTGTATCTGACCTATGGCTAATCCATGCATATACCAATTAGTTCTAGAAATAAAAAGCCGTCTGTCAGTCTCTGCTCCTCATGAAATCCCCAAATAGCTCTATCAGTACCTTGAATTCATGATTCACATTAATATTTTTAAATGGGGAAAGTATTTTCAGAACTTCTCCCAATTTAAAGAAAATGGTCCATGTTCTCCTATGCTCAGCCTTTGAGGAGACCAAGCTCAGGAAAAAAAAATCAGGTCTGCATGTTGATAGAATCCATACAGCCTTAATGATTACAGCCATGATTTTTTAAAAAGCTTATACATTGTAACATTTATTTAGTTATATTTTAACTTAGAACACAAACAGTGGGAACACTGATATCAGAGCATCCTCTCTTTCATTCACCCAGAACAATTGGAGAAGAGACATTTCATCAATTATTCCAGAAAAATTAAAATATGATAGGGAGACAGCTGGCTTGAAAAAATCAAGGGGAAAATTGTTTTAGAATAATGTATGAAGAAAATCATCTTACCTGCAACATTTAGCACTGAGAAGAATTGCTTTGTCAATAGGAATGAAGTGACCGCAGGGACAGGCCCTGATGGCACATGAGAGTCCTACCTTGCTGAAACAACCCAGGATTGAGTCTGTCATGTCTGGATGGGATACTGTCTTTTGCTAGATGCTAAAAGGAAGGCAATATATAAATGTATTAAGTATATACGCAAGTATGTTTAATATATGCGGCACATCACTAATAAAATATCATCCTGCTTCAGCCTCATTAATTCCAGTGAATGCAGTGGAATTGTATATGAATGAAACCAGACAAAGAGGAGATTTTAAAAACAGCTTCTTTAATGTTTCAGTGAGGGAAATCTAGCCACCAAGCAAGTTGTTTTCCTTCAGCGGCCAGCTATGGGGAATCCAGCTGCCCAGATACCTGAGGTAAGAATCACGATCTGCGTACAGGTAATCCGTGTTTGCTCCCTTAAAAGCCACTCCTGTGTCTTGCTCATCGTGTGGTGGGGCAAAGGGCTCACATGGGCAAAGGGGATTCAGAGAATTCAGCGGGTTAATTGGCACACGCAGAGCTGCTGTGTCATTTGTACAGGTCAACTTTGTCTCACCTGAACGTGTTTTCTCTCATTTTCTTCCTTGAGCTTGCTGCTGAACAAAATGTAAGGTGCAGCCTTTTTTTTTGTCATCTAGCTTTCCCCCTGTTGATCCTGCAAAGCCACTGGAAGCTCTTAAGCATGCCCCAGGGGTCTGCAGCACCCATAGGACAATATGTGAAAGAACTTCATTATTACCGAGAACATTTTTTTTCACGCCATTAGAAAGAGCACATTGTGTAGAGTTATGTAATTACTAGGATGAGCTATGTAACAGATTGTTATCCATTTCCTTGCGAGATGAAAAGGACATTGAAAATAAAAGATTCAGAATACCTTGCCCAAGTGATGTCCTTGGATGATCCTTTCTCCATTTCCTTACGCACATTGACCAGTATACGGCTTTTTCAGCAGGGTGTGGTGATGGTAGCAACTGTTATATCCCTGGCTTGCGACAACCGTCTCTGTGTAGAGTCCTAAGGGTCAAATACTGATTAACATTTTCTCTTACAAGGCATCTCTCTCCAAATTCCTCTGTCCTCCGTGCTGCCACACCCAATCCCACCCTGTAATCTTTTTGGAAACCAGGTTGCCTATAGGATGAATATTGTTGTATTTTGAGATTCAGCGTTGTAAGTTTATCTCATGAAAGAGCAAAGGATCTAAGGAAATAGCCACAAAGGACTGTTAATGATCTGTTTTTCCTTTTCCTCATTTTCTCTCTTTTCTTCCCTAAAGTAGTTTCACCAACAAGTTATTAAAAATGCATAAAGTTTGAAAATGCTTAAAGAAAAAAAAATGGAAAATGCAACTTGATAAGGTGTTGTTATACTTGGTCTGGACACCAAAGGAACAGAAAACTTACTGAATACGAGAAAGTTTAGCACAATCCATTTTAAGAGGTTGTATTTTGCAAATGCAGGCCAAGTAAGGCTTAAATTCTTAGAGCCATTCATGAAGGAGTACCTTCAGCAATCACTTTTCCAGGGCAGCCCCCCTCCCCAAACTTCTTTTGAAGGGCTCTCCTGAAGAGGGCGGGCTGTGATGCTGAGCAACGGTGGAAAAGTAACCTATTTCACATTTCATGAAGGGGGCCTGCACTTTTTTTAAAAAAATTGTTCTTTCCCCTTAGCCTAGGAGGATCTCCTGATGTTAAAAATTAGATTACTTGGGGTGGAAGGTGAAAGGAATTAAAAACAGATGGAAGGGATAGGAAAGCCCTCCATGTGCCACGTTTTTTGTAGACCAAAGCCATCATTTCAGAAAGGGAGCGCATATAGATTTTCAGAAACCTTTATTTCTAGAGTGTCTCATTGAAGCATTTCTTCCTAATTGGTGTTAATTTACACTAAACATAATAAGGTTTTGATCTGCTGAGTAATATCACAGTTGTTTCAGTTGCTGAAAATACACTTTAAATATGCCTTGTTATTTCAGTTTGCATGGACAGTTTCTAGGAACTTCTTTTCGGGTTTAATAATTATCGTAGCTTTTCAAACCGGAGGAAACACATGCTGCAGAAGAGATTATTCAGTAGACACTCATCAAAATTCATCTTTACAGTTTAAATCTGTGAATGTTACTGATATTTAAGCCTTTAAAGCACTAAGAGAGTGAGACATACATACATCTCCTTGAATTTACTTGATGGCCAAATCTATAACGCTATCTGTGCCTCTTACACATTTGGACTCCATAACACACCTGGGAATCAATGGACTAAACTTTTGTCATCCATCCTACACATGTATTCCTATTACTTTTGGGAGAACTTTGATCTTGGAAGAGAGGAAATATTAAGAGATTGGCTTTTTGAAAGGGATGCCAATAAAGATGCCACTGCAGTACAGTCATCCAAATTTTCATCTTGGTATCATTATTATAAAAAACATAGAAGCCTCTCTAGTACCTGGTTAACCTAACCAGTGCTTCACTGAAAAGGGCTTTAACATCCCTTCACCTGCAGACCATGCCCTCCACATATCTCGAAGGGAGATTTTGTAAGCTCCCTGTCAAACAATGCCTCTGTCCTCGTGGGGCTGGTCAAGTGGAGGACATTATTTATTACGTCCTCCGCTGCCCCATTTGCAATGAGATCAAGGCCAAATTATTAAAGGCAGGTGAACTCAAGCGCTCGGACCTTGAAAAGTTAAACTATCTTCTTGCAGATGTGTTCCCAACCGTCAGCAACCAAGTTGCTACTTTTGTTCTCCTATCATTTAAACTTAGAAAGAAATACTTAAATTCTTAGCTGTAGCTTTGACTTTATTTTGCTGTAACCTTTTTACATCTAATATTTTTTCTATTAATCTATTTTATAATTTCACTATTTTATTATTTTATTATTATTTTATTGTATTTTATGGCATTCCTATGTTATGACCTGTGGTTACAATAAACTTATTTACTTACTTACTTACATTTGGAGGAAGTAAGGAAACTGGATTCAGTCTCTGATCTAAGCCATCAAAAATAACAGCCAGCTGTAAAATTAAGACTTCAGCATCAGAAACATGCTTGCAGAACTTCTGTGGATGCCCAGTTCCTTATTCAGCAGGAAATACATGACTAGAAAGCCTTCTTCTATGAATTCATGGCTTATCTGCTTCAGGATGAATACAGTATAGAATAATCCATATTCCCAAATCTGATGGTATCTGAAGAAAGATAATCACACCTAGGTCTCATTGAAACCGATTGTTTTAAGCTGGTGATTACTACTCTTTTATTCACTCCAGTGTGATTTAAATGTGATTAATTTGTATTGTATACATCCATTCTTTTTAAAGTAAATTATAGTCTTCAAAATATTTAATTTAGACTCCAGTGTAAATTATTACTCCAGTATAAATATTTAAGTTATACTCCAGAAAAATTGCTGCTTTGCTTCAAGAGTTCAAAGAGGCACTTTACCTGAGGTTTTGCTTTGTGGTACCTTTTGAATGGGAAAAAAATCCCTTATGGAAAGTGTGCGTATTGAAAACTATCCCCAAATGCAGTTTACTCCCAGGTAAATGTAGTAGTTGAGCTGTAGTAATTTTCCAAATATAAAATATTTGGACTTAAATAAAAATATGATACAATGATGGTAACTACAAAATGATTAAAATAAGTTTATAAATACTGTAATATTGTAATATTCGTTTAATGTATTAATTGATAAGCTTTTTCTTACAGAAATATTTGCTTCTAAGTCATTCTGGGTTAATTATATTATGATGGGAGAAATAGGAGACTAAAGAAGCACCATTAAAAACATCTGGTAAAGAAATTACTTGTTTATTTTAGGTTTTAGGATTTCAGTTCTAGTTAGTAAAACCAAATATTCAGAATAGTGGCCTTAGATAAATGTATCTTAAAAGTTGAAAAGGTTAAAAAAATATATCTCCATAGGACTAGGAATCAAATATTTAAACAGAAAGGCATAGATAGATCCCTGCTTGGATGTATTAATTGGTCATTTTGAATTTAAATTGTTTGAAAGTACAGTAATCATCAGAGTTGCCATTTTGCTCTTAAGATATCTATGTCTGTGTATACATGATGCTGTTTAATTGTAAATCACAGGTGTTTGATGTACAATTGAAAGATATTTTCCAATTCAGACTTTATTATAAGGAGAACATTTCTAGGAAAAAATGAGGAGGTGATTTGCTCAAATAACTGGAAGAGGGTGCACAAAAATACTTTTTAAAAGCTCTGTACATCAGTATCTCAAGAAGTGGCAGCACCTGGCTAACTTTGTCTGGGATCAGGCACTAAATAGCATCAACCTTGATTTATTCTTGGATGGGAGACTATTAGGGAACCCCAAGGCTGTATCCTAGGCAGAGAAGTTAAAGAACATCCCAAAAAAGGCAATGGAAAACCACTTCTATAAGGTTGCCAATAAAGCAGTATGGACATGCTCACAAAGTCACTAGGAATCAAGTTCACTATGAAAGAATCTTTACACGGTACACCAACACTGAAAGCTTAATTTAGATTTTTATTTAAAGATCCTTCTAATAGTTTACACTTAGCAAATGCTATTTTTTAGGTCAAAACAAGAATGAGCATTGTTTAATGTATACAGAACAGGATCAGGTTAAGGACCCTGTAGCACTTGCATTTCTATGCTGGAGCGTCAGATTTGTAGCCTGTTGAATTAATGGTTGGTTCCAACTACAGGATAGGAATGCTGTGCAAAGATATTGGCAGAATCCCCTCTACTCAGCATCTAAAAGCTTTTCAATCTCCTGGGAACTTGGCAGTGCTCTGTGCTGGCTATACATAATTATGAAGACAGGGATGAGGAACTACATTCCAGAATTGGATCTGGTCTTGGCAGTACACAATAGATGTCAAAGCTTGCTTTGTAGAAGCAGCCAGTGTGTGAAACAAGACTAAATTCAATGATTCAGCCTTTCTGAAATCCCAGCTCATATTCAAACAGATCCCTGCCTATATCAACTATAAATCAAGTTCCTTTTTATTTCAGAAAAAAACTACTAGGCAATTTAGAGAAGAAAAGTTGAACGTAACAAGTGGAAATGTTGGATCAGACACAGGTACTTCTCAGCCTGTACAACGTATGCAACCTACAGAGGAGTTCCATTTATCACCTTCTCCACAGTGCTGGCCCAAGGATGAATCTGCCCAGTATGGAAGCTTCCCTGCATTCAAGAGCAGCGATGGCATGCTTAGAGAATTGGAGGAAGGACAGTTTGACCAAGAAGATGGGGTCACTCAAGTTACTTGTATGTGACCAGAAAATTACTAAGAGGGACCTGTAGGTATTTTTTTAATGCAAAAGTGTAATATTTTATTAATATGCATAGGCATACTTTTTTTGTTTCCTCAGCCACATATGTGTATGTTGAAGTCTTTTTGCTGACTCTGTTGAGGAAACTATAGAAAAACTATTTCTATTGCATTTACAAAAATATTAACTTGTACATTAGGTCAATTGTATTGGTATTATATAATGGTATGTCGTATGGTATTGTACAGAGAGCCTGTTTGGTGTAGTGGTTACGGCACCAGGCTAGAAACTGGGAGACCATGAGTTCTGGTCCTGCCTTAGGCATGAAGCCAGCTGGGTGACCCTGGGCCAGTCACTTTCTCTCAGCCTTAAGAAGTAGGCAAGGGCAAACCACTTCTGAAAAACCTTGCCAAGAAAACTGCAGTGATTAGTCCAGGCAGTCTCCGAGAATCGGACATGACTGAACGGATTAAAAACAAAAATGGGTATGTTACATTCCTAGAACAACGCTATAAACTGCTGATTTTCTTTGTAACCTTCCTGGCAACTGGAAAGGAAACAACTACAGACAGGTGTTGACTCTTGCCCTATTGGAAAGCATAACTTTTCCTACACTGTGTGAAAATATGATGCAATAGCAATAATATGCTGTTATAAACATAACAAGGATTAAGAACAAATTAAAATGGTTTATAAACAACTGTGTCATTACTGAGCTTCACCTTTACTCTCACTGTGCTCAAAATACCAAAACTCAAGGGGTGGTCATGAGACTTTTGGCTGGATTATTATCTGTGAATGGTCCATAACGTGAGATTGTTGGGAAGGAGATGAAGAATTAAGGCTTTACACAAATGCCTTCAGATTCTGTCCTGGGAAGGCGTGACAGAGCTGTTGTGTACTATGAAGCAAACTATTTTTAAATGTATTTCTTCATATTTGACTGCATTTTCTAAAAAGAAGAACACATATTGCTTCAGTCTGGGGAGAGAAAAATGACCAGAGTCAGAGCAGGCAGAAGGGGAATTTAATTGCTGCTATTAATAGGGAATTTTGTCTCTCTGTGAATCCCAGCCTGAGGAATTTCCCTTAGAAATACATCAGGGAAGAAAATGAAACGAGTTCTCTGTGCTCTGGGGACTGCTTAACAGCCCATCACCAGTTAACATGATTTTCAAAAACACACTTGTATTTCCAATGATTAATTATATAACAGATATAGCCCATTCAGTGTTTACTATACTGCTTAATGTTTCCCAACCTAAGGCAAACTCCCACCAGTCCTGATCACATGCCATACTTCTGGACACCAGGGGAACTGAAGTCCAATATCCTGGGTCCTCCAAGTCTGAGATTTAAATTTTTATCTGTACAGAATATTCAACATAAAAAAACAAAAAAATCAGGAAGAGTAAAAGCTAGGCATTTAAAACCACATTAAAATATATAAATACAATTAAATTTATTGGTGCTAGTACTTCTAAAATCCTTTATATTTCTATTAATGTATTCTAGCTGAATAAATAATAGCCTAATCCAAGAACTTTCTATGTTTAAAGCATACCCTGTGCCCCAAGGATATAGCCCTTGGATCTGAGAATAATTTACCACGGTCTCTATTTCCCATCTGCAACTGGGCCACTTTGAGAACAGGTGGACAGGTTCTAGCCCTTCCTATATTACTGGGCATCTGCTGCTGTAATCACTGAGCAGGAATTAGTCCAACCATAGCTAGAGGGCTCTCAGCTGCTCACTCCAGCATTAGACCATGTTCTTTTTTCCAGTGAATTCTTACAGCTGACTCTGCAACTGTGTTAAACCAAGGGATAAAAAGTTCCTGAGCAGACACATGCTTAGGCAGTGTACCACTGTGCCAAATATTCATCAAAACCTTCACATGAACTTTAGCTGGCACAGTCAAGATGTTAAGGACCGTGTATTGCTTTAAAATATACTGTTCCATTTCTTTCATCAAGCTGCACAAGTGGACTTTAGAGCAAAGCATGTCCAAAGTCAGGATTAGGATTGAAATTTAGTGTGGCAATTACAAACTTGAGGGTAGAGCAGTTAAGACATTCCTATGTACCAGAGCATCCAAGTAAACAGCTTATAAAATCTGTTTCCAAGAGCATCTTCCTTTTACTGGAGACAAATCAGATTGCATCTTTATAACCATTCCTATTCCTTTTTAATTATACCTAAATTCTTCTCACTTTCTGGAAATACATTTTTTCTATTCTAATCTGCACATATTTTAAATAGAACTCTTAACAGTCTAATCCTGTTTATAATTATTCAGAACTAAATCCCATCATGCTTAGTATTGTTCCTAATTCTCAGAAAAGTAGCCTTGGTTCAATTACTGACAGTAGAAAACCTTAGAGGAAAATACTGAGTTCTGCTAGAAATAAAGGAAGAAAACAACAGCTACAAAAGAACTCAGCGGCAAATATTATATTCATATCAGGTGCATATTTCTCATATCCTTTAGAAGTCTGAAGGGAGATGGTTTCTGCCTTGAGACAGGAAAAATTCTTAACTCTTGCTTTCAAGCAAGAGGAGGCGACCAAGAAATCATCAGTTGGTGCCCAACAATTCATCTGTTTGTTTTGTGGTGAAATGGTCTTAACTCTCATGCTCAGTAGTCATTTTACAAAAGCACATGCCCCTCCACAGCAGGCCTTTTATGGAATACCTGAAATATACATTCTAAATTCCAAATGTTCTTCTCAAAATTGGTTAACCACTGCCTTAAATTTTCCTTCAATCAGAAACAGCTCAACAGTCTCTCAAAGCAAGACTGGGGCGATTCCGGACCAGGAATGGGTTTCACTATGAGGTTAAAACTATTATTTTGAAGCAATTATGTTACCACCTAAAGATTACACCATCCTTTAAGTCTATAATGACATAATTGCAGCACTAGGTTTCAATCATCCTGAGCACAGATACAGTACTGTGCAAAAGTTTTAGGCAGGTGTGAAAAAATGCTGTAAAGTAAGAATGCTTTCGAAAATATATATTGTAATTGTTTATGTTTATCAATTTACAAAATGCAAAGTGAGCGAACAGAAGAAAAATCTAAATCAAATGAATATTTGGTGTGACTACCCTTTGGCTTCAAACCAGCATCAATTCTTACACTTGCACACTTTGTACACTTCCACAAAGTCAGGGATCTTGTAGGATTAGAGTCAGGTGTATGATTACCCATTATACCAAGCAGGTGCTAATGATCATCAATTTCATATGTAGATTGAAACACAGTCATTAACTGCAACAGAAACAGCTGTGTAGGTGGCTTAAAACTGGATGAGGAACAGCCAAACTCTGCTACTAAGGTGAGGTTGTGGAAGAGAGTTTCATGTCACAGGTCATACACTGTGGCAAGACTGAGCACAGCAACAAGACACAAGGTAGTTATACTGAATCAGCAAGGTCTCTCCCAGGCAAAAATTTCAAAGGAGACTGGGGTTTCAAGATGTGCTGTTCAAGCTCTTTTGAAGAAGCACAAAGAAATGGGCAACATTGAGGACTGTAGACACAGTGGTCAGCCAAGGAAACTTAATGCAGCAGATGGAAGACACATCATGCTTACTTCCCTTCAACATTGGAAGATGTCCAGCAGTGCCATCAGCACAGAACTGGTGGAAACCAGTGGGACCCAGGTACACCCATCTACTGTCTGGAGAAGTCTGGCCAGAAGTGGTCTTCATGGAAGAATTGCAGTCAAAAAGCCATACCTCTGATGTGGAAACAAGGCTAAGCGACTCAACTATGCACGAAAAGATAGAAACTGGGGTGCAGAAAATAGCAGCAGGTGCTCTGGACTGATGAGTCAAAATTTGAAATATTTGGCTGTAGCAGGAGGCAGCTTGTTTGCTGAAGGGCTGGAGAGCGGTACAATAAGGAGTGTCTGCAGGCAACAGTGAAGCCTGGTGGAGGTTCCTTGCAAGTTTAGGGCTGCATTTCTGCAAATGGAGTTGGAGATTTGGTCAGGATCAATGGTGTCCTCAATGCTGAGAAATATAGGCAGATACTTATCCACATGCCATACCATCAGGGAAGTGTGTGATTGGCCCCAAATTTATTTTGCAGCAGGACAACGACCCCAAACATATAGCCAATGTCATTAAGAACTATCTTTAGCATCAAGAACAAGGAGTCCTGGAAGTGATTGTTTGGCCCGCACAGAGCCCTGATCTCAACATCGAGTCTGTCTGGGATTACATGAAGAGACAGAAGGATTTGAGGCAGCCTACGTCCACAGATCTGTGGTTAGTTCTCCAAGATGTTTGGAACAACCTGCCTGCCGAGTTCCTTCAAAAACTGTGTGCAGGTATACCTAGCAGAATTGATGCTGTTTTGAAGGCAAAGGGTGGTCACACCAAATATTGATTTGATTTGGGTTTTTCTTTTGTTCGCTCACTTTGCATTTTGTAAACTGATAAACAATTACAATATATATTTTTGAAAGCATTCTCACTTTACAGCATTTTTCACACCTGCCTAAAACTTTTGCACAGTACTGTATGTAATTACCAAATGATTTAAAAGCCTTTCAAAATCAATATCCAGTTTTCTTCAATACTATCTCCAAATAAAGTGAGTTTTATAGCCTTTTTTTTAAATGCTGCTGCTTGATAGCCAGATGAATCATGTTCCCTCTTACAGATATACTTTTATTTCAGAAAGTATTGCTACATGTTGTATATAACAAAAATTAGACATGTTCTTCCTTTGCAACCCACTGATCTTCAAGCCTTTCAAGTAGCTTCAATAAAACTTGTTCATAAATGTGTTCTGCACATATAGGAACATCTTGTCTTTCACTGCAGCAGCAAGCACAAGAACTGAGATATTGGAAATATTAACTACTTATTAATATTTATCATATAAGTGGGAGCCAACAGGGTTATTTATTGATTTGCTAAGTTATGCGAGTAATGAAACAGTTATTCCTACTTGTTCTGCTCTTTGATTGCTTTAGGCTATTAAATCACATGTGCCCTTGGCTCAATTAGCATTGTGGAAAATTATACTGGGTCTTATGCATTGCTTCAGTGACACAGTAAGTATATTTTGCATTCTTGAATCATCTTCACTATTCACAATTCAGAACTGTTTGTTGCTCAAATTGGCCTTAATACTCCATTGTAAATTCTCTTAATTGGTTCAGGAATGTACTTTCTTTGCCTTCAAAAGACTTATCAACATGCTTTCAGCGGAAAGATTGCTAATCATTTCACCCAGCTGTTAAGACACCAATCCCATGTTCTGTAAATAGAGCTTAGGACTTAAGTGTGGGGCGCTGTATTTTTATTGACATCTAAATACTCTTAACAAAGGTGACCATCATTTTGCAGCCCACAATTTTTTGGAAAAAGAAAATTTTTAATTGCAACCTCTACTTTTTACAAAGTATTTCAAAAGACAAACATAGCTCAGTTTTCCTATAATGCAGAAGGTAAGTTAAACCCTCAATATAGTTAGCATACAAAGTCAATAGTTCACTTAAGCTTACTGAAGTTCTATAGTATCAGGCAGGCACATGTGCACACACATTAGAGGTACTCAAGTCAACAGCATTAAGAAACTTAATGTAGTTGTAGGCCATTTACAGAACTTTGATTATAGTGCAGACGAATCAGATTTATTTATTAAGAGCAAAATCAGTTTTTCCAAAGGCATGTACAGTACTAGAAGACATGTTAAGATTTTATTGCAGCCTCAAAATTAATGCTTAATGACATTTGTCTGTTTACTGGGGGAGGCTATATTCAAACAGAGAATGCCAACTGTATCTTGCCACCTCTGAAATGTAACTCCTCAGCCACATGCTCTAATCAAATTACACATGGGTGTAATAAATATCTGCTGTTGTTAAGAACCATCTGATGTGATGACCCTGTTGACCATTAAAACCATTCTAAAATAGATAATAAAAGCAGTCAAAGAAGCCAAATCTGTCAGTCCAATGAAGAACTTTCAACTGAGTCTTCCAAGAATATGCCTCTAGCACAGTCTCATTCAAAGGGTTTGTATCACATCCTATTAAGTATCCAAGTATCTCTTTTTTTGAAGATTCCCCTTCTATTAGAGCAGCAATCTTGCTACTCTATGGGACCGATTCATAATATCTTTTATGCAATTAAGGCAAGTCCATTATGTGCTCTGAAACCAAGTTATGGATAGTAGGAAATAAACTAGCTTGACCACACCAGGGCCAAACAAATTTATTTCAACAAATAAAGGGATATATTTGATAAGAAAGGATCAGTCTTCAATTTCAGAAAGTTAAAACATCTTACCAAATTTGACTGAACAGTGCTAGTGCTTTTAGATTTCTGTATTCATGTACATCCAATGTACAGAAGCCTATTATAATTGTCTTTTTAAAAATATTTAGCTCTACAGCACTCAAAATAGTTCAAACTCCATTAAGTTCTTACTGAACTTTAGTGCTAACGCAAATTTTAAGATGCTGTGTAAAGGACATACATTTAGATTGGGGGACATAATTGTGGGATTCATTTACTAGAATACAAAACAGAAAATATTTGGATGATATCTGGATCAATAGAAACCAGCTGCAAATGACGGGTAAAACTTATCCAAGTATATGGAACTCTTGCTACAAATGAGTAAGATTATTTTGGCACAATCTGCTGTAGTGTAACATAAATGTTTAATGCGAGGTATAGTCTGTAAGCAATTACTATAAATATGCACAAGTTATAAGCCACAGAGAATTTTACTGTAGGCCAGAAGAAGCACACGTCGTTTCATCCACTGGCTAGAGGTTCAGCTAGGGAATCTTTTGCCTTAAAGGGATTGGACATATGACTGTTTGTGGATATGCAGAAGCCTCCATTGATACAGCAAGGCAAGTCCAGAAAGAAACTGAAAGCTCTAGAATATACTTTTGGCAGCATAATAAAAGCTACCATTTTGGTATTAATACTGTGATAACAAATATTTCAATACACATACACTGTAACAGTTTAGTTCTATATATGCATACACCCAAAAGCAAACCTTGGGAACTAAAATAAGGATAGTTTCTGTAAAATACAAAAGTTAGAAAGAAATGAAAGGGACTTGCAAGCTTCTGAAATTAAAGTGTCAAACTAAGGCTAAAGTTCCAACTTCATTAGAATGAAAAGCTTCAGGTTTAAACTGGACGTTGTTTGAAGACTAAGATCCAATGATTGTTTAGCAGCAATTTTACAGAACTGTAAATTCATTTATTAACAGGCAGTATAAACAGATAATTCTAATTTTATTTAAAAACCATGAGTGCCACATTGAATATACAGCTCATGAATAACTTAAACCATATCCCATATTAAGAGGCAACGCACACAGCATACAAAAAGTATACTAAACAAAGCTCTAAGGATACATGATTGAAATTTCTAAAATTATATATACAGTACACAATGTTAATTACGTGTTCATTTCAGTCCCCGATACTCCTCATGCCTCACTTTCACCAGAAACTGAATTCTGCACTTCCTCTTCTAAAATTGGTACGATCAGGTTATCCTTGGACATCAAGTTATATTTCATCACAAATTTGGTAAACCGGTGACACAAGAAAGTTTCATTCTAAGGCAGAAAAAAATGTACATGTTAATATACATTAAAAAAGGATCATTCAAAATTACTCAGCAGGGACTAAAATTCCTTCATGGAGAGAACTATGTTACCCCCCACCCCCCCCAAAAAAAAATGTAGAGTATAAATTGTGCTGCATTTTGAGGCTTTCCAGGATGTATGATAAAGCTACTTTTGAAATTTTTCTGAACTAAAAGGAATCAACCTGGTAAGTGAGAGAAGATAGAAACCAGTACTTCTTACACTATCTTTGACAAAACACCAGCACCCTTAAAACTTGAAGGTGTTCCATGAGCTGGTCCCAAGACCCCAGAGAAGTTCTTTTGTGGATTTTGGATCCATTCAATTTCATTAACCAAATAAATTCCCTTACCCATGAATGAAGAGATGTTAGCAGTTCACTCATACATATAGCTATCACATTGTACCTTTTCAGGATAAACAGTGTTATACAAATCACAAAAAGTAAAAAACAGAAACCAAAGAATTTAAAGGCATGAGATAAGAAAATTCACATCAGTTCCATTCATTCCTCTCTACCCTTGGCTCCATGACATCCATAAACTGCTTCATACATTGCCTTTTGTTCTTTAAAATTCTCATCTCTTTCTTTTGAATATCAACTCCATTCAAATACAACTTTCTTGGACTTCCCTTTCCTCTTGACCCATTTCCCTCCCTCCCTCCCTCCCTCCCATCCATCCATATACTGTGTGTGTGTGTAAAATAATTTAACTAAACAATCTGAAAATACTTCTTTTGTATTGGTCCCTCGTTTTGATATTCAATCTACCTTCATTTTCCAAACTCTTTTCAGCACATCAGACGATTAAGATCAAAACAGGCTAAATGTATTAAGATTTTGACAAACCAGACCTGTGATAAAGAAACTACAATAGACTATCACTTATTTTCCCTAGAGTTTATGTTCAAGTCACATGGCGGGAGAACATTTTGGAACCATAACAATTATACCATATTGTCATAAAAACAGCAACAACATTCAACAGGCACACACTCCAAGCAGCAATCCCAAAGATACCAATATAAAAAAACAGCACACCAATAAAACTATTCAGTCATTACAATTTCTGGTACTATAGTAAGAGCACAACCCAAAGCTTACCCAGAAGTAAAATCCATGTATTCAGTTGTCCCAGTTAAATGCATTTAAAACTGCCATCCTAAACATTTACAATGCAATCCTATATGCATCTATTCAGAAATTAAGGCCCATATAGTTCAATAGCACACATTCCAAAACACATAGCTAGAGGACAACACTCTTTGTAATAAAGCACTTACTTCATATTCATCAAATATTTGACGGTGATGAAAATATGCATGTGAAAATATTCTGTAAATCCTACGGCAAACTGATCCTAGTTTGGCTACAGATGATTCCTTTATACTAACTCTGCAAACACAAGAACAATTGTTTTGCTGCATTAACTATTCCATAATCTTCAACTTGATGATACATGAAATCAATAATGAAATTAGGTTTCTATAATTCTTATAGTATTTTACCTGCTGGGGAAATATTTATTGCTATTCAGAAGACACGCAGCACCATCCAGTGTATGTCTAGTGTAGTCAATGGCAGGACACTAGGAAAAAAAGAAAAAAAATACTGCATTTGACTATAAATAACATTTTATTAATAATATTTTCAAATAATCTAAGATTTCTCAAAATCAATTTATGAAAAAATCATCCTTTCCAAATTCAATTCCCCACTCAGCCATAAAATTCACTGGGTGACATTATTAGTATGGGGGAAAATGGGAAATTGCCCTGTGCTCCTCAGATGGGGTAGAAATGTGAACAAATTAAATAATAAATGCCAAATTATGACTTGAATTGTATATTTTCTATAAAATTGAATATGGTGCTTCAACATAAAGAAAAGTCAATATCCTTTGCAATTACCTACTTACAAGCATATAATTACTCATACAAGTAGGTGGGGAGGCTTACGCGTGGAAACATGCCAGGAAACAGGACAATCTCACTAACAACTAGAGAATAGCAAATGGTAGATGAAAAAATGCTGTAGAGTTTTGTTTCTGAACGTACAGTATAGTAAAGTAACATTTGCAGCGCAGTAACACAATCAGTAAAACAACCTTAACCCATAGCAGTCCTTCTGCATTTTCTGTCTTACCTCTTTGGGAGTTTTATGGGCTGCACAAAGAAAAATCCACTGTTCGGTTGCTGTCATCTGTGTGCATGTGTCTGGGTGGCATTCACTCTATTAAAATAATTGCACAATAAATATATGTTGAGTCCATGTGAAAAATAATACATTTTCTGCAAATAATATCCTCTCTATACTGATCATTACATGTAACTAAAAAACAAAATGCTAAAAAATAGCACTATGTTTTGACTCATTCTTTTTAACAATGTTCTTAACTGCCCAAAGAAAAATGAAATAAAAAAGTTACCTGAAGTTTAACTGCAAGACCATTTAGCTCAAGACAGAACTGCCTAAAATTTTAGAACAAAAAAAATGTTAGATCATCACCTTTTCTTCTCTCATTTAATATAACTACCAGCCTAGGAAACACTACAAACATTGTAAAATTCTATAATTGTTATCTCTGGAAAGAAGCATGGAAAAATAAGACACTTTTTTTCCTTAAGTGCTATTATATCCCTGTCAAAAGACAACAGGTATGTTGGGAAAAATGCTTAAATATTTAAGATTTTTCAAGATTCTAATAAAGACAAACAATATTGTTACTTGGTACATTTGATAAAGATTTCTTCTGTAGCAAAATTAGGTTACACAGGATTGACTGAAGGCACCAGCCTCTACAGAGAAGATGAACTATTCAGATGACCTGCCCCAGGTGTCTGATGGATATAGAGGGAGATCCCCAGAGATCTGGAGGGCAATGCTATTGAATGCCTAGGTGGCTTCCAGAAAATATAGGACAGTAAGGGCCAGAGTTGCTCCTAAGCGGCCTCTTCTCATGCACCGATCTTAGATAACTCCTTAGTTCTAGAAGAAATACTGGTGGAAGATGAGAAGCAAGTATGACCAGAAATAACAATATAGTAATAATAATGATGAATTCATATGCCACCTGACTCCCAACGACTCTGGGTGGTTTACAAATTGTTAAAAACATTAAAACAAAAAAACAACACAAAACAAAAAAGGAACAAAGATGGCAGAGATAACAAACCCAGATGGAAAGAAAGAAAAAGAAGAAAAGGGAGCGTCAATCATCCTTGCCAAAGGCCCGGGTGAAGAGACAGGTCTGCAGGGCCCTTTGAAACACCAGCAGGTCTCAAGGGGAACCTCATTCCAGAGGGCAGGCGCTGCTACAGGGAAGGCACACTTCTGGGATCCTGGTAAGTGGCACTTTTTTAACTGAAGGAACCCGGAATGTACCAACCCTGCAAGATCAGATCGTCTGGGCATAAAATATGGGAGACAGGCAGTTCCTCAAGTAACCAGGCCCTATGCCATGCAGAGCTTTATACATAGCAATCAGCACCTTGAAATGCACCCGGAAGCAAATTGGCAACCACTGCACATTGCAAAGCAGAGATGTTACATGGATATACCAAGGCACGCCCATCACTACCCACGCTGCTGCATTATGGATCAGTTGAAGCTTCCACGTCATCTTCAAGGGCAGCCCCATGTACTGTCCCCACAGTAGTCAAGCTGTGAGGTAACCAGGGCATGTGTGACAATGTGAAGGGCATGCCTTCAGGGTAAAGGCTGAAGTTTGAGCCTTCTCTGTGGTGATAATGACAGTGAAGAGGAATTACTTCACTCTTATCTGTGGAAAGTCAGCCAGCTGCATTAAGATTACCCACTTCTTTCTTAAAAGAAATGTTCCAGAAAAAGCAATCAATGCAAGCTGTGATAATCCAGCTGATAATTTCATGGATAAATTGCTCATATTTGCTGTGAGGACAGCATCTGATGAGATGGCAGAGATAGCTTCTTGCAATATTACCTATCAAGTTTCTGAGCCTGTGACTCCTAAGAATGTGGACTACAGGTTCTCTGTAACCTTAGTTCTGCCATTTGTAGTTTGACAAGTACAGTGGAACCTCGAGTTACGAATTTAATCCATTCCGTGACTCTGATTGCAACTCAAATTGGTCGCAACATGAAGCACGTTTTCCCATAGGGTTCAATGTAAATACGGCTAATCCGCCCTCCGAATTTGGTCGCTCCGCGAGGCACATTTCCCCATAAGGTTCAATGTGTCAGCCGGCTTGCACGGCTAGGAAATTCCCCAGGCGTGCTTTAGTCAGTTTCACCGCTCGAGCCCTAGCGCAGAAAGAGGAAGTGCTAATGAAATCTGAGCACGTGGGGGGGGGAGGCTTTTGTCGCATGCGCACACAGCCGGGAGCGGGATCTTCCCCCCCCTCCTCAAATCTTTCCTTTGTCCATAGCCCTTGGCATGGTGCGCACAGCAAAAGCCCAGTGAAATCAATCAGTGCACGCCCCCCCCCCCGATTACTCTTAATTCTGCTCTTTCCTTTGACAAAAGCGCAGTGAAAGCAATCAAATCAGCGCGGGGGTGGGGGAAAGGCCTTTGTCGCGCGCGCACAGCCTGGAGTGGGAGCTTCCCCCCCCCCCACTGATTCCTCTTAATTCCGCTCTTTCCTTTATCCATAGCCCTTGGCGTAGTCATTGCTTTCCTTGGGCTTTTGTCCTCGCGCTCAGATTTCATTAGCACTTCCTCTTTCTGCACTAGGGCTGATTTGATTGCTTTCACTGCGCTTTTGTCAAAGGAAAGAGCGGAATTAAGAGGAATCAGTGGGGGGGGGAGCTCCCGCTCCCGGCTGTGTGCGCTACAAAAGCCTTTCCCCCGCGCGCTGATTGATTTCACTGAGCTTTTGCCGCGCGCACCACGCCAAGGGCTATGGACAAAGGAAAGATTTGAGGAAGGGGGGGGAAGCTCCCGCTCCCGGCTGTGCGCGCTACAAAAGCCTTCCCCCCCACGCGCTGTTTGCTTTCACTGCGCTTTTGCCATGCGCACCACGCCAAGGGCTATGGACAAAGGAAAGATTTGAGGAAGGGGGGGGAAGCTCCCACTCCCGGCTGTGCGCGCGTGACAAAAGCCTTACCCCCCCCCCCCACGTGCTCAGATTTCATTAGCACTTCCTCTTTCTGCGCTAGGGCTCGAGCGGTGAAACTGACTAAAGCACGCCTGGGGAATTTCCTAGCCGTGCAAGCCGGCTGACACATTGAACCTTATGGGGAAATTTGCCTCGTGGAGCAAGCTTCCTTGCTACCGCGGTCTCGCCCACAGGAAGCCGCAACCACGTGGCAGCAGGGCAAATGGCCGCGGATCTGGTTCGTATCGCGAGGCGGAGGTCGCACGGCGAGGCAAATTTTTGCGGCCGGAGCTGGTCGTATCGTGAAATTTTTGTAAGGAGGGGCGTTCGTAATTCGAGGTTCCACTATTTGACTTGAACCCTGCACTTCCTGGCCAATTAAAGCAGCCAGGAAGGGAACAGGGAGGTGGACCCAAGCAACTGTTAACACCTGTTTGCAGGAGGGTGATGCCAGCAGCCCTGAAAGGGCATTGGTCTCAAGAGGGCTGCCCTAGATCCACTTACATTGGACAACTATTGTTGTATACCTAATGTCCCCTTTGTAAGGAAGGCTGTAGAGTAAGCGGTAGGGCAACGGTTACAAGGAGTGCATGGGCATAAGAATGAAACCACACTGGTCATCCTCATGGATGACTAGTAGCAGGACTCACATGGAAGGAGCATGACCATCCCTGACTTGCTAGATTCTTCTGATACTATCAATCACAATAATCTTCTGGATCACTATTAAGGTTGGGAGTTGGAGGCACTATACTATGATGATTTTGCTCCTTCCTGCAGGGAAGAGATGAGGCCCTTGGGTATTCAATTACAGAGTGCCTCAGGGTTTTGCCTCTCCCCTAATCTGTTTAGTAACTATATGTAACCACTGAGAGAGGTCATCCACCAGTTTGGGACAAGACATAATTAGTATATAGATGAAACACATACAGTTGTGCATTTCTATCCCAAGCTGAGTGGGGAACATGGTAGATGATGTTAGAAATGGCCAAAGCATATTTCTTTAATACAAACATGCAACTTTATATCCCCACTATTTTATTATAACCACAAGACTCAGAGTAAATAAGAATATATTTTAAAGTAAACTGTAAACTCTATTAACAAATATTTAAGAAATCTGAAAATTACATTTTGAAACATAGAACCGATGAAACAATGCTAGGAGTTCTGCTGATTCTCTCTCTCTCTCGCCATTTATCTCATGTCTTTTGATGATTTAAGAATTTTACTGTCAGTATATGGAAGACACAAATTACCCTCACCAACTCCAGTGCATTTTTAGAATTTATTTACTCATACCATTTTGCATACCTATACATACTATGTACAATATGGCATATCCCTACACATGAATCATCAAGCAAGAGGGTAGCCACTAAAGCATTTTTTTTTACTACAACACAAGCAAATATTCTTGTGAATATTTGTTTGAACACTACTGAATACTAAAATCTGTCCTAAGAAAAAGGAAAAAAGTGGCCCGTAATTTGTAATACGCCTTATCGTTATGCAAAACAGAGTAATTCAAATTATATGCCATTTCAAGCCAACATAAAAATATTCTAAACTTACAAATATTAAGCACATTGGTTTGGAACACTTTATATTTACATTATGGGTATACAAGGCAAGTAAAATACAGCACTATAGATGTTAAACTAAATTATTATATTGTAGTAAATCTGAATGGATCAAAATTATAGCAGGGATGAAAAATGCTTAGTTCATCCACCTCCAAAAACCTACAGAGCTGTTTGTGTGAAGAAAAAAAAAAAAAGGTCAGGGTTTGCAGGAGGAAGGAGTCCCTTGCAAATCTCCATCCCACTCAAATCCCACTCCCACATGATTAAAAGGGCAAGTTTAAGTAAAAGAACAGGGCATTTTAAAGGATGTATCTTTGCTGCTTTCCTGAGAAGTCTCAACCACTAGAGAGTCTCAGAAGCAATTACCATGTGAAGTCACAATTTTCTTAATGATAAAGTACTGCTTTTTTCAGTGCTCTTGGTCTGTTTGGGTTGTCAAGGATGCAAATAAACACCACTTCTTAAGAACAAAAACTTTTTTAAAGAACTGGATGCAGTTACCTTAAGTGTTCATACTTCCAAACACCTTCATCCTGTCCTTCTGGAGGTTCAAGAATTTTGTCAATGTTTGAACAGTCTGCCCTTATATTTTGTTGGATGTACTAGAGAGGAAAATGTTTAAAAAATATACATATTATGAATCAGAACAATAATCATAAATGTATTGTGCAAGTTTAAAGCTGTAGCAAAATTTACATTGAACACTTCCCAACTATCATTTTTACCTGCTATGCTAATCCCTGTTCTCATATTTAGCATCAGTGTTCCAGCATGGATGAGTTAACTGTATGTACAATATACTTCAATAAAACAGCCCTGTAACTGAATTTATTTATTATAGGGTCAAAACAAAAAAAGACAGTAAGCATGCAACACTTATGTTTTTCTAGTGTAAAATGATATAATAATAAGCACTCAACAGCAAAGCAGGCAAAATTATCTTTATAACCAATGCAATCTAGTCCTTATGAATTCATAATTGTCAAAAAGTAAATGAATAGAACAGGGGGAAATAAGAAAGTTAAATACTGTGTACCTGTTGAACTGCCAATGTGCTATCCATCTCTTCAAATGATTCATCAGGCCAATTATAAAAATCCTAGAGAAACAGATAGAAAGACTGTATGAAGAAAAAGAAAAGTCTTAAAGATATTCATGATTATAAAAGCATTTGGTTTGCCTTCCAAAAGGACAGACACAATAGCCTTCTGGTCTACATAATCCCATGTTTTGTGTTGCCCATCTCACTGAATTTTATTCTAATATCAGAAACATTTAGCTGCACCATGATGAGCGCTCTTATGAAACAAATCCTCTTTAGAATGACATCCCCAGTACTGCCATTTCTTTCACCTATTTCTATTACTAGCCACTTTATAGAACAGGAATAGTTAAACCTGAGATCTAGTTACAGTGAATGCAGCAATAAACCACCTATACTCTAATCAGTATAATGTATGGGTCAGAGAATTGTAGTAGTACAGTCCTATAAGCTTAACACTGCACTGATGCAGAATTCCTTGCATCTTATCATTGTGTTAATTAACAAAGCAGTTAAGCTACCAGACTACGTGTAGCATTCTAAATATTCCTTTAATGAAATATTAAGGAGGTGGTGAGAAATAATTAAAAAAGGCCCAGACATTTTTGCCTATCACCAAAGTATATTTCAGAGCTTTGCAACTTGCAAAACCTCAGCTGCAATCCTATGCACACTTAAGCAGAGGTAAGTAGCACAGACAGGGGTGAACTGATATAGCACAGTATATGCTTCAGTGTTAATGTCACCCTGCTGCAGCAGTTCCACTGATATTTGTGCTTACTATTGAAATTACTATTAAAATGTAATATAAGGATGAGGAGAATAACAAACTCATTGTTATCTATAATCATCTACAGGAAGAAAATAAAAACAACTGTGTGAGACCCTTAGGAGCCACTGCTATTAATAGGGACAGAAAATTCGGCAATAGAAAGGCATTTTTCTATACCACGTGGACATTTTAGCTATGCGTTAAATGCTTCTGAAACAAAATTTAATAGCAATAGGGCTTTATTATACTCGTTGTATTGTCTGTTCTAAACAATTCACTGCCCTGAATTGTAAAATGCATTAGAGATGTTTTCAAGAAAAATCTCAAATTATTTTATAATTAGAATTATATATATGAATCTATTTCACAAATACAGTATATGATATATGCAATCTAACAACCCATGTCATTTTACATATGTTTTTCTTATCAGATCTCCCCAAACTATTTTGCAAGGATAACCCAACAATCTTTCTGTTACTAAAAATAATAAATCCATAAGTTAATAGGAACAGCGAAGAAAAGCCAAATGATCAGAGCCAATCTACCATGATTATTTTCATTTGGAGAATATTTATTTATATGGGCTTCAGCAAATAAATGGAAAAAAATAACCACCTTTTTGTATGTTTTTGCTTTACAATATCTGAAAATCATCTTAACATATTATGTTAATTTATACATTAACTTTATCCACCTATTTTGTATTAAAGGAGGCTAAGACAAATACACTGAAAATCAAAACAAAGGAAGATCTTCTAGACATGTACTTATGTAAAGTACAAATTCTATGTAAACTGAACTATATGTTATATTTGTTTCAAAGAAACTTAAAAAGAACTCAGCTGAGTTAATATAGAATGTAACTGAAGATTAACCACTATAGGGATTTTACTGTGAACTTTATGTACTAAGGTTCCTCTCTGATATCTACAGAATAGCTTGAAAACCATTTTGTTGAATCTAGTTTCTAATATAAAATAGCCTCTAGTTATTTATTTCTATCAAATAAGGCATTTTGCTATATAGAACACTTCCAACAACAGAACTACAGTAATATCTTCTCAGTATCATTCACAGCAGAAAAACTCTTGATAGCAAAAGAGGAGCTAAAGTGGCACACAGATTGTATTCATTAGAAATTAGTCGCAAGAAAGCAAAGTAGCACCAGATGTACAGAAATCAAACATAAGCAACTACATTTAATCACATTTAACATACACATGCTCTATCATAGGTAGACACTTGATGCCCTTCAGAGAGTTTGGAATTTACATCCCAACAGTTCTAGCCAGCAAAGTCAGCTTGTGAGAGCTACAGCTCCAAATATTAACCAGGTTAAACACAGTAGTGCAGTAAACAAACTGCTACTAGAAGGTAAGAGAGGAGCAAGAGAAATCAAGTAACTCTACAAATTGCACCTACTCTTCAAGTTTTGAATAAAAATTCTAAACCTTCTAAAACAGCAATGTAAAGAATATCTTCAGAAAAGGGGGGAATCAAACAATTCATAACAGTAATTGGGTATGGTAGCATTTAATTATAGGAGGAAAGACTGTCAGTATCAGCATCTGCCAATAATAAGCCCTTCCTGGCCCCAGGCACAAGTGAGCAACCCCTAAAGCACTAGATCTGAACCAGGATAAACAACTTCTAACTCCACCCATTTCTTCTGTGAAGATACGAAGCCGCTGTTTCAGATACACTTTGGCACCTATCTGGAGGTTGAGTCATAGCAACTGGACTTCTTTTCTTTTGGTTTGATACGTTTTGCTGCTTGTCCAAGCAGCTTCTTCAGTCTAGAAAGTTGGTTGGGGGAACTCAGTCTAGAAAGTTGGTTAGGGGTTAATTTCTAGACTGAAAAAGCTGCTTGGACAAGTAGCAAAACGTATCAAACCAAAAGAAAAGAAGTCCAGTGGCCATGACTCAACCTCCAGATAATTCCACCTGGATGACTGAGAATCTTCATCAACTTTGGCACTATTACACTCCGCAACATTCATCCACACCCATGCTCCAAGCCCACTTAGGTAGTCAACTTTTGTATTTCCGTGCTTTACTATCAATGCTCCGGCCCTTTCCCTACACCCTCCTCCTTCTCCCCAAATATACCCCCATGTTTTCCTTGCAGACCCACCCATGAACTGCTCTGTCCCACTTCTTCGAGGGCTATCCTGACCTTTCCAATGGCTTTTTCCCACACTTTTTCAACGTTCTAGAACCGCTTTCTAGTTTCTGATTCCACGGTGCTGCTGATTTCTGTCAATGGGCGGTACGCTGCTCTGGTGGCTGATGCAGGAAGGTAGGAGGAGTAACTAAACACCCGAGTCATTCCCCTCTTGTTCACTTCAACTCCATCCCCGAAGACTTCGGGCTCAGCGGAGGGCCCGGGTGTTCCGAACTCCCGGGGGGGGGTTGTCATCCCCCCGCGCCTGCGGGGAAGCCGCACTGACTGACCTCTTCCCGCCCCGCCCTCCGCTCTCATACCAAACACCCCTGGCCCTGGCGAGGGAGACACCCTGCCCTTTCTTTCTCCCAGCAGCGGCCCCGCACCCGCCAAGTCTGGTCCAAAGGAGCAGCGCGGCCTTCCTCCTGCGGGGGCAACAAGTAGGCCTCCGCCACCAGCGGCGGCTTCCCCACCGTCCCGCGGTACCATCCGGCCCTCACCCTCGCCGCAGCCGCGGCCACCAACGACCCCTGTCCCAAGCGCTCCGAGGACTTGCGGGCGAGCGACGGGTTTACCTGGGCTTTGGTGCCCGGCCTGTTCCGCCTTAGCACAGCCGTGCCCTCCGCCATGACCATAGTGACAGCGAGCGGCGCCAGGACCCGGATGCGGCGGCGGCGGCGGCAGCAGCTACCCAGCAGGCGGGGAGGGGAGAAGAGGCGGAAGAGCGCGCGGAAAGACGCGAGACGACAACGAGGCTGACTTCCCCCGAGGGGCGGGGAAGGAGTAGAGGGGCAGAAGAGCCCGTGGGGATTCGGAGAAGCACGCAGCGTCCTACGTCGAGGGGCGGAGCTAAGCAAGGAACTGGTTTGGGGCTGATGGAGCGGCGCTGCGGATGAAACAGCGCCCTCCAGCTTGGGAGGAGGAAAGGCCGGTGGAATGCGGTCGGCAGGCTTGGAATTGGTCGGGAAGAAGGCGGAGCCGAGTAGCTGAAGTTGACAACACCGGAAGGGGCGGGGAAAGCTGAAGTGAAGGGCGAGGAGGGAGTAGGGAAGCAGCGTGTTCGTTGAGATCTGCCGTCCTGCGAGCGCTTTCTCGCGAGGGTTCGTCGACGCTCGGGAAATGTGGTCGCGTCCCGAGGCAGCGGGCCCTTCTTTGGCCAGCGGCCGGTGAAAGAGGAAAAGGACGGCCCCTTTCGGGCGGTCGGACTGCAACTCTCCTCCCTGCTCGCCAGATGGCCCGCTTATCGTCTGGAGATGCGGAGAGCTGCGTCCTTCTCCCTGAAGGGCCCCGAGTTGAGGGCGACTGTATGACTGAAGTAATTCGGGGAGGTTGTTCCGAATTAAAGGCAGCCGGGGCGTGGTGCCCCTTCGCTGCGTTTTTTGAACGGAGAGCGACGAAGCGCGCGAATAGTAAACTCTAAGTAGCAGTAAACTCTTAAGACCTGGTCAGATACCTTTTATTTATTTACTGTTACTTCTGTACTGATGAATTCATAAAAGCTCTGAGCGGCGTACGTCCGCAGTAGCAAGAGCTGAAACCACAAACACCACTGACAGACCTATCCGACGGGGAAAGTTAACCGACGTGGTCCTGAAGGGCAGATTTTTGCGGCATCTCGGAAGCCCAACAGGGAGAGGCGGGTGAGGCTTTCCAGGGGCAGTTGTTCCACCGGAGGGGGAAGCTTGACTGCGGGATCCCTGTAGATAACATCTCCTCAGTGGCTGATGGGCCATTTGCGAGCTGCAGGCAGGCTCAACCCGGAGCAGGCACTCTGGAAGGAGCCTCAATCTCCACCCAGCCCGTTGTCCAGCCTGCGCCCTCCCTGATTGAGAAAACGCGCTGGGAGGAACAAGAGCCTATCTATGCAGAGCAGCCCTGGAAGGGCTTTAGCACCCATCTTCTCCCTCACAGAAGAGGCACACCCGATGAGCTGCAGTCAGGGAAGGTGCTGGGCAACTCCTGGAAATCCTGATGTTGCCTATGGCGAACCTTCCCAGTCTCACCACCACCAGCGGGCTGTAGCAGTCATTAATGAATGGCAGGAGCTTTGCTCAAGCAAGAGATTTGCAATTTCAAGCACATGGTAACCATAAAGCCGTTTTTTAAAACCTGTGTTTTGGGTAATCTGGGAGGTAAACATAAGTTCACCACTTTTTGTCTATAGTTTTCTGTAAAATTGAGTGCCAAAATTAAATATAATGAGCATTTCCTTTAGGGGAACTAGAATAATTGAAGAATTGGATTACTTTTCCATTTTTTACGGGGACAGAGCCTTGCAGTGAATTGGTTTTGTACTTTCAGCCATTACTAAGAAAATTTTACCGCTGATTTGCATTAAGAATACCGTTGCAAACATCTGAGAATTACAAGGGAGATTGTTAAAATGTAATTTTAATCAGGACTTTAATTTTAAAATTGACTTGTATTTTTTTGTTGGTTTTTCAGGGAAAAAAGGTAGTTTAAGGAGGAAGGGGGAATAGGAAACTTTTTTTCTGAACTACTTTTGTGGAGAAAGGGAATGAAAAAACTGCCTCCCACTGTAAGCCTTGGAGAACTATGTTCATGGTTCATCCATTTCATTCCTTTATCCTGATGTGAGTTTATTACTTTAGATCACTTAATGGCATAGGACCTGGTTATCTAAGGGACTGCCTATCTCCAGTCATTTCTGCCCATCTGGTACCTTCGGGCACAATGGGTGTGCTGCAGGTCCCCTCCGTTAAACATTGTTATCTTGTAGGATCAAGGAAGTGTGCCTTCCCTTTTGCTGCCCCTGCCCTCTGGAATAGCATCCCCCCACAATATGGATCGTGCCCACTCTCCTGGGGCCCCAAAGGCCCTTAAGACTGGCTCTCTTCCCAGGCCCCAGCTGGAGTTAGTGTTTGTGGAGCCAGGCTGTTTTCAGTCTGAGCTGCCACATTTTGTTTCATGCTTCTGTTTTAATTGTATATCTGTATACTATAAGATGCCCAAAGTCTTTTGGGAATACAGTAGGTGGTCATAATACATTTAGTAAGTATACCTTGCGCCAAAGCAGCACCATAATGAACACATCAGCAAGAAATGTGATTTCACTGTACAGATTAGTTTTATTTCAAGGTCACAATATCCAATTATTTGAGAAATGTTGCATTTATTAAGAAAATAATTATTTACATGATGGAACAAAAGCATTTGAGCACTTCTTGTGGAATGACAACTTCATGATAATGCCAGAGTATGAACTGCTCAGTCAAGGTATTTTCCAAGAATATCACCATCTCTAAATATGAAATAGTCCTGCAAATAGGGAATATAAATTAGCATTTACCAAAGACAAACGGTTACTAGTTCAGAAGTCAAGGCAATTAAATTGTTCCAGCAGAGGCTGATTTACAGACACATAGTGAGATTAGTGCTGTACAAATGCAAGGACATGTCCTCTATATTGCTATTTCTTTGAAAAATTGGGAGAGATAATGGAAACTAATTTCCTTTAAGACAATCTTCATCTGGACTGAAATATTCCAATTTAAAGCCATGCCTTTAAGACAATGATAAAGTAACAATTTTTAGTAAGGTAGAGAATATATGAAGTATAGACCAAGTTACTAGCCCTAGCCATACCCTTATTACATACAGGATTCCCCACTAACAGCAAGGGTAGTTCCAGGCTTAATTGGACCTATTTTTGCCACTATGCTACATATACAATCAAAGCCCAGTTTTATCTCCAGCATTCGCATGCTATTCTATGCAAATGTTCTCTAATCTAGAGACTACCTTGCAATCCAGCATACTGTTGCCTGTATGCACCAGCTTGGAGGTATGTGCAGTGTGGTGACATATACTCATGGACAAAAATAATTGATGAAGTGGTGTATGGACATGAAAGTAAAGATAATTTACAAGGATAGAAAAGTATGGAAGCCTGAATGATGTTAGTGTAAACTAGATTTATCCATATATCTTTTTCTTTAACTTGTTTAGTGCTTGGTTCCAGTTTTACTCTCTTCTTCCCTTTGCATAATGTTGCTAATTCTGAAAGGCTTTAATGGACAGGTTGTATATATGATAAAAAAAGGTTAAGTATTCCTCCAGTCAAATCCTGTTATGTTAAAGTACGGTGGACTACATGGACATACTCTTGTTGCTTTGTGGTAGTAATATATAAAGGTTTGTATTTTCTTCTTTGGATTTGCTTGTTTTTTATTTTTCCTGTTTGACCTACACTCTGGTATTTCTTGTGATCTTCCATCTAACTATTTACTGGGTCCAATTCTGATTAAAAGTACTATCTAATTGCACTGAGACATCACAACTTTGCAAGGTGTCCTTATCTGAAACACAGCTTATAGAAAGAACACAATAACCCAAGCCATAGGAGTGAAGCTTTTTATGCTGCCACTATTGGTTTTGCAAATAAAGTAGCCTAAAAGCTTACAGAGGATTAATGTGAGACTGCTGCTTTCATGTTAATAAGTGAAGTATCCAGGGCTAAAGGTATTATAAAAATGGAATAATTACTACTCTGCAATTGTTTACAGTAGTAAGGATCTAGAACAATTTGAATTTCAAAGATTTTACACATTACTACAAGTGGATTAATCTATACAATATTCTAAATCCCAAAGTACTGGATTACAAGATATTTCATGACTGGGTCCACAAACAGTCAATTTGTTTAAATACGGGATTGCATTCAAAGTGTCTGTTTACTCCAGACTTCATGTCTGGACATAGATGAAGACAGGAACTAAAACAATGCAATATTTTAATGAGGAAAAAGGACAGGCATTTTATAAATAAATATGTATGCACGCAGTTAAGGACTAGTCAGATAGAAATGGGCAGGCAGGGAACACAGAAGCTTGGCATCCCGACTAGGTATCTGAAGACTTGCCATGGTAACCTTAAATGATTTTTAAGAAGCGATGCTCATGGATAAACTTAAAAAGATACTTTAAAATTAATTTTTTAAAAGTAAGTTATAGAATAGAAAGAACGAACATTTAATGTACAAACTAACCTTATCATCCAATACAACTTTTGTACCCCCGTACTCAGGTAGTAGAACCTTCTCACCAACTTTTACACTAACTGGTTGAGTGTTTCCATCCTAAAGGGAAAAAATATGAATTGTAAACATTACAGTACTCTAAAAAAAAATGTTGTAGTGAGAATACATTTTAAATTCAAAGTTGGAGAACCAAATGAAAAAAAGTTGCAGAAGGTTACTTCTGTTTCTTTTCTTGGGAGAGAAGTCTACTCTAAACCAAACCCAACTCAATGAATTTCATTTTGAATCATCAAACACTGGCAGTTTTTAGATGTTGAGAATGCATCTAAGTGAACATATTTGCATTTAAATATGTGTCTCCCCCACAAAGCTTGCTGAAACTGAAGTAGTGAATGGCAAGTAAGTAATAAACAACATCTTACAGGATATGGGAATCTTTAGGACAGGACTTTGAATATCACTGGGGTAGCCACCAGTACTATTGCCTCCGTACCACTCCTCTATGAGAAGTTACACAATTAGACACCATGTACTAGCCTTATCCAACTTGTCCCTTAAAAATCAAATAGTCCAGTCAAACTTCTGAAATGCAATGTCCACCCCTAGTTTCTATCTATTTGATGAGGGCAACAATACCAAGGATGAAATTGAAAAAATCCAGAGTAGAAGTGACCTCTTTGTCTTTTTAATTGCCCCACTTCATGATAATGTGAATTGTAATATTTATTGGATTTTTAAAAAAGGAACATGACTGCCTGGACAAAATAACATGAGTAACATCCAAAAAATTGCCAAGGGCTCTACAAACACCCTAACCCCAGGCCTGGGAACAGAGCTAATTCTTAAGAGACTTCTAGAACAATTGAAGGGTAGAAGCATACATATCTCCAGGGGGACACTGTTCCAGAGGGCAGGTGCTGCAACAGAGAAGGCACACTTCCTTGGTCTTGCAAGATGACATTTAATTGAAGGGGTCCAGAGCACACCCAATCTGGCCAAATGTACTGGACAGGCAGAAAAAATTGGAGACAGGTGATCCCTCAAATAACCAGGCCCTAAGCCATTAAGGGCTTTATAGATGATGACCAGCACCTTGAAGTGGGCTCAGAAGCTGACTGGTAAATAATGCACATGTCATGAACTGGCAATGACATGTGGACATAGTGAGAAATGTCTATTATTGTCCACACTGCTGTATTTTGCACCAGTCATAGCTTCCAGATGGTCTTCAAGGACAGCCCTATGTAGTGTACATTGCAGCAGTCGAATCTTGAAGTGACTAGGGCAGGAGTGACTATTTGAAGGAACTCCCAGTTGAGGAAAGGGTGCTACCTGAGCAGTAGTTACAAGTCCAGGAGAAGCCACAAATTATGCAGCAGTGTTGACTTGGGAAGCGCAACCCCAATAAAACCCCGGGGGGGGGGGCAAACAGCCACACAGTCTTGTCAAGAGTGGCAAAGTATACTGTATATGAAAGTGTGCTGTCTTGCCAGTTTAAGTATTTCATGCAATTTTTTCTTAACTTTATGAAAACGAATGACAGCTACATTAGTCAAATGCTTCACTCAATTGTTTTCAAAAAAACATAAATTGTCCTTAATCTTTATTAAAATCAGTTCCCTACAGCCAAACATTTGGCTTTTCCTTCCTAGAACTGATTCAATCACCAGCTCTCTTATCCAGTTTATTTATCCAAGGGGAGGATGACAGGAAGGGCTCCTACAGCAAATAGGCTCGGACCAGGTGTCACAATATTCTGTTAAGACTTTGGCTACAAGATAATATATGAAATAAATGAGTCTAACACAGTCCTCCAGGTGAGCGGCCTTCTTCTTTTACCCAGAAGGCTATAAAGAACTGAATAAAAGTAGAAGTAGAAGTGCCTTATAGGTTGACTCCATCCTGGACCAAGTGCCTGTACAGATAGATTTCTCTCAGCCACTTTAAATCACACTTTCCTAAACTTCTATATCCAATATTACATTATAATTTGAAATATGTTGTGTTCAGTTCAATAAAACTTACAATTGAATTGTTTCATGGGAATTGACCAATCTAGTCTTTTCCCTAATCAGAAGGGGAAAAACCATAGTGAAAACTAAGGTAAGGTGTACTAGGATGATGATATACAAGTAAAAAAAATCATCATACAAAACAAGGATTTTGTGTTTTATTTGAAATAATGAATAAAATAGAAACAGTATGAATACAAACTTGTGAAATGTTAAATAAAAGGCCACCACCACCTAGTGACAGTTACTATCATACTGTCAAAATGTTTGGGGTAGGTGAAAATATGATTTTGCCTAGAGCATTAAGGTAACTCCTATGAAAAGTTATGAAAAAAAATGTAATAGTGACTAAATTCCTGTTTACCTTGCCTTTTGAGCCTGATCCAACTGCCACAACAGTGGCCTGTAGCACTTTTCCTTGAGATTTTTCTGGAATCATGATTCCTCCCTTAGTCACTGTCTCAGCTGCACATCTTTCAACCAGTACTCGGTCAAAAAGAGGAAGAAATTTTTTAAATGCCTGCGCTGCCTGTTAAAATAAAATCAGAAATCATCATGAATTATTAACAAAAATAATTTGCCACCTGAAATATATCCAAGGGATTATATTGCTTGTGTAGAATACAAAATACATTACGGGAAAGAAGCTCTGAAAAAAAGTGATGCTGATATATAAAATATATCATATTCCTATATCAATTTCAGTCAAAGTACCATAATGGCCATTTTTTTCTTTTCTTTTTTTACACAATGTTTAATACCCAGTTCTACAGATCAAGGACCTCAAGCACAGAAACAAAACTTCAAGACTATTGTCAAGGCATAATTTTATCTAGCAGTTGGTAGAGATAGTTCTCCTGGAATAAAAACTAATGGGAAGGTTTAAAAATAAATTCAGTAAAAAAAATCTAATTGGTGTACATCCAAGCTCATAAGCAGATTTCTAACTACACAATATTGGAGGGGGGTGTCTTGTTCTCTTCCCCAACTCCCCCCCCCCCCGGGCAATCTGATCCAGAGAATTCTCCAAACTTCTGCAGGGGGGAGGGAAGAGCAGAGAGAGGGAGAAGTTGATCTATGGGCAGTCCATTGACAAATGGAAAGAACTATGAGTTAATTGTAAAACACGCAAAGAAAATAATTAACTGCAAGAAAATGTAAGTTAACATTCAACAGCTTCAGCATGGTGAACTTTGGATTGGTATTTGTAAGGTTTGACTACTACAAATTTGACTACAATTTGGTTAACTTTAGTGTGATTTTTTTAAACCCTATAAATGCTTTATTTTGGCTACATCAGATCAGTTAACTGCAGATTCACCTTACCAGTTGTAAACCAGCAATAAATATAAATGGTTAAATATAAAACAAATTTACATGCCTAAATAGGCCACAAAAAACTAGTAAATGATTTTAAACAGTAACCATTTATTTTACTCATGGGAAAACAAAATAATGTAGAAAAGGAAGCTAGCCAATTCACATGGGACAAACATTTCTTCCAATATGTTCTAGTTGATTCTAGAGCTATCCAGATTATGGCATGGACACTTTCAGAAGCTACTAGAAGAAATGTTGGCTTAGCTAAATCCTCTAGAGGCCACTGTTGCAGCAGCAGAAGAAAACTGAGTGCCCCTCATATAGAAAAATATCCATTGAATGCAAGTAACTGAAAACTGATATAATGCTTATAATCTCTTCTCCTTGGGCTTTTCAGCAAAGTTAGAAAAACAGCTGTCCATAAGCACCAAATGCCTCCAGATATATCTCTTGGTGTCTACTAAGAGAGCCCTTCTTAGTATCCTATCCAATGTAACTTTCTAAAAGCAGATCATCAGAGGGCTCAAAACCATGCAACTTATAAATTGTGTTTTGAAATAGGATTTCTTTTGTACCAAAGGAGATGAGAAAGTGAACATGAATTGGACAGCAGCAAGGGAGATATTTTTTCACCAAAACATTTCCTGCCTAAAGGTAATTTAATTCTATTTCCTATAAAAACCAATTTCAGGCAGCACTTCCAAATGTTTTTAAAACAAGCCCTCCCCCCCCCATTCTCTATGTAATCTGTGTCTTTAAGTGGGTGTAACTACTATGGCTTTCTTTTACAAAGCATGGGAACTGGCTCTGCATAACAGAGAAATCTCATACAAGAAACCCTCTTACACAACTTTGCATTCCAAAATTTCACAGTAATTACTGTGAAATAATAATAATAATAATAATAACAACAACAACTGTACACTCATTTTCCTGGCAATGTCCCCCTGAATTCAGTGGGATTCATTTCTACAGGAACTGGCTGCAGATGCACAATGCAAACATACATATTTTTAAATCCAGTGTAACCAGAATACACCTTTTAAGAGAATGCCTTAATTTTCGCAAAAAAATTAAATGAGGAAAAACAACCAGACTTACTTCTGAATGAGTAATTAGAGTCACATAGTATAGTGCATAGTAATGTCCTTACACTCAAAATAAACTTTGGTCAACTTACGTGTAACTCCTTCGTTAGTACTGAAGTAGCATCCCACTTCTCCCTGCTAACCCTCAGTTATAGATATAATTATAGCGAATACTATTACGATTAAAGGTTTTAGTCACAAGCAAAAACATGATTCACTGAAAGAGTCTCACTTTTTCAGACAACAGAGGAAGACAGACGAAGACACGTGTAAAATCTTTCCTCCATGCCACCTCCCAGATATTTCGGACTCAAAGTCTTCCGATTCTGGCATTATTGCTCTCTCTGGTCAAACCAAAGGCTTATGCATTGAGCATCACTTAGTATCCAGCTAAAGGATTCTGAAGAACCCACAGAGCAGGAATACAATAACCTTTCGGTGTCCTCTACCCTTAGGTAGAAGTCTACTGAAATCACAGTGGACAAAAGACTGGGCGGAGCTCATGGAGACCTGCATCATGGATGCCGAAAGGTTCTCAAGCTTGCTCCTTCCACTTTCCCAAAGAAAAAGAAGAGACACGCCAGACGCCAATAGAAATCAAACGAATGAAGCGCGATGGTTAATCCCCGCTTTCTGCTCTACGGGAGACAAAGGCTTGGACGGCAGAATCCCGCCCGCCACTCACTCACCATGGTGGGTGCTTCCGAGCCTTTCCTTTCTGAGGTTCCTGCCGCAGCCCCGGCGCACGCTCCCCCTGGTCTCGCGGGTAACCCACACGTGAAAGGGTCAAGGACTGCGCATGCGCCAGCCACACCCACTCGAGAGGAAAACTGCTTCCTGTGCCCTTAGATGGGGGAACTGGTCAGATTTCCTTTCAAACGTTGCTTTTAACTTTCTCCTCTCTTCCTATCAATCCCATTTCAAAACTACTTAAACTATTTGATTCATGTGCCTTTCTCTCCCTGAATTCAGGGTCTCTCATCCGAACAAGGCAAGAGATGCCCGGAAGTGACGAAACTCTTTGCACGACCTTTGGTGAGCATGGGCATTCCAGAAAATTCTGGAAGTACGGAGCCCGGGAACCTGTATAATCATAGGTAATGAGGCCTTCGGCGGAATGGACCAATCAATGCAGGCGCTCGTTCGCAGAGAGGCTTCTAGAAGCTCCACCCCTTCCCGATCTCTCCCTCTCGAGGCCTGCCTGAAGTAAGGCAGAAAGGGCGGGGCGCGGGCAGTGGGCGGGCCCAGCAGCGTTGCCGCTACACTCGTTCCAGGGCGTCCTTCCGCGCCAACCTTTCACGTGGGTAAGGAGGTGGGGCAGTGCAAGGGAGGTGAGAGCGCCGTGCTGCTTCCAGCCCCTGCGAGTGGTCCGAGGAGCCACCTTGTTCGTGCTGCGGTATCGCCTTTTGCCCGCGCCCGCCACAGGTAAAGTGGGGCCCTGGATCCAGGAGATCTGGTGGCCTGCAGGAGAATGAGGGGCAACCCAAGGCAGGAGAGCGAGAATCAATGCTTCCTTCACGTGTTCGCCTCCTGTTTGGCGGGATGGCCCAACGCCAGCCTGTGACCATCCTGCGGGTGCGCTTCACTGTAGCCCCTCTCGCCCCCGCGAGCTTTGGGAAGATGGGATTTGTAGTCCAAAGCACCCGGATGGCGCTGGGTTGGAAAAGGCTGGGATCCGGAGACGGTGATTCCAGCAGCTCAAAGGCCGCGGGACCAGCGGACAGGGCGCTAGATCGCGGGCTGGGCTGATCGGGGTTCACAGCGTGGTAGTCTCCCTCCCGGTGAATCGTTGGTTGGTTTGCGGGCAGTCAAGGCGGAGATCCAAGCCCCGAGCAGCCCCACCAGCGCCCTCGGGCGCCGCGGCCTTGGCCTTTCCCCGACAGACCTAGCGTCCCCCAGCGGTGCTCGGACTCTCTTGCGGTGGGCTTGGGTTACAGCGCCCAGCGGAGCCGCGAGGGCTGGTAGTCCAACGCAGCTGGAGGGCGCCAGGCGGGTGGATCTCGGGGGCTCCTCTAGCCCAGCGCACCTGAGGCGGTGCTGATAAAGTTCGCGGCCGAGGATGGCGATGGTTGGCCCTTGACCCCCCCCCCCCCGGAAGGTAAAGGGAGTCTTCAACCGCCTCACGAGTTCAGGGAAGGAGATTGGGGAGCTGCAAGTTTTACTCGTTGTAGTGCTGCTGTCTGCGTCCTAGGGGGAGCTGCTGGTCTTTTGACCTTGTGTTCCGACCTGGCGATGAATGAAGCACGTGTGAGGGCTAAAAGATACGCTTGGCTTATTCAGTAGACTTTACTCTCTTCCTTTCCTCGCCCCTTTTTTCCCGTTTCTCCCCTTGCATTCTTTCTAACGATAGTAGCTGAGCAACTTGCCTGCCTTTCATGCTTTGATCTCCACTTAAACTGATAGCAACTCATAGATACCACCTTAAGCCTGATTTACAGGGCACTTTGCTCCAAGATGAGATGGGGGGGCTCATGTATTTAAAAATTTAAAAAAGAATTCTGATAGGATGTGACTACTGTATATTATTACAGCCTAAAGCAGATTATCAACCTTTTTGTAGCAGTGGAGAGATTTGGAATTTTGAGGAACCTTTATGAGCACTCTCACAAAATGGTTGTTGGCATTGCCAAACACAAAGTATTCATATAATAGAAAGCAAAAAAAGGATTGAACTGCAGCTGCCCACTTCTGAGGACAGAACTTGGCTTGTACATGAGCAAGCACAGAAGGACACACACATTATTAATAGTGACTCTGCTGGTACAAAACGTCTTTTGTTAGATTTGTTGAAATTGAACACCTGAATCCATATTCCTATCTCCCTGGTTGACAATGCAGTACATTTTCAAAACTCCTTTATAAAGTTGTGAGTAACATTTAACCTGCTTTTCTTGGAAGTGGCCTGTTAGTTGAATCATTCCAGTTGAATTTGGCATAGGTAGCTCTACTGTTGTGGTTGATCACACTAGCTATACGTGTTCTATAATTTCTTTGCCATTAAAAAAAAAAAGTAATATTTTGATTAGTTGTAGCAATAGTCACAGAGCTCATAGACTAACCATATTGTGCAACTCTTTTTTCTAACCTGCGTCGGACTATTCGGGAATTCAGGGACTTTTGGCCCAGCATATCTGTCAGATACCAGTTTAGGAAAGATTGTTCTGGAATATAATAGGCAAGGTTATGATCTGTTTCCACTCTTGAATGTGTTGACACTGAATTGCATTTTTCTATTTTTGCTTTATAGAAATGCTGCGTTTACCATCAGTGCTACGTCAGCTAAGGCCAGTATCCAGAGCCCTGGCCCCGCACCTTACAAGAGCCTATGCAAAAGATGTGAAATTTGGAGCAGATGCTAGAGCTCTTATGTTGCAGGGGGTGGATCTTCTAGCTGATGCTGTAGCTGTCACTATGGGACCAAAGGTATTGGAACAACTCTACCTGGCATTATGTGGGTATTTGCTTGTGAAACGTCTTGAGATGAGGATGAGCAAAATCCAAAGTGGCTTGACTCATCTGAAGTGATATTCTATTTAATTTCAGTGGGAAAATAAAATATTTAAATGCATTACATGGAAATTATTGGACTTAAACATATTTAATTTTGACTGTGCCAATTAGATTCTAATAAGAACATTTTTCTAAATTTTGAAATTTACTTCCCTGTGGCATATTAGAATATGCTGCCAAGCAAGCATATGCAGCATTCTCTGAAGCCTATAAAGGTGAGCACTCTTGACATCACATTAATCAGCTGAGCTTAGAAAACGGGTGCGTTTTCTGAATTTTTAGCCAAGTGTGAGGTCAGTGAAAGTTGCCATAGTCTAATGTAGGTAGAGTATAATATCAGTAGCAAGCCCAAATATACAGTTGTATGGACAGTAACATGTATTTTGCAGTCTGTGTTCTACCATTTTTGTGAACAGCCACATAATTGGAATCCTAATTTTCTTGGATTTAAAATGTCATGTTTTGAGTTGTTAAACAGTATTGTAAACTTGGATTCAAGAAGTATGATTTGATTTCTAATTAGGGATGGGCAACATTTATCTTTTTAATTTTCAGTAAGAATTCTCTTTTAAACAAATGCAAACTTACTCAATAACATGATTGTATTGTTGCATATTTTCTTGGGCATTTCTCCTTTTGTATGCATGTTGGTTTTTGTCTACTGTTTTTGCAAATATATAACCTTGTTTGTGCATAACTTTATCTCAGTATATGCACTTTCATGTATATGTTTCTAACCTGTGGAGAAGCATGCATTGGTACTGAAGGTACACATTGGCACTGCTTGCATTGTTCCAACTCTGGTTTACTTGGGAGCTCCAAATACGTTTATTCATGTCCATATTCTAGAATAACATACATAATTATGGTGCATTTCTGGCATGATTTATAGGCTTTTAACAAATGTCGTAAAAATAATTTCTAGTCATTAAGAGATCCGAATGGAACCTAAATTTATATAAGCTCTGCAGGACAGTGTTTTAACTTTATATGTTTTATTTCAGGGGAGAACAGTAATTATTGAACAGAGTTGGGGAAGTCCTAAGGTGACAAAAGATGGCGTGACAGTAGCCAAGGCAATTGATTTGAAGGATAAGTACAAAAACATTGGAGCAAAGCTAGTTCAGGATGTTGCCAACAACACCAATGAAGAAGCAGGAGATGGTACGACTACTGCAACAGTACTGGCACGTTCAATTGCCAAGGAAGGGTTTGAAAAGATCAGTAAAGGAGCAAATCCAGTGGAAATTAGAAGAGGTAATACTAAATTTCATCCTGATGTGAGTTCGGTAATTGGGGATGTATTCAAGCTTACTCAGAACTAATTTTCCTAAGTACTTTCAAATGGGCTGGCAAACTATTTTTGGCAGTTTTTCCATAATTACAAAGGAAAAGTGAGACATATGATATCTGTGCACGATGTTAATCTGATAAATAAAGTGGTCAATATATTGCCCTTTTGTGTGGATTGTAATCTAAACTGTGGCCAGATATTTTGGAGTCATAAGACCAGATGTTTACATGTTGGTTATACAGTGCATGTGGCTCTAATTTAAATTTCTCAGTTTCTAACATAGCCTTATTTCTAACCCCCCCCCCCCCATACAGCTGTCTTAAATCGCTATGTCCATTTTCCTTTCATAGTGCTGCATAATGTTGGGTGTGGAAGTGCAAAATAGAGCAGTTTACCTCAGCTTCCTCATGTTATGCCTTCTGAGGCATAATAGAGTCTTGAATGTATTCATCATAGTATTAGGCTGGTGTCTTTTTACCTAAAACAAAATTGTGTGTGTGAGATGAAAAAATGATGTGCTGGTGTGTGAATACCTCAGCCACCTCTCAAAGTGAATGCTTGCATAGCAAGAACGTAAGACCCTGGGAGGTTGTTCTGTTGTTAAGTGTTGAATGTGATTATCCCTAATTGCTGGTATAATTAGTAGCTTTTCTGTAGCCTTTGGAGTGTGTATCTCTTAAATACCTATTTGCTGTTAGGTCTGTGGATAAGTCAAACGCATACTTTTCTGTTTGCTCTTCAGGTGTGATGCTTGCTGTGGAGGCTGTAATTAATGAATTGAAGAAATTGTCCAAGCCAGTCACAACTCCAGAAGAAATAGCTCAGGTAATGTCATCTCAACCTTAAGCAACTGATTGTTTTCCAGTGTGCTTTGCACAATGTAGATATATTTAGGCTACACCATTTAATAGGGCTAACAAAACCCCCTTATTTGGGAACATTTTCTTTAAATATGTGGTGTGATGTCATGTTGCCAACTTTTTAAAGTGAGGAGAGATTTGTGTACTTCGTTTAATTTCCTAGAGAATGTGACACATAATCTTCCATGTGCAGGTTGCCACAATATCAGCAAATGGGGATAAAGAAATTGGTAACATAATCTCCGACGCCATGAAGAAGGTTGGGCGAAAAGGTGTTATTACAGTCAAGGTAAGGGTTGCACATATGTGACGCTGTGTTCCTTGAACTATTTTGGTCTGTCTGAATACTGCATTTTAAGTCTTAACTGAGAGCATATAATAAAATGTGAAGTATGATGTTTAAGATCCTTCTGGACTTGAACACTCCATAATATTTGTTAATAGAAGGTTTAGGTGGGGTAATGACACACACATGTAATGTACCAAAATTAAGGAGCTGTGTTTGGCAATTTAAGTTATTGCAGTTTGGGCATTTTTCCCCCTACTCAGTGAGAACTTACTATTAGCTCAAAGACCAATCTTTTTGGCTTCCAGTAGCCCAGCAACCAGAGTGTTTAATTTTCCAAATCTTTCAAAAAACAGGATGGAAAAACTTTGAACGATGAACTGGAAATTATTGAGGGTATGAAGTTTGACAGAGGTTACATCTCTCCCTACTTCATTAATACAGCCAAAGGTGAGTTGCCATTAACTAACCACATGTCTTACTCTGGTCCATCAGTCTCATTGTCTTAATCATAGGAACAAATTAATTCATGAGTAGTGGAGTTCCCCGACCCTGTTCATTTATTTCTGTGTCCAAGTACGCTTTGCTACAGAATATAGCAATTTGGTGCCTTATTTTGACCCAAAATGGGCAAGATACTGTTAACATTGGGCTTGGGGATCCCAAGGAAGTATGGAGCCTGTTAAATGGTTACATTGTATATAGTTAAAGTTCACTTTCCTCTGTTTTTTTTTTATTGTATTTTAAATGTAGTTTTTAATTTTTTAATTACTTTTAAAGGTAGAAGATTGTGATTTTACTCATGTTTTAATTATGTACGTCACCCAGAGTCACATGCAAGTAAGATGTGCGGCTATATAAATTTTAATAACAACTGTAGTCGAGGAATACACAACCAGATGGTATATGTTGCTGAGAATTTTCAGAATTGTGATCCCAGCACTTCTGCAGGGTGCCCTAAATAAAATTTTCTTTCAGCCAAAAACAAGATGGATGCCTTGTGGGTCCATCTTTGAATGGAATTTGTGTATGTTTTGCAATTTAAAAAACCTTCATAATAAAGTTCGATACTATTATGTTCCTCTGTAGGACAGAAATGTGAGTTCCAAGATGCTTATCTGTTAATCAGTGAAAAGAAGATTTCCAGTGTTCAATCCATAGTACCAGCTCTTGAAATTGCAAATAATCATCGTAAGCCTTTAGTTATTATTGCTGAAGATGTAGATGGAGAAGCTCTCAGTACACTTGTGCTAAACAGGTAAATTTGATATAATTTTTTTTTTAATGCGCCTTTTCCAAAGTATTTTCAACACAAGAAGCTGCAATCCTGTACAGTCATTTTTTAAGAAAGGAAGCCCCTCTGATTGTAGTTAGACTTCCATGCTAGTGCACTTAGAATTTTAACTCTCTCCATTAAGAACAGAAGAATTTGCTATACATTTGTGTTAGTGGAGGCTGTTTCTGTTCCTGGGACAGAAGGGATTTTTAAGCATTTGGAAGCAGGTTTTGAAGAAAATAGGGAACAGAGCAAAGTGCTAAAATGAGATTGTTAATGCAGTGGTAAATTACTTTCTGCTGCAGTGTTAGAACAGTGCAGGGGGATACTCTTGGTTGTCTTTAATAAATGAATGAAAGCTTGTTCTTGATTATTAGCGATGGGAATTGAGAGTAAGTTATCAAAGCAATTGTGCACCTATTTTAATAGACAGTTTAATAACTTGTTAATATAGCAGCTGTAAACATAACCATATAACAGTTCTGATTTTAGTAGGACTGAGCAAAAGTGTGAAGTATTAGCTAGTTGCAATTGAGACTGATGCTGCAAACTAGTTAAGGTAATCTGTAGTTTTAATTTATTTAAAGCAGAGGTTCTTAACCTGGGGTCTGCAAACTTGGGTGGGGAAATTACAGCTTTATCTTCACTAATTTCTACTTTAAATTTAGCTATTCATTAAATGATTTATAGGCAACAAAGTAAGTTATGGCTTTAAAATTCCAAAAATGTTGTTAACTTCAGTAAATCTCACCATCTGAAATTACTATACCCTTAAAAAAGAATATACTTATGTTAATGTTTTAATTAATAAAAAACACATTGATTACTTTATTACATATGTGTTATTAATAATAACTAATTATTAGTCATTAATATATTTATTATTGTAATTAAATATATTTATATTTAATATATATTTGATAATAATTGGTTGATTTCCTTTGTAATACAAACTAATATATTTTATTTTAAATACACTTTTGAAAAGTGTCTGTAGGTTTCACCAGACTCCCAAAAGGGTCCATGGGACAAAAAGGTTAAGCACTGATCTAAAGAGAAATTTAACTGGGGAAAAAATTGAATCTTTACTGGAAACCGGGAATGTAGTTTACTTCAGAGGTTATTTTGGTCTGTAAATAATGAATGGCCTATAGGTTTAGTTAAATTGCCATATTAAAATGAAGTGTATTTACAATTATACAATGAAATATACTTGGGCAGAGAAGTGTTAAAAGATTTCAAACTTAAAGTGTATGCTGCTTACTGGATCTTTTTCTCAGATTGAAGGTTGGCCTGCAGGTTGTTGCAGTAAAAGCACCTGGTTTTGGTGACAATAGAAAAAATCAGCTTAAAGATATGGCGATTGCTACTGGTGGTGCTGTAAGTAAACCCTAAAAAGAAATGGAAGATTCTTAATCCCTAAGAAATTGGCAGCATTAATGCAAAGTTAATAATCTGTATTTCTATTTTATTTAATTTCTAGAGTTGTGGGATCCTAACATAATTTATTATATACTTGATTTATTGAAATATTTGATCCTTATTTATATCAAAGGAGAATGTGGGAAGGTGTTTTATGCCAAAACAGACTATTGATCTGCCTAACTCAGTCATCTTTAAACTTTTTAGTTCTAATGGGCTGCTAGGAGAGAGCAGATGACTTTTGTTAGAAGTGTGAAAAGAGTACTTGCAAAGAGCTTTGGGATTTAGACCAAGAGTGCCCAGATTTGCATTCTTGCAATGGTAGAACTTGCCCCACCATTTTAAGGCCAGCTATCTAGCTCATAGAGAGCCAGTTTGGTACAGAGGTTAAAGGCATCAGGCTAGAAACCAGGAGACTGTGAGTTCTAGTCCTGCCTTAGGCATGAAGCCAGTTTGGTGACTTTGGGCCAGTCACTCACTCTCAGTTGTACGAAGAGCAGTGACAAGCCACTTCTGAAAATCTTGGCAGGAAAACTGCAGGAACCCTTCCAAGCAGTCACCAGGAGTCAACACTGACTTGAAAGCACCACAAAACAAAAACCCTAGCTCACAACTGTCAACATTGGAAACAAGTGGCCTTCCATATTGTGAGGCAGGAGCCTTTCCATTACCACCTAGAGGTGTCAGCAATAGAACTAGAACATGTTTTATGCTCTGCTGGTTAGCTGCAGCTCTGAACTGAAAAAAGTGAGGCCTGCATGGATTCTTGAATGTGCAGCATGAAACTAATAATTCTGTGTGAGCTATAAAGATTGAAAAAAAACGTAAACTGTACTCTTTAAGTGCCTGGACTATAAATGAGATTCTGTGCAAATAGCAAGAATATGAAAAAAAAATAGCTGATTATTTCATATGACCATAAATTGGTCTCCTGAATTCAGGAGAAACTTTCTTTTGATAGAAATATTTAAGCTATATTGAAGCAAATAGAGTATTTTTTTTAAATAGTGACTATTTTAAGAAATTGTAAAATTGCAACTGGTAGCAAAGAAGAGCTTTGTTCAATATTATCTATTGCAGGTGTTTGGAGAGGAAGGTTTAACTATAAATCTGGAAGATGTTCAGCCTCATGATTTTGGCAAAGTTGGAGAAGTCATTGTAACCAAAGATGACTGCTTATTGCTTAAAGGAAAAGGGGATAAGGCTCAGATTGAAAAACGGATTCAAGAAATAATTGAACAACTGGAAACCACAACAAGTGAATATGAGAAGGAGAAGCTAAATGAACGCCTGGCTAAGCTTTCCGATGGAGTTGCTGTACTAAAGGTAGTTATACTATGGGTTTTCTGTCTGGGTAAACCCAAGTTAAGGAATTTCATCTGTTTATGATAATTGCCCTAATTAATAGTGTTTTCTCAGTTGGGTTGCATACAAATTTAAATAAATAGAAGGCAGATATAAATGGCTTTAACACACTTGAAACTTGGTTAACATTACAGCCTAGTGTAAGGTCTCTGAGGTGTTGACTATAACCTGAGTGATGATTTACTTGATAAAGATAGGGATAGTAATCCATCATATCCAGGAGACTCTGGGTTGGAGGTAGTTGATCTAAAAATTAGTTACAAGTGGCTGTGAAAGTATTGTGTTCAACTATTAAAAACTGGATTTTGTGAAAACAGTATCTATAGCAAGGTACAGGAAGACTATACAGTAAAACCTTGGATTGCGAATAACTTGTTCTGTGAGTGTTCTGCAAGACGAGCAAACATTTCTAATAAATTTTAATTTGATAAATGAGCAGTGTCTTGCAATATGAGTAGTACGTGATGCCAAACGTCACGATTCCAACTTAGCCAATGGTTCTCTCTCTCGCTGCAGGATTGTGGGTGATCGCTTTGATATACAAGTGCTTTGGATTACAAGCATGTTTCCGGAACGAATTATGCTCGCAAACCAAGGTTTTACTGTATAGTACTTTTCTCAAATGTGCTTTATGACAGCAGTGGTTTGTTGAACTCAACAGTATTTGTGGCCTGAGGCATCTCTTAAACTGGAGGCGGTGCAGTTTCTTCAGTGGTAGAAGTAGTAAGATGCTTAATCCTGCCACAGGACTGAAAACTAGTATGATTCGTTTTTTATGTCAAAGGGAGCTTTAATACTTATTTCTTGAGCAACAGCATTCCGAGCATGTAAGAGAAGCTGCCTTATCCAGAGTCTTTCAGATTACAGAACTCTGCAAATAACTTCTAAGTAAGAACTTGACAACAAACTAAACAAGAATTTCTCTTAGGTTGGAGGAACAAGTGATGTTGAAGTTAATGAGAAAAAAGACAGAGTCACTGATGCCCTAAATGCTACTCGTGCTGCAGTAGAAGAAGGCATAGTCCTGGGTGGTGGCTGTGCATTGCTCCGCTGTATTCCAGCACTAGATGCTTTGACTCCAGCCAATGAAGATCAGAAAACTGGTAAGTAAATGGCAAAACTTTTTTGTTACTATAAAACATACTTGGACACTGAAATTCTAAGTAACTTCAGAACTTCCTATAGTACCCTCCCTTCTCCCCAGTGCACCTGTCCTTTCTTACCTTCTTCAGAAATTGACTTCAACTATCCAGAGCCTGTTGAGAGCTGGAGAATAGGAGATAAGTAGACTTCACAAAATTTATTTCATGATTCAGACTGGAAATTTTACACCTGAAGTCTACGTTTGGAAAGATAGCCAACGTACATGAAAATTGTCAATGTTGGTTCTATTATCAGCAATGAAATTAGTATCAAATACTTGCATTTATAAGATGAGCTTCTGTAGTAACCAGATCCCTGTTCATTTTAGGCATAGAGATTGTTAGAAGAACACTGAAAATTCCAGCTATGACTATTGCCAAGAATGCAGGGGTTGAAGGATCACTGATAGTTGAGAAAATCATGCAAAGCCCACCTGATGTTGGCTATGATGCTATGCTTGGCGACTTCGTGAATATGATAGAAAAAGGCATCATTGACCCAACAAAGGTAAATACAGTTTTCTAATGATTCTGTGCTAGTGCTCTTGGATAGTAATTCATTATTTTATATAATACTTTTAATCCATTCATAGGTTGTGAGAACAGCACTGATGGACGCTGCAGGCGTTGCTTCCCTTTTATCTACAGCTGAAGCAGTAGTAACTGAAATTCCCAAAGAAGAGAAGGATGCTGCTGCTGCTATGGGAGGAATGGGTGGAGGAATGGGAGGTGGTATGTTCTAAATCCTAGGCTACATGAATGCATATCATGAACTACAATGCATGACCTGATAGTTTAAGTGAACCTTGGGTCAGAGTCAGACAGGATGGATAGTGACTGCACAGAAAGGGTCTGTGTTGGAAAAAAAAATCACTGTAACATTCAGTTACTGGATTTCAGTTGACATATGTATGATTGTTTACAGTCATTGTCCATGCCTACACATAATTTATTTTGTACTTTGAATAAAGACATTTGTACATTCCTGATACTGGGTGCAGATCCATGTACCAATCCTGTGCTCTGAACTTAAAACCAGTTGAAGCACTTGCAATTCTGCTAAATCAGACTTTATTGGTGCCTGCTGTCACTAAAAAATGCAGAAGCCATTGTGTGCAAGACTGAATAAAATTGTGTACAAAGTAGACAAATATACAATTATGTGACAACTTTATGTAATAAAAAGATTGCTCTAAGATACGGTATGTATTAACTTATTCACAACATAATCCTGTTCATAGCAGGTACTAGATTTTCCTGGACAACATTTATTGGATTTCAGAGCCAACTGGCAATAACTCTTAGCAAAATTGTTTTTCTTAAAGGAAGACAAATTATTCTTCAAAAGTTAACTTTCATATATAAATCGTTCTCAAGCTGTTTTTCTTTTAATCCATGAAAATGGAAAACAGGATGATTGAGCTGCTTTCCAATAGCCAAAAAAAAAGTTTTAATAAAATTTTTGTAGCTGAGAGTAGAACTGCACTGAAGCAGTTTGGAATCCCACAGTCCTTTCATTCAATCTAAGAACTTTTCTTGCCTGAGTAATAATTTTTCATGATTAAAGCTCTAGGGCTAACTTGATAGGGGACCTATGAGCAATGTGGAAGCAGTTCTGTAGTAAAGAATGCAGCTGACCATGTATTACAGTACCCTCACATTTATGAAAATGAAAAATGAGTGCATGGTATCATAAAATAATACTCATAGGAAATAGTATGTTTATGAATCAAGCAAGGCTTATCAAACTATTACAAACATTAAGTGCAGCAATATATAAAATTATAAAGGTGTTAAATTCAAATACACTGTTGCTTTAACTTAAACTATATTTACATATAGTTAAAGCCAATGTTACAGAAGCCAACTCATACAAACAGTAGTATCCCTTCTCCTGTTTATTCCTAATCTGTTTTCCAACTTTCTAAAGCAGATTGAGAGAACTATGGAGGAAGGTGGGAATGTGCTTTGCTAGCACTGTCAGTTCTGCTGGTAAAAGAAAGCTGCTAATATAAGCCATAAGCCTCCAGGCATTATGGTTTGTCATTAACTGGAACATATTTTTAAAGCTAGAGTTCATGATTATTCATATAAGACCCCAGTATATGTAGCCACCTGTTGGAATCTTGCAACAGTGTACTACAGTACCATGTTAAATTATGTACTGGTAAAGCTGAGCCCTTTCTGTAGGATTCATACAACTTACTAAAATACTGCATATTAAGTCTGCTACCAAAGTTTATGCACTAAGAAAACAAGCTCTGCTTTCAGAACTGCACACTGCTAGTTAAAGCTAATTTTGAATACTAAAAATAAATATGCATTTAAAATAACTTAAACTTGATTTCAATAGTAAATATTAAACATTGTCAAAATAAGGCTATAGAACTGGTAACAGTGCTGAGTTTTATACATGCTGAAAAGATGAGGGAGGCAATTGTAAATATAGCTGCCACTCAGTGAACTTAACAGCACCTTAGAATTGCACTTGACTGAAGCTTCTATGTACACCTGCATCTTACACGCATGTTTTATACAGTAGTATTATACATAACTGGCAAAAAATGCCCCATATAATTGGAAGCCACATGAGAAAAACATCTCATATGTAAATGTGGTGCCAAGAAGTTTGAAAACTACTTTATGTATGATGCACTTCATGAAGCATTAACTCTCGAGGTATTGTGGTTTCTGGGCCATACAGCTTGGCTGCTCTTCTTTCAAATGCAGCTACCATCTGCTTAACAACTTCATCAAAGAACAACGTGGCAAGCTGAGAATGCAAAAGGGAGCGAAACTCAAAAGAAATCTGTAAAGGAAAATAAAATTACCGGTCACCCCTAATGTTTAAGGTGGATAGGCAGTCATTTTTACATTAATCAATCCATATTGGTGAATAATGGCTAGTTACAAGATCATAAGAAAATTTGGGCATTTTGTGCTGCAACTTCAATCTAATATTTTTAGATTCCAATTTTCCAGCCATGAATCATACCTTCATTTACCTTACAAATAATCTTTCCCATTCAAATGGTATTGTAGCACTCAATACAGTAATACATACACAAAATGAATACCATGGGATTTTACAGCAAAAACGTGGCATTTTTGGTTTACTTCCCAATTACATGGTGCTCCCTCCACAATACAATACTTCCTTAGTTACTTTATCTTTTGTCTCTATCCCTTCTCCCACATAATCAATATTCTAAATTCGCTATGTTTTAGGACTTTATATGATTTCCAATTCAAAGTGCTTCATCCTCTAGAGTACATGGGGGCATTCCAACAGCACCTGTCTGCAACTGAAAGCAGCTGTGTCTGCCTAGGATTGCACAGCTGTCTTCTACAGCTTGCAGGCCAATCCTAGATACGATTTAGTGTAAGGAAGTGCCAACAGGTGTTACATGCATGCCCATGTGTGCTCATTCCTAAGGACCTCTCTTCTTTAGAATCCAAAGCACTGCACAGTTAAAAATACCTAACCAAGAAATCTTATATCCCCATTTAAGAAGGCTAAATACATTTAAATAAATACCTAAATACACTGGTCCACTGATACATTGCATTTTATTAGTCTTTTATATTCTAAAAAATAACCTTTGTCAATAATAGGCAATCATTTGGCCAGTTCTGACAATTTTTCTGTTCAACACAGCAATATTGAAGATCGAAAAAAAGCTACAGGTAATCCTTGCTTAATGACCACTCATTCAGTGACCATTGGCACTGAATGAGTGGTACTTACAACTAGTCCTCATAATTGCGGCCATCACAGCATCCCTGCAGTCACATGATTGTGATCTGGGCACTTGGCGACTGGCTCACAATTACAATATTGCAGCATCCCTCAGTCACTCAATCGCCATTTGCAACCTTCACTGCTAGCTTCTGACAAGCAGTCAATGGGGAAGCTGGCAGAAGGTTGCAAATGGTGACCGCGTGACATCGAGCTTAACAACAGTGCAGGATTCGCTTAACGATGGCAACCAGAAGTTGTGCTTTATGACAATGTCATTAGCGATGGAAATTCGGTCCTAATTACTGTTATTAACTGAGGACTACCTGTGTTCAGAAAAAAATATCCTGAAAATAGCCAAAGCAAACTGTATTTGAATGAAATGCTATGAAAAAAACCTTGAAATGATAATGAAATTACTAGTACTAGTGGAATGATTTATTCTGTGCATGTTAAAAATTGCTTGGAAATAAGCATTCTTTCATTGCTTAAAAGCAAATTCATTAAAGGTGGATGGCTGCAACTAAAAATTATGACTAACGAACTCCCTCAGTAATTTTGCAATCATAATTTAAAGCAATCTATACAAAGCTAGTTTGGTGTAGTGGTTAAGGCACCAAGCTAGAAACAGCTAGACCGTGAGTTCTAGTCCTGCCTTAGGCACAAAGCCAGCTAGGTGACCTTGGGCCAAACACTCACTCTCAGCCCTAGGAAGGAGGCAATGGCAAGCCACCTCTAACATACACATTAAAATACATATTTAAAATGCTTCATTGGAACAATACTGCAACCAGATACAGCTTCAAAGTACATTCCCCTGGTCTCAACTGCTTGGAATAATTATTTTGCTACTTACTGAAAAATCCAAGGTGCATGTCCTTTGATAGCCAGGAATTCCTGGACTGAAGCGCCACACAGTTTCCAGATGATTAAATAATCTTCCATCTGTACATGATGCCTATGAAAAATGTTAAGTAAATTTATATTGCATTCAAAATTCTGAACCCCATATTTTTAAAATACGTCTTAATTTCTATACTTTTGTGTGTTACATGATCTATACAATACCACAGTAACTGCAGAAAAAAAAATGAGAAGTATTTTTCAGCACGGAGCAAAACTGAAAGGAACACTGCATCTATAAAAATCCAAGATGAACGAGTTTTCTCTTACGAGAGTCCAGCAAGTTGAAATGTGCATTACAGAAACAGCCTGGAGGTAAATAGGAAATATCCAAGAAGTACGGAAAGGAATTAAAAAGCTGGGGGAAGAATTTTCCAGCTTCAGTCCCCAGCACCTGTACTTAAAAATGATCAGATAGGAATGATATGACCCAAGACGGGCAGTGCCAGTTTCAGTAGACAATACAAATTTAAAAGTACAACTAGTTTAACCTGGTATAATGCAGCAGTGTATCTATCCTTATACCAGTCTATACAGGCAGGAAATGACCTAGAGGTTCTTTTAGAATATGGACAAGTTGGGAAACAAGAATGTTTGCTTTCCAGAACAGTGTGGTAATAGCCACACTTTAATAATTGAAGAATCAGCATTCAGTTCATTGCAGCTTTTTAAAAAATAATTTTATAATTATTTATAATTAAATTATATAAATTATTCATAATTTATGGGTAAGGATCACGTTTTGGCTTGGCAGAATAGTGTGACTATTCTAGTCAGAATCTCAACAATTACAGTGTAAGGTATGAGAGTGCAAATTAAGTGTAAATTGCATAACTTAGTTATGTAGCAATTTTGAGCAGTATAGCTTTGAGAGTTTCATGCAGTCTGGGCAACCTGACTGTATCTTGACATTGGACTGTCTCTTTCTAATTTGCATTCAGTAGAGTTTATCCCTGCCAGCACTGGCTTTTGTGGTGTGGCAAGATTTCAGCAACACATGGCATAGCGAAAGCCAGTCTGGATCTGACTGCTGAAGCTGAGAGACCGAGGAACAAGAACTGTGGCTGCTGCAAGACACTTGCAGTAGTGCTGGAATTCATTAAAGCATGCTGCTTTGGGGTTTTGTGTTTTAGTTTCAAGAAGTATAGAGCTTAAAAGGACATTTCCACCCAGCTTCATCTGAGAAAAATAAGGCCTGCTTGCAAATTCAGGGGATTTAATTCTTCCAACTGAATATCATACATCTAAAGTAGAGATAGCAGCACTGGGCTATTGATTAGATTTTAATAAAGAATCTTTTAATTACAATATGTACATATCAGTCCAACATACATCACAGGGCATACTTTGGATATAGTTTTCTCAGCCAGTCAGGAGGAAGGTGATCTGAACATGGAAGTCTTAATGGTCACCCCCATGACTGACACCAGCTTTTCCCTTTTGAAAGAGTGGGGGAACTCATTAAATATGATCTGCTCCTGGAGACCAATGCCTCCAGATTCTAGAGGGCTCTGGGGGAATTTCTGCTGGTATGACTGGTGCTCCTGTAAATACTTGTTGCTTGGTGGAACACGGAGTTATCCTAGGCAGTTGACACAAAATTTATTTATTTTATTTGTCACATTTATATAGCCACCCATTTCACACAAAGCAACTTTGGACAGCATACAATTAAATAAAACAGCAAATAGGTTGAAAAAAGCATTATAAAAAGATAAGTAATTGTTAATACGAAAATATTATCAAAAAGTTTAAAATATACAAACCCCAGAGAGAGAACAGAAGATCGATCATAGTGGAGCCATCTAACAATATCTCCATTATTATTATAAGTTATTACAATAACTTCTAAACCTTTCTCCCTGCCTGCAGAACCCAAGCAGCACCTTGGTATGCCCAAGCTGAGGGCTATGAAGCAAGTGGGGGGTCAACTAGAACACAAGTGGAGGAAAACCCATGCCAAATGCAATCAAATCCAGCCTAGAGGCCTTAACAGTAAAGGGCAACAAAGAAAAGAAAAGGGCAACAAAGAAATGTTTCTTCTCCATCTCTACTGCATCTTCTCAGTGTCACCCAGCAGAGCTTTTCTGAGTGGTAACGGATCTGTTGCAATCTAGCCCAAACAAAGTGGTTGCTGTACCTCAGTAGCATGCTCAGAGAAATTCATGAGACATTTTGAAGATAAAGTTGTTTGCATTCACCATGAATTAGCCTCTATGGTTAATACAACACCAGAAGTGTCCAGAGCACCATCCTGTCCTGTTTATTGGATAAGTTTCAGTTACTGATGCCAGAGGATATGGACAAGGTACTTTGTTGTGCTTGATCTCCCACTTGTGTTCTTGATCCTTGCCTTTCCTGGCTTATTAAATCTAATAGGGAGGGGCTGTGTTGAGGGAATGGTTCCAGCCTCTTTAAAAGGGACACTGATTAGACTATTCCTGAAGAAACCAAACCTGGACTCAGAGGATGAAAACAGTTATAGGTCAGGGGCCCTTCTTGGGCAAGGTGCTTGAGTTGGGGGTGGCCAAAACTCCAGGCATTCTTGGATGGAACTGATCTTTGATATATTCAGATATTCAATCTGGTTTCAGGCACGGCTGAAGTGCCACCAATATGTGGATTGCTCCCAGCTCTACCTCTCCTTTTCATCTAATGCAGGTGAGGCAATTGGCATTCTGAACCAGTGCCTGGACAAGATAATGGAGTGGATGAGGACCAATAAATTGATACTCAATCCAGACAAGACAGATACTGTTTGTGGGTGGTGATTCTGTCCAGCTGGGTGGTGCCCTGCCTGGCCTGGAGAGGTCCACACTCACCCCCTAAAGGAGCAGGTTTGCAGTTTGAAGGTGGTCCTAGATCTATCATTGTCACTAGAGGCCCAAGTGGCTTCAGTAGTACAGAGTGCCTTTCAACAGCTTTGGCTGATTTATCAACTGACCTTTCCGAAAGACAGCCTCACAATGCTCTGGTAACTTTTTGATTGGATTATTGCAATGCACTATATGTCGGGCTTTCAAAAATAGTCTTGAAACTTCAGTTGGTTCAAAATAAGAGTGGCTAGACTGCTCACTGGGACTGGCTGAAATGAACATATTATGCTAGTACTTCACCATCTACACTGGCTGCCAGTCTGTTTGTGGACCCAATTCAAACTACTGGTTTTGACCTTTAAAATCCTCAAGGCTTAGGACCAGATTACCTAAAGGAGCACCTTCTGTAGTATGTACCTAACCTGAAGCTTAAGGTCTTCTGAGGCCCCCCAGGTCCCCCACGAAAGGAGGCAAGACACATCTCTACATGGGAGGGTAATTTCTGAGGTGGCATTCATAAATAGAATGCCTTCCCCAGATAGGCTCAACTGGCACCCACATTAACATTATTTCAGTGCCAGGCAAAGACTTTTTATTTTCCCAGGCTTTTAAAACATATTTTAATCATATTCTAACTCGTATATTTATTCATATTATTTTAGATTGTTATGACCGCCTTACTGCTTCCTGGCTTATATGGTGTATTTATTTAGTATTTTATTTGATTTTATTGGATATGTTTTAACTCAAATTGTATTATCTTTTTTTGTGTGTGTGTAAACCACCCAGAGAACTTTGACTATTGGACAGCTTAAAAATTTAAATAAATTACACATACATTGAATAAATATTCTGTTCACGCTTTAAAGCAGGCCTGCTTCTATAGCTTTCCCTCTGCACCCTCTTCCAGTTTAGTGCTAGTTACATACATCCAAATATCCTCCCCAGCAATAAGTCATGTCCAAGAGATGTAAAAGAAGAAGAGTAATCAGAGGGAGAGCCAGCCCAAGATTTCCTGGTCAAAATATAGGTGGATAAGATTCCCTATTGACAATGCTTGGAGTTCTTGTATTCTATATTGAAAAGTGTGGCAGTTTACATATAACAGCAACAAAGAAAAAGTATTACCTTAACCAAGTGAGGTCTGACTAGTGTAACAACTGATGTGTATTTTTCCAATACAGGAGGAAATCCTATTTCTAATTTAGCTTTGCAGTATCCTGAACGTTTGGATAATACATCTGATTTTTTACACCAAGGAACAAAGTTCTTGTATTCGCTTACAACAGCTACCACATCATACATTTCTTGCATAGAATACCTGGTAAACAAGAAAAATGGAAATTAAAATTATTAGAGATATGTAGCTAAATTATACAGGTAGTCCCTCGGTTAAGAACGCTTGGGTTACAGATGACCCATAGTTAAAAACAGAGCCTACTGTAGCAAAATCTGAGTTAAATACACAATGATTCGAGTTAAATACACAATGGTTCGAGTTCATTACACAATACTACTTATACAGTATTATACAATACTGTTCCAGTTTACATACAAATTTGACTTGAGGATAGACCTTGGGAACGGAACTCGTTCTTAAACTGGGGACTACCTGTATTTCATTTCTCTATTTCCCTTTGCTTTAAATGCTATTCCAACCATTCTATAAACAAATATGCAATTTCAGCTAGCTTTCTCACACAAGGTTGTACTTCAAGGACACAACCCTGCCTGCCATTCCAGTATTTAATTGCTCTGAAAACAAGGGGCTGTTCATACTTTCCTTCGCACAAGCCTTAGTCCCAATGGATTTAGTAAAAGAGAGCCAATATAATCCTGTGTATACAATGCTGGCCTTTAAAAGAGACCTTACTTTAACTCCTTATTCTGCCATAAACTTTTTGGATAATCTTGAACAACTTCTTCTCAGCCTTGACTCTTTCCTTATAACACAAGGATATCAAAGATTATTTGAGGGGATTTGGGACAGGAAGGATGAATAATAATGAGTTTATGAAAGTAAACCCACATCCATACTTTGAGAGTTAACCTTTGATAAATGATGGCAGTCTCAAAATCTTTTTAAAATTTTATTCTAAAATATAAAAAATTAAATGTATTGTGTGAAAAGCAGAAAATATAAGTTAGTAGTCAAATTTTTGCAAATTGCATTTGACTTCCTGGAAAAAGGTAAAAGGTCTTGGTAAAAATACACAGTAGTTAAATAATATATCTTCTGCTGTTAATTAAAGGGTATAGCAAACATTTGGGTTCAAAATTTTAACTCTACTTATTATTTTACGTGAACTTTGTTTTTATTCCCCAAAGCTTTTAGTGTATCTTGAACTGGCCTTCAAAGCCTATTAAAAATGAATTTGAGAATATGAGGTGGTAAGTAAGCAGTAACATTTAAAACTTAATTTATATGGTTCATTTCTTTCATAAGGCAACATGAGACTCTCATATCAGGCAACATATTGAAAGGAGTAGTGGATCACATCCCTACTTGCTGCCAAAAGAGTGCATCAATAGTAATAACTTTTTGCTGGTGGCAGTTGATGCTACTTGCCCATTACAGAGAATTGCTGGGCACAATGCCTTGCTTCGAGTAAGAACTCCTTGTCAGCAAATGCTGAAGTAGAAAAAGCTACCATTACCATATGCCACCATATAGATTGTCTCCATAACCACATGAAACAATAATGACTTTGTGTGAAGAAGGACCTCTGAGAATAAAGTTCCTATACTGCTCTCCCTACTAATGCAACACAAACATCCATTCACATAAATCTGGGGAGGAAGCAAGGCATGTTCTCCAGCATCATGTGGCAGGTCTGCTTCAACTATGTTGACATACTTACCCCAAACATTTTCATAACTGACAGTATGGGATAATACTTCACCACACTATATACACTGCCATACTACATACATTATCTCAAGAAAAGGACAATACATCCTATTCATCAATAACTAATACTGATCTCTTCATACTAGGATTATGGGCTAAGCAAAGAATATAAAATGCTGTGTTTGCTTTCTCAAATGTATAGCTGCCCTAAAAATCATATGCTGTGAATGTTAATCCTGTTTACATACAGTAGGACTGTAAACTGTTCGGAGCACATCAACAAATGGAACAGCATATAATTTAGTAAAACAAAATTAATTAAATACAATTTAAGGACTGCTTAAATAATTTAAGATTAAAGTGTGAAATTCAGAAAATTCACAATGAAATAGATATGCATCAATTTTAACTATACAGTATACACAATTTGAGCAAAGGCAGTAGAAAATGGGAAATTGACTGGTTTCATCACACAATCCATGAGTATCTACTTCCATACAACTGTACATCTAGTTTTTTATACAAACCCTATAATCCTTCTTTCTGAATATTCTTTCCTTTTGTTCACAAATGGTGCAGTAATGTTGAAGTAAGTTCTTCTTGGAAAGGCACAACTTTTTGCTGGTATTTGTGGCAGTGGGGCTTTGCTCACCAATATTTCCCAAGAAGTCAAATGCCTGCAATGATTTAAACATTTTCATCAGAACAGGCATCTGGTTAACACAGTATAAATCAGCCAACAAAACGAGAATAAAAATAAAGAGTAACACAAGGACAATCAAAGCGCAGGATTAGGTTTTTATGCCTTGGACAAGCTAAATATATCTCAGTCATGAGAGAACCTGGCAACAGTACAATATAAAGGCTGTCCCCCTTAAGACTTGGCTCTGAATCAATCTGAGTCCACACACTACTGGGTTCATATATTTCAAAAGCAAGTTTCTTGTCAGAATGGCAAGTATCAAACACATTAAGCCTTTCTTCTACAGTTATAAAGCATGACTCTAATAGAGAGTTGAAAATATTTTTCATAGAGTATTATTTTTTCTCTTTTGAAGGGTCTTAAATCTTTGACAAGGATGTAGACGTTTGGCCTGTACAGACTGTTAGAATCACAGTTACCTGTTATACTTTTTAGGGCCCCTCTTCCTTTCAATATTCTCCCACACTTATCAGCAAGGCATGGGTCTTCTATTATAAACATTTGATTCGGTTAACGTTTTCTTCTATTTCCATATACTTCATTGAAAGAAATGCTGCTTGCTTAGATTTAGCTATCTGTACTTTCAGAGATAGCTATAAAGGCACAAGCAATTTCATGCTAATACTAATCTTACTCTAAAATACTACATCCACACAAAGTTCTGCTCCTGCAATAGCATTTCTACCAGGGTTACTGTATGTCTTTAAAACAGAGGCAGGAAACTTTTTTCAGCCTTGGGACCTTGCCTTTGTGCCCTGCTCAGAAGGTACAGAAGGTCATGCCATCACCAAAGACCAGACCAAAAAACTGGGTCCTTCATTACATTTCAGGAGGATTTTAAAGGACAAATGGATGCCTTAAACCTTACAGAAATACAAAAAAGGATTTATTTATTTTTTTGTATTTTGCCCTATCAATTCTGGGAATAACCTGGGGCTGTAAGCAGTTCACAAGTCATGGGTTGCCAAGTCCTGTTTTAAAAGACTCCTCCTAGAACTCTATCCTCCAAAAAGAAACTCTGCAGGAACTCTTAGTCTTCCAAAGCAAATCTTGGGCAGCATGGGCAGGGCTGCAGAGAGAAAGGAAAATCATCCTTTTTCACTTCTGCTGACAGAGGTTCCATTAAGTAAAATCTGATTTGGAAAGTTCATTCAATTATCCTATCTTATAATTTACTGCCTCTATTAATTCTAAAATACTTGCAAAGGGGCAGAGGGAGGATGAGATTTAATTCATTCCCCTGATTTCAAAGATTCCAAATATTATGCCCTAATAAAAACAGTCAATATTAAATATATTAATATTCACATACATTCTAAAAAATTTTCAAACAGCTTTTAAAACTAAGAGTTTAACATGTCCAATATTTAATCAGAGGCATACTATTTAACTTGTTGCTGCAGAAGAACCACTAGCAGCATTCCTAACCTGAACACAAAAATCAAATAATGAAAATTATACAACTTAAAATGACATTAAACTGTTGTCTTTTATTTTGATCTAATAAATTCAAACCATGTCTTTAGTATTTCTCTTAACTTGCCTACACTATTGTTTGGAAAATTATACAGAAAGCAACACTGACCAGAACATTAGACAAGCAAATCTGTGAGGCCAGTTTTCAAAGGAGGCAAAGCAATTAATTTAAAAGTGGGTTAATTTCCACAACTATAGGAGTTGTAAAGCTCATATTAATTAAAACAAAGCCTGAACTTTTATTTTCAATCACAAAAGTCTAAATCAATCTGAACTGTAACGTTAGAATCAAGAAGTCATAAGGATGAGAAGTTAAAAATGGACTTGACCTTCCTCAATTAGCAAACAGTTTTATGTAGCAGATTAAAGGATGTATTACCTTGATCAAATGTAAGTATAACTATCTTTGAATCATACCTTAAATAAGCATTCTAAGGAATAGATTTTATTTTTTCTGCTTTGGAATTTGGACTACTGTAATAATTCATAAAAAGGAGGAAAAATACTACATCTTATCCTTGAAGAATAGGCATTTGTAATGGATAGAGGAATATATTTTGCAGGAGAATATTAGAGAGAATAACTAATTCCATATTGTTCACATTTCTAAAGAACTGTTTTTTCATGAAGACTGACATGGATATTCCAGACTGTTTTTTCTACTGAAATTGCAAACTAAGTAGGATATAAAGCATCTGCCAATTGAACTAAGTTGTTTTTAATATGGTGAAAACTCTACTTACAATCTGTTGTACAGGTAGTCCCTGGGTTAAGAATGCCTGGTTTAAAGATGACCCATAGTTAAGAACAGAGCCTACTGTAGCAAATTTCAAGTTCAATACACAATGATTCCAGTTAAATACACAATAGTTTGAGTTCATTACACAATACTACGTATACAGTATTATACAATACTGTTCTGGCTTACATACAAATTCGACTTAAGGACAGACCTTGGGAACAGAACTTGTTCTTAAATTGGGAACTACCTGTACAACAATTAGTATTTCTAAAACTGAAATTAAGGCAAAAGAGAGAAAAAGAGAAAAGATGAGAGAATACTTATAAAAGCAAATATATTAATTCAAAATATTCCAGTTAATTGTCAGTTTATTAACAAACTGTGGAAAATTAACCCTGAGAGATTAATACTAAATGAAAAACTGATTATAAAATACTAAAATATAAACTTATTCAGCTACATGAGAAGTGACAAATCAAGTAATATCTAACACAAGAAAGACGACTTTGATTAGCACAAAGATTACCCTAGCCTTTGCTGTATCTCAAGTGTCAGTTTTGGAAAAATAATGTCATCATATGATGACTATATGACGTTATGTTTGTATCATTTTAGTCTCTGAGGAACAGCTGTAAATAATCTACAGACACATCAACCATTTGCTCCATTTAACTGAAGAAGTTTTTAACAATAATTCTAATGATTGAAAATGCAAACTACTATCTAGTTCAAGCACCAGTTTACAAGCAGCCCACTGCTGTTATCAAAAGAAAGAAAATACTAATTAAACCCATAAATCTCATTTGTACACATAAATATGATCCTAGGATTGATTTTTTTTTAAAAAAACTGCAATTTAAAAGAATATGGAAACCTGGGTTTCATACCTTATCCATGTTTAATTCAAGCATGTATCACCCCAATTATGAATGCAGTGTTTTTAAACTGTGGCTTCTATATAGTATATATATAAATATATATTGTTATAAGTTATGGAAACACAGGAAAAGTGAAGGTCATTACTGCCTTCATGTGTACCAATGCACATTGCAGTAGACAGAAGAAAAACAAAGCAGAATCACTGCAATGTAAGTTGCTCAGTAAAAATCTACAAGTATGGCATATTCCAGGATCAGAAATAAAATAACACCCTCAAAATATCAATTAATATATTTTACAATTCTAAATCATACACCATGAATATCTGAAAGATCAAAGTCTCTTAATTAATTTGGTACAATGCAAAGAATAACTTTTTGTTCCTCAAGACAACTACTGTGTTTTCCAAACTTTGGGTTAAGATGAAGAATACCTGATGGAGATGATACAACATTCTATGAACAGATAAGATCTTGAGAGAGCTGGAACATCCATGCCTTCATCAGTCAAAACATAGGTGAGATGAATAAGAAAAGATCTTTACTTTCATAAAGGATTTACAAATCAGCAAACTTTCCCCTAACTACCTTACCAGACCAATATGATATGGGGAAGAACTGCTGCTTTACTTTGCTAAAGTGTTCCTGTGTGTGATTTTTTTCAAGGTGCCAGACAGGTTTTAGCTCTAATGCCCAAAAAGATTATGATGGATTAACAAATATAAGGAAAGCAAGTGGGAAAGTGTGAATAAAACTAAGCATTTTTTCTTCAACTGTTAAAATTATTCATCATTACTAGGCTCAAAAGAATACTCCAGATTAAACTGGCATACTGGATTACAGACCGTCAGCTATTTCAATGCAGAACATTACATAAACATTTTCCCTGCCAAACAGTCCACCTAATACCTCCAAGTGATAGAGAGCAAGGTAACACTGAACATGCATGGACTAATTTATAGGGGGAAGAGTCAATAAATATAATTTCTAGTGCAGCCATCAGTTCAGCCAAATATTGAATGTGTTCACTAGACTACTACAGTTACACCATATTCAGCCAACTAAGGAAAGGCATACAATACTACTTTCTCCAACAAGGAAACAGAGTGCTCCATTCCAGATGCCATTCATTTAGGGGTGCATGGAAAGTTTAAAGATTATGCCAACACACTCTCAATCCTGGTCTTGCTTGCAACTCCCACCACATATTAAATGGAAACAGCAAAACCAAAAAAAGGAAATTTGAGCAAGTCAAAGTTATATATGTATAAGAGAGAAACTTAGCAATGTAATTCTGGACCACTGTTTTCATGATAATAAATATCACAAAAATTCAATCTGACATCATTCCCTTGATGGCTGACTAGCTTGATAATACACAGTTAAGTACCTACTATTAACCAAGGTCTCTACTTCTTTCAAATATAATAGAACAGTTTTCAATATGAATTTTTCTTACCTTTGTTTGACAGAAAAGTATGTATTTTCTAGTATATTTCCTATCATTTTCAAGTGCAGTATCTACGTCTGGGACTTGAAGGGTGGACAGTGTTTGAAAAAAAATCATCCATAAGACATCTCTAAAGTTACAGAAAAATATGATGTAGCTAAACTGCCCCAAAGAGCAAGAGCTGAAGGACAATACTGTATATTTATTCTGCTATATTGTTGGTAGCACACAGCAGTATACAAGTGTAAGTCCCCAGAAAGACAGGTCACAGATAATTGGACTGGAAGAAATATTTGTGGGGATAAAATGAAAAGAACTCTACACAAAAGATTCTCACATCATTTAGACCAGCCCAAACTTAGAAGACTTACACCAAGAGGGAATCTGCCCCTTCATCACTAAAGCTAAAATGGGGAACTAAACTTAGTGTGCAATTTTTAAAAATATATTAAAAGATTTAATGTCATTCCTTCATCCATTTGTGATATACATGCATACTAATAGCAAAATGGGCTATAATTAGATGACTATCCCACAAGCCCATTGATACTTTTTTACATTTAACAAAATTATGAAATTAAATACCACAGGGATAGAGAAGATATCCAAAGTGTTATATTACAAAAGTGTTTATTAATATTAATACCTTTTAGCTGGAAATCAACAATAGTCTTTCATGGCAAACAGTAGTAGTTTTGTCACTCTATTCTACTACTACCCATTACAATAAAGATGGCTATTATGTTCATAAAAATACGTAAAGGACGTTACTCGGAGCTAAGCTGGCATCTAGCAAAAGGTTAAAGGCAACCAGGCGTGAGTGCCCTATATAAAAGGCCTGGTATTGCACATCTCTGGCCAAAAAAGCTTGTCTCCGGGCCTTCTATTCCGGATCAAGGGCGGAACTGTGAGGAGGAGGAGAGGATGAAAGCCAGCGGGGGACCAAGCTCATCAAGTACTCCCCAACCTTGGATTCTGTTGCTTTTCCTAGCCGGTGGACGAAGTCCCAGAAAAGCAACCGCGCCTCAGGGAGGCTATCGAAGCGCACAGGAACTCTGACAGAGACGGGAGGGGAAGGAAAAGCGAAGACGGCGGGAACCACCCACGGTGCTCGTGACCAAGGAAAGAAGTCTCTGAAGCCGGCGGCAGCGGCGGCAGACCCACTTAGCCGCCCCACTCAATCTGTGGGACGCCCACCAAACTTCCGTGGCTTAAAGCTCTCCCGAGCCGAAGGAGAGAAAAGGGGTGGGTGGGGGGGCTCTCCGGACAACCTGCGCTCCTTCTCGCCGTACCTGAGGGCTACTCTGCGCGAAGGCACTGCCAACCTCTCCACGAGAGCCTTGCCAACAGCCCGACTGCTCCGCGCCATATTCGACTTTCCGCGGCGTCTTAAGCCGCCCTCACTGCCCCATCCCACTCTGGCTCCCCCTCACTCGGCCGCCTCCTCAACGGCCTCCCAACACCTGTCCACGCCTCCCTCCTAGATGCAGAACCAATAGCGCGCGGGAGCCACCGAAAGCTAGCCTATCAGCGCACAGCTCAGCGAAGCGTCAGCCCTAGGAGTTCGCCGCCTCCTTTGGACTACTCTTTACCCTCTTCCTCTCGCCCCCAGCACGTGATTTACCGGGCTCGCGCAGGAGATAGAGTTCTGGCAGCGAGGCCGCGCACGATCACAAGACCATTGCCGGGGTTATACAAGGCCCTTAGGTTCGTGGAAGTTAGAATTGGCACGCGATTGGCTAAATGGAATGCCATTCGTTCGCCCTTTTAAACGGCGTAGCTTGAAAAGCCAGTAATATTAGTAAGGTATGCAGAGAATGTTCCTGTTATTCTTCCTCCCGTTTAAATCGTTCCTTGGCAGCAAAAGCAGTCTTAAGACAAGGGGAAAATCTTTAGCTGCTTAGTGTTTGACTATGGCTCCTGCTTTTCTTTTTCCACCGAGGCAACCCAAACCGGTGGGCTGTGTTAACCACAGTTAACTCCACTTCTTGCTCCCTACCAAACATGGCTATACTGTATACAGTACATATCTCCTTTTCAGTGGTAGGTGAGAAACAGCTCAAGTACAAAGCCTCTGCTGCAAACATGAGTTGGAAAATGTGTTATTTACACTTTACAAATTATACATCTGTTAGAGGAATACAAAATTCAGTTGAAGTCCAGTTTCACTGAGACAATAGAGTGTATTGTCATAAAAGATTTTAACTATTAGAAACTATTGTATCAGAATTGATAAGAATGATTAGCCAAGATGTGTGCCCATGAAATAAGTTGCATCCAGTGGTATCATTCCCCGGGAATAGGGGCACCAGCTTGTTAACAGAAAAGCCTTCATGTTTTCTGTATTTCTCTGCTGCTAACTGGTTGTCTGGAGTTTTGCAGTCCAGGTGCGGTGGTGGTATTCTCCACCCCACACTTGCTCACATCCTTTTGACATAGTTGTGGGCAACCTAGAAGATCAAACAGAATCAGAAGAGAGAACTAAGGGAAGCAAAAATGCGCTTGCATAGTTGATGATAGTCACTTGTCTGTAACTTTCCAAACCAGGCATCATTCCATTCCACAGTATGTATTTCCATTCAAATCCCTGTACTCTTTTCAAAATAAAGTCTGAAAGTCAATGGTTGTAGCTGACCCCTAATTTTTTATAGTAATTTTACTGAACATTACAATTAAAAAAATAAGAATACAAACTAAAAAAATAAAAGAAAAAATAGTGCAGAAAATAAAAAAAGAAAAATAGAAAAGGATATAGTAAAGAAAAAGGAATATATAAAGAAATGACTTTCCCCTTCATAACAAGTATAAACAATTTTAGTAACTTATCACCTTCTCTTAAATCACAACAGATGATCTCTTCCTATATCTCATCTCTTATCTATAAACAAATCTTTAAAGCCTTGTCATTCAGTCTCGGTCAGCAAAAGTCCACTAAGGATTACCAGAGATAACATATCTATTTTAACCTTGATCAAATAAACCAACTATACATTCCTTCCTTTTACTTTTAACAATCTTGATCCTTAATCCCCTCAAATAATTTCCTAGACCTTGATTTCTTCTTTTTCTTTGTCCCTTCTCACAAAATTCTTCAAAATGTTAACAAGTCTCTTTTGTCAATCCAATATAAAAAAGTTATCCAGATCACTCTTTTGGTTTGGTAAGACATCAACTGGTTTCATTTGTATATCCAATGAAGCGTCTCCTTCCACGTCATTCCCGTAGCCCATCATTTTTAAATCCACTTTCAAATCAGCCTCAGTCCTATCTGGCAAAGCTTGCTCCTCTTGCATATCATCTTCCAAACAGTCTACCTATAATAGCAGACATTTTTAAAATTAACTTCTGGGTCCATTGTTCACAAATATTCTTCAGTACGTCCAATGTTAAAGTATTTTGCTCCATTCTGTATTAATAAGTAAAATTTAAGTACTCTTCTCCTAATTATAGGAGAAGAGAACTTCATTGTACTCTTTAATTCCTTCTGATTCCCTCTAGTGTCCAATCTTCAAAATCCCAAAATCTTTTTTTTTTAAAGTATTCAAAACAGCATTTCCCCATGGGAAGGATTCTTATAATTAGTTTCAAAATCTTATTTCAAATCCATCTGGACAATTTGTAACTTTCCAAAATCAACATTCTAATCACCCTTTTGCTGTTTATTCCAAAAAAAGAGAATTTTTAAAAGTCCTTAAACTTGTATAAAACTTCTTTCACTAAGGATTGAAGGAAACTCACCCAGTGTAGTAAAACTTGCTGTTATGAAGGTTTCTAATACCTGAAAAGCAGTTAACAAGCAATTTCCCAAAAGTAATTAAGAAAGGAAGTATGTGAACTCAGCGTCCTTTCTGAAGGTGCCAAATCGTGGTTAGGCTATGATGGTGTTCCCTCATCTCCAAGAGCTCTAAATCCACTAGAGGCCACTGTTTTGCAGTCTCCTCGCGAGGAGCAACTGTCTTGAGCATTCGTGGGCAATCCCAGTCCTCTCCTTATCCAGAAAGGAATCATGAAGAGTTGGTCCATCTACCGGCTCTTCATTCTGCCGTGGTCTTTAGTTTGCCATTTCTTCCCCAGAAGTCAACTTCTCATAGCTCACACAATTCAGGGATACACAAGTCAAATAAAAAGAGGTTTGTAATAAAACAAGGGTTTAATCACCCACTTGTTAATACTGAGGAACATTTCTGCTTAAGCGGGATTATTTGTTCTATGTTTAGCAACAAGTAACTAAACCAGGTAAGTACATTAATTGGACTCTTATTTCACAAGCTAGGCAATTTACACAAGCATAGATTAGGTTAAGACTTCCATATGTGACCTGCAAAAATCCAGATGACTATTAGATGGCAACAGAGATAGTTTCCTACCACCTAGTGGTCATCTGGAGTTTTGCAGCCCAGATACAGTAGCACATTCAAATGTGATTTTTCCATTGAAGGATCAATCCTTAACAAGGACAGGGACTTGTTAGGGTACCTAAACAATTTTGCATTTTTCTTTAATATCAGAAAAGACTACATCACTAAAAAAAATGTATTTGTTTAGCAAGCTAGAATGTAATTGGTCTCACAGTAATATATCATTAAGTTTTTAAAGAGGTGATTGTCATTTCATAAAATCATGTTAACACCAACCTATTTCTTTTCAGTCAATCAACTACCTATACTTAATATTTATTTATTTATCAGATTTATTTATAATATTTATTTATTTAAAGCATTTGTATAGCTGCCCATCTTAAAACCAACTTTGGGTGGCTTACAACCAATAAAACAATATATACAATCATAAAACCATCAACAATACAACTAAGTAACAGAAAAACCTAAAGCCACAACCGCAGTTCCACAGTGCATTACCCTTTTAAATATAAAGTAAACCTGCAATTTTCAGTTTTTCTCTTTACATTTATTACAGGTACAAAGTCTGCAGGACAAGAAAGAATACATGTTGCTACAGGAAGAATAGGATCTTCAACACAATTACTTAAAATGCAACTGAGTTAGGTACAAATTTAGACTCCATTACCCAAATTCTTTAAGTTAAGGTTAAGGCATCAGGCTAGAAACTGGACCATAAGTTCTAGTCCCACCTAGGCACAAAGACAGCTGGGTAACCTTGGGCCAGTCACTTTTTCTCAGCCCTAAGAAGGAGGCAATGGCAAACCACTTCTGAAAAACCTTGCCAGGAAAACTGCAGGGACTTGTCCAGGCAGTTTCCAAGAACTGGGCACGACTGAATGAAAAAAACCCCCAAATTCTGGGAAGAAGTATCACTAAATTCACATAATCTTATACAGCATGCCTTTAAGATTTCCTTGCTTACAGCTGACTCAGTGAAAGAATGTCAAACTGGCCATGACTGAAATCCCATTTACTGAAATTAGTCTGCTCTAAGCAAGATTCTCAGGATTCAGTCTACTGAAATCAAGATGTTCATATTTGGGACTAAGGGGCAAGGCATTTTCCAGCACATTTTTATTATGACCAACTAATACCATGGCTTCTTAAACTGCAATCTAAAATAATCCCAAGAATGTCTGCTAAAGCCTGTTTGAATGAGTCCAGAATTTCTATGCAGTTTATTTCATTACTCTCAACTGCAAGTTCCACAATTTCAAAAAGAATCAAGAATGGAACTTACAGGCTACTAGGTCATGGCTCAAGCTGTTAATTATTGAACAATGCAAAGAAGAAAAAATCCTCACTAAAATGCAGTTAAAACAAAAGGTAAGTTCATACTCCCCCCCTCCAAATATGTACAGCAAATGTGTTTTCTAAACACAGGAATTTCCTCTTTCATACCTATTTTTGTGTTGCAATTTACAATCCAACATAAGATACGTTTGCTCTTAAGTCCCCCAAGTTCAAAAAGATTTAAGTTCCAGCTAAGCATGCTCATTAAAATTGGAGTTAAATCAGCATTCTGTTTTTCTAGATACAAAAATTAATGTCACATATTAGGGCTGTGTGCACTCTGAAAATGATTCAGTAGAAGTGGTTTGGACCTTGTACAATTATGGTAGCTTTGTGATTCTCAGTTAAGCAGCCTGAATTTTTTATGAGTGCAACACAAGCTTGAAAAAAATATATGGCTGCTTTAAATGAATAGCAGAAAAGTCTAAGCACTTCTTCTGGTAGACAATGCTAACTGTATTATTTGGCTGCCCCTTCCTCCATGCTCTCATACCCAGCTTGCTAAAACATTGAATACAAGTTGCAACAATTTGTTACATGACTTACTTCTCAGGATTAAAAATAAAATATCAAAGTACTATTCTGAACAGAACCTGACTTCATATGAAGAAAACAGCAAGTGATCACAATTGCAAGGGAAAAGTTATCTCTGAAATCCTAGCCTCCTATTTAAAAAGCAAGAACTCATTGCTCAAGAAAGGCAAATTAAGGAAATTTAACTTAAAGATCAATAGCGCAAGGTGGAGGATTTGGGAAGGCCGAGCCAGAGCAGAGGATCCATACTTAGCAAGCAATATATAGGAACACTCCATTGAATGTTTGTTTGCTACAGAACCAGAATACTGTAGAGCAAAGCAAATTAAGGAATGAAAGTTAAGGCCATGCATATGGGGCAACATTTGGCAAGATGGGGTGGTGGTAGGGCTAGAACACAAATGCTTGCCCATGCAGCAAAAAAAAAAAAAAAAGAATTAAATGTATGTATTTAATTTAAATGATTAAACCTCTCTCTGAATTAAACATTTAAATAGTTGCTCCTACAACATTCACTCCATTCCTACAGCGAATAGCCGTAGCACTCTTCACGGAAAGTGAAAATTAACCATCAACCACCACAGAAGACAAAGATTCAAGTATTTTCCTTGTGATGCCTCTCCCCATCACCAGTGGTAAAAATAAATAGAACAGAAACAGAAAAGGAAAGAGGCAGAAAAACAGATTAAATATTTATTATTTAATGATAAGTAAAATCTCATAGAAAAAAGGGCCATTACTGGGGACAGGTTTCTTAACCAAAGCAAATTCTAGGCAAGAAAGAACTAGGAAAATTCTCAGTGGTTGTTGGAGGTGAGAAGGGAGAAAAAGTGTGTGTGAAAGGCAGACAAACTGTTAGGGCTACAAAATCTCCCCAGTGCTGCTACTTCCACTTTTTCTTTCCTGATCTTGCCAATACTCTTTGACAAGTTGGGGATCCTCTTTGAAGGCCCAACTCTGTTTCTGCAAGGAAGTAATTGCTGGCTTAGCTTTAGAAATAATTTACTTTTAAAAAATGTTCTCAGTCCCAATGAAGGAACTTAAGCTACTATAAAGACACACGAGGTGTGATGATGTTTGATCCTCTGCATAGGTTTAAGAGTAGATAGAATACATAATGATTAGCTATTGTCTAATTTTTCACTTAATTATATCTGATTACCAGGGAATACTTATATGCCAATATATACCATCCAAGTCATTATGGAAGCCAAGATGCCCCACATAATCTGTAATTTGATGTTTCAACATACAATTGCTGATAAAACATTTCAGCAGAGACCAAATAGAGAACAGACTGAATCCATAAGAATTGCAAATGCACACGGTGTAACATAAGTAAATTTGTGATGTCAAGGCTGGGAAGCAGGAAATTTGCAGGAGAGAGGGACTGTACTCCATTTGCCTCAAACCTTCTTTTCAGACTCAATTTAACTCTTATTTTCTGGCCTCTAATAATTATCCTGAACATACTCAGTTAATTCTGTTTGTTAAAAAATAAAGCTGGTTATAAGAGAGTAATAATGTATTATATTTGTAATTTATGATTGGCAAGTAACTGTCAATATTCAAATCCAATACCTCAGAAATATACAAAAATATCATTTTTAGCAAAGGCCTAAGTTTAGAAATGAGTGACTATCTTCTGAATATAAGATATAAAAAAAATGATGAACACAGGCTGCCGTCGCACATTCATTTGCATAGGAATAAGCAGAATTAATTTTAAGATAAATTATTGCTGAATACCAGAAACATGTATTAATCTTTTATAAATATGTTTGTATCTAGAAAACTGGAATGTATTTAAGCTGATTTTCAAAAAGAGCTAACGGTATGGCATTATATTAGGAAGAAAAACTAAAATGTTTCCTGGGGTTAGCACAAACTTCGTTAACCGCAGCAGTTATTATACCTGGAAAACTCTGGTGCAGGGATAAATACAAGTTATATATAAAGTTACTTTTGCATATACTGACAATGGAATTTGCTCAATTAAACATGAAAGGTATAATTCCAAGTGTTTTGCAACTTCTACCCAGAATTAGACTATCTGAACATCTGTGTTTGTCTAGGAAATTGTATCTGGATTTTGCCAGGTTTTGCTGTTCCAGATTCAGATTGAAAAATACAAGTCCTAAAGGAATCAGAATAATTGAAGAATTAAGATCACTAAGTGATTTAGGATGTTGTACATTTGGGGGCAGCTGAAGCTTAATCTGGTTTACAAATTCAAAAATCATATTAAATATTATATTAATAAAAGCTCTAATGGACAGGTATCAATAAAACTAAGCATTTTCAGCATCTTCTGCCCAATATTACTTGCAGTATATCACTGAGTGCCTTCTAGAACTCCAAGTAAGTCTGTGAAATCATCTACTCTAAGTTCAAGAACTCTAGATATTCCTGGACAAAGGGAGCCATAAGCACAGCTAATATACCATAAGAGTCAATTGCATAAAACTTTTAAAGCAATGAGGTTTTACAGCAGTCCAGAGCTGGTTGCTGCAATAAGAGCTGCCAGTTTCAGAGCATGTCCATTTACGAATTCGTCCACTTTTGCATGCTTGAATTTGATAAATGCAGGTTGTTAAATTAATCTTTCAGCCAGCTATTCCTTCCATGTACTCTTCCCTGCCTTCTTTTTCCATTTTTGTTTTGCAGCTTTCCTTCTTGATTTTGCATTCTGTTGAGCATTCCAGTTTTTTTTTTTTTGCATTGGTGGGAGTTGCTCATTAGGTTTTAATGTGATTTAAAGATGCTTTGTACTCCTCCAAAAGGTTGTGCTTCTGTAATCATGCTTTTTTTTTTTAATCAACATTCTTACAGCATCCACAACCCAATTTCACTGTTAGAAGTTTTGGGGCTGAGGGATACACATCTGAATAGAGAACTGGGGAAGAGGATGCTCTCTAAAAAGGGAGTGAAGCCAAAACAAATAAACAGGTGGATCCACTAAAGTCCCCATATCTGATTTACTTGAAACTTAGTTGTATTCCTTTTCCCTTTTTGTTCATATTAAAACTGTACTTCAGATATTTTTAGAAGCACTCTGGAGACTGCACCCAAGAATTTAGGGGGTCACAGTTTGTGCACTTCTGCTGTAGTGATATGGCTTTTCTTTAAAAAATTGGACTGCAAAAATTTCCACTGCTTTAAAAAAGAAACAAATTTAACATGCTTTATATTTAGTAAGAAAAGCTTCTCCTCCAAAATACACATAATTATGTTAGTTGTACAGGTTGGAGATTGATTGAGGTTGAAAAGGATTTCCAAAAGCCAAAGTTTTATTTTATTAAACAAGTAAGTAAATAAATAAAATGCACTTCATGACTGCATTCATATATTTTGGTTTAATAAACCAACATTCAAGCAACCACCCCTTTCCTCTGGTATGCAGCAAGCAATTAAACTTAAACCTCTTCAATTAACTATACTTTCTTAGTATGAACAACTATACTTACCTGAAGAATTCTTGGCTTAGATAATCATATATAAAAGACCAAAATAAAAATTGGTGAGCTACAATGTCTGTAAAGTACTCTGCAAATAGTATACTATCTTCTTAGCCTAAGAATGATGTATTACTCAATATAATAAACGAGCCTATGTGCTTGCCATGATAATGGCAAAGGAAGAAAAGTGCTTTTTTTGTTCCTAGCCAGGACAGCAACATAGGAATGTTGGAAGAGGGCAGACCATTTTCCCCCATATTCACTAGTTCATATTTTCTGCTGACTGCAAATGTTTCACTTCCTCCATGTCCTCTGTGGAAATTAAACTGGCCTCCAGAGGCAATGGAGAAAAAGGTTATACAATAAGAGATCCCATTCACTGGATGGAATGCCAGACTCTCACTTGCTGTTGTGGTCTCTGGCAATCAGCCAAATCAGTATAAGACTTGCTGAAAAATCTGGGCGTTAAGGCCCAAACACATCTCAAGAGCCCTGGAATGGAAAAAAAAAGTGTTTATATTTTAAATTTGAAACATAATTATCTATGGATACATACAATCTAAAATTTCAATACGTAGATTTAGCCTCCCTACTTTGGGTGAAGAATTTGGAAAATTATTTATTAAATAAATTAATTTATTACATAAATTAAAATTATTATTTTGAACAGAGCACAAAGGCTTTAGCATGTAAAAAAAAAAAGCAAGTTCATGAAAAATACGCAGCACAGAAAGCTAGCAAGTATTTTCAACCTACACACTTTGGTAAGGTTTACTTTATCAGCCTTTAGGTGCAGAATGCACGACACCTTGCTAGAGTAGTAATTGTGAGAAACAAATTGAATTATTATTAATATAGGGAGTCTCTGGGTTAAGAACTCCTGGTTTACGGATGACACACAGTTAAGAATGGAGCCTATTGTAGCAAAATTCGAGTTAAATACACAATGGTTTGAGTTACACAATACTATTATACAATGCATACTGTTCTGGCTTACATACAAATTCACCTTAAGGACAGACCTTGGGAACGGAACTCATTCTTAAACTGGGGACCACCTGTACAACTAATACACACTTCCTAGGCACCTCACTGCAGAAATATACTTGTGTTTGGGCAATCCACTACCTAGGAAAATTTTAAGAGGGGGAATAACAAATCTCAGAGTTGGAAAGGATCTTAAAGGTCTGCTAATCCAACCCTCTGCTCAGAGCTAGATCCTGCCAAAGAACTTCTGACACTTCACCATTCAGCCTGTTTGGAAACCTCCATTGCTGGAGAGTTCACCACAAGCAGCAGCCTGTTCCAGCGGCTGACACTTTCTACAATCAAACAGTTCCTCCTGACATCTCCTATTTCCAATTAGAAACACTGGTTCTGGTTCTGCCCTCTTACAATACATCCACTCCCTCTTACATGGAACAGCCATTCAGGTATTTGAGGACCACTATCCTATCACCCCTTAATCATCTCTTTGGTACACTAAGCTAAACATATGTAGAGCCTTTAACCTTTCCTCACAGGACTCCGTTTCCAGACTCCCATCTTCCTCTGTCCTCACTCTAGTTGGTTACACTGTCCAAATCCAAATTTGAACTTTATTATGGTCATAGATCAGAATAAGGGGGTGGGGTACACTCATTATAAAGAAGAATAAAAGATCTAAAATATACATCAAGAGTGAAAATAAAAATCTAAAAAGAATTATATATATATAAAAAAACCAGGCAATATAAGACAGCCAGTTTGGTCTAGTGGTTAAGGCACCAGGCAGGAGACCCAGAGTTCTAGTCCCATCTTAAGCACGAAGCCAGCTGAGTGACCTTGGGCCAGTCCCTCTCTCTCAGCCCTAGGAAGCAGGCAAGGGCAAACCACTTCCGAAAAATCTTGCCAAGAAAACTGCAGGGACTTGTCCAGGCAGTCACCAGGAGACAACACTGACTCAAAGGCTCTCTCTCTCTCTCTATATAAAGCCTCTGAGTCAGTGTTGTCTCAATATATATGTGTGTGTGTGTGTGTGTTAAAAAGTAAAAGAAGATATAAAAAGCATGTGGAAGACTAGCACTATTAAGTTATAAAATACTCTAATATGGCAAACTTGGTGCTCATTAGATCTGTTTTATAAAATTAAGCCCAAAGCATAAGCCATCAATCAGACAAATTTTGAGCGCTGCTGCACAGAACCTGCCAACATTGTATTTTACAGCAGGGTGGTGTCTGAAAGCAACACTGTCCTTGGTGAACTGTGGGGCCTCAAAATGGACAGCATATTCTAAGTGGGGTCTGCTAAGGGCAGAGTCGGGTGGAAAAAGTACCTTCCTTGATCAGGAATTTATACTCCCGTTAATGCACTCCAATTCCTCCTAAACACAGAAAGTTAGCATACTTAGCTACATTGAAAACTCTTCTCCCCACCATCCTTGGTGTTCATGCAGAACTGTTTTATTTATTTTGTCGGCAGGGAAGCGACCTGACCTTATATAACTCTGGAACTTTTTTTAAAATCTCAGGCGCACTTAAACTCACACAGACTACATACCCTGAATAAACAAACACTCAATTAGCTGCTTGCGCGCACATGGATTCTCCACCTGGGAGTCATCGCAATTTCAGGAGTGCCAGACTGTGAATGACAGCCACAGCAGCGGCATATTTACTTCTTTCCTGCCGGCCCACAAACGCTTAAGCGCCTCCTTCCTCGTCCGCGCCGTTCCACAAACTTAGCCTCGGCCCTTTCTTCCGCCCAGAGCGGGAAAATCCCGATTCTGCCGCGCAGAAGCGCCAGTCTCCAGCACGCCGAGCTTTTCTCGCGCGTCTTTTCCTCACGCCTTGTTTCTCCTCGCTCCCTCCTCTGGTGCGCGGGGGAGAAGGGCCCCCGAAAGCCTTCAGGAGCACGGCTCCTTCACCCAGACGCGAGCTCAGTGGGAAGGGTCCCATCCCTTTCTCACTCCCACCACGCCAGCTGTGAACCTACTTTCCTCGACTGATTCCAGCTGTGCTGCGAAAGGGCCGACCTTTCAGTGGTAGGTCTAGCTCAGCCTTGGTCCTCTTCTAGCTGATTCGCTGCCGCCTTTTGGCTGACAAGAGAACCGCCCATCCGCTGCCGCCGAAGATAACAGTCGAGGAGGGGGGAAACAAGAAGAGGAGCAAAATTATGCTTTTGGACCACTACAAACCAGTATCAGTTCCCCTTGATCAAGAACGCCAGCTGTGAAAGAAAACTGTTTTCAGTTGTCTCCACGTAATTAAGAAGGCAAACTTCAGTTAGGTTTACTTCACAATTCATTATTCTAAAGGAGAACTTTGAAAATGTGTTGGACAGTCCTCTTTGAAAATGTATCAAGGGTCTCACACTGTGTTAACCAAACTGTGATGTATCGGTGGCATATCATACAGTATTGCATAATCCCAGCCACTGTGATTTTCCAACTATGGTTTGTGATTTAATGTGTTGCATGAACCAGCTCATTATGATTTATTTGATAAACTGTGGTTTGGCATGTGTACCCAAACTGTATTATAAGGTGGTTTGGTTGATTTTGTTGTGTGAACTCAGCCAATTGTAGCTTTTTTAACAATATACAAAATAATAGCTTAAGAGTAGTATCTGAGTTGTCTGAATGAATAGCTTTCATATAGATCAGTGAGAGAAAGTGCCTTCTGTGTATGTTAGGAAAAAATGCAAAGAAAAATGCAGATTTCATCTGAGCTTGGAAGCTAAGCAGGGTTGGACTTAGTACTTGTATGAGACCACTTGGGAATCCCAGGGCTGTGGGCTAGATGGAAAGTCAAAAAAGCATTCTGGAAGAAGGAATACTGTAGCAAACCACTACACTATTACTCCTAATAGAACTTACGTTGATGCAGCCATGAAATCACCAGAACTCAGAGGGTTTAATCTTATAGTCCAGAGCTACTATTTTCATGTTACATGGGTACTGGGAGGATCAGAGGTAACTATCACTCTGTAGAATAACTCCATATTTTAGACAAATAATCTCTCCTTATTTGGAACTTCATTGCTTTTTATTGAGCATTTGCGTGCATGATACTTTTTGTTTCATGTTCATACAAGATGGCTGGCCCTATTTCTGATGATTGAACTCAGCTCTTGAACTGGTGGTGCCTGACCTGAGATATGTTGTCCAGGTGACTTTGCTAGATCCTCTTAATCATTGCAATGGAGTCCATGACTCAATTCCATTTTTTTAGATTTTCTGTTCCTCCCAGATATTTACGCTATCTACCCATGGGAGTTCAATTCCTGGGGGAGTTGAAAACTAAATTGGCAAGAAATGGAGTGCCTAGAGAAGACCTGTTTTATGAGACTCCGCAGTATATAATCTCTGTTTCAGATCAATAGAGGCTGTTAATACCCCTTCCTTGTCAGTTCTTCCAACATGGAAAACAGAGTATGGTGTAGAGCTTAAAGTGTTGAACAAGAGCAGGGTGGGACAGTCCTTCTCTCTCAGTCCAACCTCACAGGCTTTTTGTTGTGGGGAAAAATAGGAGAAACAACCTCTACCTTGAACTCCTAAACAAAAAGGGGAAAAAAACCCAATCTAACAACTAAGTGGTAGACCAAGAAGTAGTTTAGCACCAAATGGTTTTTGACTAAAATTAGTCCTCCTTAACTGTCTGGCCCATTAACATGTGAAAATGGTAAGCAAAGCAGGAGAAGATAAGAGGGCTTTTGAGACGCAGATCTTTGGCAGTTATAGATTCAGCTGCAGAGAGATTTATAGGAAACCGAAAAGATGACGATTGGTTGGGTTGTTTTTTTTAAACAGCTGTAAATGTAAGGGGCAGGAAGGGGGGAAATAGTAATTGTTTGAAGGATCCAAATATCTTTGAACAGTGGAACAAAAACTGGAAGAAGCCATTATATATCTATATGAGAACTGAAAAATAAAGCTCACTGCATTTGAAAGAACATATAGATATTTCCAATTTGCATTCTAAGCATTCATGTTCAAGAATCTCAATAAGATCTTTTATTCAACACTGTCGTGTATGTTATTTTTGAATTAAAAAAATAAGTACAGTATATTGCACTTTTATCCATGAATGGAGGCCATATGCAGTCAGAATCCAAGCCCGTCTTTCAGGCCTCGCCATTAAGGCTGTTACCTCCCTAATTTCATTCATGGAGCAACCGAGGCTCCTCAAAACCTCCCCTCGCGTTGTAGCGGGTGACACTGTGTTTAAAATAATTACCTCCGATTCAAACTCTTACCCACCAAAGTCAGGTTCAAGAGTCCAACTCCTTAGCGTCAAAACTCTTGATTGGATTGGGAAATGAGGTTTGAAAAAGTCCCATTAAAAAAACAACCTTACTCCTTTTGCCACCCATAAAGAGCTATGTATTTTCAACCTAATGGCTACTTTATCGGGACACACTCGCAATTAATGGACTTTCGAGCAAGCACGCGAAGCATGGGATTGTATATAAAGAATAGAATTCCAAGAGGAGGGACCGCGTCTATCTGCGCATGTCAGTGACTCTAATTTTTCCCATCTACAGTTTTACTGGCTTTCCCTCCTACCCGCCTGCGCGGGATCTTCCTTCTCGGCCCCGCCCACTAGCGGAAGTTGACGTCGTTGCGAGAAGGCGCTCGGCGCCCCCTTCCATCTCGTTTCCCGTGTTTCTTCGAGCTCCACAAAATGGCGAAGATCGCCAAGACTCACGAAGGTAGGAAACGGTCGCGGTGTTCCCCGTTTCACGCACGCCCCTTCCCGCCACGTCCCCTCGCCTTCCCTTTCAAATGGTCGCCAGCCCTCGAGAAGGTGCGGGGTGGAAGGAGAGCCGTGCCGTGAGCGGCTGGCGGCTGGGTCTCCGGCGGGGCTGGGCCTGCGCGTAATGGCGTCGCGAGGCGATCTTCTCCCGCTTGCGCGCTCCTCCCCGTCCAAGCTCTGTGTGTCGGGTCGTGGCTCAGTGTAGGAGGCGAGAGGGCTGCTAGAGAAGTTGCATGAGGGCGGGAAAGCAGAGGGTAATAGGTTGGGCCCTTAAGGATACCGCCATCTGTTTCTCTTCCGCTTCGAAATAAGCGCTTATTCTTGCGCGCCCGCACACGGGACTGGAAGGGGAACATTTGTTAAACGACGAAGGCTTCATTTTACAATAATGTTTTATTACGAAACTGCGCGACTGGAGAAAAGTGTGCGAGTATAGGTAGATTCGCGCCAACATATGGTGGGATATAGGCCCATTTCCTTTTTAACGTTGGGCATCTGACGAAAGATAGGCTGCCTTTGGGGGAGTTCGTTGTTTAACAGGAGAGTTAAAAGGTGCAGAATGGTTCACCAAAGGAATCTGAATGAGATCCAGAAATGAGAAAAGGAATGCAAAGCATAGGTGTGTGTGGTTATGGTTTTGGACTAGGATGAGGAGACCCAGGTTTAGATTCATCCTCAACAGTAGGTAGAAACACTCTTTATGGTAAATCATACTCTCAGTGCAAGCTACTTCATAGGGTTGTTATTGTTAAGTTCTTGGAGAAAAAACAATACAGATCTAACGTACTTTGATCCTTCTGGCTTTGTGCAGGAATTGTACGCGGTTTCTAAGACAAAATGTGATATGTGTCTGTTATGTGAACCGAGCCAGTTGTAACCTCAGTCTGTAGCATACCATATTGTAATAATATCATTTGTGTGTGTATCTTTATGCACATTTGATATTCTCAAGCTTTTCAGTGGCTTCTCTTAAGAGAGGAACACCTTGCAGCTCTTTAAATTTTTCTTTCCTGAGTTAATTATGATCTTCCTATTTCAAATTGGCTTGCTGTTTTGAATAGGAACTTCAAGAAGTATGAATCCAGTTGAGCATCTTAGTTTTCTTAAGATAATGAGGAAATGAATTTTTCACTTTAAACTATAAACATTATGTCATGATATTGTTTCATAAAAGTACATTGAACAGCCTTACAATGTTTAAGCAAACTAGAAATTATATAATTAGAAACATTATTATAAATATATTGTAAAAACTAAGCAAAAATTCAATGTTCCCATTATACACAGATGGAGGCCCAATTTATACAATGAAGAAAATGATCCAAAATAATTATTTCATAATTATCTGCTAATTATAGCAGTCAGTGAATGTACAATATAATGTATGTTTTAAAATTAATGCCATATACCTAGAAATGATCAGAAGATATTTAATCTTCCAATTCGTAATTGTTTTAATTATTGAAATTGTTCACCACCCAAAGTCACTTGGATTGAGATGGGCGGCTATAGAAATTGTATAAATAAATAAATACCCATACACACAAGAATTAACTTAAAAATTTGAGCTGAGAAGTATTTTTCATGACATTAAGATTTCTGGAAATGGTACATCTGTATGCAAGAGTGGGTCAGAATGTGAAAACAGAAACATGGAGGGCAGGGCCCAGGAGAGTTTTAAGCGTAAGAAACTTCTGTAAGATCTAGGAATAGAACGGAAACTAGGTTTAAGGGGAAATGTGCTCTTTAGCTACAGGTTTGAGAGTTTTTGTGGTAGAGCTAGTATACCTAAATAGTCGAAGATAAAATAGGAAGATTATACAATTCAAACTAAGAGATGAGATGGGTCAGTTTCTTTAGTAGAAAAATGACCTAGTTTGGGTGTAGACAAAATGTTCAGGGGATGATTAAAAATTATATGACCTAAAGCAAGAAGGATTTTGATTATTAATGAGAAAGTTGGTATTGAGTTTCAGATAAAAATAACAGTGCATTTATTGAAATATCTGGATACGAACATTATTAGTTATTTAAAAGAGACTGTATATGCACATCACGTTAAGCAATAACTTTTAAGAGTTTCTGCTTAACTGAGATTGATCAGAATGGCAGGGTATGTTGCTCAATTGCTCCCATTTGGCTGTTGCTGCAAGCAGGAGTAGATAAACAAATAACCAAGGTGTATTATGATGTCTGAATTCAGACTTCTGACTTGTTCCAATCCTATAAATCAGAGTTGGAAGTCATGAATAAAGACTCTAAAATAAATTCTAAGAATTAAAATGATGCAAGCATAGCTTTTGTTTATATATGTCTGTTTCTAAATGTTCTTAAAGTTAGATGGTGTGTTTTTATTACTTAACTGTATATGAGTAAAAGTCCTGGCATATAATACCTGCTTTGATAAATCTTGGATAAGTTAGAAGACCTTTAAGCAATCTAATTATCTGTAGCTTTTCTGATAACGTGACCCATTATTTTTATTCTAAAATGTGTTGTCGTGACATGTAGCATTTTTACACAGTTGAAATATTGGTTAGTCAATTGCTTGGTGTGGGGAGGGTGACTTAATTTTGCCAATGTTACCATGCCCTAATGGTGGTGTGTTTGAGAGTGCTGTTTATTAAGGTTTAGGCGTTTGTGCTGTTCTTCCTTTGTGCATAAGAGCAAATTAAACTTTTTCTGTCTTGGAAAAAATGTATTTTTGTAGTATGCATGAATATGGAGCTGGAATATATTCTGATATAAGATAGATTAAACAAAATACGATTTGACATAGTATCATTAAATACATTTTGGTTAGAACAGGATGCATTCCCCAAGTATGCACATAATGTGGAACTTCAGTTTCTTTTTTAAAAAAATGCTTTAATACTTTCCTGTGCATGGAGGGGAGGGAGAACTGACAATATAAACCATGATTTATTAATTATAAGCATTTAATTTACAAAATAATGTGGGTAGTCCCTGCTCTCCAACTCAAAATCTAAAAAAAAAAAAAGAAAAGGGGGTAAAAAAATTAGGAAAATCAGGGACCAGTTCCTAATATGATGGTTCTTCCAGTCTCCAGCAGTGCTGAAAATGTGCTACTGTGGGGCACCCAAACCCAATTGTCCTGCAACACCATCACAGAACAATTGATTCTGATAGACTCCACTAGAGAAAGAAGAGCCCCCAAACCAAACTTGTAGCAGCAATAAATGAATTTAGGAATTCTTTCCTGTCTGTTTTTGTGTTTTCAGACAGTTGTCTGACTCAGTGTGGTTACACTCAGTCATCCAAAAATTTATTGTGGTTTATGGAGTCACACGAACCAAATCTGACTGGATATAAAGGCAAACTGCTCAAAATCAGGATTGAATGGCAGAATGTGCCCCAGAGAATAAATGTTGTGCACTTGATGTCATTTTAAACGTATTCATGTAATTATTCTCAACAACAAAATGTATATGTTGGAACATCCATCAAATTACAGTATAAATTTAAATTGATCCTACACACTATAATATGTAAGCTCTAAATTTATGAATCTTGCAGAATTGGATCATTACTTAATATCCCTTATTTGTAGTTATTTAAATCATTATTCTTAATTTTCACTTTCAGATGTACTTTCCATTGCAGAGGTATATAAATACCTAAGTTTTATTAACCTTTAAGTTGCATTTGCAATCTATTTCAAATTGTAGACTCTAGGTTTTATTAAAATATATATTGGAGAGAGGGAGAAGGATCCATATTTCTGGAAGCATGCATCACTGTGCTATTCTGAAAACAATTGTTTGCAAGAGGGAGATTCTTAGAAAAGATAAGGGAAATATTTATCTTGTACTAGCATTTCTGTGGAAAGAAGGTGTTCTTGCAAGTCTCGTTAACGCTGCAGCATCACTTTATTGCACTAGAAAGTAAAGGTTACATTGTGAATAAATATACACATGCAAATGCATGTCCATAGACTTTAAAAATTGCAGAGAAGACAGAAAATGGTTATAGAAATGGTCAATATAATACTTTCAGTGTGTTTAAAAATTGTTTTCAACTATATATAATATTGGCTTGTAACTTTTTCACAGATATTGAAGCACAGATTCGAGAAATTCAAGGCAAAAAAGCTGCCCTTGATGAAGCTCAAGGAGTTGGCCTTGATTCTACAGGGTATTATGATCAAGAGATCTATGGTGGAAGTGATAGCAGGTTTGCTGGATATGTAACTTCAATTGCAGCAACTGAACTTGAAGATGTAAGTGTAACTTATTTTAATTATTCTCATAACAACTGCTCTATTGTTTAAATTAAAGGCTTTATGGATACAGTTCTTTTAACAGTTATGCTTAAACATTTCCATTTAAAGCTTTTAAAGAGATTTTGAATTAATTATTTTAGTACAAAGGTATATTCAATACAAATAGTGTTAATTTCTCCTAATCCTCTTTATTTATGTAGGACGATGATGACTATTCTTCTACAAGTTTGCTTGGCCAGAAGAAGCCTGGGTATCATGCACCAGTGGCACTACTTAACGACATACCACAGTCAACTGAACAGGTGAATTTTATAATGTGTTAATACAATAATTTGTAGAGGTATTATATGTATAATAATATGTAGAGCCTAGTGCCAACAGAGCCCCCACACTAAGGAGGAGGAAGAACGTAACAGTCAGCTGGGGTCTGTGGAATACAGCAGCCTCTTCATCTTGGCCATGTTGTGCAGGGCAGCCAAAAGGGTGAGGGGAGTTGAAGTGGAGGCAGTTTACACAGGGTAGGAAAAGTGTGAAGCCCTTGCCTAATGACTGCATGTCCTTGATTAATGACTGCAGCAGGAACTTCTGTTGCTAATCAGCACAGTCACGTGATGTTTGGCTTAATGACCACTTCGCTTAGCAACAGAAATTCCAGTCCCAATTAGAGTCATTAAGTGAGGACTACATGTAATTGAGATAATTTATACATAGACAAGATTGCCTATTTAGTAGTAGAATATATTTTGATGGGAGGTTTTAAGGGAACTGATGACACCAGTGTTAATTAAATGCACCATTTGAAAATAATTATGCTGAAATCTGGAGTGGGGTTGGAACGTCATCTGGATTCATCTGACTTCCATGATGTGGACATTTCGCTACACTGAAAAACTTTTTTTTAATCAATACGTTGGGGTTTTACTGCAAAGAATTGTTTAAAGGGAAATTGTACTAATCACCCTTTTAGACTGTTGAGATAAAGATTAAATAGGGCTGTATGAAGTTTTTCAACAGAACTTGTTTTCACTTTATCCATCTCCCGTCCTTACCCCAGTCTCTCCAGAATGTCTTTCAACCCTCCAGAACAGATTTGGGGTATGGAGGAGTAATCTATTCCAGTAGTTTACACCTTTGTAACAATGACAGAATAGTGCTTTTGAATGCAACCCATAGAAATGTCCTCATTCAGCAGTAGTTCCCAAGTATTATGATAGTATTATAAATAAATAAAAGACTGTTTTTCATATTGCTAGGGTTAGGGGAGAGCTTTACCCCCCAACTTTTTTTATTGAGAGTTGTATTTTGTATATCTCACTTTTAGTATGATCCATTTGCTGAACATCGTCCACAAAAGATTGCAGATAGGGAAGATGAATACAAAAATCGGAGACGGATGATGATTATTTCCCCTGAACGTCTTGATCCTTTTGCAGATGGTAAATTATTTTCACTTTTCACTTAATTTTATCAGTTTTGTTTCCTTAAATTGTCTTTAGCCCTTTGATTTCTGTTGGCATGCTTGAAAATTCAGGAAACTTTTAGTTTATACACTTTGAAAGTTGTTTGAAATCATAGTTTGCCATTTTGTTCATCTTTTATAATACAAATTTTCTTTCCAGGTAGAAGGACAAGAAAATAATGAGCCATTGCCATAGAAACACAAAGGGTTAAAGGTTTCTCTTTTCTTATTGCTTTGGTTATATATGCTGTACTTTGAGTGATTTTAATATTTAGTGCTCAAGAATCTTCCAACTTTCTGGATGCTTTCAATCCAAAAGTAGAACATAAAGAATGACTGCTTTTAAAATGGTACCTAACAAACCAGAGCAGTTGATTCTCACATTTTGAATATTCAGGAAGTTAAGCTTAAGTGAAGCAAAAGTAACATTTAAGAACATTTGTTACTTTTAGTAGTTCAAATATATTCTGATAAATTTTATAAAACTAGGTTAGTGCAAGGGGTACCAGTGGGCCTGATGGAAGCTTTCCTTGGGTGAGTTAGTTTGACAAGGAACCTTAGAGCACCTGTTGATTAAAACTATAACTGGTTGCAGGTTTTTGTAAATTAGCATTTCAGCCTGCATGAATTAATAGGGATATGGATTTTACTTGCTTAACTGTCATTGATATAAACATGTATTGTCAGAATTCACAGGCCCATACTAACTGTCCTTAATTTCTTTCCTACAGCAGTACTGCTATATGCCAGTCCTGTCTGCATTCTTAAGGGTGCAGTTCAACACATCCTGTGTAGATAATGGTGAAAAAGTATCCCAAAGGAAAGTCCTATCAAAGCTAGTGTCAGAATGACACTGCCAATTGGGCATTGATCTTCAGCATAGAAAATGTATTAAGAATTTTATTTTGTCCTAAATAGTTATGCTATACTACTTGTATAGCCAATCTGCACTTTAAAAATAGTGCTTCCTTGATAAGATTGTTACTATATGGCTGGGCTTCTGTAAATATTTGAAGTTAGAATAAATTTCAAGGTACAAATTAGTATTTATGATGTGGGGAAAATCTTTTTGCCTGTGAGTATCCTTATGATGGTAAAAACAGTGTACTGCAATCAGCTCACAATTGTAATTATACCTTCAGAATCAGTGGGGGGAGAAATTGGGTGCTCTTAAAGTGAAGCCCTTTTAACATGCCTCCACAAAGTAAGAATCTGGAGTTTGTTGACCAGATTCATCAAACATATACACTGATCTGTATGATAAAACAATTTGAGTTATTTAGGTTTACAGTAGTTCGTATAGTCAGATATCATAGGCTTTATCAGCTTGAACAAGGTAATGTGTTGATTATAAATATCTTTCCAAAGTGTTACTAATGGTAAAGAGATAATTTTCTAGGCTTCTATTCTGCTGCTTGAAGTCAGAACTGCTGATGGAGACAAAGGCACGAAAGTGTACGTATTCCGGATTAGCAACCCAGGAACCCATCACTTCTGAAGACTCTTAACTGTGCTGTCATTTTATCATTCTTATCTCCTTTAAAATATTTGTTTTAAGCTGTTGTAGTTATGTTTGTGTTCAAACAGGTTAAATTGATCAGCAAAGTGAATAAAAGTAAGATACATATAATTTCTTAAAAATCAGTCAAAACATTAAAATTAATTGATTTTGGAATAAAATAATGTTAGAATAGAGCAGTTTTAAAAGCCAACTTTTCTGCCTCTCCTGTACTTATTATGCTTTTGTCCTGTTGCTGTTCTCTTCTGCAGGTGGGAAGACACCTGATCCTAAAATGAATGCCAGAACATATATGGATGTTATGCGTGAACAACATTTAACAAAAGAAGAGGTTGGTTGGTTAACATTGTTACTCTAAATTTCAGCTTTCATTTTAGGCAAGGCTTTTCTCAGTTCGCGGCGTGTTGAGGAATTCCTGAAGGCCCACTATGATGTCTTCTTTTGGTGGATTTCCTCTCTTCTTATTGTCCACTACTTAGTTCTTGCGATGTCTTGGAGGCAGAATACTTGAGAACATTGTAGGGAAGTTAAATGGTAGGCAATATACAAAGTAGTCCTTTGGGAAACCTGCCAGGATGGCATGATTCAATGCCAAACAACTAGGAAACATTAAGGCAGTCATCAAAATCTAAAACATTAATTAAAATACAGTTAAGATACAATTAAATGAACATTTAAAAGCCTGGGGAGATGCCTGGCTCAACAAACTGATTAAAAATACTGGCTTGGTGTTGTACATGAAGTAGGCTGTTGTGTGTGCTGAATAGATGATGCTTTGCCAAGGGCCGTTTCAACTCATAGTTCACATTCTCTTAGTATATATAAAAAAGTGCATGTTGGTATATTATGAATTCATAGATGCACACAGACATAGACGTAAATAGTTCATTGAACTAAAGTACATAAAACATGTTCCAGCCACACACACAAGTATAGTTTAAAGGGTGGGTATAAATTATTGAGATAAATATGGCTATAAATATTTGTTCAGATAAATACAGTGATTTGCACAAGCCAGGAAATAATGTGATGAATCTAAACCTGTTAATCTAGAAAATATTTCCAACCCATAATTTGAAAAATCTAGACCAAGATACTGTTTTCTGCTTCTTATATACCACTCTATATACGTGGTTTGGGTCTATTCATTTTGCTATACAGGTAGTCCTCACTTAATGACCACAATTGGGTCCAGAATTTCCATCACTAAGCAACACAGTCTTCTGACTGGCACTGAGCGACAGCAGTTCTGGCACTTCCAGTTGATGTTAAGTAAATTGTCATTTGCTACCTCCTGCGGCTTCTCCATTGGCTTTGCTTGTTGGAAGCCAGCATTGAGGGTTGCAAATGGTGATAGTGTGACTGAGGTGATGCTGCAACCAACATAATTACGAGGACCCATTAAATATCTCTCGTTCAGTACTGTGTTGTAAGTTTGAACAGTTGCTGAATGGTCATTAAGTGCGAACTACCTGTAATTGTTTAATACCAAAACTTAGGAAATACTCATCTGTAGAAACTTATTTAACCTTAAGATCCAGATTAAAATATGGATCCATTTAGAAGATTTGAATGTGCCAGTAACTTTGATGTAAAATTTATTTTTCAGTTCCCAGTATTTGAGAAATAATGTTTTCTTTTTAACAGAGAGAAATTAGACAGCAACTAGCAGAAAAGGCTAAAGCTGGTGAACTTAAAGTCGTCAATGGTGCTGCATCCCAGCCACCATCAAAACGCAAACGGCGTTGGGACCAGACTGCTGACCAGACTCCTGGTGCCACACCTAAGAAATTGTCTAGCTGGGATCAAGCTGAGGTAACATTTTAATAATTGTTCTATTTTTTGTATTCATTAACTTTGTATCTGCAAGTTGGAAATAAAATATAGAACAAAAGAAATAACAAAAGGTATCTCTTAACCACAGTGCTCTTCTGTGACCTTTCTAAATTAATTTATCAATGCAAGTGAATCTGCACTTCAACATTTTTAAAAAGAATAAAGTATCCTGGCATTTGCACTAGACATGACACTGTTGACTGGAAGATAGGATAGGTGACTTTTAAAAAGTGATATCTCAGAGTACTTTTTCTTTAAACCCTGTTTTGTTTTGTTCAGACACCTGGACATACTCCGTCACTGCGCTGGGATGAAACACCTGGTCGTGCAAAGGGTAGTGAGACACCTGGAGCAACCCCTGGATCTAAAATATGGGATCCAACTCCCAGTCACACACCAGCAGGAGCTGCAACACCTGGGCGTGGTGATACACCTGGTCATGCAACGCCCGGTCATGGAGGTGCAACTTCCAGTGCTCGGAAGAATCGATGGGATGAAACTCCCAAAACAGAAAGAGGTATTCTTTTTGGAACATAATAAAACATAATAAAATATGTTTAGTAATGTATTGATATCAGTAATTAATGCATTGTGTTTAGTAGATTTTCTACTTTCAAATGACACCCGCTTTTTTTTTTTTTTTTTGGCGTGCTGTTGGAAAACTATGAGTTCGGGAGTTTTCATCCTATTAACTTGATTTTTGTCCTGTAGTTCAAATAGGTTTTAGCTACATCTTGACAGTATATTGCTACTTAAGCTAGAAGTAGAGTCTGTGTAACTTAATAAGCCACTTTTGAAAATAAGGAAAAATTCATGTATTTTTTGCTCAGAGGAGCAAAACATTGTTGAATGCTAGCAAGCTCTCTGTATATTAGCCCCTGAAATTAAAGCTAAATAACAAGGATAGGAATGGCCTATTAACCTAATAAAACTTTGCTTGGTTTGATCATTATTGTAGATAAACCTGAGATTAGGTAGTTAGACATAAGTTCTGTAAAAGTTTTTACTTCTATTTGTGAATTGAATTCAATTTGAAATGGTTGGATTTTATTTTCTAGATACTCCAGGACATGGGAGTGGATGGGCAGAAACCCCTCGTACTGACCGAGGGGGTGATTCCATTGGTGAAACGCCAACTCCTGGTGCAAGTAAAAGAAAATCACGTTGGGATGAGACACCTGCAAGTCAGATGGGTGGCAGCACCCCTGTATTAACACCTGGCAAAACACCAATTGGTACACCAGCTATGAACATGGCAACGCCTACACCAGGTAATTTCAATTGCTTTAACAGCCAAAACCTAGTTATGTCTGCTAGATTCAGTGGTATACTAGTGGGAAGTGACCTTTTGCAAGCAGAATTATCTTAATCCTTACACACATACATGCTTGCACATGCACACATCTGCCCTGCCTCACATTTGCCTTGAATGGGAACCTACCAGAGCGTTCTTGGGCACAGAAAAAGGAAGGTAGGGAACAGTATTATGAAATCCTATTGTATAACCAAAATTGCGTAATGCTGAACCTAGCCTGGGTATCCATCAAACTGTAACATTTTCTTAACTAACATGTTTCATGTTTGTGCTTTACTCAAACTTCATAGTTATCAGGTGAAATTAAAAAAAAATTGGAAGCACACTACTTATCAGAATGACTTGAAAATTTTGCCAGGAAAAAAAAAACTCTGCCTCCTGTCTCAATGTACTCATATATTAATAAATTCTTTATAGGGCACATAATGAGCATGACTCCAGAACAACTCCAAGCCTGGCGATGGGAAAGAGAAATTGATGAAAGAAACAGACCCCTTTCAGATGAAGAGCTGGATGCTATGTTTCCTGAGGGCTATCGGGTAAGTAATAAACCATATACAATGATAGCACCAGTGTGCTAAATTCAATGTATACATGAATAATCCATATGTCACTAATGGGAATCAAGTTAATATTTTAATTTTATATTAACTATGAAAAAGAAATCTCTTAAAAGGCTGAAGAGATTTAATTTTGAAATTTAGCATGCTCTCAGAATTAGGCTGAGATTCAAAAACCTATTTAGACTGAACCAAAGAAATTGAACAGCTAATTCATCCTCCACTTGCTGATTCTCTTGTATCTTAAGCTACTTTTGAAACACTTCTTCATTTCTGATTAAGGTAAGGGAGTTACTCTCTAAAAAATGGTTGATAAGGATTCTAGCTTTTTCCGTGCTGTCCTCTCCTTGACCACCAAAATATAATGTTCTCTAATGCAGCTTCACCAGGCAGGAGCTGGAAATTACCCCTAATAATTCTTTGGAAAGAATGTAGGACAAGGTGCAAGCAAATTTTACAAGATACCAGAGCTGGCTGGCAGATTCATACATTTCCAGTGTTTAAATAGTGTTATCTAAGAAGGCTATGTCACTGATGCATGTGTTTTGGGGAGATGGTCTTAGAATTGAGAAGGGAATGTGATGGCACTGGGCCGCTTGGAATCTATGCCTTATATGCACCTTGGGCAGAATTGATGAACAGTGCTATTCAGGCCAGAAGCAATGTACAAAGTACTCAGGGTAAAATTACACAAACTTTGAGTCATACCATTTGTTGTCCCTGGTCTGGAATAGTATACTTTCCTTTTAAAGAACTAATATAGTATTATGTTTAAGGTACTAATCCAAGTCTAAGTATGTTTTCAGTTGTGGAAGGTCATAATGACTGCTTAGTTGTTTTCTGTCAGGTCAAGCTGTCTTACAGGCTTCTTGTTGTAGGGAAATATTGGAGGAGGGAGTGCTATATAAATCACCTTGAGCTTCTAGAATAAAGGCAATGTGTAAATTAACAAATAACAAATCTACCAAATAAATTGAAACTAATCCTAGATAACACAGCTCCTAGGTTTTTCATTTTAGAGTATGACATTCTTTTTTTCTTTTGTAATGTGATTATGTACTTATTTGTCCATTCAGGTTCTCCCTCCTCCAGCAGGTTATGTTCCTATTCGTACCCCAGCTCGTAAACTTACAGCAACACCAACACCCCTGGGTGGTATGACTGGATTCCACATGCAAACAGAAGACAGAACTATGAAGAGTGTTAATGACCAGCCCTCAGGAAATCTTCCTTTCCTAAAACCAGATGACATACAGTATTTTGATAAATTGCTGGTGAGTTCTTTGGTCTGACAATGTTGTGTTCCTGGGTGAAGAAATTCAAGTAAATACACATTAAACTTGTCTATATATATATATATGACCACTGTAGGTTGATGTTGATGAATCAACACTTAGTCCAGAGGAACAGAAAGAAAGAAAAATAATGAAACTGCTTTTGAAGATCAAAAATGGCACCCCTCCAATGAGGAAGGTAAGATGGACTACTTCCATATCCATAGCTTTCTCCTTTTACCCCCACTTTTTGTTCGTTTTGTCTTGTCTTTGTTCCTAGATTGCTTTCTGATTTGCCATATATATACAGACACACACATACATACATACGCACACACACACACACACACACATATGCACACACACACACACACATACACATACATACACACGCACACATACATACATACATGCACACATGCATTTTATTAATAAGCTGTTCTTGCTGAGGTATGCTGGTTTCCTTTACATTTCATAACTAAAATGCTTCCTGTGTAGAAGTGTGCTGTGGTGTTAATTATAACAGAAACTCAGCTCTATAACTGTGATTATTTGACTTAATGGAATTTTGGAGAGAACAGACTATATATAATGCTATGCTTTTCTTTCCTGCTTCCATAGGCTGCTTTGCGACAGATTACTGATAAAGCTCGAGAATTTGGAGCTGGCCCACTGTTCAATCAAATTTTGCCACTTCTGATGTCTCCAACCCTTGAAGATCAAGAACGACACTTGCTTGTTAAAGTTATTGATAGAATCTTATATAAGTTGGATGATTTGGTCCGTCCATATGTGCACAAGGTTTGTGTCTCTGAATGTAGTATTTCAGTATGTTACACACTTCATTAGAAGCCTGTGATTTCAGAATAGATGCTTGCCTGTTGTAAGCTCATAGTTATGACTATATCTTGTACATAAATGTAGAGTGATACTGTCTATAATTGCAGTGTAACACTATTTTAGAATGTAGGATTTTATTTGCAAGCTTCTAGTCTTTGTTCAGTTTTGATTCATGCACTTCCCCCTTCTCTCCCCTTTCCTCCAAATAACAGGAGAATTAGCATTGTGTAAAAACAAAGAATTGTGATTATAAACAAATTCTAGGCTATTTGTGTTTTTTTTTAAAAAAGGTTGCTAGAGGTTGATTTTTTTTTAGCAGTTGGTTAAATATATAATGTTAACAGGTTAGGAATTGAGATAATTGAAATGAACCGTCGTTTCTTCCACCTCCCAGCCATACAAGTGGCAGAGAGCAAGCAGACAAGCCACAGGTTTTAAACAGTCCTTCAAAGTCCTCTTTAGCATTATGTATGAACCACTATCTTGTTAAATGATCAGTGTTCAAATGGTTTCAATATATATGTGGTATATATTTTTCCAAAATTATCCTTTAAATGGAATTCTTAAGCTATCAACTAAGATTGTTAAGTCCTTCTCTTACAATGGACTGAGGCATCATTTGTGCTTGCAGAGTTAATGTTACGTTATTAGTATCAAACATCAATTCCCATGAGTTTTAACTTCCTTAAATTTCTTTTAGATTCTTGTGGTCATTGAACCTTTGCTGATTGATGAAGATTACTATGCTAGAGTGGAAGGCAGAGAAATAATTTCCAACCTGGCTAAGGTAACACATCTTTCTAATAAATTGTGCTGATATTAACAGAAATTAGCCTGGGCGGGGAACAGACATATTAAATGGTTGTGTACAATTTAAGTTGATTTATAAGCATGCACACAAAATTGAGCCATGTCTGTTAAGAACAAAAATGTTTCACTTTAAGCCATATTCTACCACTGAAAAGTAATCAGTAATGGCAAAATACAGAACATGGGTGTTTATAGTGTTTTGTTCAAGGCTGCATTGACAGATTCTTATGCTTTTTGTCCTTGCAGGCAGCTGGTCTGGCAACAATGATCTCTACCATGCGACCTGATATCGATAACATGGATGAATATGTTCGTAACACAACAGCTCGAGCTTTTGCTGTTGTTGCCTCTGCCCTAGGAATTCCATCTCTGTTACCCTTTTTAAAAGCTGTGTGCAAAAGCAAGAAGTCTTGGCAAGCCAGACACACGGGCATCAAGATTGTGCAGCAAATTGCTATTCTTATGGGCTGTGCAATTTTACCTCATCTCAGGAGTTTGGTTGAAATTATTGAACACGGTAGGTGCCTTATGTGAAATTATTTTTACAGTGCTATTGTTCTGTAACCAGGGAACTGAATGATTTACAGTTGGATGTTAATGATATATAACAATCAAATGAAGTGTGTTAGAGCAGTCTTGTTCTCTATCCCCTTTGAAATAAAGTAGAGTCTTAACATTTAAGTATAAAACTTCTAGTTGACTTTTACCCTTTAATTCCTCGGTAAATTAGCCTGCACTATGAAGAATCAACACTAGCTTGATAGGACATAATCAGTGTATATCAATTAGATGGATTTTGCTGTAATGTAGGATGCTATGTCAAAAATGAGGCTAACCATCTCTGCTTGGTAGAGAAGGTATTCAGTATGTTGATATTTGTCTCCTAGTACAATCCAGGAAAACTTTTCCCGCTTATTTCTTTGCTTTCATTTCTTTGTTTTCTGGGGTCTATCTCATTCTCAAATCCATTACAAAGTGTCTGTTGCTAAGTCTGTATATCCCAAAAGTTTATGGGAGCTAGTACCTGTTGCAGACTTCCCAGGTGCCATTGCATTCATCCAAAGTTGCTATCACCTAGGCTTTTTTACTGCCATCCTTTAGTGAAAGCTGCAGATCAACACCTGGCTTCTCCACAGAGTATTTCAAAATAAGTGTCAAATCAATTTTATTACGATCATTGACCCTCATATTTTTAAAAATACATATTTATGCTTCTGCTGAGGTTGCTATTGGGAGAAAGGTAGTGCCTTATGTTTTCTGTAATCTGTACTTTGATGGTCCTGTCCTTACCCCTTAGTAGATATTTCACATGAGCTAGAAAATAGGACAAAGGATACTTCTTGGAGCATTTTTCATGATGGAGACATCTAGGATCATTAAAAAAAAAATCTTGTTTATTCTCTAGTTTTCAGCCTTCCATGATGGTGCCAAATTTTCCAGAAAGCTGACAGATTTTTCCTTTTCTGTCTATTTGGAACTCATCAGTGATTCATTTGCTTAAGCTTGATTAAGGATGGAGCTGGATAGAGAAGTTTAAAAGTCTTAAAGCAAACTAAATCACCCTCCTAAATAGCAGAGAAATATAACCTATTATCAGATGCCTCAAGCCAAAAAGAAACTCATATCCCAATAGCCTGATCTTCTCACTGATATGGTAAACCAGACAACTGCACCAAGACATCAGTGGAATAGTAGAATGGGAGTACTGTATTTTAAATGAAATTTGTGGCATATTTAACCCAATAATTGATTCCTGCTCCCTCATATTATAGGCCTGGAGTGACAGGGTACTTTCTCTTTTTGGCTTAATTATCACACATTTGGTCTGTACAGGTAGTCCTCACTTACTGACCACAATTGGGACGAGCAACTCCATCACTAAGCAACACAGTCGTAAAGTGAAATGTGACTGCACCCGACTTACAACATCAGTTGCAGCTGTAGTCGTTAAGCACAACATCACATGACTACGACTTCCTGCCAGCTTCACCATTGACTTTGCTTGTCGGAAACTGGCTGTGAAGGTCGCAAATGGTGATCATGTGACTGAGGGACACTGCGACCATTGTAAATACACACTAGTTGCCAGGCGCCCAAATCTCAATCATGTGACCACAGGGACGCTGCAATGACCACAGGTTTGAGGACCAGTTGTAAACCTTTTTCAGCTCCGTTGTAACTTTGAACAGTCACTGAATGAGCAGTCAGTAAGCGAGGATTACCTGTAATAGGAACTGGATCCAGGTTTGTCTTTGATGAATGGAAAAGAAATCCTCATATTTGCAACATGGGCAATAACTCAACAGAGGCTTCCATTCAAAGGGAGGACAGACTATCTTCCTGACTTCCCATCAAATGTTACCTCCAAACTTATTCTAGATGGTTAACCCTGCAGAGTAGCTCCTTTAGAGTCTGAAGAAAACTGATGAAAACAGACTTTCCCTTTCTCTAAAAGCAGTATGGAGAGGTTGTCTCAACCTACCTCTTTAATAAAATAAATTAGATGTTCTTTTCCTGCTCCTCAGCAATATGTTTTAGAAATGGCATTCAGTGTAGTTACAAATTTTCCTTCCGCTATGATAGGTATTTATTTTCCTCAATAAGAACTCTGAAATATAGAATAAACTATGTATTCATTTTGCAGGCTTGGTGGATGAGCAGCAGAAAGTACGCACCATTAGTGCTTTAGCCATTGCTGCTTTAGCTGAAGCAGCAACTCCATATGGTATTGAATCATTTGACTCTGTTCTAAAGCCCCTCTGGAAAGGTATACGTCAACACAGAGGAAAGGTATGTCTGATTTAACCTCAGTCAGATAGTATTAGTTAACAGGTGGTATTATTTATAATGATAATCGATTTATATATTTTTAGGGTCTGGCTGCTTTCTTGAAAGCTATAGGATACCTTATTCCACTTATGGATGCAGAGTATGCCAACTACTATACCAGAGAAGTAATGCTAATTCTTATCAGAGAGTTTCAGTCTCCTGATGAAGAAATGAAGAAGATTGTGTTGAAGGTACGTAAGTATATATGAACATGGAGGAATTTGTTGGATTCTGTTTTGTCCTGTTGGTAGAGACCTATCTATCAGGAGGTAAAGAAAAATGGATATGACTCTGAGATGCATAGAAGTAAAGAGGTGTACATAATGTAGAGATGATGATGGAAGTATGAGAATTTCAATTTCTTAATAAAAACATTCACGTTTAGCATTTACATTTCACTTTAGCCGAAGAATTATATATCATAATATTTAAAAGTAAGTTGATATGTTCCTGTCCCTTGCCCAAATAATGCTGAAAGGGATTCGGAAATTTAGGTATAAGCTGGACCAGTGAAGTAATAGTTGAGCTGAATTTTGAATTAATTAGTTCCTGAGAGAGATTCTGAAGCAGATTTGTTAATGTAAACATGAGAAGCCTGTAGCTCTCTGGATATTGCTAAATTCCCAGTTCTGCATTAGTATAATCACTACGCGTATACAAACTCACTCACTCAGCATTGCCCATCCCTTCTGTAATGCTCTTCCAAATCATTTTATTTATTTGACATGCACATAGCACGCTTGTTAGAATAACATTTTTACCTTCTGGAGAAATGGAAGATTTATATTAGTTTGTCTTTTTTTGCAGGTGGTAAAGCAGTGTTGTGGCACAGATGGTGTTGAAGCAAACTACATTAAAACAGAAATTTTGCCTCCGTTTTTCAAGCACTTCTGGCAGCATAGAATGGCATTGGATAGAAGAAATTATAGACAGGTATTACTATGATTGACATTAGTACTGTAAGACAATTTTAGCAGACGTTCTTAATAATTAAATTGGGCAGAATGCTGATAAAACTAAAGGATGTTTATCATTGGACAAGTTTTAATTCCAGTTGCTAGGAAGTGAAATTGGGAGCATTCACAGGGGTAGTTCAGCGATGGAAGGGAATAAGTAGTGCACACCTGATACATATATAAACCCAAGGGGGGAGGCAATGAAAGTTGTTCCCTCATGTTTTACTTTGTGATTGGCTACCTGTTATCTGGCAGCTAATTTGTGATGGTATACTTTTTCAAAATCCAAATGTACCATATCTCAATTTTGCCTTCATCCTCAAAACATTAATTTCTTTCTGTTTGGAAATGGAATTGAGATGATTCCAAATTTCCAAATTGCTAATTGATTCCACAAAACTTTTGTGTTCGTTGTAGTTGGTTGACACAACCGTGGAGCTTGCAAACAAAGTTGGAGCAGCAGAAATTATTTCCAGGATTGTGGATGATCTGAAAGATGAAGCTGAGCAATATAGAAAAATGGTTATGGAAACTATTGAAAAGATCATGGGAAATCTGGGTGCAGCTGATATTGACCACAAGTTGGAAGAACAACTTATTGATGGTATCCTATATGCTTTCCAAGAACAGACTACAGAGGTATATGAATATACTCATAAATTCTATTCTGGATTCAGATTGGAGTTAGGAGAAATTGTGTTGTGAAGATATGAGAGTCACTTGATTGTTGCAGATGACAAATCTAATAAATATTAGAGATACACAAGATCTGTGTAGCGAGATAACAGTTTTCATCTCTCAGGAAGACTGTGCTTAGACTGAGATAAACTATTTATTCCCTGCCCCAGTAAATAACCAGCATCAGTCTGATGATGGGAAAGTTTTGGGGTCAGCCTAGTCCTTTCTTCAATATAATAGAAATTAACATTAAAATTCCCAAATTAGAAATAGTTCTGTATCAAATCCTCTCTTTGACAGGCATCATTGCTTATTCATCCATTTCAGTGTAGGGCCTGGAGTCAGGCTGTAGAATGTTCTTGTAGTTGCACCATCATTTTGCTGATGCATTACAGGACTACAGTCTTCTGGTACTTGAAATATTTCTTGCTTGTTAAGTCACTTGAGATGATAACAGCCTAGAATTTTATCTTGCCAGAATACGACAATAAAAACCACAACTGTCAGATGGTATTCTAGCATTGTTCTAATTTTTTGATTGATAGGACTCAGTGATGTTGAATGGCTTTGGTACAGTGGTAAATGCTCTTGGCAAGCGAGTGAAACCGTACTTGCCCCAGATCTGTGGTACAGTGTTGTGGCGTTTAAACAACAAATCAGCCAAAGTGAGACAGCAAGCTGCCGATCTGATATCTCGTACTGCAGTCGTCATGAAAACCTGTCAAGAGGTATTTACTGTTTGCCATCTTCTTCCCTAAACATCTGCTCTTGTTTTAAAGGTGTTGGATTATAAGTATACTTTTCTTTCTCTTTTGGCCCTAGGAAAAATTGATGGGCCACTTGGGTGTGGTGTTGTATGAGTATTTGGGTGAAGAATACCCTGAAGTATTGGGCAGTATTCTAGGAGCTCTTAAAGCCATTGTGAATGTCATAGGTAAGTGTATGGGTTGTGGTTAGAGTTACATTTTTTAATTTGAAAGACAGAGATGGAGATTAAATGTATCCTTTCCTACACCGAACAGGTATGCACAAAATGACTCCTCCAATTAAAGACCTGCTGCCAAGGCTCACACCTATCTTGAAGAACAGGCATGAAAAAGTACAAGAGAATTGTATTGACTTGGTTGGACGTATTGCAGACAGGTAAATTGATATGTAGTACTTAACATTATAAAACAGTTAAATATGTCTTACAGATAAATAGCCTTTTTAAAATGAATTCATACACAGTTTATGAAATCTGAAGGTTCTGATGAAGACCATGTGCCTACTATCGTTGCTTCTGCCCTCATTAAATACCTTCTATCAGTCCTTTTTTCCACAGTCACTCCCTCAAAATTTAGCGCATTCCATAGATACGGAAAATTTCCAACCTGCTGACTGCTGTATCTGGCCAAGAGAAGTTAGGACAAAGGCTTTTCTTCTTCCTAGAAATCCCATCCTATCCAGTGACTTTTCCTGCATAGAGAGAGGCATAGAAAGACTTTAGCACAAAGAAAATGACAGCATCTATCAGGATAAAAGAATGCCATTTTGGAGAGGAGCTTTGGTTTAGAGGTTGGGATTTTGGGGAAAGGAAGCCCTATCTATAGATGATACCTGATCTTCCCCACTATTTATTTTAGTTAGCCTGGCAAGTGTGTTAAAAATGTTATTTATTACTATTATTAATATTATTTCTTCTTTCATCCAGAGGGGCAGAATATGTTTCTGCAAGGGAATGGATGAGGATTTGCTTTGAATTGCTTGAGTTGTTAAAAGCACATAAGAAAGCTATTCGAAGAGCTACTGTGAATACATTTGGTTATATTGCAAAAGCTATTGGGTAAGTATACGTTTTCTGTACTGGGTTGTTTAAATGGAGAATGAAAAGTTAATGCTACAGTTAACACTAAGCTGATTATCTATGACTATGTAGCTAGTGGTAAGACATTCTCACATTAAATATTGCATCTAGTTTAGATTTTGTGCATTTATCTGGAAGTGAACTGCATGAGCATGTAAACAGAATCTAACATCTGAGCCAGAAGAGAGTAATGGTTTCACTTAATCTTGTGGCAGAATTGGAAAGAAAAAACTAGAGGAATAGAATGAGAAGAGAAATTAAGTTAGCAGTTTAAAAAAAACCCTTGTAATAATAATCTTACTGCACATTATATATAACAACTTTGTGGATTGATTAGTTATAGATGATTAGTAGAATTTTTACCAAGGAAAATATTATGTATCAGAAATTATCACTGAACTCCCCCATAATTATTGTAATCTTTTTTGTAATAATTACAAGTAAAGTTATTTATTTAGTTACACATGATTTTCTAAGTGTACTCTGTTCCCAAACTTTTCTATCAACAAAAATACAAGAAATCTTTTCTTGAGACTGATTAATAAATTGGGTGGGTGGGTGGATGGATGGATTTCTAATTGTAATTTTTCACTAACATTTTAATTTTTCTCTTATTCTAGGCCCCATGATGTGCTGGCAACCCTGCTAAATAATTTGAAAGTACAAGAAAGACAAAACAGAGTGTGTACTACAGTGGCAATAGCTATTGTAGCTGAAACTTGTTCCCCTTTTACAGTACTGCCTGCACTTATGAATGAATACAGAGTTCCAGAGTTGAATGTCCAGAATGGTGTATTAAAATCTCTTTCTTTCCTGTTTGAATATATTGGAGAAATGGGAAAAGACTACATTTATGCTGTTACCCCCTTGCTTGAAGATGCTTTAATGGACAGGTAATTTTTTTTCCCCCTCCACAGTAAACTATACTATTTTCTTAGTTTCCTTTGTTCTTATTTTGCCATGTTATAGTAAATTTAGTAAATATTACTCAGGTTTCTTAATTGCAGCGCTATGGAAGGACCATAGGGAAATGCTCATTGACATGTGAAATTTCAGAAAATCTTGAGGTAGCTGAAAAATGTGATTTTCTGTTTCTTGGACATGAGAAATAGAAGTTTTGGGGAAAATAAATAAACAAATATTACTTTTAAACACCCTTTATATATTTAAATAAATGGATCATTATTGTCAGTATATTTGAGAGTTGTTCTGTATAGCTTTTCCTTGAGGTAATTTACAATGATCTGAAGTTGAATAATATTACATCATAATCTTCCTATTATGCGTCTTACCCCAACAGGGGATGGGAAATGATAGGAGAAGGGACTTCCTATTTTACCTCCACTTCAGTATTTGGATGTGAATTCAGCTCCACAGTCACGTGTAGGTGCTGGGGGAGGAGGAGTCTCTGCCGCTATGGTTCCTTCTAGACTGCTTGTGTAGTGGAGGTAAAAGAGAAGCAAGGCAAGCGATAGAGTGCTTTGTTCTTTGATGTTCCTTTTTATTCTCCACCCACCTACCTACCCATGCCTTGCAACCTATGTGAGCTGGAGGAATCAGCCCACTGGGCTGCTGAAGTGCTGCTGCTTGACTTCTCTAGTTTTTCTCTTTTTGCTACAGCTTCCTATGGTGGTCTGTTGTAGGATCTTAGCTGACCTGGCATTATTTCTTTTTTACTTCTTGTGGTATTGAAGCAGCTGCCCTATTTCAGTCAAAAGGGGGGAAAAGATAACCCTGTCAGCTACTAACTAGGGTTTTTCTGTCTCTAATGGCAGCTGTTCTGTCTCCCTCCTATTCTTGCACCACTTACGTACTCTCTCAATCTTAATTCATTAATGAAGATATTAGAGACAAAAGGATGGACAATCATGTTTTGATATTGAAGTATTTTATTTTACCAAGTCAGAACAACTTCCAGCTCAACTTCACATACTGGTGGAAAGAAAAAAGAGACTAGAAAAACAGATGGGGAGCAAGTTACTGATCATGCTTGTACAATTTCTTTTTTAGGGACCTGGTTCACAGACAAACAGCTAGTGCAGTAGTGCAACATATGTCTCTTGGAGTATATGGATTTGGCTGTGAGGACTCTCTGAATCACTTGCTAAATTATGTGTGGCCCAATGTGTTTGAGACATCTCCTCATGTCATCCAAGCAGTTATGGGAGCATTGGAGGGCCTAAGGGTGGCTATTGGACCTTGCCGAATGTTGCAGTATTGTTTACAGGTAAACTTGATAAAAATGCCTGCCTAGGCTTCTGAGTAAGTAAAAAAAAGAATATTAACCAGGAAAGATAATGACTATTTAATTGAAGAGTATCCTATGTGTGTCCTAAAGACTTCTTTGTATTGAACTCTAATAGAAAAGAACTGTAATGTAGCAAGGGTCCATGTGTATGGTTTGTGAATAAACATAGGTGTAAAGTCTTCCAAGATCAGTTTTTGCTAGTAGAAAATTTTCTAAATGATTCATATGATCAGAAGTACCGTATTTTTCCGACTATAAGACGATACTTTTTTCTAAAATCCTTACCCTAAAAATTGAAGGGCATCTTATTCAAGGGAGTCAGTTTTGCGCGGTGGCAAAACTGCCCATACTTTGTTTCTGCAGAGAGGCTTCCTCCTATTGTTAGCCTCCAATCACGAGTGAAATAGCTTGTCTCCCAAACAGACTTCCTCCAATCACGAGCCTTATGTAACTGACGTCAGCTGATGCTGAACAAACCAATTAGAGGAAGGCTGTCTGCAGAGAGAAGCTATCGGCAGTTTCACTTGTGATTGAATGTAATCAGTTATGCAAAAGAGCCTGGAAATAGAGCTGCAGAGAGACGGTTTGGACCTCCTCCCACCGAGTGTATCAGGTCAATGTTACCTAATTACTAAATAAAAATGTGTTCTGCACTATCTTTAAAATATTGATTTCTTAATTTGGGGTTGGAAAAATGGGGGTCGTCTTGTACATGGGGGCGTCTTATTGTCGGAAAAATACGGTAATCCTCTAGCATGGGCAACAAATATATTTGCCAACAGATTAATTAAAAACTGCATAAGCACCAAAATAGAAAATCCATTGAGTGGATTTCTGTGCAGAATTTCATTTTGTTTGCAACTAAACTAGAAAGGGGGGACGCGGTGGCGCAGCAGCTTAATGACGCTGAAAGTTGCTGGCCAGAAATGGTCAACACTTCAGCGGTTCGAGCCCAGCTCCGTGCAACAGAGTGAGCTCCTGCTTCCTCCCGAGCTCCTGTCAACCCAGGAGCTCGAAAATGTCCGTGAGTAGATAAATGGGTACTCTCACCCCGGTGGGAGGAAAATGCTGGCGGCACTTGCACGGGAGACGGGGAGCAGTTGCCGGTAATGCGGAAGCCGCACACGCCCGAAAAAGGCGCGAAGCAACGGAAACCCACCTCCTGCGCTCGCCAGCTGGGCTCTGCTCTAGGAAGGAGGCAATGGCAAACCACTTCCGAAACAACTTACCTTGAAAACTGCAGGGACTCGTCCAGGCAGTCACCGCAGAATCGGTAACGATTGAGTGTGGATTGAAAAAAAAAAAAAAGCTAGAAAGGCAATGGAAACATGTAAGGACTTCTGCATCATTGTAATGTGGCTTTTGTCACACCCTGCTTGCATTCCATTATGTAAACTGCTTCTCAAAGGTTTTCCAATTATTTGTTGGAGGATGAGCTAGACAGTATGTATAGATCAAACTGAGCAACATGATACCCAGATTTCTGACCTGTAGTAAAGTGCCATTTCTTTGCAAATCATCAGTAAATAATTAAGCAATAAGCTGCAGCTTAATTTCTGGTTCTGTTTTTTTCCTAGGGTTTGTTTCACCCTGCCAGAAAAGTCAGAGATGTGTATTGGAAGATTTATAATTCCATCTATATTGGTTCACAGGATGCTCTAATAGCACATTATCCACGAATCTACAATGACGAAAAGAATACCTACATTCGTTACGAACTTGATTATGTCTTGTAATTTTATTTCTCACTTGTTTTGTGTTCAATAGACAGCTATTCCATATTGGTTCAGATCTGGTGATGTACAATTTTTAAGACACTGCAGAGTACCATAGAATGGTCAGAGGCAGAGCTTAGAAATCCAATAGCATGATTTTTAAATAACATGTCTTTGTTTTGGTGTTAAAGCCAGTAGTGACCAAGAACACAATGATTGCAGAGAATATGGGGAAAATCATTTTTGGATTCATCTTGATGAGGATTTAGATTCTGTTCCTTGTGTTTAAAAGGGGCTGTTTATTTGAGAAATAAACATTTGTGTATAAAATATTAATGGTTATGTGTGTGTGAGCATTTTTGGGCAGGGAGACATATAAGAAGTCTCAGATCATCAAGCAATTTATGTAAAAAGGTGGCATATTACATTTTAATCGTCTTTGTCATACCCTAGCTTTTGAATAAATAAGAAATGTTCACATTTTGATTGTGGTGTTTTTATCCTGAAAAAGCATGTTATAAAATTGGCTTTTGTACTAGTTGAATTGCCTTGAGGGTTTGGGTCTTTATTTTCCCTTCTTTCCACCAAGTATTTTCCTTCCATCTTCTCTGTCCACTGTTTTCTTCCATTATGACTTGTTCTTCTGAAGCAATAATAAATTTAAAATTGGATATTTAATAAATATTGAAACATGGCTGGATATACATTAAAAGTAGATACATATGATGTTGAAATAATATTGGGTGGCTATATACAATATGTAATGCTTGGTGGGTAAACATTACACCAGATTATATGGCAGATATCCACCAGCAAATGTTATGGTGGCTTGTCAGGACAACATTCTTGTTCAAAAGGGGAAAACAGCACAGAGACCTAACTGATGTTGCAACCATTGTATGTGGAGTGAGGAAAGGTTGGGCCCATTTCAGGCCCGGTGCAAAAGAAAAATGAAGCCTGTGATTAACAGAGATAGCATTAAAGTTGTCATTTTGTGGCGGCTGTTCTCTCCAAACTGTATGTCTGGAGGTTGAAAAGGAAAATAGACAATTGATTAGCAGACATCCAGTTCAGCTTCAGATGACTTGCAAACCTGGGGTTTAAATGGGTTGCCTGTTCTGGGCTCACATTGTGGTAAATTTAATCAAGGGTTAGCACAAGGGAAAGCATGCATTTGTTGTTCAGGAACAACACTGTACATTAATGTATGGGGAGAGCAAGGCTGCAACAAGTGAGATGAATATGTGAAGTTGGTATGACCCTAACAAACACAAGCAAGGATGATACCGTGTTTCTAAGTGATTCTTGGGGTTTGTACTTGAGTATTCATGTATCTTCCCCCTCAAAATTCCAGGAAACACAATTTTCAGCAACTGGCAGGTATGTGTTTTTGGGAACCATAACTCTAGGATCTCAAGTTGCCCAACAATAGCTTAATATGTTCTATAAACACATACCCTATACAGGTAGTCCTCATTTACAACTGCCTGGTTTAGTGACTCTTCAGTTGTTATGGTGATGAAAAAGTAACTTTGTAACCAATTCTCATATTTACGACCATCAGGTGTGTAAAGCAAAAGAACACTGAAGTAAGATTGTAAAATTGTGATGTTTCACTCAAACTGCTTCGCTTAATGACCAAGTTGCTGGTGCCAATTGTGGTTGCTAAATGAGGACTACCTGTATTTTATTACATAAACAAGATTACTCCTCTGCAATGCTGACATCATGGCATGTGGGAATACTACATGATAGTATTGCTTTACTCTCCAAAGTTGATTGATGCTTTAAAAAAATTAACAGATTTAAGAAGCCAAGTGGAGGAAATGGGAAATCAGACAGGTTATCAAAGTCAAGTGATGCTGTCTATTAGATCCATTCTATTAAACTGAATCGAAAGAATTACTTTGAAAACATGCAAGGAGTGCTCTGCATTAATTCCTGCTTCTATGAGATTCCAGTGCTTTCCAAGTCGTCTTTAAATGTTTTTCTTCATCTTCCCTCCCAGTGGTATCCAACTCATGGAAATCTTTGGGTGAAGAGATAATCGACAATAGGAACTAGAACAGAGTGATGGATGGACTTGGGGTTGGTTCAGATAGTCAAGGATAGCTGTCAATTAGTAGATGCACCTCAGATGATACAACAAAACACACCTGGCTGTTTCCAGCCCAGATTATTGCCCATGTTCATTTTGATATGCTTTGCTGTATTTGCTATATGGGAGTCCACACTTAGTTTCCACTTAGATGGTTGTTATTAGTTTGTGGAGGAACCTATCTCAACCCTCCAGCAGTGACTTGCTTCATCAAGTCTCCATCATGGCTATGCTGGCTGGGGAGCTAGTCCACACCTCTGAAGGTTGCACAGGCTAGAGAAAACTATACTAGAGCAAGCCCCCAAATAAGATTTCCCTGGAAAGCCACCATCTGCCAGTGCAGAAATGGAGACACTATATTTTCCTCTCTGTGCATAATAAAACCATCCTGTGCTTTTGCAGGATCAGGGGTGGGGTGTGGAGGAGGCATACAAATGAAGGGAAAGTCAAGTGGAGGTTATGGTCTCTCATTTTCCCATTTAAACTGTACTCCACCCAGACAGTCCAAACATTGCTTCTCATCATGGCTGAGTACAATTAAGCTGACCAAGAATGTACAAATTTCACTACTTGCTATCTTATCACAATTGTGCTCCTCGCAGTGTGCTGGAGATGGGATCCTTGAAAGACATTATACGTTTGCAGTGAAAGATTGGGAGCCATGCAAGGTGGATGGAAAGCCTCCACGGCCACACTGTTTTAAACTCGTTTCAATTGCTACCTCATGTTCCCTTTAAACATGCCAAAATCTTAAGATTCTCAAGATTTTAAGGAATCTTAGACATACAAAATATTTATTACATAACAATCAGGTTCATGGAGAACTTGCAGTCTCACATTTTAAGCTCTAATTTTAGCTCGGGGTTTGGCTAAAATAATTATTTCACATACATACAAAGACAGCAACACTCCAGATGTTCAAATGTAGATTCAAAAGATGCATTGTCAATTTTTTAAATGTCTTTGTAGTGTCAGAATGGAGAAAAAGATTGAGAAAATAGTGTAAAAATTTACACTAAAAACAGTGTAAAAATGAAATATTGCTGGTTGGGGAATTCTGGAAGTTGAAGTCCACACATCTTCAAGTGGCCAAGGTTGAGAAACACTGGTCTAGACTGAGTAATACTTTAAAAAACTGAGCTAAATTTTCTATTAAACTATATTAATATATATGGTCCGTCCTCTTTCAAGTTTTAATTAATTTTAGTCACCATGTTTATTTTTAGACCGTATCACCTGTTTGCTTTTATTTTTGTTAATCTTATTATATAACAAAAATATATTTTTAAAAGGTTGCACTTTAGTTTTTATGACTAAAATGTATATATTCACAGTAATTTCTGTGCTGTTCCAGTTGAACACTTGTAGTAATAAGACAATATTCATCTTGATGGAATATCCAATAGACTTTGCGACAAATGTATATCCTTCAGATGATGAGGCCAAAATACTCCTGCCCATTTTACTTAGCACTTTGAGACTCTGAGGATAAAGTATTAGCATTCCTTTTTGATGATACTTCAGATTGGGGAGATTACATCAAATATATAAATCCCATCCTGTTATCTCTTAGAAAAAAATACCTTGCAAGTTCACCATTAGATATATGTCTAACATGCTCAGCTGTTGCTCAAGTTTTAGACTTGGGTCTTGATGGTGATAAACAAAATAACCAAGCAAAATATAAAATCTTGCCAGGATTGACTTCTGTTATCAGTACTTGAAGATGAGAATGAATAACTGATATAAAAGTTACAAATACCCATACCTCTCTTTCCTTTGGATGACAATCCAGCCATAAGCCAGAAATCATGACTCTCTAAGAGCCAAAACTCATATTTAAAATTAAATTCCAGGGAATTGTGAGAAATGTGCATGTATATAACATGCTGCAGGCAGGAAAAACAGGTAGATACTTTGCTCTACCTGTCCTCATTTAATGAACAACCTGGAAGACCATTTATATTTTTGCAACAACGTAATAGAAAATGCCTGCTTTTCTGACCACCCACAACAGAGTTCCATGTTTGCCCAAGGGCCTTGCTCTGAAAAGGCCATGGAGCAAGACACTGGCTCCATCACAGCTCTCCACACAGGTGACCAGTACAAGCCATTGTGACATCATACATGGCATGACATCATTCATGCAAATCACAAACCTGCATAGTTTGCATGAAGATATCACACGTGATGTCACTTGTGAAATGCTCAAAGAAATGACTTTCTTCTGTTAAGGCTGCACTTTTTTACACCTCATATGTATAAATTGAGGACAAAGAAGTTTCCATTGGCATCTGTTTCTCCCCTACTGAGCAATGACCCAATGAAACCTTTGGGAGCTTTCAGCTTCCAGCAAAAAAAGGTGCTCAAAGGAAGTGTTGGGGGAAGGACTATTAAACTGGCCATCTGCACTAAGATTCACTGGGAATTCAGTGAAATAGCCTCTGTCCAGTTTTAGATTGAGTTGAATGAGATTCTAAGTTTTCTGCAAGTTATCAAACGAGATCCTAAGTCCATAACCTTAAAATACTGATACTATTTGGAAAAATAATATTGTTTTTCTTAGGCACTAAAGTGGCCCCCTTTTCATGTGCATCAGGCTCTCATATAACCCACCAGCTTCTGCTAGAAGTTTCCCATCTCCTACTGGGAAGAATGTTTTTTAATTCCAAAGCTACATATGGTCCAAGTCTCTGCAGCTTACTATTTAGTCTCATTTTTTTTCTTCTGTCCCTGCTGCTTATTTTCCCCTTTGGGAAGACAAAGATGCTTTTCAAAGTTATTTTAAGGGTGCTCCATGAGAGTCTCCAGGAGTTACCTTTCCCCCTGGGTCTTTAGAATTTTTATATTCATGTCTGACCAGGGAAGAAGTATATAAAACATTATTTAAAAAAAAACAGTTATATGTTGATTTTATTTATATGAATATGTACACATTATGGACGGGAAAATACTATTGTGTAAGTTATCTTCTGCTCCTGCTGCCCCATCTCTTACCCAAACAGAAAACAGAACTGAATGGATCCAACCTCTTATAAGAGACATGACAAATAAAACAATTTATGAACCTTTAATAATGCCTGGGGAGAAGGAATTCTTAGTTCTGAGGCCCAATCTATGGAGCATCCTCTCTAAAAAGGCCTGTCTGGTGTTACTCTATTGCTGATATCAGAGATTTTCCACAGGGAAATCCAAACTACTTTTTTTTAGATATATTAAATGTATATGGCTGACTATCAATATATATTCTTTAGGCCACTCACAAACTACAGGTTTTATTGATATTCAAACAACAGCAATTAAACATAGCATTAAAAAGATTTTCTTTAAATACAGCCAACATAAAACAACTTTTGTCAACATGGTATCTTCCAAGTGTTAGATGACGAGACTCACTCCCTCCAGCCAGCATGACCTTAGTCATTATTGACTTGACATTCAGCCATGGTACAGTTGCTAAAGATGAATTTAAGTCATCGCCATGGTGGGAAGGGGTCAAGACAAAGGCAACATCATCAGGATCTGTCCTTTAAATTGTTCAGTGGAGCATCTTCATGTGAGGATGAATCCTACCTGACAGCTTCCAGGGGTATTAATAACAAGCCACTGTGCATTTCAAAAAGGGTGGTGCGGTGGTGGGAAAATACTGATCATCTATAAAGGAGAGATAATGTCAAGATCCCCCCTCCCAAATTATAAGAATGTTAGAAAGAATTTGTTGGATTAGGCCAAGGGCTCCTCTAGTCCAGTATTCACACATTGACCAACTAGCTGCTTCCAGAAAGCTCATAAACATGGACAGAAGGAACAAGCCATCTTCTACTCTACTCTTTAGCAGCTGGTCTCCAGTGCTTATTTTCTATCAGTACAAGCAGCCATCAGGTTCATAACCATCGCTAGCCTGATCCTTCCCCCAATTTTTCCAATCCCCTTTTAAAACTCTTAACGCTGGATCCCACACCACATCTGATGGCAGCAAATTCCACTGTTTAGCCACCTTGTCAACAAGTATTTCCTTTTATCTGTCCAAAAGGGGAGAGCAGCTTTTCCACACCATGCATGACTTTATATACCTTAACTTAGTCACCCCCACTCCAAGCCAGAAAGCTCCTCATCTTTCCTTACAGGACATCTGGACCTGCCCTCAATCCATTAATTCACCAAATGGGGATTTTACCATAGAAGCCGAGAAGCACCCCAAGTCCAGGGCCGACCTTGAGGCAAGAGCCCGCGGCCCATATAGTGGGCATCCTCCAAGGACAGAAGGCCTAACTCAAACATAATACCGTCTGAAGAGTAAAGGAGGAGTTAAGACCGTTGGGTCCAGAATTTAACCTGGCCCAACTACCTCACCGAATCCAAGCCGCCGCTAATTCAATTACCGATAAATAACTCATTGTGCTGCAAGAGTGCACGCACCAAGCAGAGACAGCAATTGCAAGGGGCAGATTTCGCGCGCGGGGGAACACCAGGGGGCGGAACAAAGGAAACGACCCCTATGGGCGCCACAACAACAGTCGGCAGGAGCAGCCTCGCATTTCCGGACACGGAGGAGGAGGGGGGGGGGGGGAGAGCCAGGCGCCGCTCCAGGCCATGCTCGGCAGGGGGCGCTCCTGCTCAAGGCGAGCGCGGCCCGGAGTGCGTGTTGGAGTGATGTCAGGGCTAGCTGGGTTGAATGCATCCGTACTTCCTGTATCAGAGCGGGCTTGGCTAAATACCAGCGGGTTTTTCTCCTCCTGACCTAGCGAGCTGCCGCGGGAGGCGGATTGTCAGCCCGGGATCGCGCGTCTCCCCTTTGGAACGTGGCTTGGCATCTCCAGGCAGGAGAGCTGCATGTGGGGGAGCAAAGCCCGAGGGAAACCATGGCAGTCCTCAAACTGACCGACCAGGTAAACAAGAGACCACCAACAATAGAATCGGGGGAGGGCGAGGGTGGGGGAAGCCCACGAATAGCTGCTATGTCGCCGGGAGGCTTCTCGAAAGCAGCAGCAGCGGCGGCGGCGGCGGCAGCGCGCGCCGGAGGCTGGTTCTTCGTTTTAGGAGGTCGGGGATCCCAAACTGGGCGCCGGGTCTCCTCCTCTCGGCTGCGAGCCTTGCAAGCCATCTCGCGGGCTCCTGGGTGCCGCTGGGTCCCTTTAAGGAGGCTGCTTCTTCGCTCGGGGGCCGATCCAGGGGCGGGGGCAGAGGAGAGTGGGGTGTGAGGAGACGGTCGAGGCGGATCGCCCGTCAAGTTTCTCATTGTCTAGGAAAGGGAGCAGTTGTCAGAACAGGAGGCGATGGGACGGGCATCTCGGAACGGCAGAGCTTTGGCTGTGTTCTCGCAACCACCGGCCCCCCGTGCTGTAGGCATTCGCGCAGCACGCTGACCTTTAAATGAACCACACGGACAGCCGGCCCCAGACCGCGAAGTAGCCGGCTGCGTTTTCGTGCGACCTCAATTCCAGCCCACGGCTTTAACGCATACCGACGCGTTTTGCCCTAATCTTGACTGTGCTGGCATTTATCGGCCCGGGAGATGCTTTCACGTGTTGACCTGCTTGCTCTCCGTCTCCGCTGCTGGGGGGAAGTGGGTGAGGGCGCCTCCTAATACACGGGTAGCGTGTGCCGGAGCGACGGGTCAATAGAGCGGTGGAACAGTTGAATTACGCTGTTAGTTGTAACTCCCCTTCAGTCCCAGCCGTGACATGAAGGGACCCGAGATGTTAATTCTCCTGTATTGCGCCCCCGCCTCTCGTCTCCCCCGTTCAAGCGCTGACACTTCAGAGCTATCTGCATTCATGGCTGTTAATTGGCTGTTCAATCAGGGCCGGTCCCCAGTTGCTGGAGAGCTCAAATATTTATGCAGCTTTTATAAGCCAGAATTCTAAAAAAAGGAGTCGCTCCTAATAGGCTGTTTGTTGAACCAATCCTCGGAACTTTTAGATTCGTTGAAGGCAAAGCTGGGAGCAGGGGGCTGAAGGGCTGGTTGCCTTAATTAAGTTAAACCGCCTGGGTAGGATGAAAGGCAAAACAAGCCACTTTTAAAAAGGGGTCTTGAGCTCATTTCTTAACATATCGCTTGTCAAAGAATAAGAAGGACCAACCTCACTCTTTTCCAAGCACAGGGATGCTATGTCATGGATGCCAGGCAAATAGGCCCCTTTAATTCTTTTCTAGGCTGTAGGCGGTGGGTGAGTTTGGCAGAGATTCCAGTGGGCTTCATAAATGAATGAAATGTGGGGTGTGATAGTTAAACTTCCTCTGCCTTCCCCAGGGGTGTCCCAAAGCCCACACATCATACATCTAATTTGGAAAATAGAGATTTATAACACATTAGCGTTGAAACGCACTCAAGGAACTCAAAGGAAGTTTTAACTATCACAGTTCAAAATGTTCAGTTTAAATATTATCCTGGAACCATGTAGTAAAATTGTCTCAAAAATCTTGGCAGTAAGGATTATTCCTTTAGATTTGCAGAGAAGCGAAGAAATTGCTGGTTGTCCTTGCATGAAATAGCGTCTGCTGTTCATTACGCAAGAATTGTTTTCTTAGATATGTTTGTATAAGAAATTTTAAATGCATGTTAAGGAGTACTTTGACATAATTCATTCTAAATCATTTATTTCTATTGAAATGATTCTTAAATAGCACATTCTTTTCTTACCTATAGTCATAGAAAGCATTTAAGGGTGACTCGTGGTCTGACCCATCTCTAGAATATGCTGACTATTTTACATTCAGTTGATGTAATCTACTAATTTTGGTTTAATTTAGCGTGTGTATAATTTGTCACATAAATTTTGGTCTAAGTCTTCTACCTCTTCTAAAAGTATCACTGAGTTCTGTTTATAGGAACACCTCCTCTTTTCTCTACATCCAATATTGTACTGCACTGTAGGGTTAGCTAATAACTTTATGTATTCTTATATGAAATAGGCTGTAACATTCTATAAGAGGTGAAAAGTTTAGAATGGACATCTTTGTGACCTGACAGAATAAACTCTGAAGATAAACTGTACTTTTTGATAGCCTAAATGGTTTTTCAGAATTGTAAGGCAGCAGCATTACAAATGCTGTCTCTGGCCTGCCTCTTGATACTGCTTTGTTTTCATATAGATACTTATAACTTATGGCAAAATTATTTCATTTTGGGTGGCTTTCTCTGTGTTCTACAGGGTAGCTCCAAGTTCCATTAATCCAGCTATGATTTGTAAATTGAAATCTTTGCTGCAGTGAATACTGAAAATATTAGTACTTTAGATGTCATTTCAATACTTTGATGCTTTTCTTAAAGCCAGGTTTTCCTGGGAATTAGTTATGAAGGTTTAAAAACTTTAACGAGCCTTGATGGTTAATGGTATGTGTCAAACTTTCTTCAGACATGATTATATTTTTGTAAGCTGTCCAGAGCCGCTAGAACTGGGCAGCGTATAAGGATGAGAGACAGAGGGACAGAGAGAAGGAAAGAGGGAGAGATTCAGGGTTTGCACAACATAGTAAACCCAAACTAAATGTACCACTTTTAGGGTTAAGCATACAAAATCATGTTTTGGCTTAGCATGTTGTGACTTATTTGTTGAACAAATTTGTTCAACAAACCATGGTTAAGCAAACCAAGATTTTAGCACAATGTGTAAAGGAAGTTACTTTACTTTTTTCTTCATGTTGCTTAGTTCCAGTCATAGATAAATGAGTTCTAATCAGCCACATTTAATATAAAGAAGTTTAAAGGCTTCTCTGGAAGGTAAAGGCAAGAACTCCTGCTTTTCCTGAGCCGGTTCCAGCAACCCCGCCCCCCTCCCAATAGGAGGCCTTCTGATTCCCTGGAGCTTTTTCATTGGTGGAATAAGGGAGCAGTGGCCAATCCCTGCCAGTAGCCCCTTCTCCTGAAGGCTGGGGAGCAACCCAGAGTGGTGGGAGAGGTGGCTGTGAAGGTGCACAGGGAGAGTGGGATCTTACTGTTTTCACCCCTACCAATTGCTATTTTAAATGTACATGTTTGGCTTTTTAATACTGATAAGAACATCCCTGCTGGGTGAAGCTAAGAGTCATCTTAGTCCAGCATTTTACTCCTCATAAAATGGCCAACCAGATGCCTCTTGGGTGCTTAGAAGCAGGAACACAGACATACCACTCTCCCACCCTTGTTCCCCTGCTGGTATTTGGAGGAGTGCTGCTTCCAATCCAGAGGTCACATTCAGTCTTCAAGACTAATAGTCTTTGATAGACTGGTCCACCATGAATTTACCCACCCCCCTTTTGAAACCATTGTACTTCAAATTCTGTTTTGAATTATCATTGTTAGCCATTTTCAAATAACAGAGCTGGGGCGGGGGGGGGGGAATAACTGCAAATAATTAATAAATAAAATTTCTGCCAGTGGAAAAAGCCTGAATGGAATTAAAATTTTAGATGCAATCCACTAGAGAAGTTTGTGCATCACTCTAAGACATAATGAGATTTGTATGATTTGTCCTTATGTGTTTAGTTTATTCCAGAGCATGGATCAGTGTAATATGTGAATCCAGTCACTCTTACAGACAGTTTAGTGGCCACAATAAAATATGTCTTCAGAAAAATATGCATTTCTGGTAAATCATGGTACATTAAACAACCAGACATCATGTATGCTTGAGTTGCCTCCCTTACAACAGATGTGCATAATCTCTTCTGTGTGACACAGACATGCCCCGTTCGTATCTTGGGTATGACTCTAAACATATCCCAAAGTTGTTTCCAAATTATTATTTTTAATGAGACAAAATGACAGAAGAATATTTTCAGTTTTAAACACATATAAATGTAAATCAAATTTTAATTTTGATTTCATTTTTGTTCTGGTTCCAGCATGACTACCTACAAGCAATTCAAATCTATATCAGCTCTCCACCCCTCGAAAGTTGCACAGTTGTGGCTTATTACAGCTGTCATAGCAGACACTATATGTTCATCTTGTTGAAATGATTGACTTTTGCCAGGTGCCTTTAACATATACTGTCTACCATTTGTTACTTAAGGTTGGCTGTGCTTCAGCAAAAGCCCATTTCAGGCAGCTTCTGAGGCAGTGCGTTGTCCTGTTAAGAACTAATTTCTGCTTTTTAGCTTGGTGGTTTTTATAAACATCCTGCTTGTGGGTGTTACATGGAGGTTTATGCAAGAATTTCTACAACTCTTGTGACACATGTTACAAGACACCATGCTTCTGGGTTTGCTTCAGGTCTATGAGCCTGAATGCAGTGTCACTGCATGCTTAACCAGAAATAATACCGTGAAACCCTGTTTTCATGATGTACCTAGGATGGCATATTACATGAAACACCATTTCTAAACACAAGGGACATTCTGGGCAGGAGTAGAATATTGGCTCTATGATGAAACAAACACATGATCTTGCACGCGTGAAGACAGTTCCATTTACTGGTAAAACATCCAGAGAAAATACCCAGCAAAACCTTATGCATTCATTGGTGGAGTTGGACAGGTGACTGTCAGAGTGCTTCCAGTTGAGAAGCCTATTAACATGCCTTACAGATTCTTCCTGGATCCACATGTTGATTGGGTTTGTATGTTCTGCTATGCTGTGATTGGTTCCGCTATGGTTTATTGAATAAATCACAATTGGCTAGATCACATGTTTTACCACACCCAATCATGGGTTACAAACTGTAATGATTTGGTTGACTTAATGTGCTAATCCAAAACCAAACCATGTTTTCACCCAAAGTGTGATCAGTATGATCCCCCATTGCTAATCCTCCCAGGTTTTTTCCTCCTGCCGTAGATGATCCATTAAAAACAGAAAGACAGAATAGCTGACTGGTGAGAGAGGTGATATCCTTTCCCCACCAGACTGAGTATGGTTTAGGAAGCAAACAGCCATAAGATGAGTTCATCCTGGAGTAAAGTGATCAACTCTAGAGCTGAATTCTTAAATGTTCTTTAACCCATAATTCTTAGATTATGGTACTTAATTCCACCCCAATTGCTTTTTTGCACTCCGTATCTCTGCTAAAGGCACAGGAACAATAAGAAGTCCATTGGTTAGGTGTAGAAATAGCTTTAAAATTGCCCTCAGAAAATAACACAGTATATTGAAGAAACCAAAATGATCCTAAATTCGATAGAAACCGTTACTGGTGGAATACATTACACCGTATTCTGGCATAACCCAGCCATCACTGAAGGGATATAAACCCTTTCCTCATTACTGTTCTGTCAGCACAGTCAGGGTTGGACGAATCTAGAAGATCCTATTAGTCGCTAGTGGGGAGACAATTTTTGATAGAAGAAGCACTGTGCTGAATAAGACCAAAGGCCTGTTTTCCCCAGCATTCTGCTCCCACAGCGGGCAAGGAGATGCCAGTGGGAAGCCCACAAGCAGGACTTTAGCCCAACAGCACTTTCCATCTTAGACGCTGCTATTAGTTTAAAGTTCAGCTGACAACTCATTTGTCTCTGTTTGCTTTTAAAGGTCTCTCTCTCTCATAGTCACTCAACAGCCTCTGGTCAAAATTCAGTATTCTGCAAAATGCAAACACAGAGAACTTGCTAGTGGGAGCAATGATGCTAGAAGAAAATGCCTTTTTCTTTTATTCAGATCAATGTTACTTTTTTTTTTAACACAGAATTTCCTCATCAGAGAATCTCTGCTTTTATGACATGCAGATCGCTTTTATAGCTGAGGATATGGATTAGGAGTAGGATGGTTACCACCATCCTTGCACAGTACCTTGCAGATGAGATTTGTGTCTACGCTTTAGGCTCAAGGAAGGAAGAGATAAAATTAACTCTGTGTTTATCAAATGGCTTGTCCAGAAGAAATCTAATCAAAATATGTGCCTCTCCCAGAAGGTAACTAGCTACACCTTTGTTTGACAAATAGGGAAGTGCAGCAGTCTATAAAGTCTGTTATATTATGTGTATCCATCTGTCTCGGTGTGTATGCTGTGCAGGTTGCAGTTCCTTGAAATATGAATGGCCTTGTTTCTTAAGGCACAGTATTTTTTCGGTGCCTAATATGTGACTTGTAACCTTTTCCACCCAGCTACAGCAGAGGGATTTGGTTGTCATGCCAACGTTTGAATAGAGGAGAGCCCTGCACTGTGCAAGCATTCATATATGTCCCATGGCAATCCCAAGGCCATGTCTGACCTTGTAATTGATGTTTTTTGGATGGGTCTGGAGATGCAGGTAAAGTTTGCTTATAGCTTTCTGATAAGATTGTTCTTCTTGTAAAATGGCAACAAAATCCCACTGCAGCTTTACCAGCCTGAACATTTTGGAATTATGAATGGAGTCTGACTTGTTTGTAAAAGTTAATTTAATTGAAGATGAAATTAAAATCTTCTGTCTTCCCTCCACTTTCTCCTCCCTGGACCTAGCTGATTGGCCTATGCCAGAAATAAGCAATCTGATGTTCTCTAGATACTTCCCCCAAACCTTGGGGGTGCATCAGTACTACTGAGTTGTAATTTTTAAGGTGACAAAGGTGGACCTGCAATACCCATAAACCCATTCTGCATATTAAGGAATCAGGGTTTCTGGGAATTGTAGTCCAAAAAATAGAGAAAGCACCATATTGCTTATCTGGTCTATGCATGATATACATTTTATAGTTCCTCCTTTTCCTTCTCAAGCTTCAAGGGAACCATGAAACAGATATTGAAATGTATTATTCACAATACTGTTTGCAGTTCAGCTGTTAAATAGCATCTGGTATATATCATGAACTTTCACCACAACAGAATTTACATGTTTCTTTTACCATGCTGCCATAGTGAAAATGTAGGAATTGCTATATGTGACATCTGGACTAGCTAACTGGATTCATAGTTCAGATAATAGGATGCCCCATCAAGGTCAGTGTCAGTGGTCCAGCCTCAACTTTCTTAGGGTATGAAGACATTTTTTTCACACTCAATGGCCTTTCATGATTGTAGTCCTAGCTGTATCAGATTCCTGGATCCTGCCAAGCAACCTTCCCCAACCTGGGGAAGTTATGTTGGACTTCAATGGCCACAACATCCAGGGGGTTATGGGAGTTAATTTAAATATTTATAGCAGATGAATAAAGACCACTGTGGGAAGTTCTATTCATGTTCAAGCGAATTCCCGTTTCACTTGAAAGTGAAGCCACAGATGTGTAGGAGACAGGCCCAGTATCTATCATTCTGTCCCCTTGCACAGTCTGAGCCTTCATGCATTTCAGAATGTGTGATTCCTCAAACATTAATAGAACATTGTATTGGATGTACACTTTAGTTGATGTTTCTTTATCATGTGATTAAGAAATGTAAAACATGAATACTAATTGATCCTTTACACACATTTGTCTCAGATATGTTACATATAGAGCATTCAATACTTTATGTAATAAAATGAATAATGCAAAGATTAAAATCATAATTCCTAAAATAAAATACAGTATTGTGGAAATGGTAGGAATGTCATCCACTTAGATATACTTTAGCAGATCATTCAAGCGAAATAAATTTTTAGATGAATAAAACAATAGTTCTGAAACAAAACTTTTTTTCCTTTTTAGATAAAGCACATATTGTTTGCATTGCAGTTGGTGGCATAGAAGAATTAGAGGATATACTTGAGTGGCAAGCCAGCCAATTTTTATTTTCTATTTTTTATTTCTCTTAGCAAGAACTGAAATAGGAAACATCCCGATACAGTTCAGTTCTTTGCCATCTAGTGACTAAATTATACTATGGCACTATCCACACAGAAACCATAATTTTAGAAAAACATGCTGTCTTGGGTGAAAATGATTTCAGAGAAATCATTCTTCTGAGAATGCAGAATATTGTTCTGCAACATGTATAAGTAGAGTCTTTTGATTGGAGTGGCATATAGTTCTGAATAAACAAATAAGCACACTTTGGGCCTCTCTCCTAAATCCATGGAGCATAGACTTGGACTACAATTCCTGTCATCTGTGCCATTTGATAAGGCTAGTTGGAACTAATGGAGTTGTAGTCTTAAAGTTGGGAAGATAACAGGTTTGAGAAAGTTGGGTTGATGTTAAATAGTTAGGCAAGATTTTATAGTAAAGAAATGGGCTATTCCGCTGAAATGGCTATCAAATATTGTACTGTACTGTACTCAGAGAGAATGAGTATTATGAAATATAACCTAACCTAAACCTTATTGTTAGGTCACCATAAGTCTTTCAGCAGCAGCTGGATTAATTCACCATTTCACCCTTTTTTTCTATGATGATTTGCAAGTCTGAGAGTGTCAGTTCCTACTCCCGCCTTTCTTACTTCCTCAAAAGATCATTTGGTGTACAAATATAAAGAGGAAGTGAGTATTTTGTAAGAATATTTGGTTAACATATGCTGCTTTGAATATTAAGAGTCACAATACATTACAGACTAATCCATTCCTTATGACATATTTCATAGATGAGGGCTCATTTCACCAGTTGCATATACTATGAGTCTTTTGAGTTTTATAGGTTAGTAAAAAAAAAAGTGCTTAGAAGTGTTTATAAGTCACTAATAATACAGGACAAAGTATTCATTTTTGCATTTGATTTAGTTTTGTAAGTATAAGTCCAGTACAGTCTCTAGTACTGTATTGACATTTTCCTGTTTACAGGATTTTGGCCACACTATCCTTATGCCCTCAGTTACTAGTGTGTTTCTCTGCTGTAGGAAAAAAAACCTAACAAGACTTGCTAGAAGTTAAGGATACCTGTCTGTGTGGTGGGCCTTCTGCTTATTTAATGATCTGCCCGAGTTATTGATTTTAGAGAATTTATGAGAATAAGAGAGGTTTTATTAACGATAGCTAGCTACACTGCCAAAGCATCGTCACATTTTGCCAACTTGAGCATTCAGAATTATCTGACTGTTTTCATCTTCACAGTGGGCCCTTTTTTCTCTAAGAGTAGCATTGTTGTGGTAGTACATCAATCATGAAGTTTGGCTTTGGACTCTTCCTCATGACTGCATTATGGCCTTGAAGGAGCAGAGAAGTAGGCCAGCACATTTTGCTGAGCCCTATTTTGCTTTAATAATGAAGCCAGGGTGTGGTGACGTTCCTACAGTTTTAATGTGAGACAAGTTTAGGAAAACAGTTGGTGGATTTCCATGGTTTCATTCACTATCCCACCAATCATCATAGGCTCACAGGAGAAACATCCACCAATCATTCTCCTTAATGTGGGCTGGGAAGAAGGTGAGTCTTGACAGATGGTTAGAGCAGGGGGTTTAGCTCTTTGTCAAACCTCGCTCTGTCTTTATGCAGGTGTGGAGAGGAAGCTGGAACAGTATTAAACCAGTGATCATTTAATTGGTGTTTTTTTTTATTTTTTAAAAAATTGTTGAAACAGCAGTAGTTAAGTATTACTTAAAACCATTTAGAACAGGTAAAATCAAGTTAAGGGATACTTTTCAATCTGTTGTTGGGTTCACACATTTTGTAAAATAAAGTGTTAATGTTCCATTGCCTGTGAAGAAGTTTGAACATATTTTGAGATCTAGCAAAACCTCTTCCAGAATTATAACTGACGGACTTGCAGTTCCTCTAGTCTTGGCTGTTTACATATTTTGGTAAGTGAACTTGACATTTCTCTTGGCTGATGATTTGCCCTTGAAGGGAGCACCTGAACACATCAAGAGCCTCCAGTGAACAATATTGTTTCTGAAGAGAGCAGGGTCTAGTAGAGAACTTCTGTCTGCAATAGGTGTTTAAATCTCTGGTTTATATGCGCCCTCAAAGTCCCCCTGTCATAGGCAGAGATCAAATGCTTTGAAACTGCAAGCAGCAACTCTTTCAGCAAACGCTGGGCTTCTGCTTTCCCTGGAGCTGAAACCACAAACGATTGTCTTGGGTAGGACTTACTCTTTGCTTCTGGCATGATTAGTATGTCGAGGTTTACGGTTCCTACGGCTGGATTGAGACCACCCAGAGCCAGAAGGGTGGTTGCAATCCAGGCCTCATTCTTTTGCACTGGAGATTAAAACCTGGTGACCTACTAAAGAGATGCAGGGCCAGCCAGAGGCTAAGTAATGGCACACATCTGTCAAGAGCTGGCTTCACACTGTCTGTACAGACGCAAAAAAAAAAAAAAGTCTGCAGTTTAGGCAAGCTATTCACAATATAGCATACACTGCCAACTGGTTGGTCTCTCTCTCTCTCTCTCTCTCTCTCTCTCCCTTCCCTTCCCTTCCCTTCCCTGTGTGTTTTCAAAACAAAAATAGCAATCCAATCAGTGCAACAGATTTGTCCTTCTGACATCTGTTTATAGTTACCTGTTCAGTATGAAACAGGCAGAGTTTCGATCTCCAGCCATAAACATTGAAGCAGCAACCCCCTCTCTCTGGCCATATGTGCTCTTTCCCAAATACCGAGAATCTAGAAATAATTGTTATCTACTGAGATTGTATATTCATGCTGTTATTTTGCCAGAAGATGTGGGTTTGGAGAAGTATGGCTTCAATTAAGAGCTCCCTTCTACTTTCTCTTAACATTGCATCAAATTCCACTTTTCCTCCAGTTAGGCAGCCATTTGGGGCTCAGCTGCACTTTTTCACTTGTGCCGTAATGCAACTTGCCCTGGTTTGACACCTTCCAGTTTCAGGTGTGTTAGAACTGCAGCCCCCAGAATTATGAGCTTGGCTGTGTTGGCTGGGAATTCTGGGAGCTGCAGTCCCAGCAGAGTTGGAGGGTCCAGCATAATAATGTGCTTATGGCATTACTGTGTAATAGACCCTAAGATGTGTGTATCAAATCTCATATTGTTTCATACTTTTTTCTGAAAAGACCAGGGGGTGGAAACTGCCTTCTGTAGGCCTCTCACCTCAGTTTCCATGAGTCTTGCTGCTGACCAGAAATGGAAAGTGGTCAGTTTTTGACATACAGGCTTTAGTACTATCATGATCCTTGAGGGATGTTGAAAGGGGGTAAGTTTATCTATTCTTCTTGCAACCCAATCTTTGGTTCTTCTCTAAGACCACCTATGCAGACCCAGCCTCTGTACTTCATTATGGCACTACCTGAAGGAGACAAGCCTCCTCAACTGTCTCAGTTCCCAAGTTTGCCCCAAAAGAGAGAGAGAGAGGAGACTTCATCAAGGCCTCCAGAAACGAAAAAGAAGTACAACTTTTGACGACAAGACAGATCAAGCATAAAGTATATTGCATCCTTCTGTTCTCTTCCAATGGCTCCAGCAAAGATGTGTGACCTAAATTGTTCCAGGTCAATCCCAAGAATCAGGAAAGCACATTCTAGATTAAGGGAACTACCCAACTGGATTCTGACTTAAGGGTAGGTATCAAAGAATACTAAGTCCACATTCCTTACACAGGACCTGTTTAACAGGTTGAAGCATACTGTATGCAGCTTCATTGGGCCTCAGAAAAGGGTGGATCCTAAGCAGAGGCCTTTCTCAGATATTACTTCCTGTGCTCCACCTGCTGTAGCAGTATCCTACCTGCTGCTTCTCCCATGCTCTTCCATGTACTTCACTTGTGCTGTCCCTGGTGAACCAGCAACTGTGCCTCCTTCCCTGTACAGTCTGAATACATGAAGCTAGGCAGGCAATGGAAGAGGAACAGGAGAGGGCACTGTGAGCGATGGCTGTGGTGGCAGCAGAGGGAGGAGGAGAGCAAGGGAAAAGCTGTCTGTCCTGACAGTGGTCTAAAAGGGATGCAAAAGAGGCATGCTGTCATGCCTGATTGCCTGCTGGCCTGTGTACCCAGTGCCCATTGCAGCTCAAGGCCTATGTCTGCCATCAGCCTGGCTAATGCCCAGTTGTGCTGCCACCACCTCATAGCTCAGGCTGATGTGAAGGTGGCCTTGGAAGATGGGGGGACGAGCTGCCGCCTAGGGAACGATCAGATGAAAGAGAAAGGAGTCTGCAGCAGAGTAACGGCCAGAGAAAGAAACTTAGGAAGGACCTGCCCTAACCACTCAGGCAGTAAATAGGAAGATGGGAGATTTATACTTTCAGACTTGCAAGGTTTTGTTAATGCAGCCTTACAATAAAGTAGAATTAGCTCATCTAGTCGTATTTCCTGTCTGGTTTACCCAGGAGGACTGATAGCTAGATCCTTCTCTCTACCAGTTAGGTCAGTGTTTCTCAACCTTGGGAACTTTAAAATGTGTGGACTTCAACTCCCAGAATTCCCCAGCCAGCATGAGTTGGAGTCCACACATCTTAAAGTTCTCAAGGTTGAGAAACTCTGAGTTAGACAGAGGAGGGACTGAGAACTGTGCTGCCCTACGGCCTGACTCCTGTTACACTGTCTGGGGCCAGAGGGCCCTGCTGTTGGAACCCCCACAGCACCAGACCTCCTCCAATCCCATGTGCTGCCTTCTGTGCTGGGAGAGAGGGGCAGAGAGGGAAAAGTGGTTGACTTGAGAGTGTGAACAGACACATCAATAAAGGAGATCCAATTGACGTAGATTTGGACTTTTTACCAATTCCTTCACCAAAGACTTTTTGTTAAGCTTAGTAGTTGTGGGTTAAGAGAACAGGTCCCCTTATGGTGAAGTAACTGATTAAATGACAGGAAACAGTGGGTGGGGGTACATGGAGCTTACTTCTAGAAGTAGGACTCTTGAGATAGATTTGTTTTGTTGTTTCTGTTTTCTTTGTACTGTACAACTTAATTAGAAGCAGTTGCTACGGCAGTTTTGTAGAAGTACAGAGGACAAAAACAAAGAAAAATGCATTTCAAAAATGAAAACTGTTTTTCTCTCTCTCTGTCAAAGAAAATGTGTCTCTCTAAAAAAATAGAATTTAAATTTTAAAAAATAGAAATAATAAATATTCAGATCTTGTATCCAATATGTTTCTTCTAAATGTATCATTATTTTTTAGTTCTGGTTCTTGGGTATGCCACTTTAACATCACATTTTTCAGGAATCCATTAACACTGTTTATCTAGGGTATGTATGGGTGAAGTCTCCAAATCTGGTGTTGCATTTGGACCCTAATTCCTTTAAGGTAGCCCAATCTTTATGCAAGGTAATACTAGTTTTATTGCCTAATTCTGATAGCTGGTTCTACTAGGAGTAATAGTGAAGGTTTTTGATATTTTATTTTACTGACCAAAATGCATGTCTTCTGAAGACTTTGGGTATTTCTACGTTAGAAATTCAATCTAACCAACACTAACCAAGTCTTCCCAATATTTTTTAATTCCTTAGAGCCTTGCAAAATCATGCCACCAACAGCAGTTTAGTTTCTTGATGGAAAAAGAATAAATGTATTAAGCTCCTGAAAAGACATAGCACAACTTAAATGGCCCAAACCCATCTAGAACAGTAGCTCCACCCACTTACATGACAGCAAGATAACTGGGAAGAATGTTGGCCACCAGGACCATAATGTGAATCAATTGTCCTTTTTATTTTGAAATCCACAATGTTCCATAAATGGTGGCAAGGATTTTGTGTATGTGTGTCTTATTGTGCTAAAGCAATGTGCCTAAGCCTGCTTTGTCACCTAGATTTATTTTCACAGATGGACTGTTTATTGCTTTTTTTCAACCATTAAGCTAGATGCCATTAAGCCATATTTATTTATTAGACTTTTTTGGGGGCGATTGAGTGAGTGTTGACTGGCCCAAAGTCACCCAGCTGGCTTTGTGCCTAAGGCAGGACTAGAACTCACCATCTCCCAGTTTCTAGCTTGGTGCCTTAACCACTACACCATATTGGCTCTCTATTAGATATTAACGTATTTATTAAAAGTATTTCTACTGTGAGGCCTTTGGTTTGCCAAAAGTCAAGCTACAACTGTTATTTGTTAAATTCATATTTTGCCTTTTATTCTGGAGCTCAGGGCAATATCCGGTTCCTTCCTCCCATTTTTCCCAGCAACCATCCTGTGAAGTAATGGCTGAGAGAATGACTGGCCCAAAGTCACGCCATGAGCTTGCACGGCTGAGGTGACTAGAATCTGGGCCTTTCTCCCCACTCCTTGTCCAACACTTTAATCACTGCAGCAGAAACAATTCAATAAGATCATACTAAAATAAAGGAAAAACAATCTAAAACAGACCAAAACAGCTTTAAAATTCACAATAGACGCCCCATTATTTTTTTTTATTGTGTACGAAAAACTGAGGAACACGAAGCCAGCTTTCAGACTTTCAGAGAGACTTTCATAGTCAGTTGTTGGTACAAAAAAGGGCTTGTCTCATGTATTTCTCATCAGTCTTGCTACTCTGAGTGGTAGGGTATACAACAGCTTCTGATGGAGATCCAAGATTGTGAATAATTTTATATAGGAGGAGGGATTCCAATGTGCATATATTTGTGTAATGCACTGCATCAAGAAACCAGTACCTAGGCTAGGCTAGTCAAATGGAGCAGCTGTATGTTAGAGATCTGATTGTTGGACTTGGAACCTGAAATACAGGTAGTCCCCAGTTTAAGAATGAGTTTTGTTCCCAAGGCCTGTCCTTAAGTCGAATTTGTATGAAAACCAGAACAGTATTATTATGTAATACTGTATAAGTAGTATTGTGTGATTAAATCGAATCATTGTGTACTTAACTTTTGCTACAGTAGGCTCCATTCTTAACTATGGATTGCCTGTAACCTGGGCGTTCTTAACCCGAGGACTACCTGTAGTTATTTCAGGATAAAAATATATGATTGCTGATTTGAACAAGGTAACAGAACATGATTAAGTAAGGTGGAGTTGAGATTGTTGTGAGGATATCAAAGCCGTGGAAGTTTCTGGAAGAAAAGCACTCAGGTCTCAGTGAGTTAAGTGAGGTAATTCAACAGGACTGCCTGCAGTTCCAAAACTGTGTTAAGATTTATTGGAATTGGGTAGATATATGTGCTTTTCTGCTCTTTAATTTAAAAGCCGTCCTTGTGGCTAATGAAGTCCTGACAGCAATGTAAATCTATTATTACTTTTCTGAACTGCTGCGTGATACGGTTTGCTAGAGTGAGTGCAATTAATCGAAGTGGCGCAGCTTGAGAGACCTGGCTTTTGTTTTGCATGATCTAGATTGCCCACAGAGTTGCCCTGAGCCAACTTTCAGCTCTGCACCTGCCACTTCGGCATGTGGCAACACTTGCTTTCTCTTTCCTTGTCTCCTTTCCCCCTCTGCTAGATGTTGCGTATCTTTCCTTATGAAGCATGCTGCTCTGCTTTCAGAGGTTCTGGATTTCTCAAGAAAACATATTGGTTCAGGGACAAAGAACTTCCACCCTAGAGGAAAGAGTTGTCTTAGAAATAATTGGTATATATTCATGGTTTCATCATTATTCAGTTTCTTTATGCTGATTTTATTTTGCCTCGGGTTCACATTCCAATGGTAAGCTGATTATTTGTTCCTTTCCAAACTATGTCATTGTAGCTGGCATGAAGTGAATATTGTGTAGATGATTTCTGACCTTACCAATAGAGGTCCACTGTGAACCTCCTTAGCTACTGCCCGAGACATCTGGTTTCCTTCCAGGAGAGAAAACTGAAGTGATTTTTTTTCCATTCTGGTAGTTTGTTTTGGTAGTAGGGATGATAGCAGGAATGGCAGCAACGTCTTTCAATTATTAGCTTTTCTAATTCAGTTTTGTATGGCTGGGTTCACAAATTATATTAAGGTTGCCTTTCCTAAGCTGGGTGCCCTCCAGATGTGTGGACTGGAGCAAGGCCATTGTTGCAAATTCTTGGAGTCAAAGTCTACACATCTGGAACACATCCTGGTTGGAGAAAGTTACTTGAAGTCATAATAGATTTTGTTTGATCTTGATTTAGTGTCTTTCGTGAACATTGTTTGTAAGACATGGTTAAAAACTTGGCATGTTGTACAAATCTGAACAAAAAAATAAACAATGCCTTAATACAAATGTGAACACAGTCAATGTATGGAAAGTGTTCCAAGCACTTATGATAAATTCTGTATAAATATATTAGCTTGGATTCTAATTTTAGATTCTGTGAATGCAAGGGTTCCTTCTATCCATTGACCACTTTTGATCCAGTGGAGGATCCTGGTGGTAAAAACTGGAGTCCATTTATGCTTATGGTTTTATCCCCCTTCCCCCCTCCCTGTTCTGGAGGGTACCATCATTTTCTAGGAGTATTGTTAAGGAGTATAAAAGGCTGCAAAAATAATCTCCTTTGGGTTCTACTGATAATAATATCCCCTATGGTGTTTTCCTTGGGAGTACAAAATCTGGATCCAAGCCAGTATATTAATAAAAATGCTGCTTCCTCTGCTACTAGCTGAGAAAGCTTATGACTACATGGTTAAAACGAACAGGCTTACAATAAAATTATTAACGTATATGGTTGTGGAATTGAACCGTATCACAATAAAATTAAGACCCAGTAACAGAGATATCACAACCTGGACAAGTTGTGGTGTAAATTGGCAATAGCATCAGTGTTAGCAGTGATATTAGTTAGGATTGACGGAGTTATTGGTGTTGCTTGCTAGGTAGCTTTTGGATTAGCAAATGCTACAGTGGCCTAATTTCAGGAAATTACAGGAAATCCTGTAGGGAAGGTGACATCAGAAGACTATCATCACCCATTATGCTAAGCTGTAGATTGTATATATATCATTTCTTAAATAACATAATAAACCTTGGTTTAGAGAATTTAAAGGTTATTTCAAATAACATCTAAAGGGAAACTAATCACATCACTATCACGTTATCTAAGATTCATAGAAAATGTAATGAAAGAAATCTAGTAGATTCTTTTTTCCCTTTTTGCATTGCAAAACCCTAACCTAAGCCAATCCTAACTCCTTTCATACCACAATACAATTTTCATTATATTTTTCTAAACCTTTTTCCCAAAAGGAATCAGATAGCAAGGGATGGTAAAATCTTTCACCTGAGACATTGAATGACTCACTTAGCTCAGTAAAAGTAGACTACGGGTAGGCCGACTGCAGCTATATGAGAGCTGTTTAGTTTTCTGCTAGAGCTCACAGTCTTTCTACATGGAAATCCACTCCTTATATCTCCATTTCACCTGATGCATCTTGCTTTTCTTGCTTTTGTTGAACAACTGGCAGTCAGAAATCCTTGCTGGTTGATTTTTATTTTTATATTAAATCTACATCCTTTCCTATAGGACGTCTAGAAGGTGTACATAACACTCCTCTTATTTTTCCTTCATGAACAACCCAGTTGAGGTGGGTTGAGGCAAGAGAGAACGACTGGCCCAAAGTCTTTCATTAAGCTTCCATGGCTGAGGATGGATTAAAAACTGGGTCTCCCCACTCCTAATCCAACACCTTAAATAGCACACCACGCTGGTGTAATTTACCAGTAGATCACCAAGTAATTTTCAGTAACCTCAGTATCAGCAGATTCTGAACTACTTCTTGACGAGCTTTAGTGCATATATGCAGCTTTTATGCATGTGTGTGGTTTACTATACCCTGTGTACCAGAGTGCAATTGAACAAGCTCTTTGCACCAATCTGCTTTGTTTTCCAAAAAGTAGTAGTATTTCACTGTTCTATGCTGCTCTGTCCCTGATACAAGGTGAGAAGAAAGAATAGAATCCAATTGAAGCAAAGCCCTTTTCAACATAGAAAGCAGATCTTCACTGAGTGTGAAACTACATATATTTTATTTACTTTAAAATACAGACTTTTTATTTACTTTAGGATAAATATATGGGATTAAGTGCCCAAATCTTTTCTTTGATTGTGCCTAAATATTTAATTTAAATCATTTGCACTCTATCTCTCAGTGTTTCTGGTCCTACAAGTGGACAACAACAAAACCCTATAACAATTATAAGCAGTGTTTACACACCTTATAATTAGAGAAGTAACTAAAAAAAAGTGATGTTCCAGCAAGTTGTAAAACTGGATTCAAATAATTGGAAAGCTTGGCTAAGTCAAAATAGTTTTATTTAGGGCCAAAAGGACATTCACATTGCTGCCCATTCAGTCTTTCTGCTTGGTAAGTGAGTTGTCAAGTCAGAAGAGACCCCCTGTGATAAAGGAGCATTGGGGGAAGAGTGTCTAGGGACCTGATAAGCATAAGGGTTGGGGAAATGCAATAGATCTGATTTACTACATTTTAAAATAAATGTTGCCCATTAACATCTCAAATACAGCTCTACCTCTTTAAGGCCACCATATCCAAACTCTAACAAAACTTTTCTGTACCATAGCTCTCTGGGAATTATGTGCTCAGTTCCCAAACCTGGAGAAGTCCAGACAAAGCTTCAATGAATATCCTAAGGACGATGGCAGGCTTGTGTAAGAGGAGGCAGTTGCCTGGTTCAGTGAAGTAGGAGCAGAAGATGAAAAGCCAAATCTTATTGGATGAGCTATTGGGTACTGTTAAATAAATAAATAAATAAACCAGGGATCAAGTTCATGAACAGTATGGTTATTTTCTCTTTGCTTTTTTAAAATCACATTTGGGTGGGGGGGGGGACTTTACATGTGACATACATTTCAGAAATAGTTCTATACCACAATCCACCCAGTAGACTGAATTCTGGATTGCAGTGATGGAACAGAGTGATCAGAGCAAAAGCTGATGAAACCTTGTGTTTATGGAATGTTGGTTGCTGATAGGAAGCTAAGGAAAATGTAATATGAGAATGCCTTTGATAAAGCTATGAAGGATGGTATAACAAACAAGAGGCCATCATTTCCTTCACACTGCCCTGTAGGCTTTTGTTATCAGTCTGATGACAGAACTTGCATAGATTCAGGCTACCATGACTAAATGTATTATTTGTGGCTTGGAGAGAGAGATACTTTCAGAGCAGGTTTTTAAGATGAAAAGAAAGCCTGTTTATGGCTGCCATTTGAGATATCCTAAAAATATAGCAGGAGTATTATATAGATCCAAAAAGTAAACCTATAATTTACTATTTTTGAAACATATCTGAGTGCTTGGTGTGATTGAGGCTCACCTTATCAGGGGTCCCAGTGTTGACTCATCAGTAGCATCCTGTCTGCTAGTGCTCTTCCTTCTTGCTGTCAATACCTGTACAGGCAAACAAAGATGAGAGGGAGGAGATGCACCAGCATTTTCTCTTCACCTTCTGGTTCTCCTCTGCCCTCCCTCCAGTAGATGTCTTATTTGATGGTGCTGGGGGGGATTGAGGCACCTTGTCCAAATCTGTGGCCAGCATTGACTACAGATGTCTTGCACACACTTTTGAGTAGAAGTTGTGACTGCTGGACCCATTCAGAATTGGTTGTCAAATGATCATTTGTAATGTGAAAAAGGCAGAAAATGAATATGCAAAGAGTAATCATATAGACTGCATTGAACCAATTTTAACTATGTTCACATTTAAATGAAATCAGATTTAGTTCTGTCCTTATCCTACCAATGCTACTTTATCTTGGAGAGCAGCACACCATTTGAAAGCCAAGCATGTCGTCAGCGCCTAAAAAGTTATACATCCTTGCCTGAAAGGCAGTTATAATTATATGGTATAAAGCTTATGGTATTAAGACTTCAGGTTCATGTGTCCCATGAAGTCCTATAGCATAATATTAGACTGAGTTGTATTCAACCTATCTATTCTGCTAGTAGAATAGATTATTTCTATCCCCTTCCCCTTATTTACAGAATAAATCAGAATAGATTTAACATGTATATGTGTAGAAGAAAATGTAGGATCAAGGTAAGTGAAGGAGAGTCTCATTACATTGCTTCAGTCTTTTAGGTGCTATATTTTGTTCAAAATACAAAGGTGGCTGTGCATTTATACATGTGATCTTTGACTTGGGATGCTTTAAAGAAGAGAGAATGTTGTGGTATTCTTTAATGTACTCCCAGTGTAAGAGGAACTTGTAATACAGGCTGTTTCTGCATTTTCTACATCTGGAGCATGCACACTTGACTGTCTTCCCTACCTTTAAAAGCAACCTCGGCAATCAATGGACAAGCACACAGTTATCCTGGACATCTTCTCCTGAAGAGAAGATTCCTGAAGTGATTTTCATAGTTGTTCCTATCTTTGTTTCTTCAGTTCAAGAATCTTCTGTGCCTTGATTTGTGCATCCATTTTGATAGTTTAAATAAATATTTGCATTTGACCTTGATTCCTCAAGTCCATTTTTCTGCAGCCTGTTGCTGTCCCGATGCATTTGCCTACAATTTCCCTCATGTCTCCCAGCATATCCAATACAGCGCATCTGGCTGGGGAAGACTGTGGTGGTCATTTGCTGTGGCATAGGTTCAAACAGCTTAAATTGAATTGTGCCATCAAGTTGTGGTCAACTTTTAATGGCCACGTAGACAGATTGTCTCCATGATGATCTGTCCCTAGCCTGGTCCTTCAGCTCTTCCAATGGTGACTCATCACTATGGTAACTGAGTCAATCCACTTTGTTGCTAATTGACCTCTTCTCTCTCCTTCTACCTTTCCCAGCATTACAGCCTTCTCCAGAATCTTCTTCATAGATGTGGTCTAAAGCCAGTGAAACCCCAAATCTGTGTATGCAATATAATAAAGTAGCAGATTTTAGAGTGTATTGCTCGGGACTGCAGTTGTGGGAGTTTTTATTTTGAATACTCTCACAGAAAAAGAACTTCTCCAAATCAGCACATCTGGGAAGATAGGTTTTGGGCCCACTGCTCCTGCATGATTACCAACATTCCATTTAGAAGGAAGATTTATGTTACCAGAAACTCACAGTATTTGTAATATTTTACTTCATTTTAGATCTGCATTTTGAGCATAGGCGAAATCAGAGTTATTCCATAAAAGTCTTTTTTAATATTCTTTATATCAGGGAATATTCAAAACTAGCAACTTCATCTTTAATCTGAGTGATATAATCCATTTTATTTTGTTGGATTTGTGGACTAGGCCAGATGTTATAAGCCTAAATTACAACCAATGAACAGCTCCTACTCACAGATCCCTCAATTATACTCCCAGTAATATAAACCAGTGTTGTTATCATCAGGTGGCATCTGAGACCATGGCAGCAATGAGATGAATACCTGGGTGAGATTCTCTTAGGTAGTTAGGGCATTGTGATGGAATGGAATTATGAAGGCCAAGCTCAGGGAGATAAGCATTTTCTTAGCTCACCAGAACCGCGTGGGAGGAACAAAAGGATGAGACTGGCACCTCCCTGAGGAATTCACACTGTTGTGGCTGGAGGACTTTGGGAACTGAGGTTTTAGTCTGGGAGGATTCTTGCTGTAGGTTGTAGCTAATAAACATGGCTGGACTGAATTTGCATGGTCTCTTGGAGTTCCTTGGGCTAGGCCTGACAGGCATTGTCCCAGGTCATTAAATTGGTGTGCCAGGAATAATGGAACACCATTATTAGTCTTCATGGGGGGAAAGTGGCATTTAAGCCAATAGGTGTGTATTGCCCTCACCTCCACTTTTTATTGCCCTGCTTCTATTCTGGGAGTTACATCAGGTACACATCTAGGCAGCTGGAAGAGTATTCGCAAAAACATGGCTTGCATGGCCTCAAGTGATTTATAACGGGTAAATGTCCAGTTGACCATAAAGTATTTGGGCCGTAGGTTTTGCTACAAAGAGTTTCAGAGCTACTTGTACACATCCCTACCCTTTGTCCAGGTAAACTTCATGTTGGCTGCTGTACTCCTTTATGTTGTGATTAATATGCTTCTTCCATATATCTGTGGCCTGGAGCACTATCCCCAAATATTTGAAACTCCTATTCGCTCTATGTCATTCCCCTCAATAGCTAATTTAAATCTTTTGGATTTTCTAGCAAAAATCAACACATTGGTTTTCTGGTCATTGATTACTAGAAGGTGCACTCAGCAGTAACGGGTAGAAACCTCTTTTGAGCTAGAGTGGCGGTTTCTACCTGTCTCTCAGGCTGTTTGCTTGTAACCATCTGAGAACTTGTTTATTTATTTATTTTTATTTATTTATTGGATTTCTCCACCGCCCATCTCCCCCACAATAGGGGACTCTGGGCGATTTACAGAAAACATTAAAACTATAAATATATCTAAAACACATAAAACATCCAAAATTTAAAACAATACTAAAAAAGGAAGATCCAAGAAGATGGAAAATCAGGCTGCGGAGACCTGGCCACTACGGGGCTAGCCATCCCCCTGCTTCAGGTATTCCCTCCCCACCCCAGGCCAAGTGGCAGAACCAGGTCTTCAAGGCCCTTCGGAAGGCCAGGAGTGAGGGGGCCAATCGTACCTCCGGGGGCAGAATGTTCCAAAGAGCGGGGGCTACCGCAGAGAAGGCCCGCCTTCCAGACCCCGCTAGATGGAGTTCTTTTACTGAGGGGGTCTGAAGCATGCCCTCTCTGTGCAATTGAGTGGGATGGGTTGAAGACATAGGGGAGAGGCGGTCCCTTAGGTAACCTGGCCCCATGCCATGTAGGGCTTTAAAGGTAATAACCAACACCTTGAACTGGACCTGGAAGCAAACTGGTACCCAATGCAGCCCAGGAGCAACAGTGTTACATGGGCCCTTCTTGGGGCTCCAAAAATAGTCCGCGCAGCTGCATTCTGGACCAGCTGTAGCTTCCGGATAGTCTTCAAGGGTAGCCCCATGTAGAGCGCATTGCAGTAGTCTATCTGGGAGATAACAAGGGCATGAGTGACTGTTCAAAGAGCATACTGATCCAGGAAAGGGTGTAACTGATGCACAACCCAAAGCTGTGCAAAGGCCCTCCCAGCCACGGCTGCCACCTGCTCTTCAAGCAGGAGCTGTGAGTCTAGGAGGACCCCCAGATTACACACTGGGTATGTCTGGGGTAGTGCCACCCCATCAAGAACCAAAGATGACAAAGTCCCAGATACAGAGGAGCCATTAACCCACAGCCACTCCGTCTTACCAGGGTTCAGCCGAAGCCTGTTGTTCCCCATCCAGACCCTTACAGCCTCCAGACACCAAGAAAGGGCAGTCACGTTCTCATACTTGTTTTCTTGCATTACCAAAATGGACTATGTTACTTCACTTTAAAGACACAATGCCTTCCTGCTATTAACATGGATTTTAAATTTCCCTTTCAGGCATTAGTTTAATTGTAATATGAACCAATGCCATATCTTGGCCTGATCTCATTTACCATCTTGTGGTCAACTGACTCAACAGTTTAGAGTAGAACTGAATATTGTCATTTCAAAAAAGGAGCATCATGAAATCCATCTCTGTCAGAGTAGCACAAATGCAGGAGCTAAAGGCCACAGAGGAAGGAAAGGTGAGTAATTTATTCTGCTAGGGTTGCCAACTGTTGAAATAGAAACATAGAAGTGCAACACAGACAAGCATATATTTGCCCTGTTTCTCTGAGCAGTGAGGAATTCCAGGGTTACTGATTTTACCTGAGATTCCATCAGGAGGAGGAATAACTGGAAAGGATATTTTGTATTATTTACTTATAAACTAATAGAATGACATAGACAGAAGCAAAGTACTTCCTGACAAAACTTTTATCATATAACCTTCTTGCCTCATTCACACAATGTTACAGGAGATTCAGATCATGTTATTTTCTCTGGTTTCTTTCAGATCATGTAAATCGTTCACCTTTCCATTTATAAACCTTCCCATCATTTCTTCCATCTTTTTTTCCTTCCAGAAAAAAAATAATGAGAGGAAAAATAATATGGCCTTCATCCTTATCTTCCCAACAGCTGACTGGGAAACCAAAATACTGTGCCAGAGTCCCTAGTTTGGGAGAGGACTTGTCTTTGGAGGACATTTTTTGGTTGTTGCTATTGTTCCTGTAGGGGGCAGGGGGATGACTTCACTATCGGTCCTGTTGTCCCAGTGAAAACCCACCACTTCTCCCCCCTTTCTCCATGGTAGCTGTTAAAAAATTATATAAAAATAACCACCCTCACCATGGCACCTTTAAATGGTGTACCTAGCATCAGATCCACTTTAGCCTTGGAATGAGTTCTTTTCTTGGTCTTGTAGCCCAACCTAGTTATAGTTTTCATGAACTAGCCTGACTCTGTTTGCTAAGTTTTCTGCATTCAAAGACAAACTCCATCTGTGGAGCCAGAGCTTCTGCACCACAGTAATGTCCCCTCCCCCACAATCTTTCAGAATCCTTCTGTATTTCATATGTCTGGAACGTATTTTATATGTTTACCTGCTGTTCCAAGGCTTTTGTCTTGCAGTGACTCATTAATAATGAAAGGTATAAATAATAGGCAGTGCTAGCAGCCCAGCGTGAGGCTCTTTAAAGAAAGGACTGGGTCTAATATATAAGAGTCAGAGAAAATACATTTCATCCTTTTAAAAAAAATCTTATTGAAAGTAGGCATGGAGAATCTAGCCTCTGGTGCCCAGTTATGGAATATAAATTGCGATTGCTAGGAGTGTATCATTGTAGGTAACTAAGGTAACTGGGAATTATGGGAATTGTAATGCATACAAGGTCAGTTAAGGTGACACAAGATACAGCCTCCTGCATGTGGAAGGAATCAGTTTAGCTAGATTGGTAATGTCCAGCATGCATGCATAAATAAATAAATAAATATCATGGATATTACTGCTTAAGTATGGTCCTTTCGCTAATTAAACAGCATGTATGTCTAGTTTCATGTTTCTTATCGATTCCTGGCTTATTAGCTACTTGTCCTAACTTTAGGAGCCTATGTCTATCATCTTCCTGGCTCTAGCTATCATGCTGCAATTCTGTCTTTTTAACTATTTTATTTTATAGAAAAAAGAACTGCAGGAAAAGATGGGAGGTTACAACTGGAAGCCAATCTTGTGTGGATCTCCTGTAAAATTCCATGAATGAGGCAATGTGATAGCACAATAAAAGCCTTGTCTGAAAATATCCCAGGATAGAAGAGTCAAATCAAATGGGCATGCAGTTATTAAATGCATTCATGTCTGTCTGACTCGGGGGGGGGGGGGTATTTTTTTTTTAATATTAAAAAAGAATGGTGGGAGGGAAAAGAGTTAAATTACTGCTTCTACTTCTTTCCTTTCTTTGTTTGCTACTTTAGGTCCATTTCACCCAACCTGGTTTAATACTTAAGAGTGGGAAAAATGGCTTAAAGGAATAGAGGACAAAAAGAAAAAACAATGGGTGCAGATCCCTTTCTAATATCAACATCTAATTTTAAGAATGTAGAACCTTAATCAATACAGTTGACCAAGATATACTCCCCCACCCACTCCACTCCAGAAATTAACTCAATGAACAGAAGGGGGGGGGGTATCATAACCTTCCTTTTTGCTCCTTCCCTCATCTGTCACAGCAGCGTGCAAGTGAAAACTGAAATGGTATGGACCTTGAGTGCCTAGAGTGGCCCTGTTTTTGCAGAGCTCTAGAAAGCAATCTCTGCATGGACAGAGCTATTTGGGGCTAAAAGTAACCCTGCTAGGTTGCTCGTCCAGGGCATTTGATCAGACCTTCTTTCCATGGCCCAGTTAAACAAGTCATGCAAACAGGATTCTAATACTGTATTGCATACAACAATTTTTAAAATGTAATGATGTAAAAACCTAGAGACAGAGCAAGCAATCCTGACTTTTATATCAACTTGATGGATTAATGTTAAACTGAAATTAAATATTATCTATATAAAATCTAATATGTTACTGCTATATGTTGATAACATGGCAGTTCTCTGTCATTCACCCGTGCTGAGCTTAATAATTGTAGAAAACAATGTGTGCTATGGCAGGCATTCTCCCAGCCCTCCAGTCATTGGTCATTGCCTTCTGTGGTTAGATCATCCTGAGCTGCTAGGCTGATTGCCCCCTTCCAGTGTCACCTTCCCATGTGAAACAAGCAACAGCTGATCAGAGAGGACCAATGAAATTGTGGACTTACCCTGCCCATCATGCAGGGTACAATGAAACTGTGGACCTTTATTGTTTTCACTATTTTTAAAACCATTGGACTAGTGAAACTGGAACAGTAAAAATGCCTTCTCCCCCCCCCCCCCCCCATCAGTGAAGCAGTGAGAGGCTGGGGTGAAATTGAGAAGGTCTGCCAATTTCTCCTTCTAACATAAGTGACAGCAAGAATGGTAAGACTGTCTACAATCTTCTCTAAGACTGAACTTCCATCCAGATAGAAGGGGACTGACAAAAAAGATTGAGAAATGGAAACCATGGATTAAAGACCTATCCACAAAAAGGAACATGATTGGTGTTACCTGTCCTGGCATGGGTACAAGGGGGGAGAAGTAGGAGGGGAATCCACAAATCAGGGACCATGCTAACCACTGTCTGGACAGAACACCTGACCACCATCATTGCCAAAGCCAGCAGATTAAAATACATACAACAAATTCTTAAGCTAGCTTCATTTCCAGCTGGGTTCACCATAGGAGGTAAGCAGTTTAAGGCTGCTATGTGGATGAGCCCTGAATATTTTAATCTTTTAAAAACATTTTTGTGAATTGTTTTATACATGCCTTTTAAAAATAAAACAAACTTTTTCTCAGTGATTTTTTTCTATAAGCATGATAGCAAGAGGAAGTCTTTTCTCTGCTCACTGAGTTGCTAACACGTGATCCTTAATGAATTTAACATGTGTCACCCAATATTTTCCTGTATATTTCTGGATGTTTGTTTTGGTAACTTAGAAAGAACTCTGAATGGGCCAAAAAGGGAGGAAAAAGGCAAAATAACAGTCTAGATATAGAAAAGAAGTGAATTAAAAACTGCAAGCTTTAGAACATGTTTACTTAATCACTCGTTTCTTTTTTCTATCCATTCATAATTCTTTCTCTCTTCTCCACCTCCCCCCGGAGAGAAATCAAAGATGAGCACAAACAGGAAATGATATTAAACAAGCTTGCTCTATCCACCCCAGAGTTCATATACTATTTTAACATCAGGCTCAAAGTCAACAGACTACACTGTTCCATTAGGAGAGAATTTCCTTTTGCAAATAACAGGCAAACAAATATTGGAATAACAGGGAAGCAAAACCTGTTACCTGCCAGAAATAGGAATTGTACACCTTTGAGATCTGTGGACCTAGTTGTGCAATTTGGGGAGAATTTCAACCTGTTCCTTGTTTTAATATTCAGCATTCTTGATTTTCTGTGATTTGTTTGCATTCAGGCTGGGAGCACATGGTATAAAAATGAATAAAAATAAATCTCTTTCTTGTTTTTTAAATTGCTTGTTGCCTCTAATATAAATAGTCTGAGCAAAACAGGGATTCAGATTCATAATGTCTTCTGTGCTGGAACCATTCCTTTGTATTTTGTGCATCATGGTGCCTCAGTTCTGTGGAGGTGGTGGACTGCATAGGGACTCTTTGATAAAGGTTAGCATATTCACAATTTGTTGATTGTAACAAATTTATTCTCCATAAATTCGTGTAAGAAAGAAATAGAAAAAGTTGGTACTGGTGTACTTTTAAAACAGAAATGGAAGCAGTAAAAACCATGCTGGGAATATGGTGGTGACTGAGGTTAGCTCTTGTAGCTTTCATGTCTCTGGTGGATATTCACATTATTTGTGTCAAAAGACAGCACACTCGCTGCCCTTATTCCACCTCTGTTATTATTAGGACCTAGCCACGCTTTTTCACAATGAAGCTGGAACGTAGAGCACTTGCCAAAAAGAGAACAAAGCAAGAGCTTCAAGCCTTGAAGAATTAAAAGAGAAGAATGGTGGAAAGGATAGTAACAGTGAGATCTGCCCCAACCAACAGAGTCAGCATGCAAATCCTGATGGTTTCTTTGGCTCCACACCCACTGAGGAGCTCTTGCAGACATCCTCATCAGAATGATCCCCAGTCCTTAAGCCAGCAGAAAAGGATGCTGGCATAAATGGTTCTGCCCCTGCTGCCAGTTCCTGTTTGGCAGCAGTAAGCAGGCTGATGAGGAGTGCTGTCCTTAAACATCTATTGCTGACCAAGTTAAGGTGGAAATTATTCCCCTGTTTCTTTTTCCTCCCACCTGCTGATGAGAAAACAACCACTAATCACCCTCCCTAATATGGGGTGGGGTGGACTGGGATACTTGAACTGCAAATTTAGCTCTCTGCGAAGTTGCCAGATGAACAAGTTGCAAGCAGAGTGGGATGCCTGGAGTGAAATGGAAGGGAGTGCCACTCAACGCTTCTGCTCAGCACAACTCCTCCACACCTGTGATCTGTTCACCAGGCTGTTTCTGAACACAAGTCTGCCACTCTTCTGAAAGAGTACAAAACCTGTGTTCAAGAGTAGCCTATCTGACAGGTCTCAGGCCTTGAGGAGTGTTGTATGATGGAGCAGGAGGGAATGATAATGAGCAAGCAACATCTTCAGCTAATACTGCAAGGAAATGGCAGGGCTGGCAGTTAGTAACTGGGGGGGTGGGGAGTCCAGTTCTGACCTCATGGCCAGCAAAACCCATAAGTAGATGGTGGAAACTCTGGGAAACATTTGTGATTGGCCCAACCATAACAACAGCAGTTATCACTAGGGCATCTAGTACAACCAAAGTCAGAGTAGAATAGGCACTCCATCAAGGTAATAAAAGCAGTAAACAGTACAGCCACTCGAAGCCCCTTGTTAACAGAAACAGTGGAAAACCCCTAACATGCCCAACAGTAACAGAACTGGCAATACACAGTTGGCAGAACTTGGCTTTCTTTCACGGTTTACATTGACCGTCTGCATAAATTGATCCCTGACTGTGACAGCAACCACATCGTTGGTGAAGTGTGCCAGATTGTATCCACAGCAAAAATTGTGTCAGAACAGAAAAAAACACCACTTTAAAACTGGAACAGTTAAGAATGACTCTTGCGTTGCCTCTGCGCTGGGATGGGATGAAACAAGAGCTGTGTCATGAGGACATGTCAGAAGAAAGCCGTTAGGAGAAAGTGAGGAGGAGCCCTAAGATGGCTAGAAATAACATGAGGCAGCGTGCTTCTATATTTGTGAAAGGAACAAGTTTTATCATGTGTAAAGCCACAGGCTGTCTTTTGGGACCTTCTTCCCCTGAAACAGGTGAATAACCACACATCCCAGTGCTTTGGTTAGGGTTAAGGTTAGGGTTAGGGTCTGCACCACAGTTTCTCTTGTCTGTTTTTGTATGCATCTGAAAGGCTCTGTTTTGGAGAAGGTCACTGTCACCCCTGCCAGATAGGACTCCAGAATTCCAAAACCTTAGAAGCAGAGGTAGAAAGCTAGTTGTAGTTCATTGCTGAACTACAGCTCCCAGCATCCCTTCCCTTTGGCCATGATGGTGGAGGGTTGCAGTTGAGAGTAGTAGTTCAACAAGAGCTGAGGAGAGGCACCAGCTTCCCATCCCTGCTGTCAAGGTTTTCAAGACTTTCCTTGTCCTGCAACTGAAACACTCCATGAGGCCCCAATAATAACCCCTTTTGATTTGCTTCGTCCTTAATCAGCCCTTCTAATCACTTCAGTACTTATGTGAAACAAGGAAAGGAGGTGCAGTTTCCCTCCTGAGTGACATAAAAATCTGGGGAAAACAGATCTTAAATGTCCCATGGAGGAGTATAATTGGGAAGAACATTTATGATGGTTCAGTCCTACAGGTCAGTTTTTGAAATGCTGCACATATGCCAAATCTCTTTGAGCAGAATCTATAGTGGAGGCTTAATAAGTGAACACAGACCCTTAAAAAACAATCTCTGCATATCCAGAATTTGATAAAAGGAAATATTCCAAATTTAGGAGGGTATATGTTTTTCACTGGAGAAAATAAGGTGTTTCTCAGATTGTACTCAGTGTTACAATCAGACCTGTTCTTGCTTGTTTAATTTTGCTCTCTGTAGTTTGAAGTAGAAACCTTCTGTAGAAGAAGCATCTGGATTCTGAGCACCACATGGCAGTGCTATTTGGTTGGTTGCTAATCCTGGCTATTTTCAGAGATCTAGTACTACAAAAAACTCAGGAAGGCCTTAAGTGCCCAACGGGCTTGGCTTCTGGCCAGTCTGAGGATTTCACATGTTTTATTTTCAGGGGATTGAGGGTTAGAATAGTCTGTGCTCTTGAATGGATTATTAATGTTGCCAGAAAACAGAATGTACTACAGGAAGTGGCATCAAATGCCTTCATTTATTCCTGTAGTCCTTACTCACCCATGCCAGTCTTTTATTTCTTTTTACATAGCTCTGAAAGAAGAATTGTTCATAGAAGGGAAACTGCTAACACTTACATTTCATAGGTCTTCATACTCTGACTTTTCAGTTTTTATTATTGTTGGGAAGAATTACAAGTATTCTGAACTAAGGAGAGGTCTGTCATAATAACACAAGATTTAAAGGTGTTAGCGGTATTTATTGCATTCATCACTGTTCTTAAATCAGTAAAGTAGATGACTTTAAAAACTTTGGACCATAGATGTATGCATATTTGAAGTCTTGCATTCTTTTTCTGGCCAAGAAGGCAAGAGAGATTTATTTTGGGACCATTTTCCTCATATCTTGGCTGCTTGACAGGGGCAGTGAATACTCCAGTTCATTTTTCATGTACAAATGCATGTTCAGTGACAAGCAAACCTTCATCTTGGTCAAGGGCTTACCATCCCAAATTAATGAGAGAAGAATTCACTCTTACGCTGTACGTTTGTGGGAGAAGGATTTTGATAGCAATTTTGTGTTTCTAAAGTAGGGCAAAGAGTATTTGATGTATACACTTCTGATTCAGTTCCCTCAGAGAATTTGGATGCCCTGTTTATTTCTTCAAACTTTTACAATAACGGGTTGCTGTAGTGCACTTCAGAACCTGACCTCATTTCCTGTGCCAAAACTTTAAAAAGAGAATCTGCTGTCCTTGGTGTCACTGCTTTTTATAACAATCGGGCTATGCTTATGCTTTAGGCTGAACCTGAGGCCACATCTCGCCAATCGGTATGAAAGATAAAAGTATACAAAATCTTTCTTCTCAGTCAAAAAATGTGTGACTTTGGAGGCCTTAGTGAATGTATGTTAATATATGGGGAGGGAAGAAGTTAAAAGGCAACGTTCTTATGAGGCAGATCACGGCTCCTTCCGGGGCATTGTATTAATCCATCAGGAGAATGCACGGTTTATTCAGTTTACATAATTGCCATAGCCTTTAAAGTGATATGTATGCCTCTTTCCTGTGTTATTTTCCCTTTATCTAAAATTTGCTACCTTACCAGCATTGCTATAAATTCAGGAAGTTCAGGGCTGCACTTCTGCAGCCAATGGAGGTGGCTTGTTTTCCATTGAGGGAACTCTCATGGTCCCCCGTCACTTCCTTTCCTAGCTCCTGCGCTCAGTAACTATTTCATGGTTAACCAGAGTACATAGAGTAACTTTAGTCTGCTTTCAACATCCTGCTGTCTGTGGGCTAATCATTCAGAACTGACCTTCTTTTGCTCCCCCACCCCAACAAGTTTAATAACCTGCCAGTGTGGTCATAGCCATCCGGATCGATGTCTTCTTTATCCAGATTTGATGCTGTATTGCTACAGCTGTGGAGTTGATAAAGGAGGGCCATTTGTTAGCATTTTAAACAACTGAGCTTCCCTTACACCCCATTCCCATACAGCAGCCTCTCAGAGATTTGTTTTGTTAGGCACAAGGCAAATGACAAATATTTGGATAATTGGAGGAGGTGTACATCAGTGTTGTGTTGTTGTTCGTTCATGATCCAAAGCTTGGGATGGACATTTGACTATTAGCCAGCTTGAGTCTCCAAAAGAGACTTTTGACTAGTTGATATTCTTTGCCACCATTATTGATGTGTCTGCAGAAATATAGACATGGCCACAATGATAGCATTTGAAGATCAGCCTAGCTCTGAAAAAGTAAAACCAAATCATAAGTTTTGTTCAGTTTTGACATAGGCTGTGAAGGTTTGGAAAAGACAAAAGCAGATGGGAAGCTTCAAGATGGGAGCTTCCTTCTGCGATCAGGTGCTGCCACCATTTCTGTGATCTGCCTGGCTTTGGAGCTGAAGGCTCTTTACAGCTACAGGACTTCTTGAGAGTACAGAAATCATGCTCTTCAAGCTCCAGCAGTTGCTCTCCACCAGAATTATCTGTTCTTCCCATTCACCATACTTTGTTGACTTTAGAGCAAGGGAGGGTATGATTGAGGGCTACAGAGAATGAGGCAACAACACACAATGGATGGGGCTGTAGCAGGGCTGAGATTTCCCTTTTTCCATTCTGAGGGAAAGGATTAGGATGGCTGCTAATTAGAGATACTGTTAGGCTGCTTCATTTTGCTATTGTGATCAGAGGCGATAGAAGGGCTCGGGGAGTGCATGCAGCCCCAGGGCTACGGATTGGCCAACCCAGGCAATGGCATGAACAGAAGCTGGTTGGATACGTGGATGAGCCAGACCCTGAGTTTCTAAATTCTAAACTTCTTCAGGTATGAGAAAGAAATCAGATTTTATAAATGATAAGTATTACTCACTTAGGCTTTATACTTCAGAAGGTATTGTCAGTCTGGGCAATTCTTCCAGCAAAGCCCCAGAAGAAAATAAAACTTTCTGATCCTCCCTATTATGCATTATTTATATGCCTCAAAAATAGAGCTGTGTAGATCTTCTGTATTCTAAATTATAGATTAGCTGTGATCCTATACTTAGCTATGATCTTATGATTCCATAAGCTACTCACTGGGAAATTATTTAGTTGGCTTGCATTGGGAATGAGGTCTGCTTAGACCAGGCTGAGGCACCTCTTCTTCCCCTCTCCCTGCTGGTCCAACCCATACTTCCCTTGTTTAGCAGGAATGAAACAGGAAGCTTTCATTTCCATTTTGACAGTTGCCCAGGGTCTGTCAACTGAAGAACTGCACACTTTGGCCATGGCACAGCTTAACATTGTGCACACACTATGTCAAACAAATTGTGGTCAGTCTTTTTCTTCTTAATTTGTACGCCCCTTTCCCAAGGGGCTCGCAGTAGGAGAAAAACAATGCAAGAATCAAAGTGCATTTTTTTATTGTTCTCATGAGATGAGCAGCTATATAAATTTAATAGATAGATAGAGTCATACATACATTTTGAGGCTCCTTATTGTAAACAATCTGTTTCTTCTTACTTTCTTATTGAATTGTACTGAGGTTTTTAGACACTAATTAAAAGAGAGCGAGGGGCTGTCCTGCTGTCAGGCCAATAATCTATGGAGACAAGGTCCATAAGAGACAAGGAGCAAATCAGATGGAAACCAAATCTTCAAGGCCAGGAATGAATGGTGTGTGTGGCAGTACTGCCATTTATATGCAGTTCAGGCTGGACGAGCTTCCTTCCTGAAGTACTGCCTGAATTGCAGTTTGTGGCTTTATTGCTTTTTCTTCCCGGAGCCAGAACTGCCATGGCCAAAATGTGCAGCTTTTCAGTGGCCAGTCCCCAGGTAATTGTCAGTAGGAGCTGCAGCAATTCAGTTTAAAGTGTCTTATCATGATCCACGCACAACATAACACTTTCAATTAATGATCAACTGGGGAAAAAGATTCAATCAATGTATTGATTAAATGTATTGAATTACGTTTAGTTATTTAATTTATCCATGCAAACTGAATATTTAAAGAGGTTAACAACCATTTAAAAAAAACATTGAAAACCAGTTATAATACAGAAATCCTCATTTAACAACCACTCATTCAGCAACTGTTCAAAGTTATGGTGGCACTGAACGAGCGGTACTTATGACCAATCCTTGAAGTTCTGGCCGTCCCAGCAACCCCCATGGTTACATGATCGTGATCCAGGTGCTTGGCAACTGGCTCGCACTTATGACGGTTGCAGTGTTCCATGGTCATATGATTGCCATTTGAGACCTTTCCTGCTGGCTTCCCACAAGCAAAGTCAATGGGGAAGCCAGCAGAGAAAGTCGCAAGTCTCTCCAGTAAGTGGTTTGCATCCTCCCCTGTCCGACAGCAGCCACCTCCAGCCCTGCTGCACTCACGCTGTGCTTTGCGGGACACCTGCGCACCCTCTCCTGCCTGGCAGCAGCCACTTACTTGCCTGCTGGCCTGTTTGCAAGCCACCTGGGACTTGCTTAATGACCTGTGATCCTTGCTTAATGACAGCAACCAAGAGTGCCGGAATTGCTGTCACTAAGCGATGAGGTCACGTGACATTGTGCTTTACAGCCTCATCACTTAGCGATGAAAATTCCGGTCCCAGTTACTGTTGTTAACCGAGGACTACCTGTAAGCATAAATATTAAGATCATAGTAAAAACAAATGAACAGCACAATCAAAATGACATCTTAGCTCCTTTCCTAAAAGCAGATAGATCAACTACCTCACCTCCCAAGAAATTATGTTAGTTTGAGAGTGAAGCAAAGGACCTTTCACAGTGGATCTGTGAACATAAGAGCATCCTTAAAGGAATTTTCATCGAAGACTTTAATATGCAAACAGGTTCATAGCAAGAGAGGCAGTTCATTAGATAGTCACATTCTAAGCTATTTAGGCATAATACATCCCTGTTACCACACGTTGGCTAGCAGACCAGCTATTGTATTTTGCTAATTGAAGCTGCCAAACATCTTTCAAGGGTTGCCCCATGTACCATCAGTCACTTTGAGTTATAAAGTTTAAAATAAATAAAACAGATTTATTTATGAAATGTATAGGCTGCCTGACTCCATCACAACCCAGGGTAGCACGTAATACAAGACAACACAATGCAATATCATACAAAAACAAACATCCAGGAAAAATGGCCCAAACGTAAACAGACCAATCATCCCACAAGGATTCCCCTACTCTAGCCCAAGGCTTGAGGGGAGAACCAGGTTTTAAGAGTGTGTATAAACTAGATGATTTCTAGTATAATCGCTACTTTTTTTTTTTTTTTAAGAAGCCAAATTTTTTTTAAAAAATTGATAGTTGGAAGTTTCAACAAATAGTTAATAGCTATGATGAACTACAATTTGTTAGGTCTGAAAGATGTGAAAACTGGGGATAATAGAAAACAGAAGCCAAAGCCTCACCACTCCTTGTGGCTGTGCCAAAATGGCATGCAGGAGGCCAAAACTCACCACTGCATGCTCTCATAATGGCTTCAGTCTGTATTAAGCGTCTCTGTCATGACCACTGTGGTCAACTTGCTGTCCAGAAAACTGTTTTCCGGATAACAGGATTCTGGATTGTATCTGCAGAAGCTTGAAGTATTTGGTGTCACATACAGTACATGTCACCTGGGAAATAGATTACAGTACAAAAGATAGTTTGCCCAAAGCCACTCTTGCTAACTCTTTAGGAGCAGCCCTGAATTGAAATCCTTTGTGTTTTCTCTTCTCTGGAAGAGGTAATTAGAGCCCATTTGCTCTGATTTTTTTCTTCCAAATTCAGTTATATTTCCTGCTTTCAGGAACAATTGAGCATTCTATGATCCTTGCAGTTATTCAGCCTGATAGCTCCATCGTATTACCGCCTTCTTCCTTACGACTTGTGAACACGAGAGCTTGTCAGATGAACTGTTCCTCATCTTTTGTTAGCTTTAAATGCAAATGTGAGCTACCTTTCCCAAGACTGTGACTCTAAAAGAACTATTTCCCAAGTCCCAAGATTAACAGTGCGTACATCTGCTATATGCATATATGCACTATTTCAGTTAAAAGTTCCTTAGATTAGTTCCTGGCTGTAGATATGTGCACAAATGAGTTTTTGGTTGTGGAATCCAGGGGCATCTAATAAGACTTCACCATTCTGTCAGAAAGCAATTAAAAATGTTAAGTACAATTGCCCAAATCCACCCTGTCTCTTAGATACCTGCAGACATAGTGTATGATGGACTGTTTTTAACTAAAAACATCTAGAGAAAACGTATAGTGGTCAATAGTTACATATTTTGTTAGGTAAATGTACCAAGCATTCCCTGGCTGGGATTAGGACTAATCTGTAGGATTGATTATTTATTCATCTTAATATAAGTTCCATTCCCCTCTCTTCTCTCTTTGGAATAATTCATGAACCCACTTCACAACAATATGAATATTAAAAGGTTACAGTTGATTTGAGAACACTGTGTATTTATATGTTTTAGATGGCATTGCTTTGACCTTTATTCAATTGCTTACAACCATCCCAGAAATATAGTTGATGATGATGATGATGATGATGATGATGATGATGATAGCATCTAAGTCTGGCATAGTAATAAGCTTCCAAATGGACTATTCCAAAGGAAAATTTATGTGACTGAAAGTATCTCATAAGAGAGAGCCATAATTAAGTTGTGTCCTTACTACAGACATGCCCTGGAAATATCTTGCTTCTACATGTCCCCATGATGTCAGCTTTATCTCATTAACTATCTCCAAACCCATGGAGAGAGAACTCTCCTCTTTACATTGGAGTTCTTCAACCCAGCAATCAGCTCTTTGGCCGCTGCCAGTAGCTATGTCCTGCTTTTTCCACCTCCAGGAAAAAAAAAAGAGGGAGAATGGAGCCAGAGAAGCACATCTTGGATCTCAGGGGAAGGAGCATGCACAGGAGTAGCCCAAAATAACTAGTAGAGGACAGGATCATTCTGTCTTTTTGGGTTACCTGACTGTGCAGCTGTCAGCTTTATGAGGTAGATCAGACAGGAAACATGACCAGATGAGCTAATTCTACTTTACCGTAAGGTTACATTAACAGAATCTTGTAAGTCTGAAAGTACTTTTCTCCCCCATCCCCTTTACAACCCAAAAACTAGGGAGGTTCTCTTCTGAGCCTCTTGCCCCACCCACATTCCTACTGAGGGCCAAACTGCTTTTTATCTGACTGTTCCCTTGATTGCATCTCATTGCCTTGTCTCCCAAGGTGATTCCCACATACCATTACATCTACTGGCTGACTGGTCAAGAAGTACAACAGATTGCCCTCACCCTTAACTATCACTGGTTACTATCAGTTTAAAGGGGAAACACTGTAACATTGGTACAGCTAACCACAACTGATAGCTCCCTCATAACTGATGGTTCCCTTGACACGTGGGCTGAAGATGAGATAACAGTAATATCACTGAATCATGATAGAATAAGGTTGTCAAAGGGATGTTTGTACTGTGGTGGGATGCAAGTGAGGAAATGCTCATAATCAGGAAGCACCATTCAGCACTAATTCAGAACAGAGGCAATAGAGGGAAGATAGGAATGTCATGCTGGTATAATTTTTGGCTGACTCCAGGATGGGTGGATAACATTTTAACTCAGCAGCAGGGAAAGGCCCTTAGAAGAGCAAACTGAGATATTATATAATTGGATAACATCAAATATTTGAGAGTTTGATTTTTAAAAAAGTTAAGTGGATGTTTGAAAATTAATTTACTCTTGGTAATCCCCCAAATTAAAAGTATTCTGGAGTTTTGCACCAACACATCATTACAACATATGAAAAAAATAGTGTTGTACAATAGTTAAGATGTTGGACTAAGACTGGGAAACCCAGGTTGAAGTCTTTCCTCAGTCATGTAAACTCATTGGATGACTTTGGGCCAGTCACTCTCTCCTCATCCTAACCTACCTTAGAGAGTAGCTGATGTGGAATTAAAATGAAGTAACTTCCTCATATAAGCCGCCTTGAGCTCTTGGAAGAAAGGCAGGATATAAATCTAATAAATAAATAAATAAAATAGAATTACCTAAAAACTATTGGTTCTCTAATTCCTTATTTCTTGAGCAAGACATTTCAATCGGTGTTCATTTATTTATGAAATAAGAGAGCCTGCCCAAATTGTTTTCTCAGAGGCATGCTTTGAGGGTACAGAGTTCCAATAGGTCTTTATGGAAGAACCTTCCTGTACATTTTGTATTGTGGACAAGCTTTCTTCTCTTTGTAAAGCACATATAATCAAAAATCTTTTCTCAAACTCAACTAGCCTGGAAATTATGGTTCTGCTAACTGGCATCTTCAGATTCTTCCTTCATAACTTTCCTCTGGTAAAAAGGTGTGAAAGTGCCATGGATAAAACATAGACACACACACACGTATATATTTCCCTAATATTAAAAACATGTATTGTAAATGCTAGAGACCGTCAGTCAGATTTATAAATATTTATCTCAGAAATCTACTTTCTAAAATTGTGCGGTCTCAAATGTAACAGTTCTTCTAAAACTAAATCTAGAATATGTCAAGGCAGGTAAGATCCCTTTCCTGCCTTCAGTTTCCAGTTAAACGATTAATAATAACAAATTAATTTTTAAATACTGGGGGAAAGGATGTCCTCATCTCACCATTTTCTGCTGATCCCACATGCACAAAGTTTAGTTCTGTCTATAACTGTTCACAAAGTACCCTAGGGCACCTTAAAAATTAAGCGTAAATGTGGCTTGCATTTACATGTGTTAAAGGCCAAAATCAGATCCTGAAGTCTTATCCAGTGTGCCTATTTTAGGCATATCCATACAAATATGCAAAAAATAAATTGTATGGCCCCCAGTCCATTAAATGTGAGAGGTACACTCTGTAGCATTTCTTTCCAAAGCTCAAATGTATGTAAGATAAACACAAAATATCATTTGCAACAATTTCATGCTGTCCTTCTTTCAAGTGCTTCTGCCAAAATCAGACATATCAGTAAGTTTGATTCTATATGTTTGAAATTTGATTACATCCAAAGTTTTCTCTCCTGCTGTAGGTATTAAGTTACCATAGGCAAGCTCTTTTGCAGACATGCCTCTTCCTGTTTGTCTCAGTGAAGCAATTCAGCAAAATCTTTAAAATGTACAAATTGTAGGATTCTGGAAATGTATAATCTGGTCGAACTGCTGAGCCGCAGCAAAACCAAAATGATAACTAATTCTGTCACATGTTTTTTGTCAAAATTTGTCATGCCAATGCAGGGAAAATAATAGGAACGGGCATCAGTCTTCTGACAGTTTCTAAAAGAGTAGCATCAAACCCTTTGCAGGTGGTGATGGCCATGTAGCAGCTGAAAAAGAGAGAAAGTCTCTTTCCCAGAAAGTCATCTCTCTGAAAAAATTGTTCCCAGAGAGTTTGCTTGGGAGAGCCTAGATGCTGATTAAAGGGATCTCAAACCTTCAAGGAGTCAGATCTGGACCTACTTCCTTGAAATAAAAAGAAGGAAACTGTGCTACTGACTAGTCCTAGAAGATGCTGGGGTCAGAGTGTGCAGCCTGCTTGCTGCCAGATGTGAGAAAAATGTCTGTCCAACAAAGCAAAAGCAGGACTGCTTATAAGTAAAGGGCTATTCCTTATGAGTAGGAACTCTGTAAAGATGTACTAAGCTTCAGCTCAGTTTTCAAAACAAAATGCATTGCCCACTTTCCAGGACCCACACCTCAGTTTTGCAACCATTATCTTGCTTCACAGAGATGTGGACATTGCCTCATGGATATCCTCTTAAGTTTATGAAGTTTATGGAGATTAGCACATGCACAGAGACTGCATGCAATCTTGCCAGCTTCCATCTCCTGTCCTTTGGCTCAATTAGGAATCTGAGAGAGCCAGCTAGATGTGCAAACAAGGGTGACCCTGCTTGAAGCAAGATAGTCTGAATGGTAGGGTCTTCTGATCTTTCATTTGGAAGAACACTATACTGTAAAAAGAAAGTTGAGGGGTTTTGTACTGCTAGATTTGGAGACAGCAACATAGAAGGAGTCTGGAAACTGAGCCCAGAAATAAAGTAAACATGATCATGTAGCTGGTGAGATGAACAAAAACAGTTCTTGGCAGAGAGTAAGTGAATGATATGGTATCTGTTTCCAGCAATATCTTTTATATGCATTTATTGGAGTTATGTTATGATTAATAATAAGGACAGCCTTGATGAGAGCCAATTTCTTAAATTAGTTTCATTGGAACCTTTTCATGTAACAGAGTTCATCCTCATTCTTGACTCTGCTTTACATACTGCTATGTAAAAATGAAAATCACATTGTTCCCATTTCTCTTTCTGACTTTAATAATTTACTAAACAGATGAATGTGTTGCATACAGAGTTGCTTGTACAGTAATTCTATTTTCACATAATGTTGCAAATTAAGGATGGGACACATCATATATGTATTTATTTATTTAGAAGGCCACCCAACTCCATGAAAACTCTGGGCAGCGTACATTGAAAACAGTAAGAACAATAAATCAAGGAAAGAACAATGCACATGCAGAGAAAAACATTCAAACTAACATATAAAATATGACAAGCGGCTCCCCATCTCTGTAAGCCAAGTCCTAGGGAAACATCTAGGCCCTCAAAAACTTTTTAAAGGATGGAGCAATGTAGATCTTTGGAGCAATATAGTTCCTTTTTTGTTAGGATGAAGGCCACGTAGATCTTTGGAGCAATATAGTTCCGGACGGCAGGCATTTTGACAGAAAAGACAATTGTAAATGTGTGTGTGTGAGAGAGAGAGAGAGAGAGAGAGAGATCTTTTTTCATTCTCTGACCAGTGGGAAGGCCAGGATAGTCTTTCATAGTTGTAGGAGGGAGGCAGAAGACTGGTCAAAAGCTACACAACTTACACTGGAGGACCTTTTGATCAACTGCAATTGCTCTCCTTGTCACACTCTGCAATAAGAGCCACAAAGTCACTAGCTTCTTTGGGCTGGGCCTGAGGATTCTGTCTTGTTCACTGCATGCTTTATCAATGTGGAGGCAAATTGCTATGCAAAGTCCTGGCTGGTCTTATAATCTTTTGAATCCGGATTTCTGTTGGGTACAACATAAACCATTCATTTTGATTCTGGAGGTAGTTTCAACTTTTTTGTTCAATGTGGCCTCTAAATCCATAGATATTCTTCAGAGGACATTTCTTCATCACTCTGATTTTTTTCCCAAATAAGGAGAAAGTAACTGCTCTTGGAAAGAATGTAATTAATCTTTAATGCACATATTAAGTACACAAAGAAGTGTCAGAAGCCTCTTCCGCTTGTCCTCACTGAAAAAAAAGTCCTTGTAAAAATTATCAGGAGGCAGCGAATCCAAAGCAATTAGATGACTTTGTGTGTGTTTGTGTGTGTGTGTGTGTGAGAGAGAGAGAGAGAGAGCAAGAGCGAGAGAGAGAGGAGAAAACAAAACAAATAGCTTGCTGTTCTATCCTGCCAAATCAGTTAATTAATTAGATGGATATTGTATCTCTTGGAACCATTGTGCTTCATTCACTCAAAAAGGTCTATTTAGGAAGTTCCTTTTTTGAAATACCAATGTGTATATTAACTGGCTAATTAATTAGTTTGTCTGTTTGTTTTACTAGGGTTATATGCTGCTCCAGTTGAATACTTAAAATCCTAATTACATAACTGTTATTAAAATAATAGAAATAACAATCCAATAAAAAAAACTTTTGACCATTTACAGAAGATAATAATGACCTAATCAAAACTGAGGAATCAAAAACATTCATCCAACAGGAAGGAGCTAAATCAGTTTGTCTCCCTCTGAAGGATGGGGGGCTGTTGAGATAACTGAGTTTTTATTATTTTTCTAAATTCTTGTAGAGTTGGGGCAAATCACATTTCCAGGGGGATACTATTACGGGGGGGGGGGGGGTCAAGAAAGCCTTCCTTGGAGAACTTGCATGGCGTCGTTCTTTCAAAGAGGGAACATGGTGGGAGCCCACCTGATCTTACTGGGTGAGCAGACTATTAGGAGAAAATGATTCCCAAAATATTTATTTCATTAGGCTTAGATGCTGCTCCAGTAATGTCTGACTCTGAGCAGCTGACGAATCTCCAAAATAGTAATAAGATTAAAACTAAACAAATTGGATATGGACAAGAATATAAACAAAATAACAATTTAATAGAGAACAGAATCTAGTCTGGAGCCATGAAAGGGTGACATCCAAGTGGGTGCCATAAGAAATGCTGGAAGGTGGGGTTCTTCCCCCCAAATCAAAATAAAAGGCTCATCCCCTCTCAAAAGAGCTACAACCTGTTCCAAAGAACAGCTGCCAATATCTCTTGCAGTTAGAAACAGTATTGTTGTTCAGGTATTAATAATCATGGTTACAGTATTACTTCTTTATTTCACAGTGCTTTTTCTATTTGCTTAGAGCTTTTGGGTGCACGCTCCCAGTCTTCATTCCAGCCTTGTAAGGCAATAGGTACATTATCATTCCTCTGCAGAGAGAGATGAGATCTTGGGAGTAAAAGTGGTAGGCCGATGGCTCCTGGTGGAGTAAATCGGGCATAAAAGGAGGTTTGAACTACAGCCAGCTGCTGCTATTGCTGCAGGCTTATGACTGCTACACTACCCCAGTTTAATGGCGCATCCCAGTTCTTAGGAAGATCCTTTTTCCCCTTAGAAAGAAGTAACCCAGTAGAGGAAAAGCTGTGCCTCTGAATCTTGCAGGGAAAAACAGTGTGGGGCGTTGTGGAATTAATAGGCAGCAGATTTCCTCCCTTAGTTCCTTTTTCCACAGTCCCATTTTATTTTGGGCAAAGTAAAAGTGTGAAGGTAGCTATGTAAATGCACTGGTGTCAGTGATGATAGTTAATGCCTAGGAAATGTCCTCATTATATTAGAAGGACATGGAATCGGGGATGTTATAGAGGAGACCCTGGAACTGTAAAATGGATGACTGTCTAATCTAAGCACTGGCAGCTAGCAGGTACTCTGTAGAATAGGAATTCAAAGCATTTGCCTTCTCCTTTATCAAAATCCCAACATTAATCAAGCATAATGCTGTTTTCTCTCTTTGTGGTGAAATACCAACTGCAAATAGCAATAAATAAATCACGTAAAGAAGGCATGGCTAGGAAAAAAACAGAAAGGAACGGAACAGAAACACTGGAGCACACAAAAAAATGTGTGTCCCTTGGAACACATAGAAAAATGACCCATGTTTATGATGGACCGTCAGAAATGGGGCAAGGCCCTTGAAAACCAAGGGCTGAAGGCAGCCAGCAACTCGTTTGCACGTATCGTTTGGCTCTCCAGAGCTGTTCTTGCTCTTTGGATCGCCCTGTAGGCATGGTTTTCACTTAGCATGTATAGCGTCATGGTGCCCAGGAGAGCAAGAGAGAGCAGTAGGGAAGAAATGGAACGGCAAGCAGAAAGGAACAGTGGCATGTTTTGTCCTGTGGCCTCAGTACTGTACTGTTCCTGTCCTGACCGTAAGGCTGCTCCTAATATCTGCTTTGAGAATCTGTACTTCTACTTGTACAACATGGAGGATGAAAGTATCTCTTGATAGTTACTTATGTAAGTTACTTACATAGCTAAGAGGGCAATTTGTGTAATTTTTTTGCTCTTTATATCTGGCCTGCCCAATGTATGCCCCACTCATCTGAATTCATCTCTGCCAGCCACATTATACCTTCTAATAATAGAAATGGACAAATCTGACCTTTTGCTTTTAGCCTCATTCTGCTGCTTAGATCTGAAGTTCTATCTTTCTCATTTATGTAGAGGTTTGCAAGCGGGGATAGGCTCTTGTTACAGAATGAAGTGGATAAAATGTTCACCATCAATAATTCATGTGTAGTGAGCTTTGTCTGAATGGGTGGATCATATATGCTATCACCTGACACCGTGGCACTTCTGCTTCCCTATTTCATAGAAAGCCTTCACTCATTTTCTTGGGTTAATTGGGCTTTATTATAATATGGAGCTTTCATTCGTTGTATATAATTGCTATACAATTGGCTATTATATCAACTTTGAAACAGACAACAACTGCAATTTGCATAATGGTGAGAAACGTCTTTATGAAAACTAAACACAGGTATTCCACCTGGCTGACCTTGGGTGGGTTCAGAAGCTGAGCAGGGTCAGACCCAATTCATACTTCTATAGGAAACCACCGGGGATCCCGGGGTTATAGGTTTCCCAGTCAAAAAATAATAATAATAATGAGATTGGCCAACTGACTGAGTTTGTCTTTAAATCTTGGAAAATTTAATCCAATAGTGGCAAAACCTTGTGAAATTTTTGCAACTTAAAAAATATAATTTTTCATTTTCATATGTTATTGCTACTCAGAATGCTTTGTGCAGCTACTCTGTCTTTCCTCATAACTTTATGGGGTATGAAGAAGGAAAGAAGCAAAAGGAAAAATCATGGGATTTCCTGTAAAAAATCAAGTCTGTGTCAGGGTGACTGAACAAGAAAGTGTTATCTTCTTAATGTTTTATGCCAATCAACATCTGAAGCTCTGTTTCAGTTTACAAGCCTGGATACCATTGAGACAAACAAACCTTTCAAATATCATTGTCTTTCCCACCCCAAGAAATGGCTGGATTAGAAAACCACCTAAGTGTAAATGCATATCCATTAATGAGCTTTGGCATGGTTTTACTGACAGACAGTAATATGCTGGTAACATGCTGCTGCACCAGTGCTGAAAATGGAAATAATTATATCTTTTCACCACTGAATTCATTCACTTCTTCCAAAGGAAACCATAATTAAGGAGGAAATTATACCGACATTCATTTTCTTGAAAGCCACTTTCTTCTTTGAGGAATGAGCTACGGTGTGTTCTACTAGAACTCCAAACTGGAGTCATCTTGGTGATTTGTTCAGAACCTGTGCAATGGCACAAAATTAACTTCTCTGTTAATTATAAATGTTGAAATATCTGGCACATTTGAATCTTTATTACTTATTTTTGTTGTAATATATAAAAACACAAGAGCTCACTTGGTCCTGTGACTAATTTATGTGTTCAGGAAGCCCACAAGCATTTCCTCATTTTGCAAATGGGAGTCTGAGTAAAAATGGTTGTGATCACACTTCATGTTGATGCATAATGTTTTTAATTTGGTTTTGGCTCAGTGTGATGTATTAGCCAGTGTGATTTTTAAACCATGGTTTATGAATTGATGTGGGAATCTGACTACTATGGTTTTATGCCACGAGCCATGACTGAAACAAACTGTAACTTAATGTCTTGTGTGAACTGAGCTAGTGACTTGCTTAAGGCCTCCTAGTGAGCTCCAAGAGAAACCATACCTCCATGTCAGAGGCACTATCCAGGTTTTGCCTGCAGAAAAGACCCAAATTCTATCCATTATCCACAGTTCAAAGGATCAGGGAGCAGATCTTTGTAAAAAATCCAGAGCCAGGAATCTGTGCAGCCTTCTAAATTTCCCTTCAGGCTTAAAACAAGCAGTATTACATTGGCAGTTCTCATGGGCAGCAAAAATGACGCTAATTTTCTTGATTAAAATATATACTTAGCAAGCTGTAGCACAAAGTTAGGTGTGCCTGAGGTCATAATGGTTTAAGTCCACAACTCTGCATTGGACTGTAGTCATGAGTTGTTTATAATCCCCACCATGTCCAATGTTCTACACTTCTTATGAATATGAGGCTGGGGCAAACCAAACAGGTTGTTAATCGCGCAGCTTGTTCTTGAGTGTGTGATTTTTCTTTCTGACCAGCCAGTACAGAGCTTCTGTTTGCAGTTGGAACCACATTATGCAGCATGTGTGTGTATGATTTTTTGCCTCCTATTGTGGGCCTTACCTTAATCATTCTCCTCCTATGCTTACAACTTGATTGGGGAAAAAGTTCCAGTTAGAGCACATGGGTGTCTTTCTTCCAGTACAAAATAACAGATGAAGAGTTCCTTGCAATAGGAATACAGCTTTCACTCCTAACTGAGATTGGGTTCCTGGTACAACTTATTGTACAATCCTATACACCTGGGCAAACTAACTGTGAAATGCCACATCCTTGGCATTTTGATTTGCATAAAGACAGATCGCTTATTTTGAGATATCTCGTTAAATTGTACACACATGTTATTACTGAGAAAGAAAACTGTGTGTGGGAAAGAAAGTTGCATATATATTTGAGTCTCTTTAAAACTAGTTTCCTTATGACCCTTTCTTTCCATGTGCACAGGGCAAATTCACACCATATGTTCTCAGAGATGGTATAGATTTATTTAGCTTCATGAGCTCACTACAAAAATTACATCTTGAAATGTTTTAATGAAAACTCAGTTTATGTTGCTGTGTTCAATTTGGTTACTTTTTTAAAAAAGAAATGTTTGAATCCAAAATATGCTCTGTAAGTACTGGTTTATTGATCATCTTTATCTGCATATAATATGATTGATTGCATTATTAAGGTAGATTTTGATGATGATGATGACGACTGCTGTTGCTATACTGTATTTGAATTCTGCTCCTTAGAGTCAAAATAATTCAACAGGCATAAAACCACTGGTAATAATTAAATACATTTTTAAAACATTTCCTGATAAAAATATGAGGTAATAAGATAAAGAGTGAGTTTCATTCTCAGTAGATCAGTAAGTGGGCTGCAGGTAGAAAGATGAATGTAGAACTGTGGGAAAGTCAGCTAGTCAGGGACAGCTTTTAAAAAAATATTTTTAAAAAATATTAACTAGTGCACCAAGAGAACATTTAAAAGAAAAAGAAAAATGCAGCATAATAGAGAATAAAGCAACTAAGAAGCAATTTAAAAAAATGCATTGTTCCACAATACCTTTGTATTCCAAGGAAAGATACAACATTGTATTTCTCCATTTTCAATATTTGTATCCCAAAAGACATTTTGTATAGGTAAAAGACAGAGGTAATCTATTAGGAATTAATGTTACTTTACTAATACAACTAAAAATAGACACTAGATCGGAGTGGAACTGTAACTAAAAGATTGTCAAAGATTTTTGCTTATATTCCATTTTTTAGCTAATGCAGTTTCTTATATTTGTAATGCTGTCCATCCAAGAAAAGATGCTCTTTAGTTTACCAGTGTTTTCCTGTAATAAATCTGAAATTGAAATTATCATTTATACTGCACCATTTTATACGTATTGGAACAATAACATCACACTAGAATTAATTACTTTGTAGCTGGGTAATTTTTCTGATTTCCTCAAAAATATGGTTTTTCTGTGGACGTTACTTACAGCTTAGTATTTTGTGAGAATCAGGCAAATCTTGGAATCAGACAAAATCTTGGATAAAATTTGTTAGACTGATCATAAAGATTATAAGGCAGCATAATGGAAGAATGACAACAGAATAGCACTTTTATAAAAAAATAAGTTCGATACTTTTCTTGTGTCTTTTCATCATGCTTTTGCAGTAAATCTAAAAAAGGCACTAATAAATCTGTTGTTGTTTTACTAAAGAAACTATTACAATTTCTCATTTCATGTGAAGGGACTTATTTTGTTTAGTCCTTTTGTATTTTCATCCAAAAGAAATTCCCATTGATTCTGAGTCATGACTAAAAGCATATTTTTTAGGTCACAACAGAAAAATGATACTATAGAATCAATGTGTTAAACTAGCTCCAGGCTTCTCAAATCCTCTTGCTTTTAGACGGGTTTAAGCATTATAAATGTATGCAGGATTCTCGATGAAAGCATTTTATTTTTTACAAATTGAACTGCTTTATATATGAATAACATAAATGGGCAGACAAAAAAAAAAAAGGAAGCTCTGCCTTTTAATTTCCACTGACATAGTTAAAAATAAGGAAGGGTTGGAAATGACTTGTATAATCTGTCTTTATGTCATTGTGGATTTTGAAAAATCTCAGGTGGTTGCTAACCCAGCATCTTTGGAAGGAAACTGAAATAGCATTTAACTCCCTGGAGGGTCAGCACTGAAATCTTGCAGTATTTCCACCCACTCTAGTTAAATATGTGGAAGGCAGGCAGGATATGAATTAAATAAATAGCTATGGAGAGTTGCTACTTTTTTCATTCAGTCTTAGGGCCATCTAATCTGGGCTGCAAAAATCTGGACATCTGCTAGATGGCAAAGAGATTCAGAAAGGTCCAGCTTTTTGCTGCTCTCTAGTGTTCATCAAGATGGGAAAGAGTAATTTGTCCACATTAGCTTTTTCAGGCAGAGTGAGATAACTCCATGGAGAGCAGTAGGAAGGTGCTTGGGGAGAGCTATGCATCATTAGGTCACGTTTGGATCCCCTAAGCTGCCCTGTAATTCTGAATGTGTGGGGGAGAAAGCTGTGCTGTCGGCAGCGTTGAAGTGAAGTCCTGTCAGAGATTGGAAGAGGGAACATTGAACCCTCAGGCACTAAACTATCTTGGGGCAGCTCTGTTCTTAGGGCATCTTTGGACAGGCCACCTTATTTACCACCTTCTTTTTTTCCTCAATGTTCTTTCTTCTCCTCCAAAATGTCAGTAGGGCTTTTTGGAGAAAGTCATGGAGGGCAACTATCAGACCTCTCAAGTTAGGTGAGAGTCAGTCTGCTGTTTGAGGGCAGCTCCCCTTAGACATTGAGAGAGTGGTTCAAAGATCCTGAGTTGCGTCAGTGTTATGCATTTTGTAATCACTACTGGATGTTTCAGGAAGTCAAGTCCTGTGTATGATAAAGGTTGTGAATCTCTCAGCTTTGTTCCATTTCCTGTCTAAATGTGCCATGCTTAGGAAATTAGCAAAAACATTACTCTCTCTGAAATTGCTACCATTTGGGGATAAGTCGTCAAGCTGCAGTCTCTTTCTTTCTCCCTCCCTCTCTGTGTCTGCTCATGCCTTTAAAACATGGGCTGTATTTTTACATTGCCACAGAAAAAGCTTCACACATGGTTCTAGTGTAAAACAAAAATACTCAGCCTGTGGCTTTGAGAGAAAACCTCATTGCATTAATTTCCTGTTATCACCAAATGAAGCAGAGAAGACAGTGAAGCTTTAGATTTCCGGAGTTTAAATGTTCTGAAGGAGCTTGCGTAAAATACCTCTGCCTGAGGCTCCTTAAAAAAAGTTTCCTAATTGCTACTCAATGTAGCAAACCAAATTTTAAAAGGCAGAAGTAGGGGGAATTAAAAGAAACTAAGGAGGCAGTGAGATCAGTGGATGCTGAAATTCTTTAAGGGAGATGTCTGTAGCTAAGGAGAAGTTGCCCTATTCGTTTGAAAACAGTTTAGCACTTGGCAGCCATTCTAGATTCTGAAGGGTTAGATTCATAGACATTTCCTTGTTACATACGTCCATTTAACTGGCACTGATGTTTTTGGCTTCAAGAAAAGCACAGCTGACAGCCAGGGAAGATTAGGGATATACTACACCTGAAGCTGAAAATATTGGTGAGGGTGGCAGCAATGTGTAGATTTGGTAGGGAAATAAAGTGGTAGGAGGATGGGGGTGGCAAAAGATAAGCAGGCCACTGCTGCCTATGTTATTAGTTTCAAACATGGCATATCCAATGGCTTGTTTGCCCTTTCCTAAGGGGAGGTAGGGAAAGAAAGATAGGGGGAAGACTGAAGGGTGGGTGGAAGGGTAGCCTGGTTTGATATGCCATGCTCAAGGACATCAGCAGCCATAAGCAGAATTCTGCCAAATACCTTTCCAGGCGTACTTAGCACATGAATACCCTATAGTTTTGCATTCACTCTTGCTAACTTTCCATTTTTATAAGGGAAGAATACTGGCCATCTTTCAATCATCAAGCACTCTTTACACACACATTGGAAAAGTTGCCCAACCTTCCCATCAGCAAACTACTTATATATTTTAACATTTCTCCAGTTGTGCCATCTACGTCTGCAGCCTTATGACTTTTCAACATTCTCACATTTATGACTTCCTTTTCATCAATTTATTTTGAATACTAACATTTATAGCAGTTATTTCAGTTCTACCCTTTGATTTTTTACTATCATTTCCATACAGATCTCTAAAGTACTCCTTCCAGCATTCTCTCAGTTCATTCTCATCCCAAATCACTGCATTGTGTCTGTTCTTAATTCCATTCATTTTTCTGGAGGCTCCTTGTTTAGCCCTTTTCACCCATTTCCAAAATAATTTAATCTCCCTATTCGTAGGCTCCCAATTCAACACAGGAGGAAGAGGAGGTGTTATAGGATGTGTTGAAGTGGAATTTGAATCTTCCTCTCTCTTCCCCCACTCTACCAATCTGTTCCCTGAAGAATGCACATTCTAAGATACATCAAAAAGTAAATCAGTCAGTGAGAAATAAAGAATTCCTGGATAATGGAGGCTCCTCTCATTTCTTCTTCTTGTGATAATAGCATAATATTGATACTCATACTGGCAAGGGAATTTCAGGAGACAAAGAGGACTGCAGTAGGAAGGAGGAGCAAGGAATTCCTCTTGAACCAATGCTGCATTGTCTACCAGTTACAGCCATTACATCTGAAAAAGGACACTGGATAGAGCAGCTGGTGTAAAAGCTTAATGAAAAGATGATTGCAGGTCTGGGATTCCCTGCCTTAGTAAACTGATTAGTCTGAGGTAACCTTTGTGGTGGTTTGCAATATTTACTAACAAAACATGTTTCCAACAAGCAGCCTAGGACCAGGGAAACCAAACCTTTTGCCATTCATCCTCCCTCTCATGAGGATACCTCAGCCAATATGATTTCAAAGCAGCAACAGAGAAAGCAGACTGACCACACAGGAATGTAAGGGCTGGAGTCTCATCAATGAGGAGTTGATCCTCCAACAATACAGTCTATTGCTTACTCTCTTACATCTGGCAAAGCAAATGGCAAAATGTTTTTGCAGGCATTTAGTTGGCTATTGGAAAGCAAAATATTTGCATCCTATCTTTTGAACTGGGTAGTGAAAGTGATTCTCAGAGTGCATTAACAGGTGTAGCATAACCTATATTAGTAAACTGCAGACAGTGAAGGTAAAAATGGATGTCGCACAGTTGGTATGAATTTGTTCTTTCCCATCTTCTTCCAAACCTTCCAATATTTAAGAGGAATGCCTTAAATTCCTCTTACAGGTAGTCTATTATCTATTACCTATAGGTAATAGACAGGTAGCCTATTACCTAACTATTACAGGTAGTCCTCGAGTTACGTCCATTTGTTCAGCGACTGCTCAAAATTATGACACTGAAAAAATGGACTTACAATTGGTCCTCAAAGTTCTGGCCATTGCAATGCCCCCATGGTCACGTGATAAAAATTCAGGCCTGCCATCTGCCCCCAGCTGACCTTCATTTTCTTCACCTGGGAAGAGACAGGAGTCCCAGGCAAGCAGGCCAGCAGGTGAGAGCTACAGGTGGGACAGTGGGTGCTGTGGGTGGGCACTAGGGAGTATGGGACTTGAGGCACTGCTGGGGCTTGCTACAATGTGAGGCTTGCCACAGCACTGGGGCTTGTGGCGGACCAATGCTGCTGGGGCTTGAGGCTATTGCTGCTGGGGCTTGAGGCAGGTCAGCCCAGGGCTTGCTGCAGTCCAGTGATTAAGGTGGCACTTTGGGCCTGAAGTAGAGTCCCATGGGCAGCGGTGGCAAGCTAAGAGTGCTGAAGGGCACCACCTCTGAGTATTGACACCTCAAGCCCTGTGCTATGGCAAGCCCCACATTCCCTGGCACACTCATGGCATCTGCCCCCCCACCCATAGCTCTCACCTGCCAACCTGTTTGCCTGGGACTCCTGTCTCTTCCTATGTCACAGTCATGTGAGATCCTCACTTAACAACCTGCATGGCCCTGGGGTTACGACAGCAACCCGGACTGCTGGAATTTTGATTGCTAAGTGATGTGGTCATGTGACATCATGTTTTACGACTGCATCGTTTAGCAATGGAAATCCCGTCGTAACCTGAGGACTACCTGTACTCCTAAGTCATCTATCATATTCTGTCCATTAATCTGTTCTTCTACGTAGGATGTATTAACAGACTTATTGCAACAGTATCTTATTTTTAAAGTAAAATTAAATAGCAAAAATTAAATAGCAAAAGACTTGGAAGTTTAACCAGAGGCAATGGAGTGGGAATAAACATGTCTTTCCTGGAAATTGAAGCTTCCCTTTGAAACATGGACTGTCTTCAGCAACAGCCCTTCTAATAGAGCCACGCTATAGGATCCAACATCACTCACCCCTGGCCAGATTGGTGGTGCTTCTCAGAATGCAACATCTGAGGGCCCGGGCCCACCAATGATAGATTAAAATAGAAATATTACAAGTAATTTTTGTATCAATATATGAATGACTTCAATGTCACTACCCTGAAGCTAATGAATTAGTCCTTGTACAGCACTCGTGGTGATTTGAGTTTGAGATTCCTGCCTTAAGTTTGTCCCATTTGTGAGCAGTGGACAAGATGACAGCAACAAATGGGAATATGTCAGAAAAAAGATGCTGCCAGGGCATGGGGTATGCTGTGGGGAAAAGCCCTCTGCTTGGTAAAGCAGAAATTAATCTTCAGGATGGCTCTGTGCAAATTATTAACCTGCATATGTATGAATGGAGAGTGTGATTGTTTCTGCTGATTCAGCTACTCTTTCTTAACACATCTTGGACATTCCTGATCTTAAAGTGCATCCAGAAAGACTACTAACACCAATAATTAAAAGGCATTGTTCAGCTGTTCCATCTTTCTCTCCTTTAATGGTTTTGCACATGTATGGTTAAAAAAAGTTGAAGAAATGGTATAAGAACTATTTTGTTGTTTGGACACCCCATGAAACTTAGGAGATGAAGCAGAAGGACCTGATCTAGAACCTTTGTTCCTCATTTACTCAGCACTTATGGGAGGGAGAGTTGCCTTTGAATTTCTATCGGAGCTTTCTTTTTTAGTGCCCTGGCTTTGTCACCTTCATTTGTATATTTTAAGAGTAAAAACATTCTTTGAATGAATAATTATCTGATTTTAAATTATAGCTATATGCAGTTGAAGTGCCACAGATCAAGGGGTTTTTTTGGGGGGGGAGTCATTTTGGAAGAAATGGTTCAGAATGGAATATGCTTTTGATATTTCTCCTTTCCAGGAATGACATACATTTTTAAGTGCTTGTTGTCAAAGCCCTATCTGATGCATTTGAAAATGTAAGTTATTTTGTTGGAGATGTTCTAGGGTAGGAAAATGGCTAAGTTCCAGGGCATTGCAGGAAGTGGCCTCTGTTTCACCTGGAAACAGCAATCCTGAGGGCAAGAGTTTAGTTATAAAAAGAAAAATGGAAATTAGCCATTTTGGAACCAAGGCTCTGCCCCAAAATAGCGCAGGAAGCAGAAAAGAAACCTCTTTTTACTTCTGTACTGGTTTATTTTGGTCAGAAAACACAAAACAGAGGCAGTCAAACAAACAACAAATAAAATAAAACATGTCAAAGAACATCACCTCAGGTGACATTCAAAATATGGGTATATAATAGCCTAACAAAATATTAATTTTAAAACTACAATCCTCAAGATAACATCATAATATCATTTAAAACTAAAATGATGATCCCAACCAAAAACTAAAAATAGAATCTAGAGAAACGTTACATTATATTACTGACACTAAAACACGGGGGCAGTTGGGCAGCGTGGGGTATTTTCTTCTATTTGCCTTTTAGTACAACCAGTGACAGGATATTAAATTGAGCTGATGCTAGAACCCTCCTCAATTTGGAAGCCGTGCATGCACAAATATCCACTACTTATGTCCTGGAATGAATTTGACATAAAATGTGTAACCTTATTTATAGAATTTGGAGAACCAATATAATTTGTTCTTATTATTAGATTTCTTAAGTAAGGGGTTGAATGTGTCTATATTTCGAAGGCTACACCTTCAGCTATACTAGGGAGTCTTTTTCCTATGAGAGGAGGTTGATGTGCAAGAAAACTCAGCTGTTTCTACGTATGCAGGGGTCTGGACCCTTGTTGATTGCAGAGAGGGATAAAAATCTCTTCAATATATACATTTACCTCTCCCTCTCCACCCCCCTCCTGTTTTTGTCTCCTTAGCCACCACTGGTCCAAGCAATTTTCAATGGTGATCCTGATGAGATACGTGTATTAATCTACAAAACTGAAGATGTTAATGCTCTGGTAAGCAACTTTATACATTTCTTTTCTAAGTCAGCTGATATTTAATCGATAGGAGGTAAATGTCTGGTGGAGGTGAGGCAAGATTCATAGCAATCTTTTTCAGAGTAATTTCCTCTGCCTCCTAGCTTTAAAGTACAATTGTCATTTCTTGTTATAGTCTATTGAATGGTCATATTACAACAAATAACAGTTCTCTAATCCCCTCACCTATTTTCCTTAACTTAGTATCCGCTAGGCTCATACAGGTGTTCCTATACTGACCCACATATCCTTATGCTTGGAAATTGAACCGAGCATTTCTCCTCCCACCCCGCCAGCTGTGCCTAAGACTTCGGAATGATGATCGCGCAAGTCTGTCATGATATGAATATGAAGGAAATAGAAATGTCCCATTGGGGCATAAGTGTTGTTACATTCAAATTGATTTATGTTGTATACCAGGAAATATTTCTGCCTGACAGCGTTCAGGGTATTCAATCTGATGCTTTAACTACTTTCTGTGGAATAACATTTTTTCCTGAAGGTTTCTAGCGCGCTTGCTCTTGGCAGATTCAGCTTGCAAGGCCGCACGGGAGCGTCAGTTGCTCTTTGTGCAGTTTGAAAGGAACTAGTGTGGTGCCAAGGGATGCAAGGATACACAGAATGGATCCTTTTTTTTTTTTCCTTTGGGTTGTTTTAGGGAATGGAAATGAGCAGGTGATACAGTCAAGAGGATTATAATCAACAGTTGACTAGGGAGTCCTCTATTAGTTAATTTCACAATCAGTATTTAATGACCAAGTCAACCTAGAAGGCTGTTGAAGTGAAGATGCAAGGCCTCATCCCTAACCTTTAGGGCAGTGTTGTCCAAACTTGGCCACTTTAAGATGAGTGGACTTCAACTCCCAGAATTCCTCAGCCAGCCATGGGGAGTCCACTCATCTTAAAGTGGCCAAGTTTGGACAACACTGCTTTAGGAAAACTCAGAAACAGACAAAATTAAGATGGCCTCCAGGGTTCTCTTCTTTCATTCTTTATGGAAGTGTTTCTTTTTCTTTTTCTTTTTTTGCTGCTTAGTATGTTGTTTTTGTAATCCTATTAACTGCAATAACAGTATTATGGTGAGGTGGTTAGTCATCAGTTAGACAGTGACATTTCAAAGATAGTAGCTGCTGCTTGGGGCAAGATGGTATCCTTGTTTCTGGGACTCCAAAATTTTCAAGGCATTTCCTCTTAAGACTACTAAGATGTGTAAAACTGCATTTATTTTCTGTGAGAGACAACTTATACTGTAAGGAAGAATTTCCATAGAGTAGGCAGGTTAGTCCATTTCAGCAAAAATACAAAGGCTTTGTGACACATTAAAAGTATTGTATCTTTAAAGACATTTGTGAGGCACTTTGACTATATACAAGATAAACACAGCTTCTATTCACAGTCTTTATTCGAACTAGATTGATAAATTGCCATAAAGTCAGTGTTGACTCTTAGTGACCACATAGATAGATATTCTCCAGGAGGATTTGTGTTCAACCTGGTCCTTCAGGTCTTCCAGCAGCATACCCATCAGCACTTCTCTTTCCTTCCACTAGTTTCTTTTCACATTCATCCTTAACAACTTTAAGTCCGTTTCACAGTTCCTCTGGCTCCCTATCAATGAGATTCGGGACTTCAAAGTGACTCCTGATTTTCTCCTTGAAAATGATGGTGGTATGCTCAAGATTACAGCATGGAAGGTGGTTGGCTTTCTTCTTCTGCTTTAGTTTAACTTGGAATTTGCACATGAGCAATTTGTGATCGGTTCCACAACCAGGTCAAGTGCTTGCTATTAAAACTGAGCTCTTCTACCTCCTTGTGCCAATAATATAGTCAGTTTGATTTCTGTATACTCTATCTGGTGATGTCCATGTATAGAGATGTCCTGTATGGCAACATCAACAACTAGATGTCTTGAAGTCTTTAATACAGCTGTGTCATAATCACCATTAGTACTCTGAAAGATCCTCAGCTCTTCCTCAGTAGCATGTTGAGTGCCATCTGTCTTGAGGGGGCCATCATCCGGCACTATCTCACCAATCATTTTGTATTTTTCATCCATGTGGCTTTCTTGGTAAAATATAGGAACAGTTTACCATTGCCTTCTCCACTGCAATATGAAAAAGTGATATTCTCCCTGTAGCATCTTTCTATATAGCTACTAACCAATATAGGCACCTGTTTGCTTTAGCTAGGCAATTGGGATGACCGTCACACCTTGGATGGCCCTGCTGGGATTGTATATTCTTGCCATGCACCCCTCCCCCTTCATGCCCACACAGCAGGCCTTGGGGGGAGATATTCAAACTGGAAGTGATAAAGTTGCCTTTCTTGAAAAGATGTAATTTGGTGGCTCTCTTTTAAGTTTCTGTGTTCAAGAAAGAGCAAATACGAAAGGTAATTGCTTGTCATTTGGATTAGCTTTCATTTGAACATCTAAGTTGTTCTCCAGCCCTGATCTGGAATAAAGTAAATGAGCCCTGATGAGTTCATGCATGTTTTCTCTCTCTCTTTAGATATTTGTAAAGCAGGGTGGAGAGAGAAAGTGAGTGAGTGAGAGATTCAGGGTTTGGTTTGGCAATAAATGTTTAATGGCAACAGAATTCTTATTAGATAGGTCTTCTGCCATTAATGAAAATAAAACATTAATTGAACACTATAGAATTTTGCTACAAAGCATATAATAAAACAGAATTTAAAAAGATGGATAGACTAATAGATAAAACTGCCATCTTACATTAATAATATCCTTTATTCTTTGTATGAAAACATACTTTTCAAACTTAAAATAATAGGACATTTGTAGATAAGCTAAATAGTCTCTCAGAGTGAGAGTATATCTAGAGCTTGTGTGCTTCCTGTGACCTCTCTTCTCCTCCTATGGAGTCAGGTCGAGAAATAGTATATTTTAAATTGCTGAATACCCAGCCTTATTAGTATGAACTAGGAGTAGGGGCATAGAACAAACTCTACCAGCTACTTAACAAGCCAGTGATTCTGATTTATTTTACAACCTAAGTTTATTTTAAACCACAAAATAGTTCACAATGAGGAAAGAAGTATGTCACGGTTGTATACTGTCACCATATGTATTTCACTTACGTGCAGAATATGTTTTGAGAAAAGATGGACTAGAAGAAATAGAATTTGAATTAACATTTCTGGGAGAAACTTTAACAGCTTTGGATATTCTATTGATACCACTTTAACGACAAGAAGTGAGGAAGACTTAAGAAGTCATTTATTAAAGGTAAAAGAAGAGAGTACAAAAGCTGGTCTGCTGCCTCGTATTAAAAAAGACCCTAAGGTTATGTCAAACAGTGCCAATCCAATGGAAACAAGAGGAGGAGAAGCTGAAGCAATGAAAAAGTGGGCTCAAAATTTCACAAGGAAGATAACTAAAGCTATGAAATGAAGAGACATCTACTACTTGAGTGAAGGAATATGACAAAACTAGGCAAAATATTAAATGGTAGAGACATCACACTAACAATAAAATATATATTGTTAATGCCATCGTTTTCCTGGTTGCAGCACATGGCTATAAAAGCTGGACCATCAGAAAGGCTGAATGAAGAAAAAGTCTTGTCTTTGAACTGTGGTGCTGAAGAAAATACTTCAGAATACCTTGGACCACAAAACAAACAAATCATTCAATACTAGATAAAGTGAAATTGGGTTGTTCACTGGAAGTGCTAATAACGAAAGCCTAAAAAATACGATACTTATCATGAAAACAAGAGTCATTGGAGAAGATGCAGATGCTTGGAAAATTGAAAGCAATCGGAGGAGTCTGACAGAAGACAAGGTGCTTAGATACGGTCACTGATGACCCAAGCAGGAGTTTACAAGAAATCAAGCAGTTACTGACAGGCAATCCTGTCGAAAGGAAGTCCACCAGGTCTTGAAGAATCTGAACTGACTGAATGACTGAACAACAGCAACCATATGCAAGTCAGAAGTTAGGAAAAATGGAACTGATATGTGTTGGCTTTACAAAATATGCTGAATGAAATATGTTCATTTTAAGCAGGGGTTGGTGTATAAGCCGCAGCAACCTTGTTCAGTTATCAGAATACCTGAAAACCAGACAAAGCACATTAAGGCTTATTGTAATGGGTAAATCCATTCCCCCTTCCAGATGTGTAGGTAGAGAAGGGAGGCGAGAATGTTCTAGAGGCTAAGGCTTGCTTAGGGGTTGTAGAAGCTCATGGACCTAACTTTTAATATTATGTACAAAATTAGGTCATTATCAAAAAGTGTGAGTAGAGGACTACGTAGTATTTTTTTCGACTTCCATTTGGCTGTTCCTGGCCATTATGTGTGATTTACTTTAGGGCAGTTTTATCAACCTTGGCAGACTGAAGATGCACGGACTTCAAATCCCAGAATTCCCCAGCCAGCATGCCAAGTTGCCAAGGTTGAGAAAGACTGCTTCAGGGGTTTCTAATTGTCAGTGCAGCTTTGCCATTTCAAATCATGTGAAAAAAAAATGTTATTCTTTTGCTTGATGAAGGACTGGTGTTGGGTTGTAATCCTCAGGACTATTAAGGTGTGATTTTGGGCTTCCTACAGTGATAATAGTCTGCTGCATAATGCCATAAAGAGAATAGATACAAGCATTTGTTTCCTTTCCTAATGTGATATGTTTAGAAATATGATTATATGTGGGCATAATAGGGAGTGTTTTGTTATGGACTTACTTGGTTTAGATTGTTCTTGCTAATTCAAATATATTGATTGCTCTATTTTTCTTTCAGAGTATTGCCTTTATGTATGACTGGTAGATTTTTATCTCTATGCGACTGGTTGTAAACACGGTGTCCATGCATGTGGTTTCATAGGCCAGTTGTCCATGAGGAATAAGGGGGCTTAGAATTCCTCTTACTGAATTTGTATAGCACAATTGTCTGTGCCCAATCTAAAGATAGGGATAGTTTAGAGACCTGGCTGTTCCCCATGATATCTAAATTTCTCTGACAGTCAATATTTCATGACTATAATTAACATTAGTTTTTTGGGGTTTTTTATATTGACAGGCCCATTTTTCATATTTATTCTTTGCACAGTCTGAAATCTACTGTAGTTTATGAGGATTTATTCAACTATCTTGAGCCTGAGGGAATATGAAGCTGCCATGAATTGGCATTTAGTATAAGGGTTTATAAGATTTTTTCCCCATATTTTAAGATGGATGGACCAATTCTGAGATTGAGCCATTTTGTGTGCTGGATTTAGAGCAGATAAGTTTCATGTGTTGGAGCTGTGATCCAGCCCCTAAAATTATTTTGGATGTATTCTGTTAGTAACGTCAAAGTATTTTCATGAGTCTTGTGCACCGATGCAGATGTACTTCCCTAATTGGTATATGCCAGCGATAGACTTATTTGCTCCAGCTCGAACTATCACAAAAATATAGTCAGTAAATTTTGTTTTTCCTGCCTTTGACAAGTCCATGCAGTTCTCTTGGCAACACCAGAAAACTGATTATTTTCACATGTATTACAGTATTAATTGAAAATCCATGTAAACAATACCTTTTCTCAATTTAGTGCTCTCCAGTTTTTTGGATTTTAGTTCCCGTAATCCCATATTGACCAATATTGTAGTCCAATTCATTTGGAATTTGATTACATTGAGGAAGACATGTTTAAATGATTGAATAATACCCATATGCAGTTGTCCTTCATTCATTACTATTATGATTTTCTCAACAAAAGTTATCTTCCTCATCCATCAGTCTGCTTTTTTTAGCATGTTAACTTGCAGAACAATGCAAAATATAAATTTGCTGAAGAATGAAGCAAAACAACAAATTAATCTCACTTCTGTATTCAACAGATATATCCTTGGCATTGTTTAATCTATCTATTGTTTCAGGCCATCCTTTTTCAGTTTGTTTAAGATCTGTACTTGAAACATACCATGCTTATCTTAATCAGGTGTGCTGTCCTTCCTCTGCAGTCTAGTTTCTTTGATTAAATTATTTATGTAAACTTGAGTCTTTCAAAATATTTATAAAGAACATATGAGTCCTGCCATTGTTTTTCTGTCATTTGGTATAGAACATGATAACTTGGTCTCCAGTTGACACTCACTCTTGAATACCTAGCCTATGTTGGCTAATGCTGAAAAAAGCTAAGTAAGGTTAGGCCTAATGAATAGAATCCCACATCTGTAGGCCAGACTTGGAAGTAATGAGAAGGAAAGCAGTACAAAACTTTCCTATACTTTTGGCAAGAAAACATAAAGATATGTACATATCGTCAAGAGACAAGCTCAAATTAAGGAAATCTTTACTTTTATTGTCTGGTGTGTGTGTTTTTTAAAATTTTGTTTGAGCTTAATGCTGTTTCTAGGATGCCCACATATTCCTAAGATATGGCCTAAATGTGCTGCAACTTGAATGAAACTAAGAATATCTGACTCTGATTAATATCTGGGTGCAATTGCTGCCTTTGTAGTTTCGACTTTGAACTCTGTGACTCAAGAAAGCCCCAGATGGTAGATTTAAGGATATTATTAATTTATTTAGGTATAGAAGTTCTGCAGTGATGTCTAACATGTTTCCAGATAATTTCAGAAGGTTGGACTTAATTTTTAAAACCTTAAAAGTGAGATACTTTAATAAAGACAGGATAAATGGGATCTGTTCTGTATTATGGCTAGGAGCCATTGACAAACTTTGGATTTGCTTGTTTACCAGTATCTTCTAGTACTGCTTTCTTACTGGTAGTTTCTAACCATACAAACAAAACCAGGCACTGGAAGAGGGTGAGGTTGGAGTCTGAGGATTGTATGGTTTGATGGATTGGAGATTGTGGGCCAGACGCCTGGTTTTCTAGTTTTTCTTGTCTTTGGTTTTATTATTGCTGTGAGCCACCCAGAAGCCATTTTACAAGATGGGTGTCCGTATAAATCTTTTAAATAAATGAATGAGTAGTGGCATAAACCAGGAGAAAGAGCAGCAGGCAGGGGCTCCTCTCCCCTTGCCCTGACCTTCAGAGTAGCTGTACTGATTGGACACAAAGCAGAAGGCAAGCAGATAGACAATAGCGCTGTGGAGAGAGACCTTCTTTGGGTTGGGGGCATGGAGTACACATTACCAAACAGCTGCCAAAACCTGCAGACAGCACTCATTTAGAAACCCCAATGTAGATAAATATGGTAAAACCAAATACTGGAGTGCTAGTCACTCACTACGGATAACATATGAAACATTAGCAGTGTCAGCGCTGTAGGGATAGGCAGCTTTAGGATCAAAGATCTGAAGGGAACTGGACAGATCTCATAGCAGTATGTCGGCCACAACACATGCATGGAGACACCAGTTTCAGTTTGATCCAAATGTACATAACAAGCTCATTTTATCAGGGAGCCACCTAATTCACCATATACCTGTTATCCTCAGAGTATAGACAGGCAGGTGTTTTCTTATTTAAAAAAGATATTACAGGCAGTCCCTGGGTAAGAACAGGCTCTGTTCCTAAGTCTGTCTTTAACTCAAATTTGTATGTAAGTTGGAACTCATACTTATGAACGGGCTGCCTATTACTAAAAATGGCAGATGGCATTCTCCTTCCTCGAGCCGATGAACCGCTGAAGCCATGCAATGTTTTCATGAACCACTGAAAATAGGCTGTATATTAAAAATGTACAGCTTCAGCAGTTCATGAAAACATCACACGGTTTCAGCAGTTCATTGGCTCAAGGAAGGAGAACACCATCCACCATTTTTCGTAATAGGCAGCCCTTTCATAAGTATGAGTTGTCTGTAAGTCAGATGTTCTTAACCTGGGACTGCCTGTATTTACAAATCATTCCAATTTTTCTGAGATTAATTTAAGCTACCATCCCCAGCTACATGGCAATAGATATAACTTAAACACAGTGTTGTTTTCAAATTTGGCCTCCATGCACAAGATGCTTTGGAGCATTTTGCAAAAAAAAAAAAAATACTCATAACTTCTGTCCCCTGAGAATTGCAACCAGACCTAGATATAAATAGTTCAAGCGAAAGAAAGAGCTTAAATCAAAACCATCACAGTGGAAAGAGCTGGGGCAGCTATAAAAACTTCCACCTTAGATCTCCATCTCAGGTTCACTAAACAAACAAGGTGTTCTATAGGTGAGCATTAGTCCCACCAAATGGTCCTTCTTTTGGCATCCAAACAGATGCTACCTGCAAGAGAGTAAGGGTCGCAAGCTAACTCCTACCTGTCCTGGGACTGTGCTGTTACGTCATTTTGGAAAGATACAAAATAATGAGTCTGTTTCTGAGACATTTAATGTGCAAGAAACAACAGCAAGAAAATTAAAAAATGGATTGTATAGGATGCATAGATGCTACTCTCTTTTAAAAATTCACAGAAGTGTTCATCAATTTAAATATCATTACATTGGCTGTTTTTTTCTTGTGTAACTTACACATGCTTTGTTTTTATGAGGAAAACTATCATTCCCCTTAAAATAAGTGCACATTTGTGTTTAATAACTTTAAACTTTGACAAGAAACCAACCATCATTAACTTAAGTTAAAATCCAGATGGCAACTTGAATCCATACTCAGCCCCCCAAAAATAAACTATGTGCCTTTGATCTTCATGCTTAAGGTCTTAAGTAGATAAAATAATATCAGGAATACAATATATACATGCAGTAATTACAAATGTGTTCTCCCACTTGCAGATTAACCTTCCCCAAAATGCCATTTTGAGACCAAAATGTAAAGTCCCAGAGGTATAAGAAAGCGTGAGAGGCCCAAGGAAGGAAATTTTGGATTTGATTTCAACTAATGAACTAAAAAGGAAGAGGGTGGGAAGTCATGCTTCACAGGCCCAACTCCCTCATTCCTGCCCTAGTAAGCAATGCCATCTCACTTTGCATACAGTAATCCATCGTTTATAAAATAATAAGGCGTTTTCTGAAGGTCTTTCTCAATCCTCAAATCAGTTCTGTAGGGGTAGCAAATATCAGTATTGCAAATAGGAAAGCTGTCAATGTATTGATTACTGTACTTGCTACTCCTGCTAAGGGAGGTAGGGGCAGCTAGAGCAAGGGAAAGCTTGGCACGGACCCTCTACCTGCCGTTCGGTGTTCTGCATTGGTCTTCAGGAGTAAGCAGGGCCTAACCATACTTCTTCCACAGACCTACAGCCTACAGAAAGAGCTGACTGATGTAGTGATTAAGGCACCAGGCCAGAAACCAGGAGACTGTGAGTTCTAGTCCTGCCTTAGGCACGAAGCCAGCTGGGTGACCTTGGGCCAGTTGCTATCTCTCAGCCCTGGGAAGAAGCAGGCAAGGGCAAACCACTTCTGAAAAACCTTGCCAAGAAAACTGCAGGGGCTAATCCAGGCAGTCACCAGGAGTCAACACTGACTCAAAGGCACACACACACCCCCCGCCAAAAGCAGCCTACAGACCATCCAAAGTGATGGTCTTAACCTCATAGTTAGTATGGCACAAGATCTGTAATGGCCTTTTTTCTTTATCATCATTTTTCTTTTTTAGGACACAGAGAAGCGTACCCCACTTCATGTTGCTGCTTTCTTGGGAGATGCAGAAATTATTGAGCTCCTCATCTTGTCCGGTATGTATCCTATGCGTTTGCCAATTACGAATGCAAAATGATTGAAATGTTCATAAATGCTACAGTGTTCAATACTTCACTTGGTAATGGAAACGAAGAGGTTTAATATATGTAATACATCAGTTGCTTACTACATCAGCCTTTCTCAACCTGGTACCCTCCAGGTATATCAGGGTTCCTCAACCTCAGCAACTTTAAGATGGTTGGACTTCAGCTCCCAGAATTCCCCAGCCAGCTATCTTAAAGTTGCTGAGGTTGAGGAACCCTGAGGTATATTGAATATCAACTTCCATGCTAGCTGGAATTTACTAGAGTTGAAGATGTGAGGGCTACCAGGGTAGGGAAGCCTGCAACATATGTCTGTGTTTCTAACTGCCAATGTTACTTTTTTTGTTGAAAGCATTCTAAATACTGCTTTTTCCAGTGTTCAATCTGTAGTAACTTGGCACTGTCAGATGTTAAGCTTCCCTCAAATAATGCTTTGGCTTCCAAGATGATTTTTGTAGCTGTCATAATTATTTGTTAAGGCCAGAGTGTTAGCCACATAACTTAAAAAAATGAACAGTAATCAACTTTTTTCATAACACAGTGTAAAGACTGTTACGAAGGACTTGGTGGAAACCTAATTTATATTTAATCACTTTGAAAAGTTGGCTGTATTCACTGCTTCTTGGAATACCTTGAAAAACTCTGAAGTTTTGAAAGCAGCTTTTTGCAACCTTATGCACTCTGGAGGTGTTGGACTACTGATTATACCACCCTTAGCTATTGTGGCTCCCTCAGTGGGAGATTATGGAGTTGTACACCAACACATCTAGTGGGCACAAGGTTTCAATCATCTGGTCCAAGACTAGGCTTTGAGACAATTGTTTCTTCCCTTACTCTAGTAATATTTGCCAACCAAATATTTCTGATGGCACTTAATTCTCAAATTTTTATCCCCTTTCCAATATCACAAGTAACTGATTCTGAATCCTTTCTAGCGGTCCAGAATGTTGTACATTGGATATGTCTAAAAAATAAGGAAATGTCCCACCATCAATAAAAAGAAGGCAACCATTTCTTTCCAGTATACAAGTCTGAATGCTTCTGGTTGTAGCCAAAACAGGGTCACCCAGGTACAAGAAGGAAGTGGGAAATCCAAGATTTTCAACAATACAAGAATATTTCTATTTAAGCTATTAGATCTAAATGGGCATTATAATTCAGACAACTGCCCAGAGAGGGCTCAGTAACTGTAGAGGTCCTGAAATGAAGACTGGGGGGAAAAGCAGAAAGGCTGAGAAGGGAGACATTGAAAGGAGTACCTGAACGCCAAACAGCAATTTTCCTTGCTGGAGCATTTTTTTAAAGTTAGATTTTAAAGGGAATTTTGTAAAATTCAGGGTTAACAAGCTCTACAATGGCATAGCTTGAAGACCACTCAGAAGCTTCAACTGGTCCAGAATGCAGTGGCATGGGCAGTGATGGGCATGCCTCAGTATGCCCATGTAACACCCCTGCTTTGTGAGTTGCACTGGTAGCCAGTTTGCTTCTGGGTGCAATTCAAGGTGCTGGTTGTTACCTATAAAGCCCTACATGGGTCTCGTTACTTGGGGGATTACCTGTCTCCCATAGTATCTGCCCAGCCGATTCGATCTGGCAGAGTTAGTGTGCCCTGGGTACCTTTGTTCAAACAATGCCATCTGTTGGGTCCCCAGAAGTGCACCTTCTCTGTCGCAGCGCCTGCCCTCTGGAACAAGGTTTCCCCCAAGATCTGGATGGCCCCCACCCTGCTGGTGTCTCAAAAGGCCTTGAAGATCTGGCTTTTTGACCAGGCCTTTCACAAAGCCCCTTTAGGTTCTATGGGTTTGTTTTTGCTCCTGTCCAGTCTGCCCTCTTTTATTCCTTGTTCTTGTTTATTATTGTATTGCTTTATTCCTTTTAATGTTACTTATTTGTGAACCTCCTAAAGTCACTGGAAATTGGAAGGTATGCAAATTACCCACAGTGGGCAACTTCCTTGCAGTAGAGAGCTGTACAGTTTTAAAATGTATATATTTGACCTTGGAGACTGCAGGTGTATTGCTGATGATGCCATCCATGGTGGCCCATTTGGGGAGCTGAGGTTAAGAGTTGAGGGTCAAGGGGTGAAGTAGACCCGATTCTGCTCCTCACAACCTTCCAAATTGGAAAAATCAGCTTTGTGGCTGAGCTCAAGCATGGCCCATTGACTAAGGACACCTGAGAAGGCACAGGTTGCTCACTCCAGCTTTATGTAGAAGCAGCATCTTTCCACTTTCTGCTGCTCTATAGCATGGTACTGCATGGAACATCTTGGCTGGAATTTTAACATTTAGATGCCTTTATTGAATTCTTGCAGACTCAAAGCTGGCAGCATTTGTACTAATGCTGATTGTGGAGACAGGTAATTTGTGCAATGTCAGGCTAATTGTAGTTCTTCCAGAGGTATTAAAAATATTTTTATTAGTTGTCAAAACTCAAGACGTGGGGAAAAAACATTTGCCTTTTAGTGTTTTAGAATAAAACAGGGCTTCTCGGCCTGTTCAGTGCTTTGTATTTCTTAAAGGTTGAATAAATAAATTAAAAGCTTTCTGTATTCTGCAATTAAAATGGTAGTATTAAAAACTTAATTACAACAACATGCTGTCAGCTTTATAAAAATGTATGGTTGTTGCTTCTTCACTAACGAGCTTAGCTGCTTAATGTCCTTCAAAGGTGGTAAAATAACAGGAGAAAGCAAGGAAAATTAAGCGATGGAATAGAAAATGTATATAAGAGGAAGAGCTCCAAAATTGTGTTATTTTCATTAAAACTATTTCTTTTCTCTTCTCTGAATAACTAATTTTCTATTCTCTTCTCTGAATAACTAATATATGGCCAAGAATTATTCTTCGTGACCAGAGAAGATCAGATGCTCAAAACTGAAAACCAAAAGCTAATTCTGAATATGAGAACACACACATCTACTTAGTAATACTTTATTGATTAGCCATTAGGCAGTCTGTTATAATGTACGTATTTGCAGAGCCCCAGAGATAGAAGACATAACACATTTATTCATTTATTTGTCTAATTTATATAGCCGCCCATCTCACAAAGCCAGTGACTCTGGGCAGCATACAACAAAGCTAAAACAATTAATACCTAAAACCATTATCATTATTAATTATTAAAAACATTAAAAACTATAAAAATAGAGCTAATACAAAAAAAATAATAGACAGGGAGATGTTAATATTAATGGAGCTATCATATTATTTGAATGTCAATTGTATAAGAAAGAGAAAGATCACTATCTTGGACCGCACATTAGATGAACAGCCTATTAGGATCCTTATATTAAAACAACGTATTTCATGTATGGTCAGAACCCAAAAATTACATATAATATGGCCCTTTATTTGAACAAAACAGTACAGTTGAGAACCACATATGTGGATCTGACTGGGGTAAATTATAGGGGTGGCACGGAAATACGATTTGCATTTTCTTTTACTTATTTCTTTTATTCTATTTTTAACATATGGTTTTATTACTGTTCTGTGATATATATTTTGTATTCTGATATGGCCTAATGGCTAATCAATAAAGTATTACATTACTTCTGAACAGATGCAGAACTCTTCAAATGGTCACTGAATGAGTGGTCAGTAAGCGAGGACTACCTGTACAATCTCTGTACTATGCTTGAAGGAAATGCCACATTTATTTCCAAACCTTGCAAGTAGAGGCTGCCCTACAGTTTCTTTCTGAATTCAGATGAGACTCCCACCCCACTTGTTAAAAGCCAATTCAGTCCATTTTACTTCTCTAAAATAATGCATATTTTACTTTTGTCCATTTTACTTCTCCAGAATAATGCATAAATGGAATGCTGGTTTTAAGGTGCATTAAATGATTTGGCAGTGTCAATGTTTGTGGTCCTGAACTGTGTTTTTAATCAAGCCTCACAATGTGGGCTCATGAATGGCTTTGTGGAGAAGAAACAGAGCGATCTCCATGAGGAGTTTATAGGCAAGCCCTCTGGGTTGATAATCATGCCAACTGGGCTGAGCAACTGATGCAGTGTTGTGGTCAAGAACTTGAGGCAGTAAGTTTTGAGTTCAAATCCCACTATTGCTCTAAACTTGTTTCTTTTTTTTTATCATAATTTTTATTAGAATTTTTTTAAACAGATAAAAGATAAACATAGGGAAAAATATAGAAAACCAAGTTAAAAAGAGAAAAGATAAAGAAAAAGTGCAGTAGATAAGAGAAGAAAAAGAAAAGAAATATTTAACAAAGCAACTTCTGATCTTCCTTACCACAGTTATAAAAACAGTTATTGTCACTCCTCCCCCATCAAGGTTACATCGTATAGTTTAGATCAGTGTTTCTCAGCCTTGGCAACTTGAAGAGGTGTGGACTTCAAGCTGACAAGGTTGAGAAACCCTGATCTAGACTGTTTCTTAAACTGGGGATTGCTGTCAGACAGCTGCAAAGCTCGGGTGGAATGAGTCTGATTAGTGAAGCATCAAATGAGATGGAGTTGAACATTTTCCCATGACTGGATTCTGCCCCCCCCCCCCCGCCATTGCCTAGTTATTCAAATTACTTTGAGGGGAGACCATAGTCCACTGGTCCCATGTTCATTTCTTAGTGTCAACTATTAAAAAGATGTTTGGGAGTGGATGAAATGGGTTGTGAGAATAACCTTGGGAGACAGGAGGAAGAGACCCAGCCTGGACAATGGTCTGACAAGAGATAGCTCAGCTCACAGAAGGAATGGGGGTGAAGAAAGTGTCTCAGAAGGGACCCTCCCTAGTTCTCTGGAAAGTAAAGGCAGGGAAGGGTGGAAGTGCTTTCAGTCTTGCAAGATTCTGTTACTGTAACCTTACAATAAAGGTAGTATAGTACTCATGGTTCTGGTTTCCCATCTGGACTACCTCAAAGGGCTGACAGTGGTAGATCAGAAATATCCCAGGCTGTGCATTGATTTATATAAAAGACACACACACACACACACACACACACACGCACACACATACACACACAGAGTATCTATCTATCTATCTATCTATCTATCTATCTATCTGTCCGTCCGTCCATCCATCCATCCATCCATCCATCCATCCATCCATATGACTCTGGGTGGCTTATAACAGTTTAAAACACTAGCACTAACAAAAATAAATAAAATAACAGTAATCAATCCAGTACAAAGATATTGAGTCTTTGAGATCTAACTCAAGAACTTCCCAACACAGAAATCATACAAACCAGGCTTACTTACAAACACCTTAGTTCAAGGCTTGGTGGAACAGCCAGGTCTTTAAGGCCTTACAGAAGGCCAACAGGGTCAGGGCCATCCAGATCTTGGGAGTAATGATGTTCCATAGGACAGATACCATGACAGAGAAGGCACATTTCCTGAGTCCCATCAGATCACAGTGTTTCATAGAAAGGACCTGGAGCATGCCCACTTGGTCAGTTCTGGTGGGATAGGCAAAAAACAATTGGAGATAGGTGGTCCTGCAGATTTTCTGCTTCTGTGCCAAGTGTAGAGCTACCACCTCCAAAGCAGAAAAGGCAGCGCTAGATGGAGCAATAGTTTGAACCCATAAGGCAGCTTTGCACATTTCCCCTCCTACACTTCCCCCTTCCCCCCCAAAATCCTCCCAGCTAGAAAAGAAGGAGAGTATAGTACGGAGGAAGGATTTCTGCAGGAAATTGCTTCTAACTTAGTGCTTCATAACTACAGTATTAGAAGGAACCACATTCCAGGTTCTTCTCTTAGCCTCAGCTTTCCTCCCTGACTCTTCATTACTGAATTGATCAAACTCGCCTTCCCCCAAGGTGGCGAGTAAGGATTATGGAGATAATGAACATTGGAATGCTTGAAATGTATTTTCTGCATGCAAAGCTTTATTTTGTGTTTACGTATTGGCGGAGATATTGGTGAAAGCATTGGGGATCCTGTATTCAAAAACCTATTTTAGAGGTACCCTTTCTTCAAGAGTAGCAGTTTAAATTATGCTCAAGGCCTTTGGGAATGGGTGGCATACAAATGAAGTAAATAAACTAACAAACTAATAAGTACGTACATCAATCAATAAATATACCCTTCCTTTTTGAGCTGGCAGTACAACACAATCATGTTTTTGAGGTTTGGTCAATGCTACATTTTTGTGTTTGTGTGTGTTTTCTGGCTGCTTTCTTCTTGCAAAGCTCTGAAGTGTCATTATTCATCTAGCACATCATTGCTTGTACCCCCTTAGAGTAATGCAAGGTTATGACTCATAAATTACTTTGCTGTAGTGACCTGATGGATGGGAAGCAAGCTCCTTTCTATCAAACTAATGCATTTTTGTTCCTTAAAAAAAAAAAATCTAAATTTTGGATGATGCTTCAAGGATGGACTGGTTGAACATTGATCAGTATAAATAGCAGACAACAAAACTCCTTAAATCTTTTGTGTTCATTTTTTATATTTAAAGTAATGCAAGAAGGATTTATAACCAATAGCAGTCTTGCTGGGGAGGCGAGACCCTGCGAAAAGAATTGGCCCATTGAATTTCCTACAAGGCTCAGGAGAGACATTCAGTGAAATATGTTCATAGTTAGTCTTGTGGCACATGAACTGGTGGACTAGCAGTACAAATAAACATGGCATGTAATGAATAAAGCATATGTCCTTTGCATTGAGACATATCAGCAATGGCCCTCTGGGTTACCATTAAAACAGAAATTATTCAGAGTTAATGCAGAAGACCAGCAGCCAGATGTCTCAAAACAGCACAGTGAAATTGTAGCCAGGGTGACTGTTTATGTAGGTTGAAGCTGTCAGACTGAAACTGTGAGGCGGGGGATAAAAGGATTTTGAAATTCCTGCCCGAATTTATATATAACTGAATCACAGAGCCCATGTTTTCACATCAGGGGTTGTGGTTTGATACCTGAATTGTATAGAATCAAAAGCCCCCCCCCCCCAAAAAAAATTGCTTGTTTTGTATGGCTAGTAGCCATTTCTGGCATGTTTTAAATTGAAAACTGGTTGGGCAGAGACAGGCATTCATCAGGAGCCTGCTGCAAAAAGGAAAGGACTACCCTTCTCTCCTTTCTGCAATCCTGACAAAAATAGCTCTTGCTTACATAACATTAGTTTTGGCACGAAGGAGACTTTTTCCCCCTAATGCTAATTTATTTATGTATCTGATTAAATTTTTATACCATCAAGTGCCACAGTCTCATAGGAGTATAAATCTTCCCTCCATGTGTGCTGTGCCCCTGATGAAATCCCCCTCCCAACATAGCTTTAAATTTAATAAAGAACCATGTTATGATATGATTATTAGCTATACAATTCAGAGCAGATTAGGTTGCCTGATTCTTGCTAGCTGAGGGCCAAAGACTGTGTTCAGCAGCACAGAAAACTTCAAAGAGAAGCTTGGCTCTTTGAAGCTTCTAAAATGAATGTCTGAGCACATCTGCAGGATGCTTAATGCTGGTTAGTATTAGATTTGTTAATGGGTGAGCTGCACAGTGACAGTTCTACCCTGAGGTTCCCAAGAGTTACAAGTGCTCTGATTAGTGTAGTTCCTACTCCCCAACTCAGTGTTGTGCTGTCAGATACAGAATATCTGTTAGATGACAAGGAAGGAGAATTTAGTTTATGGATTCATGCTCTTCTGTTGACTAGCATTGTCTTATCTCTGGGTGTCTGATGCAGAAGCTTATCTTGGGAAGCAGTAGGCAACCTTTTGCCCTTCAGATGTTTATAAAGGGCAGGTACACGTGACAGATCCCTGAGAGTTCCTGATTGGGACTTATGGGGAATTGTAGTCTAAAATATTGGAAGGTTGCCTAATAGTGGTCATTTCATGTAACAGAGCCATGATCTTTGAGCCAGCAAGTTGTAATATCAGGGTCACATGACTTTAAAATAAAAAGTAACTAATTTGAACGGCTCTTTTGCAATGATGGGAAAGTTTGCATTCTTAATCAGACATTCTGTAAATTTTATTATGTTTTCAAAAAAAAGTTAAAATACAGAAAAATCAAGAAAAAGGAAGGAGAAAAAAAAGAAGGGGGGGAAGGAAGGGGGCATAAGAAAGAAAGAGTAGCTTCCGACTTTCCTTGGTACAGGTATAGATACAGAATATATCCGTCTCTTACTCTAATATCTACAAGTTTACATAGTAAAAATAGTTTTTAATCTAATATTCAAGAAGATTCCTAAAATCAATCTATTTGGATAATGCATATAATTTGTACAAGATATTTCTATAAGTATAACATCAATCAGCAAATCCCAAAATCAAAGTTGGACTTTTTTGAGTATCAGGCAAAAAGTCTAAGAGTGGTTTCCAATTAGAGACAAAGTTGGTGCCTTGTCTTTGAGGAGGGCGGTGAGTTTCACCATCTCCACCAATTCCATTAATTTCAATATCCATTTTTCAACAGTAGGTATTTGTAAATCCTTCCACTTTTGCGCGTATAAGAGTCTTGCTGCAGTTATTATATAAAGAAATAAATTTCCGTGTTGTCTTTCCATTTGTTTATCCATCATACCTAAAAGAAAAGCTTCTGGTTTCAATTGCAAGTCTATTTTCAAAAGCATTTGAAATAAAATACGTATCATATTCCAATATTTCTTAGCCTTTTCACAAGTCCACCATAAGTGATAGAATGTACCTTCACATTGGTTACATTTCCAACAAACAATTCAGTTTCTTATTCAGACATTCTGAATAGTTCCTTTTAAAATATACGTTGATTAAATTAGATGTGCAGATAACTTCTCGATGTTAGGTAAACAGCACCTTGCAAATTTGCAAAGGCAGAGGATGTGGAAACCAGATCTAATTAACACAGTCACCTACTTCTCTAGTGCGGTTAGAAATGTGTTCCATTTCTGCCAGCTTTGTGGCTCAGCAGCCACCCAGGAAAATTTACGCCTCATTTTTTCAGAAATCCCAGTCAAGCAATCAGTAAAAATGTGAACCATACTTAATTTAGAAAAATGGATTCCTTACATTCCCTTCTTTTTCAAAAAAAGGGATTCTATCCAAACTACATATAACAGTATTGGGCCTGTTGATGACAAAAAGATTTATTCCATCTTCTGTTTAAATCTTATTAAACAACAATAGGAGACTGGAGAAAGAAAACACAACAGAGCCTATTCACAGAATGGACGGAATTTTTGTGAAATAGGGGAAACAAGTAGTATTGATGAGGGCTGTCTTTTGTTTAAAAAATAGAATAGGGATATATCCAGCTTATTTTAGCTCTTAGACAATGAAGCCTGTCTCAGTGAAGCTATAAATACTGGACCTTCCCCTGTTTTTCCACTTTTTCATTTGCTCCAGGTATCGATTTGGAGGGCAACTGGCCAGGGTATAAGGGGTTAATCTCCGTGTAAATATGGACAGCCACCGAATAGGATGTGCATGAGCAACACCAGCATCAACAGTGCAGGTGATAGAACTGCCTGGTTCGTGACTGCATTCCAAACAAACAGTTGTTGCTTACCTGCACTTACCTGCCTCCCATGTTTTTTGTGGGTTTAAATAGCTCTGATTGCATTTTGGATGCCCTTGATCATTGTCAACGGTGGTTAGTCTTTGTATATTCCCATCCCTGGCCTCATTAGGTCTTTCCTGCTGCAAGTTTTCTTTCCATGTAGGTGGTATTAATTTCAGAAAGTCAGTCCTGTTTGCCTCTCTTTCCTGCTCAACTGTCCAGGATTATTTTGGGAGTCAACCAGGTTGCTTTGCTTTTGTTATCAGCCACCTTGAAACAAACGCCAAAAATCAGGCAGCATGGCCTGGAGTGCATTCCATATCGCATGCTGCTCTGTTTACCCGCGTTTGCCAAACATCAGTTTGGGGTGAGGAGGTATTTAAGAGATGTCCATTTGATTTGCAGGAGCCCGGGTCAATGCCAAGGACAACATGTGGCTGACTCCTCTCCACCGAGCTGTTGCTTCAAGGAGTGAAGTGAGTAATATAGCCAATGCTTCAGCAATATGTGCTTCACATTTCAACTTTAAAAAAAAAGGCACACTGCTGTTATTTCATCCCTTATACACACATCCATAAAAGAACAATTCAAAATAATTATGTAATTCCAAGTTCAGTTCCTTGAATAATGAGCCACCGTGTGTATTTAATGTATTTATTTAGTAGTCAACTGGACTCAGGGAATCCAGGCTGTGAAGCAGACCGATTGGGTTGGGGAGCAGGAGGAAGGAAAGGAGGAAGAGGGTATATGCTGCATTGGAGGTCAGGTGGTATGACAGTCATTATTGTGTCTGCTGCGTCCTATGTTGTCAACTGATTCCTGTAGGCCAGGAAGATACAGCTCACCTGTATCTGTAAGGCCCCTATAAACATTCTGTCTTGCTGTCTGCTGTAGACTTCGAAAGGGCACAGGTCTGTACATAAGTTAGATTGCAACAGACCGTATACAAGCTTCCTTACATTAACCATTTGGTGCCTAATTGGAAATATGGTAACCGTTCCCCAGGATTCCTTGTGGCTCTGGTATTCATTGCATTGTATTCTTTGACCTGCGGATCATCTATCTATGACACGAAGGAATAAATGATGAGTTGAACCTAAAAAGGCTAGGATGCATAGCTTGTGTGGTTCAGATGCACGTACCTGATTTATTTAATGGATTTGTACTAAGTCAAATATGGCTCTATAGAGTCCCTAATAGGAAGCATAAATACCGGAAATGCAAACACTTGCTTGGGAAGAGAAATAGAATTAACAGTTAATATCACATGCTGATCCAGAATTTCTTTAGTCCTATTAATCTAGGCCTTAGTAATAAATATTCACCAATTTTCATTATTGCTAGCAAGGAAACTGATGGGAACGTATTTGAAAGTTTTATCATTTCCAGAGGCTTGGAGTAAGAGCATAAATGTCTTGAAGAAACAGAGGCTGAAATTTTCTTTGTTGCATAATTATGAATCCAGTAATTGTATTGGATCCCAGCATTCATTTTGCCAAAACAACTGGAGAGAAGTTCCATTACCCTCCCTTTACTTTCTTTGGTCACAGGGGCAAAGGCTAGTGGATAAGCTGCAAATAAATACCACTTAAAAGTAGCAAGTCTAAGAGAACTGTTTGGCAGTGTAATTACAAAACACATTCACTGAATCAGTTAAACCCAGCCATATATTAGACAGTGCAGTTGCCTACATTGCCTTAGGTGGCAGGAACTGAGAGATATTCCCCTTAGTAACACCCCCAATTCTTTTTTTTCTTTGAAAGTTGTACAACCTGTCTTGTACTTTCTAAACTAGCTTGATGTTGTCAGGGTTGCTGAGCAGTGCTGTCTTGTTAACAGTGTTAAAATAAGATTCCCTACATCGTGTGAAATGAGGAAGTGAGCCACAATTTATGATCTCTATTTTGGTGCAAGGAAAGAAAATATGAAGCAAAATATCGTGAGCCAGCCTTGCTTGCAGACCAATTTATTTCCTTGTATTAGGAGTGTTTTACAAGTGCACAAGTTGTGTTGCAAGAAGGGGAAATAGCTCCAAACCATGTATTTGGAAAAGTAGGAGAAACTGTAGAGAATGCTTTGTAGTTGTTTTAGTCTATAGTAGCTAAAAATCAGGAGGAGTTTGGTAGCATCTTTTCCAACTATCAAGTTTTATTAAAGGGCCTCAGCTTCCGTGTATGGTTAGCTCACTTTATCAGATCAAAAAGACATCTGATGGAGTGAGCTACAGCTCACAAAAGCTTATATACAGTATATATATTTTAATAAAACTTGTTAATCAGAAAAGTGCTATCAGATTCCTGATTTATAGAGAATGCTGAAACTTCAGTAATGTTGCTTGGATTCTCTTTCCTGAACAATCCAGGAAAAACCGCTTTTGTAACTACCACTCTCAGATGCAGAAATAGAAAGAGGTTGAGGAAATATACAGGAAATAAAATGTTGAACTTAGAGTCACTAGGAGTCAGTCTCTGCCTGGTTAGTTGTCTGTGCTCTCTTGTTGGCCTCCGATATGGAATAGAACTAATGAACTATACTGAAGTCTCTCCTACTGGTTTCAAACCTCTGAAGCACCCATTGCGGTCCCATTGGTGAGCATCCTCCTTCAGATCCCAGGAAGCTCTGCGACAGTCCTGTTGCCATGGCAATGCAGTAGACTTCTTTCCCCCCATTCTTTTCACTCTCTTCTTTCACAGATAAGCCAACTGCAACTGCCTGCCATCTCTCCCTGTTGGTCCTAGGGTCTCTGGAATGAGCCAGCTGCTACCACCATCACCTTGTTGAGTCCTGTGATTAAGGCCTCAGAAAGGTGGTCTCGTACAAAAGAGAGACCTACCCTGCAAGGAGCCATTAATTCCTCTGAACAGGGCAGCCAGAAGGATGGCAGCAGAATGTCCACATTCCAGCTGTTTCAGAAGCAGAAGAGATGATATCTCTGCCTTTCTTAATTGATTATGTTGTGAATCTTGGACTTAGAGCAAAAGCTTATTTTAACATGCCAATCAACATACAGGTCCCTGCTGATTTTCAACTACAAATAGAATTAATCAGATATAATATTCTTCACATTAGCTAGCAGGCTTCCACAGTCAGATACTCTGTGAAGAAAGAATATCGTTTTTGCTAAAAGCAATTTCATTTTTAAATGACTCAGGAATAGTCACTTACTGCCTTCCAACATCCTTGCAGAAAGTATTCCTGAATGTTGCACTTGATCTTTAGTGTAGCAAGAAAAGTATGTGACGGGCTAATAAAACATGGCATAACTTTACATTTAATGGAACTTTCCCAAGAGATCTGCTTGCTTAGCATGCAACCCTGGGTAGGGTTATACAAGAGGCAGATAGCAGTATGTCAGAAAGGAGTATGATGGAGCTTTGGCTGCACATGTTCTTCCCCCCCCATCATCTCTTATCAAAATATTGAAAATAATGCACAATCCAGCAAAACCTGTTTGACAAGTTCCTTATGTCTACTCTCTGCAAGTCAGTTCTGCCCTATCCTGTTCACCTCTGAAGTTTTTTTTTAATAGCTCAGTATAATATCTTTTATACTTAATACAGTTTTTCCCGTCCCCTCCCTGTTCTCACTGACTTAATAAGTGAGAGAAATAACCAGGCATGACTAAATTTTAATTTATACTGTGCTCCCATCCTAAGCTGCCATTTTGGTGAGTGTTTTCATCTTCGAAACATTGGGTCCACACAATACGTGCCAATGAATTGGCTGCTGAGAAAGCCTTCTTTTTAAAAAGTTGCCAGCTTGGCTTTTCTCCAAAGATTGATGGAATTGCTTTTGCAACGATCTGGATCCTTGCCAAGCCTACGGGCATGAAGTCTCAGAGCTTGTTTCTGAACTTGAGTATTCTTTGGCTGCTAGCTTCTGGTAAAAGTCCACTGAAAGAGATCTCTAATAAACTACAAATGCTTGGAAAGAAATGAAGGTGGGTAGGGATTTCCCCTCCCTGGTCATATGAATGGCTTAGTTTAAACATCAATCTCAAAAGAAAAGTGATAGAGCTATGAGCTTGACACAGAAGGTGTTGGAGTTGTTCTACCTGCTGGACCTGTTGATTTCTATTGCACATATTTAGATGATTTGTAATCTGCTTCAAATATAGCTGAACCATTAAAAATATTCACACACTTTTTTTGTTTTTGCAGCTCAGTTATATTTCTGTCAGTTCACACATATATGTAGATTGATCATCATTCTGTTTTAAGCACATAATTCGCCTGAAGGGGCAATTAAAAGAGCAGTGGAACGGCACTACTGGTATAGTTCTGGAAGCCGCACGGTTTTCCACCGTGCCCACTGTCATCCACGCATTGTGGGCAGATGTCTGCAAGTCAAAAGCCTCTACACAGCAGTCTCAGTCAGTGGGGAAACCACAGAACCATATAGCCAAATAATGTCCATCTGAATAAAGTCTGTACCATTGATTACAGATTATTATCCCAGGTAAAACTGACGCCATCTCAAGCTGAAAACTGCAGATTCCCGTTTACAGAGGAAAACAGCAGTTCCTCTCCTCCTCCTCCTTTCCCTAATAACATTTAGTAAGATATGAGTTCTTTCCAGCCCTGTTCCATTTCTTTGATAGCCACCTGTGGGAGGCAGGTTTGCGTACTTAGTTCCTGGCTTTCAAATCTGGCTTGTTAGAATGGGAGAAAGCCAGAATTCCCCAGCAGCACATCACATTAAAATAAACTAATGGAAGGAATTGTGCTGTGGTTTGTTTAATCGTTCCCAGTGGCAGGAGGAGCAAAGTTGGAGTGATTGAACTCATTCACACAAGGCCAGAATTCTTCCGAATGCAGCCACTATGAAAAAGTTAACTAATATATAATCTAAACTAAGCGAGTCAAAATGCACTTCCACATTGCTGTTTCCACCCCTCAATTCCTTAAAAAGGTTTGAAGTGACCCACAACTATCCTCACTGCTGCTGCCTCTCAAAATGTTGTAAAACCTTAAGCCAATCAGCGTTCCCTTCAGCTGATCAACCAGCGAGTGCCAAAAACCGTATTCGGCCAGTGCCTCATCTCCCCTTCACATTTTTCTTTGCCTGTTGTATGTATTTGGCTGGTGATTTCTGAAAAAATTAGAAAGTTAGCTGGCTAAGTGGGGGAGCTGTAAAGCCACTAAGACTTTGCCCTTTGGTGCTTTTAAAAAAGGGGATAATAGTGCATCGATCCAAAGCAGTGACAGCTGATTCTCTGTGGGGAGGAGGGAGATGCTAGATTGAGCTAAGGAATTTGGAGGCAGGGTGACATGTGAATTCCTGTCAGTGAAAAATTGACAAGTCTTCCAGAGCTCTCAGCCCAACAAAAGAGAAACCACTTTAAGTGTGATTTCATATACTCTGCAGCCCAGCCAGATAGACATCAGCTCAGCTTTCAACTCTTGCCAATGTTGTGGAATTACAAAAGTCTTCAGACTGGTGCAGAGTTCACATTTGGAGGTGTCTTCAGTTACCCTAACAGTCCAAATCTAAGCCTACTGATAAGGAGGCTCCACTAGGTTGGATTTAATTTTGAATAAACATGGTTGACTATTCAGGCTGGGAATGATGGAGTTTGCAACTCTACATATCAGGTTGGAGAAGGGTCCTATAAATCATACAGGAATATGAATTTATCTCAAAGTAGGGTGTCAACAGTAGCATTTTCCTCCATATGGAGCACTGTTGAATTTAAACACTTCAGCCAGGCTAAAGGAATATTATATATGCATAAAGGAATACTTAATATGCATAAAAGCAATGGAGTCCATTTTACTTTACAGGAGAGAAGTGGTATATCCAAGCTATTGTTCAGCATAAGATTTGTAAATGTAATCTATAGTTCCTAATAAATGCTTTACTTGTGATTTAATTGTGTGGTCTTCTAGGAAGCCGTACAAGTATTGATTAAGCATTCTGCTGACGTCAATGCCCGAGACAAGAACTGGCAGACACCCCTACATGTCGCAGCTGCAAATAAAGCTGTGAAGTGTGCTGAAGTGATCATTCCACTTCTGAGTAGTGTCAATGTCTCCGACAGAGGAGGTCGGACAGCATTACACCATGCAGCTCTGAATGGCCATGTGGAAGTGAGTGGCTTAATAGCATTGTTCTTCTACCTTGAAACCTGTCTTGTCAATGGCAAAATCATTTCCCTTTATGCTACACGTGGTGTGAGCTGAACACCAGAACCAGAACTGTTCTTCTGATCCACATGTAATGGATTGAGTAAATGAACAAGTGATTTAATAAATAAAAGTAAATACATCTGTGAAGTACGAATCTACATTAAGTCAACTATCGCATGGTCTATAACTATTGACTGACATGCATTTGGGGGTTATTTGCTTGTTTTAGATGGTGAATTTGCTTTTGGCTAAAGGGGCAAACATTAATGCCTTTGACAAAAAGGACCGAAGAGCTTTACACTGGGCAGCATACAAGGGTAAGAGAGTTTATTTTTTACTTATTGGCAAAATGTCTGTAACATGATTGGCAATAAGTAGTAATAGTCATCATCATCATCATAATACTCAAGATCTTTCCTTTAATAAGTATATTTCTTGTAGTGCTTTTGATTTCTTCTGTTGTTTGATATGTTCTTCTAATGCTGATGTTCACTAATTTCTTTCTGTTGATATCTTTGTGTTAGGGTTAAATACATTCCTTTACAGGGTTTGTATCATATTATAAGGAGAAAAAAATTAAATGTCTCTAAATTAAAAATAATATTTGGCCACCACTCATTTAAATGTATTTCAAATATTTCAAACTAAAGTGTTTTTTTTAACTGTTGTATGGTTCAGAGATCATGCAGTGATAAATGAAATATGCATTAGAGCCATTGGATATATATATATATATATATATATATATATATATATATATATATATATATATTCATTCCAAGTTCTCTTGTCTTGTCCATGAGAACTTGGAATATATATATATATATATATGTGTGTGTGTGTGTGTGTGTGTGTGTGTGTGTGTGGACACATATATCTCTGTGTATGTGTGTGTGTGTGACTGATAATTTTCAAGGAGAAAGGAAAATCAAGATAGTGTTATATATAATCTGATACAGATATATAATTTGTGCAAAAGATTTTGATACCCTTAAAGCAAAAAAGAATTAAAAGGAACATTCTGTGTGGGTCAAGCTGAAGTTGGCATATGTTATCAACAATTTGAATTTTTTAAGAAGAACCGTCAAAGATCTTAACTTTGTGAAGAATCATGATTTTTTTTTAATATGTTGAATGGCAAGTAGAAATGGGATCCTATCTTTGAACTGAACCATATCTATAATTTATATCAGAGAGAGCATATAATTTATTACGTGCAGAACTTCATCTTATAAGATAGGCCAAGGAAGCAATTCTTTAGAAATATTGCTTTCAGTTAGTTATCTCTTCTGATCAAGAAACCATGTGTTTTGCTGGAATACTCTTATCCTTTGGTGACTTACAAAAGAGCTCTGTACACGTTGGTTGAAAGGCAACAATGTGCAAAGCATATGGAAAAATCAAGGTCATTAGTATATGGAACTCAACTTTTAGATTTAACAACTATATTGTGCTGCACTTTTGCTGTTCTGTTAATTGACATTTTTTCTTTGCAAAGTTTTGTGGGCAAAATCTGTCTGAAAATGGTTAGGGCCAGTTTTTGAAGAAATTACTAATATAAGTTTGATGTCATCATTGCCCAGTGACGAGCTGGTTTAAATACTGCAGTTTGCCTTCCCATCCCGGTGTTATATGGTTGGAAACCTCTGTGTTTTCCAAACATGAAAGCCATTTAGGAACAACAGGGCAAGATCATCTCATGCACAAGATGGAAAACTTGTTGACTGGTTGCTGTTTCGTGGGATTTCTGCAGGCTTGGATTTGCTCTCACATGTTGGCAGACCTTCAGAGATAATCTAATAATTCCACATATAATAGTTTCATTTCACAGGTTCAAAATGATGAGCTCACAATTCAGAGGCTCTTCTGCTTTAGATTTTTTTATGAAAAGTTTTTATGCATTTATTTTTTAACTGTTGTACGCCGCCCAGAGTCACCTAGTGTGAGATGGGCGGCTGAATGAATGAATGATACTGTATTGTCTCTGTAAACTTGCCTGTTTAGCTCCCAGAAAAAGCTGTTGTTAGCAAGGAGCATACTGTAATCACTGCTGTAATTAGTATCTGATTTAAAGTTTTTTCTCCCTTTCAATTTCTTCTCATTTTCTTTGAGTCTTTTAAAGCTTGAGGACAGGGATAATTTTTGTCTTAGAAATATTCTGGGCAACCTTTTTGGCTGAAAAGCAAAGCAAAATAGATGCAAGCAATTTTTTCTATTATACTTTCCTATTCCAGAGAAAAAGTATCCATATTTTCCAGAGAGATTTCAAACTATTTTAAGAGGGCATTATAATTCTGAACTAGGAGCTCCATTAGTAAGCTTGTGGATGTATCTTACATCTCCCAGTGTATGTAGATGTACTGATAACTCACACTTCTGGACTCTCTTTTTTTATAGTAATTTTTTATTGAAAATTACAATTGCAATAATAAAAACTAATACAAACAAAAAAAAAGAATAAAAAGAGGAAATAGAGGAAATAGAAGGTGCAGAAAAGAAAAAATAGAAAGAAAAATTGAAATAAAGAAAAAATAAGAGTATAGTGAAAAAAAGAAAATATATAAAGAAATGACTTCCCCCTCCATCACAAATATAAATGATTTTAGTAATTTATCACCTTCTCTTAAAATACAACAAGTGATCTCTTCTTCCCATATCCCATCTCTTATCTACAAACAAATCCTTAAAAACCTCATCATTTCAGTCCTGAACAGCAAAAGTCCATTAAGGATTGCCAGAGGTAAGATATCGATTATAACCTTGATCAAATAAACCAACTTTATATTCCTTCCTTTTGCTTTTAACAATCTTGATCTTTAGTCCCTTCAAACAATGTCTTAGAACTTTATTTCTCTTCATTTTTTCTTTGTCCCTTCTCACAAAATTCTTCAAAGCTTTAACAAGCCCTTTTTGTAAACCCAGTATAGGAAAATTATCCAAGTCACTCTCTTGGTTTGTTATTTGTATATCCCCTTTAATTAAGATCAGCTGGTTTCTTTTGTATGTGCAGTGTAGCATCTTTTTCCATATCATTCTTGTAGCCTGTCACTTTTGAATCTATTTTCAGATCAGTCTCAGTCTTGTCAGGTAAAACATGTTCCTCTCCCATAACATCTTTTAAATATAGTCTGTCTATAGAGGCAGACACTCTTATAATTAACTTCTGGATCCATTGTTCAAAAATATCCTTCAATATGTCAAATGTTAAAATATTTTGTTTCATTCTGTATTTTTAAGTTGAATTTAAGTGTTGTTCTTAAATTGTAATTTTTAGTTCCTTCTAGTTCCCACTAGTGTCCAGCCTTCAAAGTCCCATCTTGTCATGTTTTTTTTAAAAGAATTCAAAACAAAAGCATTTTCCCATGGGAAGGAGTCTTATAATTAATTTCAAAATCTTATTTCAAATCCATCTGGACCCTTAGTTTGTTTGTAACTTTCCAAAATCAAAGTTCTAATCACCTTTTTCCTGTTTATTTAAAAAAAAAAAAAGATTTCTTAAACTTGTATTTAAAACTTCTTTCACTAAGGAAACTCACCTGGTGTTTTGAGACTTGTTGATCCAAAGGTTCCTAACAGTTGAAAAGCAGTTAACAAGCAATTTCCAAAAATGATTCAAAAAGGTAGTGTGAACCCAATGTCCTTTTAAAGGCGCCAACTGTGTTTTGAGCAAGATGGCTATTCCCTTGTCTCCCAGAGCTCTAAGCCTGCCAGAGACCACTGTCTTGCCGTCTCCTTATAAGGAGCAACATCATGGAGCACTTGTGGGCAATCTCAAGTCCTCTCTTCTCACTGGCTCTTCATTTTGCCCCGGTCATCAGCTCTACTTTTAGTAAAGCTGTCTTCAGTTTACCATTTCTTCCCCGGAAGTCCAAAAACCCCAAACTCTCAATCAGCCCCATTTTTAAATGCTGCTGTTTATAGAATATTTGAAAATGGGATTAGCAGCTAACCATAAGCATAAAATACAGTTAACTACAACAGTTAATAAGCAAAAGAAAAGAAACCAACATTTGTCTCCTGTGCTGTGAAATGTAACAGAACAATTGCCACATATTGATAATCTTTTCTTGCAATGTTTTCTTTCACTGCCAGGCAATATGATGGCGACTTGATGATCATGAACACAGTAATTCATAGCACAATAATTCAGCTGTTTAATAGCAGAAAAAAGTGGCTTAACTAACATTTATTTTTTAAAAAGCCTTTTCTTAGGTTCTTTTTCCATGTGAAAGTGAAAGACTCATAATTGGAGTAATTACATTAGAAGAAGCCTAAAGAAAAAAATACAGTTCCTTAAAAAACAGCTATGAATGTTCTTTAATCTAAGTGAAAAAAATACTACTTTTGAATTGTCTTAAAAATGCAAGTAAGCCCAAAGTAGAGTTCAGTGGAATTAATATCATTTTTCTTTTTTTTTAAAGGGAATAATTTATATGAAGATCTGTTCAGCCCCTGATTTCCTAAAATCGGAATCTTGGGATTGTCTGTTGTTGCTTTCCCTTTTCTTGTTTCAAAGGGTTGAAGATAACTTGAAAGTTTGTTGATCTGTGTCTGTGTATTGCACATTGAATTCCCATCTTCTGATAGACAGGTTTCATTGGTTTCATTGTCCTGTCAACCTTTTTGTCCAGAAGCAACAATAATCCAGGATAAACATATGCGCCATAGAAACTTAGATCTCTCGCTCAACCTTCCCTCAGTTGTCTTATACACACACACTAACAGTTGTCTAGTGAATTAGCATCTTGCAAAATGTTAGTGGTTCAGTTATGAACCCAGAGTGGCATGCCAACAATGAAGGCACACATGAATGAAAATTGCACTGCAGAGACAGACAAGAAATACTACATTTTCCTTTTCTTCCTTAGGCCATTTAGAAGTTGTTTCGTTACTGATCAGTCATGGTGCTGAAGTGACATGTAAAGATAAGAAGGGTTACACTCCACTTCATGCTGCTGCATCCAGTGGCCAGATCAGTGTAGTGAAACACCTGCTCAATCTTGGTGTGGAGGTAAGAAGTTGTTAATACTACTTTTAACAAGCTAGTGAAGACTGAATTGTTATCATTCCTGGCTGTTGAAACTTTACTTTTTCTATGAAATGAACTTTTTAGTGCCTTTTTAAAATGTGTGCTGTCTTTGGCAAGGTTGATAAAGGAACTTTTATTCTGTCTTTTGGATTATAAATTGTTTTAATCCTTCTGAACTATGATATTAATACACCATAGCTGTTGAGAGTGACAGCTTCAGGTGTAATTCCCCAACTTCCTTTGTCCCTTAGACTTGGTATAGCAATAGAAATACAGATGTCATATAGAGGTGCCACTAAACCATATGATGCACAGCAGACCTTATGCACTTCTGTAAAGTGAGGATAATTGTTCCCATATTACTGGACACGTTTTTTGTATTCTCTCCCTTAATTCACTGAAGGAATAATCTGTTCAGCACTGAACAACCTAGATAACAACTATTTTGGATTTTCTTTTCTTTTTATGCTTTTTCTGCCACCAACTAACATACGTCCAAGTTTGAATGAATCCAAGTAAAGATAACCACTTAAGACCAGCATGCAAGATCTCTGTGTAAACCTATAATGGGGGAAGGATGCAATTCCTTGAAAAAAATGCAAACCTGTGATTTTTTAAAAAAGAAAAAAAAAATTATTTTTAATTGACTGTTTCTCTACCACTCTTCCTCTTGGAGGAGCCCAAAACAGCTTATAACCAAACAACAAAACATTAAATGAAGCCATCAAGGATAAAACCAACAAACCTTAAAACAATCACGATATAACAACTAAGGTGATTTTTAAAAATTATTCTAAAATGTAGTCCAAAAAGCAGTCAGGTCCTGGAGTTGTTCTATAAATACCAGAGCAGAAATCCCAGGGTGGTGCAAAGAAGACTATGTGGAGACCAGCCATATTTCCCTTAGGACAAAGTTCAGAGTTGGAGCAGAATGCAGAGGTGTAAGTGTAGTATCGGTCTCTCTTTGAGTGATAGCATATTTTCCCAGGATTGTGCTTTAAGGAGTTACAAAAAGATGCTAGTTTGTATCCTGCACACTACAAAGCATCTTTTTGGAACTGGATCCGTGGTTCTGCACCTTCCTATTATCTCCCCTGCTTGAATCCAAACTGAAATAATCTCGTTCAGCTTCTTCCAAGCCTGCTTATAATGGACAGCCACCTCTCCCCACTATTCTGCTTGTTGGGTGATAGTGCTCTTAACCTCAGAGTTTGATATCAGCATTATAAGAACAAGCTCAGGAGCTCACACTGTTGTTGAGGGTACATTTTTTGCTTTTTTTATAAAATTGATTTTATAGCCTTAGGGGGGAAATAGTTAAGCTGAAGTTATTTTTTCATATGATGTTTTATTTAATTGTGTGATATTTTGGCCCTTTGTTGTGTGATACATTTTCTTGAAGAAATTAGTTACATTCCATTTGAAATATTACGAACCTATTTATCCTTACTGGAATCTCTTTCTCTTTCACACAAACTCATATGGTGAGCATAGTTAGTATTTTATAGATTATATTTTGTTAATGAAAAGCGCTTGCTTACAATAACAAGCCTTGTCCTGCAATTCTCCAGCTATGTCAACATGCAACGAGGCATGGGTTAGATAAAACGAATGAGTTAATGTGAGTAATTTCATGCAGCCTTTTTCTATTGCAGATTGATGAAATGAACATCTATGGAAATACTGCCCTTCATATTGCTTGTTACAATGGGCAGGATTCTGTGGCTAATGAGCTGATAGACTATGGAGCTAATGTCAATCAGCCTAATAACAGTGGATTCACTCCCCTGCATTTTGCTGCTGCTTCTACTCATGGGGCCCTTTGTTTGGAACTGCTTGTGAATAATGGGGCAGATGTAAACATTCAGGTAAAATTATAGGTTTCACATCTCTTCATTTTGATTTCCGCTTCTTATGTCTTTAAACTGCAGATAAATGGAACAGAGATCAGGCAGGTGAAGGTTACGTCTTACACTTACACATTTAAATGCTGCGCTTTGGGGTATTCCTCTTAAAATACACAGTACATTTCTGATCTGGACAGCATGGGAGACATGACTATTGAAGGGAGAAAAATGTATACTATTTTTAACTTACCATGTGCAATACAGACACATTATTTTCTCTGCAAAAATCCTTTGGAATGGCTTACTGTTACATGAAATTCACATGGGGAAAGAAACAATAAGGCGAAGAATTGAGATCAGGCCACGGGTTGTTCAGCTCCTCTTAAGATTCTGCCTTCATTAAACACGTAGACACATCCTATCCATTATAGGTATTCTATATATCACAAGTGGGATCAGAAACAAAGGAAGTAGGCACTTCGCTACCAATTGGCATGATCTATGCTATGTTTGTTTTTTCTTTTGACAGAGTAAAGATGGGAAAAGCCCACTGCATATGACAGCTGTCCATGGGAGGTTTACGCGATCACAAACTCTTATTCAGAATGGTAAGCTAGTATTTTTAATATTGTATTATTTTAAAGCATCTTTAGGAATTTTGTTGTGAGAGTCAGGACGAGAGGGATCAAGAACGTGCTCTCATCACCAGAGCAACGGGGAGGAGTTAAGAAGATGAGACTGGCCCCTCCCTAAGGAATGCAAAGGAGGTTGAGAGGGTGACCCTGGAATTTACTCTCACTCTGAGAAGACTTCTGTAATGGGACCGAAGCCAATAAACCTTGCTGAATTGAGTCTGTACTGTCTCCTGGAGTTTCCTGGGCTAATTCTGACATTTGTTAAGTCTTATATCTTTTAGAAAATGAACAACTGCATATTTTCTTTCTTTCTGATATACAACCCAAATCAAGCAAGAGTGAAAAGATAGATAGATAGATAGATAGATAGATAGATAGATAGATAGATAGGTTTGTTTGTTTGTTTGTTTGTTTGTTTGTTTGTTTATAGTCAGAGACAATAGTTAAAGAAATGAATAGGAAGAGAAATAATAAGTAATAAAATGAACTTAAGTATAACTAGAATCTATACCTAATTAAGACATCAACAGAGTAAAATAGTAAACAACAGCAATGGCAATTGAACAAAAATTACCAACTCTCCTAGAAATTGTAGAAGACCTATCAACTAAAGGGAGGAGAGAATATTGTTTATAAAGTATTAATGTAATGTAGTATTATAAAGTATTAATGTAATGTAGTTATAAAGTATTAATGTAAATATTTTTGTACTATTTCAGCCACTCAGTGACAAAGAACACAAGTTTGAAAATAAGTCTGTTTTTCAAATAAAATTTGTAAGCAAAAGCAGAAGTTAATTAAAACAATTCTGTTAAAATTCCACACTCAAAGTGGCCACAATAAAACTGTACTATTACAAAACTCAGGAATGTCAAGGATATTATTTTGTCTGCATTTATCTGACAATAAGTCCCATGCAACTCAGTAAGCTTATTTCTAAGGAGATATGCACAGGATTGCTCTGTTAAACAGACTAATATGGCTTCCAAATTATAAAATTGCTAGTACCTCCCTCACTAGCAGAAGAAGCAAATTATATAACCAAGATAGCTGTGAGCCACTGGGTCTGATTAGCGAGAGCTAGCACATTTGCCAACAGACCAAAACCTTCTCTTTTATGTATTTATTGATTTGATTTAAGACCTCTTCACTTTTGTAATTATATTGATATGCTGCTCCTGCTGTCCTTCGTCTTGCCAATTTTTTCCTTTATAACTGTGTATTAATGCAATCAGAATAGGGCTAATTCATGGACGTTGCAACACTTCAAAATGGCTCCATATCTCTATAATCCCATTGTCTGAGCAATGTTCAAGAGCTGAATGGATTTCTTTCTTTCTTTCTTTTTCTTTCTTTTCCTTAATGCTGGGGTTCTGTGGAGCTTTTGGACAGTCCCTTTCTTCATTTGCAGGAACCCTTCTCTCACCAGGCTTCCCGGCTGTTGATTGGGCTTCCGGTTTTTCGAGGGGATAGATAGCTTGATACTTTGCAGTGGTTCCATAGGAACCGCTTTGATATACAGTATTTGCACATGAGCAAACAAATGCACGCAACCATAGGAGCATGTGAAAAAGCATGTGTGTGTGTGTTTGTATTGAAATGTGATGAAATAGGCTTCATGATTCAAACTCTACCCCATACCTATTTGCATGCAAAGGCACAACACAAGGACAAAGAGGTGGAGTTTGTTTTGTCCTCTTAGCATCGTCCTTGTTATGAGTAGGCACTAGTGCACACACATGAAGCAAGGACATGGTTGTGGGGGCAGGTGTGTATGTGTTTGTAATTTATTTTACTTCTCTGTGTAGAATGGAAGTGGGAGTTTTGCTTTCAACATCTGTACCAGTTCAGGGCTTGACAGCAATTTTAGTTTCTTGTTCTTAGCGTTTAATGTTCATCAAGTTTGCAAAAAATTGCGGAATATCTCCAAATAAGATATAAGCAGGGCACAATTAGAATACCCATAAATCAGGTGTAAAAGTACTAATTCTTGATTGCTCTGTTATATGCCGTTCTCATGATTAAACCGATATGTTGGTTCATCTCTGACAAAGTAGCCAAGATGAATGTGGTGGCTATAGAAAGCATAGATGGTAAACTTAGGAGAATAGTAGAAAAATATTTTTAATGAAACTATAAATTGTAGCATAGGCAGGTTTGCTACCAAAAATAGTACTGCCCTGAGTTCTCCCCATTTGCCATCATACCATTAATAAATTTCATCCCATATCATGATGTTCTCATTAAGAAAGTCTTTATTTCTATTTGAATGCTGTCCAAGCTCTTGGTATGATGAATTATCAGAAAGATAGCACGAACTGGAAACACTTTTAACCCCACTTCTGATAATATCTACTGCCTTTTACCAAGGAAATCCTTTTTAAAGAAAAACCTAGGTATCCCGTTTGCCTAAATCTAAATGAGAATTTGGCAGCATTTTTTTCATTTTGGTATTGATCAGTGAAATTACCTAAATCGGGTAAGAAATATTTGGATTTGGGGGAAGCAGTACAAACAAAATATATATTTTGACATAAGTTGTAGATATGGATACACACACGTGTATAGAAGTTTAAGGGGAAATGTTGTTGTTCAGTCGTTAAGTCGGGTCCGACTCTTCGTGACCCCATGAACCATATCGCGCCAGGCCTTCCTGTCCTAAGGGGAAATACAGTCACAAAATCATAGTGGGAAATTAGCCCACTATATAGTTTAACTCCATGAATGACATAGACAATCCACATCAGAGCACCCTGAGTGGGTGATAATTTCCCTCTCTTTCTCTCATTCTCTTTAGCTTTCTGTCATGCTGTTCTGTTCAGAGAAGGGACAGACTGCTCTTACCAGAGAGCTGAACTCACCTTTTGTAGGAGGTTGTAAAAAGTAGGCCTTTTGTATTAAACCATAGGGATTGCTTATTCCTGGTTTAAGTAAACAATAAAAATTTTGAGGGTGACAGAGACCCACAGCTACCCCCTCAAAACCTTTCTTCAGTTTGATGAGGAACTGAATTGTGTAATAAAAATATTCTCAGTATAGGCTTAAGTGTAATTGACAAAGCAGTAGGAATACTAACAAGCCAGAAGTGGAGGTGAATTTGCTAATTTCATTCAGAATAATGTTAGCAAAAAAAAGAAAGAAAAGCAAACATATGTCTGACAATATGGGTTGGCTAAAATGTCATGGGAAATTCTGAAGCTGAGCTAACTTATTTGTCATATTTACATTATGTGGCAAGAGAGTTAGGGAATTTTTTAGACTGGGTTCACACAAAATGCTAGCCTAAGCAAAAATAGAGTTGGGTAAGAGCAGAATCTGTGTTATACGCAGCTTTTATTGAATTCAAATTCACTTTTGATCTTACTGTCAGATATAAATTATGTTGTAAACATAAGAATTCTGAATAGGCACCCAGGTGAACAGATGAAAAATTTCAAGTATTTATGGGTAATATTTTGTATTACCTGTAAACGCAGGGCACATATGGAGCATGTTGTTCAAAATGCATAGAAATTGGCAATATCCCTGAAATCTTTCTATTATTCTAGAGGTGCATAATTCACATTTGCTGCAGTAAAAGTATTTTTGGCTGCAGTTCAGACAAAACCTCTGTCCAGAGCCCAGTTGGGACCGCATAGCTCCTTCACCACCTTGGAGAGGATGCAGCCTAACTCTTAAGGAAGATGTTACAAGGCCAAAATGTGTTCCAAATGTGGTTTTTGCTGTAAGGCCAGCCTAACCAAAATTGAGAGTCATTTTTGGACATGCATCCTCTCATATTGATTCAAACTATACTTTTTTCCCCCTTGAGCTTGGCACCCCTGATTTGAATTGATGATTTTGTTTTATTTAAGTAGGATATTGTATGAGAAATTGAAATGCTGTGGCTTTTCACCAGATCTGTCTTCTTTTCTTCTTTTTTGAATTGGTCAACTGGTAAAGCTCTTGATTGATGGAGTTGGGTACTTTGTAGTTCACAATGTTCAGGGAACCCAACCATTGCCTTAACTGGTTATAGGGATCAGGCCATCATGTTAAGTCATAATGTATCTAATTTGTGTGAACACTGCAATTATGGTTTGTTAAGGCTTGTTAGCAGTTTGTCTGTACTAGTTTCAAAGTTGTATGGTAATAATTTTATGTATTTTGGTGGCACCTTCAGGATGTATAGTACTAGTTCCAGTAGTATACAATTACTAGATTAGTAATGTCTGCTATAGCCATTCAATAAATTCATTGCTAATTACTTGCATATTTCTGTCTCAAATAATATATTGTAAATGGTGACAAGACAAAGGTAAGTTATATAATCTCTTCCGCTGGCTGGTATGGTGGAAATCTCTACTCCTTGCAAGTAATATGGTTAATCTCTTTATGAAATTGCACTTGATCCTTACATATTATTTTCATATTAAAATGACAAATCCAGGAGGTGAAATTGACTGTGTTGATAAGGATGGCAACACTCCCCTCCATGTGGCTGCAAGATATGGACATGAGCTTTTGATTAATACCTTAATAACCAGTGGAGCTGATGCTGCCAAGTAAGTTGCTGAAGAAATAATATTCCAAACTGTAAACTTATACTGTTGATATATATGGGGACTTTAGAGTGCACCATCACCTTGGATTGGGAAGATGGTCAATTTGTGAATATTCAAGATGGATTTAGCGGTTTTTGTTTGTTTGTTTGTTTTTAAACCCATTAATTCTGTATGACACCAGTAGTCTTTGGTTAAAGTCCCTGGTAGGACAGGACCAGCAAACTATTTACAACTGCAATTAGCAGAAATTAAAATATTTTTTTTATTTTAACCTTAAACATTTCTAGACAATGGGCTTTGGACTGTACAACTCAGAACTATTGCTATGTTTTCTTTTTGGTGAAAAATACCACATATTGTTACTACCTTTGGTTAGATTTAGAAAGAAGGTTAGAAGGATACGAACTACAATATTTGGGGCTTATTCCTGTATGAATTTTAATGCATTCCTTTTCTAACTACTGAAGATAGAAACGAGCATCAGTGAGAGAAAAAGGTTCAGCAATCCAGGTTATCCACTCAAAATTTCTATTACATGCTTCAGTGACCTGTATGTTGATCAAATAAAATACCTCTGCCTGAGATGTCCAGTGAAGTGAGAATCCTGCTTGGAATCATTAGATAGACATCAATGTTGAGATGAGATAATCTATCTGGGACCTAGAATGAAAATTTGAATTGCTCTTTGTCAAGATAATTTTGTGTCCTTCCAGATTGGCATCCAAAGGCAGCAGCTTTGCAACAGAACGCTCAAGCAATGTCAAAGGACATTACTTGAGATAATTACGTGTAGGGGAATGAAGGAGTAAATGAGTAAATTTGACTTATTTGTATTCAGATAGGAAATGTTTAAGATGCAACCTGGAAATTATATAATTCTGATGAACCCTGTAGATTATTCCAGTACTTTTACCAATCTGCCTGATAACGTATTTGTACGACAGGAGATTACAAACTGGTTCTGGAGGGGACTGTTATTTAGTAAGCAGGAAATCTTTGTAAAGCTTTACTATATGTCACTAGAAAACATATTGCTGTCTTATCACTGTGACATAAACCCCAATTTCCCTGTGGAAAATAGATTTAGAAGAGAGACATACACAGAGAGAGGCCCACAAACCTTATTTGAAGAAATGTTTATATCAGAGGGTTGTTTGCTTTTCAGATGTGGCATCCATCGCATGTTTCCTTTACACTTGGCAGCACTTAATGCACACGCTGACTGCTGTAGGAAGTTGCTTTCATCAGGTAAGCAAATGCAAAAAAGAATGCAAAAGTCAGTTAACGTTGTGAATGAGCTGGTTATGGGTCACTGATGTATGTTCACGTACTTAAAAACTGAAGGCCTTATGCTCTGTTTCAGATGCATGGTGTTGCATATGTTTATATGTGCAAGTCTACGTGTTCCTATTTGAACACATATAGAATCCTGTTCTATGTATTGTCTGTGTTTGAAGCATGCTGAATGGTCTCCCCTTCTTTAATGACCACAAATAACGGTCGTTAGAGCACCAGTTATAGGATACTGTACTATTTCTGGAGGAAAGGAAGGAGTGATTCTTGTCATTTGCCTTTCCATCTGCAGAACCTTGAAAAATCTACAGGCAGAGGGGACAAGGTGGAGAGCAACTCTATGGGTCTTGATTGTGGGGGAGGGGTGGGGGAACAGCTGCAACCTTGCAGTTTCTTCTTGTACAAAGGAGACTCTGTTGAACTGAAATCCTTTCTGTGAATCAAAGGAGCCTTTTGTTTATGAAACAACTACCTTATTACCTGGTAATGAGCTTGATCTTTCTCAGTAATTTGGCACAACAGTAAGCCAGGTTTCCTGTGAATCTTGGCATGCAGGCCTCTTCCTCCCATTTAGCAATTCCCACCACCAGGAACTTACCAACTCCCCAGTTGCTTCTGTTTATCTCCCCAAGCAAATTGGAGTGGTTTCTGTCAGTGAAAATAAGGTTAACTTTACTTCCAAACCCAAACTGCGGAGTTTGAGAGAATTCATCATTTGTTTACAATCCTGGCTTGTTAGAGGATTTGCAGTTCAAATTTAGCCACCAATGGTAAGCTTTCTATGGCTGGTATGTTTCTGATTATTCTTCCCATTCTGGCTTGTAGGAGGTTTCAGATGGGAGTACCTGGGAAGTACGTACTAGCTTGCTTGACTGTTACCTTTATAATAAGCCAGAATTCTCAACAAATCTATCTTAATATTGAGCCTAATGAGGTTTACTTTAGAGCAGACATGTGTAAGGCTGTTCTGTTTGGGTTCCCAGATACATGATAAAAAATGTAAAGCATTGTATAAATAGGAAATCATGTTGTCCCCTTTTGCACTTATTTGTTTTGTTACCATATTCTTTGCTGAGACTTTAATCTTATTTTAAATTTCTAATTTCAATGTCACTTGTTTTTTATTATTGACTTGTATGTCACTCTGTAGTCCTATAGAAATCCATAAATATTATTTGAAATAAACTAGATTAAAGGAGGCTACATAAGATTAATGTTTTTGTCTCTTAAATGTTTTTGATGTCATAAATTAGGGCAATCTAACTCAACTATTTTGGAGGGCCAGACTTACCCCCAGCAATGCCCAGGGACTCTATGTGCAATTTTTCTTCACCATTTTTGATGAACAAGGAGGCAGATAATAGAACTAATGCCTATTTTCACCATCCAAGACCAAATATGCTACTTTTTGACTTCATATCAAAATATCAGTTTCCCACAATATGGGCTATTCCCAACTGCCTAACTACTTGCTCTCCGAAATTAGTGAAGCAGCTGTCCCTTGCTCTGACCTGCCAACTAGGTCTTGTCCTCCACTGGGCAAAGTCTACCACCAGTTCTAATCCTTGCAACATATCTTTCTGTAGAGGGAGCACCCAGGTATTTCATCCATTAATGTTAAAATCAGTACAGTATGGCAAAGGAAGGGTAATGAAAACTGCTTTCACGTGTACACTTTCAGACATTTTCAAATGCCCAATATTGGAGCAGTTGTATTGTCTGGGTGGAGATGATTACAGAAGTGTGGGAGAACAATGATGTGTCTCCTTAATCTCTTAGCTCCTTTATCCTTGTCATCATCATCATACTAAACAAACATTAAATCCAGTTTCAGAGCTGTGGAACATCTTAAGTGAGGCTCAATTATTTTCTCATTAGCCAGTTCAAACAATTTGCGTCCATGGTTTCCATTGCTCCATCTCTCTATGGCAGAAGCGCCCATCAACCTCTGGTGAAGGAATGTTCAGTCTTTATAGAGACCTCCTGAAAAATTATTCTCATCTCTGGAGATGGGGATCATGTAGAAAAAGAAGCAGACAGAAGTCATTCGACATCCCTGTGAATCCCTGTGTCTCTGTTGCCTTAAGGGAAATGATCATCTTTTTTTTGCCATTTCCCAGAGACAATCCACCTCACCCCCCTTAACTGTCGATTTTATTAGGTTCTTACTGCAGTAAAATTGAGCTGCTCTCCATACAAAAATCTGTCCTTCCCTAGAAAGTCATTCTTCCTATTCCTGTACAAAATCTGAGGCCGTTAGTAAATAAAAACCCTCTTTGATGCATGCTGAGGCAATTCCTGTGACTTCCTCATTTTCCTTCCAGAGCTCTCTGCCTTCACGCCTGCTGTCACTTCTCTTGATAAGTCTGCTCCTGAAAATGCCTGCTGCATGATTTAAATACTTCTGGATGTGAAAATAGATTCTTTTTGACTTTATGGTTCTTTTTTTTTCTGTAGCGGCCAAGCTTGAACAGCCACTGTCCGTTTCCATAACAACCTCTTGCTGACTACAGTTGTGTCTTCATTCTGATTTTTTTTTTTTCTGACTAACTAATTTTTCTGTCTCTGCAATGTTTCTTGCGGTTTAACTAGGACAAAAGTATAGCATAGTGTCCTTGTTTAGTAATGAGCACGTGCTGTCTGCAGGCTTTGAAATAGACACCCCAGATAAATTTGGAAGAACGTGCCTCCATGCTGCTGCTGCAGGAGGGTGAGTAGTTTTGAAATTATAACTGCAAAAGATATATGTAATTTTAGCTCTGTGGTCTCCCTGCAATTTTTTTTTCCAAAGAGGAACAGCAAAATGACACAAAAACGTAATTTATGAGGCTTCTGTTTTGTGTGGGATGCATGAGTGCATGCACACACACACCCCACAGACACCACTTGAGAAAAAAAAAAACCTGGTTTTGCACACGACAAACTATGCTTGCTTTCCTTGAGTCAAGTAGGTACCACTATTCCCCTATCACAGACTAGGCTCCCCCCCACCCGCCCTCAACTGAGTTTTTCTTCCTTTTTTGGTCATTGTATTCCTCAGCCATCACACAAGTGCTGCAGTTTATCATGCTGAAAACCCCATCTGTAAAGATGAATCTTTAAAAATTAATTGTGGGTTGTGGCTCTTGCGTAAAGTGCTTTGACCAGCCAAGTAATGTGGGAGCAGTGTAAACGAAGAGATGTGAAGCCCAGATCAAGCCACTTCTTCTTTTTTGCCCTTTTTTTCTCCATTGACATGTGGGGCATTGTGCAGTCCTGTCCCACAGCATAGGGGCTGTTGCTTTTCGCCCTTTAACAGAGCAGATTTTCCCTTACCCAGAAACAGAGGTTGCAACTCTAGTGTATTGCAAGAAATCAGCTGCCGTGCCATAAAGGAAAAGCAGAATGGGGACAGTTGTGTTCACATCCATGCTTGCACTAAGCTAGGATTCTTTTAGGTTTCTACATTTGTGATTTTGAATTAGCCCAGAGAGCAGTAAACACACACACACACACACACCCTAAATGGACATGAATTCAAGGACAACAGTTGTACTCGGGGCTTGTCTCTCTCCTAAATGGGTAGGATTTCTCTTCCTTGCACATTCAGGCCAGACCAGACAAGCCCATAGTTTGTTCTTTAATATAGGCCAAATTGTAAATTACTGTCCTGGAAAACAGAATCGCCAGACAGGAAAGAAAATAAACACTCATAGTCCTACAGCCGGATCGCTCCTTTTAATAGACTGTGCCTTCCCTTGTATCAATGGTTAGCTATAAAAAGGAAGGGCAAACATCTACTGTTTTAAAATTTATGAATCTAAAGACTTGTTTTAAAGGATGAGAGAGGAAAAAACAGGCCACAGACTTCAAGGGCTGTGATACAGTTCCTCTGGCCAAGAGATTGACTGAATGTAAAAGAATATGAACTTAATTCCTTTAGTTACGCTTGAAATAACCATTGCATCAAATTTATTTCAAGGTTTCTTAGCTCATTCAAGACATTTCTCATCAGGATGTTCTCCTGCACATTCCAATAAATGTATTGGAATGACCCAGAGCTGCCCTTTTTTCTTTTTGTCTTTTTGTGCTGTCCCCATTCATCACAGTGGGCTGTGTACAGGATGTCTTCTAGTCAGAGGGGCCTTTAATAAATTAAGCAGTGTTGAAATAAATTGAGGGCAGTGGTTCTTTCTAACTAAATTAATGAGATTAAATTTATGCAATTTATTTAAAAAGAATGTTCTTGTTATTCACATATTTAACTAAGATTTTTGTTAAAAGTTCAGGAAAAAAAGATTCTTTGGGGGTATGTATCAGAACTCCGAACGTGGCTGGTAGGTAATTGTAAGAGAGAACAGAGCAATCTCAGTGGATCTGGGTGGGACTAGAGTGGAATGTCTACTTCTCCAGCTAGGACAGAAAGTGTGGCGGAACTAAGGGAGTTCCTTCCTTGAGCTATTCAGCAAGACATGTCCTTCCATACATGGAAAGAAAACAAGGTATTCCATCTGTAAGCCAGCTCCTTCATGTTCCTTCCCTGCTGTCATCTCAGTAAGCATAACCAGGGCCTCTCTAGAGTGAAACTCTTCTTCGCTTGCCATATGCTAAACATCAAGTGGTTAAGATTGCACTATAAACTGCTAACAGCTGGTTCTAGAGTCATATCCTGAATGTGTTTACCTGGAACTAAGCTTCTCTGAACTTGGTGGGATGTTCTTCTAAATAGGCATATTTGTTTATGTTGCATCCCTCTATGAGGTTTAAAGACTTTTTTTTAAAAAAGGCCATTCTGGTTGGGAATCCCCAACACATCTGGAAGGTGCCAGCTTGGAGAAGGCTGATCTAACATACAACATGATGGATTCCTGCCTTAAAAATAAAGTATTTTATTGTCATAGCAACCTTGACAGGTGTGTGTCCACAAATTATTATTATTTTGTTTTTTGTTAAGTAGCCATCGAAGAGGACTGTACATACTCCATTGTTTTGAGCAAAGCAACTCAGCATTCATTACGTTCATCAGTTGTGAATGTGCAGTGATCAGAGATGTGAAGCTAAGCCTTTACAGTACTGGTTTAAATACACTCAGATTATTTTTGGAATGTCTTTACCTTTGCACTTGCTGACTGATGCTGGGAAAGATGGAAGGCAAAAGGAGAAGAGGACGGCAGAGGATGAGATGGCTAGATAGCATCACTGAAGCAATGAGCATGAAATTGAGCAAACTGAGGGAGGCAGTGAAAGATAGGAAGGCCTGGCGCAATATGGTTCATGGGGTCACGAAGAGTCGGACACGACTTAACGACTAAACAACAACAAAATACTATTGCTATCATGAAGAGGGGAAAAGTTGGGATGCTTGAGCACAGCAGTGAGTCAGTATTTGGCCAGTCATAAAATACAATAATAAAATATTTTTTGCAGAGAGTTGAATTAAAATAATAAGCTATACACATTTTTGCCATGGTGTGCATGCTCATTTCACTGTAGACTGTTTTCTGCAGATTTTAAAACTCTCACAAAGCCACATGAAATAAGTATTCAGTATGTTTCTATTATAGCATCTTCAATACTTTTAGAAAATGTATTTTTATGGTTGATAAAGCTTTTTAACAGATTAATTAGAAATTAGAAAATCTATCTCAGTAAGCGGAACAAGAGTTCTGTTTTTAATAATGCAGTGCTGATACATAAAGTCAGAAGCTGTCCTTCATTTGAGCCAAATGCTTCTTAACCTTGTACAGGCAGAATACTTTAGAGAGCATATGGTGATCTCTAGGTGGGAAACTTTCACATAATTGTTTTCTTGGAAATTACTTGATTACATTTGTAATGTCCAAATGAGAAGCTCACATATGTGGGTGTGAATTCTGAGGCCGCCTTTTCCAAGGGCTGATTGCGTTGCTGCCTAACATGAGCACTGGAACATCTGATAGATGCTTCGTGGTATCCATGCTAACCAGTACAAATGATGTTTCAGTGTTTAAGGAAGACATGCTTACACATGGTTTTCTCAATTAATTGTTATTGTTTTATTGATATATTATAATTTGTTCTTCCTAGTTCCTGAATGGTTAACAGTGATTTTTTCCTCAGTGGACTTTTTTTCATCTACACTGTTTTATTTTATTCATGCATTCTTTTCTTTCTGTCTTTTCAGCAATGTTGATTGTGTGAAACTCTTGCAGAGCAGTGGAGCAGATTTGAATAAAAAAGACAAATATGGAAGGTTTGTAACTTATGAAATGTTAAAAATCAGTCTGGAAGTCTAGATCTCAGCCTTGCAATATTGGAATTAACAGAGCAGGATTAAGGGGAGCTCATGCTTGGCTGCCAAACTTCATCTTTGGAAAACATGTAGTACAATTCTTAATGCCAACAATTTTCTGGCAAGATATCACATAGGATTTCAGACAAGGCTTTTATTGCTCACTTACTTATCCTTCTTTGTTCCTGGGATTAACACTGAATTCAGATGTGGTCATTCTCCATTTGTAATCCTCCTGTCTTTTCCCATCATTTTTCTGTCATATTTCATCCTGAGAAAATTTGTCAAGGAGAAAAAAATAATGTCTGCACTGCATCTTTTGACTGATAATGCTCTGTTTGGCAGCCCCAGGAGAAGCAGGTTGCTTCCAGACTGGGAATCCAATCCATTGAAGGATCTAGGCTAAGTAGTGTCCTAAAGCTGGGATGATCTCCTCTCCTCTCCTCTCCTCTCCTCTCCTCTCCTCTCCTCTCCTCTCCTCTCCTCTCCTCTCCTCTCCCCAAAGTAAAAGTAAAGTTTGAGATTGTATAATAACAACAACAACAATAAATGTGTTTATATTACACCAACTAGGTGAAGTGCAAACATAACAGGATAGAATTAAGACTCAGACAGATGACAACAATGGCTATATCTGTTACAGTATAAGGTTACAACTTCCTTCATAGGATCAGAAATAAACCTTCCCTGTCCAAAATGTAACCCCAAAAGAGACAGATGCACAATATATCAGTGGTGTATTCTTTCCCCTTTCCTAGTAAGATTTAAATTGTTTGCTTCTAGATTATTTTGCACCAGAGTTCATCTATATGGCAGCCCAGAAATTATAATTAATTCAGTATAAGGAAGGCTCAGTGTAGAATAGATGATTGTGCTGTCTCTGTCATTATTTAAACAGCTGAATCAGAGTTTTTCTAAAAAATACTTTTCTCTTAGTCACTCTGAGTTACCCCTTATATTTAGCCAAGCTCTAATAAGCAACATTTAGACATCTGGAAGAAGAAAGGATGCCCCTGCCCTACCTTCTGAAAGTTTTTTCCCTTAAATTAAATCATTAATTTCGCACCGGCACATGCAGTGAAGGCATATGAGTATCTTGTTTTCTGACTATAGCGACAACAGCTTGGGTAAATTTTTGTGCAGTTTTCCTTTGTAATAAACCTTATTTATTTTTATAGTAAGCCAGTGGTTTATTATGGTTTATTCTTTGTTTTTAGTTAGTTGAATAGCATCTCACATCCTTTTTGTTTGTTCACTTCTTAACCATTTCTTGTGTGCTTATTTCAAATCTTCACTGCAAGGGAAAGAATATGTTCTGCATTCAATTAAATAGTGCTATGGTACCTCGAAATGGGTTTTCCCTATAGTAATGTTGCTGTCAGAAACAGTTAACATAATCATATCCTGTTACTCAAGTAGTGCCTTGGCTAATATGGTTCTATTTATTTTTCAGAACACCTTTGCACTATGCAGCTGCAAATTGTCATTTTCAATGTATTGAGATGCTGGTAACCACAGGGGCCAATATTAATGAAACCGATGACTGTGGACGAACAGCTTTACACTATGCTGCAGCCTCAGACATGGACAGAAAGTAAACAAGCTTATTTGTATTCCTTGTTTCTAATTCATTGCTAAGCCAGTGTCATTTCTGTTCTCTTCATGCAGCAATCTCATTTGAACAAAAACTACCCTTTGAATCAAATACCTCTTTAAAGTCTGCATCAGCTACTGGAATTGCTTTCAGTTACTACCTCTTCCTGCATATTGAGTTACTTTTGCAACTGCATAGTTTGTTTCAAGTTGCTGATCTCTGCAAATATGCCAGCTTCAACTTCTTTATATTTTACTACCTTATTTGTGTTTATCTTGCTACAGCTTCTCACATGGTTGTATATGGCATATAAATATTTCATCTGCCTTCCAAAATTTTAGCAAAACTACTGAATAACAAAAATGACAGCTGCTTTTTAAAAAAATTCATTATTTTTCGCATGTACAGCTATCCAGTTGCACAAAAATCCTATTGACTGGTATTCTTAAGTCTTTTTCAGAATTTTGGATTCGCCTAAAATAAATTAAACTTCCTGAATTAGAGTAGACATTCGGAAAACTCTTGTCATATGGGAACATAAGGCAGTTTTAAGTTTCAAGCAATGGCAAAAAGGTTTGGCAGGAACATGACATTATGATGGAGTTAAAATGTCCTCTTTATATTCTTAAAGTTCCTGATCCCTGTGATCATATCTCTACATTTTCTTTTGTTCTGAGTGAATGTTGAAATTATAGCATGCTATATTCCACTGTGCCAGAGTATTTCTGGCTTTGATGCTCATCTCATCATAATGTGGTTCTTTATACATGATGCATAAGTCTCTAGCAAAAATATTCTTTGAAATAATAACTTTAAATGAAGTATTTCTCTATAAACTGGTTCTTGAAATATAAATATCCAATCATATGTGAAACAATCCCATCAAATTATGAGGAAATAGTTTTCTATTATAAAGAAATTTAAGGAGTAGAGAAAGAAAATTTATAAGGTTCATGCATTGTAGAGTGTGGTTCATCTAGAAGTAAATATGTATATTAACACCATGTGCAAATATGGAGAGCTGCAGACAATCTTTGCTGCCCTTGTAAACTTATTGTTTTTGGTACATGCCTCTGATTTATAGTTACATGTAAAAGGTTTGCCATGTTAACGTATCAAACAGACCTTAGAGACTGAACCATTCCTTAATTAAGTATACATTAAGAAAAATACTAGTTTACACTAAGTGTATTATGAAAGGAGTTTTGGCTTCAGTTAAAAGAACAACTCTGCTATAGTAGTGTGTGAGTAGTATAGCTCATGTGTTCTTTATTCTCCCATAGTTTTATTAGCCAAGTCCCCAGTATTATCTCCTATGCCGATCTGAAGTGTTTCCGATCTCTGTAAAAGGGGGATGCTTAACAATAACAACAATCCTGTCCTTTTTTCCCAGTGTCAGCAGAACTTCACTGAAAAAACACTCCCACGTGCTGGTATGCATATGCACACGTACACATATGTCTATCTACATGCATATGTATGCACACACACACATTGTTAATTCAAAGACTGAAACTGGAAAAACGTTTCTGGGCCTCAATCAAGATTTGTGCTTATGAAACAGAATAGATTCATAATTTATTTATATTTTAAAAATAATAAACTTCACAGTCTTTACCTCTATTCTGAGAGCAAGTCTTGAACTCTGGGGAAGACTATAATAGAATAGCTGGTTTCTTTAGAGCTAGGAATTTCCATACAGTTGAAATAGAAAGAACTAGGTTCAGCTCTCCCACTGGTAGTTGAGTTCGATAGAACTTAAACATTAAGATCATAAAAATTCCTTGGTGGATCATACTACTATGTGCCATCAAATTCATGACCTTTTCTCCAGTAGGTTATTGGAAAAGTGTTTAAATCTTGATAAAGATTTATTTGAAAAGTGCGTGCCTGAAGACAGCAAATTAGGATGAATGACTGAGTGGATCTCCCCCCTCAATTTTGATTATTGAAAGAAAAAGTCATGTGTAGACAAAAATATCTAGTTTAGCATAATATTCCTTGGAGCTGTCTTGATAAAAAAGATTGATTTAGGAAAAAGATTAGCTTTTGTAATGCTAAGAGCTACACCATTCTCCAGACAGTGACCTTGAAGGGACATATATTTTCTTAATTAAATGTTTAAGGGAGAAGGGAGAACTGGTTTAGTAATGAACATGACACTATTTATTAACAAGAGATGCAACCAGTCAAAATTTAAGAATTCCATGTATTATTCCAATTATTTTAGGTGGGTCTATGAAATCTAGTAAAATACTGTCTCAAATATCCATGATGTTTATTTCTGTTCTGTTTTTATGTGAATCATTTTGTGAAATGATTCATAATGCTTTTATCCATGAATCAAATAAAGCCCTGTCCCACATATTGCAGATTTTCTATTTGCTTTAACAGTTGTGCACACAAATTAAAATACCACCTGTATTTCCATAATTGCATATATTTGTTCTCCAACACTGTTGGATGATACACATCTATGTGTATCTATGTTTGGCCATTTAGAATTTTTTTGCCATTTTGAGTACATCTTTTTTTTTTGTCCAAGCTGAAATTAAAAATTAACAGATCAATTTCAGAAGAATTTAAATGGACCGCAGTGTTTTTGTTAAGCGTTTGAGAGAAAATATAGCAATGTTTTCTTAACGATGTTGACTCATTTGTTGGTAGCAAGTTAAATGGATGCATAAAAGGCTTCTCAATTAAGGAACAATATGACTATAATGATGGGCAGGCTAAAATAATCAACAAGGTGAATTAATAATGTAATGCATTGCTAGAATAGCAATTATGAAGCTGTAGGCCTCACACCTCCTTCAGTGTATCAGCAGACTATTGGAAACAGATATTTAATACATCTTAGTTTGTGCTTACATCAGAAATGGTGTGTGGATTTACAGAGAAAGAAAGAACGGCTGTCATTCTTACTTGTTCTGATTAGCCATGTGTTTCACCTATATTTTTGGCAATGAGAGAATGTCTTTAAAATGGGAATAATACTTTTATGCCCTAGGATTCCAACAACTTGTTTGGATTATTCCACCTTCTTCTGATATTGGTGTCACAGCTGACACCAATCCATATTGTACCCACATTGAATTAGACATGATTGCAATTTCTGCCATTGCAGAAGCCTTTTAGGGAGGGTCTAGAATAGAGAGAATTGTGTAGGAGTGAACACATGAGTAACATTTGTGTAGAGAGTTCCAATAGAATTTTCCTTCTAGGTGGGACACACTACTTTCTCCATGCAAATATTGGTAAGTGTGAGCCTGAGAGCTTCATTGAGACTTTTGCTGGCAAAATTATATAGCTGAACCAGTCTTCAGGGAGAGGTTGGAATATGGTGAGGGAGACTGTATCTAGCAAAGATGAGCTTAAATGACAAATATCAGAAAGCAGTTCCAAAATCTTGTAGCTGAATGTGATGCTGTGGTGTAGAATGAAGACCCTGGAAATACTTCCCATTTCTGAGAGCTCTTTATGACTCCTGCCATGTGCCAATCTGTCAAACATTTACATTAAAAAGTTTCCTGGTAGCACTCATAAATGTATTTATTGTTTGAAGTGAAAACAATGAAGAGTAGCTTATACCAAAGAATCTCAAAATGAGTTGCCTTTTTCATTCAGAAAGAATATTTTGGGTAACTCCCACGAAAACACTGAAGAAATTGAAAGATCCAATGAAAAGAAGGAAAAAGAAGCTGCATTGTAAGTTTGGTATCAGTACAGCACTTTGACCACATCTCTGCATTATGCTTCTCCTTCTGTGGGTTGCAGTTATGTCCGTTCCTTAGTTTTGCTCTGTCTCTCTGTGTGCGGCTGGATTTGACATCTGAAACCATAAAGTGCTAACCATAGAATTCTTCTTTATTAATGTAGATGTATGTTTATGTGTACTGGTTTATTTCATACTTAACTATTTTAAAATGTCACATAGCCCTCTGCAAAATGACAAAAGCAGCATCATGACACAAGCACTGCCCCTTTCGTACATGCATCGTGACACTGCACGCAGAGCCAAAAGGTGCAATGCTTGCAGTGTGAGGGTAGGATACAGCTTCAGTCATTCTGACTGAACCTACTCACCTACATTGGTTAACCATCCACTAACAAAAATCTGTCTTGTTTGGGCTGAGCCAGATTTACTGGCTTTTACCCAATAATCTCCATTACTGAAGTGATGAACTGATTAAGCATTACCTGAATCTGATGAAAAGGTGCTACAGAGCTGCATGTTATCAATAAGTTGATGGCACTTCACTTAAAATTCCATATGATCTCAGCCAGCAGTTTAATGTAAACATTGAACAGCATGGCACCAAACCATTTAAATGCTACAGCCTTGAACAGAAAATCCCCAGCAGCACTTTCTAGAGACAGTGCTAACTCAGTCTCTCCAAAATAATTGATAGTATCGGAAACCTCTGAAAGGTCCTGGAGAAGCAACTCCGCATTTCTCTGCTTGTAAAGACAGAGGATTATCTCACAACCTAATCAAGGCACTTTTAGTGCCAAGATCAGGCCCGATGTCTGTTAAAAATCAATTTCGCTCAAGACTGTCTGGATCTGATTATCTACCAACAGCTCAAGCACCTTTCCCAGAAAGATGTTGGCCTGATTCCTTTAATGAAGATTGGACCATTCCTGTTTTTAAGAAGAAATGTATAAACACCTGGATCTGGCTAAGCACCCCCTTTCTATTACCTGAATAAGCCATGAGAGGCAAAGTTTGAACAAATAGATTCCTGTTTGAATTCTGTGAAGTGCCTTGACCACATTGTCATGCCTTAAAGCTGTCCTGGACTCCTTCACAGATCTAATTGCCAAAACTGCAGAATTCAAGTCATGATGATTACAATAAATTTTGCCCTCAGAGGATCTTGGAGGCATGTCACATGGAACTACCATAGGTTCCACATTTTCTTTGCTGGATGAGAACTCAGAAGGTTCCAAGTCACTTGGAGAAGTTCCACTGGATATCCTAAGAGAATACAGCGATGGAGGAAAAGTGTAATAATGAGATCTTAATAGTGTCAGATAAACTTTGGGATAAGTTTTGCTCCAGATGTCTTTCTACTTCTTTCAGCTTGGTACATACCAAGGGATTCAAAGAAGAAGTTCAGAAACAAACATGTCTGCTGTCCATGCCAGAAATTTCCCCCCCATGTCACCTGGAATCAGCAAGAATCCATTAGTTTCCAGAATCATAATCTTAACTCTAGCAGGTTCCCTGTCCTTAAAGAGAGTAGTAATTGGTAGACATCTAAAAATCTCAGCAGATCTGACCTCGGCAAGAGAATAGATTTAAAATCCCCTAATTTTTGCCAGGCCGCTATACTCCTGCCTGGCAAAAAGAAAAACAAAAAACCAGAAATCCATAGATGACCATCTACATGTGTTGAGATAGTTATGTCTGTGTATGTGTGTGTTTTTAAAGATTTTTTGTGTGTTAACAGCTACTGTAGCCTTTTAATAAGGCTTGAAGATAGGTTCTGTTGTCTTTATGTCAAGAGCATTGTACTAAATACTGCAAGGAAGATCTGTCCTTCACAAACTTGATACTTAGAGTTGGTGTGTCTCTCTCATTACTTTCATTGTTGTAGTTTTTGTTATATCAATAACCAGTTTGGTAGAATATACGTAGTAGTTAGTGATGTATCAAATCTTGGTTTTAAAGAGTTTCCTTAAAAAAGAGGTAACATAATAAAAGCAGTTGACCTTCAAAAATTAGTTAAATGCTGTAATATTGGGAAGCGTATTAGAATCCAATATCCAGAATAGTTTCTTCAATTTGAATAGCTGCATAGCAAATAAAATTTCAGCAGATAGTAATTGAAGAGCTGTGAAAAGAACCACTTCTCATTGTCACTGTGTGGTCATTTGAAGCACAGAAGCTGTCTTTGGCTGGTCAGATGGCAACTCTTCTTGGCTGCACATGGAACCCCCAGTTGAGAAGAATGTAACTCAAATCTGGCCAGTCTCCAGTATGAGAAGACATCTATTTATTATGTGGCTAATTTTACCATAGAAACAAAACATTATAGAATGTAGTATAGTAGGAATGTTTTTACTTGCATCTTATAGCAAGTATGTAATTTCCAGGTCATTAATTACCACTGTACAAAATCCAGGTGAATGTGGTGGAAATGAAGATTCAACAGGTGCAGGATTCCGTTAAGTAGACAAATAAAAAGTTGGCATTAAATATCTTTAATATTTCAATGAATGTTTAGTTTGGCACCAGTCATTACGCACGGTTAGATAGTAATATTTTGATTTATATTTCTAAATAATCCACAGATGTCTAGAATTTCTTCTTCAAAATGACGCGAACCCTTCAATCCAGGACAGAGATGGCTATAATACGGTGCACTATGCTGCTGCTTATGGACACAGGCAGTGTCTAGAACTGGTGAGTAGGTCCTAATCACTGCTGCATTGCAAAAGTGGCCTCCAAACACAACCTGTTCTTAATTTTGCAGAGCTATTACCATTATTCTTTGAAATTGGACAGTGTTACATTTGTAAATTAGAAATATGTCTGAGCACTGACAGAGAAGCCAGGCCTAAACAGCGTCAACTTGTGAAATTCTTTTGGACTGCAGATGCTGAGGCTTGTGGGATATGTGGTAATGATGAGATGAGAAGAGCTCACTCCTGTCACGGTCAAAACAGTCTTCCTTTGGAAGGATGTGGTGGGTGAAAATGTTTGGGACTAACTTTCTTGATGGCCCTGGTCAATATATGCAATATATTTGATAACACCATTGATAGTCCAGCTGCCAAAGTAAGCTAGTGTTTTCTCAAGAAAGTTATTGGTACCATTCAACTCCTAATTTGTCAAGAAAAGTTGAACTATTATGAGTTCCTGTCTTAAAGGGGCATGTAAAAGACAAAAATGGCTTTCTTACTGAAGTTAGTTTTTCCAGCAATCCCTGTCATAAATTGTACATCTCTGGGTTTGTGTGATGTAATATCAGCTCCACCACATACTGTAGAAGCAGTTAGATGAGTTTATTACTGTCACTGTAACCAAAAAGCTTCATGACTGCCTTTATTTAGTTTCCCCCTAGCAATATACTTGGTGAGTACAAGGCTATTAGTGAAATTAGTTGGATAATAAATTGTCATGCGACTATTTTTTCTGTAGTAAGCTGCTGACCCATAGGAAAACAAAAATATTTAAAGCTATTAAACCTATAGCTTTCGGTAGTTTCACAAGTTGGAGCTCCTTTTTATTATCATGGTTCAAACTTCTTTATTTTTAAAGTAAGCATGCTGACCTGACTATCTATCAGATGTCACAGTCCAGAAGTAAAAGAAGTTGTTGTGCTGTCATAAATGTCACAGTATGAAAAGGAATGACACAGATGCTTGAATTTTACCCATCTCTTTCTGTAGTCAACCATTCATAAAATATGTTAATAAGAGAACTATGCATTAATGGATAAATGAGTATCATAATAGTCTGCTTTTACTATGTTAAAAATAGTTTCATTTTACAATAAATTCATTCCTGATTGTGCTAATTCTTTTGAGCCTTTACTGATCAGAAATAGTAAGTGTGATCATTCAGTGATATCTCACAGTCATAAGATTAATACAGCTGACAGTATTGGCTTTTTGTAAGCTATTATTCCAAAGAGAAGCATAAAATGTAAATTGTTGTCAATAGATATGTGAAAAGCTCTTGGATAGTTAAAAGCAGTTTTGTATGAACTGAAAATACTACAGATAAAATAAATGTTTTTCTTCCTTTTTTAACTGTCCATTGGAAGTACTGTAATTATTGTTCTCTTTCCCCTCCCTAGCTTTCAATCTCTTACACTCCTTCACTCTTTATTTTGCTCTAAACAAGGGCAGATAAAATGCATTCAGTTACAGCTTTGTGACCGTGTGATAGAGGAACCAATTGGGTTTCTGTTACCAAAAAAGTGACTCTTCCCTGTAAATGGAGGATGGAAAACGATGCCATAGTCCTAGTATGATACTGTTCTTCTAGGGCGAGACATTACTAGGAGGGAGGAAAGAAGGAGGTTGCTGCCATGAGGGCCAGCTAATTATTTATTTATTCAGTTTAGAAGCCACCTAACTCCACAAGACTCTGGGTGATTTACAGTGTTAAAGGCAAGAAAACAGTAAAACAGTGGCAACAAGGGTAATGTGTGTCCTGAAGAAATAAGATAAAATTAATCAAATAAAATCCTATAGGAGCTTGGCACCACTCTACCCCAAGGCCTGGGGGAACAGCCAAGTTTTCAGCACCATTTTGAATTTTGTCAGGATGGGAGCCATACGGATTCTGGGGGGATTTTGTTCCAGAGGGGAAGTGCAACAATAGAGAAGATGTGCTTCCTAGGTCCCGATAGATAGATTGTTTAATTGAAGGGATCTGGAATGCACCCACTCTGCTTGATCTTATAAGATGGCCGAAACAATAGGAAATAGGTGGTGCCTCAGATAACCAGGTCCTATATCATGAAGGGCTTTCTAGGTGATAACCAGCATCCAGAACCCAACTAACAGCCAGTGCAGCTCACAGAGCAGTGGTGTCACATGGGCACCACTGCATTCTGGTCCAGCTGTAGTTTCTGAGTGATCTTCAAGGGTAACCCCATTTAGAATGCATTGTGGTAGTCCAACTGTGAAATCACAAAGGTGTGCTTGACCATCTAGAGGATCTCCTGAACTAGGAACAAGTGCAAAGATAGTGTAATAGATGGATCTCTGCAAAGGCCTTCTTGGCGATAGTTGCCACCTGCTTTTTGAACAGGAGATGTGAATCCAAGAGAACCCCCAGACTGCACATTAGTTTCAAATGGGGAAGTACAATCCCATCCAGGCTGGAGATGAATTCCTAGAGTTGGGGGGATCCAAATGCACACAACCACTTGGTCTTGTCAGGGTTGAGCCTGAGTCTGTTTCTCCCCAGCCAGACTTGCACAGCCTCCAGACATTGGGACAGGACATCAACAGCACTGTTTGGGAGGCCTGGGGTCAAAACATACAATTAGGTACCATCAGCATACTGATGCTACCAGATCCTAAACCAGAGGTCCCCAAAATCTTCAGCTCATCTACCCCTTCATGAAGTTTCAGATTGTTCAACTACTCCCAAACATTTATTATATGAAAATAATTTAATAAATACTACTTTAACTAATAGTACTATGAATAATAATAACAACAACAACAATAACAACAATAATGGATAGTTCAACCCTTGGGTGTTGATATTGACCATTTGGGGGAACCCTGCCCTAAACTGATGGGTGATCTCTCCCAACTATTTCATATAGATGTTAAACAGAAGGGGTGAGAGTATCAAGCCCTGAGGCCCCTCACAAGTGAATCTGCCAACTTATCAGTTCTTTAATATGCATAACCTCAGATACCTAATTTGTGTGATTATGTTTGCAAATCAAACACTGGGAGGAGTTAGAATCATAATTGTACTCCCCAAAGGCACACTATTCCTTTTTCAAGTGTGGCAATAAATAGATATTATGAACTAATGTTGAGCCAGTTTAGGCTGACAAATCCTGTTGCCTGGAGGTATTTATATAGAAACTTGGCAAAAGCATTTTTCCAGGATATCAATTTTTATAGTGCCATATAAAATTATAGAAAATTCCCATGGTAATTTATCTTCAATTAGTATGAGGAATTAAGTTTGGTAAGAGTTAGAAAATCATTAGTGCTTTTTTAAGCTTCATTTTTTCAGTAAATTTGTCACTGCATATTTTCTTGCTATGTGCAGCTGAAAGCCTAGAGAGCTCTCAGTTTTAAGTTTGTGTTTATGCTTGACATTACATCAGAATTCAGTATTCTTGGCAGTAAGCCGGTTAACCTTTATTTACTCCTAACTCATCTGCTTTATGATTAACAGCTTGATTATATTTTTAAAAATATGGTCCCAAATCTTGTTTTTTTCAAGAAAAACAACTAATCTCTAACTATTTTTAATCCTTTTTTTCACTCTGAAATCAACTTGCAGCTTTGCATAGGAAGCATTTCTAGTGTTTTCATGTTGATCCTTGGGTGACTGGGTTATGTTCAATAATTAAGATAACTAATCAGAAATAATAAAATTAGCTTTTTATTTAGAAGGCCTTTTGGAGAATGAGCAGCAAAGATAGTAAGAGAACAGGGTTAGCAGGCATTTTATTTTTAGAGTTTATGTGCCTGAGACTAATATAATCACAGCTCATGAAACTGAAAACAAGTGGTTAAAGTACTACAGGTAGTACTCAACTTACCACCACAATTGGGACCAGAACTTTTGTCGGTAAGCGATATGGTCGTTAAGTGAGTCACGCCTGATTTTACAACTTTTTTGCCATGGTCATTAAGCGAATCTGGCTTCCCCCATTGTCTTTACTTGTCAGAAGCCCACGGAGAAGGTCACAAATGGCAATCACGTCATGTCAGCCCTCCCAGGTAAACCAGACAGGAAACAAGACTAGATGAACTAATTCTACTTTATTGTAGGGCTACATTAACAGAATCTTGCAAGTCTAAAAGCACAAATCTCCTGCCGTCCCTGTTTACTGCCTGAGTAGTTAGGTCCTTCCTAAGTTTCTTTCCTTGACTGTTAATCTGTTGTGGACTCCTTTCTCTTTCATTTGATCGCTCCCTAGGTGGCATCTCTTTCCCCTGTCTTCCAAGGCCACCCTCACATTCCATCACATCACCCTCCCCTTCAGCTTCATCCCCCCCGTCCTGAGTTCCCGGGGAGACGGGCCATGGACTGTGAGGAAGAAATGCAGCTATGTCACCGTCCCTTCTTCCCGTAATTCCCCAAGATCACACAAGACTTCCCACAAACCATCTGCTCCAGTCGAGGTGACAGCCGCCTCTCCCTCAGGAATCTGTTGGTCTCCCCCCGCCCCCCCACAGTCCTGCATGCCTGTTGTGGAAGGAGCTGAGTCATTTCCCCCTACTTGGTCTCTTGTTATTTCCAAGGCCCCCTTCGGCCCACAGAAAAACTCTTCCTGCTCGTCTTGGTTAGTGTGTGACTCCTGCAAGGCCAGTAGTTGCCGAGGATGGGGTTTGCTGGGGTACTGGTTGTGAAAGTGGTGAACCAACTGTGGTGCATGCATGTCCATTGCTGCCTCCCATGATCTTTCTGACTCTGGGTAGCCTTTCCAGCATATCAAGTATTCAACCTACTTCACTCTGCTTCTAGAGTCTGACACTTCTTCCACCTTGGATTTTTCTTCCCTGTTTAGTAGAATTGGAGGGGCTGCTGTCTGTGAATGTAGAGTGCAGGGGAGGATTCTTTATAAGCAAAGACCGATGGAACACGGGGTGAATCTTCATTGATTCTGTTCCTTTAAGAGGCTTTGGGCTGCTTATCTCTCTTGCAGATGCTTTCTTGTCTGGTTGTTGGCAAGACCCATGGGTGGAACCCATAAGTTGCCTGGAATGGTGACATACCGATCGATGAGTGTGCTGCATTGTTGTAAGCAAACTCAGCAAGAGGTATGAATACAATCCAGTTGTCTTGCTGGTAAGGAATATAGCATCTTAAATACTGCTATAATAGTTGGTTAACTATCTCAGCTTCTCTGTTTGCCTCCAGATGGTGTGAGGAAGACAAATTAATTTTAATATTTAATAATTGCAAGAGGGCCCTCCAAAATTTGGAAGTGAATTGACTTCCTTGGTCTGTCATGACATGATCGACCAATCCTTTATATTTAAAGACGTAGTCCAAGAAAAGATGAGCTGTTTCCTGGGCTGTTGGGAATAAAATGGGCCAATTCGGTAAATAAATCCACTACTACCAGTATGGTAGTATATCCCCACACTGGAGGAAGATCAGTGAGGAAATCTAGAGAAACAGTGTCTCATAGCTATGAAGAAGTTTGCAACAGTCCCACTGGCTTACCAGGGACTGGCTTTGCTCTACAACAGACATGGCAAGAGGAAACATACTGTATTTTTACGACTATAAGACGATACTTTTTCCTAAAATCCTTACACTAAAAATTGAAGGGCGTTTTATGCAAGGAAGTAAGCCGAGGAGAGAACCGCGCGGTTGCAAAACTGCCCATACTTTGTCTCTGCAAACAGGCTTCCTCCTATTGCCAGCCTCCAATCACAAGTGAAATAGCTTGTCTCTGCAAACGAGCTTCCTCCAATCATGAGCCTCCAATCACGAGTGAAACTGCCCATACTGTCTCTGCAAACAGACTTCCTCCAATCACGAGCCTTATGTAACTGATGTCAGCTGATGCTGAACAAACCAATTGGAGGAAGTCTGTTTGCAGAGACAAGCTATCGGCAGTTTCACTTGTGACTGAATGTAATCAGTTATGCAAAAGAGCATGGAAATAGAGCTGCAGAGAGACGGTTTGGGCCTCCTCCCACCGAGTGTATCAGGTCAATGTTACCTAATTACTAAATAAAAATGTGTTCTGCACTATCTTTAAAATATTGATTTCTTAATTTTGGGTTGGAAAAGTGGGGGTCGTCTTGTACATGGGGGCGTCTTATTGATGGAAAAATATGGTAATCGTTAATGTCAGAGTGGGCTCCCGGCCACCAAAATTCTCTGAAAGGTCTGTGTTGGGTTATAAATACCCCCCACCATTGTTTTGTTGTCATGGCACACCTGTCGTACTTCCTTCCTAAAAAGGAAGAGGAACATACAAATGTCCATTGTAGAACAGCTGCCCTCCCTCCACTGTGAAGGTAAAATGGTACCTTGCTGGTCTCCCTAGAGGTTATCCATCCAGACCCTGGCTGGTGCATCCTGCTGCTGATGTGTCCTAATCCAATCAAAGAGATCAACAGCTTGACTTCCTGCTCCCAGCCTCTTGTGGTTGTCTAATTTACAGTGCAACTCAAAGTTGCATGGTTGCAGTATTGTTACTGGGGGCGGGATGACTGGGAAATCTCACACTCTGGTTTGCATGAGAGGGTATCTGGAAGTTTGTTCTGTGAACCTGGGATGTATGAGATGTAAAAATCGAAGTGGGAGAAAGATTGTGCCCACCTAATAGGAGTAATCAGATATGCTTGCCTTTTGTTGGCTGTCAGAGCTCTTCTCAAACTGTGGATGGCCCCCCTGTGGAGCTCCTGGCCGGTGAAGTTTCTGTGCGGTGCTGTTTGAGAGTGTGCTGGGTAATTGCTGGATTCGTGCTCTGTTGGCTTACAAGTTTTGCATCTTATTGCTGTAACAGCCGCTGGCGCTTTTATTGGGCATGATCTTGCTATGTGTCCTGGAGTCCCACAATAAAAGTATAGCCCCTGATCCCTTCTTCTTTGCTTCTCTCCTAATGACAGGGATCTCTTGGCTACATTAATTTGCATGGGTTCTTCCGTGCTGGATTCCGAGGCGGCCATCAGGAGGGGTGGTATGGGGGAAGACAGATTGTAGGATGTCTTCTCCCTCCCGTTCCTTCCCTGCCTCAACTCTTCCAGTCGGGCATCTATAATTACACAACACTGATATAGCCCATCCAGGTTATTTGGAGTGCCTTGTCTCATCAGCTCATTCCTTAGTTCATTGTTCAGCCCTTCCCTGAACTGGTAAATTAGAGCTAAGTCATTCCACTCTACATCGCCAGCAAGTAATTTAAAGTCCAAAATATATGCCCTTACTCTTCTCTGTCCCTGCTTGAGCTTTCGGATCTCTTGACTAGCTGTGATTCTCGGTATGGGATCCCCAAAGTGTCCTTTGAGCTTACGCATGAAGACTTGATAGTTGTCCAGCATTGGATTGTTCCCTCAATAAATGGTGTTGCCCGCTTAGCAGCTGCTTCCTTCAGCAAGCTTAGCACAAAAGATACTTTGGGACGATCAGTGGGAAACTCCACTGGTTTGCCTGCCATTAACATCTCACACTGAGCAATGAATGACCAGAATTGATCCTGGTCCCCTCCAAACTTCTCTGGGAAGCTGCCATGGGAACGCAAGAGCATTGGCTGGGCTGCCATTGGTTGCGCTGCTGTGGGTTGAGGTAAATTCTGCCCCAGTTGCTGCATTAGTCGTAGCATGGCATTCTGTAAATTGGTCATCTCTGCGTCTACTTGCTGCTGGTGCTGCAACAACGTGGCTGCCGGATGTTCTGTGGATAGTGGGGTTCCTTGAGAACTGGAGACCATTCTCAAAAGTCCCCTCTTTAGAAGAGAGAAGGAGACTTGCAAGATTGATGTCAACCCTTCCAGGTAAACCAGACAGGAAACAAATGAACTAATTCTATTTTATTGTAAGGCTACATTAACAGAATCTTGCAAGTCTAAAAGCACAAATCTCCCACCCTCCCTATTTACTGCCTGAGTAGTTAGGGCGGGTCTTTCCTAAGTTTCTTTCTTTGACCGTTAACCTGTTGCGGACTCCTTTCTCTTTTATCTGATCATTCCCTAGGCAGCATCTCTTTCCCCCATCTTCCAAGGCTACATTCCATCACACGTGACCCCAGGACACTGCAACCATCATAAATACATGCCGGTTGCCAAGTGCCTGAATTTTGATCACAAGACAGTGGGGATGCTACAACAGTCATAAGTGTGAGGACTGATCATAAGTCACTTTTTTCAGCGCCATTGTAACTTTGAATGGTCGTTAAACGAATGGTCATAAGTCAAGGACTACCTGTATACTCATACTATGTACTGGCAAAATCTAATAAAATCTATTGCAGCTGCTGCTGAAGACTGTTTCTCTTGATATCTTAACTGAAACACATTGAAAGAATGTTTAAATGACAATGGCATCTGCCTTCAGATGAAGGTGGCAGCTTGTCTCTGTCACACAGATTGAAAAGAAATGTACCATAGTAACAGTCAACATTCCACTCAAAATGTTCAGTCCAATTATCATTCCATGTTTCAGTACACTGCATATACTATAGTTGGTGTCATGCAGGCAACAGTATGTAGCCTCTAGATTAGAATTCCTAGCTTGAATAGAATAGTGTGAGTGTGCTTGGGATGAACAGGGCTTTGACTGAATTCCTGATATACTGGACAAAATGTGTTAAATGTGCTAATATTATCCTTACTGTTAGTAGAGAATTCTGCATGAGGCACAGGTACAACTAAGGCTGGTAACCTAGTCTACACCTTCTACATCTTATTGACAAATACTAAGTATTTGAAAACCAGATGTCCAGCTGGTGACAACCATGGTATGTGTATGATTGTAATTTGCAATGTAAGAGGAAAGAGTATGAATTATGTGTGAAATGAAAGAAAAATAGATAGTATCTATGAAACTAAGAGTAAGGGAAAGGATGTAATAGATGTGAATGCAAGTAATCTGATCTTGTAGGGCAGACTTGATGAATACATCCTTGTGGAGTGATGAAAGGGCTAAAACGCATGTCAGAAAGTATAAATTGATGTCATCTAGGTTGTTATGGTTGTGTTTGAAGTAGGAATCCATAGGTTGGTGATAATGAAACAATTAGAGGAGTTTGGGGGAAAATTTACATTTTGAATGAATGCAATTTGTGAACTCAAGAATTAATAACAATGGTGACTGGTGAGCATACACTTAGAAAAAGGTCTGTTTCAAATACATGGTTTAAACATAAGACTGTTCATACATACAAATGGAAAGAAATGATTGTAAATCTAAAAGCATGATTTATTTTATTCTTTATGATGAAAGACTGAGAGAATAAATGAAGAATATAAATGTGATGGGAGGTTCTGAATATAAGAGCTTTTTTTTTTTTTTTTGGTACTTTCAAGAACAGAAAAAATTGCCATGGAAGAAGAGGAAAGGATAGTACAAAAAATATTAGAAGATGGATTAAACAGAAAGAATGGGAAGTGGATGTAAGGAAAGACAAAGTGGAAGCTTCTTATAGCAGTAAAAGAATTGTGATAGAGGGTGCCACAGAAGTGTACAGAGTCATGTTATTAGAATTAAAAAAGATGTCTGATGGGGTTAAAAAGGCTGTAGATGAGAGAAAAATCCATATTATCAGAAGCACTATAAAGATAGCATGTGGTCTGTTGTGAGGAATGAATATTTGTCAAAAGCAAGATCTTTTATGTATAAAAGTGTGCTGCAGGACTTGTTTTCTAGAAGTGATTGAAATGGGCATGGTATGTCAGGAGAAACTTAAAACTAATTGAATGCAAAAAACAAGAAAACATAGAGCCTTGACTGAAGGTATGACTGATTGAATGTACGTAGACTGAAAGCAAAAATGAGTGACCGCTACAAAAGAAATGCTTTGAGATGTTCTGGTTAGAGAGAGAATGCATGAGACTGGAATTGAATGGGTGAAGAGAAAGGGAAAGACAGAAGATGTCATGATTGGGTGGTGGTGTATGATCTGGAAAAAGAGGTGAGAAATTTAAATAACAAAAGATAATTAAGATAACTGAGAGCTTTAAGGTGATGGACTAGAAACTGGGAGACCATGAGGTCTAGTCCTCCATTAGACATGAAAGCCATGTCACTCTCAGCCCACTCTCCTCACAGGGTTGTTGTTGTGGGGGAAATAGGAGGTGGGAGCATTCTGGATGCAGCCTTGAGTTGTATAAATAAAAGTGCAATATAAATGTTGTTGTTATCACATTCCTTGCAATCCCTGTACAACTTTGCAGATGTTCTGAAGGGTCCCCGGTGTTTCAGAGCAAGTTAGAAGATAGGAAAGGTTTAGGGAAGAAGAACAATTCACGAAAGTCACTTCCTTTCCATACAGTTTTGGTGTTTCTTGTTAACTCAGAGGACATATGTTAAATATGCATGTTATGTGCATTACTTTTTCACTGAAACTTTGATAAGCTGAGTTGATGCACTTAGTATAAATTGTTTCATTTCTTTTGTTTGTTATAGCTTCTGGAGAAAACAAATAACATTTTTGAGGAATCAGACTCACCAGCGGCAAGAAGTCCTTTGCATTTAGCTGTAAGTATAGGTTAGGAGAAATACTGTTCTAATGAGATCACATGGCCTTCTGTTTCTTATCTAAAATTTATTATTACTTATGATGAGAATTGTTTTTTTTGAGGCATACCCAAATCTCTCTAACCAAATTCATGGGTCAAAGCCAAAAATCCCCAGGTTAAAACTTTGTCACTGCAAAGCTAAGCATTCTCTAAAACAGAAGCCTCCTCTTAGAGATAGGGAAAGGGTTGAGATCAGATTTACTTAAGCTGCATTTTGGGGCTGATCTAGATATACTATTGGCTAGAATAACAAATCCAACAATCATGTGAGAGTTTATTTCTCTATTATGTCCAAATTATTCATATAGGGTGTATTCATATTAAGTGCAATTTTGTGTGCTTCAGAATTAATTTCAGGACATCAGTCTGACTGCAGCTCCACATATCAATTACAGTTAGAGAAGCAAATGTGGCTAACATTTGTTTGAAAATTCTTTTTCACTGAAACTTTGATAAGCTGAGTTGATCCACTTACCATTACAGTACTGATAAAAGATTCTCACATTTGGGAACATAAACATATAAAGGAGTTCAGGGATAGAGCCTGTAATTAGTGTAGTAACATAATTAATTGCAATGTAATATGAGAACCAAAAATGTCACCAATTTTACTTAAGTCTAAATAGGGATTTGTCACACAAGGAAGTCCTTACCATGTATTAACCACAACTGGAGACATTATAGCCAAGTAATACAAATCAAATCAAATACTGAGAAACTTTCAAAGGTTTAAAATGCATTGGTTTGTATATGTTGTTTACAATTAATTTGCCCATTGCTAAGCTTCCCCTCAAACTGTTCTGAGCAGGTTTTTTTGCAAAATGTTCATTACCACATGCACAGAAATATCTACACAGAACACCTTATGAAATTCTCTTCCCCCAGAAGTATGTGCAGCTTCCATCTTGCCGTGATTATGTAAACTGATGAAAACTTTTCCTTCAGTCTGCTTCCAGACCCAGCTGACTTACTGTGGCATCTATCTTGTCTTTTATTTGGGATTTTGTCTTTGCTTTGGTGGTTATTTTTACTTGTTGATAGTATTTGGTTTTAACTATTTATTATTATTCCATTTTTCTGTTTTCTTTTTGTTTGATCTTGTGTGCTTCCCAGGGTTTTTCCCAGATTGGTGTGGATTATAAAAACATTTTTTTTAAATAAATAAATAAATAAATAACTTTTGTTCCCCAAGTCAGATTCTTTTCTTCTCTTGGGATGCATATATTATTTATTTCCAAAAATTATTATTCTATTTTCATTTACTTTTTAGTAGGATAAAATCCCTACAGGGTTAGTTTATGTACCAGTTTTAATGATCTTTTAATAATGCAATTTCAGAGAAAAACCCTGAAAAGTGTAGTTTATTTTGATGTGGTAAATACTTTGTGAAACAGGTTTCATCAGCCTAATGAGACTTCTTCAGTCTCCAGTTTGTAATTATACCAGAAGAAATCTTGACGTATTCTCAGTGTTTGAAAATCACTGGTCTTAAGTATCTGATTCTATTTCCTAGGCCTATAATGGTCATCATCAAGCGTTGGAGGTGCTGCTTCAGTCACTAGTAGATCTGGATATTAAGGATGAAAAAGGACGTACGGCCCTGGACCTTGCTGCATTTAAAGGACACACGGAATGTGTCGAAGCGCTCATCAATCAGGGTGCTTCTGTCACAGTGAAAGATAACATCACACAACGAACCCCACTTCATGCCTCAGGTATGTGAGATGCTATTATTTTGATACAGGGACTGCAATTAAAAAGAATGGTATGCAGAAAAGCTCATGGGGACCATCTGCTATTACAAAGTTTGGTCCCTTTTTAAATAGAAAAGCTTCTTGCCTCCTTAGTGGTGGGAGATAACTGCCACAAAAACTGCAAACTCTGGTTTACGTATAGTTCCCACTGATGTGTTAATGTCGTTTTGTGTATTCTCTGACCTCAGAGTTCTACATAATAATCCTACTTGAAGAGACAAACAACTTATAGCAGTTTTAGAAAATTACTATTCCACATAAGTTCTCCATGAATAAGAAAATGTAAGAGTGAAAATCTCTCAACTTTATTTCCCTGGAAATCCTCATTCGTCACTAATGAGCTAATCTGTACCATGCTCAAAATGTATTTTTTGCTAATCTCCTAATAATGAGGAAATAGAGAAAAGTAGGCACAACTTATTCAAAACAGATCAAGATGGTATAGATCAGATATTTATAGCGAGTCTTGGTCCTTGAACCTTATTAGCAATTCATCAAATTTCCACAACTTATTGCAGGGTTGAGCAGTAATGAGATCTGGGTCTACAGATCTTCTGACTCCTATTGTGCATGATCATTTTGTCCAACCAAATGGTACCCCAACATTTCTCAGTTATATCACTGAAATGAAGAAAGCTTGGGATAACCAAGATTGGATTATCTGTGAAGTTCCATTCAAGTTCTGGTGCTTAGAACAAATTCCTGAGTTCAGAATTCTGTGCCTCTTATACCAGACTCCAGCTAGTGCATCTCAGGATTCTGTGGATTAGATTTGGCAACTCTGTTTCTCCTCTAACTTGGTCTTGCTGTTAGGCATTTTGAATTTAGATCAACTCAACTGTAATTGGATATACCTATTTAATTTTCCTTATGCTCTGGTTTAGAGCTGATTATACATTTCTGTTTCTCCATTAGTTTTAGAGTAGCTAACAAATAAACCAAATATAATATTTTGTATTGAAATAATGCATTATCTTAGCATGGCCTGACAGAGACCTCTGTTGGTTGAATGTAGTGTTTACGTTGTCCATCAATAATAATTGAAGCAGGCCAAACTTGGCTATATTAGATAGGATTTCTTTATAGTAGAAGCTGAAGACTTTGTCACCTGCTGCTGCTACTTGCCATGTGTCTTTGGGTGCTACAACAGTGTTGTAAAACAATCTTGAAAATGTAATGCTTTTTTTCTACCAGTGCATGTAGAAAAATCTGAATGTTGTTTCTCAACTATCTATTTTTTCATCCCATCAAAGGCAAATATGTGTTTTGGCTCTTCTTGTGGCAGTCAATATTTTTGGAGAATAAGCATTAAATAATTAAAATATTAATGAATAGGAATTCAATAATTAAAATTCATATCTAAATTTACTTCTTATATTAGAAAACAAATTTCAGGAGTGAATATATAGGGTTATTTTTATTTCTTAATGGATTAGCCACTGTGAGAACTAGAGCGAAAGGGGTTAAGCACGTACTCTTATCCCCAGAACAAAGAGGAAGAGATAAGAGAATGAGACTGGCACCTCCCTAAGGAATGCAGAATGTTTGTGGGGTGACTCTGGGAATTGCTTTCACTCTGAGAAGATTTCTGTAATGGGAGTGAAGCCAATAAACCTTGCTGGATTGAATCTGTACTGTCTCCTGGAGTTTCATGGGCTAATCCTGTCAGCCACAGACATTCTCTCCTAAATATTACTTGATAGAAGTTTGACTCCTTCCGGGCTTTTATTTGCAAAACATTTAAAGTATGTCTTTACCCTTTATAGTCATCAATGGGCATACATCATGTCTACGACTTTTATTAGAAGTAACAGATAACCCTGACGTAGTGGATGCCAAAGGACAGTAAGTTTATTTCATTTTGAATTTTTTATTATACATTTATAATTTTGAGTGACCTTGGGAACATTTTAAGCAATAGAATTTAGATATGAATACATGGCCATGTTGTCTTCATTCAAGGATGTTCAGAAGTTAATGTAATATCCTCAAATTAGGATAAGGATATCCTTCCCATGCCATGGCTAACCAATTAATGGTACTGCTGTCGGTTCTTTCGCTGATGGCATTGGAGGCAGAGAGGAGAAAAACAGCTGGACACAACAGCTCTAAGAAACTGGTAACCAAGGACAAGAATCATGGTTATGCTTGTGTGACACAAGAAATAGAAGAAGCAAGTTTGCAGCAATCCTAAGGAAATGAGATTACAGTTGGTGTTGCATTGTCTATGTATGTCCAGTAGATTTTTCTCTGGGATTTCTGCCACAGAAAGCATTCTACCCCATGCTAGATACCAGATGTGTGTTCTTCCTTTATTGCAACTGTATTCCCAAGTTCTTTACTTTACATCTTAGACAAAATGGTAGTGAGAATAAAAATTTGGAGTAAAGGACTCTTTAGGAATGCAGACTAAATGTGTCTCCTGTTAATATGAACTAGAATCTTGAAAGGTAAGCCTACTCTAGCTCCCTCTGAATCTCTTCTCTTGGAGTCAGTTCTTTTAGATGTGATTATATCCTATAAAAATCTACTTGCACAAAGAAAAATAGCACATCTTTCTCTGCAATGAATTTATCTCTGGTTTCCCCCAAGAACATCCAGCTGTGAATTGCTGAAGGGCAGAAAACATTTTTCCTCTCGATTGTATAAACTGGTTCTGATAATACAACAGTGTGACAAAGAACTGAAATCCAGAAATTGGTTAATAAATGTAGCCATATGCAACAGGTTTTATTTTATTTATGTATAGTGTTACCACTAGCATTATTTTGGTTTTTTTTCAATTAATGGGAGTGCTGTGGGAGACATGTTTTAAATAGAAATTTAACATATTGTTTTATTTCCATAATTGTAGGTTGGGTTGATGTGTGCTCCTTTTCATTCTCATTTTCGCCTTAAGAATACCCAAACAGAAACAATTAAGTAGGAGAAGCAGTACTAGGCAAAGACAACTAATCAGAAATAAACATTTTGCTGCTCATTTTTAGATAATGGGTAAAGATTGAACATTAATGCTTCATGAAGCTTCAGTATTATCAAATCTAGCTACAACTGGCAACATGGATAGAAACTGATGGATGTGGCAATGTTTGGAGAAGTGGCAAATATTTTTGGATAATACATTGAATAAAGTCACAGATCAGGAATATATGATGAAAATTATGGGCCTCTTGTTTTTTAGAACTCCACTGATGCTAGCTGTGGCTTATGGGCACATAGACGCTGTTTCTTTGTTACTTGAAAAAGAGGCATCTGTTGATGCAGCTGATGTCCTGGGATGCACTGCTTTACATCGAGGGGTAATTTCTCATTTTATCCTGTATTTCTGCTGCATATCTTTTCAATTGCTGCTTCTGCACATATGCCTAATGATGGCAGACATGAATACACAGCACCAAAGCATGATTTTGATTCTGACATGTAAGTCTCTGAATGCAAGCTGCTTAGAACAAGCAAAAGGGACCTGGAGGCAGCTGGGTAGTCTTTGCTGGAAACTGCTCCGTTAGACGTCTCTTAGTCTTTAATTTTTTTAAAAGCAGGATTTTAAAAGAGAATGTGCATAATGTGTACCATGATCGGAGAAGAAAACGACAAAAGTTGTGCAATACACAGCTACACGCCACTACCCTGGACAGGAGAGTTTGATCACGTTGTTTAGATATTATAGTTCCAAGGTATGTAGAATTGTGCCACAGACATTCAGCGCAATTCTAGGAGTGGTGGCTCCATTCCCAGCTGATACGTTGGAGTTAGGGAAGGTACCAGAAGACTGCCTTTAATGAGACGCGGTCAAGTCAGATACAAAATCCTGTTCCTTGGATAGAGAGGCAGATGTTGATCAGCTATTAAAGCTGTAAGGTTTTATGATGATTAGAAGAAAGGCCATTTTTGAGGAGGGGGTTGCTCATAGCTTTATATGTAGGATTTGTAGGTCATTGCCTTCTGCCAACAGTCCTTCATGCACAGCACATTAGCTTCGTAATAGGATTGTGTATGCCTACTGACATAGGTAGATGCCCTATTGAGGATATCTAATTGTCTGATTTTTACCCAAACACGACCAGGCAACTAGTAACTCTGGGGTTGTTCGTCTGTTTTTCAAATTTAAATAATGGAATACTTGGAACATATTTTTCAAAGTTGCCTCATCCTCATATTTATTTAATTAATCGTTGTTGTTTTCAAGCAGCCCAATTTTTAAGTTTCTTATATTTCCAAGAGTGCTTGGGAAAAATTAAAATAATTCCTCCCAGTGCAAGATGCACCATCACTATAAACATTTTAGACTGACTCTTATGGATACCCCCTGAAAATGACATTACTCCCAGCATGCCTGGAACACTTTGAAACTTGTTCTAAAGTTTTAAAAAATGATATTTCGGATATGCCCAGAATACCCAGACTATCAACTTCCATCTGAATTTCATTTTGTTTTTCCATCAGCATTCCTGTCTTCTTCTTCTTCTTTTTTTTTCTTAACACAGAAATATCTTTTAGTGAGGAAAGAATAGTGGCCCAATGTATTGGTACTGGTAATGCTAGGAGCCCTTGGTCTGGAAGCATCCTTGATGTAGTATGTGAGAATATTTTTATAAGAACACTGTGAAAATTATTTCCTTTCATTAAGCTTTTGGGGAAGACAATATTCCACATCCATGTTTCTTGTATATGCAAGATACTAAAAAATCTCTTTGTCATTGACTGTCCAAGTAGAAAATGTTTTACTCCAGAAACAACCCAAATCTTTATCACTGATATTTCAGGCAGGCTTTTAAGTGACAAAAAATTCAGTTTTTTTTTTTAAATTTAAGATCATTGGTTACCTTGAGTAGCTTTATGAGCTGAAAGGCAGGGCATAAATCCAAATAATAAATGAATATTTTACTAAAATGAATCTAATTTTTAAATTTTATTTTAAAAAAACAGATTATGACAGGGCATGAAGAATGCATTCAAATGCTGTTGGAACAAGAAGTATTAATTCTGTGTAAGGACGCCAGAGGCAGGACACCTCTACATTATGCAGCAGCTCGTGGTCATGCCACATGGCTGAGTGAATTAATGCAGTTGGCACTTTCAGAAGAAGACTACAGTTTTAAAGATAATCAAAATTATACACCATTGCACTGGGCTTCTTATAATGGTAATATTTTATGCTAAGCAGATATTTATCATCGAGTATTAAGTTTGGTGTGGAAATTGGATGCAAAGAGAGATTACAGAGCTTCTAAACAATAATTGTACCTTATTGTAAATTGCTAGGGTTTTGGCATCATTCCCAGATCCACGCCATGTCTTTACGGTCCACATTGTCTCCATTTGGCAGCTGACCCAATTTCCGGTACAAATTGCAAATAGTCCAGTTTTCAAACTGAGACTCTGAAGCTCTGAGCTGTTTTTCAGTTGGTAGGAACTTCTAGTTGCTTGGATTTCCCTTTCCATGCCAGTGTTTTGCAATATTTCGAACACACCGGTGTTTTGTATTGAGCAATACAAAATATCTGGCAGCTTATCAGTGGCCCCCCAAACAGCAACCACAGTGATTTTTTAACTGTTATCAAATGAATAAAATTATTTTATTTTTAAAAAGTGAGAGGAACTAGAGTCATAAAGCATATGCAGTACCTGGTATCTTCAGTTCAAGCCACTTTGGAGAAATTTCTGCTAGTCAGAGTGAACAATCATAGGGAGGGCACCGTTTTGACTCTGGATAAGGTATCTTCATAGAATCAATACCAAACTGGATTATAAAGGTTATTTCTTTTAACAATACTAAGCCCTTTTTTCTTTTGGTAACTTGAAATCATAATCTGATCTCTTACAGGAAATGAAAACTGTATAGAGGTACTGTTGGAACAGAAACCTTTTCGCAACTTTAATGGAAACTCTTTTTCTCCATTGCACTGTGCGGTGTAAGTAGAAATAACAGTAAATCTCACTTCCTATAGCCTAGGCTGTGTGCCAAGCTAAACTGGTATATAAAAGTAATAAAGCTTTTGAGATAATGCTATTTTCATACTACTAGTCTCAAATCCAACAATACACATAGTTATGAGGAATTAAAAAGCTTTCTTAGCAAATTTCTGTAATAGGAATGAACCCTTTTCACCATAATTTATGTACCTGCCAGTTTTTCTGTGCTTTAAACTTTGATTTGAAATTTTGCTCTGAGGTTTTTAATAAAAGCAAAAGTAAAGACAATCTTGAGCCGGGCTGAATATTGAGAATAGTCATAATTATTCTCATTTTTTGGCTGTAGTTCACAAGTGGTTGGTCATTATTTTCCTCAAGGATGTTTTTTAGTTTCCAGTCTAGCCTACAGTTCTGTATTCTCTGATGATCACCCATCTAAGTACTAAGCAGGCACAGATCAGCTTAACTTCCAATGCCATGGTAGCAGTCCTCTGCCTGTTTCTAAAGAAATAGTCTGTTAGTCTGTTGCAGCTGAAACAGGAAAAAGTCTTGGGACACCTCATACATTAACATATTTATTACAGAAACTTTTGGAGTAAACTCTTGTGATTGCTGAGTGGGAGTTGGAGTACTAGAAATGAATTATGGAAGACCTAGTTAATGACAATGACGTTATTTGATTAGTGAAAATGTGTTAAGAACTCCCACTTTAATCAATGCCTGAGGATGTTATTACCCTTAATAATACTGTAAATAGTCAAAGTAAAAATGGGGACAGAATGACATCTCAGTCTTTTTCAGTATTTAGCTCCCATGTCTGTATCACTGTGGCTTTATCTGTTGTTGCTGCTAAGTAGCTATGAAAGCAGCATCCCACACTGCCAGAGTTACTGAGTAGGAAAGCTATAATAAAAAACAAATACAAAAAAATGTATTACCTTGCTTTAAATGAAATCTTTTAAGGAAATCATTTCACACATTCCTATTAAAAACCATAGGAGGATTATACATGTAATATGTGTAAAGTGAATGTACAAACAGAGAAGAAAGTGGGAATGTGTCCTTCATCTTTTGATTCCCCCTCTGATCCCAATGCATTCATTATAACTTCTGAAAAAACTGATGGGAGCATGGTTTGTATGCATTAGTGGTTCTTTGTTCACACATGTGAACCTACAATATATACAGTTCTAAGGAGTAAAAGAATATGTAAGCGTTAATGAACCAGTTCATTCATGATTTATATGTTGTATCTTGCAAACTATGCTATGGACAGAGCTGGCTATAAATCCAGGCTACCAAAGTTCTGGACTGAGGTGTGGCAAACCTGTATTGAAATTCAACCCAGAGAAAGGATGTCCAAATATGCTATCCGATGAATGGAATAAATTACATTAAATAAAAAAGTATCATTCCAATATACTTTTTTTCCTTAACAGAATAAATGATCATGAAAATTGTGCTTCGCTACTCATTGGGGCATTTGGTGCCGGCATTGTCAATTGTAAAGATGAAAAAGGAAGGTAAGAATTGCGTGGATGAAGTGTTATTTACTTTCATCTAAAAAACGGAGACAGTGGTTTGTATCATACTGGTATTCATCTATCAATGGAAAACTCATCTGTCAGTGAAATGGAAAGAAAAAACATTTTTAAGGATGTTTCCTCACTATTGAGCACCCCATGGCTCCTCCAGCCCTCCAAAGCAGATTGCTAGAGGGAATAAAAGAAAGGGGTGTCCCCATTCCACTAATAAAAGATTTCTACCAGGTCAGAGACATTTGCTTCAGTGAAGAAATACCAAATTGATTGCATTTGATGGGTTGAAACATAACTACTGAACCCTTAAAAAGCTGGAGTTACCGATTTCATAAATAATTAGTGCTGAACTCAGCTAAAACCAAGGGTTGACTGCCTTAATAAATGAATCTTCACTGAAATTTTGTAACAAAGCTTTGTCAGTTATGGCTCCTCATTTTTGGAACTCCCTGCACAATCCATTTTATAAGGGTTAAACTCTTCTCTTTTTAAGCAATTATTAAATACCCATCCATTTTCTTTAGGGTCTGAAGATACCAGATTTGTGTTGCCATTGAGCATTCTTGTTTTTATGGCTTTTATTCTAGGCTGAATTTTGTTTTACATTTGAATAATACTTTATTATTTTAAATAACAATATATTTTCTCCTGAAATATTAGACGGATTGGATGGATTGGAAATAAATAAAAATAAATGATATCAGTAATAAATCACTCAGATAGCCAAATGTCTCTGTGTTCCATTTTTCCCTAGAACTCCACTTCATGCAGCGGCCTTTGCTGATCACATGGAATGCTTGCAGCTACTTTTAAGTCACAATGCACAAGTAAATGCTGCAGATAATTCAGGGAAAACTCCACTTACCATCGCTGCTGAAAAAGGGCATGTAGGGACTGTAGGTAAGGAGCTGCTTACTAGGAACTGGACAGAATTAATGCCATTATATCGTTCTCCTAACGTATTGTATATCTGTTGCGTAAGAAAAAGCCATCTTTATTGCTTCTGTTTATGACATCTGCAAATCTTTCAAACTTCATTTCTTTTCTAAGGTTTTCAGTAGGGTGTTAGTTACATGGTGGAATGCATGCAAAGGGTTAACTGGCAACTTCCTTAGAAGAAGACTAAGAGAACTTCAAGAGAAAAGGGAGCAAGACAGGACAGAAGCTGTTGTCAGTTGGAGGGAAAGGAAAAGAAAAGGAGATAACCAGTATATAGGAAAGGAAAAAGAAATACCAGAAGATCTTGTGATAAACTAAGCAACCATTCAGATTCTGTAAATAAAGGATAGAGAAGGAATTTACTGATGCACTGTTCAAAAGAATACACATATGTATACACACACACTCACACACAGAGTTATCTGCATTATGCTATTCCTTTTCAGAATAAACAACAGTAAACAAAGCACAAAAAAAGAATGAGAAGTAGTAAGTAAAAGATAGTAAATAAGTGGGGGGAAAATGAAATCTAAGTAAATCTAGTTTACTCTAATTAGATTTCTCTGTACCTTTCCATATCTTTCTATCCTTGCTTCTACCATGCCCACAAGTCAATTCAAACAAGTTCTTTAAACCTGTTATCTCTCTTTTTTTAGGATCTCTTCAATTCCATCCAGCCATAACTTCTTCCATTTTCTCCTTCCTCTCATCCCATTCCTTACTTCTTTAGATATTTTCTATATGACCAAACCACTCAATGTACTTTTCCATACTGGCCATTCACTTTTGTATTCAGTTCACATTCATTTATCCACCACCCATTTATTGTGGACTGTCTCTTCTGGTTTTACCTCACACATTTTCAACAAACATTCATTCCTTGCAATACCTTTCTGTCAGCAATTTAACATCTCAAAATTTCTCCATCTATTTTCTTGCCTTTAATAAGCATGTTACTTTTTTAAAGAGAAACGATTACATTTTATCTGTTCATTTAATGTCATTCTTAAATAAAGTTTTAATTATTCATTATCAACTGGTCTTCTGAGTAAATGTAGAATATAAAATTCTTGTCCTAAGATACTAGAAGCAGAAAAGAACAGATGAGAGGACATAACAATAGTATAACAGTATCTTTATTATTTTGGATGGTGGCAATGAGATGTTAAATTATATTTATTTATCTCTAAAACCAATTTGGAAGAAATTATGTCACATTAAATTGGTTTACCCACAGAACAACATACAGACTTATGGATGTTCAGAATTCAGAAAATGCTATGGAACAAAAATTGATTGATTGTTTGAGCGACTGAATTTGTAAGCTACCCCATTCCAGATGACTTCGGATAGCTTTACAAAATTAAAACAGTACCATAGCAATAAAAATAGTGACCAAAACCCTCTGTCCTTATTCTTCACAACACCCGGGCCCACCCATCCTTCTAACCCAATGGTAATATCCTAGAACATACATGATCCAGACAATATCATTCTCCATTTATGATCCTACCATCTTTTCCCATAATTTCTTCCAGCATTTTTCATGTTCCAGGAAATCAGTTAAGAAGGAAAACGTAGAATAACTGCACTGTGCTTTTTGAACAGTAGCAGTAAAAGCCCTTTCCCTGGAAAAAAAAAGTTGCTTTATGCTGCTACTTTATTGAATTTTGCTTGCTGTCTTTTATCATAGTTTTACTTTTCTTACTAATTTTATTATGTAAACTTCATTTGAAGAGTCTGCAGATACTTGAGCTAGTATTATGGATGTAATCTTATGGAATATTTTGTTTTTTGGTATCTTAGATTTTTTGGTGAACAGTGCTAAGGCCGATCTAACCTTGACGGATAAGGACTTGAATACATCCTTGCACTTGGCTAGCAGTAAAGTATGTTTAAAATTGTGTATGGTTGTGTTTGTATGAGTGTGTCCCCAGGGCTTTACAAAACATGTCAAATATTGGCACTTGTGTTAGAGTAAACATTTCCCATGTAAATTAGGCTCTATATGAAATGGGGTATAACACAAAGTGTACTATGATTATGTAGTCAGTTTTTTAATGTATCATATAACTTGCAGCAACTAATACATCCTAGTATCTGTACATTTTCCGAATGTGATAATTTTAAAATCTTTATATTATGATACAGTGCATGAAGCTAAATGAAATTATGGTGAGGAAACAGCTTGGTTAAAATAAATCCTCATCTCCAAAGCATTCAATGGAATTTGCCCTTTATTATTGAAAAGTTCATTTTAATTATTTGTACAGGTAGTCCTCACTTAGCGACAATTGGGACTGGCAACTCTGTCACTAAGCACCACGGTCATTGTGATACATCACATGACCACAATTTACGATTTTACTTCCACCTTCTCTATTAACTCTATTTGTTGCAAGCCAGTTGCAAAGCACACAAATGGTGATCACATGACCACAGGATGCTGCGATGGTTGTAAATGTGAGGATCGGTCGCAAAGATGTTTTTTTACACCGTCATAATTTCAAAAGGTTGCTAAACAAGGCAGCTGGTAACTGAGAACTATCTGCATATTATAAGCCCTGGAAATGGCAATGCTGAAATCCCGCAGTCCTGTGCCATGCTGATTGATCCTAACAAGAACTGAAGTCCATATTGTGCATCCCACATTCTAAAAGCAATTATTTTCCTAGTAATATAGTTAGTTTAAATATCACAAGAAACCTTTGCAGTAATATAAATGGTGTTAATGAAGGGGGAGGGGAGATTTAAAACAGCCCAGTGAAAACTACTCTTGCTCTTGGTTATGACATATTCAGCATCTGGGGTGGGGTGGGGTGGGCTAAGAGAGAGAAACGAGAGGAAGAACAGAATGTCAGATTTTGGAAAAGAGGGTCATTGGCTTGTCTGCTGACAGACTGAAAAGAGCCCCATAATACTGCATTTTTTTACTGAAGGTTCCATTGGTGTAAACAAATGATAATGTTTAGAATATGGTTTCTTAGCTTTGCTGCATTTAATGTAGTACACTTTGCTTGCTCTTTGTTAGTTCTGAGAATCTCTAATTTCAGTATAAACCCATAACAAGCCATGATAGCTTTTTCCCACACACACACACACACACACACACACACACACATATAAATATATATATATATATATATATATATATATTTACTTATCAGCTCCTCCCAGTCTTCACTACTATATACTTAATGGAAATAATCCTGCCGTGAATGAGTAGCAGTCACCCTGTCTTTTCCTAAGGAAAGCCTGTTTTTTTCGTTTTATGGTTTTTTTTCGTTTTATGGTTTTTTTTCGTTTTATGGTTTTATGGTTATGATTTTATCGTTCTTGTCGTGAGCTACCCAGAGTTGTGTTTAAGATGGGCGCCCAAAGAAATCTTTTAAACAAATAAAACAAAACAAAACTAAATAAATAAAATAAAATAAATAAACAGCTTCATGGCAGCCTCTTTTTTGGATGTTTTTTCGATCAGCCATTACTGAGCTAAACAATCAGCAGTAAGAATGATGACAGAGCAAGTTTAGAGAGCAAGGAGAACTCTTTTATGCCACTTTCTCCTTTGCTTGAATATCATGACTTGCTGTAACTGATTGTATCCCCTGTCTGCAGTGTGATGGCTTTGGCTAAGTAGAGAGCAGGAGGCAAGTGACTAAGATGCATGCAGTAACTATGGGCGTTTAGGAAGCTTGGACAAGTCAGATGGCCTTTCAGTACTTTTTGTTCCTTCTACTGGTAGAACTTCAAGTTTGTCTGTCTCCCCCACCCCCATCTCCCCAAACAGATCACCGTTAGGATGTAGGCAGTGTTGTACTTACTAAGAGGTGAAGTTCTATCAAAGCATCTCTGTCTTTCATCTTAATACATTTCCATGGTTTTCAGATGGAAGTCTCTCTTCTCCCATCTGCTAGACCTCCATAACTAAGATCAGATTACAAAAAACTGTGTGTGATATAATGTTCTGAATACATATATAGATAGATAGATAGACGTGTGTGTGTATTTGTTTCCCAGGGTCATGAAAAATGTGCCTTGTTAATACTTGACAAGATACAAGAACAGAGCCTTATTAATGCAAAAAACAATGCATTGCAAACGTAAGTATAATTTTAATTAACTTTTACTATTTATTTAACAATTTTGGTAACATTAAAGTCTCATTTATATTTTTGCATTTTGCAAATAGAGAGTTCACATAAATGTTAATGTACTTAAGCACTTGAACAAGCTGTGCATAATATCATGGTAGACTTTTGAAATACATCAAACCTACTGAATCTAGATATTACATTTTCCAGACCTCTTCATATTGCTGCACAGAATGGCTTGAAGATGGTAGTTGAGGAATTATTAGCAAAGGGGGCATGTGTACTGGCAGTAGATGAAAATGGTAAGTGAAGATATTCATATTTTCATTTATGAACAATAAATTAGCACCCATTATTCATTACATATGTATCTAAAATATTTTTAGGCTTGCTGACAATGGTAATTAATTCCCTAATTGTAAAAATAAATTTGTGTTATCTACTGAGACTACTTCTGTTTAAACTATTATATAAAAACAAGTCTCATTATTATTTTGTTTGCATACATTTTGGCAACTGTTCCTTATGTAAAGTAATAACAGAATTTTCTAGTTGTATAAAGACATCAGAACTCTTATATGGAAGACGGCTGCATTTTAAATGTATTAATGCATTCATTTTATGGAGAGGAAGCGAAGCCTATAACATGATATTTAACTGTATCCTCATTCTTTCTGAAGTCATAAGTATTTCCCATTCTGGCCACGCAATAAGTCATTGCCACCTTGTGGCCTTGGCTGGGAGCAATTTTATACATTTCCTGCTTCTTTGCCTTTTGGCTAAGACCAAATGTAATATATTTATAAATGTTCAAATAACTTCCATTGAGAATCATTTCCATTTTTGCCCTCTGAATAATATTTAGGCAAATCACCTTTCATTTTGAACCTACATATAATATTGCAGCTTACATATTTGATCATTAGATGGTAATCTTGTAGGAAAAGAAGCTGATCAAACATATCAGTCAGGATCTCATGTGCTTAGCTTTGCAGGCCCAAGGTGCTTTGGATGTAGGTTTCTCATAGATTGTACCTATACTACATTACAAACCATTGAAAGAAGCTGAAATCCATTTGGCATGTAGTGTTTGAAGGGGATTTATATTAAATATGCTGAATGTTCATATGGAGGTATGGAAGTCGTAAGCATACATTTAATGTAGCTTTTTGGATCTTGGCCTTTGAGAGCTAGGGAGTAACCATATTAAGTCTTTAATTAAATGTTGACCAGATATTGTACACCCAAAAGTAAAACACTGGCTAGAATCCAAAGATAGGAACTGGGCTTGTGAAGAAAAAGCTATACCAAAAAATAGTGGCATGCATTTGACTCCCTCTTTTCCTACTCATTAAAGAAGAGTTATTTTTCTTAATATTCAAGAAGTCCTTAAAATTTTAAAGGCATTTCACAGGGGAAGGAAGGCCCATTATTTGATGTAGAATATTTTTTATTAAAAATGCAAAGCTAGTGCTTAAACAAATAACTTTGGATTGTGTGATGGCAGTTAAACTTTTAATTTTTTAAAATAAAAATTAAGAACTGAAATAAGACACACACACACACAAACCAATCTTGTTCCTCTGTTTTTGGAGGAAGCATTTTTCCCAACTCTATGAAATCATGAAAAAGACATTAGTTTCTCTTTCACCTACTCTGCTTTCTAAAAAAAAGCAGTTTATGGCGTAGCGTGTAATAGGAAGTCCACTGTTAAAAAAAAAAAGTAAAATTTCCAGTTGGTGAGCCCAAGTATTTGCACAGATCTAAATTAATTTATTGGGTAATACTAGCATTTGAAGAGTCTTCTTAACTGATTTATTCAGTTATTTGTAATCAATGGAGCAAACAGGACATAAGGAACAGTTCAGAAATAGGATTCCCATGTAGTCCTCCCTCTGCCTGCACATTGCAAATATATTTAATTTTACAAAGTAGCTGGTGGTATTTACCAGCATTTTTAAAACTGATGAATTGTAATTGGATTCAAAATAAATCGGAATCATAATTTTTTGAGAAAAGTTTCTATTATGAATACATAGCAACATGTAATTAATTAGATGCATAGCAACATATAATTAATGTTCTTATGTTATGTTATTTATTTATTCATCATGTTATGGGCACCATATAGTAGCTAATACAGGTGGTCCTTGCTTAATGACCACTCTTAAAGCAGACATTTGAACTTATGACAGCGCTGAATGAGTGGTACTTATGTTGGTCGCAGCATCCCATGGTCACATGCTTGCCATCTGCGACCTTCTTTGCTGGCTTCCTACAAGCAAAGTCAGTGGGGAAGCCAGCAAGAGGCTGCTTGCTTAACGACCCACAGTGATTCGCTTAATGATGGCAACTGGAAGTGCTGGCATTTCCATCACTAAGTGGCACCGTCATGTGATGTTTTGCATTATGTCCATGTTGCTTAGCAATGAAAATTCCAGTCCCAATTACTGTCATTAAGTGAGGACTACCTTATACAAAAGTAGTTTTGTAAAACTGTACACCTCCACTCAGTGGTTTGCTGATAAATGTATAACAAATCCCATTGTTGACACCAATTGAAGGGGGAAAAAATCCCCATATCCAATATATAAGTGGAAACCATACAATCTGGTTCAGCCAAGTTTATTGAACTACACAGGGGACAGAATACAAGGTTCTGTCCATCAATAGGGGGGCAAGGCAGAAACTTATATAGTGATCTTTACAACAGCACCCCTTAGCAACAGAACCCATCCTTCTAGCAACTCTTCATTCCTAGTCCTGATTCCGTTTATTCAGCAAGGCTTGAGTAACATTCAGGAGTCAGCTTCCTTATTTCAGTAGCCATTCCCTGAGGTTGTACTTCCAGCCATTGAGTAAGCTATTTGTCATTTTGTGTGCTTTTAAGCATTTTACTAAGCATTTTAAGCATTAAAGCTTATCCATAGCCATTTTGTTAGGCCAGGCTGATTCTTTGGTTAATTTTCACCTTCACTCTGCCGACTCCTTTGTTGCTGCTGAGCCACGCTGCGATCCACCATCAGTTCTGCTCTCAACTGTCTCACGGAATTCCCTAAAATTTAACAACTGGCTCTTGCAAGCCAGCTCCAACATACCACTGCCCCTACCATACAGTTCGAAGGAACTGTTTTTCATATATATATATATTTCAAGTTTGGACACTGCCCATCTCGCGAGGAAGTGACTCTGGACGGTTTACAATAAAAACAAGAAATAAATATTAGTTAAAATACAATAAAAATAGTATAAGAATACAAAAAATATATATTTAAGAAGTACTGGGTTTTTTGTCAGCAAGGGGCCAAATCAAAAACCTCCAGCTAGGTTGGGCAGCTGCAAAGAGTTTGTAAGGAGCAACACATCCAGGCTATTTTCACAATCCTGAGATCATGCTATAGCAGCAATGATGCTGGCTTTGGCTGTCTGGCTACCTCAGCAGTTAACATCTGACAATATGGCTGGGAAAGGCTTAGGTATTGTGCATGCCCACTTGTTGCTCTGCTCATGTGATATACATCTAGTGTTGATGCTCTTGCTTTTCCTCTGCTACCTTCCTCTGGGAAGGTAGCAGGGCAGTAGAGATTGGCAGCCAGTTGATGGTGCACAGAAGAGGATAGGCCAAATGGCTGCACTGCATCCCCTAGGTTAGCCCACCACCTTCTGTGGTGGCAGGGGCTGTTTTGTCAGTTTTGGAGTAAAGTTCAACTACCTTTCCAGTTAACATTCTACACGAAATAAGGTCTGGCACTGTGTCCTTCATTTCAGATAGAAAAAGCCCTTTATGATCCCTTTATGTATTTAGATACAGTATTTGAATTGGAATGGAACTGTAACTGCATCTGTATGGTTTCAGATGTATTCTGAAGCTTCCCTTTGCTTTCATAGCAAATAGAAAACATCACTAAGTAATAACTTAAAGCTGCAGGGAAGTCCATATTCTAAATAACTTACTATTATAAGTACAAATGGGCATTCATATGAAGTGTATGTGTGTAAAAGGGAATCCACCAACAGCAGAGGGTTTTGTTTTTTTTTAGCAAATATGTAGTTTATGGACATCTCTTGTAGTATCACAGCATGTTGATGGTTTGCTAAATACTCTGATTTTTTTTAAATATCATATCTCAAACAGACAATTTAGTATTTAGTGGACCACAATAATTATTGGGATATTGACTGTGGATCGCCTAAAGCATTTGTGTTTAGTCTTCATTCATTGGGTTAGTGAAATGTAATGAACTTAATCTCTCCCTGGGCCAGTGTATTCTCCCCATTTCCTGCCTAGCAACAAGGAGTTCTGAAATGTTCATCAGCTTCAGCAAGCATAGTTTAAACGAATATTAAACATTACTTTGGAGAACCATATTTAACCAAGAACAGAAGTGAAAGCTTTTGATTTCCTTCTCCTGGGTATATGGAAGAAAGAGACTTAACTGGGAAGATAATATCTTTTGCGTTGCGTTTAAACTAAGGAAAGTATTGCCTATACAGAAAAATATCAGTGTCTTTTTCTATGGCTTATTATTATTATTATTATTATTATTATTATTAATAATAATAGTAGTAGTAGTAGTAGTAGTAGTAGTAGTAGTAGTAGTACATTATTTCTGCCCTATGTGGAAAGATATGGAACCTCCTTCTCATCGCACAGTGCAGAAACTTATGAACAGGTCTTTCAGAAAGCAACATGTGTATATGCGTGTGTATATGTTCACATCCAATTTCTGTGATGCTGTTTGAGATGGGATATCTGACAAACTCCCCTGCTATTCTGGAAACATGCGAGCAGAAGGAAAGAAGTGGCCACTTTCCTGAGATCACTTGCCTTTCACTTTCCCCGTGAGAGAAGATTTCCCAATCTTGATATCCAATATATAGTAACGACAACATTACTTGTTCTACAGAGAGAGACCCAGTTGTCACATTTTAATAAACATGATTGAATTTAGCTAAAATTGAACATTTGAATTATTTATAATAGGTTACCAATATTTTACTTCCTAATAGAAAATATTACAGAATTAATCATATTAATGTTAGATTATTTTTGTAAAAAAAAAATCTATATTACTAATTTTTTTCTTAAATATTACACAGTTACTTTTGAACGAAAGCCATTGGTCTCAGAATAACTCTTATAAGAACTTCTATCCTGTAATTTAAGTCTAACAGTGTCTTGGTTCATATTGATTCACATTGTCCTCAAGGAGCGTGCTCTACCTGTTTTTATTTCATTTTGTGGAGGTTTTAAGTTGCCTTTTGCTTTTTATTAAATAGTGCTTGTTATGATCATATTGGCTTAAAACCACTTTGTGAATTATGTACCTTCCCAGCATGTCTAATTTTAAAAGTAACACTGGCTTGTCTGCTGTGATTGTGACTAAACATACATCTCCAGGCTATGAGCTCATCTGGAGATGTATCCAAGGAATGCTCAGATCTTTTCCCAGTTCCCCTAGTACTAACCATGGCTTTGTCTGCGTTTGTGCCCAGGTCATACACCAGCCCTGGCTTGCGCTCCTAACAAAGACGTGGCTGACTGCCTGGCACTCATTTTGGCTACCATGATGCCTTTTTCTCCTTCCAGTACAATGACGCCTCTCAACTTCGTTTCTTTTAAAAAAGACCATTTGAGCAGGACTCATCTCTGCAATAGCTCCAATATGAGTAACACCCTTAACTCATATAGTAAACCCTTGAGTAACGATGTAGGAGCAGAAAACGGATACAATGAAAATGATTCTGATTCTGAAACATTTTGATTTTTAACATTCAGTGCTCCTTTCTTGTTTGCATTTGGATTTAATCTGAAATTTCCTTTAGAAACACCTGAATTCCTGAGTTTCAGGTCACCTTCATTTATGAATGAGAACGGCAAAGACTAAAATTTGCAATTAAATAGAGCCTTTTAGGAAATCTAAGGATTTTTCTTAGAATGCGCTCTAGTTAATGTGCTACTTCCAGCACTGCTGTGCTTTCCATAAATTCTAAGGGCTCCTCTGGAAGTCTCTACCTCCTGTTATATGCAGAACAAAGAAGCTGCCTTTTTCTGTTTTGACAGCACAAGTAAACAGGGAACTGTTACATTTATATTAATGTGTTAGCTATATTATACTGCTGATATAAAATCATTTTTCCAGTATAGTGTGTCTAAGTTGTCAGAAGACATTCCCATCTCTAGTATCTCTTGTATAGATAGATGGTCTTCATTTTTAGGCATCTTTGTTATAAAAACCAAAGGTAAAGCCACAAATTTTGATTTGGGTTTGAAAAATACTGCCAATTTCACCACTTTCTGTGGCAATGTAGACATCTAAATTCATCACAGTAATACACAATGGGTGTTTTTAGAACAATAGGTATTTGCGACTTCCATTTATAATTTAAAGTCTTTAGGATCAAATCTTGCTTGCCTCAGTCACAACATACCCACCTGCAGCTGCAGCAAAGAAATTATTGTAGAGGCAGATGAGATTTGCCTTAATTTTTGTTACCATTCAGCACAAGCATGCATGGTTTATTTGCACTCTCCAAGTAGGGATCCTTGGAAACTTGTTACCTGTGCTGTCCAGCAATTATTTGTTCTAGGAAAAATCAGTTCTAAGTGTAATGCCTAACGCACCTAAATGTTTCACCCTGCCCATTTGAATTGATTTTTTGTTACCTTTATGTGTAATATGATTTTTATCATAAGCATTGTCTGATTTTTTGGAAAGTGTACAACATTGAGATAAATCAAATTACAATCCTCTGTATTTACTATTGCTGTGCTAAGATGCAAACAGGAGATAAAACCAAAACATAAAGTGGAAAAGTTAAGTAATCATACAGAAGGGAACTGGGTTGTACTAAACAGTCCTGCTGGCATCAGTTTACTTTTTAAACATTTGCATTATGAATATCTACTCCTTCTGCCAAAGCTTCTAGGTCAAACGGACCCTTTTCCTCGCCTGAGAAAGGTGTACAGAAAGAAGAGTGAGACTCTTAAAATATAAAGAACTAACCAGCTATACCATGAGGACCAAAAGGCTTCAGAAGACTTTATTATTTTTTTAATAATGCAAGGGAAAAAAATCAAGTAACTTTTCTAATCACAAATGCACAAAATGTGTTTTCTGTAATTAAGAGTCTTGGGTTATTTCTAGTAGATACTTTGACATTTGTAACCGATGATGATGATGTGTTGATCACAATTTATTTTTCCAGACTAGTGTTCGTATTTGTAATGTTAAATGTGTTTATATTTATTTGAAATGAAACAAATGCCCAGAAAAATTGACCATGGTTTGTCCTCCTTCTTAGTTCTTTTATGCGTTATTAGTTATGAATTTAAGCAAATTTAGTATGCTGAGTTTGATGGAACAAATGGGCACAGTTATGGTTTTAAGCTCTTATGCAACAAGCTTGGAATAGCTTCAAAAGCCAAATGCTATTCATGCATACTTTATCAAAAGCAATTGAAGAATACATTGCATAGTATTTGTTGCCAGAGTAGAGGGGAAAATATAAAGGGGAAAAAATGTGGGATTTATTCTTTAGGAAGGGGATTTTTAAAATTTGTCATAGTGCAAAAGGAGAATTATGGAATCAAGAGAGAACTGTCCTTCCTCCTTCATGGAAGCAAAATACCTTTTTACCTGAAATAGAAGCAGTAGACCATTGACTGCTTTGTTGTCTGTTCTATACAGGTCTTTGAAATAATTTAATATAACTACTCATTGCTATATATCCAAGTACGTTAGAAATAGAATATGTGAATTTATTACTGGGTGATCAGTGTAAAATGTAACAAAGGGGATCACAATAGTTTTGCTCGGCTACCAACTATAAACAAGAAGATTTGCTGGAAAAGCTTCCATCTTGAGACTGCACCTTCATCTAAGTGGGATGTATTTTAACTCTGGGCTGTACAACTTTTCATTGCAAAAAATAGAAATAGACTTCTTGCAATGTATTTCCAATTTGAAACAGCTAATTCTGCACAATATTGTTCTGACTTCACTGAAAGTGTTTTGTTGCTGAACCAATCTTATGAGAAGTGTTCCAAATTCAAAATGCTTTGTATGCGTCTCCTACGCTTTATTCTCAGATTTCAGCCACTTTGTAGTTACACAAAAAAAATGTCTGAAATGTAAAGCTGCCACTAAAAGCTGTCCTAAACTCTGAGTTATTCCTTTTTTTAACCCCCAGCCAGTGTACATATTGAGAAAAATTTCCCAGCAAATACAGTGGTACCTCGGTTCACGAACTTAATTCATTTTGCGACTCTGGTCGCGAACCGAATTGGTCGTGAACCGAATCAAATTTTCCCATAAGGTTCAATGTAAATACGGTTAATCCATTCTGACCCCTACGAATTTGGTCGCCAACCGATTTTTGATCACGTCCCAAATCAAATTTCCCCATAAGGTTCAATGTAATTACGGTTAATCCGTTCTGAACCATATGTTTTGTTTTTTTTAAACCGCAAAAATATGACACAAAGTACAGTACGAAGAGAGAGAAAGCTAACCTTGCTCGACGTGACTTCTAGCGTGGAGGACAGGAAGGCGGGTGGGGAGGTGGTTACTGCTTGGAGGGAGAGTCCCCCTCCCTACAGGAAGCCGCAACCACGTGTCACGGGAGGGAAAATGGCTGCGGATCCTGTTCGTCACCCGATGCGGAGTTCGCGAACGGAGGCAAAATTTTGAGACCGGAGCTGTTTGTGAACTGAATTGTTCGTGAACAGAAGCGTTCGTGAACCAAGGTACCACTGTACTGCTCTAAGGAGACAGACTTGAGGGCTTCTGCCAAGTTTCTTTCTCAAACCCCCAGAATACCCAGGGCCAAAAATACTCCTGTGAATCAACTGATCTTTCTGCCACACAGCTGCCTCTTTGTCCCAACTACTGATTAACATATCAGAAATTAAATTCTCTCTCACATATAAATAAGCACAAAGTTATGCACTTCTATTCTAGAAGATTCACTACCCCAAGCTCTATTTGAATGATTTAGGGTAATAAAATACTCTCCAGTTGTTTTTGATCTGATCCATGATGGTTACAAAAAATTCTCCACCATGACACACACTTCCAACCAGGTCTTAGGAAAGTTTTTCATACTACAATTTGCATTCTGTAGGAATGAAGTACAAAATAAAAAGAGACTATTTTTCTTAAGAATGCAAGTGTATATAAATTGTCACAGACCTTTAATACAGAAAATGGTAACTGGGAGTCTTTAAGAAAAAGGCAATATTTATGCACACATTTTGAAATATTAGCATATATGTAATGTCCTTTAAATGATATTTATACGTTGAGTATGAACTATAGTGTAAGAAGCCCTCACTAGTTTTTGGCTTGATTCCTATTAAATTCTTAGGACATTAAATCCTGTTGAATACCTGTTATATCCTGAGGATTACAGATGTTCCTTAAAACGCACAATTAAGTTCGGCAGAGAAACTGTGGATGCTTCCCAATAGAGAGAGCTTAACTTCATCTATAAAAAGTAGTCCAGCAGCTTAGCGGATTTTTTGAAAAAAAGAAAAAATGGAAGAAGTGAGGAAAATATAGGAAGGTCACTCTGTTTTGGTGATTGCTCCTCAAAAGCTTTGTGTGGAAGTCTCCCAGAACTGCACAATGCAGTTACAACTTCATTAACGAGCCAACAATTAGAGCACCAGCTTTTATAGAGCATAGCAGCCCAGTTGTATAACACTTTAGGAAGCGTGATATAAGCAGGATTACTGTATGCTCTACATGTACTTTGAGAGGGAAGTGGCTAAGGTAATGCTTGAGTAATTTCTGCTTGTTGAAATCTCTTCAGTATAGAATAGTTTTTCTTAAACCTTTTTCTCTCAGGACCCCTTCCCTCTTTAAAAAATTATGGAGGACCCCAAAAGAGCTTTTGTTTGTATAGATTATAGTTATTGATATTTACCATATTAAGAATTAAAATTGATGCATTCGCTCCACTCCTGCTTCTCACAATTGTTTGATGGGATTTTAATAATGTATTATTTTTCAACATAGGCTGGCAAATAATTTTGATTTCGCAGACCCCTGAGAGGGTCTTGGGGGACCCTGAGGGGTCCTAGGACCACACTTTAAGAAACACTGGTGTAGAAGAACTGAGGGCATTTCCACATGAGATTTGATGCCACACTTGGATCAGGGTGACACTCCTATAATTTCACAACATAGTTTTTGTTAGGGAGCTGAGCCAGTTTATATACTCAAGAGGAATCTCTAATTTCCCACTTTCCAGCATGCCACGCTAGAGCTTGGGGACAGGCTGTTTTCTTGTTGGTGGGAACTCCCACCTCACATTTTTTCCCCCTCAGCTGCTAAGCTGCCATAGCACTCTCATGTCCTTGCACCAGGCTTCAGTGTTGCAGAGATGTGGTTTTGCAGCTCCAGCTTAAAAGGCCTGGCTTTCTTGCACACTTTCTCACTGTCTCTCTTTCCCTCTCTCCTCTTCTTACTTTTCTAGAAAAAGGAAGTATGGCAAGGAAATGCGGGGGGTGGGTCGGCACTGGCTTGAATGTCATTTTTGGTACTTCCCTGTTGGTCCAGTAGAAAGAAAGATACTCAGCTCATGAGGAGTTTCCAGCAGCTGAATCAGGACAATAACAGACTGTTGCCAGAATCATTCTGAGTTCATGGAATGGCAACAGTGGTTGTGTGGAGGTGCCCTCATCAGTTGTGAGTAACCTGGAGCCTACTTATCAGCTATTGACCATAGTTTGTTGTTGTTTAAATAAGAAGCAATGCATTTGATCATAATGATATAGGCTATGCAGGAAGGCATGAGAGAAACAGAATGACCAAGGAAATGAAACTGACCACCAAACAATCAGGGTAATCAAACTACACTTACAAATCTTTAAGTTTTCCTTCTTAGTACTGTAACATTTGTAACTGAAGTGGATATTGTAGAATATGACTAAATATTATTAAGCATCACTTGAAACAAAGAACCAATGTTTCCATGTAGAATTAAGTAGAAACTTCTCACTTTCTTCTTCCTTCTTCTTGGCTAATTGTATTGAGCTAGTCACCATGAAATCCACACACGTGCACAAACCCCACTGTAGCCTCCAGCATTCCAGCATAAAACTTCAGGAGAGTAGGGGCGTACCTTGCAGAGCAAGTTTGGGGAACAGAGGTCAAAGGACAATCTACCAAGCAAGCAGAAATCTTCTACAGCATCGGGTGTGATTCACAGTACAGTAAACCTCTCACACAAATGGTTTGATAGTGACTTCTTATATAAATACATTCCTCAGCATGTTATGCTAAAATCCTCTGCATAGCTATGTGGAAATATAATAGGATATAGTTCTGAGTTCATGATCAGATTGCATTGTGTCCCATGAGTTTCTTTTCTATCAACAATCCCAGGCCTACTGTCTTGAAAAGACAATTGGGCTAAAAGCCCATTTATACAATCTTTTGAACTTAATAGGATTTATTTCTGAGTAGACCTGAGTTCATTTGTAGTGCCATCTTCACAAAAAATGCTTACAGATCTCTTTTATATATATTACTTTCAAATAAAAGAATAATGAAGTCCATCATAATTAAAAATGGGAAATCTGCAATCAGTCCCACTGTAGGATGGATTCCATTCTAATTGCTTTCTGATCGAAATGGCAATACGGTTTTGTAGCAGATAAGGTACTGTATTTAAACTATAGTAATAAATATCAGGTATGGCCTGTTTTGATTTGTTAAACCTTTCTTTGTCAAAAGCTAAGCACTCTATTCCACTGAAATCAGTGGTGTTAATTTGATAAAGATTGAGAAGCATGATCTAGAAGGTGAGTAATAACGCATGCACCTCTCTATACTCACGTTTCTGTGTTAGCAGCTTGTATTTCATTCTTGTGAAATTTCAGCTGCAGGGTTGTAATGCATGGCACTTACCCCTTGCTGATCTGTATTGTTTCAAGTGTAAGATAAACTAGCTCAGGGGATATCTGTTTATCACTACTAAAAGGGCACCATGTTATGTTTTGGTACTATTATAGTAAACCTTTGTATTTAACTATGAATTGAGTAAATTCAATTTCTTGTCTTCTCTGTTTAGAAACTTGATAATGCACCTGAGTTTCATCATGTAAGAAACTTTTAGAGTGCCTTTTTATATTTGTGTATGCTGGATATGTATTGTGAACACGTCTTTCCTTCATTTGAGTCATACTGAAGCAATATAATACCAATATGTTTTCATTTCAAAGCTTTACTTTAATGCTTTGTCCTTTTTAAAAAAACTATTTGTGTTGACATAACATTAATATGCTAAATTTGTATAGGAATTGTACACAGTTTTTTGAAGTGCTGCAAACACTTTCTTATTACACAAAGCAAACCTTAAGTCAGTGTTCTTGGGAAGTGTGTTTTAAAATGGTGACAATCTTGAGTGTGTACTAAATGCAGCTATATATGTGTTTGTAATGCAGTGACATACATATTAAAAAGCCAATATCTAATGTTTTGTAGTTTTGTCTGCATATTTTATGCTTTTAGCATGTGCAATATATCTTTACAAACCATGGTGTCATGAATCTGGTGCCAGTGTTACATTTTGTATGAAATATTTGTAATAAACAGTATGAAATATTGTTGAATGGTTTGTTGCTAATTTTTTTAAAATGTAAACTGAATTTTAATTAACCAATGTGTTAAATGACATGGTTGTAAAAAATGGATATGAGATATTACTTTGGACCATAGACTAAGCGTATTCAAGTTTAATATCTTTTCAACTACTGAATGCTGTATTCATTGTAATGGACTCTCTTAACTGCAAATTAATATTAAAATGCATTCAGCTGGATATTTTTACAAATAAATGGTACAAATACCGTGGCAACCCTGAGTTCATTTGTCAGTACTTCTACATATGTTCAGGCTTCTGAATACCTATAAAGAATAACAAGTACATACCTGCAGAAAAATACTAGTCAGTAAAGTTTCCTGAACAGTGCTTAAAATGCATTATAAAAACACGCATTATAAAAAAATGTGTTACCTAAAACTAAAAGACATAAAGCAATACAATTGTTATGAATCCCATAAACAAGACTAATAAATCCACAAAATCACACCAATATAGAACTATGCAACATAATAAAATGGTACACTGAAAGTCACCTGTTCATCCAGGTATTAAACCCCTGAAAAACAAGGTGTCCTCCTATAACACAGGTAAACCAAATATGCCCCTGAAGTTCTTGGGGACCAGCAAGTTCTATAAACTTCTATCAATTATCATACCAGGTACAGTTGATTGGAAGTGTACTGTAAGGGTTGAAGGGCCCTATTGTTATTCTTGAAGGAGCAAGCATGGATGGAGAAAGGGGTTCCAGAGAAGAACCACATATGATCCCACAGAAGGCTCCCTCCTGCACTAGCTAAGATTCTTTCAGTTGAAATTATTTGCACCTCAGAGCTGTATGTGACAGTTTTTCTGAGAATGCAAGTATCGGAGCAACACATGATCGTTGAGTCTGCAGCAGTAGGGAAACAAACGGCCTGTTAATTGAAGAAGTGTGCCTATGTAGGCAGCCTTCATCCTTCATCAAACTGCAGAGTTGCATGAAACAGTTTTGGTAAGTTTCCCATATAACATGTCTTTCTCCACCCTTTTGTATGGATCTGGCCTGTTCCATACTTCCACATCAAATAACTGTGTACAGAAACCAGAGTCTAGTGTTGTATTTTTTTTCAAAATCAGTTATCCAGAAATAAGTCCCAAGAGAAAAGATTAACAATTGACAATTATGAATCATTGTAGAAGAAGGCTCTAGGGTCCTCCATTATGCAACTGATTGCCTTAAGGATGAGACAGCATGACATACAGTGGGTCTCTTGGAACATTACCAGCTGGTGTCCAAATCAGAGGATTCATCCAGCTGCTTGTCTGTTTATCCATCTATCTGTTTCATTTATATCCCACCTTTTGTACAGGAGCTCAAGGTGACGTACATAGTACTCCCTCCTATTTTTCCCCACAACTACCACCTTGGAAGTTGGGCTGGCCCAAAGTTATCTAGTGAGCTTCTATGCCTGAGAGTAGAGTAGAACCTGGGTCTCCCTGCTCCTGGTCCAATACCGTAACCACTGTACACGCTGGATGGGAGGTGCTATCTAACTGAGGCAACAACTACTTTGGATGTATCTTCCCCATCTTCCTAATGTCTTTTCACTGCTGTTGCCAATATGCCTACCAGCCTACCCCACCTAACTTCCCAACACGTTCCTGTTACTGCTGTCAATCTTCCTGCCAGCCTGTCCAGCCCCCATTTTCTATTGTATGTTTTACAACAATTGTAATAATTGTATGTTTTATTCAGATTAGTGCAGAATGACAAAAGTTGACATGCAACATCAACAAACAACTGGTTTGTGTGAATTGGACCAAAAGAGCAACACCCCTGCAGAGGTCCTTTCCATTACTTGCATAGATCTGTAACTGTGACATTATATTTCTGAGAGGGATGTATGTAAAAAGGAAATTAAGAGCTGGAGAGCTTTCAAACATAACACTTGCAGGCTTCAGCCCCCTGCAACCTCCTGGAAATGGAAGAAACCTGATGCTTCTCCTAGCATGATTGCAGTGACCAGGATGATTTTAACCGGGAAATGCAGTCCCGGAGGTAACGCAGTGCCAAGCCATAAAGATCTTTATAAATTGAGACCAGCACTTTAAATTACACCCCAAAGCTGATAGGAAGCCAGTGCAGGGCCTACTGTATAGGAGAGGTGTCATTATACATGCCCACAAACACCCATAGCACCCAGGCCACTGCATTTGACACAAAGTCCCGCTGCCTTAAGAAAGCTCAAAACATTCTTAAGGATCCATCTCACCCGGGACATTCTTTTCTTGAACTATTACCATCTGGCGGACGGTACAGGATAATGAAAACAAGGACAAATAGGCTGAAGAATAGCTTTTATCCCAGAGCTGCAACTATATTGAACTCTACTGTATAGTGCAATATTAATGTAACATCAGGGGTTGTGCAATGGTGAATAGAAGGTGAACGATGTGTGTTTTTTATTTTATGGTTTTTATATTTATAAGGTGCACTGGGGATGGCATTTAATTTCGTTGTACGAGGTACAATGACAATAAAGTTTACAAACAAACAAACAAACAAACAAAACTGAACCTTCTATGTGGTCTTTATAGGCAGCCCAATGTGGAGCAAATTGCAGTCATCTAAATATCACAACATCCCAAAAGCTGAACAAATGTGCCCATGTACATTGCAGGAAATGGAAACAGTAGGCCATGTACTACTCTGTTGCCAATTTTATACAGGTCTTTAAAATAATTTAATAAAAATAATTCATTGCTATATACCCTGGTAGGTCAGAGACAGAATAAGTGAATCTATCTATGTGGTTGGTAGGAGTAAAAAAGGACTTGATGGCACTTAATCAATTATTGGATTGTCAATTTCAATATGTAAGAAAAGAAGTCACAAAATTTTTGCTCAGCCATCATTTACAAACAAAAATAATTTGCTGAAAAAATTTTTGTTTTGCAATTATTTTTCCTTCTAAATCATTATCTTTTTTTCTCTGTTTAAATGTGGTTTTTATTTTTAAGGATCATCTTTGACCATAACTAAAAAAGGATTGATTGAAATCCTTGTAACCTTGGACACTAAGTACCTTTCTGACTAAGTCTGCCCCATCTTTAGTTCCCTTATATGTTCATTTTGTTCAACCATCCATTGTGTCTGCCTTATCATGAAAAATAAATCTGATAATAATCAGATTGATGGTAGTGCTTCGGGGTTGAAGAAGACAGGCTGTTGTGCAGTTCATCTGTGGACACAGAGGTGGCTCTGCAGTCCCAGTCTGGAAGTGCTGAGTCTAGCACAATGGGAGTACTGAAAGTCCATTGTTGTAGTACTGTGGGTATTATTCTATGATGCTGCTCACAGTTTTCTATCAGTTTTTGGCGGCACCCGTCTCCAAAGCTGGTGGAGGCTTCATAGCACCAGGCCCACCAGTGGGTTCTGTCAGCAGCCACAGCTTTTAGTTCCTTTGGTTGGATGTCACAGGGTCTTTGTAGCGCTTGCATGGTTGACCTCAAGGTCTCTTCCCAAACTCCAGTACCCTACAGAGCAACTGGTGAGGCATACGGTAGTCATCCATTCTGATGACATGTCCCACCCACTGCATCTGGGCTCTGATAGTCAGTGACTCAATGCTGGTGGACTCCGCATGTTCCAAGACCTCCAGGTTGGAGACACGGTCTTGCCAACGAATGCTGAAAATGGAGCAGAGAGTGCACATGTGAAATTTCTCCAGTTGTTTGATGTGCTTTCAGTACAGAGTCCAGGACTCACATCCATATAGGAGAGAAGGGATAACTGCAGCTCTGTAGACTTTCAGCTTTGTGGAGAGATGGATGTTGTGTTGGTTGAGCACTCTAGTACATAGCCACTCCAGAGCCTGGCTGGTTTTGCTGATCCTGGAGTCAATTTCTTTGTGCAAAGACCTGTTGCTTGAGATGATGCTTCCCAAGTATTTGAAGCTGTTTACATTTGTCAGCTGGGTGTCATCAACAGTGGTTTTTGGTTCTACAGGGTTGGTATTTGGCATTGGCTGGTAAAGTACTTCAGTCTTGTTCAGGCTGACAGTCAGGCTGAAGAGCATAGCAGCGCCTGAGGATTTGTTCAGCATCAACTGTAGATCACTGTCTTTGTGCACAAGGAGTGCACAGTCATCAGCAAAGAGAGTTTCTTGAATGACTGTATGGAGGCACTTCGTCCATGCATTCAAGTGGCGAAAGTCAAGGAGACAGCCGTCCAATCAGTACCTGATATACACTCCCTCCTTTATACCCTGGACAGCAGATGACAACATGCAAGTGAAGAATAGATTGAACAGGACTGGGGCTAGCACACAACCCTGCTTCACCCCATTGGAAATGGCAAATGCAGCTGATGTACCACCGTTGTAAAGAACCTGTCCTGTCATTCCGTCATGGAGTAGCTGAATGAACTTCACAAATTTCCTCAGGCATCCATAATGTCTCAGGATGATCCAGTGAGCCTCCCTGTTTACAGTGTCAAATGCTTTTGTCAAGTCAATGAAGACAGAGTAGAGAGGCTTGTTCTGCTTGATGCACTTCTTCTGGACTTGCCTCATGGCAAATATCATGTCTGCTATACTCCGTTCTGGCCAAAAGCCACGCTATGCCTCTGGGAGGTTCCTTTCTGAGACAATGACAAGTCTGTTCAGGAGAATGCAGGCAAAAGTCTTGCCTGCGATGGACAGTAGTGAGATACCCCTGTAGTTTCCACAGTCTGATTTTCTTCCCTTATTTTTATAGAGAGCCTAAATGAGGGCATCGCGGAAGTTGTCAGGCATCTCCTCTGTGGACCAAATGTCTTGCAAGATGTCTTGGAATGCCTGTAAGGCGTTTGGGTCTAGTGCTTTGTAGATCTCAGCAGGAATGCCATCCTGCCCTGTTGCTTTCTTTGAGTTCATCTGCGGGATTGCTTTTTTGATCTCACCAGTAGAGTGAGGCAGTCTAGGGCATCCAAGACTGTCAGCTGAGGAATCTCCTGTAAGACATCATGATCAACTGTGGACGGCCTATTGAGTAGGTTGGAAAACTATTCAGCCCAGTGGTTTTTCAGTCCTTCCTGGTCTTTGATCAGGCTCAACCCATTAGATGACAGCAATGGGGAACATCCTGATATAGAAGGGCCATAAACTCACTTTATGAAGCTGAAGAACTCTCTGGTGGTATGCATGTCTGCATAGTGTTCAACCTGCTCAGCCTTTCTCTGCCACCACTCATCCTGCATTTCTCGTAGTTCCACCTGTACTTTAGACTGCAGGTGCTTAAACTTGTCTTTCTTTGAGACAGATGATGGATTGTTCTGCCAATCTTCATACGCCTTGTTCTTGACCTGGAGGTTTTGCCGAAATGGTCTCATGGTTTTCATCAAACCAGTCTTGAAGCGCCCGGGTTTTCAATCCGAGTACAGTTGTTGCAGTCTGCGTGATGACATCCTTAAACTGCATCCATTTTTCTGAACAGGTTCCTAGAAGTGGTAAATTGCTGGAGAATTTTTCATTAAGTACATCTAGGAAACATTGGACTTTGCCTGGGGTCTTGCAGTCTGCCAGTGTTGAATGACTTTCTGACAGTCCTTGGTTGCTTACGACAGAAAGGGGCTGTGTGCAGGTTGAGGACCGACCAGACCAGCCTGTGATCTGTCCAGCACTCGGCACCTTGCACTGCTCGGGTGATGGGGACATCTTTAAGATCACGCTGATGTACTATGACATAGTCAAGTAGGTGCCAGTGTTTGGAGTTGGGGTGCATCCAAGTTGTTCTGTACTTGTTTGCAAGCCTGAACATTGTGTTAGTGATGCACAGGTTGTGCTTGGCACATTTGCTCAGAAGCACAGGCCTTTGCTATTTAGTTTTCCCACCCCATGTCTCCCAAGGACTCCGTCCCAGTTGTCGCTCTCTGTCCCCACCCTAGCACTGAAGTTGCCCAGAATGACGAGTTTGTCCCTGGTGGGGGTTGTTCAAATAATCTGGTCCAGGTCCTCATAGAAACCTTGTCTTTGTCTGGACTCATGAGAGTTGATGCAAAGGTGCTGACAATAGTGATGTACCGGGGCTTGCTGAGAGGAAAGTGGAACTTCATAATGCATTAATTTATTCCAGCAGGTAGAGTAGAGATGTTCTTCAGCAGAGCAGTTTTGATTGCAAAACCTACTCCATGAGTCCTGTTGTCAATCTGTGGTTTCCCTTTCCAAAAAAAAAATGTATATCCACTCGCTGCTTCCTGTAATGAATCCTCATCTGCAATCCTGGGCTCACTGAGTGCAGCAATGTCAATGCTATAATGGCAAAGTTCAGCTGCTATGAGTGCTGTTCATCTTTCAGGCCTTGACATCTTGTTTCTATCCAGCAAGGTGCAGATATTCCAGGCTCTGAAAATGAGTTTTCTTTGATTAATTTTTCTTGATGCTCAACCACTAAGGAGATGATCTGCCAGCCATGGTTAGCTAGCCCAAATATGTGGGGTAGGTAATGCTTAGGGTACCTTTTCTAGCCCCCTCCCTCATGCAAGGGTGGGCAGTGCTATCCTAGAAAGGGCTGCCCAGTCACCCTGGATGCTGCCAGACATCTCTGCTGCCCTGGGTACTGAGACAAATGACCATAGGTCCAAGGGCCGCCCATGTGCAGGTTTGTGACTACAACTTCCAGTGGTGATCTCTACCCATTGTTTCACCACTCACCCATCACCGCAGGGCTCAATGAATTAGATTTGGACTGAGGTGAATTGCAGATGGGTTGTAGATGAAGATGAAGTGCACAACAGAAACCTGTGCGTGATGGAGTTTTAAGTGGAGCAGCCGTTGCACAGGGGCAGTCCCACTCTCTCAGCAGAAGAGGCCTTAATCCAATGGCACAGAAAACCATGATGACTGGAGTCCTCTCCTGCTGCAGTGGATGACCAGGACACCTAAGTGTCTTGTGCTCTTAGCACTCCACAACACCTGCTGAGCCTGCCTTTTTGATCATTGGACCGTTGATCAGTCTCCTCCGCTCAATCTACCAGGGCCAGACTTCACACACTGTGATAGATAAATCCCCTGTCTCAGCAAGGGTTGAAGACCCATTGGCTGCCCCACCTGGTTTTCCTTGTCTGCCGAAACAGTATACCAGGGTATGGCCACTGAACTTGTTACAGGTACTTGGAGCCACAGATGAGAGCTGAGTGCCAGGTGGAGACCAAAAGTGAATGAGCAACTCTAAAAAAGCACAGCAAGCCCCTCCACCAGAGGTGCTACTCCTCCCTGGCCACCCCACACACCCCTAATAACCAGAACAACCCTAAGTAAGATCATACGGCAGTATCTCAAAACAACAGCTGGAGGTGGGATGAACATAAATGATAGGAAAGTGGTTTACAAGCTAACAGAAGACATCAGGCTGACTGCTGCTGGAAACATAATGCTGGATGGTTACCATTATATTGCTTTATCTCCCAAATTGTTTGGTACATAAGCCAATTGTACAGAAAGTTACTGTTTGTTAGAAGAGCAGCAATTTCATATTTGTGTTCTCTAAGCTTCTTGGTTGGAATTTGATGTATCATTAAACTCTAAGGTTAATTTCCCATCATCCTAATTGCCTGACATTTATTCTACAATTTCCACACCAAAATAATTCAATGCAAATCATTTACACAGATTATTTTCATATAGTGACTCTACACCAGTTGGAAAGCAGATCCAAACCTCTGAAATCCCACGAGGCAGGCTCCATTCAGGGACTGAACCAATTTATTTCTAAAACACAAATATTTGAATTTTTAGTAAAACAATGATCTTTTGGTGGGAAAAACTGCACAGCTCTGTGACATTTTCTCATTTACAGGATCTTGTGCCTCACCCTGGCTCCTGTACTTTCAGATATTTCAGAGAGAAAGGAAACTAGCTTAGTGTCTCTCCTTCAGGACTGCTGAGTTCTTTTGCATAAATGCACACCATATGAATAGAGGAGATGGGCCGAGAGCGTCAGTTTCATTTTTCTTTTATTTATTAAGCACGCCTTACATTTACTCAGGGCTGGGCAAAGATTTTTGCACCATAATCCTGGCATTTCAAGTTTGTCAGGTTTGAAGATAACTGTGGGATGTCTTGGAACAGCTTTTGAGGAGAACAAAAGAGGTGGCAGAATTCAAGTAGAAGTATGTACATAATTTCCTTTTAATCTAATGAAACTCAACCAGTTCTTACTTGAGTGCATTTAGAGTAATGTTTTGATTGGTCTTATTTATAGTTACCCAGCATTATGTGAACAGAGGCATACGTATGGTGCAAAAAAGTCTGGTTATGCACTGCATTAAGCTATCATGTGATTTGTTTTGGTTTTGCCTGTTGTATAAATTTCTCCATTGTAGATGTAAACCATGATTTAAAGCATAGGACAGTATGTTGTGCAAATCCAGTCAACTTTGGCTTAGTCAATAAAATACGGCCAAGCATAATATGATGTAGCCATCCATCTATTCCAGATGTGACTCAACATTTCTTCAGTGAGGCTGTGTCCAGCTCTGGCATGCCTTGTCTTGAGATGTGGACAGGAATCACAGTCATCATGAAACTTCCACTATATCTAGGCTGGAGAACTTGAAGGCAAATCCTCTAGCCTCTGTAGAAGTAATGTGATATACATTTTTGCAGGGGGTGAGGGTCCTTCCTTCTCAACTTTGCTTTTGCAGTTGATCATTGTTCACATTAATTCCAACAAGTTGCAGTACTGGTTTAATTTGGGTTAAGCTCCACGAAAGATCATTTACTCACAACATGCGGGTTTATACAGTCAGAGGAAGGACTGCCAGGAGGAAATTAGAGGAGTGAAGTAGGGTATTAGACCGCGGTTGATAAATCCAGACGACTAGGAGATGGCAGCAAGGATTTGGGAGTTTCCTAACTCCAGCAGGTTGTCCGGATTTTTTGCGATCCGGATCTGGCAGCCCCATCTGGGGTGGTGCTCAGGAACCATTCCATTCTCGGGGAATTTAAACAAGCTTGCTACTTTATTATTAAATAAATGTTACGATGCAATAATGCATGTTTTGTTCAACAACTCACATCTTTTAAAGATGTGACTTAATCTCCCAACGGTAGTCGGAGCTCTTCCTTCTTCTGTTTTTCACGTGTGCGCTCATTTTTCATTCGGACTTAAATATATACTAGATGCAAGCTTCTGCAGCTGCTAATTAGACTCCCCCGCCCCGATTCCCTGTCGGCAACCGCCGCCAATACCACCCCGCCCCCGCTGAAGGCCGCCCCGGCTCCGCCACCTGCTGCAGAGACGGCCCACTCGCCCCGCCCATCCACAATCTGAGCGACCTTCCCAACATGGCGGACAGGAAGGCTCCCTTAACGCCCGAGGAGAATGCCGGAACGGTTGTCGACCTTCTAAACGTGGCGGAGGCCCGGCCTTCCTCCATGGCTCCACCCCGTCTTCCCCGCCTCCTGGCGGGTGTGGCCCGCCGGATACAGGGCAGAGGCGGCCCTGGCGGCGAGGTGGCCGCCGCTGTGGGCAACATGTGGCGAGCGGGGAGGGCGGCCGGAGTTTTGTTTCATGCGGTCCTGGCGGCTCTGGTGCTGCTGGGCGCCCGGGACGTGTTCTTTCAGTATGAGGAGAACCGGTGCAGCATGACCTACATGTTCGAGTACCCCGAGTACCTGGTGAGTGGCTGGCCGGACGGGCGGCGGCGTGCTACAAGGTGGCCGTTTTGCCTCTCCTCCGCGCGTTCCCTCCGAGAGGCTTCTTTCGCGGGGCGATCACAGACGTGCCTCCTCTGAGGGAGTTGCTGAGAAACTTGGTCTCCGGCGAGACGGCGCGGGGTTGCAGTCTGACAACTCCATGGAGGCTCCTCTCTGTCTTTGCCTTCTGCCCTCCGGCGGCGCTTGGCTTGGTTCATTTCACTCCACAGGCGCCCGTCTATCTGATGTGTGTTATCTCCCTCTTTTTCAGAGCCTGGTTCAGTGGGAGCCTCCCAGGGTTCAAGCACCTGTATTAGGTGCCTAGAGCAGCGGCTCTCAAAGTGTGGTCTGGGGACTCCTGGACGTCTCCGAGACCCTTTCAGGGAGTCCGTGAAGTCAAATATTTAAAAATTTCTCAGTTTCGATTCCTAATACAGTCAGTATCAATAGATATAACCTACAGTTCTTTGGGGTCCTCTTTTTTTTTTTTAAGAATGTAAAGGGGTCTAGAAACCAAAACGTTTAAGCACTGCTGCCCTAGAGGAATAAAATCGTCAGTAAATTGCTTCTCTGTCGTAACTATGAAAAGACAGCCGAAGTCACCCTTCTTAGAGAATGTGTTTTTCATGTTGGCTTGGAACTTGGATCTAAGGAGTCAGGGTCTGTAAGTCCATGCGGTCACCCAAAAGTCAAAGCTCCATTGGTCCTTTTTATCCCACTAGAAAGTGGCCAGTGCATTTTCTGCTCAGTAATTGCTTGATAGTGAGAGAACATGGTTGTTCAACAGTAAGGTTTCATTGGATTGATATCAATATTACAAAATATTTCTCTGTGAATGTTGATACTGCTTTTCTTTTTCTTTGAAAAAAGTACTATTTCCTCTTTTGGCTTTCTAGTTCTCAGAGTGTTCTCCTGTCATTATCAGACGGTTCTTGATGATAGCAAAGATGAATAAATGCAGTAGTGTTCAATCTTTTCAAAAGCGGAATAGGTCATTTTTATCTTGAAAAGATTTGCACTGGACCTTTTCCCTTCTGTCAGCTTTTCCCCTCTTCCTTTTAAAGATGGCTATGATGTCAGCAGTTTGACCACTTATGGATAATGCTAGGTACCATTTGCGTACCAAAACCAATGAAGACAAGTTTCAGAATATGGGATGATATGACAGGAAGAGCAAAGCAGAAGCTCCTGGAACTCTTTTTCTTCAGTATCATTCTCTTTTCATATGGTTGTTTTAAGCATAGGAAGTGAAGCGCTTATTTCATCTCCATAATTATAATACCTGTTATTCAGAAATGCTTGTTATCTATCTTGAAGTGGGTCTCTAATTCTTTATATAGCATATTGGGCAAGAAAAAAGCTGGAGTTTTTCATCTTTTTTTGCTTCCCAAATTGTTTATTTAAAATATCCTTCATCTACAAAAAATTGATCCTAGTGTAGGGTACAAAGGTAAGATGACCATTAATAGAGTAAAACATTAAACCAAAAAATTATATAATAAATCCCAGTTTGTGAATGCAGGGCCTCCCCCCCCCCCCCAACATTGTAGTAATTTGCCCCTGAAAAAATACAGATTTGACTCCCAGAAATGTGCCTCGGACAGCATTCTGATTTTATAATTAATTTTTCTTACTAAAGGCTCTCGGAGATGGCCCTTATCCAGTGTTCATAATACATAGGCAGGTTGATGTGGGAAGAAGTGGTATATGGGGTCTTTGGATCCTGAGGTGGTCAACATTGAGCTACCACAGAATATACAACCTTGCTTTTCTAAAAATGTGTCCTTTCTGAGATGCCTTAAGGACTTTAATTCTAAGCCTCAAAGTGCAGGTTACTTTGAATATGATGTCTCACATGTTAATTTCTTACTGATGCCTCTAATGAACAAGGAACTTGGGACATATGCTTCATATGAACTCTAGTGATGTCAGGTTTAGCCCAGGAGACTCCAGGAGACAATACAGATTCAATCCAGCAAGGTTTATTGGCTTCACTCCCGTTACAGAATCTTCTCAGACTGAGAGCAATTCCCAGGGTCAGACTACAAACATCCTTAGCATTCCTCAGGGAGGGGCCAGTCTCATTCTCTTATCTCTTGTCCGCTCCTCTGGGGATGAGAGTCCATGTTTCACACCTCTGCTCCACACTCCCACAAGTAATAAAACTACTGCACTTGAAGTTTTTGTGGAAAGCATTCTGAAATATGTTATCTTCAGGGTAATACAAGGGACTAATACCACAATTTTTTACAGGACTATTCAGTAATAATAGTTTCAGTGAGGCTTGTTCCAGGCAAATGGGTATAGGTCTATAGGCCCTTGCCATATTTATATGTATGATATACCATGTGGTACAGCTTCCTGGTAATATAGGTCTATAATATGATGATCTAAAACATCAGATTTTTAAAACAATACAATGAGAGAGAGAATATTAAATGACTTTAGAGAAAGACACCCACAGTGTTCTGCAGATGACTTAAATTGGATGTTGGAAGCTGCTGTGGGCTAAGTTTGTTAAGTACAATAATAGCTAGTTTAATGTACAGTGGGTGTGGGAATGTCAGCTATAAGTACTAGGGTTTTTGCAGCAAATTTAACAGGAAGGAAAACTACTGGTTTTCTTATGATTTGTTGATTTGGTTTCTGTCAGGTTAAAAAAGCCTATTGTATTTCTAAAATACTCTGGGTGCCCTAAAATTAAGTAAAAGGTACAAGATATTTAAATATTAAGAGTGAATAGGGCTATGCAATAATCCAGATTTGAGGAGGAAAAGGTGATAAGAAAGCTGCAGGGACTAGTCCTGGCAGTCACAAAAAAAATGTTGGCACCTCCTGAAATCACACGGTTCTTTTTCTGTGATCCCACAGCAGAAAAGATGTAGATTCTTTAAGGGATTGCTCACAGGAAAGACATGGTTGCCCATATGTTCTCCAACACCCTTTCCTTTTTAAATCCAAATTGCTACAGAACTTGTAAGAGTTAATCCTTGAATTTAAAATAATTAGAATTTGTCAAGCAAAAGTTTGGTTTAGAAAGAAAACATTTGGCACACTTTCAAGTGTAAAATGTATGTAGGAAACTTCTATTGAACGAGTCATTTGGATATAGAAACTTCATGTTAGAGCTTCAAAACTCACTTTCTGAATATCAGTACTCCATTTCCAATAAAAGATGTCAGCATTCAAACCTGCCCCTCCAAGTCCTGCTATGCTGCCTCATCATGGTGGTGGTGGGTGTTCCTGGGAAGGACAAGAGAAGAGCACCGTGAACACATGGCAAGGGTATATAATCCCAGCAGGATCACCCAGGGTGTGAAGGTCACTCTACTTGCTCAGCTAAAGCAAGCAGGCACCTACATTGAGCAGCAGTGATATAAGAAGATGCTGGAGGTGGATGATCACTTCGGTGACAACAGCAAAGGCATCATTTCATACTATGCAGGAGAAGACAATGGTAAACCATTCCAGTAGAGGTAGTCCTCAACTTACGGCCATTGTTGAGACTGGAACTTCTGTTGCTAAGCGATGTGGTTAAGTGAGTTGCGTCCAATTTTATGACCTTTTTTGCCAGAGTCGTTAAGTGAATCTGGCTTCCCCCATTGACTTTGTTTGTCAAAAGCCTGGGAATGTTACAAATGGCAATCACATGACCCCAGGACGCTGCAAGAGTCATAAATACATGCCGGTTGCCAAGTGCCCAAATTTCGATCATGTGACCACAGGGATGCTGCAGTGGTCTTACGTGTGAGGACCAGTTGTAAGTCACTTTTTTCAGTGCTGTCGTAACCTTGAATGCTCATTAAACAGATGCATAAGTCAAGGACTACCTGTATTTTACCAAGGCAACTACATGGATAGACAATATAAAGTGATTGATGATATAGTACTGGATGATGGGCCCCTCAGGTCAGATGGCACTCATCATGATACTGAGGAAGTGTTGAGAATCTTACAGAGTACTAATGGTGTTTATGATGTGGCTAGATTAAAGCCTTTGGGACATCTGGTTGCTGATGTTGCCATGCAGGAAAAGAAAATCTAAGGCTGCTAAGAGAATTACAGTGGGAATATAGAATGTAAAAAGCATGATCATGGGAAGGAACAACACAATGAGAGATAAAATGAATCAAGTACAGATTGACGTCTTAGCCATCACTATATCGAGATGGACTAGAATTGGACACTTTCAGTCAGAAGATTGTATTTATTATTCAGGACATAAAAAATAAGGAACAGCACTGATTTCATAGTCAGGAAGGATATAGCAAGAAAGTACTTGACTAATGCAATCAGTGACCAAATAATATCAATTAGATTTTATGGTCTGAAAATTTAATTTGTTTGAAATTGACAGAACATGCAAGCAAGATGTGCTGCTTGTAGTTGGAGACTGGAATGCCAAAGTTGGAAATATTAAGGTGAAAAATGTAGTTGGACTGGATGGGCTAGAAAATGGAAATGAAACATGAGAATAACTTATCAATTTCTGCCAATCCAGTTATTTCTTCATTTTTAATATAGTTTTTAAACAGTCAAAATGCCTCTATACATGGACTTCACTAGATGGAGTATCCAGAAATCAAATTGACTATATTATTGGTATAAAGAGGTAGAATTGTTCAGTTATAACAGCAAACACATGGCCAGGGGTTGACTGTAGAATAGATAATGCACAAGTTCCAAGTTAAGCTAAAATGGAAAAAGAAAGCCAGCCAGTTTGCAGATATGCAGTTCTTTAATTATATAAGGAAGATAGTGAAATATTCAAAAAGCTGTTGTATTTTTTCAGGCTTTTTAAAAGTATGTCTGTTTCATACCAATAGCATACTATGTTTTATTTTGTGTGAGCTTTATTTACTCTATATTGCAATTGCTTAGATCCCTTCTGTTAATAACATTACCTTTCTTTTGCTGAAATACATGTAAGTATCTTTGTTTCAGAAAATAAAATTACCTAAGAAAATATCCAGACGTTACCCAGTCTATGAGCTCTATCTCTATGGGGAAGGAATTTATGCAGAAGAAAATAGAAAACGAATCTTAACAGGGATTCCTATCCTTTTTCTTCCTGGCAATGCTGGAAGTTATAAGCAAGGTAAGCTATCTCTGAAGGAATACCAATATGGATATTGTAATCCTTTGTAAGCAACAAGAAGCTTCAATATCTCTGTAGAATACCTGAAGAGGGAGTAGCATGGGAAGAATAATCTTTACATGAATCTATATTTTCCTGCATAATAAATAGTTTGCATTTATTTATTATATTTATTAATCACATTTTAGACTACCACAATCCCAGAGGACTCTCAGCAATTTACAATTTACTCAAATAAGCAGTATACAATAAAAATGAATAAAAGTCTACAAAACAGTTAAAAATGCAGAATAAAATGAAGCCAGGCTATAACCCTGCCAAGATGGAATCAAGGACCAAATGCCATCCAAAAGAGCTCCGTTTTGAGCTATTTCTGGGTGGGAGCTGTTTCCAGTGGTCTGCTGGAAACATTTCAAAAGCAGTGCTACTGAGCCTCCCTGCCACCACCTCCTTAAAGCAGAGGCCCATTAGTAGTTTGTCCTGGATAGATTGAATTAGCTGGGCAAATTCCATTGAATTAGCTGGGCAAATTTCACAGTCCTGTGAATAACTTGGAGCCAAGCCCCATACATTATATAAGTTATCAACAGCACTTTAAATTGCACTGGACAGTCTGTCTGTAACCAGTGTAGGGCCCACAGCACTGGTGTAATGTGCTCCCTGTAGCAAATATTGGTTAGCTGCTGTACTCTGAACAGACTGGAATGTCTGAGTAGTCTTCAAAAGATCCCCATGTAGAGCTCCTTGCAGTAATTTAAATGGATGGTAACAAGGGAATGAGTCATTGTAGCAAGATCCTTCTTTTCAAGGTAGGGGCCACAATTGGCACACCATCCAAGGTCCCCCCGGCTGCAGCTGCTGTTTTAAATGGAGCCACAGTCCAGAAGGACCCAAAAGTCACAGATTTGCTCTTTCAGTAGTCTGCCCCCCCCCCCCCCCGGTCAAGAGACACCACTGGACAGTTAGCTCTGTCGCACCACAAGTATCTTGTTAGGATTCACAATATAAGCCTCTGGACATCAGGACAGGACTTCAGTGCATCCTCATTCTGGCCTGGGATAGCAATGTAAAGCTGTGTATCATTAATGAAACCAAACCCCAAACTATTGGATGACCTCTCCCAGAGGCTACATGTATAGGTTAAATAGGAGAGGGAGAGGACTGACCCCTGACTCCCACAAAGGAGTAGCCACCAGGCCAATCTCTCCTCCCCTGCCCTGCACTCCCCTCTTCTGACTGGTACCACTGCAGCATAGTACCCCCCAATTCCCCACAGGGGGTCCAGAAGTATTTTTTATTTTATTTATTTATATTTCAAATTTAGATACTGCCCATCTCACAAAAAGTGACTCTGGGCGGTTCACAATAAAACAGTAATAAATATTAAAATTTAATAAAAATAGAATAAAAACCAAACACATACACAGATAATATCTTCCAAGATGTTGATGGTCAGTATACCATGGTTGATGATATTGAAAGACACGGAGAAATCTAATAGGACCCAGATATATGCACTATCTTCATCTTGGGCCTGACAGATACACTGCTACCAATGCTGTCTCTGTTCCATCTCCAGGCCTGAATCCTAACTAAAAAGGGTTCAGATAATCTATTTTCTCTAGGGTACCACATAATGATTCGCCATCACTGTCTCACCATTTCCCTGGTGTTAATTGTTCAGCACCTCTGAAGCCAGGGAGAGCCTTTTAAGGAGAGCGCTCACTAAAACTTCCTTCAAGGCCACTGATAGTGTTTCCTTCTGCATTTGAGGCTTTAACCATCTCACAGATCCAGATACAACTGACTACTGCCTGGGACCTCCATAGAGCCAGACCTATTTGTATGATCTGCCCCAGATGCCTCATGAATCCAAATGACCCTGGGTCAGTTCACCAATCTTTTTTGTTTAGCAGGCTAGTTTAAACTATGTGTCTTCTCTATGGTTCCTTCTGAAAATAATATTGTTGTTCTCAAGTTATACTGCATATTAAGCATGGATTTTTGGAACTTGGAGTTTGAAGACGCTAAAATTACAATGAGTTTTTTTTTTTTTTTAATTACACATAGATTTGTTTTTTGCCTCCTAGCTACCTCTTATGGGGATCTACTTCACCATCAAAATCTAGGATTTTTATCATCTCTGCTTCTAATGTGTGTGTTTTTTTTTCAGTACGTTCTCTTGGATCAATAGCACTGAGAAAGGCAGAAGATACTGACTTCAAATATCATTTTGATGTCTTCAGTGTGAATTTCAATGAGGAACTTGTTGCACTATATGGTGGAAGTTTACAAAGGCAGACAAGATTTGTGCATGAGTGTATTAAAATAATTCTTAAACTGTATAAGGTATGGAGATAAGCAGGATGTATATTAACTTTTATACAGGTGAAATTTGAAAAATTAGAATATCGTGCAAATGTTCATTTATGTCAGTATGGCAACTCAAAAGGTGAAACCAATATATGAGATAGATGCATTACATGCAAAGCGAGATATGTCAAGCCTTACTTTGGTATAATTGTGATGATTATGGCGTACAGCTTATGAAAACCCCAAATTCACAATCTCAGAAAATTAGAATAGTGTGAAAAGGTTCAATATTCTAGGCTCAAAGTGTCCCACTCTAATCAGCTAACGAATCCATAACACCTGCAAAGGGTTCCTGAGCCTTTCAATGGTCTCTCAGGCTGGTTCAGTAGGAATCACAAGCATGGGAAAGACTGCTGACCTGACAGTTGTGCAGAAAACCATCATTAACACCCTCCATAAGGAGGGAAAGCCCCAAAAGGTCATTGCAAAAGAAGTTGGATGTTCCCAAAGTGCTGTATCAAAGCACATCAATAGAAGGTTATGTGGAAGGGAAAAGTGTGGTAGAAAAAGGTGCACAAGCAGCAGGGATGACCGCAGCCTGGAGAGGATTGTCAGGAAAAGGCCATTCAAAAGTGTTGGGGACTTTCACAAGGAGTGGACTGAGGCTGGAGTTAGTGCATCAAGAGCCACCACACACAGACGGATCCTGGACATGGGCTTCAAATGTCGTATTCCTCTTGTCAAGCCGCTCCTGAACAACAAACAACGTCAGAAGCGTCTTACCTGGGCTACAGAAAAAAAGAGCTGGTGTGTTGCCCAGTGGTCCAAAGTCCTCTTTTCTGATGAGAGCAACTTTTGCATCTCATTTGGGAACCAAGGACCCAGAGTCTGGAGGAAGAATGGAGAGGCACACAATGCACGATGCTTGAAGTCCAGTGTGAAGTTTCCACAGTCTGTGTTGATTTGGGGAGCCATGTCATCTGCCGGTGTTGGTCCACTGTGCTTCATTAAGTCCAGGGTCAACGCAGCCGTCTACCAGGAGATTTTGGAGTACTTCATGCTTCCTTCTGCAGACGAGCTTTATGGGGATGCTGACTTCATTTTCCAGCAGGACTTGGCACCTGCACACACTGCCAAAAGTACCAAAACCTGGTTCAATGACCATGGGATTACTGTGCTTGATTGGCCAGCAAACTCGCCTGACCTGAACCCCATAGAGAATCTATGGGGCATTGCCAGAGAAAGATGAGTGACATGAGACCGAACAATGCAGCGGAGTTGAAGGCCGCTATTGAAGCATCCTGGTCTTCCATAACACCTCAGCAGTGCCACAGGCTGATTGCATCCATGCCACGCCGCATTGCGGCAGTCATTGCTGCAAAAGGGGCCCAAACCAAGTACTGAGTACATATGCATGCTTATACTTTGCAGAGGTCCGATATTGTTCTATTTCCTATCCTTGTGTTATTGATGTCATGTAATATTCTAATTTTCTGAGATTGTGAATTTGGGGTTTTCATAAGCTGTACGCCATAATCATCACAATTATACCAAAGTAAGGCTTGACATATCTCGCTTTGCATGTAATGCGTCTATCTCATATATTGGTTTCACCTTTTGAGTTGCCATACTGACATAAATGAACATTTGCATGATATTCTAATTTTTCGAGTTTCACCTGTATGTGTGTAAGTGTCTTACAGAGACTGCTCATGCTGTGATTTTTTTTGTCTAACAATGAGAACATTTCATTTAAAAATGAACTTTGGCTGTTTAAGTAAGATTTATAATGTATTTTGCTCACTCTGGGTAACTATTGTATATGTGGATAATAATTTCATTCTCTAAATATGGAGCATTCTGTAACCAAAATGACACATACATTCAGTTGCGGGAAATATGTAGGCTCAGGTAAGTTCAAAGCTGTGCATATAGTACTAATAACTTTTAAAAGAGAAAAAAAAGACTGTTGTGGACAAAGTAATTTAAAAACAGCCCAAAGAGGACTTGTGAAATTTGACTGATTTCATAATTTGCCCCTTAACCCTAAAAACATTTAACACAGGCATTTTTCTCTAATTTTAGTTGAATTTCTCTACCTCTACACTTCAGAGCCAATTTGGTGTAGTGGTTAAGGCATGAGCTAGAAACCAGGAGACCATGAATTCTAGTCCCGCTTTAGGCACAAGGCCAGCTGGGGGACCTTGGGCCAACCACTCTCCCTCAGCCCTAGGAAGGAGGCAATGGCAAGCCACTTCTGAAATCTTGCCAAGAAAACTGCAGGGACTTGTCCAGGCTGTCACCAGGAGTTAACACTGAGTTGAAGACACCAAAGGGGGGAGGGAGGGAAATGTGTACACTTGGAGTGATTTACTGTTTTGTACCATAACCCCCAGGATGCAGAAAGTATAGAGGATGGCCTTGATGGACAGAGGGAAGATCTGTTACCAGCAGTAATCAGATACACGTGGCTTGAGCCCATACCAAGAAAGAGATTTAAGAAAATGCATCAGACCGGTCCTCCCCCAACTCACCTTAAGATAAAAGATGGAGGAGGGGAAGCACATTCAGACTTGCAAGATCCTGTTACTATAGCTGTTCTAATAAAGATAGCTTTAGGCCAACATGATCTGTTTCTTAGTCTGGTCTACGTTAAAGGGCTGACATGTTATTAAATGGGAAAGGATTTGTGTTATTATATGTTTTCATTGTGTCTAATATCAGATAATTTTTCTTCATTTTTTGAAGGGCCATGTGTTTGCTCCCCGCAGTGTTGCATTAGTAGGTCATTCCATGGGCGGTCTTGTTGCAAGAGCACTGCTGACTCTTAAACATTTTAAACCAGAACTTCTCAGTATTCTTGTTACTCAAGCCACACCTCATATTGCACCTGTGTTGCCTTTTGATCAATATCTTACTGGTAAGTTCACTCCTAAGAACTTTTTGGATTTGTGGGGTTCTATTTTGCCTTCCCCCTCCTTTCTGCTTTTGAGTAATTGGATAAGCTTCCCTCCCATTAATTTGCTGAAAAAGACTATTAAAATTCTATAACCTTCCTTGTTATACTTTATATTAGTAATTTAGCCAGAAATGTGTTGTAGAGTATTCTGGAAAATACTCAGTTTTGAGAGTTGATATCAAAGATTTTCCCCCAGTATGTACTTGTTTAATCCTGGGTTGCAAATGGTACCTTAAAAAGATGCAGCTTAGCTTAAATTTTATGATGAAAATAATTGTACTTAATATGTCCTGGCAACATCAACTTTTGCAGGGTCCCCATGATGGCCAGTTCATCTTGTGCCTGTAAATGAGTGAGACAGGGACTTAGGAGCAATCATATTCTGTTTCTGTGTTGTGTTTTGGTAGGATCACTAACTTTGGATTCTGAAAAATCATCCAGGGTACTCCAGAATTCATCAAATATTATTTCCAGATCCCTCACTTCTGTGGGCAGTGGGATGACGTTATGAGGCAACATTTCCCCGGATAATGGTTTGACCATTATTGGTGGATTATGCTAATTTGTCCATATCTAAGACTCTTAAAAACAAAATCAAGGTTATTTGCCTAATGTCAATTTGAAACAGACTGCTAAGAGAGTCTCAGCATGAAGTTCTTGAACACCAAACTGAAGACTACCTTAGACAGTTTGGTTATAGTCTATTTGATAGCAAGGAGGGTACACCAGTAGTATCCCCAGTCTTGTCTTGTTGACCCAAAGCCAGGTTTCTTGTAGCTACTCCCATTCCCAGAGAACTTCCAGTGAGCAGAATGGCATTTCTGTGTCTCTCTTCTCACTCCACAGTCCAGGCTGATGCTTCATTGAAAAACTAGGTTGCTAGAGTTGGATCATATCCATGCCATTAGTTAACTGATCCATGTTTCTTTATCTTTCATCTTTGAAATACTTTATCTTTCATCTTTGCAATAATCATATTATAAAAACCATAAAAGTATGAAGTCTCATTTTGGTAACATCATCAGGAAGGGGGAATCAGAAGCCAAGTACCCAACACACTGAGAGAGATCAGAGGGAGGAATTGTCACAGTTTCCCAAAAGGGATGACCTCATTTGTTAATACCCCTTTCCCCATTAGCCTGCCTTTAATGCTGGCTGCATATCCACATTCAAAGAAGTTGACTTCGAATGCTGAGAGTCTGTTTATGATTGCAGTGGGATATAAGATGGATGGATGGGTAGGTAGGTAGATTTTTCCTGCAAGAATAATTGTGAATAATGCAGCATCACATCACTGTTTTCCTTTAAGAACTGATATGATGAAACAAGGTGGTCTTTCAGCACCTGATTCCAAGTCCCTAAAATAGATATTTTTAACCACTCTGTTGAAAGTGACAGAAAGGGACTCACCAAGAATTTGCCTTCTATGTATAGGCATTGTCTCTAAGATGCTAATCATATCTAATGGCATGACATCTGGAAATAGTAAGCTTTCTAAGTACTAAAGTTAAAGTTATTTTACTGGGCAGTGTTATTGTTACTGTTTATTAATTTTCTGTTGTTATCCAAATGCACTGTTGATCTTGCTGTTTGTCACCGAAGACAAATTCCTTGTATATATTTTATACTTGGTCATTAAAGTATTTGTATTGTATGGTATTTGTATTGTAAAGAACTACTTATACAGAAGGACTACTGAATGTAGCAGAAAGTGCTTGCGATAGATGGATAGGCTGGGTATATATTTATGCTTCCATCCTCTCTAATCATGGTGTTTATCAACACATATGAAAAATCTTGCTTGTGGTATCTCTTCCAATCCAGAATGAGAGGTAATACTATGACTTTTCCTGTGGTATAGAGTCTATGTATGGAATATCAGGTTGAGAAATAATAAGTGAAAATAGATAAATGTTTTAGTAATTTGTCAGGATTAGCATATATTTCCAGTATGGATCTATACAATTGCTATCTTCTCATGTTTCCCAGATACTAGAGCTCATGTAAGCTATTTCTTTTATGCTAATGAGATCAGTTGTGGTATTTCCTAATCCGTAACCTCAAGACAGCATTTAAGTTTCTTTCATTCCCCTTTCATGAGGCACGCTCTTAGGGGCCTTTTGGCTGTACTTCTGGTGTTAAGTAGCAGCTGGAAAAAGCTGAGCAGAGATGGGAGCTCCATATTCATCTCAGAAAAATTGACTATATTAACCAAATCAAAGCACACAGCACTGGAAGAACGACATTTGTGCTATAGGTGAGTCAAGGATTTCAAGGACAACCAGCTGGAACAAGAATGTTGAAAGGGACTCGGTTTAGGAAAAAGTGCATTAATAATGCCAGGAATATCACAGCACTTAACTAATAGAAAAGATATTAGTGTTATTTTTATTGAAGTGGTCAATCCCTTCGTTGGATTCTTTAGTAGATATTTTGAAGTTAATGGTATGCAGTTAATTCTGCAACCTTCAGTAAGAAAGAAAATCAAAATGTGAAATTCGTATTTTGAACTAGCAGAATGTTCACAGTATGAGAAATTGTTACAGCTTGCCAGCTTCAGTAGAAACTGCAAGATAGCATTGTCTCACTTGGTTAATCTTACATTATTTGATATATACAAAAATATCACAATTCTCATGGCATATCTTCTGTTAGTAAAGCTTCATAGTTTGGTTGTTATGTGTTGATGTCAAATGCATCATCACAAGTTTTATTTTTATTTATAACATAAATGCCATTATACTGTAACATTCCCACTAATGGACCCTAAAGCATCAGAGCATGTGTTAATTAAAGAATGAAAATAGAAAACAACACAACTTAGAAAAAGATGTAAGTTAAACTGTTCATACTACCAGATCACAGATAGCAACAATCCAGCTATTTCAAACTCCATACATTTATTTACATTTTATATTGCTTTATAGCTTGTGTGAATATATCAGTGTTTGTCACACTTTCTGAAATTGGGACTATTAAATAAACATTCAGAAAATGAAGAGATTATGCAGTTGTTTGCAGTTAAGCAAACAACACCCTGCATTTTCATCATTTAAGAAGATGGGAGTTCATGTTTCTGGTGAATAAGATAACTATTACAATAATATTTATATATGCCTTTCCATCCCCTCCTTTTTTAAAGGCCTTTTAAACTAAATTATGTAGCAAAAAATTGATCCAAAATGTAATTATTTACCACCTCAATTATTCTGTGATCCTTATGCTATATACTGTAATAACAACTCTTAGCACAAACCTGTCTGGTCAAGAATGCCCTTCTGTGGAATTTACTTTTTATATCAGAGGGTTGATACTGTTTCCACTCATGTGCAAGGAGAATGCTATCTGGCTCAGTGACAGATAGCTTGAGCCAACCATGTCGAAGAAACCAATTGGCCATGGATGTGAGGAAGTCAAGGCAAAGAGGCTCTGGCCAACCGACTGTTGGTTCCCATCAGAAGGCAGGGCTGAGGCACTGAGCATGCAGCATGTGCATGCATTCTACATGCACATATATACCTATGCAGCAACATACGTAGGATTTATTAAAATGGTCTTGACTCATACCTAGTCCTGTAATATACTGTGAGCCAGTGCTGAGCTGAATATAGTCCTCAGAGCCCCCTTCTGTCATGATTGTTGAAAACTGAGGCCAATTTCCTTTTATTTTGAGGTAGGCAGAGATGAAAACTGTTATGTAGGTCTTAAAATAGGTAGACTGCAGTTTAAAAAAAAAAATCCTCAAAAAAACTCAATCCTGCTGATATGTGTGATTGTCAGTGACTGACCAGAAAAAGCATCTTGGAGTTATGATGAACAGTTTGCTAAAAATATCAAGGTTAAAATGCTTAGAATCAATAGGAAGGGAATAGAAAATAGAATTCCAGACCACATTTGGAGTATTATGGTAAGGTCTGGTCCACGTCTTAATAAAGTTGTAGAATTAGAAATTCTTGTTGATGAGAAATGACAGTAGAAAGGGGTTATTACATACCAGTCCAGGCTTGTGAGCTTCCCAAGTGCAGTTGGCTAAAATGAGACACAGAAGCCTGGACTAGAGAGGCCTATGACCTGATCCATCAGGACTCTTCCTATGTGTGTTTTATCCCTGTTCCCATGTTAATTAAGCCTGTAACTACCAAGAGCTGTCATTCCATTCAATAAGAATAATATTCAACTATTTTTTTATTTCTTTGCATCTCTTCCTTTTAAAGCTACATAGCTTTTACATAACTAAGAAAAACATATTTTGTGCTATGCACTTTTTGCCTCTGCATAAATGTGTTTAGCTGTATGTTAGGGATCAATCTTGTTACAAAAAGTTAGTTAAGTTTTCATAAATGCGTAGAGTCTCTAACTCTGTTCTTCTTAGGCTGCACTTTGATAGAACTGGTACACAAAGAAGGTATCATTCAATATTATGAGTGTGTGTGTGTGTGTGTGTGTATTGTTTGCCACTGCCTTCTTCTTGGCTATGTTTTGACTTCCCAGTCTAGGGCTGAGGGTGAGTGACTGGCTCAAAGTCACCCAGCTGGCTGGTGTGCCTAAGGGAGGACTAGAACCTATTTTTCCCTGTTCCTAACTTAGCCACTACATAACACTGGCTTTCATTATGAATATCAAAGTAGAAGAACAACAAAAAGTGAGTTTTAGCTTTCTAAGCTGACACCATGACTAATGGAAATATTATAAAGAGAATGAGGTAATTTGAGAACTAGCTCATTTGAAAGTTTTATAGAGCGTTTATTGCTTCCTCTAAGAGGATTCCTTTATGTTAAAAATCTTGCAAGTAGAACTGACACTAACTCAGTTGTCCCTATATACTCTATCCTCAGTATCCGCAGGGGTTGCGTTCTTGAAAACCCCCATGGAAATGGAAGCCACAGTTACTGAAGCTTGACCACATGTGATCTATTCACATGTGGAGAACATGTGGAGACTTGTTAACACAAAAAATACTGTGAGAACAAGAATGCGGTTTCCCATGTTGTAGTTCGTGTTGATGCTGCGCTGTAAGGTTCTCAGACTCTTTTTTCCTATTGCACATGACCGCGTATAGCTGTGTTGAGACCGTGTTTGATGAAAAATGGGTTGCACTTTTATAGAAGCATATAATCAGATCCACTGAAACAGTGCGCAGATAATGAAGATTGAGCATACATTCTATATCATTATCTTTCTGATATGCTAAGGAACCATTACGAAATACCAAATATAGATCTGAACCAACAATATCTTGGAATTTACTCTAAAATAACTGTTATTCTGAAAGAAGCAGTATTCCACTGACATGGTTTCCATGGTAAGAATGAGTTTTAATTCTGGTTATCAGATATGAGATATATTATCGGGCAAAAAGCAGTTGTGATATTTTGGTCCTTTTAAAGGATACAAATGTAACATTTTCTCTGCTTCAGCAAGGTAAAATGGGTTGCCATGGCCTCTGAGGCTTGCTATGTCATTAATTCCACTCTGCGTGTAGTCTTGTGACATGGGAGCTGGCCATCTTCTTTTTTAAAGTTCTTTAATGGCTAGCTAGGATTCTTCCTTGTCCCTTTTTGCTGCTTTTCTCTCCCTCTTCCCTTCTCTCATTGTATCCACACATTCCCATGGATTTGACTTCTGCACCTGAGTGATACTGCAGCTCTACATGAAAAATTGGCTCCCTCCCATGTCCATTCTCACTCCAAGAAAGCAACTTTTCTTCTAAATGGTAGCATATGCATTATGTTCCTCATATTCCAGGAAACATGTGACATCCATTAGGAGAATGTGAACTTAGTCTGGGAAAGCATGAGAAAGGAACTCAAAATTGCCCTGCTTTAATACTCTGTGGTATAAGAGGGATGGAAGGAAAAGTGCTGTCTGGCTTTCAAAATTCTGTTGAAAACCTATATAAAGCAGAATTCCAATATTTCTTATGGTCTCTGTTTCCTGCCCTGATCTACCTCAAAGGGCTGGCATGTATATTGAAGGCAAATTAAATTCAAAAAATAATCTCTCAAAGTCTTCAACCAGCTGATTTAAAGTATTTGTTCCTTGTTTAGCCCTAGCCTTCCAGTAGAACATCTTCCCCACTATTTTCATATTTGAGTTGTACCACAACATAAATTTCTCATGTGAGGCAGGATGAAATCATAACTGCTTGCCTATTAATAGCCAAATATGATTAGCAGCTTTCAAAGCAAGAAACAGAGATTCCCTAGCAGCACTGAAAGCAAGAAACAGAGATTAGAAGAGATAAATAAATGTAGACGCTAACAACTGCCAAGATTTCAAAAGTGTAAAACATTTGCTTTCCAAATGGGCCCAGAAAGGAAAATAGTCATCATAGCATGGGCTTTATATTATTATCTCAAAACTGGAATATATATTGCAAACATATATATTGGAATTCAAAATAATAGAGATTAATCATTTTCAAAATGTAAAATGTAGAGAGTATACTTTTTTTCACAAGCATATCAAAGCTTTTTAGATTATATTATTGGAGGATCCAGTTAAGGACTCTTCTATAGATCCTAATTGTAATTTCAAATAATGCTCCTGTGACTCTGATTTTGAAAATAAATCAGGTAACCATTTGAATATTTCTCTCCTTAGAGATAGAGGAAGGAAATGTGCTTCTTTTCTGAAATCAATCAGGATTCAAACAACATCTTAAATTTACGGGATGCATTTAGAGCATCCATTAGTTATTTTGTTTCAGCAAATAAACTTAGATATTCCAACTTTATACATTTAGAATAGGTGGTTATAGATTTATTGTTCATGCTACAAACCCCACAGATTAATCATATCAAACATTCACAGCAGCAGACTTTAATTTGGGGGTTCTACATTCAAAACAGTTTGAATACTCCTTAAAATGTATTAACCAGAAATACTGAGAATCAGAAAAGAAAGCTGGGAAGTTGTTGGCTTACAAGAAAACTTTATATCTGAAATCCAGACTGATGATGGGAATTTACTGAATCAAAATTTATTAATCAACAGTTGTATGATTTTTATACTCAACTATGTCAATTAGAGATGTTAGTAACTGAATAGCAAATCATTAGTTTTCTGGGTCAAATAGAAATTGAAGACATTTCCCAGGAACATATTGGCACAACCATTGATATTACAAGAGATTATAGAGACACTGCAATCTATGAAATTCAATATAGCCCCCAGACCATATAGATTTCCTGTTGAATGGTATAAAACTTTCATAGACCTACTAGCACCTATGCTGTTGGAGGTCTGTAATCATTTAATTTCTCTTATTTCCTTCATCATTTTTGAGGTCTACATCACAGTAATATTAAAGCCTGAAAAAGATTCTACAAGATATGCTGGCTATAGACCAGTATTTCTGCTTAACATGGATGCTAAGATATTAATAGCAACATTACCTAGAGACTATAGAAAGTAGTGTCATTCATAATGTATCCATCTCAATCTGGATTTGTAAAAAAAGAAAGGTAAGGATTTGACAATAATTGCCTATTAACATTACAGCTATATGTGTGCATAAAGTGGAATCAGTTGTTTTAATTTAATCAGAAAGGCTTTTGATATGGTCCAGATTGAATTTATGAAACGCATATAAAGAGACTATGGGTTTCCATCATCTTTTCTTCACTGGATTCCAATTTGGTAGCTAAATCATGGAGCTATAGTTATCACTGATGGATTTGCCTCTCAATTCCTCAATTTTATTGTGGCGCTCTACAGTGATGGCCCTTGTCATTTTTACATTTTAATTTGGAATTCAAACAATTGACTTCTTCTGTTAGACGGTCTTCTCCCACCCCTACCCGCACCCTCAAAAGATGGCAAAGGAAAGTAGTCTCCCCGCCGAGCTCCATGGCTTATCTATTTAATTAAAATAGTGGTAGAACCTTATCCTATTTCATTTTAGTTTAGCTTGGAAGTTATGAATTTCAAGCAGTCAATTTGAGTGTTACGTTTTATTTAGATAAATTTAGCCCTCAGTGAACATTCCCACACAGATAGACTACAACATCTCCTGTGACAACAATATGGCAAGGAGAAAAAGAAGAAGAGATCATGATCCAACTGGACAAACAAGCCCAAGGAACATTTATGAATTGATGATTTGGTTCTAGAATGGGAAAATGTGCCAGTAAGTGCAAAAGACTAATTAAGTAATCAGTATGATCCCCTGGTAGATTTATAAGATGAGATGGTCCCTGCAACTGGAAAAGATAAAGTGGCAAATGAGGTAGTCTAGCCCTCCCCCCTTCACAAAAATCTTGCTTGTTAAATCAACATAGTAAGGGCTTTGAAAATAACAGCCTGCTCTTCCCTCTGACAGAAGACTTACCCCAGTCTGACAAGGGGAAGGCAGTGCCTAATAATGGCAGCCACTGTCTCCTTGATATACACAAATTTGAATATAATCAATGATAAACGACCTCATCAATTTATTATGATCCTCCCCAAGGCTTCCCACTGGATAAGAAAGCTAGCATTAAACATGCCTCTATTATTAATTCACGTTATACACAATATACTCTTCAGCCAACTCAAGTCTTGTTTATTATTTGGGACAAGTTGGAAATGGAATTCCTACAAAATTCCTCTCAGCCTGTTGATGCATATTCCAGCGTGTCAAGTAGATCTAACAGCAGTGGATTGGCTCCCAAGCACCAGAGATGATTGTGGAATTGTACTTATATTTAATTCCAGTATAATTCCATCCTTGCTAATCAAAATGAGAAACTTTCTGGCTACATTTCAAATCTTTCTTAAATGAGTCTTTAAAGACTTCTTAATTAAGCCCTTGGTGATCTCCCCTGAAGCTGGACTTGGTGCCAAACAGTTTGGCTGGGAAAAGTAAAGATAAGGACCTGTCCTCCTGTCTGGGGAAGATGTCCTTGGAGAGCCAAAGACAGCCTTCATTTCCTACTGAATTAACTTCTTCTTATTCCTCTGCCTTAACAGAAGAGATTGAAGCTAGGAGCTCTTTTGCTTTACTATCAAGGGATGAACAAGTCAGTGTCCTTCAAAAATTGGAGGATTTTAAACACGAACTTGTCAGCCTGCTTTCTAAAGGCCAGACAGCCACTGAGCCAGTAGAGGCAAACTTGCCCTCTACCAAGTGTGCTGTAAGTTACAACTTAGGAGATAATCAAGATAATCTATGTGAATGCCTGTCATGGCACAGTTCACTCTCCTTCAAGCCAGCAAATCTCTTCATCCTCTCACCAATCCAATTGGGCTCATCCCTTGAGTGAGCAGCCTTGGCTGAAATCCCCAAATGCTGTCTCTAAGATCCAGTCCATGGGGGTATCAGCATTGCCTTCAGTATCTGTTCCTCAATAGGACAACACTAACCTCAACAAGGGTGCACATCCTAAAATACCACAAAGGTGTGCAGTTAGCCTTCACTCGTTGGGTCTATGCACTCTGTCTTGTCCCCCTCTGGCCTTTTGGATTCAGAATTCCAGAATGATCCTATTTGCTCCATGCAGCCTTATTTCTCTGAATGACTCTCACCATCTCCAGTAAGTCTTTTATCCTGGAACATTGAATCTGATGTATTGTGGACTGTCAATACCAGCTTCACTTACTTTAGGCCTCAATAAAACTTTAGCAGAAGTCAAACACAGGGTCTGGGACTTAGATATTCAGTCATAGAGAGCTAACCTTTTCCATCTCTATTATATTACAATTGCCCTATCCTGGACTCACCCTCGCTATTTTTTTAAGTTCGTATGCTCCACATAGGAAGCATTTTTCTCTGACCCAATATCATGCATATCAGGGCAACAACTGGAAGATATTTCAGTCTCCCATACCAAAACTATATTTGTATATGTTCAAATATGGAGGTTGAATCTGTATCCCATATTCTATTAAAATGCCCACTCTGTACATAATAGCAATTAAAATGTATAACCCAAACCATTCCAAAGTTCAATTTCCCTCATTGTGAGGAGATCACTGCTTTCCTTTTAGGTGACTAATTTCTAAATGTATCAAGGGTGGTAGGATAATTTTTATCTGTAGCTTTAGCTAGTAGAAATCAGCTGGTGCCTTCCTCACAGCTTTGATTGTTTTGGGCTTTTATGTAATGTATGTTTTGACTTATATATGTCTTAATGTTTGTTGGTTTGGTCTTGGGCCATAAATTAATAAATATTAAAAGGCATGGTGGCATTAGGCATTGAATATAAACTATTCTTATATGCTGATGATATTTTGGCTATCCTTGACAATTATGAGGTATCACTACTAAAGCTTGTTGAAGTTATATAACAATTTGGTTTATATTCTAGCTATACTATTAATTGGAATAAGTCTGATTTGTTGCCATTGGTATTAACTGTATATATTATTGTAGGAGTAGGATTTACAGTTTGTGCAGTACTGTAAATTGTGCTATAAAATACTTGGGTTTACATATATTTCAGTGTATAGATGTAATTTGAATGGATTTAACTCTATGGTCAAAAATTCCATTGGGGTAACATTACTACTATTAAAATGATTATAACTTTGAAATGAGTGCATATCAATGTGAATTCCCATTAGATATTTCATACAGACAGATAATGAGAAAATGTTTATGGCAAGCAAAACTTTGTAGAATATCTTTGACCAAATTTTGATTACCTTATCAAGAATAGTGGCTTTAAGCTACCAGATTTTTGGCTATATCATTGGACTTTTATCAACATCTACATTTTTTCTGGAATAAGATTTATTATGATTATTTTGCCTTGCTGGTATGGTGAATTGGCTTAGTTTTTTCTTTTCAAAGTGGGATAGTGGAGAAATGTGGAATCATAAGCTATGCGCATGTGCACTTAAAAATGATTTTGAAGATACTGCTAAACCTCAGGAAACAAAACTGCTAAATTGACTTTCAAAACATTCTTTTCATAGATTTTTACAAAGCTGTGAATCATAACTGGATTCAGAGAGCTCAAGAAATAAGGAATCTAACAACCCTTTCTGTAGCAGGAGGATTTCGAGATTATCAAGTTCGCTCCGGATTGGCTTCTCTGCCCAGATCAAGGCAGAATTGTGCTTTATCTGTTGTGGTAAAACATCAATTCTTTAAATGTTACTTTTAAGCCTTAGCTTTTGATGACCATTGAAGATTATTGTTAACATTCTTGAATAGTTTAGTCCTTCCTTGCCCTAACATCTGTCCTAATTGAATGTGACATTTTACACTGAGATCTCAATTTGAGCGGAAGCAGTAGCATTCATTGCTGCATTTATTTGGAGATTCTTTCATCCTCACAAAATACTGTACACATGATCTTTGATTTAGAATTTTTCCTATAGAAGAGAATATATGTAGCTCAGGGTTGAACTGTGGAGTCCTTGGTGCTCTCTGAGCTTGGTTGTTTGCTTGCAGATGTTTCATTACCTGACTAGGTAAAGGGCAAGCTACTGTATATAAACAGGGAGCAAACCCGACACTCGCTAGCACTCATGATGTCACCTAGCTGAGTAATGAAACATCTGCAAGAAAACAACCAAGCTCAGAGAACACCAAGGAATCCACAATTTCCTCTATCTCTTTGCTGCTGTCTAGCTTGGATTTTTGCTCCAAGTCCCTTGCACAAGAAACCTGTTTAGAAAAGGGTGTATAAATCATACTAGCTGTAACTAAACTGTTGGATCAGCCTAAGAATTTTATATCCAGTTTATATAATTGTATTTCACTTTTTAATCCTTATTTAATGTTGTTTCAATGAATGAGGCGACTCACAAATTCATTAAATTAATAAACAAATATTGTGAATCTGCACACAGTTTAAATTAATAACGGAGGCCTCTTATGTGAAGTATGTAAGGACATATTTTTCCTTGTGCTTTTCAAGCAACAGTACTGCATGCTGCACGGCCAAATGAGCAGACATTTCAAAGTGCAATAAGGCAGAGTCGTCCGCTGTTCAAAGGGGTGGAAAGAATCAAATGTTTTATATGACATGCTAATTTTTTGGATTTTAGTGATTATAATGTAAGCAGGATTTCAGCCATGTTTTCTTCAGCAAGATAGTAAGCTCCTAGTAAATAAATGTTTGGTTGTTCAGTTTTAAAACAAATAATAAAAATCCTTTCTTAATCAGAGTTCAGCAGTTCCTCGAGTCTGGGTTTCCACAGATCATCTCTCCATTGTTTGGTGAGTAGTTAAAAGCCTATTAGATCCAAAGACTGGTATTCTGTTATTCAAATATTTTTTATTTGGCTATTATTTGACTTTTATTTTGCCTGTTTTTACAAGTATATTTTCCCTTATATTCTTTTTTAGGTGTAAGGAATTGATCTTGGCTACCGTCAGAGCATTTTTTGACCTTATTGATGAAAATACTAAACAGGTTTGCATTCCTTGAAGATTTGTGCATGCTTTCTGGAAAAAGCATTTATTATTTGATTTTTTTTTTTTACATTACTGTACATAAAGAAAGATATCAGGAATATTACCTATACTTCATATTATGTTAGAATTACAAAGATATATTTTTTTTTCATTAACCAGGCTGTTATTGCCATTGTAGTGGCAGGGCTGAGTTCATAAGATGAAAGTTTAGAGTCTCAACCTCCTTTCCAAGAAGCCCACCCCACACCCTAACCTTGCCTACGTGCAATAGCGTGCTACTTACTGCTGCCCCCATCTGTCCTCCAAGGGGGTGCCTTTACCTGGCAAGTAACAGAAAAAAAGATGGTAATCATGTAATGAATTCTGTAGCCACCTCATGGTCCTGTAGTACTGAGGCAGGTGACTAGGGAAACCTTGAGAAATAGTTCAGTCTAACAAGGTATAGACAAAATTAACAATTAAAAAAGAAAAAGAGAAAATGTAAAAATCCCTTTTCAACTTCCCTTTCACATTTGAAATAATGGGCGGTAGAGGAGATAAAAATAAAAGTTTTTCAAATCACAGGCCTTACTGAAAAGGAACTCACATGGAAAATCTATAAAGGGCAGTATAAGGCTCGGGGCAGATGCCAGAGGGAGTGGATTTGCTCTTCATTTAGAGCAACGCTGCTGTAAAAGAGGTTCCAAATTGCATTAAAAAAATATGCAATATACTAAGCATGCACAGAGAACATAAACAGCAGGAAAAAAAAATAAAACATTAACCAGCAGACACAGAAATTAAAATTAGTGCAATTTTTAGTTATCTTTTCTCTAATCCTCTATAGAGAATAGACCAGCCTTGGAAAAGATACTATCTCTGTGTTAATTTTCTGCCTGGAAAATTCTGTTACCTACAGATTCCAGCTTAAATCTAAGGCTGAGGAAAGAGAGAGTAAAACTCCTTAGTTTCCAGCCTTTCATCTAACCATTTCTTGATTTTTTTCGAAGGAGAAACTCTTTTCTCTCTAGCAGAAAGGAAGGGGGTTGAGGGAGCTGGGGACTGCTTGTTGCAAATGTGGCAAAGCCTACATGGTGCTGCTTGAAGCTGAAAAGGTATTGATTCTGTGTCTGGAAAATATTAGCTCTAAATTTTGTTAATTATGGCTGGCCTCACATTAGACATCAAAAGCTAGTTAAAGTTTTTCTTAAAATGTTTGTTAATTCATAGATATCAGAAAATCCAAAAAGAAAACTGCTGGTCCTGAATCACCACTTTTTAAGGAATCCAGGAAAATTATTTGAAGAAAAACCTCAATCACTTACTGAGTTAACAGGTTAGTGTGTCCAGTGTTAGAATGTTACTATGTGTGTATGACTTCCTTGATGAGTAAGAGCAGTATTAAATCTAAGTGAATTGAATCAATATGTTTCATTCAGTTTTCCCTCTAATTTCTGGAAAATGGCATGGGACCATTTTCTGTCTGCAAAGCTCAGCCCTATTTATATAGGAGTCATTCACATGGCTTAAAATCTTCTGTACAATCACTGATATAAATTGCTAATATAAAATCTCATCAAAAAAGGTGACTGAGTTATGATACAGGTAGTCTTCGTTTAGTGACTGCCTTGTTTAGTGACTGTTTGCCATTACAACGGTGATAAAAGTATCTTTACAATCAGTCCTCACATTTACGACCTTCACAGATCTGTAAAGCTAAGGAAAGCTGAAGATCATAAGCACAGTTGCAGTTTCACTTAGCAACCGCTTCACTTAATGACCAAGGCACTGCTCCCAATTGTAGTCGCTAAACGAGGACTGTCTGTAGGGAGTCATAGGTCAGATCTTGTCTCAGCTATGAACTTATCAGATAGCCGCTTCTTTTTAAATAAGGATCTCTTGTGCAATGCTGAGTATTATTATGGTAAGAACCAGGTGGCTTATTTGAAGATTCAGCATTCAGGCTTATGATTATAACTACAGTTTTCCAGTACAAACATACATGATAAAAAAAAAAAAAAAGCAGTGTGAGCCAATCCTAAGGTAGCTTTCTGTTTCCTTTTTTAAATGCTGGAGTGCTTGCTTTGCTACAGTCAGGACCATTTATCTCTTTGTATTTGTGCTTATTCCTTCTCTACATGATGTCTGGGCCTTGGCAAATGTATAGGTTAAATAAATGTTGCTTTTCCATGTGAATATTTTCTCATAATGCTTTTCTGAGCAGACCGATATATGATGATGTAACAAAAGTACCTTCTACAGTAGGTTCCTAAATCCCTCTCACCATTGTAACCACCATTTTCAAAATCTAGCATTTCATGATTTAATGTTTGTTATTCAACTTAAACTATCAGATATAAAGATTTAAAAGGCCTACTTATTTATGAAAAGCTTGAGAAAGAATATTTTGTACTGATATTGATGCTAATTTGCCTGCTCCAACTAAAATCAGAGGAGGAGAATTTGATTTTATCATTTCAGAAGTATTTGTCCATGTTAAAAGGAGATATGCTGTTTTAGATTACAAAGCAAAATTATTGTGGTGGTGTACAGCAGGAGAGGAAGAAAAAATGTATTCCAGTATGAGGAATAGTATTGCTTTTTTTCAGGAGTATTTATTTGGATCAAGATAAAAACTTCAAAATGGTCCTACAAAGGATACAATGTAAGTAATATTTTCATTTAAAAATGGAATTATTTAATAACTTACTTAATTTTTATATCTTTTATAAGATCCTCTTTAATTTCAGGCAGGTTTATTTTCCATCTCTACCTAGAGATGCTAATGTTTGAATTCAGCACCTTCCATATGAAAAATATGTGCTCTACCACTTATTTACAGCTCCTCCTCTGATGGAAAATCTGGAATTGAATATGGTATGGTAAATATTGAATCTAGGCCTCCCCAATTCCAGTCTAGCAATTGGGATGTGCAAAACATTTGTAGCTTGAGATGTTCAGAAGTCAAGAAGACAGCCAAATGTTGTAAACTCAGAACAAATCACTTATTTCATTTCACATCTGCCTGGATTTTTTAAAAAAGTGTCCAAGCCATGGAGATTTGGAGAGAGGATTAGTGAATAAAAATAGCAGACAAGGTTCTATTCCGTTTCCCTTTGCTGAAACTGAGGGGAGGGAGAGAAAGCATGACGGAGAGCTATTTTAGATCATCATGGTGTTGGTAGGTGGGTTTACTGATGAATTTAAATTATTTGCTATGGGAAATTAGAATTCATGAGTTGTTAAATTATATTATTGTCTATGTGTATTCTCTTTATATTAAGCTTTCTTTTTCAGGCTAGTTGCAAAATGTAAAAACATGCAATATGCATGTCCATTACCGATGTTGATATGCTGTTGAACTTTTGGACTGCAAGTGCAAAAGCTGTTTTGCTTTATTGAATTTTGCAAGCAAATATCTAAGTGCTCTGTGCATATTCGTGGGAAAGAAGCCTCAAGCCAGTAGTCAGAGAAGTGCATTTTAGCAGCTGTTACATTGTTTGTGGGCTAAGTTGAAGGGAATCCATTGCTATTAAATTTTACCTTTGTTCAGTTTAATGGTTGTGCAGGCATCTGCTGCAACAAACATGCTTAATTATTGCTTCCATTTTTTGCTGTGGGAATTAAAAATATTTTAATCATTCCCTTAGCTGACGTTTCTGTAGTTGAGTGGTAAATAACATTTAGCATGGATTATCACCATATCTACATTTGTGGTCTTTGCATGGAAAACAGAGAGCAAATGACTTCTTTCAATTTCTCATTGTTCCCTATGGTAGAATACTTTCAATATTTAAAAATTTTGTTCTGCCATTCAAAACGCTCTAGCACAGTTTCTAAGTGTAATTGTGTTATTATGTTCAAGTAAACATTGTTTGTCTTTTTCTGAACAGGAATCAGATGGAAAATATTTTATTTTTTCCCTCTCAAGCCACAGAAAATCATACACTCATATCCACTGCCAAAACAGTATGTTGGTGAGAAAATTATTTCCTTCCTAACCTTCCTTTTCATTGTTAGATTATAATGCATATGTTTTAAGGGATTTTAATGATTTAAACCTACAGCTTCTCTTACCCTCTCCTGTGAACTGGATGATGTCATTATGGTAAGCCAAATCACAAGCTTTCCATGACATCATCTGTTTTTTGGAGTGCTGCTTCAAAATATTAGTAGCCCTTTGGAAGTATTAGGAAATGTTTTTAAGCGCCTGCTTCAAGAGAGTGTTCAGCCGTTTCACTTTCAGGAGGAGCAACCACTGTCCTAGCAGCACTTTAACAGGAGCATTTTCAAAAGCAATTTGCACCAATGCTGGCAGCCGCTGCTGCTTCTGATAAATATTTTTAGGAAACATTAAACTAAAATATTTATAGGTTAAAAAAAGCAGTAGGAATCTATATTTTAATTTGCTCTTTATTTGTTTTCCTCTCTTCTTAAACAATAGGATACAAATAGCTGGATATATGGTTGTGCAAACAGTACTTCATCAAAGTGGTAAGCATATTTTATTGTTATGAAATTATGAATAACAATTATGATTTATTTAATATTTCAAAATATAACTTTGTAGGCTAAAGCATCTCAAGGTGGTTTACAACAAAAACCATGGCCCTTGAAAAAGCCCCTGGAAAGGATATGATACCTCCAGAGGTATATGAACGATTCCTGGTGGGTTGCCATCCTTAAACTGTCCTCTTGCAGACTTGTTCTCAACTGTTAGTCACGTTACTCTGCTACCTTGCTCTGCTGTCATTTAAATTTAGAAAAAAGTACTCAAGTTCTTAGTTCTAGCTCTGGGTTTATCTTGTTTTAATCTTCTTACATGTATACAATACTCTTTTTATTACTTCATTTTATAACTGTACTGTGTTACTGTTATTTTATATATTTTATGGTATAATGTATGTTATGACTTGTGGTTACAGTAAACTTGCTACTAAAGCACATAATAAAGCAATGCTTAAAACAATAAAATATAGAGCAATATAAAATGTAGTATAAAACATGTCATCTGGAGAGAGAATTATAGGAAATAGTTACCAAATGGCTGCCAAGTAGTCATCATTCACAAAGAACTGCTGTGGTGGGAGTGGCAAGGCATAACATACCCATTTCAGAGAAGGATAGGCTAGTGAGATTGAAAGACAACTAGCTTGGGCTAGAGATTGAAAACAAGACCAAGATAGAGACTGAGCTTCAAAACTATTATTTTTCTTTTAAATCACATTTTTCTGTTCTACCAGAAGCCCATTTGATAAAAAGGCAAAGTGGTGAGGTATGTTACTTGCCTGAGAACCTAAACCTAAATCTTTTCTTTGAACCCATAATGGACATGCTCTCATTCAGGGCTACTCCCCCCAATACTAGGAAATGAGATCCACAAACACCAGTAACTCTGCTCTTTTTTTCAGGATTTTCCCCATCATGCATCCTGCAAAACACCCCTATCCCACATTCCTCCTTACTGGGTTGTCCCATAAACCTCCCTAACCTCCCCTTGTGTTCTACAGCTCTTTTTCCATGACAGATCAGTCCATAGCCCACGGTACACAAATATCCATCTCCTAAGGTCTCGCTGATCCTTCTTCTGGTGGGTTGTTACCAGCCCAGCCCTGGTCTCTGAACTACTTCTACCCACTTTATAAGTTAGTCCTAGCCCACTTTCAGGTTCTGTGCCATCATCTCCAAACCTTTACCTGCAGTGATGATATCTTGCTTCCTTCTTTCCTTCTTTCATTACAAAAAACATTTTATAATGGTATGTTTCTTGCAATATGTTAAATTCTTTTTTATTCCAGATCAGAGTTGAGTCCAAGCTGATCTTAATAAATACACAGTCCACTTCTTGTGTCTGCCTCATCACAAATGAATACCACAAAATACTTGTGCTCCTTTTTAAAACAACATCATTTTAAATAATCACAAATATCAGCTAAATACTTTCTAAGAAACTGCTTCCTGTGGACACTCTATTTCTTACTGTATTGTCACTGAATATTAATAATAGTGATATTAAACTTTTTTCTAACCTTGTTACTCAAATGCAGAAAAGCACTAGTTTTGAATGGATGATTATGCATTTCATTCTGAATACGCATTCATGAATATTTTGTACAACAGTTCTAATATTTTCATTTTAATATAAATTTCACAGTCTGCAAGCTGTTGATTTGACTTGGAAAGCTGAATTACTGCCAACAGTTAAGGTATTTATTTAGAACTTCAAAAACAATACTATTGTTTTTATAGTGAATTGAGTAGATCTGTGACTTAATATGAAGTGTATCATCTCAGACCTCAGTAAAATGTTTAGTTCTAATGTTATTATATATTATATAATTATATAATTAAATATAATTAAATAATCTTTAATCTGAATTGTTGAAAAGACTCAAGCATTATTGTTTGTATTGCTTTTTAGATTGTGACTTTGAAACTTCAAGATTATCCATCTCTGACTCATATTGTGCTTCACATACCAGTTGTTGGTGGTAACAAGGTAAAATTCATTTTTTAAATTGAGTTTCCAGAAATGAAATGTGAGTACCCTAAATGACCTTGCATGTTACTTCATGGTAAAATTACCATAAGAACAATCTTACTCTGTCCTTTAGCAGATGCTGCAATAAATGTGGAGAGTTGATATATTATATTTATAATGGACGAAGCCTTTGCTTGGATTCAGTTACAGTGGTGAAGGGTGCACCATTGGAAGACCCGAAGGTTGAGGACAGATCTGTATGATGGCACATAATCAGTCAAGCCTTTGGTTTTGTTTCTCTGGTATCTGGATTGAACACCCACAAAGTTCTAAATGACATATTTGGAATGCATAGGAATCCACATATTAGTTATAAGGTGACAATAAGTAGTTTTCAAAACTACAGTCTTCAGAACACATGCACTGACACAAACCTACATTATTCTTGTTATTATTTAATAATGACTTTAATTATCAATGACAGTATGTTGTATAATTTAATATAATCATGCCCAGTTCTTGAAACCATATCACCTGATGCTAAGTTGACTGTTAGTAATCTGGGGTGATTTAAACAATTGTTTTGTATATTTGTCTTGCAGTTTACTTTGGACTGTGAGTTCTTTAATGAAGTTTCAAGAACAGCACAACTCCCTGTAACCAATCTTTTTACTTTTGGTAGGTTTAATTCACTGCATTTCACAACTATAAATTAATACATATGGATTAATTTTGCTTCTCCCCCCTCCTCTAATAGTGACTTTAAAGCTACAATCCTATATACACCTCTCTGGAAACTGCTCTTACTGAACTCAGTGGAGCTTACTTCTAGATAGATATAAATAAGATTGTGCTCTAAGTTTATCTGTCTTTTCACAAAACATTTTGATAAAACAGCTTAAATTTTTCCCTTTTATTATTTATGTTTTATTAATAAAGAATTTGTGTCTATCTTTATGTTCAATCTAAAAAATCCAAACTATTTTCATTTTTGTTAATTTTAACTAACAAGCAATAATTTCTGCAGGATTTTCTTCAAGCAAAATCAAACTAAATTCAACTGGCCTTATTCACATTGTTCAACTCCAACATTTTGGTCAGGTAGTAATGATTTCTGAAGTATATATACATTATATGTTTGGGTAGAATCTAATATGGATTAGTTCTGGGAAGGAATACTAATGTAATATGTTATTTTTCTTTAGATATATCAGGCTTTTAAGATCTTTATACAGAGTAACTGCCAGATTCTCAAAGGTAAATTTATTTCCTGAATATCATTTTGAAACTAATGTAGAAAAATGCTTCTTGTTTGTTACTTGCATATTTTGTTGCTTTATCATTTCTTCAATCAGTTTTATAGCTTACCTCCATATATAAAAGTAAACTTAATTCAATGTGAGAAGCTTGTCACCAGAGCAAATGTAAGTTTCTTGGCTTGCTTTCTGATGCAGAAAGTTTACACTTCTGTTCTTTCTTGACATATCTTGCATCCAAAACATCCTGTTATGAGTCTGAAACCGGCCAGTCTAATATTTCTGGGAGTTTTGAGCTTGAACCAAGGTGTTCTAAGCTTAAGGTGAAGAGACTTATGGAAGTGGTCAGAAAATCCCATTTCAAATTTGAATATTTCAGATGGAAAGTTTCAGGCTGAAAATATTTTGAATTTGAAATGTTTTGTGCATTACTACTAAACAGCTTTTGAATGGTTTTCCTCAGGTGTACAAGCTAGGATGTACTACCAAAAGCTGAATATACTTGTCTTTACTATTTCATAGTTTTCACAATATGCATCTATATCAATCATTGTAACAAAATTGTGTGACTAGAGTGTTTACTTGGTCATTAGAACTGTCACTGAAAGCCAGCTTGTAGTGGTGAAGGCTAGAAATTGGGAGATTGTGAGTTCAAGTCCTGCCTTAGGAAGAAAGCCAGCTGAGTGACTTTGGGCCAGTTCTTTCTCTCTCAGCCCTAGGAAGAAGGCAGTGGCAAACCACTTCTGAAAATCTTGCCAAGAAAACTGCAAGGACTAGTCCAGACAGTTGCTAGGAGTCAACACTGACTTGCAGGCACAAAAACAAAACAACACAAAACACTATCAGTCATTTAGGACTGTGCCCTAAAAGTAGTTTTCATAAATCGACAGCCATTTAAAAACATCAGTATACTGTATAAGCCAGAATGATTCTATAAAGTGTTCTAAATAAACACTTTTAATAACAGTTTCAGACTAGTAGCATCACAATAAAATTAGTGAGAAATTACGGAAACTAAGTGGTTTTACAGGTCCAATCTGAAGGTGAGTGCTGCAGGAGCCATACATCAGTCAGTCAGCAAGGAATGCCACAATTAGAGGGTCAACCACTGAGAAAGCTTTGACTCCTTTGCCTGTCTCTCTTAGAAGAGGGCTTATCCTCAAGGCCACTGCAGTTGATATTAGAGTCCAGGCAATTCATAGAGAAGAAGGTGATCCTTGCGGTTTTGTATATAAAAATAGTTTTACTAGTATGTTGAATTGAAATCAGAATAAATTGACAACCTGTGTAATTGATACAATGTAAGTGATGCATACTCTAACTCCCACGATCCAGCCATATTCTGGATGACCACAGGTTGCACTATTTGATATTGCCAAAGCTGTTAAAATTAATATGAGCAAATGAAGCATTATGAATTTTTGTTCGATTTTTTCTGAAACAGTTTCTTTTAATATTACGGTCAGTGTTTTTCTTCCCAATTATGATAAGCATCTTTCTAGATTTGTACATCACACTAAGCTATGATATGGGTTGTTTTAATCTGGTTAAGGTGATATATGAATGTAACCTCTTTATTTCTGCAGAACAGGAATTAGATAAGCCAAAAAGATTATACTGTCCAAATATTAATAATCTGCTATGCTTTTTAAACTTGTAGTATGAAATATGAAAAGGATAGTTCAGTACAAAACTGAAATAAGTGACCTCTATTCACAGTAGTGCCAAAAGAAAAGGCACTTTGGCAGCTTGGAAAGCATCTGTGTCTTAATGTGTGGCAGTAAATTAATAAAGTGCCAGAAACTAGAGTGAGTACAGCATCCACTTTTATAAACTGGCAGTGGTTTTTTTGGTAAAATAAAATAAAATTATTCAGCGTATGTACACATGGAGTGAGATAATATGGAAGATAGGCAGTTGACAATCTAACGTAACAAAAATTCTGAGACATTTGGATTTTCAACTGAAATTCATAGTAAAAATGGATAACACTGTATGTATTGAAAGGTGGAGGTTCTGTCTCAGTACCTGGAAGCTGTGGGGTTCTGGGCGGGGTGCAGCAGGCTTCGGCTCAACCCTACCAAGACCAAGTGGCTCTGGGCTTTTGGACTCCCTGGTTTCAGGGACCTTCCGTCTTTGGTTCTGCCTCAGACAGAACTGGTGCACAATCTGGGGGTCCTCCTCGACTCTTGGCTCCTGTTCGGGGAGCAAATGGCAGCCATGGCTAGGAATGGGCATTTTGCCTATTCTTGGACCAGGAGGCCCTGCTCACAGTCCCTCATGCCCCAGGGACCTCCCAGTTGGATTACTGCAATGAGTTTTACATGGGACTACCTGTGAAGAGCATTCAGAAACTTCATCGGGTGCACAGTACAGTAGCACAGGCAGTTAGGGGCACCAGTCATTCAGCACATGTAACACCTCTGCTCTGCAAGTTGCATTGGCTGCTAATGTGCTTATGGGTGCAATTCAAGGTGCTGGTAGTCACCTTTGATTAAAGTGACAATTATTTCAGTTTCCCAAATATAATTTTATATCTAGCTGGTAGCATTTGATATTTCCATTTTTAGTATTACTGCAGTGATTCTTATAGTTAGCTTGATCATAATTGCTGCAGCAGTCTCAGGAGTGGATTTCTGCTTGTGCAGTGGGGGATTGGAGATGTTAATAATCCCAAAATCAGATTTTAAGAACAAATTCCCATTGTTCAAAGCTGCTCTTTTGACAAGCTAATTGGGTACTACCCAAACCCTTATGATTTGAAGTACTTAAAAAAAAGTTTCATGTTGTACTTTCATTTGTCCCTTCAGAAAGAAAACCCAGCGTGTATCAACTTCATATCCCATGGTCACATGAAGATTCTTTAACTTTGTCACAGTAAGTCTTTCTCATTCTTTATATATTTATATTGTTGAAATATACTATGCTGTAAAGGATTTTCATCTGCCAATTCTACAATAGATAGGTATCTGTTACTTCTGATAGATAAGCTTCATGAAAGTTTTAAGTTAAAAATCCGATTTACCCCACACAGTCATCTGTCTAAAGCAATTACTTTAGTAAGGGGAGTCAGGCAGGGCTGCATGCTGGTGCCATTACCTTTTAACTTGTATATAAATTATTTGGTTTACCATCAGAACAGTCCTGACTTTTTTCCCCCAAAGGTGGCTCATAGACTTACCACGGCTTTTGTGTGCTGATAATGTAGTTCTATCCCAGACCTTGGTTGGGATTAAAACAGGCTTTGGGAAAGGCACTGTAGGTTCATCAAACTGTATATTACAGTTTTTATCAGAATTCCAGAGTTCATTTCATTTACTCTCATACAGCAATACCCTGGGCATATGGACTCCTTTTATATGCAAACACTCCTCTCAGACCAGTTGGATTCCACTTCCTTGAATTTGCCAAATTCTGCCACACTGCTATTAAAATTAAGTGGGAGCTGACATCCTCTGATTGCTGTCATTTGTTGACTGAAATAGACTAACTATATCTAACAGCTTTAAATTTAGGATTTTTAGTGGTATTAATATGTATTTCAGAGTTCTGCCATTTAGCTCTGGTTAGGGATATACAGTCAGGACCAGAAATATTGGAACACGGATAAACTGTTTTGGCATTTGGACCTCATGAGTTCCAGTGAACAGCTACCAAATGTAGATGTAACACTTAGAACCACCTCCAGGCCTTTTATCTGCTTGATTGGTCACGGGGTACCCAGGAAACAGGCCACACCTGGCCATGCAGCTGCTTCTCAGCTATTCGTTCCATTATTTATGAGCCACCAACGATGGGGGGGGGGTATATGCCACTGGCTGTACTTCCTGAATGGTTAGTGCCCCACTTTTGTCAAGCCCCTTGAATTACAGCTGAAAGTCCTGACTTCGCTCCCATCTGGGTGTGTTTCCTTTCAACTTCAATGTGGTGGTGTACAGAGGCCAAATGCCAAAACAGTTATCCTTGTTCCAATATTTCTGGTCCTGACTGTAGTCTTAGCTTTAAACAATGCCTGGTTTTTATTCTTAGTTTTTAGGTTATTTTTAGTTCAGGTTTAAGTCTTTTTAGCCTGGTGTTGTAGTGGTTAAGGCACCAGGCTAGAAATCAGGAGAACTCAACCAGGAGATTGTAAGTTCTGGTCCCGGCTTAGGCATGAAGCCAGCTGGGTGACCTTGGGCCGGTCATTCTCTCTCAGCCCTAGGAAGCAGGCAATGGCGAGCCACTTGTGAAATCTTGCCAAAAAAACTGCAGGGACTAGTCCAGGCAGTCACCAGAAGACAACACTGACTTGAAGGCACAATTGTTGGTAAGAAAGACAAAAAATCTGGATAGTGGACATTGCAATACCTGGTGACAGCAGAATAGAAGAGAAAGAACTGGAGAAAATCACAAGATAGAAAGACCTGCAAATAGAAGTAGAAATAGAAGCAAAAGAAAGCAAAGATAGTACCAACAGTAATAGGCGCCTTGGGTGCAGTCCCAAAACATCCGGAGCACCACTTGAAGACCATCGGCATTGACAAAATCACCATCAGTCAATTGCAAAAGGCAGCTTTACTTGGAACAGCTTACATCCTGCGACGATACCTTTAATGCCATCAAACAACATCTGCCTATCCCAGGTCCTTGGGAAGGACTTGATAGGTGGATAAAAAATGCCAAATCCAGTCTAAATATCTGACCGACTGTGCGACCAACCATAATAATAATAATAAATGCCAAATCCAGTCGAAACATCTAGCTGACCATGTGACGAACAATAATATGTTAGAATATGATATACACATATATAGAAAGTCATCAACATTTATTTTTATGGTGCTTTTGTTTGATCATTTCTGGTTTTTTATCCTGGTCTTTGACCTAAATAAAGATGAATAAAATACCATGGGATAAGGGATCTTCATTTGTGATACTGGATAGAATTTGACAATATGCAGATAAAGGGGATCACGTTTATTTTAGAACACAATGTGGAGTTTTAAGACTGAAGATGTTTTGGATCAACAGGGAGTGAGAGACTAGGAATTCTCCAGTGTTGTCACATGTGTTTCTGATATCTGCAAGAAATAAGCATTTCTTATCAGTTCTGGGTTTCCTTCATTGGAATGCTCATGGAAACAGCCTCATGAATATATTTGTGTGCATGTGTGTGCATCAGTGTACAAACATATGCACATTGTATGATGTTGGATATTTTCTGCCATTTTTTTCATGGGAATTGTCATGGAAATATTCAAATGTGTACATGCAGATACACACACACACACACACACACACACATCATGGTGAATATTTCACTACCAGTTCATGATGCTTCCCATTTGTATGCCTCTTACGGAATAATTCCAAAAAGGACAGTCTAGGAAGAGGCTATACCACTCCTTTCAACTCACACATTTCCAAATACTTTCCATCTTCCACTTGCTGGTTTCAGTCCTAGTCTGAACTTTTATTTCTGATTAACATTAACCAGGATTCAGTAGAGTTTTTAATTAGATTGGATCCTCTTTTCAAGTTTCTTTTGTAGTTGTATGGAAATACTGGGCCATTTGTCAAAATATGAAACTCTGAATCATTAATCTAGAGCTTTTTGTTATAAAATGTATTGTTATTGTTTTCACTTATTTCTTGTGAGCTGCCAAGAGTCTTTTGTGATTGCAGTAGGATATAAATTTGATTAATATATAATAAATAAAATAGATGGACTTGCACAAAAAGCTTTAGTGTATGCTTGTTAAACTGAGTGTCACTCTTTCCTGTTGCTGCTTCCTGCTAGCTGTAGCACATATGTCTACCTTAAGTTTGATTTCTGTTTAGATTTGATGCCTTACTCTGCAGACTAAATTTTTAAAATTAACCACTTTAGGAGTCCTTTGACTGAGATTTCTGCAAAACTGCACATTGCACAGCCTAAAAATGACACTTCAGTTCCTTTGTTGAAAATGTATTCATCTTCAGATTGTCAGTATGAAGTAAGTAAAAGCTATAAAAATGTTCAATTCCTTCTGTTTTTCTTCAGAACAAGGTAGCCTATATTGTTTGTTTGTTTGTTTATTTTATCAATTTGTATGTTACCTCAGTCACAAAGTAGTTCTATGGATTGTACCCAAAGATAACAAAGGTCTTTTGAACAACTGAGGTTAAATAATCTTCGCTTTCATCTTCAATTAATTTGTGAGTTAAGGGCTCATTTTAAATGTACAGGTAGTTCTCAAAGTTGCAAACGGCGCTGAATGAGTGGTACTTATGACCGGTCCTCCAGGTTCTGGCCATCACAGTGCCCTCATCATGTGATCGCGATAAGGGCGCTTGGCAACCAGCTTGCCTTATGACAGTTGCAGCATCCTGCAGTCATGTGATCGTCATTTGCAACCTTCCCTGTTGGCTTCCCACAAGCAAAATCAATGGGGAAGCCAGCAGGGAAGGTTACATGTTGCTCTGGTAAGTCCCCCCAGCCTTTCTGCGCTTGCACTGTGCTATCCACCCCCAGCATTTCTGCATTTGGCTGCACTGCACCATCCACCTCCCCCTGGCCTTACTGTGCTCGCACCATGCTGCAGCACCCCCTTCCCTGGCTTCCACCAATTTGTGCCCAGGCTGCGCCAGGCGTCACAGGGCTTCCCCCACCCACCCTTGGTACCCCCATGCTCCTTACCTGGGATTCGCGCACTTCCCACTTAACCTGTGTGTCTTGGGGTTACGACAGCAATCAGGGTTGCCAGGATTGTTGCTAAGCGATGCAGTCATGTGACATCACACTTTACGACTGCATCACTTAGCGACAGCAGTCCTGGTCCCAATTGCTGTCGTAACCCGAGGACTACCTGTGTTGTATTCCTTATAGGATATCTACATTTCTCTCTAGTTGATGAAATTGTGATGTTGTGATGACATGGGGAAAGTAGCAAGAATAAGGTATATCTATCACTCCATAAATGGCATAGCTGAAGCCATGAAACCAAGATAATGAACTCTGCTAGGTGACTCTCTGGACTAGGAAAAACATTAATACTGATGATGATTGTGTGTGTGTGTTGGGGGGGGATAAATAGTCCCAACCTAATGGTGAAAAGCATCAGTGTTGGTATGAGGTAACAAGCCACTTTGGGAGATGTTTGAACTGAGAAGCTCTATCTTTGGAAGATCTGACTTCCAGAGGCAAAAAAGACCCCAAGAGTATCTGATTAATATTAACAGCAGCACTTCAATCTGTGCTTGGAAAGAGACTGTAAGCTTAGGGTAGTTGTATAAGAAGAGAGAAGCTATAAAATTCAGCCTTCAGAAGTAACCATATATTTCTGTAACTCATTTCAGTAACCATATGTGGAGATCACTGAAAATGTGGATCACTATGGTCAAGGAGTCTTCATCTAGGAGGGACTAGAGTTGATGCACAATCTAATCTAGTAGGCATATTGTGTACTATGGCCACTTATTTATCTTTCCAGTAAGAGTTTTTAAATGTTTTTTTAAAATAAATTTGTTTTTAAATAAAGAATCTTTGATGTATGTGTTAAACTAGGTAACTGTCAAGACCTCTTTTCTGCAGGTCCTTGGTCAGGTAAGACTTGATTTATACACAATTATGTTTAAGTAGATTAAGAGAAATAAGATTTGTAACTTAATACAATTTGATACATTTTACTTGATTAGTTACTGTGAGGGTGGGATGTTATCTGAGAAAATCATCATGGCTTAAAAAAGCCCTAGTTAAAATTCATTTACTAGCCTTCTCAATGGAAAGTTTGTGCTCATTAGGTTTTGATAATGCTAGAAGTGCCCTCAAACAATGAATTTGGGATATAGATCTCCAAACAAATTTAAGTAAGGTCTCATACCCCAGTATTTATCATATTCCTCCAAAAGGGTTCATTCCAGCCTCCTATTTATCATCCATTACAATTCTGAAATTTTGTAAGGCCTTCACTTTAGCCAGGCTGGATGCATTGCTCTTAGCAGTTGTTTTGAGACGTTTTAAGGGAACTCCTGCGTATCTTCGGTTATGTCCATGTGGTGATGGCTCAATAGAAACTCTAAGCCATATGCTACTATGCTGCTCCCTATATAAGGACTCTAGACAGACCTTCATTTATCCTGTCTTGAAGAAGATTCCTGGCAGGGAGTGTAATTTCTACTTAATGTTACTTCTTTCAGACAAGGACTCAAGAATATCTTCTCAAATCTCCCAGTTTTGTGCTACCATCTGTATAATATGCTGCACCATTAATTAAGTTTGGAATTTCTTATAATACTATTTTTATTCTGTTTTATTTTATTATATCTGTTAATTATTTTTTAGATCCTTTTATTATTTTTCTGGGTTTTTTTATTTATATATAAATCAGAAAAACATTATTTACATTTATTTACATTTATTACAGCCTTAGGGCTCTAATAAACTGATTGATTGATTGATTGATTGATTGATTGATTGATTGATGAAACAGTGCCAATAACTGCTGGCTCCAGCTCCTTTTGAGTATGCACATACTATCTTTTTCCAACAAAAGGAATCAGCAGGGTAGATAATAATATCTGCTTCTTCACTCTATATTATGAACAAGCAAACACAAATTTGTAGAATCCATCATTTTCTTTTAAATTCAATAATGCATACCTGCCTGCTTTAAGATAGACTTTAAATTTATGATTACTGTGGGAGGGAAGTACACTAGGAAGATAGTTTAAAATGGCAAATTTTCTGAGCATGTGTAGTACTACCTTTGTCACTGGGTACATTAACATCTGTTGCCCCTTATTTCATAGGTGAAAATTTTTGCACACTCAAAAGTCTAAGCAATTTAATTGTCTAATTAAACAATCCCACTAAATTGAGTAAGATTGAATTCTAAGCTAGCATTTCTAGGGTCATTAGGTATATTATAATATGAGATTTATGAATCCCATAGTTTCATTACAGATTTGTTATTTATTTACAGGAAATATTGAAATGAAATATATAAAAGCAATGTGATTTGTTCTAAGTAAACAGTAAACTGATAAATTCAATCACATGTTTCAGCAGGCTTGTAAAATAGTATTGTCATTGCTGCTGCTTACATTTACTGTAAATTATTTAGATTCAGTATTGCAGATGACACTACATTATTCTAGATATTAACATTCTAAACAGACTGAAAAGCTCCAATTAGATGGTTCTGAACAGGGTGGGCCAGCAACAAAATGATAACTGATATTCTCTGTTGGTGTATTGGGATAAGAATTCCCAGGTTAGTTTTGTTTAAATCCTGCTCGCCTTAATATAAACTCGTTCCACACAACTGGTCACATTCTGTGTTTTTTAAGTATATATCATAGTCCATGCTTTTGTTTTTTTTAATGAAGATTAGATTCTGGTCATTTGGCAGGTCACATGACTCTAAGAGTCACAAGGTAATTGAACAATTCCAAGCTTAGATTGCAAATTGCTAATCTTTAACCACACTCTGAATACTAATATTTATGCTGAATTGTTTTCATACTTACACCTGCTGCTTCCAAACTCACACTGTATTGCTATTCTTTAATATTGACATTGGAAGATATGATTTTCCTACAAATAAAAGAGAAAATAGGTTCACTTCCTAACTTTTTTCCCTTAATCAACAGATTTTTAAGAGTTGATGTAATGAATTGGTTAGGGCTGGAAATCTTTGATGCAACTCTTAGTCTATCCATTGAACTTTCAGGATGGTCTCAAGCAAGAAATTTTGTTGTATCTGTACAGAATTGTAAGAATTACTGAGGTAGTTATAGGTAAGGTACTAAGGAAAAGGTGGAGTGATTTTTCCATGTTCTAGTTTTCCATAAAGCATCTTTGTTTTGTAGGTAATAAGAATCCATTGTGGCACTCTTCCTATGTACATTATTTCTAATATTCTTCTTGCCTACAGAAGACAATTAAAGTCCCTAATGTCTACAGGTAACATGACATGAAAAGATTTTTAAGCACAGGTTTGTTTATTGCTATAAAACTAGATCACGGTGCATTTCATTTTATGTTCTTTAAACACTGTGTCATCTCTTTTAAAATAAGACTGAGATATGTTGAAAAATATTTATGATCAAACATGCCTTTTAGAATGCAGGGGGATAAAATGGTTAAATTGCTAGTAATTAGTAAAATATGAATATTGCTTCGCTTATTGACTTTAGCAGGATCATATTTTAAAACAAACTTTTTGCAATACAGGTAGTCCTCAAGTTACGATGGCAATTGGGACCGGAATTTCTGTTGCTAAGCAATGTGGTTGTAAAACTTGATGTCAGTGACCGTATCACTTAGCGACAGCGATCCCAGCACTGCCTGTTGCCTTCATTAACTGAATCCCACCAGTTGTTAGCCGAGGACACACCCGATTCAAGCCATTCCTGGCTTGGTCCCTTCCAGCCCTGAGCCTCAGTTTTTCCCCTTCAACTCCCCCAAACCGCCTGTCCCCCCCCCATCTTTTTGGCTGCCCTGCATCCCGCCTTGTGGGGCGGCAAGCAGCCTCAGAATTCTGTGGTTCTGGGGCTGCTTGTTGCGCTGTGGCTCAGGGGGTTCTTGGCGCACTGCGGCTCTGGGGCTGCAGGAAGCCCCTGAGCCACAGCACAAAGCCACAGACATCCTGAGAAGCCCCAGCCTGGCCCAGCATTGCAGTGCAAAGCTGCAGCCACCACAGCACCACAGCACCAAGCATGCCTGGCCTGGCCCTTCACAGGCAACTACTGGCTGCATGAGGCCTTCTTCCCCAGGCCTTGCAAGGAAACACCATGTGTGAACTCAGGAAGAAAGCCTCACTTGGCCAGCAGTTGCCTCACAAAGGGCCAGGCTGGGTGTATGTGGTCAGCAGTGGGAGTAAGATGGTGAAGGTCAGCTGGGGGGCGGAGTGCAGGGCGGTGTGGCATTGGAGTACAGGGGGCCAAAAGGGCAGAGATAGGTGGGGGAAGTTGAAGTGTCCATGCAATTGTAAATGCATGTGGGCTGCTGAGCATCCAAATTTTGATCCCATGACTACGGAGGCACTGCAACAGCCATAACTTCAGGGACTGTGCATTAAGTACTATTTGTTCAGTGCCAGCATAACAGTCACTGAACGAATGGTCATAACTCGAGGACTACCTGTATAGGAATAAAGCTTTTGAAAAGCATAACATTTCTAAAGACTAAGTTGGATTTGTTACATTATTTCCATGTAAACTGGACATGGAAATGTACGCATGGAACTAAACATTATTTTAAATGAAATATAGTTTTATCTGGGTTTTAATTTTTTTCTGTTTGTGCTCAAGTAAAGGAATAGTCTGAGAAATAATTGACTTCAGTGGTATAACATTTAAGCATATTCAAGTGTATTCTAAAAAGCTGAATATTATCATTTAATTTGTGAACATGTGGTTTCAGATATTTTTTCTTTTGTTCTAGGTCAATGTTCAGACTTTGTTCCTGCTCTTACTAAAGCAGCTAAGCCCTATAAAGTAGAACCCTTAGCGTATATGATTAAATTCTTGTTGGGGTATGTTTCTTTTTAATATATTTTTCTGCAGTTACAGAATTCTTCTCAAATATTTGTATCTTTGTAACTAATTTTATAGCATATATATTAAAAACATTAGTTTTGCAGCTAAAATTAGATTAATCATCATTAGTTTTTGGAAATGCAGGTATTCAAAACAAATAACTGTCACGCTGTCTGTTTTTTCTAGACTTAACTGGTTTAAAGGAATCAGAAATTCAGAGTTGGATGGTGTCACAATGAACAACCAGGACTTGTGGTTTCCTTTAGTATCCCTAACTCTCTTTATGTTTGGGACTGGCATAGCCTATTGGGGTGGCGTACTTCTCGATTGGTCTATAAGGCTCTTATCTTCATTGCACTTAGTTTTGACAAGGTAAAAACAATGAATGAATGAATGAATGAATGAATGAATGCAAAATGTTTAGCAGTATTACTGGAAACAACATTTGGCAAACTTGCTGAGAAGTATACTCTCTCTGCCTTGTACAAGAACACAAGAATATTTTTTGAATTGACATTTCTTAATTCATCTTAAAACTGAAGCACCTGTAAATCAAGGTTTGTGGTATAGTTGCTAAGCCATAGTGCTGCATAAGAAGCACTCTTTGAACCTATAATTACTAGTATCACCTGCAAGCCATTGTATCACTTAAAAGACACATGAAGCCAATTGTTTATGAATGCAGAACAAAGGTTTCAAGGACATTTCTGACTACTTTTCCATGTTCTACAGGCAGCCCTTGCACTTAATAGATAAAATAAGCCCACCCATCCGGGATACAGGAAATGGTTCATATTTGCTCTAAGAGGCTTTGTCATCTTTTCAGAGAATGGAAAGACTGAAGTTAACATCCAAAGTCACACTAAAAAAAAAAAATCCCAGAAGAAAGTATTGCTGCCAAGAAAACTACATAGATGTGTCTAAATGGTTACCAAGAATAGGACTTGAAGGTATCTTTACCTTTTAAGAAAAGAACAAGAATAGTTAGAAAGGAAAATCTCTCCTCTTCTCTGACAAGGTCTCGCTCTCTACATTGGAGATACAAAACCAAAAAGAAATTGGTCTTCTTTTCTAAATGACCTAGCAGCCTAAAATTTGTATTAGAATTAGGCCAATAATCTTTTGCTAGGCCAATGAAAAGATAGCAGAATTATGTGCAAACCTTTGAATTCTCTAGAGTTGTTAATTAGACGCAGGCAAAAAGGAGAGAGGATAAGTAGTTAATTCTGAATCTCTGGCAGCTGTATTTTGTCACTTTTAACTTTTGACATGTGGGAGGGGACTCCAGACATACAAATGTTGTCCTGCTCTGATGCTTCAACCCAAGGAAAATGCCTGACTTGATTTCTTCCTTGGTATTTGACTGAGAAGCAATTGTTTACAGAAAAAATCCCCTCAAATAATCTAGCTGAGTTGTACTATTTAGAATTCCAAGATACTATGGGCCCTGTTGGGAATTTTATGTAATTGAAAAGCCAGTTGCAACTTCCTTAAATTTAAATGAAGTGTTTAACATCTTTTTGTTACTAAAGAAAGTTATTGATCTTCCTGAAAAGTATTTATGTATTCAGAAATAGTGTTTTGAACAAGCCAGCATACAGTATACACAGAATATATTCATAAACAGACGTGTTAAATTTTAAACTGTTTTGGAAGAACTATGAAACTATGTATTATGAGTAACATATTCTGATGTATAAATTAATTGATAAAATCCTCCCACCCTTCTACCACAGTCCAAGGGTAGGAAACATAGTAGTCTCTATATGTTTTAGATTTGACTCCCATCAGTGTAGACTACCAAGGCTACTGCCAAGAGATTTGGGGAGTTGAAGTCCAAAGTATCTGAGGGTATCAGCCTGCCTACTCTTGCTATATACAAACTTGTAGTTTAATTAAATGGTACTATGAAACAGTAGTTTTATACTAAGTAAAATAGCCAGCCATTGATTTGTATCTTGTTTTTGTGCACTCTTATTTCCCTCCGGGTATTGTTACAAATCATAGTTTGATATTACATATGAAGTGGAAAAAGTATATAATGGTAAATTGTGCCACAAAATAAGGAAAGAGCTAATTGTAAGAAAAAAGCACATTACATGTAGTCCTTGCTTAATGACCGTTCATTTAATGATGGTTTGTAGTTACAGTGGCCTTGAGAACAGTGCTTTATGACCCCCGTGGTCACATGATTGTGATTTGCAGTCTTTTTACAAAGGTCATTAAATGAATAACTGCGGTCGTTAAGTGAATCATGTGGTTAAGCAAATTCTGGCAAAAAACGTTCATTGGGGAAGCTGGATTTGCTTATTGACCACATGATTCACTTAACAACCATTAAGGTTATAAAATCAGCTCTGATTCGCTTAACGACCAAATCGGTTAGTGACCTAAATTCTGGTCCCTATTGCGGTCAGATAGTGAGGACTATCTGTATATATAACCTGTGACCCTACAAAATTCAGGCATCATGGCAAACTATGATTAAGGAACTTAGCTGGCTTATCTCATTTGGCAAAGCCAATATTGTGATTAAATAGCAGATCAATTAGAATGATTACTTCTCCTGAGAATACTGCATCTCACTTTAATATTGAGTAATAAAAGGATGGAAAACAACCAAGCAGCTTTCAACCAACATTTGGATGTTAGAGCTGTGAAAAGTCAGTCCATAGCTTGAGTCATAACAGTACTTACCATAAACCACAGTTCGGTGTGAAGTTTAAACTCTGCCATTTTGCTTTGTAATATAATTAATATTTTATTGCATGAATGTGTTTATTTTGTACTTGTTAGACCCTGTGGACCTCCATCTCACAACAGTCTGATTACCCGATTAAGGTTTTGTATTGCGGTTTCGATGTTTTTTCTTAGCTGGACCACCTGTGGAGCACTGGCTATAATGATGACTTATTTTCATTATATCTTCAAGGTATTTAAACAATAAAAGTTATGTAACATAATATGACATTTTTAGGCTACAGATTGGCTAGATAGTTTCCTACTAGTTTATGCTAAGCATGGAGGACAAAGTAGGCTTTTGCTAGTTCTGCCTTTCGATCATCAATCCTACCCTTATGTGAGTCTGTGTACAATCTGTGTGTAAAAATCTACTGCTTTGCCCAAATTACACTGCTGGTAATCAACCTAGAAGAGTCAGAAGAAGGGACAGCTCTTGGGTAATTCTTGACTAGGTTATACAATTGCCAGCATTCCTCCCTTTGCCTCTGAAATAGGCCCACACTCCATGCTCATTAATATTCCTATCCAAGGAAACAAGCAGACTGAAATATTTTAAGAAATGGATTGTAAATGATATAGCAAAGAAATTCCAAGTATGAAGGCAATATATAAGAATTCAGTAATGTGGTAAGAAAGTAAAGTGCTCAAGCAATGTAAGAAAACCACAAAGATGCCAGATAAGTGCTTAAGAAATATTTAGAGTAAAGTGTAGAACAATGAAGAACAGAATCATAAAGTACACCATTAACTTCAGGAAGCTGTGATCATAGGCATATGATGTTGGGGCAGAACTAAAATGTATGCTTGTTGTTACAGGTTGTTAATTTCCATTCAAATTTAAGATCTGAACTTAATGTGGTAAGTCTCTTTATTGTATGCTTTTTGTTGTTGTCTTAAGAATAGATATGTGTTAAGGCATACAGAGTTCCTGTTTTTGCCTACTGCTTGCAGAATATCATTACTACGACCCTGGACTTGTTCACATTGTTCCATGGGGATTTGCTATTTTTTTTAATGGTGAAAGGGGGAAAAATCTCTTTATTACATCAGGTTCAGTTTGCCACTATAGTCTTGTATCTCCAATCTTATAGCTTCTTTTTAAGAAGAAATAGATGTCTTGTTGCTGTATTTTGTGTTTTGGTCTTTCCAGTGCCTGGATAACTCTTCATAAAAATATAGTGATAGTGTCGACATCAAGATAACATCGTTAGAGGAAACCTGGGCATTTGTAGCAACTAGAACATCATGAGAGGAAGGGGGGCAAAAATATGCTCTTATAAGGACTATTGCTTATATCACTGTTAGCTCTCCAGCTCTTGGTGTTTTATTTTTTCAGAGTTTATGCTCCATTCTTCTAAGAATATCTTACAGAATAAACAATAATTACAATTCTCAGTCTTAGGATTACAATCTAAAAGGCACAATACATAAAGAAAGTGATTAGAGAAGGAGAAATGATGAAAGACCCAGTGATGATGGTTCACTGAGTTGTTCAGATAGGTGAAAACACAGATATTATTGGGTTTGCACTTGTCTCTCTTCACTTTCCTTTTTCCTGTTCTTGATATCAAGTTTAATTTACTTCTTCTCTGTTCAGGGCAAGATAGTGTGTCAAAAGATACAAAGAGCTATTTATTTATATTTTTATTCATTTATTTTCAGTATCTCCTGCAAAATTTTGCTCTAGAATGTGTGCTAAGCTGCAGAACTAAGCAGGATGGGGACAGCATTTAAAACAGTCTTTGTCCTCCATCAGGAAGGAGACTGATCTAAAATAAAACAATAATATATAATCCCATGAATTTAAATGACTGAATTATGTTTGTATATTCTTGGCCATGCTATCATTGAATTATTTTGTGGATATTTCAGTTTCCTCTTTATACATTTTATTAACTAATGCTGAAAAACCTGTGAAATATATTTATATTTTTATAGTCCCCAAAGAACCCAGAACCTAGTTCAAATGATTCAAAAAATGAAGCGGGGGAGACTGACAGATCAAAGGATTGCCCTTCAGAAGCAAGAAATTCACATAGCACCACCATGACTACTGACAGCATTATAGATAGTCTTAAAATGCACATCACAGTCATCAACTTACTCACATGGATTGTGCTTCTTAGTTGTCCATCTTTAATGTATTGGCTAAAAGATATCAGGTAATCATTCCAAATGTACAGGTTTTATTTTTAAAAAATCCATTATGAGATGGTCCTATAAGCTATTGATTTAAAAATTATAGGCTTATTAATATATGTGCCATTAGAAGACATCATGAAGGATTCAGGTGTGTAGATGAAATCAGTCCAGATTACTTGTGAATGTGAGAGGCAGCCATAGTACCAGGGCCTTAATGATTGGAGAATTAGAGAAAAAAGCATTTAAAAATTAAAACAGAAAATGGCTGCAAGAAGATTTAAAACCACAAATGTGTTAGATCTTTAGCATACTAGGCATCTATCTTGATATCATTTGTACAAAACCAAACAGTTTAATCAGATGAGAAATCCATTAGAAGTGTCTCTGCATTATTTTCTATCCCTGAAATGTGAGGTAGTTCACAATAACTCAATTTTGTAATTGTTAAAACAGCTTTAAATTGAGAGAAAAAGTTGCATTTGGGCCATCAAATGACATAGTATTGTTTTCCCTATTTTTCTGCTTGTGAAATTAGATACTGTTTTATTTTCAACATCCTATTTTTGTTCATTTAGTGTATTTTGTTGTTGCTACTGGAAAAATAATTTTGCATGTGAGTAGCACTAATTACAATAGTCTTTTGTGTTTTCTCTCTTTTTTAATCAGATATCGTATCAGACTTGATCCTGATCCATGTAGACCTGTTGCGGTTATTCTGATAGTCATTTTGGGGGTACTCATGAATACAAGTACTGCAAAAATTAAATCAAGGTACTTTAATTATCTTTGTTTTAAATTATACTGTATGGAACACTCTTGTATATCAAATTGTTTTTCTTACTCTGTGCTACAGTATTTAGGAGTTGGACCAAAGCAACAGAAGAATCTTTTAGCTGTCAGAACAGCTTTAGATCCAACAAAAGCTCTCTGCAGTGAAAGGGTGGAGATGACGTTTGATTACTTTCATCTTGTTCCAAACTCATCTTTTCCTGTTTCCTACACACTCCTAAGCTGAATTTTTCCGATCACTTTTGATCATGTTGGAATTCTGCTAGCTGACAACTCCCATATAGTAGTTACTACAAAAGATAAAGAAGCTATATGAATTATTGCCTTATAAACTGGTGGAGGTGGAAGTCAATATAGACCTTTATACATCTTTTTCTTTTAAATATCAGGCATGGGGTAGGTGGTTCTCCTACAAGCTGAGGGGATGCCATTCCAGTTTCCCACCTTAGCAGGTTCTAGGATGTCTTTCTGCAAAGTAACTATTCCTTGAACATTACTCCATAGTATTGCTTCAAGAATATCTGCTGCTTATTTGCTATGTCAGCCTTTCCAACCTGATACCCTCCGATAAATTGTACTTATAATGCCAGTATCTCCAGTCAGCATAACCATATTGGCTTGGGAATTGGGGGAATTGAAATCAAATACAGATGGAGGACACAAGACTAAGAAAGGTACTCATCCGTCTTATTGCTTGAGTAATAACAGACTTTTATTCTCTTTTTCTCTCTCCCTACAGTAAATTGTTGAAGATTGCAGCATATTTTCCCCTTCTTTGCTCTGTTGCTGCTGTAGTTTTTGCACCAGTTTATTTATACCTAATGCCATACTTTGTAATAATTCCTCTTTTTTTACATTCACTATGCAGCATTGTGTAACATCTTTAGCTGGCCAAAACAGCAATAGCTATGGAAGTATAGATAATATAGGAAAACATAAGCAGCACCTTCTATCAGTAGCAGAAAATAGAAAGGCATTAGGTTTGCAAAGTGTTAATTCATGATAAGGAAACAGTATTTTGTACTTACTGATTTTTAAAAGAAATAGTTGTAGAAATATGTTACTCAGTAAGCAGATTGTTCTTGACATTGGGGGTAGTCACGGTTGCTTCAGTTCCTTGGTATTGAAGCAATTGCCTTTTACTTATTTATTTTAAAATGTGAGTTTATATGTCCCATATGCTTCTATGTTCTTACTTCAGTCAACAAATGAGTGTAAACAGGCAGAAAAACTGAATCGCTAATAAGGGCGATTATAAGTTCTTACCCAATTATTGGCAGCTGTCATAGTTCTGTTCTTCCTTTGAGTCTATACCTGGCTAAAATGCTGATGTGGCAAGATTGTTGGTGATAAATCCAAAGGTATATCTGAGGTTGCAAATTTGTGAGACAACTGAAAGCAGTACATAAAAGTGTACTCAATATAACATAATTTAGTAACTATGCAAGCAGGTTGTATGTTGTCTGTACTGTTAAAATCTGAAGTTAGGGCAGATACTCAGGTGAATATTGCTATACAGAGGAAAGTCTGCCATTATGGACAAACATAGGAAGTAATTTTGAATAACCCCTCACATATTTATTTTGTCAGTATTACTGTTGGAATAAATAAGATACCAATATGTATTTTCAAATAACTGCATACCTTCAAAACCATTTACATAATTGTTTGCATTCAAGAGCTGAAGTATGAGACATCCAGCTACAGTAGAAATGGAATGTTCGTAGAATGTTTTCTGCATAGAAGCCATTTTATACAAGGGCAATGAAACCCTGCGTCATGCAAACAATCAGTTTTCTGACATGTTTCTTTCTCAATATGTGACTGGAGAATTCTCATAATTCCTAATAATCATGTTGGTTGGGATCAGGAGACTTTAATCTCCTGCATTTGGAAAGACCAGATTGCCGACAGACAGACAGACAGACACACAAGTTTATCCACCATTACATCTGTTTTTAGTGGATTTGGCTTCATTTTTTCCTCATCTGCTTAAAAACTGCCCCAGACAAGTCAATTCAGGAAAACTCCCCATGGCTACATACAAGAGTTTTAAAAATGGATCCTTGAAGTATTTCATTGGAGTAACATTTTGCTAATGTCATTCAGCATCTCTTAGGTCCATCAGGACTCATCATACTGTAGAGCTGTGCACTTCTAATTGATCTCCAAAATGTTTCAATAATATTTGGATTGATAAAACTTAGGCATCAAAGAATCAATATTTATTTCTGTACAAAGAAGTTTTAAAAGGACCTGTCTTTGGACAGGACTATGTTAATATTATGTATAAACATTTAAAAAGCAGCAACATATTCTGGTTCTTTAAATAAAATGTATGAGGCATTATATCTGGAGGCAAATTTTTGCTGCTTTTGCATATCACCATCAGCTTAAAAATCAGCATTCAGTTGTATAAAAGTAGCCAATCAAATCCAAGTACAATAGTTTACAGATAGATAGATAGATAGATAGATAGATAGATAGATAGATAGATAGATAGTAGTTCCGGTGCATCATTTGCCCTGTATCTTAGCACCTCTTTCACATAATGGCTCATTTCCTGTTGCTACCTGGAAAGATAGCCTTCCTTTAAACCAAGTTACGATACATATTTTCCTCTACCTTTATCCACTATAATTCCTACCTAAAGTGCCTTAAAGTGTGTGAATCATTACATGTGTTATCATTAGCATCTTTAAATGGAATACTCTAAGCTCAAGCCAATTCTAGGGCCTCAGTATCCAGACATAATTTTAATAGGATATTAAAATGTCCTTGCTGTTCTTGGGTAAGTCTCTTGGATAAGTACTCTGATATCTAATTTTCAACCAATTATATGGCACTAAACTGAGCTGTCAGCGTACTCTGTCTGTGACCCACTTACTGGATGACTTACAACATCTGCAAAGAGTTTCTTTTTTATTGCTGTACTGGGCTTTTTGCCAACAGCTGGCAGAGAGCAAGAAGTGCAATCTGTTTTCAGGCCTCATTCAATGAAGGCTGACCTTAGAAGGCATTACTATGCCTCTTATAGCCGTATGCTAAATTGAACTTTGGCAGTGATCTTTTGTCTCTTGTCAGTGCTGCAGCAATGGAAATGGTACTTGCCAAATATTTCGTTCTCAAGCAGTAGCTAAGGGCACAAAAGTTCTCTTCGAAGTCATACACTGGCATCTCCTTGAAAGCTTGTCCTTCCGATCAGATGCTGATGAGAGCTTTATTTTGTCAAAGGTCATGGTGGTCTTAAGAAAGGCTTTGTTTGCTGCAGAATTACCTGACTGTATAACTTTTATCTATTTTGCAGTACATGTGGTGTTTCTCTGTGTGTGTGTGTGTGAGAGAGAGAGAGATAGTTAATGTTTATTACAGTGGTGGTAACGTATTGTACAGTGGCTCATAATTTATGGCTATTCAGACAGTATTAGAAGCTAAGGGGCTCTATAATACAGTTTAGATCTGTAAGATATTTCTGGAAGATCTATCATTGATTTACAGATTACTAGAAAATCAAAGCCGTTGATTGTCACGTGGTCTGATACTGTATATGTGAAGTGGAGCTGAGTGATCTCCAATCATATTCTTAGTGAACGTACACTATTTTACATGCTGTGTGAATTGTACATACTTAGGATGCATAGTACTTTTATTATCTTTTTTACATATTTTTGTATCTGCCCAAGAATCAGTAACTTATAGTTTTAGATTGTATATTGAGGGCACTTTTACACTTTTATCTGAAACTTTTTGCTTTTTTCCTATTTTGGGTCCACATCTCTTTTTGCTTTTTATTTGGATTTACAGCATTGACTGAAAACCAGTAAGTAGAAGTGTAATTGTAACTGAGCTACTCACAAGTAAGCCCATTTGAGTGCTTTGAAATTTACTTCAGATAAACATGCAACTGTGTGTAGGACTGCCCTGCAAGCTAAGTATTTCAGTAACATAGTCTAAGGAAATTTTAAAATTAAAACATCACTACTTTTTAATAAAGTCCAGGCAGTCTCCAGGAGTCAATAAAAGCAGCTATATTAAATTTCCTGGTACCACAGCTGAATTGGCCTTGGAGAAAATGCTTTTTCATAAAGATTCAAATTGATTTCTATATGTCTTTAGGATCAAAAACCAATTTGTAGATTACAGAATAAGAACTGTTTAAGAATAAACCTGTGCCAGCGTTAACTTTTTGTTTTGAATTGTTACATGTGCAGGTTGGAGAATTAAACCATAATGAAAATTGTTGGAAAGGCTAATTAGAAAAGAGGAGGGACCGTATTCAAAATTCACATGCCTGGGTCCATATATTCAAGGGGAGGTTTTTTTTGGCTTCTGGTTCCTGAGCAGCAACTTTCTCCTGTAACTGTTGTATTATAAAAACATTAGAAACTGAGCAGACTTTCAAAAATTTCAGAAGGGCCTGGAGGGCTGCAGTTGAAAGGAGGGCATGCCCCAACCCTTTAGTATGTGCAGAGTTGCTCTTGGAATTGTGCATTAAACATGGATATAGTGGGCAACCTTGATTTTTGAATCTGCTAGGTTTTTTGAATATTACTTTGCCGGCAGGCTACACACCTCGAAAACTTATTAATTTATAAATACCTCTATTCAGAAATGCTGGATGTATCCTTAAGCTTTTGATCCCCATTTCTGATCTCTAGTGCCTGTGAACAAATGAGTATCTGCCAAAAAAATTACCTCCTGAAGAAATAACTTGTGGTAAAGGATGACCTGTTTGCACGCTTGAAGCTCAGACTCATCTTGTGATATGGTTGATAGAATTAATCATTTTATAAATCTTAGCTCTTAAAGTCTGTGTAGGCTCTGTACTGTTCATGCAATAAATTATTTTTCTGTTCACTGCAATGTATTCTGAACAATATGAATTATTTTAGCCCCTAAATAGCCTAGATTTAAGAGTTAATTTTGTAATCTGAGAGATCCTTGTTCAGTTGCAGTATTAATATTTTGTTTCCTTTTTCTAGAAAATAAGATAATGTAGCTAGATCTATATTGTTTTAGAAATACATGAAGTTTGTTAAAAGTATTTGCAATTGTTAATATATTTCTGGATATTTATGCCAAGGAAGTATGACTGAACAAACTTACCTATGCTTTGGAATGGGTGAAGAATGAATTTTTAGTTCATTTTTATAGATTTCTGATACTTGATGCTAATCTGCGTAATAGATTTTTAAGGTATGAATCATACTTGAAATACTTTCATCCATTAAAAAAAATGTATCTCAGTTATTCACTAGTGGCATTTTAGTGAACCAACTTGCAAAATATCATAGTTAAATTCACAATTCTAGTGCTTTCCATTTTCTCATGAATAATAGTTCACACAACAGCATATGCTATAATATTTCCATAACGAAGACAATTTGAAAGTCCAGCACTATGAATCCTGTTCCAAAGTAGTGACAACTAACCTTGAACATCTAGTTACACCTACTGCATTTTAAATAATAAATTTCTATGCATGGCATGCTGCTTTTAAAAGCTAAAAAAAACAAATAGTGCAGACTATGATATTTCAAAGGATGGAGGGAGGTCAAAATTGTGACATGAATATGTGTGGAAGCCCTGGGATGCAACTAATGTAGATTTGTGACATTTGTCTAAAAGATTGTTTGTATTTCAGTCTAGTTTAAGCTATAGTTTATTGTTTATTTTACTGTAGGCCATTGGAACATGTGATTAAGCCAAACTTTACTGACATACTGATATAAGGAAGGCTGCCATGAGACTTCTAAAAAAAGTGAAAGGGTAGGGAGGGTAGAATCTGATAGATCACACGTAATATAATTAAAGATTAGGAGGAGGAGAGATATTTCACTCCTTCTGCCCCCCCTCCTTGGGGATTTTAAAAAACTTTTCTAAGTCTATCCATGGCTTAAAATACTTTCTTCTTTTTTCCCTTCCAAAAATTTGCAGAAAATCATGTTGCAAAGGATTCTGTCATCAGAAAAAAAATGAGAGACAGGTTGTTTCCTGAAGCCCTTGATATACGTACCCACAATGGCTCATATCCTCTTGATAATTTGACTGCTTTTTTTTTTTAATGAAAAAGGTGAGAGTGGGTACTTTTAAATAAACAATGCTGTATAAATTATACAGCACTATAGCAAAGAAAGAGACTCCACAAGGACCGCTACACTTTATCAAACGGTGATATTATTTTACATTTTTACAAATATACATTTATGATATAAACGAGTAAAATTGTAAAATGTAGAGATGGTTCATCACAAATGAAATAACCAACTGTTTAAAACAAATGTATAAGTATATCCCTCCACTAAAAAAAGTAAAAAAAATGTAGTTAACAGATAGATAAAAATATTGATTTTCCACATTACTTCGAAGTTGGAGATAATAAACCTAACAACTGTTTTGTAGCAATGTATAAAAACTGAAAAAAGTAAACTTCCTTACAGTAAATCTTAGTTGTTCTGAATTCTATCCAAGACCCCGGGACTCTTGCAAATTATACCTTTCCAATTACCTGAGGACTGTTCCTTAGTCTTTTGGGGCCAGCGGGCATATTTGGAATTTTCAGAGCATGTTAACAGGCATTCCCACTAAATGGTTGCCATGGTGGGTGTATCCAGTCATAACATATTCATATAAGAGAAGGCAAACAAACACTGGATTGTGCACACACACACACATGAACAGACTTTATTTTTCAGGCCTGTCCCTAATGTGGGGCCCAGGGTCATTGTTGGAAATATAGGTTGATCCTGATTCTTGTAGCATGCTAGCTTCCTTCTTTTTTTTTTTTTAAGACTTTATAAGAAAATTGGGGGAGTAAATTTGGCAGGTGGCAAGACATGTTGACAAGCACCGTGCTGCCCTGGGTACTATATTGAGGAATGACATAAAAGAGCTATAGAGGAAAGAATAATTGTTCTCTTCATTCAATTCCAGTGGAACATACCTCAACAGAACCTTTTAATTCCACTGACTCTTTCATCTTCCTAAAACCATGTATCAGTTACAATAGGCCATTTCTTTATAAAATAATCTACTAATGGAATGGCCAGTACTTTAGTGTTCCTATTATACAAAGTTCTCTTCATTTCTGGCAAGCTTGATCTGCAAAGTCAGTCATTCTATGAAGTGTTACACTAAGCAGCTTTGACTGATTTTTAGTGATTTGGTTATGATCTTTTTACAAACTAGAATAATTTGTTGTCTTTTATAGATCGTCCATGACTAAGGTTTGTAAAGCTGAAGATTAGCTGCATAAAACATATTTTTGACTTTTTAGAAATTTTGTCTCTTTTTTCATTGTTGTTAGCTCTTTTCATTTTTTGGTGCTAATTAACAATATAATGATCAGTTTTTAAATATTCTGTCACAATGGTCAAATACCTACTTGTAGACACAGATGTTGTAGTGCCCATAATGGAATTAATGTATCATAAATGTGCTCCTGCAGTAATTTCAGGACATAAATGCAGTCCATAGCTAAACTTCTCAGCAACTGATTTCTTTCTTTTGAATCCTGCCATAAGCAAATCTGTGCATATTTTTGAGCATACATGGAACTCTGAATGGAAGCACTCCATTTCCTGAGGCAGTATTACACAAACTTGGAATTAGAGTGAAGACAGTTACTGTCAATAATAACTTAAATGATTTGAAGATATCACATTTCTACCAGCATTTAGTGTATTTTCATTTCTGAAAAAAGTGTGTGTGCATGTGCGTGTGCGACTGCTAAACACCATACACTAATCAGTTTAATTCTCTGTATTTCAAACATGAAATTAAAATATAGCTGTCTGGAGGAATTTCCAGTAAATTAGACATTTGGAATGATGTTCTTGAAATCTTTTTAGGTAACTGGCTTTTCTTTCTCTCTCACTTTTCCTATTAACTTCCCAAGACAATCATTGGGATTGTGCAAGGATGAAAGAAGTGTGGACTTGTGCAATATCCAAGTTGTCTCCCCGAGTCTGCCTATCACTTCTTTCTGCTGTAGCTTCTATGCTACAAACATCCCATTGCACATTCCAGCTTTTAGAAGAAAGAGCAGGAATGTCCTGTTGCAAAAGGGAAATTCCGCTCAAGCATTTTTGCACCCAAGCCGTTGTCTAGATTTTAAATAACAGTTTTTTCAAATATGTTGATATATTACTGGGAAAAAGATTACATTTATGAGACCCTAAACTTTATTTTCATAATAAACAAGACATGTTTTGTTGGCTTTTTCTGTTTTATACAGTAGAAGTGACCTTGATATCAGAGTATAACATAGGATTTGAAATGTGTGAATATTACACTATTGAACTTAGTGTAATTTATAATTACCGTATTTTTCCGACTATAAGACGATATTTTTTTCTAAAATCCTTACTCTAAAAATTGAAGGGCGTCTTATTCAAGGAAGTCAGCCAAGAATCACGCGGTTGCAAAGCTGCCCATACTTTGTTTCTGCAGAGAAGCTTCCTCCTATTGCTAGCCTCCAATCACGAGTGAAATAGCTTGTCTCCCAAACAGACTTCCTCCAATCATGAGCCTTATGTAACTGACGTCAGCTGATGCTGAACAAACCAATTAGAGGAAGTCTGTCTGCAGAGACAAGCTATTGGCAGTTTCACTCGTGCTTGAATGTAATCAGTTATGCAAAAGAGCCTGGAAATAGAGCTGCAGAGAGACGGTTTGGACCTCCTCCCACCGAGTGTAGCAGGTAAATGTTACCTAATTACTAAATAAAAATGTGTTCTGCACTTTCTTTAAAATATTGATTTCTTAATTTGGGGTTGGAAAAATGGGGGCCGTCTTGTACATGGGGGCGTCTTATTGTCGGAAAAATACGGTATATCTTAGTTTTCAATTACAGGTCTGCAAAATCAAAAGTTAGTATGACTGCTGATGATAGGGTCTTTACTATATATTTAGATTTATAGACAATGGTGAATAGGGTCTTTCTTTTCTCTAGCTGTGTTGAATGTGGTTTATAGATTATACAATTCAAATCTAAATTACCGTCATGGGAATTCTGGGGGGGGGGGGGTGTTGGTGCAGTGTGTGTTAAATGTACATGGAAGGATGGTAAACATACTTAGTTTAAGACTGTTTTTCAACCTTAGCAACTTTAAGATGGGTGGACTTCAACTCCCAAAATTCCCCAGCCAGCATGCTGGCTGGGGAATTTTGGGAGTTGAAGTCCACCCGTCTTAAAGTTGCTAAGATTGAGAAACGCTCGTTTAAGACTTTCAGCTCCACTGCCAGTAACTGCCAACAAGTGGTTTCCCAGAAGAGAATGGAGCCCTGAAAAAAGTATCTCGTCCTGCAGAAAAGAGAGCTACAAACACTCCTTGGGAATAATTTTTCTCCAATCAAATCAGCGGTTTAGGAATGGATATGGAAGCTTTCTTCTGTTCCAAAAAGTGTTTACACTTCTGTATGCCCAAGTGATATTTTAAGCAGGCAGTTGTAGATGTGCATAATTTTCAAATATTTTATACACCCAGTTCCATTACAAATCATAGTACTGTATGTCTTAGTATCTTTTACATGGAAAACATGTGATTTATGAAAAGTGCCACTCTAGAGACCATATATTGCTGTCTGTGAATATTGTTATCTGTATTTCTATTTTGCTCAAATGCTTTTGAATGTAACGATGAGTGTTTTTGCCTTCAGTCTGCTCAGGTATTTTATGTTAGAGTATTTTGGTGTATTTTTTCAGTTTTAATATTTTGTGTATTAATAAAAGGAAAAAAAACGTGTTTACAGTGTTCTTCAGCAATATGGTGCTAGCTTCAATTCTCACACCAAATATTTTAAGCAGTGGGTAGATCTAGCTCTGAAAGCATTATACTGCCATGTTACTTTATTGTTCCCTATTGCTCAGCACTAACATGTTGCATTACAAACGTCAATATAGGAGAGAAGAGTAAGGATTCCTAGCATGGAATTACTTGGACTGGTAATTGACCAACAGAAATGATTGAAAAAGGATGCAGCTAACGAGTGAAGGAGCAAAGGGGAGCAGCAAACCATTCCAGATTGTTGAGAAAAGTACATGGATATGTCCATGAAGCCAATCTCAATTTTATCTTCAAGGGGAGAAAAGAGTAGCTTAGTGATACTAATTTTCTGTCTGCTATATCCCAAAAAATGATGGCTTGGTGAGGGGGGGGGGGGGATGTTATTTTTTGAATTGGAGAGTTTAAATAATTTCATATTTTTCCATGAGCTGTCCATAGGAGGAGAATACAGTACTTAGTTTTGTTGGTTGATATGAACCATAAAAATGAAACTGTACACGTAGTCCCCTTGTGTAGAAAATTACTTCTATTAAAATTAATTTGGCATAAAACCTGATAGATACATGTAGATTTAGTACAAGCACCTCTTCTTCTGTATAGCTAGAAAACCATTTGGTAGATTAGCACTCTCCAATGAAGCAGGTCCTTGTTTCAATTAAGCATAATTACGCTGTTTGGTATTTATGTTTCTAAATTTATTACACAGGAAATGAGAGATTCTTCTTTAACCATTTAAATAATTCTAGATTTTGAGTCCAAAATTGGTCTGCTTTTACGTTGTTCAGTAACTATGACAATAATTAGTTTTAGAAGTATCTGTCTTATAGCTGTTGAATATGCACAATGTAAATGAAGACCCATCCTCAGGATTCTACTTTATTTTTAAGAAAGTAATGGCAACTTTGAACTATTTCTATATAGTTATATACCTATTCCCTTCTGGGTAAGCAATATTACACAAAGTACACTGAGAACAAAAGTAATTAAAAGCAAGAGATAAAAAAGGAAATTAAATCAAGTTTACACCAATACTTTTCACTATACCTTTCCTAGTAAGAAATACAGTATGGCGGAATGAAAATAATCAGTGGGATATAGTTATCTCTGGATATACTGTAAGTTCTATAAAAAGGAGAAAAATAAACTGGAAGTGGCCTGTATGTTAGAAGAAACAAAGTCCCATAAAGTAGAACTCAGAAATAAAGCAAACCCTAAAACTGAATTAATGTGGCTGTTCAAATTCTCAAAGTAAGCTACTTCTAGGGACATAGTATCGTATCTACCCCCTATTTCTACAACTAAGAGACTAAAGCTAACCTGCAGAAAGAAAATGAGGGGAGACCCAACACTGGACCTAATCTTAAATAGTGTCCAGAATCTTGTCCAAGATCTAAAAGGCAATAGTGAACAAGTTGGGAATAATGAACATAATGCTATAACCTTTAATATAAATGGATACTTGCTGAAGAAATTTAACAGGATTGATAAACAGTTGACAAAAGGGGCAAAAGCAAAAGACTTTGAAGAGCCCATGGCAAAGGTGGTCATGAAAAGAATCCTCATATGTATTTGGAATGCTCATTGACTTGGAATGCTCATTCTGGGAGTTGAAGTCCACTCACAGTGGCCAAGTTTGGACAACACTGGTATAAACAAATGCTCAACAATGCATGATGGCACAGAGAGATCTGAGCTAGCAGGGACCAAACAGGAAAGCAATCTCGGGAGTTACAGTGGACAAATATGATGAAAACCTCAATGTCAAAAGCCAATTCCATTCCTAGACTCATTCTCTCACTCCCTCATAAGGTAAAAGTCAAGATCATCCCCTGAAACTAAATGCAGAGAGATTCAGGACTGAGAGAAGGCAAAACCTTTTTACAGAACAAGCAGTTGTAATGATGGGATGGGTAGCACGTGAGCACAATCATTCTGGGTGGAGAATTCCATGCGATCTTATGCCTTATGTCAGCCAGTGACTCTAGATGTGTGAGGCAAGGAATAAATGAGTGGGGTCAAAGTTGAAAATAGGCACATCAGGTTCTTAATCCTATCAGTTTTGATTTACCCTTAATTCAGCTTTCCCACCTTAATTCAGTTGTAAAACAGCTATATTTAATTCAAAGCTTCTTGATCATTTTAAAATTTTCCCCAATTGATAGTGATCATTTTCCACTCACTCTACACTTATCCCTACTTCAACAGATCCCCACCAAATTAATGCACCAGTGTAATGTTTTTCCAAAGACTATATCTTGCAGAGTAAAATGGACCATTCAACTCAATAATTTAATTGCAGAACAATTAGCTACTACACACTTTTTACACATGTGCTCCCTCTTTGCTATAACTGACTCAATCAGTGACCTCCTAGAATTATACAATAACCTTGTGCAGGAGCTACAGAAACATCTGCTTTGAAACAAGACAAGCAAGGTGCACATGCATCAAAACCATGGTTTGACACAGACTGTATAATAGCCTGGAAAAGATTAATAGCTAGCTATAATTCATATAAGGCAAATAATAGCAAAATTACAGCACAAGATCTACTTAACTAGAAGTGAGGCTGCAAGCAATTAACTAGGCAAAAGAAAACGGAGGACAAGAAAGCATTATTGACTTGTCTTAGTCAAGTTAAAACAACTCATCCCATTTCTGGCGTATTACTGCAGGACATCCTGGCCCTGACCTATGTCAGCTGGATAACCTTATACTGCCAGAAGTATGGGAAAACCACTACAGGGAACTCTACAAGGACAACTCAGTGTCTAACAGATCCCCACGTATTGCCATGGAAGAGCTTCCTATCTGACAAGCAGTAAAATCCAAAGAGGTTATGGATTTAATTTCTCACCTTAAATCTGGGAAGGCACCAGGGGCAGATTCTATTACACCTGAGCTAATTAAAAATAATGCAGCATGGTGGGCCCCTATACTGGCATCACTCTTCACAGCAGTTGATAAATCTGGCTGTATACCTAAAGACTGGGGTCTAGTGATCATTGTACCTATACGTAAGAAAGGGAATAAGATTGACCATGCCAGTTACCAACCTATAAGCCTCCTTAATATTGTATGTAAACTTTATGCAAGACATCTTCAGTGGAAGCTCGGAGATTGGATGGAACAGGAAGGACTATTGGTGGAGGAGCAAACTAGTTTTAGGGAAGATTGTTCAACAATTGACCAATGTCTTATACTTCAACACCTTACTGAGAAATATATTTCTCAGAATACTGCTTCCCTTTATGTAGTCTTTGTTGATCTTAAGGCAGCATTTGACTCTATTTCTCAGATTAAACTATGGAACAAGCTGTATAATACTACCATCGATCGTCAGCTGTTGTTTCTCATTTGTGCATTACACGAAGAAACAGCACTTAGAGTAAGATGCACCTCTCAAGGACACCTGACAGCACCCGTTCCAACCACCAAGGGCATAAAACAAGGCTGCATATTGGCACCTCTCTTATTTAATCTTTATATAAAAGACGTGATTGATAGGCTGAAGAACCCAAACTTCCATCCCTCCAAACTAGCAAAGAGACATATTTCTATACTGCTATACGTGGATGATGCAGTAATTCTCTCAAGGACACCCACTGGACTCAAGAGAGCTTTGAACACCTTTGCACATAATTGTAAGCAGCTGGAAATCAACTACTCTAAAACTAAAATAATGGCATTTGCAAATTGGCCCCAAAAGCGCTCCTGGTCTATTAATAACCATGCCATTGAACAAGTGCAATGTTTTTGATACCTGGGGGTAATCTTCCAGGCTAATGGAAATAAAAAGGCCCATGCCATCTATGCTTCACAAAATGCACACAGGTGTGCAGCAGCTATTTTAAGATTTCATCACTCCAGAGGTGGTCAATATATATCAGCAGCCACTAAGCTCTTTGAGGCCAAGCCCCTAGCTCAATTATTATATGGTGCACAACTTGGACTACCCCCCCAACTTTGCACAACTGGAACTTGTTCAATCTACGTTTTGAAGAGCAATTTTCCAAGTTCCTCGCTGTGTCCCCAGTGCTTTACTACGCATGGAGGCTGGAATGTTGAGAGGGGAGACTTGAATAGGGCAAGCTGTGTTACACTACTGGCTGAAGCTGACACTTTTCCCTATAGGCTTAGTGCCACTGACATTAGAGGACAGATTTCAAAGTGGGTGGAAACAAGCAGTTTACAACAAGCTCTCTGCTAGGACTTTCTCCCACTTACTTACTATCTCTGGGCTATGAGCAAGCAAGGGCCACACTTAGCAATGTTGTTTGACATAGACCATCAAACTGGTAATACCACTCAGTCTTCCCATGGCAAATAGACTCTGGCATCAGCTATGTATCTCACACAGCATCCCAAATCAGAGAAGGGCCTTTACCTTAGCCCAATGTAATGCTCTCTCTTCAGCACTTCTGGCTGAAAGATACAAAAAGACACCATATTGATGAGTTCCCTGTGACTTAGGAACAGGTTGAAACTATCAAACATGTTCTTCTGTCTTGTCAGTTTTATACAGAACCTCAAAATGCTCTAATTACCCCACTTCTGACCAGCAAAACAGGATTCACCAATCAACAGTATAAGCAATTTCTTCTTTCCAACATCAACCCTGAAGTAACACTCAAGACTGCCAGGTTTTGCGTGGCGTTATGCAAAATCAGACAAAGAATAATTAAGAACAACTGAACCTGCCTGAGTATGTGGAGAGCCAGAAATTAACCATTGGCCACTTTAACTGCTTTTTTCATGCTTTGGCGTGTACATGCCATATTAGCTACTGTACTATATTCTTCTCAGGTTTGACAGGGCTCTGTAAGAGAAGTCTATAATCCTCAAATCCCTTTTGGATAGCTTTATTGTTTTATCTACCAATATTTTTTTGTATTTGCATTTTATGTTGCTATTTTAAAGTTTATACTACTAATTTTAATCTCTTTTCTTTTTTGTTGCACATCTGTAGTCTGAGCAAGCACCTTAGCATTTTTTAAATTTAATATTGTCTTTTAGCTAAAATTCTTTGTTTGTATGTACCTTTCCTACTTACCCTGATATTGTCAATTTAGTTTTGGATATTTGAACACCAACTCCCTTGTGCTGGTTAATGACCACAGTAAAGTCTCTCCTCTTCTCTTCTCTTCTCTTCTCTTCTCTTCTCTTCTCTTCTCTTCTCTTCTCTTCTCTTCTCTTCCTTCCTCTTTCTTTTTCAGATGAAAAATGGGTAGTGGGTAGGAAGGTGCCCCAAAAGCCCACTAACAAAATAATTAAAACCCATTGCCATGTGGACTGTGTGAACAAAATCTGGGATTTGAAGTTCAAAACATTGTCAGAAGACTCAGTTGGAAAAGGGCTGTCCATGACGGGAAAAACAAACTGTCTTGCTCCTATTCCATTACGTAACAGATTTTTACTCAGTGAAATAACAGGTGAGGCAGAAGTGTTTTATCATTTTGGGCTCTATCAATGCACTTTGGATAATGAGTCAATAAGTGTGGGGTGGTGTATATATATCTGTTACTGCCTTTTGAAACTCCACTTGCGAGTCACCACCAATTGCAGACCATTATTTTCTCTAAAGCTGTAAATAGGAGATACAACTTTCCTTGGAGGTTACTAGGCAGCTGAGGAGAGAAGGGAGAGCCAATATTTACTGGTAAGTTTTATTTTTAAAAGGCTTTATTTTTAAACAACCATAGATTTGTACAACTGGAGTATTTTCATTTTTTTTTCTGAATCATTCATATTACTCAGCTTAGGGATAGCATGGGGTAATTTAAGAATAAAAGCTTGAACAAGCAAGAGTAAGACTATATTGCTTACAAATGAATACTACAGTAGTCAGAGCTTCTTTTAATTATTGCTTGAAAAAATGCATGAACCTGCTTGCATAATTGCTTAAAACCTACCCTGATCATTTGTGCATAGAATCTTTAGATCTGTTGCTATCTGTCCTCAGTCTGCCAATCTCTCCAGCATGTGGAAATTGTTGATCTTGGTTCAGTGTACCACCCTGATGGGAACAGAATTGCCTCAGGGAACTCCATTAAGGCCTGAGGAAACATGGAAATCTTTGGATAACCCCAGGAACAGAGATCTGGTAAGGAAAACTTTGGAATGATCTGTTATACCAGTTTTCCTCAACTTGGTATTCTTCAGATATGTTGGGATTACAACTCCCAGACTTCTAATTCTTAAAGAGACAATGATTTGGGGTGATAGAGGATTCCTGGAGATGGCACCTTAACACATCTGGAATGTGGTTGGTCGAAAAAGATTGGTCTAAACTTGTGTTTGCTTGTGTGCATTAATCTATCTGTATAGTGTAAGCAGTTTTCAATTCATCTATGCTAGTGTAGTATCACAATTCAGATGTGCTAGAACAATATGACACTTTTCTTATTTTTCTTTGATTAAAGTCTAACAACTGCTTGATGAAGAGTAGTGTGCTATGTGATTATAAAATGAGGGATTGGGCAACAAAATATGAGGCTCAAAGGATCAAATGCTATGAGGAGCACCTCAAAATTGAACTGAAATAATCTTATAACGTATTACTTTACTTATTAAATAACAAGCAGTTAGTAGCTATTCTAAGTAAGATGCTATTTTCATTGTGATTCTTTTATTCAATTACTGTATTAATTAGTGATAAGACCAAACATGTGGATGGAAATAACATTTATTTGGTTCACATAGATACACCTTCAATCAGTGTCCAACTATCCAAAATTTGGAAGTGATACATGTGCACATTTATACACTGTGTGTGTTCACAGAACCAGTGCTTCTTGCACAAACTACATTGTATGAAATAGTTGTGGGTCACCAAAAAACAAAATGGTGTGATTAAACTGTCTCAAAATAGGATGAGTGGAGATAATATTTGTTGGAGACTACTGCTTCAACCTTCTAAAATCTTAATTTTCATAGTTTTTCAGAACTCTTATGGCTTACTTTTCTGGGAGACAGTTTGCACTTGGGAAGTTCCCAGATACCTTCTCAGTGAACAATGATAAATCAAATCCAGTTTCTTTCTACTTGGAACCAGCTGCTTCTGCATTTTCAGATTATGAAGAAAAGAAAAGCCCCTTTCCAAATTACCTCAGAAGCTGAAAAAGCTAGATCAAGGTAAATTGTTTTCAATAGAAGAAGAATATGTGTAGCTCAGGGTTGAACTGTGGAGTCCTTGGGGTTCTCTGAGCTTGGTTGTTTTCTTGCAAATGTTTCGTTACCTGACTAGGTAACATCTTCAGTGCTAAATTGTTTTCCTTATATATCAGCCCCACATTACAGTGTTAAATCTGGCTCAATTCCTGATCTGAATTTGGTTCATTTCCAGAGCTATGCAATAGGTTCATCTATCAATGGAATTCATTTAGAATCCCTCTCCAAGGCTTTGTCTCTCAGAAAACATAAGTCAGTAGCATTTTATGAATATCTGTTTTTACACATGAGTTTTGCATTAATATCAAATTGTTTTAATATTAAACTATAACATCCACATTATTCTGAAAGGTGTTCTGTGTACTCACTAAATCATATTTGCTTAAAACCTTAAAACCTGACAGTTTCTCTTTTACCCCAATGATGTAATAGAGAACATGTGATTATAGAATGAGGGATTGGGCAACAAAATATGAGGCTCAAAGGATCAAATACTATGAGGAGCACCTCAAAATTCATGTTCTCAATGCACCTGCAGTCAAAGACAATAATATCCTGGTACCCAGTGACCACTGTAGGTGTAATTACGTTGCACCATTTTCCATGTTTTCCAAGGCCCTGGGAAATTTTCAGGAATGTATGCAGCAATGTACAGGACTTAGATTCTACAACCTCTACTGGCCCCATTCATCCCCATCCTTTCCTCTATAGGTTTATTAAAGGGATGGCTAGAAAGTCTCTAATTAGAAATAAGTTCATTTCGAACCAGCCTGGGCTACACTGGGACTGGGTGGAGATTTACCATGAAATCCATCATCCACAATGGAGTTTAGGTCTACATTACCAACTATATTGTAGCATTGCTGATCCATAGAAAACTTTAATATTCTTGGCATTGACACCTATTTTTTCCCAGGAAATATGGAAATTAAATGGCTTCTTTTTGATTGAAGTCCATAAGATTTCAGATCAACAGTAGGGTTATGGAAAGGAGACTCCAGGGTTAAAGGAGCAGATCCAGCAGGAGTACAATAAAGTAAAACTGAGAGTAACCTCTAGTATGAGCATGGAATAGTTCATAAATTTTAAATATTAGAACTTCTGCTGTATTCATTAAATACACAGGTCCTAGAGGTTCAAGTGAAGAGAGGGAAAAGAAACATAAACTAACAGTCATGGTTTATGAGCTAACTCCTTTAATCTTCTTAAAACTCTTGTTTCTCATATTCCTCCTTTCTTCTCTCTTTTTTACAGGTGACTGCTTAAGGATGCAAGATTATTTGGAAGCATCTACAGAAAAGTATTTCTAAATCATTCTTTACCAGTTTTCTTTCATGTCAGATGCTGCCTACAGATATCTGAGGCCTGCTCTGTGCTTACTAGTTGCATGTGCTTAAAGGAAAACAGAGAGAAATTCAAATTATACCCATTAATGCTCTGTGGAAAACAGTAAATACATATAACTATCTGTGTTTCTAAGACTTATAAAATGGTTAAATGAATTGATTTTGGATTTTTTTTCAATCAGATACATTTTTTGCATAGTTATTTGCCTCCCTTACAATTCTGATTCCTTTTAAAAATAAGTGAGACTATTAGTCAAACATAATCTACAGCCAAATTTTGTAATTAGTAATAATTCAAAATGATATAATTATGGAATCATATTAAAAACAGCTTGAGATGTTTCAGTGGTCACAAATACACAGAAACTTTGAATTACATGTCAATTCTCCAATACAAAATGTGTATGTGCGTGTATATTATATGTTCAATCACTTTCAGGGTAAATTATATTTTTTAAAATGTCAATTCAAAATAAAAAACAAAACCAAACATTTTTAACATATGTACCTTTATGATCCAGGGTAGCTACAAGCAAGTAGCAGGTACTCAAACTGAAAAATAAATTTGCTACCGAGTGGCAGAAGTGTTCCTCATCCAGTGGCCTTGCTCTGGAGGAAGGGTTTTTAGGTTATTCTTCTTGGTCTTGGCTCCATCCAGCCTTATTCTCACAAAAAATGGACAATGGGCTTTTTTTTTAAAAGACAGCCTTTAGTAAGCTTGACTCCTGTGCATAAACAGGCTGGAAATAAAAGAAACCCCCACCCCCACCCCCACCCCCACCCCATAACCCCAGAGTTCACAGATCCAGGACCTGTCAGAAGAGGACCAGCAACTGAGTAGCCCAGGAGACAATGGCCATAGGTGGCAACCAATGACTGGAGGGGAGGGGTGCTACCACCACAACCCAATAGAACAGCGCCAGCACAAGTGGGAAAACACTACTTTTGATGTATAGCAGGGAAAAACTGATGGAGATGGCCTTTCCAGTGGGCTGGAGGGGCTACAGGATTGATGCAGTTTTCTTGGCAAGATTTTCAGAAGTGGTTTGCTATTGCCGCCTTCTTCCGAGAGAGTGTGACTGGCCCAAAGTCACCCAGCTGGCTTCGTGCCTAACTCACAACCTCCAGTGCCTTTAACCACTACACCAAACTGGCTCTCATATAATAGCACTCCTCTTCCCTTATTTAAACATCATCCAAGGGTGGCTTCAAACTGTATAAAATCTGTTAGGCTATGACACCTGGTGTGCTGGATTTGAAACAGAGGCAACAGAGACAGGATAGTGAGCGGCAATAGGGACAGCAAGTTTCATTCTTGTATATTTTCTGTAAACTCAAGGATAAGCATTTAAACTCAGTAGTGCAGAAAGACCCATAGAAAATAAGTCAAGTACAACTACAGAGCAAATCACTGGTACGTTTGTAGTAGTCAGCACAGAAGCAAAGTGGGAATAGGCAGATCATCAAAACTCTCCTTGGAAATATATCTCCTTTTTCACCCCAGATGTATAATTAGACTTTGTCAGCCATTATCTTGGAGGGAAGTCAGGAGACCAAAAGAGACTCAAAGAAGAGGCAGCGCAGGGTTAGGTTTACGCTTAGACGATCTGGTGCTGCCTTTTACATTTTTGGACTACACCTCCCAGAATTCCCTGTAGTCGACCGAGTTGACTGAGGCTGACGGGAGTAGAAGTAAAACCATTAAGTCGCCTATTCTCGACAGAGAAAGCGGAATGGTGGATCCAAAGGTGGTACAAGTGGATGGTTACAATAGAGCTGTCTGATAATTCCCCTGAATAGTATGACATAATATAAAAATTTATCTCAATATCTGATTGCTGTTCTTTCCGCTTAAAGGCAAGAGACAAGTCCCTCTTTCAATATTAAGCGCCTGTACACAAGAAATCGAAAGCTTTTCTCAGCGCTTCCTCCCGCAGCAATATCAGCCGCGAACGCATGCGCAATAGGGGTCTTCGGGGCTCGCCTCTTTATTCGTAGTCGGACTCTTCTAAGCGAAGGAATTGTGGTCCATTCCAAAATAGGTCCCCCGCCGTTCACGGGAGCGGCTGTTGGTATTGGTTTAGGGTTATTTCCTCGGTGGAATATAAAATGTCAGGGTTCAGCCCGGAATTAATTGAGTATCTGGAAGGGAAAATCTCTTTCGAGGAGTTCGAGCGTCGCCGGGAAGAGCGTAAAAACTGCGAAAGAAAGGTGAGGCCTTGCCTCCCACTTATTTTCAATTTTTACTTTTCTATGTATTTTGTTCTCTTCTCTGGTTATGCTATCCATGAACTGTCTTATGGCTTGTTTTCCTCTCGTTTTCAGAAGTGTGTATTTAAAGAGTAAAACGATATCTTGTTTGCCTTGTATATAGGGGATGTCGGCTCATAAAATTCTAAAAATAATTTTAGTAGAACACGCAAGGTACGTGATGGGATACGGTTTATGCATCTATTTCATGGTTCCGTACGTCCTGATAAAACAAATACTGGACCTAGGGTCCATTTCGAGGTAGCAAAAATCCGACTGAACGATGTATGGTAGCAAAGCAGTAGGTTATTCTGTATGTGCTACCGTTTAAGTGGTCGTCCGGATTTTTGCAGCCCTTCCCAGTTTTCATGAGTTTGAAGACATATATATTTATTTTATTTATATATACAGTATACGTATGTGTATCTGCGTGTATGTATGTGAGATAGATAGATAGATAGATAGATAGATATCACATTTTATATAGCCACCCATCTCACACAAAGTGACTCTGGGTGGCATACAACAATTAAAATAAAATAAGTGAATAAAAACAGGCATATAAGAAGTTATTATTAAAATAAAAAACATTATCACACCTTTTAAAAAGTTTAGGTTTTAAAATATACAAACCCCATGGAGAATATCAATCACAGTGGAGCCATCTAAGAATATCTTATCAGCATGCTGTGTATGTTGGGACATTAAATCAAGGTTTAGGCTGTGGTTGTTCTGATTTTTGGCACTTGGGTAAATTTATAAATATATTTGCTTAAGTAGAACTATTGTTTTTAAAAATAACTAGACAACCCGTGACCAGTTGGGTCATCATTTCAGAGATATTTCCTTACGAGATTCCTCAATGCAGAGGAATGGCAGAGCTTCTAATGTACTGCCTTTCCTTGAAAAGTTCTTAAAAATTCAGGGAGATATTCAGAGAGATATTCAGAGATGTATCTGCCTTGAAAATAGCCCATCTCATTCATATTGAACTGTATAGCACAGTCAAACATCAGGAGTTAACCACAGGAAATGTTTTATGACATTTTGTATCATGTCATAAAATGTTTTATAAAATTTTCCCAAATTTCAATTCCACATGAGTCATGGATCCCAGGTTTTGGACACATTCTGTAAGTTAGCCTATTTGAGGTACTGTGGTTCAAAAATTATTGCCCTATGACACACTGTCTTGCCCAGTTAAAGGTTACAAACAGACATGAGAGTTTTAGTAATATATAGATATACTGTTTGGTATTTGTCTCAAAAGAAAAATAAGGGCCATGCTGGATCAGTCCCAAGGCCTATGTAATCAGTTGTCCTGGTCCCACAGAATCTAGTATATTACTGTAAAACCATTAATCTTACCAAGTTAGAAAGAAAAAGAAATATATATTCAAATAGTCATAAACCTGGATGTTTGAAAAGTTGATGTCATGGGAGATAAGGTAATCAGTGTCTATTAGTTATGGTGGCTGCAAACTCTCTCCAGTTCAGCAAATACTAATTGCTGAGGCAGTGCTATTGCCTACATCCCTGTCATATATGACTGACATCTGACTAGCCACAATGAAAAACAAGATGTTGATGCAGAAGAGTTGCTTTGTTCTTAAAAATAAACCCTATTCTGTATTATTTGTAAGAACAAATGATGCAAGAATTAGAATATTTTCCATATTGAAAAGAAGTCTGCTTGTTGGTTCAAAAACTGCTTATTTAGGTACGTTCGCTTCTACATCTTTGTTTACTGTAATTATATCCCCCTTTTTTACTCTGTGTTTCTAGGAAGGATGCAAGGCTAAAACTGCAGCTCAGTGGAAAGTTGTTATACAGCTCTTCATGGATATATTTTGTTATATGTCAAGAAAAGGCTTGAGAAAACCAAATACTTTTCTTGGATATAGTTTACTACAGCTCCTGCTCATTATTGCGATAGAGCGGTTTACTCCCATATAAGCAGCTTGAACCTTAAACAAGTTGGTCACTTGCCCTGTTGTTATTTAATTATTATATCAATGCACTAGTTGCAGTGATTATCTTTCCCATCACCCCCAGAAATTAGCAGAGAAGCATATTTCAATTCTACTGTACGTGGATAGTGCAGTTTTACTTTCCCAGGTCCTGATTGGTCCAGAACATTGGCCAATTACTGTGTCTCAGAAGCTTTGGAAATTAATGATAACAAGAGCAAAGTGGTGGTCTTTGCCAAACAGCTTAGAAGGCATATTTGGACTTTAAATTATTTAACCTGCTCAACTGGTGATTATTTAAACATCTAAGCATAGTCTTTCATCCCATGACCTCATGAAGAATGCATATGGAATATGTAGCTCAGAGTGCCCAGAGAGCTGCTGCAGTACTGCAACCCTTTTTCTTTACTAAAGGGGGCATTACCTATCCCCACTGTAATTCAAATGTACTCAGCCAAAGTTAGAATATAGCTGTTATTCAGTGTCCTGTTAGGACTAAATTTCTTAGGAATATATTGTAAGCTCCTTGCTGTGTCTCAAATGTAGGATTGAGACCAATGCTTGATTACACATTTTTACACACTAGGCCAAAATATACTTTGTCCCTGTAAGTCTGACACCTTGGATTCTTATCAATAATTTTGTTTCATCCTGGTCTGAAGCAATAGACCAAAAATTGGACTCCTTCGATTTTCCTTAACTCAGCTTTGCACACTTGGGCACAAGTGTGCACTAGCAGCTCTTAGGCAGTGGATTAAGGATATTGATATCCAGTTAGACCTGGTATTTCTTCCCAAGGATATATTCCTGCCTAGCTCCTTAGATCTGCTAGATATCTAACCCAAATCACAATCCCTAAATATAGGAGGACATTCTCCCTGGCTCAATTCTATCTCCTTCCTACAGCAATCTTAAAAGGGAGATACAAGGGAATCCCATTTGGGCTAAGGCAAAGGGAGGGCAAAGGGGCTATTGGAACTGTAAAACACATTGTATTATATTACCAGTTTTGTGCTGACACATGTTCAGAGTTGATAACCCCATGTTTAAATAAATTTCCCTGTCATTCTGACCAATTCTATTTACAGTGTTTACCTTCAGATATACATGATTCTGTTACTGTAAGTATAGCTAAATTTTGTTAAATCATTTGCAAAATGTGCAGTCAGTTGAGGGATATGTCCAGTTAATGTTATGATTTACACTTAGCTGCATACATGTAGGCTGTTTTACATTACTGAGCTTTATTATATACTGGTCATTGACTGCAATAATGATTTTCTTAAAGTTGACCATTTAATTTTCATGAACTCTTCCAAGTAAATCATACAATGAAGCCTTAGGTTTAATTAATTACCCAGTAATAAATTGCTTTTCTTAAGTGGATGAGTATTTTTGGTGCTGCATATTCTATTCACAATAATATTGTAAAATCAATGTTATCATTTCCCTTTTAATCTTTACAGGGAGGAGAAAACGTATTCACCGAAGAACATGAAGAAGACCCTGATGCCCCCTCTACTTCTGGGCAAGGATTGTCTACTGAAATACAAGGACATATTGAAGCAGAAGGTATACGTTATGCTTATTGTTTCATTTACAAAAAGTTAAATATGCTGATCTCTGCTTTGCTACCACATTTATAAGGTGGTAAATGTGGGCTAATTGCCACCTTGCAGGGAAAATAAATCACATTTTTCCCAGGCTAAGGAATCTGTAAGTAATGCTAATTATTATTTGGTAGGCTGTAATTCAGACATATAGTATGTATATACTTTGCGTGCTGAAAACCCCAGGATCAGTCTACAGCATCTTCAAGCAGGATAGGAAATCCTTCAGGGTTTCTGCTGTAGAAATACAAAAAAATAAAGGAAGTGATGATCTAATATTAGAAGTCAATTTCCTATCATATTATTTTTCAAGCTTGTCACTTTATTAATAGAGGCAGAAGGCAACCTGCTGCACTTCAGATATTTCAGATCAGCCTTAGCTACTGTGGCCAGTGATAAGGGATGGTAGGAGGTATAATCTCAAGCATTTGGAGGGCACTGAATCAAAGCTGCCTCCTACCCACTTCAAATTCCTTGTTCGTGGAAAAACATCATTTTACTGTTTTTCATTTGATTACATTACTGCTTCATTCTTAGAGTGCTTAGATCTCTTGTTAAGTCATTGCCTTTTCTAATATTGAAACAATGTTCTTGGAATATTCAGTAATTTCCATTAAAAAATTAGAGAAGAGAGGAATGGGATTGATTTGGAGGACTTGTTTTTTTTCCACTGCCAGGCTGTCCTTAGCTCTAGGCAAAGAAGTCTTGGCTAGTCATTCTGTAGCTGAAAATGATCCATAGAGAAGGAGGTTTTTGGAGTTTGTTTATTTATTTATTTATTACTCCGGGTGGCATACAAAACTAGGAAAAACCCCCATAAAAACAGCTAAAAACAAAATCAGACAGACAGCTTATACTAAAATAATCCGATAAACAACAAAACAAAACACAGGCCTTAAAGAAGTCATAAACATCCCAGGCCTGGGACCGTTATATCAGAAGAGATCTTTTTGTGTAGAATTATAGAAACTTTTATTAATAGATAACAACTGTAAGTCAAATGCAAGGAGTTTTTGAATTCTAGGATTTCATTATTATTTGTAAACGTTCAAAATCATTTTAACATTTCTTTTTTTGATTATTTCCATTAATTCATCAAGTAATAATTGTTACTACTTGACTCTATTGTATTTCTGGACAACCAACTAATACCAATTCTCTGGGCAATGTACAACTCAGTTAAAACATATGACAAAAGGATTATATTAAGCCAACATAAAAAGAAAGTGAAACAATAGTTGACTTCATTTTTGCCACCATAGTTCTGGGGTGAGGATCAGTGAAGGTGGAATATTGCAGATTCTTGCTAATTCCTGTGTTTTCTCCCCAAAATCTTGTCTCTTTACTTTTAGAGACTTGAATTACTTCTGTTGATTCTGTGAGTGTTTGATTAAAATTATGTCTTAATACAGGTAGTCCTTGTTTAGCAACCACAATTGGGATTGGCAACTTGGTCATTAAGTGAAGTGGTTGCTAAGTGAAAATCACATGACCTCAACTGTGCTTATGGTTTTCCTTCAGGTTTGCTTTGCTTTTTGTTACTTCCTTCAGATGAACTGGGGGTTTTTCTCTTTCTCTTTGAGGACAACTTGGTATGGGGTAAATAAGCAAGTGAAAATAAGTGCAGAGAGATTCTGCGACGGTCATAAATGTGAGGACTGGCCACTAAGTTGTTTTTTAGCACTGTCATAATTTTGGTCGGTCACTAAACTAGCCAGTCGCTAAGCGAGGACTACCTCTATTAACGAATGAGGATTTCTGTTAAATAGAAAAGGATTGGATTCAACCTATGTGTTTAGCTATTTCTTTACTTTTATACCACCACACTTTAATGTTATAAGGATGTATTATTAAGCAATTAAAAACAATACTGTAAATTAAATTAATATAGTTGCTTTTTTTACTTTAAAAGTTTTTATGATTTCAGAATCCTTGCTGACCCATCTTTTTTTTACATGATTAATTAGACAACATTATTAATCTTCCTTTCTCTGAGCAGAAGAGATATCAGATGGTGTCAGTAAATCTGTCCATCGAGTTTTTGCTTCCATGATGGGAGAGAATGAAGAGGAAGAAGAAGAAGAGGAAGAAGATGAGGAGATCTCTGAGCAACCTACAGCTGGGGATGTTTTTGCACTGGAGATGGTGCTTAATAGAGAGACCAAGAAAATGATGAAGGCAAGCAATATAAGAGTCATTAAAGCAGCCACATCTTTTTTTCAGGCTGATGTGGAAGCCTCAAAAAAAGACCTAGTTACCCTAAGGAAGGGCTGAGTTCCCATTCCTATGCGTTCTGAAGCATCTCTTCTGAACCATTTTTGAAGCATGCATACCCTTACTGCTTAATTGGAAATATGTATGATTGAGTTCAATTAAGTGGGCTCTGTGTGGGTGTGTGTATGATTTAAACTATATATTGAGTAACGCACATGGCCATTGCACAGTCAAAAATGCTATTATTAAATCAACAGTTCAATAAACCCCCTCAATTCAAACATATTTCTTACTAGAAAAAAATACTTTTTATAAGTAGTAATAAAAACTGAGCTTATTGAAATATATTGACGCCAATCTGTTTTGTAGGAAAAACGCCCACGCAGTAAATTGCCTCGTGCCTTGAGAGGCCTCATGGGTGAAGCTAACATTAGATTTGCTCGAGGCGAACGTGAAGAAGCCATTCTAATGTGCATGGAGATCATAAGACAAGGTATCTTTAGATGCTTCTGTGGGTGAGATTTTGTACTGAGAATAAATAGAAGGGACACATAAAGTTAATACAAGACAATTCAGTGTGTCATTACAGAGCTGACCTTGTATCTTCTTTTGTGTCAACTTACCCAGTTCCACTGATTGGAATCCAAGAACCATTTTTATAGTGTTAGTAGGTCTGTTAGATTCTTATTTATAACTACACTTTCTTCTATTTTCTTGGCAACTTCTTCTCAAAATTTACCAGTGATCCCTCTACAAAATATATGGGTCAAAAGTAATTTTGCTCTAGCACTGATTTTTTTTCTTACATTAGTGTTGTATAATAGCATAGGTGCACAAGCCTAATCCATACATGGCTCCTGAAAACTGTGGTGCTCCCAGTCTGATTTTGCCAAGTTTTGAAAAGTTTACTTCTAACATTTCCTTTCAGATGGAATTAGGAGAATGGAATAGGAGAAATCGACACAATAAGGAAATACATGGAAATACAGTTTAAAGGATGTAGTTTTTAAAATTGGTGCATGGCCACGTCTTGCTTTGGCTATGCTTGCTTCCCCTCTTGTCCCATTCACATGCAAACCTTGACATATCCCACAAAATCCACATGTATTACAGAATTAAAAACAAGCTTTCCTGCATAGAGATATAACATTTCTGGAAATTTTGAAGGCACAGAAAAACAATGTTTTCCTCTTCTTTTGAATGGAAATTTTGGGGAAAGTTGAAATGTATGTAGTATTTAGTTCTGTATCAGCCTCTATCGATTTAAGCTCACTTTGCTATTTTAAGAACCTACAGTACAATATGAATAGCCTAGTTTAGTTTTATAGTAAATGCATTTGGCATAGCAATTAAATGTAAAAGAATAATTTAGTCAGACAATACTGTAATTACATTTACTAATTGCATTTACTTTAAAGTGTTTTGAATATTTGTTACAAATGGAACTACAATCTATGGAACTCCAGAAGACCTAGAATCTCTTAATTTTGCCAGGTTGTAAGTTAGAAAAAGAAGTTGAAGACAGAAGAAACCATCAACCTGATAATAAAACAGAGTTAAGTCCTTTGAGGCCTTATCAAGAGCAAATCCACTGATCTTTAGATAAAAAGTCAGATATAGGTGACTGAATCCTTTCTTTCCTCTTTAGTGAAAATGGCAGTGTTCCCTGGCAGGAGAAGTACATCATGCTGTATTACACTGTTTGTCCTCTAAATACAGGAACTATAGTGCTAGATAAAAGTTTTCCCATTACAGTTCTTAAAAAAACCAACAACTGAAGGATTCTTAAATGTTTCCCTTTTTTTCAATGTTTCCAGTTTTTCGGGGGGGGGGGAAATAGGCTGAGAGAAAAAAATGGAAAAAAGTCACTTTTTTTTCCTAAGCCTTCACATCCCTAGACTTGACTGTTTTTGTATTATCATTATGTGTCAGTTGGTAAGCATATTTATAAACTGCTTCTTTTTCTTTTAAAAAAATGCCCTACTTGAATTGTATGCTTTTTTAAAAATTAAAAACTACCTAAAACAATATCATCGATAGCAGCCAAATAATTTAAACTTTGACAAAGAGCAGGGGGGAAAGCAAATTTAAATGCTGCTGTTTTCATCTTGTGGAAGAAAGGTTGGGAAAGATCCCAATCTCCGTAACTCTCTGTCCTCTCTCAAGACCGTGGCGTCCAAAGCAGGGTCCCAGATTAAGATCTTAACAGTTGGGTGGGTTCATACAGGAAATCCTTCTTACACTCCCTGGGTTCCAAGCTGCTACAGTTTCATTAGTCAAAAGCAGCATTTTGCATTATATTCAGAAATGAGCTGCTAATCAGTCTTTAAACCTTTTCAAACAACTATTATTCCTAGGTGCAGCGCATGCACATTTAGGCTTTTTTATTGAAATGATTGACAACAGTAACCCATTTTTCTTTTGACTTGAGCAGCTCCACTTGCGTACGAGCCATTCTCCACTCTTGCTATGATTTATGAAGACCAAGGAGATATGGAAAAATCTTTGCAGTTTGAACTGATTGCTGCTCACTTAAACCCCAGTGACACGGAGGAGTGGGTCAGGCTAGCTGAAATGTCACTTGAGCAGGACAATATTAAACAGGCTGTCTTTTGCTATACAAAAGGTAAGCAAAGTAATGTCATAGCAGGTAGTTTAGTGGTATTTGCTTTACTGTTCATTTTACAGCAAGTGTCACAATATAGTTTTCCTTACTTATTATGATTTTGTGTCACTGAACCTAATTTCATTCGTCTGGTTTTGATGGTCATCTCATAAATTAATTTGTTGAGATATTTGGGCATTTTAGTGTATTTGCAGTCCCTTTGCCTTTTGTTATGCCATACTAAATCAGGGTGGGAAACTGATTATGCATGAAGTGATAGATATGGTAGGTAGGTATAATGTATACAGTTTTTAACAGCCATATGATAGCCTGCTAGTGTTCTACTAGAAAGTTTTCCATTTACTCTAAATGAAATTGGGTGGGAGAATAATAAGTTATAATGTCACAAAGATGTGGCAGATAATATGAAATGGAATATAAGAATAGCCTTGTGGAATTATACCAATTTATTGTGCCTGTCCAGCATTCTGTTTCCAGCATAGCTCAAGCAAAGTATATTTGTAAATCAACTAAATTTTTGACCCTAGTTTTCATTATTTCAAAGATATACTGCTTTTGAAAACAGGTGCTCAATATGCTGTGATAGCAGTCTGTATTGAAAATTTTTGATTTAGTCCCTGGATGTCTTTTAACAGGATGAGATGTTTTATTATTGTTATCCCATTATCACAATTAGAAAATAGTCAAATGTTTATAATTTATTTACGGTATTCTGTTGAATATATTTACATACTGCTTCCCATAATTACAAATCTCAAAGTGATTTATCATGCCACTTCCATTTTTATAGCTCTGAAATATGATGCTACTAACGTGCGTTACTTGTGGGAGAGATCAAATCTCTACAAACAGTTAGGGGAGCACAAACTGGCAATGGATGGCTACAGACGCATTTTAAATCTTCTGACTCCTTTTGATGGTGATCGCTTTATGCATTTGGCAAGAGATATGGCCAAGTAAGTACTTAGAGTAGAACATTTAGTCATGCTGAACTGAAATGAAACATCAGCTCCTAAATGAGTAGTTTTTCCTAACCTGTTGCTATAGTTAATAATTGCAGGATACAGAAATGACATGTTATCATTGGTTGGATGCTTTGGAATACAGATAGTCCTCATTTAACAACGGCAATTGAGACTAGAATTTCCATCACTAAGTACATGGTTGTAAAGTGTGATGTCACATGACTGTGTCGCTTAGCAACGGAAATTCTAGCATTCCCCGTTGCCATCGTTAAGCGAATCACCATGGGTTGTTAAGTGAGGACGTCATGTGGTTGCCATTTGTGACCTTCTGCCGGCTTCCCCATTGACTTTGCTTGTCAGAAGCTGGTAAAGAAGGTTGCAAATGGCAATCACATGACCATGGGACATTGTGACGTAATCATGAGGTGGGTGCCGAGTGCATGGATTGCGATCACATGACCAACGTGACACTGCAACAGCCATAAGCACAAGGACCCATTGTAACTACCACTCATTCAGCACCATCGTTAAGTTTGAATGGTCGCTGAACAAGTGGTCGTTAAATGAGGACCACCTGTAAAATAAACACCAGCAGCTGTACCTGTGTGATAAGATGAAGTTTCCTACTTTGGTATTAAAGTGGAATTAGACTGTCATGAACAGAAATTTTATCTATTTATTTATTTGTTTATTTATTAAATTTATATGCTGCCCATCTCCCCGGGAGGGTGACTGGGTGGCTTACAATTAAAATCTGAAACAATAAAAATATAAAAATCCACATTAAAATAACTAGTAAAATTTAAATAACAGAAATATTGGTGTTTGAAATGCCCAGAAGGATCAGATGGAGGTGAACAATGGGAGAGGAATGAAAACAAGATGAAAAGATATTAACAGGCAGAACAGAATGACTTACTATAGTGCAGTGTTAGCTGGGAGTTGTTCTTGAGCAGCATCTGGAAAAACCCCTTCCCACTGCAGTATACTATATTTATACTGTATGTGGCTTTCTTTGCTTTTTGGAACCCAAAGCATTAGAGTCCATGATTTACAGTCCTGTTGCTGATCACGTGATAGATTCAGAGAAGGAGTTGTTGAATCAAGTACTCCCAAATTACATTCTGTTCCTAAGACCGAGGAAGTGTGTGTGTGTGTGTGTGTTTTAGGAATGGATGTTCAGGGGAGGTTTAAGGAAGAGAGTTTAACATAACAGACAAATATAAGAAAAGGCAAAAGAATATATTGCTGAAGTCATGACATCTGATAGACCTTTGAAGGAAATGGTTGACTCCAAAAAACATTAACTTAAAGCAATGACTAGTTCCAACCAATCAGGTTAGCCATATAAAAAGAGAAATATCAAAGTAATTAATAATCAGGACATACCAACATGTCTTTTAAAAGCTGTATTATTTCAATAAAAAGATTAAAAAACACAGCAATAAGTTTTAATAGTTTCAGTACAGTATTTTCAGTACAGTTGATACTGTACAGTTGATATAGCTGACCATTGTATGTATAGGCGAAGACATGCTCTGGGCTTCCCTTCCAGACCAATTTAACCTGGTCAGGTAGAACAGGAAAAATGTGAGTATGTGGCTTAGTTGTAATGTGTGCTACAATTTAACACCTGATTTTCATGAATTGGACCTAACAGGTTAAATAACACCTTATCACAAATTATGGTTTAGAGAGGTATGAATTCATCTAGCTTTGCCCTAGGCTTGCATATTACCACTACTCTCCTTCTCTGGTATTGGCCATAGGAAAGAATGCTAAAGTTTTTGCTTTCACTTTTGATGCATATAGGTTGCCAAGGTTTACAAATCTGTGGGTTTAGAGCAATTCTAATTATGATGACTTACAGTTCTGGGTTTCAGCAACATAATAGGGTGTCATCAATCAGAACTTTTCCAGTGATCAGTCACAGCTTCTCTGTAGGGGTTGTGTATTGGTGAGATTACATTAATTTCTTTCTTGCTGATCCATAATTTTGTATGAAATCTGAATCTGTAAACTATGAGTTGCAGAACCATGGCTTGCTTTCAAGTTTACACAACAAAAGTAACATGATTTTGATATTCCCAGTAATAAATAATGTTTTTCACTGAGGGATCCTTCTTGCCCAGAAAATACTGTAATAGTTTGTGCATTTTTTAACACAGAAGATGTATTGCTATTTGCATTTGCTACTGTCCCATTACTAATGTATTCCACAGAAGTTATTATGAAGCAAATGATATCACTGCTGCTATTGAGATAATGGAAGAAGCTTTTTCTAAACATCAAAGCCTTGTATCCATGGAAGACGTTAATATAGCTGCTGAGCTGTATATTTCCAACAAACAGTATGATAAAGCATTAGCAGTAAGCATATTAAATTAATGTTAATTGCTGTCTGTTTACAGTAGAATGAGTATATATACAGTATATATATATATATATGTGTGTGTGTATGTATGTGTGTGTGTATATATATGTGTGTGTGTGTGTGTGTATGTATGCGTATGGATAGAGGGGAGCACTTTCTAATCTTATCTGTTATTCAAGGAATGAAGATCAAGGTGCATTGCCCTTCTGCTAGATGTGAGCCTCTTACTATGAAGATTTGCCACTTACAGATTCCAAAGGAATTGTTGAAAACAGCTTATTACTCCCCTGGTTGCGCAACAGAATATCAGCTGCTCCCAGCTGTGGCTTTTGGATCAGAGAATAAAAAGGCTATCCATTCTGGCTTCATTTATCAGCATATAGTCCAAGGTCACTATTGTTATTCAAGCATGAACACTAGCAGTGGAAGAATATCTTGGCCTAAACTGCATAGCATATTACTTTTAGGCTCTTTGGTTAGGGAGGAAGTGGTGGGATTTCATATTTTTTATCTCTTCCTTAATTTTTTCCTGTTAGGCAGCACTCTCACAGTGACCTTCCACATGCTTTCTGAGTCATTTCATCCCTGTAGTGACTCTGTGCCATTTTCTGTCTTGAATCATTAAATTACCTTAGTTCTCAGGGTATTTTCCCCCTTAAATTATCTTTTTTTCAGGTTCATTTTATTTCTTGACATCAGACAAAATAATTTTTCCTACTTTTAGGTTATTACAGATTGTTCAGGAATTGTACTTGAAAAACAAGAGGCAGAAAAAGATTCTTCGGCAGAGAAAAAAGGTATTAGAGTGATTGGGGACCATTGTATTAAGCTTTATCGGGAACAAATAATCTTCTGAAATAATCAAGTTTTCTGGTGTTATTTCAGACGTGTCATTATGTCCTTCTTGGCATTATAGTTATTAATATTAAATATACATAGTATTTATGTCCATTCATAGACGATTGATGAGTAAATTTATACTGAGTAATTGTATATTTATTGAATGATTTTCATAACCTCGGTATATGCTTTATTTTTCCTGTTCTTCGCCCTTGCCCCATGGAAGAGGCAGTGGAAAGTCAGGAAGATCCAGGAACAGCAACTGATCAGCAAGAAATTGTGCCTGGAGCCAATTCTGCATGTGGGTATACAATTCTGCATCTTAAAAATTGCTGAGATGTGCAGTTTGCATTGCTCAGGATATATATATCTGGAAATAGTGGCACTGTATAAATAAATGCCACTAGTTCTTATTGTTGCTGTAAACAAATTGTTTTATTGTCATTTTCCAGTCGTCTTTCTCTCTACAAATTCATTTCTATAATACGTTTATTATGGTTAGATGGCCACATGCAGTCATGCCAGCTGTTTCCTTCTGCTGTGCCCCATGCAAGTCAGAAACAACTGCACTGAATTGTTTAAAAGTTGTTGGGCTATAATCCTCCGGACACCGTTATCCAGAGAAGGAACCCCAAAACAAGCAATGATATATTTTACAGGATTTTTTTTTCCAGATTAACATAATCAGAGGAGATAGGCAAATGATACAATAAGACTTAGATAACATAGGAACATCTGCTTTCAAGGTTCAGGAGAGGAGCTGACAAATATTGTATGTGGGTGTGTCTGATCCTATTAACTACATGCTGAGCATATTTTGTGAATGTGGTTTGTTTTCCTTTCCTCTTTGCATCACCTTATATTGGGGAAATGAGTAAACAAAAATTGGATAAATGGTACGTAAAAGAAGAATGAATAAAATAAAGAGAATTAAGTCTTATGCATACCTGTTTGGGGATATCCATTGATCTTGCATTGGATTGCATTCTTTCACATTTATTTTGAGACAAGCATATCTGCTTTATGAAAAACAAGATTTTTGTGGGCAGAAATGAAATCTTTTAAACTTTCAAAATTCTGTCTTTCAAATTTGGATTACAGGTAGTCCTCATTTAGTGATTGCCTTGTTTAGGGACTGATGATGAAAAAATAACATTGTGACCAGTCCTCATATTTACAACCTTCACAGGTCTATAAAGCAAAGGAAAGCAGAAGTAAGATCATAAGCACAGTTGTGGTTTCATTTTGCGACCTTCGCTTGACCGAGTTGCTGATCCCAATGTGGTCGCTAACCAAGGACTACCTGTATTTATTTGGAGCAAATAGTTAAAAAAAAATTCATACTGTACATGATATATTGTAAAATATTTAGAAAATGTAATAACACTCTGAATCTTCTAGCTTCAGAAAAAGTTACATGCTCTATACCAGATGGTGTTCCCATCGATATCACTGTGAAACTCATGGTGTGTTTGATTCACCTGAATATCTTGGAGCCTCTCAGTGTAAGTCGAGAACCAAATAAAAAACAATGAATAATTTAATATGCAATCCCATTGTATTCCGTTGAGGTTACAGCAAAAGGTGAGTGAAAGTGAGACCATGTACTAGTTCTAGGAAATTTGCCTTTTTTTCCATTTAGAAAGTGGTATGCCTGAGAAATTTCAAAACTTACTTTTGAGATCCCCTTAGTTTACTATGTGTCTTTGAGGAGTTGCTCTTGAAAAAGCAGAAATTTAAGTAAATCCTGAGCTAAGTTGTTTTTTTTTATAGTTCTAGCAGTAAACTAATTTTACGTAGAAAAAAGGCAGGCAATTCCAGGGACCTCTTGCAGTGACGAGTGGGAATTCAAGGGCCAAATGCCACTAACTGTAGGATACCCTTGTAGGGACTTTGTTGGAGTGTACATGTTCTCATTTATGTTCAGATTTAGAGCTGGTGTGGAAAAGACCAGGCTGTCCAAAATGATGTAGTTGGCAAGGAAGAATGGGATCCACAGGGAGAGCTGGATCCACTGGGATGGCTTTTCTTGAGCCTTTCCTTTCTCTGTCGGTAATGGAGAATTTGATACTTGGAGCAGCTTAGAAACAAATCATATGGAGAGCCTGCAAGAGTTGTCTGAGGCTAGTAGTTTATTGGTTGCACGTACTGTGTACGTTTGAGAAGAGTAAAAATCGGAGGTATTTCACTTTTGGTACTATGGTTGTATTCCATCTGGCTATGCAAATCTAAAATGTTGAAGTATGTTCAGTTCTAATTTTCAGTATCTCTAAACTTCCTACTATCTCTATTGGTTTGCTTTGTATTTAAAATTGTTTGCAATTAAAAAAAAAACATTAATAGTGACAGCTTTAATTGGCATGGGCTTCGGAGGGGATCAATTAGTGAAATTAGGGAGTAGGGTTAATATTCTCAAAACCAGAATCCTCCTTATTGGATCTCTCAGGTGAAAAATAAGTTTATGCATCTGTTCAACTCCAACATAATGTAATTCCGTAGAAAACCTTTTTTAAAATTTTATTTATTAAACCAATTTATATAGTCACCCATCTCATCTCAGGTGACTCTTTTTTATGTGCCTGTCACAGTATTGTTATTTATAAGAATAACTACATGCAGCACAGCAGAGGACAAATACCTGGAAACCGATTCTCAAAATTTGACTAGTAAAAAATGAATCAGATTTTCCATTTCTTTTCCTTTTCAGATTGTCTTGATCAAGGTATTTGTGCCTCAGAAGCACAGTAGGAATAATTCCTATGTTGTGCAATTGTTATCTTAAAGTTAGGATACTTTTGTGATAATATTTGGCAATGAAATTGTTAGGACAAACCTATTGCCTTCCAAGCTTAATGCACTCCAAGCCTTCTTGTGTTTATAATACATATTGTCAGAATCCTCGCAAGATTTTATAATAGATTATTATATGGCTAGTTTACAAAAATGATTTTTTCTACATGCTGCGGTTCTGCCATTGGAAAAGGGGAGGGGGAGTAGGAAGGAGAGACCGTTTGATGCAGATGGTTTCTTATCACAAGCCCTGGAATGTTCAAGGCCATGCCAGCAAGGGAATCAGAAGACAAGAACTAAGGGCGAAGTAAGGGGGGGAAAAGAAAGAAAAGCAGTTTTTGGCGCGCTTTTATTCAGTCTCAGCAATGCTTTGGATCTGTACACTTATTCTTAATAAATGAACTTTCTTTTGAATCAATATTGGTTGCAAGGAAAGTTACTGGTTTTAAGATCAACAAGTGGCAGTTCGTTACATTTTGCTGAGACTCCCTGTACAGACTTCTACCAGGGAGATTACCCTGAGGGGAGTCACAAGCCTCACGTTAACCGGGACCAACCGAGCAACGGGATGGCTGATGATGTTATTGAGGAAGAAGAAGAAAGAAAAGTCCCTCCTCCATTGGAAGTAAAGGTGATAACCCAGGGGGAGCCGGCGCAATCATCACGCCCAGACCGGACGGGGATGAAAGCAACGGGGACGAAAGGACGGGCTCCTTCGTTGAAAGATCGCTTGGGGAAATTGGAAGGGCAGATGGGGTCCATATCCGATGATATGCGAGCTATAAAGGCAGCGATGGACCAACTGCTTGGAAGGGGATCTACACCTCCCGCACGAGAAGCGGCCGCCACACCAGGAGGCACGGAGGTGGCAGAGCTGTCAGCCGAAGATGAGACTTCCAGCGAGGAGGAGGAGGATATCACACCTAGCAGAGCCAAGAAGAGCCCGATGCAGCAGCGGGGCATCTCCATGAAATTCGGGGGAGATGCTGAGCAGCTGGCTTGCTTTATCACCCAGGTCCGGATCTACATGGAGGGCTACGGGGGTCTGTTCCGCAGCGAGGAGGAGAAGGTTTCCTATGTGTCCAGTTTTTTTGAAGGTATGGCTGCGGAATGGGTGGTTGGCCTGCATAGGGCGAAGGACCGGGCTTTAAGAAAATTGGAGGATTTCATGGCGGCTCTCTGCGCGCGCTTTGAAGACCCGTGTGTGGCGCTCAAAGCACGACGCGACCTGGAAAGGCTGAAGCAGGGGTCCAAGTCGGTATCAGAGTACGCCTATGAATTTCGGGGCTTGGCTCAAAGGCTGCCTCACGTGCCGGAGGAGCTGCTGATTGAGTTTTTCCAGAGAGGCTTGCAACCCGAATTGCTGCAGCGTGTGCTGTGCCGGGGTTTCCCGAAAACCTTTAATGAATGGGTCGCTATGGCCGGCGAAGTGGAGGAGCAATGGCGTACCATTGAAGCAAGAACCCGACTTCCGCCCTTACCCGGTGCAAAGAAGGCGGCGCCCAAGGCGAAGACCAGCGCTCCGAAAAGTAGCGGGGGCAGGCGCGTCTGTTTCAACTGCGGGGAGCCGGGGCATTTTGCCGCTGCGTGCCCTAAAGCGAAGACGGAGCAGGGAGGCAAGAAGACGGAACGGAAGGGGCCGAAGTCTTCAAAGCCCGGCAGGAAGGAATCAGCGGCAGCAGGCAGCGAGACGGGAGCTAGAGCGGCAACACGCGGCGGTGGCAAAACCCGGAAGTTGTCAGCTCCGCTCTCTCTCCGACAGGCGGCTGCTCTTCCAGAGAAAGAAAGCAGCTCACGGGAGGAAGTAGTCGCTCCAGTAATTCCATGTACCCAAGCAGCCCTAAGAGTGGTCACTAGAGCTCAGAAAAAAAAGGGTGAAGGACAACCAGAAGGAGAGTTATTGGTAAAATTAAATGCCCAGATTGCTCAGGATGAGTGGTTCAAAAGCAACAGCCAGTTGCTAGTAAACAAACAAGGGGCATGGTGGTGGCAAGACAAGCTATATGTCCCTGCAGATGCTAGAAAGTGGGTTTTGCAAAGAAGTCACGACAGCAAAACAGCTGGGCACTTTGGTTTTGTGAAAACATTACATCTGATCAGACGTCAATTTTGGTGGCCAACAATGAGAAAAGATGTAGGGGAATATGTAGCCACATGCCCCACGTGTGCTATGGCCAAAAAGAGAGGGGGCAAACCAATGGGGCTTCTACAGACAGTAGCAAACCCTGTAGCTCCTTGGAAGCAAATAAGCATGGACTTTATTGTAGACCTGCCTGAAAGCAACAAAAAGACTGTCATTTGGGTAGTTACAGACCTTTTTTCCAAACAAGCACATTTTGTGGCATGCCAAGCCATTCCATCAGCACCCAAATTGGCTAAATTATTCATACAACATGTCTACCGAGCTCATGGGGTCCCAGAACGGATAATTTCGGATCGCGGGGTCCAGTTTACTGCCAAATTCTGGAGAGCGTTCCTAAAACTACTGGGGGCATCGCAAGGCTTGAGTTCGGGTTACCACCCCCAGACAGCGGGATCATGTGAACGTCTGAACTCAGTATTGGAACAATATTTGAGATGTTTCATTAACTACCAACAAGACAATTGGGATGAACTGTTACCATTCGCTGAAGTAGCTTATAATAATGCAGTGCACCAAAGCACTGGTCTCACCCCTTTTAAAATAGCTACAGGACAAGACTTTGTACCCATCCCAGAACTGCCTAAGCAGACCACTCAAGTCGCTTCGGTTGATGAGTGGATCCAGCAGATGACACAAGTGTGGCCTCAGATTGCTGCCTCGTTGCAGGAGGCCAGAGCTACATACAAGAAATTTGCAGATGCTAAGAGAACACCAGAAAAAGACTGGAAAGTAGGAGATAAGGTTCTTTTATCTACTAAACATCTTAAATCATTACAACCTTCCAGAAAGCTCGCTCCAAGATTCATAGGGCCTTTTGTCATCGATAAAGTAATTAATCCAGTTTCACTACGATTACAGATGCCTGCTACCTTTAAAAAAATCCATCCAGTATTCCACTGCGACCTGCTTAAACCATATAAGGAGTCTTCTCAGTGGCATCCCTCTCCAGTACCTCCTAAACCATTGATGGTTGAAGGAGAACAACATTTTGAAGTTAAAGAAATACTGGACAGCAGAAAGCACAGGGGGGGGGTTCAATTTTTAATTCAGTGGAAACATTTTCCCAAGTCAATGGCTGAATGGGTTGACAAGAAACATGTAAAGGCCCCACGTTTAGTTAAAAAATTTTATGATGCTTATCCTACAAAGCCTTAACAATTAGATTGGTTATTGTATTATGTGTATCTTTGCTTTTCCTTTTAGAGTGAAAAAGAGGAATCATCTGACTGACATCCTTTTCTGTGGAGGGGCAGTATGTCAGAATCCTCGCAAGATTTTATAATAGATTATTATATGGCTAGTTTACAAAAATGATTTTTTCTACATGCTGCGGTTCTGCCATTGGAAAAGGGGAGGGGGAGTAGGAAGGAGAGACCGTTTGATGCAGATGGTTTCTTATCACAAGCCCTGGAATGTTCAAGGCCATGCCAGCAAGGGAATCAGAAGACAAGAACTAAGGGCGAAGTAAGGGGGGGAAAAGAAAGAAAAGCAGTTTTTGGCGCGCTTTTATTCAGTCTCAGCAATGCTTTGGATCTGTACACTTATTCTTAATAAATGAACTTTCTTTTGAATCAATATTGGTTGCAAGGAAAGTTACTGGTTTTAAGATCAACAAGTGGCAGTTCGTTACACATATTCTTTAAATATTCTCTACTGTTTCAAGGAGATATATTGATTTAACTCTAATGCTTAGTGTTCCCATCTTAAGAAGTAATGGAAATTTAATATTCAGTATATGTTGTATGTGTTGAGGAGCTGTTTCTTTAGTTGTGTTCTTAATTTTGCTCTTTTTTCGCAAGTCCCTTTTGACCATCTTAGTGGAGCAAAATCCTGAGGATACGGGAGATTTGTATCTTGATGTTGCAGAAGCATTTCTTGATGTTGGAGAATACAATTCAGCCCTCCCACTCCTGAGTTCCCTGGTGTGCACTGAAAGATACAATTTAGCTGTTGTTTGGCTCCGACATGCAGGTAATTGTTCTCTCCTAATTTGTGATAGGTTCTTTTCTGGCTCAGAAACATGTGTTGCATTTCATGACTTAACGCTGCAGTTGGGTGTGCACTTTGCTGGGAACATATCCCAAGGTGCCATTTGCGTGGGACTCTCTTGACGTGTCCCGAAAGGAATGTCAGATTTTCCTGGCTTGGTAATGGGTTTATCACTAAATGTTTATATACATTTTTGTGCATATGTGGTGTGTTTGCATGTCATTTGTGACATGATCAGGGACCAGATTTTTAGATGTATGCATCAGTCAATTGCAAAAGATCATTTTGTCTCATAATACTGAAGAATAACTGCAAGTTTTTTAAAAAATATTTTTCCTAAATACACTAAAACACACTAATACACACAAACACACAAAATAACTTCATGTTAGTTGAAACTGGAGAATAAGCGTATCCCATGTACTTCCCTCTGCTCTCCCCTAGCAAAATAGCTTTGTAAAAAAAAGTCCATCTGCGTGTTGTGTAAAGTGTTGTCCATGGTGCTGAAGCCTTATTGTTTTCATTAAGGGTATGTCAGCCTTAGCTGTAATAGTTATATTTACAGTTTGATTGAATAGGGCATTACAGTAACATGTTATTAAGCCCATAATAAAATGATCACAATAGAAGTGCTTTGTTACTGCTTGTCAGCAATATGTGCCCTTAAAAATTCTGAAGAACAAAATATGGAAAACCATACCTTAAGACTTAATCCTGAAACTTCAACATCTTAAATTCTGTTATCTGTTGACTTGATTTTTGGTCTGTTGACTATTTCTTGAGCAAAATAATTGAAGTCTAATTATTATATATAATTAGTATTTATTGTATTTGATTACTGAATTCAGTTCAAAGTAGTTGCCAGGCCCAGGTTCAAATTTGGTCAGGTTCATGTATCCAGCAGGTGACCTTAGTCACTCTCTGTCTTTATATTTCTCAGTATATAATAATGCTAACATATTTTGCAAAAGATTGGAAGGCTGACTGAGATACTGTTAAGTGTTTTAAGCACTTTGGAAGTTTTTGGTTACTGCTATGTTGTATTAACGGACATGAATAGTTCTCTTTAAGTAATGTCCATGAAGCTGGAATAGTTAGCTGTTCCTTAATGATAATGTTTTGGAGTCTCATCATTCTCCTACGTGGTAATTTTTAACAAACAAGATTGATAGGCATAGCTTTTTTTCCTGCTACTTACCTATACACAGTTTCTTAATTGCTATTGTTCCTAGCTCCCACTAACATCTTCCCTATGGTGCACATGTTTTGTCTGGCTCCCTTCTTCTAAGATAGGAGATAGGAATTCAGTAGCAGTGTTCATGTTTAGAATCAGATGTTTTAATTATATTTGTGAGCACTTTAGCAGTGGGAACTGAATATCACTGACTGAATTTAAAGTAATTTTTGTATAACAGATATAATCAAATTAATTTAAACATTTTTGTGCTATCTCTTCACAAAACAGAGTATGACTCCCCCCCCCCCCCCCGATGATGTACAATGTTTTAGTAGCCACATCACCAACGAAGTAATAAGTAAAGGAGCAAGACACAATACAGTTGAATGGAATTTGGGGGTGATCACTACAAAGGCCCCATTTTTAATGTACACCAGATTAACTAATATTCATGGAAGGCAATAGAACTTAGTATTTAGACACTACTAAGAAACAGATCTTAGTATGTAGAGCATTTGCTAAGTATGCTTGTAAACATGTATTGCTTAACTTCTAAGGAATTGAAATTTGGGTGCCCATATTACAGATTAGAGAAGGTGACATTATCTTCTGTCTGAGTACAGAGGGGCATAAGAAATTTAATTTGTTGTAATGTGTAGATTAAATTTAAAAACACGTCAGAAAAAATATCCTTTCCTTCCTAGAATGCTTAAAAGCTTTGGGCTATATAGAACGTGCTGCAGAGAGCTATGCCAAAGTGGTTGACCTTACCCCTTTGCATCTGGATGCAAGGATCTCTCTCTCTACTCTTCAACAGCAATTGGGCCGGCCTGAGAAAGCTCTAGAAGCACTTGACCCCATGTATGATCCAGATACCCTGGCACAGGATGCTAATGCTGCTCAGCAAGTAAGCATTTCTCTTACGGTGTGAACTCTGTTCTGAAGTCTGAGTGGATGGGACGGCTAAACTTCTCAGAGAGTGAAATTGAAATAAGACAAGATGACAGAGCACAGAATGTTGGGGAGGGAACACTTGCCCTTTTCCAAGATCTGGGATCCAGATAGAAAGCAGCTACACAAGTTCTTGGCTTAGGAGCAGGTTTAGGGCAAGCACAGGGAACTATTATTACTTCTCCTGCTCCATCTCTTTTTGTCATTGGCCACCTTCTTTGGAAGTAATTCACTGGGGCTGCCAAATGTGAGTTAATTCACCCCTTCTTTGTCTTCAGTGAAGTCTTCTCTCCTCTTCTTCCTCCATATTGGGCTGCTAGAGGAATTCTGAATGCATTCCTTCTGGATCAGTTTTTGAAATTAGGCCAAAGGCCACAAGAATTTGTATATATAGATTTGATTAAAATCTTGTCTTTCTGCTCTGGCAGGGCCTCAAGACAGCTCACATAATTTTAAGAACAATACTAAATTATAAAAAGTTAAAAGTACGGATTGAAATTAAAAATAAAATCAGTTCTAAGATTATGCAATTAGGCAAGTTGCTGTGTGTAATTTTGGTGTTGCAAGTTGCTCACCCAGTTTGAAAGCAAACTTCTTTTTATTTTTTTAGTTTAAAGAAATAAGAGAGAAGAGTAAAGCAGAGCCAAACCAAACAGAAACATACCTTAAATAATGTTGCCTTCTCCAACAAATTTAGCTTCATATTTTATTCAGTGGCAAATGGAAAATGAAGAAAATATGTTAGTTGTTAAATTTGGTCTGATACCTTTGGAATTTATATATAAGGATGTGAACCCAGTGCCAGCCAAGTGATACTATTGAAATCATGCGCAGTATCTAGAGGCTATGAGAGTTTGGATGGGAAGGGACAAGCTCAAACTCAACCTTAGCAAGACAGAATAGTGTGAGTGTTTGAACCTCCTGGTACTGGGGAATCATCCATCTCTGGTTCTGAATGGGGGTCACACTACCCATTCAGGTTTCATGTGCAGTCTAGGGTGCTTCAGTTCCTTCTTGAGGAGCAGGTGGCAGCTATGGCCAGAGGGGCCTTCACACAGGTTTAACTTGTGCTCCAGTTTCACCCTTTCCTGGATCAGTAGGCCCTTCTTATGGTCATTCATGCCTTGGTCACCTCACAGATGGACTGTGGCAGTGTGCTGTACATGGGGCTGCCCTTGAAAACTACAGCTGCTACAGGATGCAGTGGCACAAGCAATGCTCCCTGGGGTGCCCTGGTTACCATTTGGCTCCCAGATGCAGTTCAAAGTTCTCAACTTTAAAGCCCTTCATGTCGTAGGGTCTAGTTATTTGAGGGACTACCTGTCTCCCATTGTTTCTGCCCATCCTGTAGGATCTGGCAGAGTTGGCTTTCTCTGTCTGGTCAATTGAGCAGGGTAATCTAGCAAGAGCCAGGAAGCTGTCCTCTTTACCAGCCTTTAAAAAAATATTAAAAACATGGCTGTTTCCCCAGGCCTTGGGTTAGGATGATTGAGGAGCTTTATGTCTGTTTTTCTCTCCATAGGTAGAAGAGAGAGGGATTCTTGCTCCCTCCAGATGATGCTGTCTTTTGGGTTTTATTTTGATTTTTATTGTCTTTATGTTCAGCCTCCCAAAGCTGATAGAGTTGGATGGCCTAAAATTTTGAAATACAAATAAAATAAATTCTCTCCCTCTCCCTCTGCCCCTCCCCCTCCCTATCCCTATCCCTATCCCTGTCCCTCTCTCCCCCTTTCTCTCTTAAGATACGTTCTAAAGAATTTCAGTTATTGACAATTTGTGGTATTGCATTTGCTTTATACATGGAATCTACATTTAATTTGCCTCTTTAAAGGCAACCCACATAATATGACTTCCATAGGGAAGCTGCATTATATTCTTGAAACATTGCCTGGGTTAGGCAAATTGGATAATTTTTCCACTCTAGTACAATCTTCGTTTTAACAAGTTTACTTTGGGGAAGTTTCCAGTAGATGCAAGAAAATTGGATTGTAGTGCAAGGATGTGAATACACTGGAAATGATGGCTATAGGGGCTAGTGTAGTTCTTACTTGGGCTGAATTAGTATCATCCACATAGTTGATGTCCCCCAATGCTTCATTATTTTTACATTGGCAAGTAGCACTTGTTTAGCCAGGCTTCTACAACTATAAAAATGAGACCAGGGGTAGACATCCCTTCTTTATGCTCTCCTAATTCCTACTTCCTACACTGGGGCTTTCAACATATTATAGTACTAATAATCCAGGCTAGTAGTGCTTTGTTATATAAGTTACTCGTGTGTATTATTTAAATCATATGGATGCTGCTCCACTATTTCAGCTTCCTGACACCTCTGCAAATTCCTCTAACTCCTTACCATAGTTAGCTGAATGGGAAGCACCTGAGAGAGTCAGAACCATATCATCTGCAAATAGATTCTTGTCTCCCAATTTCATCCTGTAAATCTGATTGTTGGATCTAAGTCCTATTGCCAGTGCTTCTATAGCTAGGTTGGATAATAAAGGTAATAAGGAGCAACTCTGCTTGGTACCTCTTAAAATCGTGATAGAATTGGAATCATTAAGTCTTATCTGGGCCTTAGCTGGTCCATAAATATATTCAATCGTCTTACAAAAGCCAGCCCTAAATTTAAATTTGAATGGATCCAAATTGAAACTGTATTAGAGCCAAATAATTTTATAAATCAATGTTTTTTTCACCCAAAATATTTTTCTAGAATAAAACAGATTGAAGATGTTTTCACTAAAATGATGCTTCAAATTTGGAAGGGTAAATACATAGCTTTGATAAGGGATACTTCTCCCTTAACTCCTTTAATAACGTATAAAGATCAGGATAATCATTATGGTTTACTTAAAATGAATTTTTGAGAGAATACAATCTTTAAAAACTAAAAGATTTTTATAGTAATAGGGAAACTCTCAATAAAGATCAGATAGAGCAATGAATAGGTGATTAAGTTACCATGGCTCTTTTAGTATCAACTCAAATCTCTTTTGGGCAATAGAAATATTAGAGCTTCAGCAACATGGCCTTATATCAATTTCGAGAATTTAATACTTCACTATTTAGAAAAACCAAAAGGAACAGTCTCAAAAATTTATAGGTTATTATTGCAATTAAAAATAGGAGATACACCACATGCTTTAAAGGGAGCTTGGGATACTGATCTTGGTAATTCCATACAGGAGACAAATTGGCAAAAATTATGGAAAATGGGTGGATTTGCCTCAGCTTCAGTGCAGGAACTGCAGTGGAAGATTATACATCGCTGGCACTTGACTCCCGTTAGATTGACACATATATATCAAAATTATTCTTCCAAATGCTGGAGAGCTTATTAAAAAAAAGGTAATTTTTTCATTTGTGGTGGTCATGTGATAAACCTATATCCTTTTGGCATAAAATTTTGGGGGAGATAAGTAACATCACTAAACAAAGAATTAAATGCTCCCTGGAGTTAGGCTTACTGCGTTTATTTACAGGACCAAACCACGAGCTTAAAAATAAAGAACTTATTATTTACTTAATTTTAGCAGCCAAAATAATAATTGCACAACGTTGGAAAATTCTAGCTAACATAACAATTGAGATATGGATTAACAAGGCCTCTTCAATTGCCATATTAGGAAAAAAGCACAAAGTTAAAATAATGAGACATCAGAGGCAGGAACCACAATTTTATCAAATTTGGATGGATTTTTAGGTTTACCTCAATAGCAATAGGCTAATATATGGTATTTGATTTATTTATCAAATTTATATGGCTGCCCATCTCACAAAAAGTGAGTCTACTTTTTAGTAGAGTAATATATGGTAAATGTGTACATGTACAGTACTTGTCCCTTTATTTACACTGTAGTAGATATTTTTTGTATTTTCTATATATTTTTTTCCTCTATATGCATCTTGGATTTATGTTAATGTTAATCATAGTTCAATAAAAACAAGCAAAAACAAAACAAAGCAGGCTGGAAACAGTGTTTTCAGATGTTTGAATGCATCTCCAATGGTTAAATGCAATCTAGTTTCATCGGTTTTTAGGTCATTGGATTTTTGACCCATTTTGCCCATTTCTCTGTTAGTCTGCTTACCACTAAATATAAGAAATAACTTTGTAACCAATTTTTTTTGTATTTAGGAATTAAAATTGCTGCTTCACCGATCAACATTGCTATACTCTCAGGGCAACATGTATGGTTATGTAGATTCTTTGCTCACCATGTTAGCCATGCTGTTAAAGGTAAGCTAATTCTTATACCTCCTCTGTCACATTGCATGTGTAGTTTTATGCGAAAGACTAGGATTGCCCATTCTGCTGCTCAGCAGTTTCCCTGATTAAGCTTACTAAGGTGGTTTCCAATGTGGTGTTGCAGAACCTCTCTTAAGTGGCTGTAGAGGATTTCGGTATTCATGCTGAGACTGCCCTAATAGGGAAGGTCTGTGATTTCATGTCATCTGTGATAGCCACAGGACTGTTTCAGACTGTCATCACACTGATTCATAATCTAGATTTTGCTTTAGGATATTGAGGGAGTGACTTAATATTAGCAGGAGTTACAGTTACCTTCCTTCATTTATTCGAGCTAGCCAAAAGAGTTTGAGTGCTTGGGAGATGGAATAATGCCACCTGCTATAGAGAAGGCAGTGATCTGCTTTCTTCTGAAGAAGCCCTTTGTAGATCTAGAAGATTATGCTGATGAATCGCAACTACAAATACCCTGTTTTTTAGGCAATGATCTATCTAAACAGGTGCAGATTTCTTAGAGGATATCTATTATCTCAGTCCTTTTCAGTTTGGTCCAGTCTTGGTTTCGAGACAGAATCAGCTATGGCCATTCTGATCTTTCGCTGTAAAGAAATTCATCTTTGTTGATCTCTCAGCATCTTTTGATACTACTGACTGTAGTATTCTGGATTATCTTGGTGAATTTGGGAATGGGGTACTGCGTGCTGCTCCTACTTGCAGAGACAACCTCAGTATAGTAAGGTGCCTATGCCTTTGCACCACTGGTTGATGCCACAGAGCACTCTTTTCTCCTTCCATGCTAGTTAACATCTATATGAAGTTGTCGGGGCAATCACAGATGTTTTGTGACTGGCTGCCATCAATATGCTGACAATATTGACTCTATTTCTTCTATATTAGGAACAGCTGTATATATTCTGAACTGGATGCCATGATAGGATAGATGAGAATTAATAAACTGAGACTGAATCCTGACAAAATGGGGACTTCATGGGTGGGTGGTTTCTGAGTATGGAAATCAGGGCAATTTCTTATTCTAGGTGGGATTGTGTTCTTTCAGAAAGGACATCACTGTCATTCCAGGCCCAAGTGATCCCAAGTAATCCCTGTGGACAGCTTTGGTTGTATATACCAACTATGCCCTTTTCTGGAAGTCAGTGTCTAATTATTATTGCTCATACCCAGGTCATCACAGGCTTTAGATTATTGTAATATATTTTATGTGAACTACCATTGCACTTGGTCCAGAACTTAGAGCTGGGGCAGAGTGCGGTAGTTAGATTGCTGATTGGGACATGCATATGATGTTGCTGCTGATGTAGCTGTAGCTATTGATTCAGGTTTAAAGCTCTGGTTTGGACTATAACATTGCGAACAACTTGAGGCCAGGAATTCTTTCATCGCTATAGACTTGGCGAAAGGACCTCCTCTGTGAGGGTGCCAACAGGTACCCCATCTGAGATGTGTGTGGTCCCCATTGTCATATTTTTAGCTGTCTGATGAAGACCAACCTCTTTGCCTATGAATTTTGGATGACTGTTTCTCTCTTTTTTTCTTCCCCACCTGTTGTAATGCAAATGCTTTTAATATTGTTTTACTTAATTGTTTTGTAATTATTTTAATAGCTTTTATGTAACCCACTGCAACATGGGATTGTGTAGGAAATAGCATATATATTAAATAAATATGTGGTATTTAGTGCATGCTGGCAGAATGATAAGAGAAAAAGTATTATGCATTTAAAAAGCAATGTGTGCATTTTTCTTATAGATCTGAGTCTTTTTCTATATTGACCTGTGACAGTTGGGCTATGGGAGGCTTCAGACAATGAAAGTTTATGGTTTCTAGCCAACTTTAATCTGCTATATAATTGGATCAAGCCAGCTGTGTCTTAAATAAGCATTGATACTTTTTATTTTTACTGTTCACCTTGTTAAATCTGGGGTGCTGTTGCAAACTGAAAAATCAATAAACTATTTGGAAGCACAGAATGGACTATTGTAAGGTATTACTTTTTTCAGATGTGTTTTATACGTTCAACTTGCAGGTAGCCATGAACAGAGCACAGGTATGTTTAATATCTAGCTCAAAATCTGGAGAAAGACATCTCTATCTTATGAAAGTTTCAAGAGATAAAATCTCTGATAATGATGACCAAGAAACAACAAAGAAAGGTAAGACAACTTTAAGCTGAGCTAAAATTATGGAAATAATTGTCTATTGCAGTCTATAAGTTTTCATATCCTGGCCTTTGTTAAATCGGCTGTAAGCAAATTTTTAACTGACAATAGGTTTTTTTGATACACCTTTGGTTTTATTGAACCCACATCAGTTAATCTCTACTTCAGACTTTTATTAATGTTTTTAATTATGTTTTAGTTTTACGTTCTGGTCTGTGTAAAAATTAACAGTGGTTTATGGTTGTATTCTAGCAATATTTGTGGTGCTGACAAGTGTTCTGACAAAAGAGGACTGGTGGAACCTTCTGCTGAAGGCAATCTATGCATTGTGTGACCTTTCACGATACAAGGAGGCAGAATTGCTAGTGGACTCCTCGCTGGAATATTATTCATTCTATGATGATAGGCAGAAACGCAAAGAACTGGAATACTTTGGCCTCTCTGCTGCAGTTTTAGACAAGAATTTTAGAAAAGCTTATAATTATATCAGGTAGGCCATCCCAACAATCATGTTGGGTTAAAGCAAATTCATTTCAAAGCCCCTTTAGATTAAAATCTTGTTGCTGTTTTAGTCTTTTGCTAGATAATTTGGATCATCTTTTGTTTCTACTGAGAATTCATCTTTAGGCCTCAGGCAAGCCTTCTACCCGTATGCTGTTTTGTCATCTCCTCCTCCTTCCCCAGATTAAGCCACAGTGTAGGGTGAGACTCTCTTCCCCTACTGGAATTAGACTGAGACAATGATGTGCAGACCCATGTTTGCCCTCAGTTGTGGAAGCTCATCAGATGACTTTGGGCCAGTCACTCTCTCTCAGCCCAGCCTATCACCCAGAGTGGTCATTATAGGAACCAAATGAGGAGAAATTCCCATGTAGGTTATTTTTTATTTATTTATTTTATTTATTCAATTTATATATAGCCAACCATTTCACATTCATGAGTCTGGGCGGCTTACAGTTAAAACATAAACAGTCCCCCCAAAAATAAAAAAATAAAACAGCCATACAAACAATACAAATATTAAATACAATTAAACAATACAGTACAATCCCCGGGAGAGCAGAGCCATTCCAGAACAGTACAGCCATTTTATGGGCTCCACACCACTCTCTGATCCCTAGGCCAGATGACAAAACCAGGGCTTCAGGCCCTTCTGGAAGGCCATCAGGGTTGGGCCAGCCTGATGTTGGGGGGGATGATGTTCCACAGAGCAGGTGCAGCAGCAGAAAAGGCCCTCCTCCTGGGTCCTGCCAGATGACATTCTCTAGTGGATGGAACCCGCAACCAGCCTCTTCTGCTGGATCTGATGGGACAGGTAGATGTCACTGGGGAGAGGTGGTCTCTCAAATAACCTGGCCCCATGCCATGTAGGGCTTTATAGGTTATCACCAGCACCTTGAATTGGACCTGGAACTGAGTTGGTAACCAATGCAGCTTGCAGAGCAGAGGTGCAATGTGCACAGATCTAGGTGCGCACATAACTGCCCGTGCTGCTGCATTTTGCACCAACTGAAGCTTCTGAATATTCTTCAAGGGCATCCTCATGTAGAGAGTATTACAGTAATCCAAACAGGAGGTGACCAGGGCATGAGTGATTGAGCGTAGAGCCTCCTGATCCAGGAATGGGCGCAACTGGCGCACAACTTAGAGCTGTGCAAAGGCCCTCCTAGCCACGACTGCCACCCAAGTCATGAGATTGCATACCAGATCTGTCTGAGGAAGTGCCCTAGCCCTAACCCCATCCAGAAACAAAGATGGTAAATTCCTAGATCCAGATGGTCCCACAACCTAAAGCCACACAATCTTGCCAGGGTTGAACTGAAGCCTGTTGCTCCCCATCTAAACCTCTCCAGCCTCCAGCACTGAGATAGGACATTGGCAGCATCACTTGCTTCATCAGGGGTGGAGATACATAGCTGGGTATTATCAGTTATCTTGAGCTCCTGGTGGAAGAACATGCTATAGAACTTAGAAATAAATAGCTTTAGTGTTTGGTGAAATGGTAAATTTAGTTGAAGGGCCTAGTGATGCATTTTGTGTGTTGAAAAGACTAGTTCTTCTAGGCCAAGTAATGTAGTGGTGGGTGGTTTTTGGCTGTCTTATTTTGAACATAATTCTGTGAATTGAGCTTCTATGTGGAACATGCCCATCACAGGAGATGGTTTACATACAAAAGGGATGAGGGAGAGGACATCTTGTGACTAGATCACATCATTGTCCTCAGTGAATGTAGACTGATCTTTTCTGTCATTTATAAGCAGTCTGAAAGGGACCTGTTTCTTCTGTAGGATAATGGTCATGGAACATGTCAATAAGCCTCAGCTTTGGAATATCTTTAACCAAATCACCATGCATTCCCAAGATGTCCGGCACCATCGCTTCTGTCTGCGATTACTGCTGAAGAACCCAGACAATCATGCACTATGCGTTTTAAATGGCCACAATGCTTTTGTGTCCGGTTGTTTCAAGCATGCTCTTGGTATGACTTTTATTTTTATTAACTAAAAATCACAAGTGCAATGCCTGAAGATTATGTAGAATTTCTCTAATTGTATGTCTTGTGGATTTGTAGATAGGTAATGATATGAAATTGGGTACTAGAAGCTGTGGGTTGCTGATTCACTTGTGGGTCACATATTCACTAAGATGTGGTAATGGCAGACATTTGCCAAAGTGGATATTAAGCTCCTATATCTTATGCTATCATAAACCTGTTACCAAAAAAACAAACAACCCCCCCCCCCCCCCCAACCCTGAATCTTGTGGAAATTTAAAAGCCCAGCATGGCTATCTATCTAGAACTTAGTAGTGGCTGGCCATTACGATTTAGATAAATAGCAGCTCATAAAAACCATGTGAATTAAGACCTGTATATATGAATAATTGTAGTTTCCTTCCTCAATACTTACCTGATTTGTTCAGTCAAGGTTCCTAAGCTGCTGAACCTAAAATAGTCATTAAAAAGCAAAGACGTTACTGCATGCCAATTTTTGATTATGAAAGGGGAAAGAGCATTCTGTTAGCAAACAGTATGCCTGTTAATCTTTATAATGCAAGAAGACTTTGTTTAACGCAGCCACCTTCTGGAAATTATTTCTTTTTCATAACTCAACACTGTGAAAACCCATGTTTAATTTCCAGCAATGTTTCTAGGCTTCGCAGCTTTACTACTTTTTAAAAATGAAAATGGAGAATAGCTGCAACCAGTATTTTGGATAGAAGCATGCCCACTTGATCTGAGAGGAGGCCAAACTATGATGAAACAGCAGAGGGCATCCTTGGGGACAAGTGATGGGCAGCAACCTCATCAGTGTGCCTTCTGATGAACGGATGCTTGGTGATTTGTCATTCCTCTCTCGCCCATCTGTAGCAGAGTTTGCCGATTCATTAAAGATGGGCAAACTCCACCACAGCCATTCTATCAAAATTTCAGACATGCCCACTGGTCCAAAATGGCTGGGTTTTTTTTTAGCTTCAAAGAATAAAATGATCCATAGATGTAAGCAATTACTGCTGGTTTAAATTTGTTTTGAAAGCTTTTTCAATAAAATATATGTAGTAATAAATTACATTCCAAAATCATTCACTGCTTGTTTCTTTTCAGGACAATATGTACAAGCTTTCCGTACGAACCCAGATGAACCCCTGTATAGTCTTTGCATAGGCTTGATTTTCATCCACATGGCATCTCAGAAGTATGTGTTAAAAAGGCATGCCCTCATAATACAGGTGAGTTCTATTTCTTTCTCTCACAGGTTTACACATGCACACCCTTACCTCATGTCACATGGCCTAAAATTCCTTTTAAACTTATCTAGGCAAGTCTTCAAGACTTGACCATAAAAAATAATCCATGTAACTCTGTAAAAATTATATTGAATGAAACATGATCTTTTATATGGTGCTGGGTTGTAAGCAGATTGATAGATATTACCAATCTTAGTGGGAATGTCTATTTACATTTTCCTTTTGGTGCAGTGTTTCAGAAGAAAATAGGATAATTATTTGACAACGTTTGTTAATTAATCCCATTACTGATTTACTGTCCACATTTTCCAAGGCTTATAAACTAGTGCAGTTTAAGAGCCTTATTAGTGGGAGATTTACTATTGCAAAATGTTGAGGAATATTTATATACATCATTGTGGGGATTTTTATGTACCGTCAAGTTGGTGTCAACTCTTAGTGACCGCATAGATAGATTTTCTCCATTGCTGCTGGTTGTCCTCTTCTTTTCTTTCCTTCCACCTTTCCCAGAGAGCTGGGTCTTCACATAATGTGTCCAAAGTAGGATAATTAGAGCCTGGTCATTTGTGCCTCAAGTGAGAATTCTGGGTTGATTGTTCGATAGTCCATTTGTTTTCTTGGCTGTCCAAGATATTCTTAGAAGTCTTCTTCTAAGTTCACAAGTGTCGATACTCTTCCTATTCTTCAAAGTCCAACTTTTGCTTCCATAGAGTGTCAAAGGGAATACTATGGCTTGCATGATTCTGATTTTTGTATATATAGACACATCATGGCACCTGAATATTTTTTCCAAGGCCTTCATGGCTACTCTATCTAGTGCTAGTCTGCAGTGTATTTCTTGGCTGCTTGTTCCTATACTGTTGATGGTTGATCCTAAGAGGCAGAAGCTGTCTACCCCTTCAATATCATCATTATTAATTCTAAGGTTGGTGGTGGTGGTGGTTGTTATTAGTCTGGTCTTCTTTATATTTAATTTTAGCCCCTTTTTTCCCAGTGTGCTCCTTGTCTTTTCTTACTAGAGCTTGCAGATCATTTGCATTTTCAGCTGTCAGAGTATTATGGAGATTAATAATATTTAAATATCTGAGAAATAGTATTAGCTAAACAATTGACACAGCACTAAACAGCTTTGAAAGGAACTATCTTAAAACATTTCTAAGAAAAGCATCCTCAGATTAAAGATTGTTTTATTCAAATTTTGTCTCTTATTTCTTAGCTTATTAATAATTTTTTCCTAATAGTTTATCTTCAAAATATCTTTTGGGGTGTATTCTTGCTTGTTTTGTTTTTGAGCACATAATTCAAAAAATAGATGTTTGCTGCATCATATGTGCAAAAATAGATATATTCATGTATACTGAACAAAATTCTTTTTCATTCATACTTCTGAGTAAACATGTTCAGGCTTCATATGAATCTCTTGATTATGGCAACAGAAACTCAATGAAATTTGATTACCATTATTTAAGTTGGTTAACCCACTGAAGATTATTTTTTCAATTAGAATGTAATGTAAGCCCAGCAAAGTACTTAAATACTCTATGAGTAGATGAGTCCTTACGTTCCTAATCAAGTCAAGGGGACTAAAAACTAAATTATTTTGCCAAGACTGAATTTGATCTGAAAACACTATTTGAAATTTTTAGTTTATTCCAGATAATATAATGAATGCTGTATGCTATATTGAACTAAAATTGTCCAGGTCTTAATTTTTAATGTTCATTAAAACACAGTTCAAAGGAGATTTTGCTGAGTTTCTAAAAATACTCTTATAAGCCTGTTCTTCTGCTTTTTACCTTGGCATGATAATTTCTGCCCTTTTCTCTTTCTCATAATTACACTGGCTTGATCCAATACTGATCTTATGATTAATCTTTGCATCTGGATATAAGAACCCTGCTGAAATCAAAGTGATGAATTACCCTGTGGATGTACTTCTTTCTCATAGCTGAATGAGTCCAGTTCATAGTATAATGGAGGCAACATAGTTAAATGCTCTTTATACCTTTGTACAAAAATGTTCAGAGATTTAAAGAGAAAATGGCATGGGAAAAGGGAAAATGTCAACTCAGCTAGATTTACCGTTTTTAACGGTCCTTCTGCCTTATATTTTCCTATGTCAGAAGAAAAAGTAGGTGCTTCTTATCTTGCTTTTTGCTTCCAGAGGGAGATAGATTGCAATCAGAGTTATGTCATTGCAGCCTGGTCTCTGCTAGGTAATTATGTGACTTGATGGTGCTGGAAGGAACTGGCACTGGGAATCCTTTCCATTATTGTTTAAGGCTCAACTTGAAATGCTGTCCATCATTCCAGTCCTTAAACTGTATTGAATTAGGAATTGTTGCCTTGTTAAAATAATTCAAAGTGCTAGTTTTTATGTATAAAGCCCTACATGGCATAGGGCCCAGTTACTTGAAGGACTGAATGTCTCCCATAGTATCTGCCCAGTTGATTCCATCTGGCAGGGCTGGCACGCTCTGGGTTCCTTCAGTTAAACAATGCCACCTGTCCAGGTCCCGGAAGTGCACCTTCTCTATCACATTGCCTGCCCTCTGAATGAGGTTCTTCTTGAGGTCTGGATGCCCCCTCCCTTCTCATGTTTCAAAAGGACTTGAAGTCTTTAGTGAGGGTGAGTGATGCCCCCTTGGATTGTATGGATCTATTTCTTTTTTCCATTCCTGTCCAGTTTCTGTCACTTTTGCTATTTTCTTCATTTTTGTTTCTTACTGTATTTTTTTAAAAATGTTTTTTGTTTGTGAGCCAGGGTTGTTGGAGTTGGGCAGCATACACAATTAATAAATAATAATACTATTGAAGTAAGATATTTTACTGCATTTAATGGTGGCCATATGCGAATTTAAGTCTGACAATATCACTTCTGATGTCTCAATCGTTACTTGTAATTTTTTATTTTTGTACTAGCGGACTTTTCCTTTTGTATTTAGGGGTTTTCGTTCCTGCAGCGGTACTTGAGCCTTCGTGGTTCTTGTCAAGAATCTTTTTACAACTTAGGACGTGCCCTTCATCAACTGGGATTAGTACATCTTGCCATTCACTATTACAAAAAGGCCCTGGAACTACCTCCATTGGTGCTAGAGGTATTGTATGGAACAGCATTTCATTAGGATTTGAATGTTAAGACACTTGAACATTCTTACAAAGTACCGTCCTCTATACTATAGGCTCACATGTTTCTATATCCCCCCTTTCCAATTCCATGACCAGCAATAGACAGAATAGGCATACCTACCTTGGCATCTTAGGATGGTTGTGCAAAGGTGTATCAATCTAAACATGTGAGAATTAAAAGCCATAAATATTTTGTAACGTGAATGTCCATTGTCTGATGAGCTTTTTGATGAAAAGCAAGAATAACAGATCAGCATTTGACAAGCTGCTCCTTCCAGTTGTGTTGGATCCCCCATCTTCATCTAGCAGTTTCAATCTGTGCCATTTATGTCTAATGCCAGTTTCCTTCCCTTTCACGTCTAAACATTTATTGCTTTTTGATAGTGCTGATGACCATTTCTCCAAAACGTTTGGAGGGAACCTGTTTTGCCTTCTCTGTCCTATCCCAGAGCATTTATGATTCCAAACCTGCTCTGGAATTTAAGAAAATCATAACTAAAACAATCATATTTTACTACTGCTCCAAGCTTAGTCACATGCCATTTGAAACTTCTGAAAAAGTGAAGCAGAATACAGTCAATTTTGCAATCTACTTAGGTAAAAGATTTTTCCCTAATTATGATTTAGAAGAAATATTCCTGAAAATGTAATTGCCATATTACATTCCAGTATGCAGGATTTTTGTTTTGTTTTGTTTTACAAAATTAAACTACTCTTAAGATTTGGATTCTGGGAAAGAAAATATCTACATTTATTGCTGACTGGAAACCCCTTATGGATTTTTTGCATAAATGTCAGAGTCTGCACACTCATTCCCAAAGTTCAGTAAATCCTCTGGAGTCTAAACAGTTCCATCAAAGATTTCTTTATTGGGAGAAATGCACAGCAGCTATAGTTTGTTGAGTCTAATTCTACAAAGCAAAACCTTCCCTTTTTAAGCCCAAATTCCCTCCCTTCTCCTTTCTTTTTCCTGCTTGAAATTCTTCGCGCCTTGCTCCGGCTCTCACAGTGCTTGACCTTGTAGGCGCCTCTGTAGAGATAACAACACCTGGCATCTTCTCCCCCCTTTCTCCTAACTTCAATGGCAGGTCAAGCAAGCGGCCTGCAATTAACATTTTTACCATTAACCATTTAACATACATTGCTAAGCTAAGTTAAAAGCAATTAAGTTTTCTAGCTTGCGTAGATCCTGACAATAAAACAGAAAAAAATGTACTTATAATTTATGGTTTTGATGATCAGGCAGGATAGATTATAGAAAGAAGAGAGACATGCTGTAACCACAGAGTAAGAGGTAAATTTATAATTGTACTTATAACTCCTGTAAAGAAGATCAGAAACCACTTCTTGGCATCTTTTTTCTTTCTTTTCTGTTTTTCTTTTAATTTTTTTCCTTTCTTGCACTTTTAGCTTTCTCTTTGATTTCTTTCTTTTTTTCTTCTTCTTACTTTATAGTAGTTTGCATTAGTTTTTAATTTTCCTTTTTAAATTTTTTAAATAACATTATATATTAGTATACAATTATAATAATTATATATTTACATATATAGATTTGGATTCTGGGAAAAAGGGGTTTTGTGAATTGCTAAAATAGACTTTTCCCTTCTAAACTAGGGAATAGAAGCTGACCAGACAGACTTACAAAAAGATATTGCTTTCAATTTGTCGCTCATCTATCAAAGCAGTGGAAATAGTCAAATGGCTCGCAAACTGTTGTATACGTATGGAACTGTGTGAGGACAAAGCTAGCAGCTGAAGAACACTGGATCAGTAAGATTAATTCCTTTCCTTGCTTCTAAAGGAAGAGCAGCTCTATAAACAACTTCTGCTTCTTACTTTTGTGGGGAGACTCGGAAGAGACTGATGGAAGAACTGTCAGAATGGAGACATCAAGAACTGACTGCGGCCTTTGAGTTATATAATTCCACACTCTGATTCTCCTTAAAACTGAATGGGAAATAATAGAAGACTAAGAACTTTCTTGATAGAGTTTGAGGTCAAGCTGCCTTCCTCGGTGAAACTTAACCCTAACCCTACAACCTGTGTATGTTTTGAATCTGTAAACTTTTGGAATTTACACTTACAGGAACCAGGAACATTCAGAGCTATCTGATATACAAAACTTACACTAGGAAATCAATGGCTGTTATCTTACCTGTGCGAAACCCAAAGTTTAGACCAAGGTTGGGATTTTCATGCCTCTTGTTCTATTAGAGTAGATGATTGTTTACAGGAATTGCAAATGCATAGCAACTCCTGCTTCTTCATTTGGAAGAAGTGAGCACTCAAACTGTTATGTGTATTTTTCTTATTTTAAAAGGATAGAGAAGAGAAAGTATCTTTTACTGTTTTCTGGAGAGTTCTTTGTTAATTTCAGGACATGATAATGTAATGTAACAAAGGCCAAATTCAATCTCTTTAGACCATATTCTATTTTTTTTACTTTTGACAACTCATAGAAAATGAATTCATTATAAAAATGTGGCAACGTCTAATTTAACTATTCTCTATGTCATATTATTTTCCCTTTCCTTTCCAATAAACTGTACTGACTTGTAGTATGTTTTATATCTTAAGAAGAGGAAGAATTGTGCTCTTATTTTTAGAACAGCAAAATACAAACTGCAATTGTTGTAGAAAAGTAGATGTTTTATTCTTAAAAACACCCCCACACCCCTACAAGATATATAGCAGGCATATGCCATTCAACAGTTATCTAGAACAGAGAAAGTTCAGAAATGTAACACACTGTTACCCATGATTTATGGTAATCTTCCTCAATCTGGATTCCCTTGAGATTTCTATTTGTGAATCCCAGTTACCAGGATCATTGCTGAAAATTCTGGGAGTTGAAGTCTGGAGGACACTGAGGTAAAGGAAGGTTGATTTAGGGTGAAAATAGTTAGAAAGGCCAGTGGTTTTGATGTTTGTGAACTGATTCCCTGTAAGACTTTCATTTGGAGGCCTGAGTAAGTATTTTCTAGTTCAGTGAATTGTCAAATGACATACTTGTTTAATGATTTTTTTTAATGAAATGCTGATTTTCATTAAATTTCATATATCACCAATGATATAAAGAGCTAACTTTCTGGCTTTTATATTGTTTTCTCACCTGATACTGAACAGTTCAATTCCCAAATAAATAATGACTGGTGAGAATTAGGAGAAAGCAGGTAAGAGCAGATAGTAGAACATTTTCATTTAAAAAATAGTTGATTCAATTATGAATTTTGTTACTATACTTTTAGTAGTTATAAAAAGTATTTCTGTCATACATCTTTTCTCTCATGACAGTTTATCTCAGGAGGTGATGTATCTGCTCAAAACTATGCCTTGTAATGAGAGAACTAATGAATACTCCCTTTTGTAAAAAAATATCCTGCATAGGAAGACATATTTGGAGGATAGCCTCATTATCTACAAAATTAGCCTGGTCAAGGCTTCAGAACTACCACTTAAAAAGAAGGAAAGAAAACCAAAGTTTTCCCTTCTTAAATTGCAAATAAAGCACAACTGGTAATTTTATATTAAGCATGTCACAGTGTGTACATAGTGTAACAAGCTTGATTCTGGACACTTACCCCCGGTAGATTTGCATCCTATGTGTAGCTTTAAAAGTGGAAGTTATTCGCTCAGGAAGAAGATTTTTGGATTGGGGCACATAATTTATTTTAATAAAACTTGATGTTTTCCAGTCTGAAAAGTTCCCCAGAGGCATTTTTAAGACTTGGTAGTTGAAGCCTAATACTTAAGGTTTAGAGGGCTTTTCTTCATTAGTATAGAGCATTCCTACTTCATACAAGATCTCCTCTGCTAACATCGGTATGTGGATGATCACACTGAAATGATCTACCCTTTGGCTCCTTCCAGATAGTGGGACCCTAGATCTGAGACAAGGTGTTCACAGGTGCAGGGTCATCTCTTACAGCCTGGAACCTCCTGGGTAAGCAGGTCATCAATTATTTTGTTCCGTTAAATATTTCCTGGAGATGAACTTCAGGTGATTTTTGGTCTCCCACCGCTTCAGGCAGGCCTGGCTAGGAATCTTCACTGGCATATTCTGTTGATAGAATGTTTTGTCAAAGCCGAGAATTATCATAAAATGTCAAATCTAATGAGGACATCAGGCTTTGATTCTAATCTGATCAAGCTGAAATATGTAGCTGCTAAAACTAACATTTACAAGCATTTGAGATCCAAAAATCTAGTTAGTGGATCCCTGCAGTGAATAGTCTTGTGAAAAACTAAGCAAGCAGAGTTATCATTCCAAGTTTTCAGAATATTTTTTCCTTAAAACAGCTATAGCTGAAATCTGAATTACATCTTAAGTTGGATTTTTTAAGCAAGCTGGAAAAACAATTGGTTAGAACCAAATAATATGAGCAAATGGAACTATGACTCATATAAAGGCATGGTTTGCAAGATTGCCAACTTTTTCCTCTAGCCCAGTGAGTCATGTCTCATATTATCCTTCAAGCCTTAAAAGTATAAGGTTGAGCCTAACCCCAACTCCAGATTTTTGAAGCAGCCTCAGGTAAGGGGAAGATGGTCCAAGAAATGAACTCCACATATTTATTAAAATATAACTGATACAGTAGGTATTCAGTTTTCTTCTCCTATTTCATTTATAAATGATGATAAAATATAGTAAATGCTCCAAATTAGAGGTATGAATGTTTTTCTCCCCATGAAAGCTCTAGCTTTTGAAGAGACCTGAGAAATTGAATGTCAACAGGGTGCAGTTCCATTCTCAGGCTATGAAAGTTGCCTCCCTCAGGTGGTCCTTATGATCAGCTGGAAATGTAAAGAATGCAAGCCTACCTCTGGTGAATCCTTCAGTGTTCCCTACCCTTTCTCTTGGTCAAAAACTCTATCTCTTTAGCAGAGGTAAGTTTTCCACAGTCTTTTTCACAACCACCACCAATGAATTTTAACAGTTACTAAGTTGTGCCTACTGTACCTCTCCTCTGGGAACAGTCCTAGACTGGATTTGGATATTGTGCTAATGTGTTTTGTTTACCCTTGGTTGATTGAATATATTGTAATTAGCTGAATTCTCACAATACACTCAAGTGGCATTATATACTATGACATGAGATCAACAGCAAGTATTTCATTTGTGGACATTGTTCCAATACTGACCTCTTCTTCGCTTTGTTCACCCAGCTTTTGTTTTTGGTTTTTGACTAGCTCCCGCTGCAGAATATCAAACTTGGACTTGAACCAATGATGAGCTTCTTCCAGGTTAGCAGATATCTAGGGCAGAGAAAGGATATCGGAAATGAAGAACTGTTTATTGATTATAAAAAAGGGGTGACTTTTTCTCAGGCCTTCGTATCAGTAACTGATGTATTAAGTTCTTCCATTTTAAACCAAATCATAAAATAAACTCTTACTTCAGTAGTGAGAAGTTCAGGCATGCCAAGCCAGTTTTAATCTGATCTGTAAAACTAACACCTTTCCAAATATTGTAGCACAAAGCAAAATAACAACTCTGCCCCAGGATTCTTCCATCGTTGGCTCTGTATTTACCTGTTCAGACTCAATGCTGGCTTCTTTTAGTTTCTCTTCAGTAGCCTCCTTGCATTTCCTGAGCTGCCTAATGGTGTCTTCCCTGGTCTAAAAGAACAGACAAAAATACAAATCAGACTACAATTATTTATTCTTCTACAGCAATTTCAACATGGCTTAAGATTAGTCATAACAGACATTGCTTTCTATCAAGCAAAAGGACAGAAAAAAGAGGAATATTAGACATGTGACTAGCTGCTGCTATAGGCAAAATATTACAATGCTCAGTTGCCATAAACTTTGAGCTCAAAAGGGAATTACCCGGCACTCTTCCTCAAGCTGTTTCCGTTGTTTCCTTTCTTCTTCCAGCTGATTTTCCATCACTTGTTGATTTTTGGCCACTTGCTGCATCTCACTTTGTAGGCTTGTTAATTCAGTGGCAAATTCTTTGATACTAAGGGACTAGACACGAGAAGAATCAGACTCCATGATCACGTGCAACCATTTTAGTTTAGTCAATACCTAACCTGCTATAAAAGTAGATGCTACCTGCTCATAGTTTTTCTTCTGGTATAGTTCCTTCAGCTCTTCCATTTGCCTCAGTTCCAATTCAATTTCCTGAAAGTATTTCACAACAGTGAGAGGAAAGCATCCAGAGGCATCAGTCTACTGTGTCAGAGTACACCTATACTAAATGACAGTGTCTGCTCTCTCCAGACAGACTCCTGAACCTCCAAAGCACTCATTCTGTTTTCAGGCTGTTGCAAAAGGAAGCAAGGTATTTAAATTTTACAATGGCTACCCCAAGGTAAAGAACTCAGTAGCAAAAGCTCAAAAAATAAAATACTGCTCTAGGGCTGTCTTCTAGCATGTCCTCAAAACTTAAAAAAAAAAAAATGGCAGAGAGATCTGGAGGGGGAAAAAATCATATTACCCTGCATTGGCCCCAACATATATAGGACTGTCAAGACCTTTTCTGTAGGAAAGGAGCCTGTAAGCCTTTACTAGCTGCGTAGCTGGGCACCTTTTCCACTAGTGCTTCCTCCACTGTGGTGCTGCAAGATATTAAAGGCACAGAATTCAAGTGCTCCCACAGGCAGCCCTAAGCACATTTCTTGCCACTTTACCTAAACTATTTCAAAGAAGCAGCAATTCTGAAAAGAAATCGGTGATAGGAATAATGCTATTTCAGATTCTATCGCTTATTTAATACAGGTTTCGTGAGTACTGCAACTTTAAACCAAATCATAAAATAGGCTCAAACTGTTGGGAAGGCCCCCCCCCCTCCAGGCGCTGTGAGGAAATTAGAGGGAGGCTGCAAATATTGTTGTGATCCTGACCAGGCTCACCCAGAGAAAGCAGAAACGTTGTCAAAACTTGCCCCAGGCTTTGCTGTCCACTTTGCCTGCATAAACTGCCAGCAGTCAGTTGCAGTACAGCAACTTTGGAAAACTGCTATGATATAATCAATTAAAATTTAGTCATTAGAACTAACTGATATATGGATTCTTTGCCCCACCTCACCCTAACTCCAGTGAAATCTTTAGTTTTGCTCACGGTGAGCAGGTCACACTGATTCATTTATCCTTTCAGGCTGTCATAGTACTGCCAGGTTTCCCAAGCTCTGCAGGAAACCAAGACTGGCTTTGTTAATCTAACTCCTCTATGGAGAGAAAATGCACGCTCTCTGCCTTTAAAAAACTTAGTCTTGTCTCACCGCAGCACTACTAAAGAACCAGCCATTTTACAGATAGATTTTGCATCCAGATCACATTCTTCTGCTTTCTCTAAAATCTCCGTTCTAACTCCACATATGATGTCCCACTTGCAGCAAAGGTAGATGCAGGCTACACAAAAGCAAAGAACACAAAGAGATGCACCCTAATCCATCAACTTACCTTTATTTTCTCTGCATTGTGTGTTCTATTGGCCTTGGAGTTGAAGTACTGGTTGATTAACATTTTCTGCCTTTTTACCTTCTCCTTTTGAGCAGTCAACGCAGTTTCCAGTTCTATCACTTTTGCCCGCAGTTCCCGGTTACAGTGTAGTATTTCACTAGATTTACAGCAGGCCTCTTCAAGAGCTTTTTTGAACTACCGGGGAGAGAACAGGGTCAGTTTATATTCACCTGGAAAATGCAGCAATTGAAAGCCACATCTGAACTCTTCCTTTGCCCCCATCATCCCAAGAGCTCACAGATCTTGGTTTGCTACTTGGAGGTAATTTTTGTCTGGCTTCTTGATTTAGGGATATAAACATTCTTTAGGGTATTAGGAATCTCTGCTCAAATTGTAGAGTCTTAGACTAGATCTACCTCTCATGATTGGCATGCAGAAGATTCTGCTTCGGTCTATGGCCTCTCATTACTAAGGAGTGGGCAGAAATAAGCCAGGCTTAACTAACCTTTTCTTCAGTTCTTTAACACCACTTTCACCACCGATATGAATTCCAAAGGAAGCATGTTAATGCCACCAGCATGTAACGGATCATTATTTTATTCCTTATCAGAGCAGAATCTATCAAGGAGAACTCACTTCTGAGCTGGTCCCCTTCCCTCTCCTCACCTCAGATGATTCTTTATGAGCTGCTTTCTTCGCTACTTCTCGTTCAGTCTGAAACTGTTTCTTCAGGGTCTCAAGGCGATCTCCATAGAACTTGGTCTCCCTCTTGGTTTCTTCAATGAGCTGGTCCCTTTGAGGAGGGAAAAGGAATCACAGGACATCATTCCCATCTTCAGTTGTGAAAGTACAATCCTCAAATAGGCAAAAGAGCTTCTTCCAAACTGTATGCTAGATTTTCTGTTCTTTTCACTTCGTTTTTTGTCACCCCCTCCAAGGCAAAGGCGGCCTTCTAAAAGCTTGGGATAATCGGGCTTTTTGGGAGGACCTCCACAGATTAATTAGCAGTACCATTGGCCACAACACATTTATGCTTATAATCAGATTGTAAAATTTAATTTGGTTGTATTATCTTTATGACTTTGTACATCATCTAGAGACTCCATAGTGCAATGGGAAAGAAACCTGCATGAATGCATACATAAGTAAACAAAATCTTGCCTGCATTCCATTAATTGCCGGCATTCTGCTTCTTTGCTTTCCAACTCATCTTGAACAAGCAAGAGTTTGCTTTGCAGGGCACTATTGGTCTGCAGGGTTTGCTCTAAATTTTGGACAAGTTTCTTCTTTTCCATTTTGGAGGCTTCCAGGCTTTTACGAAGTGAGTTCATCTTTCGTGGGGAAGAAAGCACACGGTGATAATAATTGTGGGAAATGCAGCCTATTATTACAAAGGCCAACATGCCCAAAGATGCTTCACTTGGCATCTGCCAGGCTTTCTGCCCTTCCTAGATATTATATTTTAAAAATGCTTCCAGTTGGCATACTGCAATATAAAGCATTGGATTCCAATAATTTTTATTTCTAAGACTACCTCTCAGCTCCCTCCCCCAAAACCCTTCTGAGAAAATAAAAAAGATGACTGTATCCTCCTATTCAAGAAAGAAAAAAAAGAAGATAAGTAGAAATAACAGAGCTTCCTGTGGAAGAGAGGGGTGGCTGGAAAGTGTGGCAGGTAACATTCTGGTAAATCATTTTGCATTTGCTGTGGCAGCCATTTTGTGAATGGGCCTGGCCCTCCCAGCAGCCATTTGCAAGAATGCCTACAATACTCTCCCCAAACTTCAAGCCTTAGGGGCTAGGGACCTCTTTATTACAATCAATGTCAATCACCTTACCCTGCTATGAACCTCACACTGCAAATGGCAACACAAACAGTAGTCACAGATCAAAGATACTTCCATTTCAACCAACTTATATCAATATTTCGTCAACAGAGAATTGCATTTCTGTTACTGAGGATGTCAAAAATCCCAGAACAAACAGACTGCCTCTTTTGGTCACTGGAAACTGCCTCTTTTTTTACCTTTGCATTGCGCTGGGAGTCCAAAGCCAGCTTGCTATGATATTCCTCCAGCTCTGCTTCCAGCTTTTGAATTCTCTGCTGGCTCTGGGTCCTGCATTGGGAAGAGAAAGAGCCCAAAGAATAGGTGTACTGAGGGAATGTGCTTCTTGTTTATTTTAACAAACCCACATTTGCAGAAATGGAATCTCTTAGAACATTCCTTAACAAATCCTGATATTGTACATTTGACTTTTTTTCAAGTTAGATACTAATGGTATTCTACCATGCAAATAAAAAACATTCAGTTGGCCCTTCTGAGCAACATACAAAGTGGAGAAATGGCAAGGTCATTTACCTATCTTTCTTCAAGACAGCAATCTCAGAATCTTTGTGCCCCAATTCAGTTCGCACCTTTTCCAGAGCTACCTGCATCTTGTTATGAGAAGCCAACACATTTTCTAACATTGTGGTCATTTTGATGTTATCTTCCTTTGATTCTTCCAGCTTGTGTTGTAGAGTTGCCAGCTGCAGAACAACAACATGACAGGCAATGAGCAGTTGGCCAAACACTTGTTTTGTATGTCCCAGGCATAGCTCAGGGGCAGAGCACAAGTTTCATAAGCAGAAGATCCCATTTGAATGAACTCAGACAATTCACCCTGTAAAGATCTCTTCCTTTGAAAACTTGGAAAACTGTAGCTGCCACACAGAATAGTCAAGGCTAGAAGACAAATCGTTTGACTTTTGTGTAAAGCAACGTTCTGGGTTCAGCAAACTCCACCTTTATCTTGAGCTCTGAAAAAAGTTGTCATGTCCTTCAGCCCTGAATAAATCATGATCACGTAATACCTGTCCTGCAACTTCAGAGTGCCTCAAATGCACTAGGGCAGTGATGCAGCCTTGTACAATAGATTGCTACCATTATCTCTTTGTTACTGATGTGGGGGGATTCTAATTTACCTAAGATTGTTGAACAAATTCACTTTAGGAACAAAGGGAACTGCCCACTATTAAATCAAACCACTGGTTCATCTACTTAACTATTAGCAGCTGCTAACAGCCTTTTCTAGCTCTATTTGGAGAGTGAATAAAGGAGTGCCACAGATTAAATCTAGGCACAGTGCATATGTTCTACCACTGAATTACACACCCCACTTTTCAACAGTTCTCTGCAGACTTTCAGATAAGGAAATGACATCAGACAAAGCTGTATCAGCCAGGCTCAAGGTCAGTTTCTTCCCAGAACCTGGGAATTTCCCTGACTGATGGCAGCCTTTATTATTTTGTAAGAGAAATTAACAGACAAAAATAAGAGGCAATATAACAGATCATCCTCATCTGGAAAAAGAGAAAGCAAGGAAAAAAATCTTCTTGGCATTTGAAGTAAGATCAAGGGACTTGGGTAGACTTGAGCCTGAGTCTCATCAATGGGATTTTATCACCTTAACCATTACATCACAGTGCGATGGGAAGATCTTATTCAGGATCATGGACTTAGTAAGAATAAGGCCTGAAGATCAATTAAATTGAGATACTACGGTGTGGCAAATGAGGGAGTAGATGAATCTTGCAATCACTTTGTTCACAAATCTATCCATCCATCCGGCCTAGTGCAATGGTTCCCAATCAGTGGTATGGGAACTAGTGGTCTGTGATGGTACTGCAGGTTATCTCAACACTTCAACTGGCTTGACATAAAACAAGTACTGGGGGTCAGTGTTGATCTTGGAATAAAACTCAGTCATTTTGAACTGTTTCAAGGGTTGCAGCTGGACTTTTGTGTTGAGACTTGTGAATGTTTTGTTTTTAATCAGCTTAATCCCTGCTGTTCCTTTGGTTAAGGCTGGGCTGGGTGACTGAGAGATGGCCAACCCAGCAGAGTAGAGTTCATCCCAGGCAAAACACAAAGGGCTGCTCGTAGCTTCATGAGCTGCCCACCTGGAAAGTTCCAGCTGTTTTTTGAAGATTCTTTATGTGGAAGTTAAGACTTCATAAGGGTGGGTGTAGCCTGCAAAACAAAAAAGTATCCTTGTCCATGTGTTGCTGATGTAGCGTTGTGGCTATGAAAAGGCTACTAATATAGTGCAGAGTTGTTGTCAGAGTTTGGGTGTGGTGTGTGAGTACACTCTTGACTTGCGCAATAAGCCAACATAGTGCCTTCAAAAAAGACTTCCTGTTTTGGTTAGTTATGCATTTGGCTCTGACACCGTAGTGCAATGAAAAATGCGAAGTCTTGGGCTGGTTGATTAAGATTTGGCTATCTAGCCATGCTCTTTGGTCTGTTGTTAACTTTTTAAAATGCTTAGACCAAAAATCGTATTTTGCTTTGGAACTGTAAGTTTTGTTCTTGTCTAGTGCGCACTTGCTTATAATTGCCATTTCTATGACTGCCCTTTCCTACACTACTCTGGGTGGCTCTGGGCACATAAGCTTCCGTTTCTTTACTTAACTTTTTCTGACTTGAGGTTTTCATGTGTTTGTGATTGCTTTTTTCCGATGTGGCTTGTGATGCATTTTGCTGCTGGTTGAACCTGGGGCACCAGGCAGGATCATTGTTGGGGCATCTGGGCTGTTGCATTGTGATTGTGTGTGTACATTGGTGTTTGTATAGTGCAAAAACTGTAAACAGCACAGCACAGTATTTGGCTGCACTGCACCGATTTCAACAATGCTTCAGAAACAGAAAAAAAATCATGGTGGCAAGAATATAATTTGGACCGACGAGGCTTTTCTTGTTCTTTCCAGGGAGACTAGTGGTATATGGAAAATATTTGCTGCTGCTGCTAACTATTCAGGTAAATTAAGATAAATATGTAGATTAGAAATTAGCTGTTTATTCTTTCTAAAGTGTGTTAGTTAAGTGCCTCAGGAAGTTAAATAAAGTGAAAAACTCACTCTGTTGTGTAGTGGGAAGAACTTTTCTGATCAGATGCCATCATTCATTCTATTCCACCCTATGAGGAAGTTTTAATTAAAAAATATTTTGAAAAATCACCTTGCTGACCAATTTTTCTCCTAACTACCAAATAACAGTCAGCACTAATCTGTCATACCACCTACCCTTGAGGCCCTGGGGTGAAAAACAGAGCAACAAAGGGTTTGTTCCTTGCTTCTCCTAGTAACTAATATATAGTGACCAGAACTTTTGAAACAGCAGCGAGAATAACCGACAGATCACATAGTCTTTATGGAGATGCTGAACAGAAACATCAACATGTTTTGGTGAAAGTACTTAGCTGAGAAGTTTGGACAAAGCTGAGATGTATCTTTCCCCATCTTGTGTTACCTTGCGCTTCTCTCTTTCTTCAGTGGCACCTATTTGCCCTCTGAGCTTCTGGTTCTCTCTTAATGCTTCATCGCGGGATTTGACTGACTCAGAAAAAGCCTCCTCTCTACAGACAAGGAGAGACTGTGTCTTTTATGAAAGAGAGAGAGAAGAATGATATTTTCCTAAATGCCAGGAACTAGTCTCTAGGAAAAAAAAGTTGTTCAGCATCCTCAATTCTGTGCAATCGATCAATAAGTAAACAATACAGAAAGACTGGAATATTCAGAAGTAGTTACCATTTCACACGTATCCATGAGTCACGGAATATGTTGGATGATGGATGCATCACTTGAAAGAAATGATTAGCAACCTAGATACAATAATTTTTCAAGACACTTAATCTTATGGTTAATTTTAGGAAATAAATTCCCCCACCTAATCTTACCATAAAATGAATCTGACAGCAAAAGAGAGTACTCCCCCCATTCTTTTGATCATAAAAGATGCAAAGCACAAAGGAGATAGAGACCAATTACTGACACAAAATGTAACACAATTAAAAAGCAGGTAGTAATAGGAACACGACAACAAATACCAGTGTGCAATATAATAGTAAACTGTCCTCCTATTTCTACTCACTGCCCATGGAACAGTATTCTTTCTTATAGAACTAACTCTAAGATAAACAGTAACAATGCCAAATAGAATAGGAAGATAACATACAAAGTGCAAAGTAAAGCTCAGAGTAATGATAAAAACTAACAATGGAACCAACTTCCTACTCCAATTGAAGTAGAACCAGATTTCTTTCTTTAATAAATGCAAACTCTCTGGTTTCAGGGTGAGTCTGACAACATTTCTTTAAACATGAACTTTTAACAGGTCAAATTACCTTCTAGTTTCACAGTTGTATGACATAAGATTTGTCTCCTTAACGTTCTTGGCTCTTAATGTAACACTTTAACTTCTCAAATTCCAGGCAGAATAACTGTCATCTTCATATCACTATCTATATTGTGATTTTTCTATTACATTATTACCTTAGACAGAATTGCAAATCATACACTCCATGTATATGTGTGGGGGGAGTGGGGTAGACAGAGGGAGACTGAAATGAACCAGGTTGTATTTCAATTATCAGGTCTGAATATGAATATATGAATGTGTACACACACACACACACACACACACACACACAGGTCCAGTGCGGGTTAGTTATTTCTTGACTTCTCAGTTTAGGTCTGAGAGAGAGTGACTGACCCAGAGACACCCAGCTGGCTTCCATGCCTAAGGAAAAACTAGAACCTGTGTCTCCCTACTCCTACATGATTGATTGATATCCTTTTTCAGCATGTTATGGTTTTAAACTCACCCTCTGGAGATCTGTTCCCTCACTAGCTACATCCCAGTCAGTTTCTAATTGTTTGCGGTCACTGATTTTTCTTTTACGTTCCAGCTTTTCATCCATGGCTTTGATAGCTCTGAAGAGAGCACGTGGAGAGGCTCTGCGATTATCCCCACAGTCAGAGGCAGATTCCCTTCCAGGCAGATCAGTCACGAAACGAACTCTGCGTGTTGGGGAATACGGGGCAGACGCTTGCTCCCCAAGTTCCATGTTGCCCTTTACATCACAAGCCAGGCATGACCTAAAATGGCCACTGAGCTTCTGCTGCCAGCAATTTTCAGAAGACTTTCTTTTTTTAAGAGGCATTTTTGCTATAAACTTTGTGGCCTAAGGAGAAATAAAAATCCTGGAGAAGGCAGATCAAGTTTGAAAAGAGTGGTGTCCATTTTCAAATACAGATTCTTATTCCCACCTACATATTCTTTTAGAAAGCTGTTACATTATTGAGGTATGAAGGGAGCCATTTTAAATCTGATTTGTTCCCTCTCCCCACCAATGGCTGTTGAAAGGTTCTATGTTCAACAGCCCCTCTTATTCAAAGGTAAAGCAGCATGTTCTCTCCCATATCACAGAAATGCTGGGACATCACTCTGTTCCAGTTGTGATGTCATGAGACTCCTCCCCTTTGGTCAGAATGCGACTTCAACAGTGTAATACTTCACCAATCCAGTTTCTGTAATACACAGACTAGATGGAAGAGTTGTACAGATTGGCAAGTAGGATTAAATTTAACTCCGTATTCTTTTTTCCAAAACGGCAACATTGAGATCTGCATTGGTGTATCATGGGAGGTTAAAATGCTCTGATATTACTTGGTCCTTATTTTGAGCCCTGATGTCAAACGTTTCTGTTAATTCTTTTGAGTAAAATAAAATCAGTAAGCCACCAATCTATTGCTCTAAAATGTGTTTCACTGCTCTAAAATTATTACTTATTCATTATTTCCATTCAAAAATCGCCTAAGCCAAAACTAACAATATGTGTATTAATTGAGTACTGTATAGTGTATGATTAGTGTATTGGGAAAAATGTATGTTAATAATACAAATGATTATGTAACTATGTATAATGTATCTATATTTTGTTGTGTAGTATTTAAAGTCTTAAAAAACACAGAAATAAATATAACAGCTTATGTTGCAGATGGGCCTAGAACTGGGAACTGTAGATGCATTTAGACCTCTAAAGTACAGGAATGGTAAGCCTGTTGTAAATCTGTACTTGCTTCTTTCAGATCTGATATACAACCATCCCCAAAAGAAAAAAAACTTTCCAAGAAGTCCCACTTTCTTGGCTCTAAAAGTGTTTCATGTTTATAGAAGCAAAAGATATTTATTAGGTTAGAGACAGCTGACTGAACATTTAACCAATTTAAAATGGCAGGGAATTATACTTTTTAAAGTCAAAAGTCTCCCTAAAGTACTGGTGGAAGGAGGGCTGACAGAAAAGCGTTATAGGGTTTGGAGACAGGTGTGTGTCTGTTAGACCTGGTGAGGCAGTGAAGTACAATGGTAAACCCTGAATTAGGACTGGAAAGATCCAGGTTTAAATCTCTATTGAAAATGGAGCTCACTGGATGATTTCAGGTCAATCACTCACTCTCTTCAACCCAACCTATTTTATAAAGTTGTTAGGAGGATAAAATTAGGGGATCCCCATGCATGCTGCCAGAGAAAAGGCAGGATATAAATGCAATCAATCAATAAACGCAGAAGAAGAAAAGCAGAAAACCAAAATCTAAGGTATATATCACTATAAATACTTGCAATAACATAGACGCTTTATGTCTATTACATTCCTGGAGTACCTGATTATATTTAGTCTTCAGGGCTGTACACAATTTGCGGAGCTGATTATTTTCTGATTGCACATATATGAGGGACTGCAGCTCTTCTTCCAGCTGCTGTGCCCTCACCTAGGGGAAATGAAAGGTGGCTTTCAGCTTACAGCTTTCTAAAATGTCTGGAGAAAATGTTATGGACAGAAACTTGTAGAATCTAGAGGTACACTGCAAAAGGTTATGGTATAAGATTATAAAAAATCAGATTCTAACTGGTGTACAAAATGGTCTATAATATATCAACATGCAGTTCTTGTGCTATTTAAATGCATCTATTTCTCCCGATGGCATATACTTTTGCACATTTAGGCATATGCCTTGTTTTTCATTGAGCACCCTCTCTACTCTCATTGCAATCCTAAGTCCATTGAAATTACAGGTGGTCCTCATTTAGTGACTGAACTTACGACAGCACTGAACAAGTGGCACTTATGTCCAGCCCCTGAAGTTCCGGCTGTCGCAGTACCCCCACAGCCAAGTGATCGGGTGCTCAGCAATTGGCCCACGCTTCCAACCGTCATATTGTCCTGTGGTCATATGATTGCAATTTGCGACCTTCCCTACCGGCTTCCACAAGCAAAATCAATGAGGAAGCTGGAAGGAAGTCACGATCATGTGAGATTCTCACTTAACGACCCACGTAGTCCTCACTTAACAATGACAATCGGGACTGCCATCACTAAGTGGCACAGTCACGTGGTTTTTCGACTTACAACTGCATTGCTTAACAACAGAGTTCCCAGTCCCAATTAGCATTGTTAAGCGAGGACTACCTGTAACAGGATATTTCCAAGTAAACATGTTTATAGGATTAGAGTACCAATTCTGATATCATCAATTTAGTGATTTAAATGTCACTATTCCTAGCTAGGTACGTCTTCACTGTTACTTATTTCCTGTTCCTCATCTTCACTGTCATTGGAAAATATTCATCATCTCCTAGACAACACAAGCAAGTCATTTTTAAACAATTTCCATTCCACATGTATAATCTGCTTGTGTCTACAAAATCTACCCTTGTGTTTCTATTCTTTCTTTTGTTTCTAGGCCTATAAACTGTATGTTTATAATGCTTCAAACAAAAAAAGTAGTTGGAAATTAACGAAGTGCCCAGCCTGAATGAAAAACGAATTTCAGGTAATGTTCAAGAGCTCCAGAAGTGCCGCAGAAGCCATTTCCTATGGTGCAGCTGTAATGTTTTCTGTCTGGGAATCAGACTGGTGAAGTTAGGGAACGGCACCTGTTCTTATCTTGGAATGAAGACTAGACTTTAAACACTGCAGCAGCAGGACGAACCCATGGAAAGTAGTTTATGTCATGTTACTGTAAGGTTTAAAGGGGTGGCCAATCTTTCTGTATCCAGAACCACCCTTTAAACAAAACAAAACAAAACAAACAAACAAATAAGGCTCAGAAGGTTACATACAGCAACACTGTCAGAAGGAATAATGGCAACATTTCAGCCCATTTTTTGTTGGGGCAAAGAGGCTTAATATGGGTAGTCCTTGACTTATGATGGCAATTGGGACCGGAATTGCCATCACTAAGTGATGCGGTCATAAAGTGCAACCACATCACTTAGCAACGACAATCCCTGCAGTCCCAGCTGAAAATTGTGAAAATTAAAAAAATACGAAAATGTCAAGGGTTGCCTTATCTGCAGGTGGCGCATTTTTCATGGTATTTTGGTTAACGTTTCGAGGGTTGGCTTATCCGCGAAAGGGCTTCTACGAGAGTAGAGATGGTAACAAGGTACTGCATTCTCTTGGTATCATTACACAAATAGACACCTACCTTGCTTTTTGAGAAGAAATGGAAGGAAAGGCTAAGTATGTTGCATGTAAAAGCAACCACTGTTACTGAGTGAATCCCACTCCCTTGTACTAAGGGAATCAGTTTCCTATACTGTACCTGCAAGTAATTCAAGGATTTACATGGAGACTCATTAAGGGCACCAGAAGGAGGAAAGGGTAATGGTCCAGAACACCTTCGTATGAGTCACAGCCTGACTGCAGAATCTTACTTCAGTGCCAACCACAGGATAATGCCCAATAAAATCGAGACAGCAAGCTCAGCAGGCTGCTGGGCTAACACAGCAATGTCCTCTAACAACAGTGAACTTGCAGAGTTGACAGGAAACAGATGGAAGGCTACCACTGCACTCCCTCTGCATCTACTGCCCGAGGCCTGTATCATCATCATACCTCAATCATCATTGAGTCCTGAATGCAAAAGTAAAATGGGGAACTAAGCCAAATGAAACAGACGCCGTCTGTTTCGTAGGATTCCAAAGAAACTGCAGAAAAGTATTGGGGCTTTTTCCCCTTAACATTCCTTTTGTTGAATGTTCATTTTTTTTTAAATTGGGAGAGGAGCGATATCATCAAACAACTTTATATTTTATGCCAGGTTGTGCTTTGTCAGTTGCGTACCTTTTGTTGTCCCAGTGCAGCTTCCTGCTCCGATAATATCTTATTTTCTTCCTCTAGTGCTTTCACGGACTCTTTCAGAGGATTAATTTCCAACTTAAAGAAGAAACAAAGACTACATTTCATTTCTGGTGCCGGAAAATACAGTCAGTTGTTCACAGTTTGAACCATCTGGTAGATGAAATAGATCTAGATCTTTCTCTAGCAGCAGAGGGAGCCAGACAATTGCTAGTTATCTACAGCATCAGGCGCTAGTATCTAAAATTACTAATAATGACAAATTATTGGTCTTCCATTTATAAACATCAACTTAGTCCTTTAAACTAATACCTTTGCTGCACGATGGTTATCATGCATTTATCTAGAAAATTCATTTTTTTCAAAACAGTGTGCTTTTGATGTTCACATTATCTTTAGCTGATTCTAGAACTTGGTAATATAAAAAAGATCCAGTTTTGATGAACTATTGTCAAAGAGTCCTAAAATAATCTGAACCTACTGGACTATTTCACTAAACAGGTGTTTGATATCTTGAAATAAATAGAGGTTAAGAGTAATAGGCCAAGTCAAGAGATGTCTCCTATGTTTTTCCAAGCTTATTCCAACCAAATCTGGATCTACAACCCAATAAATTGCAAATTAGTTGATCTACTTAACTGTTGGCCAATGGGATCCTCAATACTTTTCAACATTTGTGTATGATGCCATACCTTTTTTTCCGTTAGTTCTGCTTCCAACTTTTCATTCGTCATTCTTGTTTCTTGTGTTGTTTTCTGCAACTGCCATTAAGAATTAAAACAGTTTTACAGCCAAACACTCCAAAGAAAAATCTAAGCTATTGTATTTTTTTGTTGTTGTTGATGTATATTAGGAATGGGTAACTTTTGTAAAAACCTGAATCTGCAATAATTAGTGACAGCTCATCAAATACTGTGCAGATTATACTAGTTTTCTATGCTATTTTCTGGGACAGATTTTATACAAATATCTAGCACTGAAATATTCTTCTCAGCCAATTCAAAACTTGTACAGCCTGTCAGTATGTGCCATTTCTTACAGTCATACTAAGATTGCCTCGCTCTAATGAATATTTAATCTCCTACCAAGCCTGACAAAAATGTGGGTTTTACAGTAAAACCCAGTAGATATCCACTATACCTCTTCTTCAAGTATCTTTTTCTCCTGCAGCAGAGAATCTCGCTCCTGTATAATTGTTTTCAATTCATTTTGGATCTGGGCAACTGTAGACTCCAGGAGTTCTTTTTCAGCAGCGATGACTTCTCCTTTACAGTCTCTCTGCTTGCATTCAGCATGCTCAGCTTGCAAGACTTCTCTATAAAATAAACACAAATGCATGGCAGTTCTGCAATTTTTGAAGACTGTAGGGGATAACAGAAGACAATGCAAGTAGCAGAATAAGGTATAGCTTGTGCTAAACTAAGGGAAGAAATACAGAAAATAGCAGGACAGGAAAGAAAGCAGGTCACACTTGGGAAACCACCACACAAATCTCAATTGCCTCTCACATTTCTTTCTGGAGCTGAGCTTTTTCTTTCTGTACAATCTGCAACTCTTCTGTAACACTAGCTCGAGTAGCATCCAAAATCAAGTCTTCTTCCTGCAGTTTCTGATTCACTTTTTCTTGTTCCATCTTAATGGGAAAAAAGAAGAATTTATGAACATGTATGTAACAGTATTAGTTATATCTGCTGTGCCAGCTATGACCATTTCTGGATTGGGAGCCTCTGTTCACAGTAGCTCATGCATAATTTACCTTCTGTTTGGATTATTTCAGTGTCCTCTGCATGGAGCTGCTTTGAATACCATCCAGAAGCATGAACTGGTGGAGGTTACAGCTGCTTCAACCATGACAGGAATACCAAAATTCTCCCATCTAACACTCCTACTTCCAGAATTGCAATTCAAGGTCCTGGTTGTATTCTTCAAAGCCCTTCATGGCTCAGGACTTGGATATCTTTGGGCCTGCCTGCTCCCAGTTGCACCTGCTCATCCAAAAAGAATGAACAGGGCAAGCATGCTCCAGGCCCCTTCTCTTAGGGATTTTCTACAGGGCCCAGAGAGTTGAGCCTTCTCAGTTGCAGCCCCTCTTATTTAGAATAGTTTACCTCCTGAAATCAGACTAGTCCAACCCTGTTGAGTTTTAGGAAAAGTGTAAGAATTTGATTTTTTAAGAGAGCTCTGGGAGGGAAACTCAAATGACTTTGGGGCCCACCCTGATTGTGTTTGGATACTTATTGTTGTTTGGTGGCCACAATCTTTTTTTGTTATTGACAGGCAATCTTTCTAATATTGTTTTGCTATTTTAATTTTCTTATTGAAGGAAAGGAATGGAAGCTGCTCAGAATTCCTCTGCATTGGAGCAACAAATAAGCACTGCTAAGCAAGCAAGTAGGAAAATAAAGACATGTAATGATGAACTAGATTCCAAAACGAACTGGATCAACACTTGAAATTCCCCAGCTTTGCCAATGTAAGGACTGCCCAGCTGATTTCTCTTCAGTTTCCCACTTCACAAAGACTAAACGTAGCCTGACTTTAACAGAAATGAAGAGCCAACAATTCTTTGTTTGACTTTTCTTTCAGCAGGTTTTTGAGGAGTTCATGAGGCAGTCTGCCTCTGGTCTGTACCGAAGAGTGTGCATGTCTGCACTTTCACTCCATCCAAGAAAGGAATCTGCTACAAGATAGGACTTAAACATCAGCCATATCCAGGCTTCCCCCTCTCTCCTTCTCAGATTTTAACAATATATTCTGATGAAGACCTCTTGAAAACTCAAATATTTAAACAAATAAACAGGTTCTTCTTTGTCTATTACATTGGCTCCAGCTGGTTGATATATTACAAAACATTGCTTGATTCTTGTCTGTACAGCCACCCAGAGTCACATTAGTAAGATGGGTGGCCATATAAATCGATTTAAATAAAATGAATAAAGGCTAGGCCATGCACCTGAGGCTAGCAACTTGGTTTTAAGAGACAATTTACATTTACGTACATTAAAATGTACTCCATACCTGAAGAGCAGCCTGATGATTTGAGATAAGTTGAGCATTTTCCATAGTAGCTCTTTGAAGAGCATCACTTAGTTCTGTGCACTGTTGAGCCAATTGCTCATTAAGCATCTGGAAAAAAACAACAACAGATTTTCTACAGCAACATACATAAGTTTCCTGATAAGATAGCTAATTCTGGCTTCCATTCCTTACAAAACAGTATGTCTTTGATGTGCAGTTAGTTTCTGGTACAGTGGTACCTCGCGTTACGAACTTAATCCGTTCCGTGACTCTGATTGCAACTTGATTTGGTCGCGCCACGAGGCAAATTTCCCCATAAGGTTCAATGTAAATATGGCTAATCTGCCCTCCGAATTTGGTCGCGCCGCGAGGCAAATTTCCCCATAAGGTTCAATGTAAATACATATGGCTCTGCATTTTCTTTGGAGCCATGCTGACAAGCACACCAAAAACCTTCCAAACGCCACAAAACACACCACAAGCCTCACCGAACATCTCCTTGCTACCGCGATCTCGCCCACAGGAAGCCGCGACCACGTGGCAGCAGGGCAAATGGCCGCGGATCCAGTTCGTAGTGCGGGGCGGAGGTCGCACGGCGAGGTAAAGTTTTGGGGCCGGAGCTGATCGTATCGCGAAAAATTCGTAAGGAGGGGCGTTCGTAACCCGAGGTACCACTGTATTTTGTTTGTAACTGGGTGATTGGATATTGGCCAGTGTTTCCAGCAGGAAGCAGGTGAACCTGAAGTTCCTGGGCAGTTCAGGAGCAGCTTTCTGTGGTGACCATCAACCAGCCTCTGGCCAGTAATTCTCACATCCCCAATCTTCCTAAAAACCTGAAAACTCCTTTCTCAGAAGCAAACTAAAATGACACACAGAAAAAATATCCAGATGTTACAGACACCTGTGTCTTCTACCCTATGTACAGGTAGTCCTTGTTCAGTGACTGCCTCATTCAGCAACCATCTGCAGTTACAACAATGATGAAAAATAACTTTATGACCAATCCTTGTATTTATGACCTTCATAGGTCTGTAAAGCAAAGGAAAGTTGAAGTAAGATCATAAGCACAGTTGTGGTTTCACTTAGCAACTGTTTCACTTAACAACCAAGTTGCTGATTCAAATTGTGGTCACTAAATGAGGACTACCAATAATTTGAACCAAGACTGTAAAAACAGGAATATGTCTTACCTGCCCCTTACTTGCTACCTCTTGTAAAGTAGATATTTCTGTTCGAAGCTGTGTATTCTCTTCTTGTGCTGGGTTCAAAGATAGCTGTGCAGTCTAGAGGAAAATAATTTGTCTTTAGGAAAAAATGATTTAAAAGAGGCAAGGCCTAGTGAGTTGCAAACCAGAAGCATCAACATGTCTTACAGTTTACATAATGGTGCTCTCCAGTTCAAATCAGCACAACTCTTTATGTATTAGCCGAAAGCCTTCTTTTCTACAGGTGTAGTTAAAGTCAGACACTTACAAAAAGAATTTTTGAACATGTTTTTCCTCCCACTGCAAGATTTTCTTTTGAAACTTACTTGCACTTCTTTGCTTAGCCTGGAAATGGTATTGTCTCGGGATTCTAGAAAAAAATTAAAATACAGCTAGCTGTTTTAATCAGACATCTGACTGTTTATACTAACAAGTATTCTTCCCTAATAACAAAGGAACAGGTACAAAACTAGAAATAACTTCCAAGCAAGTTATTTCTAAGTAACTTACTCAGGATTTGCCTACAGATTATGCATTCATGCAATCTAAAGTAGCAGCTCTTTTCTGCATGAAGATTTAAATTTACAAGCTAATCTGATGATAGCTTACAACACAGTACATGTACAGATATTACATTCCCTGTAACAACTACAGATAATTATATGAATGATTACGCTGTCCTGTTTCATGTGGATGAAAATCTGCCGCAGGTGGCCTAGATATTTTTTTGAAGATAGCTGGTTCCATCATCAAGGTGCTTTAAATTTTGTATGGTAACAGCAGATGTACAATGGAATCCGTTAACAGGAGGGGCAGTGGGCTTCCCTCAGTGAAGACCTCCCAGCCAAATCTAGACATTATTTTCTTGACAATGCTCTGCCTCTGGATTTCCAGCATTGAGCAGACCACACGAGATGATCTTCAATTTTATGACTGGGGGGCTGATAACCAGTTTCTCATTTTTTCGTGAAAGAATTTTCAAGTATATTATGAATTCTTTGTCTTTCCAAAAAGCAACAGTTAGTCTCAGAGACATTTCCTCTTTATATCTCATCTTTGGAGAACAGTTTCCCTTTATTCATCACCTCCATATCTATACTGCAGCAGGCATAGAAGCTCTATTAATCTGCTTTTTAGCTGTTCCAGTTTACACGATTCCATATAGTATTTTGCACCTCTTTAAAAGTGTGATTTTTCAGTTTACTCAGACGTTCCTCTTGTATTAATTTTATTCCGAATGTAGATTAGTATTTATTTTTGTTTAAATATATGAGCCTTCCTATGTTTGGATTTCATGCCTGATAACAATATATTTTCCACTTCATTGAATAGGGACAAACAGCATGCAACTATCCTTGAACTTAGACTAGTACTTTCTCTGTTCAGCAACACTGGTCTTTTGTTACCTTGAAAAACAGTTACAGCTTAAGGGAAGTAATGAAAAAAAAATCAGCAATTAAAGATATTTCTAATTAACTTATCTATTACTGAACGTCAGATGATTACCAGAGGACGTGAATAGCCTGTCACACATTTAATGCCACGATTAGAATTTTCTAATTACTCCAAAGACAAATCATGTATATAATTGCTTTCAGAAATAAAAAACATCCAATGCTTTGATTCCAATACCTAGATCAGCTTTAAGTTGTACACATTCCTTCTCTAATTGGACTATCTTCTCTTCTTCCTTGTTCAATCTCTCCTGGGATAGCTGAAAATCACGGCGTAGGCTGTTACAGTCCTGCTGCAGAATGTGAACCTGTCATGACATTTGAAACATGCATTCTATAAAACCCAAGCATTTCTTAAAACAATTAAGAAATATGAAGAATGAACAAGCTAAATGAAATTCAGTTATTCAGTTGAGTGACTTATCACATAGAGTCTTTCTTATCCTTGAGGATCAAGATGGAAACACCCACAAATTTGGAAAATAATTCAAGAGCAGACTTGAATGCTGGATCAGGGCTACATTTTTTAAAATTAAAAAAAATCAGCGTCCAAAGCAGCAATGGGTATATAATAATGTCATATGAAGAGGAGGGATTTTATTTATTTATTGCTTGCTTGCTTGCTTGCTTGCTTGGGGAAAGTTTGGAGGATTTTGATGGGTGGCAGGAATACTGAAAATCATGCTGCTGAAAATCATTGGGTTTGCCATCAAATTTTGATGGTGTAATCTGAGAAACTGCCAAATGGGGACTGGAAGCTGCTGCCCACTCAGATATGGCCATCTATTTCCAATGTTAGCTGAGCTAAAACCCATAATTTAGACTGACTCCAACCCTGTATCTGACGGATCATACTGATAGAACAGAATACGGACACATAATTCATCCATTGTTGAATTCAGGTGATTGCCATGAGGCAGCCTCTGCTCTGTCAAATTAGCTAGGTAATACAGCCTGGGATGTTGGACAACCACCTAGTAGTCACATTCTATGATTGTTTCTTGCTGGTCAAAAAAGCATACATTCTCCAAACTGCAGCATGCTGAGTATTCTCATAAACTGCATGAATATGAGTAACATATAGGTGGTTGAGGACTGGCGAAGGAAAGGTTCTCAAGTAAACTCTATATAAAGATTTCCTTAATAGTATGCAGTCATGTGCAATTTAGAGATGTCCATCCAGCATTCTGCCTAATAGGGGAAAAATGAACACATATATACATCAAAGTTTGCATCAGTAAATTGTTCCAAAAAGCCTGGTTGTAGCAGCAACACTGCCATTTAATATTCAGCATTAATGATATGCTGTTGCATCCTTACACATCAATATTAGTCTATCAGCATCCTGCAGAGCACATTCTTTGGTCATAACAGAAAGGCATCTACTACCTGCTTCCGTTCTTTTTCTACCATCACTTCCATATCACGCATCTGATAAAGAAGGACAATCTGGGCTTGTTCCAAAGACTCCCGTGTGCTGGACTCCTTGGCCAATTTCTCTGTTATCTGCAAAAAGAAAGGTAAAGCAGAAAGGCAACATGGAAAACAAACCTGGGAGTCACCTGTAGCTTACAAACAATGGTCTCACTTTGTAAATCACAATATAGAGACTCCCAGAATATACCTGATGGACATGCAACATACATTCTTAGCCTGAAATGGTTTTATCTTGTCTCTGCAAAATTAATGCTGGCCCTTCAATTGAAAACTTCTTCCCAAACTATATGGTATCTTTTGGAGAATATTCTAAGAATCTTCAACTCATGCATTCCCTTGTGCTGATAGCCCTGCATTATTTACTACTTTTTGAAGTTTACTACTCTCCAATTTTCTTCTGCTCTTACCTCTTGCAGTTTATTGCTCATCTTTCCTTTTGTTGTTCTCAATTCTTCAGCTGCAATAGATACATCTCTCTATAAAGACAGAAACAACATCTTTAAACAATTGTAACAGAATGTACAAACATTTTTCAAAACACTCTTTATAGTCTTTAGCTGTGATATTTGTTTGCAGTTCCAACAATCTTCTGGCATTTGGATTTATGTGATACAGCATAGCTTTCTAAGGCCCTTTTTACTACCCAAATCTCTATCTTTCTCATTAATTCATTCTTGAAACTAGAACTTCAATGTGATTTAAATCAATGAAATCTAAGTAGCAAACAGGTTCCATCAATAAAGAATGACATCAGAATATGAACAGAATTAAAAACATGTAAAAATTGCAAACTATATAATCAATAAACAATGCTATTGCCAGCAGCCCTCACTCATGCCTCAATCCCCTAATGTTCTCTGAAACAGCTAGATTTTTGCTTGCTTCAGAAAAATCAAAATGTATCTTTTGGAATATAGGTAGTGCTTGCTTAACAACCATTCATTTAGCAACTGTCTGAAGTTACAATGGCACTGAAAAATGTGACTTACAACCAGTCCTTGAACTTACGACCATCATAGCATCCTGCAGTCACGTGATCACAGTTCTGGCACTTGGCATTTACAACAAGCAAAGTCAATGGGGAAGCCAGCAGGAGGTCACAAGTTGTGGTCACATGCTGTCTTGCTTAACAACCGCAGGTGATTCACTTAATGATTGCAACTGGAACTACTGGAACTGCCATTGTAAGTTGGTCATGTGATGTTTCACTTTGCTTAACAATGGAGTTTCTGGTCCTTATAAGGGTTGTTAAGCAAGGACTACCTGTATTCCATGGGTGTCCACAGGATGTTGTCAAAAAACTCAAGATGGCTGCAATGGTGTAACTGAAGTTCCACCTATTTTTAAGATGCATTACATGTACAATGCACATAAAAAAAAGGCAGAGCTTTGATCACACCATTGCAGCTGTCATCTTGACTTTTTTGACCACTCACTGCCAATATCCCTGGACTACTCTCTTATTTTCTAGAGATAAGTTATTCCACAGCAGGGAAACTCCAACAGAAAATGCTCACTTCCAAGCTCCCTCATGAGATTGAGGACTTTTAGCACGCATTCTTGCCTGCACCTTTTGGGCAGGCAGATTCTACTTACAGTAAGCTGTCCTGTATATAACCAGACTCCCAGCCATATAGGGCTTTACAGTTATAATCAGCAACCTCAGTGGCACCAGGAAACAAACAATAACCAATGCAGTTCTTGAAATACTGATGTACAATTACAATAATGGGTTGTTCCAAGTTTCCAGGTGGTTCTCAAGGGCAGCCCCACGTACAACAAGTTACATAACCCAAGCATGAAGTGACATGGACATAAGTAACCACTATCACACTACCCATTCCAGAAAAGGCTGCAATTGGCACACCAGCCAAAGCTGAACGACTCTCATTTTTATGGCCCTGCTGGACTTGTCTTCTGATGAGGAGGAAGTACAGCCAGAGGTTTCTAGGGATAATAGTCCTGGAAGGGGTGATTCCAGTAGAGTTGAAGCCAGTAACTCCACTCTGCCTGAGGCAGATGCAGCAAGCCCCCAGGACTCCCTGCCTGCATCCACTGACAGCCTCTTAGACTCTAAGGGGCACCCACCCAGTCCCAAGCAAAAGCGTGCTTTAAAGATAAAACAACAGAGAGCTGAACTCTGCAGGTCACAGACTGGCCAAGGACTGGCTGGCACGACAGTAGACTCTAATGAGTATTATATCTCAGCTGTGTATCTGGGTGATGGCTCAGCATGGCTTATTTATTGGCCTCACTCCCAGAGAGAAAACGCTGAGAATAACTTTCCAAGCCTCTGCTCTGTCGTGTTTACTTGGTCGTGCCATTTGAACCCTGGATTTCACCTCACCATGTCTCTCATCTTTTCCCTTGGACTGATTGTTTGTTTGCAGGATTCCTGGTCTCAACTTGTGCCAAGCCTCAACTATGTTACAGTTGCTGTCTCTAGCTATAAGTAAAAAGGACTCTTTGCTTCTAAAGGTTCTGCCTGAGTTTGCATATCTCTGGAGTGTGGCAGGCATCCAGCTGGCTATCTTGTTGGCTGGTAGCCAGCAGTGCCTGCACTCCATTTGCTCTTCCAGCAGAAGCAGCGAGTCCAGAAAACCCTTGAGTTCCTGAACAGCTCTTTCTGGAAGAACATGACCTCATTTAAAACATTCAACACCATCCCAAAATCAGCAGTCTTACTGTCTTCTTTTGCTTGAGTTTCAGCAACTCATTCCCCATCCAGACTTCCACAGCCTCCAGATTCTGGGTCAAGACTTTTACAACATCTACATTTACAAAAACTTGAGTTTATACCCAAGTCCACTCAGATTTGCTCTTTGTTTTCTGCCAGTGTTACTCCAGAATATCTTCTGGTGCTTCATCTCTTGGAGTCTCTCAGGAAACCAAGGAGCCTCTCCCAATGAGTGAACAGGAAGGGCTATCCTATTATGGGCCTTCATTGCCTCCATATTCCCAAAGATTAACAAGGCCCTCTACAGAGTCATACTTCAGATTGCTAGGAACACCCAAGCATTGGAATCATAATCCCATATCCTGTTTTGAATTGTTGAACATGCTTCCTCTTACCACTACTGCCAAACTTTGCAGTTTTTAATATGTATGTTTGTGGATAGATACAGATACACACACACACACACACACACACACCAGGTAGATTGCAATACTATTAGGTATAACTGCAATGCATTATACCTAATAGTATTAAGACTTTTCCCCTATCACACACTGAACTGGGAAATCTGTCAGGAACTACAACAAAATCTGTAAAATTTAGGATAGGGCTAAAAAGCAAGCAATTTCAAATGAGTACAAGGAAATAGGAACATATGAAACTGTACTTGAAAAAATCAAGAGTATTTACTGGAGATCCCCAAATCCCTACTAAGGATCTGATGCAACTATGGCATCCCATGCAAGTTTGCTTAACTCTCCTCTCTTGAAGAAAATCCTGCGCCATGACATACCTCACCTAATGGGTTCAAGTAACATTGACTATTAGTTAATTATTTTCTCTGTCAGAATGATGGAGACCCTTCTCTCTCATAGACTTAATAAATCTAATATTCTAATCAATCTAGGTGGAAACAATATGAGACAATCAAATTTTTATTCCTCTGTCCAGTGCAAACCATAGGATTTCTGGCCTCTTTGCAAATAGCCAACCATCTGGGTTTTCTGTTGAGAAAAAGAATACTAACTGTGGAGTCCTTGGTGCTCTCTGAGGTTGTTTGCTTGCAAATGTTTCACTACCCAATTAGGTAACCTCATTGTGCGAGTGAGTGTGGGGTTTGCTCCCAGGGAGCAAACTATACCCCCACCAAACAGACAGGGAGCAAAACCCACACTAACTCGCACTGATGATGCTACCTAGTTGGGTAATGAAACATCTCCAAGCAAACAACCAAGCTCAGAGAGTACCAAGGACTCTACAGTTCAACCTTGAACTACATATATTGTCTTCTATTGGGAGAATACTAAGAATACTTGTATTGGGTCCATACAAGTACTAAGCCATAATTTGTTTATTTGCATTGGCTTCCTGTGAACCCAGCTACTGTAGTTTGTAAATAATGATTAATGGAGATGAATGAGCTGAGCCAATTATGCCTTAGTGAAGAAACAGTAGTTAAATTATGATTTAGCACATTGTGTGAATTCAGCCTTAGTGTTTCTTTTAAGACCAGTAATATAATAGCAGTGATCTACATTAAACTGGAGATTAAAGAAGCAACAGCTAGAAAACTATACCTTTGTTGCAGTTGCAGTTTCTAGGGCAGCGCTTAGTTTCTGCACTTGGTCTCTAGCTTTTTCTTCCTCTTCTCGGGACTCCCTCAGCTGCTGGCATAGCATTCTCCCTTCCATTTGCAGCACCTTTAGCTCTTCCATGTGCTCCTCCTGTATTGTATTTAGCCGCTGTTCTAAATTGGCTATAAGATAGTAAGGGATAAACTAAGGCATAGCAGTATACTGTACAATAAAACTGCCCAAACTTCTGAGTTTTTTATTCTTACATGAGGCACTCAAAAAGGTTTATAAGATGAAAAAAAGTTGCCCACTATCCAAAAAACATCTATTATGATTCAGTATACACCATTACCCTGACCTGGAAGATCACAGATTATCCTCTTGTGTTGCTGTTTTGGATGGTATTAGATATCCAATCATATAAAAAACAGCAGTATAGTTGACTATGGCTCCCAAACTGCCTATTTCTCTTCAAGCCCTCTTTATTGCAGCCCTCAGAAATCCTCAATTCAGGATTGCTAAAAGCTGACAGCAGATTTCCCCACCACGTTATGATGGGAAACAATTATAATAGCTACATATACAAATATATATACAGGAAGGCCTAAAATAGGCAGATCACAGTTAAAAAACAAAAAGGCTCCTTGAAACTCCAGTTTTGCCTACCTGTATGATACAGCTATACCAACTTTGCATTCTTTAGTCCTCCTCACAAATATTAATGGTGGTCCTTGGTCACCAAATCCTTACCAATTCCTGAACAGTGAATCACAGACTGAGTGATTAAACAGAGATAGATTGCTTTTCTGCATGACTATATTGTACTCACGCTGCTCTATCACTCATTTAAGCTCTTGTAGTACATGAGCAACTGCTGCCGAGGAGACTACAGACTCTGCAGAAAGGAAAGAAGGTATAATAGCATATATATTACTGCAGTCTTCCATTCTCTTCCTGCGATACCTGCATGCTTTGGATTCAATTCCTTTTCTGTTTGCAACCGGAACATGTTCAGTTTTAGGGTCTGGATGACACTCTCAAGCCGGCATGTCCGATTCACCAGAGTTTCACAGGTTTTCCACAGTGTGCTATTTGCCCCAACAAATGCTGTTCGAACTTGGATAGGGCTGATGGACTGGTGATCTTCAGAGTTCACTGTGTGTTTTGAAGAGAAGAGTTCCATGCTGGGAAAAGACCAAAGGAATACCTCTTTGTTTGGAATCATCACTAGCATCTCCCCAATATTTAATGTAGTTAGCTACAATCTGGAACACAGCTAAGCCACAAAATTTATTTCTCATTTCTCAACTGAATTAATTCAGCAACTAGATTAAATTAGAACAGAAAAAAATGTCAATAATTAAATACTAAGAGAAGAAGCAATGTGAAGCTCAGAAAGAGCAAAGAATGCAGAGCAAGGCAAACTCAGAATTAAAGCTGCATACCTGAATAAGTTTTCCTAAAAACAAGTCTCATTAAATCACAGTAGAACTTACTTCTGGGCAAACATAACCAAGATTGTGCAAGCTCCATTTCAACCATACCTGCGTCTGTTCACACCCAATTTCTGCAGATCATTCAATAGTGCATTTGTCTCCTCTTCAGCTACTTTCATTCTCTGGTTCAGCACAACAAAGGTTTCAGGAGCCGTTGGTTGGACACCCATTGGGGAGATTATTGGTCTTGCCATCACAATCTCAGCTTTCAACTAATATCTGATTTAAAAACAAAGTTAGAGATAGTAGTTATCATCTTAAAACCAGCTCATCGGTCACTGAAAAAAGATATAAAGAATACTTGCAGAGAGAAATGATAAACAGTTTTTATAATGTATGTAAATTTCACAAAGTGGTGAAAGGAGATAATTGGATAGCCAGCTGCCACACACTTACTATTTTTTGCATGTCTGGAAAGCACAGTGGAATAGGTGTGATAAAAATTAGATGGAGCTAGGATTTCTGGTTTTTTTTTTCTTGTTTTCCTAATTTTATTTGGTAGCTCAATAAGTAATACAAGCCATTAAACGTTAATGGAGATTTTCCAAGCAGAGCTTCATAAAACCTAATGTTTTTAATGAAATCACCACTTGTTTACAGTGAATAATTTCTCTATCTTCCTAGCCTTGAAGAAGAAGAGACTGACAAAACAGAATATTACTTTCAAAGATACATTATCACCAACATCATGACTACTCATCCCTTTTGCTGATATACTGAGTCATCCACACCTGTCTTAACTCTGATGTACATTTCACTTGGTATTAAATCCCTATGAAAGCAATGGGACTTACTCAAAATTCATCTTGTTCTAAAAAATGGCATATTCGACAATACTGACTTTTTCATTTCCCTTTTATTTTAAAAGAAGAGCCAGAATTGATTAAATGTGTAACCCATTCTACTGCACAGGAAGAGGAAACTTAGCTAAATTGTTGAGTGTCTTCCAAAAACTGGTTTTGTTCAAGCAAAGAGACTGTACAAGAACTGCTTTTTCTTAAACTGGCATTTTATTCTCTGTTACTTTACGCTTCTTGTATGACCCAGAAAAAATCCTTTTCTGCTGTAAAAATATTTAGCATGAGCAAAGATGGCTGTTAATCACTGCAGCCAATGGAAGACTGACCCATTATAGAAGGAAGACCCAATACTATTGTGCTTTTGGTGGGATTATGAGCTTCATTCCCCACATACAGGAAAGCATCACTATAACTCAGTAAAATATATCAGAAAAAAGCTCAGCTGTATCCGCCTTTCCATGGAGGTTAAATCCAGCTAAATCCAGTAGGGCTTACCATTATGAACACATTTCAAATCAGATAGCCACATTATTAATATTACTGAAGAGCCACACCATGCCAGCAGCTGAAAACATGATTAAAGATGTGCCCAGAAGGAACAGAGAGCTTGCTGTCTCTCAGCATCAGGACTCAAGGCACAGTCAACTGGCAACAGATCCAGGGGGAATCAAGGAAAGTCCTCCTCCACACAACTGGCCATTATCCTAGAGCAGCGTCTGTGAATGAGATATTCCCTTTCAAAGCTGATTACCAAAGGAAGGTCCGCATCTCAGTCATCAAGCCCACGTACAACTGGAGGTCCCAGATTCAGCGCTGGGCATCTTCACTTACAAAGGCAGCTCTTTCTGCCACAAGGGTCGGCCGGCCGGACGCCCCGTCGGACGGGCAAAGGCTCTTCTTAGGTCCTAGAGAAGACCAAAGGGGGATTAATTAGCAGAGCTTCGTAGGGCCAGGAGGAGCCCGAGAGCCAATCTTTATTGCTTTCTCTCGTTTCCCTATAGCTGCGCCCACAACCCTCTCCTCCCACACCCTCAGACACCTCCGCCCGATCGTGTAAGCCGCCCTCCCCCACCTTCCACGAACACACAACCCGCGCAGGAGCTCACCCGGCAGACCCTGATGTCCCGCGGCCTGGTTTCCATGGAGCTCCTCTTGCAGCTTCAAACTGACCCGCTTCCCGAGAGAGCGCCATCCCACGCACGCGCGTCTTAACTCTCGCTGCATTGTGGGATTCGTAGTCCCGCCGCTCCCTTTCCCTCCTTACCATTCGAGAGCTGTTCTTCAAAGAGGTGTTAGGAAAGTGACGCAGGCGCAAGGAAAACGACCTAGGAGGAGAAAAGCATTCTGGGCGCTGCAGGCTTTTGGAGTGGTGGGGGTGGTCGTGGAGGAGGGGGGAGGTATGCTGCTGCTTGCAATTACGTTTTTTAAATGTAACAATTGCTTGTGCCCTTCTGCAGCCTGGACAGAGGGAAGCAAAAATAATGAGCAGACCTTCACAGAGGAAAGCCAGGATGAAGGAAAATCAAGGCTGTGTGGTGTGGGAGTTTTAACTCTTTATCAGAAATCCTAAATAGACGCCCTCTTTTTTTGCCTAGCATTCATTAATTGCTTCCCAGATTATACTCCCTTTGTTCTTCGGCTCTGAACAAATACTCTCCCCCCGTTTCTCCTCGTTAAGGCACCAGGCTAGAGAATGTGAGTTCTAGTTCTGCCTTAAGGCATGAAAACCGACTGGGTGACTTTGGGTCAGTCACTCTCTCTCAGCCCACCTCACAGGGTGGTGGTTGTGGGGAAAATAGGAGGAGGAAGGAGTATTAGGTATGTTTGCGGCCTTGAGTCATTTATAGAAACAAAGGCAGGATAAAAAATATAAAAATAAAACAGATCAAGGTTCAAAGCTTTCCTATTTTGAAGGAACAACTGCAGTGGATTTTAAAAAAAGGTAGCAAGCAGCTCAAATGTCTATTAAAAAGATTTACATGCATATTGGGGTTGGCAGTTGGAATCATAGAAAACAGTTGCAAATTATTGCTACTAATGCTCAGCAGACAGGTGCAGATTGTGCAAAGATTTCAAGAACTTCGATGGATTTTGTCCAAATTTCTGTTTCTGCTCATCTGCCCTGTTTGTAAAAAGGTGAAGTCTGCTTCAGGGGGAATTTGACTCCTGGAATTTCTAGTAATCCCTCCTTGAATTTGTTGCTTTCAAAAAACTAAGGGTTATAACTGGCTGTACTGGTTTGTATGCAGGTCTGTAGGCAAGAGAGAAGTAGGAAAAATGGTGAGAAAAGATATTTGTGAATCACTTCCAGATTGTTTTCAGGAACAATACAGGCAATTTGCCTGTAGCTATGGATTACAGTGAGAAAGCTGCTGAGAGAATCTGGAAAGGAGGTTAGCATGTTGTGTGAACAGTCGATTATAGTAGTAAATGGCAAGTTAGAGCCAGTCAAGGCCTAGAAGCCAAGTTAACATGTTTCTTTAAGCCAGTAGAGATTCAGCCCTAGATTATGATTCTTGTTGTTTTCCAGGTAAGTGTAATAAATTTTCAAAAGGAAAATTATGCACTTCTTAAAAGTGTTTTGTTATGTTGATTTGCGGTCAAGAATAGATGTCCAGGTCTAGATAATCTTCCAGCCAAGCAAACTTCTGTAAAGATAGATCCTATTTGCCTTGATCACAGCATTATGTTCCCATATTATCTTGACTGGTCACCCTAATTATATATGTCCCTTCTGCTTCAGATTAATACTAAGACAAAGGTTTCAGCGCCTTTGACAGTTGAATGCCAATTGGAAAGTCAGAACCTTCCATTTTTCTTGCCATACCGCATTACCATATTAAAATAAACTGGACTAAAATTCTATCAGGTAACTTTCAATTAAAGCTACAGGGCACCATAAAAAAAAAGAACAAGATGGGAAATATGCACTGCACCATAACAGGAATTTAAAACTGCTGGTTTTATATAACAGGTACGTTGCAATTTTACCTAGACAATGGTAACAATTTAAGATGCTGGATTATTGGACTACTGTAATAGAGTGTAACTCATCATTTATGCAATAAATTACTTGAACAGTGATTTAGCAGTGATTGGCTGCTAAGGTGTGTGCTCCTGCTCCTAACATTGTTATCCTGCTGAATTCAGTTGAATCTCCATCTAGGCTGCATTGGCTCACAAGCAGAGGTGAGTTTGTTGTGGACTAAATAAACTTGTTTACCTTTCTGTTTTGTGTAATGCAAATATTTTATAAATAAGCTCAGGTAACAGGCAACATGCCCTTTCCCCATTTAAACTTAATTATGGCACAGTTGTGACTTGACCACACAAGTTTCCATCCTTGTTCATGTTATGTTGGGAAATAGTCTATCTTTTAATACTTTTTCATACAGGACTTGTCTTTTTTCTCTCTCCAGTCATTCTCCTTTCAGTCTTGTTTCTTTCACTTCTTTCATTTTCTTCCATGTCCATTATTTACAATGGACTCTTGACATCCCTCCCCCAACCATCTGTCTCATCGCTCTTGTATTCTTCAGAAATTATCTTTCATAATAAAGAATCATATCAAATATGCTTTTAGATCCATATTCATTTTTTTGCCATATATATGCATTTTTTATGCTTAAACCATGTTTTAAAAACAGAGATCTTTTCTAAGCAGATGCTTACCAAACAATTACTAATCTCATTTATTCTTGGGTGCCAAAAGGCCCAATCAGTTTTTCTGTATTCTTTCATCTTGTTCCAACCCATCCATTTATATCACCTAAATAACTTTTGCCCCTGGATTCATTCAGCATATTGCCCAATTATTTTCCAGTCGTATACCTGATTCTTTCATTATCACCATTCACTGAAAGGTAACATGCACATTTTACCAACCTGTGAAACAGTTTGATGAAGGCTTTCACATAATGCTCTTTAATAAGAGAAGGGTACTGACTAAATTTCTAGCCTTAGTCATGTGTGCTGCATACAGCATTTCCTGCTTTATATTTTGTCATGTTTGGGTCGATAGGCCAAAAACACAACAAAAGCCCAGTGTACCACTAGCATACTCATGCTATTCTATGCCAACTCTGATCTCTAATTTAGAGATTACTTTACAAGCCAACATAATGTTGGCTGCATCTCACCAACCAGAACTTATAGTACATGCTTTGCAAATAAACACTTTGCAATGTCTACTAAATTCCCTTACAAGTTTCCTTGTTCTTCCCATTCTGTTATTTTGTTCTATTTGAGTACACTGAGTTCAGAGATATCCCTTTACTTCTTCTCACCTGTCATCAGAAGGTTGCACAGTTTTCTCTGGATTTCCTAATCTTTCCTAGATCTCCTTTGGTGTTTGCCCAACTTCTTTTCTTAGTTATTTCTGTGGCTTTGTTTGATAGCCTGTGTGTTCTTCATTCCATTCTGGCTTTTATTATGTGCTTCTGGCTTCCTCTTTTATAATCATTTGAATTTCTTCCCACAGATTCCTCAGGCTCTGCCTGCTAGGTCCAGTTTTTGAATCTTTTTCTAATCTCAGTCTTAGATTCTTCTTCTAGGTTATATCTGATTGGGATTGGATCTTCCCTAGTCTTTTTCAATCTGATATATATTTCTACAATTAGTAGCTGATGGACTGATCCACAGTCAGCACCTGGCAGTATTTTGCAATTTCAGCATACTGCTGTTCCATCACTTGCTACATAAGATATAATCTATTTGATTATGCTGTTGTCCATTTGGAGATGTCCAAGTGTAGAGCAGTATTCTGTACTGTTGAAATTATGTATTAATGACATGCAGCCATTTTCTACACATAAGTCTATCAGTCTTTGTCCTGTATCATTGCAGGTTCCTAGTCCAGATTTTTCAACCATTTTCAGTACAGGTTCCTCTCCAACTTTTGCATTAAAGTTGTCAGTGATTATTAGAACATCCTTCTCTGGTGTTTGATCTATTATGTGTTGTAATCTTCCATAGAATTCATCAGTCACTTCTTCAATGTCTGCTATTGGGCATAAATTGTATAATTGTGTAGCTGAACAGCTATCCTTGAATCCTAATGGAAATTATTGTGTCACTGACTGGTTGTATTCTATTACTCATGCAGGGATATGTTTTGGGTCAATAATTGCGTCTGTTTTTTCTTTGATGTTCCATGTTCCATGTCCCATTCCTGTCCATTTTCGTTCACTTACTCCTAGAATTCCTGTTCTAGTCTGTGCCATTTCTGCTTTAATAATTCTTTTTTGCTTTTGTTGGTTCATACTGCAGGTGTTCCTTGTACCCATCCTAACTGTTTTCAGTAAGCTCTGAGCTTTTGTTTCCGTTCTGATCACATCAGGAACTCCACTTCCCGAAGGCTTTGATCCAGTCACCTTGTACTGCCTAGACCTACTTGATAAAGCTCTTTGCTCTTCCCCAGTAGCCCAGTAGCTGCTTCCAGCTGTCTCATCTGGTTGTCTCATAGTTTGACAACATGACACTCTTTGTTACCTGAGCTTCTATCCATGGGTTTTCTTGGGATATGTGACAAGGTAGCTTGCCATTGCTTTCTTCCTCACTATGCCCCGACCAATAGATAATGCAACCTCTGCTGAGGCTGCCTGGTCGTGAACCCATCCCCTGTATTTCAGCTTGGCCCTATGCCAGAACTGACTGCCCCATGTCTGCAGTCAAGGAAGTGGGCCTGGACTATAAAGGCAGTTCATATATTTGTGCTGATTATATTGGCACAGTGCCGATTATGTTTTATAGTGGTGTATATTGTATGCAATTCTGATTTATGTGTACTACACTTAATTATAAGTGCACTCTAAATAAAACTAACCCAACTACTACTACTACCAGAATAGAGATACTTCCAGAATTTGATTTGTTTAAAGCTTAAGTTGGGTAAAATAGTGTGGAAGTTTAAACCTCAATCTTTTATTCCAGTTAGATACATTCAGTTTTAGGTTGTAGTAATGTTAATTCGGTCAACGACCAGCAAGATTTACAAAATTTACAACACAAGAGTCAAATCAAATGGATGAGATAAAATACCAAGACAGCAGAAAGTCTCTAATAAAAGTGTAACGTGATCTGCTATAATAATGTGTATTAGTAAACCATGGAAATATAAGTCTAAAATACTAGTCTGTGAAATAAACATTTGTGTCACCTAAAATAGAATAACTAATACAATTGCAGAATCTGCAAACTGCATCTGAAGTAGAAAATAAATCAGAAGTGGTTATTCCTGGGACCAGTTATGCCTTGTTTTCATTGCAGTGACACAAAAATTGGCTACTGAGCAAGTAATGAAGGGTTTCAAATCTTCTAGAAGATGATTCACATATAAGTTGTCTGGCCTTCCTGGGAATTTACATATTAAGGGCAGAATATAAGTAGACCTAATATCCCTGTATAATTTACAGTGTAATAATATTTGAGAAATGGTTTCAGTCTCTTTGTCACCACATACACCACTGTACTCAGTTAATGGGGTTTTGGAGAATTTGCCTTGCAACAATGCGGATAGTAAAATAATCTGGCTTTGAAGATAGTAAGATGGTAAGATAGTGTGGCTTCAAAGTCTGGCTTTGAAAAGTGCTCAGCCTGGGGAAAGCAAGTTTCTGTAAATATTTTGCTGGTTCCCAAGTGCTTTTATTTATCCCATTTCTGCCATATTGGGGCAACTTCAGCCTGGAACTCCATGTCCTTTGACAGTTTTAGGTCTGTTTCTTTAAATGCGTGCTAGCCAAAACACTAGAATTAAAAAAAATATATATCCATAACTTGTATTTCTAGGATTGAAGAGAAATAACCAGCAAAACACATATTATTTGTTTATTTTATTAATGTATAGGCTGCTCATCTTATATACATTGACTCTGGGTGGATAACAATTAAAACAGAGTAAAAAAAACAACTAAAAATAATCAGAATTAAAACAACAAACATAACATAAAAATAGCAGCTGAGAACACTTGGACACTCAAACTAACTGAAATGGGCTCATCCATGCTATCAGGGTCCCAGGGTTGCTGACAAAGCCAGGTTTTTATTGCCTTGTGAAAGGCCAGCAGAGTTGGGCAAGTCTAATTTCTGGGGGGATGATGTTCCGGAAGGCGGGCGCCACAGCAGAAAAACCCAGGACCTCCTGGGCCTTGACAGGTGACATTCTCTCATAGACAGGACCTGGAGCATGCCTCTCCTGCCAGATCTAACAGTACAGGTAGACGCCACTGGGGAAAGATGGTCCTGTAGGTAATATTGGCCCCAAGTGATGAAGGGCTTTAAGGGTAACTACCAGCACCTTGAATTGCAACTGGAAGCATACTGGTAGCCAGTGCAGCTCACAGAACAGAGGTGTCACGTGCTGAACAACTGACACCCATAATTGTCTGTGCCACCACATTTTGCACCAGCTGAAAATACTCTTCAGGGGCAGCCCCATGTAGATTACCTTGCAGTAATCCATTTGGGAAGTGACTGAGGTGTGAGTGACTGTCAACAGGGCCTTCTGGCCACGAAGGGTGCAACTGGCGCACAACACAGAGCTGTGCAAAGGCCCTCCTGGCCACAGCTGCCACCTGCTCATTAAGTAAGAGCTGTGAGTCCAGGAGGACCCCCAGATTGTGCACAGGATCTGTCTGGGGCAACTCCATCCAAAACAAGAGATGGAAGTTTCTCAGAAGTAGTGGGTCCTAAAACCCAAAGCCATTTGGTCTTACTAGGATTGAGCTGAAGTTTGTTGTTCCCCATCCAGACCCCCACAGCCTCCAGACACTGAGACAGGACCTCTGCAGCATCATTTGGATGGTCTGGGGTGGAGATATGTAACTGGGTATCATCTGCATACTGATGATACCTCACCCCAAACTAACAGATGACCTCACCTAGCAGCTTGGTGTAACTATTAAATAGGAGAGGAGAGAGCACCAGGCCCTGCAGCACTCCACATAGCAGAGGTCGCAGGCTGGATCTCTCCTTCCCTATCAACACTGACTGCATCTGGCCCCTAAGGAAGGAGGAGAACCAGCACAACACTGTGCTGTTCACCTCCAACCCCCAAAACCAGTCCAGAAGGATACCATGATTGATGGTATTGGAAGCCGCTGAGAGGTCAAGAAGGGCAAGGATGGACGCACCAACCATGTCCTGCTTCCACCACAGATCAGTGCTGTCTGAGTCCGATATATGTTCATAGTTCGTTTAATAATGACAGCCAAATAAGCTCATGTCTTATTCCTGCTTTATTATTTTAAATGCCCCAAGTTAGTCTGATGAATTTTATGCTAATTTTCTTTTACCAGATAAGAAAACTTCTGTTACACATAAAGTTGCAAAGTTTTGCACTGTCAGTATCTGCAAACCTCATATTCCATTGAATAAAATGCTCATGGAGATCTCTTTAGGCAATTTTACTGTACTGGTATTTAAATGTTCTTTATTTCTGTTTGCTTCGTAGGACTCAATTTTGGAGTGACAATACTGAAAAAAAACAAAAACGTAGATTTGAGGGCTTCAGAAGATAAGAAGGAGAAATAAATGTATATCCCATTATCAGTGTATACAGTTTACTTTAGTTATAGTATTTTTAAAAAAAAAATTTAATCCCGCATTTATTATTTTTATAAATAACTCAAGTTGGTGACCATATCTAATACTCCTTCCTTCTCCTATTTTCTGCACAACAACCCTATGAGGTGAGTTGGGTTGAGAAAGAGTGACTGGCCCAAAGTCACCCAGCTGTTAAGCTGTTAACATTAATTTTTTAAATTAATGTATTACTTAAATTAGTAATTTAATGTCAATGTTAAGCTCTGCTTACTCTATCTGTTGTATAGCTTTTAGTTACATCATTTACCGCTGAGGTTAATGTGAAGTATGGATATTGTGTTTTAGGTTAGATGTGCTGTACACCTTTTTGCATTCCATAAGAATATAAGAGCATAAGCAGTGCCCTGCTGGATTGGACCCTTGGCCCATCTGGTCCAGTAGTCTGTTCTCACAGTGGCCAACCGAATGCACAAGGAAGCCCGCTAGTCTCTCAGTAGATGGCCTTCAGAGGCTGTCACATTGCCATCAAGGCTATAGTCTTTGATTTCCATGACTTCCATGAATGGGTCCAATCATTTCATTCTGGTTTGGTCATTTTATAATCTCTCCACCATAGTCTGGCTCAGGGTTTCTATTCATTCAAGTTATGCCTTTGAGATTCAAGGGAAACAATAAATGTTTGTGGTTGGGATGAACAGAAAGAAAGGAAAGGTTGGGGGCTAAAGAGTATGGGAGGATTAAAATGATTGTGCTGTTTGTGATAGCAGTTCAGATGCTGTTTTCAAGAGGTCAGCAGAAGCCCCAAGGTAAAGCAGGAATCATCACTGGGTATAATATTCTGGAACATAAGGATACCCATTTGCAAAAAGAACACTGTTTAGCATAAGAGGTATGTTATTCTCCATTTAAGGGATTATAGATAATGGACAGCAATTTGTTTTGTATATAGAAGCTAACATTAATGCTGAGAAGAATGGTCTATAGAGATTTATAATACCCTATCATTAAGCAGGCTGCATATTTGGTATCTGAAGCTTCAGGTACAGCTGAAAAATAAATTGTGTAGTGACTCTGTATGATTACGGAGACCAGATTTCCTCTTTTCAGGAAGAGGCACACAGCCAGTTTACCAGATTACAGGAATGCAAAGCATTTATGACTACAAGCATAATCTGATTTCCCAAGAGTGAATCTGGCCAGAAGTGATGTTAATCTGGGAGTGAGTCAGGCTCTCTGGTTCAGGAACTTCACTGCAGTTGTTTCCTTGAGGAATTGAGAGACAGCTAGGACTAAGATTTGTTGCAAGCAAGGTTAATGGCCAAAATCAACAACTGAATAGCGCCAGTTGTTAGAGAAGACCTCAGTATGGAAATGGATTCAAACAACTTTGCCTCTATTTTTCACCATCCTCTGGCCAATCTAAAACCAGCTTTTCACCCCACTAAACCTTCTCTTCATATTTTCTCATGTCTGTAGACAAACTTACAATGCTTTCTTCATGTGAAAGTTCTCTTTTTACAAAACCCTGACAGAGAGAGTGAATTTACATCCCAGACGCACAGATCAATACTTCTGTCTTATCTGAACTTAGGGCCATTTCCCATATTACTCAGTCTGCAATAAAAAAGATTGCAGCTATTCACAACTATCTGCCAAGATAAGTATACATGGATGGTTTCTATTTCTAAGTTCAGTTTGTTCACATATTAGTAAACATCAGGTATGGAGAACTTGCTGCTCTCCAGATGTTGAGCTATAAGTCTATTAGTATTCATCATTAGTTATGCTGGTTGGGACTGCAAGGAATTGTTGTTCAGTACTGTAAAGCCTGTGTTTAGCTTTGAATATTGTACCATGCTAGGAGCAGCAGTCCATGTAGGTAGGGGAAAGACAAAGAATTAGATGAAACTAGGATGAAACCTGGATGTGTTTTAATTTAAGTGTAAGGTTAATAAAATTAATTAAATATAGTTGTCATGATGATTTCTCAGTGCATTTAATAACCTTGCCCCATCAGGCACATTAAAACATTATAATTTGGTGGCAACTTTGGGAGGGACTTTGTGGGCGGCACCCAAGTCTTGAGAGAGCCACATGATTTAAGTTGTACAACTCTATGCAAGGAATAGCTTCCAAGGTTGTCATTTGTGTAGGAAATAGAAATACTCTTGTGCCCTAATCTACATCAGCAGTCAAAATTGTCCACAGTGGAGATTAAAAAAAAACAACCCTCTCCCTGCCTCTAAGAGGAGCAGTCTTGATCTTTCTTCTAGAAAATAGTTTTTTTTCCCTCCTATTGGCTCCAAGCCTTGTTGGCGGTGGGAAAAAAAACAGGTCACATTCTTTCTTAGTCTCTCCTTCTTCAGTGTCTTTGGTTATGAGAATGCTGGGAAATATCACAAGAAGGTTGACCAAAAGAACCCTCAAGGGCCACTGATCCTATACAAGGCTCAGATAGATACCTTACTAGCAAACCTAGCCTTGGAGAGAATTGAATCTTTTGTTTAGTTAAATGTAATGTTTCTTTAGAGACAAAATTCAGATTCTGTAAATGGTGAGTCTGGGTATTGAATGTCTTCTGTTGATAAAGCTGGTACCTTTAATTTATCTGAGTAGTTCTTAATGGCCTCTGACATTGGATTTTTGGATGTATAGGAGATTTTGAAAAATCTTACTAATTTAGTATTGACGTTGCCAATGTTAGTAATTATTTGACCTTTAGAATCTTGTGTTGATTTTATAAATCAATTCACTCAGCCTTTGTTAAGCTTATTTGCTAATAATTTAGAGTTCTTGTTATCAAATTCATTTTTGCTTGGAATATAGAAGCTGTCTTGAAATTGTATAAATCTCTAGAATATCTAACTCTTTTCAATTCTGTTTATAGACCTTTGGAGAACCTGTCTTATTATATTTTACTAACAGCTCTTTAATTTCTGAATGTAATTTATCTAATAGATATGACTTTTTTCTTTTTAATTATACTTCTTTGATCAATACATTCTCCTCTTATTACTCCTTTCATTGCTTCCCATCTAATATTTTCTTAAGTCCTAATGCAAGTTAAAGTTGTACATACTATGCTAGATCTATAACTGGTCAATATAATGAGTTTGTGTTGTTATTTTTTCCCCTTTTGTGCTTGCTCTGTTGGAATTCTGCAATCTTCCTTTCGCAGCTGTGTCTGCTTATTTTAATCACAAAGGTCATTCCTCTTGCCAGCATTAGGGGCAGTCTTCTTCAAGTCTGCCAGACTTTTATTTATATCCTGAATAGGAGGAATTATCTCTACTCCTTGGGAATTTAAAAGTATAAGAAATTAGTGAGGTGTCTCCCTTATTTTTAATATCTTTTTATTCTCTGTTCTATTTTGATGTTTATATTTTTAATGTATTTATTGACTGTTTTTAGCTTTGTTGTATGCCGCCCAGAGTCACCTGTGATGAGATGGGTGGCTATATGAATTGGTTTAATAAATACATTTAATTAATAAATAAGGCTCTACTTAATGAAGCTCTACTCACTGTTACTCATACTCAAGGTTCTACTAAATGTAAATGTAAATGAGGCTCTACTGAGTATCATTTATGCCCTGGTCACCTCCAGAATGGATGACTGTAATGTGCTCTACATGGGGCTGCCCTTGAAGAGCATCCAGAAGTTCCAGCTGGTACAGAATGCAGCTGCACAGTTATGTGTGCCTCTAGGATGGCACACGTTACACCTCTGTTCCGCGAGCTGCATTGGTTGCCAGTTTGCTTCCGGGCACAATTTGAGGTGTGGTTTTGACCTTTAAAGCCCTGCATGGCATGGGACCAGGTTATCTGAAGGACTGTCTCTTCCCAGTTACATCTACCCAACCCATCAGGTCCAACAGAAGAGGTATGCTCCAGATCCTGTCTGCTAAGGAATTCCAGCTGGTGGGACCCAGGAGATGTGCCTTTTCTGCTGTAGCCCCCGCCCTCTGGAACATCATTCCCCCTGTGGTGAGGTTAGCTCCATCTCTGTTAGTCTTCTGAAAAGCCTTGAAAGCATGGTTCTTCCATCAACCCTGGGGATCCCATGGCAAGCCTGCAAAGTGGTTGAATAAGTATAAATGTTGCTTGTCCTCCTGCTATCTTGGGGTTCTTTTACGTTTTTATTCCTTTATGTGCTTATTTTTTATTTTTGTTGTTATTTGTATCTGATTTTTTAAATATTGTGATATGGGTTTAAATGTTATTTTGCTTGTAAGCTACCCAGAGTCACTTTTTGTGAGAGGGGTGGCTACATAGATTTGCTAAATAAAAATAAATAAATAAAATAAGTTTGAATGAAAGCCCCATTTATAATAAATACCCATTTTTATCAACAGTCCTGTTAGAGACTTGAATGCAATTCTTTTTTTATAAAGTAGTTTGAATGATGTCTTGAAAAAACAAAACTTTTTCTCATCCTCAGTTTATTTCCTTCAGTTTGTAGGCTTCCTGAGTAATGTTAAATCTGATATGTTTACTGAGAAACTTAATTATAATATATCTTGATAGTTTTCAACTTTGCAAACCTGGTTTTTTTAATTTTATGTGGATGACCATGTTCTTTTTAGACAAATATAGATCTGGGAAGATATTGAGCTTTGATACCATATAATCTATCATGTTGTCATTTTCAGCTTTTTCACCAATGCCTCTAATACAGAGATTGCTTTGTTTGTTAAGACCTTCAACATCTGCCAGAGGTATTTTAACATCTGAATTTTTTTTTCATTTTTTTATGCTAGAGGCATTTTTAGTACTTAATTATAGGGTTGACTAGCTGTCTGAGCAACATCTGATATTTTCTTTGATAAGTCTTTAAACTGTTTATTAATTTTTTCAGACATACCTTTTATAGAAGTAAAGGACTTCTCCCTTTCCAGCTTCAGAGCCTGTTTAAATTTTTTAAGTAAATGCTGAATAGCGTTAGAGTCCTCTTTGGAATCACTCAGAGGCTGAAGTCCATGCCTTGGCCTCATCTTCCTCTTCTTCCCTGGAGGAGAGCTGTCGGTTGTTTTTGGCCCTTCTGGGTACGTTTTGATCTCTTTAGTTTGTTGAAGACACCTTTCCTGAACATTTTGCTCTTCTTAATGCCTTAGAAGAGAATTCACTGCAGCTAAGCAGCTGATAACAGCTAAAAATGGTGGATTGGGGAATGGGCAAGGATTTCAGCATATATTCGACTGAGGCCCTTTTCTTCAGAAATTTGTTCAATTGTAAATTTGGATAAAAATGAAGGGATTATCTTAAAAGGTGCTATCTACCCTTATTCCCTCTTATGCTAAATTGTTCAGGCTGAATCTTTATCCAGTTTTGTTGAGAAAGCAATCTGAGTCTTAAAATTGGATCATCTTGTCTCCATTCTTACTTTCAGGAGAGCAGTCTTAGGATTTTGGGTTTTTTTTTCCCCCCCAGAGGAAGCATCAGTTGATCTGGTGAGATAATTTTCAGTATTTTTCACAAACACAGTAAGGGATAGAAGGAACTATCTAGGACTAAGACTCCTCCTATTTCTTATCCAAAGAAAATAGGAAATGCATCAGTACGCTCAGAATTCTCATCATCCTTGAACTATTCCTGGCCCGTGTTCTGTTGTGCCTAAGAAGGTAGGGATTTCCTCACTGACCATGGGGAGATCTATATTGAGACGGCTGTACACTGATTGCATGAAGCAGCAGTTGTAAGGATCAGAAGGCTACAGCCTGGGATTTGGATATGTAACTTACTTCCAGAGGTTCCAGCAGAGTCCAGGAACTTCATCAACCAGCTCACCCATTGAGCTAACTCCTTGACGGTTTGTTTATAGGTTTTAGTGGCTTGTTCATAGGTTTTAGACAGAGGTCTGGCAACTGGAGTGATAATCTGCAAAGGTTTATGGCTCAAACACTAGGAAATTGATCACCTATCTAAAGTCAATCACTTGGCCAAGTCTTTTCCAAGACAGGGGACCCCCTTAAAGCAGTGTTAAAGATGCAGCAAATTTTCCTTGCCCTATTATTTAGCTTCTATTTTAACTGTATTATTCAGGCTCTGTCAAATGATGTGTTTCATCCTCCAGAGTGGCACACAGACTTATCCTTATACTATATGCTGCTGTTGCTGTCTAGTGGTATCAGTTAGGCAGAGGAGCTTCCAAATATTAGTTAGCTTCTGTCACCATGAAAAACTTACAATCAGTTATTCAAAACTAAAGGGAGTCCTGTTTTCTAAAAGACCTTCCAAATGCCTTCATGAACGGCAAATCAGTGGTACCCAAATAGAACTTTAGGTATCACCTTTCATTCATCTTGTACGTGGAAGCAACAAACTGGCAAAATCTCATCATCTGCACAGTTACTCAAATGTAATAACCAAATATAATCAAACACAAAGGCAAAAATTCTGTCCCAGAAGCCATTAAGTGGTTTATAGCTAACGTAATCTCACTTTTACTCTGTGGTGCACAATTTGGCCTTACAAAGTTATAACATCCCTAGAAATAATTCAATCTATATTTATGAGAACCATTCTCCACACTTCCTGATTCATCTCTAATGCTTTATTAGGACTACAATTTCCTATAGTCAACCACATGTGAATTTGCCTCCTGAAATACTGATTGAAAATTCAATTTGGGGAGCAATTATTTAGCTTATTCTTCTATAGAAATTCAGCCTGTATTTCCTGGAAGAAAGCAATAGCAAATGATATTTCTTTTTGTGGTTTACCAACCCAAGCACTAAGAAGTGGGTCTGGAGCAAGTTATTTCTATGGTAAAGCAACACGTTTTAGATCTTGATTTGCACACTGACAGATCCAAAGTCCTATATTATATTTTAGGGAATGTTTACCTCAACTCTTGCTATTCTCAACTGTTTTTAAGGTACTTTCCCCCTCACATAGAAAGACATTCTCATTAGCAAGATACATATAATGCCATACCACTGAAAGTTAAAGAAGGGTGTTTAATAATTTTCCTTATTTAAGATTGCCACTGCATATGCGCAGAAGTATCAATAGAATTAATGATTCACTTTCTGTTGCACTGCCCATTAACTGTATCAGGGTTGGCTACCATTTCTGATATATCCTCTTCTCACTAGGTGTGTGGGCTGACCCAAGACTAAGACAGTACACTTTTTATTAGCAGACGTCTCCACGGAAATTTCTAACGAAGTTGCTAAATTTTGCTCAACTGCAATTGCAGTCAGAAGCCAATGGGTTTTAATTTGTTTGGGCCTGGAGTGCCTGGATATCTGGGAATCTATAGAAGTAGCTATCAGATGTTATTTATTATTTACTATTGCTGTATATATAAATACAAAAGCACACGCAGTGTTTAGCCTCCTGTGTGTCTGTTTTACTCAAAATGTCAGATTCAGTATGTCTTTCCAGCTCCAAAAAGATGTCATCATGGATCCCTTTAGTCGGCCTGCGTGCATTCAGTTAAAAATGATCTTGCATGTGCTCTCCCTAAATTTCTTCCTTGGTGTGTCATACAAACATGTGCTACTGTTAAGCACAGTGTGTGAACCAGATTGTATACTTTGAAACCCATGGTGAAAAATATCTATAAGCCCTTCTGAATCTCTTTTTAAGTCATTGTAAAGACTTCTTCTTCTTCTAACCTTTAATGCAATTATGTTGGGCTTTGTATTTTAGCCTTTGTTTTCCAAATATGCGTTAGGCTTTCCTTAATTTTCACTGTAGTTTAATGTCCACATATTATTGTTTTCTTGTGGATTTTTTTTAATCAGCCACATAGATTCAATGTACTTATCAACTGTACATGCATCAAAAGGAATACCCCCACATTAGTTGGCACTTTTAGCGTGGCATGCCCCCAGACCAGCCAAACGTGCACTTCTGCATGGAACTAATAATAGCATTTAAACCAAAAGTATATTAAAAAAAACAACAACCAACTTCCATGTAAATCAGATTAAAACCCAGATAGAGAATTCAGTAACAATATTTGCCTTTCAGTAAAGAGAGTGATTTGATTTCTACTTTTTTTCTGCATTGGTTTGAAAAACTGCCATTCAGTTGAAGCAAATGGTGCCACTAAAGTTGCAGGAGTCCTTTTTTTCCCCTTCATGGTTGATGGTGGCATACATTGCATTGGAGGATACTGGACAATGACACTCCACTTTCTCAGGCAGTGGGTGGGAGGCCCATACTTGCATACAGACAACCTCCCAACCTGAAGCAGATTCTCACAAGCAGCAAAAGGGCAATGATGCTGACATGGGAACCAACCCCGCAACAAACCAAATGTCTACTTTGCTCCCACATCTATAACAACAGCACCACCACAGGCCCCAACAAGTACACACACAAATCAAATCAAATCAAATCAAATCAAATCGTTACAACCATAAGGCCAGAAATTAGCAATATAAAACCTACAAAGTACAGGTAGTCCTTGCTTACTGACTACTTGTTCAGTGACTGTTTGAAGTTGCAGCAACTGTTCAAAATTGCGAGGGTGCTGAATGAGTGGTACTTATGACACCTGCTCAATAGGAGTCCTGTTAATTTGTCATTTCTGGATATTGCAACAGGGTTAAACAAATACTAGAACTTTGGTTTTCTGATAGTTTATTAATAATCTTTCTTCTAAACCAAAAAAGGCCAGTGCCCTTATTGTCCTTCTCATTTCTACCTGTGAAATAGACATCATAATTACATCATCTGCATATAAAAGTGCCAGAATCTCTTGTTTTGTTAGAACTGGAGGGTGGTGAGCAGGGACTATAAGTACCTAAATTATTGGATTTACACAGAGATTAAAAAGTAAGGAAGCTAGTATACAATCTTGCCTTACCCCACTATAAGCTGAAAGAGCTTCAGAAAGATGAACCTGAGGGAACATCTAACTCTCCAAGAGGTGTTAGAGTAGAAAGATTGGATAAGTAGAAGCAGCCTTTTGTCAATGGTGGATCACCTTAGTTTGTCCCACAGTCTCTCCTTTGGAATTAAGTCCAAAGTTGATTTAAAGTCAACAAAGTTTGCAAAAAGGGAGCCTTGGCGGGAGCAGAGTGTTTTTCAGCCAAGTTTAGGGGTGCCTTCACATGCTGTACCTCTAATGCAATATATGTTATTTGCCAACAACTTACATCCAGACAAATGGGACAAACTTTGAGCAAAGGAATAAGTGGACACAAGTTTAACATCAGGACCAAAAACAAGGACAAAGTTATATCAGAGCATTTCAGCCTTCCAGGATACTCTATTGCAGATCCCAAAGTGACTATTTTGGAAAACTGAAACTCTAACAGCAACATTGGGCAAGAGATCACTGAACCCACACCATATCAAAAGGTTTCAGGCCATCTCAAAAGGTCTCAACAAACACAATGGGGTTTTAACTGATTACGGTTGTTAATTGATAAGATATTTTAATCTGTTTCATTTGTAACCTGCATCTGCATAACCAAGCTATTTTTCCTTCCCTTACCCTCCCCCTAACCTAATTTAAATCCTACATCAGTCCAGCCATTCTAAGCCTCTGATGAAGTGAGCTGCAGCTCACAAGAGCTTCTGCCTTTTAATAAAATTTGTTAGCCAGAAAACGTGCTACCAGACCCATCCTAATGTATTTTGTGTAATTAGTATTTTATTATCTCTTAAGGTAGTTTTAGCCTTCCTGTGGAGGTGATTTCACGGTCTGGTCTACCTGGTGGGGCTGACACTTCTGATATGATGCTGAACAAGATAAAAATGGTTTTCCTCTCCTTATTAACATCAATATTTTAAATCATAGTTAATACTGATATAATACCTTTTCTTTTTTTCTTTTCTATCTTTGAAGTCTAAGTTATCTAAACATTAGAGTGTTAATAATCTCTAGTCAACACTGTATAAATACCACTGTATAAAAATAATATCATGTATTACATATGTCTTACAACAATATAACAAAACAATTTAAAAAAATATTTTATTAGATATCTTCCTGGAGTGATTGATTGAATGACTACATGAAATAAGAGTGCTAATTAATTTCTTTCCTGCTGTAAAGATACTCTTTGGCAGCTGGATGTGATGATGCTGTTCTCCAGGAAATTACCTGAGATAAGTGTTTTGTACATCAAAGATATTGTTATTTCAATCTCTCTGTACATTCGTGCTTAGAGTCCAGCTCACAATTTGGACAGTATTGCAAAAGTTGGACTTGAAGAAGCAGGATAGAAAGAGCATTGACATTTTTGAACTTTGGTGTTGGAGAACCCAAGCTAAGAAAACAAACAAATGGATAATTGAATAAATCAAAATAGTGATGTTAGAGGTACAGTATGTTGATCAGGATGTGAATGTGCATATATTTTTGTATGCAGAGAATCGGCAGCAAATGTTAGATAGATTATATGATACAGTGAGCATTATGGAACTGAAAAACAATCTGTTATAGAGGAAGGGAGTTATATTTGAGAGGAAGAATGGAATGATTGATAGGAAGTTATATGTATAAATGGTGAAAAACTAGAAAATGTAGATGAATTTGTGTACTTGGTGGAAAGTTTACTAATGATTTACTAATTTTTAGTAGCTAATCTATTTACTTAAGTGCACCAAGACATTTTAAGGTGTGCCACTGGTGATACAAACGCAATGGATAGTAGCAGTAGTCGGCTGAGAAGAATAAATGTTTGTTGAAAGCAGTGAAAATGTATTTAAGATTTTGTTATATGGAAAGAGTTCAGTATATCAGAAAAAACACAGAAGCAAGTTGGACACTGTATAAATGGAATACAGTGGTACCTCGGTTCACGAACTTAATTCGTTCCACGACTCTGGTCGCGAACCGAATTGGTCATGAACCAAATCAAATTTTCCCATAAGGTTCAATGTAAATACGGTTAATCCGTTCTGACCCCTACGAATTTGGTCGCCAACCGATTTTTGATCACGTCCTGAATCAAATTTCCCTATAAGGTTCAACGTAATTACGGTTAATCCATTCTGAACCATATGTTTTTTTTTTTTTAACCGCAAAAATATGACACAAAGTACAGTACGGAGAGAAAGCTAATCTTGCTTGACGCGACTTCTGGCGTGGAGGACAGGAAGGCGGGTGGGGAGGCGGTTACTGCTTGGAGGGAGAGTCCCCCTCCCTACAGGAAGCCGCGACCACGTGTCACGGGAGGGAAAATGGCCACGGATCCTGTTCGTCACCCGATGCGGAGTTCGCGAATGGAGGCAAAATTTTGCGACTGGAGCTGTTCGTGAACCGAATTGTTCGTGAACAGAAGCGTTCGTGAACCGAGGTACCACTGTACTTAAGATGTATGTGTGAGTAATAGAAGAAATAATAAGGTCAAGAATGAACGGGTGCTGAATGAATTAGGATTGAATACAAATGTATGTTGAAAAGAGTGAATGAACAGGGACACATTGCAAAACAATTATAAGAAGGAAGAATGGATAGGTCAGGAGGAAGGGGAAGACAGGAGAGTTGTGGTTGGGTGGACTTGATGAAATCCTCAAAAAGAGGGAGGTGAGAAATGTAAACAAAAGGCAATGTACGTGGTGGTATACAGACATGGTGGAAGCAAGGCTGCAAGGTTAGAAAGATATGGAAAAATATATAGAATGATGTTGTTATAAACTATATTTCTATCTTTTTCTTCCTTACCTTTCTATGGATTACTATTTCTTACTCCTTTTCTGCACTTTGCATAACATTGCTTACCCTGAAAATGGGTAGCATGATGAGTATGAATATATCTATGTATGTATGAATGTATACAGAAGCTACGTACACTTGCCATACAGAAGGTATTGAACTATAACTCCCATCAGCCCTACTCTGCATGGCCAATGATGAAGGATGATGGGGGTATGGTCCACAAACATCTGGAGGGCTTCATATTATCCACCCATGATTTAGTTAAAAAAACAACAGAATTTCCTCATGAACTTAATATTAAGCTAAAATACTTCTTGCTTATCTTTGAATTGGCATGATGTTTAACCCAACTATTCTAGTTTGTTCAATAGAATATTGTTTAAAGTATATCCTGGCTTAGTATTATGCATGCATTCAGCCAGTGACTATATTGAAAAGTTCTCTCTGCTTAGTCAGCACTGCTCAAATCTGTTGAGCCTAGTCTTTATATATTCTAGTATCTTTGGTACCTTTCTGATCTGGGAACCAATTAATATATTGAGATTCTTCTGCATGGCCATAGAACAAAACATTTTGAATTTTTAAAATTTATTTTTAGAAACCCATACTGAAAACTCCTCAGTTTTGGCTGATAACTCAGAAGGTCCCCCCCCCCCTTCCTCAAATGTAATGATTTTTTTCTACTGCCCTGTGATCTTGGTAGAGATGAGGGGGTGATTGATTGATTTGATTGATTATGTGCTATCAAGTCATTGTCGACTCTTAGTGACCACATAGGTAGATTTTCTCCATGATGATCTGCCCCTAACCTGGTTCTTCAGATCTTCTAATAATGCAGCCATTGCCACTGTAATCAAGTCCATCCACCTTTCTGTTGGTCGTTGTCTTTTTCTCTTTCTTTCCACCTTTCCCAGCATTATAGGCTTCTCTCAGGAGAACTAGGTCTTTGAATAATGTGTCCAAAATATGATGATTTGTGCCTTCAGTGAAAATGGGTTGATTTGTTTGGTAGTTGATTTGTTTGTTTTCTTGGCTGTCTTTGGTATTCTTAAGAGTCTTGTCCAACATCAATCTTCAGAAGTGTCAATACTCTTTCTATTTTGCTTCTTCAAAGCTCAACTTTTGCTTCCATAAAATATTACAGGGAAAATCACTGCCTCCATGATTCTGATCTTTGTAGATATAGACACATAACAACATCTGAATATCTTTTACAAGGCCTTCATTGCTACTCTATCAAGAGCTAGTCTGTGGCATATTTCTTGACTGTTGTCCCCTTTTTGGTTGCTAGTTGATCCTAAAAGGCAGAAGCTATCTACTGCTTCAGCATCTTCATCATCAAGTCAAATGCTGATTGCTGTACTTGTTGTCATTAGTTTGTTCTTTACATTTAATCTTAGTCTCATTTTTTTCACTGTGCTCCTTAACTTCCATTACTAATTTACAGATAATTTTCAGCTCTCAGAGTAGTATCCTCAGCATAGCATGGGCTATTAACATTTCTTCCTTAAATTTTAAATCCACACTTATCATCTTCTAATCCAACTTCCCTCAGTATATATTCAACATATAGATTTTCTAAAATACTTGTTCCAGAATTCTCTTACTTCAGTTTGATTTCAAATCATTTCATCACTTTTATTTTTAATTCCATTCACTCTGCTGGAAGTTCTTTATTTAGCATTTTTAACACTTTCTCCCCTGAAACTTGCTTTGCATTTTCTCTGCCTCTTTTCTTGCAGCTTTTTCTTCCATTATATAATACTTTTCTCCCTAATTTTTTGCAGCAGCCATTCTCTTACATGTATTTTTTCTTATCCACAGCCTCTTTCACTTCATCATTCCTCCAAGCATATTTCTCTTCAACGCAACTCCATGTGCTTCTATGGCACTTAGTAACATTCTTTTCATTTTATTCCAAGCAGCTGCCATGTTTTATTTCCTTATATCCAGTTTCTCTTTATTCTGTTAGGATTTTAAATTATATTCTAATACTATTTCCTACAGGACTTTCACTCTTGTATTCATTCATTGTCTCAAATTTCATCAGAAACAATAAACTCATTCATTCCTTTTCCATATGTATATATGAATACTCATGCTTTAATTGTGTATTCAGAACAAACATCTTTTTCTAAGCATATTCCCCTTAAACAATCACCATTGTCTTTCATTCCTGGGCCTCCAAATGGTCCAATAACATTTTCTGTATTCACTTATCCTGTTTCCACCTATCCATTCCTTTTACCTAACAATTGTTTTTCCTGTGGATTGCATTCACTAATTTTTTTTTCCAGCATCCAACTCTGGTTCTTCCTTTTTCACCACTCTTTGGAGCATAACATACAACTACCATCAACTTCTAGATTCCTACGTATGCATCCACAACAACCTAGATGACACCAATCCATACCTCCCAACATACATTTTAGCTCATTCATTCATAATTAAACCTACATCTTCACTTCCATTCCATAACCTACTATATTTTGTATAAATGAGTTTCATATTTCATTTTACTTGTCCATACAGAGTCTACACCTATAGGCAATCCACTCATAGGTGGCAAGCATGATCAGGTCTTTAATCTACTGAGTGAAGGGGCCATACATTTATATTTCCAATGCCACAATATCAGTCTTTTGGCCATAATAAAGGCATGGAGAATCCACTTACATTGTCCAGTTTCAATTTCCATGTAATAGGTGTCTAATTCAAAAGAATATTATTTTCTGAAAATTTTAATTTTTGTCACAGAATCATATTTATGTAATCCAGTACTTTCTTTTTCAGATCTGAGTCATCTGTCCCACATTTAACCTGCATCTGCAAAACCACCCTGTTTTCCCCTCCTTGTGTTGGTGTTGTCCAGTTTTTCATAGATTATGCATTCATGATTTTGATCAGGAAAATATTAAAGTGCAAATGCTAATATTGTGTGTTACTATGTTTTAATTTTTTGCATATGCATTTGTTTTTGTTTACTTTTCATACTGTTAGCCACCCAGAGATATGTATTTGAGATGAGCGGCCATATAAAACAATCAATCAATCAATCAATCAAATAAATAAATAAGCAGAGAAGTAAACACTTTTATGCAATGATATTTATTTTGCTGCTGCCTTTTTTTGTATAGCTTTTTTATATTGTTATTAGCTACTTAGGTACTATCTATGGAAAGATGGTAAATGTATCTTTGAATAAAAAATAAATAGTATTCTCCCTATATTGCTGAAAATGTAGATAGATAGATAGATAGATAGATAGATAGATAGATAGTCGTGTGGGTTCAAAGAAGACATGCTGTTGTGCAGTTCATTTGTGGACACGGAGGTGACTCTGCATTCCCAGTCTGGAAGCACAGAGTCTAGCACAATGGGGGCACTGGAACTCCTTTGTTGTAATAACTGTGGGTGCTGTTCTGTGATGCCACTCATGGTTTTCTGCCAGTTTTTGGCAGTGCCTGTCTTCAAAGCTGGTGGAAGCTTCATAGCACAGGGCTTGCCAATGGGTTTTGTCAGCAGCCGCAGCTTCTAGTTCCCTTGGCTGGATGTCATAGTGGCCATTGGGTTTCCTTCACAGCGCCTTGAGATCTCTTCCCAGTCTCCAGTACACTGTAGAGCAACTGGCGAGGCATACGGTGGTTGTCCATTCTGATGATGTGTCCCACCCACCACATTTAGGCTCTGATAATCAGGGACTCAATGCTGGTGGACTTTGCGTGATCCAAGACCTCCAGGTTGGAGACATGGTTTTGCCAATGAATGCCGAGGATGGAGCGGAGAGTGTGTATGTGAAATTTCTCCAGTTGTTTGATGTGTCTTCAGTACAGAGTCCAGGACTCACATCCATATAGGAGAGAAGGGATAACTGCAGCTCTGTAGACTTTCAGCTTTGTGGAGATATGGATATTGTGTTGATTGAACGCTCTAGTACACAGCCACCGCAGGGCCTGGCTGGCCTTGCTGATCCTGGAGTCAATTTCTTTGTCCAAAGACCCATTGCTCAAGATGGTGCTTCCCAAGTATTTGAAGCTGTTTACATTTGTCATCTGGGTGTCATCAACAGTGACATTTGGTTCTATGGGGTTGGTATTTGGCATGGGCTGGTAAAGTACTTCAGTCTTATTCAGGCTGACAGACCAAAGAGCATAGCAACATCTGAGAATTTGTTCAGCATCAACTGTAGATCACTGTCTTTGTGTGCCAGGAGTGCACAGTTATCAGCAAAGAGGGTTTTTTGAATGACTGTATGGAAGCACTTCATCCCAGCATTCAAGTGGCGAAAGTCAAGGAGACAGCCGTCCAATCAGTACCTGATATACACTCCCTCCTTTATACCCTGGACAGCAGATGACAACATGCAAGTGAAGAATAGATTGAACAGGACTGGGGCTAGCACACAACCCTGCTTCACCCCATTGGAAACGGCAAATGCAGCTGACATATCACCGTAATGTCTCAGGATGGTCCAGAGAGCCTCCCTGTTTACAGTGTCAAATGCCTTTGTCAGGTCAATGAAGACAGAGTAAAGAGGTTTGTTCTGCTCCATGCACTTTTCCTGGACTTGCCTCATGGCAAATATCAAGTCTGCTCTACTCGGTTCTGGCTGAAAGCCACACTGCATCTCTGGGAGGTTCTTTTCTGAGACAGTGATAGGTCTGTTCAGGAGAATGTGGGCAAAAATCTTGCCTGTGATGGGTAGCAGTAAGATACTCCTGTAGCTTCCACAGTCTGATTTACTTCCCTTATTTTTGTAGGGATCTTAAATGAGGGCATCGTGGAAGTCATCAGTCATCTCCTCTGTGGACCAAATGTCTTGCAAGATGTCTTGGAATGCCTGTAAGACGTTTGGGTCTAGTGCTTTGTAGATCTCAGCAGGAATGCCATCCTGCCCTGTTGCTTTATTTGAGTTCATCTGCAGGATTGCTTTCTTGAACTCATCAGTAGAGGGAGGCAGTCTAGGGCATCCAAGACTGTCAGCTGAGGAATCTGCTGTAAGATATCAGGATCAACTGTGGATGGCCTATTGAGTAGGTATCCAGTATGCTTCAGACTGGAAGGATTATTCCTTCATGCAAATGAAAGGTATGCTATAGAGTTTGGGCTGCTGCATGGCCTATACGTCCTTACTTTGATAATTTACCCATCATATAAAATTAAAAAAAACCCACTATCTCAGATTATTAACAATCTAAGTTGAATTAACTTCCAATTTGCATATGTAAATATTTACTATTTTTTCCAGTATTAAAATGTGATCTATTTGAAGCACTTTGCTTTACTCAGTATTAAATATCCATGATTAATATTTATTTTGCACATTCAACTTTTATTCAACTGACATCTGAATCTAGAACCCTGAAGCATGGACTGTACTACTACTCAGACTGTATTTGGAATAAATATGTTAACAATCCATCATACAAATATGTTAGCAATGCATTTATTGATATTATCAAATATGATTGTATTTAAGAGGCAATTTAGCCAACAGTTGATAAGTTTAGGCATGTTGTTTATGGTGCCATTTTTTTTTTTGATCACAGAAAGTAACTCTTCTACATGTGGACCAAAGAATGAATCATGCATGTCAGAACTTTGGGAAAGTAGACAGATATGGCCAGAGTTGGTAAGATGTAATGGCAATTGGGAGGTAAAAAAACAATGTATCCATAGTAGATGTATGTCTGAGTTCAAATATTAACCATGGCTTGATTAACCATAATTTATTGAATTAACTACGACTGATATACTGTGCATAGCACACTAAGTCAAAACCAAACAAACCACATTATAGTTTAGCATCAGCTCTGACTCCAGGCAGAAAAAGTAGGGAGGAGTTACCTCTGAAAGATCAGGGCACTGATGGCCTTGGTACTGTCACTAAAGATATAAGCATTTTTGATTATGCTTCAGTTAATCACAATGTAGGTATCCCATTGACTATTCTGCAATACATATACATATTGAATACTTTCTAACCAAATCTTTTTAAAATATAGTATTAAATACCTCTGAACAATCATTCCATGCTTTTACTGATATTTAATGTAGTTTGTGCATGTTGTTTCTACAACAGAGCCTTCATTTTATTCTAATTTATTTATTATAGGATTTATATTCCATCTTTCTGCTTATTCCAACACTCAAGGCAGCTTACAATAAAAAATATAGACTATAAAACATAAAATGAATGCAATTAAAATCAAAGCTAAAATTCAAGTCAATAATTACAAGCTTGGCAAGAGAGGTATTTTTTCCATTTTCCTAAATACTGGGGATTGAGAGCCAAACGCACTTCCTTAGAGAGTACATTCCATAGCCAGATAGCTACAGAGAAGGCTCATTGTTGCGTAACTGACATTGGATGGTAAGAATCAATGAAGCAACTCTGTAACTGCAGCCGTAATATTTTGTTCTGTCCCAACTTGATTGCTTAGAATGGTTTACCAATATCATTGCCAGACTCCCCATCAATTCAATATTTTATTATGGTCACAGACCAGAATTAGACTCCCCATCTAGTAACATTACATTAAGCTCAGGAACAAGTGCCTGATTTCAGGGGATGAGCAAAGCAAAAGTTACTCAATAGCTTATGCATGCAATTTGGAAGTTGCAGATTGAATATAAATAGCTTATTCAAATAAGATTGTAAAATATTCAATTCTGGCTTCTAAAAATCCTATTCCTCTCCTAATAGCACATGCAAGGCTCAGGCTGAGAAAGCAATGAGGATTATATTTTGTATTAACTCATAATGTGGTTTGTTTTTGACTTTGCACATGAACCTAACATTTGGGGTATATAGAAACCAATTCTTCCCCTAGTGTGTTGTTTGAACCTAGCCAGTTGCAGGTTATGTAACAGACTGTCTTTACAGTAGAGATAGGGAGCATCACTAATTCACACCAGCAAAATCTAGCAGAAAAGTAACCAATTTGTAGCAGTGCCATTTTGCCCCATTTTTCAGGTTTCAAGAGGTTCTGGAAGAAGAAGATGACAAAGATATATCTGTGAAGTCATCAGCTGAGCTTGCCTTTTTCTTCTTTTTCTTTTTTTGTGCCTTTGAGTCAGTGTTGACTCCTGGCGACTGCCTGGACAAGTCCCTGCAGTTTTCTTGGCAAGATATCAGAAGTGGGTTGCCCTTGCCTCCTTTCCAGGACTGAGAGAGAGGGACTGGCCCAAGGTTACCTAGCTGGCTTAGGTGGGGCTAGAACCGCCGGTCTCCTGGTTTCTAGCCTGGTGCCTTCGCCGCTAAACCAGACTGGCTCTCAGGCTTGTCTTAAGATGATTTCATTATCTTCAATTTAACAGACATTCTGCTTTCATCAATAGAATTCCTTTGTATGTTGCTTGAAGTGTGGATGGAATTGGCTGGTCCCAGAACATATCCTGGTATAGACATTTTATTATTACTTATAGACAGTAACACTCCAGAATAGTTGAGACAGCCTGTTCATATGATACTGTTGATTAATTGAACATCAGATGTGTATATGAGCCATAGGATCCACATTGCAGACTTGGAAATAATGTCTGCGTCAGTATGTTCTATACTGTTGCACTATGTATCAGACTATACCAGTTCTCTTACAGAACAGATGGCAGTATCTTATTTGAATGTATTTGTGTAATCCGTATTTGGTTCACTGAAATAATTCACACACAGGCACGCACATCAATTAAAAACAGCTTAAAGAGATTTAATCTTAAAGGCTTAACTTTCCGGCAATACCATTTTCATATGGTGATGGATTCCAGGATAGAGGGGAGGGGAATCTGCTCTGCAACAAAAATAGGTTATTGTATTCTTTTGTACTTTCACCCCATTAGCAGAAAATATTGAATAACTGTTTTTCATTTTTTTCCCCATTCATTGTTGCTGTCCTTTGGCTTCTTTTTGTACTGAAGTTCCATACTTGATGTCCAGGCATAAACTTGTCCTGCCTTGATTTGAATCCTTTAATTTTATCATATAATGATATCATTTGTCATTTTTTAAAATCAGCTTTGAATTCTAAAAATACATATTTTGACATAGACAATACTGTACACGCACATCTTTTCAGGGCATCACATATATATATAAATTCTAAAGTTTTTTTTTCCCCAGAACATGGACTGATAAATGCAATCCAGATAGAAATAATCTGTTCAAAAAAACAGAGAAATACTGAAATCTATCTGTAAATATATTTATAAATATATTTCTGTGTGGTTCTTAGTTTTATAATGTACAGGTGCAAGTACATTTAAAACTATGTTTCTGTCTTGCATTTAAATGGCACTTGAGAAAACACCCCTCTTATATACAATATTCCTACTTGCCATACAACAATTCTTGCCATAAAAATGAACTGTGTGCTATATAGCATATAGGTTCAAGTGGTATCCACAGCAAACCATGATGATGTCAAAATAACATAAGCATGCCATCACATAAATGCTGTGATTATGTATTGCATCCCTTTGTCTGATGCAAGTAAGCTGTGGCATTTGCATGATGTCATCATCACACACATTTTGTCACTTGCCCTTTTTGCCACCATCCCCAAAGCACCCTCATTTTCTGGGATTAAATGATGCAGTAATAAGGCAGAGAGTTTGAAAAGAAAGACAATTACATGGCTTGTTCTATGCTTCTGAATGTGGTTTTTACCCTACAAGTGGAATAAAATATTCTGGAGGTCCTGACTTTGACTGGATTCATATATTGTACTAAGCCAGGGTGTGTTTGATCTCGATTTGTGGAATATGCCCCTATTTAGTTAAGTTCAGCCAACATGCCACACTGTCAAAAGGATCCTCAATCTTTTTAGGCTGGTAGGCACATTTGGAAATGTTGACAACATGGGCTGCTGGAAGAATTTGGCCATTAATAAAATGATTGCTGTGGGGGACAGAAGCTATTATATCGCAACTGAGTTTAGCAGAGCACTACTTAACACCCTCTCTAGTCACCCTCCCACCCTCCAGCATTTGCTCCTAGATACCTCTGCGAAACTTCCTGGTGAGCTGCAGCTACCTTATCTTATGAGAAAGTTTATGGGGCTCATTTAGGCAAGAAGTCAAGATAATGTTGGAAGTTCACGCTTTGCTTGGCAGGATGCTAGCTAGGCAACCCGGTGGGGCAGAGAGCTTGGTGGGCACCAATGGAAGTGCCCATGGATACACTGGTGCTTTGCAATGCCACGTTCAGGACCCCAGCCATAACCCCCATTTTACAAATCACACCCCATGCTAAATTACAAACCACCAAACCACTTTTTGGCTTAAGGGGACTGATGAGCCCAGCGACTGTCGTCTTATATTGATGATGCTCAGCAGCAAAATAAGCGTTGAAGAGGGAAAGGGGAAATAGCTGGCCCACCAGGTCCATTCGCTGGCAGAGAAGCACCGAGGCCTGGGAAGGTTTTCCGGCGGCTGAAGGGGGCGCGGCTCGGCGCGTGCGAGGTTGGGCAGGGAGGGAGAGCCCCGCGGCCAGGGAGGCGCAGCTGGAATTACCCACAATTCTTTCTCCAGCCCCTGCAAAGAGGTGGAGGTTAGGGTTAGCTTTACACACACACGCACAACAGCAAGCGGGGGGGGAGGGGGCAGAAAGGTAAGAGAAAAAGAGGCTGGAAAGGAGGCGCGGATGAAAGACGAACACGCTCTTTATCTTTGGCAGAAGGTGAACCGTGCCCTTTTCATTTTAACCCACGTTTCTTGTAACGTCGGTCTATTTGGCAGTAAACGACCCTCTGCTTGGCGCGGCAAAGCCCGCCCCTACTATTTCTTCCCCACCGCCCCCAGAGCAAACGCCGCGCGCGTCGCCGCCGCCGCCTCCCTTGCCCCCGCCTCCTTTCCCGGGACTGGCTTGAGTGAACGATGGCAACTCGCCGCGTTTGCTTTTCGCTGTTGACTCAAGCCTGCGAGGGACCGGGGAGCAGGAGGCGAAGAGGAGGGTTGAAGGGACGCCGTCCCTCCGCCTCTTGAGCAGGCTCGTTCGCTTTCCCAGCTTCCTCTCTTTTTTGGAGGAAAAGGTGCCAGCGCCCAGCAGCCGGAGCAGGCAAAGGGGAAATCGAAGTGAGCGCTGTTAGGAGCGGGCGGGCAGGAGGAGAAGGCGCCGCTGGCCGAGGAGGGAGGGAAGCGCCCTGCGGGTTGAAGCGGAAGGGGGTCGCAGCGGATTAGCAGCCCCCGCCGCCAGGAGGAGCTGGATTCTGCAAGGACTTCGGGCAGCTGCGCCGCCTCTCTCTCGCCAACTCCGGTCCTCCTTCAGCATCCTCCAGAGACGCCGCTGAAGAGGGAGGGAGGGAGGCGCTGCAGCAGCGTGGTGCATGGAGGAGCGCGCGGGGGCCAGGAAGCCTCGCCCGCCGGAGCGCAGACCCGGAGGAAACCCCCTGCCGCACCTGTCCCTTGCCCGCCCTCTTCAGCCTCCCGGGGCCGGCTGCGGACTGCGTGGCTGCTGGTGAGTCCGAGGGGAGTCACCGCGTTTGGGGGGCGGGGGAGGCTCTTGTTATGCTGGTATTTTGGCTCATCTCTGCTGCTGCGCTGGTCGCGGGTGGGGGGGGGGGGAGGGGGGAGGGGGGAGGGAGAAGCCGCTTTGTTTGCGTGGGCTGCCGGATGGTTGGAGTAGCTCTGGCAGTCGCCCCCATCCTTTCTCCCTACACCACAGCATCCTTGGGAGGGTAAGAACAAGAAGCGAATGAGTCAGTCGCATGTGTGCGTGCAGCTCTAATGGCTATGGGAACATTATTATGTCATTTCCTAGGCTTAGCATCCTTTTTGTATCCGAGGGGAAGAGGTGGATGAGGTGGTTCACGATCCGAAGTCAGCTAGAACTGCAGGCTTATCTGTTTACATTCTCCCTGTGAAGCGTAATGACAGATGTGTCAGGAGGTGCCTTGATTTGTCTGTGGCTCTCCTCGCAAATTCATCTGAGGTGCTGATGTGTACATGTACGCACAGAGGGCATTACAAAAGGATTTCCGTATTAAAGACCAGTCGTGTTCGCTCTGCTGGGATTTATAATTATCATGTGAAAACAGTAACAAACTAATCAAATTGTTCTTTGGACATGAAGTTTGAGCAATCGGACTGAGTCAATGGAAACCTTGGCTTTAAAGATTTCCTTTGGCAAAGAATTAGATTCAGGGGTGGGGGCAATCGTAAGAAAAGCGAGAAACTGTTTAAGTGAATGTACGTAGTGCCAACAGTTCTCAGAAAGTATCCAAACACATTATATTGGATATAAACTGTCTTATATAACCTTTTATTTATAGTTATTTAGTTCGGTGGTCATTTATCTGACGTCAGGCTTTATTATTGATTATACTGATTATTTTATTCATTGTGAGGCCTAGATTTTTATACAGGAGCTTGTACTGTAAGCAGGGAAGGGTTCCCTTTTGGTTATTTTGAACCACTAATGAGAAATATATCATTCATATTTTGGAGATTTTACTTGCTTTGTATGGGTTTTTTTCCCCCCAGCCTCTCTTTAAGAAATTGCACTGTTTAATTCTTTTAAGAAATTGCACTAAAATCAGGAGACATAGGACGCTGTTACAGGCTGTTATTAAAATATATAGACAAATTGATAATTCTTCCTATGCCTGAAAATGTAGGGATGCTGCTCCTTGTCTGGGCCACCCACACACCCACACCCATACACAAACATGCACATATACACATACACACATACTGTACCATATGTATTGCTTTGGTTGACTTTTTAATCTGTTCTTACATTTATAAACTCTTTAACTATATCCATGAACTAATTTCAGAGGATTTTTAGTGTTGTGAAGTTTTCACAGAAAAAAAAAATAAACAAATTGACTGTTGGCCTGAAATGCTTATAAAAAATCTTTAATTAATGCTTTTGCTGTTTGTTTTTAAAAATGATAATTTACGACCTAAATTCTGAGGAAGAAAATGTTAACTGAAAAGCTTCAGTTGATCTGCTTTGTTCATCCAATGTTTTCTTCTTTTCTTTTAAAACAGAAAGTGCAACCTGCCCAATTTAGAGGTGATTCTTATATCCTACTAAACTCTTGACCTAAACAGAAGAACATGACTTAACTTTGTTTCTTTAGAATTTTGTTATTCATTTTTTCATGGTAATTATGTTATAATTCACTTTTTTTAATTTAGTGCAATTTTGTCCCAGGTTGCCTTAAGTTTGCCTTACTTGTATTATTAATGGGAAAAAGTTTTTCCTTGCTAGCATAACAATGTGATCTATATGATCTTGAGGCTTCTTAATATCAATAATAAAATTGCATACTATGTATGCTCCTCCCTAGAATGCAAGTACTTAAAACAAGTAATGATTTTGCCTGAGAAAAGGAAGTCAATGTTGAGTCAATACTTTTATTAAGTTAACTCAAGCTTTTCAAAATAGAATACAAGCTTCTGAGTTTCTAAGAACGTTTTATCTGGCAAGTTGGTATGATATTGTAGATACTGAAATACTGAATTCTTAAATGTGGTTAAAAATGTCATGAAATAGTTTATGTAACGTGTCTGCTTTCACCACTCTGTTGAGTCAAATATAGTTCAAGGTCACCACCACACAGAGGTTGACAATTAAAAAGGAAGTTCTCAGATATACAATTGAATTGTATTATAAAAGCTTCATTTGTGAGAACAGATATGAAATACATGCAGTGGGTCATTTATCCTTAAACAGAAGAATAGTCCTTGAATATAATCATCACAGGAAAATTGAAGGAATGGCAGTGATGAATAAAGAAGCAGCTGCATTCAAGAAACTACCATTACTATTGAGAATAAGTTTCATATAGTGAAACAACAATACACTTTTTTCCAAATGGTATAGGTATGAGCAATTACAGGACAAAAGTAGTACCTCTTGTGATATAAACTGTTCAGTGTAAGTAATCAGAAATCAAGAGCTGAAATCCTCTGATAAGATATTCATGTTCAACCAATAGTTTCTTGACCAATTTTGGTGCTATCATTTTGTGTGTGAACTTTGCTCAGCAAACTTTTTTTTAATGCATAGGACAAAATTACATCCTTGCATTGTACACATACTAAAAAAAGATGGTAAACAACACCTCTTCAAAATGGTTAAATAACTTTGGCAATATAGCGAAACTCAAATACAGAAGAATTGAGCTTCATAATTGCCATGATGTATAGCATCTCACCTTGTAAAACATAAATTTCTATAAACTTGTTCAAAAATTAAGCTCTGTTATTAAAAAATTTAAAAAATTAAACAGATTTGCTAAGTTACTGAACTTAACTACTAATTATTATTGCAACTCACCAACAATGAATTATATATGTACATTTGGAAACAAACCCTACTGAATTCAGTCAGATTTTTATCCAGGTATGTGTATATAAGACTAAAGCTTACTTTCTTTTCAGAACAGATGCTTTGAAAAACATTAGATTTACTAGCTTACCTTAAATTCTGCAAATACAATAGAAGCATGCAGATATCACTTGGGTAGAATAATCAAATAATTTGCTTGAATGAGTTAACAGTGATGACTTTATAAAAAGCATTCGTTAACTTATTCTGTTTTTATGGAGATCAGTCAGGAGGCTAAGCATTGCAAATACATTTTCCCAGTATAATGACCTGCATGTAGCTAGAAAATCTTTTTGGACTGGGCTGTACAACATTTTTGCAGCTGAATAGTGCATTTAGCCTTTGAGTAACATATCAGGGGCTTTACTCCAAAAAATAATTGAGCCCATTCTAAGGAAGTAAATACTGTACCAAATTTAAACTTAATTTACATTTCATCAGTCAGCTAAATACAATTAATATGACTACTCTCTGTGGATTTCATATATTTTTTCCTTTGCATATTAAAAGTGATAATTTGGTAGCTAATTTTGAAAGGTTTCTGGAGGCTGAAATCAAACCTTTTGGGTGCTGTGTGTGCCCTTCATCCTTACTTTAGATACCATGCCTTTTCCAAATGGGCTTATGAAAATATGTAATAAGGCTGAGGTAGGTTTTGTAGGCAATTTAGGTCATTTCTGCAGTAATGACTTATGGCATTTTCATTGCATTGCCCAGGCATCGTTGTAGCGATATAAACTTGTCTGCGCTGCTTTTATTTTGGCACAACGATGGTTGGGAGGACTCTAGAAGACACTATAAATTGCTAGTGTGGAAATAATGTTAGTGAAAGGGCTTGTCATTCCTAAAGAGAACTATGGGTGGCTTGGTTTTGGGGCCAGTTTGAAAGCAGCTTCAGGCCTCTGTATTTCCATAATATCAGCAGTATTGAAGACTTGAATTCATATATTTCTGTCTCAGCTGAAACTGCTGTGAAACAGTTTCTGGGCTTTTTTGAGACGCTGTGGCTTCATTTCGCTTTGGAGGGAATTCTTCCCTCAACCCTTCCCAGAGCTTCAGATGCCAGGGGAAGGGTTGAGGGAAGTGCCAGCTTGATGGCTTTGTACCTAGGCTTTGTCAAAGTCCAGGCAAAGCTAAGAGGCATGAAATTGACAAGTATTTTGTCACTTTCTCCTTTCTGTCAGCGCTGGACCTTTTACTTTATTTCCCTTTCCTTGGAGTGGGAGATGAAGGTATTTTTGTCTCTGCAGCACACTCTGCAGGGGGTCAATGACTTTCAAATGTTGTCAGCATTTCAGATTGGCAGAAGTGAACGCTATAATGGGCTGATGTCCCCACTGGAGAAATTAGACAATTAAAACAGCTAAAACACACCCTTTTAGGGAGGTTATGTTAAAATATGGTGTCTTATCATGGATAACAAGATTTTACTGAGAAGTAAATCCCACTGAATTCAAAGGAGAGTCTTCCAAAATCTGTTGCCACCATATCATTTAAAAAAATGCCTTTTGGTGCCTTTGAGTCAATGTTGACTCCTGGCGACTGCCTGGACAAGTCCCTGCAGTTTTCTTGACCAGATTTCAGAAGTGGTTTGCCCTTGCCTTCTTCCTAGGGCTGAGAGAGAAGGACTGGCCCAAGGTTACCCAGCTGGCTTCGTGCCTCAGGCAAGACTAGAACTCCCGGTCTCCCATTCTCTAGCCTGGTGCCTTCACCACTACACCACACTGGGTCTCTTCTCTCTAGATTACTGGTTAGAATATAAGTTGCAGTTGACCATTTCCCTAACAGGCAATCTATGGGTTCATATCTCATAGTAAGCCATAATTTAGCTTGTTTTGTCATATACTGTATCAGCAAAATGTATCAATCCAACCACTGGGGATTGGAAACAATGAGTTATTGCTTAGCTTGTTGTATGATAAATTGTGATTTATTTAACAAACTATGGTTAAGCAAACAGTGGCTTAGTGCAATATATGAATTAAATTGATGGGGAGTGTCATAACTAATACATAAGAAAAATAACATAAGGATATAACTATTACCTGGATATTGCTGTTTCCTTTGTGTACTCTGCTTATTGGGTGAAGAAGGAGGGTAGGCAGTACGTCATAGTAACCCTGACTATAGAATTTCTCTGCTGTTTGCGCTTAATGAAGGGCTATGTCTTTAAGTTAACCATTTTTGATCTGGTTATGGTTTGGAGCCTGCTAGATGGTTATACTGATTGTGACTTGCACTTGCCTGTTTTTTATGTTTTCTGGTTTTAATTAGTTTTTTTTCATTTGGTTTTAAGGGTTATTGTGTTGTTATTACAGTATTTTCCTGCATTTTGTTTACTGGTTGTGTTACTTGGTTGTTTTTAACTGTGTGAGCTGCGCAGAGTCGCAAATGGGCCACTATACAAATCAAAGAAACAAATAAATGAATTTTTCAATAGGAATGTGTAAGAGAAAAAGTATGCATCAGAACATTTGTTTATGTGCACAGAGTGCATCCTTACTCATGGTGATGAATTCAGACGAACAGCTGTAGTAGTGTAACTGCTCAAGCATGTATACGTGCATGTGATATTGGGGAAGCCCCTTGTATACTCTGCCTCTGCCTCTATCTGTCTCTATGGCTGAGCTCTTTTTGTGCCATAATGTACCTTCATAAGTAGTCCAGCAATACTATAATGTGCCCATGGTGTAGCTCTGAGCAATAATCCACAGTGAAATTGCAAACTCTGCGACTGTTATCTGAGATATCTTTTGCTTGGTTTCAGCATGTCTGAAACACTGTGGTTTAGCTGTTTGAGAAGTATAATCCATCTATAATATTCAGTAGTATAGTTGCACTGTGGCTCTTTCCCAAGCTGCTTGATAATAAAATTTCTTAGTGATACTATAGAAACCCTTTTTAGTTTCCTTGAGATGAGTTACATACATACATACATACATACATTTGAATCATAGTACTTGTGTGACTTACTTATACAGTAATAAAATCATAGAACTTAAGAATTGGGTGGCATTTTGGAAATCATCTAATCTACCCCCTTGAGACTGGCCTTAACATGGCATTAATTTTATGTTTTAATTTTGGCTGAGGTGGTTGAAAGATGTGGCAAAATTTGCAGAGTGTTAAGTTTCTGTAGGTGTGTGTGCAATGCAGTTGAATATTTTATATACTTTCTGTTAGAGTATTTACATCTCTTCAAATTGAGGCCCAACCCTTTCTTTTCATGAAACACCTGGATTACCTTCAAAGGTGAGAGCAGTTAAACTTTGCAAGGTGTTGATTATTAAGTTCATCTCTAGAAATTATAAACTGCCCTAGGAAAGCTTGAGTTTGAAAAGGCAATATACACAAAAACTAGAATGGCTCAGTTTTTTTATCTATACCTGTAATTTTGTTTATTTTATTGGTTATTTCGTTGAACATGTAATATTTTAATTCTTTATTAATTTCTTTATTTATTTTGCATTTGGCTTGAGTGGCCTACTATAATGAAACTCAGGCATTCACTATTCCCACACTCTTGAAAACTGCAGCACAACTGGTATAAAAACGTGGTATACTCTTTCCAGTACAGCAATGAAGAAGCTGTGTTGTAGCAGTGCCTAAGGTGCTGAAAGTAACATGACAAATGTCCATGCACTGATTTAAGAAGACAAAAAGAAGAAGAAATTTAAATGACTTTTAAAATGGGCATGGTTTACTTTTGACTATTCCTTCTAAGGACAGATGAAAATTAAAACAATTGCATGCTTCTTGCTTCTGTTCAGTTTCATGGAGTACCCTTTAAGATTATTTAGTGCTTTCTGAAATTTAACATGTATACTGATTTCACATAAGAACATTATTTATAATGTAAAACAAAATATTTCTAATTATAACTCGTATGATGAATATCTAATGAGGCCCAGAATTGGGATTGCTGTTGTGAAAGCACTTTGATTTAGAAACTCTCTTCTCTTGTTTTTCACAGTTTGGGGCATGCCACGGGGTAAACTTAAAGAGAGAGGAAAACCACATGTCTGGAAGAAAGGAAAAATAGTAGCTCATGCTTTATTTGAAGAACCTAACACTATCTGGTCAATTTTATAGTAACTGTAGTTCAGCAACTGCTGAAATTTTGAAGAATGGGATGCTAATAATATGAAAGAGGTGTATCCTGATCAGTTTTTTTACTCTGCTCAGAGCATTGCTAGTTTAATTTTAACCCCTGAGGAATCTTTTACTTTGTTTTTATATGTGTTTTGCATAATCCAAAGGGGGCAGAGATGTGTGCGTGAGAGACAGAAAAGCACAAATTGAAACTTTTTACTTGCCTAACCAGTCCAGATCTGGATATGGTGCTTTTCTGAATCCTCTATTCAGTGGGCCTTGGGGATGCAAAATTGGTTAGAACAATTCACACTTTATGTACCTGAATGTAGAGGAAGCACAGTGGGCTCACGGGCATGCTGCAGAAGTCGTCCTTGCAGACATTGCTACTACGTATTTGCACACAGTTTTCTACCTTTTATTTATCTCATTTGCTCCCAGTCTCAGAGTGACATGGATACATTCATTAACATTTCTTCAAAGTAGAAATGTCAGCGAGAGGAGACTGAAGGAATCAAGGAGAGTGATGAAAATGGCAACCATTCACACTGATTCTCTTCATTGCATTGTGCCATTTCCTATTCAGATATAGAGTAGATAAATAAAAAATAAATAATAAAACTAATAATAAATAATATTATAATAAAACTAATAATAAATAAATAAAATAATAAAACTAATTATTGAGCCTCTGCTACCCCTGAGTAATAGATATTTGTGTGGAATAAATTACACAAATTGAAAAAACTTGTCTCTGTCAATATTTTTTGGAAAAATCAAGTAATACTTGTTAAAAGTTAGTAGATACAACTGGCAGCTAATTAAACCCATATTTTTAGCATAGATAGTTCAGGTATGTGGTTACTGAGGATGTTATATAATTATTCCTTGTGTCTCTATTGGAAATAGCAAATTAATACGGGCATTGGATAGGACTGTGTACAGTGTAAGATTTGTGAGCTGATTCTGTGGTCTTGTACCTGTTTGTAGATTTTTCCCCCTATCTCATAATAGAAATATCTGCAGCATGCAGGGGGTGCAAATGATGGGAATTTATTGGCTTGGATTTAGAGGTTTGCAACCATACTGTCTGGTTTATCTGCTCCTGGTACTGTGTCTATACATCAGTTGGTGGGGGGAATGAAAGCCGCCTTTGATGTTGCTCTCCACAAGAAACAAGGTGATGCACTAGAGAGTGAAGGATGGACAAGGAACAAAAGAAATCAGGGAAGCAAAAAGTCAGTGCAGACGTCTGTGATACAATGAACATTGCAATATGAGGACCTCATGTCTCAGTGCTCATAATGTGGGGGAAAAGAGGGGAAACGATATGATCGGCATCACAGGACTGAGCTGCTCAGATACCATAACGTTATTGGAAAAAAGGCAAAGCCAAGCAATCTGTCAGGAGTAGTAAAGGTACGGAACAATTAACAACACGGCAAATGATTTTCAATGTTAAATAATTGTAAAATGTTATTGGAACAAAGTGTATGCAACTGTTTATCCTTGAAGAGGCAGGAATACGATTTGAGGTTGAGATGAAATAACGTCCTGAAACATCAACTTGGGACGTGTTAGTTATAGAAAGAAATACATTCCATGTTTGAAATGGTAAAAATGACATTTACAATGAAATAGTAGCATATTTCTCTAGTAGCTATAGAAGTCTATCTGCAGCCGGACTTGGGATACTGTATGTGATTCTAGTTATTGTAGCTCAGATGGGGAGAGAGGTAACATATATGCTGAAATTATGAATTGTGTATAAAAAGTGGATAGACATTTTTCTGCCTCCATTCCTAAAAGTAGGAGTTGCTCATTAAAATTGATTGGAAAAAGGTTAAAAAAAAAAGGGGGGGGGAGTGCTTCTTTGCTTGAGATGTAGTTATTGTGTGGGTAAATTGTACCACAATACAAGATGTGGTAATTGCTACTAGTTTAGCTGTACAGTATTTAAAATGAGGAGTAGGCATATTGATGGAGGAAAAGAGCCCTATCAGTGGCAAGCTAAATTGAAACTCTGATGTACAGAGGCAGTTGATATCTGAACACTGAATGTTGGAGAATAGAGCAGGGACTAATTCTGCACCAATTTCTTAAAATCAGGACTCTCTCCTAGTGAAGACAGTCGCAACATTATCGATCAGACCTCAACCCTTGATGTCTTTGCATGGGATTCAATGAAGCAAGGAAGTTTTTTTTAGACTTTTTTTTTAATCCCACCTTTATTATTTTTATAAATAATTCAAGGTGGCAAACATACCTAATACTCCTTCCTCCCATTTTCCCCACAACAACCCTGTGAGGTGAGTTGGGCTGAGAGAGAGTGACTGGCCGAAAGTCACCCAGCTGGCTTTTTTTCTCAAGTTGAAACTACTGGAGAGATGGCTGCATAGTGAAAGATAAGGCATTAGCCCCCCTCATAACCAAGTCCAAGAATATCATGCTATAAATATTTCTCTCAGTTTTTTGGAAAAAAATAATAATGAGAATTGGTAGGGAAAAAATCAGGACAATTCCTCTACTCAGCAGTAATCTCAGTGCTCTCAGATTATCTGAGTCTGATTTGCTGCTTCAAACACAGCCATTCTCACTGTATTGTTCTGGATTTGTACATTATCAGTCATTCGTTCAGCCTCTATCGATTAGATGATTGAGACTGAGAGACTTCCCATCTAGACAGAGAGTGCAAATACTCCAAATGAGTTGTTTCCAAGGATCGTGCTACAATGCTGCTAAGCCATATACTGTACAGTGTTAGTTGAAATAGTTTTGCCACTGATTATATGATTTTAAAAGGGGATCAGATTGGCTAAGGCCATTACGATTCTTACCCTGGAGAATAATGTTTAAACTAAAAAAATGTGCATACAGGATTTGCAGTCTATGCTGACAACAAGCAACATTGTGCCCAAAAGAAGGGACAGTGCTAAAACAATGGCTGTAGGGAGTGCATCAACACCCATCATAAGAAAAGAAAATAATGGGAGTAGGGGGTTCCAGCAGAAAGAATCCACTAAGAATCCTAGATATTTGATTGAGCATTCTATTGAAGCAAAAGTTGGACTTCAAAGAAGCAGGATAGGAAGAGTATTGACGCTTTTGAATTTTGGTGCTGGAGAAGACTCCTAAGAATACTGTGGATGGCCAAGAAAACAAACCAATGGATCATTGAACAAATCAACCCAGAGTTTTCACTTGATGCACAAATGACCAGATTCAAATTATCCTACTTTGGACACATTATGCGAAGACCCAGCTCTCTGGAAAAGGCTCTTATGCTGAGAAAGGTGGAAGGAAAGAGAAGAAGAGGACAAGCAGCAGCCAGGTGGATGGACTCAGTTATAGTGGCGATGAGTGCACCATTGGAAGACCTGAAAGACCAGGTTGGGGATAGTTTGTCGTGGAGAAAATCTATCTTTGTGGTCACTGAGCATCAAAAACAACTTGATGGCACAAAATTAGCAATTACGTTTTTTTCTTTCTTTTTTTTAATGTCACAAAATCAGGAAATGCAGTAAGATTTTAAGCAATTCAATTTTAATTTCTAAAAGACCATTTTAAGCTTAGGAATTTGCAGTATTTATGTCTTGGTACTAAAATAAAATATTATAATTATGGTTGAGTTCTATTGCTATGGCAGCTTGACACTGTCATATTAGTTGCTCCTTCTTTCCCACACGTTTGGTTTCATTCTTTGTATCTTGTGTACACAACTAAGAATTATGAGTTTGCACTTTGTCTCTTGTAACCACAGGAAGGCTTTTATTATTTTTTTTTTATTTAGGGCTCTGAAAATGGAAGGATCTCTGTGAAAAAAGAAGGAAAAAGAGTATGAGAGAAAGGTATGGATAAGTAGTTGCTCAGGGCCACACTAAATGAGGTGACATTCTTAGATTTGGCAATTTCATGAATGCATTTTAAAAAGGCAAATAACAGTTATAGGTTCCTTAATGTAGGCTATAGGATGGGTTTCAGAGCTAGCCCTGCCATTAGGCAGAGAGAGGCAGCAGATTTGGATATCAGAGATTGTTAATCATTTACTTCATTTTTTAAGTTTTCAACCTGGGTGAAGGAAAGATTTGTGTGGGGTTTTTTCCCCTCTTCTGCTGCCAAATAATTTTACTAGCTTTGAGTTCTGTGTACCTTGATTTGGTTAGTAGGAGGTAACACTTGTTCTACTTTCTCAGGTGGCACATTTTTTTTTTAACACAACATGTAATTAAACTTTGGAATTTGCTGCTATGAGGTGTGGTGCTAGCTACCCATTTGCCTGGCTTCAAAAAAGGGTTGGACCCATTCACAGAAGTCATGGGGACTGATAGCTATGAGCCTTGATGGTAGTCTGAAAGCCATCTGCTGGGAGAATAGCAGGCTTCCTTGAGCAGTTGGTTGGCTGCTGTGAGAACAGACTGCTGGACTAGATGGGCTGGGGATCCAACCCAGCAGGGCACAGCTTGTGTTCTTATGCTTATATTCGCACATAGTATGATAAGCTTGAATTCTGCTTCCTTCCTCAGCCACCACTGCACTTCTGATCTGGATAGCATCCTCTGGCCTGATCTGTATTTCTTAATACAGTTTCTTATTAAACAAATGGTATCTATTCTGAATATGAATATAGATAGGAAATAAAAGAATAAAAAGTGAAAGATTAAAAGGGATTAAAAAAGATTTTTGGGGGAGTTTACGTTCAGACCTGCTGACCTGTCCCCATGTTGACTCCTCCCATATTCTGGTTTTATTCATAAATATTAAGGAATACGATAGTGTTTGAAGCCAGGATGCAAATGAAGTGTCAAAGAACTTGTGTAAGAGACAGTAAATGCAAAAATGGGGGGTTGAAATCTCCACTGATAGTCATTAGTAGCCTGATTTGATACTGACTGACTTCCTAACTTTTAGAGTGGTCTAAAGAGAAGAATGAAGTGATTCTTCTAAGTGTTCCAAGCAGTATTGAAGTTGGGTCCCCAAGAAAAAAATATTTGAAATTGAAATACTTAGTAGAATCTCCAATTTGGGAGATATTCTATTAAAACTGTGTCAAAACAAAATCAAATTGAAATGGAATGGAATGGAATGGAATTCTCAAAGCTTTGATACTATAGTAAGCTAACAACAGCAGCCACTGGTAACAAAATAGAGTAAATAAATGCATATTCCTAATCCTATTCATTTAGCCACTGTGATTATTAACAAGAAGGATTTACTACCAGTATATGAGCTCATGCATCTTCCCCATGAAATAATTTGAGCTACATATTTTTTATTATAAGAAAGGCTATAATTTTAATTCAGATTTGGATACCAACTGGAACCTTTTTTGACCTTTCACATGATGAAAAATATTCCCATTGTTTGCTATTTCCCTGGCTAATTGAAGCTTCTGTACTTAATTAAAATGGCAAGTGGCCCTTTGCCACCTGCCACAACTTTTTTGCAGGGTGAGGTGGAAAAGGCTTTTAAATTATCAGCCACTTCTTTTTGAACAAAAATAAGTAGATAAAATATAAAATAATAAAAATAGAACAATAAGTTGCAAGGAATGCGGCAGCTTGTAAGTTTTATTATGAAAGGAACAAACTTAGTGTCCTTCCAGAATCTCAAACACTCTCTTCCTGAATTTACAAGATTATAATTTACAAACTCCTGTGTTTTATTAATGCCATCTTATGTTATTCAAAGCTGAGAAGTGGTGGTAAATCTTAATTGGAATGTGTTTGGAGATTATTTCGAAGAAACTGCAGGTAAAATGAACTGTAGACTGACAGCTGTGATGACATGGCAAGCTGTGGTTAATAAAAAATTAAGCACAAGCTTGCAAGGTCCTTTTCACAAATTAGAGGAGGAAGGGGGAAGACAAGTAAGGAGCGGACTAGACTGATTCCCATCAGAATATCCATGACACGGTCTCTATGATTCGGGTTTTTAAAAGGGCTGTTTGGCACCTCTATAAATAGCATTTTTTTCACAGGCAAATAAGAGAAGCAGGTCTGGACTTTTGCCTACTTCTTACTGGAGTTTATCTATACCAGTGTGATCTTTGGAACTCCAAGATATTTTTATATTTGCAAAGATAAGTCATCCTAATTTTGTTTAGCACAGCAGAGGATGATTTTAAGCCACTTAAAATAGGTTTGGATGGACTGAGCTGTGAAGAATTTGCTGGAGAAGGGTGGCTCTTGAAAGAAATAGGGATTACAATTCTCAGATACCATCTAAGGGTGACATCCCCTATTAGTTCTCAATCCACTCAGTGTGATGGAGGAGCTTATCCATGTTGGCTGAAAGGATCCTTGGGGACAAGAGGATTAGTCTCCAAAGACGTTCGATTCCTCTTCAGCCCAGTGGCTTGTGCAGATCCAAAGCTAGCTCATTCACATTCTTTGTGTCAGCTGTCTACCATATGGTGTTCCTTGGTGGCAAGAGGGCCCATGTCCAACTCCCACCCAGGTCCACTTCACAGGGGGAGCGGCATTGTCCCAAGACCTGTTCACAAAAGCAGGATAGAATGGGAGCAGATTGGGTGTGGGGGCAGAAGCAGTGAAAAACAAGATTGAGTTCAAAAATGGGGCAGATCCAGTGGCGTCCTAGTAAAAGTTTAACCACAGGTTTTGCTGGCTGCATTTCCACAACTGCACCGTGCTGTTAGCCGCTGAACAGCTGATCGGTGCACTAGACATCTTGGCTCAGCTGTGCTCTCCACTGGCTCACAAAATCCCAGAAAACTTAACAATAGGCTCTCGTGAGCCAGTATAAGCTGGCTGCAGCACACTACTGGGCAGATCCAATTGGAGGCTGTGGAGGAAAAAAAAGAATGAAAGATGTCCACAGTGCATCACTGTGGGAGAGGCAGGTGGCAGTGGCTTGAACTGATACCAACTATTCCATTCTAAGCACTTCCTTCCTGGTCACATGACCCAGACTGGAGCGCGTGCAACCTGCCCTATACTTCCCAGTGCACGCATACACACAAACACAGACAGATGCAAGGCAGGGGAGAGCAGAGCACAAACACACACACACACACACTTAACACATACACATCTGTCCTGAATGAATGAATGGTTTATTATAGTCACAGCCCAGCATAAGCAGATTCCAAATAGAAATGCAATTCCTGAATCCAAACAGGTTAATAAAAATAAATGAAAATGCATATAAACATGATGCATAAACATAGATAGTCAGCTGGATAAACAACTACAATTAAGATGGGTAATCAACAAAACCAAATGAGAAATATCTAAGAGCTACTTATACAAAGATTGTGGCATATTGTACAGACAGTAGAGCAACATTTAGCGGCATTCAGCAGAGTCAGATTGATCTGATAATAACAACTGGAGGTGAGAAGAATCAAAGTGACCAGGGTGCTTGACTAAAAATGGAGATAACAACTCCTGCCAAGTGTCAGGATAAAATGAGCAATATGATACAACATGATCCAGCATTTCAATTCCTCCTACACCACCAGAACACAGTCTCCACTCAAATGAGATGTTCCCATATCTCCCCTCAGTAACAGCTGTTGGGAAGGCATTAAATCTAGCCAGAAATAAAGCCCTTCTGAATTTGGGGATTTCTGTGCAGCTAAGGTACCTAGCAGGGTGGAATAGATGAATAGTTTCTGGGCAAGACTGACAGGTCCATTTGCATCTCCATGTCCATAGCACATTGCTTAAGAGTGGCTAACACATGTTCATAGTCCATCTGGGAGATTGTGGCCCATGAAAAGCCAAGAGATTTTAATTTCTCATGAAGTGCCTGGCTATAGGAAGAATTAAAATTGTCATCCAAGATTAGAAGAGCCAGACCATCTTGGAGAAAAAGTAGCATAAGCCAGTAGGAAAATATGTGAATCCAGGCAGATGCTTTGATTTTAAGTGACAGGACTTCATGGTGCAACACCACATTAGGAATGTGGTGGGGAGCTTGGAAGATGGATCTTAAAAATTGGGATTGTACCTTTTCAAGGGGAAGGAATTCATCCATAAAGTCCCAATTCAGTTCCAAAGAATAAGTGCTACAGTTACAAACTCTGCTCTTTTGGAGAAGTAGAAAAGTAGTAGAAATGAGACTGATTTCCATGTTTAGGATAGTTTAATCAGCATGGGCTTTATGATTACCAGTGATGCGAAAAACAATACCTAATTACTTGACTCATTCTATCAGGTGATTATTTAGTTGCCACACATGTAATGTAGGATCCTTAGCAAGCACTATAACCTTAGTTTTGGAGTAGTTGATTTCAGGCATTTTTTTCTTGTAAAACATCCACCTCAGGACAATCTGAATCTGCGAAAGCAGTAAAGCTTCATCTGTATAGAGGAGGATAGAAAGGTCTGTTTACCAATTTGGTGGAGAGAGAGCTGGATTTTTCAGTTTGTCTACAAGAAGATTGATAAATAGATTGAAAAGAAGATGTGTGGGCAAAATATAAACTTGTCTAATGCTTCTTTTGACAGTAATTTCTATGATGTAATTTCTATGCACATTATACTGCAATTTCATTTGGGAATTCTCATAGAATTTATGGATAAGGGAAAATGACCTTCTATCCTTTGAAAAGTTCCTCAATTTCTTCTGTAATTTGGGTCTGGAGACAAGATTGAAGGCACATCTAAGATCAATAAAAGCTACACAAAAGTGCTGAATGAACTCTAGCAAAGTATTTCTCAACTAAATGTTGAAGAGTTAGAGAACGATCAAGAAGAGATTGACTTTCTCTGAAGCCCACCTGCTTCTCAGTCATGATGTTCTCCGTTATGATCCAGTCCAAAAGTTCATTATACAAATGTCTGGCATAAAGTTTATTGACTGTACTAAGAGAAGTGATGGGATGGTAATCGGTGGGTCTCTACTTCCTTTTTTATAAAGAGGGATCACTATGGCTAGACCCTGCCTTGAATATATCCTCATACTCATATGTGTGCATGCATGTGCACATATACATGCACATGTACACACAAAGGGAACATATTTGTGCATACCCTGATTAGTTCCTGGGGAGAAAGTATATGTGCACACACAGACACATTAGTTTGGTATACAGAAGACAATATAGATGCCTCCTGTAGTCAGTGCTGGTAAAGGATTGGAAAGAATTCCAGAAGCCATGCTCCACATGCTTTCTTTATTTTCTTTTCCAACTTTTTCTCTCCATTTTATGGCTGCTGAGTGTGCCCAGTTCTCATTAGTCAATGTTTGTTTCTTTACATTTTTTTTTTAAGCAGTGGGGAAATTTCTGTCAATGCTGGAGTTGCCCTAAGCATGCAGTTGGCTACATTCCTACTAATATGTTAATAGGATTTGCTTTTAGAAAGGATTTGATGAAATTCTGTGCTTCAGAGACATCCATGGGGTGGGATGGAGTGGTCAAGGGGGGCAAATTGTGCCATCTTCTTGCATGTATGAAAGGGGCAGAGCTTATGCACAACACTGCTTTTGTCATTTTTGATAAGAGTTCTGGATCCTGCAGACATTTCTGCTGGTCAGAACCAGAACCTTAACTAAACAATAGTCTCTAGTCTGATATGTGATGGAATAATGGGATTTGTCCTTTTCACTATGCCTTCTGGATATGTTGAGAATACCTAACATAACCTGAAGATGCAAGGTTTTAAATAAAGCATACATGCATAAAATTTAACATGTATAGATCTAGAGAGTAAAACTGTCATCCCATTAATGATCAGGAAATCAAATTATAATTTAGATCCTGAGGCACCAAGAATCATAACGTATAGTCCTGAAACAGTGTTGCTGACTATTAATTTGTTTCTGGACATAATCCGAGTGGGGCATTTTTCATGGTATTTTGGTTAAAAATTAAAGGGTTGACTTATCTGTGGATGGGCTTATCCACAAGTATATCTATTATGACATTTTTATTCTACCTTTCCTGTAGAAGCTCTTCTTATTTTATTCTTACAACATCATTCCTGTAAGGGAGGTTGGGCTGAGTGACAGTGTTTCATGAGTGAATCTAGATTTTCCCAATCCCAGTTGACAGCTTTTCCACTACAGTGGTACCTCGCGTTACGAATTTAATCCGTTCCGTGACTCTGATTGCAACTTGATTTGGTCGTACCGCGAGGCAAATTTTCCCATAAGGTTCAATGCAAATACGGTTAATCCATTCTGCCCTCTGAATTTGGTCGCACCGCGAGGCAAATTTCCCCATAAGGTTCAATGTAAATATGGCTAATCCGCCCTCCGAATTTGGTCACACCGCGAGGCAAATTTCCCCATAAGGTTCAATGTAAATATGGCTAATCCGCCCTCTGAATTTGGTCACACCGCGAGGCAAATTTCCCCATAAGGTTCAATGTAAATATGGCTAATCCGCCCTCTGAATTTGGTCACACCGCGAGGCAAATTTCCCCATAAGGTTCAATGTAAATATGGCTAATCTGCCCTCCGAATTTGGTCACACCGCGAGGCAAATTTCCCCATAAGGTTCAATGTAAATATGGCTAATCCGCCCTCTGAATTTGGTCACACCGCGAGGCAAATTTCCCCATAAGGTTCAATGTAAATATGGCTAATCCGCCCTCTGAATTTGGTCACACCGCGAGGCAAATTTCCCCATAAGGTTCAATGTAAATACATACGGCTCTGCATTTTCTTTGGAGCCATGCTGACAAGCACACCAAAAACCTTCCAAATGCCACAAAACACACCACAAGCCTCACCGAACGTCTCCTTGCTACCGCGATCTCGCCCACAGGAAGCCGTGACCACGTGGCAGCAGGGCAAATGGCCGCAGATCCGGTTCGTAGCGCGGGGCGGAGGTCGCACGGCGAGGTAAATTTTTGGGGCCGGAGCTGATTGTATCGCAAAAAATTCGTAAGGAGGGGCGTTCGTAACCCGAGGCACCACTGTATATCCCAATAGCTCTCACTGGTGACAACCCATGTCCTTGCTAGTTTCTGTTCTTAAATTATCTCTGTTTGTTGTTTCTTTCAACGACTAATTACCCATAATTATACTTTTTAATTGTACATAGTATTCCTGTGCTCTGGAAGAACAGAATTTAGGCAAGTAAGATGAAGAAATGTCTTGGCAATCAGTGAGGAAGGGGGGGGGGGACTTTCAGGCTTTGCAAGCAGTGAGCTTGGCGTGCCCGAGAGTCAAATGTAATGCATTTGCAGTCTCAGTGAATATGTGGGTTGTGGATTTGAAAGCTGTCTGTCTCCAATACTATAGCAAAATGTAAAGGAGAAACTAAATAAGTATGCAAAGATCATTGATGGTTACAAATGGTGAAGCAAAATGAGGCTGTGTATTCCGAAATTGGCCCACAGTGCAACAGTATAAAATGCCAATGGGATTTTATAGGCTGAGGAGGAAAGGCAAATTTGCATGTCTATGAAGAATCTAATAGGGCCTGAAGGTGTATTGCAGAAGCAACCTGGCAGTGCTTAGTATTATAAATCTGAGTTTTTGGTTATCCGCTTTCTGAGTTTCTTTAGGAGAAGATTGGCTTGTTTCCCAACAAGCCATATCTGGGGCACTGATGGCATCTGCTTGTAAAATGCCTTCCTTTTCTACAAGTTTTAGTTAGCTGCTGTCTCAGAAAGGAAGAGTTTAGCAAAGTAATTTTGTGCAAAGTGGTTGAAGCACCCCAATGTTAACTTGGACCAGGTATCTATTGGCTCTGCTTCTCTATAGTCAATAGTGGAGCTTTGCTGGTTCTCAGCTACATAGGTTTAACATCTGGCGGATGGGGAGAGAGGAAGAGGGAATTACAGAGAGTAGTACTGTAGTGTTTCTTCTTCACCTGTGTAATATGCCATAATTTCTTGAGTCTTCCAAGATTTCTAGGGTGACTTGTCAAATTAACTCATCCTGTATTTCATTGGGTACTCCTTCTTTAAATTGGTCAGTTAAGACATTCATTCCAGCCTGCATCTTGAGCAAACAATTGAAAGTCAGCCAGATATGCCTGTACGTGATGCTCACTTAGTCATAAGCATGGATCTCATGGCTGGCTGTTGTTTATTTGGTGGGATCATGAAAGACTGGCAAGTAGTTGTCTATCTTTGAACCATTCTGTTACCAAAAAGGGGTTACCCATTTTGCAGCTCCTCTGGTCAAAAGACCTGGCATGCTGCTTGGTGAACACACATCAGGCAGGAGGCAGATTCCCGGAAGTCTACGCTGCAACAGCCTTGACGCTACGGAACCAAATCCTGCCTTGCCAGAGCCTTCCGCTTCAGGGTCTCCTCAGCCTGGACCAAGTGATCCAGATACTGATTTGGAAGTTAGAGCTCCCAGCCCTCGAGGAAGACATATGGTACAAGGTCAGAAGCCTGCACAGTACAGAAGTCCTAGGCTGGCTCAGAAGGTTATAAGTTCTGGCAGGAGAGCAGATGAACAGCTGCAGGTAGGCTGATGACTTTCTGCTGAATAGGTTCCTCGTGGAGTATTCAAACCTCCTTTACATGCACCAGATTATTGGAAATAACTCTTTTGCTCTGGCTGTCTGCTTTGCCACAGCTTATGGTATTCCTGTAGACTCATGGCCAGTTGTTTGATTGTGTTTCTGGACTTCCCCACTAGTTTGGTGTTTTGGCTCAGCTTGCTGTGGCTTCTGCTGCAGCGTATGATTGCCTAATGTATCTGAAAACTATCACAAGTGTTTCCCATTGCTTCCTGCTGCTTTTTCTCCACTTGCTATTGCTCTCCTCTTTATGTGCAGCTGAGGAGTTTTATAGCTTGTCTTGGCTAAGGAATTTATAGCTGGGTAAGTAGTCTTCACAGCCAGGCTATAGAAGAGCCAGGAAAAAGCCAATGATAAACTCTACTGGAGAGTGATCAAGGAGATGGGTTAGTCTAGGAAACTCAAAGTCATGTTTATGTCCTGTAAGAATTGGCCTGAGAACTGTTGGATTTGCCACCAGGTTTTTCTCCGTTTGATATTAGAACTACAAGGAGTTGACAACTGTGCATTGATATTGTCATGGACTAGTTTGGTCTTGGACTCTTGGCTTCTGACCTTGTGTAGTCTAGCCTTTACACAAGGGCAGATAGATGAGATGAGAAAATGGATCTGCAGCTTTTCCCCATACTATTTGGGTAACTTGTTGACTTAATTTCTATTAGAATAATTCCAGCTCTTTTTCATGTACAGTAAATATGAATGGTATTATTTTCTTAATATTAAATAAAGAAGAACCTTAATTTAACAGACCTCCCATTTATTGGACATCGGATACAATGGATCACATTTCTGTCTAGGCACTGCCCCCCCAAATCATGAGCAAGGCCATTGCATCTGAAATAGTCTGGTCAAGGAAGCTAATCTTACATTAAGTTTACATAATTTACAGAAATTTACACCATTTACATAATATTAGATTAATAGCTCAAATTTCCACAAATGACTTAATTTGTGATTTAATGAAATAACAGACATCCTAATTGTTGAATTAAACTGAGGTTTCACTATACTGCAATTCATTTTCTTCCACCTGCATAAGCATTTATACTTTTGCAGTCAATCTCTCTATTTTGTGGTCTGAAATGCAAAAGTAATAGAATAAATGGACAATTCTGGGTAATTTTCATGGGAGGACAGTATATTTGCATATTTCCACAAGTTAAGTCTAATAACGACAGTAGGACGATTTGTGGATAGCTTGCCATTGTATAACACTTCAATAACTATTGCTCTCTTCACATGGCCCATTCTGTGTTATAGCTGCCACAGTGTTATGGAGAATATGCTGAGGATATGAAAAGGCAACGTAATGATATTTCCCATGTACGGAATAACAGGCTTGGCTCAATCGGAAGATGGTTTTTAAAGAGTGTTCATTACAGAGGCTAATTTTGGTTGAGTTGCTCTATGAATGAAATACAGACACTTAAATTGTCTCACAAACCAGGAAGTATTTGGGTTGGAGAATGCATAAAGAATACCCAATCATCTCCACTTTTTCCCACTGAAGCTAAAAATAAAAACACCATTTCATTGCTAACTTTAAAATATGCGTATCTAGTTTTTTACTTATTGAATGCATAAGCAATACTTAAATTCCCACCCTGTCCTAAATAAAGCTTGGGAGGCTGTTTCCATTGTAAAACTTAACGTTCTGTAAGAAACAAATTAAAAATATGCTGTCTGTGGCAGGGCTCATGCTGATGATGGTGACTAGGATAAGAATAGTTGGCACCCTTTTTCTGGTTGATCTAATAAACACTTCATTTTACTAGGAAGTAGAATATTCTTGGATTTTATCCAGAAACGCATCCTTAAAAGATTTGATTTGTTCAGCTTGTTTACTGTTTATGCAGCTCAGTAAACATGAATGAGAAGCATTTTTTCAATACCCTTTTCTTTTCAGTTACATTTTTCTTGGAAAAAAATAAAATACTGTGTAGCCTAGTGGTCATTTTCTCTACTTCTTCATATGTTTCTAAAATATGATTTACAATAGTTATAATTTTAGCCTGCTTAATGCATCCTTGAACATGATTGTACAAACGTTTAATTATAGATAAACCTCATTGTTTTCTTTCTAAAGGTTTCAAACAATGACAAGTTTTCAACAGTGAAAAACTAGTTTTATTAGAAGACTTAACGATTTCAGTATTAAGCAATAAATGACTAGACAATTATTTTAGGTGAATTCTATGGATGGATAGAAAATGCCAGTTTGGTGCAGTGGTTAAGGCATCACGCTAGAAATCAGGAGACTGAGTTCTAGTCCCGCCTTAGGCACGAAACCAGCTTGGTGTCCTTAAGCCAGTCGTTTCTCTGTCAGCCCTAGGAAGGAGGCACTGTCAAGCCACATCCAAAAATCTTGCCAAGAAAACTGCAGGGACTAGTCCAAGCGGTTGCCAGGAGTCAACACTGACTGGAAGGCATGCATGCATAAATAAACAACAATATATAGAAGAATAACCTGTCACAATTTTTTGAGGAAAATAATGTTTATTTACTTTAAACAGTAAAACATTGCCTAATTCAATGATTCTAGAACAGGTATGTCTGAATTGCTATAGGCATTCTATCCTTAGTATTTCTTCTGAATTAAAATATTGCATTAGCAAAGCTTTGGAGCAAATTTTGGCGGGGGGAGCATCAGCTTTCAAGAAACACAGCAGACCTGTGCAATAGTATTAAATTCTATGTACACAGTAATGTTACATATGTAACATTATCAGCCCAAATCAGTCCACTGAAGGATGACGGCTTCTTTGTGGAAGGTTATGCACTGTTATCTGCCACGCTGACCAAGAGAGATGCTTTTTGACTTTCCAGTGTAGGATTGAGAAAGCGTGACTAGCGCAAAGTCACCAGCCAGCTTCTGTGCCTATGGGAGGACTGGAACCTGGGTCTCCCGTCTTAACCACTACACTACGCTAGCTTCTACACACACACACACACACACACGCACACTATAAATGGTTGTAAGTACTTATTTTTTGTACAGTGCATATTAAATGAAATCCTCCAAGGGCATGATTAAAAAATATGCTTAACAGAGGGCTGTAGCCAAAAATAAAATGCTATATTAGTCTTTCCACATGGTTTTTAGGTATTCTTATAAGAGTTTTTCTTCTGTTCTCCTTACAGCAGTGATGGAAATAGGCAAATGCATGCAGTGATATAACACTTTTACATATGGGATTATTCTTTTTTTCCCCTTTTAAATGCAATTCCATTATGAGTATAAAGATTAGCTTCTTCCATACTTTGTAAATAGAAGAAAATATTAAACATTTGATATTAAAAATATTAGAGATTAGAAAATATTTTAATATCCACAGCATTAACAGGTAATGTAAGACATCTTAATAGAAAACAATATAGTTATTTCAAGATCCTTATTTTTTTCATTGTTTTCATTTTATCTTTTTAATTTCATTCTCTTATGTAATCAGTTCTCTGGTTAGGGCATAGATTGGTGCAAGAGGCAATTATTACAATTTGGTCCTCTGAAACAAGGATGTTTATGTTAGTGGTGGGTAGGTATGAACAGCAAAGAGCAGAAGAGCTAGAGAGTTTCTGGAAGCCTGGGGGACAAATAAAGGAGCCTGAACTGGATGTGATTTACTGTCTAGTCAGACACCAGATTCAAACCATACACAACAGACTGACAAGGCAGACCAGTCAGACTAGAGCTAGCACCATTCCCAGCCACCAATCAATGGATACTTGTCTCCGATGACTTGGAAGACTTCAAAATCTTTCCAAAGGACTTCCAAAGCAGCGTGAGAACGGGGCGCGCCTACCATTCTCCAAATAGCATGCTCCATTCTTGTGCTGCTTTGGAAAGCCTTTGGAAAGATTCTGAGGTTTTCCAAGGCATCGGAGACAACTACTGGAACTGCTGTTGCTAAGCGGTGTGGCTACGTGATGTTTCGCCTAACAACCGCATCGCTTAACAATGGAAGTTCTGGTCCTAATTGTGGTCATAAGTTGAGGGCTACCTGTATGCACTTGTTCCTAAAATTATTTAAATTAGGGCTGCTTAGTTTTAAACCTTTTAATTGATACATCAAGCAGCTAAATCTTGGGTAACAATTTAATTGGTGTTACTATAAAGTGAGGCATGCTTTAATAGGCTATTTATGAATTTTGCTATGATAAGTATTACAGAAAATGAGACATAATACCAAACAGTCTGAAGCACATGAAAACTACAGTAGGGGTCACCTATCCTGCTGAAAGCCTTGGGTCCTTTTCTCCTCAGAGACCTTCCTGAGGTTGCTGCCAAATTATGTTTTTTAATTTGGCAGAGTAGGACAATTATTCATTATAGGGGAGTAACTATATTATCTGTATTTAATTAGATTAATTTAATGATATTTAAAATTAAATTCGATTTAGTTTTTTGTCCCAGCCCCACCTCATTTGGCGTTTAGCCCCAAATATGGCTCTTGACAAAAAAATTTGTCAGTTGCTGGTCTACAGGGAAATAGACTATGCTCACTATTTCTATAATTTCACATTTAAGACCATGAATAAAATTAAGAGTTAGAACTTCATCCTAAATAATTTAATTGAATTTTTGAATGTGTGTGATAGACCTGTATTATAAAAACAAATGAACAAATCATGGCAGACGTCTGCTATGTGAGCATTTTCACACACTCCAAAGGATTTTTATGCCTTAGAATCTGAAGTGCTGCACAACCCTAATATTTTGCACTTTTTGATGAATTTTGAGATAATTATATGGCCCCATCTTGAAAGCTAATGATTATGGAAGTTGATATATCCTTCTCCTTTCACACCTAGGGTTACCAGATACCCAGCCAAAGGAGGACATGTCCTCCTTTTTGTCCTCATGTCCTCCGCCTGGCAGGCATAGCCTTACAATCAAATATTGTCCCTTTTTTTGAGTATCTAACTGAGCAGCTTTTCTCTGTGGCACAATGCTTCCCTAACAAGTGCTAACAGCAAGTTACAAGCTCTGCCTGAAATTGACAAGACCTTATCCAGTTACATGCTGAAAGCTTTTGCCTCCTAACTAGCTGGCAGCTTGCAGCCATGTAATTGTAATCTTTATTGTCATTGTACTTCTCGTACAATGAAATTAAATGCCACCCCAGTGCGCTTTAAAAATATAAAAACCATAGAACACATAAAACATAGAAAACACAACCTTCACATTCCATTCACCATTGCACAACCCCTGATGTTACATTAATATTGCACTATACAGTAGAGTTCAATATAGTTGCAGCTCTGGGATAAAAGCTATTCTTTAGCCTATTTGTCCTTGTTTTCATTATCCTGTACCGTCCACCAGATGGTAATAGTTCAAGAAAAGAATGTCCCGGGTGGGATGGATCCTTAAGAATGTTTTGAGCTTTCTTAAGGCAGCGGGAACTATAAAGTTCTTCCAAAGAGGGGAGAGGGCAACCAGTGATCCTCTGGGCAGTGGTGGTAACCCTCTGGAGCGCTTTCCTATCTGCCACTGTGCAGTTAGCAAACCATACACAGGTGCAGTAGGTTAAAATGCTCTCTATAGTGCAGCGGTAGAAGGTCACCAGCAGTTTTTCATTCAGTTGTTGTTTCCTGAGAGATCTCAGGTAGTATAATCTCTGCTGGGCCCTCTTAACCAAGGCTGCAATATGAGCACCCCAGGTCAGGTCCTCCTTTATGGTAACACCCAGAAACTTAAAACTGGCCACCCGCTCCACTTGGTCTCCATTGATAACTAGGGGCTGGACATCTAATCTAATGTGCATTCTAGGCAAACAGCCAGCACTAGCATATTCCTCTCAGTTGTGTGCCTGTTTGTAATCCCTTCCTTTCCAATTAGTGTAAATAGAAATATTAAGCAATTACAGGTAGTCCTCACTTAATGAAGATAATTGGAACCAGCAACTCCATCACTAAGCAACATGGTCGTAAAGTCTGCTATCACATGACCGTGCCAACTTACGATGGCAGTTGCGGCAGTCCCAGTTGCCATCGTTAGGTGATCACCACTTGTGACCTCCTGCTGGCTTCTGCATTGTCTTTGCTTGTTTGAAGCCAGCAGTGAAGGTCGTAAATGGCGACCACATGAGTGCAGGATGCTGTGATGTTGTAATTGCAAGCCAATTGCCAAGCGCCCAAATTGCAAGCGCGTGACTACAGGGACGCTGTGATGGCTGGAACTATGAGGACCTGGTGTAAGTCCCCTGTATCTGGTGTCGTTGTAACTTCAAACAGTCGCTGAATGAGTGGTCGTTCAATAAGGACTACCTGTAGTGTGTCCTCCTTTTCCCCCATTTGTTCTCCTTTACAATTTTCTGTGTCCTCCTTTTCCTGTTCAGATATCTGGTAACTCTACTCACCTCCCAAAGCAATGTACGTAGACATCTCATAGCAGCGTACAACAAATTCATGCAATTTGTTAAAGAGTTTAAAAGTTTAATAATATCAAATGCACAAATTTACATACATTTTCAAACAGGGACAGCCTTGCCATTAACAGGCACCACATTGGTACCTCCTAAATACTGGAGAGAGCATTCTAAAGGGTGAATAATTCCTTAGAGAAGATCTAGTTTTGTGCCATAGCCAGATAACAGTCTACAGATCACAGACACAATGCAACGAACAAGGTTCCACCAACATTTTTAGTGACTGCCCAGTTCCTGAATGGGAAAGGTGTCCTGACTGGCACCCTGATTCCACTTTTTCAGAGCTTTAGATGCCAAAAGGAAAAATTTAAATATGTCTTACTAGCTAATAGCAACCAATTCAGTAGCTTCTATATGGATGTAATGAGAGGAGTCCTTAGAATTCTGGTTAGCACATGCATTGAGCAGCTTCCAACTGAAGTACAAGGGTAGCCTTTTAAAGCACATTACAGCAGTTTGTGAAATTATCAACTACAGAGTGAACTATTGTGGCCATGCTATCTATACTTAGGCCTCCAGAAATGCAAATCCAGAAACAATCCTAAACTATGCATATATCCATTTTGTGGCAAGTAGCCCTATAATGTTCCAGTTTCAGTACCTTGAAATCTCTCACCAAAAAGCCTATCTTGGTGGGGTTCAAGCTTAGCTTTTTTTTTTTTTTAATCTTCTTCTAACTCCTTAGTACATCCAGGCACCAATTCAGAACATACATAGACATTCCCCATTAAGAGAAATATTGATGACATTGTACATCAAAATGATGATTACAGTAGTCTCAACAGCTTCATATAAATGTTAAACAGAAATGGGAATTCCATAGTATAGTTATTAAGCTATAAGATCTAGTCCTTTCTGTTGTTTGGAATTGTCTCTGCAAGTATGGGCAGTAAAGCAGTGTTTCCAAACCTCCACTACAGAGATGATCTGGATTTCATGGATTATATTTATAAGTTAGTAATAGGAAAGTTGTTTGCTTGTTTATGAAATGTGAAAGAAAAAATAATGGCTAATGATGACTCTAATATCCATAAGGTTCAGCATGTTTATTGAATTGCAATGTACTTAGTGTTGTTTTCAGTATCAAAAGATACTTCTATTGAGTATTCCTTATTTTGGGGTAAGAAGGAATTTTAATTACTTAACTAATAATTTTCATGGCAGTCATCAGTTTCTAACAGTTAAGAAACAAAGAAATAACAGTCTACTAATCCAAGAGGGCACTATCACCTCTTAAAATAGAGTACAGTAACTTATTCTCTCTACAGTAAAAAGAGAACAAGGCACTAAATAGATTATAAACGTAGTCAATCAGACCTAATATGTAATATGTTAAAATCCACAACTGGCCACGTTATTGTGCTCCTACTTTCCAGATCCAAAAAAACCTCTCTTGTCCAAACAAAGCTTAATCCATCTTTCAACGTTGCACAGTTGTATATATACGGCTTGCTATCCCCACAATAATGATTACTGCCTGGGGATCTCTCCCTATGCAAACTGTAATTATAAGTCTATATTTGGTGATCATTTTGTTCTATTCTTAAACCAGAGATCAAATATTTTCCATAGAACAAATTTGGAAAGTAAGCATAAAGGTTAAATTGATCATACTGAATGTTGCTTAAAAACCTATATCTGTCACTACAGGGAGGATGTTAACATGTACATAGGTATCATTAAGAATTTGTCACATCCTCAAACTCTCAAGAGAAATTTCTAAAGGTCAGACAACTCATGGATTCTTTTTGTGTTTCGTCATTTTTAAAGGATTTGTTACTTAAGATAAAGGAAGTTGACATTTTAATACAATCTCCCCATACCACACTGTGAAGTCTATTTGCTTTGTTCCAAGTTGTCACCTTGGGAGAATAATTAAACTGACCTCTCAACTAAATGTAATCTATATTTACTGAACAGTAACAGGTAAGCAATCTAAGCAATATTTTTAAACTTAAGAAAAATCTACTCAACATTATGTTGATTAAACTATTGGTCTATTTTCAAGAAAAATAGCTGGGCACATTCAAAATCACATGCCTTCTCTTTAATGTTCTCCCAGTTGTTTATATAAATTAATCCATATAGAAATTCATTTCCTAAGCCAACAAATGGGCTGCTCCAGATATTATGTTATTTTGTGTGCTGATACTGACTGCCAGTTGTGGGGTGGGGGTGGGGGTTGCATCTTTTTCTGCTTTGTTCTTAAATTATGCAGCTTTCTCCTGCTATAGTAAATCATTCATAAGTCTGCATTACTGAATAAGAAATAAATTATTAGTAACAAAAGCTTCAGTGCAGTGGATATGAAACATTTTGCAGAACAGTGGTTAAGGTCATGTACTTTTTCAGATTTAATACTATGTACACAGAGAATGATAAGAAACAAAATTATCTTAAAGAAGAATTTGTATTGATAACCACTGGACAGACATAATTCTTCCTACTCATGACTTCTGAATTAAACACAGAATAAATGTACACACTAAATCTGATCTTGAAAGTTAAATTAAATGCAATTAAATCAAAGGACATTTAATTTTGTAATATCTGTATTCTAAAATGTCTATAATTTTGTAAGATAAATACTTTTCATAGCTGATCTTGAACTTGGGACTTTGGTTCAGACATAATAAGATTCAGACAAACAGCCTGAGCTACTTAGGAGGGCCAGTATAGAAATGAAATGAAATGAAATGAAGAAAATAAGAAAACATACATTAATGCTCTGTGTGCAAAGGCTAATTAAAGTTTGAGGTTCCTTCTCCATTCATCACCTAATTCAACTTTTTAAAAGCATTCCCAGGCATGTCATTTGGGAACTACCTGTTGCTTTTGGGGTTCAGATAGGAAGTGCAGCTCTGGCTGCACGAGTGTTAAAGTGCAGGTGTTAGAAGAAAAAACAGGTGAATGTAAGTCACATCTGACATTGATTTTAAATTATGATGACTTCCCTTTTTGCAGAACATGCTTTAAGGCATTTTGTGCCAGCCTCCCTGACCGGGAAAGCAGTGCTACATGATTCTATTATTTCAATTAACTCTGGAAACGATTTTCTTTCTCTCTCTTTTTTTTCCAGGAGGGAAATAGTAGTTTGATACTCATGAATATGTATCTTTTAGACTTGCAGAAATTATGTTTTTTGTTTGTTCTGTCATAATAATTACAATGAGACTTGGAAGTGGGGGGGGGGGAATGAAAGGGGTAGATTCAAAGAGGTTAAGGCTATTTTAATTTTGTCTGTTATTTAGATGTTATTGTAAATACTACCAAGTAGTCCTTTCCTAATGCTTGTTTACATTTATAGTGCAATCCTATGCTTTCTTTTAGTAAATTAATTCAGAGGAGTTCTAAGGATGTGCATTTGGGAACATGGGCTATTTCATGGGTACCTAAGCACATTTTCTGATCCAAACGTATACACAGTAGAAATGCTGCTTTCTGCTTTAGAGAGTATATTCACAATAGAAAAATGTGAAATAAGTCACCTGAATTCATGAAATAATGGAGCAGCAAAGAGAACCACTGGAATGGGTACATCATAGTTCAGAAATTGGGGAAGCATCTCCTTAACTCTTGCGGAGGTGATGAATACAGAAATGAATTAGTGCTCCATAATATGAAAATGTTTGGGGAAGAAACTAAGTATACCATAATACTAACCCTAACCCTAACTCTTTATAATTCCAAAATCTTATTGTAAAAGTTTCTATATTCCAAATTTATCTGGACCCTTAGTCTGTTTATAACTTTCTAAGATCAAAATCTTATTTAGCTTTTCCTCTTTATTTCAAATTCTTTAAATTCTTAAGCTTATGATTAAAATTTTCTTTTATTCAGGATTGAAGGCAAACTCACCTGGTGTTTTCAAACTTGTTGTTCCGAAGGCCTCTAATAACTTAAAAGTAGTTAATAAGCAATTTCTGAAAGTGATTAGAAAGTGAGGTTAGTGAACTCAGTGTCCTTTAAAAGGGGCTGACTGTAGTTGTAAGCAAGATGGCTATCTCCGTCATCTCCCAGCATTCATACCCCATGGGAGTCCTACAGTTTCTTCACAGAGAACAGCTGTCCAGAGCACATTTGGACAATCTCCCATCCTCTCCTTATCAGGAGAGGTTCCAAGGAACCTGTCTACTCACTGGTTTCTTGGTCTTTGCCATAGTCATCAGCTATACTTTTGCAGAGATGTCTTCAGTCTACCATTCCTCCCCCGGAAGGCGAAAATGCTTTTAATTAATATTGGCAGAGAAAAGGATGTAAAGTCATCTATGATAGTGGATGCATTATGAGCTATTATAGAAGAGAAGTCAGATTTGGTGATCATTAATTAACATTAGTTGCAGGGACTATTACAGATTATATGTACTCTAGTACTATTCATAGTGTTTCATCTGAAAAAAAAATCCTTGAAAATATAATTGATTACCTTAAAAATAAATAGGGCAATGAAGATTAACAAAATTAAATGTAAAGTGCAAAAATGTTCTAAAGAACATTACACAAACCTGGTTAAGATATTCAGAGGCCAGTAGCATACTGAGTGGAAGAATTTTAGAAAACATTTATGAAGAGTTCATAGCCTCCTAAAATCTCACTTCAAATTACACATTTTCAAAGCCTGCTGATTCAGATTGTAACCATTTGAATTTAAAACTTCCAGCAGTTATTGCCTTTCAGTGTCTATACATTTCTACTGCATCTGTGCTATGGATTGTTGTACTGTAGGCTGCCCCAGAATACTTCAGTAATTCATACATCAGTTCTGGAAGATCTTACAAGTTCAGTGCTTTCAGTTTTGAGTGTATAGTAATGACCAGGCACAACTTGGACAATCAGAGATTCTCTAGTGGCAGGTCCCATTTGGATCATTGGTTTATACCTTTGCCTGGCTGCAGTGTACTTATATACACGTGAATGGTATGCACTTCAGCTTGTATGCATGTCTGAGAGTGCACACATAATGTTTAATCATTTCTCTGCTTTGATCTTTCATGGGATTCTTGAGGATTCCTTGAAAGTCCTATGCTGTATATTTTCCTCTAATTTCCTGCTATGATACCTGACATTTTCTTCTTTGGGGAATCTAAACTTATCCATCTCCCCATTTCTAATTTTATGAAGTTGGCCACCTTCATAATTGTGCTGAATTTAGCAGAAGACCATGTTTCATTTGAATGATAATTAAAAATAGTAGCAGGATCACATGATGGGGACCTAAGCTGGAATGAGAGTTTCATTTCCTCTCTTTAATTTATGTCACATTTCTGGTAAGACACTGACAAGGAAAAGATGCTGTCTTCTTCTGTCCTTGATAATTTAACAGTGGCACTGCAACTAGCAAAAGACAAATGAGATGCGGTGCCCAAATGCAGTGCTTTTCCTGACCCCTGCAGTGTGCTTGCCTCCAGAGGATTGGAAGCCTTGTTCTAAATGTGTTATCATAGACATAGTGCCCAGTTTTTATCATATGTTTTCAGCTTCTTAAATTAGATAAATCTGTAGCTTGAGGGTTTAAAGGAATTAGATACAATATTATTATGCAGGGCCATCTAATAAATAGCATTCATATGACTGGGTTGGGTAATCTATTTATAGACAAATGTGGATCAAAAACTTCAGGAAGTTGCATACTTTTGCAGCTGATTGATAAAGGTCTGGCGTGTGGGGACTTCATATTTTCAGGATATTTTTATTTGCTCTAACATATGTTTGTATTGTTATTAGGATTTTTGTTTTGTTTTGTTTGGCATACATAATCCATACATTATATATCACAGGCAATGGGGCATATTTTAAAGTGAAAAAGTGAACTCTAACCATCAACTATTCTTTTAACAAAGCTTCGGGATGCTGTGTAGTATCGCAAGCTGGCGATTCACTGTGCTGCATAGCAGTCTTACAGTCAGCTAAATAAATAAATAAAGAACTTTTTTTAAAACTGCAGACATTGGTGAGGAAGAAGCTTGGTGGCTACCAAAAGGACTTTCTCTGGAGAGATTGGTGCCCATAGAAACCACACTGGGGGTCACTGCCTAAGAGCATGCAAAATAAAATTAGTCCAACATTACTTAAGTAGTGGTATTACATTTTGAGTCTGATTTCCATGGCACTGTCTTTAGTTCTATCTGTAAGGGTCATAATCCTCATCCGTGCTAAGAGAAGCCTCATATTTATTGATAGACAGGTCAGTTTTGTTGCCAAAATATAACTGCATTTGCTTTTAACCAGCCAGTTTTAAGAATGGATTGGATTTTCTTCCTTCTTCAGAATGGGCCTCTTAGCCTCCTGAATTCTCTAGATAACAGACATTGTTGCATAATAAGTGTAATGCTTTGTGAACTCATCTGGCTTTAACGCCCACTAGCTTGACCCTAGAACAGTGTTCCATCTGTTATCAGTGTTATCTACAGCTGCACCAGCTTAATTCTGTAACTACCTTCATGAGAAGGCCTGACTATCATCAAGATGTATAGGGCCAGGAGAAACTGTCTCCTAAAGAACATTGTAACTAGACTGTACATTTGGCTGGCTGGAGAAACTGTTAGCTGTGAATGACATGCATCTTGGCTGGAGGAAAAGCAGGAATTCATCATTGCAATCTGGAACAATGTGGGCCTAATTTAACCCATTACTATAGCCTAGCTTGACAAAGATGACACCAAGAATAACATTATGTGTCATCTTTATTACTGTGTTGGAGCCTGCTAAAGAGAAACAATTTTGAAACCTGAATTTTACAATTTTCCTTACTTTGTGCTGCCACTTAGACAAACACGTACAGTGGTGCTTAAAAATTTGTGAACCCTTTTGAATTTTCAATATTTCTGCATAAATATGACCTAAAATGTGATCTGTTCTCCACACAAGTCCTAAAACTAGATAAAGAGAACCCAGTTAAACAAATGAGTCAAAAACATTATACTTGTTCATTTATTCATTGAGGAAGATGATCCAAAGCTACATACTGGTGTGTGGCAAAAGTTTGTGAACCTCTAGGATTATCAGTTCATTTGAAGGGAACGTAGAGTCAGATGTTTCAATCAATAGGATGATAATCGAATATGAATGTGGGAGGTCCTGACTTATTTAAAGAACAGAATTCTGGATATTAATTATCAAAGCCTGATCTTCACAACACAAGTGTGTGGAAGTGTATCATGGCTTGAGCAAAGGAGATTTCTGAGGACCTCCAAAAAACAGTTGTTGATGCTCAACAGGCTGGAAAAGATTACAAAACTATTTCCAAAGAGTTTGCACTCCACCAGTCCACTGTCAGGCAATTCTAGTAAATCAGGGAGATGTCTGTTGCTTCAGAATATTACCTTGATTCTCAGAGCTTAAAAAACATTTCAGCCCTTTTGCCTAGGTAATGGTTCTTGCAAATTTCCATCAAGTTTATCTTCCTTACTCTCTATAATGGCTTCCATAGATGTGGGATGTCTTCTGAAGAAACCCTGTGCAATTTATCCATGTGTGGGCTTTTTCCCCATGATCTGTAATTTGCATTTTTCAGGATTCAAAACCTATGTGTAATTTTGGATGCGTCTGAAGTTTGTGGGGGGGGGGGGGAAAAGCCCCACCAGATCTGCAGTTCTCAAAGGCAAAACTAGTATGCCTGAGCAGTTGGTTATTGAGTTTCACATTATATCTCAAAAGCAGTTAGCCAGAGCATTTTACCCTTCAGTGGGAACTAGGTGTGTCTGTGCAGGCAGTGGCAGATCTGTGGCCTGATAGATAAAGTGGATGATCAAGGAGTGCAAATACTGTTGTACTCACTACCTTAAATGAGGCATAACAAAATTCACTGGATTGTTCAAGAAGGCAGTTCAGGCAGAGTAAGATAAAGAAAGCAAATGTATGAGCTATTACCCTGTCTTAATGGCAAATGTGATACTCATTCCAAAATAAAATTGGCTGAGGCTCCTTTCTGATGCTTACAATGTTAAAGGTAAAATGACAGCTACCTTTGCAATCTTTCATGGATAGCTTAGAAGACAGCCAGTAAATCTTATTAGGAGACTCCTATTAGGTTGTGCTGGGAAACTTAAGCATGCTCTCAAATTAAATGTACTTAAAAGAGTAGTTATTAGATATTATGTACTTTAGACTTTAAAATCTGTCATGATGCTTATAAATCACATTTTACCCGGCTTGTTTTTATTGTGTCACACTTCTTTATATAAAAGCTTTAAAATATTGTATCTAATCTTCTTGAAGAAAAAAGACATCAACCCAGACAACTTTTGCATGCATCTTCTCATTATCTGATGTGTTGTTCCTGAGTTTAAATTAGGTTGCCATGCATAGCAAGCTAATGCAAAGATTCTAAGGAGGAGGTCTGGACTGTATTATGTTAAAAATAGGGCTACTGTATCTGGGCTGCAAAAATCCAGATGATTGGCAAAGAGGTCCTGAAAATTAACTCTTTGCTTCCATCAACTGGTTCTCTGGACTTTTGCAATTGTAATATAGTAGCCTTTGAGAAAAACAATTTTAATTTGCAGGAAAAGTAAAATATCCAAAATGCTAACACTGTAATATTAACTAGGCTTAATAATAGCAAACTGAAATATACTGGAAAACAGCAATTATTCCATCTGAACAACATGTATTGTGTATGATATCTGTTTTGATCCCTTAACACTGAGGGAGGAAAGATAGGGACAGTATTTAATCACAAGTACTTGAACCCAGTTCTGCATGGCTATGTCATCTGATCTTAAGCTCTTGGGTTTTTTTCCCTCCTTTGCTTTTATGAATGCTACTAACTACTGAAATGTGATCCTGAAACCAAATGCTCAGATAAAGACTCAAGTTGTTCTTCAGAAGTATATTTTATTGACGTAAGGAGAATGTACTTTCAAGTAAAAAAAAAAAAAAGGTTGACCAACCCAACTTTGACTTTTTGTTAGATTTCATTTGTTTAATTTAAGCTGAAAGCACCTTCCCCTTGCTTTCAGACAACCCCTAGTTTTTTATGCTAGGCCAATATCATGCCATGACATTTGAAAGAAATTTGAGATGGGAAATGCTTTCCATTCCCAGCAACTAGTTGCATATATTGGATGAGTCAGAACTTCTGGGATGTTAAAACATTGATTATATCCAAAAAATGATTAAAGAAGGTTTTTCCATGTGATCTTAAAAGGGCTTGTGCTTGAATCAGTTTATACTGTTACTGCAAACCTATCTTGTCTAGAATAAGCATTCAGTTACTCTTCCACAATGTCACAATGGATTGATGACATTTACAAAGGGTACAAATTGATTCTTTTATTTGTCTTAGCTTTCTCCTGTTTTGCGTGTACGTGTTCCATGGGACTGCGGATGGTTTGGGCTTTATATATATATATTTGTCTGGGATATCTGTTTTGGTTTTAAAGTCATTTTTAAATAAGCCAAATAATAAGCCAGTCAGCTTTATATCCTAGGTTGTTCCGAAGTTGTTACACATGACTTTCTAATATGAACAAACCAGATAAGTACCATTTATTTATTGTTTATTTTGCAGCATTTATATGTACCCCAATTAATAGACTCTGGGTGGTGTACAAAATATAAACTGAACAAAACTCTATCCACAACCACATTTAAAAACAGATCAGTAACATTACACTGGACAAAACATTTATACGGTAAAAGTCTCCTTTGAGCGGAGCTGTACCTCCCATTGACCACATCTAGACTCTCCATGTGGTGTTTTGGCAACAGTGTGGAATTAATCTGCCACTGCCTTCTTCTGGAGGTTCTTTCAGTCTCCCAGTCTGGCCTACCGCCCTGGCCTTGCCAAGTGGTCTCCCGCTGAAGCTTAGCTTCTGAGCCCAAAGAAGGTTGGCCAGGGGCTGCACTGCTGAGATACCATGTTTGGTTGTATGAAATGAAAATTGAAGGGAACCAAGATGTGTGAGCTCATCGTTTGTCTAATAAAACTGAGGATGCAGTAATCTGAATATGGCCATTGCGTTGTGTGAAAGATGGGAAATGATGTGTGGAAAACTCTTGGTATTTCTGAGTATTTAAAACCCGTCATATTTATGGTGACATTTATTACGTAGTGAGAAAGCTCAGTTGCCTAATAAATAGAGCCAGTATGTTCAGATCTCTGCTTGTGGGATCATTAAGTGGTTTTTACTGAGTTGCTAAATTTGAGACACATTTTCAGAACTGTATCCTCAGTGTACAGCTTTTTTAATACTAAAATCACTGAACTTTATCCAAGTTTACCCATCTGGTCTAGTAAATGAAGTGGAATAATATAATTGTGCAGGCTCTGAGCTGTAAGGCCCCATGGTGAATTTTCTAAGTATTTACCAGCTTTTAAAAGTGAGCATGTACAGTGAGTCACCCTCAACTTTTGGAGCTCATTTCTGAGTAAAAGGTGCAAGTACAGTTGGGGGAAATAGAAGAGAAGGTGTTCCATAGCACCAAAAATCTCAGTTTTAATACATGTTTAATGAATTAAAACTTAATTAAGGTTTAAATATATGATAATTCTCTTATGTGCGAGAATGAACATCCATGAAAATATTAATAGCCAATTATCTGTGCTTTTCAATTTTTATCTGTTAACTTATACCTACACACTGCTTATGTTGACAAACCTTTATTTTTTACCATCTGGATAGAACATGGAGAAACAGACTGGCTCCAGGTTTGCAAGGTTGTGGGACAAGGTTTTACACTTTCTCCTTATTTATTCAATCTGTATGCTGAATATATATTGAGGGAAGCTGGATTGGAAGATGATGAACGTGATTTTAAAATTAAAGAAGGAAACATCAATGATATGTGCTATGCTGACACTACTCTGATTGATGAAAATGTATGTGATCTGCAAATTCTGTAGTAGTACTAATTTTAAATTAGTAATGAAAATCAAGGAGCACCGTGAAAATACAGGACTACAATTAAATATAAAGATGACCAAACTAATGACAAGTACAGTAACCAGCCTTAGAACTGACAATGAAGATACTGAAGTATAGATAGCTTCTGCCTTTTAAGAGTAATGATCAACAGCAAAGGAACAAGCAGTCAAGAAATACACCACAGATTAGTACTTAGCTTTGAAGAAGCAGGATAGGAAGTGTATTGACACTTTTGAACTTTGTTATTGGAGGAGGCTCCTGAGAATAATATTGATAACCAAGAAAGCAAACAAATGGATCATCAAATAGAACAACTCAGAGTGCTCACTCGAGGCATAAATCACCTGGCTCAAATTAGTGTATTTTGGACACATCATGCAAAGATCTAGCTCTCTGGAGAAGTCTATAATTCTGGGAAAGGTGGAAGGAAAGAGAAGAAAAGGATCACTAACACCAGTGTGGATGGACTCAGTTATAGCAGCAATGGATGCACTATTGGAAGACCTGAGGGGCCAAGTTGAGGATATCCTGGAGAAGGTCTATTTATGGGGTTGCTAAGAGTTGACAGGGAATTTATGGCACATAATCAGTCAAATTTGCTAATTAGAATTTGTTTATCAGGGTTTTACTTGATTTCTGAATTGTGAAAATTTGGCTAAAGAAGTAAATAAAATAAAAGTGTACTTTAAAATGTATGTACAGAATATTAAAAGAAAATAAATTTGGAATGCATTATTAAGGATAAAATATGCTTTAGGGACATTTGAATATCTATGTAAATGTGAATATTCATGCAGATGTCTGTGTGGAAATTGGACCGAAAATATTATGGAACAACACATTCAAAAGTGGTGGACTGAAATCCACTAAATTGAACTACATCATAGAATTAGTTAATAATGATCATTTTAACTAGTAATTTCTGTTTGTTTGATAGTTCTGTTGGCATTTTATTTTGAGCTGCCTTAAGAATCAGAATTTTGTAGAGTCATTTATAGTATCCATATAAATATAAATACAAGGAGGTGGAAGCAGATCCCACCCATTCTGTACTGGTCATAAAACATGTGCATTGTCCAATTGTCATGATCAGAACAGCAGTAAATCTTATATTTTAATGTTTTATAACAGCAATGGGAATAATAAAATATTCTGACATTTTTAGATGCAATATTCTTAAGCTGTATAAACTTGAGCTGTTTTCAGTTGCTACTTTTTGGCACTTTTTAATTCATGCAGCAAAAGTTAAAAGAACTTTTAACTTTTAAAAGTTAAAAGTAACATTTTCTTTTAATTGTTGTACGCCACCCTGAGTCAGTTTTATGTGAGATGGGCAGCTATATAAATACAATGAATGAATGAATGAATAAATAAATAAATATTTTTGGAAAAGTAATTCAAAATAATTGAATCTGCCTTTTTTACTGGTATGACTGTTAATTCGCAGTACTTGTAATTGAGGAAAACAAATGGGAGATACTGCATAATTGAGGGCAACTATAGTTGAGAAGCAGTGGACATCAAGCAAAGTCAGGGTAGAGCAAGGGCAGAATTAACAATTTAAGTTTTTGCAAAATATTAGCTGCTTATTGATTATTATTTACTAAGTATCCTTGCCTTTTGGGGGTAAAATAATGTTGCATTTATATGTCTTCTGTGCTAAATTAATTCCTCTTACTGATAATACTTTATAATATTTTATAGTTTCCATTGCATAATTCCATTTTGAAATGTTATATGGCAACGGTGGTGTTCCTGAATACGAACGTTGCATATTTATTCCTGATTTTATAAGAATCTAAGTCAGCCAATTTTTTTTTTAGCTTGACCTACTTCCTTTCTTGAAACAAGAAATAAAGTAATAAGCAAGAACTGTTACAGAATGGAGATGGGTGACTTTCCTTTCCTCGTAGTCTCCTCTGTTCTCTAGAGTCTGAGCTGGTTTGACAGTCGTGAACAGTGGTGCTGGTAAGGTTGAGCAAGCCTAGTCTGTATGCCCTTCTGGCCGACATCACCATCTGTCCCGCTCACTGTTCTGTTTTAGAGATGTAAACGTGACATCTGCGTTCTCTTCTCTCCTCAGCTGTTTCCCATCAGTTTCTGTCTCCCCTCAAGTGTGGAAACATAATCCTATTTTTTCTCCTTGTATTCATTCTCGTTTATTTTGTTTTCACTTGTCTGAATGCAAAACTGAGGCTGAAAAGTAAGATATGGGGTGTGGGAGTACTGCATGGATTCACATGTTATCCCACGTTAAGCAACAGGACTTCAATTTGTTAGTATGTTTTTTTTTTCTCAAGCCAAGCTTCTAAGCTCCAATTTGTAACATCATAAATGTATTTAAAAAATAACCATTTTCCTCATCATGACTCTTAAACTGTTAAGCATTTTTCTGGCTTGATGTATTTTAACTAGAACAGTTTGGGAGGTTACAACTCCTTAACTCTTGGATGAATTTATGGGGGAAGAATCTATGTCTTGCTCCACTGGATTATTAGCCAGTGTTTTCAAATAGATTGCTCTCTGTGGTCTGTGGGCTATCACTCCTCATGTGAGCAGCGGAAGACGGGGCTCCTCTGCCTGCACTGCTGCCCTCCCCCCTCTGCTAGCGCCATCCCACTTCCTCTTCCCTGGCCAGGACCAGTGAGCTTCCTTCGGCAGACGAGGGTCCACTGCCCAGTGCCTGGATCTCGGGCCAGCAGCAGGAGGAAGAAGACTGTGAAGGTCAGCTGGGGGCAGCAGCGAGGAATGGCAGGGGTAGGCGGTGGAGCGCAGGGCAGCCAAAAGGGCAGAGACGGGGAGATAGGCAAGTGGGGGGAGGAAGCACAGGTAGTTCGCGCAGGGCTATCACAAACACCAGGGCTATCACAAAGGGGTAAGGTAAAAATAGTTTCAGATGATGAGTAGCTGTCCCCTACCCATCCAACAGGATGCCTTCTGTTACACAGATTACCTTCACTCTTGGTAGTCAGCTGGGAATACTTCCAAACCAAGCACTGTAATGTAGCCACCTAGCACTTTTATTTTCCAAGGAAGCTTTTGTGGCCCAGAGGCAATTTCTGGAAATACAGACGATGAAGATTTGTACCTTGCTTCCTATTAAAATATCTTTTGACATCACAATTTAGACCTGATGAACCAGCAGATTCTGAAATCTTAAATGGAAGTTGTTTTGGGAAATTCCTAACCCAGTGTTTATTTTTACAAATAATTGAAGATATGATGAAGATAAATACTGTACTAGTAATTTGGAATAAAGAGTTAGAATATGCTGTTTAACAAGTCAATGGTCTCATGCTTTAAGAATGTTAAATAGGTTTCTTATGAATCTAAAATAAGACTAATTCATCAAAGGATTATTTTTCAAGTGTATTGGCTACTCAGTGCATTTTAAGAAGGGTTGAGTGTCAAGTTCTTTATGCTGCAAATATAATATATTTGAGGAAAGTTTGTCCCATATGATTTGGAGCTTTTCTATAGCTGTCCCTTTTTGGTTTAATATTATAAAATAAATTATTATTATTATTATTATTATTATTATTATTATTATTATTATTATTAATTTGATTTTGGATAGAGAAATATGGTTTAAATATGTTATTGTTATATTGAATTATATACCAAAAACTTGTAATTAATTTTTATGAAGAAATTTGGACTTACCAAGCATGGAAAGTAGGTCAAAGTTATTTGCTGGAAAGATACTGCTATTCCAGACTTAAAATCCTGGACTGAAGCTATGTGTTCAATTTCTGCCTTTGAATGAATATATATGTACATATAATCTTCTGCACTGTGGTAGCTCCTCCCTTTTTTATATCAATAAAAATAAAGAGCATGCCATTTTCAGCTTCTTAAATAAAACAATGTATTAAAAGTGTTAAATATCAAGTGGGAAAAAAATCCTGGTGGATAAAAGGGAGATTTTTATAGATGCATTTTATAGGTGCACCAAGTCCTTTTTTCATCTTGAGGTACAGCTCTTCATTTTAATCCTTAAAAGGATCTTTTCATACACTTCTCCAGCATTGTAAAAAGATCTTCTCTGGCATTAAAAATAAAGTAATAACAAATTAAATATCTAACAATTAAATGCCTTTTATGTCATCTTAAATGAGCAGCATGAGACCTTGTTTTATCTAACAGCACGGCTGGTCCCGGCTGTTGATGACCTTAATTCACCTTATAGGAACCATAACAATAGAGTCTCATCATTTTTGTAGGATAACTGACCAGTTAAAGAAACAAAGGCTTCCCAATGAGAGTTTTTGTAAATTGGCTAGGTCTGTATTGTGAACAGTATTTATTTATTTAGAGAAGATTTTGTGTATTTTAGGATGAAAATCTATTTTTAAGGGCTTTAGTTTTTTTTTTTTTAAGCATTCTTAACCAAGTTTCATAATTTGGTCTGATGTGAGAGTTTGTTCCTAATGTTTGTATTTTGTTCTTTACAGATTTGTAAGTGAAACAGTTTCTCTAAGATAAAGAAAGATCAGGATGACCAGCTCTGCCCGAGAACATCTCCATTTTGCACGACGGCGTAATCCGCAATTGCGTTACACTTTGAGTCCAGAGAACCTCCAAAGCCTTGCATCTCAGGGCACTGTTGCTGAGAACATGAACTTGCAGCGTGCCAACAGTGACACTGATCTAGTGACCTCTGAGAGCCGCTCTAGTTTGACTGCAAGCATGTATGAATATACCCTAGGACAATCTCAGAACCTCATCATTTTCTGGGATATTAAAGAAGAAGTGGATCCCACAGACTGGATTGGACTATACCATATTGGTAAGTAATAGATTTGTCTCCTCCCCATGTAGCTAATATTTATTTTCCTAATAAATAGAAAGTTCAGGTAAAAGACAGGAAATATTACTATGTTTCCTTTATCAAGGCAAGATGCAAAACAAAACAAAAATCCAATAATTAAAATCAATCCAATAAAATTAGTTCAGTACCCAAGAAACAAATATTAATGCTAAAGGAATCAAAGGAACAATACATATGAGAAACATCCTGGGATAGAACTGAATGTATATACATTCATAGTAATTTAAAACAGGTGTTAACCTGGAACCGCCAGTTAAATAAGGGCAGGATAAAATAACCAGACCCTACAGTAACTCACTAATCAAATAAAAAGGTCTTTAACCACCTTCCAAAGGCCATCCTATTAGCCCAAAGATGAAAGGAAGAAGGGAGCTACATCCTTGAAGGCCTGGAACTTGGAGACCCAAACAAGTTTCTGCTCAGAGGAATATTAAGAATGAGTAGGATTGGAGGGAGAAATAAGGGCAGAATGATACTGGGAAGTTTATGACCAGAGAGTTTTAAATATATGTACCAGTAGTTTGAACTGGACTCTAGCTTGAATAGGGAACTGGCACTGAGACATGAGAATAGTGTGGAGGATCCTGAACAACCCAAACGGCACTTAGTTTCTGGACTAAGATCTGAGGATGCAGAACAGAATTGGGAGTGTCTGTCAGGAGACAATTACAGTGGTACTGTCAGGTTTAGCCCATGAAACTCCAGGATACCATACAGATTCAATCCAGCAAGGTTTATTTGGCTTCAACCTATACAGAGAATCTTCCCAGACTGAGAGTAGTTCCCAGGGTCAATCCATAAACATCTCTAGCATTCCTCAGGGAGATGCCAGTCTCATCCTCTTATCTCTCCCTCGCTGTTTGGGGGATGAGAGAATGTTCTTGACCCCTCTTGCCTGGCCTCTCCCTGCGCTCACCCCCACAGGTACCTCAGTTCACGAACGCTTCTGTTCACGAACAATTTGGTTCACGAACAGCTCCGGTCGCAAAATTTTGCCTCCATTCGCGAACGCTGGATCGGGTTACGAACAGGATCCGCGGCCATTTTCCCTCCTGTGACACATGGTCGCGGCTTCCTGTAGGGAGGGGGACTCTCCCTCCAAGCAGTAACCGCCTCCCCACCCGCCTTCCCGTCCTCCACGCCAGAAGTCGCATCGAGCAAGGTTAGCTTTCTCTCTCTTCGTACTGTACTTTGTGTCATATTTTTGCGGTTTAAAAAAAAAAACCATATGGTTCAGAACGGATTAACCGTAATTACATTGAACCTTATAGGGAAATTTGATTCGGGACGCGATCAAAAATCGGTTGGCGACCAAATTCGTAGGGGTCAGAACGGATTAACCGTATTTACATTGAACCTTATGGGAAAATTTGATTCGGTTCACGACCAATTCGGTTTGCGACCAGAGTTGCGGAACGAATTAAGTTCGTGAACCAAGGTACCACTGTATAATATTCTAGATGTGAGAAAACCAGGGAACACACGCTGCAGTCTCCCTTGTCAGAAACTCCCAGATCCTATGAATATTCATCCAGTGAAAATCAGCATCTTAGCTGTAAAATCAGTAAATGGGCACAAAGTCAGCTGATCTACAATGAGGGAATGTAAGATTTTCTTGAACTGTTCTCTTCAGTAATTTTCATTGACAATGAATGAGGTTTGTCTTGATCTCCTTTCTCTTTTCATACTATATAAAACAAGATGCCTTGTTTTAACTTTCTTGCATAATCTTTAATTTGATACCATTTGCGGAAGGAGCACTGAATTAATTTCAAAACCACAGGAATGCTTTTTTGATCATCTTTGTTCATACTAGTATGCTACATGTCTGGCAATGTGCTTATATCCTTTTTTTGTAACTTATTTCTATGTTATACATAGACTTTTGCTTCTGGTTGCATACTAAAATGTACATAATTGAAGGTATAATTCTGAATTCAAAGATGCAGATGAAGATCCACTAAAATCAGTGGAAATTCTGCTATTAACCTAGGAATAACTGGGATTAGCTAAACAAACACTAATTCTCTGCAAAAGGTCTGTTCATTAATTAATTTACTTATTTGTTGAAACAGTAGGACAAAGAGGGTGATAACTTCTCCATATGAGCTATTTTTACCATAGTTAATTGTATAATTTTGCATCATTGTGACATTTTTCCTTGAGATTGTCTATTTTCCTTCCTATTGCAAACTTGCTTAAAACTGGGTGTACTATTCTTGGGTCTTAGGAAATAAATCCCACAGCAGAGTGATCCTTTGATATAACTAATGTGGTTTGCAGTCTTGGTTATTTCTACCTTAACATAATAGGTAACGCATGTGAGTTGAGATGTTTCTTGTTTGAAATGGACTTGATATACAGTCATCACGGCCAACAATTATATTTAGGTGGTGAAAAAGTACAATAAGAAACCACATTGCACAACACATGGAAATTCTTTAAAGAATTTGACCTGCCATCAAATTAAGTCATTCCTGTCCTTTTCTTTTTGCAAGTGGCATAGATTACATGCACTTTAGATTTTATGCAGTTAGTCTTATGCATAAGAAGGATCTTTGGTCTGCTGCCAGAGTAATGCAGCACTTCAGTTACAGTTTTCCCCTTCAAACACTGGAGAGCTGTTTGACAGAGAAGCATTTAGATAAAGAAAGTATTGACTTTGTAAAAGATGAGCATAAAGTCTGTTTTTTCCCCCTTTTCCTGTCTTCCTGACTGGGTAGGCATTGATATCATTTCATGAAAGAGATTTATTTGAAGTGACTGGACTTGTTTTAAAAAAGTTGCTTCTCTCTATAGGAAAGTGAAGAATTTAATTTCCTAGTTAACTGTATGAATATTAATATGTGTATCTTAAATGTGGCCAGTTAAGTACAATAAATTTGTTTCACTCTAACAGACTTTTTAAAAAGTTTTTGTTACTATATTACATTATTAATATAACTGAATTTATTTTTCACCAGTTCATCCAATCAGTATGGGAATTATTGATTGATTGATTGATTGATTATGTGCCATCTAGTTGGTGTCAACTCTTAGCAACCACATAGATAGATTTTCTCCCAGTACTAGAGCCTTCTCCAGAGAGTTAGGTCTTTGCATAATGTGTCCGAAGTAGGATAATTTGAGCCTGGTCCCAATTTTTTCATTAGGTATGCCAATTAAAGTCCCAAGTAACTGATTGTTCATAGTAACGTAAGCTGGCTTATAGAATGGAAAGCTGTTCATATTAACAGTTTTACTGTATTCGTAATTAATATTAAAGATTGAATTTGATTAGAAATGCAGAATATAAATGGACTAAAATAGTTGAAAAGGATAACTAATAGTCTGTTTTTTGTTGATTTGTTTTTATGATAAACTTTGATGAATCCATCAGTATTTACTTTGCACAGACCAATTTAAAGTAGCAAAAAGGGGGAAAGTGTAATACGGGAAAACCCTAGATAAATAGGAATGTTTGTGATTTGAGCAAGCTGTTTCTATTATCTGGATTTACCTGCTCTGCATATACAAACTTTCATAAATTTCACTTTATGAAATTGTATCCCATAAGTTATTTAACTTACTTACATATTTCTATTCAGCTGTTTAAGGTGAGGATTCACAAAAAGTTTGTAATTATTGCTTTAAACAAGAACAATCTTTATAAAACCAATCTAACTATATTGCAAAATATTTATGTAAAATTACAATATTACAAACATAAAGCATCAATACTTACAATGAAAATAGCATACAACTTAAATAAACTAAAGCAATAAAAATAGAAAGCTGTAAAAATCCAAAACAGAATTTTAATTAATATATTGGAACAGATAAATTTCAAAGCTTATTTAAAAGATACTAAACAATGAAAGATTTTCAAAGGTTTTCATTCTAATAACTCTTAAAGTTTCATCAGGATCCATCTCCTGTCTTGCCAAGCTTGGACACATGCCAGTTGCAGGAGCAGGGGTGCCCCTGTTCTTTTTGAGGAAGGTGTGATACTGTCATCTGTGCTCAGAATACCTGTATTCCCTTCTCTGCAATGAAATGTATCATATGATAGGAAGAACATTAATAAATAGCTGATGTCTTGGTTATTTAAATATTTTCTTTCAATGAAGAGCTACTAGAGATGGAGAAAGATCAAAAGATAATGAATTCACATGGTATTGTAGTTTAATGCTGTGCACATGTTTCCCATGGAGGGAAATAAGAAGTGGTATCCCTTAAAGATTTGTTTTTGCTCTGGTGCTTTCTAAATCGTTTGTAAATTATTATGATTTCTTGTCATACATTCCCTTACCAACACTGCTGATATAACATAGCGGTTAAGATCTTTGTTTAACACAGATAAGATTTGGACATAACTTTGTTCAGACCATTTTGAAGCTAGAAGTGAAACCTTCCACCTCCTGTGACTTATAAAATGGTAAAAACTTTAGGCTTATTTTTTTAACAAAAATCTGGAAAATACTCAGGAAAAGAAATGTATGCATGTATGTTTCTTTTGGATTTCAATCCAGCAACCTTCTCTGTGTTAAGCAAAGATCTTAACCATGATGCTATTTCAGCAGTTCTGGTAAAGGAGTCTGAAAACATTAGCGTACTTGCTGGAACATTAGAGGCTTGCTTTTTTTTAAGGTGCTTGTTGTGCCTGGACGTACTGCATTTTGATAACCTCGTATATCTACGTTTAACACCTTTTTGCATATATAGACGTTTGTTTGTAATTTAACAACTTTTTGTGTATGTATAGATACATGTATTTTATATGCACTCACATGCGTATAGAAGTATATATGTCCAGGAATACCTGCCCACCAGAGGAAAAACAACTGCTGCCCTGTAGGCCAGACTGAATACCTTTAAACTCTTGTAAAAATGTCTCAGTCTGGACAGGATTTTCTTAAGCCATCTTAGAGTCAAGCTGCCATGAACGTAGGACAAGAGCAGCTTAAATGGAAGTACAGATACACCTTTAGGGTAAGCAGGGAACTGGCATAATTTGTAAGTGATATTCAGGATAGTAATGTTCCAAAAAGATCCGTTTCAGGAGAATAAATGTTCAGTCAAGAAGCAAATGCAGTTCAGTTTAAATAAGTGTAAAGTGATGCATTTGGAGCAAGCAAGCAAGCAAGCAAACAACGTGACTTCACTTATACAAAGAAAATGTTGTGGGCTTATATTGAGCAGCTCAGTAGAGAAGAAGTAAGCATGCAGTAACTATGAAAAAAAATCTGTGCTGGGGAATCACTAAGAAAAAGACTGAAAATAAAATTGCCAATGTTGTAATGCCCTTATACAAATCTGTATGTCTGGTACAGTGTACAGTTCTGGTCATCACATTTGAAAAAGGATAGAACAGAGATGAAAAAAGTGCATAAGAAAAAAATTTAAATGACCAGGAGACTTGAACATTTTTCTTATGAGAAAAGGCAACAAAGGGAGAAATAATCAGTGTAAACAATCATGCTTGGAGAAAATGCTCTCTCTCAACATTGTGATGGCCAGTAAGTTTGGATGGCTTTAAAAAGGGATTGGGTAAATTCAGGGAGGACAGGTCAATTGAGGGCTGTTTGTTTTGAGATTCAATGTAACTTCCAGGTTGGGGGTGGCATGCCTCCAAATACTAGTTGTAGAAGAATAACAGATATCTCTCTATCTCCTGCTTGTGAGGACATCAGAGGCATCTGTGAGAAACAGATCACTGCACTAACATGGACCTTGGGCAGATCTATCAGGGTTATTCCTATATTCTTATGTTCTTCTCAGGTTTGTTTATGGATTAGTCAGTCTTGCTATATCATTGTGGAATAAAATTGAGAAAGAACTGTAGGTTCAGCAGCACATCTTATCAGCAGTCAGCCTTATTTTTAAAAAGTTCAGACATGATAGCACACTGGAAACTTGCAAAAAGGCCAGAAAGCAACTGGATGTTCTATACTAGTGCTGTCATGGTACATCTGATGCCCTTCCAGAAACTCTTTCTGATTAAGCCAAGTTATTTCTAATCTGAGATATCTTGATATTGGCAGGTGCGAGATAACTTTTTATGAAGTGATGCATCTAGTTTCTTTTCTTTCAGTGGGAATGTTTCCTTAATTGAGTTCTGCTGAGAAATCTCCAAAATAGGAAGAGATGAGGCAAAACTAATTTTTCTTCTTTCCCCAGCCTCCCTGTTCCTCCTTCCATGCTGGATTGAAGGAGTATAGAGGATTAGAAAGGTGGGGGGAGCAGGGAGCTGATGACTATTGCCCCTTGATAGCATAATCCAAACTTCTGGTATCTCATTTGGAATGGGAAGTAATCCTTGACATATACTGTCTACCATATTTAATGAATTTAGGAATTTTGAGGAGGAGGAGGAGGAGGAGGAGGAGGAGGAGTAATCGTAAGGCTTTAAGAATGTGGCTCATCTGGCCATTTTATGAGACTGCTTAGCAGTATTATATTTTAATGCTTTTCTATGTTTTGCATTTCCCAATGTGGGGTTTTGATTTCATTTGTTCCCTTGTGGGTTTTTTAAAAATCATATATTTTGTGTGTTTGATTCAACAATTTGTATGCCATTTAACTTTCATTAGACAGGCAGGCAGAGTGCAGCCACCCATTATTGTCAAAGAGTGCTCCATGGTCTGTGTAGGGGTCAGAGGTATTTATTGAACTACAGGTTGTGTGTGAAGCTGGCTTTTCCTTCACAGCATGCCACCTTCTCATTTGCCATTTTTAAAAAAAAAATTAAAAGGAGAAAGTCTAGCAGAAGCTAAGGCATTTCACGGGTGTAATGTTAGACTTTCAGGACATGTCATAATGCTTCAAAATGTTGTGGGAATGATAGTTTTACAGTGCATTCGGAAAGTATTCAGACCCCCTTCACTTTTTTCTATTTTGTTATGTTGCAGCTGATACTACAATAGTTCAAATTCATTTTTTTCTCATTAATCTACACTCAGAACCCCATAATGACAAAGTGAAAACAGAAATTTAGAAATGTCTATAAATTTATTAAAAAGGAAAAACTGAAATATCACATTGGCATAGGTATTCAGACCCTTTGCAACAACACCTGAAATTTAGCTCAGGTGCCTCTTGATCGTTGCTGAGTTGTTTCTACACCTTGACTGGAGCCCACCTGTGGTAAATTAAATTGATTGGACATGATTTGGAAAGGCACACACCACTCTATAGAAGGCCTCACAGCTGTCAATGCATACTGTATCAGAGCAGAAGCCATGAGGTCAAAGGAACTGCCTGCAGAGCTCAGAGATAGGATTATTGCAAGGCACAGATCTGGGGAAGGCTACAAAAAAAATTTCTGCTGCACTGAAGGTTCCCAAGAGCACAGTGGCCTCCATAATTCTCAAATGGAAGAAGTCTGGCACAACCAGGACTCTTCCAAGAGCTGGTCACCCAGCAAAACTGAGCAATCGGGGGAGAAGAGCCATAGTAAGAGAGGTGACTAAGAACCCGATGGTCACTCTGACTGAGCTTCAGGGATCCTGTGTGGAGATGGGACAAAGTTCCTAAGGACAACCATCACTTCAGCCCTCCACTGATCTGGGCTTTATGGCAGAGTGGCTAGACGGAAGCCTCTCCTCAGTGCAAAACACTTGAAAGCCTGCTTGGACTTTACAAAAAAGCACCTGAAGGAGACTGAGGAACAAGATTCTCTGGTCTGATGAAACCAAGATTGAACTGTTTGGCCTCAATTCTAACCATTCTGTCTGGAGGAAACCAGGCACCGCTCATCACCTGCCCAGTACCATCCCAACAGTGAAGCATGGTGGTGGCAGCATCATGCTGTGGGGTGTTTTTCAGCAGCAGGGACTGGGAGACTGGTCAGGGTTGAGGGAAAGCTGAATGGAGCAAAGTACAGAGATATCCTCAATGAAAACCTGTTCCACAGCGCTCAGGACCTCAGACTGGGCCAAAGGTTCACCTTCCAACATGACAACGATTGTAAGCATACAGCCAAGACAACACAGGAATGGCTTAGGGACAACTCTGTGAATGTCCTAGAGTGGCCCAGCCAGAGCCCTGACTTGAACCTTATTGAGCATCTCTGGAGAGACCTGGAAATGGCTGTCTGCCAACGGTCCCCATCCAACCTGATTGAGCTTGAGAGGATTTGCAAAGAAGAATGGCAGAAAATCCCCCAATCCAGGTGTGCAAAGCTTGTCGCATCCTACCGAAAAAGACTTGAGGCTGTAATTGCTGCCAAAGGTGCTTCAACAAAGTACGTACTCAGTAAAGGGTCTGAAAACTTAAGTACATGCAATATTTCAGTTTTTTCTTTTTAATAAATTTACAGACATTTCTAAATTTCTGTTTTCACTTTGTCATTATGGGGTACTGAGTGTAGATTAGTGAGAAAAAAAGTTGAATTTAAACGACTGTAGTCTTAGGCTGCAACATAACAAACTTGAAAAAAGTGAAGGGGGTCTGAATACTTTCCGAATGCACTGTATGTACCACTGAGCAGCTTTTGCTATTGATACTGTTTTGGGAAAGGCTGAGATGGAATCATTTATTATGTATTTTCCCTACAGGCACATAATTATTAGGCACTGCAGATAAACAGTAAGAAAAGAAGAAGATACTTTAGTATTTGGGTTGTCTGTACATTTCGTAGGCTAAATGGCAGTACATTTTTGTGGGTATTTTCTGTGAATTGAGAGTAGCAGAGAATGGGTCACTGATGTGAAATGGGTGGCACTGCATAGTATTAATGGGTAGGACCTACATTGCTCAGTGTTTGCGAGGAGCTTTCTGAGGTTGAGGAAAGTGGCTTGTTATCCAGAATTCAGAGGGCTAAGTTATCCCCAGAGCAGGCAGCTTACAAAGTGGGTGGCCTCCAAAGCCTTTTCTAGTGGCCACATGACCCCTTTAACTATATCATCAAACAGCTGCAGCTTCCCAACATTTTGAAGTGGGAAATACAAAAATTATAGCATAATGCAACAATGGGAAAACCCCCGGATCTTTCCCCCTCACCCCTCAAATGGGGGGGGGGGGGAAGGATATTGCATATTAGTCATGGTCCTGCTTGTTGCAGCCTCACCATTTACACCCATTTTATACAGTGAGTTAAAGATTTGCCTGCTGTAGAGCTTGGCTGCATCCTGTGACATTTTTAGCATTTTTCTCCTGTGCCATACGTCAAAGCTAATTTGAAACCGAGTTTTCTATAACCCTTTTGCTAAGGGGGGAAAATGTTTATTTTTACTGAGTGTCCCAGTACTTCTTTCCGGCTATCCTTTTTTTTCCATGGGGAGAGGGCAACTACCATAGGAGAAAATTCAGCAACCCAGTGGCTTCCAGATGTGTTGGGACTGTAATTCCCAGAACCCCTAGTCAGCATGGCAAAGCAAACCTAAAAAGTAAACATTTCAATCTTGGAGGAAATAAAGTGTCTTGGAATTAGTCAGAATTTTGTTTGTGATGCTCGTGATTTTTTTAATTTGATGAGGCAATTAACCTCTAGAGCAGTAGATATACACTGTGTTTCTTTGTTTAATGAAAAAAATACATCCACAGTAGCATATTTCATTTTGTACCTTTCAGTGTTGTAAACTATTTTTTTATGGTTGGGGAAGGTTAAACATGAGAGTTTGGCAGTTTTGTTTTTCAAGCTTCCTTAATATCTGTAGTTTCAGATGTGTCTATTCTCCCCTGAGTCTGACAAATGTTACCTTTGCAATGAGAGCTGCTGTAGAATTGCTTACTTTCCACTATGTATTGTGTCAGTATATTTCCAGGATAATTTTAGGGGAAAGTGCATTTTACTAAGACAAGGAAATGCCTCCCTCCACCTAAAAAAGAGAGAGAGAGAGAGACTGAGACTGCAGTGCCATTAGCAGGAGGAAAACTAAATTAAGTCAAATGGTAAACCATGTTTGAGGGATATTTATGGAAACTCCTTTTTCTGTAACTAGGTATCTATCTATTGTTAAGATCTTGCGAGTTTTACTCACTGATGAGAGTCTGTGCAGTTGCAGCCAAAATTCTTCTCTAGACTAGAGGGAGTTTACCAGCTTATTTAATTGTACTTTTTGTCTGCGATTGGATAACATATTGAAACAGGAAATCTCTAGTACTTAATATAGGAAGAGACCGTGCTTTGACATTGTTCTCTCTGAAACAAAGGGCATGCAATCCCATTGGGGTTTTCTTTGTAGAGTTTACTGTTTATATCAGTGTTTTGTAACTTTAACTATTTCCTTCTGAATTCCTATAATTGTCCATAATATTCCACAGTGCTTGGCTGCTGCCACTACTGTTTGAGTTTATTATTATTATTATTCTACTTAGGGCCTTCCTAGAAAAATGGTTAAATACTGTTTTTTTCCATTTTAAAGTGAATCCCATAAGACTCTTACAATTGCAGTTTGGGTGAAGAGGTGCCTGCTTAGTGGATAACAAAAATGTAAAATGAAACTGGAGATAGGTTTTGGATAATTTTATAATATTTAGAATAATGAAGGTTTTATGAGATTGCCTAGTGGTGGGAAAGACTTACAGATAGATTGTATAGTAAAAGATTTCAGGTGTTGTATTAATGGGGTGCTTACTCTCTTGAGTGGAATCTAGAGCAGAGAAGTGATCGCACACATAGAGTCTGGTTTGGTTCAAATTAGAGTTTTCAAACAAGGCCACTTCTAGGTTTTGAGCCCCATCCTCACTTTGTTGCTGCCCATTTTCATGCCTCATTCATTGGGCTCAACACTACTTCCCAGGGCAATCAAAAATATAAAAGAAATGCTGTATTTTCTTGTTTCTTTCAGGGCTTGCTTTCTTAGAGAGGAAAGCAATAATAAGGTAAGCATAGGGTCGGGAGGGTCCAGTAATTAGGAAGTGTCTCCCCACAGCTTTGGGGATCCCCAACATGTGCCTGTTGATACATAAATGCTCTGTGTTACTGGTTAAGTTACACACAAACAGCCAGCTTCTGATAACAATCTCAAGATACTTAATGCAGTTGTAAGTCTTTTGCCACAGTAACACAAAGCCTGCTGCAGATTCAAAGCTTTCTGCACAGAAATCAGGCACAAACACTTACCTTGGGCAAAAGAACCCAGAGAGACAAATACTAAGTTTTGGAAGATCCAAGAACAGTCAGTTTCCAGTTCAAGGTTCCAGGTAATCCAACAACAGAAAACCAGTCACAAAAGCCATCTCGTTTGTGTAGCCCTGACTGTCAGCTTGAGTAATTAATTGGCTGAATCACATTTCTTTCAAGTAGATAGCTTGGCTTCCTTTGCTCTTCCCTTTGTAATATATGATATGTTGCTGGGCTTATCACCTTGCCTAGTTCAGGTACTGGATCAGTTACTCAACCTGTACCTGTGTATCTTCAGGTGTGTTCTCTTCAGGTAATTCTTTTGGTGCAGGCTGAGGCTCAGACAGTAAGGAATTTTGACCACGTTAGGGCTGTTTTGCAAAATGGCTGCTAGCGGGATGTGTTTGCCATTTACAGGATGGCTTTCACAGGAAGATAGACAGATACAAAGCACTGATTTGTCAGAATGTTGCATTTTTCCTCTTGTTAGATCAATAATAACATTAATCTTTCCCACCCATCCCTGTCCCATTGGCTAAGAAAATGCTGTACTATTTCTCCTTACCTTTGTTAATACCATAAGCTTAATAAATGTTAATAAAAATGTGTAGCCTTGTAACATTTGTAAAATGTTAATTTCAGAGATTTTTACACAGGAACTATTCCAGAAATAAATTGCAATAAGCAGGTCGCAGTTCAATGCTTAATCTGAATGCACATGTTCTAATTGAATTGCAAATATTGTGACATATATATATATATACAGTGGTACCTCGGGTTACGAACGCCCCTTCTTACGAATTTTTCGGGATACGACCAGCTCCAGCCCCAAAAATTTACCTCGCCATGCGACCTCCGCCTCGAGCTACGAACCGGATCCGCAGCCATTTGCCCTGCTGCCACGTGGTCGCAGCTTCCTGTGGGCGAGATCGCGGTAGCAAGGAGACGTTCGGTGAGGCTTGTGGTGTGTTTTGTGGCGTTTGGAAGGTTTTTGGTGTGCTTGTCAGCATGGCTCCAAAGAAAATGCAGAGCGGGCTTGGCAAGAATAAGGCTTTGAAGAAAAAAGTGGGGAAATTTGCCTCGTGGTGCAACCAAATTCGGAGGGCGGATTAGCCGTATTTACATTGAACCTTATGGGGAAATTTGCCTCGTGGTGCGACCAAATTCAGAGGACGGAACGGATTAACCGTATTTACATTGAACCTTATGGGAAAATTTACCAAGTAAGGCTTGACATATCTCGCTTTGCATGTAATGCATCTATCTCATATATTGGTTTCACCTTTTGAGTTGCCATACTGACATAAATGAACATTTGCACGATATTCTAATTTTTCGAGTTTCACCTGTGTATGTATGTGTGTGTATATATATATATATATATATACACACACACACACACACAAACACACACACACACATACATACATACATACATACGGGATGTGTGTGTGTGTGTGTGATTTTTCCATTGGTAGAACAAATTATTTTGGAGTCTAAATTAAATATATCATTTATTTTTGCTCATTATATTTTAATATATTTATGATACTTAGTGTTGTTTGAAGCAATGGTGAAAGACGAATCTCCTTACTTAGATGTCTGGATTTTAATGTGAATTACAAACGAAAGTGAACTTTGGATTTTGAACCTATGTGCAACTGACCATCTTAATCATTAATGTATAAGATGTTATTAAAGTATAAAATATTTAGCATTAAAGTGCCTTATAGGAAAAATACAATGAGAAAACCAATGATGTAGTTTTTGAGTACTTGAAGTTTTTTAAAAAATGGCAAGTAATACAGCTCAGTGTATGGGATGGACTCTAGGTGAAGTAAACACATTTAACCCATTCAGATCAAAAGGGATTAGAGCTTGGACTTAAATATTTAAGAGCTGTTTAATATAAAGAGTGAGTGCTGAGTTCATCTCAAACGGTACCACCTCACCTATGCCTATGATGTTTGGAAACACTCCCACAATGAAATATCCTGACATGAAAGTCAGAATCCTTGCTGAGTCATCCAGAAGAGGATGACATGGAAGGGTGCATAAGGAATCACAGTTGTTATTCTAGCTTCCATGTGTTGATGAAGCGCTACCGTTGGAGTATTTTCAAGATTGCTGTTTGATGATGCTGCATTGTATAATGTTTCAGATTGTCTATAGTTTCAGATTTCTGTACTATACTGAACTTCTGAGGGTTTGGAGATACAACCTAGCTTCCCAACTCTCTGGAGAGCCACCAGGGTATAGCTGAATTTTTTTGTCCGTTTTTTTTTGTGTGTGTGTGTGGTTTTGGTAGGTTTAAATGCAGAGTTGGAGGGAAGGTCAATGGGAGACTAATCACTTCCATTCTCACCCATAAAGGCCCCCAAACCAGCCAGTGTAAGGACTATTTGAGGTATCTATTGCATATAAACGGTTTCAATCTGCTCTGAGCTGGACTCCGGCTGTGCAGATCTCATGCAGGTGACTGAGGCCCAGTCTGACTTAGTTATGTGAGAAGAAGTTCAGCTGGTTGGTCCTGAAGAAGTGGATAGAGTCCCTGGGGATGTAAATGCAGCCACTTGTGGATTACAGCCTGTTCCTCCTGCTGGTCAGGGCCTCCTGGGAAGCATTGTCTGGTTGAATCCAGGCTGTGATAAATTCATTCTTAGGGGGCAGGGGATTCTGCTGGCTTTTAAAGAACTGGTGATCTTCCTCCTCAAGGAACTTTTTGTCCTGTTTTCAACCTTTCCTTTTGATGGGAGGGTTGTTGAGTCAGGTTGCCATTTCAGAGGACCCTAGAAGAAATGGATTATCTGGATCGTTTTCAGTCCAGTTTCAAACTGGGATATAGTACTGAGTTGGTATTGATTGGTTTGTTGATAATTTTTGGCAGGACTGGGATGAGTGTGGTGCATCCATCCTGGCCCATGATCTCTCTGCAACCTTCAATACCATCAATCATAGTAACCTTCTGGATCAGCTTAAAGGATTAGGAGTTGGGGGCATGGGGTTGTAATGATTCTCCTCTTTCCTTCAGGACTGATTCCAGTTGGTGATGGGGGGAGGGGGAGAGGTCTAGCCTTAGCTTCCTGCTTTGTGGGGTTCTTCAGGGCTCTGCTTTCTCCCTATTCCTGTTTAACATCTACATGAATCCTCTGGGTAAGGTTGTCCATTGGCATGGGGTTATGTATCATGAATATGCTGATGATGGTCAGTTTACATCTCTATCCCTGGCTGACATGGTTTCTGGAAGCTGTAGGGTCTGGATGGGGAAGAACAGGCTTTGGCTTAATTCTAGCAAGACAAAATGACTATGGGCTCTAGGACTCCCAGGTCTTGCATTTATTATTCTGGATGGGGTAGCAGTTCTCCTGATAGAACCAGTCACAGTTTGGGGGTTATCTTGGACTCAGTTTGAGTTCAGAGCTGTGGCCATGAGGGCCTTTGGAGAAATCCATCTTAGGTGCCAATTGTGCCCATTATTACATCGGGAGGCCCTGCTCATGGTCACTTATGCCTTGATCACCTCTCATCTGGGTGTTCTGAAATGTGGTCTACATGAGGGTGTCCTTAAACACCATTTGGAAGCTGCAATTGGTCCAGAATGCAGTGGTGTGGGTAATTACAAGTGCATCATGGTACACCCACTTAACATTACTACTCTGAAAGTTGCAGAAGTTCCCAGCAGACTTCCAGGTACAATTCAAAGTGTTGGTTAAAGCCCTTTGTAGCATGGGGCTGGGTTGTTTGCAGGACCACCTATTTCTTTTTATTTCCATCCATTATACAAAATCCAACAGGGTAGGCAAGCTCCAGTTCCTTTCTAAAAAAACCGGCCATCTAATGGGACCCAGGAGGCATGCCTTCTTTGTTGCAGCCCATGCCCTGGGAAACAAACATACCCTCCTGAGATTTAGACGGCCCGAACCCCACTGGCTTTCTGCAAGGTGTTGAAAACCTGACTTTTCCCCTTGGGCATTAGGCTAGGGCGCTAGATGAGCCTGTGCAATAAGGGTGAAGAGAGTGATTGTGGTAGGCCTTGTATGCCTTTATTTCTCTCCTTATTTTTTAATTTTATAATATTTTGTTACTTGTTTTTCATTCAACGTTTGCTACCCAGAGTCCCAATTGCCAGTTGGGCAGCCATGTAAATCAGTCAAGCAAACAAACAAAACTCCTTGTTCAAGGAGGCCAGAATGGTTGATTGAAAAGGATAGGAGATCCACGCAAATATATTTTTAATATAGAAACGAGTGAAATAGCATCCCATTTTTTTCTGAATTATAACTAGCAAGACTTTCCTTCAATATACTTAGATGCTCTGGAATTACAATGTATTGCTTCAGGATGCTTAGGACCTTTTGAGAAAGGACAATGGGAACTACTGCCTATTGAGATCTCTTGGCTGAGTCTTCAGGAAGTACTGCCTTCCACCAATCAGCTTCACTATTGAGTATGCAAGGTTAGCCTAATGCTTAGAAAAAGCTCTATACTATTTGTTATGTGGGAAATTCAATGGGGGGAGTGTCATGCTTATCTGCCAATATTGATTTTTTCCATTATGGAGTTTTATATAATCCCCACATAATTCCAGAGCTCACCACAACAGTTTGAAAACTATCTCTATAAGCTAGTTTCTAATTGGTCAATGAGTACCACCTGATTTCATTTTTATTATTTTGTTTTATTTCTATAAGCAGAGAACTAATATGCTAAGGTAATGCTGCAGTGTTTATATTCTGTCTGGGTTGATTTGTCTGAGCATTTCTGTATGCCAGAAAATTCTTTTTGAATCATTAAAATACATAGGCTTTCTCAAAGACCTTTAGAGTTAGTCTTCCCACCATTCTATTGTCTCTCCACAAGATGTCTGATAAACACGAGTTTCTGTTTATTGGCCATGTCTGGACTAAATCCTAGAAAGCCTTGATCACCTGCTGAGTCCTCTGTTTCTTGCTAATGTTTGATGTACCATTCCATGTAGTAAAAAGAAACTCACCACAGTTGACAGATAGCAGTTAGCTTGCTGCATGACAATCAATTTTTATTTCCAAGAAAATGCAAGAAGTAACCTTTTTATTTTTATATAACTCATAGGACAATTTTAAGGCTTAATTTGTGTATGAATCACATGCTAGGTAACATTCCCAAGGCTTGGTTTAGAAGTTCTGCTTATATTAGAAGTGGAGTATAGATTTTCTTTGGGACCTTTCTGATCTCTAATCAAACATTCTCTCGGTTAGGCAAGAGAAAATTCATATGGTTTGTACAGAAAATATGTATTATATGTAATGTATATACATTTTTATATTTTTATTGGTTTTGTAACATGAAACGATATGGTATTTCAGTTTCTTACAGATTGAAAATGTGAATAAAACAGGGAAGTTCTTTATTTTATATGGAGTTAAATTCGGTATGTTCGCAGGGATCCAGGTAAAATTATTATCTGTGTCTGGCTCATGGAATACCAGCAGACTATACTGTTAATGCCTTTTTAATATGTCATTTTAGAGAAAACAACTTTGTTAAGGAAATAACTGTTAAAGCAAAGTGACAGAGCTTATGTGCTGGTGATAATACTATAACTTGTTGACAGAAATACTTTATAGTAATAATGTAAGTGTAGTTGGGAAAGGCATAACTTAGTGGCAGAACATATGCTCCTTTGCCTCCTGTTGAAACTGCATTAGTCTGGCTGGAAAAGCTATTGACCTAAGACATCTTCCCAAAACAGTGCCTTCCAGATGTGTATTCTATTATTCCAATTTTCCATGGTGGTCAATGGCCATCTTAGAGAATACTATCCATGGAGGTGCATTTGCTGGGCTAAGACTCTTGAAATACACATCAAGTAAATAATGGATGAAAATACTCCTGTAATGTTATTGAAAAACAAAATAAAACACTGATTAGAACTAACCCAAATTCTAATTATTTAAAACAGTTAAGTGTGATCTGCAGGATGAAACTAGCCCATGAATAATAAAAGGTACTTTTTGCTATATCTTTATTTCACTCCTTTCTTTTCTTAACATTTCTGTAGTAAATTCAGGGGAAAAAAGATAGCGTTGCTGCCTTGTTAAACTTGGAAAAGCAGGAGAAATGGAGAGTATGAACATGAGGGGGTTTTGTTTGTATTTTCTGCTTGGGGATTTCAGTTTTTGTACCAGTATGTGTGTGGTGGACATCAGCAAGTGAGAGCAATCACTCTGATATTGTAGGTTCACATGAATAGTTTTGTGCTTAAGTATTTTTTTTCTCCTAGAAGAGCTAGGACCAAGTTATCTTTCATGACCCCTGCCTGATATTCCTCCAGGATGTGTTGAGTTATTTCCTTGAATACTTTGTTTTATATATACCCATGACAGATAACAAAGGAAGTAAGTTTTGAAATAAATCATTTGGCAGACTTTAGATTAGGTTAGGTTAAAGCAGAACATATTTTTGGATTGACCTCCTACAATTGAACCTTCTGATTTCTTAAAAAGACCTGGAGAATTACTGTATTTCAGAAGGTAAAATCACTTCTTAAAAAAAATATCCTATACAGTATTATAAATTCTGTTCCAAGTAATTCCATATCCTTCTTGAGATAATGAATCAAGTAGGAAGCAACTGCTAAAAAAGAATCCAGAATATTAAGAATGAAGTGATTGTTGCATTGAATTTAGGATATTTGATTGCTATCATGCAGATTAATTCACTTGATCTGACATTTTTTGTTCTTATAATACGTACAATATGTAATACAAAATAGTAAAGCTTCTTAATAACTTCATAGAATTAGAAAGCAAGGTACCAGCTCTGGTTTATCAAACAAATGTAATGTCCAAATTCTGTTCTAAGGCAAGCAAGAACAGAATTTTAATATTTTGGTAATTCTTGGAACCTGCAAGTTAACATAATATTAACTCTTGGTGGAGCTGCCTGGATTCTTGTTGCATAGAATATGGCTAAATCAATTTATTTTTATTTTATTAAAACTTTACTTTTTCTCTATTAGGCTTTAGCTTTATTCAAGCTTTTCACACTTAAATAAACTCAACTCTTAAACCAAAAAAAAAAATCATGAAAGAACACCAGTGTTTATTAATACATATCATGATATTTGCAAGTAAAGTGTTTATGCCTTGCTGGATGTTTAGACAAATTCTACATAATTTGTGAAACAGGATTTTGAATATTTTAAATTGTAAAATTAGAAATAGTGTACGAGAACCCCTATAAATGCAAATTGCATTTGTTTGTTTTTACTCCTAAACCACCAAGTAACAAACAGCGTACTTCCAAATAATCAGCATTTTTCTTCTTTTTTATAGTAATTTTATTAAAGATTACAATTTATAATAATAAAAACTAATACAAACTAAAAAAAAAAAGAGAAAAAAGAAAAAAATGGAAGGTGCAGAAAAGAAAAAAGAAAAAGAAAAAATAAGAATATAGTAAAGAAAAAGAAATGAAATATATAAAGAAGTGAATTCCTCCTTCATTGCAACAGGTATAAACAATTTTAGTAACTTATCACCTTCTTTTAAAATGCAACTAATGATCTCTTCTTCCCATATCCCATCTGTTATCTATAAACAAATCTGTAAAGGATCCTCATTTCAGTCCAGATGTCAGCAAAAGTCCATTAAGGGTTACCAGAGATAACAACATATCTATTTTAACTTTGATCAAATAAACCTTTATACTCCTTTTACTTCTAACAATCTTTAACTTTCAAATAATATCCTAGAACTTAATTTCTTTTCATTTTTTCTTTGTCCTTTCTCACAAAATTCTTCAAAGCTTTAACAATCCTCATTTGTAAATCCAATATAGGAAAATTATCCAGATCACTCTCTTGGTTTGTTATTTGTATATTCCTTTTTATTATTAAGACATCAGCCATTTCTTTTGAATGTCCAATGTAACATCTTTTTCCATGTCATTCTTGTAGCCTGTAATTTTTAAATCCAGGTTTGAATCAGTCTCAATCATGTCAGGTAATACTTGTTCCTCTTCCATAGCATCTTTTAAACACAGTCTGTCTATAGAGGCAGACAGTCTTAAAGTTAATTTCCGGGTCCATTGTTCAAAAATATCGTTCAGTATGTCCAATGTTAAAATATTTTGCTTCATTCATTCATTTATTCATTTATTAGTAAGTCGAGTTTAAGTGTTCTTTTCCTCTGATTCTAATCTTTAGGTCCTTCTAATTCCCTCCAGGTTCCAGTGTTTAAATGTTTATTATGCTTTTTTTAAAGAATTCAAAACAAAAGCATTTTCCCATGGGAAAGATTCTTTATAATTAATTCCAAAATTTTATTTCAAATTTATCTGGACCCTTAGTCCATTTATAGCTTTCTAAAATCAAAGTTTTAATCACGTTTTTGCTGTTTATTAATTTTTTTTAAGTCCTCAAACTTGTATTTAAAACTTCTTTCACTAAAAATTGACATAAACTCACTGATCTACTTACTGGTTCCTTGATATTTGTCATGGTCATCAGCTCTGCTTTTGCAGAGCTGTCTTCAGTTTACCATATCTCCCCCAGAAATCTCCATGTAACCAAATGTGACCTGATATCAATTTACAATTCGCACTGAATTGAATATTGCATTATTCGAACTTGCACTAATCACGACTTACCTGTAGTCTTCAACTATATGAAAGGATACCATAGAGCAGTGTTTCTCAACCTTGGCCACGTTAAACTGTGTGGACTTTAACTCCCAGAATTCCCTAGTCAGCATTTCCCTGGCTGGGGAATTCTGGGAGTTGAAGTCCATACAGCTTAAAGTTGCCAAGGTTGAGAAACACTGCCATAGAGAATAGTGCCAAGATCTGTTCTCTATTGTTCCAAGTGCAGGTTATGCTTTCCCCCCTAAAATGTTAAGCATAGAAGTACAGTAATACCTCGGTTCATGAACGCTTCTGTTCACAAACAATTCGGTTCACGAACAGCAGCGTTCGCAAAATTTTGCTTCCGTTCGCGAACTCCGCATCGGGTGACGAACACGACCCGCGGCCATTTTCCCTGCTGTGACATGTGGTTGTGGCTTCCTGTAGGGAGGGGGACTCTCCCTCCAAACAATAACCGCCTCCCCACCCGCCTTCCTGTCCTCCACGCCAGAAGTCGCCTCAAGCAAGGTTAGTGTTCTCTCTCTTCATACTGTACTGTACTGTACTTTGTTTCATATTTTTGTGGTTTAAAAAAAAACATATGGTTCAGAATGGATTAACCGTATTTACATTGAACCTTATGGGAAAATTTGATTCAGTTCACGACCAATTCGGTTCGCGACCAGAGTCGTGGAACGAATTAAGTTCGTGAACCGAGGTACCACTGTAATGTGGAAATTGTGTCTTTTAAACTGCCATTCTTCTTTATTGAAATATGCACAGAATAGTTCAAAAGATATTGACAAGAACAACAACGTGAATTATTTCTTTTAAGAGTTACATTTTGAAATTTCTGTTTATTCCTCTAGTTTTCAGACTAAGCTTTTTTCTATTGTAGGTATGCTGGTCTATGATTGTAATAAAGATTGATTTAGATTTGGATTTGGTATTGTAAGTGTTTTGTAGGAGAAATGGAGTTCTACTGAAAGATTGCCTCCAAGCAGTGATTTCAAGGTGGGGAATAGGGGAAACTGTGGAGGAAGTCTGATTTGAGGAGCTTCCCAATGAGGGATAGTGGAAAGGAGCAGAAAGGACTCTTTTAAACCTTGCCTTGTGTACCATGCTTGGGCTGTACAATTCTGGACAGCCACCTGAGCGTAACAGAGAGATACAGAACTCTAACCCTTCTTCTGCCATCTAGTGGTCATCCAGATATGCGTAGTGCAGATCTGGTAGCTTATAACCGTTGCCTTGCAGGTAGATTTGAAAGCCCCTCAGGCTGAAGGTTCCCTACCCTTGAAATAGAATAAAATGAAACTGCTCTAAGTTAAAAATACTGACTTACCTTTGGGAATTGAATGCTTTCTCCTGGTCCATAAGTAATAGTGAGAAGAGCAAGCTTCCCTTTGGGAGGTTTGATACTAGCACTTAGAATATACAAAATAAATTTAGGAATAAAAGATACAATTGTTATCAACCTAATAATTGGGATCTAATCTTAGTGTATATCTACTTATCTAATCTAAATTCAGCACATTACGTTGATCTCTGGCTTGGACCATTGCCATTGCAACACAACCACTTCAAGAATGACAGCTAATATTGATAGGAAGTTTTTCATGACAGAATAATTTATGGCCACGGAGGTCTTAGTCATTCCAGAAAGGCTGTTTCCAGTATTCTTCTTTCTAGCTTCATAATAGGTATTTCAGCTCTCAGAGAGATCAGCACGATTCCTTTGAACATGTTTTCTGACTCATAATTGTGTGTTGTAGGACAATTTATGTGGATTCACATATAACTTCTACTGACAAATTTAGGATTACTGTATGATCTAATCTGATTTCATTTGGTATTTTTCTAATGCATATTATAAGTGAATCTATTGATGGAATATAGTCAAACCTCCTTCTCTTAGTTTTGGCTACTACTCAAATAAGTTTTATGTTTATTTTGGCTAGAGTTCACACATTGAAGCAACACTAAAGACGTGATGCTGCATTATTAGTACAATACATTTTTCTTAAATCTGAAAATCCATCAATTTCAGTAGAATTTATTTTGAAGCTGTGCTTATGTTTGAACCCAGCACCTCTGAAATCAGAGGCAGCCATTATCCTCTAAGTAAAAATGGCATTCTAAAAGAAGGCATATGTAGTAATGTCTCATTTAAAATAAGTATCTGGCAATAACAAAATCAATTAATCCATAAGAAACAAATGAATTGTCAGCTATTCTAGTTGTCAGTTTTCAGCAGCTGGTTTAAGCATAAGGAACCTAATTTTGTTAAAACCACCTCTGCTGATAATATTTCCCGATTTTTTTTTTTTTACTTTTGTGTGTGTGTGTGTGTGTGCTTTCGAGCCAGTCTTAACTCCTGGCAACTGCCTGGACAAGTCCCTATAGTTTGCTTGGCAAGGTTTTTCAGAAGTAATTTGCCCTTGCCTCCTTCCTAGGGCTGAGAGAGAGTGACTGGCCCAAGGTCACCCAGCAGGCTTCGTGCCTAAGATGGGACTAGAACTCCCAGTCCCCCAGTTTCTATTTTGGTACCTTTAAGCCATACATCAAACTTTCTTTCTGTCTCTTTTTTTAAACTATACCTCTCAGGTAATTACTGAAAAGAGGCAAGAGGAGAGAGATGAAGGAGGAAGGAAGAACACTGTCAACATCTTATGTCACAATCCAGATTGAGCAGGAAATGGCACAATCCAGCATAGAGGCAGGAAATAGAATTGAATGTAGATCTGCCCTTGCTTTTTAGGCAGCTAAGAATGGTGTGAAATATAAACCCTGGAAATGCTGAGGAAGCTAGGGGGTATAATTACAGTGTGGTATCCAGTTGCAGCATTTTAGTGAATTGGTGAAAGAATGGTATATATTGCCTACCAGCATATTTTAAAATGTAATGTTAACACAGGTATAACATTTCAAGGAGTGCAGCTATTTAGTTGGAAGGAGGACAAAAATTGTCCTCAAAAATGCCAAGATTTGCTTATCTGTTGTGTGTCCAGGTTAAACAAAAACCAAAAACAGCAGAATAAGTTTTATAATTTCTGAAGTGAAATAATATTGTAAGCGTGTAATATAGCAGAAGATCAACTTCGGTATAACTTAGGGCAGATCAGTTACACTTTGCCTTGCTGGAAGGCAAGATATGATAAGGGATAATTTATGTATTAAATTACATACGTTAATGTATGTGTTGTTATGTCTTTCTCCATCTTCCTTGAAGGAGGAAGTTTTGTCAGAAAGGTAGTGACAGCTTTGCTAAGTTCGTCATCTCTGCAAAATAGATGCTAGTTAAATGATTTGTTCAGATCACTTCTGTTGAAAAGGATTAAACTTGGGAAACAAAATGATTAAAGCTGAGGACCAAAATTAAATCTTGTTGAGAATATTTTTTTCAAAGGTTGTGTAATCAGATCAACCAGCCTGCTGAAACTTTGTTAACATCAAATTCTATACTTTTCCCATCGGATATTGTATGTCCTTGTTTTGGATGACTCAGTTTGTTCTAATGTGTAAATCTTTCTAGAAAAGAATTAATTCTGTGAACTGTAATAGACAATAGCAATTTTGCATCTTAATTGATAATAGAACCTTACCTATAAAAGAGGATAGTAGAGTCTTCTTTGATTTATTAATTATTACATCTGGGTCTGCTTCTAAATCTGCAGAGCACTTTCTTCCAAAACACAATTGCAGACTTTTGTGAAGTGTGGAGTCAATGTCTCTTAAAAATGCTTATAGAATCCCCCCTTCCCCCCAGGTGTGTTTTTCTTTTAAAACAGCTGTTTGGATTTCTGAATGATCTATTACCTCATTTAAAACTATGTTGCATAAGGGCCTTAGGTGAATTTTATTGAGATCTGATTGTATCTGATTAGGAGCAAGTATGGTTGTAGTATTTTTATGAAAAGTTTGATTAATGTTCGGAAAAGTGATAACTGTTTAGGTTTTTTAAAGTTTAGTTTTTACAAAAAGAAAAAGGAAGAATTTACATAAATACTCCTCACATAGGTAATCCATTTAGTCTTACATATATATTTATATCATATTATACAATTAATTTGTTAAAATCAATTGTCTGACATTAAAAGATGAAATGAAAGATTAAATATAGAGAGTAATATAAGCCAACAAAAGTTCCAAATAGCCTTCAATCGAGACTCCTAGTGATGGATTGAGAGCCGCTTTGCTGTAATAGTTAAAAGCACCAATCTAAAAACCAGGAGACCGTGAGTTCTAGTCCTGCCTTTGGCGTGAAGCCAGCTGATTGACCTCGGACCAGTTACTCCTTCTCAGCCTTAGCAAGAAGGCAAGACCAAACCACTTCTATAAATGCTGCCAAGAAAACTACATGGACTCGTCCATGTGGTCACCAGGAGTCAAGAGTGACTCAAACGCGAAAGAAAAGAAAAAGGCGATTGCTTGTTTAAATACAGAAAGTGAAGTAAATTTTTCAGACTCTTATATAACTAACTCAGCGTCCACTTTGTTCTTTTGTTAGTCTTTACACCATTGGTATATAGCTCCAAAGAACATGAGCATCAACAACAATAACAAGAAATCTTCTTAAGTGAAAGTACAAAGAATAAAACAATCATGATAATGTTACGTTAATTCTTAATACTAAAATGTGGATTGCATTACCTTCTCTTTTTCAAAGCCAGTATCAGAATTTTGGATCCAGGTTACCAACTGAGAGCCAGGTTGGTGTAATGGTTAAGGCACCAGGCTGGAAAGCAGGAAACAGTGAGTTCCAGTCCCGCCTTAGGCATGAAAGCCGGCTGGGTGACTTTGAGCCAGTCACTCTGCCTCAGCCCAACCCACCCCATAGGGTGGTTGTTATGGGAGGAGGAAGAAGGAGTATCAGGTATGTTTGCCACCTTGAATTACTTATAAAAGTAATAAAGATGGGATAAATTTTTTTAAAAAACCCCTCATAATATTAAGCATTAACATGTGTGGTGGAATTAGGAGTAGAAGTCATCTCCAGTGCCTGTAATCTTTTTGTTTAATTGCAGAGCTCACTGTATTATTTGAATTCATCATTGGTGTGTGTCGAGCCTATAGTTATGCTATTTCTTATGGGATAGTAATTTTAGAGGTTTTCTAAAAAATCAACATCAAAAAATAAAAAAAAGCTGAATCAACATCTCATCCATGCCTTTATTGTGATCCAAGCTATAGGAAAGGGCATATGATTGGTAAGACTTATGTGGAAGAAAGAGACTGATTGCCACAAGAATAAAGATGGTTTTAATCTCTAAACTCGATTTGACAAGTCAAAGGTCATGCTGGTTAGAGGATGGTCTGATAGCATGCAAGTACGGTCTTGCAACATTTTATCCAAACTCAGCACCTTTGACACTACTATACAATCTAGATAGAAGTAAGCAGGAGGAGTTCTTTAAAAAGAATAAAATATAATCCTTTATTGTGAAATGATACTTTCTCATTTAAAATTATAGGCACATAGCCTGCAGACCACAGACTGCGTGTGGTTCATTGGGGAAGTATAGGTCCCAAAGACTGAACTGCTGAGGCCCATATTCCTCTGCTGCCATCCTAGCATTGTCCCTGCTTGTGCCTGCCACCACTTCCCAGTGCCCTAGTCTGCTGTTCCAGTGCTCCTTCCAAACTGAAGTAGTGCAAGACTTCTCCTGCCCAGTCTTCTTTCCAGAAAGACCCCATCCATGCCTGCTCATTGGTGCCATTAATGCTTCCCTCATCTTGGAAGTCCTGTTCTCTTGCTTCTGCTGCTCAGTGATAAGAAAATGTTCTGGTGGATCTCTCTACACAGCCATTTCATGAAAAAGGCAGCCTCGGAGATTTTAGATGAACAATCCTCTAGAAGTAGAAGTCTTTGGAACACTGCTTCCCAAGCCATGTTTTTCTAAGAAAATTAGGAGGTTTTGGATTTTGATGTGTTTCTGCAAAGTAATAGAATCAGATAAATGCCTTTTTGTGCCCTTTTAGGTGGGAACCAGTTTCAATAGTTAGAGAGAAGATCTGGATTCCGAATATAAATAACTAGGGTTTTGCTCTTACTCAGAGCAAAGCTGGAATTTTGCTGAATCAAGACAGACTTTTACCATCAGTTGGTCTACCAAAGTTAGGCATAAGCAAAGCGACTGGAGGTTTCATCTTAACCCCTAAACCCTCTGGCTAGTAATGTACAAATTATATGACTATCACTTGTACCAACAGACCTGTGCAAAACAGCCACAAATAAAACAAGCCAACAATAGCATACTTGGAAGGCTGAATATGCCTAACCCTCTTGGATATATAAACCAAAGATAACATATATTTTATTTACAATTTCAATTAAAGCTCTGGGATATTATTTAAATCAGAGTTACTCTAAGATTTATTCAGAGGCAAAGATGTAGAAATATGTCCCTCCGCTTTTTAACCAGTAATATGACATAACCAATAGTGGTCCTTAAGCAATTGCCGATTCATATCCTTCTGCCAGGCAAGCTACCAAGATTCAGCCTGCATGCAGTGTTATTTCTCTTGTTCTGATGAAGGCATTTTTTTCCCTTGTGCTGAACAGTAGAACATTTTGTACTGGGGTCGCTGCGTCTCCATCCAGCTAGTCTTGTTCTATGCTAGGTTTTGGAGATGGAATTTCCTAAGAAGTTCCATAGCTTCATCACTACTTGCTGCAACTAGGAATCTCCCACTAAATTTTACTGGAAGCTTAAAGAAGTAAGACACTGGATTCCTTCCTTCAAAATTGGTCTGAATATGGCTTAGAATTTGAAAAACTTGAATTTTGAGGCTTTGGAGAGAAATGATTAGTAACTTTCAATATATGAAATACTTTTTCTTAGAACTGGAAGTTGTCAAGACCAATATACCTAATTCTTGTGATGGGTTAAGGTGAGGAAATTTTTAACTAAATAGCAAGAATAAACATTTGCTAAAGTGAATGTTTATTAAAAGAAGCAAAAATGCATGTATATAACAGCATGTGTCCATCCACTTTGCTGCACGGAAGAGAGAATCAGGGATGTCAGGAAGAGTATAAAAATTGACTGCAGTGAAAGTGGGTTACTAAAGAAGTGTCTGTGGTAAAGCAAGGAGAGATTATGGTTAGCTGAAATGTTGGTTTGTCCAAATAAACTGATTTTATTTCATGGTTTTTGATCCTGCCTGGTTTCTAAAGATAAGACTTTAGTTTTCTTTTCAGACAAAGAGACCAATTATGGTTTTGTTTTTCTGGTAACCTAGGAGGCAGATGCTGTCAAACTCATGCTCTGGTGTCTGCACTTGAGGAGGAAAGAAGAAGAAGCAGGCTTTTGTAAATCATGCTAAGCAATTACTTATGATTAGATCAGAATTAGGCCTCATTATTGCATATGCACTGTATACACGATGATCAGATTAAGACAACGTTATGTAACATTTTGAAATAAAATTTTAAAAATTGTGAGGAAGAAGCAAATATATGTCTTTAAAACATTTCCTGGAATTCTGTTGTAGTTCTCTAAAAAATTAGATTATTTTTCCTATGCAGTTGTTAGATGTCAAGGTGGACTTGATATGAAAGATTCCTTTTTAAATAACTTTCAGGAAAGGAGATCATTTCATGAGGCCATTTCTTTCCTGTTAACCTACACTTTAATAATAACAATTCTTAATTTTCTCCTTGAAAACCTTGAATATAGGGGATCCCTGAGAAGTGATACCCCTCTTGGTTTATTCTGCTGGTCAGTCCCCAGCTTTTATAGGCAGAAATGCTTTTCTTCTTTCTTTGGCTGCCTAGAATTTCAGAGGAAAAAATAACAATAGTACCACCCCCCCATCAGCAGGCAAAATAATTAAGGAGCAAGTTGGGGCCTGATGTATGTTACAATTAGACATTTCTCAGTTTTAACAGTAAACAGAAATGATAACACGGTACGTTATCTTTTAATAATACAGTTAAAAAAGATTATTTCCTCCAGAGTGCTTCCAGCAGAGAGCTTCCAGTATTACCAGTCCAAATGCATTATACAGTTCCTTTGGTTTATTTTATTTTTTTGGTCTGCGTGGTTAAAAAAAAAAAAAAAAGTAATAGGAAGACACATGAGGGTCATAAACGGGGGAGACAGTTTTGATCCACATAGCTTTTTCTGGATGATGCAGAATGAGTGCATGCTATAGGTCACTCAAAATCAAATTTGAATTGCCAACTACATTTTAATGTTATAATCTTACTCCCTATTAAGAGCTTTTCGGATCCCCAGGACAGTGGGTGTTATCTGTAACTCTGGGGGGGAAGTTGTCCCGGAGGGGGAGCATGACAGAGAATGCATGCTTCCAAGGTCCCACAAGATAGCAACATTTAATAGAAGCAACCTGGAGAGTACCCACTCTGCCCGAATGTGCTGGGCAGGCAGAAACAAGATAGTTTTTCACCAGAATGATTGAAAATAAATCCTGATTGGTGGGCATCTGTATTAGCCCCCCGTTTACTGCCATTAAAAACTCTTTATTGCTCCCAAAGAGTGGCTTAATTCTAGCACTCTTCCAATATACAAGAGAGGTGATGGGCAAAATCCTGACAAACTACCACCCAATTAGCTTATTGTCAATGATTATCAAAATCTATGCCCACTTTCTGTACCATTAATTTTTAGACTGGATGTATTACCTTGACTCCCAAACAAGCAGGTTTTAGATCACAGTATCCCACCATAGATCAACGTGCAATTTTACACCATTTAGCCCTAGCAAGGGCACCCTTTATGTTGCCTTTATTGATTTAAGCCTTCAACTCAATTCCTCATGAGAGACTATGAGGAAATTAGTCGCAGTATCCATTGATCGTTGCCGTCTCAGGTTGATCATTTTGTTACAAGCAGATTAGAGCCAATTTTAATGGTGATCTCACCACCCCCATCCCTATCCTCAAGCAGGATAGGGGCTGTATTCTTGCCTCATGATTGTTTAACTTTTATATAAATGACATCATTGTGGCTCTTTCTAAACCAGAATTTCTCCCTCCAACACTCACCTATAGTCCTATTTCGATTGTCTCATATGTTGATGATGCAGCCATTTTATCTGTAACAAAGTGGACCTTCAAAGATGACTAGATGTTTTACCTTGACTTGAATTGGCACATTACTTATTATGAAAACCATAGACAAAGATACTAGTCCCTAGCACAATAACTGAATGTGTGCCTGGTCAGATACAGAGGTTGGGTCAGTAATCCATATATGACCCATGGTGTCTGGCAGTCATAAACCCAATTGTCAAAAAAAAATTAGCTGTCTGTTTGATCAAGAAATTACAATATTCCTTCTACAAGACCTAACTTGGACAATCCCTATAAAGTTTCTAGCAATAGCTATGGCTCGCAGAATCCAACTCATACCCTTTTCCCATCATTAATTGTTTCATGTTTGGTTTTTCCGTACCTTAAATTTTGTAGTTGTGTTTTATTAGTCTGGGATTGTAAATATTGTTTCAAAGACACTTGATGTCTCAATGGCAATCTCTAGCCTGTCCTTTTCTTGCTAAGAGCTTGTAGGATGCTAGGCAAGGACTGACAAACATATTCTGAGGCAAACTGTAGCCCATAGTAAAATGTAGGCAGAGGAAAGCACCAAGATGAAATGTACAATGTAAGTCAAAATCACACGGCACACGTTGTGTTTGGCAGACCTATGCAATTATACATTGGGTGATGAGTGCTGACTGCCAAAGTATCCCTGAACAACTTGTGAGCTGTTTTTTTTTTTTTTTAAGGAGCAAGGCTCAAGGCTTTGCAAGTTGATAGTTATTTATCAATTAAACATACTTCTATGCCACCACGATCAAAAAGACTCTTGGCTTAACATAGAAAGTGTACTAATTAAAACATCTACAATACAGAGATAAAAACAACAATGCAAAAGTGAAACCATACAAAATAAAAATAATAAATGAGGATAAAGATGGGAACATTAAATCAGAGGAAGACTGTCTGGAACAGTCTTCAAGCGTTTCTGAATGACAAAGAGGGAGCTGGCCTGAACTTCAGAGAAGCTGTTCCACAATGTTGGCACTGCTACAGAGAAGCAGCACCTCTTCATCTTAGCCCCCCCCCCCCCAAACCTCCCAAAAATGTGGGATTTGTAACAGTTTCTCTCTGGTAGATCTAATTGGTCAGAATGATGAGTTTTGCCAACTGGCCTGCAGCTGTTAATCTCCCAATTGGTCTACAAGAAAAAAATCTGGGTCATTTTTTGGCTGGTGGGTTAGGGGAACAGAAGATTCACACTCTTTGCTTTCTTCTTTAAAACACTTCCAGTGAAATTACATTGATGGAACTTTTGAGTATTTTAGGGCCCTTAATGATCACCAGATGTTGCAGAAATTACAGATTCATTTCTCTTCTCTTCTACGGTAGCCAAAATGGATATCTTTGAAACAGAAAATGTGTGTGGCTCATAATGCCTTTTGTCTTGGCAGGACTTTACTTCAGTTAGTCAGTGTCAGCATGTATAGGCCAAGACCTTGGTAAAGTAAAGACATTCTATTTGCTAATCTGTTTCCATGCCTCTGCACTACAACTGTTGAGAAATTTTACAGCCAGCAAAATCAGAATTACATTACATCTCTAACATCAAAGCAGTGATGCAATAAATATAAAGGATGGATGGCTCATTTGTTGCTTTCTGTGACTAATGCAGTTATCATTTCTGTTTGTTTAAAAAAAATCCTGTTTATTAATTGTTCTGAACTCTTCCATGGAAAACAGTAAAGGAAGGAAGTTGAGGGAGGATGGAGACTTTGCATCCTGTATCCTTCAAAGGGGAGTGGCTACAAATAACTTAATCTGAAGGACAAAATACTTCATCTCTACTTTAGAGCACAAAAAGCAGTTAGCACTGTAGGTACGGCAGCTGCTAAAAGCAACAATGGCTCTTTAGTATGCCAGAAGGCTTCTTTAGGAGCTCCCAAGCTAACCACCAAAGGAAGATGACAAATGCAGAAGTGCTTCTCAAGTGAGCTCCTCACGATGCCAGTGATGGCTCAGCACAGTAACAACGAGTTTCCTTTTTCAAGAAGCCAGCTGTACTTAAAATGGAGAAAAGAACTGTCCTATGGATAACAGAAACTCTAGAGAACTGTGTCATCTCCAGATAATTAACCTGACATGAAACTGAACAAAGGTGTTGGAGTACAAAATCCCCAACACAGGTAAGACAGAAAAAAAGCAGCGAAGGATGCTTTAAAAGAAACTTAACAGCATAGTCCTACACAAGCCTATTCAGAAGACTTTTGGAGTTTCTGGGACTTATTTACAGATAAGGATAAAGTAGGGCTGTGGAGCAGATTTGAAAGGGAAAGAAAGGAGTGCTTCTGTGCATGTATGAATAGTGCCTGTTGGCAGCTCCTTAAATCAAATGTGTCTCTTCTTAGGATCACCCACCAGCTGTAGGAGAAGACAGGAGCCACTCAGCTGCTTTAAGGCGCTGTAAGGCACTGCTGTGTGCGTGCCTCCATGTGCTCTGCCCTTTGATCTCCAGAGGGATCAACTATTCACTTAAAATGGGTTTTCGTTAAAAAGCATAGGATAAATGAAAAAATATTGCCAAGCAAACTATAGGGACTTGTCCAGGCAGTTGCCAGGAGGCAAGACTGGCTTGAAAGCACACAAACACACACAAAAGTTTAAACAAAAAAAAATCTGGGGAAATATTATCAGCAGAGGTGGTTTTAACAAAATTAGGTTCCTTATGCTTTAAACCAGCTGCTGAAAACTGACAACTAGAATAGCTGACAATTCATTTGTTTCTTATGGATTAATTGATTTTGTTGTTGCCAGATACTTATTTTAAATGAGACATTACTACATATGCCTTCTTTTAGAATGCCATTTTTAGTTAGAGGATAATGGCTGCCTCTGATTTCAGAGGTGCTGGGTTCAAACATAAGCACAGCTTCAAAATAAATTCTACTGAAATTAATGGATTTTCAGATTAAAGAAAAATGTATTGTACCAACCATGCAGCATTGCATGTCTTTCCATTAGGGCTATAGAAAGCCAATCAGTGTGCGCACACGTGTAAGAAGGTACTGATTAATGAGATTGAAACGGGTTGTGTAGGTAGGTGCTGTGAAAGCGATGGCAACTTCTCTAGCTCGCTCTCATTACCCTTCATGACCTGTCCTGTGCTAGCTCACTTACCCAGTTCATTCCAGTAAAGATTCTTGGAAAAGTGCTGGAAAAATATTTTATATGATAAAGGAACAAGTTCCTGTGGTGATACAAAGGAGTGTTGTTTATACATGATGTAGTTTATGCCTCGGTATAGTTTGCAAAGCCCAAAACCTGAACCCTCTGGAAATATTGTATAGGTAATATAGGAAGGAGGATTTAAATGAAAAATAATAAATTTAAGGTATCAGTGGGGCAACTATAAAGAAACATTTTGCAAGACAGATATGGAACATAATTAAAATAATGCAATAATACTTGGCTTCCCTGTACTTTTTTGTTATAAGTTACTCTAGAAGGAGAACATGCAAGTATGTGTGTATTCAGTTCAACTTGTGTGTGTTATTTAACTGTTGTAGGTGTGGCAATTGAATCTCAGAATTCTCTTTCTTATGGTATTTGCCATTTGAAGATCCCATTTAAAACTATATTTTAGTTGGCACTGAAATGCTTTTTTAATTGAAAGGCTGACATGACATCATAATAGCTAGACTTCCAATAATAACCTGATAATTCAATAATGCTAATTTTTTAAAAATGATTACAGTAGCATTTGTGACATCAACGTTTTAGCAACATGTTCAGCAGTAGTTACTAGACAGATTTGTTTTTCAAATTAATATTATTGCATTATGGTTTTATAGTGGTATCTCTAAAATATGCACTACGAGATATGCTGAACTGTGATAAATTGATTTTGACAATCATTTTAAGATATAAAAATCATACTATGGGTACTCTGCTGTTACGCTAAAATGCTTTTTCTGTAAACTGAAAAAAGATGAAAGAAATCCAGAAACAAATACAGGATAGCAATTATTGGATGATGGAGTCCTGGAGCTCCCCCATAAAAATTAAGAAATAAAATATTTCATGGTGAAAGTGAGCATCAGAATTCTAAAACCTCACAGCTCCATTCCAGGTCCAATTTCATTCATTTGTAATTATTATTTTTGTTTGTCTTGCCTACTTTGCTTTAACAGGGGCAGACATATATTTAATAAGGTTAGGCTATATTTCGCTGGCTCTTACTTTGGTGTAAATTCTACCTTATTTCTGAATATGGAATGATGCTATGAAAATATTTTTAACTTTCATTTATAAATGTAATAAGAATGAATCCAAATGTAAAAATAATGTAATTTCACTTAATGAAATTATGATTCAATGAATGTGGTAGGAAGGTGATAGTGTTTGCCTTGAAGAAGAAGTAAGAATCTGTATGGAGAATACTTTTCAAGAATAGAACACTTTTCTCTTAGGAGTTGATTAATTATGCATTCATTCATCTTATAGCCATAACATAGCAGCTGTATAGCTAAAAAGCAGAGTGGAACTGTGATATAAGACAGATTGTTTCCTTTTCCTGTCCCTTGATGCTTATGTGGGTTAAAGTTAAAAGAGTCTTATTCCTAATTATTTTTTTCTATAGCAAAATAAATGAAGTTTTCTCCCCCAGATTCATTATTCCATTGGGAACAGAAATGGTCCTTTGACCTGTCCATCTTATTCACAGCATCAGTCTTAATAGCAGTGGAGATAATGACTGGAAGGAGGAAATCAAATTAATTAGTGTTTAATCCTAATTTGAGACTACATACATTGCAAGAGAGGTATAACTTCAAAAGGCTATTTATGCTGGAGCCAAAATGTTGTACAGAAGTTCTTACTGCTGTGAAAAATAATAGTCTGTATGGACTGAACCAAAATTTAATTCCTGGGGATGCTTGCTGGTCAACTGGCTTACCCAATTATAATTGCATATTGAACATGTTTTTTCTTAATTTGTTATGGTATATGGTGATTTCACAAATGCCACAAAACTATTGGCTGTAATTCAGAGGTTACACATGCTACAATTATATTCTCAAATTTCAAATAGCTTTATTTGACAGACAAACAATTCTTAGCCATTATAAGAAAAACCCAGCAATTAGATCTCTTATGATATGACATATTTTGTGTGCATCAGCTATTATTTTTCTTCATAGGAACATAAAAAGGAAACTACAGATTCATGTTTAAATTATGCAAAGTCAGCTTTTACTTACTCTTTACAACACAGATAATATGAGCCAAAGATCATCATTTAAAAGAAATGAGAGATTACCTACAGAATGCTTATTTGTTTAGTGCACATATACTCCATCTTTTCAGTTGACTGACTGATTATGTGCCATCAAGTTGGTGTCAACCCTTAGCACTACTTAGATACTTACTTCCCAGGTGGATCTATTCGCAAACTGGCCCTTCAGGTCTTCCAATGGTACACCCACTGCTACTGTAATTGAGCCCATCCACCTTGCTGTTAGCTGCCCTCTTTTTCCTTCCACCTTTCCAGCATTATAGACTTCCCCAGAGAGCTAGGTTTTCACATAATGTGTCTGAAGTAGGATAATTTAAGCCTGGTTATTTGAGTTTCCAGTGAAAACTCTGGGCTGATTTGTTTGATGATCCATTGATTTGTTTCCTTGGCTGTCCATGATATTCTCAGGAGACTTCTGCAACACAGAGTTCAAAAGCATCACTACCCTTTTTCCATCCTGCTTTTTCAAAGTCCAACTTTTGTTTCCATATAGTGGGAACAACACAGGGAAAACCATTGCCTGTATGGTTCTGATCTTTGTAGGTATAGAGACATCACAGCATCTGAATATCTTCTCTGGTATTCTACCAAGTGCTAATTTGCAGTGTATTTATTGACTGTTGGCTCCTTTGGTGTTGATGGTTGATCCTACAGAGGCTACCCACCACTTCTATATCTTCTTGTCAGTTCTAAGTTAGTAGCTGTCATTAGCTTGCTCTTTGTATTTAATCTTAGTCCCATTTTTTCACTGTGCTCCTTGATTTTCATTACTAGAGTTTGCAGATCCTTTGCATTTCTAGAGCATGCAGATCCTTTGCATTTTCAACAGAGAAGTGTCATCAGAATAGCACAAGTTATTGATGTTTCTTCTTCCAAGTTTAAAACCATGCGCAACTTCCTCTAATCCAATATATATATTGTACAGAGTATAAAAACTTGTCTTACTACCTTGCTAACCTGAAGCCAGTCTGTTTTGCCATGTCCTTTTCGGGCTGAGGCTTCTGATCTGTGCATAGGCTTTGCATGAGGACATTGAGAAGTTTGGAGAATCCCATTTTCCTAAGCATATTCCACAGGTTGACATGGTTAACACACTCAAAAGCCTTCTATAACCAATGAAGCACGTACTGATTTCTTTTTGGTATTCTTTGGCTTTCTCAATTATCCAACATGCACCAGCCATAATATTTAGAAAAGGCCCTTCTCTAAAATCAGCCATTTCCCTGGCTGCCATCTGCCATCTCCCTTTCCAATCTTTTCACTAGAGGTGATAAAATATAATAGAAGATTGTTCTCATTAAAAAAAAATGAAAAGATAATTAATGCATATCAGTAAAAGAAAACAAAGGCAGTCAAGCCAGCTTAAAAGACAAATATTTCCTTGAGCAAGACAGTCTTTACAAGCCAGCATGAAGACAGCAAGGAGTAGATTAACCTAATTCCCCTGGCAGGGAATTCCAAAGTCTCATATGAGATTAGTTCATTTAACCTCAACTGCTGGGTTTGAGGATTACAGTATGTTATTCCATTTTGCACCCCATTTGTAATGATTATAGATTTGTTTCTCTTTTATTTTTGATAGTCATTTGAAATGTGAACGCTTTTAGGGAATTTCTTTCCCATTAGCAAAATGAGCCTGCTAAGTTAATAAATTCTGCGGCTGTTTCCACCATGAGTAATTGCTAATAGACAGAATAGATCTAATGGTTCTTGTTACTGCATTTGATTTCATGACTTTAAGGCTCTTTTATTAAATTACTAGCTTTGGACAGTATTTAATGCTTTAAATGTTTGGGTGTCTGTTGTAATTGGCACAAGCTTCAAATTCAGATCCCAGTTTATCATTTCACTAGTTACAGGAAAAAAGAGCCAACCACGCTGCTGAAATGTACAGATGCTTCTTGAGAAGATAGACAGCATAGGTACTTTGAAAAGGGCTTCAGAAGAGCTCCCCCTTCGTGGAAGGATGAAATCGTGGCTTTATAAAAGGCAGGAGAACTTTCGCTTTCACTTATTAGAAGCCAGCTATGGGAGGGCACCGTGGGAGGAAGGAGGATGTTCCCCACTCAGCCACCTGGCTTTAGAAATGACTGGCACAAAGCTATGTCTTTGGTCATGATAAATAATTTTGCCCTTCTATCATATACTGATTAGTGGCTAGTGTGAGTTAATTATTAAAATAGCCAAAGAGCTAGCTGCTTGATTTACCAATGAATCATCTTTTTATTTTATTTTTTTCTGGCCAAGTCACTCCAAAGCTAAAGGGAATGTTTCCATAACTGCCCTAATGGTGTGATTGTAACTTTTGAAGTGTAGGGACATTATAGTAGCTACCGTAGCTATCCATCTGCTTTGGTTTGCTTGATGCACAAGTTGGTGCACATTCTAGGTAAGGCTTTCATCATAAAGCTCAGTTATCTAAAATAAAGCAGGTATCCAGTGCAGTTTCTGGGAATAATCTCTGGTGGACTTTACTTCTGTCTGCATTAGGTACAAATTTTAAAATTCAGTAAACGTTAATAAAACACCTTCAGAGAACCCAAATACAATGTTTAGTTTTTAAAATAAATATAAACACGTGCTAATATTTATACCCATCAAAGAGAAGGAAACACATATAGAGCCTCTACTGTGTTGTTTTCCCCATTCTTTGACTTCCTGAATGCCCGTCTGCCACAATAAGAGAAAAACTTGAAAGGCTCATCTCATCGGCTTTCTGGAGATCGATCCATCATCAGGCATTTTGGCAGATGATGATATCGTTGTTCCTGCCTGATAAAGTCCGTGTATTGAAATCTTTGAACTTCAATACAGTTCATAAAAATAGTATGGCAGATATAATGAAAATGCTGAAGATTGGGGCAGACAGATATGGTTTCCAGGCATATTCAGTAAACAATCTCTTCCTATCTTCCTTAGGGAAAAGCAGTAGAAAAGACTTTTTTCCCCAAAGTTTCAATGGTTGGGACAATTTAATCTTTTAATCAACACATTTATGATTATTAGGAAACACATATATGGACTAGCAGGGAGTTCCCATCTTCAAAGGAACACATAGTCAGTTTTTAATGACTAAGTGTGCATTCTTCTGGAGTTTCAACTAAGAAAACAGTTTAGGCAACCTAGTTGTATAGAAATTTGTATATAAAAAACCCAAAGATTAAATCTGAGTATCTAAGAATTCTTAATTGTTTGATAAAAGTATGCTTTAGGTGGATGCCTTATTGGATTGCTTAAAATGTATAGTTACTGTTGCTGACGCTTATGTATGTATGTTGGGGGAGAGGCATTTACAGTCTAATACTGAAGTGCAATTATGCCTTTAGTGAAACATTTCTCAAGCTAATGCTTTGCCATATCCAAGAAGCAGGTTTTCCTGCCCTGCTCAGAACCATTGTGACATTCAGGGGTCTTCTTGGACTCATGCCTCTTGTTGAGGAGCAGGTGGCAGCTGTGGCCAGGAAGGCCTTTGCACAACTTCAACTGGTGTGCTAATTGCACCTATTCCTGGACCAGAAGGTTTTGCTTGTGATCACCCACCTTATTCACCTCCCAGTTGGATCACAGCAATGTGTGCTCTAAGGGGTGCCCTTGAAGACCACTCAGAAGCTGTAATCGGTCCAGAAAGCATGTCATGGGTAGTTATGAGGATACTGTGGTATGGCCATGTAACATCACTGCTTTGCAAGCTGCACTAGCTTCCAGTAGGCTTACAGGTATAATTCAGGGTTCTGGTTATTATCTATAAAGCCTTATGGCCCTACATGGCACAAGACTGGGTTATTTGCAGGATTGCCTATCTTCAATTATATAGTCCTGTCCCACAGGCTGGGCATGCTCCAGTCTGTTCATTGTGCCAATGTCATCTAGTTATATCTAAGAAGTCTACTTTGGAAAAGGCAGTACCTACCCTCTGGAATGATCCCCACCAAGATTTTATTGGCCCCAAAACCTGCTGGCCTTTCAGAAAGCATTAAAAACCTGCTTTTTAATTTGGGTTGGGATGCTAGGTGTGCCTTTCTTGGGGATGGATGATGTAGCTGGCCAGAATATATTTTGCTTTTTATTTTTAATTTTGTTGATTATTGTTTTTAAAGTTTTGTTAGTCACTCAGAGTCACTATGGCAAGTGAACAGCCAATAAACTAATTAAATAAATTAAAAAATAAATATTTCCTTGGAGATCATCTCTCTCTGTCTACAAACTGAAGGAATTTCATTATATTTGTTACATTATTTGTTTTGAGCTTTGTCAAAGGGAAATTCTGTGCAATGAATTTTGTCAGGGTAGAAACAGTGATTTCATTTGCCCAAATGCCTGATAATGAGCAGACATGCTGTAGAAGAGGACTGCGGTTGTTAAATCTTAATTGTGACCTTACCTGTTGTTATTTCAAGAGAGAGAGAAAAGCACTCAGTAACATCCTTGAAATGCAGAAACCTATATTTATCATGCGTGTATATCTAGATATTAATTTTGCTACTTTAATCCTTTAGGGAAGTTTCTATGGGAGGTGTTAATTTATCCATTGCAATCTGTGGCTAATATGACTGGAGTTTCAGACTATTAGTTGTGTCACATGAGTTAATTTCCCTAGCAATAAGATATAGATGTCATATTTTAATAGATTTTTCCCCCCTTTCAGATGAGAACTCACCAGCAAATTTCTGGGATTCCAAAAATCGTGGTGTGACTGGAACACAGAAAGGGCAGATCATATGGCGAATTGAACCTGGTCCCTATTTCATGGAACGTAAGTGTTCTAGTTAACACAAAATGTATACGTGAATAGCTCATTTCTAGAAGAATGCTTTGCATCTTTGCAATGAGTTTCTGAAATATTTTAGTGTACTGTAGAATTTGAACCCTCTCAAAATCTTATCAGGAACAAGACAACGGCACTATAAAATCTATTGATTCAGGAATATTAGTAAGTAAACAATGAATTCCTACATATATACATACTTATCACATTATTCACTTTTGAGGCAAGTAGCGTTATTCAAGCAGCAGAAAAAAAGTAAGCAGTAGTAAGCAGAAAGAACTGGATGTAGCAGATGAGAGAAGACGAGAGAAAAGGAAATAAAAGTAAGTCTAGTTTATGCCATGTGCTTCAACTCTCCAAACCTTGATATTCTTGCTAACTATCCTTCCTTCTGTCATGTCTACCAATTCATACATTACCTTTTGTTCTTTAAACTGCTTACATTTCCTGTTTTAGGTTCTTAGCAGCTGAATGTGAAAAAAGCAAGAAATCTGAAAACAAATGTTTGGAAACTCTTTTGTTCATGTTTTTATGCTACTTGTTTTACAGATCTTGTTAACTTTCCTACAGCTTGAACAAATGTGGACCGTCAGAGCAAATTATATTATTATGTGTGGGTAATCTACAGTCTAAGTGGGTAATTCACAGTCTAAGACTGGTGGAAACTTAATAATTCAAGTCCTAACCAAGTACCTAAGAATGATTAAGGTAGCTTCTAAGAATATAGGCAGTTCCAAGCAGGGTGTTTTTTTGGTAAAATTAGGGTGTTCGGGTCTGATAAATTCAGTATTTCCAGATATCGAGGGAGTCCTTTAGGTATTGCTCTGAGGGCTCCAATCAATATGGGTATAACAATGGATTTTTTTTCTGCAGGTGTTCAACTTCGATATGTGAGTCCCGATATTTTGTAATTTTGTTCGATTGTTTTTCCATCACCCTAGTATAGCAACATCAATGAACCAGACTTTCTTCTTTTCAATAACTGTTGTATCAGGCATGTTGTAAACAAGATGCCTGTCTGTTTGGATCTTAAAGTCCCATAAGATCTTAACCTGCTCATTTTCCAAAGCCTTCTCAACTTGATGGTCCCAGTAGTTTTTACTACCTTTGAATCCAAACCTCTGGCAAAGTTTCCAATGAATAAACTTGGCAACTCAGTCATGATGCTGTTTGTAGTCAGTTTGTGAAATGTTGCTGTAGCCACTGATTGAATGGTCAGTTGTTTCATCCTTTTTACTACAAAGGTGACATTACGGTTAGTCGCACAGCCAGCCAGATGTTTAGGCTGGATTTGGCATTTTTATCCACCTATCCTTCCCAAGGACCTGGGATAGGCAGATGTTGTGTTTGATGGTGTTAAAGGTATTGTCGCAGGAAATAAGCTGTTCCAAGTAAAGCTGCCTTTTGCAATTGACTGATGGTGATTTTGTCAATGCTGATGGTCTTCAAGTGGTGCTCCGGATGTTTTGGGATTGCACCCAAGTCACCTATTACTGTTGGTGCTGTCTTTACTTTCTTTTGCTTTTATTTCTACTTCTATTTGCAGGTCTTCATACTTTGTGATTTTCTCCAGTTCTTTCTCTTCTCTTCTGCTGTTTCCAGGTATTGCAATCTCCACTATCCAGACTTCTTTATCTTTCTTATCAACAATTGTTAAGTCTGGGGTGTTGTGTGGCAGGTGCTTGTCTGTTTGAATTCTAACATCCCAGAGCACTTTAGCTTCTTCATTTTCTATTATTTTGTCTATTTTCTTTGTTCTTGCTTGCAGGCAAATGGTATTTCTTGCAGAAATTCCAATGCACCATTGTTGCTACTTTGTCATGCCATTGTTTGTAGTCAGTCTATGCGATCTTGCAGCAGCTAACTAGGTGGTCCACCGTTTCTTCAGCTTCTCTGCAGAGGCAGTATTTCCTCTCTATTGGTGTCTTCTCGATTCTGGCTTTATATGCATTTTTTTTTTTTAAGGCTTGGCCTTGTGCAGCCAGAATTAGCCCCTCTGTCTCTTTCTTCAACTTTCTTGCTCTTAGCAAGGTCTTCTTGTTATCTGCTTTGCCTGCTAGTTTTTTTGTTTGTTTGTTTACTGGCCATGTAATACTTTGCCTTGCCACGTCTCTTTTCTGTTCTTCATTTGGTCTTTCTTATAGGCCAGTTTAGTTTCTTTGGTATTCAGCAAGCCTTCATGGTATACTAGCTTCAGTGCATCTTTTTCACTGTCCTTCAGATATTTTTCCAATGCCCTTCTTTCGTCTTCAATTGTCTGGTGTACTTGTAACATTCAACGCCCACCAATGCTCCTTGGTAAGTAGAGTCTGTCAACATTGCTGCGTGGATGAAGGGCATGATTCTTTGGCATTATTTTTCAGGTCTTCCTATCCAGGGCTTTTAGTTCAGCTTGAGTCCAGTCCACTATTCCAGCTGTATATCTAATGCCTGGAATTATCCAGGTGCTAATCTCCTTGATGGTATTTCCACCACTGGGTTTGGACTTTAAGATCTTCTTCACTCTTCTGATGTATTTACTACTAACCTTCTTCTTGACTTCAGTGTGCTTGATGTTGTCAGCCTGAAGGATGCCCTGGTATTTGTAGTGATCTTCTTCACCCAGACTCTTGATGTTATTTACATTGGGCATCTTGATTCCTTCAGGTTTCACTATTTTTCCCCTGTTGATAGTAAGGGTGGCACATTTGTCCGGTCTGAACTCCACTGCAATATCTTGGCTGTATATTTGGACACTACAAAGATGACATTTGCTGTTGTTTGTTACATGTTGTAACAAAGGTGAATTATTATTATGGTTGGTCATACAGCCAGCCAGATGTTTAGACCGGATTTGGCATTTTTATCTACCTGTCAAGTCCTTCCCAAGGACTTGGGATAGGCAAATGTTGTTTGATGGTGTTAAAGATATTGTCACAGGAATTATTATTATTATTATTATTATTATAATATTATTATTATTATTATTATTATTATTATTATTATTTCTTCTTATGTTCCCTTTATGGTAAGCCAGCCCTGTTGCATTTGGGCCCTTCTGCTCATTCTGCTTGGTTGGACCCCGGTCTTCTGTCTCAGTGTGATGCTTTGTGTGCAAACTCAAGAACAGAGCTGCTTAGTTAAGATCAGCCCTACTAGGAAGCAAAATTTTACATGTACAAGTTCCCTTTTCCTTTAATTCGCATTATCTCTTTTGTCATAAGGATGTTAAAGGTCATCTGCCCCAATTCTTTAGTATTTTGTAATGGGAATTAAGAGGTAGGTTAGGAAGAAGTCTAGTAATGAAGTCATGCTGCAGATAAACAGCCTTCTTTAAAGTATTACTTCTTATCCAGAAACTAGTTATCATAGACTTTGCTCTCTGAGAATACACAGATGCTATCAGTGGCATGAGCAATTGTGTACTAAAGGTATAAAGGTTCCTACAGGCTTGACTGTGACTCAGAATGAGGCATGCATAGCATGGGGGAGAGATCTCCAGGGACAAGAGTTTTTTAAGACTGCCTGTCTGCTCAAGTGTGCATTAGGATATGCATGGCCTTAGAGTCAAAGCAGAAAAGCCACTCAGAATGCTCAGGGATGGATATACAGCATCTGTTGGAAACACGTCTTTTCTTGGGTCATGCAGCAAGTACAGAGCACAGCTGTGTGAGGCCAGGTAAAGATACAGCTGTCTTGTGGGCATATCTACATATTCTCCAAGTTACATTTCTCCCTTTGAATCTGAAGTGCTACATGCATAGACCTAGTGGGTACTAGGATGAATCTTCTTTTTTTGACTTAATCTAGCACCAGTGCATTTGACTTAATTTATCACCAGTGCATTTAAAATCTATTCATCAGCCTATCTGTCAGGTTCAATTTTTCCCACCTACTCCTTCAGCCTTACCCAGTCACAAATAATTGCCAGCCAAATCCTTTTGATCCTCTGATTTATGAAGTTACAGAAAATGGATATAATTCTAGGAGAAGGGTTAGGCATTTTTCCTTCCAAAGAACCAAGAAAGCAAAATGTTATAAGTTTGCAAGAACATATAAATACAAATATAATATATTAAAAGCATCAACAGTGGCTCTCTGTTTCCTGTAATGCAATGAAGTAAATGAAACATTTGCATCTTTTCTGAAAAATATTTTTAAAAGTATATATTGAAATGGCAGGAAAAAGACACCAATGTAGAATCCAAACACAGGAATGTGGTGCTCACATTGTATAACTCAGGAGAGAACACAGAGAGGAGTAAGAGGAAGGAGGAATGATACAGCTGTCAAATATGATGCTTTGATCATCATTGTAATAAGCTTTTGCTCTCAGGCTATCATCGGTTAAAAAGACAGGCTGAATTTGTATTGCAGCTTTAATGCCATCGGAGGAGCTGAGAAGTGTGACCCTTCCCATACTCTGGAGAAAAGAATAAAAAAAGGCAATATCCAGTTGAAATGCTTGTGGCTTGGCTGTGTCTGTTGAGCAAAGAAGAGCTCCTTTCCCCCACAGGAAAGCTGGAGGAGTTCCACTATTTGCTGCATGATAATAATGTGGCAAATTGCTCTTTTGGACTACCATTGCTCTTCCTATTATATTTTAGCAGGCAGTGGCCATCTTTTCTTCCTATCTTCTCTGGAAGATAAGATGGTAATCTAAAGCTCAGTAATATGGCTTGCTTCCCAGTATGATTAAAAGCGTTGTGCTCTGATTTTGTTTCTTTTCTAGAACACCTTAAATAAATAAGTAAAACATTCAACTTCTGTTCTAGCTACACTGTCTATATTGGAATGAGTAGCCTGCAGTTCCAAGGCTACATGTACCCTCCCAAACTGTTTTGAAAGTCCTCGGAGGTCTCTTGAATGGTCTCCGGGGTATGATAATCAAAGAGCTGGTATTGTAATTAACAATTCTGTTGGGAAATATCACTAATGGCTCACCTGAAATGGGAGAAAAAAAAATAAAAGGAAATTCTTGGTCCCACCACCTTGCATTGCACAGCCCACTCATTTTATAACACTCCATCCACTTTGGACAACATTTTCACAGACATATGGGTGCAGTATATAACTTCAAATGGCTATTTCATTGAATTGTCATAATATTATAACCCTGACCTGTAGTCTTCTTAAGATGTTCTTTTTGGTAGAACAATACTACTGTTTGTCTCTCTTAAATACTTGCATACTCCTCCAGAAAGTCATCTCTTATTCAGATATCTGAGATAAAGCCCATCAAATTCCCCTAGCAACAATCAAGGCCCAGAGAAAAACAGCAAAGGAACAATACCCTCTGACCTTAGGTTAATAAGGTTTATTATTAAAAAGGTGATAATACAAGAACTCCAGCAAATAACGTGGAACTTATTTATTGGCAACTCAAAGCCATTGGATTCTGGCTTTCTCCTGTACTTTTGGGTTAATGGAAAGAAAGCCAGTATAAGAAGGTAGGCCAGCTTGCCCTTGGGCTTTGTTTACATAATGATTGCTAGCCACAATATCAGTGTGAGAATCCTCTCCTACAGAGCCCAGTGAAGAAATGAATACTTACTGATAGTCATCAGGGAATTCACACAACCCATTCTTCCTCCCCCATATTAGTGCTATATGAGTGAAGGAATGGTTGGATGAAGGCCATGCTCGAGGAGATAAGCATTCCCACGCTCTTGTTGAGGGCTAAGGGAATGCTTATCTCCTCGAGCACAGCCTTCATCCAACCATTCCTTCACAATATGTTAGGATTTGGTTTAATGCCTCTGTGCCGGCCTGGAGAGGAAAGAGCAGCTGCAGCACCTTAGTGAATGCATACTATTGATGGAGTGGGACTCCTGCAAAAAAATTTAGCTTCAGCCCAGGCGCTCAACTTGTATGTATCAATTTAGGTGACTGTTGAAGAACCTTCCTTATAAGTAACTGATAGCACTTCATTTCTTCTGTCGTGTTTTAGCTTAGTCTGATAACAGTTGAGATGCACAAAATGACCTTATATTTTTATATTCATATTGATTTAGTTAACATTTTCTGTTTGGAAGTCGATTCAAAGCCCAAAGTTTTCAAAGCACCATTAGTTTCAACTAAGGAAGTATCCAAAGATGATTACAAGCCTAGACTTTTTAATTTTGTATTCTTCTGACTATAAGGCATAGTATAATAGTTGAGGTATAATAACATCTTATGCCTGAGAAAGGAAAACAAATCTATTTTTATCTTGTGCTGCAATCCTGAATTAATATTTTGGCTAGATGCTTAAGTACATTTTTCAATTTCTGCATATCCCTTGCTGTGATTCATTAAAGTTATGAGTCAATAAAAATGGCAAGACTGTGTCTTCCCTCTGAGGAAAATCAGTTGACAGAATTAATTCTTATAATGAAAGTAATAGTGGTAAACCTTGTGGGAACATGCTTTTAGTATTTTTATGAGAACTGGCCATAAAGTTGAATGGCCTCTGTCTCTGGTTCTAAGCCATAGATATGTATTTGCAGCAGCTCATCACCTATATTGCTGTTTCCACAAGGAGAATTTGCATGAATGGAGCCAAAGAGAACATTTTGGTGCCTGTGTAATGTTGATACAATTCTTTCTGCCTGCATGATGTTCTTCCCTATTCCCCTTTTCTGCCTTGTGCTCTCTTCGTACCACTCAAATATAGTTTGGAATAGAAATTGATCAATCTCTTACACCAGTTGGGGTGAACATTTTGCTTTCTTGGTAGGGAGTGTAAAAGAACAAGTGAAGTGCTAAAAAAGTATCCTGCACGGATTCTTCATTCTCAAGTTCCAATTTTGGATACTGAATTGTAGACCTTAAATAACAAGCATAACAACAATAATAATACTAATTATATATTAAAGTTGTATGCCACCCGACTCTTAATGGCTCTGGGAAGATACTACTGCTAATAATTGCTTAGTCTAGAACTGAGATTCTCTTAGTTTTTGGACTGGTGAGCACATCTGGAATTTTGAGAGCGTATTATGGGTGCTCACACAAAGCAGGAGGGTTAACTATTCCTAAAATGTCTGTCACAAAGTACCAATTTAACAGGAAGTGAATGGGTGGGAATGTGCCCTGCCACTCTCTAGCCCAGTGCTTCTCAGCCTCAACAACTTTAAGATGTGTGGACTTCAACTCCCAGAATTCCCCAGCCCGCCAATTCTGGGCATTGAAGTCCAAACATCTTAAAGATGTTGAGGTTGAAAAACACTGGGCTAGCCCCTCGGGATCCTTATTATCAGCTTACCAACTTTCCTTTGTCTTTTTGAATGGCAAGTATCATATTTACAAATGGTTGGGCTGCAGCTTCCCACCATTTTCATTTGCTAGGAATGGCCTTCAGAGTTGTGACAGATGGGCTTCTGATTTACTGGCTCAGAAAGGGATAATGTATTACAGTAAAGGGATAATTTCCGAGATAGTGGCCACATGCCGGATTTAGTTTTCTGCGTTGGGTACCGGTTTGCTTCCAGGTCCAATTCAAGGTGTTGGTTATCACCTTTAAAGCCCTACATGGCATGGGGCCAGGTTACCTGAAGGACTGCCTCGCCCCCACGACTTCAACCCGTCCCACCCGAACTCATAGAGAGGGCATGCTCCGGATCCCCACGGTAAAAGAACTCCGACTAGCAGGGTCCAGAAGGCGGGCCTTCTCTGCTGTGGCCCCCACCCTTTGGAACATCTTGCCCCCGGGGGTGAGACAGGCCCCCTCACTCCAGGCCTTTCGGAGGGATGTGAAGACCTGGCTCTGCCATCTGGCCTGGGGCGGGGAGGGAGGATATCAGAAATGGGGTTGGCTGGCCCCTTAGCAGCCTGGTGTGGCCTCTATCAGCCTCTTGGAGTTTTTAGCTTTTTATTCTATTCTAGTTTTGTAAATTTCTAGTTTTATAATTTTTATAATTTTTAAACTTTTAATAATTTAACTATGTATTGTGATTTTAGTGACTGTAAGCCGCCCAGAGTCCCCCATTGTAGGGGAGATGGGTGGGGACAAATCAAATAAATAAAATAAATAAATAAAATAAATAAATAATTGTAACAGGTGCAATTTTGGATAACCCTAACCCTAAGGTCCAGGAAAAATGAGAGGTGCAGGCTCTTGCAGTTCCTTAAAAAACAAACCTGGGGGAAAAAAATAGATGTAGAAGGCAAAGGAGGGAAAAGCTGAAATCATCTCCTCAGTTGGGCTGCTTAATTTCCACTGGCATCTATATAGTTTCAACAGCTTAATAATATGTATGTTGTTGCCAAGGGTTTCAAGGGCATCTCTTTTGGAGAAACAATTATTAAACTAATGATCTCATTGTTTAATCAAACTGCTACGTTTTAAGTAATATGGTCTCAGTGAACGGTGGCTTCTGTTACTACAAAAGCAGTTGTTCCAATGACTATCTCCACTCACTATGAATTGTGCATGAATTCTTATACTTCTTTCCCTTTTGTTTTTCTTTTTAAGCTGAAATAAAAATCTGCTTTAAATACTACCATGGCATAAGTGGAGCCCAGCGTGCAACAACTCCATGTATCACTGTGAAAAACCCTGCTGTGATGGTAAGTATACATATTGCTGACAGTGGATCAATCTATTTAACACTAACATTAAACCTGTTAATTTAGGTTGACAAATAGCATTTTCCAATAAATTATCTGATTTAATGAGGATGTCAACATAAAGATGTGATGAGTGATATCTTGCTGCTAAAGGGCATTTCGGTTACATTTCGTTTATTCTTAAACTGTCTGATTTTAATGTATCTTGGATTTTATCGTTTTATTTTATCTGCGAAAGTTGTTTGGGTTAGCTTAGTGGCTTCCCAAAACCTGGGCATGGTTTATCACATGCCATCTCTGCTGTCCTACCTGAATAGTCAGATGTCATAATTATGCCTCCTTGCCTTTTGCTAGCCTGCTTTTCTTTAGGCTGAGTAAAAGTAAATATGTCCCTGAATAGAACTTGATTCCAGCTGACAATCTGGAGTGAGCCTTGAATGCCCTTGTGGGATGTCCCATCCAAGTGCTAACCAGAAATAAATCCCCTTAACTTCGGGGCATAAACAAAGTTGGTCACCTTAGGCTGAGTAGATTACCATAAAACATGTTTTCCTCCTCTTTATTTCCCTCTCTCTGCCTGATTCACTTTTATTCACAAAAATAATACTGTGGTAGCTTAACAACCTTGTGGAGCCAGTGCGATGTGGTGGTTAAGGTGCCAGGCTAGAAACCAGGAGATTGTGAGTTCTAGTCCTGCCTTAGGCATGAAGCCAGCTGGGTGACCTTGGGCCAGTTGCTGTCTCTCAGCCCTGGGAAGAAGCAGGCAAGGGCAAACCACTTCTGAAAAGCCTCGCCAAGGAAATTGCAGGAACTTGTCCAGGCAGTCACCAGGAGTCAACACTGACTCAGAGGCACAAATATGTAATAATAACCTTGGAAATGAAAAAGCAAAAGTATCTTCCAAGTATCTTACTGAATACTCCAGGCAAGTTAATTTCATGGTCGCATTTATTCCTTATTCTGTCTGATTCATAAAACAAACATACTACAGGTGAAACTCGAAAAATTAGAATATCGTGCAAATGTTCATTTATGTCAGTATGGCAACTCAAAAGGTGAAACCAATATATGAGATAGACGCATTACATGCAAAGCGAGATATGTCAAGCCTTACTTTGGTATAATTGTGATGATTATGGCGTACAGCTTATGAAACCCCCAAATTCACAATCTCAGAAAATTAGAATAGTGTGAAAAGATTCAATATTCTAGGCTCAAAGTGTCCGACTCTAATCGGCTAATGAATCCATAACACCTGCAAAGGGTTCCTGAGCCTTTCAATGGTCTCTCAGGCTGGTTCAGTAGGAATCACAAGCATGGGAAAGACTGCTGACCTGACAGTTGTGCAGAAAACCATCATTTACACCCTCCATAAGGAGGGAAAGCCCCAAAAGGTAATTGCAAAAGAAGTTGGATGTTCCCAAAGTGCTGTATCAAGCACATCAATAGAAGGTTATGTGGAAGGGAAAAAGTGTGGTAGAAAAAGGTGCACAAGCAGCAGGGATGATCGCAGCCTGGAGAGGATTGTCAGGAAAAGGCCATTCCAAAGTGTTGGGGACTTTCACAAGGAGTGGACTGAGGCTGGAGTTAGTGCATCAAGAGCCACCACACACAGACGGATCCTGGACATGGGCTTCAAATGTCGTATTCCTCTTGTCAAGCCGCTCCTGAACAACAAACAACGTCAGAAGCATCTTACCTGGGCTACAGAAAAAAAGAACTGGTCTGTTGCCCAGTGGTCCAAAGTCCTCTTTTCTGATGAGAGCAACTTTTGCATCTCATTTGGGAACCAAGGACCCAGAGTCTGGAGGAAGAATGGAGAGGCACACAATGCACAATGCTTGAAGTCCAGTGTGAAGTTTCCACAGTCTGTCTTGCTTTGGGGAGCCATGTCATCTGCCGGTGTTGGTCCACTGTGCTTCATTAAGTCCAGGGTCAACGCAGCCGTCTACCAGGAGATTTTGGAGCACTTCATGCTTCCTTCCGCAGATGAGCTTTATGGGGATGCTGACTTCATTTTCCAGCAGGACTTGGCACCTGCCCACACTGCCAAAAGTACCCAAACCTGGTTCAATGACCATGGGATTACTGTGCTTGATTGGCCAGCAAACTCACCTGACCTGAACCCCATAGAGAATCTATGGGGCATTGCCAAGAGAAAGATGAGGGACATGAGACCGAACAATGCAGCGGAGCTGAAGGCCGCTATTGAAGCATCCTGGTCTTCCATAACACCTCAGCAGTGCCACAGGCTGATACCATCCATGCCACGCCACATTGCGGCAGTCATTGCTGCAAAAGGGGCCCTAACCAAGTACTGAGTACATATGCATGCTTATTCTTTGCAGAGGTCCGATATTGTTCTGTTTCCAATCCTTGTGTTATTGATATCATGTAATATTCTAATTTTCTGAGATTGTGAATTTGGGGTTTTCATAAGCTGTATGCCATAATCATCACAATTATACCAAAGTAAGGCTTGACATATCTCGCTTTGCATGTAATGCGTCTATCTCATATATTGGTTTCACCTTTTGAGTTGCCATACTGACATAAATGAACATTTGCACAATATTCTAATTTTTCGAGTTTCACCTGTATATACTATATATATTTGATCACAGTTTGTTGTAGGATGGAAAATGTAGGTGGAGCCCAACTGCAGTTGTGTTCGATTTGGATAATTACAACATGAGTTTTAGAAATGTATGTTATCTCTTGTACCAGTCTTCCCTATGCTTGCTAGAGACGCAGTAGGCTTGCCCTATTATTTGGAGGCATTATTGTGTATTGTATACATTCAATTTAGACAAATATTAAACATGGACTTTTTTCTTAATGATTGATGAGAAAAAAATCTGTTGGTCCCTTACTGATAACTCAGCCAGTGTTTGGTGGCAAACACAAAAAGAGCAGTGCAATTTGCTACTCTCTCAAAATAGGTAAAACAGATGCATTAAGCCTCCACCAAAGCTGAAACTCAAGATCCCAGCTCTCCTTTCTCTGGTGATGGCATTACTGTCCCTGGCAGCCCTAGATCACTGGAAAAGTTGATTTAAAAAGTGCTGCCATTGGCTGGCAAATAATTGTGCACCCTTGAAATAAACAATGGCATAATAGTTAAGACGGGCCAGTCAGTATTATTCAGGTTAACGTCAGAGGGTTGTTATGAAATTCAGATATCCCTGCATAAATCACCTTCAGCTCCTGGAGGAAGGTGCAATAGACATCTGATAAGTAAAGGAAGTGATAATATCAATTTATGATAGTACATGTGAACATGAATATTGATGGTAAGAATAATTAATGGTAACAACAACAATAATGTAACCTATATGTGAGATTGTATACATAGTTCCATAGATAAAAAGATTCATCGTCTTCTGTGTAAATTTGTCAGTAACCAGGAAGAGCAACAATGTATTTATCTGTGTGCAACAGCAATTTGGAGAAAATAAAATTTAACAGAATAAAGCATAACAATGACTCTGCACTCTTATTAGATGTTCAGATCCACTAAGGCAGATCTCTTATAATTGTACTTTTAGCTGCCACTTCCTCAATAGTCTGCTCTTTCTAACCCCAGCCTTGAAGTTAAATAAAACAGGCTTATTTAAACAATAGTTAATCTCTAAATATCAGTATGCCAAAAATATAGACCATAAGTGGAATCTGGAACAAGATATATTCCTATTCAGAACTGAACCAGGAGAAGACTCGAGAAGGCCAATTCACCATTCCCAAGCCAAGTTTTTCCTGTTCTGTTTTCAGTTTGATGATCAAAATTCCATAATTTGTAGAAACCAATGAGTATGCTTACCTGCTGTGGTCTTTTTCATTTTAATACGTTTTTATTTTTTTATATTTCAAATTTAGCACATCTTGGATTTCATCCAACCATGCTGATAATTCCTCTTATTTTTCATGACCCTGTTTTGGTTCTGTACTCAACTGAGTTTGCTATAAGAGGGAAAGACTGATTTTTCTCTCTTAAACTGTTCATCCCATGCTGGACCAGAACAATAACTAGAACTATATTCTAAATAACAGACATGTTATTTATAATAGCAAATCAATAAGGGGGTTGCAAAAACCAAAATGGAATTTTGAAATAAAAAAGACATATACTGATATTTGATAAAGCCCACCTGTTTTCTTATTAGCAATTCTGTCTTAATGGCTTGCACATGGAGGATATTTTATTGACCTTCTTATTGTGCACTTATGTTAGCTGATTCCTATGTAGAAAGTATTTTAAGCATTTAATAGGTAAGTCACTTTCTTTAATATTTAGAGGGTTTTTTTCCCAGAAATTTCTTATAATTCGAACTACAAAAATTAAGGTAAATATTCTCCATCTTTTAGATGGGGGCAGAAGGCACTGACGGTGCTTCTACAGGCCAGCACTGCCGAAAATTAGTTAGTTTTACACTCTCAGGTAAGTTTTGGTTATTTTTTCTCCCTTTGTTTTATTTTAAATCAGAGCATTATGACTTCTTTATAGGGAATTTTGCAGAGTGCATACAAATCAAACAAATTTGATTGTACAATTTTAAATGGAAATTTAAGTGGAAATTCTGTTGAAAACAATGGATTAGGTCCAGATTGCTTGGTAGAGTCAGGAGACTAGAACATGGAAATGCAAATAATGCCTTGTTGTGGCTGAGTACTTGAATGATTTGCCATGATTGTTAGATACATTGTTTGCTGCATCAAGGAATAAAGATCTAAAATTAATATATCAAAGACCAAGGTAATTGTGTTTGACAAAGTGAACAATTGCAAATTATACATAAATGATATAAAAAAAAAACTAAAGTAGATGAATTAATGTAGAATGTTTTCTGAAGATGGGGATATAGATGGATAAAATTTAAGATAGTCAAATAACAGTAGAAAGATCATGTGTAATATGTGGTCTCGTATGAGAAATGAAAGTTTGTTGAAAAAAGTGAAAATGCTGTGTATAAGTACATGCTTTTTTTACTTTGTTTTGTTGAAGTAAGAAATGTTTGTCAGCAGAAACAGGAGTGAGCTGAATGTAATGGGGAATCTGTTACTTATGAAACGTATATGGTAAAACAAGAAGAAATTGGGTCAAGAATGAATGAGTGATGAACGAACATGGATTGAATATAAAAATGAGCGACCTGTGTGAAAGGAATAACTTGAGGTAGCTCAGTTTTATAGAGAGAATGAATGAGGATCAAATTGTAAAACAGATATATGAAGGAAAAGTAAATGGATTGAGAGGAGTGTGCTGGCTGATAAGATTCATGAAAAAAGAGGGATGAACAGTTTAAACAGCAAAAAGTCAAGGTATGAACCAGTGTATGTCTGTGTTGGAAGCCAGGATTGTTTGCAAGGACAGAAAGGTATGGAGAGATACAGTGACTAGTGTTGATGTAAACTAGATACACATTTTCCTTTTTTTCCTCTTAACATTTACCTTTAATTTATTTTGCTTACTGCTGGTTGTTCTTCTGTGCTTTGCATAACATTGCTTACCACATGAGAGAATAGCAGGACCTGTCTAATTTTTTAACACCACATTAAATGTCAAATTCACTTGACAGCAGGATGTGACCTAAATGAATCACAAGTACCCTCTGTGCTGAAAAATAAGATATACATTAAATAAATAGCAATAGTAATATTTAGCAGATATAACGTAGCAGATAAAGGATACAAAAGGCATTGCCTAATTTTGCCACTTAACCTTCTGCCCGCTGCATTAAAAAGTAAAATCGCAAATTAACATAAAAATCATTTTGTTATACAAACCAAGCATATTTATGTAAAAGTTATATTTAGTTTTTCTTCAAATTAAGCTAATTGGTCACTCAAAAACATGGACTGGAATCTCTGGAATGCTACGAATATAAATATAGGCCTTGTTGATTTTTATTTTATTTTATTTTATTTTATTAGTGAGATTTCTGTGCTGCTTCATTCTAGACGGGCTTTGAATAGTTAATTGACTCCTACATCCCAACTTTGATGGGATTCACACTTTGGAAATTGAACACTACAAAAAATCTAGGTGTATGTGTGATTGGCTCAATAGTACAACCAATCTCCTCCTTTTTCATCTCTTTTAATATATAAAAATCTTTAATACATAAAGATTTTTAATTACAGTAATAAAAACTAATGCAAACTAAACTCAGAAAGAGAAAGGAAAGTAAAAAGAGAATAAAAAGTGCAAAGAAAGAAAAAGAAAAATATATAAAGAAGTGACTTCCAGTCTTCATCACAAGTACAAACAAGTTTGGTAGCTCTTCACTCCCTATAAGGTTAAAACTTTGTATTCCTTCCTTTTACTTCTGAAAATCTTAATCTTTAGTTCATTCAAATATTGTCATAGGATTTGATCTCTCTCCAATTCTTCTTTGTCCCATCACATAGGCTTCTTTGACACTAACAAGCTTCTTTTGTAAATCCAATAAAAATACATTATACAGGTCATTCTCTTGATTTGTCATTTGCATTTCCCCTTTAATTTCTAAAACTTCAGCCAGCTTCTTTTATATATCCAGTAAAGAGTCCTTATCCAGGTCATTTTCTTGGCCTGTCACTTGAATATCCACTTTAAATGCCTTCTCTGTCTTGTAATCCACACTTATTTAAAAATCCAATATTCCTGATTCCACTATTTCTGCATCAAGCAAGATTTGTTTCACATCTGTCGTTCCTTCATTAACATCCTTTAATCATTCATTCATTCAAGCAAGCAAGGAAGCAAGCAATTTACATGGTTGCCCAACTCACGGTGACTCTGGGCAGTTTACATAGCTTATCTATAGAAGCAGACATCTTTACTGATATTGTTGATATTGTGGCTACTAATTTCTGGCCCCATTCTTTGAAGATCTCCTTTAATATTTCAAATGTTATAGTATTTTATGTCATTTTGTAAATCCCAGTCCTAATCAAAAACAAAGGCAGGTTTTTTTTTTCTTTTTGCTTGAAATCTTTAGTCCCGTCTAGTGTCCAGTTTAAATCATAAGATCTCTAATCTCTGTTATGACTTACAGCAGGCAAAATAATTCTGGTTCCCATGAAAAACTATTTATTTTATATAATTAGTTCCAAAATCTTAGAGTAAAAGTTTCAGTATTCCAAATTTGTCTGGACCCTTAATTCATTTATAACTTTCTTGGTTAAAAATCCTATTTAGCTTTTTGCCATTTATTTCAAATTCTTTAAGTTCTTAAACTCATAGTTAATTTTTCTTTTGCTCAGAAATGAAGATAGACTCACAAGGTGGCTTTCCAAACTTGTCATTCTAAAGATCTCTATTGCTTTAAGATGGTTAGATAGGCAATTTCTAAAAGTGATTAGAAGTGAGGCTAGCAAATTTAGTGTCCTTTAAAAAGTTCCACTATGGCTGTGAGCTTGATGATTAATCCCTTCTGCTCCTGGCACTCAGACCCACAGGAGACCACTGTCCTGTGGTCAGCTTACAAGGAGCAGCCATCTGGAGCACATGTGGGCAATCTCCCATCCTCTCCATGAGAGGTTCTGAAGGACTGGTCTACTCATTGGTTCTTCAGTCTTTGCTATGGTGGTCGTCTCTGCTCTTCACAGAGATGTGTTTAGTTCACCATGCCTCCATCAGAAGTCCTCTTTTACCTAATTTCTAATATGTTCAAGCTACTAACAGAAAAACTGCAAAAGCCTACCGTTGTTAGATGTCTAATTTTAATTGTTCTTCTGGAATCATTCAAAATAGTTTTGGGGTTTGTGACAGCTTGGCTTAGAGTCTGAAACTTTATTAGGATTCATAGATCAACAAAAGTTGATGTTTTTGAATTAAAACTACTACTGTCTATCTTCTTATATTTAAAGGCTTGTAAAAGTAAACATTAGCATGATCATGAAAAAGTAATTCTTGCAGTAAAATCTTGTGTAAAATCTATGTTATTTATGTATAATGTGTGTGTGTGTGTGTGTGTGTGTGTGTATACAAATACTGCACTAATGGCAATGTGTCTCTGGATGACAATTAGTACAGATGCTCCATGGGTAACATAAATGTTTCCGTAAGCCACATCTAGAGTGTGTAACACTTTGCATTACATGTGGAATATAAAGTTGTGCAGTGCATGAATGGATACAGTGTACCCAACTTATGCAAAATTTGATTACACAAGGTTTCCCAAATAGAAAGGTCATATAAGTTGGGGAAGACCTGCATATGACATCTCCTGCACTTCTTTTGTCTCAAATCTCTAGTTCCAGCTGTTTTGTTTTTTTTTTCTTAGAAGAGTTATTTTTGGTCTAAAAGTTCCATTGAATAAACAGTTTTTGACAAATAACATTTTAGGAAAAAAGTGTTCTGGGAAAATATTTTGGCCTTCAAAGCCCTGCCTCTTCTGTAATTAACTTTTCAGCTTCTCTTGCTATGATACTGGCAACAGCTTAGTTCTGCTTCATTGATCTGTTCCAATCACATCTAACAATCTTATTGAACAACTGTTACAGTCACATCTAATATCCAAATGAATGCACAAGATATATAAATATTTATTTCCATAAATATGAAAGTGACTTACATGGTAAAATGTGATGCTATTTCAATTCTGTAGATTTCCTCAATATCTATATCTATATATCTATATCTTTTAAGGAAAGAATGTAATTATGGTTATGTATTTAAATTCAGAACACATCTATATTAAGTTCCAGATACATCTTTTAGGAGTTCAGTCTAGTGATCTGAAAGGTGAAAGGTAACTTGCAAACTTAGAGAAGCTAACATTATGCCACAGTTACTTTATACGTGAAAAAAATAGGATGGATTTTAAACTGAAAGCTATTAACAAAATTCAAAATACTTCATGGTTCATTTTATGATATAGTAAGTCAAAGTTTATGGTGGTGTGGAAAGCTGATAAAAGGTGAGTTTACAAGTTAAATTGAGAAACCAGCTGTAAAAAGATATGGTCAGATATGTATATCTGTCTTCATTTTGAGAAATTATTTACTCAGAAACATTTGATTCAGATCTCAGGGAAGTAATTTTTGTCTAAAATACCTCTTTCTCAAAGCAGACTGGTGCCTTTAGCTCTGCATAAAATAGAGATGTCTTTGGACCCACAAATGAGGAGACCCATATGTCAGTTTAGTTCACCAGCACCTGCACCTTCACTAAGACGAAGCAGAAAATCCTTGTCTATGTGTTTTGTAGAAGGGTGAATGCTTTGTATGTCACTGGAAAAATTGGAAGAAGGAAGCTTCCCTCTCCTTCTGATTTCATAGCAAGGTGTTTTAGAGAAGTTAATTAAAGAAATTAAAGAAAAGAAAAAAGTAGTAGTAACAGCTGGGAAGGAGAAACATAGAGATGCCGTTGCAAATTCTGACACATATTTCCAGTGCCCACTATGAGCAGAGCTGAGGATCTCTCACCTACATTTATCTGCCCTCCCCAGCCCCTCTTGTCCCCCAGATTCTGCTCTGAAGGTCCCTCCAATGAAGCAGCTGTTAAGGACATGTGAAAAGTTGCTGCAGAGGGAAGGAACTGCTCTTCCCTCCCTAGTACAAGGGAGCAATTTATCAGCAAGAAAACTTAGTTGGATATCACCCAAAGTTGTCTTGGCTGACTTTTTCACCCCGTTCCTTTCCCCCCCCAGCATGGATAATGTTTTCCAAGGCCAGCAGCCTTATGCCACATTGATGTGATATTATATAATCAGACAACCCTGAAGGTCTGAACCTCAGCAGCCTTTCTGAGATGGTGAGCCAGAATGCTGCTGTTGCTTAGGCTTCTGGACAAATGGCCACCTTGCTCCAAAACATTTCCACTATGGTAATTTGTTCAAAATAAAGATGGCAACTTTAAAATTAAGAACAGAACAAAACAAAACAAACTGGATATCTTAATACTGTACGATGTACAATGCACAGGTATAATGGCATAGCCCCACTCAGAACTTGAAAAACAGCCAGTGAAATGGTTGATTTGTATAGAGAATAGTGATTAAATCACAATGCTGCAGGCATTCTCAAATTGGAAATAGTGGGTATTTAAGTTAAATAAGTTAAATATTTTAAATTAGCAAATGCCATATGTACATGGCACTTTTTGCTCCTCTTAATCATGTGTATTTGTTTCTATATTGCCTTTGCAAATAATATGTCGTTTTGAAAGTTTCAGCACAGGGGTGCATATACAATTAAGAAAATTCTGCCCTGTTTTTAAACACGTTGAAAGATGGAATGAGAAGATTAATGTTTCATATACATTTAAAATAATTCTGTAATTTTTTCTTTAAACTTGTTTTTTACATTTTTAATGGACAATTTGTTTCTCCTGGCAAATGTCTCTAGAGAGAGGCTCCATTTATCCACTGTTAGATTCTCATTTCGGTGTAATGAATTACTTCTAGCCACCGCAGCACAGCTGTCATCAATATACATATAAACATCTTTTATAAACAGAAGTTAGGGCTGAAAATGTCATTGGTACTTCCCTGTGAAAACTGATTGGATGCATACTTTCTAAATTATTAATTCTGAATTACTGGTTTAACAGGAAATCTTTTGTATATGACATTGCTTGATGAAGAAATAAAGCTGCTATAGGATCGCTAAGATTTTACATCTCCATCTATGTTTTATTTCATAGTAATGCAGAATTATATCAACAGCGTACAGAGTTGGTGAGACGTAATACTGTCTTATACTAACAAGTTCTCAGTTTTATGTAGCTTCTGGCTATTACCTTACAAAATGATGCAAACTTTCTGACAACAGAGATAGCTTTGCTGTTATGTTCTGAAAGAGATTGCCTTGCTACTTTGGGTTTATGAGTTAAGTTTATTAGAGCTAAAATCTCTCATGTAATTTTGAGTGGTCAAGATGGATTTCCATTCCTGCTTTAATCTCCAGCAAGATTTTTCATCCTGGACCAATAGATTAGGTATGCTTTTCCCTAGTTTTCTTTTGTTAACGTCTACAACCTGTTAACTATAACTTATTGAAGCTTCAAGGAACTATGGGTATTATCTAGAATTGTATTGCAAAACTCATGCACACAGCTCGTGCATAATGGTTCCAATCATTTTTTTTTTAATACTTTAACACAGTCAAAGTTTATCTTTGACTGATAGCTCTCCTTATTCTTTTGGTGCTGTTCTGCAAATTTAGCTTCTTCCCCACTGTGGAAAATTATGTATCAACACAAATTACTAAGAACTAATGAGCACAGCCCAGTTTGGGGCTTGTTTTCAAACTAGAGTGTCATAGAGGCTGGTTCATCATTTTGAATGGCTTTGGCATACATGTAGAACACTAGTATGTCCATGAAATTGTTCATTTTTTAATCACCACCTCACTAGTATAAACACATTGAATGTGAGCTATGAATTTTCTGTAGCAGCATTACCCAACATTATGTCCTCCAGCTATCTATTCAGCTTTCACAATTCCCTGCTAGTGTGACCAGTAAAGTCTATATAAAAGCAAAGTGTTATGTTGTTGGAACACTTAGTGGTAAATTGGAAAAATAATTTTTAACAAGTATGCTTGATGTATTTCTTGTTTTATTATTGTTCTTCTTTTTCCTCTTCTGTCCTTTAAAGATATTAGAGCCATTGGACTTAAAAAAGGAATGTTCTTCAATCCTGATCCTTACTTAAAGATGTCCATTCAGCCTGGAAAAAAGAAAACATTTCCTACATTTGCACACCATGGGCAGGAAAGGCGGTCCAATATCATCAGTAATACGACTAATCCTATTTGGCATAGAGAGGTAATAAATGGTTTTGAAGAAGACTTTAAAGTTATAGTGCTAATACTAGGGCTCCAGATCAGCATGTTCTTGCTTTTGGTTAAGAAGCAGGGTGCAAAAACCAATTTTTGGTGGTATTTACCTGGACATACAGTAGTAAGAGAAAGTTTGTGAACTCTTTAGAACTATCTGTAATCCTGCAGTATTGTGACCTACAATGTGATCAGAGCTTGCTAAGTCCTCATGTTTTTATTGAATACATTGAGCCAACATTAGCTGTCTTTGTTGGAGAAAAGATGTGAAGCCCTACCGTTTAAGGGGGTAAATTGAGTGGGATATTCCACTCAGTCACAAGACAACCAGGTGGGAGTTTGAGAGGCCCTTCCCTACTAAAAAAATCCCTCATGCCTGTTGGGCGCCACCACTGGAATCTATTCTTCATGACACAGGTTTGTAGAAGTCAATCATGCCCTGATAAAAAGAGAGATCTGTAGACCTCAGAAAAAGTGTCAGTGTTTCTGAGGTTGAAACGGGCTATGAATCTATTGCCAAAGACTTTGGCCTCCATCAATCCAAGGTAGGGAGATCATATACAAATAGAGAAAATGCAACATCATTGTCACTCTTCCCAAAAGTGTTCATCAGACAAAAAAAGAGCAAGGTGTACATTATGGGAGGTTGCAAAGAACTCCAGAGTTATGGCAAAAGATCTACAGGCCGCTCTTATATTATCTGATGTCAGGGTTCAAGAATCTACCATAAGTAAAACATTGAACAAGAGTAGTGTATGTAAGAGGATACTGAGCAAGAAACCACTGTTTTCCAGAAAACACATTGCCACTTGTCTGAAGTTCATCAGAGACTGCCTGGATGATCCAGCAGGCTATCGGGACAATGTTCTGTGAACCGATGAGACAAAAATGGAACTGTTTGTCATTTATGAAAAATGTTATGTTTGGAGAAAATGAAACACTGCATTCCAACAAGAGAGCCTAATCCTAGTCATGAAGCATGGCTATAGGAGTATCATGGATTGGTACCACTTTTTAATCTCAGAATATGCATGGCTCACAATCATGAGAGGAACATTGGTGATAAAACATAGGATGTTCTAATATAATCATACTCTTCTAAGGAATGGCTAAATCCAAGCTTATGTGAAGTCTTTGTGGCTGAATGTTTTATACTTGTTCTGCTTCAGAAACAGTCTCAGACAGTTGCCAATGAATATTGTGAATCTGGATTATGGTAATTCATGTCTCTATAGAAATAATGCTTTTAAAATATTGCTGAGCAAATAATAGATGTAATATTTGATCTCCGTTGCTTGTGTTATGAAATTATATCTCTATATATTTTATGTTTGCAGAAATATTCTTTTGTAGCACTTTTAACTGATGTCTTGGAAATTGAAATCAAAGATAAGTTTGCCAAAAGTCGTCCTATCATCAAGCGTTTTCTTGGAAAGCTCACTATACCAGTGCAGAGACTATTGGAAAGACATGCAATAGGGTAAACAAATATATTTCTTTGTTCATTTTAAGCCGATCTGAAGGAAAGGGAAGATTGTTTTCCCGTAAAAAGACTTAAATATTTGGTGTGAATTTATTTTATTTTAAATTCGTAAGTTTTTCTCTTACATATTGTCTCACTCTTTCTTCACAGTCCCCCATATATCATTTTAACGACTTTTTTTTAATTAAAATGTGCTGATTGTAAGACACGGGTTCATACAGTAGTGTGCAAATTTATTTAGGACATGATTGTCTTGTTCCTTATACAGTTCAAATATTTTGTTATTATTTTATTGATGAAAAACGCAACTAAATTCAGTAAGTTTAGAACAACGCTAATGTAATCATAGGTCCATTCTCTCTCCAGCTATTTTGTGACCTTTGAATTATTTTTTTCCAATCAACAGTTCAATACATTTATAAAGTTAATTTGCTTCTTAGACAACTGTCTGTGTAGAGCAAGGCATTAATCAAACTTAGCTGATGTTAAAGTTTAATATACATTAAGAGTCTGAAGACATGCTACTGTATATGGTGAAAAATTATAATGTAAGTCAGATTGGAATGATCATATGTTGAAAATTACAGTAATGTGTCAGATATACTACTTACATAAAAATTCTGAGAAAGCAGCATACTAATTAGAAGAGGGCTTGTAACAGAGAACATGAAATGCAGTACTTATAGTACCTTAATGAATAGCAATGACAAAGATCATATATAGAAGATAAAAGGTCACAAAGCAATTCCAGGCTATCGAGTACTTCCATAAATTGCCTAATAAATGTACTACAAAAATAGGAAGGTCCTCACACAGATCCTTTCAAGCATAGTAGGTTAGTCCTACTGTGACTTCCTCAGAATTGCTGTGGCTTTGCTGTTTCTGCTGCTGCTGCTGCTGCTTCTGCTTCTCTTTTTGGATGAACTGCAATCATTAGAGGGAGTGATATAATCCCCATAAGGCTTGTGGAATGCTGCTTCACCACGTTTGGCACACTCCGTTTTACTTGGGCACACATTTAATGTGCCTTAATTAATTGCTGAATTGCATTCTGTAAATTTACTGCACCAAGAATGTTAACTTGTTATTTATGTAATACCACTTTTTATTTAGGCAAAAGAAAATTCCCAGTGAATGGGGCCAATGGGCATACAGTCCAGATCTGTGTCTTTCTAGTAGGAAATTGAAGAACCTGACTCAGAATATTCTGAAGTCTCTGGAACACTTCACTTGGTTGTCAGTAGGCATCTAATCAGACACACACTCCCTTGTATGCATACATGTATGTGCTCCTGTGTGATTTAACAAGCACTTTGCTGCTTAGTAAGTGAAATGCCACTCTGGATCTCCTCTCTGAAGCTGGGAAACAACTGCAGCCCCTCAAAGGCTTGGTGAGACTCCTTCATGATCCTCCTGAGGACTTCTGGGCATTGCCTGTCCTCGGGTCTGCAAAGTTTCTAGTTCATCACAGTGTTGTCATGCTATTGCATGACTATTAAGAATCAAACCAGCTTGTAAACAATTGGCTCCTTTTCCACAGATTTTCTCACCAAAATAACACGTTGCATATATGGAGAAAGACAAATTCAGTTTGAAAACAATTATCAGCTTTTTCCAAGTGGTGTTGATACAGGTAAGAAAAATGCATTGCAGATTTGAAAAGATAGAACAGGTTACTTTAGCTTTGTGGGCCTGTGAAATGAGTGTCCCACTGAGCCAATTAGAAGTTGTTGTCTTCTAAAATATTTAGGATTCTTCATTAAACGTGGGTCAGAGCCTTAGGGAAAAAAAAAATACTATGCTGAAGCTTTAAAAAGTAATGTTTCTGAATTTTTAAACATTTTCATGTTATAATATTTTTTGCTTCAATAACTATTCCAGCCTGAAATTCAAAATTGTGCTATGTTAGTCAAATAGAAATGTTTTTAATAAATTTGCACACTACTGAATGCTACAGTATCATCATTAATCTAGGCAAATTTTGGGATATTGCTTAATCATTCACGTGGTGTTAAGATCCAGAATGTTTACCTCTGCACTCTTTTCCTTAGTACTGTTCGCTAGAATATTATTATGATCTGTAAGCTGAAGCTGGTGACTTCTTCCAGCACCGTATTTTTAATACTGAAATACTCATTAATAAGATCTGACTGGATTTAACTCTAAGGTTTATGTTTTTAAAAAGAGATCAGTGGGAGGAGATTCTTACACATCCACAAAATGTTTTTTTCAGATACTAGTGAGTTTGGTCTAGTTTACAGATTTTGACTGACATCTTGTGGTCACATGAAATTGCTCCATGAGGTAGTGGACATTTCACTTCAACAACATACACCCAAGCCACTACAAACAGCCCAAATCACATACCGTAGAAAGTTTACCTTGAAGGGCTGTTTGCAGTCAGTACAAACCATGTCCTGGGAGAATTGGGAGCTGAATCATGATGATAATATATAAGCTAACTTTTACTCTGATCCCAGCATTTATGCAAGGCAAAGTGTATTAGTGGAATTCAAGAGCTTAAACCATTTGGTAAAATGTAGTAATGTCTTAGTCTGTCTTCCACAGTTTTCAGACTTGGTCACAGAGTTGTTACTTTTAGAAGCAGCTCTGATTCAAATTCCTTGGGAAGATTCCCTGTGGGAAAATTAGAAAAATTTCAGAATCAGTTGTTGTTAAATAGCTAGGTATCTTGTTAAACATTGTGCTCCTCCCTAAGACTGAATTAAATAAAATATTATGTATTATTCTGCCAATCCATATCACTGGTGATCATATGCACAAGGAAAACATATGCATGTTAAATTCTACATCCAAAATAAAATTATGTGTGATGCTTAGATGAGGAAATGATAAATATTTTTATTAGAGTCATGGGGGGGATGTTTATACAAGATGGTGAAACTTTTAATTATGCAACCTTTTTGTTTTTGACTTAATTTTTTTTTTTTTAAATGCATAGTAGATTCAGTTATTCATTCATTTATTGTGATCTCCAGATTGTAGTTGCAGGCATTTTTCCCTCTCTGTGTTTTAAGAACCTGGAGAGTTTAAGCTAATGCTTCATGAAATTTTCAGTGGGTAAACCTGTTTCACATAAGAATGTATTTGGGGTGCTAGATACAAACACCAAATTATTTTAATCAGTTTTTTTATGTCTGTCACTCTCATTTACTTTTATTTTGCACTTGATCTTTCAACAAAGATTTTCCTACCAAATATATATCTAACCAATCAAGTATCACAAAATATACGTATGGTATGATCAGCAGGTACCAGCCTCTGGCCATACCTGTCTTTGCTCAAAAGCTAAGTAGGGTCAGACCTAATTAATAGTAGGATTTGACATCATTGGCAACTGTAGCCTAGATTAGGAAATTAAAAACAAGGATAACAACTGGAAGAAGGCAAGACGCTTCCAGAACTGATGCCAAGGGAAGTGCATGGATGTGTCTGTCTAATTATTGGAAGCTGGGTCTACACAAGGGCATATTATACTTTTTATCATAGCATTATACTATTAAGATAGCCAGTTTGGTGTAGTGGTTAAGGCATCAGGCAGGAAACTGGGAGACTGGGAGTTCTAGGCCCGCCTTAGGCATGAAAGCCGGCTGGGCGACTTTGGGCCAGTCCCTCCCTCTCAGCCTTAGGAAGGAGGCAGTGGGGAAAACTGCAGAGAATATTTTATCTGATTTTGAGAAAAATTTTGTGAAATGTATAGATCACTTTTCTTTTCCTGAGGTAGACATTATGAAAACAATATGATATTTGTTTCTGAGGGCAAATTCTGCAAATGCCACCGGCATTTCTAGTGATATGTGCATATTAGTCTGCTTCGGTTACATTGCCCTCTATTTGATCAGAGTATCTTTTTTGCTGCACTGCACCAGGAATTTTAATCCTGGAAAATAAGAATATCAGCTTAGTCATATAATATAGTCTCTTCGCTATCAGCTTTGTGTTCTTGTGTGTTCCTTTCCTCCCAAATCCAACAAATGCGGTGATGGATTGTTGGCGTATGACATGTATGGGAATGTCCCCATTTTGGCTCATCTCTAGTTACAACATACTGAAAGTTACAGAAAGCATGGTAGAAATATTCATACATGATTCCCTTTTGCAGAGACCAGGTTCTCAACTATAACCTTGGTAGAAGGCTACCAGCAGACCATGTGAGTGGCTGTCTTCAATTCAAGGTAGAGATTACATCTTCTGTTCATGAAGGTAAGATTTTGAAATAACTACAGACATATTTGTTGTTAAAGTTTTACGATTCGATAAATAGTCTTCACAGAGTCTTAAGACAAACTTTTAATTAATCTGGATTTTTAACTTTGGAGTTTAATGAATATGGCAGCGGTAGTACCAAAGAGATGCATCCTCATATCCAAATATTTAATTATTATTTAGTAAAGTTATGTGTTTTTTTTTACTCAGTTCAATAGGGAGGACAGCTAAAATAAAAATACAATATATACAGTTTTGGAAAAAAATAATTCAAATGAACAGTAAAAAGCTTGGCAAAAAAAGATGTGTACTTTGGCTGCTCTTGTAAAGGCAGTGGGGCGGGATAGGGGGATGCAGCACCTAAGGGCGTATATTCTACAGCTTGAGAGTGATTCGTGAGATGGCCCTCTCTCGTAGGTAAAATAAATGAGCTCTGGCAGGCCTCTTCATTTAATAGCTGGATAGATTTGTAATGAATTATTATTATTCTATATACACAACAATGTGAAATCACAGCTGCCAGTTCTTTAGCTGGTGTTGGCCCTCATTCTCACTGAGTTTTTTGTTAGATTTTTTTTTATCTTGCCTTTATTATTTTTTATAAATAACTCAATGTGGCGAACATACCTAATTCTCCTTTCTCCTCCTATTTTCCCCACAACAACAACCCTGTGAGATGAATTAGGCTTAGAGAGAGTGACTGGCCCAAAGTCACCCAGTTGGCTTTCATGCCTATTATTATTATTATTATTATTATTATTATTATTATTATTATTTATATGCCGCCCAACTCCTGACAACTCAGCGGTAGTGGGAAAAATTGTTCCTTAATCAAGCTTTGGAGAAAGCCTTGGAGCTTTCTGGTGCCACTGCCCTCCTCAGGAAGGATTTATCTATTCATTGAACCACCCCAGGTGCCTGGTGGATTTGCTTGGTTTCCAGGGGGAGTTTTCTAAGTCTATGGTGGGCAATTCAACCAAAGTCTTAGCTGCCTCCTGGAATGAAGGGATGGTGGCAGTGGCCTCAGGTAGGATTGCACCTGAGTGGCCTCTCCCTATCTGCAGACCAGGACAGGCTGTGTTTTCTAAGAAGCTCTTGGGATGAAGCAACAGAAAAGATGCTAGAGCACTGCTGGAGAAAGACAAGGAGTAGGCCCAAGCTCATATTAGAGCCTACATTATAGTGGTATGGGTGACAAAACATATTTTTCTGCTCTTAAGTCTATAGAATGCCAACTAGAAACTCCTTTATGGTAACTTGGACCTTCTTAAAGAAGAAGTGGGATGAATGGCTGCTGTGAGGAATATAAGCATCTTAGATAAAGCTGCTCAGATTCACTCAGAGTTGGAGCTTAGCTGGGGAGATCCTGTGGAATTGGCTGAAGCAGGGTCTTGCCATGTTATTTGTGAGGAGTTTGAACCTATGAGGCTTAAGGAAATGGACAGGGTCCTCTGTGGTGTTAGTGCTACCACCTGTACTGTATGTTAAATCCTTGTCCCTCCTCCTTGTATAGTTCCAATATATCCTTCTGGCTTGAGATGCCATGTCATCCCATTTCTTTTAATTAATTTCATAATCTTTCATTAACATTTCCTGTTTTGAAAGCTTATTTATATTATTTCACTTGTAGCTCTCATAACAAACTTTTATACTTTCTGTACTTGCTGGTTGGTCTACCTAATTAAAAAATCATCCTGTTGTCTAATCATTCTTAATTTCCTTAGCAATTACTGTTAACTAAGTATATATAATCAATGTTCTGTACATTCCTTGTTTCCTATTGGAATTAATGCTCCCAAATCTTCTGATCCATTACTTGCAATGAATTAATAAAAATAATATTAAGATTATAAATTCTTATAGATGGAAGCTTGCTATCTTTCTTTCTGTCTCTTCCTTAAATTATTCTGTTAAATATCATGCATTTTTGTGGTTCTGTATGAAATACATGACATTATAAGAATTTGCTTTCTCTTACTGTTAATCTATGTGCATTCAAAGGATGGTCACCTGGTTTTTGTGTCTTGATATAAAACTGTCCTTTTTGTAATGAAAATGCAAGTTGATATGAAAAGTTTGAGCTGTTTAATAGGTGCTGCTGTAGAAAATGTGCTCAGAGTTTTAGGATTCCATTTTTCCCCAGGAGTCTGTAGCTTATAATGATCCTAATTGCACATTCAAGACCTTGTTTTTTAATTTTTTTCTTTCTTCCTCAGTCATTATTTAACTACTAGAAATTGTTGCCAGCATTCAAAACTGTATTTGGTTAAGGATGTGCAAGCTGATTTTTGTAGCTTAGTGAGATGAGACTTGAGTCCCTGTGAAGTAATCAAAACCAAACCAGGAAGCTTACGGTGGGATTCAGCGCTTCACAGTACTACAGAAAGGGATATGCTTTGCTTGCAAAAACAGTTGCATTGCTCCCACTTCTCCTTAAAATGTTAGAATTGGAGAAGGGGAGGCAGATCAAGTGACTGATAAATTTGCTTCGTAATCGTACTAGAACAGTTTGCTATCTGTGGCCTCTGCTGTCTTCTTTGGAACCATGGTTATGTGGATATGCTGGTACCCTGTGCAGCTAATTATATAATTGTCATGGATGAGAATATAACCAGTGCAACATCTCAATATAAACACTTTCTCCATGCTTCAGTGGTACCCACCAGGTTACCTGGAGCCATGGTATCCTTCCTTACCCTTCAGCATTCTCCCAAGCCTACTGCTCCCTCCCCACTGTAGTAAACATGATGCAGTTCCCAGGGGCTTTCTAATCATTGTGCTTTATTTTTTTATATTCCTTAAATTTGGCAGCCTATAATGTTCCTATAAATACAATCCAATTCTGTTGAAAAAAGAGAAGTTACCATCGTGTTTCTCCAACATTAGTTGATGGGAGGCATGTCTCATTTTGGATTGGAGTCTGAGATGAAGCAGGATCTATTCTGAATCGAGTTCTATATGAAATCTTTGTTCAGTGTATAACTGTATCTCATAAAAGGAGATTTAGTGAAGCTTTAAATGAAATCCAGCAGTAAAGTTCTGTACACAGAACTGTCTCCACTGCTTTTTCTCCCTCATACAACCCACATGGGCCCTCAAAATCTGTTACAAAAAGTGTCACGTTCTGGAGAATGCTATGAAGATTTGTAGTAGCTGCAAGGAAAGGAAGAAATCTTACCATAAATAGGAGTACAAGTCTATCATGTGATGTTAGATTTCACCCAATTGCTTCATGTATAACTTTTGTGCTTTTTCCTCTCTTTAAATTCTTCATTCAAGACTGATAGCTTAATCAATCTTTGCTTTTCATTGTAGATGCTTCACCAGAAACAGTAGGAACCCTTCTTGGAGTAAACTCTGTTAATGGGGACTTAGGAAGCCCTTCCGATGATGAGGATGTACCTGCAGGGCATCATGATACACATCCACTTTGTTCAAATGGCCCAATTCTTGAAGAGTCATCTGGAGATGCCATCTTACGGCATTCCCTTAGGACTAGTACAACTTCGGAAACAGATCAAGAGGATTCAACCTCTACAATGTCAAGGTCCTCAGTTCCCAGAGGCCGCCAGGACTCCTTGAATGACTACCTAGATGCAATAGAACAAAGTACTCTTCCTAGATCTGGGACATCTGCTTGTAACGAACGTACTATTGGGGCATCCCCAAAATTGAGGAGCAGCTTCCCTACTGATACACGACTTAATGCTATGCTTCACATTGATTCTGATGAAGAGGAACACGAATTCCATCAAAGTTTGGGTTTCCAATCATCAATGGATGATGATGGTGGTGGTTTAATTATGCTAAATGGTACTACTAGGAATGATGAAGTGGGTTTCTTAAATTGCTCCTCAAGCCAAGTTACCCAAAGCCAAGCCTCTGAAGAAATTGTGGGAGCACCAGATGTAGAAATACCTTTGCAATCTTCCTGTTGTCAGCAGGAGACCGTCAATGGGCCTGCCGAATTGGAGATAGCAGGACAACAAACCGAAACTCCTCAGAATTCTCAGGATAATTGTCTAAGAGATTTGGCAAGCAATACCATTTTTGTACCTCAGGAAGCAGAACAGCCTATCTCTGGTGTGGATGCTGGAACTTCCGAGTCAGTTTCTGGGAGCAAAAGGGAAATCAGGGAAGCTGAATCTATTGACCAAGGATCAGAACCTTCTCAGATTTCATCAGAGACTGAGCAAAGTGATGCTGCTCATACAGAGAGTGTTAGTGAATCAAGCACCAGGCCAGAGGGAGAAAGTGATGTAGAAGGGGCTGATGGCTCTTGCAATGAAGGCACAGCTGCCCAACTCTCCTCCGTTGACACTTGCTGCTCTTCCTTTGAAAGCACTCGTTTTCCTGAGATGCCAGCTTTTTCTTCTCAGGAGGAAGAAGAGGGTGCTTGTGCAGCAGAAGCTCCCAGCAGTGAGCCTCTTCCAGAAACTCAGGAACTGGTGTGCACTCAGGCCTCTTTACCTGCAGTGCACCTACCAAGCACTCAAGAGGAGGGTCAGTTTGAAGCTGATGGGCTACCAGATGGTGATGAGTCAGAAGAGATATGGCAGAGGAGGCAGAATCTGCAGGCTGCAGCTGTGCATAGCCAATCTCAAGAGGAAGACAGAGGGGCATCAGCATCTTGTGAGGGAGCTGTTTCGCAGGTGGATGGAGCTAGTGGAGGTAATCAGCACAAAAGAGTGTCAGTGAGATGACTGGTAGCTTACCTGTCTTCATTCTATGATTGATTCTATTTACCTTGGCAAGCTGGTTTAATTTTGATTTAAAAAAGATATAATTCAAATATAAAATATTGGATTTTATAGCAGCACCAACATTTTTTCAAGTAATGTTTATCCTTAATCTCTATGCAGATACAGTAAAAATCTATTTACAAAAAGTGCATCAGCCTGACAGTCTAGGCAGGGTTTGGCTTGGTATGGTTTTGCTACAGATAACTTAACATTTAGAGTGACACGAAGGATTTTTTTTTTACATTGTTTAGTTTCATCCAGTCATTCAGACCCTGGATGGTCTTGGTTCTCCACCAGAGATTGAAGAAGGCAGGCAGGCAGGCAAGCTGGTTGGTCAAGGGATTGGGCTAGACATTCCTCCCCTGCCTGGTGCCTCCAGGAGTGTTGGGATTACAACTCCCAGGTTTCCAAACAAGTTGGTTGGGAATTCTGGGAATTGTATTGCCAACCTATTTGGAATCACCAGACCTCAGGCTTAGGAGGTAACTCCCACTTCCTCAAGTTGAATGCAGACTATGGCAGAACCAGGTTTAATTGGCCAGAAGTTCCATAATTTCTTCAAAGCTTATTCTGAGGATAAATAAATTAAAATTAAAATCTTGTCTCCCCTCTTCCCAAATGATGTACTTGAGTTCTTATACTGAGATTATACATTATTTTCTTGGCAGCATAATACTGTAGACATACTGGGGGGCAGTTATTATTTTTTCTCATTTACTCAGAGGACCATTTGATTATCCACAATTAATAAGGATATAGGATCTAAGTTGTTTCTGTTCAGAGATGCATCAGTAAAACTCTTCTTGGGTGCTTAATTACAGAATGATCATCACAAGGGTTACCAATGACATTCTTTGCCTTCTGTTGACTTTACCTTTCCACTAATCATTGCCTTTTCTTTTCTTCTTTGCCCCAACTCTCCTGTCCATTAAAAGAGCCTTAAAAAACAGGCTGTTTCCTCAGGTGCTGGGGCAGGACATCACAGGGACCCATTTCTAAATTTGAATCACTTTACTAATTTTTGTGTGCCCCCCCCCCCAAATGTGGCTGCTTTTGTGTTGTTTAAAATTATTATTCTGTTATTTTAACCTTTGTAAGCTGCTCAGAGTCATGTACATAAATACAGTAGTAAATACATGTTTTGATGGAAAGTTTACAAAGCAGTTCCTTTGGATTTTAGGTTCCCAGACTGATGGTCCTCAGCCTCTGAGAACACTTCCCTCAGTTCGTCAGGATGTTAGTCGTTATCAGAGAGTGGATGAAGCTTTGCCACCAAGTGAGGAACTTTTTCTGTTTTAATTAAAAGTATAAAGAATAAACACAGACTTCATGAACGAGCACTATTCGTTTTCCATAGTAAGGCATCCCTAGAAGAATTTTAAATAGCAGTGATTGGGTCCCATATCAAGATTAAAGAAACAAATTGTTTGTTTTACCTTTTTTCTTTTTTTCTTCCTGGAGATGGTGCTGCTGTGAGGTCCTTCTACTGGGAATGGAATTGTTTTACAGGTGATCTTGTTTAACGACCACTCATTCTGTGACCATTTGAACTTGTGATGGTGCTGAATGAGTGATAGTTATGACTGGTCCCTGAAGTTCCAGCTGGTGCAGCGCCCCCTGCAGTCATGTGATTGCAATCCCAGTGCTCAGCAACCAGCCTGGATTTCTGACCATCGCAATGCCCCGCAATCACGTGATTGCAATTTGCAATCTTCCCTGCTGGCTTCCCACAAGCAAGTCAATGGAGAAGCCAGCAGGAATTCAGAGATTGTGATCACATGAGGTCCTCACTTAATGACTGTAACTGAGGACTGCCAGAACTGCCAGTGTTAAGCAGTATGGTCACATGACATCACACTTTATGACTGTATCACTTAGTGATGGAAATTCCAGTCCCAGTTACCGTCACTAACTGAGGACTACCTGTATAGGGACATAGTCTGATCTGGTATAAGCCATGTTCCTACCTAGCCTACAGTTATCTATTCTGACAGAGATAATCTCCAAAATTTCAGGCAGATCCTTTCAAGCTGAGATGCCGGGATTAAATCCAGGATATTCTACACACAAGATACATGCTTTGCAACTAGTAGTCCCAGCCTATATGTTAAGGTGCAAGTGGACTACTGCTATGACAATATTCATTAAATAACTGAAGACTCCTATGAGCCCAAAATACTGAAGAGGAAGCCCCTCACTTTGTGCTTTGTTGTTGTGCCTCCACTCTGTGTTTGTGTGTGCATGTACACACACACACACACACACACACACATGTACATACATACATACATATACATTCTCTCTCTACATTGGCCATGATATGCAGAAGGCTATCAACATGTATGCTTAAAAAAACTGAATGAATAGATAAACAAACAGGGATTTTGACTGTCAGATAGAAACCATTACTTTACAATATTAAAATCCTTATATTTTGCAATATATCATCTATTCTTAGATTGGGAGGCACGCATTGACAGTCATGGGAGAATATTCTATGTGGACCATATAAACAGAACAACAACATGGCAGAGGCCTACAGCTCCACCAGCCCAGCAAATCCTTCAGCGTTCCAACTCCATACAGCAGATGGAGCAATTGAATCGTCGGTGAGAAATGTTCAAATAGTGTTTGTATTATCTGCAATACAAATGAAACGCTGGGCAAAACTTTGTCTGATCAAAAGCAAACTTCATCACTGCAAATTACACAATTCCCTTGAACTAAACAAATGTAGAAATATTTGTCTTAATTCTTCGTAGCTTGTATCATACTGAATTATCAGTATTAGCTGAGAAACAACTTCATATTCTGTGGAAAAAAGCATGGAAGATATGGTGCAGATATAACTGAGTGCCAAATTAGAGCATTGATGGAGAATTTCATAGGCATTATAATATTATTGAAAAGTCATAATACGGGTGGGCACCCATGAAGGTGAAATGTTTCCAGAACTATTTTTAAAATGTAATATTTATGTATCTTAGCACATCATGTTGTAAAGGAAAAAACACCACTGGGTTGAGCTCACCTCCTGGTTTGCTCCATTTACACATCCATGTAGTTTTCATAGCATTATATGGAAGTGATATGGATGCCTTCTTCCTGGAAATTTTTTTACTAGCCTACCATTCTGTTTTTTGGAGGTATCCTCCCATCCAAGTATTGACCTAGTTTAGTTTAGACAGATCATTCAAGTGTGCTACTTGCTTCGATATACTGCATGGAAGCAGAAGCAAAAAGAGGTATGGTGAGTGCAAATATATTTACTTTCAATTATGTGTCATAACTAAACAATATTTGGCTCCGTAATATTTGACTTAGGGCATGATTCCTGATCAGTTAGGATCATATCACAAATGAAGCAGATGAAGCAAAAAGGGGCAATATAAATTGGGGAACAATACATAAGGGAGATATAAGAGTGGAAAGTAAAAAATTGTCCACTGTTCAGAATTACAATTTTCACAATGATTGTCAAAAATAATGAATATTAGCCATGTCCCTTATAGGATTGGGTAGCTATATTATTTTCCATTATTGTTTCCAAATATTAGAGTCTGGAAAAATGCATATCTAATATGATGAGAGAGATTATTATATGGAAACAAACAAACCCCCCAGCTCATTTCCTAAGTATAATCTTAATGTTTTTGCGGTATTTTACTCAGAACAGCTTCAAAAAATCAATAGCAAGGCAATGTCTGCTGTGAGATTTAGAACAAATAGAAAATGAATTATGTAGGAGAAAGAAAAAAAAAAACATGGGCACAAGTTCTTCGTTAATAAGTTTCTTATAATGATATGCCTGAAACAGTTTAAGATGAGGAAGAGCAAGAAGTTCTTGAAGTGAACTGGCTATGGTTTAACATTTGATTATACAATTGCTTCAGTTTTTTTAGTACTAGAACAGAACGGTATGTATTGGGTGATATATATATATATATATATATATATATATATATATATATATAATGCCAGTCTTGGAACTTTAGGTATCAGAGTATTCGCCGAACAATGACTAACGACAGGCCCGAGGAGCACTCAACTGCTGTTGATGGAGCCGGAGAAGATGCTGACTTCCATAACCCAACAGCAGGTAAGAAAGACAACCTCAGTTTAAACTGCTTGGGTTTCATTTGAGATTGGGGTTCACCCACATTTAAAAGCAAAGATCTGTTGCCATTGAAAAATGATTTAACACAACAAATGTTAGGGTTTTTTCTTTTTTAATGAACGCTTGCAGAAATCTAAGTAAAATTCTGAATTGTATTCCACAGTGGATTCTCTTGGCCAAATGGAGCCCATTTCTTCTGTTTAGGGAGCTGTCTGAGCATATTTGGGAGAAAGGAATACAGTGGGTATGGGAGGATGAATACAAGTTGCTTGGATGTAGCCCCTGCGTTTCATTCTTTCCTCTGTGGAGCTGGCCATATGGGATTCTACTGCCCGTAGATGTGTTGATTTCCATGTACTCACACAATTTTGGTTTATTGAATTTATTGTCAAAGACCAAAAGAAATCACACCTCCTTAGATCCATGCACCATCACATTTAGATTTCTTGGGACTTCCAATATGTATCTTTTTGATTGGAAGCTGCTGCTGGTTGAATAATAAATCAATCTTGCAATCGCCCATATTGGATTCCCGATGGAGGCAAAAACTGTTGTTTTGTATAATTTCCTTTTCTATAATTTCCCTTAATACCTAGTAAAATTTTTTGTATCTTCCACAATTAGGATTCAATCTCCTTTTTTCTCATTATCCCTACATTTCCCATATTTTTAAACTAAACTCAGCAGCATTCCAACCAGGTACCAGTGGGTGGATTCTTCAAAAAATAATGAGCAATAATTTAGACATAATACTGTCAAATGTTAAAAGTAGACATTTGAAGTAGTCATGCAGCAATTGTTTTTCCTTACTTGGGTAATGATCTAAATGACATTTTTTATTCATTTATTCACTTAGATAGTCTGTTTAATTCCAAAAAGTGTTTTAAATTCCATTTTTTAGTGGTAGTTAATACTAAGGAGAAATAAATGTTCCATGGCACATGTAAGATAAAAATATTTTTGCTTATTCTCATGATGGCACTGAAGTTCTTGTCCTACTCAATGACTCTGACCACATGTTTGTATTAGATTACCGAAGGGACAATGTGCTGCCTCATTCTACCTCCAGATCCAGGCTTACTCTGCTGCTCCAATCACCCCCAGTAAAATTCCTCATCAGCCCAGAATTCTTCACCGTGCTGCATTCAAACCCTGTGAGTAGCACCTTCAAATCAAGCTTGGTGTAGACGCTGGAGGAGTGGGGTATACTTTCATTTTTAGTACTGCATTTTTTGCGTATTAGAATAATGACAAGCAGGACCTCCAACAAAATGTGTGTTTAAAAAATTACACAGCACCTTTTGGCTCTAAAAAGGCCACCCAGGATGGTTTACAAAATAAAATTCCATAGTTTGTTTGAAATGCTACAATTGTGGGAATCTGGATGAGGTTTTTTTCTGTGGCAGCCTTTTGCTTGTGGATGATCAGAGTGGCTCTATCTGGCAAGCAGCTGAAAGAATGATCAATGATTTGTTGATGGTCTGAAGATTTAGTATGACAAATACAAATAGTAATTCAGTTGCTAGATCTGAAATCTTCAGTGTGGGAATCTGGGCTTTGGTGTGCCTGTAGAGACTTGACATACGTTCCTTCTTGCCTGTCTACTTTTTTAATTAGTGAGAAATAGTTCATTAAAACAAATGGGAAGCAGGCATTCTGCAATGCAAAGCACCAATGCCCACCATCATACTTTTTTCCAAGAAAGTCTCTAGGTTGCAATGTACCAATTTGGCACATTAGAAAGTCAAAATGATGGCTGGCTGGAGCCCAATGCTTGGTTCAGAAGGGTGCCCATTTACCCCAAAAGGAGAAAGGTAAATAGGGTTAGTAGAAGTATCTTTTGAGATGGGAGCTAAAGAGGATGGAGCTAAAGAGGAAAGCAGTGCTTTGTAACATCTGACATGGGGCGAGAAAAGGGGCAACCAACTCTGGGGGTGGCTAGCACCTTGAAGATGCTCCCATATGTTAACATCTTTTCCATCACCAGCATCTTGGAAGATATTATTATTTATGTATATGTTTGGTTTTTACTGTATTTTTATACTGTTTTTATTATATTTTAATTAATATTTATTTATTCTTTTATTGCAAACCACCCAGAGTCACTTCCTCATGAGATGGGTGGTGTCTAAATTCAAAATATAAATAAAATAAATAAAACTTCGCCATCTACCATTTCCCAAGAACACTCAAAACCTGTTCTCAAGAGTTCAAAAGTCCTCACCAGCCCTAAAAGGTTATAAACCTGTATGCTCACATATATATAATGTGAAATTATATATTATATAATTTCAAATTTGTCACTGCCCATCTCACCACAGTTATGGTGGCTAGGTAGTACCCCTTCCCTCCACACATGTTCATCATTTTATTACTTTCTTTGCATCCAGACTAAACAAGGAGCTTAAAGCTCAGTAATGTTTTTACCAATGTAAAAGTTTAATTCAGCTCTGAAAACTGGTTCTCTCACTCTACTGTTAAAGCTGTACCTCACCAAGAGTGTAGTGAGTAGGTAATTCTGAAGGAATTGGAGTTTGCGTTAGGTGAATGGCGAATTTCCTTGGCTTATATTATACACTTTTCAATACTTATGAAGACATTAAAATGTTAGTCCCAGAATCTGAAAATAACTAATTTGATTTCTTCTCCTTCTGCCAGAGTGCCTACAGAATGTTTACAAACAATACTTGTCTGAAGCACATGATCACCAAAGTTCGACGAGATACCCATCATTTTGAGCGCTACCAGCATAATCGCGATTTAGTTGGCTTTTTGAACATGTTTGCCAACAAACAGCTAGAGTTGCCACGGGGTTGGGAAATGAAGCACGATCATCAGGGCAAGGTAACAGATATAAAGAAGCACCTTTTAAAATAAATGTATTGGTTTATCTTAGTCCAAATATTGATGAAATCAAAACATACATACATACTCATTACACTATTTATTTATAAATGAAATTTATAAAATGCATTATTTTGAAGGTCTCTAAGTGCTGTACAAAAGCAACAGTGACATAGTCAGTGAAACATACAACAAATGCAATAAAACCAAAACATAACTTTAAATAACAACAAAAACACCTGATAATAATAATGATAAAATCAAATTACACATTTATTTACAATGGAGTGCTTAATTTCTACAAAAGGTGATGCTAGAGTAGTTTCTGGCAGGTTCCATGTCTACATATTCAACCTGATTCAGTGATAAAATTTATACATTATTTTTATTCAAATATAAGTTTAGCCTTAAGAACAGTTATAAACAATTTTATGGGCTATAAAAAGTTCTTGTATGTGCATCACTAGATGGTAATATTATTTATTTTATTTGCTAGGCTTATTTTCTACTCCACTCTGAGTAACTCAGAGTTTGTGACTTATAAACTTAAATACTGTACAGTGATCAACTACAGTATAAATAACAAAATATTACCACAAAGAAGTAAGGCCAAGCCCCAAGGAACAATCCAGGTAAAACACTCGTGCAGGATATGACAACTTCAACCTATCAGACCCTGAAGTCTTTTTGAAAGATCAAAATAATTGAGGCTGATCTTATCTTCACGGAAATGCTATTCCAGAGAAAGGGGGCAGGAACTGAGAAAAATATATTAAATCTTTAACAGGTGCCTCATGATCTTCTCATTCATACAGTGCTGCCACTTAGAGAAACAGGTACAGTGGTGCTTGAAAGTTTGTGAACCCTTTTGAATTTTCAATATTTCTGCATAAATATGACCTAAAACATGATTTGTTCTCCACACAAATCCTAAAACTAGATAACGAGAACCCAATTAAACAAATGAGTCAAAAACATTATACTTGTTCATTTATTCATTGAGGAAAATGATCCAAAGCTACATATTTGTGTGTGGCAAAAATATGTGAACCTTTGCTTTCAGTAACTGGTGTGCTCCCGCTTGGGCAGCAATAACTGCAACTAAACATTTCCAATAACTGTTGATCAGTCCTGAACATCAGCTTGGAGGAATTTTAGCCCATTCCTCCTTACAGAACTGCTTCAACTCAGGGATGTTGGTGTAGTTCTGTAAGGAGGAATGGGCTAAAATTCCTCCAAGCTGATGTTCCTTGCACAAACTGCCTGCTTCAGGTCCTTCCATATAATTTCTATGGGATTAAGATCAGGACTTTGACTTGGCCATTCCAAAACTTTAACTTTCTTCTGCTTTAACCATTCTTTGGTTGTATGACTGGTATATTTTGGGTCATTGTCTTGCTGCGTGACCCACTTTCCCTTGAGTTCAGTTCACGGATGGATACCCTGACATTTTCCTGTAGAATCTGCTGGCCCAATTCAGAATTCATAGTTCCATCAATGATGGCAAGCCATCCTGGTCCAGAGGCCACAAAGTAGGCCCAAACCATGATATTGCCACCACCATGTTTCACAGATGGGAAAAGGTTCTTATGGTAGAATGCAGTTGTATGCCTTTTGCCAAACATAATGCTTTTTATTCAAGCCAGAAAGTTCTGTTTTGATCTCATCCATTCACAGAACATTCTTCTAATAGCCTTCTGGGTCATCCACACGGTCTTTCGCAAACTGTAAAATATTTCACAAAATGTTCTTTTTAGAGGGTAGTGGTTTTTTCCTTGCAACTCTGCCATGCACACCATTGTTGTTCAGTGTTCTCCTGATGGTGATCTCATGAACACTGACATTCACCAGTGCAAGAGTTCCTTTATTTCTTTAGATGTTACCCTGGGGTTCTTTGAGACCTCCCAGAGTATTACACACCTTGCTCTTGGTGTGATCTTGGTTGGTCGACCGCTCCTAGGGAGGATATCAGTGGTGCTGAATTGCCTCCATTTGTATACAGTTTATCTGACGTTGGACTGGTAGAGTCCAAACTCTTTGGATATAGTTTCATAACCTTTTCCAGCTTGATAAGCATCAACCGTGGTTTTTTGGAGGTCCTCAGAAATTTCCTTTGTTCAAGCCATGACACACTGCCACACAGTTGTAAAGATCAGACTTTGATAGTGAATACCCAGAAGTCTGTTCTTTAAATAAGGCAGGACCTCCCACACACACACCTGATTATCATCCCATTGATTAAAACACCTGACTCTAATTTCCCCTTCAAATGAATTAATCTAGAGGTTTGCATACTTGTGCCACACACAAATATGTAGCTTTGGATCATTTTCCTCAATAAATAAATGAACCAGTATAATGTTTTTGACTCATTTGTTTAATTGGGTTCTCTTTATCTGGTTTTAGGACTTGTGTGGAGAACAGGTCACATTTTAAATCATATTTATGCAGAAATATTGAACATTCAAAAGGGTTCACAATCCCTTTTAAGGTAAAAATTGGGCCCACCCCTTTACTGTTCAACATTTTTATCAATGGTACAGATAAGTGAGTTTGGGAGATGCTTAACAAGTCTGCAGAGGGTATAAAGCTGGGATGTGGGGCTAATACTTTAGATGAAAGAGAGAAGATTCAAAAAGATCTAAACAGGCCGAAGCAGTGGACTGAAATGAATAGAATTGAATTTAACAGGGAGACATATACAATTCTGCATCTGGATAGGAAAAATGTAAGGCACAAGTATAGGATGGGAGCGACCTGGCTTGCAAGTAATACATGCGAAAGGGATCAGGGTGTCTTTGTCAAATCACAAGATACACATGAGCCAGCAATGTGATGCAACTGCTAAAAAGCCAAATGCTCTCTTAGGATGCATTAGCGGCATATCATCCAGGTCATGGAAAATAATTATTCCACTCTCTTCTGTCCTAGTCAGACTCCTTTGGGAGTACTATGTCCAGTTCTGTGTACCACAGTTTAAAAAGTAATAGTGACTACTGGAGCAAGTGCAGAGGAGGGCCACCGAGGGTCTGGAAACCAAGTGCTATGAGGAACAGTTAAAGGATCTGGGTATGTTTAGTCTACAGAAAAGATGACTCTGATTGTAGCTTCCAGTACGTGAAAGGTTAACACAGAGAAGAGGGAGTGGACTTACTCTCTAGTGCCCAGAGGCAGAACCAGAAGCAGTGGGATAAAACTCCAAGGAAGCAAGTTCAACTAGGCATCAGGAGGAGTTTCCTGACTGTACAGGCTGTCAGCCAGCGAAACATGATGTGGTTCTCCTTCACCAGAGGTCTTGAAAGAGAGGCTGGATGGTGATCTGTCATTGATGCACTAGTGGATCCTGTACTGAGCAGATGGTTGGACTAGGCAACCTCTACAATTACTAATGCTTCTACTGAACAGTCTGGTTTTATTTCATTAAGTATTACATTATTTGTTCTACTTGCACTCCAAGGTATTCTCAGTTTTCTCCAGCGTTACCATTCAGGGGCTTCCGTTTTCCAGCCCTTCTGATGGCCACGGCAGTATGTTGCAGCTGAGAAAAGCATGGTCTTGACAATATGTATCTTCATTATCAGTTTAATGTCCCTGCACATTAGTATAGTGCCTATGATTTACTTGAAACAGGAACTTCAGTTTGCCAATCTGGGTAAAACTTGTAGTTTGTCCAAACCAAAATACCCTGTTTCTCTTCCCAGCCACAATAAATATCCAGACTACACCCTTTTTCTGGTGGCCAGTGGGAATTGTAAAATTAGTCTCTCTCTCTCTCTCTCTCTCTCTCTCTCTCTCTTTCTCTCTTTCTTTCTTTCTTTCTTTTCAGCTTGGTTTCCAGCTGCAGTATCATTGCCCAGATTAGCCCAGAGCTTTGAAGTTCCATTGATTTTTCTTTTCTCTAATGAAGCTTCAAAGCAGGGATGCTGGATTTCATTATGTAAGAGACTGCTATCGCCTGGCCTCAAAGCACTTACACATATCACGATTGTATTTGTTTAGTATAATCCATAAGCATCTTTACTGTTTGCTTAAGTGTATGGTATAAATAAATGCTGCATATTTTGTTAAATTGCTGTGGAAGAATCAGTATTATGCAGAGGCAACATTACACATTTGGAACTATTTGTTTCCCTACCTGACAAACATGCTCTCAAATTTTGAACATGCTTTCAAATTATGTGTTATCTTCATCTTATTAAGATTTTAGCCTTTGGGAGATTGCACTCACACAAGCTTATATTAGATAGAAAAGATACCAGGCAGAGGTTCATAAACCAGTTAGGCCAGAGTATTTGAAGTACACTAAACTGAACAGGATTTGGAATGTTTTAAAATATCTAGCTTAATTGGGTTGATGACAACAAGAGCAAGAAAAGAACTCCCAAGCTTCTAGCTAAAATAATGCACACGGTTCACTAAAGTTAGTATCTGAATTGCAGATTTTAGACAGGGCTGGTTGCAGAGCAGTCTCTGGCGTAGTTTTCTGAGAGTTGTTATTTTTTAAGCAGAAGCATCATTAAGATATCTGGTATCCTATGTGGCAAAATCGAAAGAGCAAGGGCTGATAAGTAGTAGGTCAGGTGGGTCAAAGCAGTAATACCGAGAACTAGCGTGCCTCTGAGAGCTAGTGTGGTGTAGTGGTGAAGGCACCAGGCTAGAAACCAGGAGACTGGGAGTTCTAGTCCCACCTGAGGCACAAAGCTGGCTGGGTGACCCTGAGCCAGTTGCTCTCTTTCAGCCCTAGGAAGCAGGCAATGGCAAACCACTTCCAAAAAACCTTGCCGAGAAAACTGCAGGGATAGTCCAGGCAGTTGCCAGGAGTAATCGCTGACTTAAAGGCACCAAAAAAAAAAAAAAAGTGTGCTTCTAAGTTTGACTTTCAAACAGATGCCCGTGACAATCTTGCAATGTTTGTCTGTTCTTAAACTTGTGTCATGCTACCATACTGCATTTACAGCAACTACAGTGTAGTAATCGCAGCAGTACAAATAGCTGTGGTATTTTGTTGCATTCTATGGTGGTTTTTGCTCCACCTACTTTGTTGTAATATGAAGACATTTGTCAGTCCTGTGCATGTAGTATTTCATATTACTTCTTTCTTTACAGAAGCAGTTTATTTAATAAGCAGTTGTACTGTTTATTAAATAAATCTGCAGTCATATTCATACTGGAGTTGGGTGATAAGCATTTGGATAAGCTGTCTTTATATGTGTGTTATCTTTGATGAGTGCAAAGATTTTAAAGTTTTCCCCCCCAATCAGCATTTCTGTTTTCTTGTGACATTTCAAGGGGATCTGTATGCGTATGCAGGACAGATAATTTCCTTTATAAAATAGTATACATTTCACAAAGGTCCATGTGAGTTAATACTTAACAAATTGCCACTGATGTATTGGATCTTTCCTAGTCTCCTGTTCCCCTGCAGCCATATACACATTCCTCCTTTCCAAATTGCTTTAGAGCTTCTCCAGAGCAGAGGGGATGAGGGGAAAAATCTCTCTAATGATGGATGTCGTTCTGTGAATAGGTCATCATGGCAGAATTTAGCATCTTGGAAACAGACAGGAGGAAAAAAACTGCAAACACAACAAATCAAGAAGAGCCTTTTTTTAAAAAAAATGCCTCTTGAAAACCACAAGTAGTTTGGTCTTTCGGTATAGAAAAATAACACGTGGCTGGCAGAGCCTAGCCATATTTCAATCTTTCAGGCTGTAGGAGTTACACCTGAATTATTGGAGGAAAAACAGTGAAGAAGAATCAGCAGTTCCTTGAGAGCTGACTGTAGATAAATTAATGGGATATTCTCTCCTAAATACCGCAGTACATAATATGGAAAGTCATCCTACAGTATAAGAAACGGGAGGAAACTTGTCACACAACAAATTCACAATCAGTGTAAGATGTAGTGATGACTGACTTGGATGGTTTTAACAGACAATTGGATAAAGTAATGAAGGACAGGGTTCTCAAGGGCTGTGTGTCTTGAAAATTCAGCCTTACTACCAGATTGGAAAAAAGGCTTTCTGGATGAGGTAGCTGAGGAATTACTGCTTCTTCTAAAGTTATTGACCTCATATGGTATTTTTAAAATATGCCTTTAGAACCTGTTAATAATAAAGGGGGTTGGTGGAGTTGGCCTTCATAGGAATAGCCTTGCTTAAGTTATACCAGATATCCTTCAGTCTGTAATCAAAGCGTGCCATAGGAGTTAATTAGAAGCTTTGTGTTTGTATTCCTCTGTTCATGGTTGTAATCTTACTATGTGTAAGAATTAAGAATCAGAATATAAGAAGAATGTATTAGAAACTATTTTTCCAGTAGTTTTTAATTTTTTTTTTTAAGACTGAGATAAAAATAAGTAAGCAACTTGTTTGTGAGCAGGAACCCTTTTGTAATTTTGAGACTATGTAGTAGATGGCCGCACAAAATGGCTGCCACGGTGGTGATTGTTGCTCAAAAAATGCCTATGATTTCGAAAGCAATCTAACTTCTCAGAAAGCTCTGTATCTTTTCTCTAAAGCCATATGATACTAGAGGGCAATGCACTGCTTTAGAGCACTTCAGCTTCCTTTTTGCTTATATTTGTGAAATGAATCTTTTTAAAAAAGTGGGGCAGGGAGCCCAGTTGGGCACCACTGGAATTGTCTGAGATACAGCTACCCCATTATTCATCATTCTTAATGAAGCCTGTCAATACGACGTGTATTGCTTTTTTTAATCGATGCCTCTCTCTCTCTCTCTCTCTCTCTCCTTCTGCTTGAGTATAGTGAACTGTCACAGATAGGAGAATCTGTGTTCTCTCTGCAATATCTATCCTATGTTAAGAAAAATGACAAAAGTCTCTGTGCCATAGTTTGGTTCAAAACTTAGCTTTCATTAGACCAGTGATTTCCTGTGCCTGCATTCAGTGATCTAACTGAAACTTATGCTGAAAGATATGCAGCCTGAAATACCACACTGAGCAAAGAGTGGTGAATAATGCTATTTTTTTTCCTCTGCTAGGCTTTTTTTGTTGACCACAATTCACGTACCACCACGTTCATTGACCCACGGCTTCCTTTGCAGAGCAGCAGACCAACTAGCGCTTTGGTTCACCGGCAACATTTAACAAGGCAGCGCAGCCATAGTGCTGGTGAGGTAAGCTGGAACTGGCCCAAGTGTTTGTTTTAGGTGTATTAGATTTTCACCATTAATTCCCATCTTTCATGATTGGCATTTTTCATTATTTTAAAAGCATACTCTTCCCTGCCCCCCCCCCCCCCCCAATTCCCAGAATGAATGCCCTCTCATTATCAGAAACACATAAGGGGAATTTTTCAAATTGCCACAGTAATGTATAGATTATGAACATGAGAAATAGTTCAGTTTATGGATGAACTGGGACTTGAACCTGGGTTTCCCGTCATTTAACTTCAAAATATGAGCCACTGCACACCATTAGTTCTCAAAGAAAATGCCTCATTTATTTTATCAGGCCAATTTTTAAAGTTGTCCTCATGTATCCCTTGCCACCCTACCTCTTGAGCTGGTGATCAGCGGTGGCAAGCCGGTCAGACAAAGCAGCAGCCGTAAGAGTATCAGCTGAATGACTGCACCTTAGGGATAGTGTATGGATGCATTAATCCATCAATATTGTTTACACCTTGGCTTGAAGGCACCAGGTTTGGATCTCCACTTGGTTGGTTGTCTCTCTGCCTTTCGCGGAGATGCTGGGAGTTGAATCTAGAACTTTAGAGGCAAAGCCAGATGCTGATCATGTATCTTATTTATTGTTTGGCCTTTGAAGTCTCCAAGCTCCTCCTTGGGCAGTCTGCTCTAGCTACCTCCAAGACATCAGCTGGGAAGTGATGAACTCTTATTCTGTCTGAGCCTGGTACTGAGAACAAAGTATACAAATGCCAGAATTGCAATTATTATCTATTGCACACAGCCCAAGATAAAAAAAGACAGATGCTCTCAGTTGCTCCTGGGTAGATATCAGTTGTGTCAGGTTGTGACCTGAGTCAGCTGAATTCAGGTTGTGCCAGCTTGGCAAAGGAGTTTGAACTTTGCAATCATCTTTTGCAAAACCTCCTTGTCATTTTGCTTTTATACCACTAGGGGGCCCTTGCCTGCAAATGCATTCATAGCAACATCCGCAATAGACTGGAGACTGTTACAGAGCACTTGTGTAAAACAGGTGGTGGTGGAAAAGAGGCATATCTATAATCTGGGCAAAGGAATTTGACCCGAGCTCTTTTCCTTGCAATATCAGAAGACGGAATAATCTTAAATAAAAAGTAAAATCTCCTTCAAATTAAGCTTGGTGATTTTATGGCCACATCATATGAATTTAATTTACTGGGTAAACTTACGTGTACTGACTTTTAACTGTCAGGTTGGTATGCAAATGTTCTCCCCCCCCCGCCCCTTGATATATTACAAACCACAATGCCAAGGAATTTCTTGTAAACTTAAAACAATAGCTGTGGTTAGAGAGGAATGTATGTAGGAACACAACATCAAACAAAAAGCCAGCAGAAATCTATAAGTTAATAGATATTTGCACTGTGTTCCTTTTTAAACCAAGGATGGTGACAACGGCTGTTTCTCCTCCTTTTAATGAAGTATGTTAATGGGTTTATGTCCCATTTTGCCAATATATCAACATAGCAATAGCTACTGAGAAAATGGATTCCTCTGCTTCTTTCTATCCTTGGTATTTGTTGCATTGAGACAGATTTTATGGAGATAAAAGAGGCTGCACAGTTCATGTGTAGATATGGAAGTTCATGTGTAGATATGGAAGGAAAAATGTGTTGCACAAGTGGAAATCTGTTTATGCAGTGTTGCACATAACCATTACATTCAGCCACAAGTTCTTCCTTTCCTTATAAGAATTCTTGGAATCAAAGCCTGCCATGGGCTTATTTTTCAGCAATAGTGATAGAAATCAAGGAATTGGAGCTAACAATACTTGGATTTCTACTTCTTGGCATTAACTCCAGAAGGAGCTGTTCTTTTCCATTTCCAGGAAAAAGAGGTCTCCACTGAAAAATGGGGAACTTAGCATAGTTCTTCAGTCAGTTATAAAACAGGATTAATTTGAATGTGATCTAATTCAGAGAAGCGAAGTTATAGAAATGCTATCTGTTTGGGGAAAAAAATGCTGGTATGTGTGATTCTCACGCTGGGAGCAAAGTGAGTGCTGTCAGCATAGAAAACAAATAGTAGTGTGGTAAAAAAGCTGAAGTATCTCCAGCAAAGAGACCGACTAATTGGAGCCAGGAAATTGCAGAAGTGAGGCTTGTGTTCAACAAGGGGAAATGTGGTGTTGTTCCTGGAAAGGGAAGTGACGTTCATAGTTGATTCGCTTAGGCTTTCCGCTTGTATCCAATACTTTTGTTGCGTTAACCTTCACTGCATTTAGTGAAGTTTATACTGGTGAACAATTGGCAATTCCTTATGCATATTGTAAACTGGGTTACCTGCAATGAAACAGTTTGTTCAGTCTTTCATTAAAAACATCCCAAACCTTCAAACACAGCAGTGATGAGCAGAAGGAGATTAGCTCCTTACTTAATGACAAGTTAATCTCAGAGTCAAGCCTGACTGAGATTTGGCAAATACAGTGACCTGCAGTCCAACTTCTGAAAAAGTTTTAAAATTGATATCGAGTCAAACTAATGCTAGAAGGGAGAATATCCAGAATTAGTCAATCCCTATTTTAGATCCCAAATATTTATGCATATTCTTTTTTCTGCAACTAAAAATACTCTGGAGAAGTATAAACAAAAACATATGATTAGATTGAGGCTTATTCATACTTAGGTTGCATTTATTTAAACATATCTGCACTAACTTAAGATGACAAATGTAATTCAATTATTTTCCTTGGGTTTACTCAAGATGAATAGCTGTAGATTTTTTATTACTAAATCATTTGGGTGCCAATATCTTGAGTATGCATTTGCTCAATTTCACTTTAATTTAGATAGAATTGAACCATTCACAGATGATGGTAATGATGAAAATAAATTAAAAAAACACACACAGTGGGGGTGAAGACTGAAATGCTACTGAAATTTGTCAGCTGGTTTAATAAGTTGTTTCTTCATGTCTCAGATGTTAAATAAGAGTATAAAAGAAGGCTTTCCAATATGCTTCTTTTGTAATCATTGTGCAGTGTAGTTGAAAGTTTGGGTTAATTTGGATATGATACTTAATTGCTTGTGCTATCAATGTGCATGTCTTTGTTATGTAAATAGCATCCATAGAAAACTTGAGCAATCCTAGAACTCTTGGGAGGGCTGAAAGGGAATTCTAAATCTTTCTCTCCCTGCCCTGATAAAAAAAATCTTCTCTCTGTTATTGGTTTATATTTACATCTCAAGGGAAACTCACACTGGTGCTTTTAGATACTTTCCTTTTAATGGAAATAGCAGGGAATAGGAATGTTTCAAAGGACTTGTCCCCCACACAGCACATGTATGCACTCCTACAACTGCTCAGACTTCATCAGGGCTTTAGCTTACCTAATAAATAATGTATTTAAAAATACAGTCCTTCTTCTTGCTGTCATTATGTCATAGGCCTACCTATTGGAAAATCTAAAATGTACTTCCTGATTCATATTCATTGAATGAACTCATCAGTAATATCAGGTAATGGTGCTTAGAGTAGTGTTGTAACATGTTGTCCTTCAGAATAGAAACACTGAGACTGCAGATTTATCTCATTTCTTCAATATGTACATCCATTTTTCTCTGGCTCGCTTGTCTGAAAACTATTTGAATTTTGATACGATGCCTCCCAGTTTACATGAAAGTCTGTATCATCAGCTTTTTGCATGTGAAAAGCAGCCGAAGGGGTTTCCTCTCTCTTCTAGCTATGATGAAAGCTCAACTGAGAAAAGAGAGAAGGTCTTCTGAGATTGAGGAACACTTTGGCACATATAACTCATTGGGATTCATTTTTAGTTTTCTGCCATTTAATAAAACTTTTCTTTTGGCAAGCTTTCACACTGCTTGGCAGATAAAGGTTTCTATGCTCAGTAGTGTTTTAAGGAAGGGCAGGACAAAAATTCTCAAACAGTAAAGAAAATAAATAGGATGGTAGGTAAGAAGACTTCTGTATATGTAACTAAAATATTTATGGTTTTAATTTTCAGGTAGGAGAAGACTCACGCCATTCAGGACCTCCAGTCTTGCCAAGGCCATCAAGTACCTTCAGTGCAGTCAGCAGGGCTCAGTACCAGGACATGGTTCCAGTGGGTATGTCTTCACTTAGGGCCTCTTGAAATATAGACTTTGCTTTTTACAGTATTGTGTTAAGGTTGCTTCTGCAAGTTACTTCTGTGCTGTTTAAAAAGAAAACATTTAGATGCTTCCTAACAATGAAAACAATAACTAAATATAAAATGTAACTAAAATATAAAATATAACTAAAAACTAGGTATCGTCCTAAATAAAGGTATATCAGATTTCAGATAAAACACTTCCAGGCTCACATTTGCCTGGGGGAAACTCTCGGTATCAAATGTCATGATGGGATAACAACTCTGAAAAGGGCATTCTTGTGATAGAACTAAGAGTCTCTCGCTGATGACTATAGTTCAAACATTTTATTGTGTTTTTTTCATTGTTACTTCTTGGTTTGCCATGCAGACCCTCATCCTGTGTGCTTCACGGTTGCCAAGTATCCAGCATTTTGCAGGACAACCAAGTTTGCCATTAGCCTGACATTCTAAAATGAGATCACTGAAATTCCCACCTTTTAAGCTCAGCATAGAAGCACTTAGACAAAGGGATGGAGGTTTGGTTAGTCAAGGTTAAAGTTTGGAGCAATACAATGGAGAAGAGATTTCTGAAAGGGGGAAGATCTTTCATCCTTATTTCTTTAATGTATGGAAGAGTTCACTGGACAGAGCTGCCTTAGAGGGAAAAATGAAATGAGACTCTGATAAGAACACACTTATTTTTCAAATAAAAAGCCTATTTTTTAAATCATACCATAGGAAGACAACCCAGGACACAGTTGCCTGATAAAGCAGGGCTTTTTAAAAATACTGTAGCTGGTTATTTCAAATACATTGAATTACTGGTGATATGTCAATATCAAAATCAGTTTAGACTTTTGTTTTGAACCACTTCGAACCATTTAGTTGAACAACAAAGAAAGCATCCCCTGAGGTGTAAGCTGATACAAATATGTATTAAGTAAACCTTAGCAAAAAGTTTCCCTGAAAAGTTTTTCTCCTGAATTATCAGAGGCTGATACTGTACTTCTTGTCTAACTCAAAAGGAAGCAAACCTTCTACCCTTCTCTTACATGTAACATTTAGCAAGGCAGGACATTGACTTCACATATGTGAGCTGTGAGTTTCTCCACCGCTATGCCACTTCTCTGGTTTTTGCTTGTGTTAATAGGGAAGCTCACACTGTGATGATGTCACGTAACTCTATGTCTTTTTTCAATATTATAAAGGAAGGGGAAGAGGAAAGGAAGCCAGTGTTTTTGACCATGATCTAGCAAGCAGTAATTACTGGGGGTTTTTATTTCTGTCCAAAGTTGTCCCATCCTAGCAGCATCTGAGCGTTATTTGTATGTCAGGATACCCACTGTGAAGAAGAGCCAGTTTGGGGTAGTGGTTAAGGCACCAGGCTAGAAATCAGGGGACCATGAGTTCTAGTCCTGCCTTAGGCTCAAAGCCAGCTGGGTGACTTTGGACCAATCACTCCATCTCAGCCCTAGGAAGGAGGCAAGGGCAAACCACTTCTGAAAAACCTTGCCAAGAAAACTGCAGGGACTAGTCCAGGCAGTTGCCAGGAGTCAACAATAACTTGAAGGCACAACAAAACAAAGCAAAACCCCACTGAAGTGATGAGTCACTGACACAGTTTTAGAATACTGGGCTGCTCCACAGAATCCTAGAAGGGTACAACTCTCTTCTCAGTGCAGTAATCCAAATTAAAGCATCTCCAACAAAAGTCTATCCAACTTCCTTGAAGACATCTGGTGGGGGAGGGCTCAGCATCTCCATAGATAATTGATTTCACTAACAGAATGTTTTTGGAGTAGATACCCTGGTTTGTACAAAGCTCCATATCTACCTCTTCATCCCACTGAGTTTTAGAGGGTGTCCCTTGTTTTAGAATGTGAATGTTCAGAAAAAAAGATCAGCATGCAAATACATTACAAATATTAACTGATATTTGCTTGACATGTTAATTAACAGATGGTTATGCTTCATTTCTCAGTATTAGTTTAATTTAGCCATATTGCTAAATTGAAGAATTTTGCAGTAATAATAGAAAACATTTTAAATGTGTTATTTTATATAAAATGCTTAATTAGGGGAAAAAATACTTAAAATAAGTTTCTTATTCTTCATACAGTCAGTACAATACCATTTATTTGATTATCACATTTATTTTCAGGGAGTTAAGTTACTTTGGCAACTGTTTGTATATTTGATGCTTACTTACACATGACAAACCCCATTGGCTTCAGGGCTGGTGATTCATGGCTTTCAAGTACAGAAGTTAATTCATGGAGTTCAGCAGCTGTCACATTGTGGGAAGACACCCACAGCTAATTAATCTGATGGAATGGCTGGATGTTTGTTCAGCAGTACTGTTTCTTGACAGTCACTGCTGATTTAAACTTCTGTCGCTGCCCATTTCTTCAGTGCTGCATATGGTAATGCTTTGAATAGGCTACTCTGTTTAAAATTCAGCTATGCAACAGGGGCTGTGCCTTTTCATTAGAATAACTTTTAGAACTTGTAATCTAATTTGCAATATTTTTATTACTGGCTTCAACGATGAGGTGCAGAGAATGCATTTCAGATTCATAGATGATATAGAAGTGTAGCTGAATAGCTCCTATCCTAGAAGTTGTAAATAATTTCAGAATTACATTGACAGGTTAGCAAAATGGGTGAAAAATAAGAATGAAATTTAAGAAGCTCAAATATAGGTTCTTCACTTAGGAAAAAGAAATCAAATGCACAGGAATAAATATATGACTTGGCAATAGCATCTATGAAAAGAGTAATACAGCTGTAGGTAGTACCGGTTAATTATGATTCAGCAGGATGAAAGGACTGCAAAAAACAAAAAACAAAACCAAAAAAACCCAAGCGTGGTTTTAACAAGTTCAATAAAAGTATAGTTTCCAAATGATGAAAAGTATTAGTCCCACTCCATTCTGCATTGACTGGATTTGGACAAATTGGAATGGCTTCAGAGGTTGGCAGCGAAAATAACAAGACAGTTGGAAACGAAATGGAAGCTAATTCTACTGTGAATAGAGGGAATTGGGTATGTTTAGCTTTGAGAAGATAAGACTTATAGAGGATACAATAGCACTCTTCAAGTACCTAAAATATTGTCACACAGAAGAAAGTCACAATCTGTTCTCTGTCATTCCATCGTGCAGGATACAGAATAATGGTTTTTAAGTTACAGGGAAATATATTCCAGATAAAAGTAAACAACAACAACAACAGACCCAATTACTAAGTAAGATGATAGGTTCTTCTGTGCAAGAAATGACCAACTTAAATCTGGAAAAGTACTTGTTATGGATGTTTTAAACTAAATTCCTGCATCAAACTAGGTGTTGGGTTCCATGCCCAAGTATTCCATTTTCTTCAAATTTTTCTTTTTTAATTAATTTGCAAGCTCTTATATTTTATTTATTTATTTGTTTGTTTGTTTGTTTATATTTCAAATTTGTCACCATGATCTGGACAGCTGTTCTTCTTTTCACATTGAATGTATTCATTTTAATACTTTAAATTAAAAAGGGGGGATGTTTGATATTTATCTTACCACTTTTTTCTTTTAATATTAGAGTTTGATTTTCTTTATCTCCTGTGAGATTAATTTATCTCCCAAGGGGTGGAAGGAGAGCTAAATTCTATAGCAATTGTGCTTCTATGCTACTTGGCTAGGAGATGGCACTGTCAGAATTATTTCAGTTTTTGCATTTTGACTTTTTAATTGCCAGAAAGGCAGCCCCGGCTGTGAGAGGACTATTTCTCTCTTTCATACTGGGTTAGGATATAGATGTCATATAAGGTACCTTTTAGAAGGGTGGTGGCAGAAAGAATACTGAGCAACTTCCCCAAACGGGGCAGGATCAGGGTGTGAAGACTTAGAGGGCATCTGGGATAGATTTGGGACCTCCAGTCTTTCATCTGGTGGTTCGCAGTATCACTGCAGCATAACAGGTGTACAAGCCCAAGAAAAAGCATATTCCTTTAATGTGCTTTTGATAGGTATCTTATAAATAGCTATATACTTTTTGAATTTCTCCTTTCATCTTTAATAAAGATCCCTTCTGGAAAAACATCAGTTTCTGAAGGGTGGAACTTGAATCTAAGTTTCCTGATGAAAATTGACTATTGTTTTCAAGCAGATTTTTTTCAACATGGTGCTCTTTATTGAATTTTCAGCTTACAATGACAAGATTGTTGCATTTCTGCGGCAACCCAATATCTTTGAAATTCTCCAAGAGCGACAGCCAGATCTTACCAGAAATCATTCACTCAGGTGAGCAGAATAATGACATTTTTCTTATCAGAGATGTTTTTTACTTTGACTTGAAGGCACAAGTGAAATCTAACAAGTTCACATTCTCCTTAAAAAAATCAATGCAGAGAAAAAAAGAGAAGGTATAAGAATTTGTAAAAGTAATGAAGAGTCTTGTGGCATTCTCAAGATGAACAAACTTATGTAGAATGTATTTGTTATCTAGAGCCCACTCCAGTGAATTCTTCTCTACTCCACAAATGTTTTGAAATCGTACATTTGTTATTCTTTAAGGCGCTACAAAACTCTGTTGTAATAACTGATTAATACTGTTCTATATCTGTATTTTTTTTTTTTACTTTAAGGACTGCCGCAGCTCATAGACTAGGTAAAATATCCAAAAGGATATGTCCAAAGGTAGCTATTTTTATAGATGGAAACTAATGCCATTTCGTATACAAGGAAAGCTGAACGACTGAGATGATTTTGCAGAACATACCTTTGTTCTTTTTAGGACACGTCCAGGACAGCCTGTTTAGGAAACGAATAGCATTCTCTTGCCATTGGTAGGATGAGGAGGATCCATGTACATATTTTAAACGGTCCACTTTTAGAAGAGCAATATTCTTCTCTAGAGCTTGTGCTACTCCTTGGAATTCAATTATTCAGGGAATACCTAGCATTACCTTGAATGACTGATTTTCACTGATGAGGTACTTGAAGCAGTTTGAGTAGAGAAGCTAGCCAACAGAAAAAAAACAGTATTCAGAAAGTATTAATGAGGGTCTTGGGGGTTAATGGAGGGGAGCTGGCTGAAGATGGTATGGTGGATAGAAAATGGTGCCTAAAATAATTTAGAGGCCTGTTTGATGTATCCCAGTGGTTTTCCTTGCTGCCTTTACATACATTAGTGCTTGATACAAACAGGGAGAAGATCCAGTTTATTCGGACTGAAGGAACACCAGGACTAGTGCGGTTATCCAGTGATGCAGATCTTGTTATGTTATTAAGGTAATGGATACTTACTGCAATCTGAGTGTCTGTGATACATTTACTTTAGCAATCTTTACACTTTGATAATTGTCATTGTTCCATTTATCTAATCTTAGTCAATATAAATTTAGTTCACACAGATTTTCCCTTCATCCTTTCCATAATTATGGGATTTTGTGGGTTTTCTTAAAAAGAGCATTTCTGTATTTGTACAGTTCTCACTATGCATCTAAAGGTTCAGATAGAAATTATCCCCAAACCCCTAAGATGTTAGTACTGCAAGAAAGAATGAGGCCATGGCAAGGAAGTGGGGAACCACTCAATTAGAAGACCATTCAGTATTCCTTAATTGACCAATAAAGTTAGATTTGCATAACTGCAGACTTGCACCTATGTGTGAAGATGTGTATTTATAAAAAGGGCAGGGAAAGATGCTGGATTGTGGAAGAAGGAAGGGCATGATGCCGATTAGGAGGACAGTTATATTTCTCTTTCAAAAGAGAACATGATTTGATAGGAAATAAGGGATGTCTCTCTGATATGAATTGTAAGCCGTCCTTATAGAAAGAGTTACTTACTTACATGTGACTCTGTTCCCCCATCATCCATCCCCTTATGCTGATTTATGCTGTTGTTGTTTTTTACCTTATAAATCCTTGGTGTCAGAATCTTTCTGTATGCTTTAGAAAGGGCATCTTGGGTGTTATTTCATAATATGTCCAACCAGAGATTGCAGGAACAAAACAGCGGATTGAACACTCATAGTACTTTCACTTTCTCCCTTTTCATTACATATGGAGATGTATAAGTTAATTTAGTAATATAAAGACATACTTATGCATATGTGCTATGGGGTAGCAGCCTTAATATTTTTCATAGTCCCTTTATATATTCACCATCCACGTATTTGCTGTCATATCTATGTGAAGAGCACTTAACTTTTAAACTGACTTATACATAGGCCACAAAATTAGAATGTTTAGATTACATGATTTATATTTACTTTCCTATAGACATGACTTTTTATACAACCCTCTAACTCTGGATAACTGAATCATAATTTATTGAATTAACCCAACTGCCTGAGTTTGTGCAACATATTGAATGACAAATTAACCACACAGTTTGAATTCACTCAACACAATACGTCACAGACTAGACAACTACATACTATAATCAAGTGTGGTCTGAATCCAGGTGCAACCTGTTCAGATGTTCAGTGAAGCCAAAGTTTGCAGGCACACCCCTTGGGTCTTACCCACCTACATGTGAAAAGTATCATCTACACAGGGTTTCTTTCCCCAGTTTAATAGTTGTTCGGTCCTTTGTAAAAGATACTCTCAGAAAATATAGATTTATTGGAAGATGTATATTGAGATTGTATATCAGTTCTACAGTCCATGCATCTTTCTCAGAATGACACTTTACTAAAGAGTCTCCCTCCTTCCCTCACTCTGTGTAATATATACATAGTATTATCAACTTGGAATATCACATCACTGTGCTGCAAGTTTTTCTGCCTTGCAGCTCTTACACATGTGTTTCAACTTGTAGCATGTTGTTATCATTTGAACTTTGTATTAAGAGAAGGAGAAGAGTGATATGAAGATGCTGATTTGAGCAATAGGCAGACCCCACCTGGGACCTTTTCTGCCTGGTGTATTAATTGGAGCTGGGCTGGAGCATTCCCCGGCAGATTTGTTCATTCATAACTCTCAGGGACTTAGACTTGCTGTGCCATGAAAACACACCCACTGTGTAATGTTGCCTCTGATATATCGCGGGGGTGCACTTGTAGAAATTTCATGCCACAACACAGTATGTTGTTTGTATTCAAGCTGTTGCATAATACTGTTCTTTAATATTTTTTTTCCTTCCATTTGTTTCAAACAAGACATTTCCTTTGTTTTGAAAGTTATTCTTTTTATAGCAATTCTGGGAATAATCATCTGTCAGGAAATACATTCCTCAATGGACGTGTCATTTTTATGGCTCTGAAGGATGATTATGTCAGCAGCATTAATTGTATTATTTTAACATATTACCTTGTGGGCTTATGAATAATATGTTTCCAAGATAAACCAAGACTGATTTCATAGACCACTCAATGTGTTTTACACTGTTAAAAATATATTATGATCGAAATTTTTAAAAAGGCAATTCCTTTTGGACCAATGCTGTGTAATTCTTTATTTTTACATTTATTTACAAGTGGAGAAAGGATATTCCCCCCTATTTCAGTAAATATTACCTGCAGCCTAAATTATAAAATAATTTGCCTCATGGAAAGAAGTCAATACCTTTCAAAGTCATTGGTTTACATTCTGGCATAAGAGTCTATTGTTTTTATTAACATTAAACTAAGTGGCTTAATCTGGGAACCTGTGAGAACACCATTCATGACAAATTTCAACTGGTTAAAGAGAGCAGGTTGGTGGTTTTCACTGTTTCCCTTATTTTCTGTAGCCTTGTGTTCCCCCATCTACCCTGAAGTGTTTTGAAATCTCTACTATAAGATCATAGCTCCAGTTCAGGGCACTCTAGGGTAGAATTGGACAAAATAGTTTTCTCCCAACAAATGCCTCAGCTGGATCAAAAGCTTTCCGTGAATGAGAAAGACCTTCCATTCCAGGCAGGGCACTTTAGCATCCGAGCAACAAAGTCTGAATGCTATACTTCACATTATATATGCAACTGAAGTAAAATATCTGGAAAATCTTGCAAGATAGAAACAGCTCCATTGGAACATTTAGCTCTGTCGGAAAATATTTGCAGTAAGCAATCTAAAGAGTTGTGCCTTGCTCAGCAAAAAGAAAAACTTGTCCTAAATACAAAGTAAGAGAGAGACTTGTCTTTTAGGACTGGATGATTTCTTCCCCACTTCCACCCTCCCTTAAGAAGAAGACATATGGAAGACATTTACTAGGCTATAAGCCACATGGATTTAGCACAGAAGAGGGAAGATACATAAAACATTACTTGTGCGTTCCATATTAAAAAATGGCATAACGTAATATTTATTTACTTTCTAATAAATGTATATGTTGCTCATTTTAACAGCTCCCAAGTGGCTTATCAATATATAAATGTAACATGTAAAATTCTACAGTCTTTTAAAATTCTAAAGCAACATTAAAACTAAACCTTCGAATAAATTCTAAAAAGGCCTAGATAAAAAGGTATGTTTAAAGACGTCTCCTAAAAAATAATGAGAGGGCCTATCACAATGGCAACTTATTTTACAATTCTGCAGAAAAAGCAGAATTAGCCGTTGGTGTAACTTATTTGTGGTGGGACATGCAGAAGTATTCTTGGATTTTGTGCAGCGTGGCCTGAGGGGTAAAGCATGAGTGTTTTAGGCCCATCATTCATGCTGCATGTAGATACGGACAGTGGTAGCCTGACAGCATTTTAGAACAAGTGAAGTTATTTCCAGTGGAAATGCTTGGAAACAGAGAAGGTATGCTTAAACCTTCTACTTTTTCCACTTGTGGCTTTTGACATTATAGGTTTCAGATGCAAGTGTGCAAGCCTTTCAAAGAGATTAACATGGTGTTGCTTGGTATATTTAGGAATATATGATATTCCTAGAAAATATCACATGTGGCGTATTCAAATCAGTTTGCATAAGTGCCTTATTTTTGCTTACTTTCTGCCTAGTTTATTCGAAGAGGAAATTATGTCATATGTACCACCACATGCCTTACTTCATCCCAGTTATTGCCAGTCACCACGTGGCTCCCCTGTGTCCTCTCCTCAGAACTCTCCAGGTAAGCTCTGTTGGTAAGGTTTGTTCTCGCCTAGTTTCACGGCTTTCTTGTAAAATGCAGGAGATGAATGCCTTGATGTTAAGACTAAATGAATTCTATGCTGACAGACATTGAAATAGCATTTCTCAGAAGGATGGTTTTGAAGAAGTGAAGAAAACAAATTCTACATTAAGGAGCTAGCAGTTTTCTGCCACTGATATTCAAAGATTTTTTTAAAAGGAAGGACTTACATTAATTATTTTTAGATCTCTTTTGTACATAGAGGAAGAATTTAAACAATGGCTGGAGTATCTTCTCACGTCTGTGGAAGATGATATTCTGGAATAAGAAACAATCCAAAAGACAGCCATTGTGGCATAAATTAATTCAATTATTAGGCTTTATAAACTGGATTTTGACATTCTGTCTGATGCATATGTATAATACAAATGTTGTCCCTTAAGCCTGATCTCTTAGGAATCTTTTCCTAAGGATGCTGTATTAGCAAATCTTTATACATTGAGAAAGCACTAAAAATAATAAGGAATAGAATTCATTTTTTAATATTATGTACCTATGCTTTTTTAGAAATATCAATAATGCTAATTTTAATAGGCATTTTTCAGTCTGACATAATTTCTTAAATGAAATTATGTAATAACCTGATAAGGATCATTTTATTAAAAATTTGGTAATTTCTATTGGGGCTTTGGTGGGGACGCGGTGGCGCAGTGGCTTAATGACGCTGAAAGTGCCGGCCAGAAATGGCTGAAAGCTTCAGCGGTTCGAGTCCAGCCTCGCGTTAACAAGGTGAGCTCTTGTTTCTATACCCGCAGCTTCTGCCAACTCAGCAGATCGAAAACGTACGTGAGTAGATAAATGAGGACTCTCACCCCGGTGGGAGGAAAAATGCTGGCAACGGCTCAACAGAGAGACGGGACAAGTTGCCGGTAAAAGCGCGAAAAAACCGCGCTCGTCCGAAAAAGGGGCGCGAAGCAACGGAAATCCCGCCTCCTGTGCTGCCAGCTGGGCTGACGCTCTAGGAATTAGGCTCTGGCAAAGTCTAATTCCGAAACTAGAAAGATGCAATTGCCTTGAAAACCGCTAGGGGGCGGTCACTGCAGGGTCAGTAATGACTGTTAAGCAGATAAAAAAAAAAAAAAAAAAAAAAAATTGGGGCTTTATACAGCTAAATCCAGTTGGTTTTGTTTTTCTGGAAAAAAAATCTCAGCACCTTCTGTTAATTACCTATGATTTATTACATAATTAAAATCCATTCGTGAGTTTTAATATGAATGATTCATTAATCACTCAACCTACTTCATAAAGGAAAGAAGTTCATCACAGACCTCTTTTCCCAGTCAAACAGCTTTATGCTCCAATTTAGATTACATGAATAGCCATAAAATTACTTGGTTATATATAAAATGCGAACTTATCAGCATGCAAAAGCATGTGCACGCAGTACATATAATAGAGAAAAAGAAAGACATGTATAATGCGGATAATTTATTTTAATAATAGCTCCGTTCTTTTGTTATTCTTATGATGGGAATAATTGCTTTAATTGCCCAGGAAATTCTTGACACTGCCAGCTGATTTGTCATAAGAACTTGTCATGTGCTGAAAAGATAATTTAGGAGCACTTCATCTAATGGGGAATGAATCTTCCCAAGTCAGTTCTCAGGCTAAGAGTTTAAACAGGTCCTGAATAATGCCAATAAAAGTAAACAAGTAAAAAAATAGTTGCAGCCATAGGCCTTCCACAGAGTAGCAGAAAATACGTTGTAAATGTATTTCTCAAATGTATTTCAGTTTTACAGAGGCTGAGTTCAGGAGAAAAAGAAAAGGACGTATATTGAGAAGAAGGGGGGGAAGGAGTTACCTCTCCTTGTCTACTGGCTTGAATGAGCTGGGAGCTGGGTTCCTTTTGGATAGAAAGAAAGGGGTTGAGGAGGGGTGGGTTGCTCAGTGAAGCAGGAATCCTTATTCTTGGGCGAAAGCCATTTCCTTGGGGAATTTAGCAAATTAAAAGAAAACAAAATCATATTCTCACTTCAGGATTTGGGAAATCATCAGATGAGTGTAAAATGGAAAGAACGAAAGGAGAAATCTGCATTCTCTTTTCCTTTCTGGCTAAGGGGGAGACAGAAAAATAAGGCGATTCTTTAGCATAACAATAAAAAATAGACAGGATCCCTCAATTATTAACCTAACCAAAAGGCTTTATTTTAAGTGATTGAATTTGGCAACATCGGCAGGATCTGATAAGCTTTTATTATAGATTATTCTGATGTTGTTTAATAGAGTTACAAGGTAATTCATTTAGTTCAACCCTTGCTCAGTGCACTCTGTTAAATTACTAACCCTGTCAGAAAAAGAAATCGAGTTAGCTTGGCACAACTTTTTGTGACAAATTCCTTGTCAAACAAATAATGTCCCCAAATTAGTCTATTTCTTTCACATTCAACATCTGAAAAATAAGAAAAATATAGGAATTGTGGGTCTCTGTGTGCTTATGTATAGGTATATAATCTGGTGTTCTTACTTGGTAACCACTTCTACAGCTCGTGCTGTGCAATTTCACAGGTGTTACCTGAAGAATGAAAACAATAATAGAAATTATGAGGGACATTTGCCAAAACTTGAAGACGTTGCTTGGAATGTGTTTTGCTTGAGTTTCAGTAGTGAAGTTATAGAGAGGATTCTCCTGTACTTTTACCAAGTGGGAGTGGGTTTTCTCCTTTCAACTTCAACCTATCTTTAAAAAATGTGTGGGTACTTCTTAACAATTCTCCTGTTGTTGGGGTGGTACTTCAACATTACTCCATGTCTCTAGTGTATGGAATTTTAGGCACTTTGTACTTCATCAGGGCAAAGCCATCCCATCTGATCACTTGAATGGCCAGTATTATCATAATGATAATACCACGGTTAAGCGCAAAAGAGAAAGTCAGTGGGCAGTTTCGACTCCAACCAAGTAATATCTTCCGAAATGGATCAATAGCTGTTTCTGTCATTCATATGTAACTTGATGAATGTGATCAACTTCTAATACTGCTGCAGTTCTGAATTCTTCTGTTTTAAGTAGCTATAAGGAAGAATGAGAAAGAAGCATAAATTGAATTTACATCCTTGAGGATATGCATTATAGAATTCCGTGGCTTGACTGGTTAATGGCCTTCCTTCTGGCTGGATTGGCAATAAAATGATATTTGCCCACTTCCCTCATTGTCAAAATGACATCACTGATGCAGATATCTTACTGCTAACTCTGCCACGGTTATCAAGATGCAGCAATTAATAGCACAAATGAGGAGGTGTGGAAAGGATGTTTGCGCGCTTTTGATAGTAGCTTGCTTGGAAATGTCAGTCTTGGGTCACCTTAATATTGTTTTATTCTGCCAAGGGGATCATGAAGGCAACCTGCTTTTCTACTAAACTGGGGTCCCTTGTCAGCCAACCAGACCTATCTGCTCACCTTCTAGTGCAAAAGGGTACCAGCTTCACTATAAGAATGAGCTGCCTGCTGTCAACAGCATGTTTGTCCTTCTGGCTTGAGCCCAGTTAGGGGGTATAATTTAGGGAGGTTGGTAGCAAATCAGGTAACCATAACATCATTTGTAACACAATTATAACAGTGCAATAATCACGAGATGTAACTGACCAGAAATGCATTGTCTCTCACGGGCCTTACAGTCATTGCATGCACACTATCACGTTTCATTAAGTAAGATAAGTGAGACAGAAAAAACAAGTCACATGGAATGCTTTACTGCCATAATTGTATATCATTTCATCCACCACAGGGATGACACCTGTCATTCTCTTCAAATCAACAGTGCCAGGTCTTGTCTGTTTGGGGCTGTCCCTCTATGTTTAAGCAAGCTGTCTACACTCTAGGGACTGATACATCTAGAAATGTGTATTGTGACCAGCCAGCCATGGAAAATTCAGGGAGTTACAGCCCCAACCTATCTAGAGAAGTCTTATTAAGGTCTTTAGGGATGTTTACACCCTTATGGGGTGCTTAAATAGACAATACCAGTTCTATTTGGGGAAACATAATTGTCTGTCTATTTTTGTATTTACTGAATGCTACCCATAGAATTGTCTGTCGTGGGGCATCATGCATGTGTTTTAGTTAATGCATTCAAAAGTGCACATGGAATTAATCTCTTTATGCATATCTTTCATCATAAAGAATGATTGCAAATTTGAATGTGCTGCCTGTAATTTTGCACCTTATTCTATCATTTAATGAATGTAGATAACAGCTTTCTTTTCTTTAGGCAAGATAAGATAATACTTTTTTTTTAAGTGTCATTGTTTGTAGTATGCAGGTTTTTCCATAACTATGCCTGCAGAACATTTTGTTCCTATAGTTTACAAATCTTTCCAGCCTCGAACATAAGATCTTGCTAATTAGGTCAACAGCCCTTGTCCAGCATTCTGTTTCACACTTTTCCCAAGCAGATGCTTTAAGGAAGTTCACAGATATGGGTAGGGCAGGAGGGCTTCTTCACTATTGCTCCACAGCAGCAGCTGTGTTTGGGCATGCTGCCTGGGATTTCAGAGTTAGCAACCTGTCCTCAGGACCTGTAGTCCTTGTTAACCTAAGCCTCTATGCATTTATCCGGTCCCTTTTTGGATTGATGGCCATCACCAGATATACGGTCATCAGCAGTGAGTTTCATAGTAAGAAGAAGAACTTTCGTTTATCAGTCCTGAATTTCCTTGAATTTAGTTTTAGCAAATGATCCCAAGTCTTAACAATATAACAGAGGGGGAAAACATCTCTCTATCCATACTTTTCATCCATTGTATGTTTTTATATATCTCTATCAAGTTTCCCCTTAACCTGGCTTTGCTTCAAGCTAATATAAATCCAGATCTGTAGTCTTTCCTCCTAGGAGAGCTGCTCCCTATTGTTTTGCACATGTATGGACCAGAACTGTACAGAGTATTCCAAGAATACTCCCATTAAAATTTTATAGTAGGACATAACAGCAGCCACATAATGGGTTGACTTCAATTAGTCATCAGATCCCATTAAATATAAGTGAAGCTTTTTTCCCCCTGCCAATGTACATCACTTTGCATTGGCTTACACTGAACTGCTTTGGCTACTTTGAGAACATCTTTTGGGAACTGTTCACAATTTTGGTTTGATTTTAATAAGTGAACAGTGTCATATCATGAACAAAATTAGCCAAGTTACTAGTTATTCCTAATTTTATAAACAAATTAAAAACTACCAGTTCCATTATCGATGCCTTGGGAACCTTGCTTTGAACATACCACCAATTTGAAAATTGTGTCTGATTCCTGTTCTTTAGCCAGTTTCCAGTCCAGGAGGACACCTGCCTTCTAATCCTAGGGCTGCTGTTCAAGAGCCCTTGGTGGTATAAATTAGAAATACTACCAAGGTAAAAGAAATGTATGTCTTGTGAAAAGTGGTATCTCTTCAAAACCACTTTAATCTCTCTGAAGATCTATTGTCTAAATTTTTACAGTACTGTCATATGGATATCTACTGAGAAGTAAGTCTCACTGATTTCATTGCAACTTATCCCTTAAAATAGCCTTCCAATTTGGTACAGGTTGGCTTAGATAATAGGAGTTGTGGTTCAATTTTACACCAAGGGTGTCAGACTGGAAAAGGCTGTCTTAGTAAGTGTGCATAAATGTGTAGCCTGAGTTCTGCTTCTGCTTGTTAATATACCTGTTTCTCCACTCCTCCACACCCAATGTTATAAGAAGTCTGAAATCACTAATGCTCTTTCCCTTACAGCCTTCCTATGCCCTTTTGGAAGTGGTGTGTCTTTTCTTTTTAACAAATGAGAAATAGCTAGGGTTGTTTAATACCAACAGAATTACAGAGTTAACCTGTGGAGGCACTGCTGCAAAGTCAGATTTCATGATATAACATCTCTCTCTCCCCTCCTGGTGTGACCTGTTAAAAAGAACTGTATGACTATTCTCTCTTTCTCTGTGTGGTGGTGAAGGAGAAGCCGTAGGAAAACAAGTGTGGACATAAAGGGATGACAGCATTGTCTGAATACTCTTCCCAATAAATGTCTGTGAATGAAGCATAATCAACCTGGTTTTGAAGTGCTTTCCCATTATGACCTTATACATAATAGATGTTTCTTCCCAAAATTTGAGTTTTCCATTTTGGATTATAAACAGGGGAGCTTGTTAGCTGTGATATTTCACTTTGGTCATGGAGCTATTTCAGCTTCTGAGGTGTGGTAGCATGCTTCAAAATCTTAGAAATCCAAGAGGCAAAGGAATCATACAAAGAAGCTGAAATGAAGACATCCAGGAGACTGTTTTAAAAGTAAAATGTATTTGATTTATTCAGATCAGCTTCTTCATCATATCAGTCATTTCTGTGCTTTTAATCTTTAAACTGCCATAGGACTGAAATAGGAAGTGGGTTTACTAAAGTTTCCTCTAAAAATACCACTTGTGGATTTATTTACCTGCTTTGCTTACAAGTTTCAGTAACTGCAAATGTGGTTGTATACGGTAAATGTAGGAGTTTTTTTGCACGACATCTCATTTGAGAAACACAAGATTTGAACATTAGCTTTCAAAGCTAAACATGAGTTTTGCTAGGTACCACTTATACCAGAAGCTAAAAGCAGATTTCTGAGAGCAGAAACAATTAAGCCATTACTGTGTTTTGCTGGTGTTAACTATCTCTACAGTTGACTAGAAATAAATCCAGGTTTGAATTTTTGAAAAAGCAGCCATGCCATTTTTCAAACAATAAATTCAAAAGCAGGTTCCTTTGACTTCAGCTTAGGGTGTATGGCATTGCAGCATAAATATTTCCTAGCAGTTTTGTGCATGTAAGAGATGCAGAGCCTATGCTGATTTGTCTGGGAATCTGGGACTTTCTTCTGAATAGACCTCTTTCAGATTGCACAGCAAGAGTGTGAAAGTTTCTGGTGTTTGTATGCTTTTCTTTTTCATTTAGAGATCTGTGTTCTAGGCTAAACAGAGCTTTTGCCTGTGAATAACAGTTGAATTATGGTAAAATTCAGGACACATGGCTTTCATTTTTCCTCCTGATGGTTAAGGAAAAACTTGTACTTTGTCATCTTGTTTCAGCTAAATTAAAATTGTTGATAGATTTATGGAAAACAAAAACACTCCCTTCATGTTCTTTGTCATTCTGGTCCTTTTAGTAGCTCATAAATATTTAAAACCACCCACACACTATAATTGCACTAAGTTGAATTCAGTTTTCTGGGGTTTGTTTTCTAGAATTAATTGGTATTAAGAGTGCAATAAAGAGAAGTTCTACCTAATCATAACATCGTCCCCCCACAACAAAATACATTTTTAAAAATGAGACTTAAAAAAAAAAAAGGAACTATCTGGCTTACCTCTATGCCGTGATTTATCTTTCCTCCTTGTATATGAGGCAACATGAGATCATGTTATACAGCTAACATTTGTCTACTTTTGTGATAATGTTTTAATACAATCTTGTTTTCCTGGCTGTGGTGCAGGCACCCAGCGTGCTAATGCTCGTGCTCCTGCTCCTTACAAAAGAGACTTTGAAGCCAAGCTGAGGAATTTCTACAGGAAGCTGGAGACTAAAGGATATGGACAAGGCCCAGGGAAATTGAAGTACGTAGAGATACTAGATAACTTGTTTTGCTATTTGAAAGAAAAAGAGCTTTGTGGGTCTTGAGGAAAAGGAGTTAAGGTAGCAAAATGGGACACATTTAAATCTGTCCCCCCCATCCCATTTCACCTGCCAAGTGACCTCTGATAAAGTGACATCAGGATTCTGTTATATGTATTTGCATACGAGTTGTAATTATGCTCTGACAATTCATAAATGCCAGTAAATACAGTGTGAACTGGCCTTGTCGATGCCAGTCAGACCCAACCTGTAAACGATGGTCAACAGGGCTGTGTGCAGGGATCCAGATTCAATGGGCAAAATGTGATTTTAAGTGGATGTGGGCACTCGCACAGCACCTGTCGGAAAGACTTTAAGGCAGCTGGTGTTTTCCTGAACTTGCAACTTTAAGTTGTTCCTGACAAGTGCTGGACGTGCTGTGTGTGCTGCCCATCACAATTTGCCTTTGAATCCAGATCCCTACATAGCCCTGGTGGCCAACATAAGCAGAAGTGTTACTTGTTGCCGTCTAGAACAAAGGGATTCCAGAATGGAATCTCCCAAAGGGATTCTAATACAAGCAAAAATTTGGAAGGCAGCACACAAATGAAACCAATATGCTACAATGGTTAGCATTTGGGACAGGATGTAGGAAGACTATATGCAGCTCCCTGCTTGGGATGAAATGAGCTGCCACCTCACAGGCATACTGCAGGTCTTTTGATATATCTTCTTTAAAACGGAGATCCGCTATGGGAAACTGAACTTGGGTAGAGAAATAGCAGTGACTCAGGATTGCGCAACTTTTCTTCCTTCAACTGTTTTATAACCAGAATAATGTTCCATTTCATGCTGTTCCCCATGCACCCATATTTACTCTTATCCTGGTTCTCCCTCACAAGTATATGCTTTAGCTAAAATGCTTCTTTCAGGAGAAAAGGTGAGACAAATGCAACAAACCTATAAAAACTTGGTACAATCTACTTTCTCACTTTCTGAGTTTAATCCACATTATGTATTATATAAGCATTGCTACTGTACATTGCCCAACTATGTCTAAATATGTCAGAAGGGAATTCCTAAGCAACGTGAATAATATTGAGGAGAAATTGCAATTGCACTAGTGTGTAAATCAGATGATTTGATGAATTATTTTTGCTCAAGAAATGGCTTTCCAAGTATTTAATCGTCTTTATTCCATCCCTCTTTATTATAGTAATTTACTTTTGCTTTGTCCATTTGGTAATATTCTATTGATGCATTAGAATGTGCATATCAAGGATACTTCCAGCCACTGAAATTTGAAATTTAGTGAACCTTTGTCTGTGGGCCAGTAGTTCTGCCTCTATTTTGCCGGTGCATATGGCTGAAGGAAGGATCATTATTAGCTGAATATAAATATATAACTAACCAGGAAAGATAAACATCATCATGAATTCACGTGATTCAGTTTGTTTCATTGCACAGATTAATTATCAGGAGAGACCACTTGCTGGAAGATGCCTTCAATCAAATTATGGGTTATTCAAGAAAGGACCTACAAAGGAATAAACTGTATGTCACATTTGTTGGAGAGGAAGGGTGAGTAGAAGGAAGTGACTACCAACGTAGTCTGTACTTAATACGTTTTGTTTTGCAGCTGTGTGCAGATATTTTATTGTGTTTTTTGTGGTCTAGAGCAGAAATGAGGAAGGATTACTGCCAGGAAATGCCTTTTATAAGCATAGAACCTACAGCTATTCAGATATTGTTCTGATTTTCTGACATATGAGTTCTTTAGAAAGCATCTGTTAATATTGGCACATACTGAGCTTCTTCCAAATCTGATCTGATAAGATCTTAGTCCTGCATGCTGCATTGGCAGCTTTCCCTGCAATTTAAAAAAAAAAAAAGAGAGAGAAGATGATAGTGTTGAAGGACTGGACTGGATTTACTAGCTATTTTAGAGACATGATTGATGAAGACTGATATTAAGTCCTTAGATTTGAAGCTGTTCAGTATTCAGTCTCACATAATTGCAATTATGTAAGGGAAGAGAGCTCCCTCTGTCACACATCTACATTTATTGGCACTGCTACCTTTCATGCATTTACTGTTTTAAGTCATGAAACTTCTAAAGTACATGGGCAGCATCACTTCACAGATCTCACCTCTTTTCTTGCCACCCCCCATCATGCAGTGTAAAAGTTTAAGTGAAGGCCTGTTCGTGCTTCATCATCCTTCTAGATTTAGAAGTGTCAGCCTTCTAACTTTGGTAATAACTTTGCTTTTATGATTTTATTTGGATGATCTTTTATGATTCTGTAGATGTGATGTTTTGACAACTCTTTTACTTTGTGAGCTGCCTGGAGTCTTACAAAGTGGGAAGCATACAGATAATGACAAATAAATAAAACCACTTTGTATATCACTTTACTGTGTTGACCCCAGGTTGTTTTAAACAAATTCTACTAGTTCCATCCAAAATCCTGTTCTTTACAGGAGATAAGAATCCTACCATATGGATATTATTTAATAAAAAGCTTTTCCAACTGAGTGTTATTTTAGAGTGTACCAATTAGTCCAGGTGTTTATGTAGAAAGTAACACTTAAAAGAAAGTGTTCTTGGAAACACAAAGTAGAGGCTACTGTGACTCATACTGCAGGGCTCTATGGACAAGAAAGGCAAGATGAATCCAAGAATACTTTAAAAATATAAAAACGTTAGGAAAAATCCAGAAATGGCATGAAACTGCTTGAGTAAAATGTCAAATAGCATATTAACAATCCCCAATGAATGTGATGATTGTAGGAGGGGAGCCATATGAAAGAATCTGGGAGCACCTTTTCCAACTGACACATTTTATTAAAAAGCTTAAGCTTTCATGAACTGCAGCTCACTTCATCAGATGCATGGAGTAGCTAGACTGATGTAGGATTTAAACCAGAATGAGATGATGGGGGAAGGGAGGTGAAGACAGGCTGGTCTAACCCCTCCCTTCCACCACCCCCCATCCCAAATTTGTTACTTAGAAAAGGTGCTACCAGACCCTTCCTGATTTCAGTAACTGTACCTGAGAAACAATTAGGGCAACAAAAGTTAATCTTTCCATCAGCATTATATCATTTAACTGAAAAAATGTATACATTGTTTCTTCCTATCCCTACATTTACTGCTTTTCAGAAGAGGTGTTAATGATAAAGCATCTAAACATAAAATAACTCAATGTGCTTCAAAAAAAATCTGTCACACAAATCACAGAACTTTAAAATATTTCCACCGCACTTGAACTGATACCCAGATAGTGATCACGAATTCCTTCATGACTGAATTTTTAGAAATAATGTGGATTCAAAACATGCAGAAACATCTCTTTGTTGCGGTGAGATGTTTAGGTGACATCTTTATTTTTAGGTGACATGTATATGTTTTAAAAATCAAACTGCATGTTCAAGAAGTAATTTGCGAGCCATGGCATTGGCGTGTTTGAACAGTAAGCATCTGTTCTTGCAGCTATTGTTGCAAACTTTGGCTTGTTTGGCCTGTGATAATTGTTAACACAAAGCCGGCTGTCACAATCTATTGAACCACATAAACAATACAACAGGCAACCAATTAAGCAGCTGTTTGAAGGGAACTAGGTGCTAGAATTAAGATGTACTGTATGTGTTGGGGGACATGGTGGTGAGGAATATATGTAACCTCCAATGGCTATAGCTGATTCAGGATTTTTTCCCCTTGGTACAGGTTATTTCATATACCAGCTAAGGTTCCTGCTCACCCAAGACGTTATTTTGTGTGGTCTTTGGGTACTGGGGCACCAGAGAGTGCAGGCATGTCCAGTGGAATTTAACTCTGTCCCTACCTGCACTGTCAATTGGAGCCAGACTGAAAAGGAATTTTACTTTAATCCACTCTTAGACCAAACAGGTTGAAGAGGTTTTACCTTCTCTATACAACGTGGCTCCTTTTTGCGGGGGGGGGGGGCAGTCTGTGTCACAACCAAATATTGGGCAGGGTTCATTTCAGGTGTAGGCAGGTGTTCCACTCCACTAAAAAGGAGGAGGGGTCTTATGGTGGGCCATAAAGATATCAGTCCAGCTTCACAGCCTGAGAGACAGGACAGTCTGTGACACCATCTCAAGTTGAAAAGTTCAAGATCCATGTCATGTCCTCAGTGCATGAGCCAAAGAGGATGTTGAGCAGCAGGCAAGCTGCACAATAATTGGATTTGATGCTTAGGCCCTTGGTATAAGTTGTCATCAATAAAGATGACATAATTAACTCTAATTATGGTTGTGTGATGTTCATGTTTCTTCATTGCTCTGTTTCATGATAAGTAGTATAAGTATAGTGTGAAGTTCAGGAAGGGAGATATTTCTGTGTGGTGCACACTAAAAAAAATGGTACCAAAGCAAGCAATGCTTTCCCCATAAAAAATGTGATTGTTTATATGTAGTGTTTCTGCCCCAATACTCTTGTATTTGAGGCAGTTAATAACAAGATATATACTCTTAAACATTTCTCCTAGCAGTTTTTCTTCCTAGCATTTTTCTCACAGGTGCAGGGTCCACTTTTTCAAGTTCCCAAGATAGGCAACCTACTCGCAACAATTTTCACAGAAGGAAATAAAAAATAAGATGGCCAAAAAATAACAAGAAGTTTCTGAAAGGAAATATCTCTAAATTCTTGTTTTACTAATAATTTTACTACAGTGATAAAATTTAAATGATAGTCGAGTGTGGCAAACTCCTTATAGATCAGATTTCATTTAAATGCTATTGTGATAATATTGAAATATAATATTTTGCCATTTGTAATTCAGATAGTAGAAGCACTAATGAGCCATCTAATCCAGAAGGCTAACTTTAAATCCATATGCTAATATTCTTATTATAAGAATAATCTTGAATTCTGGCAGTAGGCTTCACATTCATCCTTGAAGATAGATTGGTTTTTTTGACTCACTGAAATAGTTAATTTCAGTGGCATGTCATCTTACCCAAACACAGAAAGCATTACAGTGGCATTAATATGCTGCTGTTGATTAATTCATTATCATTATTTTGAATGTTCAGGTACTATTACATAAAAGCCCAGTAAAAGTTGTTTTCTTCCAAGGGTGAATTTGTAGTGTAAACGACCTTTATTCACTATCAAAACTACGGAAAGAATCAGTATGGTTCAACCTGCAAGGAATGAAGTTGGCAAGGCTGGAATTACAGTTCTCAGGCTGGAGAGAAGCATTATGTCAACATAGATCAGGTGCCTCCAAGGCCATAAGAGAACAATGGAGTTTCCATTTTTATGAAACTTGGCAAAGTAAGATCATAAAGTCATTCTGCACTGAAATCATTTATAGCATTTTGTTGCTATAATAGGAGTACAGAAAGGAGTAGTCTGACAGCATCCTTTTTGTGGCCTTTTGACCTCTGCATTTTTTATTTGCATTTTTTGAGGTTTCGTGTCATCATGTGGCAGAATAGATACTTTAAGGCACCCATGTTACTCCTCAGAACTCCCAAAAATTCTCCTCAAAAGTCAGCCCTGGCCCTGCCATCTTTTGGGATGCAACCTTCAGTATGTTTCACAAAGCATGATGCTGATAGTTGTTACCTCTGTCTTAAGATTTACCACTTGAGATCTAAAGCCCTGATGGATCATTTACTTTCATTGGAATTTAGCCAGCCGTTTTTAAAATCAAGCTATGATTGACTGGGGAAAGGACCCTTTTGGTTATGGCCCCGTCTGTGAAATGTCCTTACTTCCTGTTATGGCTAGTCGTTTGGAAAGATCTTTTTGTTTCCTGTTTTTTTTTTTAAATTTCTTGTGCTATTAGAGTTTTTATGTCATCATATTTTCCTAATGTTTTGACCTTTTATGTGATACCTAATTTATATAAAACCTGCGATGCAAGTAATTAAAAAAAATAAATATTTGGCTGTTCTCTGGCAACTTTTCCAAAGGAGAAAAATTACCCTGGTTAAAGGGCTGGGATAGGCAAAACTAATATTAAAACTAGTTCTAAATCATTCTAGGTTAATTAAATTCAGTTAGAATGCTGGCTGGGGAATTCTGGGAGTTGAAGTTCATACTTCTTAAAGTTGCCAAGTTTGAAAAACACTGTTCTAAAGAATCATGTGCAATTGTCTGTTATCATCCTTATCGCAGTTGTCGTTTCTGTGAAGCTAGTGCAACATAAATTTTGTGAGTTTCCATCTTAAATAAATTGCAGGCTCGTATTACAAAAGAGACTCTCTGCATTAAATTGAGATTTTCATAAGGCATATAAACTGAGGTCCAAAGATAGCTGTGTACTTTTCATTCATTTCCCCCCCCCCCCCCCCTTGAGTTACAGCCACTCTGTACATTTAAATTCATCTCAGGCTTTGGAGTTCTGGAGACTATACTGTTGCAGAGTTCAAGAGGGAATGTCCTATTTGAATATTACTTCTCAAAAACACACACACACACACACACACAATCTTAAAAAAATTTAATGCTAGGAGTTAGTTCTGGCCTATTCTTATGTCTCATATGGTTAGATATTTACAGGAAGCAATGTCTTGGTTTGGATTGTTTTTCAAAAAGCCTTCACATTCAAATTCATTTAACAATATAACTGAATGGGGCAAAGTATGGTTAATCAGAGTGTATAATGGTGTTATTAAATGGAAAATTTTGCCCAGTTGGTTCTTTTTTAAAGGTGGGTGGGGGAGGGGTATGTGGAAGAGAAGCTCCTTGAAAAAAATTGCAGGCCCCTGGGCTGCCTTCTTTCCCTCCCATTTGAGCCCTTCCCCAGCGTCAGCCCAGCAGAGTTGCCAGTAAAGCAGCAGCCTTGACACAGGTGTGAGAAGAGAAGGGAGAGGCATGTTTTGGGGGCTCTGCAGCCACCAGCAAAGAGAGAAGCACAGCAGCCAAAAGAAAGGTGTTGTTTCCCATTCAGAGTGGATGGTCCAGAGGCAGAAGAAGAACAGAGGCCCAGCGTGGCAAAGCACAATGTGGAAGAAATCCCAGAGAGAAGAAAAAAGAAGTCCATATACTAGCATATGCTATATATACTGGTCCATATACTACTATATGCTACTATATACTGATGTATACTAGTAATAGTATAGAGCAAAGTATATAGGTAATTGTAATAGTAATAGAGTATAGGATAGAGGTAATAGGAAGCGTGTGTGTGTGTACGTGTAATACAAAGCAAGGGTCTCCAGATACTTCAGCTGATTGAGCCCTTCATGAAGTATGTATGTATGTGTGTAAATATATTATAATATAATATAAAATAAAGCAGGAGTCCCCAAACTCTTCACCTGATAGACTCCTTCATGAAATTTCAGACTGTTCATCGACTCCCAAACGTTTATTATATGAAAATAATTTAATAATTGAATAAATACTACTTTAACAGTACTAGAAATAATAATAACATCGACACCTTGGATAGTCCCATCGGCCCTTGGGGGTCAGTACTGGCTACTTTGGGGAACCATGATATAAAGGAACCACCTGGTCCAGTGCTTTTGTGTCTCTCTTGAGTCTGGGTCATCCTAATTAGACATGGTTTAAAAAAGAACCGCTGACAAGGGGGAAATAAGAAAATAATCATTCTCTTGCAAAAATTATGTCCTCTTTACTGAGTAGTTTCAATCAACAATAAACATTAAGGTAGTGTCAGGATTAGCCCAGGAAACTCCAGGAGACAGTACAGACTCAATTCAGCAAGGTTTATTGGCTTCAGTCCCGTTACAGAAGTCTTCTCAGAGTGAGAGTAATTTCCAGGGTCACCCTCCCAACCTCCCTTGCATTCTTTAGGGAGGGGCCAGTCTCATCTTCTTAACTCCTCCCCGTTGCTCTGGTGATGAGAGCACGTTCTTGATCCCTCTCGTCCTGACTCTCACAGGTAGTAAGATAATTGTTGCAAGAGTAAATTAGCTATACCCATATATAGAAGATTAATAAAAAATTAAAAGTATTTTGTTAAATATGTTAATTTTGGGGGGTGGGGTGACATTCTGTGTAGTGTAGGAACCATCTTAATAAAATTTGAACTTTAAATATTATTGTATGCTTTCCTTTGTTACCCTAACTCGTAATGCAATGGATGTAAATCAGAGGTATTATGAACTGTTAGTTTTTGTGGATGCAGTAATTCCTGGGGTCGCAGCCTTCTTGTTACTAATAGAATTGCTGTGTAGGATTTCTGTTTTTCAGCTTCTCTAGGCCAGCAATTCTGTTTTGACATGGGAAAAAAACAGCATCATATTTACATGAATTGGGACTCTTCTTGATGGTTGCAGTAAAAAACAGAGCAAGGATCAAACTATCTGCAGAGTATGACTTATTGCAAAGTATTCACTGTATCCATAAAGAATGGCAAGATCATTGGCTTCATTCCATGCTACTTAAACAATGACAGATACTTTCTTCAATATATATCCATTTAACTCTCATCTGGGAAATGAGTTTCATTTCACTAACCACAATGATTGGCCATTATAAGCAAAAGTACTAAATGAATTATAGTTTTTTTAATAAAAATACAGCACTCTGAAGAAAGAAAAATATAAAACAGAAAAATAAGAGTCTCAAAGTAACTTTAGGTTCTTCCTCATGAAAAAGATTGAATGATAAAATATTGGTTTGTAAAATACCAAAAAATACATAGCATTTAGATGGGGTGTGCTTCCCCTCACCCTGAATAAAGTATTTTTAGGGCAGGGTGCATCACTCTTTCTACTTAAGAGAGGATCAAACTTCTTTTAAAATTAAAAAGTGCTTAGGAGATATTACTAAAAAGCTATGCCTAAAGCATTACTGTATTCCCAAAGCAGCCTCTCACGAAAAGATGTTCCCGTCATAAGAGCAGGACAGATCAAATATGCTCTCATACATACCTGTCCGTCACTTGCTGTCTGTGGTAATGGCTTGCTTATAGGTATGCACAGGGCAAGAACAAACCCAGAAAGAGAGTGAACAGCTAAATATCTTAACAGATAGATGGAGAAAGTCCTGTTTTTATTACAATGAATTTGCTATCCCCCTGGGAGGGTAGATTTGGCTTTTATAGAAGATCTCCTGTATTACGTAATGATTTAAACAGTTGTTGAGGGGGTGGGGGGTGAGAAAGCTGAAGCAAAACAGAGAAATATTTTCTTATCTTATCTGGAGAAACAATGTGTTAATTTGCTCACTTGTTTTGCCTGGACTTACTATACTGAGCATATTAGTTTGTATCCTACAACAGCATGTGAACTAAAGAAAAGCCAGCTTCTATGGAGATTGCTTTTTGTTTCCAGAAAACAGCAGGCCGCAGAATCTGTGGCAGATTACATAGCTGCTCTCAGAAATTTAACACTGTCCTGTGACTTGCAGCTTCATAGTTAAAAGAACAGTAGCTTTGTGATGTTTCCACTGAGGTCTCATCTTCAGAGCTGCATGCAGTAAATGATAGAACTGGCCTGGTTTGCCCCCAAGTTGTGGAGATTGTGAAGCTGTTTGAAGCCCCTAATTCAAGTTTGTAAGGTTTGGATTGTATTGAAATATATGAATCTGCAGAAAATTATGTGTGCTACTAAATTGCCAATGCAAGTGAATGCCACTTGGTATGCATCAACTGTTCTTTGTAAAGCATATACCTGTAGTAATTTTTTTGGTTAATCTGCCAGCAATGACCATTGGCAAGGCAGCATGGATATCCCATAACTTCTTGGCAGAAAGTGGCAAGGAAAGTGGTAACTTTTCTTTTAAGAGTTTTGTGGAAGGAGAATTTCAGCAACTGTCAGTTATTTCCAGTATTAAAACTGGCAAAACCTAATCTATAAAACCCTAGTCTAGAATAGGACTTAACAGAACCGGAGCCATACAAATGGAATTTAGGAACAAAGGTTCACTCACTTCTGGACTGGAATGAAGTACAGTTAACCCAAGCCTATGCGTTGCAAGCCATTTAGTAGGGCATTTTCCATAACCTGTGCCTTTAAATCAGAGAGACACAATTATGTTTGGGTGGGTACAAAATAACAAGTCAGCAATTTAATAAATTCCAAAACAGAAATCAGGAACACCAACTAGCTTAGCAACATTCAAAGCACTATAAATGGTCATTAAATTAAATGTTCAGAATGTACACAGAGATGATCCAGGAATCAGAAACTATTGAGTGTGTGGGGGAGGGGGGTGAATCATTAACCCTACGGGGGAAAACATTTTGTTCTTTTTAATTTTCTTTTTTCAATCCATTTGTATAGTATCCATTTATGTGTTGTTGTTTTTTAAGACTGGACTACAGTGGACCTTCAAGGGAGTTTTTTTTCCTGGTATCAAGAGAACTCTTCAACCCATATTATGGTTTATTTGAATATTCAGCCAACGACACATACACTGTACAAATTAGTCCAATGTCTGCTTTTGTCGACAATCACCATGAATGGTAAGAATGCTGAATCACAGAACTACTGTTATTTTTGTAGAGCATATGTTGTGCTCTCCTTACTCGTTTACTATGAAAGATCCAAGTAAGGTAAATCTCTCTTCAAATAATAGATGGGGTGGTGTTAGAATATGATTCTTCCTTGAATCTTCCATGGTGTACCCAATTATCTGCCAACCTAAGCAGCCAACACTGGACTTAGGCCTGAGTGAACCCCTTCTGAGCTCTGCTGCCTCCTAAATATCAAAAGTTCAGCTTGTCAAGGCATAAAACCAATTATAGGACTTGGCTAGTCTAGCCTGTTTTGGAGTCTGATTTTTTTTTAAAAAAAATCTGTCTAATTCAGTAAGATGTGCGATAACCTTTCTCCCACTTCCCTCATGTTAAATGCAGCTCTTCTCACATAGTAAAGCTAGTTTGTGGCTCTGTGGTTTTTACCATCTCTCAGGGAATCTTTGTTTCCACAAGGAAGCAAATCGGTTACCTAGTTTGTCAACTCTTGGACGATAACATGCAAAATAACATTAAATGCAGAGTCAAGTCAGCCAGAAAGAGATTGAAAACAGTGTTTACTGCATCTCATTAGTCTGAGTTCTTTATATGAATACAAAAAAGTGAATGAAAGGGGGCACAAAACGGTGGCCCAATTTCTTATTTAGATGAAACATCGCTGTTCTCAAGGACTGCACAACATATCAAGAAAATGTATTATTGATGTATTTTTCAGCATATAGCTCATGTCTGTAGGTTGTCTATATGGAGCCATTGGAGGCAATTAAGATTTTGGTTGGGTTTCATCAGTTCACAATAATACTCAACTCTAGCTCTCTGAATCAGGAGAGATGATGAATCCTTTGTTTGGATGTTGTAATGAGCTGGATGAGAGCCAGTAAACAGAAGCTGAATCCTAATACTATGGAGGCACTGCAAATAGACAATTTCCTTGTCTGGGAATTAGGCAGGTTGCCTGTTCTGAAGAACAGTGTTGCATACCCTCTGAAGAAGCATCTGGTTAATTTGGGTATGTTCTTCCTGTCATATTATGAATGGAGACACAGGTGGCCTCTGTGACAAGGATTTCTTTTTTCTAGCTTTGACTGGTTCTCCAATAAGACTATTCTTGATGGGGATAGCCTAGTCATAATGATATACACCCTGGTAAATTCAGCTTCAATTACTGTGTATATTTTACATGGAGCTGTCCCTGAGATTTACTCCCAAGCTGCATCTGGTGCAAAATGCTGCTACTAGGTTGTTAATGGGGGCAGCCCATTAACAAACATATGATACATAAATTTTGCTCAACCTAGTGTTCGCTAAATAAGTTGGGACCACAACTGCCTTGTGCCCTAGGAATTCTGGGAGTTGCAGTCCCAACACACAGGTTGTCCATGTTCTGAAGGAACTGCATTGATTCCCAATTTGCCTATGTTATGCTGCCTATATTAATGTATTAACTGTACAAGTTGTTTATTGTCTCACAGAAATTAAGGAAACAAGTTCTACCAGAAAAAAATATAGTATTTGCTTTCCATATGGAATGCTAACCATAGTATTTACACTGTATTTATACCTCAAAGGACAAATATTTTGTGATAATTTTATTTAATGATAAATGTTTTGATTAGGAACTAATGACATTTTCTTGTCTAAATGATGATCTCATGGAAATGTAACACAAAAGATCATGCTAAATAGTTATATGTAACAACTGAATGTTATTTTTTCATTTAAGGATTATATATGGATAACAGTGTCAAGGCTACTTACTGAACTAGCATATATATAAAGCACATTTAAATAAATCAATAAATAAACAATAAATCTATTGTTTCCATATGGAATGCTAACCATAGTATCTACATTGTATTTATACCTCAAACGACAAATAAACTGTTCCCTTAATTTCTTTGTAGGTTCAGATTTAGTGGTCGAATCCTTGGTCTTGCTCTGATCCATCAATATTTGTTAGATGCCTTCTTTACCCGACCATTTTATAAAGCCCTTCTCAGAATGTGAGTAGAGGAATTCAACAGGATTGTTCTTACATGGGAAGAAATGTATTTTTATTCAAAGAAGATGTAACTGGACCCAAGTCATATCCATAATAGACTACTGAAATTATGCCTTCCTTTTTAAAACTGTATTATATAAGTTGTTTAATGACAGACTGGATTTATATTTAATGTACTGATCAAGCAAAGTAGTTTGGAGGCAGAAAGAAAATATCTTTCTAACGTTTGTCTAATATTTTCTTAATTTTGATTAGAATACTTTGTCCTTTTTTCTTCAGGAATTATTTATTAGGATGCGAACTGTATTAAAAGATACATGTTGTTCTGATGTAATAAGAATATTGGACAGATAATTTACAAGACATACACATTTGGCATCATGACCTCTGTAATTGTAGGGTATTCCAGTTGCTGACTAATTATTGGTTTGAAAGATACTTTCTCTTTAATCAGCAATGGTGCTGAAAGGTGAAAAAAAACTGAAACAACACTTTCTTAGCAAAATCAAAATGAAGATTTTATTGATAAGTTTAGGATTTTTATTTAGGATGTTAAGATATGCATTAGAAAAATATACATATATATGTTGGAAAGAACACTTAGCATAAAGAATTCCAGCAGTAATAGTTGTACAGATTTCTTTTTTTGTTCTCCTTATTATTGTATGAATAACTTATCTACTCTCCTCTAGTCTTGCTATGCTGCCTTAAGGTGGTGCAAGGGTTCTCCTGGGAGGGATGAGTAAACAATGCTGGACTGTATGCCAAGAGCATATAGTCCCAGCAGAGTCATCCAAGGCATGAATGTCATCATCCCAGCTGCCTAGCCAAAGCAAGAAGGCCTCAAAGCAGTAATATAAGATGTTGGAGGCAGAAGATCACTTTAGTGGTATAGGCAAAGGCATCATTTCATATTACACAGGAGAAAGCAATGGTAAATCACTCCTGTATTTTACCAAAAAACCACCATGGATAGACCATCCTGAAGAAAATCTATGTGGTTGCTAAGAGTTGACACCAACTTGATAGCACATAATCATCTACACTTCTCTTCATTTGTACATGTCACCATAATCTTGGTCATTTTTAATCCTCTAATTACTTCTATTTTTTATAGATTGTGTGACCTAAGTGATCTGGAATATCTTGATGAAGAATTTCACCAAAGTCTGCAGTGGATGAAAGACAATGATATACACGATATCCTAGATCTCACATTCACTGTAAATGAAGAAGTCTTTGGACAGGTGTGGACAATCTTTTTTTTTTTTTACAAGGGCAGCCTTGTGGCACTTATTTTTACAATGCTTTCTAATTCTCTTCCTGGATCATCTTGTTTCTGAGATATGATAATGCTCCAATAGAAGAGAATATATGTAACTCAGGGTTGAACTGTAGAGTTCTTGGTGCTCTGAACTCCAAATATGATGTCATTTACATATTGCTTTGGTACATTGCTTATGTTGCCTAAAAATCACTGTTTAAAACTATAGAATATTATTCTGTCATCATTTTAAAAGGCTGCCTCCAACATTACACTGCGTGCACAATTATTAGGCAAGTTGTATTTTTGAGGATGAATTTCATTATTGAACAACTACAGTGCTCTCGGTCAATCCAAAATGTTAATAAACCTCAAACCTGAATATTTAAGAAAGTAAAAGTGAGGTTTTGGCTATCTTAGGAGCATATCTATGTGTGCACAATTATTGGGCAACTATTAGTGTGCAGAATTATTATGCAACTAAATGAAAAACGAAAATTCCCCCATCTCACTCGTTTACTTTCATCTGTTAAAGTGAGAATAATAAACAACTCAAAATTTACAAATAAACATTTCTGACATTTCAAACAAAAAATCAGTGACCAATATAGCCACCCTTCTTTGCAATAACGGTCATAAGCCTTCCATTCATAGAGTCTGTCAGTTTCTTGATCTGTTGATGATCAACTTTTTGTGCAGCAGCAACCACAGCCTCCCAGACACTGTTCAGAGAGGTGCACTGTTTTCCTTCACTGTAAATCTCCCATTTGAGAAGGGCCCACAAGTTCTCAATAGGGTTTAGGTCAGGTGAGGAAGGGGGCCATGTCATTATTCTTTCATTTTTGAGGCCTTTATTGGCTAGCCACACAGTGGAGTACTTCGATGCATGCGATGGAGCATTGTCTTGCATAAACATCACGGTCTTCTTAAAATATGCAGACTTTTTCCTGTACCACTGCTTGAAGAAAGTGTCTTCTAAAAACTGGCAGTAGGTTTGGGAGTTGATTTTGAGTCCATCTTCAACCCAAAAAGGTCCAACTAGCTCATCTGTAATAATACCAGCCCATACCAGTACTCCACCTCCACCTTGCTGGCGTCTGAGTCGAAGTGGAGCTCTGTGCCTGTTACTGATCCAGCCACAGGCCCATCCATCTGGTCCATCAAGAGTCACTCTCATCTCATCAGTCCATAAAACCTTTGAAAAATCTGTCTTCAGATATTTCTTGGCCCAGTCTTGCCGTTTCAACTTATGTGTCTTGTTCAGTGGTGGTCGAGTTTCAGCCTTCCTTACCTTGGCCATGTCTCTGAGCACTGAACACCTTGTACTTCTGGGTACTCCAGGTAGGTTGCAGTTCTGGAATATGACAGCACTAGAGGATAATGGGCTCCTGGTAGCTTCACGTTTGATTCTTCTCAAATCTTTGGCAGTTAATTTGCGTCTTTTTTTCTCAACACGTTTCTTGCTACCCTGTTGACTATTTGCAACAAAACATTTGATGGTTCTGTGGTCACGCCCCAACATCTTAGCAATTTCAAGAGTGCTGCATCCCTCTGAAAGACTTTTTACAATTTTTGACTTTTCAGAGTCAGTTATCTCTCTTTTTTGGCCCATTTTGCCTGAGGAAAAGAAGCTGCCTAATAATTATGCACACCTTGATATAGGGTGTTGATCTCCTTAGGCCACACCCTCCCTCATTACACAAATACACATCACCTGATTTGTTTATATCCAATAAGCATTCAGGTTTATACAGCTTGGAGGTGGAAAATATACATAAAGATGATATGGTCAAAATACTTACTTGCCTAATAATTGTGCACACAGTGTAAGTACAAAGTAACGAACATTTTAGATTTCTAGCTGGTTGTTCCTCTGGTTGTTCCTCTGTGAAAAGTGGTGATTTAATCTTTGTGAAAATTATCTGGTTACCAGGATTGCCACACAAATTTAATCAAGGAAGTTTTTGTCAGATTTGTTTTCTTTTTAAATTTTTATTTATTTATTTATTTGAATTTATTAGCTACCCAGCTCCAATGGAATCTGGGTGGTGTACAAAACAAGAGAGAACATTAAAAAAACAAGAACAGATAAAACCATCAAATCAGACAGACAGCTCAGACTAAAATAATCTTACAAACAGCAAAATCAAACAAAACAGAACAGGGGGCCTAGCATGGCTTCTGCATCTGGTAATGGCTCCAACATCTGCTAAATTTTATTTTGATTCTTCCTTGTTTAAATTAATTATGATTTTAGCATTTAAGGGTAGCAGTTACAAGAATCTCTTAGTGAGAACATTCCAAAACTCTAAAGGATTAGCCATTAACTTAAATTATGAATAGTAATATCGGGCAATCAGTGCAGATATTTCAGTATAGGCTGCCTAGCTACCATGTTTTGCATCAGAGAAGCCTCACTAGGATGTGTTGTAATAATAATCAAAACAGGATGTAACCAAGGCATGCATAACCTTAACCAAAGTTGATTAGTTCAGAAAGGGTCCCAGCTGGCACTCCAAGCATAATAGTGCAATAATGTTTCTTGCCACAGCTGCCATCTGCAAATGCTGTAATCAAGGAACACTTCTAGATGGCCAACCTGCCCTTTCAGTGAAAGCGGAACCCGATCAAAAACAGGCTATTTCTCAGTCCTGAGTCTAGCTTCCTATTTATCAATAGAATTTCTTTGTTCTCTGAATTTAATCTGTGCTTATTCTCTCTCATCTGATCCATTATTGAATTTAGGCCATATTCAAACATATTGCTTCCTTGGAATTGGACAATAAGAGACAACAGAGGAATAGATCTGGGTGTCAGTATACTCATGGTAGCCCACTGAAAATACTATACTAGACTATCTCCCCCAGTAATTTCATTTTGATGCTGAACAAGATGGAGGACAAGATGGAACCCTGAGATACAACACTGGTCTTGCAGCAGCATCTTCTAATCATCATCTGCTAAATATAGCCCAAGCCCCTTAAATCTCAATTCTGGCAGGTGGTCAGGAAGATAGCACTGCCAACAGTATAAAGAGTTGCCAAGACATGTAGAAGATTAGCAGGGGTGCAATTCCCCTATCCAATTTGCAATGTGTATCATCCACCATGGCAACTAAAGTAGTTTGAGTACCATATCTCATCCAAAAGTCTGATTGAAATGAGTTCTGATAATCAGAATTATTCAGATGCATCTGGAGTTGTGAGGCTTCTACCTTCCCAATTGCAAGAAACTGAATATTTGAGACTGGTTTATAATTGTACAAATCATAGGTTATGAGAAGATTTCTTCAGTGAAGATCATATTACTGCCTCCTTTTGGAGAGGAAGGAATACAAAAGTCACCATCAAGACACTGTTTGCCTCCTTCAACCACTGGGTCAGTCCCTTCCTGGCTGATTTAACTTAAATAAGCCAGCGGCAGTCTCATCTCTTCGCATTCTGTTTCTACAATTTTAGAGAGCTATAGGCCAACTAAGCCATGGCCCGCAAAATAACAGGACAAATTATAGGTGGTCACATTCCTGTGAGCTGTTTTAAGATTAGCGTCCAGATTGAGATGATCCAATTGTCCTTATCCACAGAGAATAATACAAATTACTCATAGCAAACCCCTGACATTTCCACCTTCCCTCACTCCACCCATCTTGGTGGAGGAGAAAAGCAATGTGGGTCTGTTTTGTGTGGAAGCAGTGGGGGCAGAAAGTAAGCACTCTTCACTGCTTCCACCACAGCAAAGTAGCACTTCAAATGGGCTTCCCTCTGAGCATGATTTGATGTATCTTAAGAATTCTTCCAGTTATGCTCTATCTGACATCCTATATGTTTAATCCCTCTCAGTTCCCTAATAAACTGAGGCTGGTTTCACACTGAGAGAGGGAAAAATAAACTTTGAAGGGATAGCGTCAGCAACCTGGGCTGTCTCTGTATTCAGTAAACCATCCATTAAATACCTGAAATTAGTGTAATTGATCCTCCACCCTGGAGTGATTTGTGTCAGTATAAAACTGACCATGAAGTGATCTTTTGATAACAGAATCAAAAGATCACTCTGGCTAAAGCCTGAAGAACTCCATTTTCAGGTCATCAGCTCCACCTAAAAAACCCCCCAAATCTAATGTGTGTCCTGCTGTATGTTTGGAATCAAACAGTAATTGGGATAAAGAATTCTGAACTGCTCCTTACTGGGCAACAAGAAGCCTCCAATGCTATAGCTGAAGTAGCTCAGGAGAAGGGACAGTTCAGAGCGTGGGGGGAGGCTGTTTCCTACAGATAGCAGTGCTGGCAAGCATCCGGTATCCAGATGGCATATTATGTTTTAAATTTCCTGGGAGAAGAATTCTTCATTGTACATGAATTCTTGTTGTAAATGTACATTAGGAAGCGCTGCTAAAACCCCTTTCATAAAATACCTTCTTTGTATTTCCCCTTTTGATGCTTTCATGCTTTGTACTTGATGCCATTAATTCAAAAGATAAAGATTTTAGTTCTTTTTATGTTGACCAAATATGACCACTTCAGAAGGATTTTTATCAGCCATTTGGGGAATTAGCACCACTTTGATACATTAAAATTTCTCTTTGCAATAGATCCTGCTTTATAATGTATTGGTGGTAATTTGCTTTTAAGATTACTGAACGGGAATTAAAACCTGGAGGTGCCAACATCCCAGTCACAGAAAAGAACAAGAAGGAATATATAGAAAGGATGGTGAAATGGAGAATTGAGAGAGGTGTCGTACAGCAAACAGAAAGTTTAGTACGTGGTTTCTATGAGGTAAAAAATAAATCTGTTTTCATATATTGCATGCACTAAGTGCCCACAGCATTTAGCATGTATTAGAATTATATATGACTCATAATTATTTCCTATCCTGCAACTGTTTAAATTGCGCTGGGAACCACTGTATTGTCTCTGAAGCTGTTCCACTCAGGATTTATCATTAATGTCACCAAAGTCAGGCAATTAGAAAATGTAATGATTTCTACACATGAAGATGGTAGCCAGTTATGGGTTGAGGGACCATAATTATGCTACATTTTGAAGTTGCACATTTGCCTTACTGCAGTTACTTAGACTTTCAGTTCTCAAGTTCAACTTCCCCACAAGTCATTCAGAAGAGGCACCAGCTGCAAGATTGGAGGGCCTATTGTTCACAGGCAGAGCAGATGCTTTTCACCCAAAGGGTTCCCATGTTTCATTCCTGCATTTCCAAATAGGGTTTGAAAAACATCTGGCTAAAGCCTGAAGAACTGCAGCCAGTCATTGTCAACAGTACTGGACTAATTAGACCATTGGTCTGACTCTCTAGATGGCTGTCAAATAGGGGGAATAATACTATAAGAAAGAGCTACAGAATATTCCTGGCAGTAAATCAGCCTTAGGTTCAAGAGTCACCATTCCTTTTAGTATACAGTATACCCATAGTGATTTCTGGGTCTGTCTAATTTCAGTGGAACAAATTCTGCTGGAGCATCTAAAATTTGATGTTAAGAATGCACTTCTTGGAGATGCTTGCACACATTATTTGTGGTGTGATTATGCCTTCAAATGCTGTGATTATATTTTAAAAACCTACAAGAAAATGAGGAAAATGTTTTTCTTTAACATTTAGTGGTTTTATTCAAATGTTACCCCAAAAATTACAGTATTATGAATTGTGGAACCTATATAACAATACATACTGAATATATTTTCTCTCGTAGGTGGTGGATGCTAGACTGGTGTCTGTATTTGATGCAAGAGAACTAGAACTGGTTATTGCTGGCACTGCAGAAATTGACTTAAGTGACTGGAGAAATAACACTGAGTATAGAGGAGGTGACATCTTCTAAAATACACATACACACACACACACACACACATATATATTGTTGGTTGCAGTTAACCTGGGTGATCATAATTTGAATTAAATAAAAGTATGGTTGGTTAGTGGTTTTTTTTTGAAGAATACAATAAACCATTTAATTTTGCAGTATAATTTCAGAAACATATGCTCTTATTTTAAGCTTTATTTCAGAAGGTTTGCTGTTTTTGGAATGGGCAAGCATTTCATTTGATAAAAGAGGTAAAATCCAAAACAGCATAGCTAGCAATATGTGAGACCAAGTTAGTCAGTCTGAGATATGAAGGTATACTTGTGCTAAATTTATTACAGATAGTAAAAATGGCAAGAGTTGGGAAAAAAGAGGCTTTTCAATGAAATTAGACTCTTTCATCTTCACAGAGGTTTCTGTGACAGTTATAATTGAATTAATTCATACTTGGACTTCATTTCTGGAAGTGATTTGAAACATGCTTATACAAAGTATTGGGATCTTTGAGAAAAAGTATCTGTTGCTGGTGCATGCATACATTAATTTAAAGAAAAATAAATGGAAATAAAGTAATTAAAACATAGGTACATTCTTATTTTTAAGTAAATATAAATACATTTGGGATTCAAATAAGTTGTTTAGGTTCAGTAGGATTTTAAATATATTTTCTTTAAAAAAATGATTCCATATGGTATAATGTTTTATTTTATTTTAGATATTCCCTTGCACCACTATTTCAGAAATGCCTTCTTGTGCAGCAGCATTTATATGTGTGTGTGATTTGGACTGCTGTTCAAAAGACATAGGTCCAAAATATCTTTTTGTGGGGGAGGAGGGGTATGTTGTATAGTTCTTGGAATCTTCACCTATATATTTAGTATATATTTTTATACAGTTTGGGAAGACTAAATCATAGAATCATAGAGTTTGAATGTACTGTAGAGGTCATTTAGTCAAAGCTAGGGGATCCCCTAGAGTATCCCTGACAGATAACCATCCAGCCTCTATTTGAAGACCTCTAGCAGAGGAGAATTCATCCTTTCATCTGGCAGTCTGTTCTACTAGCTGATAGCTCATATAGTCAAGAGGTTCCTTCTGATGTGAGGGTTCTTTCAGTAATCCTCCATGTTCTACTCCATTTAACACTTCTCTAATTTATATTGAAATGGATTTTCCAGTATCTTGGTTAATAAAAATAGATTTGGCATACACTGCGATAGAAATTACCCCAAACTACTTTGCCATACTATTATCTTAGGTTGTTTAGACCTCTTGAATTCAACTCATCACTATTTCTTGGTACTATTTTTCTGTCTCTTTGTCTCATTCTCCTTAGATAGCATATCCATCATCCCTCTAACTTTTCCATAATCAGTCATTTTTAACCCATGTTTCTGAATATAGAAAGTACATTTTTGTCAGGTTTCATGTCCAAACATGACACTATATCCTCAAAGTCTACCAAGGGAAGGGGAACTAAGTCCAATCCCATATACATGACATACAAGATTCTACAGGTTAATTTAGGAAAAGTTAAGACCTATAACCGTAATAATTATGAGTTCTTAACATTTTCACATTATTTTTTAAAGCAAAATTGCCCTGAATAATATGCTCTTCATTGTGATTACACAGGATACCATGATAATCATATCGTAATTCGATGGTTTTGGGCTGCTGTGGAAAGATTCAACAATGAACAGCGGTTACGGCTCTTACAAGTAAGATTGCAGTTGGCATCGATGTAGTTAGTGTCCATTTAATAAAAAGCTGGTAAAATTATGAAAAGTTGGAATCTCAAAATCATTGAATGGCTTGATAAATAATTCTCACTCCTTTCCTGATTCATTCAGATGAAAGCAACAATAATAGGTTTGCGGGGAGCAGGGATTCATGACTTAAATATTTAATAACAGGTTGCAGCAGTAGGAGTAAGTCAGTGGTATATTCATTGTTGCATTTCTTCCATTTATAATTCCTGGGTGAAATGAATCTCTATGCTGTATCTGGCTGCCCTTTTTCATAAAAATTAAGGAAAATTCTTTCACTATTTCAGGGCCTACCCAAAAGAGTTTAGGTTATTGCAAAAAAATTTCTGCTTAATTATAGATTATTTAAATTAATAAATTTAAAGAATTTAAATTAATAAGAAAAGTATAAAACAAAGGAAGAAATGTCTGCATACAGAGCTCCAAGCAGAATACCCCACTATCACAAAAAAGGGAATGAAAGAAGAAATATACATCTGTTTTTCTGTATTTTATGCTGTGACTGGAAATCCATCTCTCCAATCTCTTTAATTCACAAAGAAAAACTCAGATGGATTTATGCCAAATTGGGGCCAGAAGGGGAGGATCAAACCTGATTTTATTTTCCTCCTATCTTCCTATTCCATTTTTCTAGCATTTTTCTAGTCTGAAAAAATAGGGAGTGATACATTAAGATATCTTTTAAGAAAGCTTTGTATTTAATACAGATTATTCCACTAATATTGTGACTTCAAAGTCTAATATGTGATCTGTAGTCAGTTGCAAAAAACCTATATAGTATATTATAGTATAATATTTAATTGTATTCTTCCCCTACTCATTCAGTTGTTTAAATTTGCACATTATCCCTCTAGAGAATCACGAGTCATGTGGATTGCTTGAACTGGCAACAAATGTTTACCATTACTGCTGATATGCATGTAGGAGATACCTATGAGACCAGGGCAACCCCATGTGTCAGTGATTTTATACATTATGAACATAACATAATGAAGCAGTTTTGTATAGAAAATAATGTAGTAGCTAGATTTTGTCCTTTAATGGAGGGTTACTGTTAGAAGAGCAAGAAGCAGAGAAGGGGAATGGGATTCTTCTCTTTCACTGCTGCCTGCCTGTCTCCCCCCACTTGCCCCCTAGCCCATCCCACCAGCCAAGAGCAGATACTCCACTTTCCTTGTTCCTCTCCCTTCACAAGGAAGTCAAAGGATCTGTGCTTGGTGGGACAGGGGAGAGAGACCGGCAGGAAGGTAAGGAATGAGGCAGAGATTGCAAGGGAGGTTACCAGTGGGAAAATCATCATATATGGAGGCAGTGGGCTGTACAGGGTTACCAGTGGGAATACTGACCTTGCGGAAGTTGGCTTATCAGGGTGATATTCCCCTCATCCTGCAAGAAGAAAAACAAATCTTGAATTGCCAGGAAGGCTCTGGGTTCTCCAGCAGCCAAATGAGGGGAGGCAGTCCTACAGTAGACCAGTTGGGGCCCTGCTGGTCACCAATCTCCCCTAGGCTCCTCCTCCACGTGACATCAAATGTTTGCATGGCAGACTGCAGCTTGAGGCACCTAGCACATTATATCTCCCTTCAAGGGCTGAATCCCAGTTGGCTTCCTGTATACATTGTCTTGACTGCCCTTTCTACAGACTAACACAATTGTAAAACAAATTTTACCTTTTTCCAGATAAATGCATGTAAGACCTAATCTATGTATTTAAAAATAGAAGATGAAAAACAGAACTAATGTAGCAATTTTCTACATTAAATACTAACTATGCGTTAGATTGCACTTTTTAATAATAAATAGTTACAGTGTTTTCTGTTAACTTTCCAGTTTGTTACAGGCACATCTAGTATACCTTATGAAGGTTTTGCTTCTCTGAGAGGAAGCAATGGGCCAAGAAGGTTCTGTGTAGAAAAATGGGGGAAAATCACTGCTCTGCCCAGGTAAAGTAACTCTAAGAATGTTTAAAATAAATCCACTGGATAGTTAAGAATTTGGGTTTTTATAAACAAAAGAGAATCAAAGGATTCAGCATAATTTGTTTCCTGTTCCTTAGATTTGCTTACTGTAGAGCTAAAACCACTCTTTTATTTTTGTCTCCAAAAACACTCTCCCTTTTCAGCAATTTTCTACATTAAATATAAACACACAATAACATTATTTTGAAACTGTTCTTTTCTGCCCCATTTTCTTTTCTATCTTTGTCTTTTGCCATTGGTGCATAATATCTGACTGTGGTCTCAGCTGCCTGTCCTGATTATGGCCTTGGGTAGGATATGATATGTCTGTTGCAAGGAATGAATGTTTGTTAAAAGAAGTGGAAAGCAGACTCTTTGAGCAAGTAGTGAAAGCCTAATTATGTGGAAAAAAACTAGACTAGTGCTAACAGAAGATGCTACTTTTGGCTGATAGATCTGGTAAGAGCTAGAAACAGCAAGGTCGGAAGCAGAGGGCCTGGGACCACATGTTAAAAAGGGGCAGAGCTTCAATTGCCTGGTCATACCCACCATTTTGATGGCCTTGTATTACAATATGATTGCATGCCAGTCAACCACTCCTTCCTCAGAGAAGCAACTGACTCTCTGTCAGGATGCCCAAGCAGGAGAAAGAGAGAGGACTTGGAAGAGAGAGATGGCTGGAGTCTTACCATTTATAGTTGTTGGTTTTCTGCTATCTGTAATAAAAGTAGTTTATCAAGAGTTGTGTCCTTGAATCTCTGCTGCCTGCAAGTTACTAATTTGAGTATCTGTCAGGGTATAGCCTGAAAGAACCTATTGTTCTGTGCTGCAAAATAAAGTGCTTGAGCAGAAGGGAGCAGTGAGCTCGTGAGGCAGCACTGGATTTTTTTTTACTTTTTACCAAGCAGCAGCAAGCCACGGGCTGCTTCTCTCTCTCATCTCCTTTCCTATGGCATACCTGTAAGCACTTGGAAAGCTTTTGCTTCTATTTTTGTTAACAGCAGCTTGTCATATTCTAGCTGATAAATGGTGGTTAATTTAAATACAGCTTGCTGGAAAACCTACCCTCTTGTGCTTATGCCCATTACCTCTCAGGTTGAGCTCTCTGGTGGTAAAGTAGAAATAATAGTAGCTATGAGAATGAATGAGATAAAGCAGCCTGATTTTTTCCTATGCAGATCACAATAAACGTTAACACTTTCTTGAATGCCTGAAAATCAACTTACCTAATTTTTACTTCTGAATTGTCCTTGCTTTGCTGTTGATATGGGCTCATAACTTTAGCGTGATGTAACAATATTTATAAGTACGTAAGCACGTTTAAATGGATGGATGGATGTAAACATGTTTAAATAAAACATAAGATTAATCATAAACTTTTAAGAAATGGCTAACTGATTTCTCAATCTCAGCTCTGGGTGAAAAGAAAGTGGGTTGTTTTCTGAAATTTCGTAGTACTTGTGTACAGAATTTGTTGAGGCCTCAATAGCAACAGTTTCAGATCCTGCCAGGTACTGATTGAGGCTACCCATATTTTGGAGGCAAAGAGTCTTTAGTGAGGTCTCAGCAGGCTCTTTCAAGAGTCCATGAAGAATCTGCCACTGTGTTACTGGAGACTGACTTAAAATATGATCTAACTTGTTCCAGTTCTCTGTTGCAAATGTATTCTTATCTCACCATCTGCTGAGACCCATTAGGATTATAATCTTCCTTGAATATTTCTGAGGTCAAAAGAGATCAAGCTTGACTGTCATGGGGAACCAGGTTTGCTCATAAGTGCGCTATTCACCTCTAAAATAGTACTGGGACCCTAGTTCTTATAGTTGAAGAATAAGGGAAAACAGAATTGAGATAGACCTCTCTCCTTATCTTCTTGCACTCTGAGTTCATTGAAACCATGATGGTAAATTTTGTAGCCATGATGGTAAAAATGCCTGCCATGATGAAATGTGTAGGGTGATAAAATGGGGGACATGTATGGGTGAATTAGCATTACTCATATGGATGTGGATGGGCAGGTTTGAGACCAAACAATGAGGCTGCTTTATCACATGTAGTTTGTCCTTTGTTGTTTGTATGTACTTAGTCTGAATTTTCATGCTTGAAACTTGTACTGTGGATTTTGGATCCACAGTAATTTCACTTGCATGCTGAAACTAAATATGAAGTATTTTGAAGGGGAAAGTTAATGGAGACAGTCATAAAAGTTCCCATTATCTAAGGAAGTATGTTACCATATTGGAAAATGAGAATTATGAACAAATATAACGTAACCCAGGAGAATTCTTAACTATAGACTTCCTTCCTGAACACAAAAGTACTTTATCAAAGTTGTAATAGAACTAATTTATTTGTGGATTTGGTATTCTGAAATACCATAAACAGAAGAGTAATGAATTGCCTAGAATAATATTGCCTCAATTTTAAGATCCACTAAAGTGAACATTTACAATGTATTTTAATATAGTAATAGCAACTGTATTTAATTAAATCTAATTTCTTTTTCGTTCTGATTACATCCACTGTTTGGAAGAGACTTTTTGGCATGCTGCTGAAAAGCTATTATTCTTAATCTTAAAAATACTGCAAGGTCCTATTTGACTTCTTTAAAGATATCTGCTTTCTTTTTTCCCCTCTAATCCCAGTAATTTTGAAAAGCAGAAATATTGTAAGAGAGTTTTAAAAATATAAGTTTAAAGTAAAAAAATACTCTATATCCTGGCCACTACTTTGGAGCAGAGAACTAGAAACTAAAGTATTTGCTGCTTTTAAGCAGAGGCATAGAAAAAAATAATAAATTGAGTTTACAGTTCATCTTTTAGTCTAGGAATAAATTAATTTTAAATCAGAGTATGTTTGGGGAGAAGTTCTTATTCTTAGTTTTTCTGCACTTGATTTTTGATGTCATAAAAACTTTTTCTCCATTTTTCCCCAGAGCTCACACTTGTTTCAATCGTCTTGACCTTCCTCCTTACCCATCGTTCTCCATGCTCTACGAGAAGCTGTTGACAGCTGTCGAAGAGACGAGCACATTTGGTCTTGAATAAGACACGAATTGTCCAACCCAGTATCTGGGACTTTTGTGGATCACTCCCCAAAAATACACAAATGCTTATAGCAAGTTGCAAAGATAAAAACTATTGTACAGTGCAGTTGGAAGAATGGGACTTTATGAATGAGAAAAACTAGATTTGAGAACTCTGAAACAGCTGTATGAGTACTCCAGAGCAAAGGTTGTAGCCTTATTCTCGTGAGCACCAAATCTTTAAAATTTGGATTAAAAGTAGGATTTTAAAAAATGACAAGTGATCAGCAACAATCAGACCACTGCAAATCTAATGCATCTCAAAAATGGATTTCATCAAAATATTTGAACAGTTAAGGTGAAATACAAAGTTTGTTAGCTTGCTGCTAAATTGTAAGAGGACAAGTAAAAATACTTTTTAAAGATCAAGTAGAAGTTATTTCCCAATGATACACTATATGTCATACACAATACAAGAATATGCTATATATGCTATACCTAAAACAATGTGTGCCTGCATGACATCTATTGCATTTCAAAGATACAGCACAAAGAGCAATTTTTTTCTGCAGCTTAACAAGAGTATGAAGAAAAGTTGGCAACAAGAGATGGCTGAACAGGACTTTTAATTAGGAGAATCTGTACAATTGTATATGCAAATAATGTTTAGCAGAAGCAGAGATATTGTAAGAGAATAATGATTAACTTTATTCTTTATACTGCATGAAGGCTTTTTTTAAAATAACGTGACTTTATCACAGCATATCAGGAAAAAGAAAGCCTCTTACACAGCGACTTTTGTTTATTTTTGTAAGTTCATAATATTGATTTTCTTAGGGTGTAAATAAGAAAATAGCAAATAGACCTTTTTGTTCTTTTCACTTTTCCATGCTTAAATAGATACTGTTCTTGTGTTCAATTCTTTACACGCTTAAGGGGTGTGTGTGTGTGTGTGTGTGTGTATACACACACACACACCCCTTTATTTTTATAAAGGTAAGATATTCCTGAAACTATTTTTTGCACTGAATGTACCAAAGTCAAAGGGATATTGTGATTTAACTAACAAGAACTATATATTACTTCATACAAAATCTATAGTTAGGTAGCTAACAGAATTTTTTTTCCCAGTAACATTCTAGTTAATATCAGGACTCTGCACAGTTAAATAATAATTTTGTAAGGCTCGCTACATGTGTAATATGCATTTTATTTCAAATGCATTTATTTTTCATCCATTAACTAATTTCATTAGAGCTGAATACAGATAGAGCTGAGTACAGATATTTCATATTTTGCTGCTTTTTTACTTTTGTACAGCACTATTATAAGCATTACAATGGATCTGGAAAAGCAAGAAGACTAGCACCTAAATGGATGAACCACTTTGTGTCACTCTCACATTTAGCAGCAAACCATCTCCAAGATGTAAACTGTTTGTAGTGTCTTTCTAAACCCACATTTTCACTGATTAGTTTTCTTATAAATGTTTCTTAAAATGAAGTACTTTTCTATGGTTTATCTGAAAGCATGAATTCGCCATGTCAAATAAGCTTTTAATTTTAGAAACATTAAAAAGGATTGAACTTCTTCCTTATAAAGATCTCCTGTGCTGAAAGACCAGTTTCATATACGGCAGAGGAGAAAGGGGTGCCCAGTCTTCTACTCTGATTCTCGTGATCACCAAGAATGAATATACTGCGCGTAATCTACTTTTTACTCTTGATGAACCTGGGTGATGTTCATGGCATTGCCAGCCCTGTCTCTGAGAAACAGACTGGTATCCATGCTCTTTAAACTAGTCACTGCTATAAAAAAATTAATATTAATATTATTTATTAATTATTTATTATCAATAATAAATGATATTAATATTAATTAATATTATTATTAAATTTGTATGCCGCCCAGAGTCACCCGTTGGGGAGAGATGGGCGGCATACAAATTTAATAATAAAAAAATTTAAAAAGCTAGATTTCATTCACCTGAAATGTGGCTTAGCTGCAGTGATGGCCTAAAGTGGAGACTGCTTCTACACATTCCCCAGGTAGGATGCTGGTTTTGTTTGAGCCAAGGCAGTAACAAACTGAAACAATATATCCTCTTTCTTAAATAGAGCTCTATCTCACCTTCTCAGCTTCTGCTGTTTCTGATCTGGTGAAAAATATGCAAAGAATTCTGTATTTCCACATCCAAATAGGCACGTTCTCTAAAACTGACAAACAATTGAACAAATCTCCTCAGAATGATTCAGGTTTTAAGCATTTAGTTGCATCATTTGAGATGAAAAAAGTATAAAAAGTGCTCAGAGAGTTTAGATTTTGCATTACTGCTATGTTACAGTTGCTAACAAAATGAAAAGTGAAAACTGAACCTATAGTCCAGAAGACTATATGCACAAGGGATCCCATTGTTCTGTGAGGAGGATAATTCTGTCCTTATACAGGGGAACCTTTCTTTTCTAAGCTGGTATCCTAGTTCTATTCACAGGCTCACTTTGTGTACTCACAATCTATATCCTTTTAGGTATTACTCCAGAAAATCAAAGCATTTAAATGAGTTACTTATTTGACATGGAAAAAGTATGTTCAAAATCTGGTTTTGTTAAGATTAAAAATAAATTGTCTTATATTAATTAAAACAGGCACTGAACACACCATTTCTTCCGTGTCAAATATGTAATTGTATTAACTGTATAGTCACACTCAGTCTTAATCCTGGAGGCTGCCTAGACTAGTCCCTGCAGTTTTCTAGGCAACACTTTTCATAAGTGGTTTGCTCTTGCCTGCTTCCTGAGAGAGAGGGCTGAGAGAGGGGGCTGAGAGAGGGGCACTGGCCCAAAGTCACCCAGCCGGCTTTGTGCCTAAGGTGGGACTAGAACTCCCAATCTCTAGCCTGTTGTCTTAACCACTACGCAAAATTGGATGATGTAAGTTATTTACCAACTCCATTATTTTGAACAAAGTGATTCTATTACACACAAATCCAGGGCATAAAATGAACAATCCCATCACTCCTGATTAGATTAGGAGAACATTTAAAATGAAACTCAATTCTGATCAAAAGGCCAACCTATGTACAGCTTAAGATAAAGTCTTTGTTCACTAAATACATGAACAGGCGCAACATATTATCTCCAAGGGAAGTTGGAAATCCAGGCAATAGCATCTGGCAGAGCTTCTGAAGAAAAGTTTCTGGCAGGTCATAAAACTGGCAGGGAACAGTAGGATGGCATTTCACTTGCTTTTTTAAGCTATGGGAATAAATTCTGTGGTTCCTTTCGTGCTTCCAGAAATCCACTGTTCGACATTGAGAATTGTATCTCTTTGTTTATGCTCTGACATCTACAAACTGTAGCTGTTTGCAAAGCTGTAGGTTATTTATTGCAGATGTCTTCCAAGTCATCTTAATGTTGCAACAGATGTTACCATGGTTTTGAGATTCTCTTTTTGGACTTAGGGAAGTCAAATGGAAATGTGTTGATTTTCTGAAACTTTTTACTACGATTAGAGCTACTGTGATTTATTATGAAGAAATACTAGCTTTTTTAAAACTTAGTTTTATTGAATTATCCAGTCCTAGTCTAATACCTTAACCACTATACCAAACTGTACTTTGCAATGACAAAGTAATTGCTTTGGAGTAGCAAGAGTAGATTCAGGTAAATACCATCTCTATTTACTGTCCAAGAGCTTTTCTAGACATGAGGCTGAATCTTCACCAATGTCCCAAGGCAGCAAATTATCTACTTGCCTACATTCTTTTTTTATAAGAATATCTCAGTTTGGTCTAGTAGTTAAGGGTCCAGGTTAGAAACTAGGAGACTGGGAGTTATAGTCCTGCCTTAGGCATGAAAACCGGCTGGGTGACTTTGGGCTAGTCAGTCTCTCTCAGCCCATGACATCAAGCTTGGGAGACAAGCCAGTCGGTCAATTCCTGTTGCAACCAATGGATCAACAGTCGGTTGATCATAAAAAAGCAGACCCTGCACCTGCGGGAAAAACGCTAGGAAGAAAAAAAAATCTCAGAAGGATTGACACTGGAGGTGGGGACTAATAGCTATCTTATAGCAGCAGCTGTATAGTGAATAGTGGAATACTTGGAATCATAATATTTTTATGTTTTACATAGTTTACATCCTACTCTCCTACATTTTGATGCAGTTAAAGACAGCCAAACGTGCAAATTAAGATTTAAAACCTGTTTATGGCTTCTTCCCAAATGTGTCAGTTTCCAAGCAAAGTTGCGGCACTGCTTCGTTGTAGAGGTGGTCATATAAGTATACGAAATTTTTATGTTCTTTTTGTATGGTGAAACTGGGCCTAGTGTCCAAAGATAGCTTCAGACTTGCAGCTCACCAATTCTGGGTTCCTCCAGAGGTCATAGTTCAGTAAAGTCATATCATTTTGTTTTCCATCCTTGTCTGGGGAAGGAAAAATGCTGTTTTAAATTATTTCTGCTGGGAGAGAGAGAGTAGTATGGTACTCTTGAATTGTTCGGGGGTTTTCAGTGCCAGTGACTATCTTTGGTTGCTTGGCTGGGGAAGGAATGTAGTGTTAGTACCCAGTCTTTCCCTGAAGCTAGAACCCTGAAAGTTGATGCGGAACACTTTGTTTAGTTCACTCTTTGGCTTTTGAAATTTATTATGGTTTTATTTTGTCACTTATTTACAACCCAATAGAATAGAATAACTTTCCAAAACCAGAACAGAAAAAGACTATATTTGGTGTAGTGGAAGAAACCACCAAAATAAGATTGAATTAAAAATGGGCTACATCTAGCTGAGGGCTGCAGAGAACACCATTCCTGTGGTGATGTTTCTTTAAGAATCCAGTGCATGAATAATGGTAGTGCTCTGTAACTCTACTATGTAGTGAATTTGTCCTTGGGAAAGGGGGTGGTCCTGCCACTGCTTAAAGAAGCTGTGGTTTACCTCCTCCTCAAGAAACCATTACAGGAGCTGACCATTTTGGATAATTTTTGTTCCATCTCCAATCTTCCCTTCTTGGGGAAGATTATCTGAACCCTTTCAATCAGGTTTTAGACCTGGGTATGGGACTGAAATGGCATCAATTACACTTCTGAGTGACCTCTAGCAGGAGCAGGAGGGTGTGCTAGATCCATCCTGACTCTCCTTGATCTCTTGGTGGCTTTCAATACCATCAATCATGGTGTCTTTCTAGACCAGCTCTGGGGACTAGGAATAGGAGACACACTTCTGCATTGGTTCTCCCTTCTCCAAGGCCAATGGAGAAATCTAGTTCATGGCCCCTTCTCTGTGGAATCCTTCAGGGCTCAATGTTTTCCCCATTCTTAACACGGACATGAAGTTGTTGGGTGAGGTCATCCACTGGCACAGGTTTAGGTATCATCAGTATGCTGATAACACCAAGCTCTACATCTCCACCTCAGGCCAACCAAGGATGCCATGGAGATTCTGTCTCAATGTCTGGAGGCGCTGAGGTCTGGATGGGGAAGAACAAGCTTCAGCTTAACCCTGGCAAGACTGGTTCTGGGTTTTAAGGCCGCCTGTATCTAGTGTTTTTCCTTATTTGGTTCTGGATAGGGTTGCACTACTCAAAACAGAACCAGTGTGCAATCTGAGGGTCCTCCTGGATTCATGGTTCTTCTTCAAAGACCAGGTGGCAACTGTGGCCAGGAGGGCTTTTACATATTTTCATTTTGTGTTCCAGTTGCACCCCTTCCTGGACTGGGAAGTACTGCTCATTGTTACTCATGCTTTAGTCACCACCTCAGTGGATTACTGCAATATGCTGTATGTGCAGCTATTCTTGAAGACCATTTGGAAGTAGCAACTATGCAGAATGTGGTGGTATGGATAGTTATGGGTGCATCTTGCTATGCACGTGTCACACTTCTGCTCCGTGAACTGCACTGGCTCCTAGTGTGATTCCAGGTAGAATTCAAGGTGCTGGTTGTCACCTATAAAGCCCTTCATGTCATGAGGCTGGGCTGTTTCTACCTAGGTCTCTCAGGAGAAGAATGCTCTGGATTCTGTCAATTAAAGAAGGCTACCTAATGGGACCTAGGAAGGGAGTGCTTTCTGTTATGGGTCTGCTGTCTGGAACAAGATTAGATCCTGACCCTGCTGGCTTTTCCAAAGCACTAAAGACTTAGATGTGCTCCAGGTCATGGGGATCAGGTGGTTAGATGGCTTGTGAGATGAGACATTATTGTACTGCTGAGTGTTTAATGCATTTGTTTGTGGCAATCACTGTAAGTTTTTATGTTTCGTTGGTATTGTTTTTAATGTGTTGTTAGCTGCCCAAAGTCATATCTGTAAAATGGACAGCTATATACATCCATTTAATAAATAAATAAATTTCCCAGTGCATCCTTAAGAGAGGTACAAATGAGTAGCAGCTGAGCATCCTGATGACATCTCCATCCTAAATCCCCCTCCTTCCTCCCTCCTGGTCATGCAACCCATAGGGAAGGGGCTGGAAAGTTGGACTTTCCCTAAGTTGTTTAACACTCAAATGATCAGATGGCACTTTAAAGTTAATACTAAAATGGCATAAATATGCTAAGGTCTTATGGCTTGACTTTCTTATTTCTACCTATAAATTCTAGGGAAGATGTGGAGTTCTGGAACAGATATTTGCAGATAATTCTAGTCTGAAAGAGGGCTAAAACACTAAGGAAAGGTAGAGATTTTAATCTCAGGGTTATTAATGAAGTAACCTATAGCGCTAATGTCCAGCTTAAGCTGATGCACTAGTTACAAGAGAGCAGATACATGTAGAGAAAGTAGTCCTTGCTAATTTTGGCTGTCAGTATATACTTGGCCATTAATATTTGCAGGGCTAGCTTGTGCAGCCATAGAGACTGGTTTTTAAAGTGCAGCTTTCTGACCTATAGTACAAGACAGTGCCATTACTGTACTACCAATATCCTTACTAGAGGAAATGTGTGACAACAATGGTTTTTTTTTTAAATCGAGATTCAAAATTACTTATTTGTATAAATTCATTTGAAATGTCTCCATCTTTTAATATGTATATTTAAGTTGTTGCTTTTGGTGTCATGTTTAGCTTTAGGTGATTTTTACACTGATTTTATATAGTTTCATTGTGAATAGCATCACTACTGAGAGAGCTTTATAAACCTTAAATACAGTATATTAAATATTTAAAATAAATATACAGGAACCCCCATTTGGAGAGAAAGGGGCTATTTCAGAGGCCTAGTTCCTGAAAAGTTCATTAATGGGTATGTCATGAGGGAATGAAGGAATCTGAAAGCCTGACTGATCATATATTATACCACATGGGTAAAATTCTAAATTACTGGAATGTGAATGCACTGTCTTTCTTTAAGGGCACAAAGCAAAAGAAGTGTTGAATCATGTTAAAAATAATTATTATACATTTGAGGCTAATGTATTTTCTTCTAAAGAGAACTCAATTTGTCTATACAATGCTTACAAGGACAGGTTGGAATTCTCTCACTCTACCCCACTTCTGGCTTTGGAAGCTTAATTGCTTGTTAGTGTCGTCTGACTCAGATATTAAGCTCTTAACTTTGCATATGGAATATGCATCACTTCCACTGTTAGGTCTACAATGCTGTCCTCTGCAGCTACCTTCATATAACTGGCACTGTGTGGAGATTGTTACCTTAGTCTTATTTGCTATAGCTATTTTTTTCTTGTGGGGAAGTAAAAACAGCTATTCTGAAGGTAAATGATTCTAAGCAAATTCTGTAGAGTACTGTGGATCCAGTAAAATAAGTGGAGTGACTGTTTTTGAAAATGGTAGATGCACTGAGTGATGATGGCAAGGAAAACTGCAAAATAGCCTGAGCTCTGTAGTAATAATGCTCCAGCTACATAGAAGCCAGCTGAAAGCAGTACCTGAAAGAAGGAGAGGTGTAATACTGTACTTGAGTTATTGCCGAGTAATCAATTGCATCAGGTCATTCTGTCCATCCAAACAATTCATGACAGATTATCCAAATGTAGCATATTATAACAAAATGCTTCAACAGTTACCAAAAGGGGTCATCTGATAAATGCCTCTTTCCTAAACTAGATGTGACCATGACAGCTTTCCCCACTGCTTCCTCAGCACCCTTTATACTGCTACTCTAAATAGAGGATCCATTTAATTATTTAAGGTACCTTAGGAATTAGTTTTAAAATACTTAATGATCTGAATTTTGCCAGAAATAGGGAAGCTGAAGTTTCTTCTGAACAGCTCTCTTGATCGAATTACAATGGCTTTGCAAATAAATGGAGAAAAGTTTTTTTTTTTTTTAAATCTGTCAAATTATGGGCCCTGTTACACTTAGTGGAGAACTTTTCTGAAGAAACAGTTCTATAAAAAATCATTTTTTTACATCTAAATGTATTTATAAGCTCATACAATTCTGCTGCAATAAACTTATACTTAAATACAGGATCATGTGTGGGAGAGGCTTGTGAGTTGCTCTAAATGGGTAAGAAGTAATAAATACAGTATTTTTTACAGACGATAATCCTCTACCTGATAAATTTAATAAGATAACCTTCTGTTTGAGGCAGCCCTCTCTTTGAAGGGTTCTTCAGTCTAGTCCAAGTCTGGCTTAAAGAGAAAAGAAGTGTCAATAGGGAGAGCAGGAGGTTTTGAGTTCCCAATCAACAATTGGCTCCTGGATGGCAGACTGATCGCCTATCATCTTCTTATCAATGGTATTTTGTGTGTGTGTGTGTGTATGTGTGTAATATAATTTTTCTTTTGGCAAGACATAAGTGGCCATTGTAAATGAGAATCTTAAAAGGGCCAGAAACTAGAGTAGAGAAATATCCCAACGATCCAGGCAGCTTTAAATTAGGTTCTCAATATTTGGATCTATTTGAAGATACCAATAGATGGAGTGCTATCTATTCTAATGACAACATAAATATGAAATACATAGAGGATGTATTTGATCATGAACCTATAGCAATAATAATATAACAATACATTTTATAATAATGTACAATGGTCTGATAGCACTTAGATGAAAATTAACTATTACAATTACCTGGTTTTCAAATTCTGATAGTTTTGTAGTGCAAGTGTTAGCAAATAAGAGGTTTGATTCTGGTACTTTGCCAAATGACAGATGATGTCCCAGAGCAAAACACTGAACTCCCAAGTGTAGAAACCAACTATAAATTAGCATGTGTGACTCACCAATCTTAAGGAGGTTCATATTGCACAGGGGTTTGGTAAACTGATGGATTATGTTTGATTTGATAGATCACAAGTTACATAGGTTTATTTGTAGTATTTTTATAAATGTTATAAACAGTAAGTGATTAATCTAAGCCGTAGCAAAACACAGACCTTCAAACATGCGGGAAACAGCCATTGTAAAAAATGCAAGACACAAAGCTAATAAAGTAATTTAACCACATAGGCAAGGGCAATTTTTTCCTTTGTTGGGGAGATGTGGGGAGAAAGAACCTAATCTGGGATAATAACATGTTGGACCTATCAGATTAGAGCGGAGTCTTCTTGCATCTGTTATGCATGATGGCAGGAAAGCACCCATTGGTGCCAATGGGAAATATTTTAAAAGCAACGGGAGGAACTGCAGAAAGGGGCTAACTAGGACCCAAGCTAGCTATTTATTAAAGGAAAAACTAACAGTAGATGCAGTTATTACTTACTATGTATTCCTCAGTGTGTTTGGGCTGTCTCCATTAGGAAAACAGATCATAGATGAGAATCTGGTTCTTCAGATGCTGCTGATAAAATCTCCCAGCATTCCTCACCATTGCTCATGCTGGCCAATAATTCCCAAGTAATTCTTGGGAATGTAGTTTAGCAATATCTGGAGGGCCATAGGTTCCCCATCCCTGCATGCTACTCAAAAGTCCTTATGCAGTGCAAAAGCTATCTTTTCTATTTCTAGCAGCTGCTATATACAAAAGGAATAATGCCTCTCTGAACCCTGTTACTAAAAGCTTTGTTGATAGATGTATCCTCCATTAATTTATCTAATTTCCATTTAACATCACTATGGTTTGTACTTCACCTGATTGTTTTTTCATAATATTTTAAATATTATGAATATTTATTTATAATATTCATAATATTTACAAAATGGAAATGAAGTGGATAAAGTGTTTTCAGCACAGTTGCATGAAGATTATGACAAATACATCACACACAGATATATCATCTGCACACTCATATTGCCAAGCAGGTAATGGAATGTATGATTGATTTCCAAAAGTGACACTGGAGCAAAGGAATGCATTACTGGTTGTTCACACACTTTTACCATTCTAGTCAATTTGCTCAACGGTGCTGAAGTGAAACATTTAATTTACTGCACTGTGGAAGAGCAGGCTGCTTGAAAAAAATTGCAGGCCCCTGTGCTGCCTTCTTTCCCTCCCATTTAAGCCTTTCAGCAGGCATCAGCAGGCAGAGTTGCCAATAAAGCAGCAACCTTGACACAGGTATGGGAGGAGAAGGGAAGGGAGAGGTGTGTTTTGGGGGCTCTGCAGCCACCAGCAAAGGGAGAAGCACAGCAGCCAAAAGAAAGGTGGTGGTTTTCCTTCAGAAGGAGTGGACAGTCCAGAGGAAAAAGAAGTATAAAGGCCCAGCGAGGCAAAGTACAACATAAAAAAGGTGCAAGAGCTCTACATGCTGGCCATTAACAGAAAAAGAAGAAATCTCAGAGAGAGGGGACTTAACATTGATGCATACTAGTAATAGTGTAGAGCACAGTACACAGGTAATTATAACAGAGTACCATAATAGAGTATGGTATATTGAGCATAGTACATAGGTAATTATAATAGAGTACCATAATAGAGTATGGTATATTGAATAATAATAGTATGTATAGTATAAACATTGTCATAGTAATAATTGAAGAGTAACGTATATAGTAATTATAATAATATAGAGATAGCAATAGAACACAATACAGGAAGCACTCACATGAGACTTTTATATGTTCGTTGTTACAAAATAAAACATCTCCCCAACCCTTATAGGGGGATATAAAGAAACCACCTGTCCAAGGTTCAGTGCTTTTCAGAGTCTGGGTCAATCCAGTTGGGCATGGTTTAAAAAAAAGAACCCGCGACAGTTTTATTTGCTTGCTTTGTTATACGTATACTACATCATTAAATGCATCTTCTTGGTTAAATCAGTCTCAAGCATACCCTACTAGGAACTCCAGGGCAACAATCTGAAGGACAAAGGAGAAAGCTTATGCCTGCAAGAGATCCAGAGAAGAAGCTTAGCATGTAACTGCCTGGGTAAAGTGCTCTTTATTCCATGGGACATAATCAATAGTATTCTACCTACCAAGGACACTCCTATTATGGACCAAACTGTAGAAGAAAGGATGTAAGGAAACTTTAGCTAAAGCTTTTCCAAAGGACCTGCCCAGCCAGAGTCCAACTCTGTGAAAAGTCGAGGGACTTTGTCTAACAGATGCTAAGAATATTCCTCACAGCGGTCTTGCAAGTGCTCTCCCAGCTCCTCCATACCCAGAAGAGACTTGGTCACCAGAAACAGGGCTGTTGGCCAGCTATCTGCAGACACGGTACGGACAGAGAAGCAGGTTCACTTCTTGCCACAAAGTAAGTCTTAATGAGGGCTTTTACCCGTGCTCGGCCAACTTTACTTTTTGTCTTCCTCTGGTGGCACTATTGTTTCACTTCATCTCTTGGAGCTCCTTAGTAAACCATGATGCACTAGGACAGTGTTTCTTAAAGTGTGGTCCAAGAACCTCTGGGGGTTCCCCAAGACCCTTCCAGAGGTTCGCAAAATCAAAATTATTTGCCAGATACTGAAGATATTTGCAAAAATTTAAAACAATGTCACTCTTCTCATTATTATTTGTTAAAAATATACATTTTTTCATGAAAAATATTTTATGTTAATACCTAATGAGTTTAATATTACTACATGATTCAGTAAATATTCTATGAATGCATCAATTTTAATTGTTAATACAGTAAATATTAATAAATATAACCCATACAAACAAAAGCTCTTTTGGGGTTCTCCATAATTTTTACAAGTGGGAAGAGGTCCTGTGAGCAAAAAGTTTTAAGAAACAGTGCTCAAGGAGATCTGAGTATATACAGAGTCTGCACAGGCATGATCTGGTCCAGACCCCTTCCACATGTTCATTCCAACCCATGACAAGGACCTCAGCCAAACTGCACACCAGAGCCTCAGGAAAATCCCCAAGTTTCTTCCGAAACTATAGTGAGTCCATCAGGCCCCTGAGATGGGTGGATCAAATACATCCTCTCCTCATTTAGCAACCACAATCCGTTTCTTAAATCAAAAGTGAAATGGTTGCTAAATGAAACGGTCACTAAGCAAGCACATGACTGAGAGAGAGATGCTGTGAAGCTCACCGGTAGCTGCTGTCTCATTTAGATAACGTTCTCTTGTACAGCTGCGCCAGTGTTACTCTCACTCCAGTGTATACTTTTGTCAGGTGCACAACATCTGGTGGTAAATGCACATTGGTCAGACATTTTTTTAAAAATTACCTTTGTATTGTGAATGGTCACTAAACAAGGTAGCCACTAAACAAGAAGTAGCTGTAGGCCCTGCCTCTCTGCAGTGAGGGACCACTGTGGAGAACTCTAGGGCCAAGAGGGAGTGATCCATCCATGATAAGGGACCAATGTTTACACACACCCCAAATCCCCCATTTCATCATTTACCTCCCTCCCATACTCTACTACCCCCAAAGCAAAGGGACCCATCCAAATACAAAGAGACAAACAAGGACAGCCAGGCACCAAACCAGGTTACCAGGACTTCTGCCCAACATTCAGCACTCCACCCATGCAAGCTTTCCCTCCTCCTCAACTGTGGGAGTGTCTTTTAAATTCTGATAATTTCCTGAGAACATAAGTTTCTGATATCTTAAGAGTGTTTCTTTCAGTAATCTCTGAGTCCATGAAAATCTGCCTTAAAAATTATACAGGAGCCTAAGCAGAAATAGAAGTTGATACTGTCATTAGATTATTCAGCTGCTTCTCTTACTAAAAATATAACAGATGGCAACAGATGATATAATGCAACTTGTTAATTTTTTTTCCTAATGTTTGGTTTTTGCATGAGGAACAAAGCTAAGTCAACTATGTGTAGTCCTCAACTTACAATCATTTGTTTAATGACTGTTCAAAGTTGTGATGGTGCTGAAGAAGGTGACTTATGACAGGTCCTTGCACTTCTGACTGTTGTAGCGTCTCGGGGTCATGTGATCACCATTTGTGACCTTCCCAGGGGACTTCCGACAAGCAAAGTCAATTGGGGGGGGGGAGCCGGATTTGCTTAACAATCACGTGATTCGCTTAACGACCATGGCAAAAAGGTCATAAAATTGGGCACAACTCACTTAATGACCACATCACTTAGCAACGGAAGTTCCAGTCCCAATTGTGGTCGTAAGTCAAGAACTACCTGTATATTAAGACACAAATGATGCTGATTACTTAACTGCATGGAAAACTTTAGAAAGCCATGTTTGGAGGAATATATATGTACTGATGATAATATAGTTCAGTGTATGTTCTATAAAAATGGTCTTTTTCATCACCGCTACTCACTTCTGTTGGTCCATATGATAGTAATTGGTATGGATATACTGGGGATCAAAATGATAATATTGTCCAAAACTGCTTCAAATTAGTCCCCTCAAATTATTTTAATTTTGTTCTATAATTTATATTTTAAAATTTAATTTTCTGATCTATGATCGTAATAAAAGATTTTGATGTTTTTCTTTATGCTTCAAATGACATTGATTTGTTGCAGGTATTGTTGACTCTGAATCTTATTCCACGCAGCAGAGTAGTACATGTGCATGCATTCAGAACTGTTTCTATTGTAAATCTCCTTGCCAGATCCAAGCAATCACAGTTCAGTTCAAACTGCTAACTCAGTATCATATTTCAACAATTTGGTTGCTCCAGTTTCCCCCCTTGGGTGGCACTTAAGATGTTCTGAGTGGCAAAGTTAACAGCATTCTTCAATGTGCAAAATTTTTATTAGCATCCAGCAGGTCAGCCCTGTGCTGATAGCTGATAGTGTTCTGGTAGCTGCCAGGGCTGCAACAGGGGATCCAGTTGAACACTGTTCATCAATGCTGTGGTATCTGCTAATGCATTGCCATGGTTATGTACTAATACATTTTATACTGTTCAATGAATGGCAACCACTGAACTATACATTGTAAATGAAGCCCCAAAAAGAGGCCTCTTAATCTTGGCAAGTGATCTAAATGCATAGATTGATAAATTGCGGCATGACTAGGAAGAAGTCACAGGCAATTTTGAGTCTGGTAGTGTCAGCCCCACCAGGTAGATAAGACCATGAAATCAACTCCATTGGAAGGCTAAAACTACTTTTATTGCGATGGCTATAATAGAATATTGCCAAGTCTGATTGTGTTGTATTTCCTCCTCCTCCTCCTTATAGTTCAGTGAATTAGGGAGGTGTCAGTCTGACCCACTTGTTTTCTAGACGTCCTGAACTTTAAAAATGCTTTAGCCCCTTTTGCTCAGGCAACAGGTTTTGTATACCTCTGTCAAGGTCATCATTTTTACTCTCTACAGGTAACACGAACTATAATTGGCTGTAGCTGCTCAGTTTTACATGATTAAACTCACTGGTCATTTGCAACAGCTTATTTAGGCACAAGCTCATTTATCAATTAACCTAGTATTCATAAGAACTAAATGCTAGTTCTATGATCAGTTATTTCCCAATAGGCAAGTGCTGTAAGTCTGTTGTTAATGGTGCTGAGAGGCACAGAAGTAGGATTTTTACCATCATCTGGTCTGGGGCAAGATCAAATTGAAATTGAAAGCTGGACCACACTGCCATCCACCACAATAACTCCAGCTGGACTCACTGTGATCTCAACATTACCCAAAAGCTCAGCAGATAGAACTATGCAACAGATTTGATGAAGAAAGTAAAAATGTAAAGGAGCAGCAGTTTGAAGTTAGAGACCCCATTAATGTGGTGACAGAAACTATTTGCCCTCACGAAGAGAAAAGATGGCACCACAAATAGATAAGAGATGAGACCATTGACTTGATACAAGATATATGGCTAAGCTTGCAAATCCAACAAAGGCAAAAGAACTGACAAAACAAATTTGCAAAAAGATGAAAAGTGAAAAGGAGATCTTTGGGGATGGCACAGCTGCAGAGATGGAGACCGTAGCTAGGCATGGTAACCAATGGACACACTTTTCAACCTTGAAAGCACTATCAGACAAGCACAGTCAACCCAGCAGGACCATCCATATAAGTAATGTGGCAATTTGCTAAAATGACAGCTGAAGTGTTACAATGCTGGAAACAGGACTCTATTTTACTTTTAAATTGTGATCCATCAGCAGCACTGGATCAAGAACTAGATGATCCAGTGTGACCATTTAAGATTGCTTTTGTTATTAAACAACCTAAAAATAGTAAAGCTGCAGGACCTGACCAAGTTACTATGGAGATGCTGAAGGCAGAGGGGCCTGTAGTAATAGATTATATTTACAAGTTATTCTCAATGGCATGGAAAGAAGAACAGGTTCTGCTTGACTAGAAACCTTTAAAAAGGGTGAAAACTATCATATAGTCAGCCTATAAACTACAAGACAATCTTCTACCCAGGAAGAGCAGTGAGGCTTTAGACCAGGCCATGCTGTGTGGACCAGATTTTCACTGTCATGCAAATATTTGAGTGGACATAATGCGGAAAGCAAATTACTACAGTGTTTATTGATTTCAAGAGTGTCTTCAACATTATCTACCAGGATTTCATATGGAAAGCTCTTTAGATGATTGGTGTACCCAGCAAATTTATCCAAGTCACTGCTGCCTTTTAAGACAGCACCCCTTGCAGGGTTAAAGAGCATGGTGACAAACCAGTCTCAACACAGTTAAAACAGGAGTGAGACAAGGGGGTGTACTATTACCACTCTTGTTCAATGTGATGATAGACTTGGTAATGGAGAAAATCTTGGCTAAATGAACAGGAGTTCAGTGTTGGGTGGATAAGCTGAACTTCAAAATGCAACATATACCAGTATCTTTTTCATGGAAGAATTAGAACTGAAGGCACAGGAGCTATTAGATGTCATAAACAAAAGAGCAGAAAGGCTCAGACTATGGGTAAATGCAAAAAAGGCCAAGGCTATGTCAACTGATGGCACACAAATTAACCTTGTCCTTATAGGTGAACCAACTGGGCAGGTGGATGAGTTCAAATAGCCATTGTCTTTGATCTTTGCATTAATAGTTGCTGCATCCATTGAAAAAACTGGCAATGCTCAGGTAGCTTTCCCCAGCTAAGGGGGTAGCACCCCTGAAAAAGAAAAACATCAGCCCAAAAATGAAGCTTTGAGTATTCAACGAAGTGAATCATATCAGTGTTGCTCTGTGCAGCAGAAACGTGGCCACTGCTTGATCAGGACCTACGAAAGCTGGGGGTGTTTCAACTGAGATGTTTGAGGACAATTCTGGGCATCTCCTTGTGTAATCAGTGGTGGAATGAGGACATTTGACAGATACGCAGTCAACAACCCATTATGGAGAATAAGATACAGTGATCATGCTTTTGTTGGTTTGGGCAGGTCTGCAGAATGGATATAGCATGTCTGATTAGGCAAATGCTGGAAAGGTGACATCTACCTGGCTGGAAAATAACAAAAAAAAAAAAAAAAATGTCCCTACCCAAAGACCTGGATCAGCCATACAGAGGCTGAAGCTCAGCAGTTAGGCTCTAATGTCACAGAACTTGTAGCATCTGCTCAGGACAAAAACACTTGAAGGGTTTCTGTAGAAACTTATTAGTGATGGCTGCCTCTGTTCCAGTAGTGATACTCTGCAAAGCTGTCCTGCTGCTGCTAGAGCACATAAATGAATGAATGCATATCTTGTTGGGCTTTCCATTGGTGTCTGGATAGTCACTATGGGAACTGAATGCTGGACTAGATGGTCTTTTGGTTTGAATCAGTATGGCTGTTCTTATGCTTTTTAAAGAGAATATGGCTCTTAAATTACTTGATGTGGCAAGCTAAGCATATTAGGTTTCAAGATGGGAAAATAACTAGGTAGAAAAAAATGACCAGCTGCCACTCTGATATCTAACTGGAATCCTAAAAGTACTAGTGAATATATGAACATTATGTTCAACCTGCCATATTCACTTCGCGCTTTATCACGCGCTTTATCACGCTGATAAATTATGCAAGTTTACTGTATAGAACAGTGTCTTCTTGCCATTTCAGCCTGTTGTTGTGGTTGACTATATAAGAGTGTGTGTGTGTGTGTGTGTGTGTGTGTGTGTATTAAATCACTGAAAAATTACAAAGAGCTAGGTTTCCTATTATGTAGTTTTGTGGTTTTATCAGCAGGCTTCGGGATCCCATGGAGGTGGAGAGTGCATGAAATAGCTATACTGTATGTAAGATCTTGAAGGCACTCTCCTGTGGTTTTAGTTATATTTATGTTTTAATTGTTTAATGGTTTTCTAAAGTTTTATTTTTAATTATTCTGTTTTTATTGTACATTGCCCAGATTCACATTAGTGAGATGGGCAGCTACATAAATTTGATAAATGAATGAATGAATGAATGTAGGACCATAAACAAAATGAAAAAAATTATCCTGAAAGCATGCTATGGGATAACAGAGTAATAAGTCCTGGGCACACTCTTTTTTTCATGCATATGGAGGGCAACCTTCCATTATTAATATAATCTATTTAAAAATCCCCCAAGGCCTTCCACTGTAAGATCATCAAAGTACCTACTAATTGACCAGTCATTTAAGCTTTAACACATCAACTTTACAATAAAACACAGATCAAAGTTTAGCAAACAGAGGCCAGTTCAAAAAGCATCTCTGGGACTAAGGTGATGATGTTTATGGGAGGGAATTGTTAAAAAATCATGCACAGTGAAGTATTAATTTGATTATTTTACTGTGGGTGCATCTTTTATTTCAGTTATGAAAATATCCTGGCTTGGCTCTGTACATGGGTTCACACATGTATATCAAAAGAAGAAATGCTGGGGGTTTAATCTGGAGCTCTGTCTACCAAGTATGGGTTTTAATGCAGAGCAATAGTACTTTCATGTATAAGTCAAGTGGGTAGGAATAACAGAAGTTCTATCATATGTTATGTGAAAATCATCTTGAATTATGCTTTTCTTGTCAGCCACAGGGAAGGCCATGAGACTGTTTTTGGCCCAGAACTTCTATTATTGGGGGTACACAAAAACACTACAATATTATACTCAACTTTGAATGAAAAAGCTAAATAATTTTAATGCTTGTAATACTGATATCCTAAATTGTAACTAATTTTGATAGAATATCTTATTTCATTCTCTTCTCTACTTTCAATACTTTAAATTATCTAAATAATAGAATGTTAATAATCTTCCATTATATTATACAATTACTGTACTGAAACAATACAATGTATCAAGACTTACAACAACAGAATAAAAAGGAAAAAAATACTACAATAAATATCCGGTAAAGTACCTGAGTTATGCAAAGTGATGGTAAACAATGGTATATATCATATGAAGCTTTATTATCTTGTCTAGCCATAACCCTTATCTTCTTCCTGAAGCAGTTCCCTCAACTCCCTTCCTCTCTCATTTTAATCCTGAAGTTTTTGGGGGCCCGTACTGTCATCTATGCTTCTCTATGAAGTGTGATGCACGCTGAAAGCTCTATAGCAAATATTCCAATTAAAATACCCTGGGCTCGCAACTTAAGTATCTTTCGCTTTTAGAAGATCATAGTAAGGAACACTTCTGTCTCCAAAAGGCTCTACAGAAGAGACATAATATACTAAGGAGGCACATAACTGCTGTCCTTCTGCATTCTGGAACTATATCTCATAAGAATGCAAAGCATCTTAATTGCAGCCATCTTTTAATTTTCATCCTGTATAATACTTGGTATGCTAGGAACGCTTTTCTCTTCATACCATGCCAAATGTACTCTGAATCTTAATCCAGTGAACCTCTTACATGTGTTGAGTTCTTTTGCTTTGTTTGGCAAAGTGACATGAAATTATAATTACAATCAAACAGGTGCGTAGGTTCAGCTCTGACAGAAATGTATAACTAACTGTGTGGGTGGATTCAATTAAAGATTCTAGACAGAGATAGTGAAAAAAATATTTGCCATCATAGAATTTAGAGTGAAGGTCATATAAGATGGAACTGCAGTGTAAAATGTGATGGTTTCTGTTACCAAACACACTCAACAAAAACTGCTTGCTTTTTTGCTGCATTTTACATAATGCAGAATTTAACCCAAGATCTGCTAAATATTTTCTTAAATATGCATATTATAAAATGTATTAAAAATTTGTATATCAACCAATTAATAATGTCATGTGGATAGTTAACAAAGAAGAGGAAACATAGTGCATTCTATATAAATAAATTGAAGAACTTAAGTGATTTTAGAACAGCTGCCTAAATAAAAAGCTTTTCATCTGACACTGAAAAGAGAATAAAAGTACCAGGCAAGCTTTTTGGGGCACCACTACTAAAAGAACTTTCTGTTAAAGTTTCTTTGACAGATACTACTCTAAAAAAAGGTTCTGAAGAAGATCTAAAGGTACAGTCAAGCAAATGGGGATAGAGCCAATTCTTTTGATAACTTGACTTTAGGCAAAGAGCAAAATGAATGGTCTGAATTGTCCAGCATCCAGACCAAATGGAAAAGTAGTGTTGATATAGTATCAGAATAGGGAATCCCAATTAGTAACTTTACTGACCTATTTTTGAACAGCTAAAATTTCAGATCTACATGGAGGTGTGTAAAATGCAAGGGTGGATATGGTCCTAATTATAATTATGGTACACTTAAAATAATTAAAATAAAATAAATAGGCCTCCAGTAGTTTGGTCCATTAATTACCTAGCTTAATTGATATAAATCTGTTAAAGAACTGAAATGTGCTTCTATTTTTATTTTAAATGTAAAACATGTGGCAGGTTCTATCCTAGAGGATGCACTCCATTTTTATCTCATATAAGCAACATGTGCCTATTCTGAATGAACAAACATCATCCAAAACTATTTATTTATATGTAAATGTTATTAATCAAGCCAGCAATTCTATGAACTATTGCCTGGAAATAAACCTTAGTGAATACAGTAAGATTTATTTTTAACTAATCATGTAGATAATTGCACCGTAAAGCCCATACACTTCAATGTCAACAGAAGTGGTAATCCTAAAATATCAAATTCAGACACATGCAATCTGTCAGTTATTTTTCTAATGCAGAAATATTTTAAAGTTGACATCTTTAGCGAAAAGTACCAAATAATTTTCTGTATTTTACAATGATAGCTGCACATGAAAGGCTGCCTAACTGCAGTCTAGTCATATTACACAAGGACATTTCACATCTTTCTTTAGTATGTATGGCTGGTTACAGTCGAAGCAAATGTTAGCCACTGGCAACTCTGGGCAGCTGTCAGTGCTGTTACTCAATGTTTTACTTTGTCCACAGTATTCTTAAGCACATAGTGCTGCCCTAGGGTTTGTGAGATATTCTAAAATTGTGGTCAAGGCTGCTACTACAGAAGGTATTCCCCACCCACTCTGAATTGGCCCTGAGTATGATATGATGTGTTTCTCAGATAACTAATTTAATATTAAAAAGTGAGTTAACAAATGTCATGTAGCGACAATTGACTTGGATAGTAGAAGGTGTGGTAGATTTCCACAACTGCAATGCCTTGGGACAACATAACTTATTCACAACCAGCATATGCCCCTTCTTGTCTGATGTCATAGACTGGATTGCCAGTCAGTTGGATTTTTATAGGTCTGAGTAGTTTTATTAGCTTTTGGATGGCTGGCAAATGGGGTTTTCCTTTTGTAAGGAAGGAGCTGAATTAAAGCCAGCTGTATCTGAGTTGTTGCCATGGGAGAGGCCACCCTAACCTGCTCTTGAGCCACATCCTGCAGAGGCAGTAGGTTTACTACCCCCACCTCCACCAGCAGTGGATGGCCTAGCACCTACAGCCATAGTGAGATAGTGATAGCCATTACTCTTTAAATTTCAAATGGTCTCGGACAATAATGTTCTAGCCTTTTTTTTTTTAATTACTTACATTTTTGTTTGAAAAAGTGGAAATAGAACATAAAGTGGAGTAGAAAGAAGATGCTATCATCACCATACCTCTAACACAGGTGGTGTATGCTGAGCTTTATAAAGCTAAAATAGGGAAATCAAGATGGAATTTTGCATGGGAAACTCCTTAGTTGGCAAAAATACAAACAAATAATGCTAATAATAATAAATCCAAAGGGAAAAAGTCCAAAGTAGCTCAGGGAGAGATGGAAAAGAAGTAATAGAATATGGCTGTCTCTGACAGAGATGGGAAGCAAAGCTAACATCAGGCTTCTGAGAATTCAACTCTGTTAGGTATTGTATTTTCCCCAAATGTAATCTAAAAGTGCTTGGGTTGTTGTACAAGCATTTGTAGCCTTCAAAATTGGTTTTGGGGTATTCTTGTTTTCTTTTTCCTTTTTTTATTTTTGGTGTAAGCCTGAGGATAAAAAACATCTTTTGTTGTTGTTATTAATCTGTAAGCCATACTAGGAGACTTTTCGGCTGAAGTGTATGGTATCAATGCTTTATATAAAGAATTCATAAATAAGCCCCAAATTGAAACACTTTTGCTACAACATCAGGATATATTTGCAAGTCATATTTGGATAACTGAATGCTCATACAGGTGAAACTCGAAAAATTAGAATATCGTACAAATGTTCATTTATGTCAGTATGGCAACTCAAAAGGTGAAACCAATATATGAGATAGACGCATTATATGCAAAGCGAGATATGTCAAGCCTTACTTTGGTATAATTGTGATGATTATGGCGTACAGCTTATGAAAACCCCAAATTCACAATCTCAGAAAATTAGAATACTGTGAAAAGGTTCAATATTCTAGGCTCAAAGTGTCCCACTCTAATCAGCTAATGAATCCATAACACCTGCAAAGGGTTCCTGAGCCTTTAAATGGTCTCTCAGGCTGGTTCAGTAGGAATCACAAGCATGGGAAAGACTGCTGACCTGACAGTTGTGCAGAAAACCATCATTGACACCCTCCATAAGGAGGGAAAGCCCCAAAAAGTAATTGCAAAAGAAGTTGGATGTTCCCAAAGTGCTGTATCAAGCACATCAATAGAAGGTTATGTGGAAGGGAAAAGTGTGGTAGAAAAAGGTGCACAAGCAGCAGGGATGATCGCAGCCTGGAGAGGATTGTCAGGAAAAGGCCATTCCAAAGTGTTGGGGACTTTCACAAGGAGTGGACTGAGGCTGGAGTTAGTGCATCAAGAGCCACCACACACAGACGGATCCTGGACATGGGCTTCAAATGTCGTATTCCTCTTGTCAAGCCGCTCCTGAACAACAAACAATGTCAGAAGCGTCTTACCTGGGCTACAGAAAAAAAGAACTGGTCTGTTGCCCAGTGGTCCAAAGTCCTCTTTTCTGATGAGAGCAACTTTTGCATCTCATTTGGGAACCAAGGACCCAGAGTCTGGAGGAAGAATGGAGAGGCACACAATGCACAATGCTTGAAGTCCAGTGTGAAGTTTCCACAGTCTGTGTTGATTTGGGGAGCCATGTCATCTGCCGGTGTTGGTCCACTGTGCTTCATTAAGTCCAGGGTCAACGCAGCCGTCTACCAGGAGATTTTGGAGCACTTCATGCTTCCTTCCGCAGACGAGCTTTATGGGGATGCTGACTTCATTTTCCAGCAGGACTTGGCACCTGCCCACACTGCCCAAAGTACCAAAACCTGGTTCAATGACCATGGGATTACTGTGCTTGATTGGCCAGCAAACTCGCCTGACCTGAACCCCATAGAGAATCTATGGGGCATTGCCAAGAGAAAGATGAGGGACATGAGACCGAACAATGCAGCGGAGCTGAAGGCCGCTATTGAAGCATCCTGGTCTTCTATAACACCTCAGCAGTGCCACAGGCTGATAGCATCCATGCCACGCCGCATTGCGGCAGTCATTGCTGCAAAAGGGGCCCAAACCAAGTACTGAGTACATATGCATGCTTATACTTTGCAGCGATCCGATATTGTTCTATTTCCAATCCTTGTGTTATTGATGTCATGTAATATTCTAATTTTCTGAGATTGTGAATTTGGGGTTTTCATAAGCTGTACGCCATAATCATCACAATTATACCAAAGTAAGGCTTGACATATCTCGCTTTGCATGTAATGCGTCTATCTCATATATTGGTTTCACCTTTTGAGTTGCCATACTGACATAAATGAACATTTGCACAATATTCTAATTTTTCGAGTTTCACCTGTAGTTTAGAAGCAAAACTGGACCACTGAAAATTAACAAGGTAGCCTCTACAAATGTTGAAAATAGCATAAATACACAAGTACAGATGCTTTCCAATTTTAAAACAAATAACATTTTTTAGAGGTGGCTGATTTTCAGAGATGGCACAACTAACTCGGTGTTCTACCGAAGTATCTTTCACAATACAACATACTGCCATCCTGCTCGAACAGGTTGAATGTGGGCATAGGATTTTGTCTGTATCCTTTTCAGAAGGTATATTTGTGCATCACAGGATGCAATCCTATACCTAAAATTACTTAAGAGCTGTAGAACTTGTGGAAGCCCTTCTATGAACCTGGACTACAGGGCACGTGGCTGCTGTGAAAGAGAAACTAGTAAAATGGTTAAAAGGAGATATGGATGGTTTAAAGTGCATCATACCCTAAACCACAGCCACATCCTTCATTAACATGCAGGTTTTCTTTAGCTGCAGGCCTATTACTTTCCACCTCATTTCTTCAAAGCAGGACCAAAAAAAAAAAAGAATTAAAAACCTTCTCAGGCAACAGTGCCCTCCCCCACCCTGCATATGGCAGGATGGGTAATTCAGCCCTGGGGGATTTTCTAGAGGTGTCGGGACAATATTTGCTCTTTTTATTGGTCGCCTTGTAATTTCTGACTTGGCCTTCTCATCCATTCACTCAGTCTTCCGAGTGGCCTCTTCAAGAATGTCCCCTTCATCGGCCTAAAAGCGATATAACTGAAATGAGGGAGAGGGGTTAACCTTTAGTGGTTTAGGGCTTGTCCTGCCAGGTGACACCATCTCCGCAATGGACGCTATGAGGCTAACAGCTGTCAACAATGACTTACAGCAGGAGATAATTGCCTTATGGTGGAGCTTTTATTTAGTCAAGTGTCTCATTTTTTTTTCTCCAGGGCGTACTATACTGGACTTTGCCCCTAAACTCACTCTCAACATCAAAGGCGCGTCTCAGCCAGACGATGGCAGACGTCCCTCTGAGCACGAACAAAACGACTTCCATTTAGACCTGAGCAACGGGACCGACCATTACCTCTCCCATCTCGCCTTTCCAGGACTAACAGTCCTCCGCAGCAACCATCGCCTCCCTCCCACTTCGGCCCGTGTCTCATTTCCGGCCGCCCATTCATGGCGTTCGTGCAGCTGATTGCACGCACTCCTGCCACTCAAAGGAGGAAGCGATCCGAAAAGCAGTCGGGAGGGGGAGCCGGCCTCAGCCTGACAACCCAGTTCTCATTGGTTGGGGTGAGACCCGGAGGCGGGGCCAATAGCTCGCGCTGGAACAGCCCCCAGAAACCGGCTTTGCGCTTTTCAAAAGCCAACCGTGGAAGTGACGAGAGCGAGCGTGGGTCCGCGCACGAGCGGGCTAAGGCCGCCGCCAAGAAAGAGAGGAACCGCGAAGGAGCTCGTGCGCCAAGCTGGGAGGCTGTCTCGCGGATGCGGGTTGCGCGCGCCTGCTGCGCTCCTCCAGAAGGAAAACCCGGGGCTTTGGAAGCAGCGGGGCCAGCACGCTGGCCGGATTTGCAAGCGAGGAGAAGCTGTGAATGCTGGCTCGGGCGCGGTACGGGTGCATTTTCTTGGTTCTTGGGGAGGCATTATTTTCCTCCTCATCTTCGTATTTGTAACAGCAGGTCGTGACCTCCGGCGGGGGTGGAAGGGCCCCTTTCCCATTGTCTGCAGAGGTCTCATATCCCTTGTGGCTCACGCCATATAAGCCCACGAAATGATTGCTCTGAAAGCTAATTGTGGGAGGACACGCTGGCGTGCGAGCGGCTTAGATGAATAATAACAATTGCTGTATTGATGTGTCACTCGTCCAGAAAGAAGTGACTAAAGTCGTGGGGTTGGGAGCAGCCGCTTCTGCTGTAGGGGCCCCAGGCAGGCAAGTTCGTTTTAGGGCGTCGCTGAATTTGGTGCGTCTTCCTTCTCGTGTAAGGTGCCGATTGGCGTTTCTTTTGCGTTTGTCTAAACTCTTCGACTTTTGCCTGCACGTGTTGCACAACAGCCTTAGAGTTGATCTGTCCCGTCTCTTGCAGGCTTCAAGATCAGTGGCAACAGTGGCCGGAGATAATCATATTGTAGTCCACTATATTTCGAAGGCCACTTCTTGTCTCCCTCCTTCCCTTCTCTCTGTTTCTCTTTGAACTGTCCAGTTTAGCTCAGTCTCCATATGACAGATGATGTGAAGTATTTCTTCATATAATCCAAAATTCGCTTATGGGATTACTTTAAAAATTGATAATAATACTGATTTAAAGAGAGTTTATGTAGTTTACGCGACACTGGATTAGTCTGGGATAGCATCTCAGTGGGCATGGACCAAGGGATCCTCTACAGCATGCAGTCTTTGGGATTTTATATTTTACTCAAGATGCTTTTATATTTCCACGCTCTGTATAATTTAGATAGAGAAGCTCAAGCTTGTATGAATTAGAAAAACCTGCATGTATCCACCACACTTTGAGGTACCTCTTTCAGGGCTATTGTTTGGGAGCACCTGTTGAACCAGCATTCCTCCACTATCAGTTCTTTGTTGTTACAAGGAAAAGATAAACATTTTTCATTTGCCTTTTCTTTTTCCTCTGAGTGTTTTTATAGTTTGGGCCTAGAAGGGGGGGGGGCAAATGATAGAGGGTAGGTGGGAAAAGGGGCCAGGTATTGAAGAGATTGTTGCTAAGGGCCCCACAACAGCTGAAGCAGCACTGACATACTCAACAAGAAAGTTGTTGGTAGATTCCTGTGGAAAGTGTTGCTTTTTAGATGGTTATTTATGATGCTTCAATTTGTTTTTTTAAACAGGCTGTGTTTGCTATACTATTTTTACATGCAGAAATTGTAATTAACATTGTAAAAATGAGGCTTTAGATTTATTTTTGCCATTTCTTGGCTCTGTTTAATGCGAATGTTGTATCTTTAACCTTGAATAAATGATCTCATGTCCAAACAGCAAAGCTCAATACAAAGAGTGTTTGAACTTTTAAAATGAAAATCAAACAGTGTAGTTTCCATGTTATTCTACAACTGTTTAAAAAAATGAATTCCCTGTTCTCAAGCATTTAATGAGCTGAAATGCTCAATTAGACATTTGTTAGACAGACTTGTGCAGTAATCTTGTTTCTATGCATGTCATTTGGAAGCAGTGGATGTTTTATGTGTTCAATCACTTTTTGAAATTGTAGAACGATTTGTCTGAAGATACTTCCAGATATGGGGAAAATATTTGTAAATTCACCAAATTTGAAATATTAAGAATATGTGCAATTCTAAGCACACTAATTGGAGAGCATTTCCTTTTGAACTTAGTTGACCTTGATTCTGAGTTAATATGTTTTGGATCAGCCTGCAAATTAGTCATCTGTAAAAATTAAATTTGTGCTAAGGTAGTTCTAGGGCTCACCTCTAGAAAGAACTAATTAAGTAGAATTCTGAGAAATTTAGGGAACATTTGCATTACCTCTGAATAACAACCTCAACCCATTTTCAAGTGTCTGTCATTAGGAGAAAGTGTTATCTTGATCAAAGTATATGATTTCCAAAAAATGTTCTATTACATAAAACATGCAAGTCATTTAAGCTATACTTGTAAAATGGGCATAAATACTTCACCTCTGTTCAACTTATTTCTTTAAAACTAGCTGTTAGTAGGTTATATTTTGACCTCTGTATAGTTGACTTTTTAAAATCTACATTCTAAGACCAACTCTGTTACTCTGGAATTGTTTTAGCTAAATAGGTTCTCCTACATCTTCGAACGTTTAGATTCTTAAATGATTATTTTTCACTTAACATATATACCTGAGAATGGAACTGCATGCAACTGAGGGTATGTCATAACATATGAATCATAAGAGATTATAACGTACAGGCTTAAAATACGTCAGTGCAAGACTTCTCCTTTTCTCTGGAAGTGTTGTGGAATCTGTGGTATTGCTAAACTATCATAGTTAAGGTAAAATTTCCTACAAGTCAAGGTTGATTTCTGGTGACTTCGTGGACACGTCCATGTAGTTTTCCTGACAACTGTAGGGAAGTGTTTTGGCAGTGGAAATTATTTTTCCTTGCTGTGGAAGCTTTTTTTTTTTTATTTCCCAGTCTAGCCTACAGATCTGGGCTTATCTGATAGTCTTCTGTATAGCTACTACACAGGTCCTGACTCTGCTTTTTTGAGATCAATAAAATTTGGGTAGGTGCTGCCACCTACCTAGGCCTAGTTATTATCTTGGTAGAATGCATGAGCAGCAAATTTGCAAGGCTTGCTCTGTGTAAAAAGTGCCTCAGTTTTGTTATAAGACTGTGATTAGCTGTAATGATAGGAAGTATGTACAGTGTGTTCAGAAATGTTTTGTAAGAGAGCAGTCATTTATTCTTGAATTAGAGTAGCTCACAACAATAACTTGAGAGATCCATTTTAAGCTCTTCTTGGTCTTAGTATTACAAATTTTAAATAATTTGATATCACTCACATTGTCTATTCCCTGTTCTAAAATTATGAACAAAGTAATAGCATTGCTGATAACTAGTAGAACTAATTGTAAGATTTGACAATTATACCTCCTTAGAATTGTTTCAGAAATGCATTTTTTGGGGGGGGGAGAAAAATGATACACATTTATTGGTCCCATCCATTCTTAAAGAATAATGAGAAGTTACTGAGGCAAAATTTCCCTGTGGAAGCCATCATAACCTTCCTTGGCAAGATCACTTTATGTATGCAATAATTCTTGTTTTAATAAAACTTTCACACTACCTTGAGACTGCTTAAAACTACAAGATGTGTAATGTATTGGGTAACACCTTTCCTCCCCATAATGTGAATTTTTCTATAAATTTAGGTTTGAAAATGAAATTTTCTGATGTCATAAATAATTTGGGCTATGATTTATATGATTTGTTATATTTAACTAGAAAAGCACACATTTTTAACACTACATGCTATATGAATGTTTCAGTGATTCTTTTTTTCCTAATGGCCAAAATTCTTTGAAATATCTATGAAATAAATTGATGAAGCAGGCTTCATGTAATTTAACTGTAAGCATTCACACTGTCTTATTTATAAGTTATTTTTATTGCAGCATCCCTTACATCAAGGGTTTAGTGGGAACCCCCCCCCCCCGAAAGTACTGAAAATTGCCTATTATTTCATTAGGTGTAATTCAGATATAATTAAGATACCTATATATTTTCAACATTTAGTAATCTGGAAAAAGTTCATTATAACTTAAATGCTGCCCAGTTTAATGTTCTTGTAACTTAATGTTCTTGAGCCTGGAGGATGAGACATTGGCGGTCTTACACCCCATCTCCCAGGGGCCTCTGGAATTACATACCCTAGCTCTGCCTCCTGCTTTAGCGTGAGCCTATGTACTTACCTGCTGCCTCTACCTAGCTTTCAGGGATGTGACTTTACATGCCATACTTCCCCCTAACTCTGGTGTGTGTGAAGGACTTGCACAGCCCTTGTGCCTTATTGAGATGTAAATGAGGAAACATGATAAAAGGAAAATAAATACTGTAGTGCCACTTCCTGGCCCTGTAGCACTGAGGGATGCTATGAGGGGAATCAGCCTCTTCGCCTGTGTGAGAAGACTGACAGTTCTGACAAGAGATAAATAGAATAAAATTTAGTTTATTTTAAACAGGTAGGGGAGAAAAGGGAATGTAACAAGTCCTTTTTAAGGAAGTGGAAAAGGAATTGAAATACAGAGCTGTTAAAAAGACAGTATGAAAAAGAAACTCCCACAGAAAAACATGCAAGTCAGTAGAAGGACTGCTCTGAGCAGATCACACAATGATAGATCTGCTACCAGTATAGAAGCAACTTTGATGTAAATTTGCATAAAACACATAAGAATTGAGATTGTAGAGACAGTAATAATCAGAGACAGTAAATCAGGTTTAAACACATACCCTGTTAAGATAAAAAGTAACCTGATGCAATATTTCTAGCTCAACTAGTTTCCTATTCCTTAGGATGACCTGATGCCTGAAGCTAAAATCCCCTTGCTTTTCTGGCCTTTTTCCGGCCTTTTTCCAGCTTCTTGTAGATATTTTCCTTTTTCTCAGTGACTGAAGAGATTCCAACCTTCTTCCCAACCTTGGCACAAAACGTTTTGTTCTTTTTCTCTGGCAGACTTTTTAAAGACAAACCTTTTCCTCCATAGCAGTTTGCAGGATTTGGAGGGGGAAACTGCTTGTTGGTGCTAAAACTCATGTAATTCTGATTGAGACAAAGAAGACATTCCCTGTTTGGGAAACAGCTGTCAATCTTGTGAATGCCAAGTGGCATTACAGCTGTTATAAATTCATTTTATGAAATAATGAACTGTAAAAAAACAAAGACAGTTTTTATCACATCACATCTTGGGTTGGTTTTGCTTGGTTTTACAGCCACTTTGAGATTAGATAGTTACATTATTTGCTTTAGGACAGTTATTCAATTATCTTATTGATTACATTCTTTAAAAATGAATTAAAAAGTGAGTTTGATTGATTTATATAAATCTGTGGGAATTTTTATGTTAAAATTGTTTCTTCCCAGATCTCAAAACTGTTAAAGGCAATAGTTTTATTTCAAATGAGTCAATAGTTTTAACTAACTGAATAAAAACTAACAGCAAAATGGTAGTATAGTAGGACCATGTGATACTTTTCTTTAAATACATCTTTCTTTGAACAGGTGAAAATCAGTATCCACCTTGGAGAGATCCCATGCATTAACTATGTCTAGGAGGAAATCAGAGAACAAAGGCATCACCGGCTTGTTGCTTATATCTCCTCAGACACAAATAAAGGCAGATAATTTTTGTAATTTCTATGAAGTTGAACCCAAGGAATTGGGAAGGTGAGTGTATATCTTAATTTTTTTTTTCAAATTGATCTTGCTTTAACTTCTGTTGTATCAATGGGTACTCTAATAACTGAGCTTATTATTGCACCTTTTTCAGATGATTCAGACTAGCTAATAAAGAAAAGAACAGTCCTATTCGCATCAGGAGAGTAGGGTCTAGAACAGCTCCCCGTTGAAGCCTACTGCAATGGTTTGGTCTCCTGTCTTAGAACAGGCTAACTGCTATGTGTGTACTTAGCTTCAATTTCCATTGCTTCTCTCAAAATTACAGTTTTTCTAGAGCTTGCGTATAGCATTGCTCGTTCTGTTAAAGTAAACTGCAGGTGGGGCCCTGTAGAAAAGCAGTTCATGGAACATTTTGATATAGGGAATATGGCATGAGAAATAAATACTTTTGTTGTGATCAGATTAAAAATTAATTATCTTTGTTTGCCTACATTACAAACAACTTTGAAGTGAGGAAAGTGTTTCCCATAATATTGGGAAGGAAAAACAGGCGTTCTTGTTTCTTCAGCATGCTTGATGAATTTGGGGAAAGATAGAGATCACTATCTCAGTTTATGTTGGTCTTTGAAGACCCTTGGAAGCAGTAGGAAAAGAGTCTGCAGCTTCCAAGTGTTTGCAGAGCTTGTCATAAACTAAGAAACGTACCCGTCTTTATTCCTAAGTTACCATGAATGTTGAGTAGCTAATAAGGCAGTCCAGATTTGTGGAGCCACCTATGAACTTTAAAACTACTAGAGTAGCAATATCCTTTTCTTCCAGTTAGAGTTGCTGGATAATTTTAAAACTAGAACTAATGAAAAATCATGTGAGCACAGATAGAAAATGTTCTCTGAGTCTGGGCAGCCTATTTGTTCTGTTGCCAGTCAGAGAAATGAGAAGGAGGTTGGAGAAGAGGAAATCAATTTTGCAAGAACTCTACAGTTCCTTCCACATAGGAATGTTCAACACATAGAATGCTCTTCTTTTATTGTAAAAATTTCTTCATAATTCTAAAGCCAATGTCTTCTAAAATAGCTATTAGTAATAGCCATATTCATTATAAATACAAAGGCTGTATAGTTTTCTATGATGTTAGAGCCTAACCAGTGTATTAATTTTTATATTTTAAGAAATACTCTAAATGTATTTTAAAATAGTTTACCATTCGCAGATTCCTTGTTTATTATGTAAAACTTACTCCAATTGAATGCAGCTCCTGAAGACTACTGTACATCAACACAGCTTTGGGATATTCTTAAAATCAATCTAATATTCCAGTTCAATTATTGCAGAATAAATAATTAGCATGGGCTTTCTATTCTGGGAATGTGTTAATGAATATTCATAAAACAATGTATTTTTTCCTTATAATTCTTTTAATTAGCAATATAGATAAAGCAAAAATGAAATCTGTTCTTAATAGGAAAAAAAAGTAAACAGGATTGGCCCAATCTTGGTGGTTCAGATTTAGTTTCAGGAAAATGATCTTGAAGATAGAAATATTTGAACTTGCTTAATTTAAGGTTTGGATTTTTTTGTGATCAAAACATACGTTCTTGGGGCTGAGTTGAATAATATAGGCTTGCTAAGGTGAGGTGATATTATGGAGTGCCTGTGAACATTCTATCAAAATATCTGCAGAACAGCTTTTATGAACAAAGAAAAAGTTGTTAATGTGCCTGAACATTAAGGACAGAAGATGGAAAATTTTTAAAAGTCTAGCCATAAGAGGAATAATGCAGAGTGATAGTCAATGCCAAGACAGTTAGAATGGACTGGATTTTACAGTTAGTTTGAGTCAACAGTTAATAATTTTATTACAGTTTGTAGGATGTTTATTGATTTTATTCCTAGCTTAAACTCCCCCTTATTACTACTGAATTATATTTGGCTTTTTGTGTGTATATGCCAGCTCTTTTCTTTTTGCTGATTGCTTCTATGAAGAATTTCTTAAATCCTCTTACCCTTTTTGCCAGTGATATGTGCCCTTCAGTGCCCTGGGCCACACATCAAAATTCCACTTCCTCCTGAAATTTTGCAGGAATAGTGGTGATGGTACCAGTAAAAAAGAATAGGAACTTGAAATGTGCAAGCTCTTTGAAAAAATGGTGCAGGGAAGCACATTACAAGCCACTTGTTTCTGAATAATTAAAGTAACTGCATTTTTTTCCAGGTTCATATATTGTAGCTGCTCCAGAAGCTGCTTCTTGTTGTCTCTAAATGCATAAGTACAGATAGCCATTAAGCTTTGCTTAAAAACTGTAAAGGAAAGTATCCAGACAGGAGAACTCAGGAACTAAGCTAGTAAACCAAGTTCAAATTTGTTGACTCCTGCTGCCATTCCAGTCCTGCTGCCACCTCCTCCTCCTCCTCCTCCTTGTTATTATTTACATTTGTAGATCTTTGGATCCCTAAGCCCCCCCCCCCCAAAGTGGTGCATCACCAATAGTTTCTCCTGGGTAGATTGAACTGATTCCAATGAGAATGAGGTCCTGCAGATGACTAGCTGCCAATGTAGGGCCTTATAGGTTGGTATCAGCACTTTAAATTGGATCCGGAAATCTGTTGGCAACCAGTGCAGGACCCTCAGCACTATTATAATGTGTTCTCATCAGTGAACACCAGTCAGAATTGCAGCTTCTGAGTGATCTTCAAAGGCATCCCTGTGTACAGTACATTGCAGTAGTCTAAGCAGGGGGGCAACAAGTGCTTGAATCAGTGTAAGCAGAATCCTCCTGCTTTACGTAGGGTTGCAACTGGCTTACCAGCTGAAGCTGGGAAAAAAATACTGTGGCCACAGCTTCTTCCTGTTCTAGCAGGAGCTATAAGTCCAGAAGAACTGCCAAGTCAAAGGGCTACTCCTTCAGAGGCAGTGCCATCTTGTCTAGAGACACTCAATGGACAAACAGTAATTCCATCTTACTAGAATTAAGTTTAAGCCCATTTTCTCCTATCCAGAACTTACATATTTCTAACTTGCCTATGTGTCTGTCAGTTTCATTTGCATTGTAGGATCTTGTGAAATATCAGTATGCATGCTGTCAACTAAAGTGAATGTGTATTTTTGCTATAACTGCACATGACTGGAAATTAAAACTGAGAATGCCTGAAATAGATGTGTACATTTGATAAACAGAATCTTTGTTGTGTCTGAAGTATCATAAATGTGAAGGTGGCCAAAATGAAAAAGAGTCAAACATCTGCAGATGGGTGTCAGATCAAAGGCTGGGAGATCAGAGGGAGTGGGTAAATGAGGCAAAAAAGCGAGCAATGTGTTTATGCCTCATGAACGTCTATGAAAAGTGTGGAATCTTTCTGGTTATCACTTCCATGCAAAATTCCTGAAATTCTCTCACAATTTTTTTTGTGGCCTTCAGTGCCCTACCTCATGTATCAAAACTCCTCTTCAGCCTTAGATTTTATAGGAGCTTATGGCTTTTAAACAACCATTAAGAAACTGAAACCATTGAGTCTCAAATACTGCCCTATGATTTCTTTTTTTATTAGTGGATTATACTTGTCCAGAAAATACCTCAAAAATGTATGCATAGTAGGCCTGTACCATGCTTTGGATTCAGTTCCAAAAAGGTGCTTCAGAGTATGTGGGAGCCTAAATGCAACAACTGCCAGTGACCTGTTAAAATAATCCTGCAATTTGGGGAATAGATGTGGCTGTTTTAATAAGTTGAGTGCATACTGCTGACGTGTATGTACTTTCTTCCATGTTCTCCAAAGCATCTTTACCTAATCAAATGAAAAGCATTGCACAATCCTAACGCATTAGCTTGTGTTTGGTTGTCTTCAGGAGACTGAAATAGTTCCTCCTTTTTGTAATGATGCCAGCAAATTTACCGAGCTAATTTTACCTATTGCGGAATGAAGCAATAATAATAATTGCTTAAAGAAAATTCAAGCTTTATTACATTACTGAACTTAGCTGGCTCATGTTGCATTTGTAGAAAATCAGTCACCCTGAAATAATAGGTGAGATTTTAAAGTTATGTTTCTTTGTGGTAGCTATTCTGTTTGTACTTCAGTACACAATTCAGTTGCTGACCTCGGAATGAGGGATCTTTTGTTTCTTTTGGGTGTTTTTTTGGAAAATTCTTCTTTTAATAGTTTTATAATAGGGTCCTAAGAGAACTGTTGAAAAAAAAATTTTTCAAAGAAACAAACATGAACTTTCAAGTTGTTCCCACACTTGCACATAATTTTATTAGAACACTTTACTCGTTAATTGAAATAGGATCTTTCAAAATGGATATATAGGTATATTAGGAAGAACTTTCAGAGAAAAAAATGACTTTTTTTAATGTAATATATTTTAAGTTATATTTATTTTTGACTGCTATAAGATTTACATATTTTACATATATAAGATTTACAAATTTTACCATTTCCATGCTCCAGTCCAACTAAAGGGATGTTTTAAAATGCTGTCTGTTGGTCCCTATATTTAAAATTAGTGATAGCTTGAGGAGTATTCTCAATGGCTGGCCTTCAAACTTGGACATTTTCCCAAGCTAATTTACAACTCTCTTAGTGTAGATCTTACCTGATAAAAGTTAACTTCAAGGATGTTTTAGTTATATATTTCAGGTGTTTTTCTGGTGTTATTTTATTGTCTTGAGCTTTATGAATATTGGTGGAATAAGGGTTTAAAAATATTTTAAAATATGGGTGGGTGAGCTAGAAAGATGTTTGTGCCCACAGCATATACTTTTCATTTAATTATTTTCCAAAGATTTTAACTCTCTGATTCTGTTCCCAGTCTAATCTTAGTATTGTATTTCTGAGCATTCCTATAAACTTCTGTGCTAAAATAAAAATGCTGGTTTTCAGGCATTCTCAACTTGGCTGAGGGAATACATTTTTCTTTACTTCCGAAAGGTCAGCTTGGTTTTTAAACAGTATGTGGTTTTCTTCTAAAAACACAAGCTTACCAACATACATTTTTTATTCTACAATTAAATGAGCAGTAAGGGAAAAAATGGCATGCTTTGTTTTTCACTAGCAATTGAGAATTGGTTTTTGTATGAAGACTTTGAGATGTACTTTTATATTTTATTGGGAAAGTTACTGCTTGAACTTGCCCAGTTCATTAATTTTGCTTTACCTTGGCAGGTTTATCTGTCAAGGTATGCTTGTCAATAACATAATTTGGTATTCTTCATCTACACCAAAGATGGGATTTGTTTTTGACTCTTTCTTCCAGCTCAAGTCTTTCCTGATTTTAATAGTTTACTCCTTCTTTCCAATGCTATCAAAATGTGTGCACAGGCAACTGGGTCATAAGAATTTTGAAGCAGTCATTTTAGTTCCTCTGCGCTTCCTCTTTGACAAAAGGTAATTAAGAAAAAACAAAACAAAAAGCATCAGTGATGTAATAGGTTTTAGGCCAAGTTCCACCTTACCATTGGAAAGCCAGTAATATGATTTGGTCCAGGATTTAAAGTACCCTGATGGCTAAAAATGTAAAGGATCTGCCAGCTCCAGTAATTAAAGTGGAGGAGCACAGTGAAAAAAATGTGGCTAAATTAAATATAAAGAAGACCAAACTAATGATAACAGGTGGAACAACCAGCCTTAGAATTGGCAATTAAGATATCAAAGTGGTGGATAGCTTCTGCCTTTTAGGATCAACCATCAGCAGTAAAGGAGCAAGCAGTTAAGAAATATGCCACAGACTAGCACTTGGTAGAACAGCCATGGCGGCCTTGGAAAAGATATTCAAATGCTGTGATGTCTCTGTACCTACAAAGATCAGAATCATTACAAGCCATGGTATTCCCTATGACACTTTATGGAAGTAAAAGTTGGGTTTTGAAGAAGCAGGATAGAAAGAGTGTTGATGCTTTTGAACTTTGGTGTTGGAAAATCTCCTGAGAATACTGTGGACAGCCAAGAAAACAAAGAAATGGATCCTCAGAACAAGCCAGAGATCTCATTTGAGGCACAAATGATCAGGCTCAGACTATCTCACTTTGGACGCATTATGCAAAGACCTAGTTCTCTGGAGAAGCCTCAATTTCTGGGAGAGGTGGAAAGAAAGAGAAGAAGATGACGACCAGCTGCAGTTACAGTGGTGATGTGCACCATTGGAAGACCTGAAAGACCAGGTTTGGGGCAGGTCGTCATGGAGAAAATCTAATCTATGTGGTTGCTAAGAGTCAACAACAGCTTGATGGCACATAATCAGGATTTTAAAAGCTCTGTTCAAATCCAGTTCAAAAGTCATGTCTCTTTATTGTTGCAGAGCTATCACAAATTGAGTCTAGGGTTTTTTGTATTTTGTTTTTGTCTTTGAAAGAATGTAAGGTTCCTGCAAATTAAAAAATCTGAGCAGAGTTTAAGCAAAATTGTGCGCTAAGATTGGGAAACAGTTCTAAATGGAATTTACGGGGGTAATATTATCTCTCATAGCTCTCAAAAACCTGTGTGATTTTTATAGTGGTCTGTGACTGAAATAAAGGTTTGATTGTTTTGGTTTAATATAATTTTCATGGAGGCATAAAGTGTTCAACTGCTATAAAATTGTCATGGTGTGAAATAAAGCATTAATACTTGAAGTGCTGTATAATAATTTAATTGTTTTGTCCTGGAATCTTAAATACACAACCATTTTTAATATATCTGATAACTTCATTTGCAACCTATTTTCAGTGTTCAGAAAGTAGTTCTAACCCTCTCAGTATGTTTTAGCATAGTTTTAATGTCTAATGTTTAATAAGAATTTAGTCAAGTTACAAATATTAATTGTTCTGTTCAAATCTTAAATGAAGGGTTACTCAAATCTGTTTAAATAATAGTGATCTCATTAAGATTAATAGTTTTGTATGTGAGTGGTTCTAAGATTGCAGTCTTTATATCTCATTTACATCAGTCAGATTGAGCACATTCTTTACAAAATGTCTGTTTCTAGGATTTAAATTTGGAAGGAATTGTAATTGGGATAAGAGAAATGATGAATTAGAACAAAGAGATAGTAAATTGAAGCTGTAGTAGAAGCTGCCGAGTAGATCACAGCTAAACTTTCTGTCCAAAGAGTTCTGTTTTGGCTTTCTAAATCTTCAGTAACTTTACATCAAGGATGAATGACCTGTGATCTTCCAGATGTTGAATACCAGCTCCATTCAGTTCCAGCCACTATAGGTAATGGCAGGGGGCTGGGATTGGGTTGCAAGACTGTCTGGAAGGCCACATGTACACCAGGTCTAAAAGAAATCTTTACAGAAGATACAGTTATGGATGCAAAAAATAGCACATTCCTATCTGCAAAGAACAAGGCTGAAATATTACAAAATGTTTTTGTCCTTCTGATTTGCACTGGTGAAGTACTTCACAGTTGTTCCTTCATTTTTTTTTTTCAGAGGAAAATTTGCTGTGGTTAGAAAATGTATTGCGAAAGCTACAGGCCAGGAATATGCAGCTAAGTTTCTGAAAAAGAGGAGAAGAGGCCAAGACTGCAAAGCAGACATCCTACATGAAATTGCTATTCTAGAACTAACAAAACCAAGTCCCCGGGTAGTGAATCTCCACGAAGTCTATGAAACAACAAATGAAATCATCTTAGTTTTGGAATAGTAAGTATATATTCAGTCTCCTTCAGTGTGTCTGATAATATGTTTAATGTGTTCGATGTTGAATTGGTTGATTGAATACACCCAGAAAAGCAATATTTGAGGGCCTCTGTACTTTCTAAGTTTGGCCCTTTGTTGGAATGACTTATCTGCCTATCTATGGAACTCTTGTCCTTGACTTTTATGATGCTCTCTGTTTTGTTGTTCAGTGGTAATTTAAAAATTAATATGCAGTGCATGTTCTGTTGCTTCAGTATAGAATTGAAAAAAAATCATGGACAACTGCTTTATAATGATAGGAAATCTATGTTAAAAGAACAAAACAAATCTAATGGGTTGGGTTACTTGGTAGGCATTTCTTGTGTTTGTTTTATGCTTAGTTGTCCTCTCACTGCAAGAGATTAGAGATGTCAGTGGCTCATATTGGCTGAGTTTACGAATTTCAGTCATAATAGCCTGACTTGCGTATCAAGCTAAGCCGTAATGAATGGTTCAAACATTGCCCTAAGCTAAAAAATAAAACAGTACATTATAGTTTAGCATTATGTGTGAAGTTGAGTTTTGGAAATCCTGAATTAATAATGGTTTTCATAGAAACAGTTGGAGAAATATTCAAAACAACATACTGGTAGTCGCCAGGTTAAGAACGCCTGGTTTAAGGACGACCCATAATTAAGAATGGAGCCTATTCTAGCAAAATTCAAGTTAAATACAAAATGGTTTGAGTTCATGATGCAATACTACTTATACAATATGATACAATAATACTGTTCTGACTTACAATTTCGACTTAAGAACAGACCTTGGGAACTGAACTTGTTCTTAAACTGGGGACTACCTGTACTTTCTAACCCTTTTTATTATTTTCAACTGAATAAAATATTGGAAAGAAGTTATATAAAAGGGCTTGGGACTCTGTCTATAAGATAATTCTTTGCATGACAGGTGAAGTCAACGAAAAAAGAGATCAGCTTTGAGAATGAGCCAGATCCCACCCAGCAGCTTCAGAGAAAAAAAAAATCTAGGAAAATTTTCCCCAGTGTATCCTCATGGGAAAAGAAGCGGGGTAGTGGCTTAGAATGCTGATGACTCCTCTGGTCCAAACTCTCCTCCCTTTTCCTTCTTGTGACCCAGAACAGAACTATTTAAAGTGGTTGGAAAGAATTTCAAAAACCATACTCTACATGTGTCCCCAATATTATTTCACTGTTCTAGATCTATTTATTTGGCAAATTTATATTGCCATTCAACTAACCAGTAGAACTATGGATGGTGAACAGAGATAAAAACAATACAGTTATCCAAACCAATTAAAAGAAAAACCAAACAAACTGAGGTTGAGGTTCCCATAAAAAATTCATTGCCAACATATCACACTCCCCTATACCAGAACTCGATTAACATCCTGGCCCCAGTGGCTGGGGAAAAAGCCAAGTCTTTATGGCCTTCTTGAAGGTCAGCAGGGCCATCCATGTCTCTGGAGGGAGGCTGTTCCATAAGGTAGGCATCACGGCAGAGAAGACATGCTTCCTGGCACCCACCAGGTAACACAGCTTCACCAAGGGAATCCACAGCAGGAACTATTAAGAATAGGTGATCCCACAAGTAACCTAGCCCCATACCATGTAAGACTTTAAAAATAATAACCTTTCATTGTACCTCGAAGCCCACTGGGGGTCATGAATCAGCAGTGTTACATGCGCATAGTGTGCTGCACCCAGTACTTCATCTGCTGTTCCATTCTGGACCCACTGAAGGTTCTGAATGCTCCATGGAGAGCACATTGTAATAGTATAATTGGGAGGTGACTAAGGTGTGAGTGATTGTGAGCAGTGCCTCCTGATCTTGAAATGGGTGCAACTGGTGTACAGGAAATATTTGTGCAAGAGTCCTCAAGCAGAGGTGGTGAGTCCAGGAGGACCCCAGCTAGAATCTAACTCCAAGCAGAACTGAACATTTTATCTGACAGATGTGTAGCATAATTTTCACAACAGCCCTGCAAGTATTCCCATGACCCCTCCTTACTAAGAAGGGATTGAGTCACCCAAAACAGGATCATCAGGTGGTTATAGGAGAAAGAAATGCATATTGTCACAAGGGAATCCTTCACGTAGATTCTTACTGTGCTCGGTCAGACTTGTTCTTTGTCTTCCTTCACCAGCATTCTAGATGTCTCTAGGTCAGCAGGGTTGCTTCATTTCCCAAAGTTCTTACAAAAATCAGGGGTTCTTCCAGGATCTACATACACATAGAATCCACATAGGCAGAGTCCAAGCAGCAACAAAGGTCTTGGTCAAACCTTGCATCAGAGCTTTAGAAACTATTTCTAGTTCCCTCTGGAACCCTACTGGGTTCATTGGAGATCTTTCTTCCTTGCAATAGAGGGTAGCCATAGAAAACTCCAAGGCTAACAGAGAGTGATTGATCTATGTCAAGGGGCTGATGACAACATCCCCAGACTCTGGATTATGTCATCACTGCTCTGGGATAAAAATCAGATTTAGTGTGCAACCCTCTCTGTGAGTTGGAGCTGTCAGAGGCCTGGATCAGGTCTACAACTGCCCAAGTGACCATGAATTCCTGAGCTGCCTTTGATTCCCAACCAAGCAAAGACAAGTTGAAATCCTCTAAAACTGTAAGTCTGGAGACTCTACCTCAATCCTGTCATTGGAGTCAAGCAACTTAGCAGGGAAGCTATGTATAGCAGGGAGGCTGGTACACAAGCAGCAGTCTTATCTGATCCCTGTGGCCCAGCTTCACAAACAGGGTCTCCCATCTACTTATCTGCAGAGCAGTGCCCCTGGAAGCCACCAGAGTCTCCCAGATAAAAATGGCTACACCTCTACTGCTGCCCCAGAGCCTGGGCTAATGTCACACCTGAAATCCAGGTGGGCACATTTCCCAGAGAGGATTCCCCCCCCCGCCCCCAGCTAGGTCTTGCTAATGCATGCCAGATCAGCCCTGTCATCCACAATTACATCATTAATAAGGGAGGCTGTGTAACAGACCAATCTGGCATTCAGCAGCAGCAGGCAAAACCTGGGGCCACTGAAGCTCCAATGACCATGATTTGAGCTTGAATACAGGAGTTGAAGTGTGACACCAGTACCAAATGTTGGGGTGCTTTCCCTAAAAGCAGCCTGTCTTGTCTTCCACCATATCTCCCCATACCCACCGTCATAATGTCACTGCCTGCTTTCTTCCCCTTTACAACAGCCATCATCCATGGCCTTCACCCTCCTATCCCCAGGTCCAAGGGCCCCACCACACAGCCAAGCAACAAGCAAGCCAGATGGGGGCTTCTGATACTGAAACTGCTATAAGAAAATAGCACAGTTCTTAAAACCAAGCAGATTGGATTTATGTGATTAGGAATATTTGAAGTAAATTGTTTCAGTTACACAAATGAAGAATTTCATATTCTCCCCTCCCAATGGTGTTGTGGCTAAGGCATCAGGCTAGAAAGTGGGAGACGGGTGAATGCTAGTCCCGCCTTGGGCACAAAGACCTTGGGCCAGTCACTCTCCCTCAGCCCTAGGAAGAAGGCAGTGGCAAACCACTTCTGAAATTTTGCCAGGAAAACTGCAGGGACATGTCTAGGCACTCGCCAGGAATCAAGACTGACTCAAAGGCACCCCCTCTCCCCAAAAAACCCTAAAAAAAATACTGGGCTGCACACATATCACTAAGGATCTTTATATTTCTCCCATTTTTTTTTTTACATATGAGATGACTGTGACTGTGTGCTGCTATTTATTTTCATCTTTGCGATTGACATATATAACTTGTTTGGCTCACTAAGCTGCTGCTGCTCTGCTGTGGTGGCCTTCTCTCACGGGTACTTAGTATTGCCTCCTAGTAGGGGAATTATGTCCTCGGGTAACAGATGGTATAAACAGAAACCTAGCTAGTGGAATCTGCTTTTGGGTCTAATTACTTATGAATCTGAGAGGGTGTCTTACATTCCCTGATAAGACTAGAAGCAACTGTTGAAAACCCAGGAATGGTAGGAGATACAGATGATTACAGACATCACTCCTGAAAAGCCTGGGTCCCTTTGAAGATTATACTAAATATTAGTGAGGGGCTCCTTATGTGGCCAATTTAATCCTGTTTTGTAACCCAGGCCTTTTCCCTTTCTTTTTCCGCTTGCCTAATCCACTTTTGTTCATTTCATCTGTCCTTCACAGTGAATCTGCTCTTCCCTATCTTCATCCTGTTTTTTTCTTCTTTTTTGGTTTTTCTGTTGAAAGAAGAGAATGTATGTGTGCGCGCGCGTGTGTGTTTCACTTTGTGTTTCTCTATGGGAGATTGGCTTGAATGTGTGGGAGAGAATGGTTGGGATATTCAGAGAGGGATTTGCATATAAATGGGATACCTTATTTTACAGGCAGTTAATTTTAATCAGTTCTTTCATTGTTCTTGTCTCAGACCTCCCTTTTTGAGGGGGGCGAGATGTGTGTGTGATTGTGTCTATGCACACACACAGGAACATACAAGTGGTGCATATGTGCACATTTATTGGAGAGGAGGAAGTTGGAGTTAGCCATTTTAGGTTGATATGGTAGGGAAGGTGGGCAGTACATAGGATTTTTGCTTGTGTTTATGCTTTTTTCTGCCTATTTTTTGTGGTTTATCTTTCAGGTAAATTCTATATGTGTTCTTCTTCTTTGGCTGCTTTTGGTGAAGCTATTTCTTTTTGGAGTTGTCCTTAATGTATCCTGTCGTCTTTCTGAACATGGGCTTTTATATCGCCTTGCTGATTAGTCGGTACAGTTCAATTATTTTGTTCAGTGCTAAATAGCCATTTTCTCTAGTGTGAAATTCTGCAGTATAACAATTTCACATTTGTGCTATTTGGCTTTCTATATTGTCAGTTCAGGTCATATCCATGTGAATCTGATTTCCATATTTCTAGCTCTTAAAAATCTGCATTAGCATGTTAATGTGTCAAATTTGCTAAGATAAATATATAGCTGGTAAGTGAAACTTTAGCAGGGTGTGGATGTATATGCACACACATATATTATCCAAAATAAGTCACTTTCATTGAATCCCACCAATTCTCATGGCGGTTATGGTGATAAAATGAAGGGTGATCCACATATAAGCTGTCTTGGTTCCTGGAAGGAAGTTGGGAGATAAATAGAAATACATTCATGTTGTGGTATTAGCAAAGGTTGGCCCCCACTCTTCCAGCCTTCTATAAGAGCCTTAAGACTTGGGGCTCCAATGGGGGCTCCCAACATTGGGAGTGGCTGGCGCCTTGAGGATGCTCTTTCCATCTTTTAATTGTCTGTAGCCTTTTAATGTGCTTGTAGTTTTTAAATGTTTTTATGTTTTTTCTTGTGAGCCACCTAGAGTCATTGATAGTGAGATGGGTGGCATATAAATTTGATTTATAAATAACGTAAATTGTAAAAAGCAACTTCATCTGCTACTCTTGTGAAGTGAACGTATATATTTGGGTCAGGTTTTCCTTTAGCACAAATGATTTAAAAAATTATATGGGTGCAGGGGGAGTTGATGTATGGAGCAGCACTCTTTTACAGGTTTGTTGTATCAGATATTCCAATACAAGGACATGCAGTTAGTTGAAGAAACTGTGAAACTATTTTGCATGTGGGCAAAAATTATTTGGGTGTGTGCATAGGAATCTTAGGATGCAATGGAAGAAAATTCATTGATGTATGGCTGTGGTTCTGGCATACATTTTGTTTTCATCTTCTTTTTTAAATTATGTGTGTATTAAATATAAATAAACATGATTGCTTCAGGGAAGGTATGTGACCAGAGTGCCAAATCAAAATGTACTCCAGAAAATGTAAGGCTACATTTTTTGCATTTCTTGAGAGGTTGTGGTGAATGAACAATTTATACCGAAGTGCTTTTTGTTTGCTTTTAGATTCTTAGATGAAAAGTGGTTCAAGATGAAATGTTTTAATTCTTTTTTAGAGAATTAAAAAGATTGTTCCTAGAAAGTCTAAAGAAAACAAAACAAGCTAAATGTTGAGCGTCATACTGTGTTCTGGAACACTGCTGTTTGATTGTTACCTCACTTGGCTAGGAAAGCAACTTCCTTATTTAGAAATAAAATATTCCTTTCCTTTGCCACCAGTAACATGCTGTGCTGCGACTTTAGTTCCCATTAACATTTGTTTTATTCTCTCTTTTTTTGTTTGTTTGCTTGTTTTTGGCATCTACCAACATCATAGAAAAGGATGCCATTTCTTTGAGTTCACAATTGTGAAGCTTACATTCAGTTTGGCATTCTTCCATATAATTTCCTCACTGCAATTTTCTCTTTGAAAGGGCTGGTTCTTCCAAAGGTATAAGGGAAAAATGATTGTTTCACTTTTTTGTTTATCTCCACCATTATCATTTTAAATAAGTATATGTAAGAAACTGTTTGAAATTATAAGCCAACAGCCGATTTCCATGTTCTGTTTTGACAGTAAGATGCTGACAATTGCATGTGTTCACATATAATTTTTCAGTGCAGCTGGAGGAGAAATCTTTAATCTATGTCTCCCTGACCTAGAAGAAACCATAGATGAAACGGCTATCATTAGGCTTATACGACAAATACTGGAAGGCGTTTTCCATTTGCATCAAAACAATATTGTACATCTAGATTTAAAGGTAATAGTGCATACAATTTCACAACTTTAGAATTTATACTGATTATGAGATTAATAGTAAAGAATCGAGACTGTTTGAGCTTTACCTTTATGGTCTCATTTACTTTAGAATTGGGAGAGGCAATTAAAAAAAAATTATATTGTTCGCTACCCCAACATTTCTTCCTATTGAACATGTGGGATATTAATATAAAATATTTTTTTAAATTTTAAACTCTTTTAACATTTCTAAAAGGCTGAGATTTATCTGTAGGCTTATTATGAAAATAGTCTGTTACTAAGGAACTGCTTGACAGCTACCTACATTTGGCTGTTACATTGATCAATGCAATAATTACATTGATTCTATTGGGATTATACTAGTATAAGTAGTCTTGTTCATGTTATGATCTATAAACTTCTAAATATAACTTAAATGATTAATATAATTTAATTTAGATGTGTATAAATACTTTTTGTTTGTTTATTGTAGCCACAGAATATTTTGTTGAGTAGTATATCTCCCCTTGGTGATATAAAAATAGTTGACTTTGGTTTGTCTCGGAAGATTGGCGGTTATAGTGAGATACGAGAAATTGTTGGAACGCCTGAATATCAAGGTAATTCACACATATTATTTGAATGCATTTCCCCTGATGTTGCACTAGCCAGGCTTTTAGAAGAATGTCAGTTCCTTAGCTGTCAAGACCGACACAAACCTTCCTCTTCAGTTGTTCTTCAAGTGATCATAAAACATGGCTTTTTTCCAAATGGAGAAAGTATAGCTTCAAAATAAGATGGGGAATTTGTGGCCCTACAGGTACAAAACCAAATTTTTAGGAGAAGGGAACACCCCATAATAAAAGCACAAAATAATCACAAATTTGTGTATATAGTGGACCTGGATTTTGTAATTAATTATGTGTGATTGATGGTTTTACTGTTGTTGCATTGTAAACAGTCTTCAGTCACTTGAAGAAAGGTGGTATATCAGTATCTTTGTAAATAAATAAAATAAGAGTTCCAATCAGAAATGGGGCATAATATATAAAAAGATCTACATTATCTAAATTTCACAAAGTATATACAAACTGTTATAAAGAAAATAATCTTCCTGTAACAGGTCATTATAATGTACTTGAAAATGAATGCTTGCTTTCTCCTTTCTACTGCTGTATGAAATGATAACATAATTTATCTCAGATGGCTCATTGGGTGGAGAGGAGGGTGCTTTCTGCCAGGATACACACTTAGTGCTAGTACTAGGCACTTGCCAATGCCTAAGGGAGGCCCTTCAGACTGTTGCTCATGCCCTGGTCACCTCACAACTGGATTATTGCAATGTACTCTATGTGGTGCTGCCCTTGAGGACCACCTGGAAGCTACAGCTGATTGAAAATGCAGTGGCACGAGCAGGAATGGGCACCGTTTAGCATGCCCATGTGTCACCACTGCTGTGCAAGCTGCATTGGTTGCCAGTCGGCTTTCAAGTGCAATTCAGGGTGCTGGTCATTACCTATCAAGCCCCGTGTGGTATAGGGCCTGGATAGATACCCTCCAGTAAAAGTGAGTGTGCTCCAGGTGTACTCTATTAAATGTTGTCATCTGGTGGGACCAAGGTAGCATGCCTTCTCTGTCATGGCCCCCACTCTCTGGAACAGCATCCCCCCAGAGATAAGGATAGCGCCTTCTCTCTTAGGTTCCAGAAAGCTCTTAAAGTTCTTCTTTAAGAACGGTCTTAAAACCTGGTTTTGGTCTCAGGCCTGGAGTTAATGTATTGTTGTATTTTGTGGGGTCCTGTTTTGTTTGATTTGTGTCACTTTTAGATCATTTTAGTTTGGGCTGTCTGTGAGGTTTTATGTTTTATCTGTTTTTAAGGATTGTTTTGGTTTTCTATGCTGCCCAGAGTCCATCAGAGTTGGGCAGATATAACAAATTTAAATAAATAAATAAATAATGCAGTAGGTGATATATAGAGGTTTATAGTCCATAACCAGCAGTGTTTACACCATAAAAGAAAATGAACAATGCATGCATTAAAAAGGAGTGCCCACAGTTGGAAAAAAAACTGTTTATAAAAGGAAGAGTTTGCTGGGAAATTACAGCAGTAAAATACACAATGTGATCTTTACAGTTGCATTCTGGATATAACTAGGAGTGTTATCTAAATTAGCAACATCTAGTTCAGATGATGAATCATCATCTTAGTTCTTGCAGCCTGAAGGTGAGGGGGAGATCCAGGTCAGTGACCTAATATTCTTATTAGGTTATCTTGCGTCCTTTGAACATTGATCAGGATATATTACTTTCAATAGTTTCTGCTACTCTAATGCAAATGGGATGCAAACATGATGTGTTTCTTGTAGTTGTTGAATGATGTATTCCAGAAAAAAATATCATTCCCCATTTCTGGTTTGCACAAATGAAATCAAATCAGCTAAGGCAACATTCCTAAAAATAACTGGGAAAAAGATGGGAATAGTTGGCAAGAGCACGGATATTGAAAGATTACTGGGTTTACATGGCATACTAAACTGTAGTTTACAAAGAACAATGGATAAGTTCACAGTAACACACTAAGCCAAAATCAGTTAAACAACATTATGGCTTAGTGTGTTGGGTGAATCAAGCCACTGTGGGCTAAAGGGCCAGTTTATACAGTCACTCTGCTAGATAAAGAATCTCTTTGGTGAGATGTGGATCATTCTCAATGTATTGTAAAATAGTGTGGCAAATCAGCAATAATCTTGAACATATGATAAAGTTATTTTAATACTGTATTTAATGGTACTTTTCCCTTCCAGCACCAGAAGTCTTAAATTATGATCCTCTTACTACAGCAACAGACATATGGTAAGGTAATTTCTTATGAGATTAAAGCAACTTTAAAAAACTTAATTGTATAGTTTCATTTTAAAAGCGTATTGATTTTCCCACGAAGCCTTTTAAAATCCTTTTTGAATACTTATGGCCTTTGAGAGCAAGTTATGATATTGATGAACTATAAAGTGAATTTGGAGCAGACATTTATTTCCTGTGACTCCTTTTTCCAGATGTAAAGCAACATAAAGCAGAGATCATCATATTCTTTTGTTTCAGTATATTTAAGCAGCACCTGTTTGTGATTAATTAAAAAGAAAACTGTCATCTTCGGGTATATCAATTAAAATTTGTTAAGTAAATGTTTCGAATAAAATCTAGAATGGTGGGTCATCTTTGCTTTTTTAACTTTCCCTCAATGATCAGAAATACCATTTTACTGTTTTATATTTACTTGGATTCTCCATCCAGAGGAATATGAATTTCAGATGAAGCAAGCTTATGCTATTGATAAAACTGTACAAAGTATTCTAGCCTGAATCCTCAGTGCTCATCCCTTCCTTCAGCTCCCTGTTAAAACAGGGTAGAGTCCTAAAACCACCAAAAGGTTATCTTATTTTCCTTGCAAGTGTGGCTGGTTTACTGGAGTGGGAATGGGAGCAGGAGGCTTCTGAGAGGCAAGCAACTGTTTTCACCATCCTTTTCCAACCCCAAGAAACCCAGTTTGATACTTATTAAATTTAATTTGTTAAATATACTTACAATTTGTGAAATTTATAAAATGTATATACAGTCTAATCTAGAATTCTTGATGTGCATATTGGAAGTCTTGGAAAGCACATGTGTCCAGACTTGTTCTAGAAATTGCAGTAATCAGGAGTAGGCATGCCATGATCCATGTGCAATTTTTCCTTGTCTCATTTGTGTTCCCCTGCATCCCTAGAATGTGGCACTGAAATTTGGCTGCAAAATGACCAAATTTTGGCAATCTGATTTTGGATTATGCTTGTGTGTGTGTGTGTGTGTGTGTGTGTGCACGCACACACCTTCAAATCAGTGTGGTCCCTGCAGTTTTTTTGACAAGATTTTCCAAAGTGGTTTGCCATTACCTTCTTCCTAGCTGACTTCATGCCCAGGGCGGGACTAGAACTCACAGTCTCCTTGTTTCTAGCCTGATGCCTTTAACCCCTACACCAAACTGGGTTTCTTGGGGTTGGATAGGGATGATGAAAACAGTTGCTTACTTCTCAGAAGCCTCCTGCTCCCATTCCCACTCCAGTAAACCAAACCCACTTCCAAGGAAAATAAAATCACCTTTTGGTGATTTTAGGACTCTACCAGAACATCTCCTATGAGTCCCATTTTTGAAAGATGGGGCTGAGTTGCAGACCCTGGCCCCTGAAACATTGCCTACCTCTGCAGTAATTGAAAGTATGTTCTCTGGAAGTCTTGTGTGTGATTCAGTATCTCCATAAGTACAGTGAAATGTGTATGGGATTTGCTTCTATTCATTTTAACAATTACATTTTGGATTGAGTGTCAGACAGGTGACTTCCCTTTGGTTTATTGCAGAATCAGATTGTGTCCTTCACATGGCACATGCTTGCCAGGATTTGTAAAGTCTTTATGAAAATGCTTTTGTTCCTTATGTAATCAAGTTATATTTGTTACAAGACACTGATGAGACAAATATCCTGATGTCTGATCTCCTATGTGGAAAATACAAGCAAAACTTTAAATGTTTCAGGAACTTATTTTATCAGATATATAATCCAAGTATATGAAAGCTTTAGTGTACTTGGAATGACTTTCTCTGATAAGTGAATGAAAAAGCAGTAAAAAAAATTAAAACCTTTTAGTACCTGTTACTTACCAGCAAGAAGTATTTTAATTTGTAACATCCATGAAAAAGTGTAACTTCTTTAATTTCAGGAGTGTAGGTGTAATCACATACATGCTGCTTACACATGAATCTCCATTTGTGGGAGCAGATAAACAAGAAACGTACCTCAACATTTCTCAACTCAATGTGGATTATTCAGAAGAAACATTTGCTTCTGTTTCATCATTGGCTAGAGATTTCATTCAAAAACTCCTTGTTAAAAATCCTGAGTAAGTTTATGGGGATGGAAGATATGGAGGGATTTAAATTAAAACTTTCATGTTTTGTTATAAATAAATACTAATAAAAATGGGTTTTCTTATGCCAAAGCTTGGTTTTTGCATGACTTAATATAGTAAATGCACTGCAAGCTTAATTAAAAGAAGAATCACTTTTATTTAATTCTCTGTTCTCTGTTCTGTTGTTAGACTGAGCATCATAATAACTAAATAAACAAGATGTTTAGATTAAGCATCTTAATAACTAAATAAGCAAGATGTTGTAAGGTTGCAAAAATTCTTTGGGATGTAGTAGGTTGAATTTGTTTGTGGCTTACAGAAAAATGTGGTAATACAACAACTCTGCCTGTTTATCATCTCCAGTGACTGCTAGCAGAAGTTGAATCTGTGTTTGGGTTATTCTCTCTCTCTCTCTCTCTCTCTCTCTCTCTCTCTCTCTCTCTCTCTCTCTCTCTCACACTCACACTCACACTCACACTCACACTCACACTCACACTCTCTGGACATAGTAGGGCAGAAGGCTGAAGAAGGTGGACCAGGGTTTGCTCCACAATATGAAGGGCTACCTCCTTACTAACTAACCCCTTGACACCATGGCCTGCTGTGGCATGTTACAGAGCCTTTCCTCTGTTTCTTAAATGTCTTGGTTTATTCCAGCAGCATTGTGTTGTATGGTCCTCTTTGGTGTGCTGGTTTGTTAATAGCTCTACTCTTGGAGCATGTATGTGTCCAAATAGAGGAGAATATTTTTACATAACAGATACCATTAGAAAGAGAGGCAGAATAAGGAGAGGGGAAGTGATGTGCAATATTTTGACTCAAAGTGGGCAAGAATGGTTTGGATCCATCATGGGCTCCTTCTCTCTACCTGTTGATTGCTGTTTAAAGAAACATCTTTTCCTGGACTTGCATGATATTCATGCAGGCTCTGGAAAGTAAACGTTTTGAGTTAAGGGAGTGGCAACAGGATGTGATCAGTTGTTGCTGCCTCTGTAATACCCCCTAAACTCAAACATGTATTTTCTTGAGCATGTGTGGCTATCACGTGAACTCCCAGAAAAACTGTGTCCTCTTTAAGCAACAACCAGCAGGCAAAAGACAGCCATACCAGATCTGAGACACCTTTGCCTTCTTTGGATCTGCATAGTGCACACCACTGGGGAGAAGGCTTTTCATCTTGTTTTCCTCACCTCTGCCAATATTTTTTCCTGACTGATAGTTTCTGAAATATAGGATAAAAGGGCTGATTTAAGCTTTTGTTAGGATTACCCAGCTTCCTGAAGAATGTGGTAGCAAGCTTTGAAGTTGTTATGGAATGAAGGTAGGTTGAAGTTGTTATGGAACGGAGAATGGAGTGCATCCTCTTTCCCTTTGGTATCCTGTCAAATCTAGTTGACAGATAGTTCTATTTGATAGTCTGTGCCAGTATTAAATGGTGGTGAACTATCCATTTTTGTGGCTCAATTTTAACAAGTTCCATATCTTAAATCTACATATCTCTTCTCTTACTTTGTAGAGAGCGGCCAACAGCAGAGGCCTGTCTGTCTCACTCTTGGCTTAGGCAAGGAGAATTCTTATTGTGGTATAACCCTGAAGAAAACCCCAGTTCTTCTCCAGCATATGATCATATGAGTAAGTGCATAGAAGAGAGAAATAATAACAGGCCCATGTCTAATGGAATGTGCAGCGAGCAAGAAGATAAAGAGAATATTCCAGAAGACAGCAGTACAGTCTCCAAACGATTCCGCTTTGATGATTCTTTGCAATATTCTCAAGAACTCACAACAGACTTTGTATGTTAACAAATGCACTCCTGCAGGTTATCTTAAATTGTATTTATGATTCTAAGTTAATCTGGTGGCACATGGTTTAAGATTATAGCTTGGCCACAACTGCATTGTTGTTATCCTGGAAATGCACTTTCAGTTGATCTTGTTTGGGCCCTTCTTTGTGCTACCATTGCTGGCAATGGGTTGACCCCCTGGGAGACTGGAGTCTTGGCACCTGAAGTGGCTTGTCTTTGGAGGCAAACAGGTAACTGAGTATATTTGCACTTTCTACATTTAAGTTCAAAACATGGCATTTGGGGCTGATCATTGATAAAGTAGGCAAGCTGGGAAGAAGAGAATTTTGAAAGTTAGCCACAAAGCCAACTTCTAAGCCAAAGAGTGATCTAATCATACATATGCATTTGTATTGTAACTGAAACTACATGAACTTGGCAGAGTGAAGAAATGAGTCCTTTTGTTCAGCTCTAGAAGTACAGTCTCATGCTGTCATTGTCAAAAAAGTTCAAATTAGTAACTTATTAGTATATAGTATACTCCAGTAAGCCTTTCAAGCCTATGTTTTTAGTTGGAATATTTGCTGGGGCTGAAGTGCTTGGACTGGGTTCTTGATTAGCCATCCAGTTTTTTGCATGTTTACTCAGAAGGGGCCTTATCCCCATTTATGAGAGAGTAAGTTTTCAACTGTGGATCAGTTCCCATGTGGAACATAAATCAGTGTTTGCATTCATTTTTTCTGTTACGCAGATAATTTTTGGATTGAATGGAATGCATACTTAGTTTTGAAATCTTCCACTTCTTGTTCACGTAAATAAGATGGAAGAGATTGAAAGTTACTTCTGGTGCCAAAAAAAACCCTGTATTTTCTCTTAGGAAGTAATGTTTGGTCCATGCCCGATACCATGCCATATGGAGAGGATAACCTGTGTAATATTATGAATTTAGCAAATTAAATATTGTAAGGTTTAAATTTGAAAATGAGACCTTCCAGAAAAATGTGCAGGGCCAGGTAATGGTTTTAAATTATCTTTTCCAGATGAAGTTGATTTCATCAAACTATTCTTCCAAATTATAATTTCTGTGCTATTGTAAATTGAACCTGCTTATCTTATCCAACAAAGATGATAGTAGTAGCACAATCCTATTTCTGTGAACATAGAAGTAAATCCCACTTTGTTTATGGATTTTGCTTCCAAGAAAGTGGTGCAAAAAGTTGCTGACTGAAATAATGTAATGGCAATATGAATATTTCATTAATATTCATTAGTACAAATAAAGCAAAGAAAAATAGAGAAAAAATAATCAGTCTTTGTGGCATTAAACATCTAATTAATTCACAGCCTTACATTAATGCCCAGTCCTGAGATGTGCCATGTTCGATATTAGATTAGGGTTTCCTCTCAGTTTACCAGCCTCATCTCACAAATAACAAGATGAACTGCAGCCATAAGGGATGAAGCAGAAAGGAGAAAAATGGTGCAATTTCAAGACCACAGTCTGAAATTAGTACAGAATTTCAGTATTGAAAGCCATATTTTCTTCTGATTCTCAGTCAAAAGCCAATATGGAAAGCACGGGTTCCCCCACCCCATCCTACTTTAATCTAATTTGATTTTTAAAATTGGTACTATTAGGCAGTCTAAAAAAAATCATAATACATTAATATATTTTTAGTAAGGAAGAAAGATTACAAGTGGAACAGCATGCCACAATAATGGTTATTATAGCACTTTATAAAAAAAAAGTATATGATACATTAAATGTTTCTATTGTGGTATTTTTTAAAGTTTACATTTTCTTACTCTTCTTCCAGTCTTAAATCTTTTTAATATTTTGAATACATTCATTTTTGTCACTAGTTGACAGAGCTTTTGAGCTTTTATAAAAACTTGTATATGTATGTAAATTCAGGGTGTCACTTGAATCTGACAGTTCTAAATTTTGAATATCTCTAATTTTGTAAGTTTTCCTAGTTTATGCGTACATTTGTATACAATTTTATTGGAATTATAATTGTTCTCTCAATTCTTTGGTTTGTGTTCAATATTAATGGGACTTTATAAATGGTTACTGGCACAGAGAGAATGAATTTTAAAAGGGCTATCTCTGAGCTAGATTTTAAAAAAGTGAACTGCTAAAAAGAAAAAAATTAAAAGTAGAACAGCATAAAGTCTTGACTATCATAAATTTTTGTGAATACAGGCTAAAGCTTCAACTGGAAGGTCTCACAATCTGTTTGAATTACTGCCCCCCCCAAAAGTTATTTGGATTGAAGTCATAGCACAAAAGATATTTTAGATTTATGATATCAGTCCAATTAATTTTTCTGCTGGGTGACATCACTGCCAAAAAATAAATTGGCCAAATGTGTGGAGACTTTTTTTATCCATAGTAATTGATTAAATATTCAACTTGCTCACTGAATTAATGGCTAGTGATTAATACTTTATATCAGATGCTCTAGGTACAGTGACCCTTCATTTTAACAGACTAATTGCACAGGATGAGGGATTCATTGTCATGAATGTCTGGTAAATCAGCAAGTACGTCATTGTGACAATTACATAATTTGCCTAATGGTATCAAATACAAAGCAAATGACATAAGTTAAACAAGGTCTTCAGAATAGGAGGATAGGTATGGCTGCCCAAGCACCCCAGGAGGGCAATTCGTTGGGGGAAACTTATTCCTCCATCAGGCAACCTGGCTAGAAGCTTAGGCTACCGGTCTCCAAGAAAAAAAGTGGAGAGAAAGGGACTCCTCCCTTGACTAGCTTCCATGGATGCTTGCTCTCTTGGCACTCCTAAGAACCGGTCTCTCACAGTAGCCCTTTCTCTCCCTTCTTCCCCAACCTTAACAAAATCATGACAGAGCTGCTGTACGCCCCTTCTCAGCTGTCTTCACCTTTTCTCCTTCAACATCACCTCTTCAGGCTTCCATTCAGCCTCTGCCAGCTCAGCAGTTTGTTTGTTTATTTATCAAGTCTGTACGTCACCCATTCCCATCAGACTTCTGCTAGATTCCATGGGGTTGTATCAAACATCCATGGAATAATATAATAATAATAAAACATCCACCATTGCAGAATTTCGCAGCAGCTGGCTCTTTCTCTGGTGCTTTGCTGCAGAAAGGGTTTGTCTCGTTGATGAAGGTATCCAGTTTGGGCACCTCAGGAAAACTGGACAACCCTTGAATATAGTTGGCCATGGAGGCACAAAGAGGGCATTGGCAGATGCAATGGCAAGGAGCAAGAGAGCAGACTTGAAGCCCAGAGGCCAAGGAGCAATACTAATAACCCAAATAACAGTAACAGGCATTGAGAGCTTCCAGAGAGGATTAGTTCTTACAACCGTCGTTCTTTGGTACTTAAAAGATGTTGAGCAGCTGTTTCACCTGTTCTTCCAGATTTTTTTTTCCTGGAAAGAAAAATAATATTGTGGGGAAATGGGGGGGGGGGGGTTGCTGTTGTTACTATTGTGTAGATTTTTAACTATTTTAATTATATATTTTGAAGCTGTAAGCTGCTCAGAGTCTTTTGGAGTGGGTGGCCATAATATTTAGATTTACTGTGGCTACCAGCTCCAAAAGATTCTGGACAGCTTACAACATCAAAATTTATAATTAAAACAGTTAAAAACATAGCAACAAATAATAATAGCCCAGACTAAAGGAATAGCAATACTAATAGTAATAACCACAACAGGGGCTCCACAAACACACTATCACCAGGCCTGGGAACAGAGCCAGGTCTTAAGAGCCTTCCAGAACCCCAAGAGTGGGCACCATCCATATCTCTGGCAGGATGCTATTCCAGAGGGCAGGGGCAGCAACAGGGAAGACACATTTCCTCAATCCTACAAGATGACATTTAATTGAGAGAACCTGGAGTGCATCCATTCTGTCCAAACACACTGGACAGGCAGAAATGATCAGAGATAGGCAGTTCTGCAGATAACCAGTTCCTATGCCATGAAGGGTTTTATAGGTGATGGCTAATACCTTGAATTGTACTTGGAAGCTGACTGGCAACCAATGCAGCTTGCATAAGAGCAACAACACATGGACTGAACAAGAAGTGCCTGTTACTGTTCACATTGCTGTAACTTCTGGATGGTCTTCAAGAGCATCTCTCTGTAGAGCACAATGTAATAGTCCAGTTGCAAGTGACCAGGGCATGACCATCAAAGATGACACAATTTGAATCTCTTATTAAATGCTATCAAAGATTAATGTCAGTTGCACAATAAAATATATTTTCCATTCACCAGAAGATGGAGCTAACCAGAAGGGGCTAGCTTGTCTTTAAGTGAAAAGGGACAGCCAAGAACTAATTTCTGGTTTACTGGGAGGAAACTGCACATCCAGCTTTGCCGTCTATAGAAAAATAATGTGTGTCAGCTCTAACTTCAGAAGGTGACTGAAAGAGAAGAAGGAAAAATAATTAATGGCAGCAAATGAAATTCTCCAGGAAAGGGAACAACTTCTCTGCTCAGAAGGAGGAAGTTCTCCATATGTAGCTTGCAGCCAACTAGCTGAAGAGTGGGTACTAGCCTTCCAGTATCGCTGAGAAGACCCTAAAAAAGTTGCATATGCTAATCTGTATTTTAAAAAGCAGTGGACTTTGTAGCAGAAAAAAAGAAGGGACAGGCATAGGAATGGGCCCACACAAGGCCAGCAAATCACTTTGATCAGCAAGGAGCTTGCCTCTCCAAGCACCCAAAAAATCTTGTTGATGTTGTATAGCAAAGCCACAAATATCTATAGAATGGGGTGTTATCTACTGCTTGTTTACTACTGGAATGTGGAGGGTGTTCTGTCAGGATATTTTATCGCCTAATTTCATGTCCCAGCACCTCACTATCTTGGTTCATCTAATAGTCCATTTGCAACTTTCCCTTCTTCCTGCAATTTTTTTCACATCCAGGTTAGAATCAAGTATGAATGGGAAAAGATGATGAACAAATATTTCATACAAAAGACTTAGTTATGGGTTATGGTTGGACAACATGCTCATCCACGATTAACTGAACCATAGTTTACTCCACCTAATTTTCTGGGTTTGCACAATTTACTGGACTATTAATTAACCACATGGGTTGAGTTTGCTCAAAACATTAACTTCAAATGTGGTTAGCTAGTTTATGGTTCAATATGTTGTTGAATATAGCCTTGTGGAGTCCTTGGGGTTCTCTGAGCTTGGTTGTTTTCTTGCAAACGTTTCGCTACCCAGCTAGGTAACATCTTCAGTGCTTATGTTACCTAGCCCCGTAACGAAACATTTGCAAGAAAACAACCAAGCTCAGAGAACCCCAAGGACTCCACAGTTCAACCCTGAGCTACACATATTCGCTTCCATTGAATATAGCCTTACAGTAATACTTCTATTTTTAGCTCCAATTTTACTTCTAATTTCTTAACTAGGAAATAAATTTCTCCCAACAGCAGACTTAGACAATGAGAATTGACAAAACTGAAATCCAAAAAAAAAAGGGCATATTGAGAAACTAGAAAGAGGTATTGGTATGCTCAGAAATACAAAGAAAATCTTGAAGTGGACAAGTGATGTCTTAGGATGAACTCCTAAGTTCATGCTCAGCAGTTATGGAAAGCTGTATGTCCGCTGGGAAAAAAAATGGGATGGGAAGTTGATGGAATGCCGTTTTGGACTATCCAATAATTGCTTCTCAGCTTGAGGCAGCATCCGTGAGCTGGGTCTACAAAACACAGTAGCTTAAAAAGAGGGTGGCTAATTTGTACTTGTGTGTTGTGTGAACCTAGCCACTACGGTTAGTTTATTTTGTGTACTGTGAACCTAATTGGGTTAATTCAGTAAAACATGAGTAAGTGCAGCATAAATTAGTATGTTGGGGCTGTAAATGTAGCCATGTATTCTGCCCTGCCCTGTTTTGATTTCTGCAGAAGAAGCTCAAAGGTCATTCTAAACTTCATAGCTATCAAGTAAAAGGCTCCTGGGAGATTTGGTTATATTCCATTCCTGAAGTTAACAATCATCACCGCTACTGAAAATTAAATAAACAGGCACACAAAATGATATGGTTGAAATAGAGAAGCTAAAGATCAGAAAATCCATAGTTGTTTGCTATTCAAAAAGCATGTCAATGTTAAATAAATTAAAAAAAAGTTCATTCTGGCATTTCCTACCTTTCATCACCTCTTGTGTTTCCTTGTGATTGGGAATAAACTATTTTGATGGGGTAATGTGGTAACTCTCAACATTACTGACTTGGATTTGTTTGACCTGTCAAAACATGTTCCTCGAATCGAGAAACCAGATCTTGGGCTTTTGCATTACAAACATCATGATTTGCACTAGTATAGTTGCTTGGAGACCACACATGTTGTTCTGAAAATAACTTTCCTCTGACATTTCAAAGGAAAACTTCCTTAACTTCTTCTTATGTAATAGACTGGATGGGTGGGGGTTGATTCACTGTTGTAGTTACAGTTAAGTGTTCCACTCGCTGATGGTAGGTCTCCCAACTATATTTTCCTACATTCATTCATTCTCATGGGAACAAGAATTAAAACAACTGATAAATGTTCCAGATTGGATTCCTGAACTGTACCTTTTACAGTATTTAAGAGAAAAAATATCTTACCCTTGCACTAAAAAAGAAATGTTCAGACTGTTTTACAATGACATAAAATGATATGCCTATATAGCTAGATAGATATTACTTCAATTAAAAATACAGTTTGACAAAAACAGTGCAATAGGTAAATACAGGTTACATATAAGATGGTAGTGACGGTTTAGTTAGATCCTTAAACCATCTTGAAGTATGTTCACTATAGTACTTCTGTAGCAGTCCTCCCTAAATAGGCACCCTGCAGATTTATGAGCACTATATCTCCCAGAATTTCCAGCCGGTCTGGGATTGTCTTTCCATAACATTTGTTGTGAATACTTCAAATACGAATTGTTATATATATGTGAGAAGTATAAATGATATAGAAAATTAAAGCAAACTGTTGCACATAGATCAACCTTGGAAAAATAAGCCAAATGCAATCGAAACTTCATTTTGATTAATAGCCTATCAGAAGTTAATTAAAAATATACAGTGTCAAGCGCACATATTTGAAACATGAAGTAGTGGAATGTTCTTGATATAGCAAATGCTATAAACTGAAATTGAGAATTTGACAGGCTTTGTAAATCTTAAAATGAAGATGAATGAGAAGCCTGCCATGATTATTTTTCAGCTGCTGCGTGTAGACAAAAATTCAATTAACATCAGTGGAAGTTTGACTTGATTAGGAAAAAATGCATGACTAAATTCTTGTGTCCTTATGGAGAGAATAATGTCTCTGTTTCCATTATGTAGCTTTCTGTTTTCTCAGATGTGCTTCAATATTTTATATTTCTGACATGTAAGGCTCTTCCCCCAAAAAGTGCCTTCTCAAACAGATTTGTTGTTGTTGTTGTTGTTTAGTCGTTAAGTCGTGTCCGACTCTTCGTGACCCCATGAACCATATTGCGCCAGGCCTTCCTGTCTTTCACTGCCTCCCTGAGTTTGCTCAATTTCATGCTCACTCAAACAGATACATGTAATAAATATGAATTCCTTGCTTTCTATTTTTTGGGCAAATGTAATCCCATTTATGTGTGCAGCTAACAGCCGATAATCCAAATAATAAAAGACTGCTGAATAAAAGCCATTTGAAGTCTTCAAACTCCTGAACTCAGTAATATTGGCAACAGCTGCTATAGTTCCACAAAAATTATTTTGACAAAGCAATTTCTTCTTTCTTTCTTTTATCACTCAGAAATTTACATGCTGAAATAACAGTGCCTCTCAGATCAACTTTTCACATAAACTGAGGTTTCCCTTTAGCTTTTCCTTACAAATATCTGAAACTAAATAATGTATATATCACTTCTTCCTGCTTCTGCTGATTCCATAGTTATTTTTATCACAGGGCTTAAGGTGCACTACAATGGAACATATTCATTCTCACTTTCTTTTTTGCCCTAATCTGCTTTTGAAATCCAACATGATGTCATTCTGGCCAACGGTGAAAGGACACCATTGGATTGGATCCAATTCATACGTGCATATATGCATATATTATATAGATTATGTGTGTATACAAATATATGCCTACATAGAATGGTTGAGGGAGAGAGGGCCTTTCTGCCAAATGAGAAGCTGCCTCCTAAGATGAGACAAGAAGATGATGATAATGATTGATGGTAGTCATGCTGCTGCTGCTGTTATTGCATGCCTAATTCATAATTAGCTACTATATAAACCGGTTGAGCCATTGTACATTCACATGAAGTGCTACAAATAGTTCCTCTCTACTGAGGAAAGCCTGACACCTGGTTCTAATTCTGGTTCTTTCATGTTAATTGATTTTGGGAATGAGTAAAAATGCTCTTTGCTCATGCCATGTGTATCAAGATCTTTGTAACTAGCACTGGGGTCCTGCTGCCAAAACAGTTTCCTTTCATAGTGCCTCTGAAGACAATACTGCACCCAGATCTTAAAAGATTGGCAGGTCCACATGGGAGGAGATTGACTTCAAGCAGATCTATCCCAAGCTACTCAGATCTTTAAGGATGGTAAATAGCACTTTGAATTGGACTTAATAAGAGAGGGCAGCCCACACAAACGAATGGGTGAAAAGATTATCACACTGTTCAAAATTCTACTCAATATAATACAATCAAAGTTTCTGATTAATTGCAGAGCAATCTCACATAGAAGACACTACAATGGGCCAAAACAGATAATTCATGTCTAGTAGGCTGTGGCCAGCTCTGATGCAGCTAATGCCCTAGATGTAACTGCGCAAAAACCCTCCTGCCACAGCTGCTGCCTGAGCATCTCATGTTAAGATCAGAAGAATGGCCAAGTTATCAGCCTGATCTTTTAAGAGGAGTCGAATCTCACCCAGAGCAGGCTGACATCTGATACCCCTGGAATCATTGACTTCCTCGCCAGTAGTGCTGCTACTTCAACTGTCTTTAGTTCATTGGCTTTTATCCAACCCATCACTAGTTCCAGGCTCTTTCATGGCTTGCTTAGAATATGACAGAAAAAATTATAGTGCTACAATACTGATTTACCTGAGTGATTTTTTCTGGACTGGGAAGTTAAGCAGGATTGGTCCTGGTGAGTGTTTGGATGGGAATCCTCCAGATAATGAAAGCATTGGGAAATAAAAACAAAAACTCATCCTGGAAGATGACAATGGTAAACTACTTCCATATTGTTTCCAAGAAGATATATCAAGACGTTCATGAATTCCTCAAGAGTTGAGCTCAACATAAGGAAAAATTTACATTTACTATTTATGGTAGCCAGAGTACATCTGAAAGACTTGGTTTACTCTTGCTACTAAACTAGTTTTGGATGTGCAAACAGGTTTTGATATGATCTTCCTGCGTTCTGAAATACTGTTGCCCAGAATCCTACCACTTCCATCTGAGTAACACCTAGTATGATTCACAAGACTACAATGTATGGGTTACTTTAGGCATATCTTCCAAATGTGTTGGTATTTCCTGCCTCTCTACCCAACTGCTCCATTCGCTATTACATACAATAGTTATCTGATGGACTTTGGAGCCTTTTACCATAGAATTGATGTGTGCTATGAAGACGTTATTCAGCTGACAAGGACAGAGGTTATGTTGCTGCTTTCTTTAAACAGGCCTCCTTTTTATGGCTTTTAAAACTAGGTTTACCTAGCAGGTTGATGAGAATAAGGCAGATGATGCAGCAACCTTGCTGAAGCTGAACATATCTGGATCTTGTCAGTAGCTAGGTGGGAGGTGATCAGAGAACAGCTATCCTGAATTACAGAATGGAAGGAAGGTGTGAGAAGTGACTGGTGTAACTAGAGTACAGGTTTGTTTTTTTTTTTTGTAAGGGGAGAGACACTTTTCCAAGCAATATTATTGCATCTTGTATACCTTTGGTTAAGGGTGATGGTGGCTGAAATGGATTTGATTCATGATGCAGCCCTGAAGAACATACCTATCACAATATTGTCCTTAATTATAGAGAGCTTCAATGTTTATCTGCCACTTATTTATATTTCACTTTTCTACCAGGAGCTCAAGGTAGCCTACATAACACTCCAACCTCTAATTTTATCCTCATAACAAAGCTATGAAGAAGGTGAGATTTCCTGGCTCAGAATCACCTGGTGAGCTTCTGTGGCTGAGGATGGACTTGAATCTGGGTCAACATGGGCCTAATCCTACACCTTAATCACTGCACCACACTAGACTTCCTTTTCAGGCTTGTTGCTTTCCTCTCTTCTCAAATCCTATTGAAATACTGTCTTCTCACAATTTGTTCTGAATTTGAGCTGCTATAATTGGAATCACAGCCTGGTTCTAGTCATATGTACACATACCCGCATACCCTTAAATTCTCTTGAAAATGCCAATTTCTTAAATAGAGGTGGCACTACACTAATAATTTACTTTAGAGTGGGTTGCAGGTGGGGGAATAGGCCAAGCCAAGTGCGAAACGTTAACCATTTTTTAAAAACACACACACATACACACACAAATAGAAGAATGGGAAGGTGATGATTAACTGGTACACTACCCCTAGCACTGGACAAGCAGGCTGTCCCCATATTGTTTCTAACAGTAGCTACAAAGCAAGATAAGAGAGAGGTGGGAAAATCTATTTTGCCAGACAAGGAGTGGGGAAAAGGCTAAGCTGATCACAAGGTATTTTTGGAGGTATGGTGGGGAAAACATGGGCATATGAGAGACAGAAAAGAGTGACACCAGGTACGAAAGAGAAAAGTGGTCAGAAATGGCCACGTTTGCGTGGCCCACTGACTCACAAACCAGCCAACCAAGTGTTTGTTGGTTTATTTAATATATTACCTTGGTTATATATGAACTACTCCACGTTGACTGCCTGTTGCTTACATATGTCCATAAGACGATGAAACATTCATTAATAATTTAATGACATACCCCCCTTCTCCCCTGCCTGCTGCCCTTGGTATACACCCTCCTGACAACATCAAAACTCAAATGCTCCATGGAACAGTTCCATTTTCATTGCCTCTTGGAAGGTCAACAGAGGGCCATCCAGACTTCTGGGGGCAAGCTGTTCTATAGGAATATTGCACGGAATGAAAAGCATGGAGCTTTAGAGGAAGCAACCAGCCCTTTGAGTTGTACTCGGAAACCTGTTGGCAGCATCAATGTAGCACCTACAACCCTTGTGTTAATAATTCTGGTAGCTTTCACCCACCAGAAGTAGGCTGCTTCATTCTGTACTAATCACAGTTTCTGGACAGTCTTCAAAAGCAGCTCTAAGCAAAGTGCATTGCAATGGTCCCTCCTAGCAGGGGAACTGTCACCAGAGCCTCTCCCTTCAGATAAGGCCACAGCTGGCATACCAACCCTACCTCTAACTAGGGTCTCCACCTGCCTGTCCATTGGTAGCTGTGAATCTAGGAGGACTTCAAAATTGCAGATCTGCTCTTCAAGGGGAAGTGTTTGTCCAGACTTATTACTGGGGCAGGCAAAGCACCAAGATGGTTTATGGACAAACAGGACCTCTATCTTGTAGGCACTCAACTTCAGATTGTTCCTTCCCATCCTACTCTACACAGTATCTAGACACCAGTCAGGACTTCTTCAGTACCTCTTGCCCAACCTGGAGTGGAAATGTACTGTATATCTGAGTAGAATTTGCATATTGATGATATCTCACCCCTGACCACTAATAACTTCATGAAGTATTTACTTTCATGTAGATATTAAAAAGCAGTGGTGAGATGAATGAATCCTGGACGAGTCCTTAAAAGGGAGCAACCACTGGGTTGGCTTCACTTCACCCTCCTCCCCAAAGGAAGGAGATGAACTATTGAAAAACAGTACTTGCAACTCCCAACCCTCACTGCTGGTCCAAAAAGTCATTGAGAGGTCCAAAAGAATCAGGAGAGGGACATTCTCGCTACTTGGGATTCAGTTATGGTCATCATTAGATCTACCAACACTGTTTCTGTTTCATGTTTAGGTCAGAATCCTGAACAAAAGGAATCCTGATAAGCCACTTCACTGAGGGTGCTCTTCATTTAGAGTATTTTAGCATTTTATGTGAACCTAGCTTCTGTAGTCAGTCTAGGATCAGGAAGGGACATGCATTTATCCAGAATCTGCATTGCTTCATGAGCTGCACTTGAATCTGGGTGCGATTCAAGGTGCTGGTTGCTACCTATAAAGCCCTACATGGCATAGAGCCTGGTTACTTGAGGATCTTCCTGTCTCCCAGACTATCTGTCCTGGTTGGTTCCATCTGGCAGATTTGGCCCACTCAGGGTTCCGTTGATTAAACAATGCCATCTGGCTGGACCCTGGAAGGACCCCTTCTCTGTAGCAGTGCCTGCTCTCTGGAATGAGGTTTCCCCTGAGACCTGAATGGCCCCTATCCTACTGGTGTTTCAAAGGGCCCTGAAAACTTGGCTCTTCACCCAGGTCTCTGGTGAGGGTAATTGAAGCCCTGCTTTTCCTTTGTTCCCATCTGTTTTTGTCATTTCTGCCATTTTTATTCTTTTGTTGTTGTTATTTCCTTGTTTTTAAAATGTTTTAACAATTTGTATACTGCCAAAGTTGCTGGGAGTTGGGCGGCATACACATTTAATATATCATTGTCGTCGGCATCGTTATCATCGTTGTCGTCTTTGTCTCCTTTGTACAATCTTTTAGAAACATGCTTTCCTTTTAAGCTCTTGCAAAATGTGAAAGCCATGACTGTCAAATGCCTTCACAGTGTATGAAAGCTCCAGTAAGGCACCTTCTCTTCTTACCTCTCCTGTCATTTAGTTGGCAAATTATTGTAACCTGCAGCTTGCCACCTTGGGTGTTTTGACCTGTTGTCATAGGCAATATTGAAAACACCATACCATTGCAATGAGGTCAAGGACTTACACAATGTGATAACATGTTTTATTGGGCTCACTAAAATAATGGAATATGAACCTAGCTGTGACAGCTCTGCGCTTATCTTATAAATACTGGGATGGAGGGAGGGCGGAGAGATTGGCATACAATCTAAACAATTAGAGCTAAGGTTAATGGCCTAAATGTGAGAGCACAAGGGAGCCTTAAGCACTGTACAGCTCTGTACTATAGTAAGATATCAAACAAGGAAATGGTGTCCTGATAAAAAAATAAAAAATGATTGCAAAACTAATATTGTAATTCAGAGCGAAAACTTCCAGGCAATAAAATAAAATTTAAAAAAAACCCCCAAATTTCCTGACCCTGAATAACATCCCCTCCCCCCCCCTTGTGTCTTATGACAGGTCAAATGGCATCACCGGGTGTGCCAATTGCTAAAGGCTGTTACTTCCTCACTTCCTCTCCTTTGCAGCTATGGGTATTTCGAGAGGAGGCCTTTATGCAATTGTCCTGTCCTAGACACAGAGCTTCATGCAGGGTGGAGAAATGTTGCCTTCCAGATGTAGCTTTTCCAGGTTTTTCTATCCTTTTTTTCATCTGTTTTGTTTCCACAGTTTAGAAGAAAAAAAAAAAGATGAAATTCTTGCATGATGCTTTCACTTGGGATAACAGTGTCTTTAGAAGCACCTTCTGGATATGTTTGCAGGATATATTTGTCACCTGGGTTGGTACTGCCACTACTTTGTCCCACACAGTTTCCTAACCACAGTCAGTGGGTTTCCTGAGATGAAGCTTCATGTCCGCCCTTTTCGCTCACCAGAATTTGAAAGTATAACCAGTTGTTGATTCTGGTTAGTTTAATGTCAGTGGGAAATGGCAGCTGCTCCAGGATTGGACAACATGCTTAATCACAGGGAAACCACCAGCCGTGATTAATGAGACACAAGGCCTAGAGTCAGATGGCAACAAGCATCTTCTCACTAACCAAGCAGAGTGGTTCCACAGTAGACCTTGGATGTAAAGGTCACGCTGGGGAAATCTTTTTGGATGGTTGAATCCAATACTTGCAATATTGTTATAGAAAAGAGTGATTTGCATTCAAAATAAAAATGATAAATTGAGCATAAGATATTTTTAAGAGTAGCATTTTAATTGAGAGCTAGTTTGGTGTAGTGGTTAAGGCATCAGGCCAGAAACTGGGAGACTGTGTGTTCTAGTCCTGCCTTAGGCACGAAGCCAGCTGGGTGACTTTGGGACAGTCACTCTCTTTCTCTCTCTCAGCCCTAGGAAGGAGGCAAGGGCAAACCACTTCTGAAAAACCTTGCCAAGAAAACTACAGGGACTCGTTGAGGCAGTCACCAGGAGTAAAAAAAACAAAAGAAAACAAAACAAAAAAACACCTAACTCGAAGGTACCAAAAACAAACAAAAAATGTAAGTGTTGAAATGATATAAAGAAAAGGTTGCTTTGATGATTGCTATGAGGCCCACTTGCATCATAGCATGCTCATCTCAGCCCAGGAATTGACAATGGATCCTTTTGTGCTGAGACCTTCACTTGCTGTTTTGGGGGATGATGATCTGGGGTTTCTGCGCAGTAACCTGGAGACCCTTTCAAGGTGGAGCCCAAGACTTTTGCCTGTCTCCCTCTCTTTTTCTAAAGTACTTCTGTAACTGGTGTAAGTGCACCTGGAATTTTGAACCCTTAGTTTGCCTTTGCAGTTGGACTAAGTGCTTTTGAGTTAACATACTTTTGGATTTTGGTAGCAAAATTAGGCCACCCAGTCACACCTACACATTGCCTAGGATTACATGTCATGCTAAGTCATGTCTTTCGATCATAGTTTTGTTGAACAACTGGAGTAGCCTGATTTAAAGTTCATGCAAAATCTAATAATGGCTTAGACACCATAATAATGTGAGTCCCTACTCTGTCTTCATGAGCAAAGTTCACAATGATATTTTTGTTAAAGGTCTACACTGCCCTGCAGCTATCGCCCCTTACAAAGAGCCTTTCACTGCTGCCTCTCATGGCAGCTCATGTCTGGCACCACTTCATCATGCTCTGTGATGTCCAAGAAAAGCACTTCAGTGAAGCATATATTGGTAAGGCAAATAAATTAACATTGTTTTTGACAGGCTTGTTGAACCTCTCTCTTTCCCAGGTGAGGAGAGGCTGCATGAGAAGTCCTTTCACCAGCTGAGAGTCTGCGTCTCTCTGTAGAATAACAAGGACAGCCATCTCCTGTTAGCATTCAAATGAAGAACTTTTTTTTTGTAGAATTTTTTATCCAGCCTTTCTTATTTTCATAAATAATTCAAGGTGGCGAGCATACCAATACTCCTTCCTCCTCCTATTTTCCCCGCAACCACAGCCCTGTGAGGGGGGCTGGGCTGAGAGAGAGAGAGGGACTGGCCCAAAGTCACCCAGCCGGCTTTCAGGCCTAAGGCGGGACTAGAACTCTCAGTCTCCAGGATTCTAGGCCAGCACTTCACCACTAGGCCAAACTGGCTCTTTTTTTTTTTTTTTCTGACTGTAAAGAACTTTACAGTCACACTGGATGATAACAATTATATAGTAGAACTCCTTAGTTTCCTTCATTCTGCCTGCTTTCTGAATGTCACATGGAGCAAGAAGGGAGTGCAGAAACTTAAAAGTACTGCAATATCACAAATGCTTTAGTAGATGGAAAACTTTTTTTAAAAAATTGCTTTCGTTTATAAAAACAGATCAATTTCTTAAAGCACATATTCATGGAGGAAAACAGTAATGCGATTAACTACATGGAGATGAGCTGCACACCAACAAAACTCTGAAACTCCCATATGCTGAAAAAAAATAAAAGGATATTCCTGTAAACAGTGAAATTTGTTTAATAGGTACTGTTTGTAAAGGGAACAGGCGCCTCCTAGTGGTCAAAGGAATTACTACACTCGTTAACAAGGAGTTCAAACCCTGACAGTACTGTACAAGCAAATTGTTTTCTTTTCATTTGCAAAATCTCTGTATTTTGATAGAAGCAATTTTAATCTATCAGTAATGCATGGCTTAACACAGTACAGGGGCTACTCCTGAATTTGAGATAAAGATTCCCCGAATGATTTCTCAGCAGGATCCCTTCAGCGATTCATTTTAGACCAGCCTGTTGCCAAGTCTCCTACCAGTGTGTTTCAGTATGTGTGTGTGTGTGTGTCTGTGTGTGTGTAATGCTTCTTCTTCCACAGAGCCAATAAGAAAATTATAAAACTCTACTTATGAACAGACATAACAGCTTTATTTCATTACTTGCATTAACGGGCAGCATCCTACAAGAATAAATGTAACCAACAGTAGCCACTGAAGTCAATGGGAATGAATCTCTGAATCTTGAGTGGCTTACTCAGAGACAGCAGTTCTTACACAACCAACTGAGCAATTTCCTTAAAGGTACTGTATATTACAAAAACACAATGCATACTAAGTGAAACCAAATGTCCTCACTCCCTTGCAAAATGACCTCAGTCTCTGCACAGAGAATCACATAGCTGTGATTCCCCCCCCCCCCCCTTTTCTGGCATCTTGATCCTCCTTCAAGGATTGGAACTTTTTCATCCTGGCCCATCTGAGTCTAGTCCAATTCTCTTCTCTTGGCCCTATAAGCCATAGTCCTCCCCTAACCAAATCTACTGAGTGAACCCCTTGTGGGTGAAACTTGCCAGCCACTCTTTCTTCCCATTGGCTAAGCATGCCAACTGATCTGTCCTCTTGCATTCTCCCTTGTTCTTGTAGCTGCAGGGACTGGAATCTTAGTGGGACAGCAAGGAAAGATCCATGTTTTCTTCCTTTTACCTCTTACTCATGAGTGGTCTCTTCTTCTTTCCCTTAACTTGAAAGGTTTGTTCTATATTTCCTTTAATGCCCCAAACTGTCTCCTCCAAGGCTAATAATTTTCTTTCCTATCTTCTTATGCTATTGTTCTGCAGGCAAACTCCTCGCCTTTCTCCCCTATATATGTATTTGAGTCTAAAGTCCGAGATATCCACTTCCACCTCCACAATTTTTATAGCTCAAACTCTGAGCTTTGTTCCTGCCTTCTCTACTCCTTCCAGGACCAACGCTAGCTAGCTTTTCTTTTGATCTCTACCTCTTTATACCTTTGTTAACTTTAGTATCTCAAGGATCCTATTTCCATTGCTTCTGACTCCTTCTAGTTACAAAACTTCACAACTAGATCCATGCCCTCAAGTTCTTCCTTGCTTCTCATGGCAACTCTGTTAGTTGTATCAGACACAAGAAGTCAATATTCCTTTCTACTTGGTTCTGGTGAGATCACACCTGTAGTATGATTCTGGGCACTATATTTCCAGAAGGATATTGACAGGTTGGAAGAAGTCATCAAAGATGATACAGGGACTTGAAGATACGCCTTATGAGGATAGGCTGAATGAACTTGGGATGTTCAGTCAGGAAAAAAGAAGACCAAAGGGAGAAATGGTAGCCGTGTTCAGGTACATAAGGAAAATCTACAGGGAAGATGCTCAACAACTATTTTCCATAGCCAGAAAAACTAAGACCAGAAATAATGGGCATTAATTGCAGCTATTTAGATGTTTAAAAATAAGAATAAATTTCCTGACTGTAAGATTTGTATAAAGTGGAAGTCTACTTGTAGAAATTGTGGGTTCTCCATTCCTGGGGGTTTTCAAGAAGACACCAGAAAGCCATTTCTCATGGATGGATGGATTGATTTTCCTGCACATTGCAGAGGGCTAGATGACTTTTGTGTTCTTTTCCAAATCTACAGTCTTATGGTTCTATGATTTATATGTTTGGCCAGATAACTATTTCCTTCAGTATTTTAGCATGCAATCCTTCCAGTTCTGGAGTTTTAAGTTTCTTCAAGGTCAGCGGGCATTGCTTACGTATCATGTTCGAACTACTTGTTCACTTTCTGCAGCAACTTTGGCTTCTTCTGTTGACTTCCCTTCCCCACCCTTCTTTGGAATGATACATGATTGTCCTTTCATTATGTTTTTAGAAACTCCTTTTCAACTTAGATTCTCCTACCATGGAATTCTACTTATAATTGCTCTGGTTTATTAAATGTGTCTTTGAGATCAGAGATACACACTTGTCCACACTTAGCTTTAGTTTCACTTAATATAACAAATTCCAGCTTTACGTGGTCACTTTCCCCCTAAGTTTCCACAGGGTAATTAAAGAGGTCCCTCCCAAATGACACAAATTAGAGGTGGTGAGTAGAGTAAGAAGAAATGAAGCACGCTGTAAGAATTAATGAACCATCACGAATCACAAGAAAGTGCTTTTGAAGCAACTGTACTTTCACGAAGATCTTCAGGCAGGGAAAGCTTTGGAATTTCGGCCCATCGGATATTGACCGTCTATCAGCTCCGCTAGGCAGGCGAATCCGGAGGCGCTCGCTCCTCCAGAGGGCATTTTAATCAACCCCCCCGTTCTATCAATCAGGTCAACCGTAGCGTCCTCCCACCCTCCGCCAAAACAGCGCCTATCAGTGGTGGGAGTCGTTTCCAGGACACGCCCTTTTCTCTCCGGGCCAATTAGGAGCCGGCTTTATGTCTGCGAGTAGAATGTTGTGATTCATTAGTATTCGGAGGCGGGGAGGCGCCGAGCGGCAATTGCGCGGTTTGAGTTGCAGCGTTGCTAGGCTACGGGGCTTCCCTGCAACACAACTGCGCTCGGGACTGGCGTCCGGAGAGCAAGAAAAGGCACAAGGCGGCGGGCGCTCCTCCTTCCCCGGTCAACCTCTCCTTCCCCCTCTAGTATTCACCCTAGGCACAAGCAGGCGGTTCTCCAGCCATGAGCAACGAGCAGGTGAGGGAGGGAAAGGGGGTCCCCTCCAGCCACATTGCGCCTTCTTAAGGGTTCCCCTCTCCCGCGGCGCCTCATAGCCGGTCCTCGGGGTCGGAACCCCCGGCTTTTTCCTGCCTCCATCACCTCCCTCCGAACGGCTTCCGGGATCCGAGCAGGAGAGATTAAGGATCCTGGTTCCGGGGAAGAGATCCTAACCTCCTCCAGATGTTTTGCACTGCAGTTCCCAGCCGCTCCATGCATTGTGGCTAAGGACCGTGGAAGTTGCAGTCCAAAACATCGAATTGCCTACAATGGCTTTTCGCTCGATCCGGGGGTGTGCAAAAGGAGGTTTTCCAGGGCTTGGAGGTGCTCAGTGTGGGTTTTGATATATTGGTTTTGTGCCACCAAGCACTATTTTGCTGTGGTAGACAAGTGGGATGAACATCCGATAACGTTAACAATAATAGCAAAGTGTTGTAGTCAGATTAGGTTGTTAAACACCTAAGAGCAGAAGCCACTCTAAAAAGTTGGCAGATGATTTTCAGGAGGCCCATTTTTCTTATCTTGAAATCCTTATTATTACTGCCCCCTTCCTCCTGAGATATATACTCATTTCACTGTAGTGTTAGGAAGCCTTTTGCAATTTCCCCTACTATTCCCAGGGCTTCTACAGGGAATAGCTGTGTTGTGCTGTGAATTCAGCTTCTGCTGGTAATACACTCCCCACAGCGGTAAAGGGTCTTCTGCTTATCCAGATATAGGTCCCTAAAGCTTCTCCATGTAAGCTGAAAGTCTATGCAAGCTGTAGGGCCAAGCCTAGTTAGGACAGGCCCAAGAGTCCCTCTGCTCATAGTTTCAGGATCTGGGACCATGTATTTTTTGTGTGCTACCACCCAAATTTCTAGCTAGATAACGCTCATACGTCCTTGAAACATGGAATACATTTAATATTTATGCTCATATGTCAATTTTCCTTCAAGGAACTCAAGGTTACATATAGGTTTCCTTTCCCTATTTCAGCCACACAACAACTGTGTGAAGAACATGAAAAGCAGAGAGTGGTTGTGCTTGTATAATAGACTCACCCATAAACTAGTGATGGTGATCTTTCAGTCCCACATGCTGTGAAAATCCAGTGCCTGCAGTCAGCTGATTGTCCAGTGGGTTCAGTTTCAGAAATTTGGATTAACTGAGTAAAACATTCACCAACAGTGAGCTACAAACCAACCAAATATGATTTAACCTAGCATGTGGTGGAAACCCAACCTTTATGATTACTTTAGTATATTTCATGCAACTATAGAAATTAGCTTAATTGAGAAATCCATTGTTAGTTATCCATGGGTGTGTGTTGTATAGGCATAGCGTATCTGAAACTTGCTGGATCATAGCATCTTGTCTAGCATTCAGATCTTCTTGTGCAGAGATAGGATATCTGTGGCCTCCAGATGTTGCTCTGCAGTATTACAATTTCCAGTAGTCCCAGTCACAAGGCCAGTGGTGAAGGATGCTAGGAAGTTGACATTGGTTCCCTATTCCAAGTATAATGGCTGATTTAGCATCTCTATCTAGCTTGCTACAGGAAACAGGAAGCTGGAGTAAGAAATACTGTCGTTCTGATGAGCAGGGTCTTATCTCCTTAATTGTATCAGTGGCTCATAAACAAACTTAAAGTCTTCTGGAACTTTATGGTTGGTGCTCCTTCTCTAGTCTCACTGTTTCCTAGAACTCTCCACTGTTAACAGCAGGATAAGATGAAGTGGAGCTACTTGTGCAAAACTGCAGCTGGCCAGGGAATTCTGGGAGTTGAAGTCCATACATCTTAAAATTACTGAGATTGAGAACACTGCATTAGTGGGTCTCAGAACAGTTCTAGTTTAAAGCATGACTCTGGTGGTGTCTTCTGTTGCTTTATCAGGTGCTTATTGGTGATGATTAGACTTGAATAATCAGATTTGTATAGCTTTTGCCATTCCCCTGTCCCCAGGTAGTACCTCAGAGTGGCTTATAAAACAGGAGAAAAGGATAAAAACACTAATCAGTCAAACCCATGTTTATAAAAAATTAAAAGCAGCAGCAAAGAGAAAAAAAGAAAGAGCTCAAATGTAAATAAACTTCAGGAAGTGAACATGAGAATCAAATGCTTGCTTCAAAAAACTGTCTTCTGTTGTTGGTGGAACACAGATCAAAAAGGAACATGATTTAGCCTATTGGGTTTAGGCCACTAAAATGAAGGCAATTTGTTAGCCATGTGTGGGCACTCGCTAAGGAGCTTGGAAACAAATAACAAGTATTGGTTGCAATGCAAAAAGCAGCAGGTGACTTGTGGGTCACACTCTATGGAGGACAGGCTGTATTTTGCATGGGAGATCACAAATTGAGCAACTATGAAGAATGACCCCTTTGCAGTGGGTGGCAGGGCTGTCACGGGATCATTTAAACTCGAAGCAAAGTTTTAAATCTTTTTTTTTTTTTAATTGTGAGCATCCTAAAGCAGACTGCCTACTGCTGTACTGCTACTTACCTGCAACTCATCGCTGGCCAAAGCATCAGGAATGCATCAAACTGGCTACCTACCTCTCCTCATTTGTACTCTCTTCTTGATTTGCTCCAAAGATGTCTTACTTGAAGTAAATTTTAGACTACTAAGTTTGTTTAGTCTGCTTGTCAAGGTGAAGGAGATATAAATGAATTTCCCCCCTTGATGTAAGCTACGGGTTAAATCTGTTAAAGATGTACACACATTAGAAATTAAAATCCTGGAAGAGGGCGTGAGAAGATAAGTGACTCCATAGAAGACCTGCCTTTTAGTGGGAACAGAAGTAGGAATGGGTGCGTGTGTTACGCTTGAACAGCAGAGGGCAGTCTTTCACCAGCATAGTGCCAAACGCTTTAGCCCAATGGTCTTATTCTTTAGTGTTACACTAGAATATGCAGGTGTTATTTATTTTTTTCTGTTGAAGTGATGATTTTTGGGGTGGGGGAAGGGTGCTATTTTGTGTAGAATAAATAGACTGAATTAATTTTTTTGAAATGCTTTTTTTCCTTTCCTCTGTGACATTTACTTAAATATGCATGCTGTTTGAGGAAGGAGCAGGTGGTGTAACCATATTTGTTGAAGGAGATTTTAATATATTTGTCTCATTAGTGGGAAGTTGATTGCAGGATGACGTCCTCAAGGAAAACAAAAAATGCAGCCCGAGCCCTTCAAAGTCATGCATTTAAAAGGAATCTAATCCTCTGTGCAGCTGTTCATATAATTTTTGAATTAGCTTCTGAAATGTAAACTTAAGCAGATAGTTTGTAAGCGGGGGTGTTGTCCTCACAACATCTTCAAGTGCCAGAGTCTTTTTCCTAAAGGCATTTTAAATAGGGAGGCAGCAAGTTATCAAAATGGGATGCATGGGACCCTTTTGAAGTCAGGAAACCTGAATTAATTTTCTTCGACAACCATGGTGTGCACAAATACTTAATAGAGAATAAGATATTTTAGAAACAACATCCTCTTTCATAAAATCATTTGCTGTATTGTTAGAATGATCTTAACAGCTTTTGGCCCCATCCTATTGACCCAGGTCTTCTTCCTTTAACATCAGCCTGTGATGTAGACATTGAATAGTTCTTCCTGGTCCAATGGAGTAAGGACACAATGTATAGTTCTTTGGATCAGCGTCAGGCAACTCCGTGTCCTCCAGATAACTGGAACTACAAAATTCCATATGCCTCACCCTATGTGGCCGGTGACAAAGGATTCTGGAGGATCCACGAGATCTGGAGGACACCAGGTTGCCTTGATGCATGGGTGGGGATGATAGGATTGTTTAGTTCCCTTCTCTAAGAGTAGAGAGGACTCTGACATGGAGAGGGGATGGAATCAGACATTGGATCCTGCGCTATGGCTCCAGCAGCCTCTGGTTGAGTGTTTCTGAGCCTGGGTACCCCGACCTATGAAAGCTATGAAAGAAGGAGAGCTGGGGCTGGGCACAACCCAAAGAAGAGAAGTTGAAAATTCACACAATCCCAACTCCCTCCCAGCCCCCTGCCTTGCCCCCAAATTATTTATGCTATGATTGTTTTTACTAACGAGCTGCCTTGCTTTATGGTGCTTGTTATATGGTTTTTTTAATGTGTAAATTGCTGGGAGTGTTATCTGGAATGCAGTTGTATATAAAATTTTTAAATAAATAAAAAACCCCAGTGCTACGGTCTGGAAGGAAAATGTGTTTGTAACGAAAATTCTAAATGTGTCAGTAAGAAGTTTGAGTTTGATTGCTTCTAAGGATGATATTGAAACTCATGTAGGCTTAATGTTGACTGCTTTATTTGAGTCTTTAACAGGATCTACATTCTTGGCCTAAACCATGGTTTATAAACCAAAATGGCTCTGGATTCGTACAACATCCTAAGCCTAGCCAAACAAACCACATTTTGACTTAGCATGTGATATAGAAGCCCAGTCATTGTTTGTATTGAGCACTCACATCTGCCTCTGTGTGCCCCAGAGACATGGCGGCTTTGCATAGGATTTGCCTTTGATGACTGGATTGTCACTCAGTTGGGTCTTCCAAAATTGAAAAATGTATGAATTAGCAGCTCCTAACCAGCAGAAGGATCCCAGGATTAATCTTAAACAGAGGGGAAGTTTTCCAAGCAAAATACTTACAAGGCAGCAATCTAGCCAAACGTATTTAAAAAATTCTTTTGGTTGACACTAGTGCAATTTCTATCCTTGGTTTGAAGTGATCATTTTCATAAATTTGCTTAGATTTACTGCATCTGGGCTGTAAAATTGAGTACTAGATGGCAACAAAGGGCATGAGCTTTCTGTGTACCTTTGCTACAATATAATGGTCCCTGCCTGGCACAGGGCTAGGTTAAATATATAAACATCTGGATTTTTGTAGCCCAGATCTGGTAGCCCTAGTTTACAAAAGTGGAGCAAGTACTTCCTCTGTTCCCTGAACACAGGGAAAAAGATGGAACAGTGTAGAGTATGTAATCAATACCAGTACAAGCCTATCTATGTTTATTCAGAAAGACTGTCTAAATGGAATTTACTCCCTAGCAATTGTGGTTTGCACCATATTTTAAAGTTCCAGATTGGGAAATAAACATGTGTGTTTTGTTTTGTCTACTGTTTTTATCCTCTTACAGCCCAAGCCACCCAACAAAGGAAAGTTAGAAAAGACTACAACAAAATTTTTACCACAAGTGGATAAGGTATTTATATATATAGACAGCTAAACATTTTAAAGCATGCAAATCATGAGCATTAAACTCTACTGTTCTACCATGATACATATTAGCATTGTTAATCTGTTCACCATATTTCTATACCAGACGGTCCTCCAAGAACTCTAAAGCAGTCAACAAGGTTCTTCCCCTGTTATCCTAACAACAATCTTGTAATGCAAGCTGGGCTGGGTGTTAGTCACCCCAGCAGTATGCCTCTTATAGCTTCTTCCTGAAAAATAATGGTAATGGCTTTGATAAGATAACCCTGCAAAGCAAAACATTTGTACTTGAGAGAACTTTCACAGGGGTTTCAATTTTCTCCTCCTTTACTAAGTGAGAAGGTACATCCACTCCATCCATAGGAAAGAAATGTCAAGGTCTGACTTGCTTGTACGCATGCTGATTCTGCTCTGTGGATTGGCAGCTCCATTTGTGGCACATGGAATGCACTGCACGGCCATTTGAGGAGTGCAAAACTCTTATTTAACTCGATGGCTGGGATTCAGCCAGAAATATCCAGACATAGACACATCTTTCCATCTGTATTGGTGGTGCAGATTTGAGATCACAGTCTTAATTCAGACGTATTGAACTTCCCTGTTCTTGAGATATAAGCTGAGGTACAAGTTTAGACATTGGGCTACTCATTGTTCAATTAGCAGCTGCCTGTGACTGTAGCCGGATCAGAACCTAATCAGGGTAAGCTCTTCTGAAGAGACCCACCTACTCTATAAAACTGATCCCATAAGATCTTTAAAACTAGATTCAGCACATTAAATATTTAAAGAAAAGAATTACCCCTCCCCCCTTTTTTTCCTCGCTAACTTATGTAGTACCTTTGCAAAGTTTAGGAAAAGTTTTTACCAAGCAGCACTGCCGATTGTGAAAGCATGGCATCTATCTTTCAGATCAACTGTAAACCACTCTGGTATCAGAACCCACCTTTGTTCCATCTGCGGCAAGATAAGGACGCTCACGTTCCACAGCAGTTCGTGGTAAAGAATGAGCTAACACCGGGTAAGAATAAACCTGGATGTTTAGAGTGGAGGTGAAGTTGTATAGTACTGAAAATTGCTCATAAAATATCATGTATGGTTTCTTCCCACTGTGAGGGGAGTTAGAGGTTCTCTGTTGATCATTTGAGTTATTCTGTGTCATTATATGAACATGGGACGTGCCTGTTTCTGCTACCCTAAGAAGCAGAGTACTGGCCTATCTGATCCTAAACCACCCTGGCCCATCATGCTGGGGATGTGAATATATAAATCCCGTGCCAGATGGGCTGCATTTGGGTGGATTAGTGGCAAATGCTTCATTGTCAAGGTTGGGAAACACTGGTTGTATAGGTTTGCTGAGCAGACATTTAACATGATTAACTCGAGTTGTATTTAGTTGTTAAAAAACCATTCTCATTGCTGTCCTCCTTTCTAACCCTAATAACCTGCCTGGGTGATAGAGAAGAGGGATTCTCTTCTTAACATCCCAGAGTTGTACTTCTGTGCCAGGGAGATTATGACCTTTTCTGTGATGCTGCTGGGAAGGGGCTGTGGGAGAGATAAGGAAGAAAAAACATACTGTGACTCAGATATAAATGCTTGAAACCAAGTATCTAGGATCTGAAAGGACAGCCTTATCTTTGAGATGTTTGCCTCATTATTTATTTATTTGTTTACTTATTTATTTAAATAATATAAATGGCTGCCCAGTTTGGACAATGTGACTTTGGACAGCTTACAAGAAAGCAATCCAAGATAAAACAACAATCGGTAATAGGCAACCTGGCTCACATTCATACCTTCTCTTGATGGGACTTTACTCACCCTGTACCCATTTCTGGGGGGGATAGCTAAATTTTTAAAGCTTTTCTAAAGGCCAGCAGGTCTGGGGCTAACAAAACACTTGTGTGTGTGTGTGTGATTCCAAAGGGCAGGTGCTGCTGCTACCGGAAAGGCATGCCTTCTGGGTCCCATCAGATGCCACTGTTTCAAGGAAGGGACCCAGAGCGTGCCCACCCTATTAGTGGGGTGGGTAGATGTCCTTGGGGAGGGGTAGTTTCTCAAATAACAGTTTAAGGGCTGTATTAACCATTTCTCCATAACTGGGAGCTGTCATCAGAACTGGATTCTGTCTCCTGCAAGCCTCTAGTTTCACAGATGTTCTCTACCTCTGTCCTCCTCTTTTTCTGGTTCATTCTTCTTCTGTCTGCTCCCCTCTCCCCCTTCATCTGAATGCAAAAAGTTGAAGTTCCTGCCCCATTGCAATCTGATGGGTCCTTTTCTTTGCTGCCCGCGACATTGTTCCTCCCTCTGATGGAGAAATGAATTTAGTTTGCCCTTAGGTGCAGGGACTTAGAATGCCACATGAGTGGAGGTCCCTGGTGGGCAGCTAAGGTTTTCAGAGCTTTTGTTTGTGTGTTGAAAGAAATTGTACCATCTACATCTTGATCTTGCTGATGCAGTTGACAGCAGCAGACAGTTCAGAAAGATGGTGAACTACCTTAACTCTCATTCAAAGAAGCTGGAATTGGTTCTGTACAATTTGATAGTTATATTGCGTATTTGAGTCTGTACCAACCAACCCCTATAAAATCTCTCATTTGTCCTCCATAAGGAGAATATCTGTCTCAGAGATCCAAGAAGCGTAAGATAGAAGACATTCCAGAGGATGATCATGGGGCTGGACCTTCAACTTCAAAAGCAAAACCTGGCGGTAAAAAAGATCGGGAAAATTTCAGAAGCACTCTGGTTAATATCATCATGTGAGTTCTTTTGAAATTTAGGATTACAAAGCTGCTTTCCTTCCCCATTGTGATATATGCTTATTTTTAAAGCTTCAGTAACTAATAAAAGAAAGAGCCTTGCTGACCTAATTTTCTTGCTTTCTAAACAAAGTCTTGAATCAAGATAAATTTGCAGACTGATGGTTGAAGATGGATGATAACAAATTGTCACATTTGTTTTGTAGGCAACCAGACTTTATTCCTGAAGACCAATTTTCAATAGAAGAAGCAAAACCTGGCACATCAGAGTCCACTGCTGCAATAGAGAAAGATATTTTGGTAAATCAGGTCATGATTTCTTGATTGGAAGGGAGAGGGGGTTGGAACGAACATCAGGACTGAACAAAGAGGCAGAATGGAAGGTCTTGGTTCACTGTGCGCATGTACCTGATAACTGTATGCATAACTGACATTCACAAATGTGGATTTCCAACAGAAATTCTCATGTGCCACTGCTGTGCTTTTCTAATTTTGCAGAAATATTACTATTACATTCGCCATGGAATAGATACAGAACATGTGGCCCCAATGGAAGACTCATGGCTGGAAAATGTCTTAGCCCTAGTACCCAAACATTTGAAAGTACTCAGTGAAAGTATCTACACACTCTCAGATGAAATGAGGGAGGACTATCTTCTTAGTGTAAAGAAAGCAATAGGTATGGGAATTGTAACTCATTTGTTATTTATTGAATCAGAAATGCTGTCACAGTTGCTTTTATACTATGTTCTGGATATCCCTATCCTTCCTTGGCAGTATCAATTAAAAGATGATGGACTAACATTCCAGGAAAGCTTTTCACTTCTGGTTCCTACCAGCTTCCTACTACTACTGACCACCCCATGTACAGTAATAGCCAAGCACTGGAAGATCAGGGTACTCAGTTCCTGGGAGATGCTGATGTATATCTTAGAACTTATTCCTAGGATCTTTTCCTATGTAAGGTTTCTTTGGCATCTTAAAGGATTCCTCTGCCGTATAATGGCTTTGGAAATGGATTTCTTCCTCAAGATTGGACATTTGAAAATAAATAACTATTTTAGCCGATAGAATGATAACTCGAAGTAGGAGTTAACCCTGTGCATTCTAAATGGGCATTATTGTTGGTAAGAATGTCTTGGAAGGAGGCATACATTCAGTCAAAAAGCATAAACAAACAGAGGTTTTCTTTGGAAAAACTTTCTGAGCTTCAACTTTATTTCTTTATTGGCAATCCCTACCACTTATTAGGACACCGTGAGACTTATTTCTAAGTAAACATTAATAGGTTGCAGGGTTAGCATTTGTTTTACCAACGAATTTTAATTTTTTTTGTATTTCAGCCCTTTTCCTGGATACTTTTTTAGTTTCTTCTGCAAAACATTCTGAAATCAACTGTCTTTGTGTTGCATGTTTTCAGTTATTCCTATATAACACCTTTGAAATCTTTAAAAATAATTGGTTCGTTTCTTTTGGCTGTTTTTATGCTCTGCTGAGCTCATTTGTGTTCTGGTCTGTTTCTTTTAATGCCTTCTTTTAGTTGACTTTGTTTTAAGAGATCCCAGGGAAAAGGAGGAAGCCAAGAAGCAAGTTCTTCTACCTCATCGTCAAGAGTAAGAAAATGCTATTTTAACATCTTAGTCTGCAAAGCATTGCATCACAGGCAAAATATACGAAGCAGTTGTGTAAGAATGCGCTCCTCTGCATAACTGTTTGAGCATAGGCCCAATTAAATGCTGTATTCCTTTCTTTCATGTCAACATGCATAGGACTGCCTTTTTAAATAAAAGCAGACTATTGTTCACTTGATTCACAGCTGCCCTTTCTACCTATCAGGAGATCTCCAAGGTCTCAAGTAGAATCTTTTCCAGCCACCTACTTCAGATTGTTTAACCAGAGACGCCAGGGATTGAATCTGGGGTCTTCTGCATGCATAACATGTTCTGGCATGGACTCTGTCAGCAGGTAGAAATACGGTGTAGTTAAAAACTTGATTTCTGAACAATTTAAGGAAGATTGCTGAATAGAAAGATGGCATTGTTGATTAGAAAATAATATGATAGCTTATGCTGGACCAAATATTTATCTGATAGCAATAACAACACTGTAACCTGTTCTAATCAACAATAGTGCAAAATACAAGATTTGGAATAATAGTGAGCCTAGTGCGTAACTATTGTTACCACCAAAGGCTTGAAGTCCCAATGGAGTTACACTTCCATCCAAGTTTAGTAAAGAAGCTGGCCTTCTCTGAAGTCTTACCCACTTACTAAGTTCAGAGAATCTGTCGGCTTTGATGTTGTGCAGGAGAACACAAGACAGTGCCAGGGCTATGTAATTTCCTGCTCTAAGGAGTCTTAGACTGTACTACAGTGATCAGGTAAGATATGTGAATTCCTGTTCTAATTCCAGACTGAGCAACACTCCAGTGATTCATACATCTAGGTACCAATTAACCTCTGATTCATGTATTCATAAACAACATATTCATAAGGCAAAAGTATGTACAGTACTTTAGATTTTTTAAAAAGCATGCTGTTTTCTCCCAGAACTCAGAATGTTATATACTTAGTTATATCTGTTGAAAAAATCTTTCTTTCTTTCTTTCTTTCTTTCTTTCTTTCTTTCTTTCTTTCTTTCTTTCTTTCTTTCTTTCTTTCTTTCTTTCTTTCTTCTTTCTTTCCCTCCCTCCCTCCCTCCCTCCCTCCCTCCCTCCCTCCCTCCCTCCCTCCCGCTATTTTGTCCAAAAATGGCAAAAATACCCCCTCCAATTAATTATGTGTTGAACACTGTAAGAGTTGTTGCTACAAAATGAAACATAAAATAGAGATACTCTGTTGATTGAAGTTAAAATCAGGGCATTTTAAGTTAAGTATACACAATAAGAGAACAGAATCACAAACTTTTGGGAATGCTAGTTTGCTTATATAAGCAGCAACAGGATATTTTTTTTTCAAAAAAGCATAAGCTGGCAAAATATATATTTTATGATGCATGAAAAGGGAATTCCTGTATAGACCAAGGAAGTCCACTATCTTCCCTTCCCTGCTGTCTTCCCACACCAGCTTTTTCACAAACATGCACACATGTGGAACTCATGTATTGGATTCTTTATGAGAGACAAAAATGAAAAGCTTTCCTTTTGAATCCAACCATCCAAGATTAGTAGCCAGAATATCTGGGAGCAAGACCCAACAGGATTTTCCACCAGTGCTTCTCCCCCAGCATGTTCCTTTGCTGGGATAAAGGTTTAGCCTTACTGGTACTAGATTGCCCCTAGACACCTCCCTTAATATCAATCAGGCTTCCTGTCCCACTATTTTCAAGTTTCAGTAGGAAACTGGTGGGCTGCAAAACGAACATTTATTTGCTGGATTGCACAAATGTCCCATTGGGATGGTAGAAACTATTATCGGAAGCAAAATTGTTTTCTGGTCAATGGATGGGTTTTGGCTGGCCATGCCCACTGTGGCAAACATAGGTCTATTGTCAAGGCAGTCATTTTGAGAATGTACTACTACATGTCTTCAAGATACCAAATGTGCCTCTGCCCCAAGAGTTTGCTTGCCCTGATCTGGATTGTAGAGATCTTCATAAAGATCTCTAACTGATTGTAGAGATCTTCATAAAGATCTCTAACTGAATTCAAACCAGGACCATGGAAACAGCATGACTGGCACTATCAGTAAGACTTGAGTTGCCTTTCTTCTCCTTGGTCTTGATTTTAGAGAATTACTGTATATATGAAATAAGTGTGAGATGGTAACTGGATTGCAATTTATTGTAACCCCAAATCTAACTTACAAGTATATATATATATTGGATTGCTGATTTAGTTTTGTTTGAGGTTGTTGATTATTAATGGTTAAGTATGTTTTGTATAGACCCAGTTTGGTGTAGTGGTTAAGGCATCAGGCTAGAAACCAGGAGACTGAGTTCTAGCCCTGCCTTAGGCATAAAGCCAGCTGGGGGACCTTGGGCCAGTCCCTCTCTCTCAGCCCTAGGAAGGAGGCAATGACAAACCACTTCCGAAAAACCTTGCCAAGAAAACTGCAGGGACTTGTCCAGGCAGTTTCCGAGAATCGGACACAATTGAACAGATTTTTAAAAAAAATGTTTTGTATTAATGGCTAAGTATGATGCTCTGGTGAGAAATTTCCTTCAGGGTCATGATGGAAGAGCAACATATAAATAATTGAAGGTAATCGCTGAGTATTGTAGAAACAGAGAGGAAATTTAAAAGCTCCATTGAGTTCTACAGGGACCCTTTACATTGTTGAGCAGCTTTCCGCAACCTGGGTGCTTTTCAGATATCTGGACTCTCTGGATGGTAATTGCTGAGAAATTAGGGTGAAAACTGACCATCTTCATGGTTCCCAGGTATAGGAAAGCTGTTTTACAGTCTGTAACATGCATATAAAGAGATGGGATCATGCCTATCAATAAAGATCCTGCCTCTGACTAACACGTTTCCTTACCTTGCTTTGTATAGCTATCACACTAACATCATACCTACACATATCTAATTAATTTGGTATGGCCTAAGAATTCATGAGGGATTTTGACTTAAAAAATGAATTTCAACAACCAACCTTCCTTCCTTCCTTATATTTATTGTTAGAATAGCATGCTTAATTTCTAACGAGGTAATGTAGTTGGCTTTACTTGAAATTTAAAACTCACCAGTATGGAATAGATCTGTTGGCACTGCGACTCTCTCCTGGGATTACAGTACTGATTTTTATTTTGTTTTGTTTTGTTTTTAGAATGGAAGTAGTGCCAAAACCTTGGAATAAGTCCTACATTGCAGCTCGCAACTATATAAAAGAAAATTTGTATGCAATGAATCCCACAATGATGGCTGTTCTGGATCTCTGGCAAACAACTTTTAAGTAAGCGATATTTTGAATGCATATGTCAGCCTTACTCAAGCAGGGCATCTTCAGAGGTATGAAGTTTGGTTTCTGGAATTCTGGCAGTTAAAGTGCAGCTGCGGGGCAGATGCCTAGATGAGAAGAAACTGGCATAGATGTCATGTTTCACCCATGAAACTGTAGAATAGGTACATACAAATTGTCATTTGTAAGGGGTCATGGAAAGATATTTTGGGCAGATTTTCTTGCTACCAAAACTAACTAATTTCCTCCCTCCCTCCCTCCCTCCCTCCCTCCACTTCACTTCACTTCACTTCACTTCACTTCACTTCACACTTCATTTCATCTTTTCTTTGAAGCCTTTTGCCTGCCTCTTTAAGTTTTATCCCAGACAAAGCTCAAGGCTGCTGTGCTAGAGGCATCCACAGTGGGGGAAATGATGACAGGTACATTAAGATTTCATCACACAAATGGCATGACTTACATAGTTGCATCAGATACAACAATGCAAACACATAATTGGGTCAATGATGCATATGTCATCTTTCGGATATCATTGTAGCTCGTTAAGGATGTTTGTGGGCTGTAGGGTCCAAACAGCGTTGAACTGTTATTGTTGTCAGCCTCCCAGAGTCGGTTGGAGTTGGATATCCAGATTGAATTAACTAACTAAATACATAGAACTGTTTCATGACCATAGTTTGCAGGTAGCTGAAAGCCATAATATGATTTATTTGGTTTTGGGTTACTGCAATGGGTAAACTTAGCCACTTCAGTTTGTAAGCCATAATTTATGGTTTAGTGTAAAGAGAGCAGAGTTGGATTTTCCTCTTTGTAAATATGTAGAGCATTGAGGTGGAAGTTGTGAATAAACGATTACTTTCAAATAACAAATGGAAGAAAATCTACCATGTTACTATCTTGGTTCTTCTCTGGATTGAGTAGATCCAATTACAAGTTGTTGATGGTCTAGTTAATTTCATTCTCAAGTGCAAACACATTTTTTTTTAAGAGATGCATGTATACACATGGTTTCTAAACTGCTGCCCCTCCCTTTTTTAAGCTTTCCAGTATTGCTCTAATCATGGTGGAAATCTAAAAATAGTCACATTTAAATGTATGACCCTTCTATGGCGATAGTGTTTTTCATATGTCCAAGGGGTAGGGAGGAACTTATTTCAGTACAGCTCTGCAATAATATAACCAGGCTCTGAGTATCTATTGTCTATAGACAACCCAAGGCTTCTATAATCAAAGATGATAAAAGGAAAGAATGGGAAGGGTTAGAAAGAATATACAAGCACAGATAATAATTTGCTGAAAAAAATACATTGTTCAATATTATCCAAAATACTTGAATTAAATTCTCCTGAAGTCAAGGAAAGTACTTCCAAATGTATAGTTGTTGCAACTGATCTGTAAAATATAAGTAACAATGTTTGTTAGGATAATATTGAATAGATTTACAAACACTGGGGAGTTTGCCCCAAATAGTTACTTTTGCAACAAGCTGATGTATGTAATGGTATGTGATCTCAACTTTGGATTCCTTTAAACAAATACTCTTAGAATAGGGATCAAATCTATTACTCATTTAGACCAGCCACCATTCCCCGTAACTCATTCCTTTATCATTTGAACAATGGAACTGAGTGGTTTCTGGTCTTTTGGTTGAGTCCAGATATTATTGCAGCAGGAGTACAAGTTTCATTATTTGGGCCCACTCTAGTATTAAAATCACTGTCACACACTGTGGCTGAATTATCCAAACATCAAATCTAAAAAATAATAAGTTTTTTCCAGTTATCATTAATTTGACTCACCAGTTGAGAAGCTAGGAGATAGACAAGAGGCTACAGCCATCAACGTTTAAGGTTGATAACCAAGGAGCCACATATAATAATTCAATGGATGTTTGATTGAAATGTAAATTTCAATACCAAGTCCTCCAAGAGCTTGACCATTTTTGAACTAAGAATAACATGGAATAAGTATAGTACAAAGCCACTAAGTTCTAAAGGCCTGGATTCCCAGCTTTGTTGAGCAAGGATAATTAAACTAGAACACTGAAAAATCAGGAGTTGTACTTTTCAACATGCTACTCAGCTGTTCCAGATCATCCAAATTTTCTCTGAACACCCAACAGCTTCAAGATTCTCCTCTGATAAATGGCCTGCTAATGTCAAAGGCTGCTCCATTGTGTTCAATGTTCCATGGACTTCCATTGCTGGATTATCATCATTCGTCTTAGGGCTCATCTTCAAGAATGACTTTGGCTTTCAGTCTCCCTCATTAGAAGCTAAGTGATGTTTAAATTCAAACCATGTTCTCTAGAGTCAAATTCTTAGTTACACTTCTCATGACCAATAAGCAATTTCAAGGACTTATTGGACTTATTTTTTCAACACACCCCTGTTAATAGAAGGCATTGGAGTTTGATGAAGCGTTATCAACAGGCCCAGGTGCCCAATTTGCAAGATTTATATACCACTTTTGTAATTTTGAGACTTCTGTATCTGATCTTCAGAATTCCTCAGTAGAGAGGTGAAGTATAACAGATTTTTGACAGATTTTTGAGGGGAATCATTTAAATATAATTAAGTTAAAGATTGCTTTAAATCTTCCAGTCTGCAAAGAATTTCAACTTGTTTCTAATTTGGAAACAGGCTACAAGAGTTCTTCAGTGAATCTTCTTTAGGGGAGCTCCTTAGTCAGAGATCATTTTGAAGGCTTTTTGAGGTTTTACTTGCTTCTTTGTTTCAAGGACATCTTATCAGACTCCAAGCTCTTATTATAGTTGTTTACTGCTTTGAAAGTGATTGAATTGGAATGAAGCCATCTGCTTAATTCTGGTAGAAGAAATCTAATGCTGGAGTCTTAGAAGACATGGCTTAGATAAATTTGAAAAAGTGCCAGAAATCTTTAGAAGCATTAAAGGAGTAGTTGAACAATTAATCTTTTACAAAATTTGATTGCTGTTTCACACCCTTGGAAGTCATTCCACCATCTCCAAGACACTGAGGGGGCATTTGATAGTGTAAAAACTGACTCAGGGAGAAAATAATTGCTTAGCGTGAAAACCATTTTTCTTTTATGAACAAAGTTGCTCTTAACAAGGAGCATGAACTGGGCTGGTTGAAGAACACAGGAATGGCATATGGCCTGCATCAAAACATTTGGGGAACTTCTCTCTGTTTGGACAAATATCTAGCTGTCAGCTTCTTTATCATCACACATTTTGGGATTTTACTTATAATAGTACCTTTATCACCCTTCCATTCTGTTTATTATGATAGCAGTTTAACAAATGTGGGAGCTTGTTTAACTTTTTAGTGATAGCAGATAGTTTTTGGAAAATTAAGGTCACAGTTTCAGCAGTTAAAAGGTATTGGTTTCCATGAAGTTGACTGAAGATGTTTCAATCAAAGATTTCTTGAGTTTTGCTGCAGGAACTGATCTGTTTCCTTTCTGTTGCGCTACCATTAGTGATGGCTTGTTCTCCGAAAGGAATGAGAGAGAGAGAGATTTTAAGCCCCCATACCTTGGATTGTCTAATAGTTCATCAATGCTTACAAGCACAAACTCTTCAGCTGGTATGAAATACTAATTTTCAGCTGTTTTTAAGCTTTATGAGGGCTTTGCTGTCTAAAGCTGGATCATAATCTTTCTTCTTCCCCTTTCCAGTGGTAGGCTAACACATTTTGCCAGCAATGGAAGTAACAATTATATACCTGCTGGCATTAATATTTATAAAATTAAGGTGATCATTCTCTTGTGTTATAGGTTGCAGATTTGTATTCACAAAGATGTAAGAGATTCACATTCCCTAGTATGTCCCTAGTTTGTCTTCAGTTCCTCTTTGCATCTGGCGTCTGGGCATAAGATATTGGCTAAAAGGGGCTTTTAATGAGGAATCTTTAGCACAATTGATTCTTGTAGATAATTTTGTAAAAAGGTATGAAATCGTATGTTAGACTACTCCAACAGGTCAGATGAAGAGAATTTATTCTTTCTACTAGCAAACTCATCCCCAGAAGTCTCCAGAAGGGTTGCTGAATTCTGCTGTATTACTATTTGGAGGCTCTTAGTACATTCTGAATTTTATGTACATAAATTTGACTGGTTGCATGGAATTGTATCACAGTGCTGTATAATATTTTGGTTATTCTTATGCTTCCCGCGTATGTATGCGTGTGTATGTAAGTGTATTTAAATGCATAATATGTTAAAGAACTTCTGGACTTTGAATATAAATCAAAGTAAAATGAAGCTGTCAATCTTTAAAAATGAAAACTAAGTTTGGAGGTTGCAATTTCAGATACGTAGGGGAGGAATGTGTTTTGTAATTTTTTTATCCCAGTAGCTTTTCCTGCTCCAGATTACTCCCGTGCTGCTTTTCTGTCCCCACATCCAATTTCAGATGTGCATTTTACAAGAGTATTGATGCTGAGATTTCTCTTCCGTAGGGCCTTCAAGAAAAATAATTGGACTCTTTTTTGAGGTTTATAGTATTTGTGAAGAATAAACCAGTATCTGGACCCCTACTCTGAGCAGGGACTGTTTTCAGATAATAATTTAGATATTAGCATGGCTCCCCTTCAAGAGCACATTTATAAGTTAAAGCAAGCAGCCCTGAAAAATTTCCCAGACATTCCCATTTCTGCTTTCCCTTTCCCTGAAAAGGAAGCAATCATGAAACCATTGCAGCCAGAAGTGGTCAAATTAGATATTTTGGTTGCTCATGCCATGGTTAGAATGAATACATTCTTAACTTTGGAGATGACTTGTTGCTGAGGCCTGAATCCCGCTGCTTAGAGAGGAGCTGGTGATATAGTTTGTTCAACAGAGGTGTTAGAAAGGCAAGCAGATATTCTCAAACTGACAGATTTGGAGGGATGAGAAAGGAGGGGTCATGCTATGCATAATGGGGTTTCAGAATCTGAATGTAGAAACATGATGGATTTTCTTAAAGGTCCTGATCCTCTTTGAAAACTGTACTACATCCTACCCCTTTTCATACTCCATTTGCTCTATTTTCAAGGTAAAGAGGATCTATTAAAGAGAGCTATAGGCAGCACCATCTATAATAAACTAAAAGATGCCAAAATAATGGCATTGGGCACTATGTCATCATACCAGTGTTGTGACTGGATTCTTAAGTCACAAAGTTGAACACAAGTCTGTAACTCATGGCATTTGTGTGATTTTGTCATCACCACCTGTGTTGCCATTTGCTCCCCTCTGTCCCTGCTACAATATTCCTAGCTACAAGCCCTTTCCAGTGGAGAGGAGGGAACAATTATTTTTCAGTTGGTCCAAGATTTCCCTTTGGATGTTGTATGGAGATCGAAGAAGTAAATGGATGGGCTTCAAAGAATGAAATTATTATCCAGAGAAACAATTGGAACAGCCCATATCAAATACGTTGCAATGTTATGCACCAGGCCAGGCAGTCAAGTTCCATTTTTTCACAGTTCCTGTGAAAGAGTGCCTCCTGAAATGGCATTTCTTTTGCCTCATCTTGGTTTCCTGTGAATATAAGATTCACTCTGAAGAGGCCTTCAGGCTTGTCTAGGATCCCTGAAACATTATTGGGAATTCTTTGTGATAGAGATGTATTTTTCTACTTCATTTGGAAGCACAGAAGATTTAATAAAATGTCTCTTTTGATCTTCCGTGCTTCCAAATGAAGTAGAAAAATACATTCCATTCCCTTCACAGAGCTTATTTTACATTTAGGACCAACATTTGAGAGTGATGAATCATTGCATGTTTTGAAAAAGTAGAGAATTTTTTTTGCCATAACAGCTTAATTTCTTCTCTTGGGAGAGGAATATAAATGAAAAAAACTCATGTTTATTAGGTAATAATCGGGAATGCTGGAGAACACAGACATGGCTTGTTCTTACTTTGTTTTTTTTTTTGGTGCCTTTAAGTTAGTATTGACTCCTGGCAACTGCCTGGACTAGTCCCTGCAGTTTTCTAGGCAAGGTTTTTTGGAAGTGGCTTGCCCTTGCCTCCTTCCTAGGGCTGAGGGAGAGTGACCGGCCCAAGGTCACCCAGTTGGCTTTAGAACTCATGATTTCTTGGTTTCTACTTTGGTACCATTAACCCCTACACCAAACTGGCTCTTGTTCTTGCTTTAACTACCATTTAATTAAAAGGTAATTAAATCACTCATCACATATCTGGGCATTATGGTGTCTGTCACATCTCTAGATGGTGCTTGGTCACCACTACAAGTCAAATATGTCAATATTTAAAAGATTAAAAATGTTAAAATCTCACCAAAAGTGAGATCTAGAAAGAATTGGGTTTTTATATGAGGCTTCATGAAATTTCATCTTTAATTTTTTTAAAATAATTTAATTTTAAAGAAATATTTACATCTTGACCCTAAGAACAGTGCATTAAACTGATTTTGAGTTCACCAAGTTATTGTTTTTGCTGCTGTATTATGTTTATTCATTATGGTGCCACTTCTGAGATTCATTGATACTGGATTAAAATGAAGGTGATCGTTTTGTCTTATATCTGTCCTTTGAGCTTTTCCAGGAAAATCTTTATCCAATTAGAGAAACTGTTGTTTATAAACAGTTGCACAAAGATCTTGTATTGCAAATATAAATGATAGCTATTTGTTCATAAAAGAGGATTTGATTTTCTAACTTCAAAGTGTGCCACGGTTGTCATCAAGGCATGATATTAGATTGGGGAGAAGTTTGGGATACTGTGCTCTGAATGGACAAGATTAAAAAGACAAAACACAGCACTATGTATTAACCCCACATATATAGTATATCCTCTCTGTCTCATGGCTATCAGGAAGAAGTGGAGGGACCTGAAATAATATAAACACTGGAGAAATATCAATACTATGGTCCATGTAAATAGACCTAGACATTGTCACTGTTTATGAACAATAATGATGGCTTCAAACTTTCTGAAAGGTTTTCTGTTTTCTGGCAATATTTATAGTTTAGACAGTGTCTGAGGGTTATGTTTTATCCAGATGTCTTAGCAGCATCAGAGATTCCTGAGGAGTTTGGATTCCTGCACAGAATTCAGTTATGATGAACTGAACTGGCTCTTGTGTTAAATTAGTTGTGGATTAAGTGTGCAGCTGAACTAGAGGATCCACTAAATATTTATGGGTGAAACAGCAGCCTCATAATCTTCTTTGGATTTGAGATCCCAATCAATCAATACACTGGATCCCTGGATCCATTTCATTGATTGAGCATGCTGTAACATCCTAGAGAGCAATAAATGGTGGTAATGCTCTAGAAGATGAAATGTCTTCTGACATATATTATGGCCCTGTCCAAAGGTTACTGCCTGTTGACACAAAACAAAGAAACATACCTGTGAAAAATACCAACACTAAATTTTTCTGCTTCTGAAATGCAAAGGGTTACTGGAAGGTAGCCTGGAATAACAAAACATATAGTGTTCTACCTCTGTAAGTCTGCTACATGTTGAACTAGGAATTCAGGATCATGTGGAGTTGGCAATGAAAGGGGCAATAACATTGAACAGATAAAAGGCAAAGACAGGACAGGACAAGACAAGACAAGGCTAAAGAGCTGTTGGATGTTCACATTTAATCTATGAGGGGATAAAACAGTGGGGACCCAGGGATCACTTTTTCTTTCTTTTTTTCTTCCTCTTTTTTTCTTTCTGTTTCCAGATTGACTGTTGATTCTTTGCTTTGTAAAACTGTATGTGCGGCTGAGGTCTATGCTGTGATGTCCTCTAGTTGCGGATAAGTAGATCGGGCTGCAATTGAGAGGCAAAGAAAGGTTACTTTAGAGAGGTGTAGAAGTTTCTGCTTGGTACTTTTCTATAATAGTAATAATAAAAAAAACTTCATAAAATTCAAATAATAAAAAAGAACAATTGGGCCTCTGGAACCTCCTGATTAAAAATGCAGTTAGGTTGTTTTGTGTGTGTGTGTGTGGGATAATGAGTGGCTTAGCGGCTGAAAGGAAGACAGCTAAACTTATCTCCTTTGATCATAACAATACTCCAAGGTTGCTTTTCCCTTAACAATAGTTTTGGAGACTAGGTTATGCCCTATTAGCTGTATGTTTGGTCAGCTCCTACCCCAGACAAATGCTGATGGGACATGCTCATAGATGCCATGGTCAAATGGGTAATGGCATCTTTGATGGGCTTCCACATCAATATAAATGGGATTGGGGGGCAGTCACTTCCTGTCATTTTAATTTACTTTGGATTAAAAAAAAAAACACCAAAAATCTGATTAGGGGCAAGGCCATCATGGACAGAGGCCAATTCCATGTTTCACATTGACCTATGTGGCCATGGAGAATGAAGGCTGAAAATAAAAGAAGCAGCAAGAGGAAGTTTCTAGTGTAGTCCTGTTTTTGTGGGGCTGCTCTAGGACTTCATCTCTGCACCAGCAGCAGGAAGGCAGATTGGGGTACATCATTGTTTACCCTCACATCTGTATTTGGATGAGATAACTGACTGAGTCAGTTTAACTTAGCCCCAGGCAACACCTGGGGGCTAAAATTAACCCATTTAACTCAAGTTCTGACTGGGTCATGGTGTTTGCATTATATGTTAAATCTGCCCCTGACCTGGATACCTGTGTTGTGTCAACATAGCATCTTGTGTGTAAAATATTTTGGTTCATAGTGTTCTCCTTAATTTAATATACTTTAATGCACTTCACCTGCTTTAATGCAGGTATGTTGTAATGACCACCGGCGTAAAGCAAATAACATGTTAGATTAATAGATAGAAAGATGACGATTACATGCGTAATTGTACAAATATTTACTTTTCACTCCATGTTCTCATTTTGAAAATCACTTATTCCTCACTTTCTTCTGGCTTCCCAATCTGATGTCCTCTAGATCTGCTAGATGGCAACTCCCATGCTGGCTTGGATAGACTAGAATTGTAGTCCAGCAAAACTGGAGGGCATCTAGTTGCAGAAAATTAGTTTGTTCTGTTAAGTACAGTTTATTCATTACCGAAGTCTGCAAAATGCTGGGATCGTGCAAAGGAGTATTCTCATTCTGTTGTGTTCAGTAATGAGATGTAAAGCTGGCTTACTATTGAATGTATGCAAACAATAATGATAATAAAGAATTCAGGAAGAACTACAGTAAGATTAATAGCCAGAAATGTTCACCCCAGGCTGTTGGTGTGAAGGCAAATCAGGCAAAATGTGCTTAGCTTGTTTTGTGGAGGCACTGCTTCATTCTGACAGCAAGAGCCCTGAAGGAGCTAATTGTTGTCAGAGAACATTATCTTTAAAATATTTCTAGAGCTGTGCCTGATCAGGTTTCTGTTCCTGACGGGGAAAGGCCGTGAAATATTACCATTATTCGTTTTAATCAGTGGTTGAGCCAATTTCCAAGGGTGGTATTTTTATCCCTGCAGCTCAAATTATTTTATTAATAAGTATATATTGTGGCAAAAGGAAAGATGAAGAAAAAAATACTTTACCGTGCATAGTTTTGTTCTGTTAGGGTCTCAGATAGTATTGTCTAATAGGGAAGCTTAACTGAGCTGTTCCTCTTTTGTTTTCTGGGGTAGAGAAGTATGAGACAGTTTATCAGATTTTTTTTTAAACTGCAATTTGTATGTAGGCTAATCCAGTAAGATAATATCTGCTTTAATAACTAATTTCTTTAAGAATGCTGAAACTGTCTGTCAGATTTGTTCTCTAAGCTTCCTTTATTCTGACAAATATCACTGCAAAAGAATCACTGCCTCACATTCCTGATGTGCTTTGAGTAATATCCTTGATGAATGGTAGCTAAGCTTGCCTAAAGCGATTCTGTGATTTTGTGGTCCTGATTGCCTTTTTCTTCTGAAGAATTTTACTCCTCTTTTCCTTAAGAGCCTTAGGATGTGTGTGTGTGCGTGTGTGTGCGCATGCAGAGAAAGGGGTCAGTTAGTGCTGAAATAGATATGATAGTGAACACAGACTACTTGTCCACATATCCCCCATATGCACTCCATCACATGGATACATTTTTGCCTTGTGACCTGGTCCGTGCCCATATTGAACGAGTGCGCCAGCAGGGCCCAGTGAAGGTGCTGCCATATGGCTAACTAAATAAATGAATGGCTTGGCTCACAAAGCACACGTGAGAAGGTATTTGAATGTTAAAGCAAATAAACTCTTTTCGTTCCCATGGTCACTGTCAGTATTATTCTATCCAGCAAAAAAGTGGTTTTTGGCTAATAACAGAATCGTTCACTATAGAACATCTTCTTGAATCATTGAATGAGTCATTAATTAATAGTCATTGCTTCCTCTGATGGCATGTTCTGAATGAAAAGAGATCTCCTTTGAAAGAACCGTACATAGTTTGGGTGCCCTTCTTGATTCATAACTTTAGTAAGCTACTAAATGACCCGGGCACAACCTCTCCTGGACTGGAATAGTGAAGCTTCCAGGATTTATGCCCTAATGACCTTGTGAACGGTTGACTGCAAAGGCTGTCTAGAAGTTCCAGCTGGGGCAGAATGCAGCTTCCAGCTTCTTTAGTGGACAATTCCCACTATCTCTCGGTGTATTAAAGACCTAGCTGTTCCCTCAGGCATTAGGGCTGGAAGGTTAAGCAAGCTCTGCTGGTTGATTGATTTTATTGCTTTTTTCTGTTGTAAGTTGGGAATGATTTTTTTTTTTTTGACCTCAGACATCTGTTATTTTGATTGTTGGCTTATTTTATTATTTGGTTTTAACTCTTGTACGCTGTCTAGAGTCATTGCTAGGAGATGTGATATAAATGGCTTAAATAAACAAACAAATAAAATCTTTTTTCTTTACTCCCTATGGTAAATATTTTCTTATTTTTCTTTCCGGACACTGTTAGAGTCTACACTGAGCAGGAAAGACAGATCTCTCTTTTGATTGTTTCTTGTTTTGTCCAACTTTGTGCATCCAGGATCTCTTAATAAATGTCTTTGAAACAGATGCACGATGGGCTGCAGTGAATTTCACTTCACTGGTTTTCCTGTGTCCATAACAGATTTCAAGGCATTGGTATTAATGCTCTCCGAACAGTTCTTTGAATACAAACATGTTACAAACAATAAAATCAACTATAAACAAATGCTGTGAAGAAATAAAGATGTGTAAAGATCTATTTGAAATGTTATTTAACTAATTGATTCATCTGAAGCATATTGTTCAGGCTAGATGCTGTTTCGTTCATCTATATTCATGTTAAGATTTGGCTAAGACAAAGGCTGTAATCCTAAAATAACTCCTGTTCACAAACTGTTGGTCTGTTTTTTTACTAGATTATTTGAAAATGCAAACTTTGATTGGAAAAACTAAAAACAGATGATCTGCTAAGAGGACATAACGTACGACTGCTTCAGTTTGTATTTAGAGTACTAAATGGTAGGGCTGGGCTGTGCTTTGGCTTTGACCTGCAAGAAGTGCTTCAGCATGCAAACGTAGCCTCTGTCTGCAACACTTTAAGGAGTGTAGCTGCCTGAAGATATTGCAGGCAAATGCTATTTTGCACTCCCATGCTCTCTGAAGCACTTTTTGGAGATTGAATCTAAAATGCTGCCCAACCTTACTAAATTGCAATGTTTAGTCTGACTGAGAATTAAACTGGTACCTCTGGACTGTGGCGATCTGTTTAAATAGAAGAAAGTTTCAGTAACTTTAAAAAAAAAAATGTTGTGAAAATATGTTCACCATGGTATTCTTTTTGTCACTCTTACAGAAATTTGCGCTTAATTGATAAGGTAGCATTTCACACTCGTCAAGAATCAATGGAACTCTCACTCTTCCAGAACATGGTATTAAGACAAATGGAAGCTGCCAAGGATACTCTGTTTAAGAAGTAAGTTCAAATATCTATTTAATGATTTATGCCCCTCAGACTGAAAGGATGGGCACAGCTAATTTTGTGGCTGAATATTCTCAAGCTGTCACTGAGCAAAGTTTTCTGCCCAAGCTGAAAGACTAAGTCAGACCTGTCTGCTAGACTACAGCTTCCTGCATTTGACATCAACGGTCACCTAACTCTATGTATTATAATCACAGTTTTCTTATTTGATATTTACTTGTTACATTTTTTGTCTTGTGGTTGTAAAATATATTTTTTATTCTTTTTGCTCTTTTGATATATGTAAACCATCCAAAGTCCATGAGGGTAGATGAATTGCATACGTAAAAATAAATAAATGGTTTGATAATTTGATAATAAACCTGAAATTTCTCCAGAATTGTAAGAAATGTCATGTTTTGCTTTGGAGAGGTTTTAGCTCCATCTTGAAAGTTAACCTCCTTCTTTATATAGACTTCTCTTCTATAATTTTGGATTGCATTCGGTGGTTTCATTCCATTGATAGATATTGTCCCCTTAGTGGAGATACTGTGCACTTAGGGATCCAAAGTCCCCTTCCAAGAGTAGAAGGGCTCTCTATGGTAGATCTGAGCTATGCATAACATGTCCGTAACAGGACATCTCATTATGCCAGAGATGCACCTTTGCTTTAGTTTCAAATGTCAGAGCTGTGGGGGAAGCCCTTGTTAAATTTGGGGGGGATTAGCAAAGCCCCTTGTTAAAACTGAATGTTGTGACCATAGGGGTGTGTGAGATAAGCGATGAAGAAGGAAGCACTGAATGTGACCCAGTCACATAAGGAAAGGCTATAGCTCAATCCCATGCTGGGAGGGAGAGTGCTCGACATAGAGCAGAAAGAGGACACGCTCACACAATTTTTACCTGGCAGCATCAATCCCTCTTGTCTCTCTCAACCACCTTGATTCCAACAATCAGCAGGAAGGAGAAAGCAGGAAAAAAAGGAAGAGTTTTCTCCTCACTCCAGCCATTTGGAACTAGATTGCTCCAAATTGGTAGCACAATCCTGAGTGTGGTTCTTTGTTTTCAACTGAAAAAGCCTTGCAGGCTTTGGGCTGTAGGGAAAATCCAAAAATTGAGATGCACTGCATGCCAATGCTTTCAACCCAATTCAAGATTGGAATGGTGACTTGGATTTGTACTGGTGATAGCAAGAATGAGTGAGAAACATGGACACAAGTGGGTAGTTGTGGCATATGGATTCTGAGGCCTGTCATGGCTGCGGTTTTGCTGGTGTGAGCCGGATGTGAAGGAAAAGGAGAAAAATGCCTCCGCTGTCCTGTATTTTTGTGTCCATTGTCACCTTTGCTTTGTAACATACCTCCAGTCCAAAAATGAACCCTGTCACACTCTAACAGTGGTGCAACTGAATCCCAGGAGTAGGCTATTGCATAGTACTAGTGATACAACTGACACTGACAATACTTCTGGTATGCTTGGGAGGGTCAGTTACTCCATGTTTACATGTGGCAAGAACTTTTACAGAAGAGGTCCCCCTGGTATGAAATCTTCTATCAAAAAAGGCCGTCCAAGTATTTGTGTTGCAACTTCTGCAATGCCGTAAAAAGGTATTCTTATTCACCTAGAGTTACATTTGCTGTCCACTAGTTAAACATTTCAGTATGCTGTGTTATTGTTTTATTTGTGTGTGGGGAGGGTATAATGATTTACCACTCTAAAATCTAGAAAAAATGAAGGACAATATATAATTACAAATACATATGTGTAAGACTATTCCAAAATATATAAATTGGAGTAGGAACAAATAACTGTAACCACAAATGAATGACAACATTTTCAGATTACATTTTGTGAATTTGTTTCTTTTTCTTCTATAATTTTATTCATGAAAGAGGTGAATAATAGTTTCATATTACAGGCAGCTGATATTGTAACTGGATTATTTGAAATGGAGCATGTTCATTTATATCTAACTTTTTGGGGGTGAGGTCATGGTGAATAGCAATTATTCTTAAGTGTATGGATTTGGAAAAAGGTATTATCTTGGACTGTCTCCAGCAAAGCTAAATGGCCTCTCCCATTCATTTTTTTTTTTTTTTTGTGATGACTGTGGCTGAATTTTTAATGTAAGGGAATTTGAAATAGTTATTTGGTTTGTTAAAAAGCAACATGGCACAACAAAGCCTGGTGCAGGGGTTTTATATGACACTTACTTTCAAAGCCTCCCATATCCAAATAATGACCATATCAATTCAGATGAGGCATTGGCATGGCTCTACTCATAGAACACACCTAAGATAATCAGCTGATAATACAACAAAATTCCCTTTGCGATGGTTTTGGTGGCATGTGATGGCCCAAAAGTCACCTGCCCATATTCTCCAGGGAAGGCCTGGCCAAGCCTGGCAGCAGGAGAATACTTGTTTGCATTTGGGAGGGGGTAGGAAAGTTTTTAGAGGGCACGAAAGGTTGTGCTGAGCATTTTTAAAGCATCATTTGGTGTAATTGCTGGTTGTAAGTAATTTCAGGAGGAGTGTCTGCCAGTAGCCCATTGGCATGGGGCTTAGTTTTCTCTGTGGCCTATCAGGGTTCTGTGACTATTGGCGTTTGGCTTCTGGTAATCAATTCTACAGTGGAGGGCTGGGTTTTTCCAGCTACTTTTCTGTTCCCAATTTTGGGAGGTTGATGGTTTTAGTAGATGGACCCAGCCTGTTGTCCCACTTTTGCCTTTCCTTTATGGACTTTTTCAGATCAGGAGCTTACTGTCCAAGAAACTGGATAGACATCAGGTTGTGTGAAACTTGTTTCTACAGTGTTTCCTCCTCCTCCTCCTCCTCTGAGAGAACAGGACATTTAAAAAATCAGTGCAGTAGTTTAAGCCAGCCTTGGACCACCCTAACCCTTGTTGGATTTTAAATGTCTTCTGCATATAAATAAACAAACAATATTTTGGCAGAGCAGTGAAAGTCCAGAAGTCAAAGACTTAATCACGGAAGCCTGCTTACGCATGGCTTTTCTTAACAGCACCGCAAAGAAGCAAAATATGTTTTAGTGAGAACAGGCAGTATCAGATTTAAGATGCATGTTAGTAAGATGCTGTATTTTTAGGCAAAATCCTGGATCTTTCTCTTGTTTCCTTCCTCATGATGTAGGAGAAGGGAGTGGCTGAGGAGATTTTTCTTCTTGGGTGGATTGTGGCTAATTGAGATGATGGATGCTGCCTGGCCTAGGGTAATTTGAGAAAAGTTGGGAAGTTGGGGCAGACCAAGAATGGGATCTTTCTTCCTGGTTAGGCTTGAAAGGATGCTAGGGCAGACTAGGCTAAAAGAAATTCAATTTAATTAAAATAGAATTAATTAATTACAGTTTATGTGAGAACTCCCCAAACACTTCTTAATTTCCCTCTTCTGTCTCATTGATGTATTTTGAGGGTAACTTTTGGAGGCTGCACTGGCTCAAGCACCTCAGGTTGGCACTCTGGACTTCATTTAAGCTTCTTCCCAGATTGCGGCCAACAGGCTGCCGAGTATCTGGATCCCAGCAATAACCTGTAACCCTCCAGATGTTGTTGAATCTAATTCCCAGCAGATCTTGCTTGCCAGCATGATCAGTAGTGAGGGATGCCAACAGTTAGGTTCAGGGACATGTGGAGGATCACACCTTGCCTGCCTCTGCTTTATAAGATATGAACCTCTATGAGGTACAACCATGCTTGTAGAGGTAGCCCTCACTTACTGACTGCTCTGTTAATGACCAAAGTTATGATAGTGTAAAAAAAAAAAAGCTTTTCCACCAATCCTCACATTTACAACCGTTGCAGCGTCCTGTGGTCACATGATCGCCATTTGAGATGGGCGGCTATACAAATTTGCTAAATAAATTAAATAAATAAATCTGTGTGGTTTGCAACAAGCAGAGTTAATAGAGAAGGTGGAAGTAAAATCATAAGTCACTGTCACGTGATGTTTTGCTTAACAACTGGAGGGGAGGTAAAGTCATGAGCCCATCACAGTCACGTGATGTTTTGCTTAGAAACCGCAGCACTTAGCGATGGAGTTGCTGGTCCCGATTGTGGTTGCTAAGCAAAGAGCATCTATAGTCATCTTAACACTTTTCTGTAAGTACTCTATAAGTTCCCAAGAGTGTCCATGGGGTGGGGACTGGATCAAAACAGGAAAGAGATCTGTTAGTAGCCATATATTCATGACTTTATCCTTTTGTAGATACCATGACTGCCGTCCCTTTTTATGCTGAATAAAAATTACTGCAGAAGAAATGCTGAAAAAGCAGCAGAAGTTGGCTTAAAGTGCTTGGGAGACTTTGCTTTATATATTATTCAACCCTACAAAGATTTTTGGTAAAAGATATATTTCTGCAAATTACAAAAACTTCCCCCCTTCCCCATCTAGGTGGTTTCCAGAGGTGCAAAATATCTATTACCAAGGCAATAAACGAAAGCAGGTACCTACCAATGCCAGCAGTGCCCAATTAGAGGCTTTCTTCAACTGTGCGGCAGCCTTAATGACCAAGCAACTGCAAAGTCTAGCTTTAGAGTCCATGAAGGACTTCACAGATTTAATTGTGCAACCTAAGGTAAGTAGGATTTTCTGACAAGCTTACTAGCCTCTCCACATTATTCCAGGTGACTCTTGCCAAAAAAAAAAAAAAAAGTATTAAAAAAAAAGGTGTAAAAGGCAAGCTTCTGTTTCGAAAGATAGAACCTATATATATTTTTAAAAGGCTGGCATTATAGTTTTATAATGTGCCATGGTTGTTGGGTGGGGTTATTCACAAAATTTCAGCACAAATTCTTCTGAGATTAGACTTGGGAGGTTGATCTTCCAGAGAAAGATTTATGGTGAAGCCCAAGTAGGATTCATGTTTTCAATCAATCAATCAATCAATCAGTCAATGTGAATCTATAGAGGAGGTGGGGGATGAGTGGTCTCTTTTAACTCTGTTTAATATTTTGAAAACCTGACATGCTTATACTAATGTTTTGCACAGACATTTTCCCCTTCTGTGTCACTTTCTAGAAGGATTACATTGCTACTTAGTGTTGTATGGTCGTAGCCAAACCCATCCCATTTCTCACATTCTCATATTTTGTATTGTCCTGAGTTGTGTCATTCTTTTAGTATCCTCCTATACAAGCTAAGTAATAGATTTAATTCTCTCTGAGCAGAAATCTGTCCAAGCCTTTGAACACCCTGGATTTATAACGCGACTGATCCTTGACAATGAGAATATTATATTTGAACCTGAGTTTAGTGACTATGAAGCCATATTTATGAATATGTTTACAATCATGGTAAAAGCTGTTAATATGTTTCCAAGAGTGGAGACCAAACTTTATTCAAAGTTGGTAAGGAATACTCTAATTATATTATTTTTGGGGTTTTTTGAGCAAAAATGTGTTTTCTGAAGAGCTTCTAGTTCCCCAAATCCCTCCTTGTGAATTCTGTGTATGTGCATATACTGTATCCCCATGTTGCACACATATTTATGTATATTTCACATAAATCTCTTTTCTACTTCTTCCAAGCAGGTAAGAACAGTAATTAAAAATAAATTTTAAAAAATTCAAGTTACTTTTAAAATTAAGATTAAACAATAAACCATGTATACATTTGAGCTATGATTATCTTATGTGAGGTTACATAATAATATTAGCATACTTCACTTAAGGGCTGAACTGAAGTATTTCCTGTGGTTTTACAGTAACATAGGTGGGGTGGTAAACCATGCAGGAGTGGCCTTTTCCCCCTCCTTCCAAAATTGCTAATGAGAGGGAAATAATTTGTAATAAAAAATAATTTTAGACTGATACAAAAGGTTACCAACAGTGGGGAACATTGCTGTGGATAGAATAGATATAAGATACCCTTAAGGGAGTGTCACCCCTTGTCCTATACATTTGCTGATCCTTTTCAGTCATGCCACACTTACTTGCTGATCATGTGCTTTGCTGGCTGAATGTTCCTCTAGCATAAGATGCTCGGGAGATGACATGTGAGTGGGTCCAGGCAATGGTGAATTCATCCTTGAGGGAGGGTGTGTTTCCAGCTGCCTTTAAAGAGGCGCTGGTGCATCTCCTCCTCAAGAGGTCATCACTGGATCCCACCATACTGGACAATTTTCGTCCAGTTTCCCACCTCCCCTTTTTAGGGAAGGTTGTTGAGAAGGTGGTGGCATTGCCGCTCCAGAGGATCCTGGAGGAAATGGATTATATGAACCCCTTCCAGTCAGGTTTCAGGCCTGGATTCGGGATGGAAATGGCATTGGTCGCACTCATGGATGATGTCTGGCGGGAGCAGGATGGGGGTAGTGCATCCATCCTTGCTCTTCTTGACCTCTCAGTGGCTTTTAATACCATCGACCATGGTATCCTTTTGGGTCGACTTAGGGAGTTGGGAGTGGGTGGCACAGTTTTGCACTGGTTCTCTTCCTTCCTCCAAGGTCGATCCCAATTGGTGTTGATTGGGAGTGAGAGATCCAGCCCACGGCCCCTCCATTGTGGGGTGCTGCAGGGTTCAGTACTCTCTCCACTCCTTTTTAACATCTACATGAAACCACTGGGTGAGAACATCTGCCATCATGGGATGAGGTATCATCAATATGCCTATGATGCCCAGTTATACATCTTCATCCTCGGTGACTTGAGTGTTGCCATGACCACCCTTTCGCAGTGCCTGGAGGCTATGGGGGTCTGGATGGGGAACAACAGGCTTCAGCTGATCCCTGGTAAGACAGAGTGGCTGTGGATTGGAGGCCCCTTTGTATCTGAGAATTTACCATCTTTGGTTTTGGATGGGGTGGCACTACCCCAGACAGATCCGGTGCATAATCTGGAGGTCCTCCTGGACTCACAACTCCTGCTTGAGGAGCAGGTGGCAGTCATGGCCAGGAGGGCCTTTCCCCACCTTTGTGTGGTGCTCCAGTTACTCCCCTTCTTGGATCAGGAGGCTCTCCAGTCATTCACTCACGCCCTGGTCATCTCTCGGCTATACTATTGCAATGTGCTCTACATGGGACTACCCTTGAAGAGTATCCGGAAGCTGCAGCTTGTTCAAAATGCAGTCATGTGGATATTATTAGGTGCCCCTAGGATGGCACATGTAACACCTTTACTGCGGGAGCTGCATTGGGTGCCAGTTTGCTTCTGGGTCCAATTCAAGGTGTTGGTTATCACCTTTAAAGCCCCACATGGCATGAGTCCAGGTTACCTGAGGGACCGTCTCATCCCCATTATATCAACCCATCCCACCTGGTCAGGCAGAGAGGGCATGTTGCAGACCCTGTCAGTGAGAGAATGTCGGCTGGCGGGGCCCAGGAGGAGAGCTTTCTCTGCCATTGCCACTGCCCTTTGAAGTATTCTCCCCCCAGAGGTGTGGTGGGTCTCTACCCTCCTGGCTTTCCGAACAGGTTTAAAGACCTGGCTCTGCCAGTGCGCATGGGGCAATTTGGGCTCTAACTGTCCTTGGGGGTGGTTAGCGCCCTGACGACACTCCCCTGAATTATCCGCCAACTCCCCATCTTTCTTGAAAGCTATTTGCTTATTATTAGGACTGTTTTGTATTGTATTTTGATGATTTTTATCTTTGTTGTAAACTGCCCAGAGTTGTTTCAGTGAGATGGGCGGTGACAAATTTGATAAAATAAAATAAAATAAATAAATAAATAAATAAATAAATAAATGTTGGAGCTTCCACTTGAATCCTGTAGCTCAGGTTTCCCCACCTTTTGCCCTCTAAAAGTGTTGAATAATATTCTTATCATTCTTCATAAGTAGGGACAGGTTGGCAGGGATGATCAGAATTGTAGTCCAACACATCTGGAGAATACCATGTTGAGGAAAGCTGAAACAATTCCTCAGCTACATGATGTTCAATGTAGGATTACATGCTTAAACTATAATAACGTTAAGTATTAACTGATTAATTTTATTATTGGTAAAAAAGAAATTCTATTATTTTGAAAGCCTGAAAGCAAAACTAAATCCATGAATTTGAAACCTATCATCCTTGATGAAATTTTGGAAGCACATAAGCAGAAAATTAAGGATGAGATTGCCAAGGAGAGCCTGGCACCAACTGAACACCTCAAACTGTATGATAAATACCACGATTTGATAACCAAACAAGCAGAGCGGGACATTGATCAATTCCTCTCAGAGGAGCACACATTTGAAGAAATAACAGCAGAAGTTGCCAAGTATCAAAGCATCCGTGATGACATTCAGTACAATTCCAGAAAGGTAGTGTATTCACTGAATGAAAAAAAAATCATTTTTATTTCATGTTCTCTGAGACAGTACGCTTTGAAGGGAAATCAGAGTAGTACCAGAGGTGTAGTAGTTTCATGATCTATTGAGCTCAGCAGCCTTGCGCTTACCATTGACAATTCCCCGGAACTATGTCTAAACGTAATGTTTAGCAAAGATCTTGTGCCAGATCTTAGGTTAAACTTATGTTAAAATTAGATTAAACTTTAAAATATTAGTCAAAGTGTACTCTGGGTAGATTAGGAATATCCTAAGTTTGGGAATGAAAACAGTTTGAGATGTTCCCTGCATTGCACTTTCCCCATGTGGTGTACTTGTACAATCCCAGTCTGTACCACTGAAGTAAATAAACAGTGTTTGGTAGCTAAATGTTTTTAGCTTGGAGGACAAATTGTGTGCAACTTTCTTGCAGCTTATGATTGCTGTAATACTGTATTTATCAATAGTAAAATACTGCAAAACAGATGGAAAGGTTTCCCGCAGAGTGTTCCATGCAGTCTGAGGTCAATCTCTTTAGCTAATTTTTGACCTAGGAATGCATATTGGAAAGAGCAGGGTGGATGAGGAGATAAGAACCATTTCTACTTTCCACTTTGTAATCCATGTTCTGAGTTTTAATCTTTTTATTCAAAGTATCGGACTATTATCAAAGTCCTCCATCTCTTTCAGAGTCCATTATAACGGATATAACTGAAACGCCTTATAGCTCTTATCTCTTTTGTGAGTAGAGTATCACACAACTGCTGTGAATAGGAAGTCAGCCATCAACTTTTAATAATACACAGCTGCCAATGACCTGCAGAGTTATTTTAGGCCATTAGGGGAAAAAAAAAAGGCAGAACAAAAACTTGGTATCCCTAGGGATCCTTGTGATATTTGGAAAATTTATTATTGATTTTTGCTGGCAATCCTTTTCTCATCAATGCTTGCGCTCTAGTGTATTCGTCTAGGAATGTTTGAGTTACATTGCGATGAACTGATCAGATCACTGGCAAAACGAGCTGATTCTATTTGTTCCAAAATCATTGCCAAAATGTTCAAAGATCATCAAGATCTAAATACAAGGTAAATGTCTTCTTTGGAAAGATGCAAATAATTGTAGCTCTGATCCAGTTGTGGTTGCAACCAGCAAATTGTTCTCAACAATTGATGCCTACAGATGGGAATATGTATTCCAGTTTCTTAAATTATATCCTACCTGTTCTGAAATAGTTGTATTGTGGGTACAGAACTGTGTCCAGATAGGCATCTTCATGGGAAATGGTTGGATGCTTGCAAGATTGTTTCTAGACATGTTCCATTTCTACCACTAGAAATTATGGTGTCTGTATCTAATTATGTATTATGTCATTACGTATTTCATCCAAATAGCTCAATTATAATTGTTAGAACTAAGCATGGAGAGAATGAACTCTTTTCTGTCCTATGCATAATGTCTGATCTGTGTATTCTTGACAGAGCTGCTGCCCAAGTTAGATGCCAGTTCTTAACATCCTAGTTTAAGTCTCCTTATTTTTCTTTTCATTGAGGCAGCTCCATTCTCCTTCCTTGCAGCCTTCCATGAGGTAGTAAAAATTGCCTAAAAGTGGAGAGTGTAGGCTGGTTTCTTTTCCTTTCTTTACTTGATTGATTGGAAGCTCAGGATGGTGTATGTAGCACTCCCGTCTCTGTTTTGTTTTTCCTCCACAAGCACAATCCTGTAGGGTAGATTGGCCTGAACAAGAGTGACTGCCCCAAATCTCCCAGTGAGTTTCTGTGGCTGAGGGAGGACTTAAACTTGACTCTTCCCACTCATAGTCCAACACATTAACTTATACCACACTGGTGCTCTGCTTACCAACTGTAGCAGGCCCCTTCGATCATAACCATCTCAAGGTGCTATGATCCTGCAGGTGTTTAGATATGTACTCTTTATGTTTGTTGCCTATGTGTGTAAGAGGTGTGTGTATTACATATTTGCTTTTCCAATTTCAGGCTGTGTGATGAGTTTGAGAGGATAGCAGAGAGAGCCCTTTCCACTCCATCAAATACGCATGAGTTAATGGAATTTAAGGTACGCGTTACTTGATAAATGGGAATAGATTACTCTTTTGAAAATGGAAAGCGAAGATTCTCTGAATTCTAAGGAAACTTGTGTAGTATGCAGAAGCATTTCTGGAAACAAAACAACTCATTAAGGGCAAGTTGCCCTCCTTGATCTTCACTGAAATAAGCCTGGATATTTTGCTTCTCTGTTAAAATCTAATTTTACACAGACAACAAAGCAAGGATCTTTCAAGTTATTTCAAGTTTAGTGGAAAATGTTTCGAGCAAGGAGAGGCAGCCTAAAGCTCCAGGGCTGTATGAAGTCTTGGAGATCTGTATGGCCATTGTAGCGAAAAACTGATTGCATGGTATCCCACCAAATACAGTGGGGAGAAAGACAAAAAAGGGCATCAGAAGTCCTAAATTAGATATAGCAAAGTAAACAAGCAACAAAACAAGATAGTTCCCCAACCCACCCATGTAGGAAAAAAATTGGGTCTTACCTATGTGTGTGATATGGTATGACCCATTTGGTATCACCATCCCATTCATTATGGTCCTCCTATGTCCAAAAATGTTAAGCACAGCCTCCCGCCATCAAATTTGACAGACTTCTGGGTTTTGAAGACTAGCCTGCACTATTAATCTTCAACGACACAAAACTATTTCATTGAACAAGGCGCACCACGGAGATAATCCGATATTTTACAAGTTGGTAATGGAGTTTTTTGAAGTTGGTAATGATAGCTGTTATAAAGATTGGGGTTGAGATGCTAGGACACTTTTATATCTAGCAAACTCCCTGGGGCTATATACTGCTTTACAAATGTATTAAACAATTAATTCACATGCTCATTTTTTATGCTAAAATATAAAAGCGTAGCTTAAAAGAGATAAGGTGAAGTCTCTTTTCATAAAGCTCACCTTCTGGTGACTTCATGAAATGTTTCAGCTTAATTTCTGGGGACTTTATGGAAATGTCCAAATAATTTTCCGGCAACAGTATGGAAGTGGTTTGCCATGATACTACTTTTTGGCTTCCTAATCTAACTTGGTGCTGCACCATTCAAATATTATCCAGCTCCAGACCTGTTTAGTGTTTAGCTTGGCTGAGGTTGACAAAGTGCTGCTATCTGCATGGAAAAAGTGGATAGGAAGGAGACAGTGCAATGGATGCTGAAATGGTATAGTATCAGTTCAGAACTATAGACTTGTTGACTCTAAGAGTCACATAGTCCATTCAGTGCGTATTCTGGTAGGCTCATGAATGCTATTTCTAAATAAAATACCAATCCGATACATAGTACATTGAACTGATGTGATTTTGATTTTAATGAACTTTATCCAGCATTTATTTTAGCATGCTTAAGCAAACCTTGCTCTATCCTGAAAATGTGGCTGAAATAATTCCTCCTCCTCCTCCTCCTCCTCCCCCTCCCCCCTTCCTCTCTCCCTCTTCCTCTTGCTAATAGGCAATTAATTGTTTCTGAAAGTAAAAAGAGTTCAGAAATGACTCCGGTTTTTTCATATTTCTTCCCAACCAGGCGTATATAGAGAAAGTGGAAACAGTTGACATGTTGGAAATGGAACAAAAATTAATTGATACCAAAAATTACCTGGCCTTCCTGATAGAATGTGCAAACTTTTCACCAGTTGATATTCGACTAAACAATAGCGTCTTTCAGTGGTATGGACGGATGGGGGAGATTTTCGATGAACATAGGAAGATCATTAAAGAAAAAACTGAACAGTTTCAAGAAGGACTTAAAGTTAGTGTGCTTTTTACTTTGAATAGTTTGCTGAGATAATCAGATTTGCATGCAGCAGCTGTCACTTTAAAAGCAGTGGATAGCTATTAACTTGCTCTGGACAAGTGACAATGAAGAATTTACTACATTGAATAGATATGTGACATTGACCATATCAAAATAACTGAAATCAAAAGCATTTGCTTTGATCTAGCAAGTGAGATTTACATATTTAGGCAAGCTCTGTAATATTGGTGTAGATGATAATGTACGCCCAGATGTTATTCCTTATCTGCACTGAAGTGCTTATTTAGCGTTTGTGTCTTTTCATGCAAATGGGTATGTTAGGAAAAACATTTGCCTGTAATTGTAGCCTGAGGCTTAGCAATACACAGTTTTTAGTATTACCTATTGGAATTTAATCCTAATCCTTTAAAAAACCTGTATCAATCAGTGCTATGGAGAAGATTTAAACCGATTACTTTTCAGACAGTTGGCTGATTATAATACTGAAAATGCTAAATAGTTGAAAAGTTGTGCTGTTACCTTCTAATGCTGAACAGTTTATCTCAGTTTATCTGTATTTATCTATATCTGTATATTTGGAATTTTCTTTTTAGATGCGCTGTGAAAGATTTGTGGAGGAACTGGAGAGTTATGCTAAACAAGTTGAAGAATTTCATTCTTATGGTGACATTCAAGAGGTCAATAGATATTTGAAAAAAGCCCAAGCACTGAATGCCAAGTTAGATGCAGCTGCTGATAAGGTAAGCTGTTTTCCTTATAATTAAGGTTTTATCTTAATTTAGTGATGGAATACATTCTTACCATACTGAACAACACAGATTCAGTAAATGGATCTCAGGAGATAGATATTTGGAGAACCTGGAGGCTGAGGAGACTTGGCCAGTGATCTGACTGAATGTACTCTTTGTATATGCTTAGGATTCATGTTTAAATTTGAGATCATTATTAACTATATCAACATAAAAAGCAGCTGAGGGCCTTGGTCCATTTGGCTTAGTTCTGTCTATGCTGACCAATACCCTCTGGGGTTTCGCCAGCCAGCCTTTCCCAACCCTTCCTAGCTTTTGAACCTCAGCTCTTCTGTATCCCAAGCATGTGGCTTTCCAATGAACAATTGGCTTATCATGATGCTATTTCTCTGTGTGTTGAGGTGAAATCTGTCTACCCCAGTTAAATACGTGCTTATGTAATCATTCATTGACCTTAGTAAAGTTAAATGAATGTTTCTATTAGCATCATCCTAATAGAGCTACCTTTTTAAGGGTTTTGCAGTAGGTTGGAGGCAGCTTAAAATTAACGACATTAGCTAAACAAAAGTTTGTTGTTATCTTTAATGGAAAGCCTCCACCTTCCACCCTGGTTATGTGAGTTCAGCAGAATTCTAGATTTGATGTTTCTCTTGCCAGGGATTCTCATTATCTTACTCCATAGGAGCGCCTTACACCTTAGGATATAGAGCTCTCGATTACAACTGATTATCTAGCATTGCTGATCTGTGAAAGATCTGTAATGTGTGTGAGTTGTGGTTTGGTATACAGCAAAGTGAACTCATTTTTCATTCACTCAGAATAGTGTGATGAAGCAATCATTTATCATTTGTTCAACTTTACTATTGAATTGCTTTCCCTGATGCTTTTAATGCTTGGGTTTTGGCTGTGTGATACACTCATTGGTAAGACCTTTAGGTGTATATTCTTAGATTCTGTTTCTTTCTGTAACCTTATTCAGTCTTATCACAAAAAAAGTTAACAGCTAAGCCACTTGGTTGTATCTCCATGTTACACTGATCTCACTAGTAGTCCTGCCAAACTGTTCACCATGGGGAGTGAATGCATGACTTATTGTTTAAATACTGTATTTTTATACTGTAGAAGGTTTAAAGGGTGAAGCAGTTCCTTAAGGACCACACTGACAGTCAGAGAAATTGGATAGAGTACTGAATAGATTTTTTAAAACCATAAGGTATCTTCTATCTGGTTAAAGTTTGTAGTAAAGCAATTGTGTGTTAACTTTATTTTTAAAAAATCCTTGTGGCTTCTGCAGATCGATCAATTTAATGCAGAAGAGGAGGCCTATGGATGGCTGGCATCTCAGTACCCCCAGCGTAAAAAAATTCAAGATACTCTGAATCCATACCTTCGACTTTATGACTTGACAGTAGAGTTTAACACCAAATATAGAAACTGGATGGATGGAATATTCACTAAGGTGAATCCAGATCAAGTTGATCAAGATACAGGAAACACTTGGCGTGCACTGTATAAATTAGAAAAAACCTTCCATGACTCTCCAAATGCATTATTTCTAACCACAAGGATCAAGACAAAAGTGGAAGAATTTAAGGAACACATTCCATTGATTCAAGTAATCTGCAACCCCGGTTTGCAAGACCGTCACTGGGAGGCCATGTCAAACATAGTTGGGTACTCCCTGAAACCTTCTGAAGATTCAACTGTCTCTTCTTATATTGATATGCACCTTGAGCAATATTTGGAAAAATTTGAAACCATTAGTGAAACAGCCAGCAAAGAGCATTCACTTGAGAAGGCCATGGTGAAAATGATTTCAGAATGGGATGCTATGGAATTTGTTCTCCTTTCTTACAGAGAAACAGGGACTTATATTTTATCAGCTGTAGATGACATTCAGATGTTGCTGGATGACCACATAGTCAAAACTCAGACCATGAGAGGATCTCCTTTTATCAAACCTTATGAGAAAAAAATGAGGTAAAATGATTCCAAAGGGATTTGATATTGTACACAAATGAACTTGGTTTATTCATGAAAATGGTTTGCTCTGTGGGCCAAACTACCTATGAGAGGCAGGCTTGTTGAAAAAGTCAGCAACTGATTTAATATTCAGCAGAGGAAACAGAGTGGTTGGGGCATTTAATGTATTGAGTGGGAGGCTTGTAAGCAAAAGTAGAAATATTTGGTCACTCATGTTTCTGTAGAGGGTAGAGGGAATGGCCTTGAGGGACAGGAGGAGCTGCTGTCAAGGCAACGGTCAGATAAAAGAAACCTGAGTCCAGGACAGAACTGTAACTGTCTCAGACAAGCTGCTCCCTAGTTCACATGAACATAAAGGGAGGGAGGGGGAGATGTATTCAAACTTGCAAGATTCTGTTACTGTAACTTTACAATAGAAGTAGAATTAGTCCACACTACTTTGGTTTCCTAGTCTAGTCTACCTTAAAGGGCTGACAGTTTCTCCCTAAAATTCATTTCGCTCCAGTTGTTTGTTTCTTCCTGGGGCTCTGAGAAATCAGGCCCCAGAGTTCATCTACATTAAATCAAGTCCTGCTTCTCTTACGTCTAATTTGACTAAACACTTTGGGCTACATCCAGAGACCCATGACCACCCTTTGGCTTATACAACAGGCCTTCCCTTCCCCTATGCATTGCTTAGGTTTGCCCTGGAGGGCCCTTATTGTAGGCTGTGCATATGGAGTAAGGAGAGGAATACATTCCATAAGAGATGCTACTCTGCCAGAAGAGCCTTTTTGATTTCATAGGACTTTGGTTATCTCCAGGGGTGAAAAACATTGCAAGATTCAAAATATTATTTTCCAAAAGTTATAAACAAGTGGATGGGAGAGGTTGTGCTTTTTAAAATTCTTGTCCCATTCTCCTTTTTGCCTGTGACTTGACTAGGCCTAAGGCAGGGGACCATTGTGTTCCTCCTCTTTTCACTGTGCTGTTTATCTCTCTAGGAATGCAATTATTACAGCTTTTGCTAGCTCTTAGAGCTCCTTTAGAGATCTGAATGTACACTGACTCGCTCATACACAGTGCTTCTTTTTAATAATTAAATTGTCCTTTGGCAGTATTCAGGGTGCAGTATTGTAGAGGCTTGTGCTAATTGACTGTATCTTTTATTTATGTTCATCATGTGTTTTGAAAACAGAACCTGGGACTTCTTGGTTCAGAAGCTGAATGTGATACATGCCCAAGTTTGGGCCTGCACTGTAGTAATTAGAGTGGCAAAGAAAACATACTTCTCCATTCTTATTGAGTCTACAGATTCCTGCCTAGTGGCCCTGTTCATGATGAGTCAGACCCTTTTAAGGATGGATGGGAAAGACAAGGCACTCGCAGGTGTTGCTCACATTTGTTCAGGTTAAATGCCTGTTGAGCAGAACCAGGTGAGGTGAGTGAGGTTACATCTTGTGATGTCATTGGAGATTCTTTTAGCTTGTGAAGCGTGAGGAAATGGACATGCTCCTCTGCAGTATGAACTATGTCATCTATGGTTTGCACTCATGCCCAAACTTCCTCTTTTGTTTGGCCAAGTATGTATATGGATGGCTGGATTTAAGAAGTGATTATTGTCTCTCTCTGTAGGAGAATGAAGTGCCATTGGCCTTGAAAGAGGCATTGGTATGACCTGTCTTGAAGAAGCGATCTCTCAGTTGTCCTTACTGGACAACTTCTGCCCAGTCTCCAAGCTCCCTTTTTAATAAAAGGTTGTTGAGAAGAAGAAATTGCTACAGGGGATCCTAGAGGAAATAGATTATCTGGATCTGTTTCAATCAGAATTCATGCCTGGACATGGGACAGAAACAGCACTGGTTCCTCTGGTAGATGACTTTCATTGGATCCTGAATGGAGGGAATGTAGTCCTCCTGGTTCTCAGTGGCATTCAGTACAGGTAGTCCTTGCTTAGCGACCACAATTGGGACCAGCAACTTCATTGCTAAATGCTGCAGTCGCTAAGCAGAAAATCACATGACCCTGCTGGGCTTACAAACTCACTTTCCATTCGGTCATTAAGTGAATCACTGTAGTCATTAAGCAAGACATCATGTGACTATGACTTGCGATTTTACTTCTGCGTTCTTCATTAACTCTGCTTGTCAGACGCCGATTGTGAAGCACAAGAATGACAATCGTGATTGTGGGATGCTGTGACGGTCATAAATGTGAGGATTGGTCACAAAGCTGTTTTTTTACATTGTTATAACTTCAAACAGTCGCTAATTGAGGCAGTCAGTAAGTGAGGACTACCTGTACCATTAACTGTGATATCCTTCTGGACAACCTGAGAAGATTATGGGTTAGAGCACTGTTTTATGATGGTTCTGCTTCTATGTGAGTATCCAGTTCCATCTTATATTTGTGGGGGGAAAATAACTCAGCCTAAGATTGCTCCAGTGTGCAATATTATAGGACTTGGTCCTCTCCTGCATACTGTTCAACATCTATATGAAACTACTGGGAAAAGTCTGTCTATTTGGGGTGAGGTATTACTAGTATATCGATATTACTCAAGAGAGCCAGTTTGGTGTAGTGGTTAAGGCACCAGGCTGGAAACCAGGAGACCATGAGTTCTAGTCCTGCCTTAGGCACGAAGCCAGCTGGGTGACCTTGGGCCAGTCACTCTCTCAGCTTTAGGAAGAAGGCAATGGCAAGCCACTTCTGAAATGTTGTCAAGAAAACTACAAGGACTTGTTTAGGCAGTTGCCAGGAGTCAACATCGACTTGAAAGCACAGAAAAAAAGAAAAGATACTACTCAACTGAACATTGCCATCCCAGGCTGTGCTGGGAATGCTGTGGACGTCTAGAGGCTGTCAGAAACTGGATGGGGTAAAACAAACTCAAACTAAAGCCTAGCAAGATGGGGGATGCTGTTTGTCCACAAACAATTTGGCTTTCTTGAAGCTTTGATTCCAACTCTTATAACTCTTTTCAACCTTAAGAAGCAGTCTGTGACTTGGGAACTTCATGGACTGTGATGGAAGACTTGAGTGAGGAGGTCCAAAGTCATGGGGAGAGTGAGAAGGATCTCAAGCATCTCCTCAGCCCGCAGCCTGAATGTGTGAAAGCTAAGAGGATGAGACTGGCACCACCCTAAGGAATTCGGAGTGTTTAGTTGCAGTCTTTGGGGGTTAGAGTTAGTCTGGCGAGATTCTGTCTAATAGGTGTAAGCTAATAAAGCAACTGAACTGTTCCTGAATTGTCCCGCCAAGTTTCTTGGGCTGAACCTGACATGGACTTGTAGTTCCTGCTTAAACAGCAGGTGGAGATTGTGGCCCGGGGAGCTTTGCCGGTGCACCAATTATGGCCCTTCTTATAACAGGAGGTGCAGGTGGCAGTGACTTATCATCACCCAATAGACTACTGCAGTGTATTCTATGTAGAGGCTGTCTTTGAAGGTGACAGAACATAGAGACCAGACCCTATTATTGCAGAATAACACTAATTGTAAGGTTGCTGCTTTGCTGGCCCACTTCAAAGTGCTTGTCTTTACCTGTAAAGTCTGTATGGTGCAGAACCAAGCTACCTTAGGGACTGCCTTGCCAAGATGGTTCTGTCCCTCCTATAGCACACTGAGAATAAGTCTGCTTAGGGTGCTGCTCCCACATGAGGGTATGGACCAGAAGGCCAGCCTTTTTGGTAGTAGCCCAAATATATGAAATGTGCTGCCATGTAAATATGCTTGGCCCCCTTATTTCTGACCTTTTAAAACTCTAAAACTCTCCTTTTTAAATGGGCCTTTGACAATCTTGATGCCTAGTAGGGAAGTAGGGCCCTGGGCATCCTTTTATATTTTATTATTTAATTTGTTTGGTTGAGATTGCTTAGTTGAGATTCTCTGCGCACTGCATTAGATTGGGGAGGTATACTTGATAAATACCTACTTATATACATAGAATTGGTTGTATGAATGGAACTTCTTTTCTGGGAAAGAGGGAAAGGGTCAGCCCTTCAAGGGAGATCAGACTAGGAAACCAAAATTATGTAGGCCAATACTACTTTTATTGAAAAGCTATAGTAACAGAATCTTGCAAGACTGAATGTGCCTCCCCCTTCCCTCCCTTTATCTTTCTTTTCTCAGATTGCAGTTCTGCCTCAGACTCAGATTTCTTTTATCTGACCGTTGCCTTGGCAGCAGCTCTTCCTCCTGTCCTTCAGGCCATTCCTGCTTCCCTCTATATCAGGAGAGAATAGGGCTGGTTTTCTTCCCTGGGGATCATGAGTTAGATCTACCTTGGAGTTTCAGTGGCTTTTTCCCCATCCAGCCCTCCAGAGATGCTCTGTTTCTCCAAATAACCATCTAATGCTTGGTCTGTTCTATTCTATAGAGACTGGGAATCAAAACTTTTGTTGGTACAGGAAATCTTGGATGAATGGCTGAAAGTTCAGGCTACATGGCTATATTTGGAGCCAATTTTTAGTTCTCCTGACATTATGGCTCAGATGCCTGAAGAAGGTAGGCGATTTACCACTGTGGACAAAACATGGAAGGATATTATGAAATATGCCATTCAGGTAGTAACAATTCTCTTTGGAACAATTAATTATAAAGCGGGGTTGATATGTTTTTGTTTATATCTTTATTATATGTATTATGTTATTCACAGAAATTAAATTAGGGCAGTCCCACATTATGAAGAAAGGGGAAATAAATCCCTCTCCCCCCCAAAAAGAGAGGGGGGGAATAAACGGGGGCATAGCTTTGCATAGAAGATGCATGTGCCTATTTGAAAGTTTTTCTACAATTTAAATGTGTTTCATCCTAGAGATAACACAGTAAATAAGCAACCATTATAACCTACAGTACGCTGATAATTGTTTGTTTATTTAACTAGGCTGGTAGGCCGCTCCATTCGCAACTCACTGTGCTGTTACCTCTCCTGTCCTTCCTTACATTTCATTATCCTTAAACCTTAACCATTATCTGACTGAGGGCCCTGGGCCACCTATCTGCTCTTTTCATGTTTTGTGCCCATTGCTTTCCCTTCCAAACACAACTGCTGAAAGTTGGGGGCATGATTTCCTGTCAGCTGAGACAAGAAACAACAAAAACTACAGTCAATGGTCTTTAAATGGTTTTAAACCTCCCAATTAGGTATAAGTGAAGAACTGTCATCCTGACACCTTCGGACAGAGAATTGTGCTTTTTAAATAGTACATATGGCTGTCCTGGACTAACCACTGAATTAAATTAGATGTGTAAGGATTAGGCTGTTAGTGACAATACTGTGCTCCCTTAGTTGAAGTAATCCCAACTAACTTGTTTTCAAATGTGTGCTCATGTTTTGGCTACGAAGTATAGAAGTCTAGTGCTTTTGTTGAGTTTCAAGTAGTTGTCTCTACTACTCAATACTGAACTTTTGACATTTCCAAGTGAACAAAAACACCTTTGGATTTCCCCCCCAGAAGATGGCAGTATATGTTTAGAAATTATTACTACATTTTATAGGTACTATATATCCCTTCTCAGCATAAATTAAATCTCAGACCGTGTGTTGATTTTTTGACTTGCAGTTGTGTTTTACAGCGACAGCTAGAAATTGTAAACACATTTTTGGATTGCCCTGTATTTTACCCTAGATTTGAATAATTTTTGTCTGTGTGCCTCAAATCAATGAGGATGAAATTGCTCTTTGATTTCATTGCCATTTTTGATAAACAAATGGTCTATAGGAGTGATCTTTTTCTGCATGGGAAGAAAAATCGAAGACTTTGTATTAAAAAAAAGCCCTAAGGATGAGAGCCTATGGTAATTTGTAGCTTCTTTATAGAACAGCTAATCACGGCACTCTAGAGCAATTATTTTTCTATCTTTGGCCCCAGTTTTACTATTTTGAAAAATCATAATTCGTGGCAGTCTCATTTATTCTTCAAGTTTCATCAAGGTCATGCATATTGAACATTGGTATAATAGTCCAAGTAGCTAAATGGGGAGAAAGGATATATCCAAATGCCAAGTTTCCATGTGAAATTTTGACAGGGTGTAACAGTGATTTGAGCTAAATATAACTTAGGTGCACATAGTTGCCACCTGAGGGTGCTAATGTGGCTTTATTTGAAAAACATCTTCTCTGACCAGACGTTATAGATGGAGAAGACATTTACTCAGTTCACATATTGACCTATATACTGATCTGTGTTTCCCAGATGCAAGTGTGAACCCAAATATTCATAAAGGCCAAAAATTTCCCTGTTCCTACTTTATAATGCAAATTCATGTGTGTAAAAAAGTGAGAACTGCTTGCAAAAATGCATACATTAGGCAACATGCATAGAAGACATACATTAGACAAGGCATGCAAAAATGTCCATAGAGGAAAAAAGGTGTATGTCAAAATGTGTAAGCATTTTTTGTAGATTTTTTAAAAAATGTTTTAAGTGGAAATAAACATTTTTAAACATTATTTTGCCTGCAAAGAAACCCAACTGAACAATGGAGCAAGACCAACCTTTATACTCTCTAGCTGGGGATAGAAGAGGAAAGAAAAGCAGTCTGGTAAAGGATAGTAATGACTGTACAAAGCTGAAGATGCAAAGGAAATGTTGATGAACATTCTCAGTCATCCAGGTGGAATTATCTGGAGGTTGAGTCATGGCAACTGGACTTCTTTTCTTTTGGTTTGATACATTTTGCTGCTTGTCCAAGCAGCTTCTTCAGTCTAGAAAGTTGGTTAGGGGTGACCCCATAAATGTCTTCCAGGGTGGTTGCGTTCCTCACTAACATGATGGGCTTGTTGAAGGGACAGTAGGAGATGTGATTAGCAGAGTCTTTGGGATGTGGATGTTTCCACATTTTTCAGACTGCTCCCATTTTTCAGGCTGTTCTTTCATCAGTCCCCGGGAAGATTAAGATTAAGACCACTTCACAAATTCACCAGGGAGGCAGCACCTAACGACCCACTTGGGGATGAGTGAGGGATTAGGAGTAAGACATCCACATCCCAGAGACTCTGCTAATCACTCTCCTGTTGTCCCTTCAAGGAGCCCATCATATTAGTGAGAAACCCCTGGAAGACATTTATGAGGTCCCCCCTAACCAACTTTCTAGACTGAAGAAGCTGCTTGGACAAGTGGCGAAACGTATCAAACCAAAAGAAAAGTCCAGTTGCCATGATTCAACCTCCAGATGCAAAGGAAATGAATTGTTAGGAAAGTATAAGGGAATCTGTTCACAGAATCTATATCTAAGAGAGACAGGGAAAAAATTAAAGGGAAGTAAATCAAGAATAAGGACTTCCTTGCAGCAACCTGCAGATGGATGAATACATGTCAAGTGAACAGTTTTAATTAAGAAAATGAGAAGCCAGAAAGGAGCTGAAGATGTCTGGGAATGTGAAGGAAGGACTTTGGTGGAATATCTGGGTGTCAAATGGTGCTGAATATAGAATATCCAGACACTGCTCAGTGAATCTTCGCATGTTGGTTTCTTCAGTATTTATTGTTGAGCACCTTTATATCCCATCTTATCTGTTCATGGTTTAATCAGTCAAGATAGAGAGGGAGGGAGGGAGGGAGGGAGGGAGGGAATGTAATATGTTTACAAAAAGCATAAAAGCTGAAAAATAGAATTGGCCAAATCAATCTCAAAGCCTACCTAGGGGTTTCAGAAAGGGGAGGAGACCTTAAAAAAGTTTCAGACTGCCATCAAAGTGTATACTGGAAAATGGGAGAAAATTGAGCCAATTCATTTTAGTTTTAGGGTTTTGGAGAAACAAAGTACTTAATGCATTGCTTGGCTTTTAAACTGAGATGATGTTGATATGACAGGATAGGATATAATATGATATGATATATGATATATGGGTTTTTTTTCCAGGACAAACATGTTCTTACAGTAGTGATGATAGACAAGATGCTGGAACGACTGAAGAAATGCAACGAGTTTCTGGAATTAATTCTTAAGGGACTAAATGAGTATCTAGAAAAGAAACGGCTGTTCTTCCCTAGATTCTTCTTCTTATCCAATGATGAACTCCTTGAGATACTCTCAGAGACTAAAGATCCTACAAGGTATTATACTGTTTGATAAACATTTATGATAGTTATAATTCCTGTTGTACATAGTTTATATAATGACCACACAGTTTGGGGGCAACGACTAAGTTAGTATTATCCAGTATTATAGGAATACAATAAAACCTTGATTTTTGGATGCACAGTTAGCAAAAGACAAAATCTGAATTAATTTATTTTATGTAATCTATGTAAATTTGACATACATTATATAAATAAAGTATACATATGTTAGGTAAATTCAGATATAATGGATGTTCAGCTTTATCAGACACCCTTCTCCCCAACTGATCATTACAATTGAGTTTATAAATAAAATTTATAGATATGGTTATAATCCATCTTATTAAACAGGTACAAAAATTTTGCTCCCCCCACCTTATTCCTCATAATGAATCTATAGGCAAGAAGTCAGGTTGCTTCTCCCTTTACAACACTGCAGATGTGTGAACGTGGTCCCATTGTTAACAATTCTGGTCCAAGCTTGAATCATCTCCCATCTTGAGTATTTCAATCTTTTTTTGGGTCTTCTATTACAGTATTTTATTTTAGTTTTGCCATTTAAACCTAGTTCTCTAATGCTAAAACAATTCATTGCCCTTCTTGCTGTGATCATGTGACACCTTGTCTTAAATCCTTGTATTAGCTTCCTTTCTACTCTTAGATCCAGCACAAGTTCTTTGTTCTTGCCTTTTAACCCTCCATGCCTTTCCTGCTCCTCCATATCTCTACCTGGATAGTGCAGGACATCCTATTTGTTCTTTCCATTGTCCTCCATGATGTGAGGATATTCCACTATCTCAAAAGATTCTGTTCTTTCCCCCCATGTAGTGTCTGTGAAGTCAAATACGCGAACACCAGATAGAATTAAATTAATTACAAGTATTTGGGTAACTAGGTTTAATCTTCATTACAAACTATGCTTCACTGCTAATGGAATATCTGTAGAAGATTGATGTGTGAAATAGTTCAACCTTCACTAGGGTAGCTGAATAGCACTTTGCAAATGAGGATGAAAAATAACAATTGATTATAGCAATGAATATATTGTATGTATTTGTAGTATTCTTTTTAAAAATTATATGCCTTCATGGTGGTCTAAGGTAATGGTAAAAAGATATCCTGAAGTTGAGCTTGACTACTGGTAACTATATAGATACATCCATGCAGTAGTCTTGGGAACAAGGCAAAAGTGATTTGTCATTGCCTCCTTCTGTTTTTAGTTTGACTTCCCAATCTAGCCTAAAGTTTTAAGATTCCCCAGTGGGCTGCCATCCAAATATTAACCATCCCTAGCCCTTTGTAGTTTCCTGGCCCAAACAATGTGAGATGTTTCCTGTAGGGTCATCTACAAATATGGAAATCTTGCTGCTTGGTGGAAGATTTTCTCGATGCACCTACTTAGTGATCACAATTGGGATTGGCAACTCAGTCACTAAGTGATGCAGTTGCTAAGTGGAAAATCACTTGATGGAGGCTGTGCTTAAAATTTTACTTCAGCTTCCCCTTTTCCCCACTTCTCTGCCCTTTGGAATGCTCACCCTGCTGTTGGGAAATTAGCAAGAAGGAATTAAAGTTTGTGTTTACATTCACTGGAGAGGAAGGGAATACAAGAGAGTAAGCAGGCACACAATGGGGAATATACATCAAAAGCAATGCGCTAGCGCCTGCTGTTTGCCTAGTGTGCTTGCAGGTCTAAGCCCTGATGTGCTTAGGAGGCAGACAAAAGCCAAGGTATGAAAGTGATTAATCTTGTCAGTTACAGGCAGCAGCTGTGAGGTGCCTAATTAAGGTTACAGCTGAGCTTGTTAACTTGAGGTTAGCACTTTTTAGGGGACGCTGAACTGTGGAGAAAAGCAACTCAGGAAGAGATCACCTATTTAAGCAATCTGTCTGCTCTGCAAAGCAGGGAAAAAGAAAAAAAATGGGTCAGGCACAGGGTAATGCATACTGACTGTCTGTAATGGCAAATACAGGACTGAGAGAGTCGCTATGAAGGTCCAAAATGTAGGAATTAATTGCAAAATTACTTTTTCATCACTGTTGTAACTTCAAACAGTTGCTGCCCAAGGCAGTCACTAAGTGAGGTCTACCTGTAGATGAGATGAGCAAATTTCCTTTCATGGGCCACAAGTGCCCCCCCCCTTTAGTTATGTATCCCCCAGATAATTCTAGATCTTGTCACCAACAATTTGCGGCAATTTTTTTTTTTCATTTATCTCCTTCCTTCCTTCCTTCCTTCCTTCCTTCCTTCCTTCCTTCCTTCCTTCCATCCATCCATCCATCCATCCATCCATCCATCCCTTCCTCAAAATTTGTTTGTAGCTTTGTGATACATTGTATTAGTTTTCTTGCATATCATTTTTATTTGGTTTTTCCCTTTTTGTACACCCCTCCAGAATCATATGATCAGGGTGGTTCACAAATATGATAACTAAATTAAATCAGTCAATCAGTCGAGGGCAACATGGGTGCATTAAATCTCTGCTAGGCATAATATATTTGGTTTGGCCTTAAAGCTCCCTAAAATGCAAGAAGAGCAATATTTTCAGCCCTATGTATTCCACTATTGCCTTATCACTGGCCATGCTCTCTAAAATATTTTTTAAAATAAAAGCATGCCCCTTGTCAGCAAAAAGGTCGCCTACCCTTGTTTTATGGCTTAGTCATCAAGATATACTGCTGCAGTTCATTTGAAGTGGCATACTGTACCTGGTGCGTTCAGCATCCTTGTTGTAAACCTAGTTAGATCGTTTCTCAGCAGATCTTGTTTCCATGTTAACATGCTCTGGAGAGGATTTGCCACAAATATGTAGTTTTTAATATACTGTGGGTGTTTTTTGTGAGTTTGAGAGTGAAATATACAAATAAAAAAAAAATCCTGCCTCTGGTTAGAAGTAACTGCTCTGACTCATTGGGATGGCATTATGAATCTAAACGTTCTGACCATAAAGCATGTTTTGTTGGAAGAAGTTAGAACTTGTGTGGCTCCAAGTTTATTTCTTAATCCTCTCTTTGATTTCTTCAGAGTAAAGCCTCACTTGAAAAAGTGTTTTGAAGGAATTGCTAGTGTTGAGTTTACTGATGTCCTGGATATTACACACATGAAAAGCAGTGAGGGGGAAGTTGTGGAACTTATCAACACAATATCAACGTCTAAAGCGAGAGGCCAAGTGGAAAAGTGGTTAGTTGAATTGGAGTCAAGTATGATAAATTCCATCCACAAGGTAATAACTTACAATTGGTTTGAGGTTGTTCTCTAGACTATTATAGGAAAGTAAACAGAGTATCTCTAAAAATCCTTTTGCTTCAGCACCAAACTGGGCATGATATAAATTATACAAAAACAATTAACACAGAAAGAATTTAAAAATTAACTCTCTGCCTAAATTGCCACTCCACTAGGAAGGGGAGCATCATTGGCTGCAAGGATCAGGAATCTGGAACACCTGAAATCTTTCCTTCCTGCTATTGCTGCGATGAATAGCTCTTTGCTATGATTAGCCTTTCATAGGCGCTAATGGAAATTTCCCTCCTAGGGCTAAAACTGCTTCAGTGGAGGTGGGATTTGGTCAGGATGGTAGCAGAGAAGAGTTAGGAGCTCTCTCCTCAGTCTACAGCTGTTCTCCTACTGGCTCCCGCCCTTCCATTGCAGCATCTGTTTAGATCTCTAAAACTGTACAGTAATCATTTACGTACAACAAATGTCCTGTCTGGTTTGGCCTTGTATGGGACATAATTTGAACTCAGTACTAAAAATGACATGTGGGTCAGATAAAGTAATCTGCAGTGGTTTGCATGCTAATTTTAAGCTCAACTGCTTGTCAGATTTCTATTCTGCCTAATGTTTTGCATTCCAGTTGTAAGATTTGTCGTAAATGTGTAAATATTCCTGTCATATCACTCTAAGTGGTATGGAAACGTAGCAATGGTTGGCCACTCCAAAGCAGTGGAAAAATATTGCGTTCTATCAATATTGTAGGCAAATACAGTATATCAATACCAGTAGTTTTAGAATGAATATATAGTGGATATTTCAGCTCTAAAATTTCACTCTAAAACCTTCTTTACCATTAAGGTGGGATCTGTCTGCCTGTCTCCCATACACATTTGGGGTTTCTCTTACTCTTCTTGCAAGGTTAAGATATGTTTGCTTGTGGAAGCATTTTTTTAGTTTTCAGGATTACAGGCACTTTTTGTAACCAATAAATATAAATTGTTAGACCCTTTAACTGCTGGATATTTGTCCTTTTGTGAATGGAATAAATAAGACTAACTTGGTGCTGCAAGAAATAGAATGCATGGAAGGGATTCTGGAGGCTTAATGCATCATTGTTTCGTGTGCTTTGATTCATATACATTTTCATCCATGCCTAACCAAGGAACCCAGAATAAGAATTGTTTAGTAACAAAAGTGACCTAATGCCGCATTTGGCTTTTTAAGAGAAATGTTTATTCCTGTGCTTTATTGGTAGCATATATCCATTCTATATCCAACAGCTTAATGTTCTGTATCGCTCAGGAAGGCAGAAAACACCCGACACAGGTTCTTATTCTACCTAGCTGTGGCTCCTCATTCTTTCTAGCCATTTCTAGACTTCACCCAGGATGGTGTTGTTGACTCTAACAACAATAGCAACATCTCCATTCTCCTCTTCCCCCATTATAATTCTTGATTCTTTTGTTTTATTCCTTCTGCAGCTCCCTCTGCCTCTCACTATTAAAACATTTCCTATCTCTGTATGTTTTTTTTCCCTCCTTGCATGAATTCTGAGGAAAGCAAGTAGAAGCAGTTCCTATTAATGTGCTGTGATTTGTTAAGACTCAAGGCTCCCTTTCTGCCCCTGCTGAAAAGCTGTTCTTTGGGGGCAAAAATCAAAGCAATGTCTCTGCAACCCCTGTGGATCATACTGAGAAAGCTGAGGACAGCTGCTGTGAAGGCTTCTTTAAAGGAAATACGATTATCCTTGAGGGCATCATTAGTACCTGCAGAGATCACGCCTCAACAGGAATACAAGATTCAGACAGACCAGTTGTTCATCGGTGTCCAAAGTGAGAGGGTCTGAAGAGGGGCACCAGAGTAATAGAGAGAACAAAATCCACAGTTGCACAAATGCAGCAGCAGCCAATTTCCCATCTGCCACCATTTTATGCCCAAATAGAATTAAAAATGCTAATGGCTGCTGCTCTTCTTTTGGCAAATGCAGGTTTTATTGATACTGTGGATGATAATAACTGCTACGATTCCTCTGTTGCTTCTGAGGGAGCAAATGCTGATCGCTTTATGGTTTCTAAAATTCTAGTCCTTTTCCAGTCCTTCTTTTCTCTCCTGCAGAAATAATCAATGGACCTTTTCAATCCAACACTCAGATTAAAGAGATTCTTGTTTTTTTGTTTTTTTTTAAGTTCAGAGCAGCTTAATCCCCAGTTCCCTCCAGAGCAAAAAAAAAGTGGATTGGATTCCCTCTTCTGATACTTCCAATTCTGATACTTCTCCTCTTCCCAAACCTAAAAAAAGACAAGGTCAAAGAACCTTATGTTTTCCATGCAACTCAGATGTCTTCAGGGTTCTAAACTCAGGATATGTCAGAGTTCAGAGATATAGAATCACCTGATATAGTCCCATTTTTAAAATATGTTAACAGAGTTCAACCAAAAAAAAAAAAAATCAACAGGGGTCCATACTCTGACTTCTCACCCCAAAGAGCCTATAGAATTTCCAAGCCAGCATGGTCTAAAGAAAAAAGACTTATCGTAAGTCATAAGATCACTTTGGTATCATTTAAACCTATTTTGCTCAAACCACCAGACCCAGTTGCCAGCAACTTTGATCTGGCAGATTGTTCAATGGGAAGAAGACTTACTTCTTTCCTTCCAGTCTAGTTATCCTCAAAACCAGATCAATTGATAATAAATATAATTTGTGCAGGATGCCATATAGCATTTACCAGCCTGCCTCAACATTGCTATCTCCCTTCCCCACTCTCATGGTTAGTTGTAAAGCAGGAATTCATCAAACAAGCCATAGATCATCTAATTCAGATTCAGGCAATAGAATCATTCCTAGAATCGTTTTCAAGGATCTAACTCAATATTCTTTGTGGTTTTAAAAAAGGACAGGAATTGCAGGTTTACTTAGATTGAAATACTTCAATAGTTTGTGATGTACCAAGGATTAGGATAAAAACATTACAATCAATCAAGGAACCTCTGCACCCATCAGATCTGCCAGAAACCTATTTGCATGTACCAGCTGCTATAGGATGTTGGTGGTTTTCATACCTCAAGATTATCAGATCATATAGTTGTCCTTTATATTGGTCTCAGCTCCCAAAATTTTTTCAAGGCAATGATGATGGTATTAGAGCATCTGAGATTACAAGGCATCTGTGTATACCCATGCTTGTGCGTGCATGCGCACACACACTCTTCCCAAGACAAAATCAGATCTTGACTTGCCATTAGACACGTGAGTTCCTAGAAAATTAGAAGAAAAGTTGATTTCATCTAATTCAGTTATTGAAGCCTTTAGGTGCACAGACAGATGCAAAACAAGGCCTCATCTCTCTGTTGTCAGAGATAATTCCAAAGATTCAGCCACTAGTCTGGCTGTAAAGACGGGAAAAGTGAATGTTTCATGAACTGAGCACAGAATTTGGGCCTCATGGCTCGTGTGTGTGTGTGTGTGTGTGTGTGTGTGTGTGTAAGCATCCTGTATGGGACCAGACTGTACTCTTGCCTTTGTAGTGATTCCTGCTTAATATCAACAGATGATTATTCAAAAGATCAGTTGCAGGATTTCCCTCTGCTCCCAAATCCCAGAAGAATGCAGTTTCAAACTGCTGTCTCAAACTAACTGTCCTCAAAACTAGTTTGGGCTCTGACCATCAGTCTTTTTCAGGGTTTTCAGAGATTCACAAGCAATCCAATTTTCCTACCAGTCATTCCAGATGTGGTCTCAGAAAGTCCAGTCTTATACCCAGCACCAACTTGGCTCCACTTGGCTGCCTTGCGTCTGAACAGGAGATTTATAGATCATGTGGCTGTCATAATTCTGTCACGTCAACAATCCTTCCTTCCAGGAAGCAATCCAGAAATCAGATGTATGAAATAATTGAATAAAGGTACACAGCTTTTGCTTCTGTAGAGCTAAACCAGACACATTTCTTTTTTACAGCATAGATTTGACATGGGCCTTAAACCTAAAGCTACACAGGCAAGCAATTGCATTGTCCTCAGTCCTGGCTAGAATGAAAAATTCTCTTCTTTGCAGAATCTTCAGAGGAACATCCCTGTTAAATCTTCCTACCATACATCACTTCCTACACGGAGCCTGTAGGTGGTTCTCAAAGCCATCATGAATTGCCATTTGTACCTTCCATTTAATTTCCCTGTGGATTATATCATTTAAAGTTATACTTTTGGTGGCTATTGCTTCTGCTTGGAGCATCGCCTGAGATCTTTGCTTTGTCGGTCAGAGATTTCCTGTGTGCATTCCACAAGGAGACAGTGGTCTTATGACTAGCTCAATTTTTAATTCCCAAAGCAAACTTATCATTTTATAGGGAACAGGAAATCATTCTTCTCTCATTCTGTCCAAAAGCTTCTTTTCTCTAGAAAGAGTATGGCACAAGCAGCATGTTTGTAGGACCTTTTACAATCTGTATGTGAAAGTAATTAAAATTGTGGATTCTCCTCTGCACAAGAGTGTTGGTTCTGCCCTAGCACTCTGGCTTAAAATTTATGAACATCAAACGTTGTGGCTAGTTCAGTGTGACCTCAACTTCAGCTTTTAGTCTAATGCTCTGTTTTTGGTCACTTGTAGGACAGCTACTTGGTCATCTTCCATTTCTATCAGGTATTAAAATATTGAATAGTGATATGTTTCTGTTAATGGAAGCAGAGTTTTACAGCAAATGTCTCGTTAAATCCATTTGGCTTTTAAAAAATGTGGTCTTTGGGACTCAGTTGGAACTAGCTACTCATGTTTGACCCATCTAATCTGTGATTGGCTTTGTTTGATACAACCCATTATGTATGCCTCATTTATACAGAACTCTGAAACACTAGATACTTAACATAGTTGCTTACAATTTGGTGTAAAAGTGGCATTCACCCTTCCAACCTGGAAGTGTCTGGGGAAGGAAAATGTCTTTGTTGTATTATTGGCCTTGTGCCACGATCTAAGGGAGACTTTTTGCTTACTTACATTTTGCCTTGATTATTTTCTGTATGGACACTTCCATAGATGTACTAATTGTAGCTGTGCCATGGAAAGTATTGGAAGCAGTGAGGTGCCAGACAGAATAAAGATCTGGAGTACATGTTTCCTGTCTTCTTAAACAAAAGGGAAAATTGACTCATATGTGGATGCCTCTTTTCATACCAGACAGGAAGTAGCCTATACAGGAAATATCTGGTGTTCTTATCTTTAGCCAAAAAAAAAAAAATTAACTCAAGATAAACATAACAGGAGGTTTTATAAAATACACTTTCCTTCTCAAAGATAATACTTTCTGGATGTATAGATTTACTTATTAGATATTTATCTCACGTTTATTTTTGGTCAGTTCAAGACAATGTTTATACAAGACAGTGTCAAGACAGTATGCATATCTCCCACCTGTTTTCTCCAGCATTACAGCCTTGTGAGATGGGTTGGCTTGTCACCCAGTGAGCTTCTGTGGCCAAGGGTGGGCTAGTACTCAGAGTCTCCCAGTTTCTAGCCCAGAACCTTAGCAACTATACCAAACTGGCTCTCGAGATGATATTAAAAGATGCAATACTGGTTGTGATAGCGAGGAGGAGGAGGAGTTGTTGTTGTTGTTGTTTTCTAAATATTCTTATAAAGCATATTTTTAAATTAAAAAATAACCAAATTATTACATTAAGAAGGAGAGGAACCAAGGTGATCTTGGAAGCTCTCATCTGAAATTTCTCACCACTCATATTTATAAAAAAAAGTCTTTAGATACCATCTCTGAAAATCATTTTAATTTTAGTTTATTCTGTTTATGATCCAAATTTCCAAACAGTTTTCAGAAAGAACACTTTGAAATGTAAGTCATGTTTAATTTCCATCCCTTTGATCTCTGCTTATATTTATTAACTGTTCTGAAATCTATAATCAAGAATTTTCTTCTTTTTAATTTATTTCAGCATCATATATAGTCTATTAGTTTTTCCCATGAAGTAGTAAACAAAAACTGTAATATAAAAGGGTTATATTGTAGTCATAGAAAGAACAATAGATTTTTGTGGGTTCTGTTGATAGCTTTTCATACCATGAATACAATCTGATAAAAGTGGTAAATGGACCTTTTTCTCTTTGAATCTGTTTTTTAATTTAAGTTCACTTCATTTACTGTGTTGACTAATCACATTCTTTTCTTTCTTCTTTTTTCCTATTGTAATTTCATATAGCACTTCATTCTATTCTTGGAATCTCATGATGTGTAGAATGAAAAGCCTCATTGAATATACTAATTTGAAACATAGTATTTTTATGCTTTTTGTGCCAGTCAAGGCTAGACCAAGCCCATAAACAATTCTTCTAGGATGTCTAGGTGGAAATTGTTTTATTCCTTTCAAAGCCAAGGGAGTTAAATCTTTAAAATTCAGTTACTTAGAATTGATTTGTGGCTGTGAAACTTGGAACTACAAAATATTCAGATTTTTATCTGAATGAATAGTTGGTATTCTAGTGGAAGAAGCACCTTCAGTATGATCATACTGGTTAAAAATTCATGGGGATATAGTTCAGCATACCTGGAGGGCACCAGATACCCTACAGTAAGTGTTCAAATATATGAAGGGCTGAGCCACAGAACTTTTCTGTTCTGTTCAGTGTTCATGGAGAACCATGCAGCATGGATATGTACATGTTGAGTATATGTATATGTAAGTGTGCATGTGTGTGTATAAAAAATTCCCCTCTCACCCCTATGGGTGGTATGTGTCTTCCTCACTCTCGGGTCCTCTACCAGAGGCCTGGGAGTTTGAGGGTTCTGCGCAGTATCTTAGCTGTTCCTAGCACTGCACTCTTCTACACAGAGAGCTCTGATGTTGTTCCTGAGATCTGTTTGAGCCATTCTCCCAGCTTAGGAGTCATGGCCCCGAGTGCTCCTACCACCACTCGGACCACTTTGGCCTTGACTTTCCACATCCTCTCGATTTCCTCCTTCAGGCCCTGGTACTTCTCCAGCTTCTCATGCTCCTTCTTCCTGATGTTGCTGTCACTTGGCACTGCTACATCTATCACTACTGCTGTCTTCTGGTCTTTGTCTACTACCACGATGTCTGGTTGATTAGCCAGTACCTGCCTGTCTGTCTGGATCTGGAAGTCCCACAGGATCTTAGCCCTGTTATTCTCCACGACCTTCTGTGGAATCTCCCATCTGGACTTGGGGGGGTCTAGCCTATTCCAGCTGAGTTATTTAAAATACTAAAAGACGATGCTGTTAAAGTGCTGCACTCAATATGCCAGCAAGTTTGGAAAACGCAACAGTGGCCACGGGATTGGAAAAGGTCAGTTTATGTTCCAATTCCAAAGAAGGGCAATGCCAAAGAATGCTCAAACTATCGCACAATTGCACTCATTTCACATGCTAGCAAGGTTATGCTCAAAATCCTACAAGCTAGGCTTCAGCAGTACGTGAACCAAGAACTACCGGATGTACAAGCTGGGTTTCGAAGAGGCAGAGGAACTAGAGATCAAATTGCCAACATTCGCTGGATCATGGAGAAAGCACGAGAGTTCCAGAAAAACATCTACTTCTGCTTCATTGACTATGCAAAAGCCTTTGATTGTGTGGATCACAACAAACTGTGGCAAATTCTTAAAGAGATGGGGGTACCAGACCACCTTACCTGTCTCCTGAGAAATCTGTACGCGGGCCAAGAAGCAACAGTTAGAACCGGTCATGGAACAACCGATTGGTTCAAAATAGGGAAAGGAGTACGACAAGGCTGTATACTGTCACCCTGCTTATTTAACCTATATGCAGAGTACATCATGAGAAATGCCAGGCTGGAAGAATCAAAAGCTGGAATAAAGATTGCAGGGAGAAATATCAACAACCTCAGATATGCAGATGATACCACCCTAATGGCAGAAAGTGAAGAAGAACTAAAGAGCCTCTTGATGAGGGTGAAAGAGGAGAGTGCAAAAGCTGGCTTGAAACTCAACATTAAAAAAACTAAGATCATGGCATCTGGGCCCATCAATTCCTGGCAAATAGAAGGGGTAGAAATGGGAGCAGTAACAGACTTCATTTATTTGGGCTCGAAGATCACCGCAGATGGAGACTGCAGCCATGAAATTAAGAGACGCTTGCTCCTTGGGAGGAAAGCTATGGCAAACCTAGATAGCATATTAAAAAGCAGAGATGTCACCTTGCCGACAAAGATCCGCATAGTCAAAGCTATGGTTTTTCCAGTAGTAATGTATGGCTGTGAGAGCTGGACCATAAAGAAGGCTGAGCGCCGAAGAATTGATGCCTTTGAACTGTGGTGCTGGAGAAGACTCTTAAGAGTCCCCTGGACTGCTAGGAGGTCAAACCAGTCAATCTTAAAGGAAATCAACCCTGATTGCTCATTGGAAGGATTGATAATGAAGCTCAAGCTCAGATACTTTGGTCACCTAATGCGAAGAGAGGACTCTTTGGAAAAGACCCTGATGCTGGGAAAGATTGAAGGCAAAAGGAGAAGAGGACGGCAGAGGATGAGATGGTTAGATAGCATCACTGAAGCAATGAGCATGAAATTGAGCAAACTCAGGGAGGCAGTGAAGGACAGGAAGGCCTGGCGCAATATGGTTCATGGGGTCACGAAGAGTCGGACACGACTTAACGACTGAACAAGCCCATACGCTGTGCAGATGTTCCTGTACACAATGCCAGCTACTTGCTTGTGCCGTTCAGTGTATGCTCTTCCTGCCTGCATCTTACACCCTGCCACTATGTGTTGGACTGTCTCTGAGGCCTCTTTGCACAATCTGCACCTTGGGTCCTATCTAGTGTGGTAGACCCCTGCTTCTATGGATCTGGTGCTTAGTGCCTGTTCTTGTGCTGCTATGATCGGTGCCTCAGTGCTGTCTTTTAGTCCGGCCCTTTCCAGCCACTGATAGGATTTCCCAATGTCAGCCACCTCAGCTATCTGTCGATGGTACATCCCATGCAGGGCTTGTCTTGCCATGGCACTTCCTCTGCTTGAACCTCCTGCCTTGTCTGCTGCTGCCTGAGGCATTCTCTCAGCAGCTCATCTTTGGGTGCCATCTTACTGATGTACTCCTGGATACTCTGGGTTTCGTCCAGGACAGTGGCTTTGACACTCATCAGGCCCCGCCCGCCCTCTTTGCGCCTGGTGTACAGTCTCTGGGTGTTGGACTTGGGGTGGAAACCTCCTTACATTGTGAGGAGCTTCCGGGTCTTCACATCAGCAGCCTCCATGTCTTCCTTTGGCCAGCTCACTATACCGGCAGGGTATCTGATGACTGGCAGGGCATACATGTTGATGGCATGGATCTTGTTCTTCCCATTGAGCCGGCTCTTCAGGACCTGTCTTATCCTTTGGTGGTACTTGGATGTTGCTGTCTTTCTTGCCTCCTCCTCATGGTTCCCATGTGACTGTGGGACCCCAAGGTATTTATAGCTGGTCTCTATGTCTGCTATGTGGCCCACTGGTAGTTCCACTCCATCAGTCTTAACTACCTTCCCTCTCTTTACTATCATCCTGCCACACTTCTCCAGTCCAAATGACATCCCAATGTCCTCATTGTAGATCCGTGTCAGGTGGATCAGTGAGTCGATGTCTCGTTTGCTCTTAGCATACAGCTTGATGTCATCCATGTAGAGGAGGTGGCTGATGGTGACTCCACTCTTGAACTTGTACCCATATCCAGACCTTGTGATTATCTGGCTGAGGGGGTTTAAGCCTATGCAGAACAGCAGTGGGGACAGTGCATCATCTTGGTATATGCCGCACTTGATGGCCACTTGTGTGAGCTGTCTTGAGTTCACTTCCAGTGTTGTCTTCACAGTCCCATTGAGTGCTTGAGGAAGGTCCTTAGTGTCCTGTTGACTTTGTATAGTGCCAGGCATTCACAGATCCATGTGTGCGGCATTGAGTCATAGGCTTTCCTGTAGTCAATCCAGGTTGTGCTCAGATTGGTCTGCCTAGACCTTGAGTCTTGGGCGACTGCCCTGTCTATGAGTAACTGGTGTTTTGAGCCTCTGGTGTTGTTTCCAATGCCCTTCTGAGCTGTGCTCATGTACTGGCCCATATGGTCCTGTAGCTTGGCAGCTATGATGCCTGATAGAACTTTCCATGTTGTGGGGAGGCAGGTTATTGGCCGGTAGTTGGATGGTGCTGTTCCTTTGTGAGGGTCTTTCATGATCAGCACTGTCCTTCCTTGTGTTAGCCAGTCTGGGTGGGAGCCTGCTGCTAGCAGTTGGTTCATCTGTGCTGCTAGGCGTTCATGCACTGCTGTTAGTTTCTTTAGTCAGTAGGTGTGGATGATGTCCGGGCCAGGTGCTGTCCAGCTTTTCATGTTCTTGACCCGCTGTTGGATGTCTGCTACTGTGATGCTGACTGGTTCCTGTTCTGGGAGATTGCTGTGGTCTGCTTTCAGAGTATATGTATATGTATGTGTGCGTGTGTGTATGTGTGTGTGTGTGTGTATATATATATGTATGTATGTATGTATGTATGTTGAGCATGAAATTGAGCAAACTCAGGGAGACAGTGAAAGATAGGAAGGCCTGGCGCAATATGGTTCATGGGGTCACGAAGAGTCGGACACGACTTAATGACTGAACAACAACAACATGTATGTATGTATGTATATATATAGAGAGAGACAGAGACAGACAGACAGACAGACATGATGGTGATAGATGTAGCAGTGCCAAGTGACAGCAACATCAGGAAGAAGGAGTATGAGAAGCTGGAGAAATACCAGGGTCTGAAGGAAGAACTAGAGAGGATATGGAAAGTAAAGGCCAAAGTGATCCCAGTGGTGGTAGGAGCACTCGGGGCTATGACTCTTAAGCTGGGAGAGTGGCTCCAGCAGATCCCAGGAACAACACCAGAGCTCTCTATCCAGAAGAGTGCACTGCTCTAGGAATAGCTAAGATATTGTGCAGAACCCTCAAACTCAGTAGGGGACCTGAGATTGAGGAAGACACATATCACCCATATGGGTGAGAGGGGATCTCTCTCTCTCTCCCTCCCTCCCTCCCTCCCTCCCTCTCTCTCTCTCTCTCTCATGGTGTCTGATGCTCACTGGAGCTGATGGAATAGTGGGCAGGGTCATGACAACCAAAAGGTCATGACAGAAGACATTTGGAATCTGCTTTCTAATTCATATAGTAAGTCTTTCATATTTTGTATTTCTAGGTGATTGGTTCTGCAATAGATGCTTATCCAACATCTGTCCGTATAAATTGGGTAAGGGAATGGCCTGGGCAGACAGTTCTTTGTGTATCCCAGACTTTTTGGACTATTGAAGTACAAACAGCTATTCAAAATGGCCAGCAGGTAGGAATACTTCAACAACATGTGAACTGTTTAATAATTCCATCTTGTTTAAAAGATACAGATAACCAATTTGTACAATCTGTATAATTGGTAATATGACAGTGTCTGAACCGGTTTGGGAGATAATATATAAGATAATTTGCAGACTTTTTCCAAATTTGTACCTTGATAAATGCAATAGAAAAGTTGAAAGTTAAAAATACTCCAAGGCAGTTAATAATACAACTACCGTAGTCAACTAATAGAACATAAATGTTTTCTTTACTGGTGATGCTTCCCCATGTACTGATGAATTTTCTTCCTCTTCCTCTTCCTCTTCCTCTTCCTCTTCCTCTTCCTCTTCCTCTTCCTCTTCCTCTTCTCTGACATGAACAAAGGCTGCCATTTTGCAAATGCCATGTGCGATCATCTTCTAAAATGTAGTTATGTTAGTTATTTTCAGTAGAAGCAAAAAATCTTGTGGCATCTAAAATTTATTGAATTTGTTATTGTATATACTGTAAAATGATAAAATGTGGTTCAGTGGGTCCAGTCTTTGAAAAATGCCTCATATCTGTTTGGATAATTTTGCCCCTGTTTTCTAATCATGTTTTTCTTTACTAAAAGAGAAATATTGGATTGTATCTAAGCTAAGATTAAAAGGATTGTGGCCAGAATAAGTTAACTGTATTTAGTTAAAATTAGTGTGACAAGTCAGTTATAATCTAAGTCCCATTGGTTTCAGTCAGAACGAGGGTCAGCTTATTTGGTCTGAATTTAATCATCATAATTGTAATAAAGATTTGGGGTGCAAAGAGGTGTTTATGACCAAAAATAAGAATTGCATCAGGATAAAAGATCTCTCCATTTGTATTGTCAAGATAAGGATACTTGTAGACATAGCTTCAGATATTCGTGGTACCCCCTCCCCCCCCATTAGTGGATAATTTCACTGGCATTTTTTATTGCCAGGTCCTGGCTTCCTACTACTACAAAGGTGAGATTTGAAAACCCTGAGCTGTATCAAGGGGAAGTCAGGATATGGTGCAAACAAATATTTCTAGTGAAGTTGTCAACTAATCAGCAGAGGCTCATTTTACTTCCCCTGCAGAGTTGAAGCTGTGTCTAATAATGCCTTAAGAGCAGATGTTTGAAGAGCAGAAAAATCCCATTGCTTCTAAAGAATGTCATTTGGATGCTCTGTGTAGGGCTGACTAGCTTCAGAAGATGTGATTCTTGACATTGATGGCAAGACTTACTGCTTGTTTTCATTTACAGAGAGATCTAAACCTTGAGTAGTGTAAAATTATTTCATTAGTTTCAATGGAAGAGAAATTATGGATGGGAAAAAGCAACCAAAGAGAGGAAACAGAGTGATACAGATAAAACTGCCTTCCCTTCTGGCAGAAATCCTGTAGGGTGCTATGAATCTTGGAGCCTCTGATACAGATTTCTCTGAGAAAGGAAGTAGGATTGCCCTTCCTATGACAAATGCCTCAATTATCCCCTTGATTTCAGCTTGGACTGTAAGTTATGTCACAGAAGGAGAACTCCTGCACCTGACTGATTATTTTGTTCCCCCTTGGCACCAAAAAAAGTCTACTCTGGATAATTTGGGGAATCCTGTGGAATACTTCAAGTGATGGGGTGGGAAGGAAGTGAAGATGGATGAAAATCAACTACTACCACTTTCTTCCCTTCTGATAGCAGACACCTCCACAAAAGCCCTTTTATTGTAGAAGAACTCATGCAACTTATGTATGTATGTACTGTATGTATTTAAAGGAAAACAAACTCTGGTGAGCAATGTGCCAGTGAACAACTGCTTGTCAAGATGAAGGTTGTAGAAATGCAGAAATCACTTCTGAAAGAAGCAGCAGTTAGTAGAGCTCTAGACATTGATGTTGATGTTTGGCAGCTAATTCACTGGCTCTGGTTTTTCCTTCCCTCTCAGGCCCTTGAGGACTACCTGACCCAGTGCAATGGACAGATTGATGGTATTGTCACCTTGGTGCGAGGAAAGTTGTCAAAACAGAATCGAGTGACACTTGGAGCACTTGTGGTCCTGGATGTTCATGCTAGGGATGTGCTTGCATCTCTTGTAAGCAAGCATGTCAATGATAACAGTGACTTTGAATGGTTAAGTCAGCTGAGATACTACTGGCAGGTAAGGGATGTCTCTGTGAATCCTATTAGGAGGTAATTTCTACACTCAGCTTTTCTATTTGGACTCAATTGCTGACCATTTTTTGCTGATGACAAAAGGTTTTTCCCATCATCCTGTATGATGTGATGTAAGATAGCTAATAGCCATACATATACCATTTATAATTAAAATGACTTTTTTATCATTACATTCCCTACAGACGTGCTAAATTTTCAGGAGACTTACAGATAAAACTTGTTCTGTCAAAGGCCATAGTTGAGTTTTCCTGAAATTCTTGGAGAAATCCTGATTTCACTTTTTTTTAAGCAGTCATATATTTTTGAGCTAAGTGGCCTTAGTCTGACTTTTGTTAGAATCACACCATTGTGAACCTGTATTCATTATTTGGAATACAGTGTTTGTAGGAAGCTACCTCAAAGAGGCCTTTTTCCAATGCAAGATGCTTCAGAGGAGGTATCAGATATTTTCCAAAATGCTTGTTGATTTCTTTATTTTAAGATGGCTTGGTTGGCATTTTTTCTGTTAATTAAATATGACAGAGGGAGGGCAGTGAATAGTGCAAATGATTGATCATGTTAGATATGAAAGTGCCAAATGTAGGGACTTCTAAAAGTATTAAATAACCATCTAATATTTCTAAAAGTGTTATATATATTTGGTAAGGGTCTTCAAAAATAGTTTGGACATACTGACATAGGACGTACAGGATATAGTTCAGAATTAGTGAATCAGTAGAAGCAAGATGGTCAGCTCAGGTGTCGCCTTACCTGGGGAGTGGCCTTCACATTGTGGTCTGCCAGCCTCCAACAGTGATATTTTCTAGACTTCTTTTAGAAACCCATTTTCATCCTCAACAATTATCTTCCTCCAACAAATGTGTTCCAATAGATTGCTTTTATTCTGTTTTTTTAATCCAGATTTTTACTCCATTTTTAATTTTAAAAGAGTGTTAAGGTTTATAAACTTGTTCAGGATGCTTTGAATTGAGAGGTGGTAGAAAAACACCTTTCCTGCAAATGTACATTCATACCAGAATTGTGATTTGCCTCAGTGCAAATGGAAGCTACCTTTCAAATGCAAATAACCTCTTGAAAAGAGTGCTTTTCGTCAAAACCACAGTAGAGGAGGACAGAATTAATTATCCCTGCCTGCTGTTGCAATCTTGCATGTGTGTGAAATGAAAAGATCAATTTAGACTGCAAGCCTACTTATTTTTTAGTTTTATTTATCTTCAGTCTCTTTATATATATATTTCATGTCTTCCCCTAGGAAGGACATCTAGAAACAAAGATGATAAATGCTGGCTTACGGTATGGATATGAATATCTTGGCAATACTCCAAGATTGGTTATTACTCCACTTACAGATAGATGCTACAGGTAACTCCCTTTGTAAGTTTAAAGAGTTAATATAATAGTGATAATATAATGGAGTCATTGTCTGAACATTGTCCCAATGAATTAGAAAATGGCTGCATGTTTTCATTATTTTTTTTCTTAAATATAATTATGGACATTCTGTATAGTAGCTATGTTCAGATTTTAATTTCGCAGGTATAAGAGTTAATATTGAAAAGCCAAATACTGAAATATATTTCTATTCCAGAAGAAGACACAGCTACTTTAATGGGCCACTGACAGGTCCTGCATTTGTGTTTCTGCACTTTCCAAAGCACCACTTCCCAAGGGGAACTGAAGCACTATACAACCCTAATACATAGCATTTCTTCCTCCAGTTTTTGCGACAACAAGAAGAACAACAATTCTGTAGGATAGTTGGTCTGACAGATAGGTACTCATTGAACTTCCATAAAGATGGACTTGTACATCATGGGCAGAGCCAAAGTTAGGAAGGTGGCAGCAGAAAGAACTATGGTGAATAATACATTAGTTGCAGGAAGACTTGTCATTGTTCTCCGTAGCAATTTTCTCTCTTTCCGTCTTTTCAGAACTTTGTTTGGTGCTCTTCACCTTCATCTTGGTGGTGCCCCAGAAGGGCCTGCTGGAACTGGAAAAACTGAAACGACCAAGGATTTAGCAAAGGCTGTTGCCAAGCAATGTGTGGTTTTCAATTGTTCTGATGGACTGGATTATCTTGCTCTGGGGAAATTCTTCAAGGTGGGAATGAAAGGATATCACTGAAGATGTAATGCTGAGAATCAAATCACACAAGTCAAAGTGCTCCAATAAGAACTCGGGCAGTCTAGCTACACCTTGCTTTGCACGGGGCGGTGTTCTAGAGAAGATGTGAGACACCTTTGTGCCCCCAAGGAGCACACGTGCTGCAGGGCGTTAGGCTAGGGGCACACATATATATTACGTACACTGATTTACTTGTATATGACCATACATCACAGGCCACAGACACACATATAGCAATCATTCATGCTCACAAATATGTACACAGACATGCACATGTATTCACTACAGGGTAGCTAGGTATGGAAAAGGTTTAGCATCATTTTCTCTCTCTCAGTGTTCCTACCCCAGGTCTTGTTTCTCTGCTTTTCGTAGCAATGAAGAAAAAGGCATATGCAAAAGAGTGGCAGAGAAGGGAAGAAGCCCCCTTCTCTTTCTTCCAGGCATCTGATCTTTTGTGAAAGTTCGTATGTGAAGCTCTGGGGCCCCCTCTTTGTCCTCCCAACCAACCCACCAACCTATCAACAATTGTCCTTGAGATTGTTGCTTCTTTGTAACCATAAGCATTAAAAGGATTAGTTCCTCACTCCACTCCTGGCACCCAGCTGTTGGCAACTGGCCAATAGAGGATAATATGTGTAGTTCTAGGCTATGAGAAAGCAAGCAAGCAAGCCAGCAAGCAAGCAAGCAGCAAGCATTCTGAAGGCTAGATTGAATTATGGAGATATTTCTTGCTCCCCCAGCTGCTCATTAGTTTTCCAAGAAGTATTGGAATATTTTTCACCTTTGGTTTCTATCTTGTTAGGGTTTGCTTTCATGTGGAGCCTGGGCTTGCTTTGATGAATTTAACAGAATTGATTTGGAAGTACTGTCTGTCGTTGCCCAACAAATTCTTACTATCCAAAGAGGTAAAACATGTCCTGGCTAGATTTTAATCTCTGTGAGTTTTAAGATAAAATCTATTTCCGCCAGATTTAAAGTGCTGTTTCTTTCTCTTGATTCCCAGGCATCAATACTGGCTCTGACATTCTGGTATTTGAAGGGACTGAACTCAGACTGAACCCAACATGTGCTGTCTTCATTACCATGAATCCTGGCTATGCTGGGCGCTCTGAACTTCCAGACAATCTTAAGGTATTGTGACTGCATTTACCAAGGGATGACTCATGGAACTCAATGGAAGAATACATAGGATTATAGAAGAGGAATATTTCTTGTCATTAAAAAAATTCCTTTCTAAAAATTAATGCATAACATTGAGAATAAGCCGTGATGAAAGCAAACTTTATGAAATACATTAGGAGTAACCATATTAAATTAATTTGATTTAAGCTTAATTAAACTGCATTTAGTAGTAGTCCTGGTACCTGCCCTCTCATGTCTTGGAGTGTGCTATCAGCATGTCATTCAAACAGCAAGTAAGGCCCTCAGCTCGGGAAAAAGTTGAACATCTCTTATGGACATTGACTGATCCATAAGAGGTCTTCTTTCATTGGTGTAAAAGTATATACTTAGTGCTTCAGTTAAAACCTTGGGCCTATCTTTAATTTATTAATTAACATTGATATATGTCACTTATGTTTTGGTGTTGTCTGGATTTTTGCTTATTTCCCTTATAGAATTTTTATTTATTTTTTCCTGTGTTTCGTTTTATGCATTGTGAGCCACCCATTGGTCTGGAGTCAGGTGGCAAGAAAATCAAGTCAAATCAATCAAATTTATTTATAAATCAAATTGATAGGCCACCTACCTTGTAATATCTCTTTATTTACCAGATTTATATCCACCTTTATTTTGAGCCATTCAAGATGGCACACATAATGTTCCCTCCTCCTAATTTACCCACAAAAACACCCCTGTGAGGTGGGTTGGGCTGAGAGAAAGTCACCCAGGTGGCTTCTGTAGGGGACTAGAACACGTGATCTCCAAGATTCCACTCCAGCATTTTAACCACTACACCAAACTGGCTGTCCATAAAGAATTCCCATTCTTACATGTTAGAAGCCTTGTGAATACTTCCATATAATATGTGAGTTAAATTTTTGTTAGGGCTGTGCAGACTTTGCAAATGATGTGGAAGAGTGCTTCAGAACTTGGGGCAGCATAACATCTGTTTTCTATTTGCTAAAGCAGCCAGATTGCTTTAATGAGTTAACTCATTATGTGCCATCAAGTTGATGGTAACTCTTGGAGACCACGTAGTTAGATTTTCTCCATGAAGATCTGTCCCCTCCCTGGTCCATCAGGTCTTCCAATGGTGTACCTGCTCTAACTGAGCCAATCCACCTTGTTGCTAGTTATCCTCTTCTTCTATTTCCTTCCATCTTTTCAGCATTATAGACTTCTCCAGAAAGCTAGGTCTTTGCTTAATGTGTCCAAAGTAGGATAATTTGAGCCTGGTCATCTGTGCCTCGAGTGAGAACTCTGGGTTGATTTTGATGATTAGAATTATGCAATTCTAAAAGCAGCTGCATCTTTTTTATAGGCTTGTGTGGCTAGAGTAACAAAGAGGTACCCTGCTCATAAATCAGGCTGCTCCTAAATCAGTTTTGAAGCATGCAGAGTCCAGTCTTTTATCCCTTTTTTGTGTGTGTATGTATTGTTAGCATACAAAGAAGGGATGTGGGAGAAAACTTGCTGCCTGAGAAAACTTATGCGTATACATCATTGTATGATATTCACTGCTTTTCCTACTCCAGGGAGCCATTTGTCATCTTGATAATGAAATTTAGTTTCACATCACTGTTTGAGAAGCTATTAAGAGGCTATAAACACCACTATTCAGACTGTGCAGTTACCTGTCTATTAATGTGTGTTTAATAGGCTTTGTTTCGGACTGTTGCTATGATGGTACCTGATTATGCCATGATTGCTGAAATTGTCCTGTATTCCTGTGGATTTGTGACTGCACGGCCACTCTCTGTGAAAATTGTAGCTACCTATCGCCTGTGTTCAGAGCAGTTGTCTTCGCAGCACCACTACGATTATGGGATGAGAGCAGTAAAATCAGTGCTCACAGCAGCTGGTAATCTGAAGGTAGCATTAGATGCCCTTTCTCTGTGATCTCCTTAGAATTCTACTTTTTGGTATTTTGTTAGAAATAAATCTTTGTTTCTCATTTGAGCTACACTGAATGAAATATAGTTTCTTTCACGGACTTATCCTACAGTTCCAAGAAAGAAAGCATTTTACATTTGAGTATGCACAATTGGCATTGCAAAAAGACACAATTATAATTTTTAAACAGTGGCCAGCTTCTAAAACCTTTGTCAGTTTAATAAACCTTGAAGCTGGGAATGTGCATCCAGGCCAACCACTCCTCTTTCCCTTGCTTTCTCTTGCTCATAAACTTTGGCACATGAATAATGTTCAGTTTAGAAGTTTTTTTTTTTTAATCAAACTAGAATCATCATCATCATCATCATCATCATCTTTGGGAAGGACTCAATAAGTGGATAAAAATGCCAAATCCAGTCTTGTTTAGACTGGCTGACTGCACGACCAATAATAATAATACTACCTAGAATCTGATCTTGAGTATTTCTGTCCAAAGTTCTCCTAAATGTGGCCAGTGACTAAATGTTCAGTTATAATAACAAAATGTTGATTGTGTGCCATAAAGGACCACCATAATGGTCATACAGGTTGTTTTCTTTTACACTGAAAACACGCAAAGCAAGCTAGATCCAGCCTCAATTATTTCTGGAAGTATCTCGTCAGCTTTTCTGGCTATCATATTTGATAAACTATTTTCAGTATACTGAAAGAGAAATGAACAAAATTGTCTTAGAACAGTTGATGTTTTAATACAGTAACCTAAAGATGCATAGTTACCATGTCTCCTGTATACAAAAGTTTAGTCATAATATACTGAGCATCTGTATGCTCAAGGACTTTGGGGTTTACTGCCATGGCAACTGCATACCTCCTCTACATGCATAAAACTTCCAGGAAAGCTTCTCATTTGTGGGGGAAGAAGAACATCTTATGTGATAAATCCATTTATGTCTCATGGAAGAACTTTGGCTAGATATGCGGGCAGTCTGACAACCTTTGCAGATTGCATGTCCAGTGTTGAATGCTCTGATCATGTCTGGCAGTATGTTGGGTTAGCCATCTTTTGACCCAATTTAATCATACACTTGCATGCCAAACAATCAGAGATTCATAGAGTTTCAAGCCACAAGTCATATTAATGATATATTGTCACTAGAAGCTGAAAAACAAATCTCATCTAACAACTTAATAGCATCTGATGTTATGATATAAAGATGCCTTAAAAATTGCCATTACATCTATCTTGTCATTGGTCATTGTAAACGCATATCTAAGATTGAGGGTGGTGGTAGTTTGAATTAAGATAAAGTGATTACTCTGAAATCAATGCCATGTTTTATATAGCTGAAATATCCAGAAGAAAATGAAGAGATTTTGCTGCTTAGATCCATTATAGATGTCAATTTGCCTAAGTTCTTATCCCATGATCTCCCACTTTTTGAGGTGAGGAATCTTTTTAATCTAACATGAATTCAAGTTTTAAATGATACAGACAAGTATATACTAACATTCTCAGATTTCCTTTATAAGTGCAAAGTTATTGCTCTTGTTGGGCTATAGATTAATTTATAAGTACTGGAGAATTAGTAGGTATGTAAAACAATGTTTATATTGGGATATAAAAGTTGACAGAGTGGTAGATACATTGGGAAGAAGATATACTCATCAACCTGAGAAAGTTAGAAGTTCTACTGAATACAGAAAACAAGCAGTAGACAAAATAAGCAAAAGGCAATCTGGTCTGGGATCACAGAGGCTGGGTCATAGGACTGAAAGGAGATAACACAGTTACACATGATAAGCCTGTCTGAAGTCAAACTCTAAGAGTTTGCAAGTGGTGAAACCAACAGTTGATACCACTGAAACTATTTCTGTTAGCTTTTCTTAATGTGATATTGAAGCCTGCCCTTGTTCTAGGGAGCTTGATTGAGGTCCCTTCTTTTCCAAAAGGTTCAGGAATGTCTTAATTTTTTTTAAACAGCCTTTGATTTTAACACATAGCAGAGGTGTATTGGTACCTCCACATAAGAGCGGTTAACCAGCTTCAAAGTGTGCCACTGAGAGTCAGAGGGCTTTCCCCAGATAATTTGCCAGTCTGTTGGTTTTGCATCTTCTTCCTCTGAATCTGAGAAATCTGTAACAGAACAGTGTTACGTTCTAATATTTTCAATAGTTTTCCTAGTGTACCAACTTTAGAAACCACTTGAAAAGTAAGGACAAGTAGCAATATGTAGCTATTTTGTGTCTCCTGTAAAAAGAACATAGTAGGAAGTATTTTGTAAGGTCTATTTTCTGTATTTCCAAATCTTTTGGAAAAAATAAACCAAAAAGGCCTTGGGGAAAACACTCCCCCCACCCGTTTTTCTTACTTTTTTTTTTCTCTTTATCTTCATGATACAAACTCCTGTTCCTTTCTTCTCTGCATCTCCTACTTCTTACATATTCTGCCACTCTTGCCAGTGATACAGAATTTGCCACATTGATAGTGATGAGTGGTAAAATGCTCATCAAATATATACTACGTCTATATTTCTTCAGTTTGTGTTTGTTAAAAACCTTAGTGTAAGGAGGAGATGGGAGATGTTCAGTCCTCTGCCCCCAGCCTCTGGGTGTCTGATGTCAATCTGAAATCACATTGTAGTGCAATGCCTGAAATAGGCTGAACAACATTAAACAAAGAACAAAACCTAAATTCCCACCAGAAATGCTGGCCCATCCATGTGTACGACATGATTTCATTCCCTGGCTTACTTGCTGTAGCCTGTATTCTCCCCAAAAATATTGAGTGGCCCTCGACTACCAAAAGATGACCCCCCCCATGCTAATCCATAACCATGCTTTGCTGTGTAAACTATAATTGATCTGGTTCCCTGAATCATAAATCATGATTTACAAATTGCAATAGCTGAAACTACGCGCCATGCTAAGTCAATAAGGAACCATGTTGTATCTGTTATATGAACTAGGCCCCAATAAAATGGCACATCGCACCAGTGCTGGCTGAGAATTCTGGGGGATATTGTTTCAAAGAGAACCTATATTGCTTGGGGTTAGGCAGTGTTGTCCAAACTTGGCCACTTTAAGATGAGTGGACTTCAACTCCCAGAATTCCCCAGCCAGCCATGCTGGCTGGGGAATTCTGGGAGTTGAAGTCCACTCATCTTAAAGTGGCCAAGTTTGGACAACACTGGGATTAGGGAAGATTTCTTTATAGCAGTGGGACTGTACAACTGGTCTGAAAGGGTATTTTTGACATCTTTAAAAACATTCCCTTATTGTTCATGCTTTGGCAGGGAATCACTTCAGATTTGTTTCCTGGTGTGAAGTTGCCGAAGCCAGATTATAATGACATCCTAGAAGCGATCAAGACGAACTGTGATGAAATGGACTTACAAATGACTAAATTCTTTTCAGAGAAAATCCTACAGATATTTGAAATGATGATAGTGCGCCACGGCTTTATGATAGTTGGAGAACCCTTTGGTGGAAAGACCTCTGCCTATCGTGTTTTGGCAGCTGCGTTGGGTGATCTGTGCGAAAAGGTAAATCCATTTGTTACTGAGAAAGATCATGTCCTGAAAAGCAAAAGTTACGCTTCTGTTAAAAATACTAAGAAGCACAGTCTGTCACACGCGCAGGTTAAGCTCAATGGGACTTAACTGCCTGAAAATGATGTTTTCGATTGCAATCTCGAGATATGTTTGAATTTTGAACATTAAATGTTTCAGTGCACCTGAAACTTTAATGTAGTGATTGTAACCTCACAAGAACAGAATTGGTATTGCTCTGCAAGCAGGTATTTAGTGGATGAGTTCCGATCATTTCCTTGTCTGTTTATTAAAAAGTACAGATGGACTGTGTACACTCCTCTCCCCAGCTTTTCTTACTGTTAATAGGACATGTCTTCTGTGGTATTTATAGCAGTTTCTTCTCCTCTCCTCTTCATTCTGACCTTTTCTAGCCTGAGATTATTAGTCTTGGCTACAAGCATCCTTCTGCTGACTATATTCACTTGAGCAATTATAGGTGTCAAAAAAGCAATTATTGAAAAAAAGTCATGAAAGTCAAATCCTCTGTTCCATAAGCTTGGTCCAAACTTTGAACCTCCACCACATGATACCTTTTGTGCCTGCCCTAACCCCTTGAAGAATATCTGTGGCAGATGGAAGGGTTCTCCTCCTTTGGAAAGCATCCTTTTGTCAGGAAGTGCCCAAGACTTTTTATCCTTTTTAGAGTGTGATCCTGACTGCATTTTCTCTTCTCTTGTTGCTAATGATCAAACCAAGGAGACAGTAATTTGCGTACAGTGATTCGGTTGATGATATAAGTGTGATATCTATGTATGACATGCAGTTTATTTTGTGTGTTCAGGGGCTCATGGAGGAAAATAAGGTTCAGATCACTGTTATCAATCCCAAAGCTATAACCATGGGGCAGTTATATGGACAGTTTGATCCAGTCTCCCATGAATGGTCTGATGGTATTCTCGCTGTCAGTTTTCGAGCATTTGCTTCTTCATCTGTAAGTAAATCCTCAAAATTAAATGTTTTCAGGTTCATCATATGAAAAAAGAAAAATCGTGCCAAGATGAAAAAAAAAACCTGAATCATTGTCTTTATCTTAACTAAACATTCTATCATTTCCTCTTTAACTATCATATTTTAAGGAAGGATGGAAATCTTGATTGATAAGTCATTTGCACTCTAACTGGTAGTTGTGAATATGTAGTACATTCTTTATTTCTATATTGTCTCGTGTGCCCTGCAAAAAGGAGGAGAGGGAATAGCCACTCCAAGAAGGGCTAATCCACTGGACTGATCCTTCCTCCCTTCCTGTCTATCTGCTGTATTCTCAACATATTTCCAGGGGTTTACGAATACATAACGAAGCATAACGAATACAATAAAGCATCTATGGAAGAAATAATCAATACAATTAATCAATTGAAATGATACTTTATTAAGTACAGGTAGTTGTTGCTTATTGACGGCAACAGCGACTGCCAGGGTTGCTGTCGCTAAGCGATGTCATAAAACATGAAGTCACATGACCATGCCGCTTAGCAACATCAATCCCAGCAGTCCTGTTGCCATTGTTAAGTGAGGACTATGAGTTGTTAAGCGAGATCCTCATGTGACTGTGACCTGCGACTTCCTACCGGCTTCCTACAAGCAAGGTCAATGGGGAAGCTGGCAGGAAGTCGCAAGTCGCGGTCATGACAAGCCTTTCTTTCTTAGGTGGTTTACAAGCAGGCTGGGGAGTGAGGGCTACAGGTGGGTGGGTGGGCACAAGTCTGGGTGGATGGGTGGGTGCTATGGGCAGGCACGAGTGTGGGTTGGGAGGTGCTATGAGCAGGTGTGAGTGTGGGTGGGTGCTATGGGTGAGCATGAGTGTGGGTGGACACTATGGAGTACGAGATGCCCATGCTGCCTGGGGGCTCCTTGGGAGAAAAAGTGACAGCAACGAGAGTGACTTGCAGGAGCGACTTGTGTCCTCCTGCCGATTTCCCTATTGACTTTGCTTGTGGGCAGCTGGCAGGGAAGGTCACAAATGGCAATCACGTGACCATGAGATGCTGCAACCATCGTAAATGTGAGCCGGTTGCCCAGCGCCCAAATCGCGATCACGTGACTGCAGGGACACTGTGACAGTCACAACTACGAGGATCAGTCATAAATCCCCTTTGTTCAGTGCTGTTGTAACTTCAAACAGTTGCCAAACAAGTGGTTGCTAAGTGAGGATTGCTTGTAAAGTAATATCAAAATATTTTATTTTATTTTCAACCCAGACACCAGATAGGAAATGGCTTATTTTTGATGGACCAGTGGATGCTGTATGGATTGAGAATATGAATACCGTGCTAGACGATAACAAGAAACTCTGTTTGATGAGTGGTGAGATCATCCAGATGTCCCAGCAAATGAGCCTTATTTTTGAACCAATGGATTTAGAAGTTGCTTCTCCTGCTACTGTAAGCTTGCAAACTGATTTTTAACAAATGGTTTCTTGCCATATTGAATGGTTATCAGTCATCTTGGAAAAAAGAAACTGAATTAGACCTCAAGAATTATGGATTATCAACCCAATATTTGATTTCATTCAGGTCTGAGGAAACCAATCTGAAACTGAAACAACATGTCCTTGATTTTGACCTTCAGAATAACTGAAGTTGCCCCATCACTATAATGGGAACAAGGCTGAAGATCTTTTATTCTGTTTAACTAACATTTGTGTTTTATGCAATGGAGAGCTGTCTTCATGGCAAGTTTTAATATTTTGCCTTCTGTGTTGTTGGGATGAGACATTTTAATACCCTAAGTTTGGGACTGAATTTGCCCCTGCCAGTTGGGAGACATTGAATCTGTCACACATGTTCTATTGCACTGTCCTTTTATATGAGTTGGTGCTTACATTTAATAATTCCCATCATATTTGAATTGCTGTTGCAGGTCAGATGAAGAAAAAGTGCTGCAGGTAATTCTTGACTTACAACCATTCATTCAGCAACTGTTCAAAGTTACGATGGTGCTGAACGAATGGTAGTTATGACTGGTCCTTGGAATTCTGGCTGTCCCAGCACCCCTGCGGTCATGTGATCACAATCTGGGTGCATGGCAACTGGCTTGCACTTACGACTGGTTGCAACACCCCACGATCATGTTTGTCATTTGCGAACTTCCCTGCTGGCTTCCCCAAGAAGTCAATGGGGAAGCCAGCAGGGAAGGTTGCAAGATGCTGGGGTAAGTCTCCCTCACCTACACACTCTCCGCCAGCCGCTCTGCACTCACACTGCACTGGCACTCACACATCCCCATGTACTTTTCTGACCCTCACTGCATCTCCCTTGCACTCTTGTGCACCCCTTCACACCCTAATGCACCCTCCCCGACCCTCGCTGTGCCTCCTTCACACTCTTGTGCACCCCCAACGCTTGGCATGCCTTCCTCGCACCCTTGCCCACTCTCCCCAACCCTTGCTGTGCCTCTGTCATACCCTTACGCACCCCTCACACCCTCCCTGACCCTTGCCGTGCCTCCCTTGCACCCTTCACAGGCCTTCTCATCCCTCTTCCACCTGGCAGCAGCAGTTACCTCGCCTAACGACCGTGGGATTCATTTAACGACAGCAACTGGGACTGCAGGGATTGCCATTGCTAAGTGATGCAATTGCTCTTAAGGACCACATCACTTACTGGTGAAAATTGTGGTCCCAGTTGCTGTCATAAGTTGGGGACTACCTGTATTCTTTTTGGTGGACTGCTAGAAGAGTAACCAAATCCTGTACTATTCCTATCTCTATCTGGGGAATTACAGTTTAGGCTTTCCAATTGTTTCAATTACACATGTATTTTTCCTGTGTAACAGAAAAGACTAATTAGTCTAGCATGCCCTTGGGAATTTAATTTTCTTGTTGGTTTTAGTTTTGTATATGTATTCATTTTTAAATATGTGTATTGTTTTTTATCATAGTTGGTCTAATTTATCAAGCTTACTACTCCTACTCCTACTATTTTTATCCTTTTATGTAATTGTTTTTCCAGTTCCCTGTTTTTCTCACTTGAATTCCCACTTTGTTAGATTCTTAAAATGAACAGAGTCTATTGCAATGCTGTTCACAGTCTTTGACTTTCATTTAGTCTGTTATCTGATTAAAAAGTAGATACATGTCCTGCTTGATTTTGTGTAATAGCTAAGCTAACCTTTCTTCATTGGCTGCTATTTATTGTACTCTTGTCTTCGTTTTTCAATACAAAAGAAAGAAAATAAACTACATTGAAAAAAACCTGATCGTTTCAGCATATAAGGATGACATCACTTATATACTTGGCCAAAATCCTTTTGTCCAGATATGACCTAGAAGAGCTAAGACTGCTTTCAGACATTACAAAAACATAAGCATTCAGTGCTGGAAACTATGTTCACATGGCTGTCCCCTATGCCTTTCCATAAACTGCTGTGGATAGTCAGCTGATCTAAATTATTTTTGAATCCTGATTTTAAAAGTATAGCATTTAAAAGCTGTTTCCAGCACCCAATAAAACACCTAGAAGTCTTTATTATATGAACATGTTTTCTCTTCCTTTAGGTGTCTAGGTGTGGAATGGTCTACATGGAGCCTCATATGCTAGGCTGGAGGCCATTGATGTTGTCTTGGTTACATCTAATGCCACCTACAGTCACCACTTTGCATAAAGAATTTATAACAAACTTATTTGATAGAATCGTCCCACTTTCCGTTGAGTTTGTTAGAAAGTGTACAAAGGTATGGAAAAGTGGGATTTATTTACTTTTAAAAATATTATTAGTAATACATAAAAATCCTGTTTACAAATGCCTGAAGATGGAGACATGAATGGTATATTCATTCCAATTAATACTGATTCTGTAGCAAAAATATTTATGTGTGCGCATATGTGTGTATGTGTGTTTTTAGGACATAAAAGTGTGAGTTCATTTTGTTTATTTGTTTGTTTATTTAAATAAAATAAATAAATGTTTTTGCTTCAGTATGGAACTCCAGGCAGGATCCATGGGGAATTCTGAGGTGGTCTCTCATTTGGAATCTGTTTAGCTTCAGTATAGTAGGTGCTTTACTCAAATTGGTATGAGATGTTCTCTTTTCCTGAAAATGTGGATATTGAGGTGTTTGTTCAAAGGATTTTAGCTATTTATGTGCTACATTTTAAAATATATCTCTGGCAATTTAGCTATGAAAGGAAATGGAGTCAAGATTTCTACAATTACACAACTTAGTCCCTATTCTACAGTTGGATTTGGTGATTATTTTTTCAAGGGTACCACATTGGTTGCTAATTTTGTTCTTCCCATACCTGTTATTATGAGCCTTATTTCTAACTTAAAGTTCTAAGCAAAGAGTCTCTAGAAACAAACGTTTTGTTATTTTGCTCTCTGTGGCCACATGGTTAAAGCTGCACCATTATCCAGAGCAAAAACAATGTTGCCCCTAAATCAATAATAGAAGCTGAGGAATGTTGTTCAATTTAAGTTGAACATAGCGATCCCAATATACAAAAAAGGTGATCATAGCCACCCAGAGAACTAATGACCAATTAGTCTAATTAATATTACAGCTAAAATTTATGCAAAACATCTAGCCAATAAATTAGAGGACTGGGTCATTGATAACAATATCCTTGCAGAGGAACAGGCAGGGTTCAGAGCAGGTTATTCAACAATAAATAAATATGTAAAACATGCCCACAGTACGTTGCCTTTGTGGATTTTCGTGCAGCTTTTGATTCCTTTGATAGAAACAAACTATGGATTAAACTAGATCAGTTGAATTTGGATAGAAGGTTATTAATTCTGATCATGGCTTTATATACAAATACTCAAATTCAGGTTAGGTTCACCCCAGTAGGGCATCTGACAGATAATATCAAGATTTTTAAAGGAGTAAAACAAGGATGTGTGCCTGCACCATTATTATTTAATCTGTTTATTAATAGTATTGTTCCAGCCCTGAGTGGAGCAAATTTTTTTCCAGTAAAGGCGGGAAATAGGAACTTGTCCGTATTGCGGATGATTTATTGCTTACATCCCCTTCTCAGATAGGCTTACGCAGACAGTTAAGAGCTTTGGATAGCTATTGCTCCTTAAATTGTCTAACTGTGGATGTGGAAAAATCAAAGGTGGTGGTATCTGGAGAGAAATGGAAAAGACACAAATGGAGAATTGGGGAATATAGTATAGAGCAAGTTCTCTCCTACAGATACTTGGGCATCCTTTTTAATGCTTCAGGAAGTTGGCATTCTGACTATCAGTCCCCAAAAATAAAAACTGAGAAAGCTTTGGTAGGAATAATAATAAAGTTTTGGCATACAAGTGGTGGTAGACAAATTCCTCCAATCCTAACTCTTTTAAAAACCTAGTTAGTTCCATAGAGTTATGGGGAATTTCTACCCCTTATGATTTGGAATTCTTTCAAAACAAGCTCCTTAGAACAGTTTCAGGTGTACCCAGTGGTACTCCTATCCCCTTTCTCTGCGCAGAAACTGGCACATGCCCAATTAAAGCTAGAATAATTGTAAGGGCATTTATTTATTGGGCTAGACTCCTTGAACTACCTGATCCCCGACTTGTTAAGCAGTGCCTCCTGGAGCAAATGCATTTCTCCACTCCTTCTTGCACCAGTTGGTTTACTTTTTTATCCAATCATATGCATAACTTTGGTTTTCCCCCAGAATTCTTTCTGAACTCAAATAATGCCAATAATAGCCTATTTAAAAAACAGGGTGCTGGATGTCTTTGCCCAAAGAATTTTGTTTATCACAAAATAAAATTGCCCCATGGTTTGCGCTCAATGAAACCAAAATCGAATGCGAACATTATCTGAGGTGTGTTACAGCGCCATCCCTCTGGGAGGCGCTTACAAGATTACAGTTCCAGCAAATAGCATCAGCAACTAGAGAGGGCCGATTTCACAAAATCCCATATAATTTGTGATTCTGCCCTTGTTGCAAGGAAAGTATAGAAGATTTTCCCCATTATTTATTATATTGCCCTATTTATGCTTCAGCACATGGAAAATTTCTGAAGCGCCTTTTGATAAGAAATTCATTTTGGCCTGATTCATTTAAAATTGAATATCTAATGAATTTAGACAAGGAGACACTGCTATGGAAATTAGCAAGCTTTGCACGGGCTGCTGCTAAACAGAGAGAATGTTTTATCAAATGTTCCTAATGTTTTCTAACATTTTACCAGTTGTAATAACAATGTTTTAATGTTTTTACTGATTTTTGTATATTTTAGTGTCTTTTATTAAAGTATGGCCACTTTTGTGCAGGTTTTACCTTATTTGTTACGACTTGTGGTTGAATTGTTGTTCAATTTAAGTTATGTTCTTTGTTTTTCTAGGAACTTTCTCCAACATCAGACACAAACTTGGTTCGGTCTTTAATGAATCTCATGGACTGCATGATGGATGAGTTTCACAATGAAGCAAAACTTAAAACTGTTACTGACCGTGAAATATTTTCATGGCTTGAGGTGGGCAGGATCTTTTAGATACAGTGAATAGTTTTGAATGAAGTTCTCTGAACTTTTCAGAGTGAAAGAGCTAAGAGGCCAGAATAAGCATATCTATGATTTTTAAAACCATTTTCTTTTTGTGTCATTGTGAAATTAAAGTCTTGGTTCATGTGGTAACTAAACCAGATACAGTATAATAAATGGAAAATGTAACCTGTTGATAGGTTTATAATAAAAACTAAAATATGAATCTAAGAATAGAAAAATAATTCTGGATCATACCAAGATCCACCTGGACCCACATTTAGCTTCCCACCATCGTTGCCACCCAGTTGCCTCTGGAGTGTTCCCAAGCAGGAGATGGAGATACAGGCAGTCCTCACTTACTGACCACAACTAGGACTGGCAACTGTGGTGTTAAGTGACGTGGTTGTAAAGTGAAACATCACATGACTGCACCCAACTTACAACACAGTTTCTGATGCAGTAGTTAAGTGAATCACTGTGGTCATTAAGCGTGACATCACATGACTGTGACTTGTGACTTTCTGCTGGCTTTGCCATTGATTTTGCTTGTCGGGAGCTGTCTGTGAAGGTTTCAAATGGCAATCACATGAACACTGTGAACATTGTAAATGCATGCCAGTTGCCAAGCACCCAAATCACAATCATGTGACCATGGGGATGCTGCTATGGCTGCAACTTCAAGGACCAGTCGTAAGTCTGGTTTTTCAGCACTGTCATAAGTTTGAATGGTCACTGAATGAGTGGTCAGTAAGCAAGGACTATCTGTACACATTTTTTCCATTGCAAATAGTGTTTAGAGATGTACTTTCTCCACCCTGGAAATGACAGTGAGACTTAAAAACTGATAGCTCTTGATAGCCCTATCTCTGAATTTATCCAATCCCTTTTTAAAACCATCTAGGTTAGTGGACATCACATCTTGTGGTAATGAATTCTACAGGTTAATTATGTGATGGATGAAGATGTACTTTCTTTTTTCTGTCTAATTCTCCTTTCAGTTAGCTTTATTTGATGCTGCTGGTTGTAGTGTTTTAAGACAGAGGCAGACTTCCCTCTGTACATTTTCTCCATGCCATGCATGATTTTATACATCTTGATCGTGCTTCCCCTCTTGTGTTTTATCTATGCTAAAGAGTCCCAGATGTTCTAGCCTTTTCTTGTAAGGAAGGTGGTTTAGGCATCTGATCATGTGAGTTGTTCTCTTCTGCATCTTTCCCAGCTTTGATAAACCCTTTCTCAAGTGTGACAAACAGAACTTCACATTGACAACAACCCAAGGAGAAATCATATAGGCTTTGCCCTGGGAATGAACGGATTGTAATGAAAGTGCCAAGCAAGTCTTTCTGGGAAGAGATGTAATAACAGAAATACCAATGAATCAGAAATCTCACAACTTCAGTTTTTATCCAACCGTAACTGCCTCCAGGCTAATAACATCCATCTATGGAACAGATTTCCATTACCCTGCAAGTTCTACTGCAGGATGGGTAACCTACCTGCAGTCCCCAATCTCATTTTTTTTCTGCCAACAGGTCTGCACAATTGAAATTCGATGGTGGATTTGAAACATACGTAGCCCAACTCTGCTAGGCTCACTGCAACCATTTTACCTGACCCCCCCCAAGCCCCCTAAATCCCTAGAAGAGTATCTGAAAATTTTATTTGGCACCTGTTAGTGATTTCTGCCCCAGCTTTCAAATCTGCACTACAAGATTGGAATACATTGATGGGTTGGAGGTAGCTTCAGTGGGAGGAAGGGAATGGAAAGTTCTGTAGCATGAATTAAACTTTAATAATGTAATATTGCTGGTTGCTGTCGGCCTGCAGTGCTGGACACGTGTATCTGTAAGTACACTCCTCTGAATGACTTACATTGGCTGATTTCTGAATAAGCTTGTTTAGTTTGGGGTTGCATGCTTTCCCCCCATGCAGCTGTTGACCATTTGATTGTGTTCTATACATTTATTAAAGAAGTAAGCTTGAAACTTGAAGTGGTATTGTTGGATGTGTGAATGACTACTTTGGATTTGTTTCTTGAATACTCCAGAGCACTTTTGTGTTTGCACTCACATGGTCTGTTGGAGCCAGTTGTAAAGAGGAAGACCGACTGAAATTTGACAAGATTGTGCGTGAACTGCTTCAAGGGCCAATGAGTGATGAGACAAGAGAAAAGTATAAATTGTTGAGTGGGGTCGAGTACTTCCGGGCAAAAATCCTAACTGTTCCCTATCCAGAAGATGGAACAATTTATGATTACCGATTTATCAAAGATGTGAGTGTGTTTGTTTTTAACCAAGATGTTCAGAGAGTTGTTGATCAATGTGTTCTCAAGATGATTTCTGTGTTAATCTAGTTTCTTGAATTGTGGGATTTGGCCCATATACAAATGAAAAAGTAATAACTATGGAAGTAGGAACACATTTATTTAGAAATACATGTTGTGCTCACTGCATTATAATAATGAGCAAGAGAAATAAGACTTGCCATTGAATTAAATTAGTACTTATTACTTCTCAGGAAGATGCTAATGAAGGATGTATTTCAGCTGAAGTTGAGTTCTTCATTGATATTGTTTTTAATGAGATAATTAAAGAAGTCTTTAACCCTCTTCCACTGAAATCAGTAGGAAGTATTTTAGTGTCTATTAATTGGAAATAATCAAGTTCCAATCATTCAGCAGCCAAAAAGCTGCTGGACAGGCTCAGAGCTACTTAACAGGTGCTGGTTAAAGGTTGGGGGGACCTCAGTCTATGTCATGAAATGTTGGTTTTAGAGTGGGAGGCAGGACTTGCCCTCCAGAACCAATTGCCCCTCCCGAATAAGCAGAAGGTTGAAGGTTCGAAGGAGATTCAATCCATCAACAAGGAATATTTATTTATTTGGCAAACCTGTATACCACCCAATAAATGGCTGGAAGAAGCTTATAAAAACAAAATTTTACAATGCCAGAATGAAAAGGTATATTTTAGCACCTCCTAAACTATAATACCAAAACATTTTTACTTCCAGCAGAGTTTGTTCCATAATACAGACCACACCATGGAAGAAAGAGAATGACATACCGACTCCAAATGATCCTTCCCAGCAATTTCATGTAGAAATTGAAGAACATGAGAGACAAGATGGGATACCCGCATGACAATTCCTAGGGGGCCAAGCAATAGTTTCCCACTACTATCTTTGGTTACAGCCTGGAGCAGTGTTTCTCAACTTGGCAACTTGAAGATGTGTGGACTTCAACTCCCAGAATTCTCCAGCCAGCAGGGCTGGCTGGGGCATTCTGGGAGTTAAAGTCTATGCATCTTCAAGTTGCTAAAGTTGAGAAACACTGGCCTGGTGAGAGAGCGGAACCCCCATAAGTGGTGCTCCCTCAAACTTTGTAACAGAACATTACAGCCAACCACTGAATGCTATTGAGAGATTAAAAAATATAATTGGAGTTGCATTTCCACTGTCTCAGCAGAATAAATTATCATCAAGGCAACCATGATTTGTGACAAATCCAGGTTTAGACCCAAGCCAAAAACATTTAAGTAATCAGTTTGCTTTACGAGTTTCTAAAGCTGCAGTATCACTGCTCTCTTTGTCAATTTGGCAAAATATAGAAATTCTTAAAAATTTTTGAATTCAAATATAGTTTCCTAAAAAAGAGCTTCATCACAGCCTCCTTAAACATGGCAAAGAATTCCATCTGCAGGAGACATTTGATAATAATTTGAGCAATAATTGCTAAAGTAGTGTTATTAAAAGACCTAATAAACCAAACTGGGAAAGAGTTAACTGATAAGTAGCGATGTGAATAGATCCAAGAACCTTTTGAGTTTTCTCAAGAGACAAACAATGAAAATGACAATAGATGTTTCTACAGTGTCACAAATTCTATGTCTAATAATTTAGCTTAAAAATTACTAAGTGCCTGCTAAAATTATCTGTTTATAAAATACAAAACCATTTTACTCATGGATGTAATTTAATGTTTAATACCCATTGAATCAAGATATATCACAGAGGCGTGAAGTTAGTTACTTAATTGGGAGACCAAGGGCCTAAGCGTGCTACTCGTTGGCCAAGTGAGGCTGTCAAGGTCCTGTCTCAGTGCCCGGAGGTTATGCAGGTTTGGATGGGGAGGAACCATCTCCAGCACAATCCTACCAAGACTGAGTAGCTGTGAGTGTTCAGACTGCCCAGATCTGGGGATACTCTTTCTTTGACCTTGGATGAGGTGCACTTCCCAGTCAAGAGTGGGATGCAAGTTACTTGATGAGCAGGTGGCAGCTGTGGCCAGGAAGGCCTTTGCACAGCTTCATCTGGTGTGCCAGGTGTGCCCTTTCCTAGACTGGGAGGCCCTTTAGACAGTCACTCATGCTATGGTCACCTCACAGCTTGACTATTGCATGGGGCTGCCCTTGACTGAAGACCACTCAGAAGCTTCAACTGGTCTAAAATGCAATAGCATAAGCACTGATGGGCATGACTTGGTATGCCTGTGTAACACTTCTGTTTCATGAGCTGCACTGGTTGCCAGTTTGCTTCTGGGTGTGATTCAAGGTGCTGGTCATTACCTATAAAGTCCTATATAGGGCCTGGTTACTTGAGGGACCACCTGTCTCCCTCTGTAGCTGTCTAGCTGATCCAATCTAGCAGGGTTGGTGTGCTCTGGGTTCGTTCGATTAAACAATGCCATCTATTGGGACCCCAGAATTGGACCTTCTCTGTAGCAGCACCTGCCCTCTAGAATGAGGTTCCCCCTGAGATCTGGACAGCCCCCATCCTGCTGGTGTTTCAAACGGCCCTGAAAACTGCTTTCACCCAGGCCTCTGGTGAGGGTGATTGAAGTCCTGTTTTTCCTTTGTTCCCATCCATTTTTGTCATTTCTGCCATTTTTATTCTTTTTTCTTGTTGTTTCCTTGTTTTTAAATGTTTTAACAACTTGTAAACTGCCCAGAGTTGCTGAGAGTCAAGCAGCATATAAATAAAATAAACAAATAAATAAATAACAACAACTTTCATCTTGGCCATTTAGGTTCACGTAATTTTCCCCCCTTACTGCAATGCTTTCTAATTACTTTGGTCCTAAATTTTGAAACAGGGAGCTGGAAGATGGGAACCATGGATAGAAGCACTTCAGACAGCTCCACCTATATCAAAGGACATGCTGTTCAATGAAATAATTGTTCCCACTTTGGATACTATACGATACTTTTCATTAATGGAGTTACTGACAACGCATCAAAAACCTACCATATTTGTTGGCCCCACAGGAACTGGCAAGAGTGTATATATCATAGTAAGTATACATGAAACTTGCATTAAAGGTTCCCTGCAGTTTGAATTAAAGAAATGGGTTGCTCCAGGAAAACTAGATCCTTAATTTCCTAACCTGAACTTTATTTTGTTCAGATTACATGCCATTTCTCCTTGTTTGTTGAAATCTTAACAATAGGAGAAGATTGACTGCTACTTTTTGCAGAAAAGAGTGGATAACATGTGGCTCTGTAGATGTTGCTGAATTACCCCAGCAAATCCAGCCAACGTGATCAACAGTGAGGAATGCTGAGAACTCTGGTTTTGCAATATCTTGGTGGGGTACAATTTTCTTTAACAATTGTAGAAGGTGCTTTCAACAAACAATCCTGGTTAACTTATTCCTTACTTTGGCTTCTTCCTACTTTCCTAACTGAAGAGACCTAGAGCACAGAAATGAATGTGCATGTTGGTACTGGTCACAGTGATAGAAGGGGAAGGGGAGCTTAATTTTGATTCTGCTGACCCTGATAAAAATCACCATTAAGGTTGGTATAGAGCTGTGAAGCCATGGAAAAGGTTTGAAACAGAAGAATTAAAAAGTGAAGAGAAGTTAAAAAAGAATGGTATGAAAGATTAAGGTGATCATGTGGGGGGCAAAATTCAGAGAATGGAGGGGGCTCAGATCTATTCAAGGTGGTGGTTTCTTACCTAGAAAACCTTGCATTGTTTGAGGTCAGGATTTCAAAACCAGATTCCCACTATTTTGTTTTATATGAACATGTCCATAATCTACCATTTTCTTTGGAGGCAGTAAAATACAGGTAGATCACGATTAGTATGAGTTCAGATAATGCAATATTCAGTTTAGTGCGAACTGTAAATTGATACCAGGTCACATTTAATGGAACTGAAAATTAATGCAAGGCTAGTGTGTATGCAATTGAGGCTAATGTTGTGCAGAGCGCAGCAAAGCTCTCAAAAACTCTGCTCTCAGGAAAACCACACATCAGTATGAGAGCTTGCAAAATGCGATGTCCATATTTTGCTCTCCAAAGAAACTCCAGTCAGAAAATATATACTAACTGGTTTTTATTGAGAAAAATGCAAAACTTCATAAAATACAAGTTGCATACAAAATATAGGAAATAACAAAGACTTCTTCTCATCTTAGCACCCAAGACTTATCCGCAACAAAGTCTCTAGCTAAAAAACACTCTCAGAGAAGAGGTACACTACTTGGTTATTAGTTACAACTACATAACCCATAAAACTACTTGATGGATAAAACTATACATGACTGACAGGCTGGGCATCTAGCCCTCCCGTTATATTGCCAGCATGTACCCCCCCACTGAATAACTAGCATACACCTGCCAATAGGTGGCAGTAAATAGTATAACACAGTCACAAGATGCTTTGTTTACATGAACTCATACAATAGTCATAACAACCGTTGTTGTACAGATAACGGGATGACTTTCTTCCCATGAGAAAATCCTGACAGCTAACACATACACAGTTGCTGTTGGGATTTGAGATGCTGCTAATCTTTGTGCAAAAAGGAAGATTCTGTCAGAAGAAAACAGTACAAGTTTAACACTGTGACTTTGTTACCATAAATTTAAATTATAAGTATGTTCTTTTATTCCTTTACTGTAATATTTCATTAATATACATATAAAAATTCATGTTTAAAAATTTTCATTACCTATTTCCATCAAGCTGAAAATTATATTTTCCATAGTAATGCCACTTCTAATAGTATGAATTCGAATGATGTGACCATTTTGTGGGATTCATTAACGGCACTAACTGAGACTTATCTGTATGCCTCATCACCACAGGATGCTAGTTTGGTAGCGGTGTAAGAGGACCTTTACTGCAGCAGTATCTTGATGGTTGAATTTCCTCACTTGGATAGTGAGGTTTTGCTTAGTGTTATGAGAATAGTAAATATGCTACTGTTTTTCATTGTGGAGTCTGTAATTTATACACTTGGGTTCTGTGCCCACACAGAGCATTTTTCAGAATCTGCTAGAACTTATAGAATTGTTTGGCAGGAGCCTTGCCCCTATACGTATGACATAACTATGCACAGCTTCCAGTGACTCCCCTGAGTTTGTTTTTGTCTGCCATAGCAATAACATGTTCTTGCTAGAGCTGATTGTCCTTCTCCTTATTGAAATGTCTTTCAAACACACAATATAACAGAATCACAGGTACCAGCCTCAAGGCTCCAAGTAGTGTCTTTGACCTTTATTTTTTCTCACACTGTGGGGAGACTGCCTGGATCACTTTTGAGGTATGTGAATCTTCGTACCAAAGGATCGTGGGGTTCTGCCATTATGTTTCTGCTTTACTTGTAGGCCACCAGCTCCCAAAGGCTATGGATAGCTAACAATCAGAAATATCACCAAGCCAAAAAAAAAGAACCACCCTCAAAAATTGTAAATATCCCCTCCGTAAAATAAACCAAATTAGTATCAAAATTATACAAAAAAAGAAAAAAAACTGCACAAAAATATGTATCCACCAAATTCAAATCTGCTATCACAATTTGCCCCCCTCCTGCACTAGATGGAACAAGGTTTTAACTGCTGTCCTGAAACCCAGAAGAGAAGGAGCAGACCACATCTCCGGGGAGAGGGAATTCCAGAGTACAGCTACCACCTGTTCATCAAGCAGAAGCTGTGAATCCAGGAGACCCCTGAAACTGCTGATCACCTCAGAATGGGGGAATACAAATCCATTCAACGTGAAAAATGGTATTCCCTGGAATTGTTTGGCCCAAAAGAGTACCATGGTCTATGGGAGGGTTGCACTTCCCTGATTCTAGGCTCTCCGAGATCATCCACAAAAGCAACCAATACAGGTTCCATACTATGTCCTGGCTTGAAACCCAATTGTCATGGATCCAAATAATCCAATTCTTTCCCTACAATATTCTCTAAAAAGGGAAGATTGGAGACGAGTTTAAAATTATCTAAGATAACTGGGTCTCGTGAAAGCTTCTTGAGCAGTAGGTACAACTTAGTCTCTTTCAGCAGGAATGGCAATACTCCCTCACTCAAAGAAACTTGATTATTGCTCCAATCCAACTTCCTTCCACTTCACAAGAGGCCTTAACTAACCATGAGGAGCAGGGATCCAAATGAGACCCTTCTCTACTTCCTCAGGACTCACAGACTCATTGAGCCCAGCTTACTACACAGGATGAAGCCCCAGTCATCTCCACTGGCACCGTCTGGCTATAGTGCAATTCCATTCAGACCTGAGTGGTTTTATCTGCCAAGTGCTGTAAGAATTCTTCACAGTAGCTCTTCAGCTGTTCTTGGCAACCATTTTTCCCTAAAAGGGAACAAGTTCTTAAACAGGGTTGCTGGGCAGCATTCGGAGATAAATTAAGAGCTGCAAAGTATTTCCTTTTTGCTGTTTGAATCGCCATGGTGTAGGCTTGAACATGAACTCTTACCAATGTCTGATCCTGCTCAGCACAGATCCTTCCAGTGATGTTTTAGGCGTTTCCTCTGCTGCTTCATCTCTCTGAACTGCTCAGTAAACCAAGGCGCTGCAGTGGCTCTGTGGGAGGCAAGAAGCTAATGTGGGGAAGTGCTGCAGTGACCCTTATTTCAGAGGGTGCCCTCTGAAAAAAACATGGGATCCATTAGGTGTCTGCGGCAGACTGATCTAATAGGCCCTTCCCTACTGCGGAGGAGGGTCACACCATGAAACTTCACAACAATTAAAGAGTGTTCTGTTTCTAACAAGGGGCTAAACATGATGTCCCCACTTTCAGATCGTATTGCATCTACCCTGAGACAAAAACCAGACCTACCATGTGATCTCTTCATAGGGCTCTTGATAAGTTGGATCAGATCCCTGGTTGTCATCATGGCCATGAACTCCTGGGCTGTTCCAGACCCCTCTCCCAGGGAAGGCAAGTTGAAGTCACCCAATACTACCAGTCTGGGGAATTCTACCACCACCCTAGCAAATTAAGCCAACCGGCACTTTGGACCTAACCTCACAAGCAAGGTGTCACATCTGGTTCATCTGCCTCTTGATATGAGTGAGTCTCATGTATGATAATAGCTTACTCCCCTTCTCTAAAGTCCAAAACCCCAAATCCAGTTTATTGTAGGTAATAATAAATGAATTTGCCAGTTTAGTATCTTACCATTTAGTCATTCCATTGCCTGAGATTTTTTTTAAACATATGTATGGCATTCTTCCATCTCCAAGATACCATTTTATTTCTTTAGTAGATTTATATCCTGCCTTCCATTCAGGAGCTCAAGGTGATATAAACAGTGCTCCCTGCATCTATTTCTCTCCACAGCAACAACCCGGTGAGGTAGGTTGGACTGAGAGAGAGTAGCTTGCCCAAAGTCATCCAGCATAGAGGAGCTGGATCTGGGGAATGTTACTAAAACATGAACTTAGCCTGGGGGACGGGGGCGGGGGGAGAGTGAGGAATTAAAGATTGTCCCACTTTGACTCTCTTTGGTATAAGAAGGAGGGAAAGGGAAACACTGTCAGACTTTCAAGATTCTGTTATTGTAGCCTGTATCAATAAAATCAAATACTTTTTTGTGGTGTCTGACCTGGCCTATCTTGCATTGCTGAGGGAGGACTAGAACTGAGAACTCCCTGCTCCTAGTCCAGCACCTTAACTGCTATATCTAGACAACTGGCTTCTACTTATCTAGCTATCTCCTCACATCTCCCAAGTTTGTTTGTTTATTTAGCAAATTTATATAGCTGCCCATCTCACCAAAAGTGACTCTGGGCGGCATACAACAAAGACAAAAACAAATATAAAAACAACATAAAAATATAAAAACCACATTAATAAATATAAAAACCAAGGTACAAACAATAAAGGAGGGAGAATAAAAATGGCCCCCTCAGCGATGGGGCCATCTAAGCAGTCTCCGGTTCCCTGGGAGCCCCAGGCCTGATCACATAACTAGGTCTTGAGGACCTTCAGGAATAGCAAAAGGGATGGCACTAATCTAATCTTGGGAGGAAGGATATTCCATAAGGCAGTGTCAGGCGCAGCCCAAGAACAACGATGAAACAGTCCAGTTGAGTACATTCCTTTATTTGCTTACACCTTATAGACAGAATCTTGCCAAACTAAATCTATACTACAGTAACTAGTGGATATACCCTGTGAGATTCTAGGGAGTGGCTATCCTGAATCTCTTACTCTTCTCATGCTCCCCCTGTGGACTGTGTTGCCTTTTGCCTCCTTTCCCCTCCTGGAATGCACCCCCTCCTTCCTGATAACCTTGATCTCTCACATCACTCTCCTCCTCCTAGATACATTCCATCACAGGCAGGCACCACAGCAGAGAAGGCATGTTTCCTGGAACCCACCAAATGCAGGTCCCTGGATGATGGTACCCGCAACTTACCTTCTCTGTAAGATCTGATGGAGTGGGCTGATATATCTGAGGAGAGGCGGTCCCTCAGATAGCCTGGTCCCATGCCAAGTTCTACTCCTACAGTGCCTCAGCCACCAGGTCACATGAGAAATCTTCCATTCTTCCTTCACAGGTTATCCAATTTGTAGGGCCTATAATAGATACCATTGGAGGAACTGGTTTCCTACCCTTGCTGTGACTCCATATGTTTCAGGTTCTTGTATGCAACATCTCCCTATGAAGTATCAGAACCACACCCATGTCGTTCTCCAGTGAGTGGGCCATATACCAGTTGTGATTTCTCTTGCACACCCATCTTTAGGTGCATTCTCTGTAGGAATAATATCTCCTTTTCACTTCTCCAAACATAAGATGGCACATCTCCTCAGTTCTGCCCTACATCAAGGAATAACTTGATGTAGTAGTAGTAGCAATGATTTCAGACTATGTCACTGAGTTGTTCCCTTCATGACCTATTTTTGGACAGATGTCCGCATCACCAACTCCTCCTTGTTTAGATGGGGAGCAAATCTCTGAGCCTTCTTTATCCAAGGTGGTTTGGTCCAGAGAGAAAGCATCATCAGTAAACTCAAGCCCCTTCAGTTTGTAGACTGTCTTCTCGGCCAGGCTGTCTAGGTTATATTAGCAATTCCATAGTAGTCTGGTACATAAACAAGATGGCATAAAATCATCCCCTCTTTTATACATTGTACTGTAGATTTGGCATTGGTACATCCATCACTCCCATCTTCTTCCTGGAAATTCACTCGCCTGGAATAGCATCCTCTCTGATCTATTCAGCCATACCAGAACAACCACTCACAAATAGAAACTACCTCATTGGGTCAATCCCAAAGTTGAACTGTTTGCATCATGGGACAATAAACAATACTTTTTGTAGCGGGTGAGAAATTCCAGTGTATCAGTGATATCTTCCCTTGTTCTTCCAATAGATCCTGCATGTTTCTGCCTATTTTCCGGAGCCCAAGTGAAGATTAATGGGTATTTGATCAATTTCATTCTCATTACACTTTGATGGCTTTGGGGAACTAAAGTTCACTCCTCTCTACCACCTTGATAATTGGGAGGACAAGGACTTCTCTTTCTGAGCCAACCCAATCAATTTGCCATCACATAGAGACAGCTTTTCTATCTACAGTTCAAGTCTTACAGCTTGGAGGATTCGGTTTTAAAAAAACATCTAGGATGGGAAAGAGCAGCTTATTTTGCCTTCTTAGAAGCCTTGCACAGGAGCTTTCTGTACAGCTAAATGGAAATCTTTCTAGGATTTCATCCAAGGACAATAGCTGAATCCCATCTCATATAAGGTTCATCATGTTTTGGACCTTCTGTTGCATTTTCAATTGCGAGGCATGGCAGTCTCTACAATAAAGCAATTCCTTGCAGCCATCGTCTCCTTTTTTCCTTCATAGGTGGTCTTCCTCCCCTTCCCTTCCCTTCCCTTCCCTTCCCTTCCCTTCCCTTCCCTTCCCTTCCCTTCCCTTCCCTTCCCTTCCTCTAGTGATGCATTTCATGAATGGTCTAGCACATATCTAGCACACCTAAATAACTACATAATAAATCTCTATTCTTCAGCTCCTTCAGTCTAGAAAGTTGGTTGGGGGACTCCATAAATGTCTTCCAGGGTGGCTGCGTTTCTCACTGACATGATGGGCTTGTCGAAGGCACAATAGGAGAGTGACTAGTAGAGTCTTTGGGATGTGGATGTCTTACTCCTAATCCCTCACTCATCCCCAAGTGGGTTGTTAAGTGCTGCCTCTGTGGTGAACTTGTGAAGTTAAGCTTTGTGGGGACTGATGAAAGAGCAGCATGAAAAATGGGAGACAAGAAGACTCTACTAATCACTCTCCTATTGTCCCTTCGACGACCCCATCATGTCAGTGAGAAACAGCCATCCTGGAAGACATCTATGGGGTCCCCCTTAACCAACTTTCTAGACTGAAGAAGCTGCTTGGACAAGCAGTGAAACATATCAAACCAAAAGAAAAGAAGTCCAGTTGCCATGACTCAACCTCCAGATAATTCCACCTGGATGACTGAGAATCTTCATCAACGTATGACCACTTGAAGAACTTCAATTACAAATAAATAACCAGTTCTTCCTTCCTATTTGTAATAGGTTTTAATATGGACTTGATTTTGCTGTTGAAGGTTTTAATGGTGACTAATTTAGTTTATAATTATACATTTGTATTTTTTTTTACTGAATTTCTGCATTTAGAGGTTATAAATATTTTAGTAAATAAGGATGAGTATGGACAGAAACAAGAAAGACCAGCATCCAATTGCCTTTCCAGATGTTCTATTTTGGAACATTGTTAATTGCTGCAAATCTGTTGGATGATTATTATGTTCATTTCTTTATGTTGGCATTGTTCTATTATTTCTCAGTTAAGGTTAAAATTTAAACACAACACAAGATGAAAATATTCCAAGTATGCAGCAGTCCATCAAATAATCATAGTGATAGCATAGTAATGGCTACCACAGTATTTTATAACATGAGAATTCATATTTCACACATTTTAGGAACAACATGTAGATGTTGGTTGATACTGGCAAGATTTTGTTTGGAATATTTTGGATTTGTGGGGAGGGCAGTACAATAATAAGGACAGATGCATTTTCAGTAATGAGTGTTTTGTTTTCCCAAGGAATGCTAGGTTTTCATTTTGCAAAATACTGACCTGGTCAAAGTAGTCTTATGTGTTTGCAGTGTTAGGGAACTAGTCAAGCTGCATATCATAGCATTCTTTCTAACACTATAAGGAATCCTTGAGCCAACCTCTCAAATTAAATGGAGGGGCTAATTGGATGATGAAGTAATATAGATCACTCTAGGTATTGTTTCCTAATAAACATATTATTATTCTGCTGTCCTTTCTGGAAATTCAGTGGAATGTGGGTCATACATCAGGCATATTTCAATACTGGAGTCATCAAAAACTCCAAATATAATCTTCGCAAAGATGTTGAGTTTGGTATTTTAACATCTCATGTTTTTTTGTTTACAGTGCAGAAACTTGTAAGGTTAACTTGCCAGTGTTGATGTTTTGTTTTAAATAAAGTTAAGTATGATATAGAATGTGTGTGTTGGACCATCCTGAGGCTTGCAGATTGTTAATTTAGAATTAGTGTTCTTTAAATAGAAATGTTATTTTCCAATAAAATGTTACTATGGCAGGGGTAATCACGGTCAGAAGGATTGCAGAAAACTTCTTCCAAAGGTATCTAATGCAATTAATATTACAGTTTTTTTTTTAACTTTTTCTAATAGTATTAGTTATCTTTAGAAATATTATTGATTACCTTTAGAAATCTTACCTCATTTAAACTATTGGGGTTTTTTTGCATTCATTAAAGTTATTTTGAATTCCGTCCCATTATATATGTAACTTTATTGATTTCTAATGTAGATAAACAATTGCTAAAATTTCAGTCTGAAAGCTATAAAACTCTAATTATTGTCAATCTGTAAATTACTTTTTTGGGTCTTCCTTCAGTATGAATGATTTTTATTAATGTAATTAATTATTGCATCCATGTTATGAATAAGTAAATCTGTTCTTCAGTGAAAAATGGCATGTAGCGTTATAGAGGGTGATGAATTATTAAGTTTGTACTTACGATAAAGATCAAAAGATACTTTCTTAAATATTGGTTTTTTCTTTCTCTTATTTTCTTTTTCCTTTCTTTTCTTTCACGTACACCTTTTATTCTCTTTTCTCTGTACTTTTCCTTCTTTCTGATTTTAGTTTATATTTTCTTTTACTATTATTAAAACTTTCAGTAAAAATTATTTTAAAACAAAGGAAAGCAGCAAGTGGCCCCCTACAATTATTTTGCTCATTTTGATGTTTATCCGTTTATTCTGGTTTAATATGAAGTACCTAAACTGGAAATTATTTTTGCAATAAGGCACCATAATGGGCTTTTATTTAATCACTCTTTCATGTGACTTTTGTTTATTAGATTTATAAAGTATTATAGCATGGGACCCATGCTTCAGATGAAGCACCAAAGCATTGTTTACATATTTTGCTGGAAAATCATTGTTGGCAAAACATAAGTCTTAATTTATGGTAATCAGAATACATGTACAAAGTTCAGCCTTTCTCAAGAAAGAGAGACTGGAACTAGCTGTACCAAATGGGGCTGCCAGCACAGTGCCTACATCATCACCTTCCTCCCCCTCCTCTTCCTCAGTGGCCATCCTGACATGATTAAACTACAAATTTCTTCACCCATCACAAGCAGCATCCAGTTCAGTGAAGGAGATGTGGGAAAATCCATTATGTATTGGTATCAAATAACTTGTTGTCCTCTTGTACATTTTGGGAAGAGGAGAAAGATACGTAATTGTTGTTGTTTTGTAGAAGTGAAGGAAAAAAAATCATAAATGAATATACTTCCTGATGCCCGATGAGTCTCCCTTAAACAGAATTTGGGTTACTAGAGGGAGGCATATGCTTACTTAAACTATATGTGAGTTGAGAGATGAGTTGCCAACATAGTCGGTTTTTTCCAAGTTGGTTTATTTCTTGTTGCTGCTATCCATTCCTGGATTCCTCTTTTAATATTCTATTTCGTTTATACTTTATCTGGCTAAAAGTTATGGGTAAATAAGGAAAAGTGAGTTTTTGAGCTACTGAGCTATTGCTACTAAGCACGAGTCTTTGTCATTGTCCAAATCACTGTGCATGAACAATATTACACTTTCTTTATTGAACTTCCTAAATTTGCCCTGTTCTGTGATGGCTGCTGATTTAAACACAAACTTTATGAACTTTGCAGGTTCAGCCTAACAGTGCACGGCATGAAACTGAATGTCACCATGACAAGGGTTAAAACATCTAATTCTTGTAGCAGCTGAGAAAGGCATTTTACTGTTGGAGACTAATTCCCCTTAGTCATTCATTCCCTTCCTAGATGTCACCTCCTTCCTATACATAGGAGAATATAAATGAATAAAGTGGTAAGAATGTTCTCATACAAATCCGTGCTGTTTATCTATCTAGCTACCTACCTACCTCACCCAGAGGAAGTTTGATTTTTTGAGCTCGCAGAGCACAAAGGCACACAATTCATTAGATTGAAGTTAATTCAGTCTTCATTCTGTGCAAGTTATAAATTGCTGTTTAGTAAAGGGGGAGCTTTTTACCTTGCGTGGTTATACATTCCAATATACTTATAAAAAAAGTCTTAATAATGTTCACTATTTTTTGGACATTAGTTTTCGGGTAAAATGGTCTCTGAATTACAGATTTGGGGAAACCATAAAAGACCCTCAGGACTAACATCTTTGCAGAATTTAGCAGCTGACAACCAGCTTCCATAGTTATTGAACAGGCAACTACTTAGTCTGTTAATGTGATATTCTGGAACTTGCTAGTGAGTCTGATCATATTGTGAAACGTCAGTGATGCATTAGATCATAATCTATATAAAAAGGTGTTCTTAAATTTATTTCTGCAGGAAACTCATTAAAGGGCCCTGAATGTTAATGACTTTGCATTTGTTACCCTCTCATCATTTTTATAAGGAGAATAACTAACAAACTCGAAGTGAAAAACCACCTCATTTGAATGACTTGCAATAAAAACAGCCCTTCCGCTTGCCTTTGTCTAAGCTGCCAGATTTATATGCTCATGTGACCCAAACTTGTCTCTTTTTAAAACTATCTTGACAGGATTTTCTGTTAAATCGTTTAAATAAGGAAATCTACAAACCGCTGCTCATTAACTTCTCAGCGCAGACTACGGCAGCCCAGACTCAGAACATCATTATGTCTAAGCTTGATAAAAGGAGAAAAGGAGTCTTTGGTCCTCCTCTGGGAAAGAAAATGGTAACTTTTAAAAAGTGAAATGCAATTTGTCATCCTGCCTGGCAGGCCCTCAGCATTTTTTTTTTTTAATGGGCATATTTTGAGTGCAAAATGTAGATTTAATGCATCCCTCATCAAGAGCACAACGCTATATAAATTGCTGCCTACTTTTAAAACACAGCAAAATGGTTATGGAGACTCCCAAATCTTTTAAAGAGGGAAACAGCAGTTTTCATTTGTATCCCACATTCACAACTGAGGTGGTAGTGCTATAATGTTCATTCCAATCCTGTACAGGAGTACAGAGGATCATAGAAGAAATAACCCACATAGTGCAACTCTAAATCTGACTTAGAGTTTGGATTTGCTTAATTTGTTAAAAAATGAGGTGGGTCAAAGTTCTGGGTCATCTAAACTCCAAAATCCAGCTAATTGAGCCTGCCAAATAAACCAGAAGTTAAATTTAACTGCAACTAATTTAACCCAGCTTTCTTTGGGGCTAAACTACCTTCCTTGAATCCGCTAAGTCCTCCTGCACCATGCTAACTACTTTCCTGAGTGTTAGCTATCTTTTCTGAATTCATTGACTAAGACAAAATCTTAAAGAAGTCCTATGAAAATGAGGCATCTCCAAGTGCTGTGACTCAGTTTCTCCCTCCTTTGGCTACATGGGGGATGAAAGAAGGGCAGAAAGTGGGAAAAGGAGCAACTGTCTGAGCTGTTCATGATGGTGCTGACCTCAGCTGCACTTAGCTGGCAACCAACCATTCTAATTAGTCTGGATTGTGTGCTGTTGACATGCAAGAGGGAGTGTCTTGCCTGGTTGAAGCAATTACTAGGTCAACTGTGTCATGCAAGCAAGTCCTAAGTACACTTTGATTATTGGATAGAGGAGAGAATTTTAGCAGTGATGGTTTGTCAGTAATTCTGGTTGAAATAATTGTAGCTAGACCAGGTTTATATCCCTACTCCCTCTCCACACACACACACACACGTATTGTACAGTCATGTGAAAAAGAAAGTACGCCCTCTTTGAGTTTATGGTTTTATGTATCAGGACATAATAAAAATCATCTGGTCTTTAGCAGTTCTCAAAAGTAGGTAAATACAACCTCAAATGAACAACAACACATGACATATTTACACCATGTCCCACCTTTTTAGCCAGATGTTACTCATGGCATCTAGAATAGTAATGGGATGGGAACAATGTATCATTTTAGACTGAGAATTAAGGGCTATATTTTACTATTCTCTGGAGTAAATGAACCAAGAAGCATACATTTTTATATAACTCAAAGGAAGAAACCAGATTATTTATTTAAGCTCTCCATATATGATTGCAACAGAGTATAAATATAATAAATAAATGCATATTTCTAACATGCTGTCATTGATAAAACAATCCCAAATTAGAATTTATAAGTAAAACCATGGTATAAGAAACCCCTTAAAAAATATCCATCAACTTAAAGACCCATAATACAGGCCAAAACAAACAGCACACTAATAGCAAACCAAAACAAATTTTACTGAAGATCGTAGCAAATGCAAGTCAGCAGTTACCAACATACTGTAGAACTTAATTTTGGAAATGAAAGTGCAATCCAGCTTCTCTATTTCCCCTTCTCTCTTGTACCCCACTTTGTCTCCTGAAAACCTCTGACACAAGGAAGATTTGGGCTATGGCACTAAAGAGTATTGGAAAAAGGGGTGATCATAAACCACTGAGCTAAATTTGCACAAGTAGAAAATATAGTGAGAAACACCTAGGCTGTAATGTTCACTTCCACCGGTTTTGTTGCTGTCTAATTAAGATATAATTAAGGAACATTGCTTATCTGTAGCTGCAGGTAAGCAGCCTATGTAGCTGCAGAATTTCAGAATTATTAAATAATTAAATAATTATTAAATATTAAATAACTATTAAATAATTATTAAATATTAAATAATTAAGTAGCTGCATAATTTACAGTTTAAGGCCGTACCCTTATGCACTACTACTTGGAAGCAAATCCCACTTAACAAATGTGCATAGGACTGAATAGCACAGCTGGCTGTGCAGAATCTTGGATCTATGCCATTAGCAGTTCAAATTTAGCAAAATTAACATGCAAATAAGTTGCAAAGAATTCATTGTGCAGTGGAACCACACTTTTCTTAATTCTTCCTTTCTTGCAATCAGTTTGCATTGTTTCACTGATCAGCTCATGGGCAGCTTCCTTGGCAATAACCTTATTTAGCCACCTATAGTGAGAAGGAAAACTAGCTCATATGCAAAGCTCATATGCAAAATCTGGAGGTCAAAGAAGAAAAAAAAGAGAGGGGGGAGAATTAGCTTGGGTTCACATATTACACTAAGACATGGTTTGTTTAATCATAGTGTATGATTAGTGAATATACTATCATTGCCTGTGTTTATGCAACATGCAGATCAAAAAGAAACCAGATTATAATTTAGCATAGTATATTCGAGCCTCTATATCTGAGCTGCAAAAATGGGGATGGAAGAGTTTCCTTATGTCTTTGTTGCCATGTAGTGGACTTCCAGATTTTTGTAACTCAGAGCAGCCAGTATATCTATCCTAAGGGTAGATATAGGTAGCAGGCCAAAAGCCAAATGACTGAATGCTGCTCTTAACCCTTGTTTCAGAGCTGGGCTAAGGGTACCTGAGAAGTGGGTGGACTCCAACCAATAACTATGGAGAGTGGGAATTTTCCAACAGCATCTTACACTGTCTTAAAAATATGTAAGAGACGAGCAGGTTGGTTGTGATTAATTTACCTGGAAACATGCTCACTCTGAATGAGCTCAGCAACACATTTTTCTAATGCCTTTGGGTGTAACGTATGGGCCATGTACAGAATCAGTATCTTGTTGAGAAACAGTTTTGGTTTCTAGGTGGTATTTGTTGATGATGTCAACATGCCAGCCAGAGAGGTCTATGGGGCTCAGCCTCCGGTGGAGTTACTTCGTCAGTGGTTGGATCACTGGAATTGGTATGACCTGAAAGACTGCAGTATGATTAGACTTGTGGACATCCAGATCATTTGTGCGATGGGCCCAGCAGGTATGTTTTTTGGTTGTAGTTCGAGAATACATCTCTAAAATACCACACTTGCTACTGATTATTCTTTTTAAATATTCAAATTAAGTCATCTTTGTCATTCATGCATCATCATTTAAAATTGCTTATTATGGGAAGGGGCCTCTAAGGCTGAAAATGCCTGGGTCTCTCTGGATCTCCGAGAGGGCCTGCAAATTGCTTCACGGCTCTGTTGTAGTTAAGCTGAGGGCTGCATGAAATTAGCCTAAGGGCCTCCTGAGTCTCCTCTCCTTGGTTTAGGGGGAAAATGTGCATGGAGATCTACAGTATAATATGTGGAAATAATGCACTCCAGAATTCCTTGTCTGAGTTAGAAACACAGAGGCAGATCCATGCATTTAATCCTTGGTTTTCCCCCAACATAAAGAAACAAAGAGGCAGAGATTCTATTTTCATTCAAAAGATATGGTTTGTTTAAGAGATCCCATAATCCCTGTTTCAATGTGATTAAACATGTAGACTTGTCACTGTTATAGTTACCTTGACCAATCCTAAATATTAGCATGGACCGAGTGCCTTTGTAAGTAATAACTATAATTCTTTAGTGTGTGTTTATTGATGTAGCAAGACTTTGGATAAGACTGCTGTCACTTTTACTGTATTACCTGGTATATGGAAGGCTTACACAGTACTTCCTCTTCAAAATAAATTGTCTTTTGCCACTGTGGCATGTGTATTTGGATCATAGCAGCTGCTCTTAATAAAAAGTCCCTTTTGATTTATGTATGGAGAGCAGGAAGAATCCAAATTGGTTGCAGAAGTGTTTGATAGGCTTAGATTTATTGTATGTGCATCAGTGATTTGCTTCCTCTACAGGTGGAGGTCGAAATCCAATCACTCCTCGATATCTGCGACACTTCAACACAATTACCATTAATGAGTTTGATGATGTTTCAATGTATACAATTTTCTCCCGAATATTCGATTGGCATCTTACTGTATGGTAGGTGATGTTATTATATTGTGGCATATTAACTTAGATAAAAAAAGATGATGATTGCCTGCCACAGTACCCTTCCCAAGCATCGTGCCACCCAGGAGTATTGGACTGTAATATCTGCATTTCCCATCCTGCAGGTCTTCAAGGATATCTTTGAACATATCAGCTTTATGCAGAATTGACCCTCTGATGACATGCCAATATACTGTAGCCAATCTTCAAATTAATTTCTGAAGGATATAGAAAAGCAGTTATAGTTTATTGTATCAGAGCCATTGATTGATTCATTGATTGTATTTATATACAATTAAACTCAGAAGACAAGTCCCAATGATGTATGCCACAAAATAAAAAGAATAGTAAGAATATAAAAACCAGTTAAAATATAAAACTACCTTAAAACAATAGATGACCATTCACCTCCACTGGAACAGCTCTGTCTTTAATCATTTTGAGAAGACCAACAATGAGGGTACCAATTTAATTTCCATAATAGTGAAGGATGCAACTGAAAAATGTTGCTTGCAATCCCCTGCCCCATTCACTTCCCCTGCATTAAAAGATATTGAGGCAAGTCCACACTGGACTCAACAACAACAACAACAACAACAACAACAACAACAACACTTTATTACAGCCAAAGGCCAGAGATAAAAGGTATAACTGAAAACAGCTAAAAAATCATTAAATAAAAGTAGAATAATATAGGTAATTGTAATAGTTGAAATAAGAGTATGTTACAACTGGGGGAGACCTTTCACCAAATGATGCCTACTTTTGATGGCTGCTGCACAGTATTATGCTAGGATCAGAGTTATAAACAGTCTATAATCAGAGAAAAAGATGTGCATGTAAATATTGTCAAATAGCCCAGGGCACTGATGTAAAAGAGGCAGGGTAGAAACATTACGAATATCTCCATAGATGATACAATAAAGTAACACATGTGGGACTGTTTCAACATCTCCAGTTTCATATGGGCAAATGCGTTTCTCAAATGGAATTTTAGAGTATCTTCCTTGTAATAATGCCAAAGGCAAAATATTATACCTTGCCCCAAAAAAGCTTTCCTTAGTTTGAGAAATGTCAGTGAAGAGAGACAAGGACAAGTTGGATGGGCTGCTTCTATGCAGAAAGGTTGCATAGGCAATATATTGCCAACAACCCTGCTCTGTATGTCTATATTTATTTATGGATTTATTTGGTAAATTTATATAGCCACCCATCTCACATACGTGACTCTGAGCAGCGTACAAACACACAACAAAATACAACAAAATAACCAAAAAAACAACCACCAAAATCATAAAAAACTATTAACACCCCCCCATCTGTAGAAGAGTGCACTCAGCTTCCCTAGTAATACAGCCACTTTACAGTCTCTATACTCACGTTCCCGGATCCCCAGACCAGATGGCAAAGCCATGTCTTCAGGCCCTTCTGGAAGGCCAGCAAGGCTGGGGCTAATCTGACCCCGGAATGATAGTCCAAAGGGCAGGGGCCACGGGAGAAGAGGCTCTTGTCCTGGGTCCCATCAGATGACATTCCTTCGTGGACAGGACCTGCAACGTGCCCCTTCTGCCGGTCCTGATGTTATAAGGGTTAGGGTTGACACAAAAGCGAGGCACTTCCCTCAAGATGTTGGCTATTGTGTCCTGAGTTGTATCCATTTTCCAACTAATTTCCAATTGCCCAACCTCCAGCGTTCTGAATATGAACATCTTCATATCCAAATAAACAAGGAAATTATTATTCCAAGCATGTTACTTGGGGTAGCCCAATATTCCCATTATAAACTAAAGAACACAAAAAACTAAACAACTAAGCAACTAAAAAACATTATAAATTGAAGAACAGAATGCTAATTTCCCTTACTAAAGAAATTGGAAGAATAATAAGAAACAAGTATTTCTGGATTGGTCTCATAAAATGAAGATAGTGTAGTGGTTGCCTACTGTCAGTCACTGCTTTTGGGTAGTAATTTTTGGTCCTTTATAATTGCTGGAAGGCCAAGGGTTCCTGAATCAGTCCCATGGATGTGTGAAGTAATTTGACTTCACTGTGAAATTCACTCATACCAGATGCTGTTGCCATCCAGACAGCACCTATGCACCTGACATGTCCCAGTTCCTGGCAAGAGTGAGAATTCTTTTTTTAATCTTTTCATAAATGGTAGTTGCTGGTTTCGTTTAGTGTACAGCTTTATTGATGACTGCTACTTATATCCAAGTGTTTTATAGCCATCATCTGTAACCCAAAATTATATTTAATGAGCAATATAAAGAATTTGGTGAATGTGGGAAAACGTTTACGTTTCTATTTTGTGTTGTATGAACTGTTCTGCTGCTTTCATCTTAACTTTCAATCAACAGTTATAGCTTCTCCCCGGAATGTGTTCAACTGACTGCACAAATTATTAATAGCACAATGACTGTGTACAAAGAAGCTATGGAGAACCTGCTCCCTACACCCACCAAATCACACTATTTGTTCAATTTGCGAGATTTCTCTCGGGTCGTTCAAGGGGTTTGTCTGTCACGACCTGAAACAACAGTTTCTACAGGAACCATAAAACGCCTTTGGGTTCATGAGGTAAATTTCCCATTAGTAACTTAATTGAAGGCTCAGTCTTACATTTGCTTGTAAAATATTGTCTTGTAAAATAAGCTACTGAATGGTTGAAAGCTTTAGCAGCATAAGCAATTAACTGCTGTGCCTTGTATGACCATTTCCACTTAAAAGAAATCAACATTAGATGTTATAAATAAAGAAAAAGCAACAACAATGTGTGACTGGCCATACCCACTGGAGTACCCATTTTGTGAATGGGAACACCATCTGTCCTTCTACTGTGGAGATCATGATGGCTAAAAGAAAGGCAGCCTTCCTCAACATGGTGCTGGCTGAGGATGATAGGAATTGTAGTCCCATCTGGAGAGCATCATGTTGAAGAAAGCTGCTGTAGGACTACACTGTGTTCATGCCAATCAGTAAACTCGTTGTTGATAGAAAATAGCTTTTCCACATGTCATTTAGTTATTCCTTTTGATTATATAGCTTCTCAAGCTTAATAATTTTTCCTGGAAGAAACTATGTTCCTTTGTCATATATTTGTAATTAATTATTATAAACAATCACACTATTGTTTGTTGTGCAGGTCCTTAGAGTGTATTATGACCGCTTAGTAGATAAAGCAGATCGATCATGGCTGGTTGGATGCATCCGAGAAGTAGTAACAAAGCACTTGGAAGAAGAGTTTGATGAACTTTTCCAAAGATTGGATTTCAATTATGATGGTAGGGTAGAAGAGGATGATTTGCGAAGCTTGATGTTCTGTGATTTTCATGATCCTAAAAGGGAGGATACAAATTATAGGGAAGTCTTGGATGTGGATGAACTGAGACATGTTGTTGAGAGCCATATGGAAGAATATAATAATATGAGCAAAAAGCCTATGCAGCTGGTTTTATTTCGATTCGCTATAGAACATGTTTGTAGAATTTCACGCATTTTGAAACAACCTCGTAGCCATGCCCTTCTAGTTGGTGTTGGTGGAAGTGGTCGACAGTCCCTAACACGTTTAGCAGCCTATATGGCTGACTACACACCATTCCAGGTAGAAATCTCAAAGAGTTATGGGACCAATGAATGGCATGAAGATCTAAAAGTCATTCTAAGGAGATCTACTGAAGGTGAGATGCAAGGAGTTTTCTTATTTACTGACACCCAGATAAAAAGAGAGTCATTTTTAGAAGACATCAACAACTTGTTAAATGCTGGAGAAGTGCCAAACCTCTTTGCAGTTGACGAGAAGCAAGAAATCTGTGAAAAGATGCGCTCTATTGATCGCCAACGGGATAGAAGCAAACAGACTGATGGTAGCCCCATTGCTCTTTTCAACATGTTCATTGATCGTTGCCGGGATCAGCTCCATGTTGTACTGGCCATGAGTCCCATTGGAGATGCCTTCCGAAGTCGTCTTCGGAAGTTTCCAGCTCTTGTTAATTGTTGCACTATTGACTGGTTTCAGGTAAGGCTCTGAAATACAACTGTGAGAAATGCATGAAAGTACTTGGGGCAACCCAGTTTTGGCATTATCAGTGAAAATATGAATGAGTCTTTTGCAGTGAGCGTATTAGCACTTTACTCCTTTCTTTCTGGTGGGGAAATGAGCCAGGAAAACTTGCTACTCAGTGGTGGGAACAAACAATGATTTGAGTTCCAAACCAGCCAGAAATTGAAGCAATGGTTTAAAGCTGGCTTCCATATTCTGCTGTATCAGAAAGTTATTTAAGTATGTTCCTACTATGTATATAACTGTAAGCTATGGTTAATTATGGATTTATTGTGGCTTATTTAACCGTTTGCAAATATTTTGCCCATGGTGTGATGGAAAGAAGATATGAAAAATATTGTTTCCTTAACATAGGTTTTTGCTTAAACAAATTCTGCTGATGTTTTTTTTTCTATGTTGAGTGGGTTTTTTTTAATGGAAGAAGTATATAATCCCCTGACTGTATTTTAAAATGGTACATATTTCTTTTCCTTTCTAGCTAATAGCTTTGGGAGCGGGATTATTTGGACTGGGGCTATTGTTCAGAACTAAATGGGCAGATAGCTGCCTGCCCCCTTCCTTTCATGCTGTAGCCTCCCTCACTCTGCAGCTTTTCTTAAGCAAGAAAAAGAGCCTGAGAGCTTCAAACATGGAGCATCCAATTCATGATAAGTTTGATCTTTAAGCTTAGTGATTTTTATCATATATCCATAGCAGCTTTCTTTTTCTACTCAAAAGCACCCATGCCATTTTTGTTAGACTCTTTGTTAGGCTGTTGTCCCTGTAAGTTTCATGGAATCCCAGTAGTCTATTTTTAGTGGTAGCTTCTTAAAGGTGGAAAACAGACATGAGTTATTGCCTCCCAAGCTGTGTGCAGCCTCACAATTCTCTTTTGGCTGTCCCTGGACTCTCTCCTACCACTTGGGACCATAGCCAGTAAAATTTGGCAATATGATATAAATATGTTTCCAATGCTTTAACTTAGTAAGAACCATTTAAAAAACATAACCCTTACCATTTTCTGACAAGGCCACATTTTCTCTTGCCACTAGTGTACCTATCTACTTTTCAGTGTGGCATTTGGCCCCTTATGAAACCTATGCATAGTTGAACTCTTTTCTTTTTAATAGCTCTTTTTAACCCGTGAGTATTCTTTATATAACACTCTTTTTTCATAATAACAGTCAGATCTTTTTTTTTCCCTTCCTTAAATTCAGTCATGGCCTACAGATGCTTTGCAGGCAGTTGCCAGTCGCTCCCTTGGCGATATTGAAATGTCTGAAGAAACCCGAAATGGTTGCATTGATATGTGTAAAAAGTTTCATACTTCAACCATTAATTTGTCTGAATCGTTCTATACTGAGCTCCAGAGACACAATTATGTAACACCCACTTCATACCTGGAATTAATTTCCACTTTCCAATCCCTACTGGAAAAAAAAAGAACGTAAGTATGATTGATGTAGCATTTGTTAGCAAAAATAATCTTGTACTGTTTCCTCTACCACTGCCCCACACCCACCCACTCCCCACCCAAACACAGAGCCCAACAAGGGATGTATGTAAACAGAAATAAGACACGGTACATAGATCTCACACACAAGGAAGGTGGCTTTTTTCATAGCCAAAGAATAATGATTAAGGACAATTATCATAATTATTATAACAATATTGCTACTGCTGGAAGCTAACATAGCATAAAATGTAAGATGTTCAAACAGTTCAAGACTAAGAGTACAAATAATAAATTGCTGGGTTATCTGCGATGATAATTTTTTTCAAGCAAAACTAAAAAGAAACTTTTATGTTCGTTTTCTTCTTTTCTCAGTCGGTTTACCATAGGTGTAAACAGACAGCTGGTTTGTAAAAGAAATGCGAACTAAGAATGGTTCGTTTCAAAAAATATTTCAGATATACCTTTCCATTTTCCGTTTCACTTTTATTAGTATTTTGAATTAATTAGATTCTACTGTTTAATTTTATTGAATATTATGTTTTGAGATTGGTTCTGGAAGCTTGTCTTCATTTATTCATTCATTGAGTAAACCCCCTTATGTCTGGTTTTTCCTTTGTTCACAGCAGCCTACAATGCAGAATAAAATCAATATTATAAAAGAGTGCTCCAAACCATGTATAAAACAAAAAACAAACAAAAACTCCCAATCCCCATACCTTGTAAAGACTGCAACTTCAATTGATACCAAATGCCACAATCTGTTATTTTTGGAACCCTTTTGGAAAGCTGCTGAAGAAGCATCTCACTGACCATCCAAGATTTAAGTCAATCATCTTAAGACTGAAGAAATGCACTATTATTCTTATTAATTTACTGGATTGGAAGGGGAAATGGTAGAAGTAGTGCTCAGCAGAGACACAATGCCCGTCTTGAGGGTTGTGTGAGTGGGTGGTTTGGTGTTTGAGGGTTAAATCAAGGACACTTGTATGGCAATGTTGTTCAGATTTATCTTCTGATTTATCTCCAGTGAGGTGATGAAACTGAAAAAGAGGTATGAAGTGGGTTTGGAGAAACTGGATTCAGCTGCTGCCCAGGTGGCTACCATGCAGGTGGAACTGGAAGCCTTGCAGCCCCAGCTAAAGGTAGCGAGCAAGCAGGTGGATGAGATGATGATCGTTATTGAGAAAGAATCTCTGGAAGTTGCAAAGACGGAGAAGATTGTGAAGGCTGACGAAGAGGTAGCCAATGAGCAAGCCATGGCCGCCAAAGCCATCAAAGATGAATGTGATGCAGATCTGGCAGAGGCTTTGCCAATCCTGGAAAGTGCATTGGCTGCTCTGGATACTCTGACGGCACAGGTACAGCCTCTGTTTCATTCTTGCTGAGCTCCTTCAGCCGAAAGGGAGAGGCACGTCAATTTTATATATATATATAAAAATATATATCTGATAACTAATTCAGATAGATATACAAAAAAATTCCGCTCTCACCCCTATGGGTGGTACGTGTCTTCCTCAGTCTCGGGTCCTCTACCAGACGCCTGGGAGTTTGAGGGTTCTGCGCAGTATCTTAGCTGTTCTTAGCACTGCACTCTTCTGGACAGAGAGCTCGGATGTTGTTCCTGGGATCTGTTGGAGCTATTCTCCCAGCTTAGGAGTCATGGCCCCGAGTGCTCCTACCACCACTGGGACCACTTTGGCGTTTACTTTCCACATCCTCTCGTTTTCCTCCTTCAGGCCCTGGTACTTCTCCAGCTTCTCATGCTCCTTCTTCCTGATGTTGCTGTCACTTGGCACTGCTACATCTATCACTACTGCTGTCTTCTGGTCTTTGTCTACTACCACAATGTCTGGTTGATTGGCCAGTACCTGCCTGTCTGTCTGGATCTGGAAGTCCCACAGGATCTTAGCCCTGTTATTCTCCACAACCTTCTGTGGAATCTCCCATCTGGACTTGGGGGGGGTCTAGCCCGTACGCTGTGCAGATGTTCCTGTACAAAGCCAGCTACTTGGTTGTGCCGTTCAGTGTATGCTGTTCCTGCCTGCATCTTACACCCTGCCACTATGTATTGGACTGTCTCTGAGGCCTCTTTGCACAATCTGCACCTTGGGTCCTATCTAGTGTGGTAGACCCCCGCTTCTATGGATCTGGTACTTAGTGCCTGTTCTTGTGCTGCTATGATCAGTGCCTCAGTGCCGTCTTTTAGTCCGGCCCTTTCCAGCCACTGATAGAATTTCCCAATGTCAGCCACCTCAGCTATCTGTCGATGGTACATCCCATGCAGGGGCTTGTCTTGCCATGGCACTTCCTCTGCTTGAACCTCCTGCCTTGTCTGCTGCTGCCTGAGGCATTCTCTCAGCAGCTCATCTTTGGGTGCCATCTTACTGATGTACTCCTGGATACTCTGGGTTTCATCCAGGACAGTAGCTTTGACACTCATCAGGCCCCACCCGCCCTCTTTGCGCCTGGTGTACAGTCTCTGGGTGTTGGACTTGGGGTGGAAACCTCCATACATTGTGAGGAGCTTCCGGGTCTTCACATCAGCAGCCTCCATGTCTTCCTTTGGCCAGCTCACTATACTGGCAGGGTATCCGATGACTGGCAGGGCATACATGTTGATGGCATGGACCTTGTTCTTCCCATTGAGCCGGCTCTTCAGGACCTGTCTTATCCTTTGGTGGTACTTGGATGTTGCTGTCTTTCTTGCCTCCTCCTCATGGTTCCCGTGTGACTGTGGGACCCCAAGGTATTTATAGCTGGTCTCTATGTCTGCTATGTGGCCCACTGGTAGTTCCACTCCATCGGTCTTAACTACCTTCCCTCTCTTTACTATCATCCTGCCACACTTCTCCTGTCCGAATGACTTCCCAATGTCCTCATTGTAGATCCGTGTCAGGTGGATCAGTGAGTCGATGTCTCGTTCACTCTTAGCATACAGCTTGATGTCATCCGTGTAGAGGAGGTGGCTGATGGTGATTCCACTCTTGAACTTGTACCCATATCCAGACCTTGTGATTATCTGGCTGAGGGGGTTTAAGCCTATGCAAAACAGCAGTGGGGACAGTGCATCATCTTGGTATATGCCGCACTTGATGGCGTATGAGCTGTCTTGAGTTCACTTCCAATATTGTCTTCCACAGTCCCATTGAATGCTTGAGGAAGGTCCTTAGTGTCCTGTTGACTTTGTATAGTGCCAGGCATTCACAGATCCATGTGTGCGGCATTGAGTCATAGGCTTTCCTGTAGCCAATCCAGGCTGTGTTCAGATTGGTCTGCCTAGACCTTGAGTCTCGGGCGACTGCCCTATCTGTGAGTAACTGGTGTTTTGAGCCTCTGGTGTTGTTCCCAATGCCCTTCTGAGCTGTGCTCATGTACTGGCCCATATGGTCTTGTAGCTTGGCAGCTAAGATGCCTGATAGAACTTTCCATGTTGTGGGGAGGCAGGTTATTGGCTGGTAGTTGGATGGTGCTGTTCCTTTGTGAGGGTTTTTCATGATCAGCACTGTCCTTCCTTTTGTTAGCCAGTCTGGGTGGGAGCCTGCTGCTAGCAGTTGGTTCATCTGTGCTGCTAGGTGTTCATGCACTGCTGTTAGTTTCTTTAGCCAGTAGGTGTGGATCATGTCCGGGCCAGGTGCTGTCCAGCTTTTCATGTTCTTGACTCACTGTTGGATGTCTGCTACTGTGATGCTGACTGGTTCCTGTTCTGGGAGATTGCTGTGGTCTGCTTTCAGGTCCTGCAGCCACTTTGCACTGGTGTTATGCGTCTTCTCTTTCTCCCATATGTTCTTCCAGTACTGTTCAGTTTCCGCTGCTGGTGGCTCAGCTGCTACTCTGTGGTTGCACTGCAGTTGGGAGTACACTTTGGATGGTTCTTTGGAGAACAGGGCATTTATCTTCTTGGCCTCTGCTTTTCTAGTGTATCTCCTTAGCCTGGTAGCCAGTGCTGTGAGCCTTTGTTTAGCAGTCTTTAGGGCTTCAGATGGAGTCAGGCCCATGTATTTTTTCAGTAGCTGAGTCTTATCCTTAATCTCCACACGATATATCTATATCTATATCTATATATCTATATCTATATCTATATCTATATCTATATCTATATCTATATCTATATCTATATCTATATCTATATCTATCTATCTTAATCAGTTATCAGATACTCTTTGGTGTCTGTCAGAATTGTTTGACATTGCCATTGGTCTACAAACATAAAATTTAACAGTGAATGTCAGTGCTCGCTGGGTATTTTTCACTAGTCCAGGTGTCCTAACATAACACTGAAAAATATTTGATTAGTTGAACTTGAAAAAATAAATGGGAAGGACTGATCACTTGTTATACAATGAAATGTAATGATACTTAATCTGGATTACTTAATCACAATCATATTACCAGAAGTCCTGTAAAGAATTGGAATCAGCTTTCAAAACTAACTGTTAAAGTAAGGTTAGGAAAAAAAACAGATTTCAGTCCAACTGTGCAAGTTACACATTTTTAAAAAAGGGATTGAAATGTATGTTTGTATGGCGTGGGTCTGATGAGTCAGCCTTGGGTGTCTTAACCCAACATTCGTTTCATCTTACCAGGCCAATTCTATTTGCCAGGTGGCCCATTAGGCATCTCGCCTTCCATGCCCAGCTCCATGCCATTGTGGAATGGCTTCTTATCCATTTGAAGTTTGAGAATAAGTTGAGATTGTTTTGGTCCCAAGAGCACATGTAGAGTGTATGTATAAAGTGTGGGAGGAAAGACTGAGCTGTATACTGGAACTGATTTCTGAAATCTTTATTCTTTCTGACATGACAGATACATGAATGTTTTTTTTTTAAAAAGGGAGCAATGCTGATTTTCTATGTATATTGTAGTACAAGGCCAAATTTTCTTCTGCATTTAATACAATCACTCTTACACAAATTTAAAATAAATTACTTTTCACAATTGTTTCAAAGAAAAGTAGTTTTTAGAGAAATTCTTATGGGGTTTATAGATGTTTCCTGCACTTACCTGAGTTATAAAATGATCAAGGAGGTGGTTGAGTGGGGGATAGATACGTAATAGAAAAGGGGAAAGGTGTGAAAACATAGCATCTTCGGTCACCTCACAATGATAAGATAAACTCAAACTTCCAATGGGTGCTACTCAGGCTTGTAATGTAAAAAATAAGCAACTGAGAAGGAAAAAAAAAAGAATTAAGAAGGAAAAGGTAAAGAAAATAAATCAGCCTGGAGTTCCTTGTTGCAATTCTTCTACTGGCCAGGTATAGGGGAAATGGGTTTGTGGTTACCTGACTGGAGAACATTGTTCTTTGTCATGGCCTCCTTAGTTCTGATGTTCTTTGGAGAGGTTCCAGCTGGTCTGCCATCAAAATACAATTGCATTTCTAATGTTGTTTTCAAAATTAAAAATAAAATATGTTTTTCCCCTATCTAATCTTTTGAATAACTAAAGGATATCACTGTTGTCAAGTCCATGAAGAGCCCCCCTGCTGGTGTGAAACTTGTTATGGAAACCATTTGCATTCTGAAAGGGATTAAGGCAGATAAAATTCCAGATCCAACAGGTACTGGAAAAAAGATAGAAGATTTCTGGGGCCCAGCTAAGAAACTCCTTGGGGACATGAGATTTCTGCAATCACTTCATGAGTATGATAAGGACAACATCCCTCCAGCTTACATGAATATCATTAGAAAACAGTACATCACCAATCCAGAATTTGTTCCTGAAAAGATTCGGAATGCTTCCACAGCTGCAGAAGGGCTGTGCAAATGGGTCATAGCCATGGACTCCTATGACAAGTAAGTGGTTAGTGGTTTCAAAGCATAATGTAGATGAAGAATGTTGGGCTGGACTAGTGGGAAGTGTGTGTGTGCCTGTTTCTCCTTCCCCAAGTGGTGATAGAAAGTTGCAGGAATAGAGATATACACAGTCTCCCCTTGTGAAAAGAGTGTGGTAGCATTATCTAGCTTTCTTTTTATTTCCAAATACATGTGGGAGCTGGCAGCCATCCAGACTCATATTGTCCAAACTATCGATTAACCATGCAGATTTCCCAGGTACAGAAATTTGGGGTTCCTTTTTTCCTGATTTATATACATAACTCTCTTTTTCTTCCAGTCCTGGATGTACCCAGGCTTGTAACACAGCCCTGGTCCTGAGTGGGAGAGCTGATTCCCCCAGGGAATTCCCAGGCAGGATCCCTTTCAGCTCTTATTTCAAACAAGTCTGTTGCCAAGTATTCCATGTGGCTTCTGAAGGGTGTTTTCCTTCCTTTCTGGGGCATCCAAAAAGAAAGAATCCCACAGGTATAACACTGGTACGGTGGTAACATTAAACAACACTAAACTATTGAACTCAAAGGATAGGAATCTTCCAGTCCATCCTCCCCTCGTAAAATAGACTAAGCAGTCTCTTTAATCGTAGAGAACATTTGTAAAACCCAAACAGACCAACTTGCCCCCTTCTCTTGACAAATGGACTCAAAACAAACAGCTGTCTCTGCAAAGCCTCCTACAGTATAGCACTTCCTCTTCTTCTCTTTCTCTGAGCCTTCTTCTGAGTTACATCTCCTCCTACCTGGCCCATCTGAATCCAGGGCGCTTCTCCTTCTTTCAGGACAGGTCTTCTAGTCTCAGACCTTCCCCAGCAGAACCCACTGGGTGAGTTTTCTCATCAGTGAAACTTCAGCCCTCTCTTTCTTTGTAGTGGTTGAGCTGCCAATTGTTGATCCTGATTGCTTTGCATTCTTGGGCAAAGCTGCAGGGAGTGGGATCCCAGAGGGGGAAGGACTTTGTACCATATGCATTTTGCTTTTTACTCTTTCTGCCAGCAACTTCCTGCTCTGCTAGTTCCTAGTGCCCTCCCTTTCTTCCTCCCTTGCTCCCTTGCTACACCCGAACTTGGGGTCTTTTATATGGTTCTGAGCTGATTCTCTGCCTACACCCCAAACTACTGTCTTTCTGTCTATTCTGTTCCCCTTTCCTCACTACTCAATCCATTAAACCTTAACACCAAAATCAGAATGTCTAGTAAGAGCTTCCTATCTCTTCCCACAAACTCTTTTATCTCCCATCTCAGATAATCCTATTTCTTGCATCCTGCTTTTTAGCTTAAGAACCTTTCACAGCTTGCACTAACTGTTTGGTTGCATTGTTATTTTTATTTTTATGTATATGTATATAAGTTTAACTAACAGCATATTTACTTGAACACCCTTCATGGATGGGGGTTGTTTTATTTAACTATACTATATCTATCCATCCATCCATCCATCCATCCATCCATCCATCCATCCATCCATCCATCTTCATATACATACATATTGTGTGAGTGTGTGTGTGTGTGTGTGTGTGTATGTATGTATGTATGTATGTATCTGTCTGTCTGTCTGTCTGTCTGTCTGTCTGTCTGTCTATCTATCTATCTATCTATCTATCTATCTATCTATCTATCTATCTTTAAAGAAGGTCTGAATAGTGTAGATCTTACATTATTCACAGAATCAGAGGTGTCTGAATATATTGCATCATTGACTTGTAGTCTAAGCACATTTGGACTTTAAAGAATATTTCTAACACAACGAATAAGAGGGAGGGTCTGATTTTTGACAAGGCAAAGGGCAATATCACATCCCAGCTCTCAGATGATTAAAATGTTTAGATGTTACTTCTGCTCAAATTTTCCTCTAGGGTCTTCATATTTTAGAGGAAGATAGTTAACAGTCCATAAGTCATCTGATGCTTTGAATTGCGATTAAGATTTCTGTTGCCTTGTTAATGGAGTCACTGAATGTATGTGCAAGAATGTTTGTGTGTGTTTACATAATGTGTGTGCAGAAAGAGTAGGTAGATAGTATAGCATTTGCATGTAGATGTACAAGGATAGTATCCTTAATTATTGCTGTTGTTATTGTTATTACTGTTTCAGAGTGGCAAAAGTTGTTGCTCCTAAAAAGATAAAACTCAATGCAGCTGAAGGGGAACTGAAAATTGCTATGGATGGTTTGAAAAAAAAGCAGGCAGCCCTGAAGGAAGTTCAGGACAAGCTAGCAAAACTACAGAAGACTCTGGAACAAAAAAAACAGGAAAAAGCTGACTTAGAAAACCAGGTATGTAACAACCATCTTCAAATATCAAAATCAAAGCAAAACAGAAGCCTGTTCCATTGCTTTAACCTATTTGTTTGTTTGCTTCTTCATTTATAATCCATTTTTCAAAACCCTAACAATCAAATGCACTTTTTTTTTTTAACAATGCAAGGGCTTGAACCCTAAAAAATGGCCCATTTCTCCTCCCACTGCTCCACATCCTTGGTCTTTCTGAGAATCTAGCCTTCAGTAGCTGTAGTGGTTGAACATTGCACTGTATTGATTGTGGTTGTGTAATATTGGACAGATTCATTGTGTCCAATATACTACAATAGACATATTTTAATTTGCTACAATCTTACTGATGCAAGATATGAACCCTGATTGTTTTATGCTCTACTTCTAGCCAGGATCACATTTTTCTGTGCCTATACTTTGAAACAGACATTTTTCAGGATGTGTGAGAATTCTTGCTTCCAACACTAAAAAATTCTATTGAGAGTTCTTGTCCTTCTGAATTAAAATTCTGCAGATCATCTGCCAGATCTTCCAAGTAGGCCTGAGGATCAAAGCAACAGCCATAAAATCTGAAGAAAATATTGGAATTTTACTAAACGATTTAGTTAATTTATTACATACACTGGACTCTTCATTATACCAAAATGTGTTGATAACTATCATTTTCCTACATTTGCATAAATGATAACATCAAAAGTGTTTTATACTTAAAACATTTTGAACCTACCTGGCAGTTATATGAATAATATAGTAGTGAAGGTGATGGTTTTGTAGTGGGGAGTAGGGAGTGGGGAGACTCAGGTTCAATTTCCCACTCAACCAGAAAACTTACTGAGTGATGTTGGGCAGGTCACTCCCTGACCAAGCCATCTCACAAAGCTTTTGTGCAGATAAAATTTGAGGAGACGCCCATGTACGTTGCTTAGGCGTTCAAGAGAAAAAAAGGAAATAAACAGAATCAATCAATGGTTAAATGGAGCTTAAACCCTTAAACCCTGCTGCAGTTGGTGACCTGACTGGTGGATTGCAGAGACCTGAGCATGACAGAATGCAGGATGTGTAAGGATATATTATTTTTGTACGGGAAACTGTGTTTGGATTTGGAGATAGTATTTCTGACGGTTCAGTGGGGCAGCTGGATTTCCTTTAATTAAATGGATGATTTCTGTCTGGGAGAATACTTGGACAGGACAGAAAGTGCATTTCTGAGTTGGATTTTGTGATGGCGTGAGCTCTGCTACAGTCATCCCTTCCTATGTTGATCCCATTTGCTGGGATAAATGAGGAAATCATGAGGCTTCTCTGTTCCTTCCAACACCCCTGTGCACAGACTGCTGCATTTTACTCTTATTTGCATCAGGGAACCAGGGACCATTCCCCCTTGGCCTGGTCTGTCCATACTTTTACATTTCTGTTGTTGATAGTCTGCTAGTCAAGAGCACAAAGCAAGCATAGAGAGGCATGTTTGGAATAGGACATAGTTTAACCTTTTCTTAGAAAAGGGGAAGCAACTGAATAAAGAGATACCTCCCTCAAACTTGTGCTTGCCAGATGCTGGCTAGGATGAGGGAGTTGACACATGGAGAAATGACCAAGTTAGGGAAGGCTATCCAAGAGCCGAGGAGTCAAAGACAGTGCCTCCATTCCACGCAGCTGGAACTGCAGCTAGTTCAATGTTCAGTGTTTATTAGAGAAAACATTTTTGACAAACTGCCAGATAGAAAGCTCCATATGCGTTCAATTCCTGGGCCACATCTGTGTGAGAATGACCTTCATAAGTCAGTGTCATGCTCTTGTATGATATGTATTGCTTATTGAGATGCAACTGTTTTCGGTATTGCATATAAATCCATTATCAATTTCGCACTGCAAACTGAAGGTGATAATTCATTTGAAGGCAAGAAGAATGGAAATGCTATTGACCTTGTTGAATTCAGCTGTGACAATTTGTCACACACATTTCTCCCAGTTTTCTCATCTTGAGGTTTCAAATATAAAAACTTTTATATGACAATGATGGTAATAATCATAATAAGCAATACATATATAACAGTTTTCAGAAGTACTGAAAGTAAAGCATGTCACTCTTTGTAGTAGCGCTAGCTGGGATGGCTTTGCTTAAAGTTTATATTTTGATTTTAAGGTTGATCTGTGCAGCAAAAAGCTAGACCGAGCAGAAAAATTACTTGGTGGCCTTGGAGGTGAGAAAACCCGTTGGAGCCAGGCAGCTCTGCAACTGGGAAAACAATATGTCAATTTGACAGGCGATATCCTCATCTCATCTGGCATTGTAGCTTACTTGGGAGCCTTCACATCCAGCTACCGACAAGTAAGGAATGAATGAACGATTGAATGAATGAATGAATGAATGAATGTGTGAAGTTTTAGTAAACTGAATGCTTCTGCAGCAAATATGCAATATTTTTTTGCCTGATACCCAAGCATATACCTTTATCTCAGTTTGAAAATAAAAGCAATGGTATGAAACCAACATATAAGAAACATATGAAGGTAACATTGTTAAAAAAGCATTTTTTAAAATTTAACATAGTCATCTTCAACTTGAGGTATACCATCACTGCCAACTAATAAAGTCCCATTGGTGGGACATTTCCTAATCTTGATCTTTAGGTATTGTTGGATTGTAACTCACACTGTCTTTAATTATTGGCAATCTTGGCTAGACCTGATATGTTATAATTCAACAACATATGGGAAATACTGTTTTAAGGAGAAATGACCTACTGTATATTGATCTTGAGATGTTCCACATACAAAGACCATCATGCCACTGAGCATGAGAAAGAGCACATGTTTTATCTGTAGTTGAGTTTAGCTTCTGTTCCTGACACCTCCATGTAGATTTGGATATACTTCTTTTCGAAAAACCCAGAGCGCCACTGCCAATCAGTGTAGACAATATTGAGGTAGAGGGACTAATGGCCTAACTCAGTATAAGGAGTTCCATGAGCAACAATTTTTTCCCTTTAGAATCTGTGATATTTCCTAAGAAAGTCTAGTAGAATGTTGTGTCTGCAGTAACTAAAGTTAAGGATTGTGGCAAAATATTTGGAGAAAACCATGGATGTTCAGGATTTCCCATATGTTTCACTTCAATTTCTTGGCCCATTTTTGAGCTGTTCATAAGAACTGTTTCTAAAGGCAAGGCATTGATAACCTTAGTTACACATTCAATCAAATCTTTATTATGGTCAAAGACCAGTGTAATTACTTACACATTGTATTCTCCGTGTAAATCTCTTTTTAGAGGCTGGTAAGGTGTACCATATAGAGACATTTGTTACCAGCCTTAAAAATAATGCTTGATGTTCTGAAAAGTTAGGGGATTTTAGACAGTTTTGATTTTCATATTTCTGAAAATCATAACAGATTCTAACTTCAGCACACAATCATTTTCTGATATATTTGTGACTGTCTCATTAGAAGCCGTGGGAGTCTTAAAATCTTTCCCTAGTTTCAGTGGGAATTAATCATGGCATGCTTTAGCTGGATCAGAGCTAATATACTTCATAACTCAGGCCCATGGAGAAGTTAGATTGAGATTATGACTCTCCCAAATTGCAAGTTATTGCTGTACAATTATGTTTTCCTTCATTAGACCAATGCAGCAATTTCTGTTAAGAAGGCATAATGGAACTGAGACATTTATAGGGATGATAATAAAAAAAAATTTGATACTTGAATCCTACATTCTGCTTTTTTTGTGGGGGGGGGCACTGTACAGCCATTTTCATTCTTCTGTTTCCTCCATCTCTAAACAATATTCTTTCCTTTGTTAATTTCTTAACAAGTGATCAGGGATTTGTAGAGGGTAAGTATGAAACACAAGCAATAATTCTGGTAGGAAAAAAGAATCACATATTTTTATGGTTGATTTTATATCCCCTACAAAATAGATTTAATTTATTCTAATTCTCCATAGTTAACTTGATTTTATTAACAAGTGACAGGCAATTATCTTTAAATCAATGTTTTGAGTAGGATAATGCTCCAAACGTTTAGTTGGAGTTACTGTCTAAGCAATTTCAAAGTTCTTTGAAATGTTGTTATACATTGTAATCAGTTCCCAAGTTCATCATTTCAAACAGTGTATCTAATTTATTCAATTGCATGGCAAGTTGTTATGAACATATAGGCCATATGAGTAAATCCTTCCAGTGGATTGACTTTAAAATGCTTAACTATTCTCTGAAGGCATATCCACTTCCATTGCTATTTAAGACCATCCAATTTAGTTTCCTTAGTATTTTTCAAACCTAGCGCACTATTTAAAATTATTTCCAACTTTGTTGATATAAAAATGATTTGTCTTCACTGTAATCCTGTTTTCTACTTACTGTGAATTATACTTGTTATTGTGGGAAAGAAATAGTTGGGGCAGCTCTAACTGGACTTTCCTGTCCTGCCCAGAACAATCAATCTCCATCTCTGTGAGAAGGATTCCAGGGAAAGGGAGAGGATGAAAGTCAGATGACTTCTCTTCTTCTAGCTGTTCTGCCTTCCTTTCCAGTTCTCATTTCTATTTTTCAGTGAGAAAAAGTAAAACACGTGAAAAGCCTGCTTTGGCAGAATTCTCTGCTTCCTGGTCCTGCACAAACATTCAGAGCTACCAGTCTCCAGCTTAGTTTGTTGAAAAAATCCCAATGCTTTCTGTATCTAAGCATCTTTTTTTTTTTTTTTTAATATAAGCATTAAATCACATTGACAGAAAAACAAAGGCATCTGCATCAGCACATGCAGTCTCTTCGCATTATTCATTAAAGATTCTGTAGATATTTGAGTGTCTTTTCCCCCTGGTGTACGCTCATTATCTCTCTTCCAATAAGTCTGTTTCAATCATAGCATGATCAGTTTTCTGCTGTTCATTGGGCCAGTTTTAACAGATTTTGATGTACGCTAAGTTGGCTAGAAGGATTTTGTCCCCAAAAATGGGATATAGATACCTGGCCCATCTGAATCCAGCAATGAAGATAAACTAGATGCCAGGAAATCCCAACTGAAGATCCCACGCTATCATGTGTCCTGGACAAATCCTTTTGCCTTCTTACTCAAAATAGAGGAAGATGTGCCAAACCATACCTGTAGTAAGAGCCATCCAGTCAGCCTTGTTCTCAAAGGAAAATGTGCAGGCCTTCTAAGGCTTGAGAGCTTTCTAGATTGACCCTAAAAGCATACCCAGTCATAACTGGGGTCATCAGAGGGAGGTCATCAGAAATGGGGTTGGCTAGCCCCCTAGAGGCCTGGTGTTGCTTCCATCGGCCTCTTGGATTTTTTCTCTTCCTTCCATTTTGGGTAAATGTGTTTTTCTCTTTTTATAAATTTTAATTATGTATTTATTTGTTTTAATTTATTGTAAACCGCCCAGCGTCCCCCATTGGAGGGAGGTGGGCGGGGACAAGTCTGCTAAATAAATAAATAAAATAAATAACATCAGACACAACTCTTTTGCACTGTGACTTTTAGCTTTAGCTTCTGCTTCTGACCATAGCTTTCACTAAGTATTTGATGTCTGATCTTCAGAAGACCAGGCATGTACATCTCTCTGGATTGCAGCTCTCGTGATAAACAGTATCTGGGATCTTTCACTAGATACACTTCTGAGTTCACTACATGATTATGATGTTTCTCCCCAAGTGCATTGGGGAAGGAATGGATAAAATCAAGGCTAATTGGATGGTGAAAGGCAAAAATTTGATATGTTCATTTTAAGTTTCATTAAATGAATAATAGCCTAAAATAGTTCTTGGGACTAATTTTGAAGCCATTACATTATTAGGTTTTGGTAGAAGGCATTGGATTAAAAATGATTAAAAGGAATTCAAATTTGTCCCAGCAAATTTCCAAGAGTGACAAGTCATTGATACTGCCAGTGAGCTTCATTGCTGTAGTAGCATCATTATACTAGCATCATTTCTCAGAATAGCTGGCCAAAACTTATCATTCTTCCTTTTCAGGATCAAGCCCGGGAATGGGTATTTACATGCAAAGCCAGAGGCATTCCCTGCTCAGATGATTTTTCTCTAACTACAACTTTAGGAGAACCAGTGAAAATCAGAGCTTGGAACATAGCTGGGTTGCCTTCTGATTTATTTTCCATTGATAATGGTATTATTATCTCGTAAGTAACAGAAGCTTCAGACCGGTATGGTTTATTTCTTGAGAGAATATTGTATGCTGTCTTCTACTTGAAGGGATGCAATAAGCTACTATTGTATATTTTTTGTTTAAAAAACATTAAGAATATGCATAGTTCAGTAGTGAAGCACTTGATTGACATACAAAAGGTCTCAGGATTTAATCCTTCACGTTTAAAGCACCCTTCCCTAAGTTTTCATCCTCCAGATTGTTGGCTGATGAAATCTCAAATTACTAGCCGGTGTGATTTCTGACCATACTGGTTTGGAATTCCAGAAGGATGCCAAGCTGGGAAGATCTAAAATAGTGGAGCTATAAAAAACCTTGAGTGGAAGCCATTCAGAACCTTTGTAATGCAGTAATACTGGTCCAAAAGAACAAAAGGACTAACTTGTGTTCACACTTTCCCCGGATTAAATTTATTCCTTTTATTGTTTTATGAGGGTACAAACTTTAGATTAAAGCACTTGCTATTCTCATGGTAAGAATATGCAGAGATTCATACGTGAGTTTGCTGATGTACCTGTTTTGTAAGGCATCAAACCAGTAACCTTTTCTTAGCTGAAATAGTGGTCTAAATGCCAATACCTGCTTCCACTTCCAGAGCTGTTCACAACCAAATGTTGTTCAATATTCACTGGATGTGTGACAGAGGAAGGGAGTCTCTGCCACTTGGTCCTGCTCCAATGCTAAAATCACTTCCAGTTCTACCTTCTTGATCTTTATGCATTTGTGGAAAGATATGAATAGTGGCCTACAGCCATATACTTTTAAGTTCCTCAAATCAGCTCAGCTGTATTGGGTGATTAAGGCTGTTGACCATGAAGAATAGTATTTGCATATAAAACTGCCCTTGTGTTGACCACAGATCTGCTTGCTTAGCGATCTGGGGAGTGAAGTCAACACTGCACTGAAACTGGGATATGATCAATGAATGCAGAGAAGCCTATATGAAAGGAATGTGGAGTACCCATTCATTTTCTTTCCCATTCTAGCATGGGAAAAAGCCCGCATGAAGGACATCTGCTAGTCATTTCTACAAAATGAGGGGAGTTCTATTTTCCCCTTGGATTACACTCTGCACCTTTGTGGATTGTGAGACACCAACTTGTTTTCTTTTGCAAAGGCCCAGTATTAAAGTGAAAGCATGAAACTAGAAGGAAATAGGCAGTTCTGCCTAGAAAGTCAAGAGAGAATCTCCTTTGGTTGCACTGTTCTGGCCCACAGAACACTTGTCTCCATTTAGGGATCTTTTAATTCAAGTACATAATAAAATCTCAAATAAATGTGCCATGCAAATTCGCAAAGTTAGTGTATTCTATTGTTTTCTCTCTCCAGGAATGCAAGAAGATGGCCACTTATGATTGACCCTCAGGGTCAAGCAAACAAATGGGTGAAGAATATGGAGAAAGCCAACAGTTTGCATGTCATAAAGCTCAGCGACAGTGAATTTGTACGAACGCTAGAAAACTGTGTTCAGTTTGGTACCCCTGGTAAGCTACCAAGTCTTTAAAAGTAGATGTTTCTGGCAAATCTGGGATGTATAGGAATAATTTTTATCATTGTTAGAATCAGTCTAGAATTCATATTTAGATGTAAAGAAATTCATCAGATAGTAAAACAATTTACATTTCAAAATCAATTAAGAATCCTCCAAATTGGGGAAAACTTATAGATAGGTGGGGATTTAGGACATAAAATCTCCTCAGATATTTCCCACAATAAATATTCTTTGACATCATACAGATTATATTTTACATATGAAGAACAAAATTAAAATTGATGGAGTTTGACCACATTGCAAATAAGTTTTTAATTTTATTCATCACTTATAACACCCTTGTGCAACTGAAGGGATTTTCTCTTAATATCTTTTTAGGCCTTGCTATAAAAGGTTTATATCTCATTACATGCTGATTTAGTTTTTATACTTGGTCTTTATATTATCATGTAGTACTTCCAGAACTATAGGAGATACACATCCTTATTCATTCAGCTTGCACAATTTTATCTCTTTGGACAATCCTATCTAAAATGTATAAAAACTATTTTATGGGCACTACATTTCTAACAATTTATCTTCCCAATTTTGTAATAAGAGCTTCCTTATTCTTTCACGTGTTAAATATGACTGCTATCAGATTTTATTACTGATCGGCATTTTTAATAGTGTATGTAGGCAACTGGAGTTAGTGTACAAATATTTATATTTTCTACTGAACTTCCAATTACTGAGTCTCCAAGACTGCTTTCTACTTCAGTTTAAAATGTATTGCTGATATACTTGTATTTATAGAATAGCGTGTATGTTTTTTGTCCTTTGTTCTTGTTTCCTGCATCTTGTAAGTTTATGTTTTAACTAAATTTCTGGCTGAATTGAAGTGCTGCTAGAAAATGTTGGCGAAGAGTTGGACCCCATTCTCGAGCCTCTTCTGCTTAAGCAGACTTTCAAGCAGGCTGGCAGCATCTGCATCCGCCTTGGGGATTCTACCATTGAATATGCTCCAGACTTTCGTTTTTACATTACAACCAAGCTGCGAAACCCCCACTACCTCCCAGAAACATCTGTCAAAGTGAGTGTTTTGCCTGGAAACCTTGGGTTGTTTGCTTTTGTTTCATAAGCAAGTAGATGATCTTATTAGCAGTGCCACAATCCCTTTGTGTAACATTAATATGAACAGATGGTTCTTTCCACTCTGCTGCTCTGACATATATGTGAATGGTTACATGTATTATATATAATTTTAGAAATATTTATGCATATTAACATTAATACAAAGGATCTAACAATAGAAAGAAGGCAATATAAATGACAAAGACTCCGTGTGAATAGGCCATGTATCTTCCAGTTGTTGGATCAATTTCAAAGGTCCTTTTACATTCTGGAAACTGACAGATATTCATCAGAGGCCAGTTCAGTCCATAAAGCTTTAGGAACAGAAGAAACTCCACTCTAAGATTAAAACTCTTCCATTATATCTTCTGTACCTTTTTCTATAGTGCTGGAAGAGACTCTTTATTGCTGCCTTTTTCATTACACTCTGCCTCCCAACTTCCTGCTATTGGCCAGTAGAGGAATGTGAAAAACTGCAATCCACTGAGACCCAACAACTCTCATCTTTGCATTTGCTTTTCGGGGGGGGGGGGGGGAGTAGGGAGGAACCAACCAGCCTCTATGAGGGAGAGCAGCAAAGCTGCCCATCCAAATCATCAAGAAGAACAGAGAAAGCACCAAGGTGCCTTGGTTTCAGGAGGGGGAGAACTCTGTGGAGCAGGAAGCTGGGAGGAGGTAGGAATTCCCATCAATCAGACGTTGCCAACCCTGCAGTTCCAGAATAAATAGGGCAAAACTGTCTTGGTAGCATTTCCTCTGGAAAAGCAGCTGAGTTGAAAGCTGATTGGTCTATCAAAGTCTAATGCAGAGATTTCCTTTGATAGGTTGTTTGTTTGTTTATTTATTTATAAATCAAACTTGTATGCTGCCCATCTCACTATACAATATAGTGTATAGTCTATGTATAGTATAGTCTGTAGTCTGTAGTATAGTGTACAGCCTATATGGATTATGTGCCATTAAGTCGTTGTCAACTCTTAGGGACTAAATAGGTAGATTTTCTTCATGATGATTTGTCTTAACTTGGTCTTCCAGGTCTTTCAATGGTCCTTTGGGGCATAGGGTGCTGTTATTTTCTGGCTACTAGGCAGGAATTCCTTTATGGTAGCCTTCTCCAACCTAGCACTTTCCATGTGTACTGGAATTATAACTGAGAATTTCCACCCACTATCCACAAGTATGGAAATTCCAGAAATCATGAAAACATAGTTTGAAGGTACTTGCTTGTAGAAGACTGCCGTATGGTGAAGAGGACAATTTTCACACAAGAGCAGAAGCTATTCTCTCCTCTTTCTCAGAAGAGTATAAAGAATCCTAAAATTTAAATATCTTTATTTGGGTAGTTGGAGATAATTATTGGGTTTTGGCTTACCTGGTTCTAATTCTATTTTAATTTGGAACTCTTGAAATGTTCAGGTAACTTTACTAAATTTCATGATAACCCCAGAGGGGATGCAAGATCAGCTGCTCGGAATAGTTGTTGCAAGAGAGAGACCAGATCTGGAAGAAGAAAAGCAAGCCCTGATCTTACAAGGAGCTGAAAATAAAAGGTATCAAAATATTATTAGGTAGAAAATGATCTCAACTGAATGATAATATTCTACAGAGAAAAGTAATTGACATATACAGGTGAAACTTGAAAAATTAGAATATCATGCAAATGTTCATTTATGTCAGTATGGCAATTCAAAAGGTGAAACCAATATATGAGATAGACGCATTACATGCAAAGCGAGATATGTCAAGCCTTACTTTGGTATAATTGTGATGATTATGGCGTACAGCTTATGAAAACCCCAAATTCACAATCTCAGAAAATTAGAATATTACATGACATCAATAACACAAGGATTGGAAATAGAACAATATCGGACCTCTGCAAAGTATAAGCATGCATATGTACTCAGTACTTGGTTTGGGCCCCTTTTGCAGCAATGACTGCCGCAATGCGGCGTGGCATGGATGCAATCAGCCTGTGGCACTGCTGAGGTGTTATGGAAGGCCAGGATGCTTCAATAGTGGCCTTCAGGTCCGCTGCATTGTTCGGTCTCATGTCCCTCATCTTTCTCTTGGCAATGCCCCATAGATTCTCTATGGGGTTCAGGTCAGGCGAGTTTGCTGGCCAATCAAGCACAGTAATCCCATGGTCATTGAACCAGGTTTTGGTACTTTGGGCAGTGTGGGCAGGTGCCAAGTCCTGCTGGAAAATGAAGTCAGCATCCCCATAAAGCTCGTCTGCGGAAGGAAGCATGAAGTGCTCCAAAATCTCCTGGTAGACGGCTGCGTTAACCCTGGACTTAATGAAGCACAGTGGGCCAACACCAGCAGATGACATGGCTCCCCAAATCAACACAGACTGTGGAAACTTCACACTGGACTTCAAGCATCGTGCATTGTGTGCCTCTCCATTCTTCCTCCAGACTCTGGGTCCTTGGTTCCCAAATGAGATGCAAAAGTTGCTCTCATCAGAAAAGAGGACTTTGGACCACTGGGCAACAGACCAGTTCTTTTTTTCTGTGGCCCAGGTAAGACGCTTCTGACGTTGTTTGTTGTTCAGGAGTGGCTTGACAAGAGGAATACGACATTTGAAGCCCATGTCCAGGATCCATCTGTGTGTGATGGCTCGTGATGCACTAACTCCAGCCTCAGTCCACTCCTTGTGAAAGTCCCCAACACTTTGGAATGGCCTTTTCCTGACAATCCTCTCCAGGCTGCGGTCATCCCTGCTGCCTGTGCACCTTTTTCTACCACACTTTTCCCTTCCACATAACCTTCTATTGATGTGCTTTGATACAGCACTTTGGGAACATCCAACTTCTTTTGCAATGACCTTTTGGGGCTTTCCCTCCTTATGGAGGGTGTTAATGATGGTTTTCTGCACAACTGTCAGGTCAGCAGTCTTTCCCATGCTTGTGATTCCTACTGAACCAGCCTGAGAGACCATTTAAAGGCTCAGGAACCCTTTGCAGGTGTTATGGATTCATTAGCTGATTAGAGTGGGACACTTTGAGCCTAGAATATTGAACCTTTTCACACTATTCTAATTTTCTGAGATTGTGAATTTGGGGTTTTCATAAGCTGTACGCCATAATCATCACAATTATACCAAAGTAAGGCTTGACATATCTCGCTTTGCATGTAATGCGTCTATCTCATATATTGGTTTCACCTTTTGAGTTGCCATACTGACATAAATGAACATTTGCACGATATTCTAATTTTTCGAGTTTCACTGTATAATCATTAAATTGTGTAGCTCTTGATAAAAAGCAGTTGACACTGTGACTAGAGAAATAAGAGTTGTGAAAAGGTTGGACTAACAAGGCCTTTTCTGTTCATCGTAAAATGTGGTCCACATTTGTAGATAATTGAGAAGCCAGCAGAATAAAAATTATTCTGTGAATGTACTCTTGAGCTTTATTGGCAGAGAATCCTCCATAACATTTGAAGAGGACATAGTTTCTGTTATTTCTTTTTCAAACAAAGCTTTTTAAGAAGTCTGCTGCAAATGGTCAATTACTGTCTCTGTGTTTGCATAGAGAATCCTTCCACTGAAACAATTGAAATACCAGTGTATGACTGCTTAAGTAATTTTCTTGATATTCCATATTTTCCTCTGTACTTTATAATGTCTTTTGTATCATCATAGCTGTACGCTGAATGATTGGATACCTATTATATGCCAAACCACAAGAAAACTAATGAAGATTTATACTAACCAAGTTTAGCATGTGGTACAAAAGGAGTCAATGGGTCTTTAATTTGGTTAAGCATGCTGTGCAAAAACACCCATTGTCTACCTCATATGTAGAATTTACCATCATAAGATGTAGTAATAGTCATTAGCTTAGATGATTTTATAAAGGACTTAGGCACCTTAATGGAGGATAATGCAAGCTGTCCACGATGGTTGTATGGAACCTCGTACTTTTCAATGGGAAACAGGGGAGTGCTAATGCTTTTAATGTTGACTTTTGGCTATGATGAAGAATTAAATAACTGAAACTAGATAAGATTTAACTATATCCATTGAAGCTCTTTTGGTAATTAAATTATTTTTAAGTAAAAAAAATGGAATCCCCAAAACATCCAAAACACATCTTAAAAATTAATCTCTACAGTCATAATAAAGTGTATGTTAAGTCATCTCTGCCCCAGTTGGTGGATACAGAGATTCATGTAGTCATCTGAAATTAAATTGTAGGTACTATCTGACAACAGAGGTTCCTCATGCTTTATTTTTCTAAATACAATGATAATGAACCTTTCTGTTGGCTGAATATTCGAGAAGTTGATGGTTAACATATGAAAGATACCAGACTGGGAAAGACTGCTGCATTTCAAAGTGGACTTCATTAGTTTCAATATAAAATGCAGCTCAGGATGGCATCTCTGGGACAAACTAGAATTATGAAAGATCTATCACTGAGAAGAGCAGCTCAGACTTTTCCCAAGATTAGCGTAGATCAGAGAGATTTAGGAAGTAGGGATTGAACTGAACCCTCTATTTCACTTTCTCCAAGAGAGGAAAGCTTATGATCTCAGTAGAATGGGCCTCTTCAGCAGATGTCCTCTGTATGTTTTAGACTTTCATGAGGATTATGGAAGTTAAGTGCAACACGTTTGGAAAGCATCAAATTGGGGAAAGTTAATGTAAGCCTGTGTGCATTCTGCTCATCAGCTGGACTGGGCCAAGAAGTTTTACAAAACCAGTGTTGTGTCTTGTTTCCTCTTTCAAGTAGTGATTTCCTCACAGAAGCTACCTTGAGGGAAAAATCTTTGGAGGACATTTAAAATAACACACAAAGGCTCAGACTCTCAAATTATCCAGTTCTATTTCTAAGCTATTAATATTCTGTGGTCCCTTAACTATATCAAATATTTTTTGGATTTGATCACTTGCAGCTTCTACAATGTATTAATCTAGTCTTTTGTTATAGACAGCTAAAGGAAATAGAGGACAAAATTTTAGAAGTTCTGTCATCATCAGAAGGAAATATTTTGGAGGATGAAACTGCTATCAAGATATTATCCTCTTCTAAAGCTCTGGCTAATGAAATTTCAGAAAAGCAAGCTGTAGCAGAAGAAACAGAAAAGAAGATAGACGCTACCCGGATGGGCTACCGTCCCATTGCAGTCCATTCATCAATCCTCTTTTTTTCAATTGCTGACCTGGCTAATATTGAGCCCATGTACCAGTATTCCTTAACCTGGTTCATCAACCTCTTCATCATGTCTATAGACAACTCAGAGAAGTCAGATGTTTTGCAAGAAAGGTATATGAAATATTTATACTTTTAATGCTGCTTTTACCATCTGTTCCAGCTGTGGAGCATCCAGCAAGAGTGGGTGGGTTGGGATTTTTTTGTTTTTGTTACTTAGGGTTTTTATTATATTGAAAAGTTCTAGATATAATCAAGTTAACATATGTCTACTAATTTCATTGGATTAAGTATATGCTTTACCCCTAATGAAAAGGGTTTGATTATTGTTGTTTGAGCCAGAGTGAGCAGATCTAGATCTGTCAGTAGAGTTCCAGATGATTTGTAGTGAACTGCAAACAATGTTTGACTCCCACTGTTTATTTGCTTAAAGTATTTGTACACCGCTTCCTGTTTTCAGAACTTTTGCTAATGGTAACAATGCAAAATGGCAACCAACTTAAATAATATCGGAGGGAGGGGCAAACTGTGGGCATCCAGGAATCAGTTTTTATGCAGAAAGAGTATGGGTTTTGTTCAGTTCTGCTTCACACAACAATGGTCTTTTGGTTTTCAAAGCTGGAGTTCTGGTAAAATGAAAACAAGGGAAATCCCATACGCCTGGTTAGCTGTTTTCAATATGCTCAAGGCTATATGAAGGGAGAAGCTGTTATTGTGGGCATAATTTTTGCCTGTGCTAGTTTAAAGTATTGGAGACCAAATACTTTGAAAGAGTTATGATGCCTCATCCTGAAGAACTGTACAAGAAATATATGGAACTGCGATTGGAAAATTCACAAGTTTTTAGTTAAAAGCTTCCCTCTTCCTTCCAATGTTCTTCTTTAATAATTCAGTATAAAGGATAAATACCAAAACAGAACTTCAATAGCAAACCTTGAGAAAAATTAGGCAAACCTAGCTTGACTAATTTCAGTATCTTCAGTTAATTGGACATAGCATTTAAGTTGACTTCACTGAAAACTCATTTAAAAAATAATGTGCTGTGAAAATTGAGTTCAGTGTCAGATTTTATGTGACATTCATTTATGGCTTGAGAGCGCTAAATAATAAACGAGAACTTGATGCTTAAATTCAGTTCCCTCCTCACCCTCTCTGTACTTTCTGGATGTTTGTGTGCTTGCTTTTTTCTTGTCTTTGGACCCATCTATTCTCACTTTGGACCCATTACTTACCGTTTCAAGTTGTTGACACTTTAAATGGGCCAGCTGTGCTTTTGGCAATGTTGACTGTGGTAAGATAAGGGTGCTGGTTGTAAGTGTTCAGAGACACTGCTTTGCAAACCTACACGGGGCTTTCTGAAAATGCAATAACAGAACTCAAATACACGTGTTAGTGTTCAGATGGACTGTATGTCAAAATGGTAGCATTCTGGTGTGCCATTACCATACTTATCAAGGCTTAGCAAGCTATGTCAATCAGATAACAACATTAAGCCCTAATATAACTTAGCAGGGCGGGGTGGGGGGAGGGACACAAATAACATGTGTACAGTGGAACCTTGAGTTACGAACGCCCCTCCTTACGAAAATTTCGCGATATGACCAGCTCCGGCCGCAAAAATTTGCCTCGCCGTGCGACCTCTGCCTCGCGATACGAACCGGATCCGCAGCCATTTGCCCTGCTGCCACGTGGTCGCGGCTTCCTGTGGGCGAGATCGCGGTAGCAAGGAAGCTTGCTCCATGAGACAAATTTCCCCATAAGGTTCAATGTGTCAGCCGGCTTGCACGGCTAAGAAATTCCCCAGGCGTGCTTTAGTCAATTTCACCGCTCGAGCCCTAGCGCAGAAAGAGAAGTGCTAATGAAATCGGAGCGCGCGGGGGTGGGGGGAAGGCTTTTGTCACGCGCGCACAGCCAGGAGTGGGAGCTTCCACCCCCCTCTTCCTCAAATCTTTCCTTTGTCCATAGCCCTTGGCGTGGTGCGCGCGGCAAAAGTGCAGTGAAATCAATCAGCTTGCAGGGGGGAAAGGCTTTTGTAGCGTGCACAGCCAGGAGCGGGAGCTTCCCCCCCCCCCACTGATTCCTCTTAATTCCTCTCTTTCCTTTGACAAAAGCACAGTGAAAGCAATCAAATCAGCCCTAGCGCAGAAAGAGGAAGTGCTAATGAAATCTGAGCGCGAGGACAAAAGCCCAAGGAAAGCAATGACTACGCCAAGGGCTATGGACAAAGGAGAGAGCGGAATTAAGAGAAATCAGTGGGGGGGGGGAAGCTCCCGCTCCGGGCTGTGCGCGCGCGACAAAGGCCTTTCCCCCACCCCCCACCCCCGCGCTGATTTGATTGCTTTCACTGCGCTTTTGTGAAAGGAAAGAGCGGAATTAAGAGTAATCAGTGGGGGGGGGCCGCGCGCTGATTGATTTCACTGGGCTTTTGCTGCGCGCACCACGCCAAGGGCTATGGACAAAGGAAAGATTTGAGGAAGGGGGGGGAAGCTCCCGCTCCCGGCTGTGTGCGCGCGCAACAAAAGCCTTCCCCCCCCCCCCGCGCACTCAGATTTCATTAGCACTTCCTCTTTCTGCGCTAGGGCTTGAGTGGTGAAACTGACTAAAGCACGCCTGGGGAATTTCCTAGCCGTGCAAGCCGGCTGACACATTGAACCTTATGGGGAAATGTGCCTCGCGGAGCGACCAAATTCGGAGGGCGGATTAACCGTATTTACATTGAACCGTATGGGAAAACGTGCTTCATGTTGCGACCAATTCAAGTTGCGATCAGAGTCACGGAACGGATTAAATTCGTAACTCGAGGTTCCACTGTACTTGCTTTTTTTTTAGGGTTTAGTTTGCTCTACGGCAATTGTTGGAGGAAAGAGATCTTGGAATAACAGTAAACAGTTCAGTGAAGGTATTGACACAGTGTCTTTGCCATAGTAACCCCGATAACCATTCCTTGACATCTGGAATAATATCACTTTTCAATTTCTTAATATAATTCTTTTAGCCACCCTCCCATGCTCGATACAACCATAATTCCTGATAAACCATCAAATTCCAAAGCTTTGGTATGTAATTCAACATTACATTAACAACTTTAAAATTTTAAGATTTTTCCATAAATCTACTAATATATGTTAATACACTGTCCCAAACAGATACTAAATGATCATATCACAATATCATATGAATTATTGATCCCTCAAATTTTTTATACCTCCAGCATAAAAAATCTGATGTCTATCCTTTCAAATACGTTCTTTGTGGAGCCCAGTACTCCCTAAATACAATTGTTTGATTAATCAACCTTAATCTAAATCCGTAGATAATAATTTAATATTTTTAAGGACATGGAGCCATTGATGGGGCTTTATTGGAAACTCCAGTTTTCTGCTCCACGTTTGAACTATCCCAGGAATGTCCACTTTAAAAAAATTCTTGAGCTTTTGATAGAGCTATGTTATAGGTTTTAATTATCTCATGGATTCCATCAAGTAAGAAAGCAACTCAGATGCTTTTGAGGTCTGGTCTGTTGGACCATGCTTAAGCTGAAGATACCTCCACTGTTGCGAATTGTGTGTATGTGCCTTCGAGTCAGTGTTGGCTCTTGGCATCTGCAGTTTTCTTAGCAAGATTTTCAGAAATGGTTTGCCCTTGCCTGCTTTCTAGGGCTAAGAGAGAGTGACTGGCCCAAGGCCACCCAGCTGGCTTTGTGCCTGAACCGCTACATCAAACTCACAGTCCCTCGGTTTCTAGCCTGGTGCCTTAATCACTACACCAAACTGGCTCTTATTGCAAATTGGGAAGACCAAATTCAGTTTGAAGATGGGAAAAATCCTTAAAATAGTCATTACATAGTTGTTGATTTAAAACCGTGATCCCAGCTTCTGCCCAACTTCCCAATAGAATGTTTTACCACCAATTTTCAAAGTAGAATGTTTCCAAAGAGTTAGATCTTCATGAGTCTCATTACAAAACTCAGTTTACATCCCAATATGGCCCAAAGATTTCTCACCGCTTGCACCCCTGGAAATAAAGCACCTTTTCTGCTACATGTTAAAATATTGGCCTACTGATATTTTTGCAAATCAGATAAACTAAAATTATCTGCCTCAAATGGTAATCTCCATTTAGCTAAGGAAAACTTTGGTGGCCTGCTATCCCAAATAAATTTCCTAAATAATTTATCAATCCAAAGGAAATATTTATTTGGTATTAATGAAGGAATAAGAATATAAATCAAATGAGGGCCAATATTCATTTTAATGACATTAACTTTGCCCCACAAGCTTAAAGGAATTTTAACCCATCTAGTTTCAACATATTTATTTCCACATATTTAGAAATCTTTTTGAGTATATAAAGCCCCATATATTTTATACAATCATTAGAAGTTATAAAACCCATCTCTTTACATAACTGTATTGACATGTTAGTACCCAAGGGAAGCAAACAAGATTTATCCCAAGTTCTCTCATAACCAGAATACTGTCCAAAATACTGCACATCCTTTATAAAATTAGAAAAAAAGTAGAGTACTGATCCAAAATTGCCATCAGCATACAGAAATAATTTCTATTCACACCCAGCAATATAATATCCATAATATTTAAATATTGTCTTACCATGATGTCCAAAGGTTCAAGAATCAAATTAAATAGCAAGGAAGAAAGTGAGCAGCCCTGTCGTGTACCACATTGTAACTAAAAATGGTCTGAAATAATTTGATTTGTTTTGACTCTGGCACAAGATTGCAGATAATAAATCTCAATCCACTGGACAAAGTCTTGTGAAAAACCATATCTCATCATCATTTGCTTTAAAAAATTAATCCAAACCAAATCAAAGGCTTTTTCTGCATCTAAAGATACTAATACTGCAGAGTCCATTCTGTCCTTGGCTATATCCATTATATCAATTAGTAATCATAAATTATCTGATGCCTCTGCAGTTCCTTGTGCAGTTGATTGGCCACTGTGTCTGCCCACTGCATGCTGTGAGGACAGACTGTTGTCCAATCCAGCAAGGCAGTGCTTATTCTTATGTTTACTGTCTACCTTGCTGCTCAGCAGCAGTCCTTGCTGGACTGATGGTGGAGTCCCCTAGGCTGATAGTGCTGGGGATTTCACCCAGCATGCCCTGGGGATAAGGCTCAGTGCTGCTCAGGAATTCAAAGCCTCCATGCAACCACCTTCTCCAATCTGAGGTCCTCCAGATGATTGGGACTGATTATGATGATTAGGTGCCATTGATTCTTAGAGAGATAGATAGACATTCTCCCGGATGAACTGTCCTCAAATTGGCCTTTTAGGTCTCTTAATGATGTATTCATTGCTGTGTGTAATCAAGTCTGTCCACTTTACTGCTGGTCATCCTCATCTTCTCTTTCCTCCCATTTTTCCCAGGATTATGGACCTCCCAAAGGAGCTGGGCCTTTGCACAATGTGTCCGATATATGTTAATTTGATCCTGGTCATATGCGCCTTGAGTGAAGACTCTGAATTGATTTGTTCTGTGACCCATTTGTTTGTTTTCCTGGTTATCCATGGTATTCTCAAGAACCTTCTTAAGAAGCGTGGGAGTCTTCTTCAAGAAGCATGGGATTACACTTCTCATAAACTTCAACCAGCATTGTTCATGACTGTGCTGATTGAGAATTATGAGAATCACAGTCCAACACATCTAGTGGCATCAGGTTAGAGAAGGCTAGGTGAAAAGTATTAAAAATGAATTCCAGTTTTGGCCAAAGGCCAAAGGAATGGGCAAAGAGGCACAGGGAGTCTGGAGTTTTTCCTATTCATTCTTTCTTGTCAAACTGGCCTTTAGCAAAAAACAATGAATGACAAAGGTGAGAAATCCTTAATTTGAACAATAGGAAAGCAATTGGATCCTGTTCTACAAGCAGCCTTTGTGCCATGCCTGTGGTTAAATTTGCTCTCCTATCATTTTTGCAAAAATGAAGTCATTCTTGTAAATTGTTACATTCCACTTGACCTCCTTCTGAATGTTTTGTCATTTTAACAGATTGCAGCACCTAGTCAAACTTGGCTGATACTGACAAATCTAAACAGGGGCTGACCTGGTTAATGCTTGGATGGAATCAGGGAATCCCAGGGCTGGAAACTAGACTGAGAAGTTGACAAAAACACACACAAAAACACACATTACCTAGAAACACACCACCTAGAAAAACTGAGTGGTAAACTACCTCTGTACTGTTGTCAAGATTGATGCAGGGGTATGTCCATGTAATCACTGAGAATCAGTCTCAGCTGAAATGAGACCCTGGAGTTATGCACAATTGGGCCCCTCAATATTTTCCATTTTTGAATGTGCAGAGAAATCTCACTGAATTTCTTAAGAGGGAAGGAGATTCTCCACAGTTTCTCAGGAGTGGGCTTACTATCAGCAGTGGTAGAGACACTCCATTTATTTATTTAAACATACACACATACATACATATGTATGTTTATATATTGTATACAGGTGGTCCTCATTTAATGACCACTCATTCAGTGATTGTTCAAACTTGCAATGGCACTGAACAAGTGAAACTTACGATCGGTCCTCAAAGTTCCTGCTGTCGCAGTACCCCCATGGTCACATGATCACGATCCAGGCGCTTAGCAACGAGCCCGGATTTCTGACCATCATGTGTCCTGCAGTCATGTGATTGCAATTTGTGACCTTCCCTGCCAGCTTCCCACAAGCAAAGTCAATGGGGAAGCTGGCAGGAAGCCAGAAATCATGGTCACGTGGGGTCCTTGCTTAACAACCTGTGGTGATTTGTTTAATGATGGTAACCAGGGACTGCCAGAACTGCCGTCACTAGGCAGCATGGTCACGTGACATTGTGCTTTACGACTGCATTGCTTAGCAATGGAAATTCCGGTCCCAATTACTGTCGTTAAGCAAGGACTACCTGTATGTTATATGCCACCAATGTAATATACAGCTGTATTTAATACCCAGACAACTATGCTGTATCTACATAAGCTGTAGCCTAGTGCTGTTTTAAAGCATTGTGGAGGAAATATGGTGGCCAATTATGATGAATACTATTTTTATAAAATTCTGTAAATTGGCCTTTTTTCCCCTAAAGGTAAGGAAGGTAAGGTAAGGAAAAAAGAATGAAATCAGTAATTTTGGCAAAACAAACTTCTGAAAAATTTCAGCTTACTTATATCTATATTCAAAAATTGATGTGTGTTGGTAATGAGTATTTATTTTTTATGTGTACTGGGCCAGAATAGCTGTGATTTGAATGCTTTGTAAATGTGTTTATGAAGTAACTAGCTTCATAAGTGAAATTAATGTAGATCCCTTCCCTAATTTTTTTTTAATACTTGCAGGCTGAGGCTTCTCAAAGATCACTTTACATACTCCCTCTATGTCAACATCTGCCGCTCGCTCTTTGAAAAAGACAAGTTGCTGTTCTCCTTCTGCCTGAATGTAAATCTTCTGAAGCACGATAAATTGGTTAGTGCTGCTAGACAAATTACTGGATGGTATTTTGCATATTAGGGTACCATATGGTTGGTATTCTAGTATTTCCCAAATATTCCTGAACTCTGAATTTTCCATCCAGCAGGAAACTAAAAAGGGCAAAAATTGCCAAAATTGCTCATTTACTTTTAAAGAGCCTGGAGCAGCCCCTCGGCCCCTCCTGCCCCATTCACACATTTCCCAACATTTTTCCTTGTGTGTCCCCATTCCATCCTACCATTCTTCCTCTTCATTGCCCTTTTGCTCCATCCCCTTCAGTCCGTCTCTTCTGTTCGTGTCTAGCCTTGTATTCTTCCCCAACTCTGTCCCTTTGCTGCTTGCTTGCATGCTTGCTCCCCATTGTCCTAGGACCCAGCTCCGAATCCAGCCCTTTTCCTTCTTGCTCTGCCAGCTTGAGATTCAGCCTTCACCAGCACCAGATCAGATCCTCCTTGTTCCCTCCCAACCATGATCTTTCTCTCTTTAGCCCAGGATCCAGCCTCCTCTGCTTCCCCCCATCCAAAATCCAGTCCAGCATCAAGCCCTCTGCTCTTCCTAATCTTTCAGTCCAAGAACTTGCCTTACTCCATTACTGTTACTACAGGGGAAGGGCAAAGGATGGGACAGTACTCAAAAGGTACCAACAGGGAGAGTATATGGTGCTGTGTATCACTGAGTAGGGTGTGTGTGTATATTTGTATGTATGTATGAATATGTTTGAATTTTTATTGGGGACACTCAGGTTTAAATTCCCACTTGACCGCAGAGTTCCTTGGTGAGTTTGAGCTAGTCATGCGCTGTCAAACCAACATCTCTTGTTATTGGGATAAGATGATCAAACTCTCTCCTTCTCCCCATATACAGTAAGCTGCCTTGAGTTCCCAGAGAAAGGGCAAGATATATAAGCAAAAGGAAAATACTGCATGAAACAACTGTGCTCTTGAATTTCAAAGTTCTAAGTGTTTTGTTTTGTTTGAAATTATTGCAGATTAATGAGGATGAGTGGAAGTTTCTGTTAACAGGAGGGATAGGCCTGGACAACCCCTATTCTAATCCCTGCCCCTGGCTTCCCCAGAAGTCATGGGATGAAATCTGCCGCTTGGATGATTTGCCAGCCTTCAGAAGTATTCGAAAGGAATTTATGCGCTTGAAGGAAGGATGGAAAACTGTATATGATAGTATGGTAGGTCTGCAATAATTTGGTGTATATTCGCCCTTATTTAAATAAGCATTCCTTTCTCTTCAGCATTAACACCTCACACATATAGGTCCATTTTTGTACTCTTATGTCTATAAGTACAGTCATTACTTTTGCAATTATTGGTAATCATTCTTTCAACTGAAAAATATTAACTTTTAGATTACCAAGAACATTCAGAACAGTTCATGTGCTGCTGTTTTTTAGTGTAGACGTGGCAATGCCATGGTCCAGTTTTAACTTCTTTTGTTTGATGTGGTTTTATTAGTTTGTTTTATAGTTTCCCATTTTAGAATTACTTTTAACGAAAAGCAGACTGTATATCGATGCAGGCTTTCATGGCCAGCTTCAGTCTAATGGTGATGAGCTTGAGGGCTAATAGGTTATGGGCTGATTATCTGGTATCCCGATGTTTCGCCAGCAACTGTGGCTAGCATGTTCAGAGATAAAGTGATCTGTACTGGAGTACACTTCTCAGCAGCTCACATGCAACTAACCGAGTGAGCTCTTGTGTGTGTAGCAGAACTAATCCCTAATTGGATCATCTCACCAGAATTCTGGAAAGCCAGTTTCTGATTGGTTCTTTATCCAGGTGGATTTTTAATACCAAAGGAGCTGATTTTTTATTGCTCTGTCTTTGAAACGTTCTTCTCCTTCTCCTTCATGAAATTGCTGTCGATTCTATATGGTGTTGGTTAATTAAGGGCTGTTTTATTTTGTTTTGACATAAAGTTGGAAACCAGGCTTTGTTAATCTTCACTCTCCCTTCCTTCTTGTTGAAGTTGTTGGGATGTTTATAAATCCCAATGGCTTCTCTATGTAGACGTGCATGATTATTATTACTTGTGTATCTTTAAATTAAATCTTATGTCCATTATGTAGCAGTGCTAATTTTTCAAACTGTTCTAGCTGGCAATATCTTTCGTGTTCTTTTAGTCGAGTGTTAATACTATGTTTTGTAGTTCCGATATATACCAACTGCATCTGCATGGTATGCGATAAACTGCTGATGATGAAAGTGGACTTCTGCTATCTTTAGGTGATCATATCATTTCTTGGATTTTTCTCATTGGTTTGTAGATAGTTTATAAACTGTGTTTCTCCAGTAACTTTCCAATTCTGTCTGTAACCTTCTCAGTGTAAGGGAGAAACACCTTTCTTTCTTGGGGTGGTATACCCTTAGATGTATATATGATGTTATTTTTATTGCTTGATTGCATCACTTGTCTGATCTCACCAGCAGAGTTCTTGTTAGCCTGTAAAGTGCGCTCAGGGTATCTCAACTCACTGGATAATCTTTCAGGCTCACAAATATGTCTAGCATGGTCAGTGAGAGTTTTAATGAAACTTCTGTTTTGGTGGGGATGATGGTTAGACTTTCACTTAAATAAAGATCTGTATCTGTTGCTTTTCAGCATACTATATGTCCTAGTTGTCAATTTTTTTGTTTTAATTACTAAAATGTCCAAAAATGTAAGTTGGCCATCATTTTCCTCTTCCATCATAAATTCAATATTTGGGTGGATATTATTCAGGTGCTCTAGACATTTCTGGAACTATTCCTCACCATAATTCTAGATCACAAAGGTGGTGTCTACATACCAAAACCAAATGGATGTTTTTAAAGGTACAGTGCCTAGTGTCTGTTGTTCAAATTTCTCCATGTAGAAATTGGCTATACTGTAACTGGATTCAGTGGGCTGCCCATGGCAACCTTTCAGTTTGCTCATATAGTTTGTTATTCCACTGGAAATAACTGGTAGTGAGGTAATGATGGAATAAATGGATAATGTCTTTGGAAAAGATTTCCTTAATATATAATGTTTCCTTAACTGCCACTTTGGTAAAAAGGGAAACCACATCAAACCTGATCAATCTATCACCCTGTCTAAGCTTGTTAAATTTCTGAATGAAGTGGGTTGAATCCTTGATGTGAGTCCAGTGTAAGGTTGTAAAAGTGTAACTGGCAATATGACATGTAGGAGAACCAGGCTAATAAAAAATTAGCTCCTCTGAAACTTCTTCAAATCAGACCAATTACAAATTCACCTGGGTAAAGAACCAATCAGAATCTGGCTTCCCAGAATTCTGGTGACATGATCCAATTAGAGATTAGTTCCGTTACAAATGTGAGAGCTCAATCAGTTCCTGCTCAGTTGCCTGTGAGAACCAAGAAGTGCACTACGGTGTAGATCACTTTACTTCTGAAGATGCCAGCCGCAGTTGCTGACTGGTGAAACTTCAGGATACCAGATAATTAGAACATGGCCTATCAGCCTGGGAGCTCATCACCATAGGAAAAGCAGGCTATTTTTTGAAATTAAGTGTTGTAATTAGAGGTTTAGACAGAGAACAAAAGCATGACTTCGTGCAACTTTGGTCTTTTCCTTCATGTTTCTCCCCCATTCTTATTTTGCTGTGTATTAATTTTGGATATTAATAAGCAGGGCTTGATGGACTAGTTTGATGAAGTATTGTTCTGTCCAAATTGTTCACAACTCAATTTCTTGCTGGGTGGGCAGCTGTAGACTCTGCAAGTTCTGGAAGTATCTGAGGGTAATACCTCTGCTGTGTTTCTAAGTACATGCTTGAATATACATTCCAAATTCACTGCTTATCATGGAATGGAGTATGGAAGGCCATTTCCTGAAGTCTTACAAAGCTGCTAGATGCAGGACACTAATGTGATACCACCCTAAATGTGACTACACACAAATTGTGTGTCATGCTTCTATGTTATCTACTTAATTGGAAGTATGTGGGGATTAGGACCACAGAATGTGGAGAGGAGGAGATCTGCTCACCCTCCAGTTCCTTTGTTTTTCCCCATGTGGGTGCTAGGTTTAAAATAAGGTCTATTGGTGCTAATGAAGCACCACCTACTTTAGCTCTCAGTCTAAAATAGGTTCATATGTTTGGGTGAGGCTAAAATATTTAGGTTGGTATATTGTTAAAGAGAGCACAGGTACAAACTGGGGAATGATTTATAGTTTTGTGACAGAGCAGTCTTCTTTTGAGACTGGAGGGTTCATATTTAATCCCTGGCATGTCAAGTAAATTAGAATGAAAAATCTGATGAATGTGAATGACCCCTCCATTAATATTAGTAACAGATGATTTGAAAACCTTCCATTCTGAAAGAAACAATAGGAGGAAACTTCTGTGGTGAAAATTTTGAAAAGCCACCCCAGAAGACTGGAGGTAGAGCTGTCATCATGCTGTTGACAATAGTTCCAATGCCATTGAGACATAGGATTGTGATTTAATGGCTGCTGGTTAACCACACTTTTGGACAGGCAAATTGTTTGTTAATGGTCCAGAATAATTATTGGACAATTTTTTCACTGGGAGTTAATGGCTGGGAAATAGATGGAGATTTCCATGGAGGGTTTTGAATGAGAGAATTTCCTGAGAGGGCTAACCATGTTAATCTTCTGTAGCAAAACAACAAGTTTTATGGCCCCTTTAAGCACCAGATAATTATCACTTGAGTTTTCATGAACTATAGACTACTTCAAAAATATGAAGTTTTAGCTTAAATTGCAGATGTGCATGCAGTCAAATATACACATACATGCATACTTGGGCATGCATAATTAGGATTGTAAAGAATGATGCCATGCACATACATATCCTGACTTGAACTGCAGGACATGAAACTGAATCTTTTAAAGATTTTCAGCTCAGCAGTTTAGTGTTATAATCCCCCTTTGAAATTCCTTTGCTCAAGAATTGTGTGTGTTTGCAGGATCCTCACCACGAGGTATTTCCTGAGGAGTGGCAACATAAACTGGAAGGGTTCCAGAGGATGCTCATCATTCGTTGTCTGAGACCTGACAAAGTAAGGTGGTCATCTGGTTTAACAAATGTTTATTAGACTAAGTGCTAGCTAATTGTTCGTCCTTAAAAAGGTAGCTGCGTCTTTTTCCAATCTACATTGGAAAACAGCTGATGGAAGAATCTTGACTTGTCGTGGGTAAATAATTTACTGCTGGGTGAATTTCTCTCTCCCCATTATGTCAGAGAGTGGAAAAAGGGACAAGAACTTTCCAGACAAACACTGCTCTCCTCTAAATTACAGTGATGTTTATTTGTTACAATGATTCTAGGTAAATCATCTGTGCATATTGTTAATATATACAGTGGTCTTTAATGAACTATATAGAGATTTCTATATGGAGCTTTTTACAGTTTCTTAACCACCTCTCCCCTTCCCTGATTCACACAGGGGTATCTTATCTCAACTTTGATATGCTCACTATATTAGGCAGCTTCAGTAGTTTCACTTCTCTGGCTTACTTTTAGCCTAGTGAGAATAGAAAGAGGAGGCAAAAGAGAGGGAAAAAATGATTTCCTGAGTTTCTTGGAATTCTAGCACCTTAGTCAAGCTGTCATTGCTAACATCTGGCCAGTCCTTTCCAAATGTTGCAGTACACTCTGCAGACCTCTTTTTCAGCTTCTGTTGGTTCCTCAGCTGCAGAGTCCCCCTCCAGCTGTGCCTGGATTCACACAGCACATGTACAACACTAGCAAAGTTCAACAACCTCCTTCATTCCCTAACCCTTTTATATTTTCATCAAAAGGTAGATGTCTTAATTATGGAGGAAGCATCTAGGTGTCTATGTAACAGTTTGCCTGGTGCTAGCAAGAAGAAAAAACAACTTTGATCTTGCAACACCCATGTCCACCAGGTCCTGTCATCCTGCCAGATGTTATTGGTACCATTCTGTATTTCTCAATTTTCTGGCCTGTAATAGTTACTCTTTTATACTGCATTTTAATTGCAGCATTGACTTGCCACCCAGTGAACCTGGAACAGAGGACTCCCACACACATTTGGTAAATAATACTTGAATGGAGCCTTTAAATACTTGAATGGAGCCTTTAAATCAGTGGGCCCATTGTTTCTCAATTTTTAATCTAAATTCTGAATGCCCAGATAGCCATGAAAGATACGCATTGATTTTGATATATTGTCAGAGAAGGGTTGCATTCTGAAATAATATTTCATGCTATTGCCCTAAGCACCGCTGTCTAAAATGCCACTGTCCTGTAAAGAATCTGCTGTATCAAGTCCTGCTGTAGTTTCTAGGCCGCTTTTGCTATTAAGTTGACAGCAGGAGTGTGGGAGGTTAAAGAAGCTAATCTCATTTTCAGTGTTGTGTTTCTGTTTCTTGCATTAACAAGAAGTTATCCTTCCTTGATCAGCCTTAGCTTATTTAGAATTCTGAAAACTGTTTATATTTATTTATCCATGTTGCCTCCCTCAACCTGCTGCCTTCTAGATGTGACAAGAATACAGTTCCCAAAATTCTCTGTCAACATGGTCATCAGCTATGCTATTTGGAAATTCTGGGAGTTGTAAATCTGCCATCTCTGGGAGGCATAGATTGGGAAAGGCTGCTTCTCATCTTTTCCTGTTCTACATTTTGGAAGACTCCAACTGTAAGTCAAGAAGTGAAAAGAAACAGTTTCTCTTTCAACAAAGAAGAGAAAACAGATATATTTCGGAAGCAGTAGAATCCACATTTTGTGTTTTATTTATTGGCTGCCCAATACTCCAGTGGGCTCTGTTTTATGTAAAAGCATTGCTGCCTTCCCTTTTATAGGAGTCACACTACAGGTTCAGAACAAAAGAATGAGAAACACAGGTATTAATGAAGGCATCACCATCATTTCTTTTTTCATATTTTCTCCATGGAGGAACACTATAGTGACACACAAGCTCTTAAATAGGGAGTTTCATCACACCCTGTTGATACGTGATGTCAAAGCAGCATATGGGAGAGTGGGTACCCCACTGACAATTGTGTTGTGCATGTTACTGTTAGATATATTGTTGGGTCAACTTGGATATCAGTTCAAAAGAAATCCCTCTCAGTCTGTCCAAAACCCTTTATTTAAAATTCTGTCTTTGCATTATCCAAACACTTCATCTCAATTGAGTGGATTACTTCCATAAGTCAGAATTATTTCCTTCTGTTTTCCCACTGGCTTCATGCAGAACAAGCATTATACACAATAGAAGCATCAGGAATATAAATGGCTATCTGAAGATTCCACTCATGTCATATTAGCTGGTATTACAGGCTGGGTTTTTGTTCACATTTCAGTAGGTATACATGCCTTTATCTCTGGCTGTGCTTGTCATCACAAGAGACTGTCAGCTGCAATCCATTCTCTTCTATTTGTTGGTTAGCACACCATTTTCTTTTGTTGCAAACGGCAGAAGTCTCTGCTTCTGGAGTGTACTGGTATTTATTCATGAAATGATCCACAAGACGTTTCCTAGTTAAAGCTGCTTCTTTTTCAAAGGCGTTTATTATACTTCTGCCAGTTTTGCACTTGAAAACAAGCAGAGAATTCAGTTAGCCATGATTTTCAGATGATAGGCAATATGAACAACTACAAGGGATACTGCAAAATATATTAATAGCTTTCCTTTAAAAAAAAAAAAAAGAACTACACCTTTGACAGTATTTGTTTCTGACCCCAATTGCTCATTTGGATCCATGCTTAAAGCACAGTATGGTTTCAAGCTACCCTGTGTGAAAAAACTAGTAATCTCTGTCAGTGCTTGTCAAAGAGAAAAAATGGGGAGGAAAATAGCAGCTGTCAATAGTACGTCAGCAGCCTCTTGCAGCAGCGAAGCAAGATCTTTAGAAGCAAAGAAAAGCCACTACCTTGTTTCACTACTGACCCGTGAGAAACACGTTTGCTAGGGAGTGGGTGGGATCAGAAATCGCTTTAAGTTCAACACTAAGGTCAGATTGCTTAGGTTAACCTCAGCTCTCCTGATATCAGTTCCATTACTTACAAGAAAAATTCTGACCCTTTCCATCTCTAGTTCATAGTATTCCTCCACTGTCAGATCATCAAAATTCTTCGAAAGGGACAAAAACCCACAGGAGTCTTTGCTACGCTTGGAGTGCTCCAGCCTGCCATGGAGAAAGGCCATTAGCAAGAAGTAGAAGGGACCAGGAAAAATAGAAGAAACTTTCTGGAATACAGATTTGTGCTACAATTAAAATGTAAACATTTTCCATGTAAGCAGTTGCCCATTATACACCATCTTCCAGTGTTATTCAGCAACAGAGTAATGTTATACAAGAAATTACTAAGTTACCTATAAGCATATATCGCTCTGTAAAGCAAGTTATCTAGGATGGTTAATTTGATGTTTCCTCAATGGAAGCTAAAACAGTACAGTATGAAATTCACTAAAGATGATGGAGAGAGACCTATCAGTACCCAGGGAAAGTAATTCTGCTCCAGTCAAGAAAAAATTCCAATGCAATGAGCCAGACATAGTTATTTTGGAGCCCAGGTAAGCTGAAGGTGCCTTCAGGATGCAGTGGTTGGGGAAAACATTTCCTCCATGAGGGTTAGTACCAAGTGTTGGATCTACTATCTTGTAGGAATATCTGCTTTTTGATGCCACTTGTACATTTGCAAACTATGGCAGTATTGCCAAGACCAGCACAAATGCTTAATAAGATTGTGAAGAATCCTCGACTGAAAACTCTGCATATTTCTGTTTTCAATAGATGTAGAAAAGTCATACTGAGTTGCCTTAACTTTTCTCATTCCTTCGCAGCAGCTGTAGCACGGTAGCTACTTATCTCTGGTGTAGTCCTCTTACTACTTGAAAAATGTGGGGTGATCTCATCACGAGGGATTTAGCAGGAACAAAATTGTTTCAAATATTTTCGACAATACCCTTCCTCTGCATGAGAACTGGCATGCAGATTCTCAAATCTCAAAATGGCACCTGTAGCTAATCTATAACATTGCAATTGCACCTTTTTATTACTTTCCTGTCAGCATCTCTCTCCATTCCCTTCATGAAAAATATGGGCCAAGAAATACAGGGAATTAGAGTGAAAGCTCTCTCCCTCTTTTCACATGTTAGGTTGGAAGTATGTTGTGTGAGAAAGAAGAGTTTTGTGTGTAAACCAGAACATGTATTAAAGCAGTCTTCCTATGACACCCACAAAATATTAAGGGATTACCATTCCTGGAATTCCCCAAAGTTCTCTCTGTTCTCTCTGGGAATACTGGAAGTTACAGCTACAATGGATTTGGAAGGCATCTAGTTTGGGAAACATTGCCTTAAAGGCTTCCCAAGCGTGCTCATAAAACCATTTAAATAGCTATTTTATCTTCAGTTGATTCCAAAGAGGTGGTTCTCAAGATTAAAAACCATTCATTAATTATGCATACATGATTAAAAACCATTCATGATGATTTACACCACCACATGATGGCCTGTTTTTTGTTTGTTTGTACCTCTGAGTCAGTTTTTGGACAAATCCCTGCAGTTTTCTTGGCAAGATTTCAGAAGTGGTTTGCCATTGCCTTCTTCCTAGGGCTGAGAGAGATGGACTGGCCCAAGGTCACCCAGTTGGTTTTGTGCCTCAGGTCGGACTAGAACTCTGTCTCCTGGTTTCTAATCTGATGCCTTAACCACTACACTAAACTGGCTCTCACAGGATGGCCTGACAACCCCAGGTTTGCCTCGTGCCCACATTATGCCAATCCATTCCCTGGCCTGTTTTACCTGGTGCTGTACTGAGTATTTATACCCCAAAATGCACAATCCTTCCCCCTTGAGCTACCCTAGTCCCATTCAGCACCATAGTGGAGGAAAGCCATGTGTTTACCCCTTGTTTCTGAAAGGTGTGATCATGTCACTAGACCAGATTGTTATAAAAAGTTTTTTTTTTAATCCTGTGTCCATGTGGTGATCATACAAGAGGAGTACTTAGGTTAGGGAGGAGGACGAGTTAGACATCCCATTACCAACAGGAACAGTTTTGTTCAGCCAACAAACTTCTTCAAAATATTCCCAATTGCAGACAGTGATTTTTGCTCAGCTAGCTACAAACTGCATGGAGGGGAATCAGGACAGCATCTCTCTATGGCAACAGATATAAGACAGATCTCCACAATAAGGGCTGGGGGACTTTATAAATCACAAAGGCACTAAAGACTATTGTCTTTCCATTGGAAACTGATAGAAGAATTGTAATTAACTTTCCACACTAGGGAAGTTATAGTTTCTGTATGTTCGTCTCTCTGTGTTCCACCCACACTGGTGCACGTGATACAGCCTGACACACTTTCATCTAAAAACGTTTTGATCACTGCCGCTTTTTTTATCAACCTCTTAATTTTTTTTCTGTTGATCTTTTAATTGGCATTAAAATACTTTTCCAATGAGATGTCAAAACATTGGTAAAATGCTTCTTAAATAAGAATGTTTTAATTTTATCCTAGGTGTTCAAATGGTAATGCTGCTTGTTAAATGAAAATTTAATATAATGCTATAGTGCTTATCATTTTACTGTTTTCTAACCCCCTCCCCAAATGCCCAGGAAAAACAACAACATTGTGACCTTTTCAGAAGATTGGGGGCAGGTGCGGGGGCAAGAATGGCTATAAAATCATGGTCTTAGCTGCCTCAAGGCAGAAAAATCAGTAAGACCATACATACCAGGGATCGTGACTGGACTCCCAGCCCTCTAACTCTATCAAACAGAAGAAGCACTTGGCTACATCAGGTTCATCTGCATGTGGACGATGGATGAAGCCAGCCCTGGCCATCTACATAGGGAGAAGATAAGGACACCTTGAAGACCCAGAGAGAACTGTTGTGCTCCATGGGATATTGTTTGCTGTCAGTCAGATCTTTATAATGGCTGTGTTCACACAACAACGTTAAGCTATGTTTCCTTAAATATTGAGTCAGTCACAGGAGCTGGCCTCACATAATGTGCTAAGCTATCCACAGAATGGCTGAGCATTCTTGTGTGAGCCCCATACAGATGTTGAACTCTTTGGCCCATTTCTGAGAGCTCTGCATGGTACAGAATATTTTTACCATTTTCTCTCACCCATACTGAAAATTAAACTGCATCTGGAATTAGCTTGCATTTCTGCAGGTTCTATATAGTGTGGCTCAGCTTAGGCTGCCCGGCTTCCCACCCTCTGCTTTTCTTGACTATCAAACATGTCCTGGTTACAGGAGACCCCAGAGCCAAGCAATCCATTGGCATCGTGCAAGAGAAAATGTTTTAAGGGAAATTTTGCTGGGCTTACACCAAAAGTTACATCTTCTTGTTCTGCATGTTCCATTTTTACAGATGGCTTCCTTTTATTAAAGGAAAGATGACTCAGAGCCAAGAAAGGAGAGCAGAGTTTAAAGAGGAATGTGGAAGTGAACTAGCCCTCAACTGAAAAGCTCCTTGTTCTAAGCAGGGAATTGGAATTGCTAGCTTTCCCTAGGAGAGAATTCCCAAACTGGTAGTAGCAACAGTTCCCCCCAGCTTAAAGATACAACTATGAGAAATTTTCCCTACAATTTCTAGAAAAAACATATGGGGGCCAGCCTGGGATTCCTTTAAAAACTAGAGGGGCTTGTAAAATAGTTGGGAAATAAAACCTGGGACAGAGAGAGTAGATCTTTTTCTCTCCTTCCTCTTCAGAATATTTAAGAAAACAAGGAATGATTACGCAGCAAACTTTTCATTTTGGGAATTTACTAGAAAGTAATTTATAACTTGGATCCCAGGAAGAGGGAAAAGCCCCAATTTTTAAAAAGCTGAAAGCATTATTCAAGTTAGGTCTGTATATACAGAGAAAGTCTTGTTGAACTCAGTAGTACTTTGAATGAATGAATACACATCATTGATAAATTGGAGTCTCTTTTTGAAGATTTCCCAGAACTTACATTCTCAGGAGTACATTTGCAGTTGTCCTTAAAAGGCCAAGCTGTTAAGGTCTGCAGACGATTTTTATACTCATACATTTCCCTGAATTCAAGCAGGCTCTTGGAAGTTGAGGTGATTTCTCTCAGGAAAGCCTCCATTTAGGATACGAATGTTGCAAACGCTCCGTTATTCTCACCACACTTTCTCCCAGAGTTGCACAGTCACATGGCTTTCTGCTTCATATTTAAGGCATTTCATTAGCTGACTCAGTTGATGTCACCTGCTAATAGATTTTTAACAGTTGGAAGAAGATAGAGGACAATGTAGTGCAAAAGGGATAGTTTATTTATTTAAATAATTACTATACCATTTCCTCTTAAAGATAAATATCAAAGTGTTTATTGTTAAAACAACTGATTCAAAACATAAAAGCCCACATTAAAATATTTTAGAAAATGCCAAATAAAATAAACATTAAAATAATGACAAAAGCAATAAAAAATTAGAAATTGGTCCCTGTACTATAATTGATATCTTACTTCATAGCTGTTTATTCAGATTGCTGACTCTTTTGTAACGGTCAAATTGTCCCCTGTTCACTGGAGAGAAAAACTTGAATAGTTCTAGCCAAGCTACAGCATCCTTATTCAGAAGAACACTCAGCCAGAGGCTTATTTGTAACTGTTTTTGAGATTTTGGTGGTAAAAATAGGAAGAGAAACCTGTAGTCAACTGGAAGGTACTGCACAACTCCCATAATCTCTGACCTTAGGCCAATCTACCTGTTTGGATCTGAAGACCAACAATTTCTGGATTCTCCAATCCTCTCTAAATTATTTTAGACAAAGCTGTAATCTTGAACACATTTTTAAAATCTTAAATGGCAAAGAGGTAAATCTCCAGAGAACGTATTATATTATAGACATCCTTAATATTTCAGAGAGACACTGGATGGATGAAACCATGTACTAATTGACTTGATTGGCTTAACATTGCATGGACCTTAATTGTAGTTTAGTCAATAAACTATAATTAAACCATGGCTGGGTGCAGTGTGTGAACTCAGTCACATTCTTGATGTTAATGGAGGTGCAGGTAAGTTTTTAAGTTGTGGCTTACTTCAATCACATGGGTGTCACTTGTCAACAAGTACTGTAACTAAATTCAGTTTGGTAACATCCACTAAATTAATTGGAGGTGATTCCTAAGCAGAATACACAGGATTCTTTACAGGCAACCCTCTGCTAAGTTTTACATCTTTCCCTCAGGTAGGTATGTATTTAGGATTGTAGTTTTAATGTGCTGGACAGAGATGCTCTTCCAGAGCAATGTTTGGTGCTGGTACAGTGTGCATTGCTATAGTGCGGTGTGCGTGCTGTGCCGGCATGCCGCCTAAGAACCTTTGGGGGCTCCTGTCCCTTTAATTTTGCTGATGAATACTTTAAGCAGGTGCTGTTTTTCTTGCTTTTGTCACGTAAAGCTGTATTTGCCTACATTCTTGAGAGTTATCAATCCTGGCTTCTGACTGCCCTAATTGGGTGGGTCCCGTCCCCCCCCCCCCCCCCCCCCCCCCCCCCCATGCTTGAGCTGGCATTGGGACCCAGGTTTTCTGAGGTAAGGGTATGTCCTCATGTGAGAGAGGTAGACGGTTTGGAGCTGGTGGGCACATATGAATGTTCAAAGCAGTTTTTTTTTAAATACTTTCTTTTCCAACATGTATGTGCTGCCTACTCTTCTGACTCTGTGTTGTGAACAGCCAAACAAAATGATTGCTGGGGTAGCTATGGCAACTTACTAAACCACCCACTTTTCAAAAGGCAAGCTGATTAGATCATTTCCCCCCTCCCCCTTAGGATGGTTTCTGTCTCCCATTCCCCCAGTATAGCTTTGCTCAGGGCAGGTGGGAATGCTTGTCAAGTAGGGCTGCAAAAATCTCTACAGATGCTAGGTGGCAGCAACTAATTGGAATGGTCTGTATTTCTGTATTTCTTGAATTCTGTATTTCTTATCTAAGTCTTATTTAAAGGCATTACAATTTCCATTTTCTGCAGTGAGGCCCAGAGGAATTCTTATAAATAAGGGTGGTAGAGGCTGGTCCTTTTCATCCCAGCATGCTATCATCCTATGTAGTGTGTGTGTGTGTGTGTGTGTGTATGTATATGTATGTGTGTATCTGTCTGTCACAGTGGACATCAAGAAAGGTGTCCATGGGTCCATTGGTGGCAAAGGGGTATAACATATTGCTTATCCCTGCCATTGAAGATTCAAGTTTGAGCAAATTATTATGAATGCAGAATTGGTGTACCTCCTCAGGGGAGGATAGGTATTGTAGTCTACTGTCATTTAGAACAGTGTTTCTTAAAGTGTGATCCTAGGACCCCTGAGGTCCCCCAAGGCCCTCTCAGGGGTCTGCAGAATCAAAATTATTTGCTAGCCTATGTTAAAAAATAATACAATTTTTAAATCCCATCAAATGTGAGAAGCGGTATCAGCAGCGGATGGATTGTTTTTAATTTTTAATATGGTAAATATCGATAAATATAACCCATACAAACAAAAGCTCTTTTGGGGTCCTCCATAATTTTTAAAAGTGGGAAGGGCTCTTGAGAGAAAAAAGTTTAAGGAACACTGATCTAGAGTATACCAGGTTGGAGAAAGATGGACATCAAATACTGGACACTCATACTTAATGCTGTGGAAGTTTAGCTAACTAGTGAATTTTTCTGTTCTACTTTTCCCTTTCTTCCTTGTACCTAATTTATTCCTTTTAATTTTTATAACAGAATTGGAAGTTGAAGGACAGCATTTGTAACTCCATGATTAGTGTGTGTTTTTATTAAACAACGAGAGTCAAATGCTTATGTGGGTGATTCCATTCTCAATAAATGATACTTTAATCTTTTGTTCCCCCATTAAAATGTATAATATATACATTATGATTTTTAAGGAAAACAATAATCTCATCATCTTTTGTCTTCTTGACTTTCTAGATTATTCCCATGGTGCAGGAATTTATCATTAACAACCTGGGCCGTATGTTTATTGAGCCTCCTCCTTTTGACTTAAACAAAGCGTTTGGGGATAGCCACTGCTGTGCTCCCCTCATTTTTGTGTTGTCTCCTGGTGCAGATCCTATGGCGGCTCTTCTCAAATTTGCTGATGACCAGGTATGTTGATGACGATTTCAATGGTATGGTGCTGAGCTTCATTGTGGACATGTGTGATGGAATTTATCTATGAGGAGGAGAGTGATGTGGGAGATCAAGGCTATCAGGAGGGTGAGGTTGCATTCCAGGAGGGGAACAGAGAGAAGAGACAATACAGTCCTCAAGGGGAGTGTGGGAAGCGAAAGTGGTTCCAGATAGCCACTCCCTAGAATCTCCCAGGGTATATCCACTAGTTACTGTAGTATAGATTTAGTTGGGCAAGATTCTGTCTATTCTTACAGTTGTAAGCAAATAGAGGAACTATACTCGACTGGACTGTTTCACCGTTGTTCTTGGACTGGGCCTGACAATATGAGGCTTTAAAGCTGGAGTCTTTACTACTGCATCACTTACTCAGTGGGATGATAGATGAGCGAAAGGTTTCAGGATTGCTGGGAACACTTGTACAATGGAATAAGTTGAACAAATTTTATAGGCTTGATTTGATTTATATAGATGAAGCCTGGTGGGTTCAGAGGCATCTCAGAATTTGATAATTTTGTCACAATGTCATAACTGGTGTTGCCATGTTGCAACACAAGGTTCACTCTTTACATAAATGTGTGCAATATCACAACGCATATACCAAAGCTTGTGTCACAATGCTCATATTGTTATTTGCTCTCTGGGTGAGGTATGCATTATTATGCACAATGGGGCATCCAGGGGGCTGTAGAAGGAGGACAAAACTGTTCCTGTAGTTGTTTTCATTCCTATTGTGGAATGCAGCATGGATAAGATGAGTATTTGAATGAATGCAGGCTATACTATTTATGAACAGTCACTTTTCTCGGTCCCTGGTCGAATATGTGCTCATTAAGGTACTTACGCTGTCCTTTATCTGCAAGCCTCAGTATCAATCTCAGTGGAGGGAACAGGTTTCAGTCCCGAGGATTAGTTGAGATCTGGAGACAGATAAAGACCCAAATCTCCCCACTTCACCCACCACTTCTCCAGCCTGGCAATCAACTGCCCCGAGCTGTGGGAAGAAATGAAGAAGAGGGAAGGCTGGTTTTTAGCCATCAGTTTTCCCAGGCATAGGAAGTTCTGACATGGCCTTAACCATGCACACACAGGGAGAGTGCAAGCAAGGTTTAGCCCGTTGAACTCACTTTCCTTTGCTCAGGCTAAGGGAGGCCAATTCTGGTGGATGGTGAAAGTTGATGGTCTAGCCATCTGTTAAAACCATAGCAGTGCAGCAACTGGCGGATGGTTTTCCTGCTGGCTGGTGATATTGACGGAAGGAGGGCTGCCAAATTGAAGGGATTCACCAATCCCTTTACTTGGTATCTCCTGCACATATGAAATCAGGACACTACCACTCAGCAGTTATCAAATATTGTAGGGATCAGAAATGAGGACAGCAACATTCACAATGTTCTTGTTTTTGACTGGCTGACAGATGAGTTAACAGATCTGTCTGGAAAAGCCCTAAGTCTATTTATACATGCATAGAGGCCTTGTCCTTGTGAAAGTGGTACATTCTTTTCTCGATGGAGGCTTAAGATTTGATTATAAGGACCAGTGTGAAAGAAGCCTTGGTGAATCTTGTTAGCAGCCTCCCAGAACTCAATAAAAGAAAGGCAACGAAGGAACCTTCTAGAGGATCATTGCCAATTGCAGTTGTTTCATACTGGGAGCTCAACAACTTGATATGACTTCATTCAGCAAGACTTCCTTTAGGATTCTAAATGTTGACAGTAACCTAATCCTTGCTGTGTTATTACAACATTTGATTTTTTCCATGGATGTTTTATATGTACAGGGCTTTGGTGCATCAAAACTCTCCTCTCTGTCCCTGGGCCAAGGCCAAGGCCCCATTGCTATGCGCATGATTGAGAAGGCTGTGAAAGAAGGTAGTTGGGTAGTTCTACAGAACTGCCATCTTGCAACTTCGTGGATGCCCACACTGGAGAAAGTCTGTGAGGTGAGTGCAAAGAGGAACTTATGGGGTCACAGGGTTCTAGGTATTGATGTCATATAGAAAAAAGATGAGTCCTAACCCATGGGCTAATGTTGTGGGTGAGATGGGCAGAACAAAGGTAAAGGAGCTTGAGCTGGATGAAGATGATGATCCTCAGATTGGCTAATAAGGAAGGTAGCAGAAAGAAGGATAACAGCCCTACAAGTTAAAGGTGACATTGTGGACAAAGAGAACATTTGAGGAATGAGTGGATCTTGAAAGTGACGATGGAAAAAAAAATTACAGATGGAAGGCAACAAGACAAAATGCATAAAGCCAGGAACAGGAATATGTTTATTAGGGATGAGGAAGAGAGAAGGTGATGAGAATGGCAGGCCTACTAAATTGGGCTGAACCAATCTAGATGACTACTAGATGATAGAAAAAGATACAAAAACCTCTATTCTTTGCTGCAACCTAGTGGCCATTTGGATTTTTCAGCCCATCTGTTAATTAATATAACTTGCTGCAGGTTGGCTTTGTTGGGAGCATGCAGATACAACTTTGGGAGATCAATAAAGTGTTTTCTCCAAAATGTTGCTTGGCAGATCCAAGAATAGACAACTTGGAAGAGCTGAGGACAGCCTTTTGACAGTCAGCATTTCCCCCTCCTTGCATGGCTTCTTCCCCTTCTATTTTGCACACTGGGGCTTCTGTGAGGGAAATGTTTATGAGCAAAAGCTCTTGGAGAGGGGAGGGCAGAGGGAAACTGTGCTGGTCAGCTTGCTCTTCTGAGTGGATCAGCCAGCTCTGTACAGTGTCTCAGCAAAAGAAGTAATAATGCTATTGTCAACACGTCAAGTTAGCTAATATTTCTTCTACTTAAGTCCTTTCATTACCATTTCCATTTTCAGAACTGTTTTAATTTCTGAGGGGGTACTTTTACATGAGCAGGGTGAGATGGTTGGAGCAATCAGCAAAAAAATGAGACATAAATGGTAATTTTTACTTTTTTGGAGTTTCAGAATTAACTTGATCCCTGAATCTTTATCTTGAATAAACTCTTTATAAAATGTAATATTGGAAAATTACCTTGGGGCTGTAAGTGTGAGAAGTAGGTTTCATTGAATTCAACTTTAAGCACGTATGCTTGGGTTTGGCCTGCGGGGTACATTTATCTCTAATATTAAATTAGACTGTATCATCCTGATTTTTTAAACTATGATATATTGTTTTTTAAATCAAATTTCAATAGTTTTGTGAAGATGGATTTTTGGGGATGTGAATTAGATACGCCTAAATTGGCATTGGCTATCTCAGAAGTTCAATTATAGAGACGCACAAGGAAATATCTCTTAGATTACAATGGCAGCAATTAGTTTTTAAATTGGAGTATATAAACATTGTACAGACATTGATTGATGGATGCTACTAAGACATAAAATAGACCCGGCACATTCGCCCACATACATTATCCCATCTGTGCCTGAAACCAAAGAACAAGTATGGAGAAGTATTACTCCCAATAAATGGAGGCAGTTCTCTGGCATTTTCTGTATTTATTGAACTACAACTACCATAAATCCCAAACAATGTGGCCTAGGATTATGGGAATCATAATTTAAAATATTTTGGCACCAGTTAACTCCCTCAGCAATACAAGATTTCAAATTGAACATGAATATACACCACAAGTTTTCTGTTCCCATTTATAAAAACCATTATTGAATGTGTATTTGAATGGACATGGCCTTAGGAAGAAATGCTTGGTGTGTAACGTCAGCTGGTGATCTCTTGTCCTTACTGAGATTCTTCTTCTCCATTAGGAACTTAATCCAGATACAACGCATCCAGATTTCCGTATGTGGCTCACAAGCTATCCGTCTCCCAACTTCCCTGTTTCTGTGCTCCAGAATGGAGTGAAGATGACCAATGAGGCCCCTAAAGGTTTACGGGCAAATGTGATCCGGTCATATCTGATGGACCCCATCTCAGATGCCGAGTTTTTTAACAGCTGCAAAAGGCCTGTTAGTAGTCCACAATTAGTCTTGTGTTTCTCCTTCTGGTAAAACCAGCTCAAGCAGACTCTTGTGGCTGGATTATGTGTTTGCTGGTTTAAAACCTAGCAAATGAAATAACCCTTCTATGCACAGAAGCTGCTTTTATGACTGCCTCCTGGGATGCAGTAATAGCAGGCTTTATTAAAATTGTATTTTTATTTTACCGCCAAGCTTCATTCCTCCTCCACCAAGCCTTGGTAGTGTGCCATTAATAATATAGTTGCCCATTTTTAAAGAAGTCAGGAGGAAGTAGTTTCCTGATGCAAATCTGCAAAGCAGGGGAGAAATTTCTGTAGCAGGAGATGAGCTGAGCCCTGCCCTGCTGAGAATCAAACCTTCTTTAATCGAAAGCATTAAAATGCCGGTTTCGTAGAACTGGGAGGGTGGAAATGGCTGTGTGAGTTGATGGATGGCACTCATCACTACCTTCTTTAGAATAACAGCTCCGAGTGAAGAACCACCTGCTGTTTTCATAATTAGGTTTCAGAGTGCGAAGGCGCTTGACCCAAGATAATCTCCATGATCGGTGTCGTAATTAAGAATGGGAGATCATTGTGCTTAAACTGAGATGATTATGTTTTTCTGCTTGCCTAGCAGTTAAAAAATTATCTTTAAAACTTTTTAAAGAGTTAAAAAACCAAAACAACTGAGCTGAGAGAAACAAAAGAGAGAAGGACAGGCATTTAGGTTTCAGGTTTTAAATACATCATTCATAAGCAGAGGTTGTATATTGCTCCCAAAAGGCAGCTCGCTTCACAGTGGTGTGAGATTCTGGGATGCCTTGCTTACCCAAGGCTCTGTTTCCTTGAAAGAGGGTCACAGGAGACTCCTGGCCTTTTGATGGAAAGTTTATACTAAGCATAGGCAACCCACTGCTTTCAGACTCCAACAGGTTTGTATCTCCCAGTCGATCCCCAAAGAGCCCTCATAAACAGAGAGCGGCTCGTTTTTTCTTCTCTTCAGGTTCAGCACAGATTGCTCCCAGAGCAGGCTAGGTGGGCCCCCTTTACTCTGCTGGTACACTTTGACCCATAGTTCCAAGGTCATCCATGCACCCCTCAAAAGCTTTGGGTAAGCCCCCCTCCACTTTCCAATATGACTAGGAGCCAATGGTTAAATACTTGGGCAGATCATAATCATTTAATTAAGTTCATATTAATTGTGTTTAAAATAAATCTAATTTAGTTTTGGAGCTGGACCTAACTGCAGTTGCCTGGTTGGGAGGAAAGAATCTGGAGAGGAAGTAGGTCGACCCCCTCCCCCCACCCCAAGGTGGGCCTGGGATTGGCTTAGCTTTTTCACTTGCATGAAATCTCTCTCTACACCAGGAACAGGGAATTTGGGGTTGGTGGGCACATTGGGTTTTGAAAGCATGCCATGTATAGCCTCCCAGAACAGCTGCCCTGGGACACATTCCTGGGCACTAAATGGTAACATGATGGGTATGACCAGTCACAAAGCTTCCATTCATCAGTCACCCACTATCTTCCCTAGCCTCATATGAGGTTTTCTACTATATCAGGGTACATTTATCTTTTCTTTGGACAAATGGGACAGTTCCAAGCAAAGCACCAAGCCAGTCATCTGCCCTTGTGTTGTTATTGTTTTAATGAACGCCTATGGGGACCAATGGCATTCAAGGAATTAAAGATTTAGAAGAACCATCTAGTCCAAGCTCCTGCTCAGGGCAGGAATCCAGTATAAAGCATCCCTGACAGATGGCTTTTTAGCTTCTGCTTGAACCCATCTAGCAAAGGGCATCGCGCCATGTTTCTGGATCATTAGCTCCATTGTCCAACTGCGATTTCCATTAGGAAGTTTGTTCTGCACTTCGGTCAAAATCTGCCATTGTGTAGAACCAGTCTTGACCTTCTGTGTGGCAACCCTTCAGGTATTTGAAAAAATGCTATGGTATCTCCCTTCAGTTATTTTTTCTAACAGGTAGACATAATCCAATTCCTACAGTCTTTGCTCACAGAACAACCTTTCCAGGAGCCAGATCCTCCCTATTGTCCTTCTGTCAACTTGTTTTGCTTTCTTTGAAACTTTTCAAAAATATATTGCCCAGCACTGGAAACAATACTGGGGGTGGCAGGAGGACAAAGTTCTGAGTAATGCAGAATAGAGTGGAATATAACTTGCTATGCTTTAGAACTATAGATGATGCTAGAAGGCTGGCGTTTAGTTTAGCAGCACTGAATTGTCTGAATTAAAACAATCTTTTTTTAAAAAAATGGCAGGTGGGGGAGGATGCCTGACACGCAGCAAGGGGAGTAACAATGGCACAATGAACCCAGGGCTCCTCCCTTCCCCACTGCCCATTTAAGACAAGCATGGACAACTTTGGGGGCCATGCTTAGTATTTGGATCTGGTGATAATGTAAGTGAATGAAACTGGGCATTTTGTTTTCATTTCTCCTGGGTTTGCCGCTGAAGTGTTGAAGTCTTAATTGTTTAGATATGTTAAATTTTTTAAAGGCATGTTTAGCTTATATTAGGATTTCCACACCACCAATTTTCAGCTAGTATGTTCAGAGGGTGTTCCAGGGCTGCGGAGAAAGAGCTGGGGGCAAGAAAGGAAATAATCACTGAGTTAATCACAGTAGCACAACTGAGAATCACTCGGCAGAAGAATGGTGTAGATGAACCTTTCCTTTTTCTCCCTTTCCAAAGACTGAATTCAAGAAGCTCCTGTATGGCCTCTGTTTCTTTCATGCCCTGGTCCAAGAGAGACGAAAATTTGGGCCCCTGGGTTGGAATATTCCATACGAGTTTAATGAAACTGACCTGCGGATTAGCGTGCAGCAGTTGAATATGTTCCTAAATCAGTATGAGGTACTGAATAATTCCAAAATAATGTCAGTTTGTTTTCTCTACTGGTGAAAGAGCCATCTGTAGTAACGATTTGTTTGTTTGTCTGTTTATTTATTTATTCAAAAATAGATAGATGATAGATAGATAGATAGACAGACAGACAGACAGACAGACAGACAGACTTTCTTAACTGGGAAAATGGGGGATTTCTCTCTTGATGCTGTTGGCAGCTGCTATGACTTCTTTTCAGGGTCTTTGGGGAGCCACGAGTCATGTATGTTTAATGTAGGAGATGGGAAAGGGTGCCCCAAATGTATGGAATCACCTTGAATTTCTGTCACAAGCTGATCTGCCTCACAAGGTTTGGGGGAGAATAAAAGTGAGGCCTTGTAGTATTAGCCTAGAGTACCGAGGGATGAAAATCTACTCTTCAGAGAAGTAGTGCTTCAAATCTCTGAAGTTCATCTTGAATTTTGGGTGATACATGAGAGATTCTCAGCAAAATAGGGAGGTGAAATTGCCCTTGCTGTTTTCTCTTTGAGGTACAGAAAATTTACGGGGTGCAGTGAGAAAACTTCCTGGAAGTGGCATCTCTTCGTTGCTAGCCAAATTTAAATTCTCATGTTAATTACCCTGCACTACAGCCATATGATATATGTGGCATGTTATCCAGGAGGAATTCCGGGGATTTACACATGGCAACCACAGCTGCAGGAAGTTCTGCCCAGTACAAATGAGGTTTGCACCACGATCCTCAATTTGCCATCCCATGGGTAAAATGACTCCCCCCACTTTCCATGGTCTTGAGATACAAAAGTGTGCTTGTGTGGACTTCTGCTTCAGTCATGGGTGCTGGCTTTTGTCTGTGAGCAAACCTAGCTAAAGACCAATATAATTTTATTAAAAGTATGTATTTTCAGTAGGTGGAGTTCAAATTCTTGGGAGCTGTCCTTTCTGAGCATTACTAAATCCTGTTTCCAAAACATGATGAGGGCACAGGTATGTCATGGAGACCCTTGTTTTGTTTCAGGACTTACCACTTGATGCTCTCCGCTACATGACGGGTGAATGTAATTATGGAGGCCGAGTTACTGATGACTGGGATCGGCGCACATTGCGCAGCGTTTTAAACAAGTTCTATAATCCGGTTATTGTGGTGGATCCTGACTACAGATTTGATACCAGTGGCGTTTATTATGCTCCTCCTGAAGGAGACGTAAGCACCGGAACACGTAATAGGCATGATACAACAGGAAGTTATCCTGACCAAATCCCATTGAATGAAAGGAAATCCAGGCGAGGGGCTGAAGCTAGATCGACATCTAAAATGGCTGCAAAAGTATCAGAGGAATTCTGTATTTCTTTTTTCTAGCATGGATAACGCATATACAGTGGTACCTCGCGTTACAAACTTAATCCGTTCCGTGACTCTGATCGCAACTCGATTTGGTCGCACCGCGAGGCAAATTTTCCCATAAGGTTCAATGTAAATACGGTTAATCCGTTCCGCCCTCTGAATTTGGTTGCACTGTTAGGCAAATTTCCCCATAAGGTTCAACGTAAATACGGCTAATCCGCCCTCCGAATTTGGTCGCACCACGAGGCAAATTTCCCCACTTTTTTCTTCAAAGCCTTATTCTTGCCAAGCCTGCTCTGCATTTTCTTTGGAGCCATGCTGACAAGCACACCAAAAACCTTCCAAACGCCACAAAACACACCACAAGCCTCACCGAACGTCTCCTTGCTACCGCGATCTCGCCCACAGGAAGCCGCGACCACGTGGCAGCAGGGCAAATGGCCGCGGATCCGGTTGTAGCTTGAGGCGGAGGTTGCACGGCGAGGTAAATTTTTGGGGCTGGAGCTGATCGTATTGCGAAAAATTCGTAAGGAGGGGCATTCGTAACACGAGGTACCACTGTAATGCATTGATACAGATAACTTTTCCTGGGCAGCAAAAAATGTCGTTTTTGTCATTCTCTGGGATCCAGTGAGATAGCTCTGGTGTAGCCATCAACCTGTACTTTAAAAACCTCTTTGTAACATGTCAGCGTTCTCCAGCATGACCAAGATTCAAAGTTCCCATTGGGGCTTCATAAGTAGATGTCAGGTGATACTGAGCAGCAGAGGGATTGTTAGATGTCACTTCACAGAGAAGATCAAGCTCCCATCCCAACAGAGGATCCCAAATCCTCTGTTCCCTCTTATTAGAAAAAGAATAGAAGGAAAGCAGTGAGGGCCCAAGCACAGGGACCTCTTCCTGTGCCTGCTCAAGTCTCTCTAGTATTAAAAATGAGATTGCCTCCAACACTGGAGGGAATATATAGTCATCAGAACTTGAACCTGTGAGAGGCTTCTCCACAAATTGATCTAATCCCCTCTTAAAGCTGTTCGAGTCGACAGATATCGCTACATTTAAGTGGCAATAAATTCTAGAACCTCCCATCATTCACCTTCAGAAAAGCATTGGAGGAGGAATGTTGTGTGCATGTTGTACTTCCTCTTCACTGCTTTACTTGCTTTCCCCATTCATACTATGTGACCTGGCCCCTGACTGGGATCCCAAAGGGGGTGTAATGTATCTTGGTTTAGAGCACATCCAGATGCCCACTTTCATTGAGCGTTTGGCTAATTGAGATAAGAAGCTTCACTTACCCTCAATATCATTAGGCTCTTGAGAGGGGTCAGGTCTTCAGTGAATCCGTAATCTCCTTTCACAGCAAGATATTTGTGGTCAGTGAAATCAGGCGGGTGTCAGTTCATTTGACTAGATTAGCCAGACTTTAGATCCATGCAGTTTAGGATCAATCTACTGATAGACCACTGTCCTCAATCCTTTTCAGTATCAAAGTTACATTGAATACACTAAGACTCTTCCTCTGAATCCTGCGCCAGAGATCTTTGGGATGAACTCCAATGCTGACATCACTAAGGATCAAGCTGAAACGCAGTTGCTGTTCGATAATATTCTTCTCACACAGGTGTGTCCATTTTCAATTCAGAAACTAAGAACCTCAAAGTTACTGCCTACCACTATTACAATCAATGGCTTTATTCACTTTGGGGGATAATATCTGAAATAAAGAAAATCAGCTCTTTCTTTCTCGTAGTGGGACTGTAATCTTCATGAATTTTCTGGCATATTAGGATATGGAATACTACAATTAGCTTTTACAAGAGCAATTTCCAAACTGCATGCAGAAAGGTAAATTGAGGATAATTCAGGAAGAGTACTGAATTGCCTTCTGTAAAGTTTTTCAGTATCTCCAATAAATTCCAAAATATGGCATCTGTATTCTTCTGGACATTCCATCAGTACTGTAATGCATGCTGGCGGGGGGAATCCTGGGAGTTGAAGTCCACACATCTTAAAGTTGCTGAGGTTGAGAAACACTGATCTAGACCCTATGTGAGAAAGGTTTGGACCTCAAGGCAATTAGAAATGTATGTGGTAAACACAGACTGGAGTATTTTTAAAGCTCTCCAAATTACTTACTTATAGGTTATAGTAGGGAAAAGAAACATATGTGCACCCTAAAAGCCACATTTTTTTAAAACAAAATTGTTTGGGGTCCAGACTTAGCAGGATTATTCAGCTGGGTACTTCATGGTTGGTCATATTGGAAGCAGTAGGCTGGAACTGGATTACACTTCATTCCCTCTGATTTCAATAGTGCCCTAGTACTAACTGGTGGACTGACTTTTCCTATATCTTCACTTTTAGAGAGAGAGCTGTTTCAAGTAGATTGCCCTCATGGGGATAACCCAGCCTACTTTGCTGCCCTTGAGATATGTTACATTATAATAATACTAGCCAGCTATATTAAATCTTCCACTGTCCAAGGTGCCCAGAGTATTAAAAGGCACAAAAATGGCTCCAAGCCCCGTCTTTCTAATGCAAGAAACACAATTTCTGCATGTGAATTAAATGACATCAACAGGCCACTTTCTGCCCAGTTTAAGTCCCCAGTAAAGGTTCCTCCTGCTGAGCTGAAATATCAGGCAGGCTTCACAGCATTTCGCCACTTTCTCGCTCTCTTTTGTAAACAGTCTCGTGCGTCAGGTGCTGGTGCCAAGTCATCTGATGAAATTGTTCGCGAGGTGGCAAGCGACATCCAAAGTAAGCTTCCCTCTGACTTTAACATTGAAATAGCAATGAGGAGATACCCAACAACCTACACCCAGAGCATGAATACTGTGCTGGTGCAAGAGATGGGCCGATTTAACAAATTGCTGCAAACTATACGAGATTCCTGTGTCAACATTCAGAAAGCAATCAAGGTAAGATGAGCTGACGAGAAAGCGTATTTAGTTTGAATAGGCTGGAAAGAGTGACTGTCAACTCCCATTATTTTCACTAGGGTTTTTGGGGATTTGCCCAATTGTTCTTTTAGTTTGAAGGGTTGCAATAATCCCTGAGCTCTGCCCTTCACTGTTATCTGGGAGGAGCAGTTCTCAGTCACTGTAACTTGCTCTGCATAATGCATCACTGCTGGTCTAGAAATCTAGAAGTGGGGACAAGGAATAGAATGAAAAGTCACGGAAGAAGACAGCAACCTAAACCTGTGGCCTGCTACGCAGCTGGAAAGGTTGTCCAAAAAAAAGTCGCTGAAGTGTCATAGTGACCCAAACTAGCAATGAGCTAGGAAATCCTCTACTCAACTCTTTGCTCTGTTAGGAACTCACTGTGGACTGTCCATTTTCAGCCCTCTCCCCTTCTAGAATATAATACAGAATACATGCCTTATGTGGTTGCCTTAAGGATTACTTGAGTTCCGTATGGGAAGGGCCAACTGATAAATTCATTTTCATGAGCTGTGTGATAGACTTTACAAAATACAAGGAAGACTGTGCCGCCCGACTCCCAACGTCTAGGTAAAATGCAAGTATTGTGTAGCTCAAGTACTGAATTTTCAAAGATGTTGCACCTGCCTGTTTGCTTGGAACTGTTGCTTCTGGTCATTGTATATCTGACCTTCCACAACTGGAATGTGTAATAGAAATATGAAGGGAGTATCAATCCTAATAGCAAGCACAGGCAAGTAAAGTGAGTCAGGGACTCACTTCACATATATTTATATTTGTATTTATTTATTATATATTTACTTATATATTTATTTTGTTTTATATTATTTATATATTTATATGTGATCACATATTAGCTCAACTCAGGAGTACCAGCTTGTAACAAGGCAGATTTTGAGTGACTGCTGCATAGAGAGTAAGTTACTAAGCTCAGCTACTCCCTGAAGGCATTATTTGGTAAGCTACTATATATAATATGAAGGGGGGGGGGGGAAATCCACTCATAACTCTTTTCTTTTCCCGTATCTCAAACAGGGTCTAGTGGTGATGTCTGCGGACCTGGAAGAAGTAGTAAATAGTATTTTGAAGGGAAAAATTCCAGGCATGTGGATGAGCAAGTCTTATCCAAGCCTCAAACCTCTTGGCAGCTATGTGAATGATTTCCTTACTAGATTGAAGTTCCTACAGGTGAGCATTTCACTTAAAGTTTTTGATTCTAGGAACTGAAAACACCTTTGCTGATCTGGATCTTTAGATGTATTGATCATCCTGTTAGCATAAGTCATATGCCTTTAAATACTCTTACACACACATCTTGTATGAAGTACAACGAATATCCAAAGTGCTATTTCAGATTCTGGGAGCATGTTGTTTACAATGATTTGAGTATTAGGGCATATATTAAATAACCTAGTACAATGGCTGCCTATTAAAGCTGTGCTGCTGAGCATAAAATATCGACTTTTCCAATTACTTGAATGCCTGCACTTTAGAAGTCACCTCAAACTGAAGTACACAAACTGTGAGTGCTGGAGACCCATCTTACTATTATGCTTTGGTAACAATTTGCTGAATATTCCTGCTACTGGTTAAAAGGACATTAACATAAGAATTAGGATTGAATTCACAGGCAGAGGAAACATGGTTTGCCATCCTTGACAAAAAAAGAGCGCAGGAAATGTAACTCTCCTAGATGTGCTGAGTGTATTTAGCAAATTCTGAAGTGGGTTATAGCATGATGTTATCATCTTCAGCCCTTCAGGGTTTCCTCGTTGTGCTACCGTCTAGAGCTCAGGTAAGAAATGTGGCATTTTCATATTGTGTGATAACTACAGTCCCTGGCCGTGTTGGCTGGGGTTGACAGAATCCCACATGGGATACACCAAGGTCCATTGTAATGCTAAAAGATCCTTGCACAAACACAAGGCAGTTCTCACAAAACTATTCCAGAAATCTGCTGATTCACCTTTGCCACCCATGCCACATTTAGTAAGGCTTGTCCATTTCTAGAAGAGTGCGCAGAAGGGGGGGGGGGGAATCCAGTCAGCAGGTTGCATTCCGTAAATACAACTTGAGATACAACCTTGTGAATTCATTTGTTAGCATTAAACTGAATTTCCATCCCCTCCTGTTATTGCAGACATGGTTCGAAAATGGAACTCCCCCTACGTTTTGGCTTTCTGGATTTTTCTTCACGCAAGCCTTCTTAACTGGTGCCCAACAGAATTATGCTCGGAAATACACCATCCCAATTGATCTGCTAGGGTTTGATTATGAAGTTCTGGAAGACAAGGAATACAAATATGCTCCTGAAGATGGTGAATATACAATCAAATTGACCGTACTATAATTTGGAGAACTTTATTTTATTTAGCACTCTGGTATTCCACCCTTCATCTAAGATGCTCAGGGTGGAAAATTGAGAAAATGGAATTTAAGCTTCTCAAAATCATGAGTGAGTTAGGCTGAGGGTAAGTGAAAGACCATACGCTAAGCAGAGATGTGCACCACAGCTCTTCTCTTTTGTCCACTTGATCCTGTGCATAACACTGTCTCACAATTCAGGCATTATATTCTATCGCCAGTTTAACTGAATTACGAATTCATGTTGGGAAAATTAGTTATAGCAAAGTCCTTGAGGAGATCATCACAAAGATTAAGAGGTAGGTTGTGGCCTAATTGTTATGGCCACATATTTAACACAGAGAATCTACTTCTGTATAGGAAACTGCACATAAGCCATACTTTTCAATGGGCTTTTGTATGTGGAAATGAAACTACATCCATGGTAAAGCTGTAACTAATCTCCTTTCTGTTTACTTTTACATACAGAAAGGATTCATGCCTTAAATTTGTCTCTATGAGCTGTACAATGTACAGAATCCATTTATACGATAATTGTCAAAAACTCATAATCCAATGTAAAGTTCACTTACAATATAAAATTCAACACTTTGCCATTTGAATCACATCATTTTATATCAACTTATCCTATTTTTTTCCAAATAAAAAATAGGAGTCTACATTCATGGATTATTCTTGGATGGAGCTCGCTGGAACAGGAAGACGAAGAAGTTAGGGGAATCTTACCCCAAAATCCTTTATGATAATATGCCAGTGGTTAGTATCTTCCTGATAAATGAGAATTCTTCCAGCAATTTATAGAGCGATTTGGCATCCATTGACCTGGGCTCAAGCAAGCTTAGTGGGACTTGCTAGTTCCACGATGGGGATTCAAACATGCACTTTAGCCATGCGTATGTAACTCGTGCATATGTAACTCAACGATGTGACCATATCCCAATGCTCAAGTTGTGCTGTAATTGTATCTGAATGTGCCGTTATGCTGATTGGCCTGATTTTGCTCAGAGATTCACAAAAGTAATCCGTCCCCACCCAGATCAAGGGAAGTAGACTGTAATCCACATGCAGTTTGGACTCTCTTAATCGTCTCCCTCTACTTGCTGCAGATGTGGCTCAAGCCTTGCCGAAGGTCAGACATTCCCAACAGACCCAGTTATTTGGCTCCAGTGTACAAGACAAGCGAAAGACGAGGAACTCTGTCCACTACAGGCCACTCCACCAATTTTGTGATTGCAATGATTCTGCCTTCAGACAGGCCAGAAGAACACTGGATTGGACGAGGGGTGGCCCTGTTATGCCAGCTCAACTCCTAACCTAAAACACACCACTGTGAGAGAGAGGGGCTAACTGGCTGTCCTGCCACATTCAGTATCTGTCTTTTTAATCACTTTTTTTCTAAAGAAATCCAAATGTTTCAAAACCTTTAAATACACTTTATTTGCATCTTTAATTTGTAAAAGATTAAAATAAGTTGCATGAAATAATAATAATAATAATAATAATAATAATAATAATAATAATAAAAGTTCCCGGGGGTAAAAAGCAGTCTGCATAATTGTTTATTCAGTAATTTTATTTTCTTATGTTCCTTGTGAATAAGGAACAGACATAAACACAACACTGTTGACAATGGACAAAAACAGCATTTAATCATTTCCAGCTTTATATATATATTTTTTTAAAAATGGATTTTGTTGTAACAAATCAAAATACCCCCCTCCCCCTTCCAAAAGCTGTATCTCAAATATCTTTCAGGACCATAATCACATTGTTTCAACCGTAAGGAAAGAAGTCACACTGCATCCTAGGATGCTACAGCATTTTCTAAGCAATCATCATCATCACAGCTGATTCAGTGCAGTGTGATCAATATGGGATGTCACACAGTGACAGCATTGTAAGATACAAGTAACATTTACGCCCTCTAACAAGTACACATTTAAATGAGACTGGACTCCAGCGGAAGGGAATGATGAATCCACGTAGAAATGTAGTGGAATCCCGATTGTCCCAAATGTGATCACTTAATTGTATTTCAAAAAGTTGGGGAATTCATTGCCTAAGGAAATAGGAGAAGCTAGGGCTGCTCTTCAAAACATGTAGCAGGCACACAAGTGAATGAGGGAGGATTTTCTCCTGAAGGCCCATCAAAATCCTAACACTCCACCACATGACCTGTGTTTTGTAGTTTTCTCTCTCAAAAAAAAAAAAAAAATAAAATCTGTTACTTAGGACTAATTCTTTTCCCCAGATTGACATCACACTATATAGCACATGCCAGCAAAATGCAAAAGGAAAAAGTACTACCTGAAGTAGAGAAAGATTTATTCATAATTGCAAAAACAGGCCTTAAAAGTCTTGTACACCTTTTTTTCCTGACTAAAAGTCTCACTCCAGTGATGCCCTCTGCCAGATTCTAATAAAACACATCCAAGGGCCCAAACCTTAAGAAAAGGAAGTCCCACTGAGAGAGATCCAGGGGGAGCTCAGCGTCACCTCCTCTAGCTTGGGGCAAAGGATTTTTAGCTACAGACAAGCTACCCTCTCCAGCAAAGACAGCAAGACCAAATAAGACCCAACCTTATAGTCCTTACAGTTGTTCCGAGATCCCAGTGGATATGCAGTTGGTAAGAGAGCAGGGTCCAATCCTCTCTATGGAGCCAACAGCTAGCCAAAATGTTTCTGTTTGTTAGTACTCTATCCCTCCCACAAAAGCCACCATCATCCGACACACCTTTAAAGTAGACAACAGTCGCATAAACACAGGAATGTCTGGAGAAAAGTAAGTGGAACGATCAAAAAACAAACTGGAATGAAAGCTTGTTTGGTTTTCTAATTTTTAGGAATTCTCTGATAGGAACCAAGTACCTCCCTCCCCCACAAAGCAAACCCACCAACCTTCCTATGCAGCTCAGCTTATATATATATACATTAAAAAAAAAGCAAAGCAAGAAAAATGCTGGAAGAAACCGACTCCCAACCTTCGTTTAGGACTGTCACACTGCGTTCTCGTTTCATGGGGCTGAAAGAGCCTGCTCTTCTCACAATCTCTCTCTGGGAGTTAATAGCTGCTTGGCACGAACATTCTTCCCGTGGTGAAGCTAACTCCTGCAGAGATCAGGCTTTTCCCCAAATCTGCACATGCCATGAGGCTGAGACAACTGCTTTATTGTCGTGGAAGGCCTGCTCCTATTTTATCTCTGCGACCCTCCTCCTTTGCACACTGTTTCTAGGAACCCCTGCAGCCATGTGGGGAGATGTCAAGGATACAATGGTCCCCCTCTCCAGCAGGAAGCACCCTCGAGATAGGAAGTCACTCGCTTGGCTCTTCAGAAGAGACCCTGGGACTTCTACATTACAGAAGGAACCCAACTGCAGCAAAGACATGGATAAAAGCCCAGCAGAATTTAAAAAAGTGAACAATTAAAATAATCTCCTTTGGGGATGAAGTTCCCAATGTCAAGCTGCTGCAGGTGCTCCAAACTCCGGCAGTGTGGCACTGAAGCCATACATTCAAAACTATTCCCAGGAATCATGTAAACCGACATGAAAAAAGAGTTGCCGTCAGAGAAACCTGATGCAGGCGCTCCATTAGTAACAGAGTAGAAAGAAAGTAGGAACTACTTACAACCTGAGCGCTCAAACAGCACTGCTACCTGTTACACAACTGCAGCAAGGGGATCGGGGAGAGTCCACAAGCAATATTTAACTATCCGGCGTTTTGCTAACCAATGTCCACAAGCTAACATTAAATAGCTAATACTTTTCAACACCCCCCCCCCCCCAAAGGTACACAGGCCCCTACGGCTTGATTCAGAAATCTACAGCCTGCTTTTCCTTGGGCTTCAAAAGGACAAGAGTACAATACTGCATCGCCAACATAATAAGGAAGGGGCTCCAAAATTTGCAAAGGAGCCGATAACTGCAGAGCTGTGTAGCAGTGGCTGCAGACAAGAATGTGTGCTTGAAACCCAGTACTAAACAGCTGATTGGCAAGGACTGAAAAAAGGGGGAGGAAAGTTCAATCAAGTGGCTGAACCAGAAAAAAACATGGTTTCACTTTGGTCACACCATTCAGCACAGTGCAAAAGAGCCAACAGAGCAGGCAACAAGGCTGGGAGCAAATGCAATCCACTGATAACATGCTAGAAACAATTCATCTTTTTTTGTTGTTTTGTTTAAACCCCATTAAAAAGGTAACCCCTCCCAGAATGGTTCTAGTTGTGCACTGCCAATTAATTTTAGTTGCAAGCCTGTTCGTGTTACAGGCTGGGACAAGGAGCCTGGAGAATGACATAGCTTGGCACATGGGCTCTGTGGATAGGGGTGCCTTTCGCCATTTGCTCAAGTACAACACAAAACGCTTTGTCAGCAAGGGATGTGATTTCTGCTGCACGCGGCCAGAGCCAAATAGAAACAATATGTTTGTAACAGCATCTCATGCATCATGTTTACATGTTCTGCTTCCAACACAACCTGATTTTTTATTTTAAAAAAACGTTGAACCAAATGAGTCAAGTCTTTTGTTTCTTCCTTTCTTAAAAGAAAACAGAGCCTGTTTATACAGATACCAAAATACTGTTACTGATAAATCAGTGTGTGTCACTGCTTTGTCTGGGAACTGATGTGCATACAGTATCACAGGGCAGACTAAAAAAGTCTTACAGTAGCATGGCTGCAACCACAGTTGAGTACTGGAAATGTTCAAAAATGAATGTCCAACACTATTTTGTCTTCATAAAGGGCAATCACCAGCATGATGGCAAAACCCAGGACAAGCCCCAAGTTCTGGAGGATGAACTGACCCACTGGACAGTAGCCGTGCTCTTCATTGTCTCCATCCCCATGAAGCATCTCTGGAAGCTGAAAGGAAGGAAAGGTCTGAATAACCCTTTTTCAGTTAGGGAGTCCCCATCTGCAATTTAGAAGTAGAGAAGGGACCTGTGCTTTGAAATGATTGACCTGCACTGATAGGTGGCTGGGACAGTCTCCCTGGGACTTCTTTTCCCATGAACTTCTCCTGCCATAGAATTCTATGTATTACTGTCACAGCTTAAAAATTTATAGAAGCCCAAGATATATATACAACAAAACTTGACTTCAGTTTCCTCTATAATCAAGGACTCCAGTATTACAACCACAGGACTGGTTTTATTAGTTTCTCCATTTATTTTAACCCCAGATGCTATCTATCTGTCTATCTATCTATCTATCTATCTATCTATCTATCTATCTATCTATCTATTAATTAAACAAAATTAAATGGCCACCCATCCACCAAAAGGAACTCTGAGCTGCAAACTATAACATTACCCAAATTCATTCACTTGGATTTACGAGCAAATGTGGCTATTGGTAGCATATAGTAACTCCTCCCCCCTCCCTCTTTATTGCTTCTGTTCCTTTAGGCAAATGATATCCTTCAACTGCCATCTTCTAATAATAGGAGTCATCCCACCAAATCTTTGTTCAACCTCTTCAAGAATATTTGCCTTTCTGTGCTAAGAATCCAAGGTCATCGCTTGTCCGTCCTATAGTGGTAAGCGATCCCCACTCTGGCTCTTCCCGGGCCCATTTCACTCCTTTTATGAGAAACTGCTCCTTCACTTTCCTTCCATATGGCCTGGATCTTCTGGTATTAGCTGAGCTGCATGCTCCAATCATAGCTTGGCAAGCCTGCAGGACTCCAAGCACTGCCTCACCCTAAGGACCACAGGCATACAACACTACGTATTGTGAATCTTACCATGTCCACAAGGGCCACGTAGAGGAACATGCCAGCAGTGATTGCAAAGATCCAGAGAGTGATGTTATTGGCATATTGTCCCACAGCTGTTCCTATTAGCATTCCTACATAAGCCATCATTGCTGAGAGGAGGTTGTAAACAATGGCCTGCTTCACAGTCATGCCTGCCTTCAAAAGTACAGCAAAGTCACCTAACAAAAGACAAAAGCAATAGTACAATCACAGGTCCAACAATGGCTTTATTCAATCTAAACAGGGACATTCTTACTAAAAAGATCCCTGCATATATTTACATTCATGCAAACTCTGTGTTCTATGATCAAAGTGGTCTGAGGAAGAGTTCTGAAGAATTAGTGTTCCATTTTGAAAGACTAGACTTGTATCTATGGTTACATCCACATGACAAGAAATTCAAAGTGCTGGTTTTCTAATTCACTTTAAGTAGAAATCCTGGTGGTTAATGCTGCTGCCTACAAAATGGGCATGACAAGGAAGATTCCTGCTCTGGAACAGAGAGAGGGGATTGTGACCTTTGAATTCCCCCAAAGGCTTAATCATTCTTAAGCATTCAGTAGTAGCCTAGCTGTGTTATTCCTTTGTATCTCTATATCAAAGTGCCTGTCATCTGTTATTGTTAATCTGGTTGCTTTTATCCCAACATAGCAGTAATGATCTCTTGCATAAATGACTGGCTAGCAATTCAGCTGCTGTTGCCACTGAAGAAAACTATGATTGTAAAGGATAAACTGCAGAAATAAACAGAGACTGAAAATCAAAGCAGCAATGCATAGGGGTAGAGTCAGCTGACATCCTTTAAGGCTGTAACATGATCAGCTGACCCTTTCCTGCAATCTCATAAAAGAATAGAACTGAACAAAATACTCCGTGACTGTGACTGGATTTGTGACAGTGAAAAAGAGAAAATGTGAAAACTGCTAGACAACAAAACACAGCATTATCCTTGAAATGGCAAAGCTCATGGATGCAAAAGAACTTCTACCCTGCAGGGAAGGTGCTTTGGAGCTAAAACCAGAACAGCAGAAATGGTTTACACTGTGAGAGGGGGACAACAATACATTTCACTGAACAAAGATGCACACAGCTTGCGGACAGGATATAATGCCTATACAATGCAAGATTTGGACAGCTGCTGGCTGCAGTCTCCCTGAAGTGCTGTACAATCTATTCCTGCATTTAGTCCACTTAGCAGTAAGATCTTTCTCAATTTCAAGAGACTCCCATTATCAAAAATATCACCCAAGCCTAGCACGCACAGCAGCCTGTGAACTTTCACATATGAACTACATGTTTAGCAGGCTCTAGGTGTCTGTGGAAGCAGCTGTCAAGTCCATCAGCCACAGGCATCTGGGACCACCTCACAATATGTCTTTCAGCACTCCTCCTACCTCCAGCAATGCTGCTTGGCTTCAAGTGAGTGGCAACATGTGCCAATGTGGAGAAGGGTGCCCTCCAGAGGTACCTGCAGTTTTAACTTCTGACATCTGGTAATACAATAGCCTTGTTATTACTGTGGTTGCTTCCCAGGGCCCATGTGATCTTCTCTTTTCCACACCTTTCTAAAATACCTCTGTGTATACAAGCGCACAGTACCTTTATTGACATGGCAGTACTCATCTCTACTTGTGGCAGCCCGAATAACGATTTTTATTTTCATTGTTCCTCAGCTGAATCTGAAATGAGCAGGGCCTAGCCCAGGAATGCAGCTGCACTAGCTCTATCGCTACAACCGAATCTACTCCGGACGTTGTGAGCTACACAAATAATCACATCTATTAATAAAGAATGTTTGATTCACAGACCAAAGAATAAAAGCACAGCTGACATCACATTAGCTGATTACCCAATTCATGAGGAAGTTCATGACAAAACACTGCTATGGATGTGCTAATTCCTCCTGTTAAGCCAGCACTGAAGGCAGCTCCTGGAGAGGAGAGGAGAGGAGAGGAGAGGAGAGGAGAGGAGAGGGGTGGGGGTGGAGGACAGAACAAAATTAAGTTTTAACTGGTTATCTTTTCAAAGCTATTTCTAAGCAAAACAGCAGAGATGATAAAGAAAGCATTCTTGGCCAAAAGATTGTCAGGTTAGCCACAGGAGTGATGGCTCAAATGCTCATGTTTTAACCCCAGATTATTGAAACGTTTCACGGATCTATATGCCAGGAAAAAAGCTGCTGCTCTGGAATTTGGGAGAACGGGCTATCTTTTATAGTAGATCTTGAGTGTCATCAATAGGGGACCTGGTCTTGTACCAGAGGGGAGCATGAAATGCGGAAAAGCTTTTGTCTGGAACCCAGAAGGTTCCATGGAATTGTTTCAGACCCACCTCAGTTCAGGAAAACTGAAGGTAGAAAAACCTTTGGTTCAGGTTTTGGATAAAACAAAATTTTGACACGAGTCAGATCTGCCCCCTCCACCACCATGAGCAGATCTCAGTCGGGCATATTGCATTGCCCTGCCTCCTTCCCCCGATCTTCCCAGCAGGAAGACGTCAACATTTTCACTTTGGGACGCATCACAAAATGCCTTTAGGAGCCACCTTTGCTGGGCCAACGGGAGTGAAGCAGCTACTGCATGAAGACTTCAAGAGATTTACCAAGGCCACCAAGGCAGGACACAGAACTCACAAAGAGAAGGTGGCATTTCTTAACACAATTATATTCCTTCCCATTCCCCATATGAACTAACCAATAATTTGTGGGCACAAGGAAAGAAGTCCTCTGCTCCTTTGAACAAATATTCTAAGGCAGTAAGGATTGGGAGAGTGAGGAGCAAGGCTTCTTCCACTGAGGTGCTGCATAATCTGCTAAGAGCAATTAGAGAAAAAACCGTACAGAGGCTTGTTTAGCGCTTGCATTCTTTTTCCTCCCTAAATCAAACACAGGCTATCCTATTTTTTTCTCACTGCAAGTTTACTTGTTGCAAAGAGCACCTCTTCCCATCCCATCCTCAAACCTTTTGCTTTGCTTACCAATGGCCAAACCGTCACTAAAATTGTGGATCCCGTCACCCATTATTACCATCCAGGCAATATTTGCTATTCCGGTGTCTTTTAAGTCTTTGCCAGAATGGCAGTGTCCATGAGAGTGATGGGAATGTTTATGTGGCCAGAGGTGGTTGTGCTTCCTCGCTATGATTTTAACATCTCGATGATGGTTCCCATACTCCACATCTGAAAGATTGTTGCTCTGGACATTATGAGAGATGTCATTATGGGAGTGAAGCATACGATTTTCCTCCTCGGTAGTGGACAGGAAAGCCTTTGGCAGAGAGTCAAGCTGGCCATCCAGATCTGTTAATTCAGTTTCATTAAGTCGATCATCAGATAGCACCGAATCATCTGCTCCTGAAGGGGATGAGCCCAAGAAACATGTAAGTTAATGAGGGATGTCTAGGATGTATTAATTAGGACAGCAGTCCTGCCAATACCTAAAATTAGCCATTCACAAGAAACGCTAAATGGAGATATTTTGGGTAGCAGCATAGCCTTAGATATGAAAGTCATGTTGCCAATCTCGACTGCAATGTAGAACACTGTTTAACCCACAGCTACAAACATTTTACCAAGTTCAGCTATCATCCAGTATTGGCAATAAAGTCAGGTACATACACGGGGGGTGGGGGGAGAGAGAGAGGGAGAGAGAGAGATGTGTGTTTTTTAAGTAAAACAGAAGAAATGAAGCCAAAAAACTTAATGCACATTAAGTAGAACATGCTAAAATATATTTAAAGTGTTTGCATGTAGATAGAGATGTGTACACATGAGAACACATGACATAAGAACATTTGTTCATACAGCAGGGCAGGTCAAAAACCTGTGTCTGTATGATGCTGCTTATGTATATGTTGAGGTGTTTCTGTTTATAACTGATGCTCTAATTATGGGTACTCACACCACTGAGATCTATCTGGTACTTGCTTAGGAAGGATATTGAGCACATACTTTTCAAGGAAAGATTCCAAATTCAATTCCTTATATCTGCAAGTGGGGCAAGGGGAAAAAACCACACCCAGAACCTTGGACAGCCCTTGCCAACCAGTATAGACAGTGCCAAAATCTGGGTTCAATAATTCATAAGTCTTCCATGCATGTATTACTGCCAACTTTTATTAGGATTTGGACTTACATAACAGTACAAAAAAGCAGAACTCCAGTCCTGACAGAGCACATATTCTTTATAGAATTTAGAATTCACCAAAGTGGTGGCTTAGGAACCTAGCCTAAAAAAATCTTGATCTCAGAAGACACAAACAATGTGACGTCAATCAAAATGGCCTGACACCTTGCAAGCAAAGAAGTTAACACAACAGGACATTTGCTTTAACCCTGAACCATATTTTTCAAAGTGCGCTGCAAAGCATGGCTTTACATCTTGGCTTCTAGGTAATTGTTAACTAGGATTCAAGAATTCAACAATGCATCACAAAAAACCCTTCCAAATTTGTAGGTGAGATCATCCAAATAAGAAGCCAGATCTGGCAAGCTAGTTTATAATAAACCCCGTTGTTTTTAGAACTGCAAAAATCCATAGATTTGAGGAAAATTAATCAAGAGTTTTATCAAAGCAGTGTCTTCCAAACATTACTTGGGCAACATTCAAAGAATATTCTCCAAAGCAGTATCTGCTCCAATATATATGCCATCCAAAAATGAAGACTTAAATTTGAATGGATTGGAGAACATGTTAAAATTTGTTGGCATCTCCTTTATCAAATGACAGATCTAAATATCATTCATTAAAGCAGATGAGTAACTAAGCTGCTACTCCATATTAACAACTGATGTAATATGCTGGGTTTGCACAAAAGCTGCAAGGACACTGGTGGCCTGGACATAAATGGGATACCTGCTAGTGGCTTGAGTTGAAGCCAGTCAGCATCAGGTCTGTTTAGTTTATGATCTGAAAGTTTCCTTCCAATTGGCGATTCATCAACCTTCTGCTTTTTCTTACACCATTTCTGTTTGGTCTGAAAGAGACAAAAAGACTTAAGCCCTTAGTGATGATTAACCTTTAAGGCAAAGGAAAAGGCCCATTAGAACAATAATGCCTGGAACAATACAGAGGAACACATTCCACTAAGCCTCTGAAACTGCTCGGCTTTAGAACCTTGCTGGAAGTTCATTTAGGCAATTAACAGAAACAGAGCAGTAGCATGAATGCATCTCTTTTCAACAGCAAAGTCTCCTTATAAAGAATGTTGTTACACCACTGGCCTATTCCACTTTTCATATTGCGTTATTTTGTTCAAATGTATTTCATTAATCTGTGCAATATCCTTTCAATGTGACTCTTGCTATATAGTGCAAAAGGGTAACTCCTTCATACGCTTAACCAGAGGGGTACTACTCCTGTACTTGACATACAACATGGTGGCTTATTATAGGTTATAAGAGACTTGCACATTCATATATCCATGATATCCAATGGTCTTTTCTTCTCCAGGGTCCCAGCCAAAATAGTTTGGGGAGAGGAGGACTCAATGTCTAGAAAATATATCCCTGGTTCGACTGGCTGGGGATAATAATGGGAAGCTGGTATACAGAAGTGCCTTTTGAACTCACAGACCTGCATGCACCAAAGAGAGAGGGGGCACTGTCCCCTCTGCCCATTTTTAAAAATCAAGTAACCTGGTATTTCTCACCATATAGAAATACTTTTCCAGACACACAAAAGGAATACCTTTCCAGACACACCCTTTTTCGATGTAGTGTCGAAGGCTTTCATGGCGGGCATAAGAAGGCTGGTGTGGATCTTCCGGGCTGTGTGGCCGTGTTCTGGAAGTTCTGTTTCCTAACGTTTCGCCAGCATCTGTGACGGGCATCTTCAGAGTGCAGGAGCACAGACAGGACGGCCACACAGCCCGGAAGATCCACACCAGCCCACACCCTTTTTCCATTTTCAGTGGGATACTGTTTTAGACAAGGTAACTATAAAAGGCTAAAGACAGATTTTAAAAAAAAAATCCAACACCTAAAATGTGAACCCATCAACCTCTGAAATAATACACAACAAATCTTATCAAAATGTTCAGGTACCTAGGGGTGATGAAGCATCTGGGATTATTCCCCCAAGTTGTAGCCTAGAAGTGTGATTTTCAAAGGAGAACAACTTGTCTGTCTGTCTGTCAATCAATCAATTGGACTTATTTGGCCACCTATCTCATAAAATGACTCTAGGCGGCTCACAGCAATCGATAAAACATAGTTAAAAACATACCCTTCTCCTCAGGCCTGGACCAAATATCCTCGCAGCTCAACCCGCCATCTTAGCCCAATGCTTGGGAGGGAAGAGCCAGTTCTGCACAGCCCTCCAGAAGGCTAAAAGGATAGGGATCCCTCTGATCTCTGGTGGGAGGCCATTCCAAAGGACTGGGGCAGCCACCGAGAAGGCACACCTCTGAGGCCCCATCAGGTGAGAACATTTAAGAGAGGGGACTTGGAGTGTAGCCACTTTATCTAACCTAGTAGGATGGGCAGATACACTCAGGGAGAGGCAGTCCTGCAAATAACCTGGCCATGTGCCATGCAGGGCTTTAAAGTGATAACCAGCACCTTGAATTGTACCTGGAAAGCGACTGAAAGCCGGTGCAGCTCATGCAGCAGTGGTATTACTTGGGTGAACCGTGGGACACCCAAACTGCACATGCCACTGCATTCTGGATCAGCTGCAGCTTCCGGATGGTCTTCAAGGGCAGCCCCATGTAGAGTGCATGCAGTAATCTAAACAGGTGGTGACTGAGGCATGGGTGACTGTGAGCAAGTCCTCCCGGTCCAGGAATGGACTAACCTATTACTTCAAGAGCAAACTAATTTAAATCACAGAAAAACAGAAGTTCTCTGTCTTTAAGGAATTTTGCCAACATGTTGCAATACACATATAAAGCTAAATGGGCTTCAAGAGATCCTTCTATTATACAATTTCTGACTGCAGCAATTAGGTTGTTTCAGTACAAGAATTAACTGGATGTAGGTAATGACTCTTCTTCTGCAAGACTCCCTATGTATCTGCTAATCTACATTGCAACCCTTCACCCCAGGAGAACAAATCAAGTCTGTTTGGTTTATTCAACCTATGAGCTTCATCACAACCTAGAACTCCACGCTTGCTATATATGCTTCTAAACCAACATATCTGAAGATATATTATACTTTAAAAGCATTGCCGCTTTAGCAGTTCCTAGAAACGCCAAGACCAGAAAGAATAAGAGGAAGCAGGCATCCATTTTTGTGAACATACTTGGCTTGACAATCAACTAGCTTTCGGCAGCCTAGCAAACAGATCACTAGACTAGGGCCCAAGTGAAGACTTCATTGGCTGTATTTTTTATTTGACGATTTTTTAAACCTCTCACTCTTCCAGATAACTAGATGTAGACATTAGAGGGCTGAGTATCTCCTCTGAAAGAGATGCTCTGAATACCTAAAGCAGCTGCATATTTTTTCCAGGCTCACGTGGTGGCTCTGGAAGCTGCTCCCAGCCATCTCTGTGTATTGATCGACATATACTAGGGCTGTGTGGAGATCTGGATGCGAAGGGCAAAATATGATGTGGAACATGCAAGGGTGCATTTATAGTACTTTTCAAGAGCATCTTAAGCCAGATGCATCTTTTCCAAAATCACACAGCTGTAGAGGACAATTATGTACAGGTAGTCCTAGCTTAATGATGGCAATTGGGACAGCCAACCCTGTCGCTAAGAACATCATCACGTGCCCATACCGACTTACGTTAGCAGTTGCAGCAGTCCCAGTTGCTGTCATTAGGTGAATCCTGCACAGTCAGTGTCCCATGATCACGTGATTGCCATTTGCGACCTTCTGCTGGCTCCTCCATTGATTTTGCTTGTCGGAAGCTGGCAGTAAAGGTTGTAAATGGTGATCAGGTGACCACAGGATGCTGTGATGTCATAACTGAAAGCTGGTTGCCAAGCACCCAAGTCACAATCATGTGACTGTGGGGATGCTATGATGGGTGCAATTACAAGGACCCGTTGTCATAAGTTCCCCTTGTTCAGCATCATTGTAACTTTGAATGGTTGCTGAACAAGTGGTCGTTCAATGAGAACTACCTGTACAAGCCCAGGAAAAAACACTGCTGACTTTAAGTGCTCCCAAGAAATATTACAGGTGCACCCACGTATAGATTTATAGGATAAAATCTTATTTTAGTGATCACAATTGGGACTGGCAATTCAGTCGCTAAGTGAAGCCTACTGTGCTTATGATCTTACTTCAGCTTTCCTTTGCTTTACAGACCCAGTTGCAGTTACTTTTTCATCACTGTTGTAACTGTGAATGGTCGCTAAATGAGGCAGTCACTAAACAAGGACTACCTGTATTCTGAATCAGATTTCAGTGTTTGAATCTAGATCTCTGCCCAACCCTCCAATATATATTAGTTGCTTTTTGGGATCAAGCAAAATTGAGGGATGGAGGTATAATACAGAAAAAGTTTGGCAGGTCCCTGTCAGATGAATGCAGTAAGAACTCGCTGACAGTTCTGTAGAATCTATACTTAAGAAAATATTCCTCCCACTCCATTTTCTTTCTTAGAAAGTAGGATTTGTCAAAACATACCCTTTGTTTCTTGTAGTGCTTGTACATTCGTATGCAGTGTTCAATAATGAACAAAAGGTAAATCCCCCCAAGGGCCACAAGTCCTTTTAGTACAGCATCATACTCTTCTAGGAAGTTCTGAACCAATCCTCCATGCTCATGGGAATGGCTGTGCAGATGCTGGTGCTCACGCTGGTGCAGATGCTGGTGCTCTTGGCCCTCGTGGTGACTGTGATTGTGGACTCCTTGGGACTAATGGAAGGAAAGAGAAGGAGATATTACACACTGAACATTTCCCAGTGAAAAGGCAAATCCAAATGATGTGAAATGCTGTGCTTCTCAGCTACAAAGCAGTGTCATGCTTATCCCCCAAAGAAAGCATGCCAAAGATCAAATTGGTCTAATGTTCTGTTCTCAGCAATGGTCAGTCAGATGATTCCTGACAGTTCAAAATGAGTTCATAAGCAAAGCTGTTCTTTGTAATACAAAGTATTCTTGGACCATATATGCTGATTCCAAATATATCCTGATAAATGATTTTGTGATGCTGCGTATGTACTCTCTATTGTGAAGTCTTGAGATCTACTCATTAACAGATCCACTCACAGATTTTGAGACAGCAAGACAGAATTATTAATTCAACTGCTTATTTGTTCAATCTTGCTTAACTTTTTCCAAATGTAGGAGGCTCAAACTTGGTTCTCACTGACTAGGCCATGTCCCCTATTTGTAAAATAGGTATAGGTCCTACCTAGGCCTTCTGTTCGTAACATTTTTCCAACATTTCAAAAAGAAGTAGTGAGATACACAAAACCTGACCTCTGCTTATAGGCGTTATTTTCTGTCTATCTACCCATCTGTGGTGAAACACAGATGCTTCACAAGTAAAGGAAATCATAAGCACTGGAATGAAACTGAACGTACATGTGGTAGCAGATGAAGTAGTGCATCTCCGCTCATGGTTCCTACAGCAAGAGCAACCAGGAAGGTGAGGAGGAATTTGAAACATCCCTGATTAATTATAGGAATCAAGATCACACCTAGCAAGGACAACAAGCTAATGACTGTGATAGAAATGATGCCACAAATCCAGGCTGTGAAAGGAAAAGGAAAAACATGAATTAGAAACATAATAAATCAATAAATTATAAACCAAACATCAAATCAAACCCATTATTATTCAAAGGAAACCTGCTTTCAGCTAAAATGTAAGGTAGTCTTTGACTTATGACCACAATTGGAACTGGAATTTCTGTCGCTAAGCGATACAGTCGTAAAGTAAGACGTCACATGACCACATCGCTTAGCAATGGCACTCCCAGCATTCCCATTGCTGTCATTAAGCAAATTCCACTGGTTGTTAGCTGAGGACCCACCTCAATCCAAGTCATTCCCATCTCTGCCTTTTTGGCTGCCCTGTACCCTGCTTTGCAGGGGTAGCAAGCAGCCCTAGAACTGCATGGCTCTGGGGCTGCTTGGCCCTCCTTCCCCCTTTGCTCGCTCGCACCAGCGCCCTCCTTCCCTTGCTCTCACACACCAGTGCCCTCCTTCCACCTTCACTTGCTCGCACGCACCTCCTTTGTGCTGCTGGCTGTTCATGAGGCTTTCTCCTTCCTCCTGCAAAGTCTTCCTGCAAAGCCTCAGAGCCACAGCACATGCAAAGGGGAAAGGAGGGCACTGTTGCATGCGAGTGAGTGAAGGGGGGAAAGGGCCCTGGTACATGTGAGTGAGCAGATGGAAGAAGGGCGCGCTGTGAGTGACTGAAGGGGGCAGCAGGGTGCTCGTGCACACGAGTGAATGGAGGGCACTGGTGCATGCAAGTGGTGGAGAGCACTGGTCCATGGACAGCACTGGTCTGAGTGAAAGGGGAAAGAGGGCGCCGTGCGAGCGAAGGGGGAAGGATGGCATAGTGCGTGCGAGGGGAGAAAGGAGGATGCAGTGTGTGTGCACGAGGGAGAAAGGAGGGTGCAATGCATGCAGATGAAGAAAAGCCGAAAGGCTGGGGTGGATGGGGGAGACTTACCCAGGGTTTACCTGAGTAAGTTGCAACCTCCCCTGCTGGCTTCTCCATTGACTTTGCTTCCCAGAAGCAAAATCAATGGGGAAGCCAGCAGGGAAGGTTGCAAATGGTGATTACATGATTGTGGAGTGCTTGGCAACCAGTCATAAGTGCGAATGGGTTGCCAAGTGCCCAGATCGCGATCACACGACCACAGGGGTGCCACAACGGCAGTAACTTCAGAGACCAGTTGTAAGTCCATTGTTTCAGCACCTTCATAATTTTGAATGGTCACTGAATGAATGGTTGTAACTCGAGGACTACCTGTATCTATTATAAAACACAAACCGTTATGACTTATTATGTACTTTTCTAACATATGCTGGTTATGTGACAAGATTTTTTTTCTTATATCCATATGAGTTAGTTAGTCTCTTAGGTTAAACTATAATTTTATTATAATACTGAATAGATTTAATTTCATCTAAATGAGTTCATCAGAGTTCATTCCAATACTGTAAAGCTAATAAGCCAGCAGTGTTCACTGATTAGTGAGATTTATGTATTTTCACTGTTTTCACTTACTCACCTACTAAGGACTTTGGGGTTTCTAGTACTGTATTGAAATTTCCAAGCAAAGGGTGCCTTCTGGTATAGCAAACGTATACTTTTGTGTTGTCAAATTTGCAACACTGTCCTAGTTATAAATTGTGCCTCTTGAAATAATGACAGTGCAACCCTTCTGCTTTGCAGAATACATTTCTCTTACATGTTAGCTCTCCCCAGAAAAAGTGTAAGTACATTTATGAAATTCATCAAAATGATATGCTCAACACAAGCATTCTTGCTGGAGGAAGGAAAGGGATGGAAAGAGAAAGCCAAGTGGAAGACAGATCTTATAGATTTACTTATGGTGCAGGCATGGATCACAGGGTGCTTCTGCCAAATATTACATGCCCCAGTGTTCTTCTCCTCACTTTGGAGAATGAACTACATATGTGATCCTACATGTTACAGAGAAAAAACACATAAAGGAAAAGGGCTTAGCAATGCCATTTGATTCCATGTAATGTGCAGTTCAAATCCAAGTTTAGGCACCAGCCTAAATATGTTTGGTTGTCTTCAAAACTGGGGTGAGAAAAGGAGGTTGCCTCACAAAAGCTGAACAGTGGGAGAGGGGAACCTACTCAATACGACTGAAGTGTAACCTTCCACTTAGAAGAGTTCCTGCTGCGCGAGGCCTCCTGCTGGCCTGGGTCTTTTAAGGATTCAGTCATATATGTTCATGAATACAGTTGGCATCTCAATTTAACTAAATCTTCCAAGGCCAATTCTGCAATTGCTAAGGGTACTGTTTGTTGAACAGTAACACAAACATTAAGAGTAGAATGTAAATACAGCCTTATAAAGCACCTTTGAGTCAAATCCACTTATATCCAGCAAGTTTACATTTATATATATTGGGAAAAACAAATAGCCTGGAAAAGAATGATGGAGGAAAGAGGGGGAGGGGGATGGCAACAGAAGACAAAAGCAGAGACTGATGGAAAGAGGACAGAGATGATGAAGCAGGAATATTAACAAAGGGTAGAAAAAACTTTGTATCAAGAAAAACTGATGTGATATCTACACAAATGACAAAAGAAGGGACACTGTGCTAGCACAGACTTTTCCAACTTGGAGCCCTTCAGATGTGTTGACTGACAGCTCCCATCGTCCCTAGCCAGTAAGATCAATGGTCACGCTGGCTGGAAATTCTGGGGCTGAAAGGTCCATACGCCTGAAGGGCATCAGGTTACCAGGGCTTTGTAACTTTGTTTTTAAACTAGCAGAACAGAACAATTTTTTAAAAAAATACTTAGAAAACTGGAACACTGCTTGTATCACAGAAAATTTTCTGAAGTCCAGAAGTGAGAAAACAGCTTCCTGATTACAGTGGACATAGGCCACTCACACAAAGTGAAGATTATTTTATTTCTGCTCAGAGACACAATAGCTACCCTAAAATAAAGTGCCTCTGATTTTTTCCCCCAAGGTCTTCAAGATTACTTATTCATCAATTCCTCCCTCATCATCTAGTTAGAAAAAAAGTTCTTTCAAAAAGAAGCATTCATCTGTGCAAACTTTCTAATTAGCTTGGTTTAAAGACATATACAAGTTAACAGGTTTTCTGGGTATATGTATATATTTTTTTAAACATACACAAAGTCACTTTCAACATTTTAATTGACAGAAAATGCTTAGCAGCCTTTCCATAAACTCTCCTGGCAATTAAACTAAGGTCAAATCAGACTAAAACAAGACTACCCAGAAAAAAGAACTATTTGCTAACAAATGCAGTGTAAAGATTATTTAGTGTTATGAATCCTTGAATAAAGTTAGCAAGAGAGGAGCTGCTGTGTCACTACGGGAGATTTATACACAACACGTTACATTTTCTTAATGATGCTGCAGTCATTAAAAATAATTACCAGGGCATTATTTCTGACAATTATTAACATATATCCACACATACCCATTTGGTGCTTTATTTCTGACAATGCTAATAAACATCTGCGAAACTAATCAACATTCATTATTAGCAACCCTATTACTTTCAAAAGAAGGGCAATCCTTTCCAAGCTTTTTTTTCCTATGACTGCAACATTTGTGCCAGCCTTAAAACAAAATGCTATTATTCATCATTTGACAGTTTCATGGGAATCTATGAAGACGTATATGGAGAAAGGCCTGAGAATAAAATGCCCCTTTAAAAATCCAACAGTGCTTTAGCTTCCCCATTACCAAGCAACCTATCTATCACATTTCAAGCATCTGTTGCACATAAGTTGCACCCCCAGCGTCTCTGGGCTTTCCTTGGACTGGTGTCTTCCTGAGCTGTCAAAAAATGCCAGTGTTTCATTTCCCTTTGACTATACAACGGACAGGCCACACTGCAATTGTTACAACTTTGTTTTTAGAGGCTTACCAAGTTCCCATGGCCACAACTGAGTGGAGAGATTCACCTCTCCTTTGAACCTCTTCCTGATTCTACAGGGTTAAAATAATGGGATTATCCTTAAGAAGAGAGTTTTCTACTGAACAACATGGGTACACCCAACACCTTGCCCATTTTTCTATTTTTTTTTAAGAATAATCTCCCTTGTAGCAAATAAGGCTCCAAACATTTTGGGCCAATGGGCATATCTGGAATTTTGAGAGCATGACATACAGGTGGCCAATCAGAAAGCACGCCCAGGAGTGAAAGTGGAGGGTATTCTCTGCATTCCCATCTAACCTCCCAGGATGTTCTTTTTGAACTCAGCTTATTTCTATCTTTCTTCCTTTTCTGGAGAAAGATTTTCAAGCACTATATTGGACTGCAACTCCTGATCACTGTTATTTTCTAGGAATGCCTCTGGGCTACAAGCAGGGCTCAAAGCATTATTGGACACAAAAATAATGCACAAGGCTGAAGTTTTGCTTTTCAGCATGCCAGATTTCCATTTAAATGTTTTCAATTAGAATAATCTTAAAAAAAAAAAAAAAAGCAAGTACAATAAAATGGAGAATGGAGCCTTCAGCCTCAACAAAAATATCTGCCTGGTGTTATCTCAACTAAGATGATCCCATAAAACTACTCTTTACCTCTTCTGCAGAGTGTGTGCTTCATAGGTTCATCATGAGTGGTTTTTACTAGGCCCATTCAAAGCAAAATAGACATGCATTTGCACAGAGGAAATCTTATTTGTGTAGCAAAGCCACTGGTCATTTCGAAGTAGCTGCCTCAGGCAGACATTTAAATACAGAAATTCCATATACATTAGGAAGAGCCTCAGCTCAGGTTTTGACATATGGCTGATGCTGTACAAAAGGCTGCACTATAAGTGTACTTATTTACAATAGGGAATACTCTGACTGACTCTGCAAACAGACAAGAATGGGTGTTCTAGGACCCATCACAGTTTGGACTGCTCGTGTTATCATAAAGTAACTGGAAGTCTAAAAAAAATCACAAGGGGAATAAATACTGCCCAGTTGCTTGAAGATCAATACAAGCAAGACAATGGGGTTCAACCAATGAACCCAATATGTGAAGAATGACGATTCTAAGAACTCAGGTGGATCTCCCAAAGAACAGTAAGTAGGTGGCTTCTATTACTTGAACTGGCCTGACCAAGTTAAGAGCATATTGTATGGTATATACATCAAATGAAATTACATTAACTAATCTGAAAACCCACAAATCTTTCAGTCTAGTTTCTTCCTCACCTGATGCACCTGTTTTCTCCATATTCCCAAGTGACACATTTTTTCCTTTATTCAAGTCTTCAAGAAGCAGATCTTCATAATGTTCAATACAAAGTCGCCTGTCAATCTGATACAGCAATGCAGGACACAGATAAGTAAACAAGCTGGGAGAAATTGGAGAATTGCGGTGGAGACCATAATGGCTTAGCAGCTGCGTGACATTTAAGCACTGCAAACGAATTAAGAAGAAGACAATTAAGCAGGTACCAACATTAAAGGCATACTTAGCTACTTGCGTCTCATACAATTACATACATGCATCTCTTCTGTCATTTGAACTGCTACTCAGCCATAAAGCATCGCATATTGGAGGATAGGATTTTAATCTGGCAATGTAAAATGTAAATTGAGTAACTATCTGTTGGGTTTTTTTGAGGGGGAGAGGGAGATTTAATTTATTCATGACATCTACTGAGACTCTTAAAGTTTAAACCTAAATTCAGAAATGTTTATGCATACTGAAATCCTTCCTGGGGAACAGTAATGTAAAGGATTAGGATTTCATCATTGGCTGACTGAAATGACATTTCATTTCAGCCAGCTAAGGATGATTAAATATTTGCTATACAGTTTTAAAAAGGATACAAGATTAAGAAGTTAACCAGTTCATCAAAGAAGTACAAAAATCCTCGAGAAGTATAGACAAATAAAAGGTTGGATTTATCATCCTGGGATAATCTAAACAGCCATGTAAATAACCATTTTTCCTCCCTTATCAATTATACTATTAGTTGTGCTCAATAATGCACTATCAAGCATCTATCTATAAGCCCTTAGTTATATACGCCCTGCTTTGTATAGTTCTTCCTTAGCTATATACTATTATACAGAATTGCAACTTCTAAAATTCTTAAGTCAGCACAAAAGCTGGATCTGATGGGCAAAAAACCTTGGGGAAGGCTACTTTTTCTTATAGATTCATCATGTTCTTTTTGGGCTCATACAGACCTCTTCAGAAGGATGCTCATCTTCATTATGGTTCTTGTGATTAGCATGTTTCCCCACGCTGATTCGTTTATCAGGTGCCTCTCGCTTGCTGGTATGTCGATACCCATCCCCACTGGCAGGGTTTGGATCCTGATGTCCATGAGTAGCTGAATGATCATTATTGTGTTCATGAAAACGTACATGTGAGAAAGACGCATCGTGCATGTGGTCATGTTTGTGGACATGATTATGTTCATATTGCTCATCTGAGTCATGATTGGGAGTAAAATCTTGTGCTGTAACTCTTGAAACTTCCCTGTTCTTCATTTTCCGCCATTTCTTAGGGTGCTTACGTAATTTTCTTTCAGGTTGTTCCTGAGTAGTGTTGGTTTCTGTGGAAGGCTCATGACTTGGTTCCCCATGATCACTGGTGTTAATGGAGTCATTATGAGATTGATGAGTACTATTATGGTCCATGTGGCGATGCACATGACGGCGGTGATGATGCTTATGGTTTCTGTGATTATTATAATCATGAGCATGTCTACCATCAGGTTTCAAAGATGATTCTGTAACTTCTTTCACTGGATCACACTTCTGGCTCCTTTTGCTAGACCCTTCATTTGCAGTCTGATTTTCTGAGCTTGGGTGATTATGGGAATGAGGATGGTTGTGGGAATGAGAATGCTTTCCTTCCTGTATATCTAGTACATCTAAGTAAGAAACATAATCGTGGCCAATGTCCTCATGATTTATTTCTACTATTTTAACTTCTCCAAGGCCAAGGCTCATCAGCAATTTCTCCAGGCCACAAAACGACAACTTTCCATTCTCACCATAGCGATTAAAGAGTTTTTCAATGTAGTATTTCTGTTTAACTTCAGCTTCCTTACTTGGTTCAGGCTCGGTCCTTTCGTTTTCTGAGATCTGACAGTCATTGTGACTATGTTCACCTTCATGACAATGGTGACATTGATGAAAGACAAATGTCAGCAAACAAATGAGGCAAAATTGCGTGTGCCTATGAACCTTCATTTCTGTTTTCTGCAAGGAAAGAAAAATGAAAGCCCCATCTGTTAAGTTCTTTGGAATGGTGCTGAATTACTTGCAGCAATAAATGTTGTTTAAAATGACAGGAACTACAATTACTAATTTTTAAAATAAACCTTTTTAAAATAAATATGTCTGTACCTATGTATGTCGAGTGTACAGTGCACATGGGACCAGCCCAAGAAACTTTAATCAAAATATATAAAGGTAATCTTTATCAGTAATTACATTTTTAATAAATGTATTTGTAAATCAAACATAGCTATTCCTATGTAATTTCTTGGCCACTTTTAAAAAGCAAATGGAAGGTATAATCAAATTGGAAAAGTATATTCAAATTCCTATTTATGTATGGAAAAGTAATCAGTGTTTCAAATCTCTGAATAATATATTGGCTAGCCACCAATTTCTTTGAAGTTCTATATACTTATGTTCAAATGAGGAAAAAAAATGAAATAGAGAAGGAAGAGAGGAAAATGTTGTTTTATTTAATTAAAAGTTCTTGGGATCAAAGGTTTTTTCAAAAGAGCTCATAGTTTCTCCTATGAAAATGTCCATTAATTAGAAGATTGTCTTAAGATCTCCAGTAGCGCCATTATTAGAATACTAGAATCCTTATTGTTTTCTAAATATATGCACACACTGAGAAACACTCCTGCCTTAAGTAGACAATTTTGAAAAGAATCTCTTTTTTCAAACGTAACCTCCTTAAAACACAGAATTACAAATTTCAGGTCACTGATTTTGTTCTATTTTTATACATTTAAAATTAAGTCCCATTAACCTCATGGATGTCCTACTCTGGCAAATGCAAAACCTGAAATTTGTTCAAGCAAAGGAACCGAGGTAAATCTTAAATTGATGATTGATAATATATCTTGTAAAGCCCAGAATTTATAAGTTTTTAAAGTCACATTTTGTTGTCTTAGGAACAGCTGGAAGAATGACCTGAGAGGCTAAGCCATAAAGAACAAGAGGATTTGAATCAAAATAACAGAGTTACTAATTTATATTCTGCTCTTCCTCTGAGGACTCTGAATAGTGCTAAAGCCTCACAGGGATCCTGCAAGATAAGATTTTGCTGATGGCTAGTGACTTTTTCAAGGCCCCGCATCAACCTGCAATTTTAAATTTGTGTTCTGGAATTGTACATATTGAGGAATTTTACATATTAAAAAAAAAAGACAACCCGCCCAACAAGCAATAACTCATAAGCAAACCATTATATAATGCCATGATCCTTAGCCTAACAAATCAATCCATCAATTTCCTACAACCCAAGAGTGTATGCGTAGAGGTGTGTGTATATAATGTATATGTGTATGCATACATACATACACTCATAGTATTCCTTCTACTTGCAAAGACCGTCCATATGAAATGGGGGTGTGTCAGCCCTCCAAGGTAGACCAAACCTGGAAACCAAAGACAAGCTAATACTACTTTTATGATAAGGCTATAGTAATAGAATCTTGCAAGTCTGGACGCACTTCCCCCCTCCCTCCCTTTATTTTCATGAGAACTAGGGAGAGTCATGTCTGAGATACTTTCTCAAACTACATTTCTACCCCAGACTCAGATTTCTTTTATCTGACTATTGTCTTGGTTGTGGCTCTTCTCCTGTTCCTCAAAGTTATTCCTTCTGCCCATTACAAGGTGATTGTACTATGAATAGGAGAATATACAAAACTTGCAGATCACAGAACAAATCTCTAAGCTCACCTGAATGATTCAAAATCACTGACTTAAGTTATTCTCTCTCAGTCACACAGGTGTTCATCATGCTAAATAAAACTGGGTAGCTATGTGTAGAATGGAATGATTCCATGCCAGAAATGTTAAATAAATTCAGTAGACTGGCGCTGTAATAAAACTAAGCCAGGTACATGCATAAGTATAACATAACATGAGCCATAAATGTTTAGTTTCCTGTTCATTCCAATGGCCTTAAAAAAAAAAAGCTTGCCATCCTAGGGTGATCTAAATTATGCCACATATAAATTAGTCATGCCAGTAACCTGACAGATGTTACATGAACTAGGAAGAAAGTAGCCTGGGTTGCATGGTAGTTGTGAAAAATAATTCTCATCATCTCTGGCCTTCAGAAAAATGTAGGCTTTTGGGTTTTTAAAATAGATGAAAACACAACACTAATTTTGACCAAGTGGATTTGCAATGGAAGGATTGAGTTTTCTCCCCTCTGCTTGTTTGAGATGGCCATGAAGAAAAAGAAGCCAAGTTGACTGATGGAGAAGTGAGAAGCTCCATCCTTCCTCCATTAGACTTAGCACTGAGAATTCTCAAAGTTTTAAGCGGAAGAAGGAAGTTTCCACTATGCCTATCAACGTGTATTTATTCAGACTAAAATCAAACAATAAGATTAAAATGGATTAAGAATGGTTTTGCCAGGGTGATTTAACATCTAAGGAATCTTACCTTGTATAGACTGAATTAAATAACTGCTAGAGCTTCTCCCAGGAATCACCCTATGACTGAGGTAAAAACTATTTCTGAATATGGTATAAGATGAATATCAAACTCGTAGCATCACTCTGGTCTGCCTTATCTTACAGCACAGGATCAGATATCAGGAATTTTGCACAAGTTATTCTCAGCAAAGGAAGGATGGGTAACTTTGAATGAACTGATGAAATGGAAAACTCAAAAATACCATGGCTCTGAGGTTCCTAAAAAGTAAACGCCTAATTTTGAAATTTTGCCAATTTAATTACAACATATTTAGAGTTGCTTTGGAACTTATTAAATCTATCCTATTATTGGCAATAGATGCTAAGCAAAGACTTTGTAAATTTAAGGAAAAGTTATAAAACATGAAAGCTAACAAAGTTTAAGCAATATGGAATAAAAAAATACCACTTAAAGGTTCTGAATTACATTTGCTAAAGTAATGAACGATTTGACATAGTATAGAAGGAAAATAATGCTGGTGGCATGGTAAATGCAATGGATGTGATCCAGTTGCTTCCAGGCAAGCCTATTTAAACAAAAGTAACCTTTCTTCAAGTAAACAATGAAAACAGTTTTAAAGAGAAAGTCCAAAATGTTGTGGTCTTGAAACCCACTCTCTCCATATAACATTAATTTTAATTAAATGCAAAGTTATCTTAATTTGTGAAGTTTCAAGACAGAATTGTATAGAATATTAGTCTAGAGAGGCAACTATAAAATACTGCTAAGAGAACTCTAAAATGCATTAACTCAACACATTTTCTGGGCCATATTTTTCAATGTTTGCCAACATACTAGCTGAATGAAATGTTTTAAATGATCTATCTAGTGATATTTGCAGATGTAGCTGCATGCCCTCTCCTTGAGATATGCACTGATATATGCAGCACCAAAAATTAGCTTTAAAAGCTGTTTTCAAACACAGATTTTGATGGCTTGGTCATCAAAGTATGCTATGTATTAAAGTAATTTCCTTTTTAACATTGCCTTTTTCTTGGAAATTCTATTTAGTGTGGCAATATAATTTTTCTTGGAAACTCTCTTTAGTATGGCAATATAATTCACAGGAACTTAACATTAGGTAATGTCTTAAAATTTGATTCTTCTATTACAGCAATAATTTGGTGACCCAGGCTTTTTTCCCTATGGCTTACCCAAGTCTTCCTCCTGTGAGGGAAGTACATGCAATCAATTCTAAGTATTTTAGCTATCTAGGCACAGAAACCTGACAGCTATAGAATTCTTAAGTTAGCTTCCAGACTAAAGTATCAAGAACTGAGGACCCAGTTAAATAAAATGACATACATAATAATTCACTCAGGCATGAGGCTCAGTATTTCTGTGCTGTAATCTAGGGATGCTCCTTGGATTGGAAACAGAAAAGGTGCTTTGGAGGGGGTATGGGCACACTCACTGCACCTGACAGTGCCTCCTTAAAGCAGCTACGTTATTTCCTAGGCTTGCAATGCAGTGTGAGAGATGGATAAAATATCTGTTATTATTGACAAAGAAATAGTAACTTGAGCACCCTAAGAGTGCAGCTGCAATACTAAGTACCTAGCTGCTCAATGCTAGGGAGAGATAAGGAGACACTGTCATGGTTACCAAGGGGCCACAAGAAACACAGGAAATGGGGAGGGGGAGCTCTCTCTGGGGTGAGACAAGGTAACACAGAACCAGTTTGGGGTGGCTTGACCTGTCCAAAGTGATACTTAGCAGAGATCTTACTCTTGCCCCCCCCACCCTTATTAGCCTAATAAAAACCACAACCTGCATAGCTAATCACCTATTTACCATGAACATGCGATGTATGAAGTGGGAGGGACCAGGAAGAAATCGTAGGCAGACGGGAAAGATCGTGACCTCAGAGTACCTCAGCCAATGGGGGAAGTGGGGAAGAATGAGCGTTGGCCTAGGGTTGTATAAAATGTGCTGAAATCTGTAAGAAGTGTGGCTTCTTATTTGCAACGAAGCCCACCAGCCTTTGCAAACACTTCAATAAACTTTACTTCTGACTAACCCAAGGAGAGAGTTGTGAGTGCATTTCTCACAGCAGGAAGCATGAAAGGGCATACCTTCCTTAAGGAGAGGCCAACAGGTGCAATGAGTGTGACTGTGCCTACTCTGAAGCACCTTCTCTGTTTTGGATCCTAATAGCCGCACACCTCTGCTGTAAGCCACTAGAATTTCACTCAAGCCACCACAAAAGTGCAAAATCTTTAAAATATTAGCCAAAAAAGATATGGCATTTGATTGCTGATCCTCAGTTTGAAAGTATGTTAGCCATAAACCTCAACTGTCAACTCCTGAGGAAAATTTCACTGAAAGTATGGCAAATCATCAAATACTTTGCTAAAGCTCACTGCCAATTAATGATTCAAAAAAACTTTTTTTTAAAAAAGCTTGAGATGGGTTTGTCCTTCCTCCCTTTAAAAAGAAGTCCCCACCCTCTTTTTCCATCCTGTCAAGGTCCTAATCTGACCTTGCACACTTAATAATTTGTTCCTTTTTCATCAAGTAAAAAGCAATGTCAGAAATACTATCAACTAATCAATCTAGGAATATAAGACCAATTTATTGATGAATGTGGCACCTGAAATTTCCCTTTGAATCTAAAGGGTGCTGAGTGCTGTAATACTGTGTATTACATATTCAATAATACATACATTTACCATTATGGAAACTAAAACTCACTGATGACAGTCAGCATGTAAAACTGTCTTGGTCTGGTCAGTTTTCGACGATAAAATTAGATGCGAAAGTAAATACATTATCTGTAATGCTGTCATTATGTGGCAATATTCCACTAAATTACAGTGGGGTATAATTCCAAATAAATATTCACAGAATTAGGACCTCTCATAACACTAAAAGTCCTGTTTAAATATTTTTTCTAAAACAGCAAGCTGTTGATTTAACTTCTAATCTATGGGTCTAAGAGGTAAATCAGAAGCTGATCTGAATGCTCACAAGTTCTTTATTATTTCAGCAAAAATGTGTACGTTGCTTAAAAAAAGGAAATGCCTCAAAACTTAATTGTGTGGACATGTTAAAATTTTTTCACTGAAATTTGAATCTACACACTTCTATCAAATGTGCAGGTTTGCGTAACACAATACTTGTCTGATAGCCTTTTCTACATGTGTAAGATTTTTTCCTAACTTCGCATAAATGCATTTCAAAAAAGGGAATGTGGATTCCAGAGTGCTTCTTTTTAATGGTATTTGTGTGTGTGTGGGGGGGAGAACAGCCACAGGATGGTTCATCATCTTCTTTGTATGTCAAAACTAAATGAAAATTCATAAGCAGTTTTTGTTGTTTCATTAGAAAATAGAGAGAAATGTTTCCCTGGTTTGCTGCTGAAATCCTGCAGTGTGTGATTTCTGTGGAATACACATGAACACAAGTATGCCGCTTTTGAATTGGCTCTTCAAACAGCAGCATTGCCAGAATTTTCCCCCAGTCTATCTCTGGAAGCAATTCAATGACTTAAATCTTACTTTTAGGAATAGTATTTAACTTGAGTGCTGTAATACTGTGTATTACATATTCAATAATACATACATTTACCATTATGGAAACGAGTTATCAAACAAGTTCAAGGCTGCAATGACAGGAAGGTATAGCTGCCATCAGGATGAGGAAGCCTCTACCATTCATACAAGACATGAGATTTTATATTATCCTCCCCCCCAACACTTATAGGCTATTTCTTACATAGTCTTCATCTGGAAGTCCTCCTCCCCACAAAAAGATCACAGGACAGGAAAACAAAGATTTCTACCATTACAGCAAGTTTGTTAAAACTTTGATATGCTTGTTAAAACTCTGCACAACTGATATGACACCACGTGACAAAATATATAATGGCTTTATCTAGTTACCAACCAAATTTGTTTACTTGTCAAGTATCAAATACCAACGCATTTCCTGACAGATATAACAAACTAATACACTGGGTATAAATTACTGATCTTTATATTTAAATCTAATTCCATATAACTTAGTAGGTGGACTGCATATAAATCTTTAAATTTATCCACTCTATTTTCTATAAATGTATTCTGAAGTCTTTACTTAATCTCTGGATAGCTTCATAATCAAAGTCAAGAAACATTGCTCTTCAATGCTTTATTGTAAGTCTGCATACCTGTGGATACATAAACTTTACAATAATCAGAGAAATTAGTTTTCAATTTTTGTGAATATCTTTAATTGTTGCATTTCAAAATACAGTTTAGAACTAATATTGAGATCACAGATAAGGAAGTAAAATAAAAGTAAGCAAAGCAAAATGTGTTTTATTTTTCTGATTTATAATTTAATAAAATTTAAAAGGATTATCCACTTTAGAACAATTGCATACAATTTAAACTTTCACAAAAAATTTTACTGGCATATTTACTCAGAAAAGCTTACAACCTAGAAGTAGCACATCAATATTATAGAAAATTAATGTTTTAAGTGGCTTAGCACTGGCAAAGTAGAACTCCTAATGTTTTTTATTTCTATGTTAAAGTGTTTAATTATATTTTGAAATATACACATTTTAAAGCTCTATGTACTGGTTGTTAAATATTTACATTGTAAGTCTTCTCAGAATATAAAATTGTGTAAGTTAGCTTCCTTATCTTGCTAAGAGCATTTTTCCACTTTAATATTTTGGACCAATTTATACATTCATCAGATATATATGTTTGGAGAAATCATTCCAGGAGGATTTTTTCCTAAAGTAACCACATATGAAGAGCAAACTCACAGGATTTCAAATTTCTAACTTTCAGGAGAAGAGTTATTGCTTACTCCATGCAGCTTTAACTATAATTTATAATATGTGGTTATACATTTAAGCTCTAATATGGGTTATGGGCATACTTCACAATTAAAACCTGCAACAGCATATGATTACAATAATTATGTGTATATTGACTGATTATGTGCTATCGAGTTGATGTCGACACCTACCAACTACATATTAGTGAGAGAGAGAGAGAGAGAGAGAGAGAGAGAGAGAGAGACAGATAGATAGATAGATAGATAGATAGATAGATAGATAGATAGATAGATGAAATACTAATCTAATTAACTTTTGGAGGCAGGGGATTGTTTTGGTTTTTACATGAATATCAAAGGAACTTAATCATATTAAATCAGTATATGCTTGGGCGTGCTACTCACATTACTCACTGTAAACTAGACACTACTGTTCAAAATATGGTCTAAAGCACCACTTAGAAAGTACAGAAAATCCAATTAATCAAAGGAAGCCATTTAAACTACTCAGTTTCATGTACAACAAATTGTCTTTTATCCCATTTCCTCCTTATATTTCAAGCATTTACATTCATCCAACCACTCCTATCTTATTACATACTTCCTCCAATAGCCAGAACAAAGGAAAAGGCACTATTACCAATTCTCTAATCATAACTATCACCCAATTTTTATTTAAAATGATTGGAACTAAAAGCCGAGGGAAGCTATACAGGCATGCCTCAGAGATATTGCGGGTTTGGTTCCAGACCACCACAATAAAGCGAATATCGCAATAAAGTGAGTCACACAAATGTTCTGGTTTCCCAGTGCATATAAGTTACGTTTTCACTATACTGTAGACTATTAAGTGTGCATAGCATTATGTCTAAAAAAAATATACATACCTTAACAAAATTCTTAAAATAAGACCACAATGAAGTTTGCCACATCGATTGACTCTTCCTTTCACAAAAGATTACTCTGTAGCATGCAATGCTGTTTGATAAACACAGTATGTGCGAAGTGAAATAAAATGAGGTATGCCTGTATAGCTCTTAATTGTGAGGGACAGAAACAGAAGAAACCTAGAAACAAATACAATTATACTACTTTCTCTGAACTTGCCAAGGGTTAGGAATTCAGGACTACAAATCTAGTAAACCAACACTGTGCATAAGCCACAAAAAGCAATTGTCCTGATTTATTTTCTTTTTTCTAGAGATTAATAGCTGAATTTCCCTGCTTGCTATGGTGAAAGGGAAGTGTCTTCTCCAATAGCCAACATGAAAATGCAGGCTACTAACTTCAGTTTTTTAAAAATACCATTTACAAAATGCAGTGGCAGGAAAATGAATGAACATCCCTCTTCCACCAGCTTGCTCACTCAACCTTAACTTCTATAGCAACCATACAAATTGTTAAAATTTGACTGTTGCCAGCCACCCTTGAAAGAAGCATGTAGCCTTCTATTTTTATATCTAGTTGACAATAGTGATTTTGCCAAGTGCAACTGATAGTGATTTGAAAGAAAAACAACTCTCCAGTCTTAGAAAATTTTTAACAATGAGGTGGAGAAAGCCACACACTCATCAAAACTACGTAAATTAACAAAAAATTGTATCTATTTTGCATTCCAATTTTCAAATTCAAAACTAACATTATAATCCTATGCACACTTACCTAGGAGTAAGTTCTACCAAACTCTATATGGTTTATTTTAGAACACGGATGATCAGCTTGTAAGCCTTACTAAGTTCACTTAGTACTACTTGCTTCTGAATATGAATGTCTTATATTTTCACAAGCATTCATCAACATCAACATCATATCCTTCCGTCCAAAACCACAAAACATAAATGGGTGTGTCAGATTTTATCCTCACAACTTAACTGCTTAGAAGTAATTTGCATGAGAGCACCTGAAAGTATGACAGTGGAGCAGGGAGTTATCAGATTCCCACCTACAAATTGAACATCCTAGGGCTTGTTCCCCAGGTGGTTACGTCTAGTTTCTATCATCTTCAGCTACCATAGCCCAGATTTTTATAGCAAATCCTGTACTATACTCTCGATTTCTAATTTGTGAAATTTGATTATATTTTATGTAAACTGAATTTTCTAGGAACACAAGTATTAAAAATGAAATACAAGATTTTAGTCCATATAGCCTTCAACCTTATAAATTACCCTGACAATGATTTATTCTTCAGATATATAAAAATCAATAATCTTTCAAAGTAAATTAGTCTGTTTTATAGAAAACTATTTTTACATTGGCAAAGCGATCCTATGCTCTGCTTCTATTGCCTCAACAGTTTTGATGAATTAGCAGGCCAAAATCAGGAAGTTCACAATTATTCCTGGATGTGCATACAATTATTTCCTATCGTAAAGAACTAGTGGACTAAACTTGCATTTTTCTGTCCTATTCCCTGGCAAGCCCCCTCTTTTGGAGTTTCCCATGGTCTGAAATTCCTTAATTCTGAGAAACAGACAATTGGATAAGGAAAATAAGCTATATTTTATCTTAAATTGGAAGCATCAGCTTCCTTGTTTGAATTCTCTAACAAAGTACAAGGAAGCATCACCAAGCATGTCACTGATTTGTGCCAAGTATAGAAATCTGTTACTGAGGATCTTGGGTCTGCAGATTTGAATATCCCATAAAAAGATGTCATCTCAAACTAGGAAGTTCAGTCCTAAAGGCAACAACTTTTACTGGAGAGGAACAAGCATTTAATGTGCTGGTCCCTGAAGTACTGTCATAAGGTGTTATTAAAGTACATAAGTAACTATGAGATATAGGCACAGCTACTATATATTTGACAATAAGTTATGTGATACAGTGGTACCTCGGTTCACGAACAATTTGGTTCACGAACAGCTCCGGTCGCAAAATTTTGCCTCCCTTCGCGAACTCCGCATTGGGTTACGAACAGGATCTGCCGCCATTTTCCCTCCCGTGACACGTGGTCGCGGCTTCCTGTAGGGAGGGGGACTCTCCCTCCAAGCAGTAACCACCTCTCCACCCGCCTTCCTGTCCTCCACGCCAGAAGTCGTGTCGAGCAAGGTTAGCTTTCTCTCTCTTCGTACTGTACTTTGTGTCATATTTTTGCGGTTTAAAAAAAAAAAAATGGTTCAGAACAGATTAACCGTAATTACATTGAACCTTATAGGGAAATTTGATTCGGGACGCGATCAAAAATCAGTTGGCGACCAAATTCGTAGGGGTCAGAACGGATTAACCGTATTTACATTGAACCTTATGGGAAAATTTGATTCGGTTCACGACCAATTTGGTTCGCGACCAGAGTCGCGGAATGAATTCAGTTCGTGAACCGAGGTACCACTGTACTATCAAAACAGACTACATACTATAGTATTGTGAGTTTGATACTAGTCACTGGATTGCCCACTATTTACCTGGGCACTCTTAAAGTCTGAAGTTCTCTGTAAAGAAGGATTTTTCTTTTTAATATAAATTGCTCTGTCCTATAACTATCAACTTCTACTTTTGAAAAATTCTAGGCCTTTGGGTGTCCCTAAATAGACAAGGCATATATGCAGAAGAACACATGAGCTCAATCTGCAGAAGTTTCTGACTAGCAACTTTTCCAGGGGTGAGGTGGCAAGGAAGAAGCATAGTACAAGAAACAAGTACACAAGAAGCAAATCTGGAAAGATTTTTCTTAAATAATGTTAAACTATCAGTTGTAATGTGCATCAATATAAATATATGTAAATATAAATAAGCTAATTAAAATAACGGCTGAAATGATTAATATAACTCAATCTGCACTTTCTTCTACCTCTTCCCTCTCAGCACCTTTTCTTAAGGAAGACCAGCAATATTTTGAATCCTTTGCTGAAATAAAGTACCAGACAATAGTTATTTCTGTAGTAAATACCAAAATCATGGACAAAGAAAATGTTTAGTTTAAAATGTTGAGATCCTCTCACTATAGTTGCTACAAGTTGCAGCTCAACTTGCTCGCATTATCTAACAAAGTACAAGGAAACATCAGCTTCCTTGTTTGAATTCTCTAAGTACAAGGAAACATCAGCTTCCTTGTTTGAATTATCTAACCAAGTACAAGGAAGCATCACCAAGCACAGGGATACGTCACTGATTTGTGCCAACTATAGAAATCTGTTACTGAGGATCTTGGGACTGCATAAACAGATGTCATCTCAAACTAGGATGTTCAGTCCTAAGGGCCCCCAAAGGCTAAAGGCATTTAAAAATGCAAATCTTTGCTTTAGCAAGAACCACCTTAGTAAGATGCTAATATAAATTTTCAAGAGATGAGATAATCCTCAAATACCATAAAATATATTCCAGAATATATATTAGGAGAAATGTGAATTTCTCCTCATCCTTTTTCAATTTTTTAGCAACAAAAGCATTTTCAGAGATAATACATGCACTTCTTTCAAATCCTTGTCTCACTTTTCAAAATAGTCACTTAATCTTATACTTTTAGCATGGGCACCTGTACATAGTGTAACAGGAATGTTAAAATTAAGATGAGAAACATTTTATTACACATTATGTAAGCAAAATTCTGCTCATCCAACAAGAACTCCCATCAGTGTCTTCTTTCCCAGTTGCAAATCTGTTAGAGATACTTCAACAGCAGGTGGGAGCAAGGGGTGGAAAATAAGAATTCATGCCATCATTGATTTAAATCCATTTATTTGAGTAAATTTTATGGGACTCAGCAGGGCTTATACTGAATAGATAAGCATATGATTGTGCTAAAAGAATGAACTCTTATAAATACTAAGCAAACCAAGTGGAGTTTATGTGTAAAATTGGAGTAAACTAGATAAATCTAGCAAAATACTTTTGAAAGGACTGCATCATTTCTGTCCTGTTTTACTTATCAATGCCTGTTTATAGTTTATTGAAATCTAAGTTAAGACTCATTCACACATGTATGCACATCATTTATTGATTTCAGATAAAAGGACTCCACTGAAAAGCAAAGTTTGATCTGTGAGGTAACAAAAACACAACAGCTGTTTCTCAAATACAATCAAGTTATGACTTTATCTTTTAGTCATATTATTCAGGATGCATGGGTAAATGCTAACTACAGCTGCTGCATCCCTTCTTAATCAATGCTTCTGTTCCCATACATTGTGATGATCTATACAATATGTCGCATTGTTTATTTACATATAAAGAACCATACTGGCAAAAAAGCCTTGTACCAAGTTTCTTTTCTTAAAAAAGCAGAGACAATTTATCCCTTTGTCAAAAAACTTTATTTCTATCATGCAATTCAAAAATAATTATTACTCAAAAGTAACTTGCTTTTTCAGAACAAATGTTACATTAATATGGTGTCAAATTTGGAAACCTTTGGAAATAGGTTTTATGAGCTTATCTCAAATCTCCCTATATTTTTAACATTAATGAGCCCTTAAAATAAAAAATTGCTTTCTTTCTTTTATATAAATAGAAATTTCATTTTCTTACATATTTATTATAAACATGGTTTAATTCTAAAGTGTTAAGAATCAAATGATCCAAAATAATTGTGCCGACTTTTCAAAACTAGTTGAAATTGATGTTAAAGAGACTGCAGAGCAAGTCTTGACAATCTTGTCTGCTTAACTATGAGACACTGAGCACTGAGAAATGCTGCACTCATATTTTCACAGGATTAAACCTTGAATTATCTAGGATTCAGCAACAGACTTGCAATATTTCCAGCAGCTGCATGCCTTGGCTGTGTTTTCATTTGTAGCTGTACAAATTGGTTTTGCTCAAGTTCAGTTTTCTTGTTTTTTTTTAAATAGAAACAGCTTAACGTTTCTCCAAAAGTCATTTTTCTAATGCATTTCAAGTTGTTTACATGCAATGTAGTTATATTACTTTTTGAAGCAAAATGTTAAATGGCAACATAAAATAAGCTGATAAATATTATATAAATACTAAATGTATGGAGTTCAAAGATAAAGGTGTAACATCCAAACCCCAAAAGGCCAAGCTGTAACTTCAAAATACATGAAGCACATTTTCATGAACATCAGCAATTTAGATTTGAAATCACATAAACTCTACCCTAAAGTAAACATTATGGTTGCATTTCTACTCCCACTTTCCAAAAGTAAATTCCACTCAACTCAGTACACTATATAATCATGCATACAATGCTACTACAATGCAGTACAGATAGAATCCTGAATCTTATGGTCAGGTCCAACTATTTCCATACATATGTATAGCTGTACTGGCTGGCCATCCATCCATCCATCCAAGCATGCACACACACACACAGTGCTTTACAGCTTTATAAACATAAAAATACAGATTCTGTATAAGTATAAAGACAGAATGTTCTACACTACACATCAGCATTCAAAAGAAATTACCTAATGTTTTATTAGTAAAACAATACCAAAACAGTTTAGATTGCACATGAACACCTAGAAAGACAGCAAGAATTAATAAAATATAGAATCAGGATGGCATGGGGATTAGAATGGCTAATATTTTGTATGAAATATAAAATCCTTTTACTTAACAGAATATTTTAGATGAGAGAACTTTAAATGTGTGAATGCAGCACCTCTCAACAACTCATTCAAGTAGCTGCATCCTTTTTAAGGATTGTGCAGTTGCTATAGTCATGTGATTCTGGAAATAAATGTGGCTATTTTAATGAGGTGAAACAGATGATGCAGCATTCTCAAGAGTACCTTTTTAAAACTGAATCCAAAACACTGTGGAGCCATATTATTTATTTGTTTGATTTGTATGCCGCCCATCTCCCCTGATGGGTGACTCTGGGCGGCACACTATTAAAACCAAAGACCCATTTATGAATTAGCATCATGCTCTAATTCCTTTTCTGGCTACTCCCTTGAGCAAGTGCTAATCCCATAGATTAGGGATGTACAAACTGTTATGTACAAAACAGACAATTTTGAGTAGTTCACACCCAAACTAAAGTAAGCTTCTTCTGGTTGTACTGATATGCAGGCAGAACGAATTGGGGCTATTCTGCTCTATGCACAAAGCAGAGTGGGGCTATTCTAGTCAGGGCAAAGTGGCCGGAGTGGGGGGGGGGGGCAGCAAGGAAAAAGACAATAACATTAATGGCTTAGGAGGCAAAGCATTAGGAAGATGCTGGAATACTGGCAGCAGCTGAAAGGAGGAAGAAAAAGCTATGGAAATGTTGAGGAAAGACAGGCAAGATTTGCCATGATTCACCCTGACTGGATTTTGTTTTATCCAAAACCTGGTACTGTATAACCAATGGAGTTCAGTTCTGCCCAAATGTGGCTGACCAACAAAAGTTTGGCAGAAATCCCAGTTTGCAATGGCTTCTTCCTGTTTTTGAGAGCATGGACATGCCAAACAAATGAAAGAGGGTTTTAGTTAGTTAGCTACATCATCTATCATAGGACCCTGTGCATTGGTGAGTCAGAATTTGTCATTATTGTGCCACGCAGAGCCAGCAACCCAGACCAGTGAGCCAGGCTGAGACACCAATGCTATGCTGTGCTATTGGCTCCTTCTCTTCTACTTACAACAGTCAGCAGTACTTTAAGGCAATATGGAGAAATAATCTAGAAACAGTAACATCACAGTAATGAACGAAAGGTAAGACAGAATGGAAGGCAGTGATATCAGGGAAACAGAGCAGCAAAATTTATGTCCTGAAAGATATATAATGCCACCTGAACTAGAAAAAAAAATTAATATGCAATGCAGATGTATATGCAAATTATAAGATCAAGCTCTGCCTATAAGCTCATTACACCAAAGCACAATTAATTAAGCTTTATTCTGGGAAAAACAATTCTCCAAACTAATTGAGCTAAAGATAACTGGATGGCAGAATATTCACAAATCACATTTATTTTTAATAGTTTTTAAGGATGCGCATAGAACAATCAACTTTGGATGATCCATGTTCAAGTTTGTTTCAGATGATTTTGGTCTGAGCATGTAACAAAATGGCTGTTTGGATCCAGGGACAGACCACAGATGTGTTTTAGTGATGGGAGAATAGGAAAAAAAACCCCAGGACATAAGTGGTGATGGCTGAGGTAAATCAGGAGAGGGAAAAATGCTGGGAAGATAAAGGAGGGAGAGAATATGCCACTCTAGGAGCCTGTTCCTTTCTGTTAAAATCTTCACAATAAATCTTAGTAGTCCATCAGCATACCTGGTGATGGCTGAGGGGAGGGAAGATGCTGGAAAAATCAAGAGTACAATGCTAAATGGTTTCTGCTGAACTGGGACATCAGCAGTGGCAGAGCTTGAGGGAAGGGAAGGAAAATGGGGAGCAAGGAATGACGGAGCTAGCTGGCCAATAGGATATACTACACTATGAGCTGCTGAGGGTAGGAGGGGAAAAGGGCATAAAGTGCACCAGCCTTGTCCTATTCACTCCATAAAACCACTCTGGTATCCCCCAGATGTTGGTTTGTTTGGAACCAGAACAACCCAAACATTCCAGATTTTGTTTTTCCTGAACCTTGTCTAATACAAAAGCATATGGAAGAACCTACAGTTAGGGTCAAATAGTTCTGAATTTAGGAATGCGATGCTTTTTATAAAGCAATTATAGAAGTTATTTTGATAAAATTGTAGCACATGATCCAATGAACCTACAGTCAATCTTTCTGTATTAAATAACTGGATATTCACTAAAAATGCAAAATCTACTTTAGTAAATTATATTGTATTCAATGCAAACAATTCTTGTGAATTTTAAACCTATTTGTAATATAATGTAGAATCATTTGGGTGGTGACAGCCAGTTTGGTGTAGTGGTTACGGCATCAGTCTAGAAATCAGGAGACAGTGATTTCTAGCCCCTCTTTAGGCACAAAGCCAGCTGGGTAATTTTGGGCCAATCACTCTCTCAGCCCTAGGAAGCAGGCAATGGCAAACCACTTCTGAAATCTTGCCTAGAAAACTGCAGGGATTCACCCAGGCAGTCCCAGGAGTTAACACCAACTTGAAGGCAGATACATACATACATGTGGAGGTAAATCCCACAGAACTTAAGTCTAAAAGACTGATCAACTCTACTGTGTCTTAAATTATATTTTAAGATGGGAAAAAAACTGTTGCGACCCTAATTTCAATCTCTCCTTACAACTACCCAAAATCAATATGCATTAGAACATCAGATTGCTTGTCTAGTGAGATGAATGCTATAATGCTAGTGCACATTCTGGAGTATGTGGAGATTTGTGGTCACATTTTGAAAAATAAAAATAGCCCATCTGTAGAAGGTAGAAATACTCTTTTCAAAAAAACTTCTTAAAGATGACACTCCCTGGTTTTGGACCAGCATGCTAACAAAGAACAGAAGTGAGAATGCTTTTTTTTTTGCTGATAGTTGTACAGAAGGCATCAATCCAAACAGTACTGTAGGGATAAGCAGACAGCTCAATTTATACTTTTTAAATACCTGTTTAAATTCCCACCCTATATCTTCACTTTAAAATCTACAAAGAAAACAAGTAGTTCTTATAGCAACAAGGACAACCATGAATATGTTTGCAAATGATCTTGAGGATGGCTATTTTTAAAAGGTTACCATCCACATGTTAAATTTTCACTTCATAAAGTCAGTTGTGTCTCTAAAAACATTTGTTACATCATGGCATAAACTAATGATCACTTGTAGCCAAACTACTTACAAACATTTACCTTCATAATTATATGCACACAAATTGCTTACTGGATTGCAAACTATCCAAACACCCCTTTAAATGCATTCTCCATTACCTGCATTGCAACTAGGCCATTTTTCATACCTTGCTTACAGGACAGCAACTGTGAAAGGAATTATCTTTAGTTCCAGAGAACTAAACAATCAGTTAATTTTTACACCAAAACTAATCTTTTCCAACCAAATACATTCCAGTTATGTTGTACAACATAAGGTTAATTCCTACCCTCCTGGGAATTACATATTTCAACTGCACCTCACCTAATAGCAATGAGGTAAGGATGAACAAAGTCAAACCTATTCTGTGGCAATGATCAATTTAGAAACTATTTGTCTGTTAAATTTTCTTCCAAAAGCTCCATACGGTTTATAATGGAATCACAATTTCACTTCCACAACAGCAGCCTTGTCAGGTAAGTTGAGCTGGGAGATTATGATTGGTCCAAAGTCTCCCAGTGAGTTTCCAAGGCCAGTCCAACACCTTAAGTGCTACACCAGAATGGCTTTCATTGCTGTCGCATTTTACACTGGCTTACCCTTTAATTTTATTGTGCAACTTTTAAGGTGTAAAAAAAAAAGCAAGGGTGTGCAAACACACACAGGACCAGAGAACAGGAAAGGAAAGGAAAGTCACAATTAAAAGGTAAAATACAAAGAGTGTGAAAAGGTGCAGAAAGGATAAAGACGACGGCTTTTAAAATGCACACACACAGCAATGCAACCTCTCAAACGCAACCAAACGGGCCATTCACGTTTTAAGCCCTTGTTGAAAGGTTTCGACTTCTCTATGAAAACGAGCCAGCGCCACCAGAGCTGGAGAATAAGAAAGAGTACACCCGTGGCAGTCCTCTAGAGCGTATCTATACACACATGAAGAAGGCCCTGGCCCTGAAATCTAGAACAGCCAGCAAGGGAAAGTGGCAAGAGAAAGAGGCGGAGGAAAGGAGGCATTGTGCAGTACGGAGCGCCTCCACACGAGGCCCCGAAACTGATCAATACTCTCCAGCTCCAGGAAAAGAGCGGAACACGAATCACCCAATTTCCCGCCAGCTTCCTCAACCCATCCACCCCGGCGCCGCCGGCCGAACAAAGGACAAACACAATCGCGGGACTCGTATCTTTGTTCCTCTCGCCCTTCCTGCTCGCGCTTCTCCAGCACACCTCGGCTGGGAGGGGAAGCCGCTTCGGCCTCCCGCGAACAAAGAAGCCCAGCCCACCCTCCACCACCCCCTCTCCCCGGGCCGCTTGCCGCCCGCCCGCCCGCCCGCCATGGAAGTCGGGTGGGTCGGTGGGCGGCCGAGAAGGCGCGCGAGCGGCAACCGGGCTTTCGGGGGGGGGGCGGCTGGTCTCCACAGGCCCTTTCCCTCATCCCCGTAGCAAGGCCGAGGGGCGGTGGCGGCGGCAGCGCCAAGGCAAGGCAGACCCAGCGCTGCCTCCGAACCGACCCTCGTCCTCCCCCACCGCCGAGCGGCCCCCTCCCGCCGCCTCTCTCTCCCTCTCCCGCCAGAAGCCACTGCATCGGAGCCGGCCGGCCGGCCTGTATGGGGGAGGGAATGTAAACAAACGGGGTTTTATAGCTACCTCAGCTAGAGTGTGCCGTGTGCATCTCCCTCTTCGCTCGGTACCAAACCGCCGCGCGCGGGTGCCGCCTCCTCCTCCCACTCCGCAGTGCTGCTGCTGCTGCTGCTGCTGCTGCTGCCGCCGCTGCTACTACGACAGCTAGCTGCTGCTGCTGCTGCTGCTTTCCCAGGGCCTCCGCTACGCCATTCATCAAAACCACTTACGCCGGACACCGACCCTCTGCTGAAGTGGAGCTATCGCTCGGCGCGCGGCTGAACTACGCCACCTCACCTCCCCCCGCCTCTGCAGGGCCGATGCGGAGAGTAGTGGCCCTACGCAAACGGCGTAACTACGGCGGCGGCGGCAGCTGCGGCACTTCTCAGAGTAGAGCATGCGCAGTTGGGCGAGGGGCTTTTAGCTGAAGAGGCTGCTTTCTTTTCTGGGTGGCTTTTACTGGATTGAGGCGGCTGTCGGGGGAGTCGCTTGTAAACCCCCGTACAACGGAGACCGCCCACTTGGAACCTTTCTTCGCTTTTGGTGTGTAAATGAAGATCTCAGGTTCTTCAGCGCTTCCCTGGAGAGAAGAATGGGGGTAAAAGTTTAAGTACTCAAGGGTGGAGCAAGAAAAGAATTAAAGGGCATTGTTTGCACAGGAAGAGGAACAGACCTTTGGGCCAGATTTTGAAATTGGCTTATAATCGTCTCCATTCATAGGTGACTTCGCTCCTAAGGGGGCCATTTCTTTAGTACTTGTTCTGTGCTTTGTAAATGGATCCGTAGTCCAAGTTCTGCCGTGCTGGACTTTGAATTTTAGGTAGCAGCCGTTTGACGGGACCTCGCTTTGCACTTCTTGTATCAAGGCCGTGGCCGACCTTGGCTGGTCTTGGCCAAGCTAAGCAGGTCCGGGCTGGCTCTCCTTGGATAAAAGGCCACCAGAAGCCGTAGGCTATATTGGGAAGCGGAAGAAAAATCCCATAGGACCGCGCTGGCAGTCCCTTTCCATATTGAAGCCAAGAAGGGCACTTGAATGTGCCCAAGTCACTCAGTTGGAAGGAGGCCTTAATTTTTACTCAGATGATGTCACCTTCAAAACGGGACCATGTCTTGTTCCCTACAAAGTGTTAGACCTTCAGTCTGACCAGAAAAAAGCAGCTCTTAAGGAGGGAGCAATGGAGTATGTGTGTAATGCTTTTTAATCAACCAGTGCCTTTTGTTTGCTAGCGTTACAGTTCCCAGTGTGATGTCCTCTGGGGTTTGCAGTTCACACACTTCTGGGGTTCTGAGATTAGGGAAGATGGAATTACAGGAATCTCCTTTGAAAATCTAGTATGGAAAAACTTTATTCTTAACCAAACATTGTCCACATTTAATGGGTAATCCAGTAGGCCCGTATTAGAAGTATTATTACACCAAGCACAAAAAGTTTATATTCTTGTCCTACATTAGTGTGAAGATGCTTTAATAAATTATCATCATGTTCACAGTGGAGATTTTTCAGGAGCTGGTCTCCAGAATTGGGCAATCACTGTGAAATGAATATTGAAAATCAAAATATGCTGACATTTGGAGGCTTTCAAAGGATGCCTTTATCATAACAATCACTTTGCTTCATTCTAATAGAAGAGGATATGTGTAGCTCAGGGTTGAACTGTGGAGTCCTTGGGGTTCTCTGAGCTTGGCTGTTTTCTTGCAAATGTTTTGTTACCCCACTAGGTAACATCTTCAGTGTCAAACATCTTTCATTCACAGAAATCTATGTAGTATCCTGATGTCGTATTACCTCTGTAACCCCTTCATGTATTTCCACCACTTTTTAAGAAAGTTGCTATAGAAATCAATTATGGAAGAACAGGAAAAATAGCTGCACAATACTCTTTGATTGGTAGCTCTAACATAAAAGTCACCATGCATTAATGATAATCCAGGAACATCACAATAATTGTTTGAATTATGCAGTGCTTCAGAGCATACGGAATGAATATTTTGAATATATCTCTTTGGAGCAGCTACATCTCTTCTCAAAATTTTACCACAGCTCCTTTAAAGTGTCACCGAGTTGTATGTAAGCTTCTTTTAAATCATAGTTTATAAGCCACATTGTGAACTCACACAATATATTAAGTCAAAATTAAGAAGAACTGGATCAAATACACATTATTTGAGTATTAGCTTTCTAAAGGAGATATTTAAGGCACTGTGTTGTATTGAACTTCTAATAATTCAGATCCCATTTTGATTTGAATCATAAAATGATTCAGAAATCCCAAGAGAACAAAAACAAAAGATAAGCATAGCAAAGAAATCTACCTCCCTTTTATAACACTTACTAGATATTCAGGAACAGGTATGCTGCTATTCCTTCCAGGTCAAAAAAGAAAGACACACAGGATCAGATTGGGGGTTTACTCAACAATGTGTTTCTTCTGAACTATTCACATACACTTCACCCATTTATCTCCCTTCTCCAAATAAGCACCATCCACTGATTTCCTCCAGTTTCAAATAAATGCTCCTATAGCTTTTTAGAGTTCTTAAAGGCTTTTCTGTTTCCTGTACAATTCAAACTCTGTTTTTCTCATAAAGTATGACACTTGGGATCATATGCAGAGAACTGGCTCTTTACATTAACTGCTGTAAAGGAAATAGTGGGATGACAAGAGTACCTGTTTTTAAAGCTTTTTATTCAAAAGTGGTTTTCTTCAACCAGGTGCCTCCAGATGTTTATCAGACAACTCAACATGGTTGGGAGTGATGAGAATTATAGCTTGACAAACATCTGGAAGGCATTAGATTAAGAAGGCTGTTCAAGTGTGTGATTGTTATTTCTTAAGAATGTAAATTTAAGGAATAATCAAATTGTGTTTGGGGGTAACTTATTCACATTAAGGGAATCATCTGAAGCATAAATCCCATGCAAATTAAGGAACGTAAATCATGTATATTGTCTATCTTGCTAGATTTATGTAAAATATATGTTTCTTTATAGGTCTGGTTGACTTTATGGGACAATAACTGTCTTATTATTGCTCTGGGTTATAATAATTATCATACATAGGTTTGTTATAGGAGAATAACAAAACATCATATTCGTAAGAACAAAAATATGTTCACTGCTGCTCCTCATACCAAACTGATAGTCCTGTTTCAGTACTGCAGACAATGTGAAGACGTGGGATATACTAATATAACATTAAAGTGTTTGTTCAGATGCTCTAGTGCTTTGAAAGTTATTAACCAACGTGTTGAACCTGTAGCAAATGGCTAAAGAGATCAGCACCTTGTTATGTTTATGTAACTATTTTGTTTGATAGCCTCATGTGATGGGTTGTCCCCCAAGATGACTAATCCCTGCATCTCAGTTCCTCAGAATCTTCTGCAGCATTTTCAAGAAGCAAAGTGGCCTTCTTCGACTTTGGCCACATACAGTTATGCCAAGATTACAAGCATTTCCAGTGGTTTTTGCTTCCTGCTGTGGGGGTTGTCTTATGTGATCTGCACCTGGCAACTCTGAAAAGTTTGCTAGTATCTGCCATCCTCTCTTACATTAAGCTTCAGCCCCTAGAGGATTGTGATTGCAACATTAATAACTCTTTGGAATTCGAGAGCAAATTAAGGGCAGGTGAAGTTACACCCATTCAGAACCCAGCAGGATTGGATCTGCATTCTTTATCTAGATATTCATAAAGGCAGTGAGATATAGGCATGCTAACACCCAAATCATAGCTATTTGGACTAGATTAGCTCACAGATGGCATCTGGAACATCAAACCTGTACCTGCTTCCTTTTTGTCATCAGTTACAGTGTCCCAGTTAGCAACAAGGTCTTAATTCTGTAATTCCAAGGTGCAGTGGGACTATACCTACAACATAATTTGGGGATATTTTGAGATGAACTCTCTTGCCCCTAAAAATGGTTGTAGAGAGCTGCACACCAGGACACTTTTGGGACAGCATATAGATAATTTAGCAGTTTGGTTTTAATTGTCTTACTCAGACCATCTCTTTAGATGGTAATGCGTACTGTGCTTCATGGCTTTCAAATGTAATCAATCCTGCTGAAATTGTCCTCCATTTCTGGGCTCATTTTGCCAAGTTGAACTTTGAATATCTGCCCCAAACTCCTTTTCAGGTGACATCATGTAGTGCTCCACAGTGGCTTAGCAGTTTGAGCAGCCCATCTGTGAGCACAGAACACCACAGTGGAGATTTAAAAATGATAGTCCACTCAATTGCATGGAAGTGATAGATAGCAAGCTGGGAAGAGTAGAAGAAGGAGGAGGAGGGGAGAAATAAATAAAATTTATTTTATTTAGTTATTTAAAAGATTTATATGGCTGCCCGTCTTAAGCAACTCTGGGCGGCTCACAACAACAGTAAAACTAATGACTATATAACAGTCATAAAAATAATAAAACAATAAAACAAAAATTGTTGCATGCTATAATGGGTGCTAAGAGGATAGTAGTGCCCAATTTGTTAGTTTCTTCTTTGCAGTTCCTGAAGTGGTACCTTGACCATTGACAATCAATTTAGGATGCTCTCATCATGATTTTGGAGATGACATGGGTGGGAACTTTGAGAAAATAGATTGGCACCAGTGCCAGTTGAGGATGGGTTATTGGGCAGCGTGAAGATGATCCCAATCTATGTGCCTTAAATTATAAAGTATGTTTTGCTGCTTCTGTATTAGGCAGAAGATGTAATGACATACAGCAGCTGTTTCCTCAGTAATTACTATTTTGATAGGAATCTCAGCAGAGCTTGGGGAAGCTATTACCCTCCCAGAGGAAGGAGAAGATGTATAAAATAAGAAAGCAAGAGTTTCAGATAGAGCCAGAGATTATTTAAAATTGTGAGCTGGAGCTCTCTTTCATTGCTTGATGTGGCTTAGAAGATGTGTTTCTTTGATTCCCTATATGCTCAGGTAAATACAGTAGTCATTTATTTGATTATTAATGAATATACCAACTTTCCTCTTAAAATATCCCAAAGTGCTGCTCTCATTAAAAGTACAGAACCCTGTACTTTTGAAACATGTAGAGGAAAAGGAAAGAAGAACTGATAAACCACTAATAAGAACTGTAACACAATTAATGTAAGGAACAATTTGATCATAGGCAATATCACAGTATTCTGAGTGTACAAGCATGTTTTAATTGCCCCAAACTTGACAATGTTGGGGTCAACTGCAGTTAATTTGGAAGGGAGTTCCACTGTGTTTGGAAGAGACTGGGTGGGAAAGAGAGCTTTCCTTGTACAGTAGTTGGGATTGAATTCTGAGATACTAGATTCAGACTGAGGATCTGGCAGATCTGATTAGTGCTTTCATGGAGATGGCCAGGAAATCTCAGAGCTGTAGATTAGACGAAAGAATTTAAAAAAGTGGTAAACCATTACTGTATCATGTAAAAAGGCCTACATCGTCATGTTTATGAAATCATGAGATGACCTCAATTTGAAGGCTAGCATTTTGTGTGAATCCAGTCAATTTTGGTTTATTCAGCAAGTCTCATTTAAACAAACAACGGCTTAGTAAGACATGAAAATCCAGCCTCTGAAACCACATTAATGCTCCTATGCCTTTAACTTAATCTGCAGAAATCAGGCAAGATTTCCCTAAACAATAGGTACAAAATACAATTACCTGCTAATAATGCCCCCTTCTCAAGAAGTCATCACTCAACCCCACCATACTGGACAATTTTTTTCCAGTATCTCACCTCCTTTTCATGGGGAAGCTGGTAGAGAAGGTGGTTGTGCGACAGCTTCAGAGGGCCTTGGAGAAAGTGGATTTTCTGGATTCTTTTCAAACAGGATTCAGACCTGGGTATGGGACAGAAGTGGCATTGGTCATGCTTTTGGATGATCTCTGGCATGGGCAGGATGAGGGCTGTGCTTCCATCCTTGCCCTACTTGACCTCTTGGTGTCTTTTAATGCCATTGACCATGGTATCCTTCTGGATCAGCTCAGAGGATTAGGGGTGGGTGGCACAGTGTTGTGCTGGTTCGCCTCCTTCCTTCAGGGCTGATTCCAGTCAGTGTTGATTGGGGAGGAGAGGTCCCACCCTCGGCCCCTACTATGTGGGGTGCCACAGGTTTTGGTGCTTTTTCCCCTCCTTTTTAAAATCTACATGAAGCTGCTGGGTGAGGTCATATGTAGCCATGGGGTGAGGTATTATCTGTTTGCTGATGATACCCAGTTATATATCTCCACCCATGACAAATTAAGCGATGCCATGAATGTCTTATCCTGGTGCCTGGAGGCTGTGCGGGTCTGGATGGGGAACAGCAGGCTTCAGATGAACCCGGGCAAGATTGAGAGGCTCTGGGTTTTGGGGCCCACTGGTTCTGGGACTATGCCATCTTTGGTACTTGAAGGGGTGGTAGTACCCCAGACAGACCCAGTGGCAATCTGGGGGTCCTCCTAGACTTATGACTCCTGCTCAAGGAGCAGGTGGCAGTTGTGGCTAGGAGGGCCTTTGCACAGCTTCATTTTGTGTGCCAGTTACACCCCTTTCTGGACCAGCAGGCCCTGCTTACAGTCACTCATGCCCTAGTCATCTCCAGATTGGATTACAGTAATGCACTCTGCATGGGGCTGCCCTTGAAGGATATCCAGGAGCTTCAGCTGATGCAGAATGCAGTGGTGTGAGCAGTTATGTGCACTCCTAGAACAGTGCATGTTACATCTCTGCTCTGCAAGCTGCAATGGTTACCAGTTTACTTCTGGGTCCAATTCAAAGTGCTGGTTTTAATCTTTAAAGCCCTTCATGGCATGGGATGGGTTATCTGAGAGACCTCATCTCTCTGATTATATCATCCCGCCCCATCAGATCTAGCAGAGAAGGCATGCTGAGGGTACCATTAGCTAGAGACGTACATTTGGTGGGTCCCAGGCGTAGGGCCTTCTCTGCTGTGGTGCCTGCCTTGTGGAACATTCTTCCCTCCAATATTAGATAAGCTCCATCCCTTTTGACCTTCCAGAAGTCCCTCAAGACCTGATTATGTCACCAGGCCTGGGGCTCCCAGGGAACCAGAAAAATGCTTAGATGACTCCATTGCTGAGTTAGCTATCCTTATTCTCTCTTGCCTCGGGTTTGTGTATTTGTTTTTTATCATATTTATCTTTTAATATTGATTTTTATACCGATTGTTTATGTATGCATTGTTTTTATTGGATTGTTGTAAGCCGCCCAGAGTCACTTTTCTGTGAGATGGGCAGCTATACAAATTTGATTAATAAATAAATAAAATAATACTGGTGTGAAAATTTGAATTATCCAATTCTGGCCACAATAATGTTTCTGCACATTGTAAGTTCAGTGTTCTTCTTTGAAACCTAATGGATCAGGATATGAAAAATTGCAACCTTCCCTTTCTATAGTTTTGGCACCCAGGCCTATATCAACCAGGCAATAATGTATCTCAAATTATTTATGTATGTATTTACTGGGGCTTATATGCCTCTCCAGTCCAGAAGGACTGTAAGTGTCTTACCTTCCCTTGATTACAGTACAGTGTCAGATTAAAATACAAAACAAATAAGAACAATCCCCTTTAATAATAGCAGAATTCATACTCCTTCACAGACATCTGGTGCAACATCATCAGGAATCTTTAGTTATCTTAACCATTCCCAAGGCCCTGGAGAGAGGTCTTAATTGCTTCCTGGAACAACGGCAGGGATGGACTGCCCTTGGTACACTACTGTTTTGCATCTTGCAGTAAGTAACTTTTTCCAAAGTTTCATTGGAAGATCCAGATTTTTCAAATGTCTCTTGATCAAGTTAGGTAATTGGCTAATTGAGTGGGTATGCATCATTCATATACATAATAAAGAGATCTGATTTTAACCCCTAAGAGAAGTGCCCTTGCAAATGCAGCTAAACCCTCCCCCATCATCAGCTCAAATCTCTCCCCCCACACCCCAGTCCAGCTCACTTCCAACATTAATCCGCTAATATGGTGGAAGAAAGCTAGCTGCTTCCTTTAATGTTAAAATCTGACCCTTGCCCTCTCTTCACTGGCAACCAGGAAAGATACTTGCTTATACAAATTTGGCTGCAGCTATCACTTTGCCTTAGGCTCCTTGAATTAAAAATAGCTCTGTTGAAATAATAGCTGTGTTTCCTTTGAGCATTACACCATCCAGCCCCAGCTGCATTTCAGCTTGATGTTTCATCTGAAAGTCATCTGCTTCTTTTCCAAGTCTTTATAGATCTAGATGAATAGGGCTATCAGATCTGGGCTGCAAACAACAGACAACTGCTAGAGAAGGCAATGAGTTAGACTTTTCTATATCGCTTTGCTGCTATCTAATGGTGGTCTGGATTTTTGTAGCTTAGATCTGTCAGCTCAAAGGTTGAAATTTCCAAAGTTTTTGTTAGTTCAGAAGCAGAAACTACTGAAAGCATTTCTTTGAATATTGTTCTCCTTTCTGTCTCTCCCACACACACTCACGCATTGCAGCAGAAGCCAAGCCGGCTTGAAGTTATTTTAAAAGCACAACAGCATACCTTGGTTTGAAATAACAGCAATTTAATTGCTGTGACAGCATGGAAATGATCTTTGGTTATTTCTATTGTAAGGCTATCAGTTATGGGTTGCAAAACTCTAAACAACCATGCAGCAGAGTTTTCTATGCCTCTTCATTGCCATCTTTGTTTCTAGTTTTTTTAGTTCAGGTCTGGTAGACTAAATTTTCATTTTTTATTTCCTTATAACTTTGGGGAGATTTTTAATTACTTGAAACTGATAGAAGCAAATATAGAAAAGTATGATGTGCTATCTCTTTCTTTCTTTTTTTCAGTTGTAGTTATATTGTTTCTGAATAAGTAAGGGATAAGTTAAAAGTTTTAAGCTCCAGACATACATTTGTACACTTCTTCCAGCCTTGGAGAATCCACAGAGGAGAGGAAGCTTATCAAATATTTGGATAGATTGTTCAGAATTATGTTTTTGTTCACTATTTGTCCCACCTTATCAATGAAGTTATTTATTTATTAAATTTATATGCCACCCATCTCCCCCAAAGGGTGACTCCGGGCAGGTCACAATTAAAATTATTTTTAATTTTAAAAGTTATTATTCGCTGAAATGCATATCTGATCCAATAATATTCAGTAGTGTTGAATGCTTCTATCTCTTTAAACTCAGGTCAGTTATTTCATTATTTGAGTATAAATATTCAATTTATTTATTTATTTGATTTTTATCCCACCATTATTATTTTTTATAAATAACTCAAGGTGGTGAACATACATAATATTCCTTCCTCTTCCTTTTTTCCCCACAACAACCCTGTGAAGTGGGCTGGGCTGAGAGAAAGCGACTGGCCCAAAGTCACCCAGCCGGCTTTCATGCCTAAGGCGGGACTAGAACTCTCAGTCTTCAGGATTCTAGGCCAGCACTTTAACTATTGCACCAAACTGGTTCTCTATTGGTAATATATGCATCCCATTACAGTTGCTTTCAGGCCAAATTTCTCAAGACTTTTTAAAGCACAAGTGGAATTAAGTTAAAGGTTCTTGCTGAATTTCTCAGCTTATCCCATTTTCTACTAACCCAGTTTTCCTGTGTTCAGAAGAGGGAGCTAAGATGCCCTGATTTATAATGTCAGTCCCATTGATGGTTACTAATTCTTTTTTCTTTTAGTATTTACAATTTGTGGATTAAGTCTAGTGAAAGTTATGTATTATTACATTTTGTTAAATTCAGATGGACAAGTTAAGCATATACTTACATTTCTTTTATTCAAAATAAAATGTGTTTTATTTGTTTTTATTTGTAGGCTGATGTCCTACTAAATTCATGGATTTCTTCTAAGGAGGCTTCTGTTGTACTGATTTGTTAATAGGTTTAATGATATTACAGTACTTGTATTTAGTTTAAAAAAATAGAGTTCCTTTTGATTCAGAAGGTACCTGCTATCATATCCAAATAGCCTTCATAAAATTCCTGATTATAGATGTCCCAGAAAACTTTGTTATTCTGATTTCACAGATGGCTAACAGGGGTCCAAGGCTTTTTATACTTCTTCCTACCTTATTCTTCTTTCTGTGACAGCACTTGGTTGAATCAGCACTTCTTTTATTTGTGCAGGGGGCAATGGTGAGGGGTGCTTTTGCCTGCTTCAGTTGAGGCATCAGCAGCAGCTCATTCCAAGAACATCTAATCTTACATGGTCATTCATAGCCCAATGACCTCCTGGTTAAATTACTACTGTATGTCTGCTTGGTGCTGCCCTTAAAGAGTGTTTGGAAAATGAACTGATATAAAATATTGCTAGCAGCTTGTTGGATGTAGCTAGGAAATCACAATATTTTTGTTCCATCTGTGTTGGTTGCTAGCTTTTATTTTGGATACAGGCTAAAGTTCTAAACGGATGGGCTGCTGCATAGCTCAGAAGCTGACTTCTTCCATGTTTCTCCCTGCAGACTTCTTTCAACATCAACATTGGAACAGGATATGACAGGACAGGATTACTGGGCTACCATAATCAAATTCACTCCAAAGTTTACATTTCAATTAAAATCAGATATACAGTAAAATTACAATGAAAACCTTAATCAGTAACGTTTTACAACAGCAAGAATAACAATCAGTGTACATCCCTGGTGTCAAACCCAACTAAGTAAAAGTTAGGTCTCAAAAGCTCCACAAAAGAGTTCTTCACAGCTTCTCCAGGATAGTTGCTGATTGGATCTTTGGTGGAAGTCTGTTTCACAAGAGGAAGGAGTGGAACAGCAAATCCTTGCAGACAGTCAATGCTATCCTTGCAGGATACCATGATCAATGCTATAGAACACAACTGAGATATCAAAAAGAGCCAGAAGGGGTGTACTCCTCATGCAGATCCCAAGGAAGCTCATCCTCCAGAGCAACCAATACTGTTTCCACCCTATACTGGTCTCTAAATTCTGTTTGAAATCCACTTCCTTTAGGCTGTTTGTAATTGAAATCCCACTATCTTCTCAGCAATCTTCCTAGAAAAAGAAGGTTGGAAGTTGTCAAAAATAGTTGGATCCATCCAGGGAAGGCCTCTTTAGGAGGGGCTGCGCTACCCTGTTTTCCAAGTTGTCCAGCACAACCCCCTCAACCCTACCCTGTTTTCCCAACTCAGATGCTGATCACTTCCAGGATCCAAATACTCACCTTCTTCCCAGCTAACTGGAGGAACCAGGAAGGACATGGATGAGTGCCAAAAGTTCTGGACTAATTGTAGCGTACCCTAACTATTTCACCAAAGTATACAGGCTGAAATGAATCATAGATCACAAATGTAGGATGTCCCATTTACCAGTTCATGCTCCTCATGAAGAGTCAAGACTCAGGTAAATTTGAATGGTTTTATTGGAAAACAGAGTACAAATGTGTCACAGCAGCTCGAGTGGTTTTCATGCCCCTTTCTCTAATAGGGAGCAGGCCACTTTAAAGCAGATGCAATAAGGATGGGAAAGAACTGACACTTCACTGTCTTTATTTCCACAGTTAATATTTTGTCTTCCTCCATAGGTGTTCCAGATGTTACTTCAGTTCCTCCATTAGTTGGAGCTCCTCAGTAAACCAAAGAATATCGTCAGATCCACAGGGTCCATTACATTATGCTTTCAAATCTCAGAGCTGTTTTATCAAGCCCTAATGCTTAATTGTTTGACTCCTTGCTTAATTATGGCTCTTAGATTGTAGCTCATTCCTTTGTTATTTTCATGTTCTTTCACTGTACAGTAGTTGATGTTTAATTATGGGGGGGGGGTCTATTATATAGTGCAAATATTTTAAAATATATTTTATGATTCTTCTGTGCTAGAAGCTGCTGTCAGGGTTAGGGTGGAAAAATGAGTTATAATTTAATTTTTAAAATTAAATGAATCTGTTTGGCTGTTGAGCTCTTTATGAAAACAAAATAGAACTTTGCTCTTTGTTTTTCATACCAATAGCTTTATCTCCAAGGTTAGATACTAGGAGTAGCAGGGAAAAAATGACAGGCTCTTTCCCTGCTTACTACTGTTTATGTATCTGTGGTTTATAGATGAAGGAGGAATTGCAGTAGTTACTTTCCATAGATCTGCTAAGCATCAGTGAGATTTGAAATGGCATTTTTAATCTGATGGGGGGAAATCCATTATTAGTTCTCGTATAATCTTACATAATCATTTACACTGTAAAGAATTATAGGAATGGCTTGACTTGGGTTCTCCCCTCCCCTGCCTGCTGCAGTGTCTTCACACAGTACCAAAATCTGATTCAGCGGGTCCAACCCTCCAGAGCAGAGTTTGCTACATATAGTTGTTTTCCAAATCTCCTCCCAGATTTGAAAGCAGGGAAGGTCACAGTGGCTAGTTTTGGTGGTGATACATGCAGAGGATACAGTTTTGTATCCAGAGTTTCTCTGTGCTAAAGAGAAATATTGGGCTCCTTAAGATTCCAAATTGAGAAACCCTGTATAAATAGAGTCAGTGTAGTGTGTACTTTAGGGTTATTGATTAGGACTGGGAAGACCCAAGCTCAAGTCTGTCTTTAGTCATGGAAACTCATTGAGTGACTTCAGGTCAACCACTGTCTCTCAGCTTGTGGCTGTTGTTCTGGGGATAAAATTAGAAAAGGAAATATTATATATGTCACCTTGGATACCTGGCAGGATATAATCCCTCTCCCCAAATCAATAATTTGAACCATTCACAACAAGGCTAAATATGTGATTGTCAGGCATCTTAGAGGTGTTAGCTTGCATGATCATGCAACCCCCTTATGGGAGTTTTCTACAATTTAAGTAACCTCCATAATAAATTACAAGGGTTAAGGATTCTCAGATTGATAAGGATTCAACCACCATTGTATAAGTTACTCACAACTGCAGTCTCCACCTGTATCAGACAAGAGATCTGCCTTATCTCTGATCCACCATAAGGATGTGAGAAAAAGACTCCAATACTGTAGTCCCTGTTCTAATCTACACATAGATATATTGGCTCTGAAAATAATTCACTGGTTGAAATTCTTGTACTATTATTTTCATCTTAATAAATCTGACTAAGTATAGTCTGTGAGATACTTGCTTAGGGGGAAAAAAAAAAAACCTTTCAGTTCAGGTAGTTACAAGGGCCTGGACTTAAAAAAATATTTGTGTTCAGTAGATTTTCATGAATTTTAGACCTCCTCTTAACCAAAAAGTGAAGTCTGCTGAAGTCAATGGAGCATACTTCAGGGGGAAAAAAAATTATAACTAAGCTTAATTAATCGAATTAAATTACAATGACAATCTAATACTTGGAAAGGTACAGTTTCCCAAATGGATTTTAGTAAATATAAGCAGAGCAAAAACTAGAAAGGAGCAATTAATGAATTCCATTTTTTTCTTTCTTCCTCTAGAAACATATGATTATTGAAGGGTGAAAGATCTCCACCTGTACCCCAACCTCATTTAACTTTGAGAAGTTTATATTTAATGGATTTATCCCTGACTTTCTAAATATAAAGCTTTAGGGATTCTTTCTTTTTCTTAGCTTAATTAATCATGTTAATCTTAGTGTGTCACAAATCAGGGGCTTCTTAAATACTTAGGCAGTAAAAATAAAGGTCATCTATGTACACATGAATAATCCTTTTAACAAGACTTAGGCTTTTTGCAGGCTTTTGGTTTATTCTAGTACAAATGTGCACACTTTTGTACATAATTCCTTTCACAATTCATATCAATAAAGATTCACATTACTTCCAACAAGATGAGAATTTGGTTCTTTTTCTGGTAGAGGTCTTCAAAAAGTATATGACCTAGGATTACAGATGATGCCTAAAGGCATTAAGGATATGAAAACGTATGAAAGTCTTATATCCTTTTTATCAGGGAAGGTTTGAATGTATCTGTTTAGATGCATTTCAGGTTTAACATCTAAAACAGGTTTTTTTTTAATTATGGGTGGAGCACATTCCACTTCGCTATGTTTTTTTTTCTTCTTCTTTTAATAATTCAAATCAGGATCACTTAATGCTGGTCTGGTCTTATGGGAAAGTAGTATTTCCACATATATATATATATATAATTTTTTTTATATATATATATAAATAAATATATATCAAATCTCTAATTGCCCTTTTCTCAAATGCAGGCCTGAAATGCTAACTTTGAGAGTTTGTCTTCACCTCTCTGATGCTGCTATATATGGACTAGATGTAACCTTGGGAATTGGACAGGTTGATTCTTGCAGTCTTTTTGAATAATTTAGCTTGGCAATTACAGCCCTTTGATCCTAATTGGATAATTTGCCTTTTCTGGAAGATACATGCTAGTTTTCAGGAGGACTAGAAGCTAGAAATTGCATGATTTGTTTGTAGAGAGGCCATCTTCTTTCCCCCCTGTGCCCTTGGGTAGGCTTTTGTACTTTTTAATGGGTATGGGAAAAACATAAATTCTTCATCTGTTAAATTCCTGCAAGGTGGCTATTATAGCACACAGGCATTGCCAGAAGAATAGTTGTCAGCTCTACAGTACTTGTTAAGAAAGCTTGATGATTAAGTATAGAAAATTTGTAGTGCCAGACAGAGAGAGACTGTGTGTGAAAATGTATGGGTATGTATGATTATTGTGCTTTACATCTGGACAGATCCCAAATCCTAAAGTTGTTTGGGGTAATTTGGAATGGATTGCCATGTAATTGATGTGTAGTAGATTGTTCTAATCTGATGAGTTATGAATTAAACCTGTCTGTGATACTCCAGTCCCAGCCTGTTGCACCAGAGTTGCAGATATTGCTGTTGCAAAAAGTAGGGAAGGTGGGGGAATCTCTGATGTTTTCACATAACACCCCTGGTGAGGGAGAAAGGGAGGAAGAGAATTGGATTTAGCAGTTCTCAGAATAAAGTGATTCTTATGAGGAGATGGCCTTCTGTCCCCCGTCATGGGTTGAAAGATTATGGGGGAAGGCCTCTTGGGCACTGATTATGCAGTGCAGGGCTGGCCAAAGCATCTGAAGAATAGAATGGCAGGAGCAAATATCAGTCAAATCGTGAGTGCAAAAGACGGTGCTGAAAAAGTGTTCTGAGCCAATGGTTACTACAGACTGAAGGCCCAAAGGAAAAGTTACTTATGAGTCACATCACCCTCAGAAAACCGGCTCATCCTCACATCCTCTAACTGCAGGACAAAGGTGCCCTCATTAACCATTCATGGCCATTTTGGCTCGGGCTATAGGAGAGAAGGGACCGCTGGCTTCTGCAGAAGCACTTTCCCACATACTTACTGTCTAAGCATCACTTTCTGAAGCAATTGAGTGGGCTCCTTATGAACCCAGATTTACCACTCTTTTGGAAGACTGGCATTCCTGTCTCTAAAAAAGAGCTCTCTTGGATGTGTGAGTGCTTGTGAATTAACCAAAATAGAAAACTTGATGAGAGAAACTGACAAGAGCCGCAATTTCTAGATCGGTGGACAAGGAAAGCTGTTCACAGCCACCCTTATTCCCTCCCTCGCTTGCTTTACTACATTAAATGGGGAAATCTCTCCTCCCCAATTAAAATCCATTAGTGAACTCCATACCCCACCAAAACCTTTAGCTACAAGGGGAAAAGAAGAGCTGGTATATATTTAGATGTAGAGGAAGAACACACATATGACACACTCCATATTATTTGTCCTCTCGTTTTTCCTGTGAAATTTACCAGCTGTTGCCACTCCCCGCCTGATCCCTCCCACTTCCTTCCCCAAGCACCTGCACTTCTCAGGCACTTCTCAGGCTACTTTTAAATACAGGTTTAATTGGGTCTCAGAATAGTAGCACTGTTTTGGGACAGTGCTAAACCCATGTCCAAAAGAAGCCTGGCTTTCCGCTGGTGGCTGAGCTCCCTTTCTATGCAGCCATGCAAAACACATGCACAGAGTCAGATCAAAGTTGGACAGATGGCTAAATCTACTCATCTAGTCATTGATCAAAATTCACCTCTGCCTCAGCCCATATTAAGGAAAGTGATGGAAGGATGTTTTTCCTTACTGGCTGGTGGGAGGCCAGGTTAACCCAGGAGAATCCACAATTGCTGTCCTTAACTTGGCCCATGCTAAACTGTAAGAACAGTATTCCTTGGCCTCACTGCTGAGACAGAATAGGAGTCAGAAGCAAGGGCAGTGCAAACTATTTTGCATGCTGCCTCAAGGACCGGAGGAAAGCACTGTCAGGAAGAAGGGTTGCACTTCACCTGGGCACTGGGGTTGCTTTTACTAGAAGAGGTGGCCAGGAGAGGATCATAAGGATATTTAGGGCAAGGAATATCACTTTTCCCTCCTTATGCCCAGGACTATCCAGCCACACTCCCTTGAGAATTGAAACTCTATGATTTGCACGGCCCTTTGTGGAGAAGCTGTGCAACTGGTTGGCCCTGTGTACAGAGCTTCTCTGGAAAAGCTTTCAGAAGGCTGAGAAGGAGGGGAGGATTTTTCAGAGGCATTCTGACTATCAGAATCACAGCAGTTGGGCACGTTCCCAGGTAAAGAACAGAAAAGAGAAGCATGTGTCTGAAGAGAGGAGTTAAAATTGTTAAAATCCCAGGGAAAATATGCAGGGATTTTTAAGGATTCTTGAAATAATGGAAGTGAAGCCCTTTTCATTGTAAGTAACACTCAGGGTTATTTCTGGTGTAACTATAGGCCCAGTTCAATGAGCTTTTGCTTGAGTAAGTGCTGAAGAAAGCATATGTATGAAATTAATATATTCATTATATGCTTGGAAACCCTCAATGGCAGAATAGTTAAGTACGCAGATGTGGGTTAGAGGGAGACAAGATGGGGCTTGTGAAAATATATTTGTGTGTGTGTGGAAAAATTCTAACTGTAGCAAGAATAGATTTCAACATCTGTAGCAAGTAATTGCAATGAGATGGGTATATCAAGATTCTTAATATGGAATGGGTTGTCCCTCCAAATACCCCTATTTTCTTAAATAACCCTATTTTAATGTATACTTGTGCAGCATTACAGCTGCTGAAAAAGGCGGTATAGAGGCGATCTGCTTGCATGGCTGGGAATTTAAACTAATTTGTCAAAGGAGTCAGTATTGCTTATTACTAGGTCCAGCTCACCTAATATGTCTTCTGGGCAAACGTGATTTTGCAAATTACCATCTTAATAATTGCTGACCTTTTCAGTCTAATTTTTCCATTTTGTTGGAGCTAGGTAATGTAGTGAAGGCCTTGGTTGAATATCTGAATAGGCTGGCTCAGATGGAATGAAACAGGTGAGATGGAGAAGTGTGAGTGGCCTGCTGCTTAGGAGCGTATGTCTCTTGTGGATGGAGTCACATTTCTTTCCACCCTTAGGGAGCAGGGTTGCCATTACTCAGTCCTATGCTTCAGATGAAAGCCTAGCATGCCAAGAGGTAGCACATTGCGCCCCGTTGCCATTTTCATTGCTCTCTACATGTAGAAGTTGATTGTTTTCAGCAGTGAGTCTCCTCTAAGGTTTTAGGGTTCCTCGTGTCCATTTCCCTTCCCTTCCCTTCCCTTCCCTTCCCTTCCCCCCCCAATGGACAGAAATGAGAATTGCAGTCTGACATACCAAGAGCACACCAGATCAGGGATGATTGCAGACTGAAAGAATATAAAATTGTGTGTGTGGTAATGCAGATACCCTTGAGCTGAATATATACTTGGTGACAAAGCCAACTTTATCTCTGACTTGGTGTTACAAGACTTGTGCTCTAGTCATGTGGATGTAGTGATTTGCATTCCTATCAGGCTCCAATACCAGATCTACCTCTTGGTTCAGTAAACCCAGAAGGGTTTGGTCTGGTTTGGTTTTTATCAGAGAAAAAGAGAATGTTACAGATGGTATGGAATCTGGGAATTCAAGGGGACTCTTATGCTGAAAGGTCTGGCCAGCAGATTAAGTGTCCAATGCCAAGGCATCAGATCCTTTGAATGAAAACAGAAAGGATGGTGGCACCTTGAATGGCCTCACTAAGCTCCCTTCTTTTTGCTAAGCAACTGAAATATGCAGGTCCCTTTGTGTGGCGGAAAGAGCCATAGAGGAGGAGAACAGAGCTGAAGCTCAAAGGAGAAAGCGTATGCATTTTGTCATAGTTAATCTGAAAGGAAGAAATGGGAGATTACCTGGGACAGAGAGTTGGGGGCAGGGCAGTATGCTGCAGACAATGCTAGCCAGCAACACTGAGAGAAAGCTAATCTGACCATTTAGATTTCTTTTACAATTTTAGCAAATCCAGCCCTACTGTGGTATAAGGCTTCCTGATCTGGGACGCAAAAATATGAACGATGACTATAGATGGCAATGGAGAGACACAGAACCCTCTATCTCCTTGCTGCCTTCTAGTGGTTATTTGTAATTTCTGTTGCCCAGATCAGATAGCCCTATGAAAGAGGAGCTTCAAAAAAGTAGATTTGTAAAAATGCCCGATTTCTCCCCAGGAATAATAATAATACAGCCATGGCATGCCCTACATCTGGGCAGAAACATTATATTATCCTTTGGGAAAGGAATTTCACTCATCTTGGAAGGAAAAGGCATTTTTACTTTAAATTGGCTCAAAATGTGTTGTTACAGAGGGCTGAGTACCAAATGGGCCCCTCCCTGCAAACTAAGTTTTACCTGAGACAGAAAAATCTCCTATGTCCCTCTCTAGGGGTAAGTTTAGTGCAGCACAAAAGGTTATAATAATTTAAGCACTAATCGATTAAGCAACCCCAGATCCTTTCCCCCAGAATCAGCTGCCTGAAATAACAGCCTCACTTTTTCCTGATGCTTGGGATGGTCCTATGAGGTTCCCATCTCCACACAACACTGGTAAACTTTCCATTTCCTAGAATTATGTATGGGTGTAAGTTTTGTATTTCCTTCAGGCTGAACCTTTTCATAGATGCCCAAAGAAGCCTAAGACATCTTGCTGCCAAAGGAAGAGGAGGAAATGGTGTCTTGCCAGTTCAGGCAAGAAATATCTGAGGCTGATCAATTAGGGGACCTTCAGCAGAAGACTCCATTCTTTCCCTATATGTGGCAGTAAACCTATAGCAACAGCAGCAAAGGACAAGTAGTTTGCTATGCACTGTGCTATTCCAAATCACTTGCCTAAGGTGGCTACTTCATTCTATCTTTGGCCAAAGAGGGACTGTTTTAAGTGTCAGTACTAATGAGAGTCATGTCTATACAATAATCATAGCAGATGGCAAGACCCACTCACTACAACTGATTTTGAAAAAGCTAAGCAGGATCTGACCAGGCTAGTTTTTAGATGGAAGTTCACCAGGAAATGCCACTACCGTAGACTAACCTGGAAGCATGAAAAGGCATCTGAAAAGAAGTCAGGAGCAAAGTATTTTTGTATTGCTGTCAAAAAAACAACATGGAAGTTTCCATGAAGTCACCTCGAATCCAGCCTGACTTGATGGAAAATTTGCATTTTATATAGGGTGTAGTCCTTGTTGACAGCAATCTTAGTTGCTATCTGGAGCATAAATGAGCCACCATAAACCTCCAGTGCAGTAGTGTTTTCATATAATTCTAAAAATAAAGAGCTTTTCAGGAATGTCAGCTCAAATATTCAAGAATATATGGAGGTACCCAGTAGGTATTTTAGAGTTGGTTTAGGACTTGCTTTTCTGTCTAGCTCTTAATAACATTTTAAGCCCACAGCATGTGGTGGCTTGCTTCAGCTAAATGTTATTTACCTCTATAAAACCAGTTCATATCAAATGGTTTACAAGAAGCTGGTGCTTATGCTTCAGCTGTCCCTTACCAATTCGTATTTTCTTAAAATTCTTATTTTCAGGTCCTTGCTAAAAGCAAAACACATCCTTATTTTGCTTTATCTTAGCTTTTGGGGAAGAAACTAATTTACTTTTATTCTTTAAAGTGAGAACTGCTAAAGCTGTAACTCCACCAGTTTCAGTTCCTTTTGCAATTCTAACTTTGAGCTCTCAAATGTTGACCTATAGCTCCTATCATCCCCAGCTGGCATGGCCAATGGTAGGGGGTTAAGAAGTTTTAATCCAACAACCTCTGGAGCAAGGGCAAGAAAATTCACAGTTGCATCTCAGAGCAGTGTGTGAATCTATATGGTCTCTAGTGCAGACTTCCCTTAGTTGCCATTGGTCAGACAGCCTATATAATGTATACAGTAGATGCTGTGTAATATGCAGCTCATGATTTTGGGACTTGCCGAATATTGACGATCTTTTCCAATTCTTAAATTTTTGCAAAGCTTATTTGGTGCCACCGCATAAAGTAAATAAAGTATAGCATTCAGTAGTGTGGGAGAACAGGACTGCTGTTTAATACTTGTCTAATTTCAGGTAAGAATGTTGACATTGTACGAGGTATGGCAACTTTGAAAGATTTCCAAAGGTCATGATTTGAGGGTTTTTTTTTAAAAGTATTTAATTTTGAAGATCTGCAGATACCATCTGAGGGTGACACAAATACTTTGGCATCTATGGGTACCACATTGCCAACTCTTGACATAAATAATGAACATTTGGTTTAGTTTGGTCACAGGTGTAATAAAGCTAGTCTATTCAGCTTGCTGGAGCTTTAAAGAAAGAGATCAGGGACGGAATTATGTTAAGGTGGACAGAATTGAAATTAAATGTGTTTAGAAGTGTCTTCTCCACTTTGGTTAAATGATAATCTGTTCTAAATTATTCTGTTCCATCTGGGGATTGACGCTTTGGCTGCTTCTGAAGCAGGCTCATAATAAAATCATTCAAGGGTCTTGCTGAGTAGATAAATAAGAAAATAAATAATTCCCTGCTGAGAAAGATGGAATTTAGGTAGTTTGGGTCTGATTTTACTGATATTAGATAATACCTGTTAACTTTTTTGTAAAAAGACTTACAAATTACCATTTTACCTCTAGTTTAAAAAAAAAACAACAACTTCTGGTATTGGGGAAGATTAAAATGCATTACTTCTCGCCTTTCAGCAAACTTTAGAGAGATAAAGAGGCTGCTGTGTTAATCTCTTTTTGTCTCTTATTTAATGAGGTAGCCAGTCACAGTTTGATCTTTCTGATTCCAGAGCAAATAAAAAGCTTGCATTTCACAGTCTGGATTTGCCTTTGTCTCCAGAAGAGTAATATCTTCTGTTCTAAATTCAAGTCTTGAAATCTCAAGTCTCCTTCAAGTTGAGCACCATTTATGGGCACATCTATATAGTTTTCTTGGCAACAATGAAGAAGAGTTTTGCATTCATTCAGGATGCTCTTTTGACTTCCCAGGTGACCTTACAGCCCTGGGATTCCCAAGTGGTCTCCTGTCCAAGTACTAATAAGGCCTTACCCTATTTATCTTTCTAGGTGTAGAGGGAGGAGGGAATGGCCTTGAAGGACAGAAGGAAGAGCTGCTACCAAGGCAACAGTCAGATAAGCAGGGTTTGAGCCGATTCCAAGAAAGTAACTTGAGAAAATATCTCAGACAGGGCCCTCCTTGGTGCACACAAAGATAAAGTGAGGGATGGAAGAAGCACATTCAGATTTGCAAGATTGTTACTATAACTGTTACAATAATAATAGTCCTGACCTATATGGCTTTGGTTTCTTAGTCTGGTCTACCTTATAGGACTGACCCAAGTCTGGACAAGGTTAGCTTGCTCTAAAGTTGTGCGCTATTATTTTAATAAGGAAACTTGTTTCTAGTTGCCAAGATTGTTAATCTGCTTTTACTCCTAGCTTTTCCCTTGTGGGGAAGATTGATGTGACTTGCATGTGCCTACATTAGGGCACAAATAAGGGAGAAAAGCCCAAAGGTATGATGCAAAATGAGTGAGAGGAAGCTTGAACAAGTGGAGAAAACAGAGATGAAATGAAAAAAGGGAGATTGGAAAGAATGATGTCTTGAATCTCTAACACTTGGAACACACATGCACACTGCCCATTTATATTAAATGAACAGAACCTAAGGAAGATCAAAACTCTGTCCTTTTCCTGTTTAACTCCAGTCATAGGCTGTTTAAAATGAAAGGTCTACAGTAGCTTCTCGCAGCTGCTGATCTCATCCTTCTCTAAACCTGGCACATGATGGGCTGTGCTGATTGTCGATGATGAGAGGTATAATATTCACGGATCTAGAGGGTACAAGGTCAGGGAACTCTAAAATATATGAACCTAAATGAAGCTTAATACTGGCTTTGAAGATCCTCTCCTGGGTTACTGGATAGCAAGTGAGCTGAGGACCTCTAAGGATGATTTAGATATTTGAATTACATCTGTTCAAATTATAAACATTTTGGAACAGTGTATAATGTAAAACAACAACAAAAATACAGAATAAAAAAAGATTTAGAATAAATACATCTCATTGACCTTTAAAGGCTGGCTAAGGACATTAGCCTTTACAGATTTACTAAAAGCAGAGAGAATTGGACTTACAGGATGACAAGCACCAATTATTTTGTTGTGTGGCAACTGAGTTAAACAAGATTATTTATAAGGCGGTTAATAGGTGTTCATCACATCAAAGTATGCTTTGCCCCAGTCAGTTGTAATTATGTTCTGCACCATCATCCAGTTAAACAAGAATCTCTGGGCTGATCCAGTTTCTCCCCACTTGTGTTGTCTCTATTGATAAGCAACTAAAAAGGTGGGGGAAGGAAGCCAAATATGTCATCAGCGTTGCAGCAGCAATGACTCCCTGGTTTGTTTGTTTGTTTGTGTGCGTGTTTGTTTTCTGTGACTTTGAGTCATTTTTGATTCCTGGTGACTGCCTGGACTAATTCCTTTTTCAGAAGATTTTTCAGAAGTGGTTTGCCTTTGCCTCATTCCTAGGGCTGAGAGAGAGTGACTGGCCCAAGGTCACCCAGCTGGCTTCGTGTCTAAGGCAGGACTAGAACTCACGGTCTCCTGGTTTCTAGTCTGGTGCCCTAACCACTACAGCAAACTGGCTCCCTGATACCCATCTAAAATAGAAAAAGCTAATTGTTTTTGGTTTGGGGTGAAATTTTATTTTTGGTGAAATAGCAACAAAATATAATAAATAGGGAGGATAATACAGCACTGATTGTACTAGAGAGCCAGTTTGCTGTAGTGGTTAAGATGTTGCACTAGAATCTGGGAGACCATGAGTTCTAGCCCTTCCTTAGGCACAGAAGCTGGTTGGGTGACTTTGGGCCAGTGATTCTCTCAGCCCAACTCACCTCAAAGGGTTGTTGTGAGGAAAACAGAAGGAGGCAGCATGATGTGCACCCTGAATTGTACAAGATAAAGGTGGGATATAAATCTAGTAATAAATAAATAAAATTGTGGTGATGAAAAGTGGGAAGGGAAACAGATTTGATTTCTTGAATTAGTTAAATCAAAAACTCACTGCTGGATTTGGATATTGCCATCACATCCTACCTAGAATGTAATCTACAACTTTCCAAGACTGGGGACATTCCACTGTTGACCCCATCTATAAAAAATGGATTGAAACTGATTCAGCCGGCTGCATCCATGTATCAGAAGCAACCTTGTGTGAGTCATATCCATGGAAAAATTTAAGATTGGATGGAACAAGATAATATTCTTAGCAGAGGAACAGGTTGGGTTCAGGAGAGGAAGGTCAACAATAGATCAGCGTCTAATTTTGCATTACTTAGTTTAGAAATAGTGTAGTATTTTAAGGGGGGCATTTATGCCATCTTTAAAGACAAAACCAACATTTAACTCAATTCCCAGAGATAGACTATAGAAAAAGCTGAACAATTTTCTACTGATAGATGGCTATTACTGCTGATTAAGTTCATATATGACAGCACCTCTGTGCAGGTTAGATACAATCTCCAAGGCAATTGTATCTGATCTGATTGGATTCCTACATCTAATTTCTACTGCAAAATAAATTAAGCAAAGCTGCATATTGACTCCCCTCTTGTTCAGTATCAATATTAACTTTATAGTACACTCCCTAACCAAAAGCAAGCTTCATCTCCTTATATTGGCCAGCAAGCCAATACAGGTCATCCCCGGGTTAAGAATGCCTGGTTTAAGGACAATCCATAGTTAAGATTGGAGCCTATTGTGACAACATTTGAGTTAAATACACAATGATTCAAGTTAAATACACAATGGCTTGAGTTCATTACATAATACTACTTATACAGTATTAGACGATGCATACTGTTCAAGCTTACGTACAAATTTGACTTAAGGACAGAACTTGGCAACTGAACTCGTTCTTAAACTGGGAACTATCAGTATTAAGGAAGAAAAATGTTAGGGACCATCTCTTCCCAGTTACATCTATCCATCCCATCAGATCCAGCAGGAGAGGCATGTTATCGATCCCATCCACTAAAGAATGTCATCTGACGGGCCTAGGCCCTTTGGAATGTCATCCCTTCAGAACTTAGGTTGGCCCCTAGTTTTCTGACCTTTAGGAAGGGCCCGAAAACATGGCTGTGTCATCATACCTGGGAACGTGGTAATAGGAGTGAGCCGTTTCAAGGGTTGTACTGAATGGGATGTATGGCTGCATTCACCTGCTATGATTGTTTTGTGCTTAACTGAGCTGTTAATGGTAGTTTTAATATGGTTATATGTTTGTTGCATTTATTTATAATGTTATTGTGTTTTATTGCTGCTGTTTTTAATTGTTGTGAGCCACCTAGAGTCACATAGGTGAGATAGGTGGCTTTACCAATTTGATAGATAGATAGATAGATAGATAGATAGATAGATAGATAGATAGATAGATATCATAGTAAGCAGAGAACTGATGCAAAGTAGTTGGAGCTGCATCGTATATCCTGGGCTTTTGTGTATAAAGCCTAATCAGAAGCCTGTGCGTTCTTAACTCAGGGACTACCTGTATTATCAACAGTTCCTGGCCACCAAAATGTTCTCCATTCTTGTACTTCAGTCTGACTAACAGTTCTATCCCTTGAATACTCCTAGAATAGAAATTTGATACTCTCCATATAAAATCCAGAGTTGGCCTCTGGATTTGGATCTATTTTTACTAAGCTTACTTAGGACCTGTTTTCTTTCCCACTGTTGTTAACGTCACAAAGCAAGGTGTTCCTCCTGCTGTGAATGGCCAGTAGGCAGGGGTATTATCTAGTCAGTTTTCTTTGGTCTGTTTGTGAGAAGCTGTTGTTTTACCAGATGCCTTTCTGCTTGGCCTTCCACAAGACATGGTGGCTACAGGCTTAGTTGGACAAAGGGGCATCAGCACAGCCCTGCTAAGAGCCTGTAGTGATGGCAGCCTGTCAGGTTCAGCCCAAAGAACTCCAAGAGACAATGCAAATACAGTTCTGTTGCGTTTATTAGCTTCAACCTCAGGACAGAAATCTCACCAGACTGAACCCTAGTTCCCAAGCCAGCCAGCCAGCCACAACACCGTGAATTCCTTAGGGAGGTGCCAGCCTCATCTTCTTGAACTTCCCACGCTCCTGTTGGGGGCTAAGAACACACTTATCTCCCTGAGCCTGGCCTTCATAAGTCCATTCCATCACACAACCGGAAGCACAAGTGTCTAAGTGCAAGGTAGGTGCTATATTGCTCACGACCTGGAGAACTGAGCTAGAGGAAGGGCTGCGCTCCACACACCCCGACACATGCTGCGGGAAGCCGCCTCTGAGTGCCTTGGTCCATGGCCACACCCCCTATGGCTTAGTTTGCCCCACCCCCAAGAAGTTTACCTTATATACAGCTGGGCAGAAATGTCAGGAGTTGTACCTATTCCATTCTATTTTCTACATCCTGCCTTTTATCCCAGATCTCAAAGCAGTTTATGCAGGGATGGTCCTTCATTTTATTTCCGCAACAGCAACCAGGTGAAGTGGATTGGGCTGAAAAGAATCAAAGCCTCAGCCCCCCCAGTGTGTTTCTAGGGTGGAGGGTGACTTAAATCCAGTTTAAGTTCCATTCAGCATCTCAGTCACTAACGCCACACTAGCTTATGTAGACTTGCCTACATTTCCCCCCGTATACCACTACGTGCTGCTGATGTTGGCATATGTCAGGATTAGCCCAGGAAACTCCAGGAGACAGTACAGATTCAATCCAACAAGGTTTATTGGCTTCAGTCCCGTTACAGAAATCTTCTCAGAGTGAGAGTAATTTCCAGGGTCACTCTCCGAACCTCCCTTGCATTCTTTAGGGAGGGGCCAGTCTCATTCTCTTATCTCTTCCTCCTTGTTCTGGTGATGAGAGTAAGTTCTTAACCCCTCTTCTCCTGACTCTCACAGCATATTCCTTAACATCCTAATTTTTATTGTGCTTTTGATTTTTATTTTGAAATATGTTCTAAAGGCACAGGGAATTGTAATTATACTCTATAAGAAAATAATTGGAAATTAAATACAGGGTCTGATTGTGGCCTTGCAAATTAGCTCCATATATACGGTATAGGTAGTTCTCTTAACCATAGTTGGAGGGGGGCAGGAATCAGGCACAAACCTTGCTTTACTTCAAGTAATTCACGGCGTCAAAAATTGAAATGTGGTTTTTGGCAAGGACTCGAGTTTGAAATGGCACATGATTACATGTCACTACCTGGGTGTGGAAAATTAAAGACTAAAGTGAAAGAAATGGAAAGACAAGGTAGCTGCTTTTCTGCTCTAGACTTTAGTGGATTGCCTGGAGGTAGCTGGTAATCTTTTGAGTTTTTGATTGCTGATGATGAAAAGGTATGGAAGAGATTGATTGCAGGGGGTTTAAGTCTAAAGCTTTAAAGCAACGAATGAAAGCTCAATTTCTGAACTGGAAGCTAGGGAAGATGGATAGACAACGGGTGGGTAAATAATCACACTAAACTTTTTGACTGCTCTTAAGTACTGTCAATAGAACTGGGTGGCTGCTCTCAATTCTGATCCTAAATGAGTGTTGAAAGCAATCTTTAGAACTATAAGAAAGACTCCATTTATATACATAATGTATAATGACCCAGATATGGCCAAAGCCAAAAACAAATATAGCTTCTCTCTTCACAAATGTGACTTGACTTATTCTACAGTAGGTAGATGTTGCATGAATGTGCACCCTGCCTTAATTTTTTAAATTTATCTTTTATTATTAGATTTGGAGACTGCCTGACTCTCAGAAGAGCCTGAGTGGCTTAAAATATACACCAAAAGACCAAACAATTTTAAGAAAAGTACATCAACAAGAGTAAAACAACCAAGCATGCCCCAAACCAACAGAAACTAACAAAGGTTCAGCATCTACCTTAACAGCAGGCCTGGGAGCAGAGTCACATTTTTAACAGCTTCCAAAACAGCTATAGTGTGGGAGCCATACAAATCTCTGGGGGGATGCTGGTCCGGAGGGCAGGTGCCACAACAGGGAAGGCACACATCCTGAGTCCTGATAGATGACATTGTTTAACTGACAGGACCTGAAGCACACCCACTTTACTCAATCTCACTGAATGGGGAGAAGCTATTAGAGATAGACAGACAAGAGGTGGCTAGGGTGTGAGTGACTGTCTGAAGGGCCTCCTGCTCTAGGGAAGGATGCAAAACTGGTGCACCAGATGTACCTCTGCAAAGGCCTTCCTGGTCACAGCTGTCGTCTGTTCTTTGAGCAGAAACTGTGAATCCAGAAAGGTCCCCAGATTACGCACCACTGTGAAATGGGAGGTGTGACTTCATCCCAGACTAATTATGAAAAATCCTCAGAACCAGGGAGCCCAAATAACCACAGCTACTTGGTTTTGTTAGGATTAAGCCTGAGTCCATTCTTCCCCATCCGCACCCAAACACCTTCCAGATGCTGGACCAGGACATCAACAGCATAACCTGGATGGCTGGGGTTGAGATATATGATTGGGTATCATCAGTGGACTGATGATATCAGACCCCAAACCCACGGATGACCTCACCTAATGGTTTCATGTAGAAGGCAGATGACAGCATTGAGCCCTGAGGTACCCAAGTGAGCAGCCAGGGGGCGCAGCCCCTCCCAACAACACCAGCTGGAACTGTCATGGAAGAAGGAGAAGAACTACTGTAAAACAGTACCTCCCACCCCCAAACTCTTGCCAGTCCAGAAGGATACCATGGTTAATAGTATTGAAAGCCACTGAGATATCAAGGGACACAAGGATGGATGTATGCACCACCCCGTCCTGGCTCTGCCAAAGGCCATCAGCAAGTGCAACCACTGCTGTTTTTGTACTGTACCCTAGCCTGAAACCTGATTGAAATGGATCCAGACAATGTACTTCCTCCAAGGTCCTTTGCAACTGCTGTCCAACCATCTTCTGGAGAGTGGATGATAGCTGTCAAGCAATGCTGGGCAAGTGTCTGGTATATGAATGAACGAACGAACGAACGAACGAATTTATTTATTTATTGACAAGTTATCTTGGTTGCTCCAATCATCCATGAGTGGTATATAGCTCCCAGATCAGTCAGAATAAAGCTTTCTGAGACTTAGAAAAGAGGCAGGGTGGGAAGTTGTCCTATATTCTTGAGGCTCTATTGTAATTGTTTGTTTGTGTGTTGAGCCTTAAGTTCCTTATTCACACAGATGTTATAATTTTCTTTAAATGAAGTAAAAAAAAATATTTTGTTTTGAAGAATCAAATTTGTAGCCATACGGTTATTAATAAAACAACAGATATTTGACCCAATACAATCTATGGTCTATGAAAATGTATATTCTGATTTCATTTGTGACAGAGGCCTACTAAGCAAGGCTGTAGAAGTTTATCCACAATGCCAACCCTCCCTCCCTCCCTCCCTCCCTCCCTTCCTTCCTTCCTTCCTTCCTTTTCTGCTTCAGTCTGATCAGCTCTAAGTAATACTGAGTTATTTTGAAAATAGGAACGTGTAATAAGAATGTTATGGAATTTGATGAGGTACTTTTCACATATCATTGGATAAGTATCAAGAAGTATTCGATTCAGTGCACAGTATTCCTTCCACTAAAAACAAGTTTTTGAATGAGTGAAGAAAGTAAGGATACTTACCTTTATATCCTTGTTTTTTTCTCGATTCTCTGATGAGTGCATCCTTTTCTGGAATTCTGGAAGAAGGTCTTGCTAGTGATATTGCCAAGGTCTTTGTAGCATAATTGTTAGGCCAGCCGTCCTCAACCTGATACTCTCCAGATATTTGGGGATTTTGAGATCAGTGAAAGCTGTTCATAACATAGTTTCACTGTTTCTTTATCCAATTGTGTAATATCCTCCATTTTTGATGACAATATTGAGCTGGCAGATTAAAAAAAAAACTGTTCTACATCTATAACAACAGGAAAAGACTGGACATCAAATGTTTTCCTTGTGATTAAGCCGCCTGCTTTGGATGGTTTGAACAGAAGGAAAATGCCATTGACCTTCCATCTTCATAGATATCCACCATTCTCTGATAATCTTCTCTATAGATTCACCCACAATATCATATGAGATGCAGTATAGATGGGGTGATTTGAGAAGGAGAGGCCTTGCCCTAAATTGGCTGAAGCTTCATGAACTTCCTCTCTTCATTTATTAGGACTTCTGTGATCTACTTTAGTAGTTGTTGCCATCAGTAACCATAAAAATACTGCTGTTCTATTTTCCTGCAACATCTCATGCAGACATACAGTACTGTTGAGAGTTTAGTGTTTGTCAGTTGATGGACTGCTCTTTCCTGCATCTTCCAGGTAAAAGATAAAAATAAAGTTGTTCTCAGTTGGAATTCAACTCCTGGTGATTACATGGACACAGTCCTTCTCAGTTTAGCCTTAGAATTTTTGGTGGTCTCTCACTCAAATGCTAACTAGGCTTGTGCCTACTTAGTTTCAAAATCCAGACAAGGTTGGCCAAATGCTGCCACCTGTTGAGAGAACTACATATATCCTTCATGAGTACGTATTTATTTTGCTGCTTTCAAGTCAATCTCGACTCCTAGTCACTGTCTTGACAAGTCCATGCAGTTTTCTTGGCAACATTTTCAAAAGTGGTTTACCCTTGCCTCCTTTCTAGGGCTGAGAGAGAGAGTGACTGGCCCAGGGTCACCCAGCTAGTTTCATGCCTAAGGCAGAACTAGAATTCACGCACAGTCTCCCAGTTTCTAGCTTGGCTCCTTTAACCACTATACCAAATTAGTTCTTGTTCTTCATGAAATCGGATCTATTTTGCTGTCTACATTTTATCCAAAAATTAACCTAAACCTATTGAGAATTTAATCTGAAACATCAGCTTTTAAATGTTTAAATACGATGCTCTTTTTATAATTTTGAATCAATAAGCTCTGAAAATCCTCTGTTTTATAATTGGTGTAAAATTGTTTTCCCCATAACAATTTGTTCTTTTGGTTTGACTCTGATTCTGCCTGAGATATTATTGTTCTTGTTTCTGAGTTGGAATCAAATTAACCTAAACTATTGACTTTAAAACAGGACCACACTGTTTTCTCCTCAAGCCCTTATGGAATTGCTGCTAGCTGCCTTTCTTAAAAGGAGCAATTTGGTTTTTTTGGACAGGATTTTATATGGCTCTAATATATGTGCACTGTGTCATTCTGTAAAATTTGTATATTTAGTCTGCCACTTAAGAGCCTTTATATATGTGTGTGTATATGCATGTGTGTATGTACACACACACACACACACACACACACACACACACACAGAGTAAGGGGGTGAAACAGCAGGATCACACAGTTGGTAGGTTGTATACATCAGTAAAACAAACCTTACAACAGCAAAAGGAAGCATAACACACTAAGTCTCTGGCAGTTTGGAGAGGATTTTTTTGGCTTTTGGTTTTGAAGGCAAGCTCCACAAAAGATGGAAACCCCTTGGAACTGACCTTACGTATACATCAGGGACACTTCTAAAAAATACTGGAACAGCATTTTGGGGGGAAAAACTGCATTGGAAAAAGAATTCCCAGTGAATGTTCTAGGCATTTTCACCCTTGGGACTTATGCAGATATTTTTAAACTAAGTTAATTAATGAAGAAGCTGGAAAAAAAAATCCTAATCCATCTGTGGCTGGCTTCAGGGTCTCAGGGTCAGGTTTTCATACCTCAGTGCACACAGATCCCACAGTTCGATTCCCATTAATTGTTCCTGAAGCTGCTTAGCAACTGCAGTGCAAATTATGCTCTCCAGGCTGACCTTGCTGATGAATGAAATAGCCCAATGAATATTTATAAATTGTGGCAAACGCAATCTAAGCCGTTGGTGGCTTTGAAAAGTTTGTCCTTTTTTGCCTCTTTGTAACACCTGCTTCTTGTTCAGGGATGCTACAGAGAAGCTCCTTTTATTGCATGCCTCCTCTGTTTTCATGTAATACTTTCTTGTCACCTTAGCTTCTGTTCTTAGAGTCCCTGAAGTATTTGTGTAGGTTCTGATTTTTGAGACAATCACTGACAATTCAAAAGAACCTTAATTTTGTTTTGGGAAACCTGACTGGTAAACCTTTTTGATGAAGATGTTCTATTGAGTTCATTGAAATAACATGGAGGATTGAAAGAACCCATCAGTCAGGAAGAAGACAAGAATTTTACGGACTCTCTCTTAACCCCCACAGGATATTCCTGACTCTGTCAAGTACAGGGCCACCTAATGGTTAAACTGTGTAATGACACTCTCCATACACATGCTTCACACTGTAATTTTGGTCAAACTGCCTTAAATGATTGAATATTCTTACCCTTTTCAAAAGCAACTTGAGATAGAAAATGCAAACATTAACAGCATAATGAATTTAATACAATTGTCATAAAAGTCTGTTGAGTTTTAGGAGATAGATTGAATTACAGATTCCAAGTTTTATTATAAGAAATGCCCATCCAGAAAAAAAATCACTTGGGTCCATTCACAAAAGCAGTCTCTTCCCCCCCCCCCCCCCCATGTATTAATGACTTTGCTTACACTTTAACTTTTTTAGAATAACTTGTATTCTGGGTTTTAGCTTTAGCACTCACAGTTCTTAACATATTGTTTAATATTCTAATTTACAACAAATTACCAGAATTAACCCTATTATTTTGTTTGCTCAAGGTCCTTCACCCATTATGCAAAATTAACCCAAGTGTATATTCAAAGTTGGAGATTTTTACTCTCCCCAGTACAGTATTACCATTTTTTATCTGCATCCAGTCCTTCAGCCATTTTTTTGTACTTGTGTGTAATCTACACACCTCTCAATTCTAGAAAAAATATAATTTTCACAAGCTTGAGGTCTCTTCTCTACTAACATAGGATGCATAGAGCTATCAGAACGGTTGAGAGAAATTGATTCCAACAAAGCTCCTCTACTTTACCAACTTGAGACGACATCCTGAGTCTTAGTGGCCTTAGAGACTTGGAGCCATCTGGTTATGCTGCCAAAGTCTTCATAGTATAACTGTTAGAACAGCCAGCTCAATCTGATGCCCCCCAGATATTTTGGGAACTTGAAATCGATGAAAACAGCTCTTGACAGAGATTCATTGTTACTTTGTCCAGCAGTGCAATATCCTTCATTTCTGATGTCAGTGTCTAAATAGTAAATTGGGGGAAAAACCCCTTTATGCAGACCTGGCAACACTTGTGAGTTGGAAGCTGTAATTCAGCATCCCAACCTTCCGTATTTCCACAGAATGACATATGTAGATGTGCTTTCATCACTGGGTTGGAGTTGGAATTGTTTTACTTTTGGGAGGCTTGGCAAATTTTTAAATGGGATTGGGGCACAATGCTTCTGAAATACAAACCACTCCCTCCCCAAATCCTGAAAAGTGGCCTGATTTTGTGGCAGGTATGGGTGGGAGCAGTTCACCTCCCAGAGGCTAAGTATAGCAGTATATTTTACAAAAGTAGCATTGTTGTAGGTTTTTTGTGCCTGATTTTGTTACTGTGACATTTATGTTAAGGAGTTTTCATTATAGTAATTGTGGAGTCCTTGGGGTTCTCTGAGCTTGGTTGTTTTCTTGCAAATGTTTTGTTACCCGGCTAGGTAACATCTTCAGTGTTCGAAGGGAGTGGGATTTGCTCTCTTTCCATATGCCAACCTGGACGTTTTGCACTAAAGGGTGATCTGTAAATAATTTGAATAAACCATGGCTTTCTGATGGGCAGACAGCTGATATTCAAGCATGACAATTAACACTGCACTTCTCATTACAGTATACAAATTGCAATACATAGTAATCAAAAGTTTGGGGACAAGAATGCTAGGAAATAGAAAATTTATGCTTTCATTTCAGTGCTCTAATCTGCTGTAGCATCTGTTAAAAGGCATATGTACCGCCTTTGTACATGTCTCATATTTCAAGCAAGTTCCAATTACTGAAGTTTGATTTACCCTTATTTTATGCAAATCTGTTGTGAATCAGCATCTGAAAGAATCAGTGTCTTGGGCTCATTAGTAAATATGCACTCTGATGTCAGTTTTGCATTAGACTAAGCAGTAGTGAATAATATGAGATTAAACTGATTTCATTAAAAACGTATGATTAAATGCCAAGTTAGATTGTCAAGCCTCTTGTTTCCTAATTATCTTCTGTGACACTGAAACATATCAGCCTGTGTATCTATTTCCGTATTATTACTGTTATTATGGTTGGTCGCAGTCAGCCAGAAGTTTAAACTGGACTTGGCATCATCATCATCATCATCATCATCATCATCATCGTCGTCGTTGTCGTCATTAAACATTTAGGAGCCAAGTAATTTTAGAATAGAGCACTTTTTCCCTGTACATAGAATATATGCAGAGCTTGAGGTTCACTTCATTTATTTCCTAATTTGCAGGCCTCAGTTGTAACTTATTTCCCAGATTGTATGAAATACCAAGAATGAATGTGTATTTTAACATGAATTTCCTTGCTCCAGCTTCTGAAAGAGCAAGAGAGCCATGCCATAGCTTCCGGGATGGACAAAAGATGGCTGTCACAATTCCTATCACAAAGACGTGAGGTTTTCCTTATGTGGTTGCTGTCTTGATGATGGCTTTTTGGTGAGCCTGATTCAGCTGCCATTTTGAAAAATTCCAAATGTAGGGACGGGAATATTTTGCACTAACTTTGCAAACATTTACCAGTGTGTAGCACATCCTGTGAAAACTTCCAAGCCTGATTATGATTTTTAAAATAGTAATGATTCTAAATCAATAGTCATTATTATTATACTGTTACTTCCATAATATATTAAGATAACTTACTTACGGTTGTGAGGACAGACTTTGCACAAGTCTGAAAAAAAGATAAAGTACCAGAGAGATCTGATTGGGAACTAAAACTAACAGTATATACACATAATAGAAGTTTCACTAAATTTAAGCAAGATTGGCGTCCACATATATTATATATCATGCAGCAAGGTAAATACAAACACTTAAGAGAAAGGTTTCTAAAGTTTACACCAATAGGTCCAGCAAATCAGTTGGAGTACAAAGAAGGGGGAACTCCGAAATTAAATATTTACCTATATTATTTTTAGGGGTGTTTTTCTTTTTCTTTTTTTAACATTTATAAACAATAATATAATAGAGATTTTGACAATAAGCTCAAAAATGTATACTTTTTTCTATCATGAAAACAATATACTCTGCCTGGTATCTTTTAGTAATGTTATATTGAGCATTAATTGTATGACTTCATTAATTATCTGCCCATTCATAAATAATCTCTTTTTGAAAAATACGCCTTAGTTTTAAATAAAAGAAAAGGATTACAATAAGACTAAAAAGAAAGTAAGCTCTGAATACTATTGATGCACCTTTTAAAAGAAGGAAATGAATCTCTCTCTATCTGTATATGCTGTGTTATTGTTAAATAAAGTTTTAACCATGGGGGGGGGAGAAAATATACTGTTGCTGTTGCATTTTTAAGGAAAAGCTGGGGGCTCAGTAGCTTATTTGAATATATAACTCATTATCTCTAAATACCCTGATGGTTATCTTTCCTTGCAGGCAGGGCTATGTCCACAATGGGTAAGCAGCCCTCCCCCTCCCCTCCCCTCCCCTCCCCAGCTTTGTATTCTCAGCCTTCTAGATATCCCACATGCTGTTATTGTCTTCTGGACCCCAGTATAAGCCTGGAGAGAAAACACCATTCTCTTTCCTCAGAAATGGCTCACAGCAGAATCCTCTTGCACTGTTAAATGCTAACATACTTCAATGTTACATCAGTTTAATTTTGTAGCCCTTTAAAAATGAAAATGACAGTTACCAGCATGAATGCTTCCTTTATTTATTTTTAAAGAACCTTTGAAAGATGCACCCTTCCCATCTCTGGCGCCAGAACACATATTTCTCTCTCTTTTTCACACACAGACACACATAAATACAGCGGAAACAAGCTGTTTTTGCCTATAATAAGGCAATTCCCTCTTCAGCAAGACTCCTGCAAATATTAAAGGGAAATGGGATGTTAGGACGGCTGCTGTAGTCGAAAAGCCTATTACTTCTTTAATTGTTTAGATGAGTTAAGGTTCCCTTCATTCTCTTTGCACGTTGGCCCCCTTCCCAACTCCACTATCATCATTTTATTTCATCTCTCATATTTGCAGAGATAAAAAAGTTTATCGATGACTGTATTTCAAACAACGTCTGTGGCTGAGCTGCGGTGCAAATGAATATTTGAAGATACGGGAGCAAGATTTGCCATGCCTTTCCCTGACTTCTTTTCCTCATGCCACATCCCATTTTGTCACTGAGTCTGCTTGAAATGCACTCCCCACAGAGACTGGAATGAAGGGAAAGCTAGTAGCTCTTTTATCCATCCAGTTTCTTTCCAAGGTCTCTGGATGTTGTTGCAGACCAACTCCACAATAAAGGGAGCATTTAGAGGTGTGTCTCCTAATCCAATCATCAACTGCTGCTAAAACACACATCTTTAGAACAGGTTGCTTCTACACTGCAAAGGAGCCTGAAGGAAAATGCATTTCAAAAGGTGATGGTTTTGTAAGGTGACAGTTGGAAAGGAAACCGTCACCTTTCAATATTGAATTGAAGGCTCCTCAATTACTCATTCTGGTCTTCCTCACTTCACACTGAAGGAGCCGCAAAATAGACCCAGCAGATTTCCAGTCTCTTTCAGTTTGCAGATCTATTATTCAAAGCCTGCATGGATGTTTATTGCTTTGGAAATGGCTAATTTGTAATTATGGGCACCTCCTTACAGGACTTAGGTGGCAGTTCAAAAATCAGCTGTGGACTTGTCTGTTCTCATGACATCGGCTGTGGCTAAGTTGGCTTCATGGTAGTATAAATGATATAACAAGACCCGAGAGAGAAGGTTTGTTAAGGGTCCCATTACTGAAGAAATGCAACATAATGCAGCTGTTCCCTGAGTGTCCTTCAAGGTATTGATGCTGGTAACAATACCTATAAGCACTTGGAGTCCAGTTACTTACTGCAATATCTCTCCTGTTGTGGGCTGTCCTTGCAATGTGACTTTGGTTTACGTCCCTCTCGCCACACAACCCTCTATTAAGAAATGTTTGATTTCTACCTCCGAGTGCAAGCAACAATCCTAAAGTTTGCACTGGGCTTTTATCTTTCAGATGTGCTATGTTGAGATTAATTACTCTTTTAACCTATCTGAAACAATGGTAGCATAACTAAGGAATATACACAGATCATTCTGTTGCTGCAGAAGCAAACAAGCAGGATGTGGAATGTTTAAGAGAAGGTGTTTTATATTCTAATGTGAATCCTTTTTATTCCTCCACCACCACCACCCCTTCATTGTGGGCAAAGTGAATATTAGAGGTGCGTGCATTCTTTCAATCCCAACCTGCCCCCATTTAACAAAGCAACAACCCACCAAAATACAAAGCTAAAGAGACAGTAGATTTCTCAGGTTAAGCCATTTTTCAACACTGGCTTTCTGATATGTTGGCCAAATACCCGTTTCAGGACTCTCATTGACAACCAGAAGATATTAAAAAGGAAAGTGAGAACACATTCTTTCTCTTTGATCATTAAAATATTGTCAAAGAATTGTCACACTTTAGATATCCCATTTCTAATGAATTCAGGTATTGCTGACCTCTAAGACTTTTTCACCTGATCAGTAGTAAAGCCAGTGTGGGCTTGAAAGACAGTGCTCTCAGTGGATTCAGTGATTCTTGAAGCTGATTCAGGAAACAGCAAGGAAGACACTCTGTTCTGTTGACTGTAGAAAATCAGGCTTACCACTGGGAAGTGAAAGAAAGAACACAATGACTATGCTATCTGTGAGGATGAGTCTGTAGCAAAAATGTTGAAGTACATGATGGGTTTGTCTTATACTATAGGATCACCAATAAATTTAGGGCTCTGATAAAGCATAGAGTTGTACTCAAATTCAACTGAGGTCAGGTAGACCCTTTTCTTTGCCCTTTCACAAGTTACAGATACCCTTTTTGGTCTTGGTAATCAAATAGAGCTCCTATTCATTACATTTGATATTGTAATGGTATGTGGGGATGACCTGGGGAAACAGGAGGAAGACCCACAACCTAGACAGTGGTCTGATAAATGAAATCTGAGTCCGAAGGAGGGGTGGGGGTAGAGAAAGCATCTCAGGAGGGACTGCCCCTAGTTTTTGGGAGAGTAGAAATAAGAGAGGGGAGAGGTAATTTCAGACTTGCAAGATTCTGTTACTGTAACCTTACAATAAAAGTAGTATTAGTACTCATGGTTGAGGGTGTCTGGAGTACTTCAGAGAGCTGATAGATACCATTAGTATGCATGTACTTCATGTGCATGGAGGATGGAAGCCATTTGGTTGGCAAATTTGAGAGCAAAAGAGTCTCTCTCTGTGCACATGCCTAGGAACAAAGATAGAAGACTGTGAGATTAGCAATCTCAAAGAGTTGCCCTAGAGATGAACAAAGAAGTGACACAGTAAACCTCAATTTCTCTATATACCCCTCTCTACCTTTTGTAGTCAGTAAGTTGTGGAGTGCTGAAGTCACACTTCCAACATGAAGGGTGTTGTGGATTACAGCCCCACTGCTGCATTTTACACCGTTGCAACTTCCGAGTTGTCTTCTAGTCTATGGCAATAATCCAAATGAAGGTTATCAGCATATGAGCCATCCCTGTCCAGGAAATGTACCAGCTGCTGGATCAGGCACAGTTGGCTGAATGCTATCTGGGTCACTGGTGCCATCTGGACCTCAAGCGACAGAGATAAATCTATATACTTGATCCTTTGGGGACATAGTCCCATCCTAGCCAATTACTGGGATTCAGCTTCAGGTTATTGGTTCTTGTCGATCCAGCCCATTACAGCATCCAGACCCCAATGGAATCCTTGTATTGCTTCACTTGATGTCAGGGAAAAACAGAGTTGGATGTCATCTGTGTACTGGTGGCACCCAATTCCAAACACCAGGATGATCTCGGTCAGTGGTTTCATGTAGATGAACATTTATGAACCATGAACTCAACAAGCCATGAAAGAATATTTCAGAAAATCCAGAAAACGTAGGCAAAATGATTAAACAAACAAAAAACCCAATGTGAACCCTGTTGATGCAGAGACAGGTTTTTTTAGTTTCACACTGAATAAAATTAAAAAAAAAAAAAAACTTGGCTGAGTTTCTGACTGCATATTTCAGAATTCCTACCCATTTGCAGTTACAGCCCAGCAGTAACTTAAAAGATATGGGTGTGGACAGATGTGCTTGCCTGCAGGCTGAGCCAAGCTGTCTATTGCAGATAAAATCCTACAGCCCGTTTTCAGAAAAACTGGGAATGAACATACTCTTAGAAGTAATATCTCTTTTCAGCAAAGGCAGGTTTACTGTCCAAGGCTGTCAGTGCACTATTTCATGCAAAATGAGCCAGCAGCCTCTGAAATGCCAGTCCCTAACTCATTACCCAGAAAGCATTTGGAAATAAAAGGTGCTTTATACATCCATTGCATTGTACAAGAAATATAGATGCTGCTGAGCTGCGTGTGCTCCAGTTGTCTCTATTTACTAGGGACAGCCATTATTTTCCCTGTACTCCTCCTTGAAAGATAGTGCTCTTATTTTGCTCCTCTTCTGTCTTTCGGGGAGAGCAGCAACAAAACAAAATGTGCCCATTTTAAGATGACTGTTCCTATTCAAGATTGCAGATAATTATTCTCTCCTAGTAGTTATCCTGCTCCCTCACTGTTCCATGTTCTGCTTTTCTTTTCAGACTATCACCTTGTTGTCTTTTTTTTCTTTTTGGGAGCTTTTGCTTGTTTTATACTTCAGCAAGCCCTGTGATTCCATGTTTTCCCTAGTCTTCTGGTTTTGCTTCATTCCTGTTGGGATTGCCATATGAGACTCTTATTGGAAAGGGAAATGTCTGGGATATCTTTGGGTCTACGCTCCAGATAGAACCAAAGACTCCATATCTGGCCTCTGGATAATGAAGTGAGACCTGAAGGAGATTCCTTCCCACCTGATTGAATTAAAATGGGGTGGCTGTGCATGAAAAAGCATCTGGAGAGAATTAGCGGGCAGATTACAGGACATAAGGCATCAAAGAAGTTCCTCAAGATCTATCATGGGATGGGAATACTTCAGCAATATGCTGTTTTTCATGCCAAATCTTAATTTTGAAGTATCTGTGGGTTGGTTGTTCTGGGCAGTGACTTGAAGTCAGGTAGACTTTCGTTGTACTTCCCGTTGTACAGAAGCATCTCCTTCAAATGGTGGAGGGCTCATGGAGGCAATTAGATACTGTCACAGCCCCCACTTTTACTGTCTAAGCTTTGCTATTAATTGTCAGCCTTCAAGCCTCTTGCTTTTGTTGCCTATCTCAAAACAACACTGATCTGTTATTTAAGATGCTAGTGTGAGGACCATCAAAAATGTCAAACGTGCCCTACAAATACTGTATGCAGAAAGTTACCATAGCTGAACTTTTCCTAACCTAGAAGCTTCCAGGTGCCAAAACTCCAAAAATGCCACGCTGAGAGGAAATTCTAGCAGCTGCAGTCCCACATATCTGGAAGTCAGATTGAGGAAGGCTGATTTATTCTACTTAATATATTCAGATTTGTTGTAAGATAAACCAGACTATTTTTAAAAGTAACTGGTTATGACCAAGTCCTCCAGCTCCTCCTTGTCTCATTCTTTCTCTCACACCACCCAGTGGTGTTTTGGAACTGCTGTATCCCTCCTGTTAAGAGTATCTCTCCTAAGAGTGAGGGATACTTAACAATACAAGATAATTTTTCGTCCAATCTCCCACCTCCCCTTTTTAGGGAAGGTGGTGGAAAAGGTGGTCGCGCGGCAGCTTCAGAGGACCCTGGAGGAAACGGATTATCTGGACCCCTATCAGTCAGGGTTCAGGCCCGGTTATGGGACAGAAACAGCATTGGTCGCACTTTTAGATGAGCTCTGGCGAGAGCGGGATGGGGGGAGTGCATCCATCCTTGCTCTTCTTGACCTCTCGGCGGCTTTCGATACCATCGACCATGGTATCCTTTTGGGTCAGCTGCAGGAGTTGGGGCTGGGTGGCACAGTGTTGTGCTGGTTCAGCTCCTTTCTCCAAGGCCGAACCCAATCAGTGTTGATAGGAAGTGAGAGGTCCAGCCCCCGGCCCTTACTTTGTGGGGTGCCGCAGGGGTCGGTGCTTTCACCGCTCCTATTTAACATCTACATGAAACCGCTGGGTGAGATCATCCGGCACCATGGGGTGAGGTATCATCAGTATGCTGATGATACCCAATTATACATCTCCATCCCAGGTGCCTTAAGTGACGTTGTGACTGCCCTCTCGCGGTGCCTGGAGGCTGTGAGGGCCTGGATGGGGGACAACAGGCTTTGACTGAACCCTGGTAAGATGGAGTGGCTGTGGATATGGGGAGCCTCAAGATCTATGAGCTTGTCATCTTTGGTTCTTGACGGGGTCGCACTACCCCAGACAGACCTGGTGCATAATCTGGGGGTTCTCCTGGATTCACGACTCCTGCTCAAAGAGCAGGTGGCAGTCGTGGCTAGGAGGGCCTTTGCATGACTTCGTGTTGTGCGGCAGTTACGCCCCTTCCTGGATCAGGAGGACCTCCACATGGTCACTCATGCCCTGGTCACCTCCGGGTTGGACTACCGTAACGTGCTCTACATGGGGCTACCCTTGAAGAGTATCCGGAAGCTACAGCTGGTGCAGAATGCGGTGGCGCCGACAGTTCTCAATGCCCCTAGGAGGGCACGTATAACACCGCTGTTGCATGAGCTGCATTGGTTACCAGTTTGTTTCTGGGTCCAATTCAAGGTGATGGTCATTACCTTTAAAGCCCTTCATGGCACGGGACCAGGTTATCTGAGGAACCGCCTCGCCCTGGTCATTTCAGCCCATCCCACTCGGTCCAGCAGAAGGGGCAGGTTGCAGACCCCACCAGTCAAGGAACTTCGATTGGTGGGGTCTAGGCAGAGAGCCTTTTCTGCTGCAGCGCCCACCGTATGGAACATCCTGCCTCCTGAGGTGCGGTGTGCCCCCTCCCTCATGGCCTTCAGGAAAGGTATTAAATCCTGGCTCTGCCAGAAGGCCTGGGGGCTGGATGGGGGCCTGCACCTGTGGAGATGGCTGGTGCGGTGATGGGTTTGCCCCCCCAGCATCTTGTAGGTTTTTAGGGCTAAAAAAATTGTAGGAGGTTCTTAGGACATTTTTAATATATGTTTCTTTTTAATTATCTATAGATTTTACCCATTGTTGGGGGCACTTGTGTTTTTTTCTTTTTTATTATTGTGAGCCACCCAGAGTCACCCGTTGGGGGAGAAGGGCAGCATACAAGTTTGATAATAAATAAATAAATAAATAAATAAATAAATAAATAAATAATCTGGGACAGCAATCTAGGAACTGCTGTATATTCAGTAAGTAAAGTAAAACCTTCAGCACTGTGGAGTTGGCCTATGGGAATCTGTATGCATGTGTATGCAGTGCACAGGTAAAAATAGTGACCTTTGGTGTGAGAGTAAGTATTACAAAAATGCAAAGCTCATTTTTGTTTGTGAAATATTGGAATGTTTGTTCCTAACAGCAAGAATAACAAAAATAGTATTTTTTTAAAAGGAATATTACATGAGGTCCAAATGCAAGCTTTAGTACTAAAAGACAAAGAGCAAAATGAAAAAATGGGACTAAAATGAAATATAAAGAAGACCAAACTAATGACAACAGGTAGAACAACTGGCAATGAAGATATCAAAGTGGTGGATAGCTTCTGCCTTTTAGGATCAACCATCAACAGTAAAGGAGCAAGCAGTCAAGAAATACACCACAGACTAGCACTTGGTAGAGTAGCCATGAAGGCCTTGAAAAAGATATTCAAATGCTGTGATGTGTCTATACCTACAAAGATCAGAATTGTACAAGCCATGGTATTCCCTGTGACACGCTATGGAAGTGAAATTGGACCTTGAAGAAGCAGGATAGGAAGAGTAGTGATGCCTTTGAACTTTGGTGTTGGAGAAGACTCCTGCGAATACCATGGACAGCCATGAAAACAAACTGATGGATCATTGAACAAATTAACCCAGAGTTCTCACTTAAGGCACAAATGACCAAGCTCAAATTATCCTACTTTGGACACATTATGCGAAGACCCAGCTCTCTGGAAAAGGCTCTTATGCTGGGAAAGGTGGGAGGAAAAAGAAGAAAAGATGACCAGCAGCAAGTTGGATGGACTCAGTTACAGTAGCAATGAGTGCACCACTGGGAGACTTGAAGGAACAGGTTAGGGATAGATCATCATGGAGAAAATCTATCTGTGTGGTTGCTAGGAGTCAAAAATGATTGATGGCACATAATCAATCAAAGCTTAACTAAACTGTGCCAGCAGAAGAACATAACCATTAAATGAAAAACAGGCTCTGAATATTTCTATATTACTGCCTTTTCCAGAGAGATGGTTGTAGTAAAGTTCTGTAAATTAATCTCATCAAATCAATGCAGCTGTGGCATTTGGTTGTGCTTCATAGTTCGGAGGGGAAGTTGAGGCAACTATTGTCCTGCTTTGTTTCCAGGCAACATATGAAGCTTAATATAAAGAACAGCTTGTTGGGATAAGAGCACTGCAGCATTCTCAGAAGCTGTCACTTTTAATGAGCTAGTCTGGTGCTACAAGGAAACTCATTCCTCTTTAATACGTTTCTACAAGCCTTTCATGTTGCCCTGAAAATTGGCACAGCCCATGGATGGGGGGGCAGTATTTGATCTCACTGCCCTGGAAGAAACAAAGAGAAAGTTGGCAGCGCATTAACACTCAATGAGTAACTGAGATGAGGATTTTAAAGACAAGTACTGGTGGTCCTCGCTTAACGATGATTGGGACCAGCCACTCCGTCGCTAAGCGACGTGGTTGTAAAGCATGATATCACACGACCACACTGACTTATGATGGCAGCTCCAGCAGTTCCAGTTGTGGTTGTTAGCTGAATCCCATGCAGTCATTAGGCATGATGTCACATGGCCACCATTTGCAATCTCCTGCCAGCTTCCCCATGGACTTTGCTTGTGGGAAGCTGGCAGAGAAGGTCGCAAATGGTGATTAGCTGACTGCAGGATGCTGCAACCATCATAATTGCAAGCTGGTTGCCAACTGCCTGAATCATGATCACATGACTGCGGGGATGCTGTGATGGCTGTAACTATGAGGACCATTCATAAGTCTCCTCATTCAGTGCCATCGTAACTTTGAATGGTTGCTGAACAAGTGGTTGTTCAATGAGGATTACCTGTATGAAGTCAGGACTACCTGCAAACAACTGTAGGACACTACATTTCTTAAATCTTCACAAAATGAACCCCAAAAATATATTAAAAGTAGGGTTGGGTGACAGGAGAAAACTATGCTATTAGGTGAGGAATCTCCTCATTAGAATGAAGTAAAGAATATCCTGAAATCCTCATCATAACAATGCTGCTAAGTTAGACCATCCCATAATGATTCAAGGTTCAGCATGACATTAGTGGTTGATCACAGCTCAAACAGGAAAGCAAAGACAGGCTGTGGTATTTTACCCTTGAATCTGTTTACAAATCTGTATGGTTTTAATTTTTTTCCAGAGCCTCTCAGTCACAGAGCAAGATAGCTGTAACATTTCACTTGGAGAAGAATGTGCCAGGGAGATTCCCATGCCCATCCATCAAATCTGTGCCTGCATTTGTACATAATGGGAAGCCAAGGTTCTTTTAAACATAGTGTGTGGAAGAAGCCTTAGTGGCCTGGTCCACATACATCAGGCTAAGCCCAAAGCAAAGCTGTAGAATGTGTGAACCAACCATTCCAAATCATGTTGCAACTGGCATTTTCAAAGGGAGCATGCCCGAGCTGGTTTTTCTTTTTAGTCTACGCATTTCCCCAAATATGGGAATATTTTCATAGATCCTAGCTTTGAGAGCAGTTCTTCTAAAGAAATACATATTTTCTTTTTGTGAAAAGTGAAGGCTACCCTTGAGCTGTGAGTGTTGTACTGAGAAGCAACACTCCTACAAGGAGATGAGGCTGGAACAAAAACTACATTTGATTTAAATTAAATTAATAAAATCATTGCACATCTTTAATATTTTTCTCCTTTCGGTCAGTTAAAAATTATGTTTTGGGGCATGATTAGAAAAGGCTTGGTGGGAGCATAGCCATGGCTTTAGGGGTTGACTTGTGGCCCTGGTGCCTCAGGTCATACATCCCTGTATTAAGCGGGTAGATGTGTGAATGATGGCTCTGTCTGTATTCTGATGGAAAATAAAATATTTAGCCTCACCAAAAAGTCAGTGTCTTTATTTTACAATAGGGTTGGGTGGTTTCCTTGAAAAGAGAGCAAAAGAATATATTGGTCTTTTATTTTTCCCCCCCTGTACTTTATTATCTGTTTTGCCTGTTAAAACTGATATGTCACCTGATTATTCTGCACAGAAAGTATCTTTTCATCTCTCTGCCTGCCTAAGAGAGATAGAAGTTGATGCTGGATCTAAGGAACACACAAAGAGAAAAAATGCTTCCTAGGAATACCTCTGTTGTCATGACTGGCCTGAAAGATTTTAGGTATGCCTTTTCAAAAATCCTGCTGCTAATTAAGTTTGGACAAAAATGGGTCACATATTGTGTTCATGATAAGGTTGACTAGAATGAAACTGAGAATGCATAGAAGATGATGTGATGGAAAGGTGATTGTTCAGCACTGTTTTTGTGTGTGTGTATGCTGAGTTGATTCATTTGAGTTTAAAGCTTGAAGCTTTGTAAAAGGGTTTTGTGAAGTTCTATGATACTGAGAAGCATACTTTTCTTCACAAAAGGGTAAGAAGCAATAGACTTAAGTGGCCACTGAATCTACATACCCTTTTCATGAATTCTCAGCAGGTGATTTACAGAGGGGGCAAGTTTGGTGTTACAACTCATGCAAGATGACCTGTGCACGCTGTATACGACATGCATCCAATTTTTGGAGAATATGTGCTTGTAGAGAAGCCTGTCCAATTTGTAGGATCCTTGGGAAAGTCCTTCTCTTGATCCCACCACCATTAGAGATATATTTGGTGGGAACCTGAGAGACAGTCCCAGGCTTTGGAACTCTCTTCTAAGGGAGATTATGCTCATTTTTTTGTAAAAAGGTTTTACTTCAGGCAAACCTTTGGGGTGAATGCTGGCTTGGCTACTGAGCTGCATTTTAATTGGTTGAATTTTGCTTGTTCAACTGAAGTACTTTCATAAAAATACCATTACAACATATTGCTGGTTGCCATGAGGGTCTTTTTTTGACAGAAAGGTGGAACATAAATTCAATAAGTAAAGAGAGAATGTGGCATGTTCTGCAGAATTTATGACAAATTAGGATTTTGTGTAGGTGCTATCAAACTGATGATGCGGTTAGTCTTTGATGATCCTAGGTTCCATTTTTGGTTTATGATATCACTTGGCTTTTACTATATGTACATCACTAATTTTACTACAATTTAGGGGTGCCTTGTCCTGTTACCATAAAACATTAACAATCAAACTTTTTTTTTTTTTTTACAAGTTCACCTGTGGAACAGGAGAAGCTGGTTGTATAGATTTTGGTGGACACTGGGGAGAGCCTATTCCTCTCTGTTGCTGTTGCCTTTTCATTTGTTTCTTTTTCTGGGGACAGTCTTCTCACAGGAACATTACTGTCCTGGTTCCTCCTTCCTCTTTCCCAATGCTCATTTGTTTGGGAGGGTAGATAAAAAACAGCCTCAGTCACAAGAAGGATGAGCAGCAAGGAGGAGGAGTGGGCAGTAGGCCCCTTGTGATGGTATGGGCTTCAGCAGATACCTAATGATGCTGGCCCCAAATATAATCCACCAGTTATTATAGTCCTGCCCTGTTATATCTCTTTTACCCTCTTTCTTGCTTTTTAGGAAAGTGTTTTCCAGTTTGAAAAAGGATTTGCTGTACTTTGAAGACCTTGCCAGGATGTGGAGATTTGTTTTTCCTAGACTGGACCGATCTGCTTCTCCCACAATTTTTCCAGACCCAAATGCTTAATATTGAATTGACAGCAATTCCTCCTCCTTCAATTCCATGATAATTCAAAACATAGATGTCGGATCTGTGTCTGCCATCTGCTGGTTTTGATAAAAATGGCACAACATGCATTTCCTTCCAAGTACCCAACATTAAAACAAAGCAACCCTTACAGTATTCTTGTACTATATTTCCACATCATTGTCATTTTCATTATCTTCCTACCTTTCCAATGCTTTTTTCAGCATTACCTGGAAAAAGAAGGAAGCAATGAAACAATTGAAAGCAGCAGGAACCCTCCTTTTAGAAGACTGGAAACACCTAATTTGTTGGGCAGAAGATTTTTGCCTGATTATTTTGTCCTGCCCCTCTTTGCAATTTTCTTAGGTAATTCTTACAGATATATTTGAAACAAATTTCAGTGCATCTCCCTTGGATTGAAATCAGCCTCAGATCGAAGGCCATTTTTCATTTTCACCAAGTGGGGGGTCATCCTTTTGATTCTCAAAGTACTTTGTGGAGCCAAGCTAACAAAAATTTGCAATAGCTCTAAAAGCATTCCAGGGAGATTTTTCTAGAAAAATTAACGTTTTTACTAGTTTGATGTGAAACTGAAACAAAAACAAAAAACAAAAAAACCCAGCATTCTTTTTGATGGAAAAAACAATGGGATGTATATCTGCTGCTTGAGCTACTATACAAAAATGGGGACACAAATCTACAAATGATGATGATAATGGCGATGGTATTGATGATGATCATGGTGGTGGTGGTGAACATGGAAAAAACAGAATAGAATACAATACAAAATAATGGGGCATTATTTCTGGCCTATGATTAAGAGCAGTTGGACACTAGGTAGGACCAAGTTTGCTAACCACACTTCTGCCTCAGCTGCCCACCATCCACAGTCTTGGTTGTAAAGGGGAGGCTAGTGGGACACATGGAAGCCCAGGATGTGATGAGGAATTCACCAGGAGAGCATAATGCACAGCTAAGGCTACCAAGCCCGTGATGCCACACTCATCCCACCAAAATGTTTCCATATCACTGGGAAGGTGCCGTTAATGTTTTTCTGCTAGGAATGTGTTTATTCCAACATGCTGCTCATTTAATTGTAGCTTGGTCAGTCACTGTGATAATGAATGACACATAAAGCTGTACTTGTAGGTAAAAGGGGTCATTAACTATTTAGAATGCCTCTGATCGTGTAATTCCACAAGGCATGCAAAGACTGAAAAATGCTGAAGCTTGGCAAAACTAAAATTTGCACCACATCTGAGAAGCTAACATTAAAGGCAGGGCAGTTTCACCTGATTTGTAAAACCAGCTGCAATAACTTAGATGACTTACTAGGCCCACACTTGCCTTTAATAAAACAAAAACCACCAAAGAAGCATGTTTATTATTGATTACCTAATCATTTCATGATGTTGCTGTTGGAAGTAATTACTGGAAACTTTTCCTTGCCTTCCCTCCTTTCCCCAAGTAGTAAATTCTCATTTGTGAGAAAGATAAACCTACCTTACTTGCTGCTGATACACTTTTTCATACTTCTGAGGAATGCTTTTTTTAATACTAGTAAATGCTTCAGAATGACATTAATGATGTTAGACCGTTAAAGTCTGTCATGCATATAAGCAGCTATTTACTCTATTACAGAATAAACACCAAAGCCAGCTGGGAGCAGAAAACTCCGTGACAGGGGAATCAATAGGGAGGAAGAGATGACTCTTAGGTGAAGCTCCAGGAAAAATACATTTATGCTGCAGTGTTATTAAAAAAGCAAATCGTCTCTTAATTATTTTACTGCAGTTACACCTTGGGGATGGTTTGCAAAGTAATTTATATTTAATGTAGGTTCCCTTGAATCCATTGGTTTGCAGTGGAGTTATGTAGATTTTGATAGGTAGATAGGTAGAATGATTGATCGATCAATAGACAGATATTATGAAAAGTCAAGAACAACATTTTTCCTTAATGCATGCTCATAAAAGGAGGGAGTAGCATAAAAGACTATTACAATATCAGAAGTAATTGAAGTCTGTTGCCATCTGGGTATGTTAAACTACAAACAGCAATAAATCTGGTGGCCCCTTAAAGACAAACAAATGTATTGATTAAGCTTTTGTGGAAGACAATCAGATGCATGGAGTCTTATCGTGAATGAGGATATACCACCCACAATACAAGGAGTGCATATATCTAGTCCTCTTCCAATGTGACACACACCAACATCTGCCAGCAATGTACTCCTTATGGAACATACTGGCCTGTCCCAACCAAAAATAATAAATGGATACAAATCTGACATTGAGAATGATGACAATGTTCCTAAACTGTAGTGAAGCACTTTAGCTTCCCAGAGGTTCTCCATGTGGTTTTAAAGTAGTTATCTTTGGGCAAAGGAATACTGTATATATCCTTGGGCTGCTAATCCATATGCTGGATATCCCAGCTGCACTGGGGCTTATGTCCATAGATCTGAATATGAATCCTTAGGCAGATATGTGTGAATTGCATTTTCAAAAAGGGGAAGGAAAAGGTTTCAGGAAACTACAGAGTGGCAGGCTGACATTGCTCTTATCATTAGGCAAAGAGAAGTACTTGTCTCAGGTGGCAAGGACAGGATGGACAGCATCAGTAAAGTGCTGAGGGACGCAGCTGGTGCAACAGGAGTCTTGTTCTGTCACTAGTGTAGAAGTAAGACCCAACTGCCTGATCTGATCAGCCTACAAATATGTGTGTGTACACCCGTCTAAGTTCTATTCTGCTCCTCACTGTGGTGCTAGTGGGGAGGAATGTGGGAACAACACTGGAAGTGTGTGCCAAGAGTATATACTCCCAGCAGGATTACCCAAGCCATGAAGGTCATCCCAGCTGCTCAGATAAAGCCAGCAGGCACCTATATTGGGCAGCAGCAATATAGGAAGATGCTGAAGGCAGATGATCACTTTAGTAACAATGGCAAAGGCAACAATTCATAAACCACTCCTGTATTTTTCCAAGAAAACCACATGGATGAATAACCAAATTATGCCTGCAAATCTGGAGAACATCACAGTGGCCAACAGATTCAAATAGGCCAGTCTACATTCCAATACTAAAAAAAAAGGATATTTAACAGAGTGTGCAAATTATCATACAATATCCTTAATTTCACATGCTAACAAAAGAATGTTTTGGATCATCCAATACAGATTACAGCCCTACATGGAAAGGCAGATGTCAGATGTTTAAGCTGGTTTTAGAAAAAAACAAGGAATAAGAGACATTATTGTTGATGCACGTTAGGTAATTGAGAAAGCCAAAGAATACCAAAAAGAAATCAATACATGCTTCATTGATTATAGAAAGATCTTCGCATTAACCACGTCAAGCTGTGAAATGTGCTTAGTAAAACGGGACTCCCAGAACATCTCATTGTCCTCATGTGAAACCTATACATAGATCAGGAAGCTACAGTCTGAATAGAACTTGGCCAAAAGGGTTGGTTCCAGGTCAGCAAAGGAGTGATATTCATCTGTATACTGAAAACATTATGTTTTCAACCAGCAGAGTGGTGCCATCAGCATAGCACAGGTTGTTGATGTTCTTCAATTTTAAAACACACTCATCTTCTTCCAGTCCAGTTTCCCTCAATATATATTTACCATATGGACTGAATAAATAAGGCTGTATGCTCTCTCCTTATTTATTCACCTATATGTTAAATATATATTGAGGGAAGCTGAATTGGAAGATGAGTGTGTTTTAAAATTGAAGAAACATCAACAACCTGTGCTATGCCGATGGCACCACTCTGCTGGTTGAAAACATAATGAAAGCCAAGGAGCACAATGAAAAAAATGGGACTAAGATTAAATATAAGGAAGACCAAACTAATGACAATAAGCCCAGCAACCAACCTTAGAACTGAAATTGAAGACACTGAAGTAGTGAACAGTGTGTGTCTTTTAAGATTGTAAAGGAACCAACAGTCAAGAAATACACCACAAAACTAACACTTCATAGGGTAGTAAGAAAGGCATTGGGAAAAATATTCAGATGCATGATGTGTTTATATCAGAATCATAAAGGTAATGGTTTTGTGTGAAAGTGAACACTGGACTTTGAAGAGACGTTACAGAAAAGGTATTGATGCTTTTGAGATTTGGTGCTAGAGCAGACTCCTGAGAATACCATGAATAGCCAAGAAAACAAACCAATGGATCATTGAACAAATCAACCCAGAGTTCTCACTCGAGGCACAAATGACCAGGCTCAAATTATCCTACTTTGGACACATTGTGAGAAGACCTAGCTCCCTAGAGAAGGCTCTAATGCTGGGAAAGGTGGAAGGAAAGAGAAGAACTGGATGACCAGTGGCAAGGTGGATGGACTCAGTTACAGTGGTGATGAGTGCACTTGGAAGACCTAAAAGATCAGGTTAAGGACAGATTATAGAGAAGGTCTATATGTGATTGTTAACAGCCAACACTGACTTGATGGCACTTAATCGGTCAATCAATCAATCAATCAATCAGTCAATCAATCAATGTATGTATATGTGGATGGATGGGTAGATAACTAATTAGCTACTGGGGAGGATCCATCTTCTCTTTTGCCTTAGGCAGCAGTGTTTCTTGCTTAAAGTCTGCTTCCTTTTATCCTCAGAACTATTCTCAGTGGGAGAGGTTAGGCTGAGAGGGCACAGAGGCTGGGTTCACACACGGCATTAAGCCATAATATGGCTTTGACTTAATGTGTTGTATTAACCCAGCTATTGTGGTCTGTAAATTCACAATGTGGTTTACAACTTAGTGTAATATGTCAATCCAGCCATACTCAATAAGCCATGGTTAAATGTTGTGATGTGCGAGCTGAAGAATCAGAATAAGCTTCTTGGCTAAGGGGAGAGTTGTGACTGACACACCCGGGTCCTAAAGCAAGTCTTAATATTATGAGGAATTGTGCAAGAGCATGGGAACACAACAGTATACACATAAATCCTGACCTGCACATTTATGGACCTCCACTTCTGATTTTTAACAGTTACTAGGAGATTTGTATGGAAATATATATGCCACTGAAAATGATGTGGGTATGTATTTTATAAGACTTTCTGTTCCTTTGCCTTCTTTAAATGGCATATCTGCTTTAATGTTATTCTTGTTCTTCTATTCCATTTTTTGTCCTTCAGATTCACCTACATGTAATATTTGAAATTCCTTATTTTAAAGAAAATTATCACTGAAACTCTACAGAAAAGGGCATTGGCAATCCTGTGGCTGAAAATGAGGTGCTCTTTACAAGGAGCATACCAAGACTCCCTAGGAATCATTTTTATAATTTAGAGAATACATTCCTTTTGTAATGTTTGTCATGCGAACATGATTTCATTTCAGAAAGAAAGGCAAATGTTATTAGAAGTCAGTGAAGCAAATGGGAAAGGGGGCTGTTTGAACAAAACACTGATAAATCTGGTAGCCAATTAAAGGGTCTTTTTTAATCTTTTTTTTTTGTCTTAGTCATGTTAATGTTAAAACATTTTCCTTACATTGGTAATTTTTCAAATCTGCCAAAATTAATCTTTTGCATTTGGTACATTAGTCTATACTCAAGATTATGAAGTATCAAAGTATATTTGTGCAAAAGCTGAGGTTATGTATCTCTAGGGATAACACATTTTTATTGTTAGGGAAGTTTGAAAACATGCCATTTTAATACCTGGTAGTCCTCATTTAGCAACTGCCTCATTTAGTGACTGTTTGCAGTTACGACAGTGCTGAAAAAGTAACTTTGCAACCAGTCCTCGCATTTACAACCTTTGCAGGTCTGTAAAGCAAAGGAAAGCTGAAGTAAGATCATAAAATCATGATGTTTCACTTAGTGACTGCTTTGTGTAGGGAATGAGTGGCTGGTCCCAACTGTGGTCACTAAACAAGGACTACCTGTATTTGTATAGGATTATTTTATTTTATTATTTTATATTTTACTTCAATTTATATGGCTGCCCATCTCAAATTCATGACTCTAGGTGGCTAACAATATTAAAAGAAAACAGAAAAGCAGAAAAACAACACACACAGAAACAGCAGCCAGGGTAAAAACACTTATCAGTCACAAATCAACTTAACCAATGTACAGGCTCAGCCACACCTCCTCACCCCCAGGGCTGGTGACAGGAGGTGTGGGTGAGCCCTTCCCTTCCCTTCCCTTCCCTTCCCTTCCCTTCCCTTCCCTTCCCTTCCCTTCCCTTCCCTTCCCTTCCCTTCCCTTCCCTTCCGCCATCCACTCCAAAAGACTCTGTGGGTGGTTACAACATCCAGATATACAATTAAAATAGTTAAAAGCATGAAATAAAACATGGCAGCCCTGCCTGAAAAAAACCATAACAATAAAAGCATGACGGGGCTCCACAAACACCCTAATCTGAGCTGGGGCCTGGTAAGGACTTCCAGAACTCCAGGAGAGTAGATACCATCCATATCTCTGGGGAGATGCTATTCTAAATATATCCACAGATAGTCCTCAGTTAATGACCATAATTGGGACTGGCAACTCTGTCGCTAAGTGATGTAGTGGTAAAGCGAAAGATCATATGACTACACCAACTTACTGAAGTGGTGGTCATTAAGTGTGATGTCATGTGACCACGACTTGCAACTTCTTGCCAGGTTTCCCATTGACTTTGCTTGTTGGAAGCCAGCAGTGAAGGTTGCAAAAGGCAATCATGTGACTGCGGGACACTGTGACCGTCATAATTGTGCACCAGTTGCCAAGCGCCTGAATTATGATCACGTGATCGCAGGGATGCTGCAATGGTTGTAAGTGCAAGGACTGGTTGTAAGTCACTTTTTTTAGCACCATCATAACTGAATGGTCGTTAAATGAATGGTCATAAGTTGAGGACTACCTGTATTTGGATTCCAATTCTAGGTAAACTTACTCAGAAGCATTCTGTAGCCAGATGCCCTCAAGATTAGTGGAGGCTACAATGCCCAGAATTCACAGCCATTTTGGGACCTGTAGCCTCAACACATCTGGAGGGCAGTGGATCAGGGCAAGCTATACTCAGCAGTAAGTTCCATGCAGCACACCATGTGATCTTTTGTATGCACTGATTGAATCTTCAAAACAGCTTTTGCTCCCGACCATTCCCTTGAGCATTGACACACTGCCACTAACCTGTAATTACCCAAAGAGCTCCAGCTGAGGGCCCCTGTTGAATTATCTGCTTGTCACACAGATCTGTTGTGTAAAGTATGACTCATTTGCGCGCAAGCCTCTACAGCATATCAATATCCTAGGGTAGTGTCACAGTGCAAGACCTTTGTCCAAGTCTGGATTAATCATCAAGACTCACTGCTATAAAGCAGCTAGAGATCTCCATTAATCTTCTGCACCAATAGTTTTATCTTTCATGGAGCAAAATTGATTCCCTTATCTCAGCTGGTGAGAAAGCAAGAATGAACATCTCTCTTGATTCACTGCCCAGACAAAGCTTATGAAAGCTTTTTGAAGCAACTCAAAAAAATAACAGCTTTCAATAGGTGTGCCGTGTTGCCTTTGCTTTCTATCTTTATTTACTCATTAAGTGCACACTCTGTGATTTAGAACATCTGAGTAGATCTGGTAAACTAAAAATAAGAATAGTAAATAAAACTCTAACAGTTTGAGAATATCATGTCATCATGAGTTCAAGAATGAAAAAAAGCAATAAAAGTTAAAAATATTGGGGTGGGGAATAATAAAGCGTTACTAATTTTATATTGTAATATTTAAAATATAATAGCCCTGTTAGGCATTCTGTTCACATTATCATAATCATGTGGAACAAGATGGTGGAGCTACACCAATGGCCTGTCTGTGCTGCCATTTTCCATAGGCTGGTGGTCCATGCACTGTCACTCTAGACATGCGGAAGCTTCCCCAAATACAGAGAATTCTAGAATTGAGAATTGAGCAGAATTTCACATGATCAGGGAAGCTGACACAAAACAGCAAGGAAAGGGATCGAGCCGGTGTGCTGTACTTTTTTACTATTTTGATCCAATTCTGTTACTGAACTGATTAAAAGTTTGTTTGTTTGGTTAGGCAACACTGATTCCCTAACAAGTGATCAGATGGAGAAAGAGGGCAAGAATTGCTGTCAAATCAGCATAGTTCAATCCTCCTCAATCTGGGTGCTTTCCAGATGTGTGGATTTCAAATTCCAAATTGGGACATTATGAAGGGTACACATGACCACACATATGATGGTCTTTGGTGTGCACAAGTTTAGGGAAGGTTTTATAGATTAAGGCAGGAGAAGCTAACACTATCCAGATGCGGCTTGATTTCTACAGCTCATCATCAACATGACCAGCAGCCATGGATGGTGGAGTTCAGTCCAACCACATCTAGTGGGTCACAGCTTATCTCCCTCAAATGTGAAAATATCGAAAAACCAATGAAAAACCAATGATCTGACTATGGCAGCTTCATCTAATTACAGAAGATGGGTCTTCAAATCATCATCATCATCATCATCATCATCATCATCACCATCATCATCTAGCACAGGGATGGGTAACTTTCCTTTCTCTTTTTAAAATTTGATTAAGCCTACTTTAAGGGTGCTTTATATAGTTTCATACATTTTGCATCTGATAACAGCTGGATTTCAGTAGCACAGTTACAGAGGGCTCTGAAGTCTACAGAAATAGGAATTGGGGAGATCTCCCTCTCTAGCTACCCTGCAGTTCTGATCTTTATTATAGGAAAGGACTCCATGAAATACTTTTCCTTCTACATTTTCATTACTGGAATTCTAGACATTAAAAATGTTCAAAGTGAGTTTATGTACTGGTTATTTATCAAGTGAAATTTCTAAACAATTAAAGGAGACATCCTTTTCTTTTCCCCTACAGTTGTCAAACTGTTGATGTGACAGCATGCCCAATTATTAGTTTAAGAAAACAGCCCAGATTATAGGTAAGAATCAATGAGCAAGATTTGCTGTTTTTTAAAAAAATAACTACTAGTTTAATGAATCAAACTTATGAAGGCACTAATAATTATATTATAAAAAGGCAGTCAAAGCAATGTAAAATCACCCATCATAGAATATTCAGCATGTCAACTTTATTGCTACAATTACTGGAATTTAATAGAGAAATATGACACATAGAGGAATTAATGGAGATAAAAGAGCAGAGTAGATTAGTAATGTATTGCATTAAGTAAAGAGGCACAATTCTTCATATGAATGCATAAGAACACCTGTTTGTCTCATTTATACCAATAACTGACTTGTTAATTGACTTATGTAACCCTGAATGAGAATCTGAAAATGTGTCATATCAAAAAGTGAGCTGCTGAGTAAGCTTACACATAAGGTGCTAGTTTGTCTTTTCTCATGTGTACAACACGGGGAATGTGTTTTGTTTCAAGCATGAGATAAAAGTACCCAATGCATGTGTTAGTTACTCTGCATTCACATAATGTTATTAATTTTTTACTGAGTTAACCAAACTGTAACACATTTCTAGGGTCCAATCCTCTTTGTGCCACCCACTGCCCCACCAAGCTTGGCTTTGGGGATACTGGGTTTGGTTTTCCCATCTCATCCATCCCCATTCTCCTCTTTGTCTGTTAAATGTTGGAAAGGAATTTTAGGGTTAGTGTTAGAATGGGACTCACCTTTTGCTACGAATAGGATTGAAATTCTATACTGTATACGACCTTTCTCAAAGATAGGAAGATTGGGATTATGAAATTTATGGTTCCAAATCTGTGATCCCAATTCCACTTATTTTCTCTTGTGTGAAACAGCTTTTAGTTTGGAAAAGGGTGTCAGAAACCACCATGTTTGTTCCTTGTTAGCTTACCCATCTTAGCTCTGAAATAGAACTCTATGAGACAAGTCTAAGATCTTACACCACAGCAAAATGAATTGTTTATTCTGTTCCTAGAATCCTAGATGGTATCCTGGTAATACAAACATGGCTTCTGCAGTGTCTTGGGCTTCATAAGCACAATAACCAGTCCAGTCCAGTCCAACTAAGGAACTTTGATTCCACTGATGTCTGTGGATGTTTGCATGCCTAATATTCTTAAGATCACCCTTGTAACTATGTTGCACAAAAGGGTTAAGCCTTTTCAAATATTGATATTAGAAGCATTATAATTGGGATCAGGTGTGTGTAAATTAGAATAGGGTGGCAGACTAATTGTTATTAATGAATTCCTCTGCAATGAAACTTTACATAATGAGATGCATAATTAGAACATTAATGACCAAGAAGATTACTTCAATTTTATTCTACTTATGCCACGTTTTTAGCCTTAGGTGAAACCTGCTGTTTCTAAAAAGCTGTCATTCATGGTGTTTGTTTTGCAAAGAATCTTTTCAAAAGTTGTCAGGGGCATTTTCCTTTCATTTTGCTTGTAACCAAATAGGACCTTGTTCCAGAAAAAAAATGGCATTGTTTAACAAGCCATTCTAAGTTTAGATTATCTGCAATTTCAAGTGGCCTGAGTAAGCTGCTGTGGAAATTCTTCACACTGGTGACTTGTCAGCATATTTCTGAGCAAGTGTTTACCACCGTTATGGAGAGTGCTACACCCAGATTCAAAAATTACCCAGAAGATAGCTTGGTGGAGCAGAGGAAGGGTGCAAGGTGAAGCAGGATGGAGTTCCTGCTTTCTGCCTCTGCTCTACCTATCTGTCAGTTGGGCAGCTTTTGGATGTGGGCTGTATACTTCAGGAAGAGCACTGGTTACATGTTCAAAAATAGCTTATTGATGGTGGAGGGTTTGTTTGGAGCATTGTGGGCACTCCATCCCGCTTTCCACCATGATCTTCAGGTACACTTAGGATCTGTCACTTGGGCTTAAAGAGAAATCAGGCAGAACATCTCCAGGAAGTGCCAGATCCCTGTGTTTAAGGGAATGACAGTAAACTGCTGTGGCCAGCAGCACCTGAAGCCATGCAAGATGTCATTGGAGTAGGCAATTTGGTGCCTCTCCAAAGGAGTTAAAAAAAAAGAGAAAGTACAGCAACACAAAACCCTGTGTCAGCAGATGCAGCAGAAAAACTGTAATGCACTCATTTGGAACAGAATCAGCAGCAAAAGAATGGCTGAAACCAACTCTTTCTTGGTTTAAATTGAACTTTTGTGCAGCACAGGACTTCACAACTCATTGTGAATCTCAGCAGGCTAAGAAGCAAAGTCTTTTTTCTTTAAAAAAGTTTTCAAAAGATTAATAAACATGTGTTGAAAAACAGGTCTAGAACTCTTTGAAAACAGCACTAAACCCATGTATACAAGGAGCCATGTATACATGCGCTTCAGAAGGTGCCAGTCAACCATCATATGGTCAGAAGGCTCTATGGAAGCCAGCTGTCCACTTCCTCCTGTAGCCCAAGTAGCCACCGAAGACCATGCTCAGCAACCAAGAGAAGAGGGAAGGTACTTGTAGCATTCCCAAATGACTACTCTGAGCTGGCAGATTCCAGCCCCTCGTGCATCGTTGCCTATATTGTCAATGGGGCATCATAGATTATCTGTACAGCAAGATGTGTGTCAAGAGATGGGGGAAAACGCTAATACTGGAACACCTAAACACAAATCTAAGCTTGTCTCCACCATAGGTTAGGAATAAGATGAAGATGACATCACAAGTTTATGCCCTTTAAAACAGCAGACATCTCTGTGTGGTGGTTAACAGGATATAAGAATGAGCCGATAGTCCTTGTATTTTCAGTATTTTGCTTCCAAATCTCACCTGATTATGTGGAAACCTGAGCTTTGCCTAAACCTGACCATGCCTTGTTCTTCACTCTCTGGACCTTGACTGCCAATATAGGCCTTTGGCTGGCTAATAATTTTACTGTGAGTGCCACTTCTAATATTGATCCTGAGCTGTTTGATGATTCTGTGACAGTTCTGGGACAGGACATTTTCTCCTTCTTTCCAGAACATGTCTCTCTGTGAGGATAAGTACTCAAGTCAACATAACAAAATTGGCAAGAATAGTAGGTCTGATTTCTTTTTGTATTTTCCAGTTTCTCCCTTCTCTTTCTCAAAGACACTGTTGCATCATATGTTAAGGACTCATTGTGAATCTCAGCAGGCTGGCTTTGGTCTGACCCAGTAGGTCTATTTCCTTCATGTGGCTGAAGACAACAATACAGAAATTGTCAAAGATTAAAAAAAAAAAAAAAGTGATATGGACTTGCTGGATGCCACTGAGATTGTTACTGAAAACCCTGCTGTGTTGATAGTTGTAAAAGAACACAGGGCAGATTTCTAGCCTTCATGCATGACTACACTTTCATTGAGATCAGCAGCGTACTGTGTAAAGCCAGACTTGCTAAACCATCATGAAAGGCAGTATCCGAAATCTTGACTATATTAAACCTTCATTTGATTTTCTAAGAACTAGTGTATTAGAACTGAGAGGATCAGATCCGAGTGGTTATTGGCTGTCCTCACTTGGAAGAAATACAGAAATACTGGACAGGTTGTAACAGCAAAGGATTTAGATTTGGTGTGTTACTGGAGGGACATTATATTAGCCTTGAAAAGTTTGCTTTAGTTTTCACTGCCTTCTGGGCAACTTCAAGCTGCTGATTTAATAAATGAGTCTCTTATGTGTTTGGATCTCAATATGATTTAAAGGCCATTTCAGTTCTAATGTGCAGTCACAATTTCTAATTACCTTGGATTTTTAATAGGTTGCTTGCAAATTTGCTGAACAGGTATTTGGAAACCCTTGTGCTTACTCATACAGTCATTCAAGTTGGGTTAGCACTTGGCTGTGGTGATGACAATGACTTTCTTTCATGGTGACTAGATATGTTTATGGGTAATATTCTCTGTGAAACCTTCACAGAGAGAAACCATATCCTTACAAGATGGAGATATATAAAAGATCTCATGTTGTTCAATAGTCTTCCTTAAAAGCATCTGTTTATCTTTTGGGAGAATAGGATGTTGGGCAAGATGAAACTTTGAGATGCTTTATGTAAAATCTTTAAATAGTAACAACAACAACAACAACAACAACAACAACTGTCTAATTCAATTGGGGCAGGTTTTTCAAAGTGATATGATGGCGGAACTAATGGTGAGGGATACTGAGAAAATTAGTTTAGCATCATTGGGAGGATCACAGATTCCCCAAGCTGAATAGTGTAATGCCTGAATATTTTCCCAACTGTTATGAGCATTTTATTTTGTTCTTGTTTGATTAATCATAGCTTTTGTAGTCTGAAATGGTACTGGACCAAAGTAATTTTAATTTGTTACAATATATTATAAGACACTGCAGTTGGATTCTTTCATGATTTTCCCCCTCAAAAATAATCTCTAGCGGTTTATCAAACTCTAGCTGAACATCTACTCTCAAGGGAACATAGCTTGTCATCAGCTTTTGCTTGCTTGTCATTAGCAGTCATTTTTTATCCCCCCTGGACTTCCCAAGAAGTATTTGAAAGCCATAAGCCAACAGAGGAAAGTAGAAGAAAGAATACAAAACAGAATAGGGAAATAGGAACCACCCACCACCACACAGCATGACATACAGTGGTACCTCAGGTCACGAACGCTTCTGTTCATGACCAATTCGGGTCACGAACAGCACTGTTCGCAAAATTTTGCTTCCGTTCATGAACGCCGGATCAGGTGACGAACAGGATCCGCGGCCATTTTCCCTGCTGTGACACGTGGTCGTGGCTTCCTGTAGGGAGGGGGACTCTCCCTCCAAGCAATAACCGCCTCCCCACCCACCTTCCTGTCCTCCACGCCAGAAGTCGCCTTGAGCAAGGTTAGTGTTCTCTCTCTTCGTACTGTACTTTGTGTCATATTTTTGTGATTTAAAAAAAAAACATATGGTTCAGAATGGATTAACCGTATTTACATTGAACCTTATGGGAAAATCTGATTCGGGTCGCAACCAAAATCGGTTGGCGACCAAATTTGTAGGGGTCAGAACGGATTAACCGTATTTACATTGAACCTTATGGGAAAATTTGATTCGGGTCACGACCAATTCGGGTCGCAACCAGAGTCGTGGAACGAATTAAGTTCGTGAACCGAGGTACCACTGTCCTATGATAATCTCCTTCTTCCTCTCTGGAGATATTTTCCCCACAAGTAACAGGAGTAATTTCAGCAGGGTTGATTGTCCTTAGTGCTCTGGTGTCATGCGTGGATGGTTTGTTCCCCATTTGTGAGGTGGTCTGGTAAAATGTCTCAGGATTTAAGGGAGACATAATTCACAGCATGGAATCGTGGGTCTAATGAGTGCGTCTGTCACTATCCTTGGGATAAAGAAATAAAGTTGAACAGGTGGAAAGAAAGATTAATTCTGAACAATGAAAAAGTATATTTTATATAGGCAGATAGAGTTAATAAACTTAGGAACCTTGAAAGCTGCTTTCTACTGAGCCAAAAAGGTGATCCCTCTAACTTAGCATGGTCAACACAGACAGGCAATGTTTTCACTCAGGAGTCTGTGTTAGGACTCTTGGAACTGAAATTAGGACCTTCTGCATATAAAACAGAGGCAGGCAATGTGTCATTCTGGCTGAGGACATAAGTCTTTGGGAGTTACTACCCAAAGCATCTGGAAAATTGAAGGCCTCTGAATTCCATGCTATAGCTAACATACATCACTGGTTAACATTGTGTTAACATATGAACCCAGTAGCCCAAGAAGAAAAAACAAGAGTCATCTACAACATACAGGACTGTAACAAACACTACGTAGGACAGACAGGCAGGAGACTAGCAGAGCGTATCCACGAGCACCAACTAGCAGTCAGACGACACAATGAAAATTCCTTAATTTCACAACACATGGACAGACGTAACCATAGTTTCAACTGGGAAACTGTCAGCATCTTAGACCAAGCTAAATCCAAAAATGCAAAGGAATTCCTGGAAGCTTGGTATTCAGACAAGGGAGCCATCAACAGGCACATAGAGATAAACAACATCTACACACTATTCAAAAGAGGCAATAAAAAGGAAGCAAAAGACCAGAATATCTCCTCACCAGCAATCATCACCCAGATAAGCAGAGATTAACACCCAGATTATCACCAGACATACAATGAAGCAGTATTAAGGAACTAATTAAGGAACTACCAGAAAAAACAAAACAAAATCCAACAACCCTCCCCCTCCCCCAACACTGGCAGGGCAAGCCACTGTATATAAACAGAGAGCAAACCCCATCCCATTCTAGCACTGAAGATGTTACCTAGCCAGGTAATCAAACATTTGCAAGAAAACAACCAAGCTCAGAGAACCCCAAGGACTCCACAGTTCATCCCTGAGCTACATATATTCTCTTCTATCGATATAAACATTTCATTTGCAAAAACCTATTATGTGGATATTACCAATATCCAGAAGAAAACTTTTCTGCTGGGACTGCACACCCAATTGACATCATAGATCATGTGTATTGCACAAAGGATACACACCACATAGCAACAGTGCAGAATGGATCAATTTATAGCAGCTGCCACATGGAAACCACAGTATGTGCAGCCAGCTAAAATTATCCATGCTATTTGATTGGGTCAGCTAGATGACCAGTGGGCTTCTACCCCATTTATAGTTTATTGGTTGTCTCTCAACTCTAGTGCAAGCCAATGCGATGCAAAGGACAGATTTGGCTTTGAAGAATCATGCTGGCTCAGCAGAAAAAAAGCAGGAATGGTGCTTTTGCTCAGTCTTTGCAAAACATAACATATAGTTGAATATAGATGAGAGAGAATGATATATATTTTAGAGAAGCATAGATGTTGAATCAATGAATCTGACACATAGCAAGATTCCCTTATATGTTGTGCCAGCTACAGAGTTGCTTGCATGGCTGGTTGTTTGAGAATCTGAAAAATTGGGATGTCAGCTTTCTTCCTGACAACTCCATAATTCACTTCCTTACTAAACTCAATTAGAGCTACAGCTATGGATGGGGGAAGGCCCAGAGGCATATTACTATCAATAATAGAATTAGGAGTCCAATAATTATATAACAGAAGCTAGACAACTTCTTCCATCATCTTTGTAGTAACAGAAAGAGGCGGTGGAAGTGGCTATTCAATGATAATTGTAGGCTGCATTCCCAGCGATAACATATGCTGTGAGAAGTACATGCAACTTCTTTTGCAACTTAATTCAAGTCCACAGTATACTAGGACCATCCTCCCTCGAATTATCTCCAGAGGTAGTGAAGCTGGCACCTTGGCTGGAGGTGGTAAAAAAGTGTTGTCTTTCAAGGAAACTTGAATATCATCCCTAAGTTATGTAACTACAGTGGTACCTCAGTTCACGAACTTAATTCGTTCCGCGACTCTGGTCACGAACCGAATTGGTCGTGAACCGAATCAAATTTTCCCATAAGGTTCAATGTAAATACGGTTAATCCGTTCTGACCCCTACGAATTTGGTCGCCAACCAATTTTTGATTGCGTCCTGAATCAAATTTCCCCATAAGGTTCAATGTAATTATGGTTAATCCGTTCTGAACCATATGTTTTTTTTTTTAAAAACTGCAAAAATATGGCACAAAGTACAGTACGAAGAGAGAGAAAGCTAACCTTGCTCAACGCGACTTCTGGCGTGGAGGACAGGAAGGCGGGTGGGGAGGTGGTTACTGCTTGGAGGGAGAGTCCCCCTCCCTACAGGAAGCTGCAACCACGTGTCACGGGAAGGAAAATGGCCGCGGATCCTGTTCGTAACCCGACGTGGAGTTCGCGAATGGAGGCAAAATTTTGCGACTGGAGCTGTTCGTGAACCGAATTGTTCGTGAACAGAAGCATTCGTGAACCGAGGTACCACTGTATCTAGACATTGGATGTCTCTCTTGTAAAACTGAGTTCAAGCAAGTTGGCCCTTATCCAACATGTTGCCGAATCCAGAAATTGATTCAGATGAGGTACTTCTAGAACCTCATCTGACTCAGATGACCAAAAAAGAAACAGACCTGGGTTTCATTGGCCATACTAATAATACTTCAAATCCCCAGATGATTTCTCTGAGTACTAAATTCAGTGACAGCACCAGGAGAAAAGAGTGAAGTTTAATATAGACAAGATAAAGGTTCTATGGCCAGGGTGGGGATTAGGAGGGACAAAATGGAAAGTCATGGAGACTAATTGTACAAATTCCAAATGTAGATTTACTATAAGTTCCTGAAGAAGCGAGTATGCAGGCAGGAGTAGAACATCAAAAAGAGAAAAAGTGGAATGTTTTACTGATTTCCAGTTCATGAGGCTGATCTAAAAAGTTCCCTTGGTTAATGGCACCAAAAATCTGATATAACTCATCCCTTAGGCTGAGTGTTACCTAAGGGATAGCTACTGCATGTAACCATGCACTCTTGCACTTGGGGAAGGTTTTAATGAGCTATTACCTTATAAAGTCAATGAAGCCAAATCTATAGGCATAAAAAGGAGGCCCAAGTGATCTCTTGCCTGTCATTCTTTCTGCAGTGAACGTGTGCTGAAACCCAAGTCCTTTCAAGAAGATAGTAAGTAACTAGATTGCTAGGCTGACTATACTGATTTTACGTGTATGTGGTTGTTGCCTTCTCTTATTATCCATGTATTTTCTTTTTTCCGGTAAACACATTTTTACTGATTTAGCTTCATTGATTTTACAGGGGAATTTCTCACTAAAACCTTCCCCATGTGCAAGACTGCATGGTTACATAGCCTATGTGTTTCAGGATTGGCACTAAGTTTTCTGTATTTCTGGACTTTGGCAGGAAAATCCAAAACACTTGTTTTTTGGTTTTCTGGAGTTGGGCTAAAGGGAGAAATCCTGGGTAGGAGAGCTAAGAACTCCCCTGCTAAATAGACTAGGAGTTTTCAGGAGATTCAGCCTGCCTGGTGGTAGCTTATCATAACTATCTTTTACTAAGTATCCTTAGAAAAAGGAGTCTTCCAGGGAAGATTTCAACTGTTCCCCTCCTGGGTTATAACACAGTTTCCTTGGAAAGACAATTACTTTGCCCAATAAAGGATACTGCTCTATCCCTAGCAAATCCAAAATTATTTAGGGGCTAAGAAAACTAAAACAACAACAACAAAAGGAGGGGGTCAGGCAGTGTTCATGAATTTACTACTTCCTTCTAGCAGCTGGAATTATTTTCTCAAAGTGGCATTAATTACCTCCTGGATCACTCAGTCAAATCCCTCCTGCTAGAGGAAGTGAACGCTAAGGAGCAAGAACTGAATAAACAGAAGTTCACAGAATTCTCCAAGCATCTTGTCCACATCAGTCTTCAACAAACTCATAACTCATTCTTTACAAAATGTGATTAGATGAGACTTTGAATTAGAGCAGAGGTAGTTAGGGTATTACACATTTCATTTTCATTTCCTTTTTCAGCTGCCAAGGGTCACAAGGACAAAACAAGGATGCAATGAAATTATCAGAGGGGATGGGACTAGACTGAATTTGGGTTCCTTTTCCTTCACATTTTTTTTAGAGAGGTTTTGTTTTAAATGTGAATAGGTATGTTAAGCCTCCTTGCCAGAAATTGGTAGAAAATGACAGCACTGTTTTTTGGTATTTGCTCTCAAATTGTGATAGCTGTACCTAACAGCTGGGTCCTGAGGGCACAAGGAGGTTGCTAATCTCTGAACTGGAGGCTAGGTACTTATCCTCTGCCTTCCACTTGGGTCTTCCTACTCTCTTGTCCACCATAAGAGGAGAACAGCCCAGCCTGGCCATTCATTGCCAAGCTATACTTTCCACAATTTCTGCTGGTTTCAATCTGAGGTCCATAATTGTATTGACCAGGAATACAAGGCAGATTAAAATTAATCTCACCTTTTTACCAGAACTAATTACATGAGCAAAATGGTCTTATTTTCAAGGCCTACCTGTTAGTTAAATGAAACCAACTCTCACAACTCCGCTGCTCTAGTTCCGTCTGCAGCAGAACCCTGACCTCCTCCTCATCTTTTAGTTGAAATAGGCATCATATTTGGATACTAAGGTTGACAAAAAGCCTGCCACACACTTAGGTGTCTGCTGTGAAGCCAGGCAATCAATTTTTCCTGGGTAACCTTGGATTAAAATAAAGACACAATCAGTAATATCCTGAAGGCAGAAATTTAGAGCTGCTATCTAGGGCTTTACTCATCAAAGTGAGCAGGGAAAGCTTCCAAACACAACAGGGCTGGTTGTTCTTATTGTTCTTAGCATTAGTCCCACTTGGTTGCAAGGTGTCAGCCCCACTAGGTAGACCAGACCATGAAATCAACTCCACAGGAAGGCTAAAACTATTTTTATTGACACTGGCTATAATAACAGAATCTTGCAAGTCTGATTGTATTGTACCCCCTCCTCCTTCTTATAATTCAGTGAATTAGGGAGGTGTCTGGATGTTGTGGATTTAGAAAATGTTATACCCCTTGTCACCTTGGCAACAATACTTGCATATCTCTGTCCAGGTCATCTTCCTTCATCTCTACACAGGGAGTGCTGGTTGTGCACTGTGCTTCCTAGTTCACACAGTGAAGCTATCAATGAATGATGCAACATAGTTTGTTTGTTTGTTTGTTTGTTTTTCCACTGGCTTGTTGCACAGCCTAATGCTGATGACAGGACTGGTAATTTATTAGATTTTAAAGCAATACACATTAGTCTCAGGGGCTGGTGGGAGAATGGTGTTAAGTCAAGAATATAACATTACATAGTGCATCTTTGCAGTTGTCCCATTTAAATAATTTGCTCTTGAGTATGAGGTGAATGCTAATGCAAAATATAACAATATTAACATGAATTATTGGACTGATTTCAGATGGGGTTATCAGTTCTGAGGTAATATCTGGATGCTTGCTAGATGACAGTGAAGAGTTAGATTTATGCATCGCTTTGCTATTAACTAGAGATCATCTGGATCTGGCAGCTCTATTTAAGACCTGGTCCAATTTGCAGAAGAAAGATCACCTGTTGCCCTTGTCCATCTGCAGAGTAAGACCGCAAATGTTATTGTATCTCCTTATTGATCGTTCCACATTTCTCTGCTATAGGTTCAAGGCAAATAATAACAATGGTTTTTGCAAGTTTTATTGGCACTGCATTTTCTCACTCTAAACATCTGTGATTATCTTTCATGACCTCATCACAGGGTTGGATTTTATTGGCTGTGTGACTCCTAATGGCATCTCCAGAAGATTAAGAATCTGAAAGAAGAAGTGGTACCAAAGCTGGAACCAAACAAAAATGGAAGTTTGGGGAGGTTGTTGAACATCCTGCGTGGCTTCTTGGGCATTGGAAATACTAATTTTTCCTCATTTTGTTTTGCTCCAAAATAATTATTTTGACAAGCATTTGTATCTGGCTCTGGTGATCACCTGAAAGGAGAGATGAATGGTACCTATGAGGTCACATGACCAGTTGCATTAGCAGCTTATTTATTTCCAGACTCAAATCAAAGTGAAGGTCCCAGCTTTTAAGGCCCTGAATGGGTCCAGCTGTGGCAGCCTTTCAAGGTAGACCAGACTAAGAAACCAAAATCATATAGGTCAGTAGTACTTTTATTATAGAGCTTCCATCCTGAGTGTGCTTCCCCCTCATTCTCCTTCTCTTTGTGGGAACTCAGGAGGGGCTTATCTGAGACGTTTACTCCCATTACATTCTTGGCCCAGGCCTCACCATTGTGTTTGTAGCCCTCTACCCTCTACAGGTCAGGACCAAATCCTCAGAAGGACTGCCTACATCTGCCCAAACTGTAATCCATCATTGTAATGTTATATGCTCCTATTTTTTTTCTTTTTGCTTTGTGTCAAAATGTGCACATTTTGATGTAAAGGGGTCTACTTAGTGAAGGCTTAACCCTGAAAAGTGGAATATATATTGCGTGTAGTATATTGTAGCACTTTCAGAAGAAGCACAAGCACATAAGAGTAAACAGACAAGACACCCTCTCCTTCTGTATATTGTATGGAATGAAGCCTCATTCATTTTTTTAAAAAAATACAACCAGAATGAAATCTCTACTATCTGGAGCAGAAACCCCATTTTAAATATGTGTGCTTTTTTGCTTTGCTTGTTTGCTTTTCATCAGGGTGCTCATGTACTGTGAAAGACTAATCTTTGACAATGCTGTATATTGAGCAGGAAATGTTTAGGTGACTTACGTATGTGTCTTTTGACTTAGTGTAAGTCAAATGTGTGCAAATAAATGTCATCTAAATAGTCCACTGAGCCCCGGGGGAAATAATATCTGTAAGTAGTACTGTAGGTATAAGCCGATATAAAATATTCATAGGAACACTGAGTAAAGCTCATAGAAAATCTGGCAAATATGAAGGAAACTGTTCTATGAAGAAATGTCTGTGTTATTACGGGGTTGTGTGGCATACTAGATTAATATACCGGGCTGTCACCTCTGTGAACCTGGCTTTAAATCTCACTCATAAAAGCCTTTCAGGTGCACATAGGAATTACTATCAAATTCCTTGAAGTGGGCAAAAGGGAAAGGGGAAAAATGCACATTGACTGGCAAATGTCTGATAGGGAAATAGAACAGTGATTTCTTCTACACAAAACAGCACATCCAGCAATCACCAGAATGAGGCAACCCAGGTATGTGCCAATCATTCTCATATTTCCCCAAAATGGTGCATTGAGGACAACTACCCACAAATACTAGCCCAGATCTGGTGGCTCTGAGCAAACAGTTTGTTTCTAAAGGGATTAAGTACAGCTCTGTGGCAACCTAGGTCTTGATTAACTGAGCTAGACAGGCTTCCTGGGTTACAGTATCCTCTTCCTTCTTTTCTTAACAACTTAGCGATGATCTGATTGGGCACCTATTTGCTTCAGCAACAGTTAAAGGGAAGAAGCCCTCCCCAGGAAGCTTGGAAGCACATGGAAGCCAGAATACTCCCATGTGGGTGCTTTGAGATAGATCTTCTCATGATTTGTTTTAACAGTCATTGTGGTAAGGAGAAAGAGATGGTTTTGAAGGCAGGCAGATAATCTCCAAGTAAGTAAGTAGGTGCCAGAACCTATTTATTTGTTTTACTACTACTAGTATTAAGCAGCCAAAGCCACTGTTAGACTTCCATTGCACTAGTGTACCAGCTCTGAGAAGCTGGCCTTCCCATATAGGGTGTGAACTTCCAGGATGCATTTGACCAGCTTCACCCATTGTGGAATCTGGGAACCAGTTAGAAGGCAGCCTCATTCATGGAAAGTGAGCTCAAGTAGCAACAGTGAACTATGTGGCAGGAATAAAACAGTATTTTATTATAGCATTCCTATTGACCCTGGCCATTATTCCAGCTGGCCGAGAGAGAGCAGTACTGGTCAGTAGGCGGGCTAACCTAGTGAAGAAAACAGTGAGGAAGAGAGTTTTATCCTTTACAATAGAGATGGAGCCCACCTGATTTCCCTCTGATAGGAGTTCCATAACTGGTTATCTATGTGTGCATGATGGAACTGTCTTATCCCCTTGTCCTAAGTCCAGTTCCAATGAAATTATTGGCACAATACTTTCAGTAGTGGGGAAAGCAAGATCAGATTCATTGTCCCTATACCTGATCTCTGTGTGATCAGCTCAATATAGAGTCTACGTGCCTAGTTATACATTGGCTGTAGTGAACCTGAAAAGCCATGTTCCCATTCTGGAGAGAAATAATTACTTTTGTACAGTTTTATCTCTATAGGCTCCATGCAAAGATTCAACTGAATGTATGAAAGTTGAGAAGAAGTCTCTATACATGTCATGCATCCAACCAAGGGAAGAGGAGTATTACAAGGGCTTCTATGAACTCAGTAGTGAAATATGTGACATTTTGTATGTATGAAATGGGCCCTTTGGGGATGCTTGCAAATTCTATTCAATCCATATTTCAAATGCAACCAATTGGAATAACAATAATTTTAAAAAAGCATTTCCAAACAAATAAATGAATAAAAATCCATATTATATATATATATATTACATATAATCTCATCTTAGAATAAAATACATTAAGAAATGTATATATTGCAAGTAAAATATTTCAAAAATACTGCTTCAGTATAACTTCAGAAACACTATTTTATGCAGATAAAAATGCAGATTAACTAGGAAAGAGGACAGAATGAATTTATGAATGAACATATGTAAAACTGCATGGGCTAGAAATATACTGAAGTCTCCAGTGCTATCTCTGACATTAACTAATTGTAGATTTCTCTTAATGGAATCACTGTTTCATGATAGCATTTGGCAAGGTTTCTTTCTCTTTCTGTTTTTCTATCAGTTAATGTCCAGGTACACAGGAAAAGTATCTTGTAATAAACCCTGGTTTCTATGCATCAAAACATTTCACTTCCTGAAAGGAGATCTTCTTTTGGGTGCCTCAAGAGGTTCCCCTGTTCTACTCTTCCCATATTTTCTTTAACTATAAACAAATATTCATGAGCCACACTTCTTAGCTGCCTGAACTTGACTACATGAGAGTGAAATCAGGTATTTTATACTGATATGAGGTAACAACATATACTGTACATGCTGACAAAGATATTCTCTTGGGGGGGGAGGGTGAAGGGAGACATGCAAATATGGATGGGCAAACTCCAAAAGTGCCTATAATGAAGGTCCCAATACAAACCAGCAGAATCAAAGATATGCTCCTGGTAGGGATGATACCAAAACTCCTTAATGTCCTCCATGTGACTGATTTTTCCAGGTACTGGGAATTGACCAAGGAACCAGAGGATGAAAGTAAAGTGCAAGAAATGGATTGGATCATTACGGGAGTCCAATGGACAGAAATGCTAGGTAAAGAAGAGGAAGGACTTATCAACTTGCTTTCCATGCCAATTTAATAGGAAGCCCAGGGCATCCAAGAAAAAAAGAAAAGGGGGGGGGAACCCCTACATAAGGCAGATATGTCACTGGGAGTCAGATGGCATATAAATTTTAATCATCATCATCATCATCATCATCATCATCATCCAATATGGCACCTATCTCGTCCCTGGGAAGTAGTTATTGGCCCATTACAGAAAGAAAGATTGTTGGAAAACAATTGAGAAGAAAGAATAAAACTAGGAGAAAAACCCTTTCTTGAAGAAAGAATGAGGATATATATATCTAATCACAATCATACACACACACATACACACACAATACTTTATATGGGTTAGAGCTCATCCCTTAACCAAGGAAAAACCGGAACAAGAGTTGTCCTTCAAAAGTACAGAGAGCAAATTCTCCAGTTGGCTCATGAGAATCCTTGGTCAGGATATCTAAGCAGGGACAATACATCATATCACGTCCTAGAGAGATTCCATTATCCAGACATAGCCAGGAATAACAGTTATACTGTTACCATGCTCAGAATGCCAATTGATGTGGCAAAAAAGGCCACAAGAAAAGGCACAACTGGTGTAAGTCCTTCTAGTCCTGGTGCCATTTACAAAAGTGGCAGTGGATATAGTTGAGCCACTCCCCTAAACAAGCAAAGAATATGAATATATTTTGTCCTATGTAATTATTAATCCAATGCTCTGTGATAGTGCTTATTAGAAAACTCAGGAAGAAAGACTGCGGAAGAGCTGGTTAGTTCAATAGAATAGGAATACCTTGGGTCATTTTAACAGATCAGGGCACATTTCCTATTGTAATTGTTAAAACATCTCTATGAAAATCTGGGAGTCAGGGAGGTATGCACTATCCCATATCACCCCCCAATGTTGGCTTAATACGGCAAATAAATGAAACCTTTAAAACCATGCTGAAAAAATGTACCAGCTAAGACCCAAGGGGCTGGGATGCACGGTCACCCTATCTGATGTTTGCATATAGAGAGGTGCCACAGGAATCAATAGGATTCAGCTCATTTGAAGTAAGATGTGGTAGATATCATGGGACACCTGTACTTAAGGAGGGCTGGATCAAAGAAGCAGAAGGTCCCAAGAACTTAGTGGAATTCATTATATGAAAATGGTATAAACAAGAACCCAGTTCTACCTTGGTGGTCTCAACAGAACCCAACCAAGAAACCCCAGACTAGGAACTTGATCATAGGGAAGAAGAAGAAGAAAAAAAAAAAGAAGCAAATGTAAATTGCAGCTTAACCCTCTCCAAACAGAAGACTTGAATGTGTTTCTAATTTCTTTTTAAGAAGTGTTTACCAACAAGTACTACTGATCTTGTTAAGCACTAGATAGACACAGGATGTAATTCTGTTTGGCAAAGACAGAATTACATCCTATAGAGTGTTGGACTATTTGAGAGCAGTCTTGAATAGGGAGAAAGATAAAATTTCAGAATTTGGAATTATCAAGCCATAATACAATGAATGGTAGTCTATTGTATGGGTTTCCTAGACCTAATGGTGACATAAGATTTTGTGCTGATATGAGGCAGGTAAATAAAACATCTGTTTGATAGCTAATCTATGTCACAGATAGATGATATTTTAATAGATCTACTAAGAGCAGTCAGATATATGGCAATATTAGATCTCACAAAAGAATGTTGTCTAATTTCTTTAGAGGTAATCAAGAGAAAAAACAGCCTTTGCAGTATCACAGGGCTTGTTTCAAGTCACAACAATGCCATTTGGTTCACAAGAACCTTCTGCCACTTTCCAGCAATTAAGGGACCAAAATCTAGCTAGTTGAGGAAAGTGGTGTAAGGCTTATTTAGATGATTTCATAATTTATGGCCAAAGGTGGGAAGATCTAAACAGCTTGAGAAAAGTAGCAACAAGTGTCCAAAGACAGAACTCCATCTAGGCTACAAAGAAATTCAATATTTAGGTTTTCCCTTAGGAATGGAGAGGAGAAATTAAATAAAAAGAAATGTTGACTATGAAAGAAGCCAAGGCTTCAAAAACAAAGAAGAAAGTTAAACCTTTTGGGGGACTTGTGGGCTATTACAACCAGTTTATGTTCCATTTTGCACTTCTGCTCAAACCTTGAAGGACTACACCCAGAAAGGAGAATCAAAAATAATAGAATAGATACCAAAAAGTCAATGAGCCTTTAAGGACTTAAAATAAGGTTTATGTCAAGGTCCCATCCTAAAAGGACAGACTTTGAGAACTCTTTCATTGTACAGATTGATGCATCTGATGTAGGACTTGGTGCAGCAGTTATTCAAACTCTTGAAGATGGAGGTCATCCAGTGGTATATTTGACCAAGAAACAGTTACCATGATAAATGAAATATAGCACTACTGAAAAGGAAGCATTGGCCTTGAAATGGGCCATAGATGCATCCTTATATATATATGGGGCTAAGAGTTTACAGTTACAACAGACCACCAACTACTTGTCTGGATTCAGTGGATGAGAAACAGCAATCCTTGAATTACATGGTGGTACCTGTCTTTACAACTCTACAAGTTCAGCATAGAATTCTGAGCAGGGAAACAAAACAAGCTTGTGGGCTTTTTATTTCTTCAAGACCAAGACACAGAAATAACTAAGGAAAGATCTACTGAGAAAGGGCTCAGAGGAGGGATGAGGAAAGTTCTGACCTCTTAAAAAGAAGGAGGTGTGTGGGAGGATAAATTCACCACCCAGTATGAGTATTTTTTTCATTCTCTCCAAAGATGAACATAGAATGAGTTGGGGGGATGGGTTTAGGGGGAAAAAAAAAACCTGGCATGGAGTAGGTTAAAAGAAAAATGTTGCTCTGAGCAGTGACACACACACAGAGCTTTTGCAGGATTCACTGCAATTCACAGTAGGTAGGGGTCATTCACACACCCAGGCATATGACTTACTATCAAATTACAAGCTGTATACATGAATGGGACACCATGGATAAAACACCTCCAGGCTAAACACACTTGCCACCTTAGAAAATTTCAAGTTCATACTTTCCAATAGCATTAAACCTACATGTCTGAAATGACATAATAAATGATAATTTTCCTAGATCAGAAAGTCTGCATTATCATACATTTTGTTCCCTGTGTCCAAACTGTTTTAGAAGGATTTCTTGTTCAGATGTAAAGCACGTGCTTTGGATTTGGAGCAACCTTTTGGCATTGTACCCCCAACACATACAGAAGACTCCAGAATGGGGAAGGCTGATTTAGATAGCCCAGGGTTCAGGCTTGACAGCTCTGATTAAACAAGCCATGAAGTAGGAAGATGTGAAGCCAGAGTAGGACGCAGAGTACACAGGATACTGCCTGGTATAAGGCATCTAGCTTTGTAAATTCCTAAACTACAGGTATTTAAGCAGATCAATGAAATTGAACAAAGCTCTGTGTCTATCCCATCATTTAAACCACAAGAATTCCTACTGAGCCACAAAAGGAACAAATGGGTGTGGCATTGTTGCATATATTCACTGTTGTGGGAATCCTTTTTTATTTGTCTTCTTTTCATCAGATGTAAAGCATAGTCTCATTAAGCCAAGATTATCTCTGAAAGTTCTATTGGTTTTGCTGTCCACACCATCAAACACCTTCCTGATCTAGACATTTTCTCCTCTATTGCTCCATATATATCTGAGGTAATAATCTGCAGAAAATGAAAATAGCTTTGTGGCATTGCACTGCAACCTTCTGCCATTTTGGGTCTGTGTGCCATTGATATGCATAAAAAAGGGGTGGGATGTAGAGAGTAAGGAAGATTATACTGCCAGAGAGAGGAGAGATGCATTACCAAAGCAGCAAGGAGGGAAACATTGCTTAAACCCAAAGAATGACACTCAAACAGACACCCTCCTAATTCATACGGTATAGGAAAGGGAGGAGGTAAAGCACAATCTGACTTGCAAGATTCTGTTACTATAGTCAATCTTAATGAAAATCATTTTAGCCTTAAAGTGGAATTGATTTCTTCATCTGACCTACATCTTGGGGCTGACATTGAGCTTGCATTGTGATGACATGACACTGCTTACATCAGTCTGGTACCCACTGCCTCCCCGCCCTCCCCCCCCCCCCCCATGCCTCTGGAATCTTTTATTGTAGGCCCCAGAGCCACCAAGCTCATGGTGCTAAATGAATACATTTTCACTGCTTTGGAAGAAAATGCAGCAAAATGGTTGTGTTATGCCTCTTGTTGATTTAATATTAAATATTATATGAAACATTCAATCCCTCTGCTAAGAAGATGAGGGAGAAAGAAAGTAAAACATTCTGGCCCTAATGCCCTTTGGGGTTGTCACCACGATTGATAATGGTGGTAGTGACAACCCTAAAGGGAATTAGGGCCAGAATGTTTTACTTGAATGGTTGGCTACCCCTGGTTTAGGAAACACTGTTCAGAGGGAGGAACTGCAAGAAAGCAGTAACGTATGCTAATCCATGTGCCTCTAATGTGGGGAGGGGGCATAAAGGTTGAGTTAAAATCTTCGCATGACGTTTGACATATTTGAGTTGTTTTCAGCAATGGGGTAGAAATGGCTTGCAACAGCCTTCTCCTGGGATTTGTTTTTTACTTCCCAATTTTCTAGTCTATCCTATATTCTGAAGTGTTCTGGTATTTCTTATCCACAGACTAGCTAACTACATTTACCTAGGTTTGCAGAGGTTTTTTTGGGGTGTGTGTGTGTGTGTGTGTGTTTTGGTAAGATCAGCTAAGATTGATTGTCTCTTGTGCTAGAAAATGGGCAACACGTCCATGTTTAAAAACAAAATTCTGCTGATGTAACATCTAGTTTGCCCTTGAGACTCCTAGTAAGATTCTCTCTCTCTCACCCCTTCTATCTAGCAGGAAAATGATGATATTGCTTGCCTTGGAATTAATCCAGGGAAAAAAGAAGCTGAAGCAAACTGAGAGCCCCTAATTGCCAGGAAGCTTCTTATCATTACTTTCGACTTGCTTTGATTCATTTCTTTAACATAACAGGGGAACATTTTACAATGGTTGGGAGAAGGGTTTTCTCTACAGAATTCATGACTTGTAACAGAAGTTAAAAGTTTAGGAACTTTAGGCAATTTGTATCCTCTGGGTGGGATAAACAAGTTGAAATGTAACCCTTGAAAGATGTGGGTGCTGTTCATCCATCCAAAAACCATCTTGTTCTCAGTCAGCTCCTGTTTTGTCTCTAGATGGGGTAGCACGGTCACTGAATGAGCAAGTCTATGACTTGGGGGTTTTCTTGGACTTCTGGCTACTCCTAGATTGACAGCAGAAGAGCCTTTGCTAGTGTACCAGTTGCTGCCCAATCTGGAGTAGGCAGCCTTGAGGATGGTAACTTATATCATCATCACCTTGATGCTAGACTCCTGCAGTACATTTTACATGGGGCTGCCTTTGAAGATGACTCAGAAGCTCTAATTGGTGACAGGTGAGAGCCATCAATGCCATATAATACTAGTTCTGCAAGTACTGAATTGGCTTCCAATAAACTTTTGGATTCAATTTGAAGTATAACTTGGATGTAACCTGTACATCATTTGGCTCCCAGGTTGTCTCCAAGATTGCTTCCACCAAGTAGAACAAATAAACAGATGGATGCTCATCTTGGGAAGGGATGCTCAAAGTCCACTCCCCATTTGTGAGATTTGTGTAGGTGGTCCAGAGGCAATAACTGAAATAGCTTCCTCCTGAGATTCATTTGGCACCCACTTTGCTCTCTGTCCAAAAAGCTGTGAAAACAGTGTTGTTTCAGAAAGACTTTGTGGGATGTGATGATTGTCAGTAAGACTAGGTGCTGGTGGGGGGCATTGCTTTTAATGTGATCATTTTTGTAGGGTTTTAATTATTGTGTTTTATGGTTTTATTGCTATTATAAATCACCAGGGGTTGTTCTGGAATGAAGACAACAACAACAACAATAATAATAATAATAATAATAGTGGAGGCAGTCTATAATAAGTGCCTAATCTTTCTGAGAAAGCAAGATATGGACATTCTTAAAAGTCCCCACTTTTTAGACGGCAAACTGAGATTGCTCCTTCACTTCCCAGTCTTCCAGGATCCATTCATCTCAACTTACTTCTGTCCCCTCCCCCCCCCGCCCCCGGGCAGATGGATTCACTTCTAAACAGAGCATTGGACTCCAGCCCTCTATCATTTTCATTTCCTAGGAATGCCTCTGCAGTATATACAAGACCTGAAACAGTCTTGGCAATAATGATATTGCTTGAGGAAGTTACATTGCTTTGTAGGAAGCTAGTTCTTATTATCTATTTATTCTAAAAATAAAATTAAGTGGGGTTCAGGGATTGTAGGGACTGAGAGCAGCAGACACTTTGGAACCTGTGGGTGCCATCTTGGGGACCAGGTTTTAGAAGGAAAGGATGGCAGAATGGGAAAAGAGTGTGCCCAATTCATAGGAAGGAGAAGGAAAAAAAAGAGATCAGTACTGGGAGTGGTAGGGAAAGCAAAAGAACATGGAATCCCTGCCCAATTTTGGCTGCAACTCCAATAAATTTCTTATAAAGCAACATTGTCCTTGATAGAAGCGTATTATTTCACCCTATCCCATGTACTACTTCCTGCTTAACCTGCATTCTATTTAAGGGGACTTCCAGTGGAGCTGCATTTTGGTATAATTCAGATAAAGAGAGCAGAACATACAGCTATATAATCTGGGTTGATTCATGAGTTCATTCTAGCAGATAGCAACTTTGGCTATAAGTCAGCAGATGGCAGTTGTGATTAGGTTTGCTAACTTTTAAAACTGATTTTTGCCCCTATGCCTTTAAAAATTATTGGGTTTGCAGATATTAGCTGGTGATAATGCTTATCTTTTTGACCTGAAAAGCATGAATTAGCCCATGGCAACATGGCTAAAATTGGAATAAAGTTTCTGGCTGTCACAAGTGAAAAAGATTATATGAAAAAGCCCTAGAATGTATAGTATTCAGAAAGATGCCTCCTTTTGCTCTTGCTCTTAGTCCAAGAAATCATCACATGAAATCAGAATATATATTATTTACATTAACAAGTTTTTTAAATACAAACATATTAGAAATTTAACAAGATATTTTCCCAAAAATTTTGAATGCTAAGTTTACAAAGTAGAGTGTATCAGCATCTTGAAAAATATTAGCATAATATTGTATAAAACACAAATATTTTAATGAGTGAAAGGAATATGTTATGTTGCAGAACCTTATTCAAGTATTGGCCCCAATTACATATCACAGTAAGCCATGATTGTGAAGAATTAAGACTTACTGTGAATAGGGTGTTCCATTTGGCTGCTGTTGCCAGTGGGAGTGGCTAAACCTCCTTGATGATGGGACCTCCTTGTATAATAACTTTGTAGTAAACCTTTGATTTAATGGCATTTAGGTAGAAAGGGGTGTTTGGTTATCCCAAGTGTCCATCTAGATGACTGCAACATAACAACAAAGGGTTAGAGTACTTATTCCTGCAGTCTACCTAATGTGATACTGTTTACATTATCATGTCAATGTGGCTTGTGTGTGTTCACTTACTTTTTTTATAAGGACTGTAAGATCATTCCTAGGAGATCAGAACAAAGTCAGTTTCCTTCCTTCTCCATTCTCTCATATATCAACCTTTCCTGCTTCATCTCTTTCTTCAGAAAACTAGTAAAAATACTCCAGATGAATGTGAAACCTTCTCATTTGTTAGAAAACAAACAGAAGATCCATGCCCGCTATTAATTATAGTATAAACCTTTAAAGCAAACCTTTAATGTTCTTCACTGATTTTTAGAAGAAAGGGGGCATTCGTTTCTCAAACAAAGGCTGCGGATAATAAACATTTTTTCTTGACAGTACTCTAATCACACTTTTCCCCACCATTCTGTATCCTTCTCTTGATCATTTTTGGTCTTGCTTGCATTACACTGATTGATATTCCAGCAGCTTTGGTGTAGCTGTGACGCATCTGCAAGGCTCCCATCACATTTCAGAAAGGGAATATAGAAACAGCTAGATGCTTTTGCCTTGTAGGATTAGCACTGAGCCTTTAAAAAGAATTTATAGCTATTTTGAATGAAATTATATTGATTCTGCTTTTGTCACTTTTCAACTAAATTGTAATTTACTTTGATAAGAGGGACTTTTTCCCCCTCTGGCTGGGCTGATGAAATATTAGTGGTTAAATGGACAAATCAGCATGGATAACTCTCCTCGAGAAAAGTAAAACAAAGCCCTTGGTACTGGTTGTAGGTTACTCTATGGCTTATAATGACAAGGAAGTACTAATGAAAGAAATTGTGAATTAGTTGCAAGTAGGGATATACAATGGATTGAGCTGAATTCTAGATCATTATGTGGAAATTTGGAAATGTTTTTCATTTTCCAACTCTGTCCTGATTCTGAGTGTCAACAAAACTCTCTCTCTGAACTTTTAGGTGCTACAAGGCAAACAAGACAAAATTAGTCCTCCCAAGCCTTTGGATTTCATTGTAAAATACCATCTTGGGGAAGGGAGAGGAGGGAAGGGAAATATTGGCTTTCAGTGACTGCCCAGTTCAGAGCAATCCTAGAGACTGGGCTACCAATGGGTACATGTGGTGGATGGAGATACCATGAACAGTTATTGAACATGAAGCTTAAGAGATGTACCATTTCTGTAGGTCCTACTACAATAACATAATAGCATGGGTTTCCCTGAAGGGTTGAACTCTGTGACGCTACATGATCATGGCTTTTAAGAAACTAAATGACAGTCAAGGGTATTGCTGACACTGCAGCATGATTTGAGGGTTCCCTCATCTCCATGATTTCAGTAAAATATTTCTCCTGCATGGCAACTAGCATAAGAAAAAAATCCCATTGATGTTATGGCAGTCTCCCCCACCTACCCATAATTACCGTATTTTTCTGTCAATAAGATGCCCCCATGTACAAGACGACCCCCATTTTTCCAACCCAAAATTAAGAAATCAATATTTTAAAGATAGTGCAGAACACATTTTTATTTAGTAATTAGTTAACATTGACCTGATACACTCGGTGGGAGGAGGTCCAAACCGTCTCTCTGCAGCTCTATTTCCATGCTCTTTGGCATAACTGATTACATTCAAGCACGAGTAAAACTGCCGATAGGTTGTCTCTGCAGACAGCCTTCCTCTAATTGGTTTGTTCAGCATCAGCTGACGTCAGTTACATAAGGCTTGTGATTGGAGGAAGTCTGCTTGGGAGACAAGCTATTTCACTCATGATTGGAGGCTAGCAATAGGAGGAAGCCTCTCTGCAGAGACAAAGTATAGGCAGTTTTGCCACCGCGCGGTTCTCTCCTCAGCTGACTTCCTTGAATAAGACGCCCTTCAATTTTTAGGGTAAGGATTTTAGAAAAAAGTATCGTCTTATAGTCGGAAAAATACGGTACGGTCCTTAGGAGGAGATGGGAAAACCTTTTTTAAACTAAGGCTATATAACAGCCTTCCTTCTTTACACACTGCTCTGTTTCTCCAGAACCCTTGTCTTTCATTAAAAGAAAGCAAAACATCATGTAGCAAGCTTGTTTCTCATAACAATGAGGATCTTGGTGGCACATCTCACTTCAGAGCTGCTTCCACATTCATGTGGACTTGCTATTCTTTGGAGTCCTTGGTGCTCTCTGAGCTTGGTTGTTTGCGTGCAAACATTTCATTACCTGACTAGGTAACATCATCAGTGTGAGTGTGTGATGGGGTTTGCTCCCTGTTTATATACGTTCACTTGCCCTGTCAGTGTTGGTGGGGGTGTGTGTTTTTCTCCTTGCTATTCTTTGTTGTTAGGCGGTGTCTTTATGAGAGCAGAAGCAAACATCACTGGGGGCTACATTTCATTTTCTTGTTCTGCCTAAGAGCTGCAGAGAATGCAACTTGTGATATTCACAATGTAATTAGAGCTGGCAGGCTCAAATTTTTCAGAACAGTTTTGTGGGGTTTGGAGGCTGTTTGGAAAATCTGGAGGAGTTTTATGGGCTGGCTTCTCTTCACATTTGGGATTGGAGAACAAGGAGAGTCCTTTGGTTACCGAGTGTCAGCTGGATCCCATAGGTCTGGGAGTAGAGCTGTTATATCACTTTCTTCTTGCAGCAGAAATCACTGTTGATAAACCACACATACCTGGAAGCCATCAGCCTTTAAAAAAAAAGGCTTTAAGAGGCAGAAACCAGTCCAGTCAGTAGACTACAGTGGATTGGAAGCCTCACTCAACAGGGTGGCTGACTTAGTGATGAAGTGACTTAGCGATTAATTGACATAATACATGCACCTGGAAGGACTAAATCGTGCAGTGGTACAGTGCCTGCTTGGCATGCAAAAAACCCCAGGTTCATCTCCAGTTCTGCTTCCTCTAAACAAGTCTGGAGAGAAGGGTTCCTTTCTGAAGCCTTGAGGAACTACCAGTGCTGAGGAGGGAGCAAGTAGTACTGAGTTTAGTGGAACTCAGGAGATGACTTAATATCTGGCATTTGTCTACATACCTAAACGTTTTTTGTGATATGTTCTGGATCAGATTTAAATAAATAGAAGCTTTTTTGCATTACTACAATGAGCTTATATCAGTGATGTTTGCCATTTTTAAATATGGAGTCCTAATTATTGGAACCAATTGGGAAGAAATAGAAATCTCTCCTTTCTGACAGACAATTACAATTATACTAATTGTAATTAGTATAATATAGGTGATGGAGCAGGGTGAATACATGCTCCCTAATTAAAACATGAAATTGGGTTAATTATCTTTCAGTAATAATGGCAACTGCGATAAGACTTTTAACATTGTTGAAAAATAATGAGCTATTTCAGGAACCTTATGATGGATTTCACAAATCAATGGTAACTTAGTAAAGGTTTAGAATTTCTTTCTTTTTAAAATATAGGTTTGATCTTTTGCATGTAAAGGCAAAGAGGTAATTGAGGCAAGTCTAGTGTACTCCAGCCAGAGATTTGGATAGTCAATTATAGTCAATACATGAAATTGAAGTCCAGCCTTCTAATGATTTTTCTGGCTCCCTAGAAGAACTCCAGCCTCTAGAATAGAGACAGAGTCTGCAGCATCTTAAGGACTTAAGAAGTTATTAAGGCATAAAATTTCATGGACCAAGTATTTTTCAGAGCAATTGAGATCAAAAAGCCTGAATGGGGTTTCTGAAATCTGATGCTTTGATCTGATAATGCCTCTTTGGGCTCTTCCCCACTCCTCTCTAGCTGCAGCACTAAGCTGCCTCTCCAACCAAGACATATTCTCACGATGCTGCCTTTGTCACGTCCCTAGCCTACTTGCAGAGGCAGCTTACATTTACCTTTTGCTGTTTCGGTTCTTTTCACCTGGACCTGAACTACAAAAATCTAGGTGGCTGTAAGGAGGCAGCAAACTCTTAACTCTTCGCTGCTATCTAGTGGTTATCTGGAATTGTGCATCCCAGATCTGGTACAAAATGTTACAAGATAAGCAATGAGGGGAAATCATAGTTAGGGAGTATGGATGGTTGAGTCTTCCAGAGAGAGATGAATTCCTGGTGGTGGGATGAGATGGGCCTCTGCCTTATCGCATGATGTTGTAATGAGGAGCTTGTAAAACTAAGAAATGACAGTAGCATTGTAAGTATGGTAGGAAAATGCTATTTCAAGGGGCGAATGCTATTTCAGATATGGCAACATCCTGCTCCCTTCTGCTTGAAGAGGCAGCCCATCTTCTCATTAGATGCAGTTCTCAGCTAACTTTGCGTCCCAACTCCTGGATCCTGTTGCAGTGCAAACTGGCAAGATTAAGTAAAGAAGCCAAAATGCAGAAGTGCCAGAACAATAGTATTTGGGGTTGGAAAACAACTCTGAAATGTGTTGTAATAGTGAGCACCAACACTAGCAAGTTATTCTCTTATTTCTTTGAAGAAGGGGAAAGGAAATGTGTTTTATTGTGGATCTGGGGTAGGCAAAGCATTCAATTACTAGGAAGCAAGACTGGATTGGCTGATAGTTCTCTGTACTCGGCGAGTGGCCAGAAAGAGCAAGGGCTAATTGGCTGGTCGCTTTCTGCAAGCACAAGACTGACAAACAAACAAATAAATAAGTCAATGCTTAGAGTGTCCTAATATCTGAATAGACCTGAAAATAGTCAAAATATCCAGGATCAATCTCAGGTGTGTTTATAGGGCTGAGCCTGCATGGCTGGGGGGGGCTGGGGGGGGGGGCAGGACAGGGCTGGGATTTCTTTTTCTTTTTTCCTTTTGGTGGATTTCTTTGTTTTTCAAATTATGGTAAACCTAATGGAGGGTTGATACAACAATTTTCACCTAGTTCTTATCTCAAAATGGCAGGAAAATTCATCATCAGATTTTGGAATACTTGTTAGAAAGGTTCCAGAATTGCAAAAAAGGATTTATGTTTCTCCCTGCCATAAACCAACCAAATCAGAATTGCTCAGTTTACACTTTACACTAAACCAAAATCATACCAATAGCATTATGGTTCAGCCTGATAAAACCTGTATTGCAAATGTTTGGTGAGATCTAGATGTAGTCATACTTTGAACGAATTCACTGAATTCAGTAGATTTTATGTTAATCACAACTATCTTATAGCTTTGACTTCAGTAACTTTACTTTTGATCTAATCCTTCTTGTTAAATAAATAAAAAAATCTCAAATCTGGGAAGGTTCCCTACATTTTGTATAATAATTATGCTCTGATTAGGTGTGAAAATAGGAGAGTCAACATTACACTGCGATTAATCTATTTTCAGTTTAGAAATGACATGGTGTCAGAATCCTTGCAAGATTTAATAGTAGATTTTAGTGTCGGCTAGTTAGTATTTGCTTTTTACATGCTGCGGTTCTGCCATTGTAAAAGGTGGGGAGGGGAATGGCGGGAAAAATGGATGAAGCATCGTTAGAGGCAGATGGCTCCTTATCACAGGCGCTGGAATGCTCAAGGGCGTACCAGTGGGAGAATCAGGAGACTAGGGAGGCAAGGGGGGGTGAGGAGGGAAAAAGTAGAAAAAACAGCTTTTGGCATGCAGAGGCTTAGTCTTAGCAATGCTTTGGAACTGTACACTTGTTCTCAATAAATGAACTTTCTTTTGAATCAATATTGGTTGCAAGAGAAGTTACTGGACTTGGGAGTAGCAGGTGGCAGATCATTACTCATGGGAAGTTGGTCTTGAATTTGCGTTTCCAAACTTCTTATGGTTGGTAGTTGCTGAAGTTTCGCTCAGCATCAAAAGAGCATTGTACACTTTTTTTAAAAACAAGGAGAAAAAAAGTGTATCTTCAGTATGCATTCAAGAAAACTTAAAAAGCTGGGACCAATGGAATATTAAAAGCCATATTAATCAAATGCAAATTATGTCTCCAAAGCACCATAGTTATACAAAAGCAAAACATAACTCTGGAGGTTGGCTGGTATGAAAAACTACAGACAAGGTTTTTTTTCCTTAAAAAATGTCAGTTCTGTGGGAACCATTCCCCACCCCCCATGATTGACATGTTCACATATCAACCATTGGTACAAAGAGATATTTTCTAAATGGATGGTGTTTGTATTTATGATGGGCGGCTTTCTCTCTTCCCCCCCCCCCCCCATATGTTACAACACAGTTCTACACAAGCACCCTTTCATCATTATTATTATTTTTTTTACATATTTATGTGTGAATAGCTGAAATGAATTTTCTAAGTTAGAAAAGCTTGAGTTGAACAACATTAAATAGGATTCCAATGCAGAATTTTACAACAGAGAAACATAAGACCTAGATTTACAGGCAATTTAGGAGATTTTCTTACCTATCTTAGATATTAAACAGCACATTAGTAGTATAGTCCAGATCTGATGGAAAATTTATTATAGTTCTTCTTAGAACCACTAAGGTCATGTACTGTTAGAGTTCTCAAATCATCCCTATCAGTTGAGATCATGAATGATGTTGTTTCAGAATGGCTTCTCTACTTGCCCCTTCAAAAGTTATCCCAATGGAGTTTGAATGCTAAGTGATTCAAACTGAGTGCTAAATGATAAGTGTATAGGGCGAAGGAGCTGAACTATTGCGCTGGTGGAATTCACGAGTATACAACTGAAGTTTGACACTCAGCCCAACTGGCATCCACAGGGGTGACACCTGGGAAGGGGTGTCAACAAAATTAGGATGGCCATTGCAGCATGTGATTGAAGTCCCACCCCTTTGTATGTGCATGCAACATTGAGGCACATACAAAAGGGGCAGGACTTTGATTATGCTGCTGAGGCTAACACCTTGCCTTTTTTTTTTATCCTCCTCTACCCTATTCCCCTGCAGGTGCTGTTGCTAGAGGATGTAAGGTACTTAAGATCCACAACTAATCTGTCTTGTAGATTACAGTGAGATGTAAGAATGGCTAACTTGAATTGATATTAGGGCAGAGATCTATTCAGTCTACATAGAAAGTGCATGGGTTTTCAACTTTGGGAGGGGGGATTAATTGGAATTCTGAGAGCATGAAATGATGTTTCTGCAAAAAGATTGCCATAGTCATACTAGTGAAGCTGCTCCCCAGGATTCCTTTTTGTCTTCTTTCTGAGAAGATCTAAATGCTTCTAAACAGCAGCCACCAGCCATTTTAATGTTCTGTATAAATGTCTCAGGTAGGATTCAAAAAGGCTTCAGGCTAATGCTTTGTTTTGCAGCATACAGCTTCCATATATTAAATAAGTTACTTAATAGTAAGGGGATGCTTCCACTGGCATATTGGTGTTAGAGATCCAGGGAATAATGAATAGAAAACTATTAAAGCTACTGTTCCAATAGCAGACATAAGTAACACTTAGTATTTGTTGCAAAGGAGGATTTGTTCTGGGATTCAGCATATAAATAGAAATGTATAGAGTCAAATCATCATGTGATGGTGAGTTATCCAAATTGTGCCAATGGTAAAGAAATGTTATAGTTGCTGTTCCAATACTGACAGTCCAGTCTGCATCTGCAATCCCCTAGCTAAGCAGAAATAGAAGGGCAGTTAGTGTAATTCAGGAGGTTGATGGATCTTTGGCTCTCTAGTTGTTTGCCAAGCCATAATCATAGCAATCTAATCTTGGTCATGCTGATTAGAGTTGCTGAAAATTATAGCTGAGCAACATTTTGGAGGGTCACAGATTTCCCCAGTCCTGGGCTTTACAGGTGTGACTTCTTGTGATTTGGACTTGCAATGAAGCCACATCTCATCAGCAAAGAACAGGATTCAGAAGCAGCCCACCTGCTTTGAAGGAAGAAGATCACATGCTCAGTTGATGGTATTTTCGTTTTAATGGATTAGACATCGGGTGATAGGAAAGATCTTTATTTACTGAGCTTCCAGGGACCATCTGCCAATCAAAGTTGGCAGTATTTGGCCAGATGGATAAACAACCTGACATATTTTAAGACACCTTCTTATATTTGTAAACATTTAGCTTGTTGTGACTGGAAATCTGCTGAATTTTCCTTTTTTTTTTTCTGACAAGGTCAGGATTGGGAATGCTTATGGGATATTTAATGGAGAAGGAAAGTGTTGTCTCAAGGTTGTTTGCTTCTATTTGAAGAAAATGCCATCTGTTCTGTTTGAGGCTTCCCACCAAGCTTACTGTAGCCTTGCGGCAGAAAAATAAATACATTTCTTCCAAATGTCAGAAAACTACATCTAGCTCACAACATTCTTTTAAAAAATGCAGTAAAAAGAAACCAAAAGCTGCAAACTTGTTTTAGCATCCAACAGATTAACAGCTCCCAAACCTTGTTTTTTAAAAACACATTGGAGCATGTATGTTACATCAACAAGTCCTGTCTATTGTTATCATTCTGTATGTAACCAAAGTCTGATTTTGCTCAAATACTTTCATTGATGATTGGTTAAGGCTGCTATTCTGTAAACTCCTCCTCCTGAGCAATGTCTTTAGGCCATCTCTGATGCAATCCATATTGTCTGTTGAAGCACATCAAATGTCACATATGAAACAGCACATTTCCATGTTTTAGGTTTCTTGTATCCCTGTTTAATCTGAGAGCATCAACAGGAAAGATAGACAGTGTTTAAGTTTATGGACTGCTCCACCTTATTTTCTTCTCACTGTGTCAATGCTATGCTGGTCCTGATTGCATGTTCAAAGGGTGGGCAGCCTTTTTTCTACTGAAGGCCACATTGTTTTCAAGGAGAATATGTGGTGGCACGTGGGCTAGAGTTGAACCAAGCAGTGACAAAGGCAGAACAAAAATTTGGTAGGGACATCCATTCTCTTTTGGACACCTTCTTTTTTATTTTTAACGCTATCTTCTCTGTTTCCCATGAATTGAGAAGTAGCTTTTACTATCAGTCTGAAATTTGCACTTAGATTGAGGGCAACATGATGATTGTGGTCAGGAAGAAAGGACACCAAAATAAGTGAGGGCACTTGGTGAGCCAAGAGAATGAAACAATATTCCCATAACACTGGTCACGTGTACATTTCTCATATTTGGTCATGAAAATCAAAGACTTCAGTTAAGAACAGATGCCATGAAAGTAGTAACAAATCAGGAGGAGTCTGGAAGCACCTTTTCCAACTAACACATTTTATTAAAAGGCATAACGTTTTGTAAGCTGCAGCCCACTTCACTGTATACCTGCTGGACATCTGATGAAATGATCTGCAGCTCACAAAAACGTTTGCCTTTTAGTAAAATTTGCTAGTTTAAGTCTAACAAGGATCAAGCCTTCTTCTGACTTTTAGCCAAAAAAAAAAAGAAGAAGCCCAAAATAGACTATTACACAGCTCTCCTTCTACAGTGTCATGCAAGTAAGTGTGAGCAGAACATTTCTGGAGTCTTAACATCAGCAGTACTTCTATGATTCTTTCTTCACACTGTGCCTGATAAAGCAGCTTCTTGGTGTTGGCCATGTCTTCCTGTTTTTAACTGAATACACAGGAGGATTACAGCTATAAGCACAAGGGATATAAATTATTTTAGATCATGGTGTTGTGACATTGTGTTCCCTCCAACAGTATGGAAAAAAAAATCAGCAAGGGCTGACAGCAAACCTAACCAAATAAAGGATTAAAAAAAACATTACAGGAACATCCAAATCAGTCTTCAGGCTTTATAAAAGTTTCCATAAAATATCGCAGAATACACAATTGGTTTCCCTGGCCATGGAAGCGAGACTTCAGCAAATATGTGATTTCACAAGCAAGCTTCAATGGGGATGGTTTTAGGTATTTAAAAATAGCAATTTAGATTTACTTCTGCTGCTGTTGCTGACACACAACAGCATTTTAGCAAACTTAACTTCCTTGCTAACTCTTGACAGTTGCACAGAATATTTAGTCATACTGTAGAGATATGCTTACAAATTTAATTAGATGGAAAAGGATATCATACCTAAGGGCTTGGAAACCATCCCATGGCATTTAATAGGAGATTTACTTTTAGAAACATTCTTATCCAAAATAGGTCATAAAACTTCTTAGCTGTAAAATTAAGGCACTGCCTGTGGGCTTTGATAAAACTCCAGTAGTCCAATCCAGGCCTTGAATTAAAACCCTGGAATCAGCCTGCAGTTGTTCACTCTACCCGCCCCCCCCCCCTTTCCATTGTTCCCTCTGGCTTGGGCACTGAGCACTTTTCAATATCGATGGCCAAAAGAATTGAGGGTACTTTTGGTCTTGTCATGTTACCAAGAAAGCTTGGAGGGTTAAGTGCTCTGACTTATGGCAACAAAAACTGATCATCAAGGAAACCCAGATGAGTAAAAATCAGGTGGAACTAAGGATGTCATTTAGGTTGCAAAGGAAGATTGAGTTTTGGAATTATTGCCAATGCCGAGGAAATTCAAAAGAATTTGAATCAGATCAGCCACTCCTGTGAGATGTGTTGATGCAAATGGATGTTATGGGAGCAAACCTGCAAGCAGCTCAAACTCCATTTTAGGTTCCTTCCTGGGCTGGGTTGGGTTGGGCTGGGCTGAGGAAGTGAAACAAAGGATGACAGGCAATGTCCATTAAATGCACATTGCGTGATATATAATGTAATGTTTATCATGTAATACATGATACAGTATATCATGTAATTCTGTATTATTCAGACCATGAGACCATGAGAAGAAATAGGTAGCAATGTTATTAAAAAAGGACATTACTAAGTAAATATGCTTGACTATAGCCCAATAAATGCTAAGATCATATATATAACAATTAGTGGATTTTCAGTGAACTTCAGTGAATAGCATACAGACTAAACAATGACAGAAATTGAGGATTTCTGTGGGAAATGCTAGATGTGATAAATGTGTCATCCAGGAAGGACACTATTCTTCGAATGGTTGATTGGAATGTAAAAGTTAGAGAAATGAAGAAGGCTGGAATTGCAGAATCATTTTTTTAATATATATACTTTAATAAATATTTAATATTATATATATATATATATATATATATATATATATATATATATATAATATTAAAGTTTTTAAAAAAGATAAAAACTAATACAAACTAATATAAAGTAAGAGAAAGAAAAGAAAAAGAAAAAGAGCTAAAAGTGCAAGAAAGGAAAAAAGAAAAGAAAAATAGAAAGAAAAAAGATTTAAAAAGTAGCTTCCAAACTTCTTTACAGCAGTTATAAGTACAATTATAAGTTTACCTCTTACTCTATGGTTACAACATAACCTTTCCATGATCTATTCTGTCTAATCATCAAAACCATAAATCATAAGTTCATTTTTTTCTGTTTTACACAAAAAGTCTATAAGGGGTTTCCAGTCAGCAATAAATGTAAATATTGTCTTTTTTCTGATTAAAGAGGTCAATTTAGCCATCTCAGCAAGTTCTATCATCTTCACCAACCATTCCTTCATTGTGGGTAATGCCAAATCTTGCACACAATATTCTTGCTGCAGTTATCATGTACAAAACAAAGTTACATGACTTTTTTCCAACTGTTTGTCCATCAATCCTAAAAGAAACATCTCTGGTTTCAATTGTATATTAATTTTTAAAATCCTCTGAATCAGTGTATGTATTTGAATCCAGAATTTTCTAGCTTTTTACATGTGCATCAAACATGGCAAAATGCCCCTTCTTGTTATTCACATTTCCAATATAAGTTTGAAGTGCCTTTCTATATTCTAGACAATTTCTCTGGTGATATATACCAATGGTACATCATTTTATAAAAATTCTCTTTAAGGTTATTTTTTTTCCTATTCATTCAATCATGTCCAATTCTTAGAGAGATGAAAGAATGGGAAAACATGCTTTCCCATTGTCCATATGTATATTATAACCAACATTTTTAGCCTACTTTATCATACATTCTTTTTCACTTCTTCTGTTTCAAATTTCAATAAAAGCTTATACATTTTAGCAATTACATGTTCATCATTTGTACATAAGTCTATCAGTCTTAGAATGTTCAGAACCATAACTTCTTTTGCCTACTTTGTCTTTCTAATAATTGTAAATAAAAGAACCTTTGACAACTATATACCTCTGCCACGAGTTCTTCTCTTGATTTTATTTTACATTCCCCTTGACAGAATTCTAGTATCTCATGATACGTTAGCCATTTGTGTTTGCTTATAATTTCTCATCTATAAAATGCTTCTTGTGCTGAGAGCCATAAAGGTACAACCTGAGTTTGTATCTATTCCATATCCTTAATATGGCACATCTAACATAAAGATTTTTAAAATCCACATTAACCTTGACTTTGTTGTACCACAAATATCATGCCATCCAAATCTCAGGTCATGGCTTTCTAACTCCAAAAACCTTCTATTTCTCAGCAGCACCCACTCTTTCATCCAAACCAAGCAGCAAGCTGCAAAATACAATTTCGAATCAGGTAAACCCAATCCTCTTTCCTTTGCATCTTATATTTAACTTGTGGTTTTTTCCCCCTGCCACACAAATTTAGATATATCCTTCTGCCATTGTTTAAATGGTACATCAGTTGTCAAGACAGGTATTGTCTGAAACAAAAATATCATTCTAGGTAAGACATTAATTTTTAACACAGAAATTCCAGCCAACAATGAAAATTGTAATTTCTCCCATCTTAACATATCTTTTTAAACTTAATTTCATGCCTTAATGTAGTTATTTTGAAATAACATACAGTTCATATTTGTCATAAAGATACCCAAATATTTTACCTTGTTCTCAATCTTAAAACCTGTTTTATTCATCAATTCTGTTTGATATTCTATTTTCATATTTTTGTTAACAACTTCACCTTCTGTTTATTAATCTTGAAACCTGCTAATGCACCAAATTGTTTTAATTTACCCATTAATATTTCAATTCTCTTTAAAGGATCTTCCAGAACCAACACCAAGTCATCTGCAAAAGCCTTTAACTTACAGTATAAGTTTCTTTTTTTATCTTTACTCCCACAATCCTCTCATCTTGTCTTATATCTCTGTTCAATATTTCAAGGACCAAGATAAGCAAGAGAGGGGACCATGGGCATCCCTGTCTTGTTCCCATTTGTATCTCACAGGGTTTTGTTAAATCTCCATTAACAATTATTTGTGCTTTCTGTAAAGTGTAGATCTATCTTATCCATTTTATAAAGTTCTCTCCAAGGAATTGCAGAAGAGTTTGGACTGGTAAACATAATAATTCAGGAGATAAGTCAACAGAGTTTTGTAAAGATAATTCTTTGTTCATTGCCAACACTTTTTTCAAGCAACATAAATTTAGGTTCTACACCAGCATATCACCAGATAGACAATGTCAGAATCAAACTGACAATATAAGAAGCAAGAGAAGATGGAGAAGTGCAATCCAGTTAAGCAGGACACTTCCAGGGCAGACTGTGGAACAGAATATGAATAATTGATACCAAATATAAGGGTTAACCCAATAAAATTTAAAAAGAGAACTATGCCAGCATGATTAGACCTGAAGGTAGTACAATCAGAATATAAAACTGCTGAAAGAAACTGATTTGGGGCACTTATGAGAAAGAGCACCTAAGGGGCTATAGAAGAAGGCAAGAGAAATTATGAAAGCTGGATTGAAAAAAATATTCCCAACTTTTCAAAGAGGAAAAACATCTAAGTGGGTTTCAGAGTAAATTGTTGTGATAGGCAAGGAAAGACAGGGGATAAAGGCCTTGAGGTAGAAGAAGAATATAAAATAACTGAACACAGACTTTTGACAATGAGTAGGAAAAGACAAGGAAAGCTATCTCAGTCAAGAATGTCAACAAATCAATGAAAATAAGAAGAGAAATATAATGGGGGATTTTTTTTTTAAGAAGATCAGAAACATCATAGGAAAGTATAACTAAATAGGACTATTCAGGAATTGTGCAAGAGTTCTAATAGAGGTAAATTAGATTAAAGAAAGATGAAAAGATTATATTGAAACCCTTTACAAATATGTTTGCAGAATGACTGAAACATTTATATAGAGAGAGCTGACTCCACTAAAAAATGAGGTATGAGAAGCAATAGATCAGCTGTCAGTAGGAAAGCATCAGGAAAGATGAAACACCCATTGAAATGAATAAAGCTGAAGAAGAGGAAGAAGCAGTTAAAATGCTAACATATTTGTGACAAGAAATATGGAACTGGGTTGGGTCGCCAAGAGACTGGAAATGATCAGTGTTTATGCTTATATTGAAGGGAGAAGCAAAAGAATGTGCAAATTATTGAATTATTGTAGTTCCTCTACAAACTAAGTTTGCTTTGGTTCTTGCTAAAAAGACTACAGTCTTGTGTGAATAAAGAAATGCCAAAGGAACAGGCAGTTTTCAGAGAAGGTAGGGGAACATGGGATCGGAGAGCTAAAATAAGATGGATATTGAAGATAAGATAAGGTTTACCTTTGTTTCACTGAATATACTAAGGCTCTTGATTGGAACATATAGAGGCTAATGGATGTACCAGAACATCTGATTATTTGTCTGAGGGAATCTTTCTTTAGAATGAGAAGCTACTGTAAGAATTGAGTTTGAAGAAACTGAGTGGTTCAGATTAGGAAGGGAATGGGACAACAATGTGTATTTCCCCATGATGGTTTAATTTCTACAGTGGAGAATATAATTAAAATGACAGAATTAGAAGAGGTGATTGCTGCAATCAAATCATAACAATTTGTGATAAGCAGATGATACCACTTTGTTAACTGAAAATAAATAAGTCTTGGAAGAGCTCATTATGAAAGTAAACATTGAAAGTGAAAGATCTGGGATAATGTTAAATGTTCAGAAACCAAAGGTCATGTCAATCAGGATACTGAATGAACTTGCAACTGATGTTGAAGAAGTTGTGATGGAAAAATAATAAAATAAAGCTGGAAACTCTCCCCCCCTTCCCCCTTGCCTCTCCTGCAGCAAACTCTTTACTCCCACCTCCCCCTTGCCTCTCTTTCTGCCCCCTTCCCCCCTTGCCTCTCCTGAAATCTCTTCTCCACTTCCTTCTGCCATTCTTTGCTCATGCAAAACAGGATCAGCTCCAAGCTACTGCATGACCCAAGAGTGACCCTGTTCCGCTGCCAAAAATAGCCCTCTTCACATTATCATACTGAAACAATGGGAGGGCCATCACCTGTCTGCTTAAGGGTTTGCAGTGGTTCTTATCTCACAATAGAAAAAACATTTATCCCCCATTTAACACCTATCCAAACTTATCCTCAATCAGATCCCTCAGATTTCCTGCCTCTCAACCTCAAAAGTGTATAAACAAATAAATATATAAATGTATAAAATATGCTTTTCTATTGTTCAGGGTCCCTCTTTCTTGAAAGCAGGCACCCAATGATCATTGCAATAAACATGGTTCTCCTCGGCGTTGTGCTCCTATCTTTGGCAAAAATTCCACAACAAAGTGAATGTGATAGCTTATTTTTTTTGGACTCAAAAATGATAAAAATGGTGTGCTAGATGAATAAAGAAGATTAATCACATGGAAGCAGGCAATGATCAACTTAGATAAGATATGATAACAAAGTTCAGAATAGTTAAAGTAATTGTCTTTCCAGTGGTAATATATTGCTTTGAAAGCTGGATATTGAGAAAGAATGAGAGAAAGAAGATAGATCCCTTTGCCTCATAGATATGTAGACTATTACTACCAAGAGTAGGAAGAACCAATCTATCTATTATAGATTATAGACCAATTAAGGACTGACTGCTTCCTTAAGACAATGATCAGAAAGCAGAAACTGTTGCATTTGAGACATGTGATACAAGCAGATTGTAGACTAGAAAAATGATGTAGTAATAATAACTTTATTGAGCTCATTAACCAGCACAAGGAAGTTGGTATTCAAATATCCAAAATATCCAAAAGTAAATGGACAATATCAGGATAATTAGGAAAAGTACATACAAAGAATTTTGGCTAAAAGACAATATTAAATCAAAATATGCTAAGGGGCTTACTCAGGCTACACATATGCAACAGTAGGTTCCATCCTTAACTATGGGTGTGTTATTTCAGGGTTGATGTTGGAAGGTAGAAATTGCTTATACTGTTGACTGTTGTATCCTGTTTTGCTGGTCAGGAGTGGAGTAATTAGGGCATTTCAAGGTTCTGTATAAAACTGGCAAGACAGAAGAACATGTTTGATAGTTCTACCTGTCCTGAGTCACAAGGACATACTCGTAAGGAATATGGTGTCTTTTTGTATCTTTCAGCCAGAAGTGCTGAAGGGAGAGCATTACATTGGGCTAAGGTAAAGGCCCTTCTCTGATTTGGGATATAAAATGACTATGTTGGACAAGATTAAGGGAAGTAGAAGAATCACACAGTGGATAAGGCGGATGGACAGGATCAAGAAGATCACTGGAATGTCGTTGGAAGAGCTATGGATCATCATTGGGGAAGATAGGTTGAAATAATGTGTATGGATAGTCACTAAGAATTAGGCCCAACGTGATGGCATCTAACTAACTTAACTCAGCAGATTTATTCTTCAAAGGAAATTAAACCTGGATAAACATTACATCCCAGGAACGTCTCATTAATTGGGATAATGGGAGCATATGTAGCGGTATAAACAATGTCTTTGGGCCTTTTGGTGAGGATTTTCTCTCAGAGGAAGTCTTCAGTTTTAGTTCCAATCATCTTAATCTGCACCTTTGTGAGGAATTTGAAAATCTTACCCTCTGCCCTAATCCAGCTTTCTTTGTCCCATATCTAATTTCTGCTGCCTGTACACAAATCTATTAAAAAGAAGCTTATTCCTTCATGTTCTACTTTTTGGACAGAGAGAACATGTTTGTCACACCTTCCTTCCCAGCATCTTCTTCCCTTAAAATAACTTTTACCACATTTATTTTCCTTGGCAGTTTCCCTAGGCTTTACACCTAATAACTTTGCTGAGTTTCCATTTACAGTAAAAGTGGTAATATACTTCAAGAACTTTTTGTCTTTTGCATTCATTTGAAGGCAGTGCTGTTGATTTTATTTGGAAGTGCTCTATCTGAATATTACTGAATACTACGTCTTAATTAATGTGGGTAGCATTTAATGGAAATGCTGTGTATCACAAAATTATTTTCAGATTTTTCTGAAATTTGAGTGATGCTTTCTTATTCTATTTTTCCAAAAGTTCAATTTCTCCTAAGATCCTGAAGGGATTTGTAAGTAAAAAATGTATCTATGGATTAAAATGAAAAACAACAGTTCAGAGTTCTTGCAAACAGAAAGCCTCATGCTCGATTACCAGCATATCTAAGTAGGACTGGGAAAAATTATTCCCAAAACTGTGGTTAGCGGCTGCTAGTATGACGACAATTTTGAACAAATGGATGGATGGTTAGCCCTAAATCAGCTGAAGGCATTTCCTATATTCTCAGTTTGACCTTAGTCTACACTATAATATGGCCTTGAAAATAACATAGAAGCATGATTCTGCTCATTCTGTGAAGACATCTGCAGAAGCTTTACTTTAAGTCCTGCCACTGTGAGAGATGAGAGGGATGTGCCCTCACATTATGGAATATGCTTCCCCCAGAGATGCACTTGAGAGCCAGCTTGGTGTAGTCGTTAAGGCACCAGGCTAGACTAGCATGAGTCCTGCCTTGGGCACGTGGGTGACATTGGGCCTATCTGTCAGCCATTGGAAGGAAGAAAGGGCAAACCACTTCTGAAAAACCTTGCCAAGAAAACTGCAGTGACTAGTCCTGGCAGTCACCAGAAGTCGATGCTGACTGGAAGGTACAAAAAGTAAAAGAGGTGCACTTGGTCCCTTCATTTCTGGCATTCAGAAACATACTGTAAACTTTTCTTCTTAAACTCGCTTTTGAAAACTAGCTGATTACTTTGGGTGACCCATTTTCTAGTTATGGATAATTTTATGTACTGGGTGCTGGTATTTTATGGGATGTTTAAAGTCAATATTTTATTGTCCACATAAAATCTTATGAGTAACCTCCATTGTGCTACAAGGTCTAGACAGCAATTAGGATGAGAACTTCTGGCCTTCCAGATGTTCTTCACCATGTTGTTTGACCTTGTATTTTACCTCTACAGAGCAGGCATAGAGGAGGTGAGGGTTATATTTGGAACCAGGAAGAAGTTGGATTTTTAGTTTTAAAAATACCTTTATTCCCATGACATGGTTCCAATGAAAGTAGGTCCCATTGTGCTGCTATGTGTATTAAGATGGGACTAAAGATTTTTTGGCTAGGTATACTTAAAAAAAAAAAGTGAAGCAAATGATGCACTGAATCAGAGGGAGAGAGGGGGCTCATAGAAAACACCTGCAGTTCATGTCTCAGGTGAAACTCAGTTTTTTTGCTATGCTACTCAACTTACGAGCTCTGATATCAATGATGTAGATTATTTCCTGCAAGTTTCTTTTTTGTTGTTGTGTTGTGTTTTGTTTAGCTTTAGAACAATGCTTTAGTCTATCGTAGACTTATACTCCCACTCAAAAAACAATAAAGACAATCCTGTTACTCCAAATGCACATTTTTAGCCTGACTTTTTTTTTTTTTTTTAAGGAGACTGTCAAAGTGACTCTCTAGCAGCAATCACATAAATTACTGAAACTTTTATGCAGCATATGCCGCTTTGCTGGGGTCAACAGGGAGCTTATCAAGCTAGTACAGCAGCAACTGGTCTTCTTCACACACCACACAAAAGACGAGGGGGAAAAATCTTGCTGTCTAAAGATAGCTTGATGGCACTCTAAAATTTCATGGTTACTCAGTCACACCTGATTAGATGGGCACATCTTGGCAGATGAGCGAATATTAAATAGCCCTTGGCCTTTTCACTATGCAGGAGAGAGAGATACCAAAATGCTTGTCATTGATTTAGTCCCTGCTTCGTTTTTGTATTTTTAATCGCTTCAGAAGCTGTCAGAAAATAATTTCAAAGTGTCTCGTAGGTGAAAACAGCCTTGGCTAAATAGTGAACTCAGCATTAACCATCAAGGTGCCAATATTTTGACCAGCTTATGCAGGCTGTGAAACTGACTCATTTTTAAAATGTAATGTGAGACAGGGACAAATGGAACAAAATAGACCTCTGTACTGCTTTCTGGACTTTGGGTAACAATGGTGGCACGGTAGCTTTATGAATTATTCTCTGTGAGCATAGAGCATACTGCAAGGAACTATAAGTAAGGGACAAATTCTGGGCCTCCTCTAAAACTGTGAATAGCCACTGTGAAATATACACACTGGTATTTTCTAGAGTACTTTTTCCTCAGACCTTGCTGTTTATTACTGCTCCTATCTATCATGTGGATTATGCCTATGAAAAGATGTGCCCCAATAAACCTGTCAGGTGTTAAGATGCCACAACGGTTTTCCTTGATGTCTCGTCAGTGCTTCCCACTGAATTCTATGAGAATAAAGGAGAAGGTGTTTTAATATGCAAGACCTTTAAAAGGCAAGATAGAGGGACAAAATCTGGCCCTGTAATTAGAAGGAGGAAGACAGAATTGCAGAAATGTTGTTGCTATTGCTTCTGCTCTGGGTCCAGGTCCCTTCTATTAAACAATGTCATCCTGTTGGACCCTGGAGTTGTATGTTCTCAGTGGCAGCACTCGCCTGTGGAGCAGCATCCGCCTAGAGATTTGGGTGGCCCCAACCCTGTTAGCCTTTTGCAAGGCAATGAAGAGCTGGCTGTTTCCCAGGCACTGGGTTGGGGGGAGATGAGCTCTGCTATGATTGATGGTAAGTGGGGTCAACAGTTCATCCTTGGGCAACGGGGTGGGTGGGTGGGTTATGTTTAGTGGGTTGGTTTGTTTTAATCTTGTAAGCTGCCCAGAGTCACTTGCGTGAGATGGGCAGCTATATAAATCATATAAATAAATAAAAAATAAAACTTCTGCTCATCTGGATCTGTTGTTGATTATCTGGAGAGTGGAGAATCTGACATTCTCCAGGTGCTTTGGACTTCAATCCTTATCAGGTCTAATCAGCCTGGTCAATAGCAAGGAACTGTGGGCACTATATCTGAGGAGTTTATCTCTAATCTAGTCCGCCTGGGAAACTACCTCTGTTCCCAGATCATCCAAATCTACTGATATTGGCTCCTAAGATGTGGGGGTGATGACCACTACTCTGGAACAATGACTTCTAAATCCAATGGGGCCAGTAAAATGAAACCTGGTCTGAAAGATCCAGGGGTGGGGGGAACAAAGTATAATTTGGAAATACCACATTTTTGTCTGTTGTTCTTTAAACTTGGGAGGAGAGAAGGAATGGGAGAAGATTGAGAACAAAATTGTTTTACTATATACAGCAATAGATTTGCTCATGTGTATGGTAGCATAGGAGGATTTGGAGGTTGGGGAAGGATCATATTTGTATAGTAGAAAAAAACTGCTTTAAATACATAACCCTTCTTTATTTCTACAGCAGGAACCCTCTTGTTGGACAACTGGCTCAGTGTCACTAGTGAGGTTCTATGGCTAAGTGTCAATTCCAACATGAGTTTCCCTTTCCCAGTCCAGCACTCTAATGACTATCCCACAGTGGAAGTGTACATACAGGTAGTCTTTGACTTATGATTATTCGTTTAGCGACTGAAGTTATGATGGCACTGAAAAAAGTGACTTACGACTGGTCCTCGCACTTATGACCGTCACAGCATCCCCGCAGTCACGTGATCAAAATTCAGGTGCTTGGCAACTGGCATGTATTTACGGTGGTTGCAGCCTCCCGGGGTCACTTGATCACCATTTGCAACTTTCCCAGCCAGCTTCTGACAAGCAAAGTCAATGGGGAACCCTGTGATTTGCCTAATGACTGCGGCAAAAAGGTCGTAAAATTGGGTGCATTCACATGATGCCTCACTTAATGACCACACCACTTAGCAACTTATTTTCCAGTCCCTATTGTGGTTGTAAGTTGAGGACTACCTGTAGTTTCCATTCTGATCGTAATTACCAAGTACTATTTAAATCAGCTTATACAATATTCTCCCTCAATCTTTTTGTCATGGGTTGTTTCCCTACCATAATGGTACATCTGACCTGCCTCTGAAGGCAAATGGGGAGCCACACATATTTGTAATGCTTTTGTTTTATATATGTACAACCTGATCAATAAAAGTGGCTTCAGATGGTACAGACAGTTTGTTTAGGATATTGGTGATACCATTTAGTCCTATGAATATTGAATTTTCTATCTGCACAACCATATGCAAATGTTTCAGTCAGCTGGGGGCTATTTGGCTCCATATTCTTGAAGATCAAACAGTTTCACCATGGGGGAGAATACTGGAGAATACCAAGCATCCTGAATGATAACATGTGCAGTCTGTATAAAATAAATATGCTGATTTGTTTCAGTTGAAGCCCTACTTTCTGCTAAATTTATGTGAAGAAGGCATTCAAAACTAAAGTGCATTAACTCATGCGAGAACTCTTAAAATGCTGTAGATTTCTTTTCTTATCACAGGCAGCTATAACTATAATTTCAGTTCCATAATTCTTTATTTTGGTTGTAAATAGTTTGCAGTAGCTAAAGCAAGAAATTTCCATTCTTCTATGAGATACCAGCAACCTTCACAGGAAAGTTGTTACATTGCTTTGGCAGTTCATCCTTGCTTATTGCTGTCACTGTTGATTTAAAAGAACAGTGATTGCAACATGGTGCTTTGTTCCCTGAAGCCATGATGTTGGTTGCTAGAAGGCTAAATCTATTTAAAAACCAGGAAGACTTCAGGGAGAAAAAGGCAGATCTGTTTTTCAGAGGGATGCCAAGATGATGCATTGTGAAATATGTTTCTGAAGCTGAGGGATTCATTCTGGATACCAGCTTCTGCTATTTTGACCCAATGTATCTTTGCAAGTAGGCTTGATTCATTTGTGTTTTCTCACTCTGTGTCTCCTGCAAATTCTTGAATTCTAACATGTGATTGGATCTTGGCATAGCCTCCAAAGCAGCTTCACTTCTTATACCAAAATGATGGCTGTGAGATGATGTCTTATAAAGCAGGGATGGGCAGATTATAGGTCTGGATATACCGGCAGATTGATGAATGATTCATGATGGACACAGTACAAAATCAATCTATCTATCTATCTATCTATCTATCTATCTATCTATCTATCTATCTATCTATCATCAATCAAAACACACTTGACAGAGATCCCCAACCACCCTACTCTAAGGCTTAATACTCCAGTATTTTAAAGACTTCAAGAACACCATGAGGATGGGAGTTACATGGATCTTTTGGGGAATACTATTCCAGAGACCAGGTGCCATGATAGAAAAACCACACTTTCTGGATCCCAAATGTATAACTTTGCCTGGACAGGTAGAAACTATGGAAATAAAATATATTTATTTATTACATTGATATCCTACCAATATTTCCCTATTGAGAAGGCTTGTTTAGGTTAAATGGTTGCATCAGGCTATCTGAAAAGGATGACTCCTTCGTCCTACTCTGGTCTTAAATAATACTCCTGAAATGAAGAAAGCTTAGGAAAACAAGGATGGATTATTTTGATGTGGAAGGAATGTGAACAGCCTGCAGTCTGGGAATTTATACAAAAATCCCGGTTTAAGGATTCTTTAATTGTAAATGTGTATCTTTTGCATCTAGCACTGATCAGTAGAGCTCAGGCATCTTATGAACAATAACATAGATTCCCAACATCTGAAATATGCCTTTGTCTATTGTAGTAGAATATCTTTTCAGTGCCAGAAGTAAGAATTCGCACACTGATGCAGTTAATAAAGCAATTGTTTTTAAAATGGCCAGAACTCCTGCATTTTTGCCTAAAATCATGCAAGATCTCAGGTGAGAGCCCTGGAAATTCATGCTATAAATCTTATAAGATTTCAGCTGTTTTTATTTTTTTAATTAAAAAAAACTTACTGAGAAGGTTAGACATAATGACCGATAGAAAACATTGTAAAGAAAGCATATTTGTATATTTTTGTGCTTCTGCTATGCCCCTGGATCCCTGAAAATATGAATTAGCCATTCAGTTGACAGCTAAATTATCTCACCCAAGTGCATCTATTATTCCCAGCTAGTTAGGTGAAGAGGCACTTTTTCAGCTTATGAGCAGAGCAAGGCAATGCTGGCCAGGAGTCTTAGCACTTGGTGCTTTGAGCTTGCTGCCAGGGCACCAATGCCTTAGTCAGGCCCAATGGCACAGACATCTGTCCTGTGCTGTCTGTGTGGGATGTGTGGGGTGGCTGGATTTAGGAAGCAGCATTATTCTTGGGCGCAATGTATAACTGAAACAGTGGTGTCTCAGTTGTCATAAGATAAGTTCAAGGACAAGAGACCCAACACTTGTTATTTACATAAGAACATGCGTAAATGGCCACTTGTGTGAAAGCAGATGTACAGATGTGCATACCTGTGTGCCTTTTAGAGCTTTATATATTCAGCATGAACATCTTTAAATGGTTGTGTGAATGCATTAAACCGAATGTGCTCCTCTCTGTCAAAGATACCCAACCACATGAGTGGTGTCAAGGCATTCCTCTATGAACATGTACAGATTTAGAAGACTGCCAAGCTGATGGGGATGTTGGGAGAGTGGGATTTACATGCAATCCTCCTCCTCCTCCCCTTTCTAGTTCCATTTCAGTGTGGGCAAGTACTTGCATAAGACTAAGCCTATCCAATACTATATGGGAGATATTTTATACATTAAATTATTATGTATAATGTAGTATTAATATGGAGCTGGAACTAGCTTGAAGATTCTCCGTGAGCTTCCCATAATGTATTTGGGAGTAAGTTATTACACAATTTTATAAAAATTAGACTGAGGCCATATTTATTCCATTCCAGAAAAACAAATACCTTAATGGCAGCAAAATCATTTTGTCTCAAAGGAAGGAGAAGAAACAGGAGGCATCCTAGTGGCATCTTTCAGGTTTTTTAATACTAGCTTGCCTTTTCTTCAGGATGCCTGGTTCTTTGTTTTAGAAGTAGAGACAAGTTGAAAACCTTTATGAAGAATACAGTACTGGTGACAAACTGGGCTCCTGGCATCTCACTAATAATGATGCTGAGGACCAGATACAAGAAAGACACCAACCACTCACTAAAGCCTTTTGGCAAGGAAGCATCCTTTGGGAAGATGCTGAAATTTAGTGAATATTAACTATGCATTTTCAGGGCTCCAAACAGGACCATCTCTCTGATCCAGCAAAGAAGCTCTTATCTTCTGTTCTGGGTGGTACAGAGAAGAACTGGGATGCAAAATGGTGGTCAATACTTTTGTTTATGTGTTTATATCCCCTAATTTTGTGTAGGTTTAGGTCTTTTGCTTGTCTGGTTATTGAACATTAAATGTATCTACCATCGGAGGGTTGATTTGACTACTTTGCTATAGTGACAATTCTTCTAGGCAAAGCCTTCAGTAGTTGTTTTTCTCAGATGAGACATTTTGTAGGAATGGCAACAAAACAGAAGATTGTAGAAGCTGGCAGCCAATGTATGTCTTTATGTCAGCACCTAGAAACAAATCCTTGTTTGCAAATTAATTAAAGTGGCATGATTAGAAAGTTGCTTTTGTTGCTGTTGTTTCCTATATCTCTTTTTTCAGAAAAGAGTTCACAATGGAAACCTAGGAAGAGAAGTAAGAATTCACCCAAGGATATGATTTGTTACCACTTGGTGTCTCTCTTTATCCAAAATTGATCAGATCACATTTGTTTCTGTATGACAGAGCAAAATATACACCTATAATAAAGAATCCTGACAGTTTCAAAGGAATTCAACCATCCTTATTTGGGAAATAAAATTTGTATGTTCTTAGGTTTAAATAGGCTAACTTGACTATTTTCCAGAAAGGGAGACCTGGACTTCTACCATTTAATGTCACTGTAAATGTCACTGTTACACTTACCTTACAGAAAGCCCTATTGGATACAATGAGACTTTATTTATTTGTTTTACTTATAAAATGTACATCTGACAGAGGTGTGCAGAAGATTGTGAATGGTCAGTAGAATAATTTAATGGTGATCCGCTTTTTCTGATGCTTTTTGGTTTTCCAGGAGACCTAATGTAGAATATGCCTTCCAAATAGGTAAATCCCCAGCTTATTAAATGAGCAGATATAATACATATAAAGATGAATGAGATGGCAGGGGGGCTGTATCACTTCAGACTTGGCTGCAGGCAAACATGTGCGCAGTTTACAACCAACCGAATCAATTTTTCTTGCATTTAAGCTGATTGACAAATGAAGGCCAGGTCTTAGTTAGAAAGCTATTCTTTGCTCTCATTCTATCTTCTTCATCAATGTTTGAAAATTTAATTATTCTCCTTTTGCATATATTGAATATGCATGGATGAGGACTTTGAATCTAATACTTGGTCTCTGCTCCACAGACAAATGATCATACCTAAATAATTTGAAATAACTGCCAGAGCTTACAGACAGTTCACAAACTTTCTCAGGGCAACATTATCCATCAGCCCAGTAGCATGCCTGAATCCCTTCACTGAGACAGGATGTCTTCAGCCACAGTATCTTTCTGCTACCTGGTGGTGGATAAGATTCTCTCTGAGATGAGCATCAGGACCTCCCTCCCCATTAATTGGAGCTGTTCAGCCAGCCATTCCTGGCTCTCTCGGTGTTGTGGTTGGTGATTTGGCCAGAAACAATGAGAAGTAAAGAACTACAGGCAGAAGGAGCCTTTGGTACCTTGAGCATCAATACAAGTGTCCTCTCTCATTCAAAGTGGGATTTTAATTATTAGCATGTTATTATGATGATTATGGATTGATGTCCTTTAGACACTGTTCATTGTACCTGGGATATCTAGGGACGTTTTTCTGGTGCCTCTGAGATCAAAAGGCCTCATTCACTTAACATGTAACTATGACTTTTGTAATAGCATCCTGGGGGCAAGGGATTTATTACCCTACCCCATTTCTAAATCAGAAAATATGGAACTAGCTTCCTTGCCAACTTACCTCACTGGTTTTTTGGTCTAGAAATAAAACAAATTAGTAAATCATTTGGTCAATCTCATAGTTTTGGGACCTACTGGGTCTATAAGTAGTACTAATTCCAAATGCCCATACCTTTTATATATTTATGTATGCATCTATTCTATTATTATCCTATTCTTCATAAAAATAAAATCACCGGCCATGTAATTACAGTCGAGGTCTCTTCCTTCTCCTGCATGTTGAAGGCTATAAATTTATAGCTCTTCTTGCATGGAAAATGCCTGCAGAAACAAAGGAAGTCTTGGATTAGTTGTACTTTTTGAAAAAGCATATTAGATATTTACAAGTCAGGAGGTAAATTCCAAGAGTGAAACTCCTGTAGAAGTTTTTCAGCCTGTTTTCAGCCTGCTGTAGCAGAGAAGCAGAGAATGGTTATATAAAATTGCTTATGAAATTTATACTAAAACAAATTTGGAAAAAGGCTAAAACGGAGATGTAATTAACATTAATAAGGACACTTTGTATACTTAGGTAGTAGAAGAAATGTAGGTATAGATTTCATTTCAAACCCAGTTATAGTAAGTGAAAGTTTAAATATAGGCCATGGTCCAATTTAATAATTTAAATACAAATTTTAAAAGCAGAGTATCAAGTTTAGAAGGCACTGTGGAGCCAAACTCAGATTACTCAGCCCTTTACAAACACAAAGGCATCTAACTACATCCTCTTCTAAGCCCTCTCTCATGTTCATTCTTTTGATAAAAATCTCCCTATGCTCAACTGACCTTGATTTCTTTACATTGGAATCTAGTAGCACGCAATGTACTTAAAAAAAACAACAAACAGAAACAAAAAAGAGCCCAGATCTACCAATTGGAGCCCTGGTGAAAATGTGTAAAGGTAAAAGGAAATTCAGCAACCATGTGCATTGTGCTAGGAAGGCAGAAAGCAACAGATGAGTGATACATCGCTGTGACTATCTGCCCACTGGATCATAACTGAGAGGCTGTGCTTGGCCTAAGGAATTCCTGACTCTTGTTGGGGAAAGTCAATTCCTATGAGGCCAAACAGTAGACTTAGAGACACTGAGATAAATGTCAGGCTGGTAAGGAAGAAATTTAGGATATGAGAGTGGTATCTTGCTCCTAGGGTGATGGCTGCTCTGTTGCCATGGAAGGCCTTGGGGAAAAAAGAATGTCATTTCAGTAGGAAGAGAGAAATGGCATTATAGAAAGGAACTCTTCCATCAGGGACAAATTGACATCCTCTCTTTCTGGGGGGTAAGGGAATGTTGGCCTGGGTAAGAAATACAGGCAGCAGGATTTGTGTTGTGTCCATAGGCTTGCCTGACTGCTTAGTACAAGGTCGCACAAACCAAGCATTATTTAAATAGTCTGCTAGGGTGATGCTGGGTGAAATCAGGGTTTGTGTTGCATGTCAGCACCAGTGACACGGGAAATGTAATCAAGAGGTGGTGGAAGCCAAATTTGGAGTCTCCAAGATAGATTTCTCTGAAATGCTTCCTGTTCCAAACACAGGCTGGGGTCAATCAAGGATGCAGAGTTTGGGATTCTGAGGCAACAGAGAATGCTTTGGAACAAGCCAAGCCTATGGGAGGGACTCCATTTGAACCAGTATGGAGCTGGCCTGCTTCAGCTGACCTCAACAGGTGGCAGAATAGAACCCTGGTGAAAAGCCAATAAGACCTAGAGAGATGGATAATCGGTTGCATTATCTGTAGAGACGAACAGTTAATATGATTGTCCAACTGGGACACAAATAGTACATGAGCATACAGTCAAATATATGATCAGCTGAGGAGGCTGAAAGTACATGGCAGAGGTAGTTAGAAGGAGCACTGTGTTCCTATGCAAATGCTAGAATATGCTAGGGGTTCCTGGGAGAGTTGAGGTGCCTGGTTGTAAAAGAGAATGAAGCTATCGTGAGCAAAATGGAAACCTGTTGCTATAGAGAAAACCGGTAGAATACAGATACCTCTGGATGCAAACAAAGGACATATAAGGAATCATACTCCTCTGTAGATCAAGAAGGGCATAGTTTCAAGACTTCATACTAGGTCTGGAGATTAAACTTCCTCTCCACTCCACATTCCCAAGCAGATACAAGGTTAGATAAGTGGATTTATTGCTGAGAATTAGGAATCCATTCAAACAAAGAATGACACGCAAAATCTTCCTACCCCATGTAAATGCTTAAACCCTAGGCCACTTCCTGCCTTTCTGAATCAATGGTGATTTTGTTACTTGTTTCCCATCCTTGCAAATTTATGCCATCTGTCCCTTGCTTAGAAAGCAGGTTTCTCTTTGTTCCTGAGATTCCTGCCACACCAGCTTCTTCTCTTATATTACCTCCCTTTCCCCCTATGGACCTGGAGCAGCCAGGAATATATCCTTCCCTATCTCTCTGGTTGTGGGAGATGGGAAGATGTTGTGCCCCTCCTTTATGCGAATCAAACTGTAGGCTTCTCTGCAATCTAATCTGAAAAAAGATGCGTGTTCTGTAGCCATTCCAAGAGTTCAGGAATGAAAGAAAGAGGGTAATGATCTCTAGTGGTTATATGGAGCTGAGGATCTGGTAATCATTGTCCAGCGGGAGACAGCTGGCCTTCTTAACAAAAAGGTAGGAGCCCTTGCAGTGGAGGAGGATGGGTAGATAAAGTCTTTTTCTAAGTTCTCAGTGATAACTTCTGTTAGGCAGGCCTGACACTGGGTATTAGTGTTGTGTGGGAATCTAAGTCCAAAGGGAGGATCAGAATGCTGGACTAGAAAGCAGCCAGCCTGATCCAGCGAGGTTCGTCTTGTGCTCCCAAGTCTGATAAAAAAAGAAATGTCCTGGATTTAATCTTAAACAATACCCAGAACTTTGTGTGAGATATGAGCTCTGCTGAATTAACTGGAAAGAATGACCAAAATACTATCAGATTCTATTCCTATATAATAAACTCTTGATTTAATAAACCTTAAGGGAAAAGTGGTGCCTATTAAAGCAGAATGCCATTAAATGTGAATGGGGCTTTATGCATGCTATTATATTTGATACATTTTAAGCATATGTAAATTGGGATATTTTATGGATTTTACAGATGTGTAAAATGACAAATGGGATTTTACACATGCGCCAAAGCATATAGATTCTGTTGCATCCAAAGTCTGGTAAACCGTGGTCTGTTTAAGAAGGCTGCAAGAAAAAAACAGTGCCACCAGTATCTAAGTGGTCACACTTGATTCTAAAAAGGGAATATTTTTGGTTTCTTTTTAAAATTTGGATTAGAAGACAGGAAATCAAAATAGCACACATTTCTCTGCAATGGTTAAAGGACTACTTAAAATTGCAACAGTATCTCAGCCAACATGTAGCCTGCAGGACAGGAAAGATACTCCAAGACTGGCAGGAAGAATTAAGAATTTGGGAGCTGCCTCATGTTCCTTCTACCAGTCGGCAGTCAACCAGTGCTGTACTCACTGGAACAGGTAACCCTGATTTTTGGACCTATATTTTAAAATGTTTAAGTAAGGGTGAGACAGTATGTATGTGAATGGGAACCTCTGCAATGCAAACTGCTCAAAGTTCACCCATAAAAACAATCCAGTTGAAGTTTGGCAGTAAAATGGCCAAATTCTGGAACATAGATTTCAGGGCATTTTGAAGGGCTTAAGTTCAAGGTGAAATTTTTTAGGATGGCTGGTGTGGGTCTTCTGGGCTGTGTGGCTGTGTTCTGGAAGTTTTGTTTCCTAACATTTTGCCAGCATCTGTGACCAGCATCTTCAGAGGGCAGGAGCACACAGGAGCGGTTCTCTCTGTGCCCAGGATGATGAGAACTGCTCCTGTCTGTGCTCCTGCCCTCTGAAGATGCCGGTCACAGATGCTGGCAAAACGTTAGGAAACAAAACTTCCAGAACATGACCACACAGCCCGGAAGACCCACACCAGCCATCATATTCCGGCCATGAAAGCCTTCAACAATACATTGAATTTTTTTACTCTTTTTAAAACATTATCATCAACCACAGAAATTGCAGCCAACCTTCAGCAACCTGGTCTAAGAGTGCTGAGGGCCTGCAGACAGATGATGAGTCACAGGATGCCTGGTTCTTACACGAAAAGAGACTGCCTTCCGAAGAATAGAAGTCTTGCCCAAATAGGAAATCTACAGTTGCACAGAACACAGGCCAGAAAACAAGGCATGTTTTCACACCCCACTGGGGGAGATGGGCAGCATCCAAAGCAAACAAACAAATAAACAAACAAATAAATACATCATGGTATTTCACCATGTCACTTGTCATATTAAGGCCAACCAGGTAACTCACTCTATGACTAATACAGGAATCTTGCTAGGGAGGCTGGATAATTGGATAACAAAGAATATTAAAAGAAGATCAGGAAAACATGAAACGGTCAAATTAATTCTTTATATTTGTATTCATTCAGGAAGATGTAGGGCAGTGTTTCTCAACCTGGGCAGCTTCCAGATGTGTGAACTTCAACTCCCAGAATGCCCCAGCCAGCATAGGCATTGCTGAGAATTCTGGGAGTTGGAGTCCACACATCTGGAAGTTGCCCAGGTTGAGAAGTATCAATGTAGGGTTTTTGTTTCCATAAGGTTAGGAAGAGTGTTGTTTTGTTTCACTACAGGCAAGTATGGCCAGGTAGGCAAAAAGAGAAAAAAAGAAAACTAGAACTTTCAGGGGTAAAAATAAAGTTGGATTTAAGATGGGGTGACCATGATGTAAAATGAAGGTTACCATATGTCCTGGTTTATGCTTCAGTACGATTGCCCAGGCAAAGAGGGAGCAAATTTTGAAAGAGTAATAAGACTTTGCTCCCAAACTTTGCCCCAGGAAGCCTGGTACTCATGACCTTTACCCTAGTTTAACTTCTTGGAAAGGATGAGCAGACCTCCCAATTGAATGCTCTATATCAGGGTTCCTCAACCTTGGCAACTTTAAGACGGGTGGACTTCAACTCTCAGAATTCCCCAGCCAGCAAGGCTGGGGAATTCTGGGAGTTGAAGTCCACCCGTCTTAAAGTTGCCAAGGTTGAGAAACCCTGCTCTATAGTATATTTTGGTTCTGATAGCCATTTTATCGTTCTACTTGGTTTTCTTCTGTGCTTGTTGCTTAGTGATTTTTGTACGCTGCTCAGAGTTAGGCAGCCAAATAAATGCCCTAAACCCATAAATAAAAATGGTAGGCCTATGTGAAACACTCATAGCAGTGTTGACTTTCCAATACGAATATGGCAGCATTTACATATGCCCAGCTCGTTCTTAGGTTACTCACATGTGTCAACCTGAATTATATTAACTGCTTCCAACCAAGATTATTTCACTAATGATTGCACTTTAAAAGTGCTTTTAAAGATGTATTTATTTATTTATCTGATTTTGATTTCTACAGCCACATCCATGAGGGTAGCCTGCATGGCGTAAGTCTTCCTTGAAATCTGTGTCTTCTGTGTCTCAGATATTTGATACTGTAGTGAAGCAACTGTTTCCTAAAACAAAGAATCCTGTAGAGAAGTATACAATAGACAGATACAGAAGGAAGTGGATTGCCAGAAGAGATCAGCTTCTGACCCAGCCACATTCATACCTGCATCATATCCTCCAGCAGAAATGAAGACAATCTAGTCCCTGTCCTAGTCAATGGGGTTTAAGTATTCAACCATGCAATTAATTCTGATTAGACAACGACACCTCTTGTTGTGCTCATTGTCTTGTCTTGAGAGCTAATTTTAGTGAGTCTGAAAACAGGCTCCCGTCTTTCACAATTGTGTATGAAGAGATGAGATGACACTCTGTGTCTGCTTTGTTTGGTGAAAACCTTCCTTTTTAGAAAATCAGGTGGCACTTGCTTATGCTATTTATTCTGCCACAGGGCTGAAGGGAGGGGTCCCAAAACAAATCTTAATCACTCGGAATTTCATATTACGGCTTTGCAAAGAGAGTGTCAGGAAGCAAGGGAGGGGATTTCGGCTGGGTATGAGTTGAATCAGTTAATTGGTTGCTCAAAGGCTGAACTTGGGTAGCTTTTTAGACTAATAAAACTGCACTTTCATCAGGCCTGAGTGCAGGATTACCTTCAAATCTGGTGGAGTAGCTTCTGTTTTAGGTTTTATTACTTTTGGGTTGTAATGAGCTGTTAATGGGCATGAAGTATTACTTTCACAAGTCGCATTTTTGATCAGGAATTCCTTCTGCATAGGGCTGAGAATGGTACCCCCCCCCCCCCCGCTCTCTGTAAATAAAGGAAGATATTCTTAGTTTACATCAGGTGCCCCCCCCCCCAATATAATATGAAAGAGATTTTTAAAAAGCCCGTAAATGGAGGAGTTAGTTAATTGGAAAAGTAAATCACCGGAATATAAGGTTTAATTGGCATGCAGTGAATCCCAATGACTCTCTGGCTAATATTTTAACTTTTGAAAAGAACCATTAATTGTGCTCTTAGCAAGCCCTTAATTTTCAGCCAGCAGGAGCAGCAGAGCCACCCTGTATGTTAAATATCTTGGCCATGGTGGTCTTAGCAGAGCAGGCACTGTTTATTTCTTCCCATGTAAGTAATTCTAAAACAAAGCAAGATAATAAGATTTATCATGGGGATGGAAGCACCGAGAGCAAGCGGCCATCCCTGTTAATGCAACGAACTATTTGTAGGAGGAAAGATGGACTGATAAAGGCTGCTAAAAACAAAAATTGATGCATATTTTATGCACTCAACAGCATTAAAGGGAAGATGAAACTGAAAGGTGACCACTTTGGGTTTTATGCAGCCCTTTATAATTTTATTTTCATCCCACAAAATAACGTGGGAGTGATTCCAGCACACCAATTATGCCACCCAGATAAAAATAATTGTCAGCAGAGATGCTGATAGCAACTCAGGAAGTCTGTAGTCTGAGAGAGGAGTTTTCAGATTTTTCAGGCTGTGGACCTGCTAGTTTAAAAGAACAAAAAAATTCCCAGAACCTGTGTTGAAAAACAAAGCACTAATGATAGAAACTTGGCAGTAAAATGAAAAATAAACTGTTTATTATAAATGCAAAATTAACATTTACAGTATACAAAAAATAAAGGTTGAAATTCACAATTATTTGAGACAATGCCTCTACAGAATACAGGTGCTGGGAATCTCCTAGAAGTCCAATGTGCACGTGACATAATGTGACCTTGCTTAGCTATTCATGGCTATTCATAATTAATTATATGAATGTTACTTAAATGAATATGTACACTGGAAACATATCTATCCTTTTTTCTGTCCAAGTGCCTTTTCTTTTTCTGGGGTAGTGCCTGATGGTCATCTTTCTTTTTTTTTAAAATAAAGATGCACCTTGTGAACTCTCTCCAGCTTGTGGGTTGGTTTACTTGGGATATCCCCCAACAATATATGCAGAGGTATGTATAGTGTATACGTGTGTATTCGTCTTTATATGAATGGTTAAACTGAAAGGGAATACTGTTAAATTTCGTTCCACGTTGGTCCTAGCCTTGGGTAGCTGTTACCATAAGCCGGAGCTGTCATTTTAATTTGTTTTGAAGTTTAGTGATTGTGCATGTAGTAATTAGTTAAGTAGATGGTTAATAATTAGATTTAAACAGAGCGTATCCATGTTCAGATTTCTGCCAAGGAAGTAGGGGTGAGTCCTGTGTTCTAAAGTAACACTGCAGGTGCATTTAGATCAATTCATGTTCTTCTATATTAGGTGAGTTTAAGTCTTACAGTACGGATAGACAGATGTTTGCTGAATGGTCGGGGGGGGGGTTATATTTAACATTTTTAGGGGGCTTAGGGATTGAGGAGTTCCCTAGATTTCAAAGGACACATTTATCCTTGATTAGGTGTTCCAACATTACCTCCAAATTTAACTTAGAGTTATCAGAATTACAGATTTCATCTCCCTTATATTAATAAAAGGGAAGCCCCCATTTGTTTCAGTGGGGTTTATCCACCATGGTGAACTTTTAGAAAGCAAATATGGCACCGTCTCTAACCATTGGGGAACCCTGGATACGTTAGAATGAAATAAGATTCTCTTGGGTAGCAACATGGTGAGCTTTTTCTAATGCCTCCATTTGACTTTGATTGAAGGTCCTTGAACTTATTTAACTTTAATTAAGAAGTGCTTTTTTTTTTCTTTTTCAATTTCATGTTTTAGCTAAGATTCTTTTTGGACTTGCCCCAGTTTTTAAAATTCATCATGATTCATTAGATAATGACACACTCTATAATTTATAAAAGAACAATTTATTATAATTGCTTAGGGACTTATTAATTTAGCACCTTGTTCCCTAAAAACCAAATTCAGAATGATAAAATGTTTTAAGTGGGAGCTATTTCTGTTCCTGTAATGTACAATTTTAGGACGAATATGCAATAAGTGCTTGCCCAGCCTTATGCCTGTTTATGGGAACACATTTAACCTTTGTTGCCCATCAAAAAGAATGGGGCAGATAATAACATTTTCAGATGATGACTAAAATGTGCAATTGGTTAAAATATAAATGAGAATAAATTGGCGAAAAGACACTGAGGAACCTGAAAACCAAGCATGTATATAGTGGTTGAAAAAGCTAGGTATGTTTAGCTTGCAAAAGAGAAGGTGATGGGGATGTTTTATAGAAGTCTTCCAACATCTGGAGATTTGCAATCTCTTTTTCTGAAGGGCAAGATTAGGACCAATGGATAGGAGCTGCAAATTTTTAGAAAGTTTGACTTCTTCACCACCATTAGTTCTGCACAATATCAGTCAGCAGAAGTTGCTGTAGGTGGGCAAAGAGTGGTTTCACATAAATCCAAATCCAATCATGGGGCTACAGCAACTTGCTGTGATCAATTTGTAGTGCATTTTGTGAGTGAAATTGCTCATATTTGTTCGGAGGTAAATGTTATAGTTGTAAAGATAGATCCAGCCAATGCAGTATCTCATTGAGTTGATACCTTATTTTTCAGTGTGTTCAATCAGCAGATATGGACAAGCTGCTTAAAATTTTAAGCCTGTTCTCTAGATCCTTGTCTGCTAATAGTTGTTAAAAGACACTAATATTAAATTGGAAAATTGGACTTCAGGGGTAGTTGATGCCTCCTGGAGGAACATTAAAAAAGAAAAATATCAACTTTAAATTCTTCTAATTTAGACAACTACCCTCCAGTCTCAAGCTTACCCTCTCTGGATGATGTGTTGGAGAGATGATGACCTTAACTCATTATGATTTGGGAGGATTTTTACTGCATAGAATCAAACTAATATAAGTTCTGAAGTGAAGTAGGGTAGAAACTGCTTTGATTACCCAAGTGTACATTATGCTTTGGAGACTGGAGGTTGACAGCAGTTCTTTTAAGACAAAGGTGGGCAATCCATAGCTCATGGGCTGTGTGTAGCTATCAGCCCCCTATTTTTACGTCTAATATCCATAGTGGCACTGCCAAAATTCAGTGGCAAAATGGCCAAATTTTGGATCTTTGGGGATAGGGTAGGAGGATTTAGGGGTTCAGATGGGCAAAGTTTGGAGAGGTGGTGGATGCAACTTAGCCTCCTGGCTTTCTAGAGGACTGGAGGAGAAAATCAGGTGACAATTTGGGGCTTTTGCTGGGGTTAGAATGAGAACCAGAGTGGGAGGTTTTTGGGAGGCTCTGATCTTCACTCTCTGAGTGTTCTTTGCTTTCCAGGGACTGGACACACCACAGTAGAGAAGATAACTGTACAAAATACTTTATTGTAGCATGCATGTTTCCTGTTGTCCTGGGTTAACTCCACTTTCCTAGGTTTTGAAAGTTGATGTAACCATGTAAATAAGTCTTTGATGGTTAGTCTTTATAACAAATAAAAGTCTTAAAGTTTGTAAAGTGGAATTCAACCTTTGTCTCCCTCCAAAAGTTCTTGCACTTGTTGGGATTAAGTGCTGCCTCAGCGTGGTTGCTCCTCTTCTGGTTGCTACTGAGCTCCAGGCCAAGCTCTACTCCAAGCTCCAGGCAGGAATCACACCACAATGGGCTGCTAACCATAGCTTGTGGTCCTGACAGTTCACTGCTAGCTCTTGCTTGCCTGTAATAGTTGTACATTACAGACATCCCTTCCTGCTTCCTTGTCTGCTTGTTGTCTTCTCTTTCTATCCTACAAACCCACACTTTTATAGGTAAGGGCCTGAGTGGGGTGAGGCTGCCTATGGATGTTGGCATGTTGGCAAAATGCCAGGGTGTGGCTCAATTAGCCAGACACCTGGAACGCCTGTGTGGATGCTTGTGAGTAAACTGTGAGTGCGGAATGAATGAATGAATGAATGAATGAATGAATGAATGAACCCATCTCGTCACATTTCTAGGGCTGTAAACTTTTACTGCCCTTTGAGAGAAAGGATGAGCTGAGCATTGGGGAAGTGGGGGTGGGAAGCATTTCTGCCTGGCTGTAGCTGCTTTTCCCAACTGCAGACAGCAATCCCAGCTTCATTCCCTCACACACCCTTAAATATTCTTAATCTAGGCAAGGCCTAAAATCCACTTTTGAAAGACAATGATGATGAGCCATCAATTAATTGATGCTTAAACCTCAAATTAAAAGACAGAACGCTGTAGAGATTCCAGTCTTTATTCTGTGGTTGGTGCCAAAATATAGTGATGGTTGATTTCATTTTGGTTCTACTGCATTTACCATGTGGGGCAGACTGGGCCACACTCTATTCCCAGTCCTCTTTACCATTTATGGGAAGCCACTGGAGGAAGTAACTCAGAAGTCTAGGTTTTATCATCATGAGGATGACACATAATTCTACTTCACTCTTTAACCTAAGAATCCAAAACAAAGTGCAGTAGTAGAACTCTTGACAGATGAACAAGCTGAGATAAAACCCAGGAAAGATGAGCTTTTGTATATTGGCATGTTATAAAGTCTGAACAGTGATGTGAATCTAATCCTGGATGGGGTTGCATTTCCTTGGTGGACCAGATACAAGGTTTGGATGATTATCCCAGGTTCATCCTCTCTGCTATGTTTGTTCCTCAGCTTTGGAACCTGCCTAAAATCCACATCTGTATGAGTAATGAGTTTCTACTAGGTATTAAATCTCTTTCTTTTCAATGGCCGTTGAACAATTTGACATATTTGAAATAAAGTAGTTTTTCTGTTTTTAAATTGGGGGCTTACTTTGATTCTTATGTGGCTTCCCCCCCCCCCTTTTTTCTTCTTTGTTTACCAATTTATGAAGGAGCAATGTACACATATTTTACAAATATACTGTACATACATTATTTGTGAAGCTGGATGACTTATCTAGGAGGCAGAGATACTTAAATTCTTTTAATATATGGAATACTAGAGACATTCTAAAAGAATACTTTCTTGTTTCCTATACTTTATGTGATTCTGCAAAATGCTTTTTTTAAAAAAAGTTGGGCATAACTATTAGTTTGCAGTCTGATCATTCCTGATCCAATTTTGATGTTTGAAGGGACATGCAATAATTTGCCTCTTAATCTGGAAAAAAAAAAAATAGAAACTCTACCTACCATATCACTGTCACTGTCACCGACTTCTTGAAACTATCATTAACACTATTCTGTAGTAAGAGAGCTCTTCCCCTCCAATTCCCAGGTTTCTTATGATAGTTAGCTTGCTACGCTTTATTGTTTATAAATCATTATGAAAGGATACCATTCTCTAGAAGCAAGAATGTGTGGGTGTGTGAAAGATTATTCTAGTAATATTAAAAATGGTTTCAGATAGGTCATCAATACCCTCTGATGGAAAGCAATCTTGCCAGAAACATATTAGTATTTCTGTAAAAAAGTGCATTGCATCCACTGGTTGGACTTTGGCATGAATTCCCTTTGGCATGAAGATTTACTTTTTTTGGCTCATAACAATTTGTTGACTTATTTTAAAGACATTTCTGCTTTCCTAAAAGCAATGGGGTAAGAGGGCACGGAAGGAAACAATATGATGCAAGATGAGGAAAATGGTGAGGAATTAAAAGGCATCACACCAGCATCTATCATGAAACAGAACTTTCTATCACTGGGAACAACACTACACTCAAAAGCAGGGCTGCTGAAATGCAATCAACAAATAACGCAAATGAAAGTTAATGAAAGAAATTCATTCATCACCCCTGATTAGGAGAATAATTGATTTCATCTACTAAGTGTGGTCTATGTGGCATGTGATGATGGCAAATATGGTACATTTGTAAGTATATTTGGGGCTGAAGGACCTCATCTGAACTGGGAAAGATGAAAGTTGGCTGCTACAACATTACAGATTCTTCACAGCTGAACACAAAGGACTTCAGCTCATGAAACAGGTGTTCAGATTTAGGCATAGCAATTTAAATAAATCAGAGGGAATACTCATTTTTGCTGCTACTCTGTAGAAGAAGAAGAAGAAGAAGGGGAGGGGGAGGGGGAGGAAGGCAGGAGGCAGGAGGCAATTATTAAAAATCTCAACTGTTAACTCAGACTCAATCAACAACACATGAAGCCATCTGACTTGCAAAGTATGTTACTCGATTAATGAATGCAGCTCCGGTTAAGAAACAGACAGAAGTGGACCATCAAATTATACATCTCAGTTGTCACGGTGGGTAGCAAAGACTGCTGTTTGATGAGTGGAATATGATGTGGAGGACTATATCAATTGAGTGAAACTTGTTCCTGGAATGAGCTTGGTGCATGTGCATTGCAACAATATCACATATAAGTTCAGGTTTGCAAATGATTTTTCTTGGCATGCCTGCATTTAAAAAGCACCAGAAAGTTCACTGCTATTCTGCTGGATGTGAGTGTCCCTGGCTAGGGGGACACCAAAATCTGCTTCACTCTTGGTTTCCATCAATCACACATAAGCCAAAAGAATAAAGAAACTTGTTTTCAAAATAGTTACTTTTGTAGCTTACAGATGGGGTTGGGATTTTTTGTCTTTCTCTAGGATTTTTTTTTTTTTTTTTTTTTTTTGAGGAATGGGATTTGTGTGCTTTTTAAAAAACTGTATTAAACCTATTTGGGGTTTAGCTGATAGTTTGTGTTTCCTGCTTCAAAATGGCAGGAAATAGCATCATCAATGCTGGCTGTCACCCTGCCAAAACTCAGAGGTACAATTGGATAGGTTATGAGGATTGCAGAAAAGTAGTTCATGGACTGAGGTCCCCAGCTGTCCACCCTTGCTCTAGTTTTTTAAAAAACAGTAAATGCAAATTTAATTATCTGAAATGACATCATAGGAGAACTTTTCCATTTCCTTAGGGACTTCACCATTGACCTGAAAATTGCCATTCTTCAACAGATGGAAACCTGTAAGCCACAGAGTATCAAGTTCTTTATTCTATTAATGTTAAGGCCATGTTCAGACAGTATTTTTTTTCTTCTGTCATTTGTATCTAATAACACAGGAGAACTTGTGAATAACAGAATAACCTTTCTCTTATGATTGTGAATGGTCACTGAGGTAGGTATTTTAACATCACACAGAAATGATGCAAGACAATTGTCCTTCATTTTTGAGTTATGTATTTGTCTGTCTCTCTGTATGCACACATACACGCACACACACACTTAAATTGTGCATCTAATGAAATAGAGTTTAGCCATAAAAGCCTTTACTATAATAACTGGTGCAAATCTAGATATGTCTACTCATAAATGTGGCACTGACTTAGATGTAGGGTTTCAGCCAAAATCTCCTATAGGCTTAAGGTGCCAGCAGGCAGGCAGGCAGGCAGGCAGACACACACACTCATTCTCTCTCTCTTATGTTTGTTGCAGCCAATGAACAAGTTTTCTGGAATTTTCTGAACAGATTTCCATTTGACCGATATACTGAATAAGAACAAGAACCAGTCTGCTGGCTAGACAAGACAAACCACTGCACCCACTTAATGTTCATGGCAGAAACGGGCCAGGCATGTGACTTCCAGTCACTCTCCAGCTGCCAGGGTTAGTGAGAATTGCCTGCATATTCCCAAGCAATGAAATCCAATGGCCACAAAAACAGATGAACCATTTCTTAAGCTTCTGGGAGGCTTACAGTTTAGCCTGAATAATTCCTGGATCTGGTTGCTGCAGTTCTGCCCTTTTCCTCTTACCTCATTTCCTGTTGATTAAAGCTCAAATAAACTAGGTTCTTTCCATAGCCCTGGGGGAAACGCTACTTTTCAGGAAGGCTGATTTCATGACTTCCTAAGAATCAGAGATGGCCAATTGCAGCTCATAAAGAACCTAGCTTTTTCTTGCAGAACCTGGTTGTCAGACTGATGAATTGTTATACCTGCTCCTGGTCTTCCTCAAATCAATGGAAAGGCCCTGAACAGAAGTTAATAATCAAGGATCAGAGAAGTGCAACAGCTTCATTCTAAATAATGTTACCCCTTTAAGTAGGGATGCTGAAATTGTGAACCATTACGACTTTCATCATTTATATATAAAATAAGGAAAACAGACATTTAAAAAAAGAAGCAAAAAACAGCCACAGTAAAGTAGCAATCTAACTATCTGTTCTGGTGATGGGGCAACCAGGCAATGTAGATAAGTTTCTTATCTCTGCAATAGAGAAGGGTGTCTAAGTAACAACCCTATTTATTTTAGTGGAATACATTCATACACATCTCTGTTCAGATTCTGGAAATGAAAGAGAAAGAAGCATTCGGAGAAGAGTGAACATTATGCCTGCCCCAGAATTCCTGTCCTCTTGTAGATCAGAGGATATTGGTAAGACACTAAATTGCCATTCTTCTGTTTTCTCACTAAGGATAACTGAGACAATTCACAATTATAAATGTAATTAGGAAATGAAAGCTGAAAAAACAAAACGAAAACAAAACACAGAGTACAGGGGAGCAATTCCTATTGAATTCCTGAGTAGATTTGCATAAAATTGCATTAAAAATAAATTAAAACCTTGAGCTTTAAAATGACATTGATTTAACATTTTAAAGTTCAGTTTAAAAGTCCAGCCTGATTTCAAATTAGAATATCTTAAAAAATTCCTTTAGGATGTAAAACTGGACATTTCTCCTTGTCCTTTTACCATGGACATGTCTATGTCTTATCCTGCCTGCATTTAGTACTGGTATGTTCTTTCATTTTTAACATATAAAATCTATTATTTTTCCTTTGGGCATTTTTTATCTCCATCACCATTTCAAAATAGCAACTATTAAGTTTCATCTTTTCAGAATAATGATGCTTAAGCTTCAACTTGTACCCTTTACCTGCTTTCTTTCATCTATAAATATCTCTATATTTCCACCCACCTGCTGTTTCATCCTTAAAATGTTAAAGGCATTAATTTTTATTCTCCATTAAAATAGAAAGGTCTGTACACTTTGGAGAAAAGCATCACATGTACTTAAAACCAAACATGGAAGAAGAAATCCAAAATAGATGTTAAATAACCTTTTGTGCTGCCTAAATACTTTAAAATGTTGGAGAAAACTCCTAAGAATACTGTGAACAGCTAAGAAAACAAACCAATGGATCATTGAACAAATCAACCCAGAGTTCTCGCTTGAGGCACAAATGACCAGGCTCAAATTATCCTACTTTGGACACATTATGCAAAGACCCAGCTCTCTGGAGAAGGCTGTCATGCTGGGATAGGTGAAAGGAGAAAGAAGAGGATGATCATCAGCAGGGTGGATTGGCTCAATTACAGGGGCAATGGCTGCACTGCTAGAAGACTTAACAGACTAGGTTAGGGACAGATCATCATGGGGAAAATCTATCTTTGTGGTTGCTAAGAGTTGACAAAGACTTGATAGCACATAATCACATTAAAAAGATGGAAAAACACAAATAGGCATTGAATGACAGGTTTACAAAGCCTGGGATAGGAGGTATCTTGAGAGTTGGTAAAGGAATTTGCAGCTGACAGTTGTCTATGTTTAACTTGATTCACTATACTCTCTGAGTCTGTCTGTCTGTCTGTCTGTCTGTCTGTCTTTCTTTCTTTCTTTCTTTCTTTCTTTCTTTCTTTCTTTCTCTCTGTTTGTTTGTTTGTTTGTTTGTTTGTTTGTTTGGCAAGCCATTGTGTTTCATGATACTTGCATATATTGAAATACAAGTTGGAGCAAGCTGCAATATGAAGTTATTCAATATATCAGTTGCCAGCTAGTCAGCCGTCTCTTTTTTAGGATATTTCCCCTCATTTTTAGGACTGCCCCCCCTTTTTTTTAGTACTTCCTCCATAACTTGAAATTCCAATAATCTCATCCATGACTAGTTCTGGGTTGTTTTGGGAAATTTTTGTGCACATGCAAACAAGAACTCTCTCCCTGATTCTTGGTAAAATCAGCTTGAAGTTTCAAACAGTACAAGCAAAGAAATGGCAATAGTCAAGAAGGTTGAGTTGTTTAGACCAGGGTTTCTCAACCTTGGGAACTTTAAGATGTGTGGACTTCAACACCCAGAATTCTCCAGCCTTGAAGTCCACACATCTTAAAGTTCCCAAGACTGAGAAACCCTGGTTTAGAGGGATAACAATTCCTATGCTTTGGTTGCCCTTACTTTTCTTTTTGCCTTTTTTGGTTTTGACTGAATCTGTTCTACAGCATGTATAGAGGTTTAGCACACCACAGTCCCCTCCACTTCAGCAATGCTGGTAGGACATGATGGGAGTTACAATCCAACATATCTGAAGAGCGCCAGATGTAGAAGGCTATATGGAGTGAAAGAGATTTCTCATCTTTTGATCTATGTATTTAGATGGTGGCTAACAACAACAAAAAACTGCAATACATAGTATAAAAAAAACCCTTCTCAAAACAAATCCACCTGACAATAGAAGAACGGCAAAATCACTCAGCATGTCATGAACAGCAGTTATCAGTAATTCTTTGAGGAAGATAATCCTTTCCTTTTTCTTTTGCCATCACTCCCAAAGATAGGTCATTTTTCCTTCTTTATGCTGAGGGAGAAAATGGTCAAAAGTAGTAGAGTAGTTGTGTGAACATTGAACATTTAACTAAACACATAGAGAAGAAGAGTATTTTTTTTTTTGCTTTAAAATTAGGGGTTAGAGGAAAGAATTTTAATGAGGTTGCCAATGAAGCTTGCAGCTGACACAAGGCATTATGGTTTACGCACTTTTACCATGGTTTGAGAGATTTCTTGGGTATGGCAAAATTTTAGAGGATTCAGATAAAGCCTATAAACTAGATAACTGTTAGACTAATTTGTTTAGTGTAAGTGATTTATCAATACTCATTTAGATAAAAGTGAACAATATATTTTAGTTTTCTGAGCACATAAAGGCCAGATGTTGACTTATTTTATAACTTTGATGGAGGAATCACTTTTCTTGCAGGTGAAAAATATAACATCTGGGGGGGCAGGGATCAAATGTCACATCTCATCAAGCACAATATTCTATTCACTCAAGGGTTACTGATCTAACAGTCCACACTGAAATGTAGCTGAAGAAGATTGAATATATTTAGTCTTGCATACAGTGGCATGACAGTGCAAAAGATCAGAGTGCATAGGACCTGGAGTTTATGAGTTATTGGGGGGATAAGGGGGATGTCATATCATGTTATATGAGAAAATATTATAGTGAGTGCAACACCTTTAACACAGATTTTTGTCCAGAATCCTTAGGTGAGATAGATGCATAGATAATATAGATAGAACCACCTGCAGTGTTTGGACCAGGAGCAGCAGCAGGTTAATATTAGAGAAGCTAACCTACAGAAGCTCATTGAGTGACCAAGCACCCTGGCCCAGCTCAACCTACTTCACAGGATTGTTTATGTGGGGAAAATAGGAAGATAGTGTGCTATGTATGCCCTCTTGAGCTCCTTAATGAAGATGCAAGATATAAATCTAACAAAAGAAACTTCAAATCCACATGGAAGCTTGAGGTGATGAGAAGAAGCCATTTCAGGAATCTGGGGTGATTTGAGATGGTTCAGAATGATATTGAATATACATGAAAAAATAAGGAATGCTCTCTAAGAGAACCGGGGGGGGGGGGTATATTGGGGCTGAAGTGTGTTGCCTTTTTCTGAATAAATAAGTTGCAAGTCCAGGTCAAGTAGGTAACACAGCTCCAAACAATATGCAACTGGACATGGAGAGACTAAGAACAATGTGGTAGAGGACATGATAAAACTAAGGATTTCTCTGTATCCCCAAGATTTTTCTACATAGTCTCCTTGATGCTTTGAGTTGCTGTGGCTACAATGGTCACTCAGATTTGAAAGAAAATTTGCTGACTACTGAATCCAATACATCCCCTCCTTCCTTTCTATATCATGACATTTTACCTAAAAATTGAAAGATTTCCCACATTCAATCTCATTTTGGTGCTGATGTGATGGCGTCACCCTTTACGGCATGAGATAACGCTAGTGAATCCTTGGAAAGGCCAAGAACGGGAATGGAACAGATTCAGAACTACTGTACATGCTGTGTTCCAGATAAATGAAAATCTATTCCTCATGAGCATGCTGCTCTTCTTGATCTGGCTTATCCCACATACTCCCCTAATCTATGGTATCAGTGCATGATTGACTCTGATAGGTATTATGGATTGGATTAATAATCCTCTCCCAGCTTCCAAAGCAGCTTGTTGTTAAAGAGATGGCTGGTTTTGCCATGATTCCATTCATATCTTGATGTTCCCTCACTGACCTTTTTGCAAGCACTTGGCATAGCTTTTTGATCTGTAAGAGATTGATTGGGTCACCACACCTTGTTATTCTTAACAAAGGGATGTTCCTCACCTCTCCATAATCATGCCCTGAACACGCCTCGGTAGCCACTTTCTTCTGACATGCCTTTATGACATTGTGTTCATCTCATTCCCGGCTCATACCGAGAGAGCTTAAAATTGTCCTAACGATTCCAGTTCCCCTCTTTTCCCCATGCAGTTTTTGCTGTGAATAAGGTCTGGCATGCTTCATTGCCATGGAGCCACTGTAGGCTGCCCTGGGCATACCTCCTTCCCTCCAAGTACCATACATGGGTAGTCCATGGGTCGTTTGGCCTGGGCCATAGGAGAGACTAGACATCTGGCTTCTTAAGAGGTATCTGCCCACATAATGCCTGTATGGCACTTTCTGAAATGTTTGGCACTTTTTAAGTTGCATAGAAGGTGGATTTAAACTGAAAAAGTGAGCTAGGTTTTGCAGCTCTGAATAACTAGTTCTGTCAAACACTAGGTGCATTATAGATTTTTCCTTACTTCTATTTCTTTTATGGTTTTTGAGGAGTTCAGTTGTCACCCTGCATGGTCAACCCTCCTAGCACCAATGTTATGCAGCTGTGGCTCCTATGTCTCTCTGTGCAGTGCTCCATGGTTACTTATGTCACCCTTGGTGGAGGGACTGTGGTGCCGCTCTGCATCATTTATTCTGGCTTTGTCAGCACTAGGTGTTATGGTGATGACTGCTGTTATTTTGCAAAGATTCTGAGGAGGAGCCATAAGCCCTTTTGTTTGGCTTCAGAAAGAGACTTGAGTCATCTTCTATCACTTGTAGGGTGAAAAGAAAAGCGTATTTGGAACAGAGGAGACCAGCAACTGCAGTTCAGTGTTCAAAACAATAGAAACAAACAGCAACCATGACAAACAGGTGAAAGAGGAAGGGAATCTCCATGGAGCTGGAAAGTCCATTGTTTGATTCAGCCTCGAAACCAGAAATTTCCTATCTCTGAACAAAGAGGTTGATGAAGCAACACAAGGCTCCTGCTTTGTAGTCAGATTGCCTATTCACTTCATCAGTGGGGTGGGAGGATACTTACTGCATGAAGGGGTTTTTAAAAATTGAAGCTGTACAAACGCTTAAAGCTGTACAACCTTTTCAGGGAATGTGAAGCATCTGAAGAACAATGAAGACAGCCATTTCTTTCTCTGGGTGTCAGAACATTAAAAAGGAACACATGCCCAAAACACATCAAAGATGTCAATTTGGAGAGCCGTGGTTTACTTAGACATGCACTCTCTTTGAAAATAAAACCAAACAAAAATTAAGGGCTAAATGCTTCTGGCTGCCTTGAGGGAATCAGATGATTTTATAACTGCTTCAGAAAAAAAGAAACTTCAGTTCACTTGTAATTAATCAGTTTTTCTGCTCATGAGATTAATTGGGCTTTGGATAGAGCCCAAAGGCAACCCAGAGAATCTCACACTCAGCAACAAAATTGTCCTCTTTTATAGGTTGGGAGACCCTAAAACAGTATAGTCAGAGGACAAAGCCATTGTAGGCCTATATTTTCCCAGTATGTTTTCATGTGGATTTGAGAGTCGGGCATATGCATAGGCATGCAATGCAAACCAGGATGCAGATGACACAAATCTGGGGAGCATTGCTAACACCTCAGAAGACAGGCTCAACGTTCAAAAGGATGCAGTTCATTTGTGAGAAACAAAGAGTCGTGCAATGACAGTAGAAAAAAAATCAGGTGCATAGCTGCAAGATAGGGGGTACCTGGCTCAGCAGCAGTACTTATGAGAAGGATCTGTATGTCCTTAATGCTTAGATCACAGATTAAGCATGAGCCAGCAGTGTGCTGCAGCTGTCCAAAGAGCCAGTGCAATCTTGACGGCATCATAGGAGCTATAAAGTTGAGATCTCAGGAAATGATAGTTCTGTTTTATGCTGCACTGGCCAGACCACCACAATACAAGAAGGATGCAGAGAAAAGCACCAGGAATGGTAAGGGACTTGGAAGCTAAATCCTTTGAAAAGTGGTTAAAGGAACTTGGTATGTTTAGCTTAAAGAAGAGAAGGCTAAGGGGAGATGTAATAGCAGTCTTCCAATACTCGAAGGTCTATCATAGGGAAGAGGATGTGGATTTATTCCCTGTAGTGCCAGAGGGTAGGACAAGAATGAATGGGTGGAAGATGACCATGAGAACTAATAAGCAATGGAACAGCCCGCTTCATGGAGTCATGGGTGCTCCATCACTGGAGGTTTTCAAGTAAAGCTTAGATAGCCATTTGTCTGAGATGGTCTAAGGATTCCTGCCCTGGGGTGGTGGGCTGTTGGACTGGAGGACCTAACTGTCTTCCAACCCTATGATTCTGTGATGATGAAAAAATAAATGTGTGTCATGATGTCACAAAGCAAACCCCAGCCTTTTTGTACTTGAGTCCTGGTGTTGGACCCAAGTATATAAATCACTTGGCTTGCATCACAACAGAGCACTATATTTTTTGTCGTTTCCCTCCCTTCCTCCCCCACTGCAGATGCCTATTGGTGTATGTCAGTAGTGAGTAATTTGAAGAAGAAAGAGGAATAGATGGAGGATATAAAGATGGGGAGATGGCTGGTTTGTTAAAAAAATGCTTAGTATTTACAATAAAACTACAGCAAATCTGAATCTTGACTGAGTTTGAAAAATTCCTTTGCGGCCTTCATTTCACCATGTGTAAGATTATCTTCTGAGGCTTTGAAAGAGATCAGTTGTCAGAAGAATTTAAAATGTGCAGTCTTAGTAACGACTGAGATATTGTGAACCCCCACTTCAAACTGTACCCCAACCTCCAGAAGAATTTTTTTTTTTTTTTTTTGCATAGTGGCATTAATGCTAAATACCATTGAATCCATTCACTGGATGCTGACCATTAGTTTGAGTTCTTGACATTTTAAACATTCTTACCTATTGCTTCAGGTTCTTTTCTTGAAAAGAAGTTATTCTTTTCACTTCCATTCAACACATAGATTTATTTATCTTTAGAGGATATTATTGGCAAATATAAATTCCATTCACCGTCAAAGTAATATTTTAAAAGAGCACAAGGCTGTAAGAAAGGTGCTAAAACAATTTCCTTTTCTGCATACTAATTTCCATATCTCACAGACAGTCTCACATTCATCTTGAGGAAAAAGTAATGCAAATGACTGTCTCTGCTTTGGCTCCAAAAATAGACTGAACAGGAATAAAAATTGGTAGCATTTTTTTCTCCTTGGTCTTGTAAAACTGTCATCATTTGCATGTGAAGTATCCTCCACAATACGTCAGTTGAGGAGAATCAAAGCTAGTGTAGGTTTCAGTACCCTAGGTAAGGTTTACTCAGCAGACAGTCCTCTCTTCACCTCTCCCTTTTGCCCTGGCTTTTGGAGGCAGATTGTCCAGTTCACTGTTTCAGAGCTGAGGAGGTGGGTTTGGAGAGTCAAATCTCTCAGAGAACTCTAAGGGTTGTTGAAACCAGTAGAATAAAGGCTTAGATAAGAGGTCTACAGCAGGGTGCCAGTATGATTAAATGGTAGTGGTACGAAAGCCCTAAAAGAGGAAATACTGCATATAGGAAGGATGTAGTAATAACAACAATAACAGCAACAGCAGCAGAAACTGTAGTAGCACCCAATTTTCTCAGGTCCAAGGACTGTACTCGCCTTTGAGTAGCATGCTGGGAGCTCCATTCCAAAAATGAAGAGGGCAGGGCCAGGACAGGAACTGAATTTCATTTGCAGTTACATCTGAATTACAAATTAGTAATATGGTTCTATTCTAGTCATAGTCTTCCCCTTTTGTCACATTAAAAATTACAAGTTGGTAAGGGAGGTCTTTGAGGGCCTACTCCCGGAATTGTGTGAGGCCCTGAGGGCTTAGGTTATGCATCTCTACTCTAATAAAAAGTTGACAGGAAAAGCAAAGTAGCTTGAGGAAGAAAAGTGCCTGGATTGTTTTAAATTACCAGGGAGGCAATAGTATATAACAGATGTCACTGCTGTTTTTTTTTTTTTGCTCTCAGGTTCAAAGAATATTAATTCAGGGAGGAAAAATTGTTTAGTCAGACTGTGAGCAAGCATATGCATGTCTCAGATGGAATGTATGGACCAGGATTAATAGATATTTTATATTTTCCTTTTTTTCCCAGCTGGCGACATAATATGATGCCAAAGACCACAGCAAAACTCAGCTCAGATGAGCAATATGACAAAAGTGGTTTCCACTTTAAGTCATCTCAACTTTTGTGAGTGGATTTCTTAAAGCAGCAGAGGGAAGCCTGGGAAAAATTGGGCTGCTTTAACACATCAAATCCCAGTCCTCAGAAAATATATAAATAATCACTCTTTCTTTCTCTGAGCAGAGTGCTGCAGCCATCATCTCACCAGTATTCGGGTTCAAAAGGAAAGAGAAGAGCTTTTCTCTGAAGCCCCTGGCAATCAGGAGACCTAAGTCTGAAAACACTCACTGTATTCATGCACAGAAGCTGGTCTGTCATTTTGCACATGTACATATTTATATGTTATCATTTTATTTATTTAGTGGGTTTGTTAAGGCCACTCAACTCCAAGAAGACTCTGGGTGGCGTACAATGGATCCAACACATAGATTTTGGGAGATGTGAAACAAGGTATTAACCCCCTTCCCCACCAAACCAATCCCCAGCTATATAAAGTTTGGGAAGCCCTGCTGCATTTATGTTGTATAATTAATTAATTGTATATACCGCTGTTCATTACAAAATATCAAACCAGTTTCCATAAAGGTCAGTATAATAAATACAATAATACGATACTAGCACATAATATAATCTGATGTTACTTTTCCCTTCATGCACAGCTTAATGTCCATTCTGTAAATATATAAGAATGGGTCTTATAAATGGACATTTTCTGAAATCCTGAGATTTGTGTGACCAACTATGCATCCTTTTAGATACTAGAAAAGTTTGGGGGAAGTATCTCCTCTACCACACACAAACACACACATATTTAAAATGAATAATCACATTTTTAAAGGAAAGAACATCAATACATTATTGAATACAATGCCAGAATGTATAATAAGAAAACAATCCAGCTGAAAAATTAAGGGATAGATATAGAATAATGGCTCAAATCTATAATGAAAATGTTGAATAAAAGAGAGAGTGCTGATTATCCACTGTATTTTAACCTTTTTTGGTGGCCCTGGATAGAGAAAAATGGTAGAAGCAATTTAGGCCTGCCTTTATCAGAATTTATGTTCATATGTCTAAAGAGGGAAAAGAAGAGCCATTCTTGATGCTGGAAATCTTCCACTGTAGATCTTGACACTCATGAATCTGTTTATAATTCCAAATGCTTCAGCGCATGTCTCAGAGACATCCATCACATTTTAGCTAAATTGAAATGCTTGTTCTCCTATCTTTCCAAGTCAACTTCTCTTTATCTAATAGATTCCTTTCCCACAAAACTGACATTTCTAGACCCTCTTTTAACATTTACAGGCAGCTTAAATACATGAGGAGGTGGGCCTAAGCATCTTGAATGCAAGAAGAAACCCAAGATGGCATATAAAGCCTCTCATTCATCAGATCCCTGCTCCAAAAGACTGGAGGTTAAGTGCAGGTGCTTCTGTGAATAGTAATTGTGAAAGACTGTTTTTAATCAGCATCCCTGGGCCAGCTTTAATAAGACTCTTGGGTTTAAATTAAAAGCAAGAGAAAAATCTCCCAATTACAATTTCCTAACGTGTTACAGAGTAGAGGCATTACCATGGTGGCAATATATGACGGTAAAGAGAAAGATCTACATTTGCTGTGAGCCCACAGAGAACCGTCTGGAGACACTATTACAGAGGCCCAAATCTTGAAATATCTCTGGCTGTCCATTTGTACACAGTAGCAGGAAAAGAAAATGAATGCCAGTTGCTAGCAAAGTATCATCAAACGTATGCTTTCTTCAAACTCTCTGAATTCTCCGCCAGGCCTCTGCGCCTCATCCGTTGCTCATGGAATCATTATGTGCTTTTGTATCATACATTGTAAACAATCTGTCCATCTTCTCTCACCATGCTTTTCTGAATCGCTAGATCCCCACAAAGCTGGTACAATATTCCAGCAGATATGTGATTTCTAGAAAACAAGATACGAACAGGCAAATTTAACTAAATTTGTACACTGAGGGAAAGCCCAGAAGCCTAGCTAAAATGACCACAAAAAATTTTCATTTCTATTGTTGAGTGCTGTGTGGAGCATGGCTGTGCGAATATTAGGCTCCCGTCCAGAAGTGGTTTCTGATACAGTTAGTCATAATCCACGATTACTTCTTACCTGTATCTTCCTATGAACTTTATAATGCTTTGGAGGTTTGACTCGATCCATTTCTGAGCAAGAACATATATTTGGCAGATGATGAGAAAAAAAACCTCTCATTACAACGGTATTGGAATTAGCACCTGCATTCGGATAAAATGGACGCTACAGGTGCATTGCAGTGATTCCAAAGGACGTGCTTTGTCCCCTGCAATAGGGGTTCTGAAGAAAAGACTGAGAGAAGAGGCAAGACAGATAAAATATAGGAATATTTTATTTGCAGGAGTCAAATCTATCACTCAGTTGTTGAGGCCTAGGTGGTTCTGTTGTTAATCTTTGCGCTAACAGCTACCCTCAAAATATGATACCTCTCCCCAACCTCTGGAAATATCCCTTTAGAAATCAAGCCTCACACTTTCAGTCTCTCTCTCATTCTCTTGGCCAGTTCTTCTCTGAGACAATTACATTCCAGTCTTCTCTATTGTTGCCTGTTACATTTACTCTCAACTTCAAGAGCTCTCTCCTCTTCTCTCCCTGCAAATTACTGAGTTTTCTTCCCTCTTGTTAGCAGTCTTGCTCAGTCTCTGTCAGTGGTTCTTCTCCTCTTGCTCTTTAGCTCCTTCCTTTTTCGTTGCTTAGGTAACCTGCTTTTCTCCCACCCTCAGCATCTTTAGCATCTGTCTAAGTGTTGCTTGGGCACCTTTGGTATTTATACCTGGGAAATGCAAGTCTTTTACTATACCTAGTTTCATTTCTATTGTTTTTTTATATATAATATTTTATTGAAGTTTTAAAATTACAAGGTTAAAAGTTAGAAATAGAGAAAGAAAATGAAAAATACAAATTATAAGAAAAAGAAAAAGAAAACGTGAGATAAAGTAAAGAAAAGGAAAAAAGACATGAAAAATAGATAGCTTCCAATCTATCTCTGGTCTTAAGAATAATAAGAATGTCATAGGTGCTAGTTTTTAATGCATTTAGTAGGAGTAATTCTTTGTCAAAACATATCCCATTACATTTTTAATCTAATCTTCAAATCCCCACGTAAGCTTCGCCCTGCCTGCATTTTGCAAATAGTCCATCAATGGTTTCCATTCCTTAAGGTAATAATTGTTTGATTTTTCTTTTAATAAACAAGTCAGTTTATCATTTTCTGCCATTTGCATCAGTTTTAGCAACAATCTTGTATTGTTGGTAATGTCTGAGTTTTCCAAAATTGTGCATACAAAAGTCTTGCTGCGGTAATCATATATTGAGTAATTCTGATAAGATGCTTTCCAATTTGAAAGTCCATTATCCCCAACAGGAATATTTCTGGTTTAAATGGAACCTGTATCTGTAGTATGCTCTGCATCAAAGCTTGTATTTGAGTCCAGAATTTCTTTGCAATTTCACATGTCCACCACATATGATAAAACGACCCTTCTTGTTGATTACATTTCCAACAGATGTTGGAAATTGTCCCGTACATCTTTGATAATCTTTGGGGTGTCATATACCATCGATACAACATTTTATAAAAGTTTTCTTTCAAGTTATAACATAAAGTAAATTTTAATCCTTTAGACCACATATTTCCCATTGCTGCATATGTATATTATGTCCAATATTTTTTGCCCATTTAATCATGCATTCTTCCTAGTTTCATTTCTATTGTTGAGTGCTGTGTGGAGCATGGCTGTGCGAATATTAGGCTCCCGTCCAGAAGTGGTTTCTGATACAGTTAGTCATAATCCACGATTACTTCTTACCTGTATCTTCCTATGAACTTTATAATGCTTTGGAGGTTTGACTCGATCCATTTCTGAGCAAGAACATATATTTGGCAGATGATGAGAAAAAAAACCTCTCATTACAACGGTATTGGAATTAGCACCTGCATTCGGATAAAATGGACGCTACAGGTGCATTGCAGTGATTCCAAAGGACGTGCTTTGTCCCCTGCAATAGGGGTTCTGAAGAAAAGACTGAGAGAAGAGGCAAGACAGATAAAATATAGGAATATTTTATTTGCAGGAGTCAAATCTATCACTCAGTTGTTGAGGCCTAGGTGGTTCTGTTGTTAATCTTTGCGCTAACAGCTACCCTCAAAATATGATACCTCTCCCCAACCTCTGGAAATATCCCTTTAGAAATCAAGCCTCACACTTTCAGTCTCTCTCTCATTCTCTTGGCCAGTTCTTCTCTGAGACAATTACATTCCAGTCTTCTCTATTGTTGCCTGTTACATTTACTCTCAACTTCAAGAGCTCTCTCCTCTTCTCTCCCTGCAAATTACTGAGTTTTCTTCCCTCTTGTTAGCAGTCTTGCTCAGTCTCTGTCAGTGGTTCTTCTCCTCTTGCTCTTTAGCTCCTTCCTTTTTCGTTGCTTAGGTAACCTGCTTTTCTCCCACCCTCAGCATCTTTAGCATCTGTCTAAGTGTTGCTTGGGCACCTTTGGTATTTATACCTGGGAAATGCAAGTCTTTTACTATACCTAGTTTCATTTCTATTGTTTTTTTATATATAATATTTTATTGAAGTTTTAAAATTACAAGGTTAAAAGTTAGAAATAGAGAAAGAAAATGAAAAATACAAATTATAAGAAAAAGAAAAAGAAAACGTGAGATAAAGTAAAGAAAAGGAAAAAAGACATGAAAAATAGATAGCTTCCAATCTATCTCTGGTCTTAAGAATAATAAGAATGTCATAGGTGCTAGTTTTTAATGCATTTAGTAGGAGTAATTCTTTGTCAAAACATATCCCATTACATTTTTAATCTAATCTTCAAATCCCCACGTAAGCTTCGCCCTGCCTGCATTTTGCAAATAGTCCATCAATGGTTTCCATTCCTTAAGGTAATAATTGTTTGATTTTTCTTTTAATAAACAAGTCAGTTTATCATTTTCTGCCATTTGCATCAGTTTTAGCAACAATCTTGTATTGTTGGTAATGTCTGAGTTTTCCAAAATTGTGCATACAAAAGTCTTGCTGCGGTAATCATATATTGAGTAATTCTGATAAGATGCTTTCCAATTTGAAAGTCCATTATCCCCAACAGGAATATTTCTGGTTTAAATGGAACCTGTATCTGTAGTATGCTCTGCATCAAAGCTTGTATTTGAGTCCAGAATTTCTTTGCAATTTCACATGTCCACCACATATGATAAAACGACCCTTCTTGTTGATTACATTTCCAACAGATGTTGGAAATTGTCCCGTACATCTTTGATAATCTTTGGGGTGTCATATACCATTGATACAACATTTTATAAAAGTTTTCTTTCAAGTTATAACATAAAGTAAATTTTAATCCTTTAGACCACATATTTCCCATTGCTGCATATGTATATTATGTCCAATATTTTTTGCCCATTTAATCATGCATTCTTCCTAGTTTCATTTCTATTGTTGAGTGCTGTGTGGAGCATGGCTGTGCGAATATTAGGCTCCCGTCCAGAAGTGGTTTCTGATACAGTTAGTCATAATCCACGATTACTTCTTACCTGTATCTTCCTATGAACTTTATAATGCTTTGGAGGTTTGACTCGATCCATTTCTGAGCAAGAACATATAATTGGCAGGAGATGAGAAAAAGGCAAATAATGACAGAATATTTTTCCCCTACCCAAACAAAACTATTTCTCTCTCACTTACTACATGAAGATGGAAGATCACATTTTCATTATTGAAGACAGATTGAATATACTGCAATGTTAAACGTGCAGTTGGGGCATAGTATAGTTTTGTGGGAAGGGTCCAGTATGAACACAAGAGGTATTCTAAATACTTAAAAAAAAGTTTCTTATTAATTGAAAACGAATGCTTTATTACTGAATTGAGCTGCCTGGATGTATGTATAAAGGTACTATTCCTTATTATTCGTTTTTTGTAGGATTTGAAAATAGAGTGAAATATATTTTCAAAATAAAAAATACATGCATAACAATGCATTTCATGTAAAGAAAATTGGTAAGCAAATCAGAGGTATTGTTATCAGTCAGAATTTCTACAACATTCTGGGCTGGAATTGTTTGGGTCAGATTACAGTTTTCAGATGGGTTGATCTAAATATAGCTTGTTACCAGATCTTGGCTAAAGTGACATTCAAAGCAAATATTGAGTTCTTTTCTTAAGCAAAACATCTGAAAAATTTCAAGGAGGACCAGAGGTTTAGATTTGTGAAATCTCAGCATGTTCAGAATCTTAGGAATGATAAGCCTTGTAGTTTCCATGGCTCAGAAATCAGAGAATAAATGAATTTCATTAACTAAGTTTTATCAGCTAATAAAACATTAGGTGCATATTTACAAAAAAAGACATGACACTAGCTATCCAGGAAGCCAACTGGACTGTGACTTTTCTCCCTTTCCTCAGCTTTTGAAAACCTACATAGTTTTCTAGCATTAATATCTTTTTTCTCCTTGTCACGACTTTTCTATTGATCAACAAAGGATACTTCAGCCAGGACTTGGTTTTCCTGCTGCTTTCTTTAACTGAAATTTCTAGAAGAACTAACCCTAGTGAGTTGGCCAGAATTATAACATAGGCAGGCAGAAGTAACTGAGCAACAATACAAGATCACAAGACACTATCAACCAAGAGCAATAATAACAACTCAATACACAACACTTTCCTGAAATTCTGCTACAAGGGAGAAAATAGAGCCGCATTACTTTCCTTCACAGCACTACAAAACCTTTGTATTGCAATATAAAACTGCTGTACTGAAGGACTAGTGGTTAGTCCTTTAAAGAAAAGAGCTATCTCAGTGAAGCACAACACCTCAATTCCTTGTCCTCATCAGTGTTTAGCTGAAAGACAACTCACACTAGTTCCAAATGCCACACACAAATATTATACATCAATAGAACAGGCAGGAAATATAGCTTGAAGGTCAAACTTTGATCAGCAAGAGGGAAGCAGATAGGTGGTTAGCTGTGAGCCATAAAGCTTAGAATTGTTGGTGAGGCTGAACAATAGTAACTGGTATTATTTCACTTAGGAAATTCCATGAAGGAGTCACATTTGGACTTGGGTTTCACAATGTCACTGTGTTGTTGTTGTTGTTATTATTATTATTATTTCTTTCAACCTAGGGGCTTGTTTTGATATATTTTTGAAGATTTCTTGAAGACTGCAATAGTTCCAAAATGATTCTTACCAACTTTTTTGTGGAGAGGCCACCTCCTCCCATATATATCTGGCAAAGGGAAATTATCTTTTGAGATTCTTCTCCAGATCTCCTCTTGAGGTTAGCAGCTGAGAAAGAATATTCAGAACCTCTAATCTTACTGTCTCTCTCTCTCTAGGTTTCCCGGGCATCTTAATGTCATGCTTTTCTTCTATTGCTTTATGTATTGCTACTTTATTATTGTTCTTTCTATTACTGATTATAAACTACCCCTAGAAATTATCATGCTGAATTTAGGATTATGACATTTAAAATAAATCAACAAGTTCACCACTCTTCCTTGTTTATACTACATTAGTTAAATGACGTTAGTAACAGAAGGGCTGTTATGGAGAAGACCGAATTGTACAGACTTGTTTAAGAAGACAGGGAAGAAACAATAGGTTTAAATTTCACAGAAGTAGGGTTCAGCTGGACATCTGGAGCTATTCAAGAATGAATAGACTGCCTCAAGTGGTGGCAGAGTATCCTTTGCTGGAGATGTTCAAACAGATGCTGGTTGGAGATACTGAAGTAGTGGATTTCTGCACTGGGCAAAGGGGTTGGACTAAGTGATCTCTGAGGTCATTTTAAACCCTTGCATCCTATAGTTTTAAGTAATACATAGGTAAAGAATTCAGGATGCTGATTCTAAATCTCACACTTCAAAGACATTAGATCCAATAGTCATTGAAAAATTCCTTCTGGACAAGAAAACATAGATTGATTGATTGATTGATTGTCCCAGACCAATAAAATAGAGGTATACAATTTAAAATATAGAAAAACCAAACCTGAAACAATTAATAATGAGAAAACAGTATCAGCTGACTTCTGCAAGCCGTAGCTATTTCTAGAAGCATGGCAGACTTTACAGTGGTTACCCAAGTTAGGTCTTACAGAAAGAAGGCTGTAACCTCTTGATCAGAAAGACAACTAAAATTTATGACAATCAGGTTTATGAGCACCAGGTACCATTGATGGTATAATGGGCAGTGTAACAATACATGAGTTACTGACTCAACCTCTGTATCTGAGCATACACAAATATGATTATTGTATGGGAGACTAGTATATTTGCCTGTAATCTCTGTAATATGTAGTTTACAAATTTGAGCCAAAGTAAAACATCTATATGGAACCTGTACGATGTTATAGTGATACCTAGGAATCATCCATGGAGAACCCGCAAGAAGTAAAGGTGAATGATTTTAGTCTTATCATTTTGTAGATCAAAATACCAAATCACTTGCTTAAGTTTGATGAACGTAGGCCCCAGGACAGATGCAAAGCTCTAACCAAATAAGAGCGTTTGAAGTGAAGCGAGGCACACAAACTTTGGCTTTTGGAGACTAACAGTTTCTAAAGCAGAGGCATCCCCATAAACATAAAACTGGGTACTGTATAGCAGCAAGCCCATTACAAAATCTGATAAAGAAAAATAGCCACCCCGAATTATTGAGCACACTCTTTCTGCCAGCCAAACAATAGATCGCTTGAGAAGTTTCCTTTCTCATTTAGTGTAAGCCCTACATATAAAGCAAAAAGGTTGGAAATTGAGCTCACAGATCTTGGCATTTCTCAGGAAAGCAACCTAAGCTTGGCTTTGATGACAGTAAATGGTTCTGCAGAATGAATTGGGGGAATAACACTTTTCAGCAGACAGGTGAAAATTGCCTGCAAGATGATTGGCTAGAATTGATATTGTCAATTTGTACATCCTGGAGCTTCCAAGAGTGCAAAGCACCCTGAGCTTTGACTGACAGAGACGTATGCTTCGTCTAAGTGGCATCGGAATACAAATAAATTGGATACCACTTAGAGACTCCAAAAGCCATTGAGCGGTAGCACCACCACAAGATGGAAGGCAGGCCCCATGGAAAGTGACAGCAATATTTCCTTTTCTGTACCGAGGAAATGGGAAAAAGAAGAGGAGAAATGTTTTAATGGCAAAATGGACGAGAGGGAGGGGAGATGTAACACAGTAACATCAAGCTCTTAATACAAATCAAGCAAACACAGAGACACTGGACTGAATTGCAGTTGGAATCTGGGTAAAACATAATAGCTAGATACAAGGAAGGGAAATATTTTTAGCAGCTAGGATCATGGGGGTGGAAATCAATGCTAAGTGCGCCATAAAATAAAGTAATATCTAAAACAGTGCTTTGCCTAACCCTCCCAAATGGTTTTTCCTCTGAATGATTACTTCTGAGGATCTGGTGAAATCAACAATATGCTGTGACCAGAGCTTTCCAACAAACGTTCAAATTTTGGCATTTCCTTTGTAAGCTTTAGGTTACTCATTGAACACTATTCAAAGATGCACTTTTTTTTTTTTTTTAGCATAAAAGGTCATGGTATAAGCCAAGGATACTTTAAGTTATGTATACAGTATAATTATTTCCACTGGAATCTTTTTTTCTAGCTAACTTTCTGAGTTAATCAGCCAAGTGGCTGATATAAAGAGTCAAGAGGGTTGAACAGTCTTCAGAAAACAAAATGAACATGATGGTTGTTTGACTTGAATTCTTCATGGTTGATGATTACATGGTATAGAAACAATGATAGTGAACTGGTGACAAGTTTTCCATCTTATTTTTTTTAAAAGTAACCACCCATTAAAGTGTACTTAAAATGTATGCTATGATTTATGACTAACTCAGCTATGGCTGTATGGAGCTTGTGAAAAGTCCACTTTCTATTTACTGAAACTTTTGCCTCAACATACCACCTGGCTTCTGGGATTCAGGTCTTTCAAGGGGAAAGGTGGCTTGCTGGCTTTGCAGTTCCCCAGAAATAAATGTTGCTGAGGGTTGTTGTTGTTGTTTTTATATAAGACTGGATTAATACATACAATATGAAGTAAAGACATGGATTGGGGGTGGGGATACAAACAATTTGTTTTATTTTTGTTTTGTATGGAATGGGGGAAGGGGATTTGTTTTTTTACAAGATCTGTGGCAGCTCAGGGTGGAGAAGAGGATTGTTTTGCTTCTCAGTATGACATGTGGCTGCTCTGTGATAGAGTCAGAGTTGGTTATGACTGACCAGGAAAAGGATCTTGGGGTTGTGCGTGAATAGTCCAATGACAAGATCAAGCTCATGTAATGTTGTCATGAAAAGAGCAAATCTTATATTGGGAATCCATTAGTAAAAGAATAGAAAATAAAACCACCAGCATTGTAACATTGCTATTTGAATTTCTGGGGCAACCATGCTTAGAATACTGTATGTAGTTCTGGTAACTTTGCCTCAGAAAGATTGCAGTAGAACTGGAAAAAAGGCAGAAGAAGGAAGACTGTGGGATCAAGAAGTGAGGCCTGCTCCACTATGATTTTCATTCTTTAAGACTTTTTAGTTTTGGGAAAGGGCTAGTGAAGAGGAACATCATTGCTGGGGGTAATCCCTGTGCAATGTATTTCAGTCATGAGACATAGTGATGGTCACAACTTTGGATGCTTTAAAAGAAAATTATTAGTGGTGGGTATACATGTACATATACGTATTTATAAGCACACACTCACTTTAGCAACACGTGCCACTTCCAACAACAAATAAAGTAGTCCTTGTTTAGCGACTGCCTCGTTTAGCGACCATGATGAAAAAGTAACTTTATGACCAATCCTTGCATTTATGACCTTTACAGGTCTGTAAAGCAAAAGAAAGCTGAAGTAAGATCATAAGCAAAGTTGTGGTTTCACTTAGTGACTGCTTCACTTAACAACTGAGTTGCCAGTTCCAGTTGTGGTTGCTAAACGAAGACACCTGTACTGTGATCTTCAGGTTTAAAAGGTTCCCACTTGGGGGAGAAAGCCTTGGTCATTTGCAAATTACAGCATTTGAAAGGCATTGCTGTGGTGATATAAAGTCCTTCCTTTTCATTGCCATATAGCTAGTGTGCAAATGGCCTTCAGGAGTTTGATTTCAAGAATGACTTGAGAACTGGTAGGCTGAACTATTGGAAGAAAAAAACCCTCTCTTCCTATCCATGTTTTGTTTCTGTAAAGTGTCTCTGTCATCACATTCACTATGTTGATTTTCTCACTTTGTTCAGTTCCAGGCAGCCCATCTGATATAATTTAACAGCTAAACAAGACAAGAATCATATTTATTGAGTGAGTAAAGTGAGCAGTTCCCTCTCTTACACCAGGTTTACAAGCTTACAAAACCTTTCAGGCATCCTCTTGGGAGGTTAAGCTTCTAGTAGTTAATCAAGGATAAAGCAGAGATTTGGCAATGTGTAGCATGAATCACAAAAATACCTGATGTTCGGTTTGGTTGAAATCTAGTTATACTAATGTGCACCCTTGCAATTAGATCTTCTTGGACCCCCTAAAGTGACTATTCTTCAATGAGTATCAGCTTTCCACTTCTTTAGGAGATCTTGGGATGATTTTGAAAGCAATAAATCCTCAAGTAGTAGACGCAACAACATAACTCCCCTACATAGATATTGCAGAATAGAGGGAGAATTCACAGCATTTCATGAGAATGGCCTATTAACATCTGCAGTACAGAATTATCTTTAGCTAAAAACACTGCAACATCCTCAGCTCAAAATGTCATTTCTTCTCTTCTGAAGTGTGTGTGTGTGTGTGGGGGGGGGGGGCAGGGGGAGACAAGGCTAGAAGCAAAAATTGGGGAAAGTACCCTTTCAGTTGGCTCATTTGCATTTGGAAAGCAGTCCTCATGAAAACCCTGGCAAATGGATTCTTGTCTGGACGTAAAGGGAGCGTGTGGTGTAATGGCTCAATTAAGTACTGGTGCTATAGAAAATATATTAATGACTTCTATATTTATACCCCCTCTTTTCTTAAAATGAATCGGTCTTGCTATAAATGAGACCTTTACTTCCTTCTACATGGTTGGTAATTACTCAGCACTTCACAGACTCATGTTGAACCAAAAGTTGGTGAATTAGGGCACCAAAAGGTCACTCAGTTTTCTTACCGCTTGCATTCTAATTAGCTTGAGATCAAGGACCTGTTCATTTTTAAATGATGTTAATATTATCCAATAGCCTCCAAGGCTCCAAAAAGTAGAAGCACTCAAGGAACAAATAGGTAAGGCACAGACTGAAGGGGGTGAGGATTTTACCAAGAGTTTGCTACTGAATGTCCTTGATTTTGTATGCAAGCTCAGAAATTCCTTGGGAAAGCTAAAGACATATTTACTGAGAAGGAATATCTATTGAGTTAAATTTGGAGGACTGACTTGCTAGAAAGCATGCTCAGAATTGCAACTGGAGCATTTATTAAGGTTTCTCCTATGGTCGGGAAGGCAGAGGAAAAATGCTTAGTGACCTTTTTGAGATATTGTGAATAATGAAAAGAAAACCAGGAGTGAATTTAGAGGAAAGCCAGACAATTCTTGAAGTGGTTCGTTGCTGCCTTGAGAGTAGCAGGAACATTTCAGTTTCAATTGGATCAGCTAAAACCACGTGACTTTGTCGTTCTAGCCCATTTCCCTGCTGTAGTTGTAACCAGCACAGCTCAATAAGAGTTTGACTCTACTACTTTGGTAAAAGCCTTATCAAAGTCATGTCAGGCTTGTGCATCAGCTTTTTCAAAAATTGCTACTTCACACGTACACATACACACACACACATTCAGAGAGAGAGGGAGAGAGGATGAAAAACTGTGTTTTTGTAGACTACATGAACTGAACAGATTTTTTCCTTTGCGTGAAGCAATTATACTGTATAAGTGTGCTGTTTATTTCTGTTAATAAACTCTCATAAATTTTCATGTTGCAAAATGTGATACATTTGAATAAAGATTTCACCCACTCATTCATTTATCCTTCCTTCCTTCCTTCCTTCCTTCCTTCCTGCCTGCCTGCCTGCCTGCCTGCCTGCCTGCCTGCCTGCCTTCCTTCCTTCCTTCCTTCCTTCCTTCCTTCCTTCCTTCCTTCCTTCCTTCCTTCCTTCCTTCCTTCCTTCCTTCCTCACACTCTTCCATCATCTGTGCATAAAGGGATGAAAAGACATACACCTCCCCTTCTTATGTCCATATCACTGTGTCAGTTCACTGAACAAGAGCAGAAAGTGCATGACTGAAGTGGGAAGAAAGAGGCGTAGGGATGAATAAATGAAGGGGAGAATTAGTCTGAGGCCCCAGGCTCTTCTGCTGCTTTATGGTCTTTGACTAATCACTCCTCCCCAAGGAAGAGGCCCACAAAAGGATTCTTCTCATCTCCTCTCCCAAGCAAAATTGTCTGTGCAATGCTGAATTTTCTGATGATACTTCAAGTAGATTTGCACAGAGATATTCAAGGAAAACATTCTGTGAGCTTGCTGCTAGTTGCTAATTGTTCATGCACCAACTGTAAAGAAATGAATAAAGGATTTAAATATTCACACATGTGTGTGTGTGTACGTGCCTTCAAGTCAGCATTGACTCCTGGTGACTGCCTGGAGTAGTCCCTGCAGTTTTATTAGCAAGGTTTTCCGGAAGTGGTTTGCCCTTGCCTGCTTCCTAGGGCTGAGAGACAGTGACTGGCCCAAGGTCACCCAGCTGGCTTCGTGCCTAAAGCGTGACTAGAATTCATGGTCTCCTGGTTTCTACCCTGGTGCCTTGACCACTACACCAAGCAGGTTATCTCTTCACACATGACCTAAGGCATATGCATTTTGCTTCCGGCTATTTTGTGCTTGAACACCCAGGCTCTTTGCAGAAGACAACTTTTATAGCGACCTGAAGCTTTGATAGCACAGAAAATTCATTCCTAGTATCTGAGAGAAACAACAACTCCTAACTTCTACAATTTGAAAACTGTATAGCAAGTGTTATAATGCTGGCCTTGCATTAAAGAGACCTAGATTAAAATTTCCAATCAGTCATGAGGCTGACTTGATGACCTTGGTTTAGTCACCATCTCTCAGCATAACCTACCTCATGAAATCATTTAGAGAATGTCCTCATGGGAAAAACAGGCATGTTTCTTTGGGCTGTTTTGAAGATGGTGGGGTGTGGTTCATTCATGTTCTCCCTAAGAAGGTTTTGTCAGACATTAGCTACTCATTGTAGTTATTTATTCTACTTAATAGCAAATATGGCAGAAGACTCTATAGAATAGCATACCTGTGCCCAAGAAACACTTCTAGCATAGAAATTCCTTCAACCAGATTGAAAAATATCCTATCCTATCCTATCCTTTTTTTTTTAATCCTATCATAGGTTTAAAAGCAGTTTAAAAATGTATAACAAGAATTTGTCTCTGGCCATTCATTATAGATGTGTTTACACTAATGATAATGCATATTTAATATCTCATCTGTATGGTGAATATTATTACAGAAGAGCATGTTGGGTTTCTTAGCAGTGTTCAGGAATTCATCTCTCTTCCCTTTCAGGATTAAAGTATATTCTGACACCATTTAGCATACAATGCTTCCAATAAAAAATATACATTTTTTGCCTCCTCCTTCCTGCTATAGTATGCTGCCAGGGTTTCTATGTTAATTTGGTCCTTATTTCTAAAAAGGCCAAGCGCCTGTGGTAGGCTCAAGGATGGCAGGTGTTATACATAACTCAAATTTACAAAATATTAATTTTGTACAGGTAAGAAACACGGACACTGCTTTTATCATGAAAGTTTAAGCATTTCTTGATAGAAATTGTCTATCAGGCTAAAGATAAATGGTGAATTGGAAGATAATAAATCATTTGACATTCAACCCATTATACAGTTGATTGATTGATTATGTGTCATCAAGTTGGTGTCAACTCTTAGTCACCACATCGATAGATTTTCTCTAGGATGATCCATCTCCAACCTGGTCCTTCAGGTCTTCCAACATTACACCCATTCCTGTTGTAACCGAGTCCATCCACTTTACTGATGGTCATCTTCTTCTTCTTCTTCCTCTTCCTCTTCCTCTTCTCCTTCTCCTTCTTCTCTTTCCCAGCATCAGAAGCCTTTTCCAGAAGCCGGGCCTTCACATAATGTGTCCAAAATAGGATAATTTGAGTCTGGTCATTTGTGCCTTGAGTGAGAACTCTGGGTTGATTTGTTCAATGATCCATTGGTTTACTTGGCTGTCCACGGTATTCTTAGGAGTCTTGTCCAGCATCAAAGTTCAAATTAGATAGTTAGTGCAATACAAATATGAATCTCACCTTCAGGATTTGGAATAATTATTTAAGGTAGTTGTTATGTTACTTTAAGTGCTGCAGTGAAAAGAAAGAGAAACAAATTACACCATCTATACACCTTCCTTCAGACATGTTAAACATTCCACTTGATCATTCTACTGGCAGAATGACAATTTTGTCACTAAAGACTGATTAAATGTTTTCATACTAATCACAGATACAAGTTGTTCATGTAGAGGGAAATTTTAGAATGGTTAATATATCATTTAAATAGAAATAAAATGCATCTCATTGTGGTTGGGAAGACTATGGCCAAGTAATTTGTCTGGCTGCTCAGTCTACTTTCCAAATATGTGACTACTAATGGACAACTTCAAGGTCTTGTTCTCTCTTCTGATGGTCTTTATCGTCAAAACTAGATTTGAACTGAACAGGGAGGGAGGTGGGAAACCGTGCAACCAGTCAGAAGATTCAAAAGGCCAGATTATGGAAGAGCTCTTCAGGGAACTTAAGCTTCTCTCTCTCCCCACCCCTCCAAAGCCCTAATACTTTGTATTGCCCTAATACTCCTTTCTCAGATGTATAGAGGATGGAGGATGCCTGTCCCCTGAAAAGGAAACATTCTTTGATAAGAAAAAATCTTAGAAAATGGCCTCAGTCTTCTCCTTATAGGAAAACCTGTTTGGTGTAGGATTGGAATGAAGGTGATTCCTGGCTTCCTTCTGCATGGAAATCTGCCTTCTCAGCAAGGCTCCATTATGAAGCTCCGAGAAGCAAAACCAGAGTATTGTCTCTAGCCTTTTCAAAGGAATTTTTGCTGCCCAAGTCAAATGACTTTCACCTTGCAGAAACCATCTGTACTGGCAGATCAATCTTATTTCAAGTACATCAATAGAAGCATACTTGCAAATGATATGAAGTAATAGGTCCACTCTATTTTGCATTGGCTTGACCCCACCTCATGGGTTGTGTCCAATTCTTGATGTTGCTCTTTGAAAAGGATTCAGGCAAATTGGAACAAGGCCATGAGACCACCCAGAGGACTAGGAACTTGTATGAAGGGAGAGTGAAAGAAATGGAAATATTTACCTTGAGAACACTGAGGGGGATATCAAAGTACTCTTCAAATGCATCAAAAGGATATCAGGTCAAGACCTATTCTTTATCATCCCTGACTGCAGGACACAAAATATGGTCTTAAGTACAAGAAGGCAGATTCCCATTGGATCTTAGGAAAAATTCCCTAATGGTAACAGCAATTCAGTAGTGCAACCAATTACTAAGGGAGATGGTGAGCTCCCTTTTGTCAGATGGGTTCAAGCAGGAGCTGGACATCTATTTGTTAGACATACTTTAATTTGGTTTCTTACACTAAACAGGGGGTTGGACTTAATGGTTGGACATAAAAGGGTCCCTTCTAACTGATGATCTAGCATTTTTTACTGTACCTGAGCGTAACAGCTCTGGTCAGGGTGGGTGATACACAGAGCTTGTCTTTGCATTCCTCATCCTCTGTCATCCTTCAGCACCTGCTCTCTAATGATGGGGCTAGCTGTCAAGCTGTCAAGCCAAATCATTAGAGCTGATACAAAAGATAGATACCACTGCTGTTATTCTGGATTGAGCAGAAGATTCCATCCCACAGCTGCTTTCAGAGTCTCATGGCATCAGTGCTGCCTCTTTGCCACCAAATGCTATTTTATAATTCAAATCCCAATGTTCTCTAAGGCAGTTTTAAGTGAAACATTACAGCTGATCTACAAACAACAGACACTGAACCCTGATTCCTTCCTTCCTTCCTTCCTTCCTTCCTTCCTTCCTTCCTTCCTTCCTTCCTTCCTTCCTTCCTTTTATTTCATCTATCATTTATCTCCGTTGCATTTGTAAAATTTTTAAAGAAACTATTCATTTGCAAAACCAGCATAATTAGGAAAAGAGCTTTCTCTTGGTCTAGGAAATATTCATCTGCTGCCTGCTTAGCTATGTTATTAATCCTTAAAGAGGGAGAAATAATCAGGATATTCAAGCCATTGCACTTTATAAAGACAGACGATAAACCCATACAGCTGTGTGAGTGGAAGGCTTGGCAGGGTATTAAGATAAACTCTTCCTCAATAGCTCATCATAAATATTCCCATTTACTAATGCCAGTTTCCTATTGTGACACGTTGTCTACTATTCTCAGCTGCTTTGGCTCTCATTCAATGTGCAGTTGTTCTGTGGCTTGTGAATCTGGTTGTCATCTGCCTCTTTGCTGAGGCGCTGAACCATCCATCATCTTTATGTTCAAAATGATCAAGAGGTACCTGAGTGATTTCCATGTTTTTTTGGTTGAAATCATGTTTAATGAATCACAGAACTCATTGCTGCCTGCCTGCAGCTGTCTAGAAAAACCCAGTTTGCAGGCATAAAGTAGAATATTTGCACTTGTATTGCTTTTGAAGAATAGTGCATTGAATACAATCTCATTATCACTGGGGAGATGCTGCTAAAATAGAATGTCTGGAATCTATAGATGATGGATGGCCCTTGGAGAAACTATAGCTTGAGAAGAGTTTTTTTATAGCACCATGAAAGTCTACAGGCTGGAATGTAGATTTGTAGATAATGGAAATATTATTGAGCTTTTGGTTTTTGTTGGCTTTTGTTCTGATATGTAGAAGATGTGTTGGAGCTAAAAGAGTAAAGCCCCTACGTTGGAAGGTCTGTAGCACTGAAGCTGGCCATGTCCCACTATGTCTATACATTCTGCCATTTTCTTATCCAACCTTCTCACATTCAGTGAAAAAGTCTGAAAAGGGTTATTTGCATGTATGAAATTTATAATGTTCCATGTAACCATAGATTCTGATTTATTAGAAGCACTGAGTTTGTATTTGAACACACATCTGAATAGGTTTTCTTCCTAGATGTGAGAAGATGGGGAGAGGAAGGTGGAAGGAGGAAGAATGTCACTGGCAGGGCCAGCAGATACAGTCTTCCTTCCTATCCTTTGGAGAGAGAGGTTTGGCAGGCGCAGCTCTCACACCTCCACTGTACTATGCCAAGGAAAGCAAAAACTTTTAAAGGGATGAGATTCTTCTCTCATTTTGTACTTGTTCAGCCTAAATAAGGAAAGAAGGTTGAATCAGCTAACTGAAATGTTTAATAGAAGTTATCTGGAAGGATGAATGGGATATGAGGTTATAAAAAGCTAATTGAAAGAGATACTAATGAAGGAAGTTGAGTCCTAGCAGGCAATAGCCCTCTTCAAATTACTCACACAATGAAGGTGAGAGATGACACACTGACTAGCTCCAACTGACTGTTTCTGTCAAATGTTCATAGCGGGCTGCTGCGGGATTACGTTGTGGCATGCCCTTACAGGTAGAAAAGGCTGTCTACTGCAGTTTGTGCCTTCCATATCTATTCTGCCCTGATTATTAAACTGCAGTGAAATTGGAAAAGAAAGATGCATGGACAGGAAGAGAGCAAATGGAGACGTGAGCAGCTGTGGCTGAACTGTAAAGCACATGTTTTGTTTGCCAAAAGTCACAGGTTCGATCCCTGAAGGTTCTAGAAAAAAAATCCTGCTTGAAACCCATCAAGAGCTACTTTCACCCAGTGTTAACAATACTGAATTAAATAAGCAAATGGTCTGCCTTAGGCTAAAGTAGCTTTGAGGGTTATGAGGTGTTTTAACTGAATCAAACATTCTTAAACCATATTGGTTTCAATAGGAGAGGTAAGTTTGTGCTGGCATTTTCCCCAGTGGAACCTTCCTTCCTTCCAGGAAGATTTCACCTCCAATTTGGGGGGGAAGGGGCGGAAATATGCTGATCCTTGTTTTCAGTGCACAAGGCAATGGAAGGAGGAAATGTAAATGTAAACAATGCTTTTCTTCTCTTGTAACGTAGCTGGGAGACTGGTTTGATGCTTAGTCTAGTTGGGGGGGGTGGGGGGGGGCCCAAACTCCAAAATCTGGAAATTTGCCAGGCCCTCATATGTGCCATTCCTTTTTCCTCTGCCCCAGTTAATCCCTGACTATCATTTCGTTATTGAGTGTACATAAAGGATTCATCCTGGGAATTGAGATACAGCCCTCTGTTCATCCACAGATAAAACTGGAGGCAAAATCAGCTTTGCAGGTTTTTTGAAAGAGTTCTTATGCTTCTAACCCCCTCTCTTTCATTGTATCCTGATGTTTCATTCAAAAGGGCTAAGCTTGCTTTACCTTTTGGGCACTGCAATTCAGTCATGGAATGAAGCTCTTTGTGCCATGCCCATGTGAGTATTTTACCTAATCCAAAATCAATGGAGAGGAAGATGGACATCAAGAACAGTATTTGTGCAAGGTGCCCAGCATTTCTTTCAGAAAATTATAAATTGCCTACATGGTATTTGCAGCTCTTTGGTATTTGCATTTTATAATTGTTTCTATTAAACAGTTGTGGTGTGGTTCTGAAAAAAGGATTAAATGAGCAGAATGCCAATTAGCTGTGTGGCCATTACTCAGCAACTGATGGGTGAGCTTTTATCCCTGGTCTAGTTCTAATTTCTGTTCTCATTTGGTGCTCCCTGTTTGCAGTTATTTCTGCCATTATTAGGGACTGCTTAACTCAATTTATGGCAGACGTGTCTTGCCATTCAGCACAAATTGCTAGCCTTCCATTTTGGCTCTCAATTTATTTCTGTCTCCTTTTTTACCCCTTCTGTTCTCCATAGAGCCCATAGAAATATTACATTAAAATTCTACAACTTATTAGCCATGATTCCAAAATAAACGGAATTCTATAGGAGACTCGTTGATTGTTTGCAAAGGACTGATCCATGCCATTAATATGCATGACTGCCAAATGCTTGCAGTGCATGCGGCTTCCTGAACCCTTTCCTTTTGGCCCCTAGAATCACCTCGGACTGTTTTTTTTTAAAATTGCTGACACAGTTTCCTGCCACTGTGAACTGAGAGACATTCAAAAACTATCATAAGGCCTAAATAGGGTTAACATAGATTTAAATAAAATAATATTCTCCACCCATCCTCAAACTCCAAGAACCTTTCACCAAATTCCATCTGCAGTACTACTGAAGCACCCAGATACTATGAAAATGTAAATAAGTCCAGATGCTGTCAAAAGATTACCTACCTCTGGCCCACAAAGCACCTTGCCAACCTTGGTTGATCTTGAAAAGCTAAGTAGGGTCAGATCTGGTTAGTACTTAATGGAAGAGCCCAAGAAAATACCAGGGCAGTAAGCTAGGCTGGGAAGTTTAAAAAAAAATTGGAATGAGGCAATGGCAAGCTACTATTGTTATCAATACATGTCTATGAAGTCCCCAAGAGTTATGGCTTAATCTGAAGGAGACTTTACCTTTTAAATTTTTCTGGCTTAGGTAGAATTATTCCTAGCTTACACTTCATCTGTATCAGGGTTTCCCAAAGTGTGAGGTGTAATTCCCTTGGAGAGGTGCAGCAGAGTCCAGGGGAGGTGTGAAAATTTTTATTTTTTAAGTCTTTATTTTTAATTTCATTGTGGATTTCTGGAAGAAGAAATGGCAGACTGAAGATGGCTTCATGAAAAGCAGAGCTCACGACTGCAACAAAGAACAAAGAGCTGGCGAGTAGACTGGCTGTTTGAGCCTTTCCAGACAAAGAGAGGATGAGAGATTGCCCACAAGTGCTCCAGACAGTTGCTCCTCATGAGGAGACTGCAAGTCATGGTTTCCAGTGGGTTTAGAGCACTGGGAGATGAGGGAATAGCCATCTTGCTCAAACCACAGTCAACGTCTTTAAAAGGACACTAAGTTTGCATATTTCCTTTTCTAATCACATTTGGAAATTGCTTATTATCTTTGTTGTTGTTCAGTCATTAAGTCATGTCCAACTCTTCTTGACCCCATGAACCACATCGTGCCAGGCCTTCCTGTCCTTCACTGCCTCCCTGAGTTTGCTCAGTTTCATGCTCATTGCTTCAGTGATGCTATCTAACCATCTCATCCTCTGCCGTCCCCTTCTCCTTTTTGCCTTCAATCTTTCCCAGCATCAGGGTTTTTCAGCTACTAGAACCTTTGGATCAACAAGTCTGAAAACATCGTGTGAGTCTGCCTTCAATCCTTAATGAAAGAAAAATTTAATTACAATTTAAAAAAATGAAATAAACAGCAAAAAGCCAATTAAGACTTTGATTTTAGAAAGTTATAAATGGATTAAGGGTCCAGATAAATTTGAAATAAGATTTTGGAATTAATTATAAGAATCCTCCCCATGGGAGAGTCGATGTGTCTTGAACATAAAAGAGATAAACAATTTCAAAACCTGGACACTAGAGGGAACTAAAGATAAAGGAGAAGAATACATAAACCTGACTGACAGCTACAGAATTACACAAAATATTATAACATTGGAAATACTGAAGGATACCTTTGAAAAATGGAATCAAAAGTTAATATCAGCAATCTCAATAGTGATGTTTGCTTCTATGGATAGACTATGTCCCAAAGATGTTTTGGAAGAAATGGCAGAAGAGGAACAAGTTTTATCTGACAAGTTTTTATCTGACAAGATAGAGTTGACACTGAAAGTGGATCTACAAAAGAAAGGCTACAAGAATGACATGGAAAAAGATGTTTCATTGGACATACAAAAGAAATCAATTGATGCTTTAAAAATCAAAAGGGTATTACAAATAATAAACCAAGAGAGTGACCTGGATAATTCTTTTATGCTGGATTTACAAAAGAGGTTTGTTAAAGCTTGGATGAATCTTGTGAGAAGGGGTAAAAAAGAAATGAAATCAAGTTACTTGATTTAGTACATTACTTGAATGGACTAAAGATAAGTTTGTTAGAAGTAAAAGGAAGGAATATAAAGTTGGTTTATTTGATCAAGGTTAAAACAGAGATGTTATTTTTGGCAACTCTTAATGGACTTTTGCTGACACCAGGATTGAAATGATGATGCTTTATAGATTTCTTTATAGATAAGAGATGGGACATAGGATGAAGAGATAATTGGTTGTAAATTAAGAGGAGGTGAAAAGTTTCTAAAATTGTTTATATTTGTTGTGATGAAGGCTGGAAATCACTTCTTTATATATTTCTTTTCTTTTTCTTTACTATATTTTCACCTTTCTTTTTTTCCTTTCTCTACATTTTTTTCTATTCCTTTGCACTTTTCACTCTCTTTCTATCTTCTTTTTCTTTTAGTTTGTATTAGCTTTTACTATTGCAATTACAATCTTTAATAAAATTATTTAAAAAATAAAGTTTCACTGTATTGTTTTCATTGTTCATTTGTGTTCATTTCGGTGTTTGGAGTTTTAGGAGAGGTGTGTACATTAAGATTACATTAAAGGGACCTGTGATGGCAAAAACTTTAGGAACCCTGATCTATATGGTTATGATTTCCATGGCAATGCTTCCTTGGCCTCACCTGTGGCCAGTGTGATGTGGTGATCTGGGATTGCACTTGGATTAGAAAGATCCAGCTTCAACTTTATATTCCACCATGAAGCAGTCATTATTTTTCACTGTCACTACTTGTGAGGACTATCATCAGGATGGGGCAGGGAAGAGCTTTTCTATCCCAATGATAATCCTGACAAGTAGTAAAGGTGAGAGATAATTAATGACTTAAAGTTAGCCAATATGCTTCATGGCTGATAGAAGAACCATGGATGCTGGCTGGGACCTTTTAAAGGAAAGGCAGAATACATAACATATCTCCTGTCATCCTACAGAACATTCTTCTACATACATAACATGCTCCTTTCATCCTATTAGGTCTCCTCCATCAGCAAAGCACCATCAACATGCTGAACTATGATCTTGATTTAATTTTTCATTCTTGAGGAAGCCTTGGACTGAGACCATCAGTATCGCAAGGCAGCTGCTAAGAGGGGACACCAAGAAGCCAGAATAGTAAGAAAAATAAATAAGCTGCTGATTCCTGCTTCCTTACTTGTCTTTTCTATCTGAATTAAGAGGCAAGAGGGGAGTAAGTAAGCAATGTCAGAGAGGAGAGAGATCCCCAGCTATGGGCATTGGATCTGAAGGCTTTCCAAAATCTGGCCGACACTGAAACCTCTTTATTGGGAATTTGCCACTTTTTAAGTTGATAATTAAAACAGCAACAATAAAGACTGTGTGGAAAAATTCAAAGATATGTGTAACCCAAGGGTAATTGCCTTTCGACCTGCACATAATTCTGGGAAGTGCAAATTGAGCTGATTTCCTTCCATATGAGGATTGACAGAAATCATTGAGCAACCTTATATTATGGTCCATTAGTTATAGATGAAGATCAGTGGTTTCCCTGTGTTGGAAGAAATGCTATTGTGCTGGAGCAGTTATAGCAATCTGGACTGCATTTATTATGTTCTGCTTCAACCATATTCACATAACTTTTTCTTTACTCTTTATGCCAATTGCTTGAATAGAGATAAATCAGATCTAGACATTTTTGTAAAATGCTCTGTTAAGACTGGAAGGAGATCCAGCTTTGGAAGGTGAGTTCTCCATGTCAAAGATAATCTATTATTCTGTTTGATTTATTATTGATATTTTCTCCAAAGAAAAACAACCCCCTCTTTTTTATTTTGGTTTTTAAGAAAGAAAAACTGCACCTGTATTTTGGATGAGAAACAGCTATGGATGGGAGAAAGACACTCTAGTTTCCTGCTTGAACATATAAACAAACCCTTCTTATGGTGCTGCCAAGGGAGACAGAAGAAACTTGACCAAAATGAAGTATCTCTCTCTATAACAGGGAAGAGAAAACTTGATGACAGTTTTTTTTTTTTTTTTACTAAAGTAGATAAACTTTTTGGGGTGTAGTCAAGAGCAGGAGACAGTTCAGTCTTCAAGAATGTATTTCAGTGAAGTACATAATCAGCAAGTGTTGAGACTAAGTAGCTTGTGGTACTGATTGCACTAGACCAGGTTATCAATAATATTGTCCAGGCTGCAATCTTATGCATATTTTTCAGGGATGTGTCCCACTGAACTCCAAAGACAATTAGGTCTGTATATATATCTGCTAAAGATCCACTGTCAGTCTTCTACATCTTTATAAAAGGTCTTGGGAAAATATGGCATATGGAAAGTCTGCTTTGTTGGGGGCTGCCACTCCAACATTCATGGAGTGCATTGAGTTATTTCCCCTAATATAGTAGCTCCAATTTTGCTCCTGCTTAGCTGATTCTTAAAGACCCAGTTTGGTGTTGTGGCTAAGACATCAAGCTAGAAACTGGGAGACTGTGAGTTCTAGTCCCACCTAGGTACAAAGCCAGCTGGGTGACTTTGGGCCAGTCAATCTCTCTTAGCCCTGGGTAGAAGGAGGAAAGGGCAAAACACTTCTGAAAAACCTTGCCAAGAAAACTGCAGGGACTTGTCCAGGCAGTCTCAGAATCAGACATGATTGTTTTGTTGTTGTTCAGTCATTAAGTTTTGTCTGACTCTTCGTGACCCCATGACCCATATCACGCCAGGCCTTCCTGTCCTTCACTGCCTCCCTGAGTTTGCTTCGGTGATGCTATCTAACCATCTCATCCTCTGCCGTCCTCTTCTCCTTTTGCCTTCCATCTTTCCCAGCATCAGGGTCTTTTCCAAAGAGTCCTCTCTTCGCATTAGGTGACCAAAGTATCTGAGCTTGAGCTTCATTATCAATCCTTCCAATGAGCAGTCAGGGTTGATTTCCTTTAAGATCAACTGGTTTGACCTCCTAGCAGTCCAGGGGACTCTTAAGAGTATTCTCCAGCACCACAGTTCAAAGGCATCAATTCTTCGGTGCTCAGCCTTCTTTATGGTCCAGCTCTCATAGCCATAACATGATTGTACAGATTAAAAAAAAAAAAAGTAGGGAAAAGCATGGCGTATGGAAAGTCTGCTTTGTTGGGGGCTGCCACTCCAAAATTCATGGAGTGCATTGAGTTGTTTCTCCTAATATAGTAGCTCCAATTTTGCTCCTGCTTAGCTGATTTTTGAGCTGTTGAGAGGATGTGTGTGTCTGTGTAAGAGACACAATATTTGTAACTCTCAGTTCTTCAGTCTTGCCCTTTCTTGCTGTGTTGCAATATGGAAGTGCTACTATCACAGAGAAAATAGGCTTGAGCTTAACACTAAAAGCAGCATGAAGAAGGAAGAATGTGGAACCCAGGTTAGATACCCACAGGTTGGATTCACTCATGGTTCTAAACCCAAATATTTTAACCATGTTAAATACATCATAGTGGTCTGATTCAAACATAATGTTAAGCTATAATAGCTGGGTTCACATATACTAAGACCAAAACAAACCAACCACATTATGACTTAGCATTAAGTATGAATTAAGTCATTATTTACCCCATGATGAATAATGCATTTCAGCATGAAAGAAGGGAAGGAAGTCTCCTTGCCTCTAATTAGTGCCATCTCACAACCCTGCTTGTCACATGTGGACGTTATGCTAAACTGTAGTCAACATCAATAATATTTAAAGAGAGTGTGAATGGTCATCTATTGGGGATGCTGTAGTGACTGATTTCTGTACTTGGCACAGCCTTGGATTATATGACCTCCAAAGTACCTTCTAACCCTTACATTCTATAATTCCATGAATCTCACATGTTTCCCTTCTCTTTTTGACAATCATTAGGAATTTGGAAGTATTTGCTTCATTAATTCTTTATATGGGCTGGGTAGTGGAATGCTAGATAAAACATTTGCTTGAAATAAATTCAAAACATGGACAATAAAAGTGGCCCATTGAATAAACCATGGCTGAATGTGTGTAATGGTATGTGGGAAAGACCTTGGGAGACAGGGCAAAGAGGTGCTGCCTAGGGAATGGTCAGATAAGAGGGAGATGCATAGTGGGTGGAGCAAGAGGCCCAGGAGGGACCCTCCCTAAGTTATTGGGCTGTAAAGGTGGTGGTGGGAGAAATGTACTTTCAGACTTGCAAGATTCTGTTAATGTAGCCTTACAATGAAGTAGAATTAGCTCATCTGGTCATGTTTCCTGTCTGGTCTACCCGAGAAGGCTGACAATGTAATGGGTGAATACAAACTTTTCCTAGTTAAACACTTTTCAGGATCTGAGTACAGCAGAGGAAGAACTATGCAGTATTTGTAAGCTGAGTCTGGGATGGTGTAGAACAGGATTTGGCATTTGTCACCTACAGGCTTAATTTGCTTTACTGTGCAAATCATTCCAGAATGTGGAATATATGAAGCCTTACAGAAATGCCAGAACACCCGATTATTCTTCCAAGGAAGCTTTATAAGAGACAAGAAATTACTGACAGAACTGGAGAAACAGAGTGGTTCAGACTCAGCAAGAGAGAGGGAAGGATTGTTTAACTTAACACAGTGAATATATTATAAGAATGGCAGGATTGGAAGACATGACAGCTGGAATCCAAACTGCAAGGTGAATCACTAACAATCTGAGATGTTCAGGTGACACTACTGGGGCATCTGCAACAAACTGAGTTTTTGCCAAAATGGGTGTTGTGATGTCACGATGCAAGCTCCATCTCTTGTGAATGTGCATACAATGGCTTGATGCAAGCACATTTCTCCTTTTGCCTAACCCATGGACATCACTTTGTTAGCCAAAAATGAAGAAGACTTAGAAGAGCTCATTATAACAATAAACATCTGGAGCCTCCAGCTCCCATCAACCCCCTTCAGGGACTAAAACTCATGGATGTTGTAGTCCAACAATAAATCAAAGGGCTCCAGTTCCCCCAAGTTCTGTTTTAAGGAGTTTTCAACTAGAGCAACAAGAGATTGAATCTGGGAGTACCTTCTACATGCAGATGATGATGATGATGATGATGATGATGATGATGATGATGATTTGTGATGTTTTCTCATCTGAATATTTTTTTTAATATGATGTGGTTAGTGTACATTAAACATGCAGTTCATCAATCTGATGTGACAATAACCCACTGCAAGTTATTTCTGTAGCCTACCCGAGAGGTAAAAATGGGGGGTTATCAAAAGGCATCTAGCAGGCTTCAACAGTTGGCTGGCAAGGGTTTTTTTTTTTTGCTTGGCAGATCATCATTTATGCAGATCTAATGCATGGAGAGAACAACCAAGTTGGTTTCCGCTTTCAGTGTGCATTTGTAAATCTGTATGCCAAGGTATCTTTGTCCCCATGAATTCAATTGGCCACCTTGCCATTTTGCTTGAATTTTATCTTAAAATAAATATGCAAGTAGTGGAAGGAGTGGGAAATGATTTCATGCTATTAAGATATATAAATAAAGGACTCTAGAAAATAACATACAAATAACACAGTACTTTCCAAGCAATACACTCATGCTTTTCACATGCACAGCTGGATGTTCTCTCTTCCTTGCAGGTAAATAATTTGTATACAAATTATTAGCGGTAGAGATGCTCAAGCTTCAGACTCATTTATTAGTTATGTGCAACCATACTCTGATTGAATGGATGCTGGCTAGTAATTTTATAACAAAGGCGGTTTCATCATTGACATATGTGCTACTTACAGAAATCATAACAATTGAGGCTTTAGAGAAAGTGTGAATTAACCCAGCTTGCTTCCTTAATGAAAATTTCCAAGGAATTTGTCAGTTTTTGCTAAATAGGATTTGTCTGGAGGGGGTGTTTAATAGGAAAAACAGTATCTGCCCCCGTGAAACCCAGTGACTGTTTTAAAATAAAAAATGTAAAGAGACTGCAGAACTAATCATGTCTGTGCCATCTAGTTGGGTCTTTTGATGCCACATTTCGTAGGGAAGAGGACTGATAATGATGAAATATGCAGAAAGAAATGTGTTGCTGAATTAAGACCTCAGTTCTTGGCCTTCCAGCATTCTTGTTATAAAATTATTGTTTCTCTTCTGAATGGCCAGGTATTGCCAATCAGTGCTCTGAAGCTGAAAACCATGAATATAATGCATGATTAAGTCAACTTGAAATAAGTCCATTCTTTTTATGTAGCAACTGCCGGTTCTAAAACCAAACTGCTCTTTAACTGAAACCTTTTCATGGCTTGGCATTTTGTAGAAATGAGCTACACACTGTATGTGATTGTTAGCTGGGATTTTCTTTTCTTCTTTTTTGTTTGTTAAAGAAGTGTTTCTTGGAGATAAAATTTGAATAATCTACGTGGTTTAATTTGAATAATTTATACACAAGGCATCACAGAGTTATAATTGTAATTACAGTGTTCAGCTCAGCGGCAGCACGTTTGAAGCTGAATGCTGATTGTGGCAAATTTCTTATGCTCTGCAATTTCGTTTTGTTTTTGGCAAGGTCTTTAGAGTGCAGGGTGTAGGCTTGAAGCCTTTGCCAAATTTGTTAAGGAAAGTTGGTCAAAGAGTTTTTTAAATTAAGCCTTTTCTCTAGCTACCCACCCCCAAATTTCAAATCCAATTTTGTTTGCTTCCATCACATGTTGAAAAATAAAGATGACTTTAAAAACCCAACCAACGACCCCTGATTGGTGAGAGAAGAAAGAATTTCTCGAGGAGAAGCAGCTGGTCTCATCAAGAATTTCCTGAAGCAATAGGCCTGGAGTATAAACAATATTGTATATGGATAATTGTGGAACAAAGTATGTTGTTTCTTATTTCTTTATTTGCTTGCTCCATGAAGATTAACCCTATGCTGCATTTGAAATTCCACAAGGAACATGCATATATACATTCATTGCTTGAATTAAAAGGAAGGGGTTATGTTGCTTTGTCAAAGGAATATTTCTTCAAAGAAACATTATGTTAAGTTATTTATTGAAATATACTGGGGGAGGGATTTTATATTTTGCTCAGAGACACACCCTTAGCACCTGACAGATTTCTTCAAGCGTAAAGTCTCGAAAAAAAGTGGATTTCACCTATGATTATTATCCATGCATGGACCCTGGCTTTGCTGACCCAGGATTTTAAAATTTAAGGCCTTGAGTTTTGTATTAATCCTTCAAGAGCCATATTACATGGATGGTGGCAATGTTAAACTGCACACCTTGGAGTTCTTAGTAGCAGCAGACAAGATTTGCTGCAAATGGCAGGGTTGCGAAGATGGTGGCAGAGCAGATCTATTAAGTGAGGTGTGCCTTCACCTAGAAATTAGAAGGTCTAAGGTGTGCTTTTTTGGCTGTTTCTAGAATTTCCCACTATCGAATTCTCCACCTCCCTGCCAAGAGATCCTTTGTTTTGACCTACATGACAAGCTACATTGCCTCTGGCATACAAGGGGAAAATCTCCATTTGCTAAGCTTCTATCTGTCAGGTAGTTTGTGAAGCAGCTCCATTGGAAAAACAAAGTAACCAACTCCTTGACTTTTTTTATTGCTGTAAAAATAAAGTGCCCCACTGCATAGCAGTGATGGATTGGTTTAGTATTTATAATAATCTAAGCACTTGACACAGGACATAAAAAGAAAAATCCATATTTGCTATCTGCAGGCAAGACTTGGGAGGAAAGAGGAGAAGGGATTGGGAAAAGGAAACAGATCTAAATGATTTTCTTGTCTTTTTTAAAATAAAATTAGTGATAAACTTAGGTATATTAAGCTCATGCTTGGCTTAACCCACTTGGGTTGTCTGAAGACATCCTGGAGAGGGTTGTATTGAGGAAGACTAACCTAAAGCAGATTTCAGCAAGATGTCCAAATGAAGCCTTTCTCTGACAAATTGCAAGTTCTAGTTATATAGAGACAAATAACCAAGACAGCTACATGCAAGCTAGAGGTCATCTCTAGAGGGCTAGATTTGGATTTGAGCCAGATCAACAGCTTTCACTGCAATTAAGGGGTCTTAAATCCCTTTATTTAGTCTTAATCTGTATTAGATTGCCAAATGTTTGAGACATAGTAGATGTCTACTAAAAACAAACAGATTTAAATATCCCCAAGAGGTCTAGCTTCTAAGAGAGAGAAATATAGGAATGGAAGTGATTAAAAGAATCGTTACGGATTAAGACAAAGGAAGTACACAATGAAAATGCATGCAACTGGGTTATAATGTTTCCTTGGGGAAAGAGAAGAAGCAGGATACAGAAGAATAAATTTCACATTTACTTAGTTAAAAGGAAAGTGAACAGATCTAGGATGAGATAGGGAACCTTGTCTTTTAGATATAATTTATCACATTTCTCAGTGATTTTTCTCTGTATCTTACCAATAAGCATCTTGATCAAAAGACCTAGTGTGTTACATAGACGTGACTACAAAGAAGGATTAAATGCTAAAGCTTTCCCAAAACATGGCTCATCTGCTCAGGGGTCAAAGTAGGCTTAAACTTTGTAATTTCAAATCATAGGAGAGAATGTGGCAGTCTTTAGCCAGCATTGACATTTTGGAGAACACAGATCACTTCCCAAAAGATTGGTTGGAAGAAATGTAATCATTGTATTCATTTTGTTAGGCAGTCATGTGGCCTGCGAACAAGCAAGGATGGCAGTAGCAAAGGGCCTTTGTAGGCGTAATAGATGCATTGTTATAGCAGCCCTTGGGGAAACAACAAACCCCAAGGGCCATTGCTGTTCGAAACCTTCTGCATTGCTCAGTGACAGAACGGGAACAGGAAGAGTACGTAGGAGAGAACCTTTCTTTCTACCCAATCTCCATTGTTCTTTCTGCATCCATCTCCACCTGAGAAAAAGAGGGGGAGTATGCTTTGGGGATGGGAAAAACAGAAGGGAAACAGGTATGGAACTTTCCTCTTCTTTGAATCACTCTTTTAATAATGTTTTTTTCAAGAATTACAAATAGGATGGCCTTTCTATAATGTGAGTGACGTGTTCATCAATGGAAGACAAGCAAGGACAGGACCAGCTTCTGAGTTGAGAGCCAGCAATTCAGCATGTGGTGTAAATTGGCCCCCAGACAAAGGGGAGAGCAAGTACATTGCCAGCTTCCCCCAGGGAAGATCAATATTCAACGGGGAAGATGCCTATGCTTATTAGGAAAATGTCATGCTCTTGCATGCATCCATAACATTTCCTCTCTTTATCAGCTACAAAAAGGCCCTTAAAATAGGCAAAAGTGGCATTTCTGACAAGCAGAGAGACATACATTGAATCAGTTTAGCATTTATCAGGGCCCGACGATAGTCTGTGAGCAAATGTGATTATCTGGCCAAGAACTTCGCTTGACTGCATAAATCTTGCTGGTAGGAAAAGAGTCAAAGATGCTGAAGGAAAATTTCATGTGTTGTCATTTTGTCAGTGTTCCTATAGACAAACAAAATGTACCATGCTGGTCACTAAGTGTATTCTATTAATCACTAGAGGAATCACAAGGATTTAATTGTACTCCATGTGTACAGTTGCTCAAATTTCATCCTGCACATATTTAAGCATATTTTTTGAAACTCAATGCCTTCAGATGCATCGGACTACAGTCCTCATGTTTCTGAAACAGTATAGTCAGCTACTGGTATAAACTAATGAAATTTAAAACAGAAAAACATTATGAAAATTTTAGAAAGGTAATTAACTTACATACAATCTTTTTATGTAAAGAACCCTGAAGAAAACTTATATGGTAGCTTTATATTGTAATTGAACCGTCTTCTCATGGGATATATCCTTGAAAAAATTGGGAAATACATTATAGAGGAAAATATTTGGTATAGTATATAAAACATTTGGTTTTATATATATAACACACAGAGAAAAAGATAAACTTAGAAGTTCTACCAAACAATCCATCATTTGGAAAAAAAAAAAAATGACTATATGGAACGGTAGGCTAGGTGTCAAGGATAGATGTGGCTTAAGTATCATGGAAACTGATGGTCCCAAACTTTGAAGTATACCAGTGGAAATTCAGGTAAAACTAATCCATGAGAGATTAAATCCATGATTTAAATTGCAATGGATTGGGAAGAGATTGCAAAAAAAGAGGAAACGGAAGGCTTTTTGTGAAAATGACCTAAGACCTCATATGGGAATTTGAACTGGTATACTTCAAAGTTTGGGACCATCAGTTTCCATGATACTTAAGCCATACTTTGCATCTATCCTTGACACCTAGCCTACCATTCCATATAGTCATTCCCCCCCCCCCCCCCCCAAATGATGGATTGTTTGGTAGAACTTCTGGGTTTATCTTTTCCCCTCTGTGTTATATATATAAAACCAAATGTTTTATATACTATACCATGTGATTTTGCCTGCTCCTCTCATGCAGTGGGAGATACTATCCCTTTGTGGAGGTTGAGGCATGGTTCAATTGCCAGCTTATTTGCTTTATGTGGATGTTGGGAAGGGAGCTTCTTTACCTTCACCTTAGAGAGAAAAATCCCTTGTGTTTGTTCTGCCTCAAACCTGCAATTTCTGGCAAATTTGCCCTTTATATGAGCAGAAGAGTTTTCAGCTCATAAATAATCATTGGGTTGCCTCCTAATTCTATACCTTTCTCAAAATCAGACTGCTGTGGACTTTCACAATCATGGTTTCTGATGCTCTATAATCCCACTATATGGAAGGGTAGGCTAGGTTTAAACTTTTGTCCCTCAGATCTTCCACTGCTGCCTTTCCCACCAACAGAATTCAGTGCTTGAACATGCTAAGCCACAAGAGGCTGCATCTGTTGTCTGCCATCACATCTGAACAAGCTACAGCTGGCTTTCCATTTTGAAAACACTAGACCTAATTATTTTGTCCTAGAAAATAAAAGTTTGTATTATTCCACTTTATTTGGGCATCAATTCATAGATGAAAAGATCTGTGTTACAAATATTGTCCCAGTGCTCTGTTGGGTACTGGCAATGACTTTCCAATTGCATGGGAAGAGCTCTTTCTACTTGAATGACTTTGAGCTGAAATTGTCATAAAATGAATTTAGGAGTTTCTGCATCCAAGGAAGTCTGAATTGGTCCTTCTGATAGGGAAGATGAAGGTTGATATTGGGATGGCTGCTATAGGTCAGTCCTCCACATGAAAGCCTGCCCAATTCAAGGTCAAGAACCATAACAAAGGAGAGCTTGGCCATGAAGTTGTCTATGAACAATAAACTCCTGGGCAACTGACAGAGCAGATTCATGGATCACTTGGTAACAATCATCTCTGCATGATATTTCTATTCAAGTATTACTAGCTATTTCTTAATTTGCATTCATATATATATATATATATATATATATATATATATAAACATATGCACATTTTACGCATATGTTTATGTTCATAAACTGTTCCAGCTGTTGTTCCTCTTCTAATCTTTGATTAAGGGTATGGGTAAAAGTTCTTAAGTCACTGTGAATTACATATACTCTTGATCTGCAATCTCTACAGGACCTCCAGAATGTAGTTCTAAAATTCAACAGCAAAATGCCAATTTTTCAGCAGCCAGGTTTCTTTCTTTTTCATAAAATAAGGTAGAACATTGATGCGTTAAGGTTCTGAATTGACTTCTACCTACTCCATTGATTATTGCATCAGTGAACATACCTTTTCTGACCTCTGGAGGCTAAAAAAATAATAAAATGAAATGTGTAACCCCCAGACACAAGTAGTTGACCATCAGTAGACTAAGATAATTCATGTTGGTTGTGAGGAAAAAGATGTCTGTGGGGATGGGTGGGTAGATGGGGGATATTGTTGAGAAAGCCACAGCATATGATTTTTGTATATATATATATTCTTTTAACATGGTGCCCAAGTAACTTGTACTGTTGTTTTGGAAGTGAGGAATGAGTAGGTTGGTGGGATAAATGGGCTTGATGAGAAAGGCTGCAGGCTGCAGATATGAGGGACTTGGAGCTATGAAGCTACTGGATGGGATACAGCATAGGAGATCTTGCAGCTGAAACTGGGCAGTGGATATGGTCAAATGGTGGATATGGCTGGGATGACTCTAATCAGACAAAGGAGGAAAAAGAAAAGGAATGGGATATTGGAATACTGCCCTGCCAGACTGGATGTGTAGAGTGATTGGGTAAGGATAGTACTAGAGATACAGGAGACATGATGCTGCAGGAACTGGTGGGGGTTGCCTTGATGGGGGGTTGCCATGCTTGGGGGTCTGGCAATGGTGGGAAAATTTTACAATGGCCTTGTTGAGCTTGGCAAAAGGATGGATTTTGGCCAATGACCATGGTTTGTTTTAAAGTGGTAATTAAAGTTTTATATGTTTGTATATTGATTTTTAACTTGTTTTTATTGGATTGTTGTTTTAACTATTGTGAGCCACCAGAGTCACTTAGGTGAGATGGGCAGCCATACAAATCAAATCAAATCAAATCAAATCAAATCAAATCAAATCAAATCAAATCAAATCAAATCAAATCAAATCAAATCAAATCATAAACAGATTGGAGAAGGCTAAAGAAGATCTGGGTGATAGTGTTAAATATCGTGTAGTATGTATTTCAGTGGTGACAGGGAATTTGCTATATATCTCCTTTTCTGGTCCAGTTGCCTCCTTCTTGGGGCCAGGTAGCCAGATTGTTGGTAGCCCTGGTATTAGGGTGCTGTTGATAAATGTCATGTCTGAGTACAATAAAACCACATTTGGTCACAGTCACAAATAAGTGAGGAGACCTGATTTGTATTACTGAGACTTGACTGGGTGAGGATGGTGATGTCATTCTCTCTTAGATATGTCCTGGCTTGAATTCTGCACGGGCAGGATTGGAGGAAGTGAATGGATTTCTGCCTTGCAACTGCTTCTTCAGTAGAACCATCCTGACTTGTGCATTTATCAAGAATTGTTTAGAGTCTCCTCCCCACTTGCGTGAGTTCAGGGGAGGGGTAGTCAAAAATGTGTTGTTTCTTGGCCTATGCTCCATCTCTGTGGAAAACCCTAACGTTTTGAGATATGGACAGTGCCCTCCCTGCTGATGTTTAGGAAGGTAGCAAAAATGGAGCTCTTCTGCAGAGCTTTTAATGGTTAATGTTAGGGATCTGATTGAGGGACTTTAATGTAGATTTTGCTTCCTGGGATGCTGGGGTAAGTTGGTTTGTTTTTAGATTATGGATTTTATGTGTATACTAGTAAACAGCTGAGAATCCATGTGGACTCAGAAGTATACAAATAAGATTAATATTCAGTATATATTTATCTTCTCTTTCCTAACTCTGAGGGTAGAAATAACAGAATAAAATACAAATATACTTTTAGTTGGTGTTCTCCAGGCTCAGGGAGATCAACTCAGGAAGTGCAGATCATGATTTTTGCAGATGCTTCACCCTGTGTTCCAATGAGTCTTCCTCAGTAAACCAGTCCAGAAATGGAGATTGCCTTATAATACTTATAGTCTGGGTGGAACTTGAATTCTCTGGGGCTGGTGAAACATGATCTCTACTTTGGCCTTGATCTCTCTAAGTTTGGAGGACCCCGTCTAAATGTACGTACCACAAGCCTGGGCTATTCTTATCCCAAGAAATCCTGAAAATACAGATACCGTATTTTTCCGACTATAAGACGATACTTTTTTTTCTAAAATCCTTACCCTAAAAATTGAAGGGCGTCTTATTTAAGGAAGTCAGCCAAAGAAAGAACCTCGCCTCGCCGTTGCAAAACTGCCCATGCTTTGTTTCTGGAGACAGGCTTTGCTAGCCTCCAATCATGAGTGAAATAGCTTGTCTCCCAAACAGACTTCCTCCAATCATGAGCCTGATATAACTGACATCAGCTGATGCTGAACAAACCAATTAGAGGAAGGCTGTTTGCAGAGACAAGCTATCAGCAGTTTCACTCGTGCTTGAATGTAATCAGTTATGCAAAAGAGCCTGGAAACAGAGCTGCAGAGAGACGGTTTGGACCTCCTCCCACCGAGTGTAGCAGGTAAATGTTAACTAATTACTAAATAAAAATGTGTTCTGCACTATCTTTAAAATATTGATTTCTTAATTTGGGGTTGGAAAAATGGGGTTCGTCTTGTACATGGGGGCATCTTATTGTCGGAAAAATACGGTAGTTGGCCTGGATTTTGCTCCAGTGTGCATCTGAGAATTGATTTTGGAGAATAATCCTGCATATGCTGTTGGATCAAGCTACAGTGAAGTAAAAAGAATAAACTGAATTTTTAAAAATAGTGATAAGAGAGCCCCAAAACTTCCAGGCATACAGTACATTCTTTGGTCATCTTGTCCTACTCCCAGGGAACATTGTATTTACAAGGTTCTTTTATGAAATAAGGATTCAGCTGCAACTCCCGTGTTCTCAACCAATTTCACATGTAGAGATTTTTGTGGTGCTTCATTTGGCTTCCTAATTGTCTGAAAGAAACAAAGGAACCTCAGGACAGCACATCATCAACAAAAAGGACAAAGCAAATTTAACAGGTTGCAGTAATCCGTGAGCCTGGGTCTGAAAGCAAGCAAGCAAGACACTCTGAACTGCAAAGCAACTGGTTAGAAGAAGGAAGCCAGCTCAGCTAATACACGTCTTATGATGTTTGGACCCTGACTGGTTTGTCTAATAGTGTCATATTTGCTTTTTTTTTTTTTAATCTTCTATTGATATTTGCATAGCAGACTTACTTATTTTTTCTGGAGGAACAAAAAATGATGTAAATTGTAGGTATTAGTATATAAGAACTTATTTGTGTAATGCCAAGCTTTGGCCTTGTGCAAGATTAAATTTATGAGTTGCAGTGCAAAGCAGGTAAATAACAAAGGGAAGTGAAAAAAAGTAAAAGGAATAGACCGCATTTATACATCTGCAGGCCGCTGCCATTTATAAGGTCTGTCTGGAGGAGCATTGACTAATGCTGTTTTCCAATAATTTCCTCAACTTTTCTATTTAACAAGGCCCTGGCAGCCTATTTACCTGTTAGCAACCCCTTTTCTCCTTGGGTCAGTGCTCTTAATTACAGTAGTACTTGTTTATCGCTTTAAGGTCCATCAAGGATTTTTTGTTATAGCCCCCTGCTTTTTTGTTTTAAAAGCGTCAGTTCTATAATGCTCCTCAACCTCAGTGGGGTTCTGACTTGACAGGCAAGATCTCAGGGAATGTTTATATATGGTGGCATTTAAAGCATACCTGAAACAGTGCCTTTTTTTTTTTTTAATGTACAATCTGATCCAATAATATCGAGAAGGTTTTATGGCATTTGTACCAAATCCTATGCTGGAGATCCTGGTTCTCACTCTGTATCTTTCTTTGAAGCTTCTTCCTTCAAGCCATCTTTCCTTTGGGTTCCCTGGTCATTAGCATTTCAGTGTCCTTGGACCTCCTCCTATTATGCCGAATCTTCCCACTTCATCACACAGCTCTTTCTCCTGTCCCAGAACACTGATAGGGAACTTGTTGACCTCAAAATTTTGGACTCCACCTCCCATGACTCCTAACCCACATGGGCAATGGGTAAAGATGATGGGGTCTGTAGCCCAACTTAAGAAGGACTACAAGTTTTTCATTCCTGCCCTAAGACCGTGTAAAGGTCTTTCCTCTATCATTCATCATTTGCTTCAAAATGAAAAGTCATCCAGAATTCTAGAATGATAATTTACCTCAGGAATTCCAGTGTTTATGAAGATTCTACATTATCGCTTATGATTTAGCTAACAGATGCTGGGGCTTCACTAACACCTCACAAAATTAGATTACAGCACATTTATTATTGCAGTGTTAGTGCATCATAAATGTGGCTATAAAATGCTGTAAGTTCCTGTTGTAGCTTTATTCACTGTAGATATAAAGAAAGTTAAACCAATCAGATATTCTACATTCCTACCGCATGTAATTTAAATAAACGACTATTAAGATAATTTTAAAAATCTCTCCGATCAATGCTGTCAGTTTTGCAGAAATTTCTAAGCCATATTGTGAGTGATAGACCTAAGTCATGATACCTGTGAGTGGTGGACACTTACCAATCCCATTACTGAGTTACAGAGCTTGTATTTTGCACACAAATAATTACATGTGAAATTTCCAAATCCTTTACTTCAATGATATCAAACAGGCCTGAGAAAATGCCTTCCCTCAAATTCCTATAGAAAAATGACAGTGACTTTGGCCAGTCAGCCCAACCTATTTCTCTTAGTTGATGCTTTGAATACAAAATGAGGGGTAACCCCATTGCTTTGATCTCATTAGAAAGAGGCAGGATACAAACGAATACAATTATCTATAAACAGATAAAGTTGGCATCTCTGAATTCAGGATAGATCCAAGAGAACCATAAAAATGATGCATCTAAAGTAGATTTCAACACTGAGTACTCACTGTACTTATATTGTGCTCACTGTACTCACTGTTCTTATATTCTTCCATCATAAAACTAACCAGCATTTATTTCATGGTTATGGACTGACAAAGCATTTTTGCTTGTGCAAGGCAGAACACTTAATTTTTGCTAACCCTTGTCTTTCACTGCAGCCTCCCATGACTTCAAAAGCCGAGTCCTGGGTGTAGAGAAATTCTCCAGAACAGTATAGTATATTCCCTGGAGGGGTACAGTGAAGAAGCTACTACTGGAATCCCTCATTCTGTCTTCCCCAGTGAGAAACCATAGTGTCCAACAAGCATGGATTGGAGGGTAGAGTTCTCTTTTTTAATGCTCCCTGGCAGCTGGTATGCAAGGCATGCTGCCTGTGATGCTCGAGGTAGCAAACTAGTAGCCACTGCTATCCCAATCCCCCATGAATTTGTCCATTCCCATTTAAAATCATCGAAAGTGATGGCCATTACCACAATTGGTGGTAGTGAATTCCACGTTTTGTTCTATATAAAAAAGTAGTTCTTTTCATCGGTCCTGAATCTTTCTGCACTTTATTTGAATGAATGAGTTCAAATGAGTTATATCACTATGGGAGAGAAAATCTTCTCTTTTTGTTCTTTTTTTCCCCATGCTAAGCATGATTTTATATACTTGCGCCCACTGCGGTCTTTTTTAGTCAGGGACAAAGAAGACAACTTATAAAGCTGCAACACTATATCCAGATAATTTAACAACAACAAATCAAATACAGAGAAGAAATGAAAAGTAATTTGAAACAATAATTATAAATTAATGAATTGCATAACTCATGGAAGCATTTAAAAGAAGCAATGAAAACTAAAGCTGGTCATTGGACAAACAGAATAATTCTTAGCTATACCACATAGGGGAATTCTACCATCATGATGCAATAATGTTATTTTCTCCAGCTGATCCTTGAAAGTTCAGAGGGACAACAAATACATTCAGTCAACTTTTAAAAACAACAACAAAATCCTCCCTTAAAATCAAACCTTGAAGTGTGTTTTTCAAGATGTCCTTGGTGAGAAATATTTGCTTTGGAGATTTACAGTAAATGCCACCTTTGTCAAAGTTATCCAAGATGAAATACTTTGCTGATTCATGATATCCACATCCTCCTACCCGCCCCCCCAAAAGAAAGGAACCCTTAATAAAAGAAAATATATCTAGTTCAGGAAGTCTCTTGATACTGTTTTGTAATTTTGTTCACCAATAGCCTGTATTTAAAGCTAGATCCCAGGAGTCTGTTTATAATGAGCTGAAAGTGCAGAGATAAGCAGTTATTTTAGAAAATGTGGCTCCCTATTGATGTATATTTCATTCAGGCTGTATATCTTAATTGAAATGAAATTAGCGTGGGACCCTAGGGTTTATTTTTAGGTCTACTGAGGCATTAAATGGTTGAAAAGCAAGATTAGGGAGAAAAGAAAGGCACATTATCTTTAGTGCTTCAGCAGTGGGCATCAAAAGCTCTCATCTTCTTGTGCAGAAGTAGAAAATACCCATTCCAAATACTGTAATCCAGCAATGCTATTACCATCTTCTCTTTAACTTCTTCTTTTTTTGATCAGCCTGCAGTTCTGTTAAATATAACCTTCTTAGCTATTTCCATATAACCTTCTTAGCTATCCTTCTGGGCTTTGCCCTGTAAAACTTATTCATCCTTTAAGGTACAGAACTCTTCTGACTATGCTTTGCACGTCATTACCAAAAATGCTTCAACTGTAAGGGGATTAAACCCACCATTATCTTTTCTAATGTCCCCCAGCTATCATCTTTGAGGGAAGATATTATTAAATATTTGTTAGATTTATATGCCACTGTTTCATCCAGGATACTGTAGTGTAGATACCATTTCCTCCTACAAAAACCCAGTCATACAGGATGGGTGAGAGAAAATGGGCTGAGAGCTTCCCTGGCTGAAACTGAACTTGAATCTGGTCTCCACAATCCTGTTCGTATCACTGCTATACTATCCTACTATCTTGCATAATCCATGTAGCAGATTATTGAGATCTGCTTCAATCCCCTTAGCCACCAGTTTTTATATACTGCATAAGAGTACAAAAATAGCGCTGCTGGATCAGGCCAAGGGCCATTCAGTACAGAACTCAGTGTCAGACAGAACGATCGATCGGATACTAGGGCTATGCAAATATTTAAATGCATGATTTGATTCAATGGTGATTCAATTGAATCAAATATCAAATTGAATTAAATGCTTTGGATTCAGAGATTGCACCTTTTTTCTCCTGAGATGCTGGTAGGAGGAGTTGTGTGATGGGCTCTCCGATATTGGCAAGAATAGCCAATTTAATGAGTATCCTCAACTCTACTAGCCCAGTCAGAGTGTTTGGAAGAGTGTTGCTCTGCTGTTTATGTCTCTGAGTCTTCTGATAACATTTATTTAGGTGAAAGACAGGAAAAGAAACAGGTTTAATTTGCTGCTCTTTTTTATTTGTTTTTCTAGTATGAAGTACTTTTCCCAAAATCCATATCCTTTTACCTTTTGCCTTTTTGAATAAGCTGACCTGTATTATAATCCATGTTAGTCTCTGTGTCTGATTCGTCTGTACTGTAGTTCTTCAGCTGCAGTTCAGCTCTTTCATTCATCCTTTTTTGCCCTTTCATTTTCTTTGCCCCTTTATCCACATTTTTTTTACAAAAATCATGTTCCCTTTGTACTACTTGTATGTCTCAATCTTGTCTTCTGCTGAGGGCCAGAACATTTTTCATTGCATGAGTAGGTCAGAGTGCATGTGCTCTTAAATGACTGGGTATATAAGAGAGACTATGATATAAATAATATACTATAATATAGCATACTAAATGTGCAGTAGTGACAATACCTATAATTTGCAATTATTTCTTTTAAAATGGTAATTCAAGCAGCACATGACACATCACTATCAGAACAAGCTAACATTGCCAGTAAGCCATGCCAACAAACCTTCCAGCATCACTATCAGAGCAGGCTAACATTGCCAATGAGCCAGGCCAACAAACCTTCCAGCCTAGATAAAACAACTGGTCAGACGTTTGCGGACTCTTCAGTCTTTAGGAAGTGCTTACTCATTAAACAACTTTTGTATTTAAATAGGTTGCTTTCAATATTGCTTAGCATTGCTCATCTATAGACTTTTTGTTGTATAATTTGGAAGCTGTTGTGCTATTTTTCCCTCATCCCTGCTTAATACGCCATTAAAAAAAAAAGGTGTAGGGGGAATGATTCAAAAAATTTACAGTTGTTAAATGGTTGAAGCTATATGACTGAAGAGAACCATTTTGGTGCACTAGTTTAAGGCACCAGGCTAGAAATTGGGAGACTGGGAGTTCTAGCCCTGCCTTAGGCACAAAGCCAGCAAGGTAACCTTGGGCCAGGCATTCTCTGTCAGTCCTATGAAGAAGGCAATGGTAAACCACTCTCAAAACTGACTTGAAGGCATCTTTCTCCCCACACCCTCCAGTACTGAAACTTGACATGATGAATACCCTCTAAAAGTGTCTAGCACTTTTGCTTGTTTCATCCCATTCTACCAGAACCGAATTGATGCATCTTTTATCAAATTGCAAAGTTTAGCATGGTTTGCATTAAACTGATTTGTCTCTGAATTTCAATGTGGCTCAACTTGAATTGGCTTGTCACCTCTGAATCTCAAATTTAAATTGGATCATAGCTCACTCCCAAATACAGTTGCAAGAAAAAGTATGTGAACCTTTTGGAATTTCATGGTGTTCTGCATTAATCTGTCATAAAATGTGCTCTGACCATCATCTAAGTCAAGAGTATTGACAAATATCATGTGCCTAAAATAATAACACAAAAACAATTCTGATCCTTCATGTCTTTATTGAGAACAACCATAAAAACCTCATGGTGCTAGTGGAAACAGTATGTGAACCCTTGAGTTCACCTCAAAAAAGCTAATTGGAGTCTGCCTGCAGCTCAGTAGTATAAACAGAACAGCAATATAGAAGGTCAGTTGGCAGCAGAGAATTGCCTTAGAGCAGCCAAAATCACTGGCACCCTCTGTCATGCTACAGCAGACTGGAGCTAAATTCTCCACTTAGCTGTGGCATTGTGTCAATGCCAAGAGCTACGGAATCTCCTTATCCCCTCTACCACTTTCACAAGCACTTGTTGCACTTTCCTTATATTTCAGCTTTCTGAGTTTCAAAAGTGTTGTTACTCTTACATTTCATGCCATGAATTAATTTGCTGTGTTTGGGTAGATAGTTCAACCTTCCTTAGTTCTGGCTTTATTCTGCTATCTTTTCAGATGGGCCCATAATTAACAACATTTGATGATGGTTACTAATTAAAAGGGAATGGAACAAACTCATGGTCTGTCAAGGACTGTCCGTCTCAGAGATTCATTATTACCTTTGTATTGGGGCAACAGGCCTCCAAATGCCAATAAAAGAGAAGAACAGCAGGAAAGGGGTGTAGCTCCATCTCTTGCTGGAGCATCTCCGAAGCACTGGCCAGTGTGAGAAACAAAATGCTGTGATAGATGGGGCTCAGGCTACTCTAAGATGTCTATCCTTATGTTCTCATGAAGTGGATTGTGTTGTGTTTCTGAATTGAGAGTAAAAAAAAAAAACCACAAAATGAATGAACACGGATCTTTTAGTGACGGAAGGTTTGATATCATATATAATGGCACTATGATAAAAAAAGTTCTTTTTTTCCTAAGACCTCTCCCCGTGCTATTTTCCAAGTCAAAGCTGAATTATATTTTAGAGATATGAGTTGCTGAATGTCATATTATACTGAAACCTAATGCAACCATGCTTGCATTGTCAAAAACTTGTATTGGAGTTAGCTGTCAGTTGTACAATAGATTTCCTTCTCCTTCAGCACTGACAAGTGTAGTGCACATTGTTGCTCTTGACACTTTCAATCTCTGTCCCTTTATCCTTTTATCTCTAGGCATTTGATCACAGAAAGATGACTTGCATGATTTTTCCCCCTATACATATAGACTTTTTACTCGCATCCCTTAGCTAGCTGGCTAATTAGGTCCCATAGTGACAGAGAATAAATGAATTCATCCAACCCAATAGCGCTTTCTTAGTTTTTCTAATACTAGGGTTACATTGTTTATGTTTTTGAATTACAATCACATTAAAATGAAGGTAGACTTAGTTTGTCTCTCTGCTTCTCACAAAGAAGCAACCAGTATTTAGAGGAATTCCATTGTCTTCAATCCCCTCAACGTCCTACTGTGTTGCCTCATCATGGTGGTGGTGGTGGTGGTGGTGCTGGGAAGGATTAACAAAGAATATCAGGAGTGTATGCCAAGAGTATATATTCTCAGCAGGGTCACCCAAGGTGTGAAGGTCATCCCAGTTGCCCAGCTAAAACCAGCAGGCACCTATATTGGACAGCAGCGATATAGGAAGATGCTGAAGGCAGATGATCGCTTTAGTGACAGTGGCAGAGGCATCAATTCATCAGCGCAGGAGAAGGCAACAGTTAACCACTCCTGTATTTTTACCAAGAAAACCTCATGGATAGAAAATATAAGATGACTGACAATATGGTGCTGGATGATGGGCCTCTCAGATTAGATGGCACTCAATATGCTACTGAGGAAGAAGTGAGAATCTTTCAGAGTCCTAATGGTGTTTATGATGTGGTTAGATTAAAGCCTTTGGGACATCTAGTTGCTGATGCTGCCATACAGGAAAAGAAGCTCCAAAGCTCCAGATATAGAATTACGGTAGAAACATAGAACATAAGAAGCGTGAACATGGGAAAGCATCAACACAGTAAAAGATGAAATGAAACAACTACAAATTGACATCTTAGGCATCTGTGAATTGGGATGGACTGGGATCAGACACTTTCAGTCAGAAGATCACACTGCTTATTACTCAGGACATGAAAAACAATGAAGGAACTGTGTTGCTTTTATAGTTCGGAAGGGTATAGCCAGAACAATACTTGGCTACCATGCAATCAATGACTAAATAATATCAATTAGACTTTGTGGACTACCCTTTAATATGACAATAATTCAAGTGTATGCTCCAATCACCAATGCAGCAGAAGAGGAGGTTGATGAGTTTTATAACCAAGTTCAGTTTGAAATCGACAGAACATGCAAGGAAGATGTGTTGCTTGTGATTGCTATAGTATTCCCTGTGACACTCTATGGAAGTGAAAGTTGGACTTTGAAGAAGCAGGATAAGAGGAGTATTGGCACTTTTGAACTCTGGTGTTAGAGAAGAATACTGTGAACAGGTAAGAAAACAAACAAATGGATCATTGAACAAATCAACCCAGAGTTCTCACTCAAGGCACAAATGACCAGGCTCAAATTATCCTACTTTGGACACATTATGAGAAGACCCATCTCCCTAGAGAAGGCTCTAATGCTGGGAAAGGTGGAAGGAAAGAGAAGAGGATGACCAGCAGCAAGGCAGATGGACTCAGTTATAATGGCGATGAGTGCACCATTGGAAGACCAGGTTAGGGATAGATTGTCATGGAAAAAATCTATGTCACTAGTTGAAAATTACTTGAAGGCACATAATCAATCAATCAATCAATCAATCAATCAATCAATCAATCAATCAAACAATGTTTTCAGTAGGTCAGCTGTGCAGGAATAGCTTTATCTAAGTTACAAGTTTCCTTCAAACCAGGTCCAAGGAGTCTTTTCTTCTCATTTTTGAAATGTATTTCTATTTTGCAAACTTAAACATGGCTTTCTAACACTAACCGTCAAGGCTTCTCACAAAGAATTCTGGGAATAGTGGTTTGGGTAAATTATAAGAATTCTCTACTTTTACAGAAAGGCACTCCTTCAGTTTCATGGAATACTCAGCACAAATACAGTACAGTGGTACCTCAAGATACGAATCTAATCCGTTCCGTGACTCTGATCGCAAGTCGAATTGGTCGCATCCTGAAGCACGTTTTCCCATAGGGTTCAATGTAAATACGGTTAATCCGTTCCACCCTCTGAATTTGGTCGCATCCTGAAGCAAATTTCCCCATAAGGTTCAATGTAAATACGGCTAATCCGCCCTCCGAATTTGGTCGCATCCTGAAGCACATGTCCCCATAAAGTTCAATGTGTCAGCTGGCATTGCACGGCTAGGAAATTCCCCAGGCGCGCTTTAGTCAGCCCTAGCGCAGAAAAAGGAAGTGCTAATGAAATCTGAGAAAGGCTCCCGTGCACACAGCCGGGAGCGGGAGCTTCCCCCCCACCCCCCCCGCTGATTCCTCTTAATTCTGCGCTCTTTCCTTTGTGCATAGCCCTTGGCGTGTGCGCGACAAAAGCACCGTGAAAGCAATGGGGGGGAAGGCTTATGTAGCGTGCACAGTGGAGCGGGAGCTTCCCCACCCCACTGATTCCTCCGCGCTGTTTCCTTTCTCCATAGCGACAAAAGCACAGTGAAAGCAATATCAGCGCGCTGGGGGGAAAGGCTTATGTCGCGCGCACGCACAGCCGGAAGTGGGAGCTTCCCCCCCCCACTGATTCCTCCGCGCTCTTTCCTTTCTCCATAGTGACAAAAGCACAGTGAAAGCAATATCAACGCGCTGGGGGGAAAGGCTTATGTCGCGCGCATGCACAGCCGGGAGCGGGAGCTTCCCCCCCCGACTGATTCCTCCGCGCTCTTTCCTTTCTCCATAGCGACAAAAGCACAGTGAAAGCAATATCAGCATGCTGGGGGGAAAGGCTTATGTTGCGTGCATGCACAGCCGGGAGCAGGAGCTTCCCCCCCCCCGCGCGCTCAGATTTCATTAGCACTTCCTCTTTCTGCATTGCTTTCCTTGGGCTTTTGTCCTCACGCTCAGATTTCATTAGCACTTCCTCTTGGAAGCCATGACCACGTGGCAGCAGGGCAAATGGCCGCGGATCCGGTTCCTAGCTTGAGGCGGAATTCGCATGTTGAGGTAAATTTTTGCGGCCAGAGCTGGTCGCATCTCGAAATTTTCGTAAGGTGGGGCATTCGTATCTTGAGGTACCACTGTATCTGTACAGGCATAGTTTGAACTGCACTAGTGTTTTGGAATCATTCCATCAGAGATTTATAACTAAAGTACCAGAGATATTTTCTTTCAAAGGAAACAGAATGCCATTCTAGCAGGAAGTATTAAAGTAAGCTGCAATTCTATGTACTATATCTTGTTAATCACCACAGTGCCACTTTGGTTGAGTGAGATTTAAGACCTAGAATGAAGAAGATGTTATGAAGTATGAACACCATGGTGATTTCCCTTAATAAGTTGGAAAGTTACTTTTTGAATTGGAAGCCTCTTCTCCTTGCACATCTGGACTGTAGAACCCTGAAAAGTCAAAGATTCTGTATCACACAGGAAACATATGGAAAACGTTTTCCACTTAAAAATGTGACTATCCAATTTATGGGAGGTGATGGAGATGGAGATAAGACAATATAGCTAATGAACTCATCCTTATCCTCAAATTCCTTCATGTTGAATGAAAACAATTTGAACAGTTCAGTAGGGCTTTACCTGAAATTAATGAAGTAGTAAAGATGCCTTCGGGTTAAGCATGACTCCTGATGACTGCTTCTAATCAACTGTCCTGGAATTCTCAGTTGGTCTTCCATCCAAGTAGTAACCGAGCCTGACCCTACTTAGCTTCAGAGATCCGCTAAGATTGGCAAGATGCTTAAATTCTATAATCAGGGAGCAAACACCAAGTTAATACATAAAAAAAGTTTCGTTGATTTTTGACAATGTTTATTACAACAGTCTTAAATACATAGAATTTGGGCCCAAGAATAAATACAATAACAAATGTATTATTAATGTGCCTATTGATCTTTCTGTTCATTTGGTAGCTCTTCCACAATTGTATTTAGATCTTATGAAATAAAACAATAGGCCAAAAGCTACTGTGAAGAATAGATTCAATATGGGTATACCCTGGTAAGAGACTGATATCTGTTGCTTCAAATTTTCAAGGTCTTTTAAAAATTCATCAAATAATATTGAAATTATAACATTTTCTAACCTTCAGGCTCTTTGTGATAAACCCATATGAGGGCCTTGCATTCTTCACAAAGAATTCACAGGAACAGATGTCTGATTTGTTATTTATTTACTATTTAAATTCGGGTAATTTACATCCTGCTTTTCTACTTCTCAAGAAACACTCAGGGTGGTTTATATTATAAATTAAATAAGAACTCAGTCAAGAATTATTTTTAAAAAGAAAAGGTTGAATAGTTAAGCTTATTTAAAACAGAGAATTTTTTTGTTTGTTTGTTTCCTTCCTCAGCTTACAGGTACTGGAGATAGTGGACAGGTAGAAAAAATGCCTTCTCAATTCCTCAGCAAATAGTATGTGTATATGTGGATAAATACATGTATGTATGTTTGTCTATAGACTCTGACATGGTTTACATCATGAAATGTGATGATTTGTTGAGTAACCAACTATGGCTGAGTTCACACAGCATACTAAGCTGGTTTACAACACATAGTGACCGGTTTATACAACATGCTAAGCCAAAATTAGACCAACCACATTATTGACTGTTATATGAACTTATAACTAGTTGGATCTTTAGTCTGATCTGGAAGCATTATTGTCAGGAAATTTTATCCTTATGCACTAACACTATATTAATTTAAATGATCTGATCCCGCATGCTATAATTCTGTTAAGCATCAGGTCATCTGCCACTGTAAATTAATGCTCTTTGCTAGAAGATCACTTATCATGTAGAATATAGTACAATAGTTGCAAAATGCATGTTTTTCTTGTTAAAAGCTTTCTGTTCTTATACACGGAAAATACTCTGCTATCCAAATTCGTGGAGCAGCTCTGCTTCTGTTTCACCATTCATGTGCTGTGTCAATCAACTTGCATATGAGTTCTAATGTTATGGAGGATGAAGTTGAGCAGATGTAGGTGCAAGCCCTCAGGTTCAAAGGCAGAGAGTTCTCATTACATTAGAGGGAGCTGCAGCTTGAAATCTCCTATTGATAGGTTCATTCAGGTGCCAAGCTGAGCACACTGATAGAATGCAATACAGAAGGAGGAAGGCAGACTACTATTATATGCTGCTAAGCTCATTTCACCTGCAAAGAGGAGCATATTGATTTCATTCATCTCACTTAGCTGTTAGTATGACTCAAGAAAAAAAGGGGGAGGGGAAGAGCCTATGTTCAATGGCATTAACTGTGAAATGATAGCATTATAGCTGAGGAAATAAAAGGCAGCTGCTGAAATGATGAATGTAACTTCATTAAATGATTTTAAAAACACAATTTGTCTTCATAAGGAAATGGAGCAGGAACTGTGGATTCTGGGTGTAGCTTTGGTCTGTGTGATGACCTTTACAACACTCTTGATAAATAAGGTTTAAATTACGGTGGATTATTTTTGAACAAGTGGATACTCGTTCATAATTAGCATACAAAAACAAGTAGGTGCAGTATATGTAGTTTAGGAGTCACTGGACTGAATTAGTCCAGTAATGGTAGACAACTTGGAGCACCTGCCAAGGGCCACTCTTAATGCTGATATTAAATCAAATGTTTCTAGAGACAAAATAAGGGTAAAAGTGATGGGATAAAGAAAAGGAAAGGCAAAAAATCCACCCCACCACACAAACCCAGAATAAAGAACAAGTAAAGAATAATAAGGGTCTGGAGATTTTAGAGAAGAGTTGGACTTGAATAAAAAAGGAAGTAGCAGGAAAGGGTACACCTGTGTTGATGATTATGAAGATGGTCATCAAGCAAAGAAGAGAGAACTTCCTGAACATTTCTGATAGCATCTCATCCATAACATTTCAGCATCTCATCCAAAAGCACCGTGATGTGATTGGAAGTAAAAGAGGAATTCTAGAAATGTCACTACCTGATTGGAATCTGGAACTATCAGTCATAAAAGCATATCCCCTCCCCCATTCTAAAAGCATATCCTCTCCCCCATTCTTACATATTCTATTTATGGAGGGCTGGAAGAGGTTCAAAAATGTACTGTATTTGGTGAAAAAAGAAATATACAGGAGATATACTAATCTACCATAGTATTGTTATTAAGATAGAAAGACCTAACTTCCCCTTCCATTAGATTTCTGAGTAACTTCTAAAATATTGCTTATATTCCATTATTTGTAATATCAGACATATCATTATCAGACATTTCTGGCCTAAATATGGCTGAGGTAACCATATTAAAAATGAAGGAAGCAAAAGTACAGATTAAGTCTCCATGTGTCAGGCCTAGCCCAAGGAACTCCAAGAGACAATGCAAATTCAGTCCAGCTATGTTTATTAGCTACAACCTCTAGCAAGAATCTTCCCAGACTGAAACCCCAGCTCCCAAAGTCAGCCAGCCACAACAGTGTGAATTCCTCAGGGAGATGCCAGTCTCATCCTCTTGTTCTTCCCACGCTGTTCTGGCGAGCTAAAAAAATGTTTATCTCCCTGAGCCTGGCCTTCATAATTCCATTCCATCACATCATGTCGTTAAATCAGCTGGAACCATTGTTTCCTAATCTCAGATCTGTAGTGCATGCAATAGAAGTTAGTGTCAGTAAAAATTAGGAATGGGGCTGAAATCCATTTCATTCACATTTTAATGCAAATGAACTTCATTCACAGTTCCTGAACATCTTTGCAAAATAAAACAGTCACCTTCTGTTATTCACATTTTCTCAATTTTTGTAATGCAGTTTCCCAAACAAAACACTGCGTGCAGAAATGCATATCTTAAGGGAAAATGCACAAAAAGCAATGTGTGTGGATGACAACAATATGCAAAAATGTGTATTAGAGACAATTGCTTGTAAGACAGCATGAGCTGGAGAAATGCACAGGAAAATATGTTTTTTTAAAAGCACTAATGAAGCAAAGTTAAGCTTGGTTCCATATATGTTCTCATTTTTCTCAAAATCAACAGATATACCTATTTGTAATAAAAAAAGGCATTTTGAACATTCTGAGAGCAAATGTGCATAATGTTGGATAAGGATTCAGGTTGAAATCCCTGGTCACTGGGTAAAATCCCTGGCCATTGAGCACTGAGTGATCTTGGGCAAATCACCTCTTTTAACTAGTCTGCTTCACAGGATTGAGATATTGAGAGGGGGGAATCAAGGGAGGGAGAAAAACCATGTATTCCTCTTTGCCGGGTTTTAGTTTGAAACTGTTCTATCTATAATGCTGGGAACAGCAAAGAATGTCCTCTATGCAGCCAGATGACATTTGTGATCCTTCCAAAGTCTTAGAATCTATCACATTTACCAAAGGTGATGGCAATTGCTCTGGTGCAGAGCTGATCACCCCACTCATCATCCCCTGAAATCCCAGTGTAATAAAAGGCTTCTGTAAGCAAAGGTTCAGACTAGAGGGCAAATACATGCTCATCAACAGCTGGGATGATAATTTGATCCCCATTTTTGTTTTGCTGTTAAACTCTATACTTTGCTGTCACAGATCAGTGTTAACCCGCTTTAGCAGCTGTGTAAACTTGATATTTCAGATGCTCCATTGGCATTTAAGCTCTACAAGCTTCCTCTCAAGTGAACTAATGAACATACGAAACATTTTCTCTGGATTGGTAGGAATCCTGTAAAGGTCAAGTCCTTATCTTCTGAAGTTTCATTAGTGTGTAATTAAAAAAGAATATTTACAGTTGATTGCACTGTCAAAACTGAAGCACCATTTACTGCTTCTTTTAGCGATCATGTGCAAGGAAAGAAGGAGGTGGTAGTGCTGGCAGCAGCTGAGCTGGAAAGGCCTTTGACAATTCCACTCATAGTATCAGGAAGCATAATGAGAAATATGCTACACCAAATTTTACTCTGTGCTGTATACTTAAATATAAGAATCTTGGGTACTAATTCCTAATTATTCTGTGCTCTATTATTTCCAGAGAATTAGTTCAGACACATTTCTGCAGAGCCCACTGCAAACATACTCATGGAAACAGGGACCAAGAAGTGGATGTGGGCCAACCATGATGATAGAAAGTAGCATCTGGTATCAGTGATGATGTGCAGGGATCAGGGTTGAAAAGAAGGTGCAAATAAACCAGCTGTGAGGAAGCAATCCATTTAAGAGCTCCAGAGCCAAGGGAATTCTTATGAATTGCCTTGAATGAGATGAGAATTGTCTTGGATGAGATGTCATGTTTCTTTATTCTTGATCAATTGAAAATCTTGGTGGCCGTTGGGAGAAAGACTCTGATCTATTCATCTGTAACAGGAAACCATAGTTTTCTACCTTGAAGACAAACCATGATCTATGTGCTTTCTCCCCCACCCCTTCTACATGCATGTGACAGGATCAAAACTTTCTACTTTCAATGTTAAGCAAGCCAGAGTTCTCTGTGACATCTATGTTCAGTGGTTTGTTTTAGTATGGACCAGCCTCATTCCATTCCCAGCATTCTCATACTATGTTGTTACTGTCTGGCCTGTCCCAGGTTAAAGGTTTAGTCAGATGCTTTTCAGACCTCGCAAACAGTTCTATCAAGACTTTAGATTTTGCTGAAATTTGCTGGAATTGCAGCCAATCTAAATAATGGAAAATACAGATAAACTTCAAGGCAAGGCAAAACAAACTTAACATTCCAGATAGCACCCTGGAGAGCTCTGAGTGGAAACTCCTGCTAGCAGCTGAAATGTTCTGGAAATACAGTTAAGTTCAGCAAGCTGGGGACAGCAGTGCTAAGGTGGTAGTGAGGTTGATTAATCCTGATGTAGACATGCTTTCTAAAAAGTATGTAAAGGCTACTTACTTGAAGTCAGCATTGAGGGAAATTCACTCTTTCATTTTAACACCTTTGTCAAGGTCATGATGGAGTCTGATTGAGGATCATGACTACGTATCATATGACAAATATGGGTAATTTAAAATTGAAAGTATGATCTATTCTTCTTTTGAATGAAAGACAAGGAGAGGTGATTGGAATGTAGAATGCAAAGTTCACTATGGTATACTCTGATAACAGGAAGCTGTAGTTTTTAATTTTGTATGAACTGGCTTAATGATATGATGAACGGTCAAGTATGTGGGTCCTCCTGCATCATTAGCTCTATATTTTATTGACTTTATGTAATGTTCATGATGACCATTATGAAAAAGTCATCCATCTTTTATTTTATTTTGAAAGATACTGTCCTTTTGGTGATCTTGCAGTTCTTCTTGTGTTCTCCTTTCTTCAATATCTGCCATAAATATTATCCATGCTCATGGGACAATTTATGGAATATTTGAACCTCAAACCAGAAAGGCTAATATCATGGGTAGAAAATCTTTAATTCAAATAAATGTATGCTAATTCAGCAATTTGAAAGTCTCTGATTAGCACAGCAGGGGCAAACTGATCTTAATACTTTGCATTCTGAAAAACAGTAATCAGTTGATACATATTCTAATGTGAGGATTTAGTAAAAAAAAGTCTATTGACTTTTCTTTTTAAAACAGAGATGCATATATTCAGTTTGCATAAAAATGAACATGGTCGATATTAAATAGAAACCATGAATACATCTGTTCTTTGCATTTGTGAAAGCAACCATTTTTTCTCTTCAGAAAAGAGGAATGTGCTTTCTTTTGTTAAAGCAGTATTTTATCTTCAAAGAAACTGAAGCTCCATGCTGCAACATCTTGAGCTGTTGCATTTGCCTTGAGAAACTGTTTAGAGAGATTGAGGAAGATCAGCTGTGAGTTTTCAAAGCCAATGAATCAGTGCTTTGATCAAATACATCAGGAAGGACTGCTTGAATCAAGTGCATTTTAGCCATATGCAGCTCCAAGATAGTCTTCTGAAAATATTAGAGTAGCTAAGGAAGCTGTCATAGAAGATAAGTAGATAACTGCCTTTGTACTACAAGCACTCCAGAGACAGCCATTCTTCTACTATGTCTGTTTATCTCAATCTGTTTTATATCTGATCACAATCCACTTTCTGTGTTGGGGAATAGTTTACCCTCTTCTGCTGTGCAACTAATATAATGTGTGAAATGGATAATCGTAAAGAAGTCTATGTGTTAGTTTGATTCATCAGACCATCTCCACTCTTCTGAAAGATTCAGCCCAAGAATGGAACTATTACCTAGAAAGATTATAAACAAAGATGGACAGAGAAGATCATCTTAAGTGTACCTTCCATATACTTCAGTTGTATTATATAATGATTCTGAAAATATATTCAAAACATTGACCTACATTGATGTGTAAAGCCCTAAATAGCTTAGGGCCTGACTCTCTGTGGAACTGCCTTTCGTATTATGAACTCAGATCAGCAGGAGAGGCCCTCCTGAAGGTGACTCCACTTTAGAAGCTTGACTATCAGGTCACAGAAAAGGCCTTCTCCTGTATGCTTCCCAGGCAGTGAAATGCTCTTCCTAAGAGGTGTACTAAGCCCCTATTTTCCTAGTATTTAGGAACTTTCCTCTTTTTCTCTAGTTTTCTTACCCTTACAACTGTTACATTAATATAAATTTACTGTCCAGTTATTTGATATTTTCCACTTTTGTCATATTAAAATAACCATTCAGTGGAAACATTCAGCAGACAGGCTCCAAAGGTTACAGCTAAGTTTGTGGTGATCTTTTGGGTCTTGAGCCCTCTGGTTAAGCAAATCCTTCTGAAATAATCAAAAGCTTTCATGCTGTTTTTTACCAGAAGTGAAGGAGGTAGACAAACTTTTGAGGGAAGCAGTGTTCAAATCATGAGGTGGGAGGGAAGAAGGATTGATTCCTCTAGTGCAGAACATAATTAGGGGGCATTATTTGGCTCAAACTGAGAACAATGTATCCCTTTCATCATTCCAGCACTCATCATTCAAAGTTTTATCGTCTGGATGCGATGATAGAAATCCTTCTTCCTATATAAGCCTCAGAGGTCCCAGGGTCTTAACTGGAGGTACAAAGGAGTGGATTAGATACAGAATTGTAAGAATAGAATGGGCTAGTCTATCAATTTCACTTTTGTACAGTTTTTCTTTGTTTCCTACCTTTAATTCAGCTTGGTCAATTTCCATGCCGTTTAGGAAGTGAAGTGTGAACCGTTGAAGTTCCAAACCTAAATGAAACAAAGTACTCATCCACTTGGGCAGTACTGAGATCTCAATAATTTAATGAAAAAATGAATAGGATTGATCCTCAGACCCATTTTTCATGCTATAGGCAGAGCTGACATCAAGGCACGCATGGGTGGCTGCTGAGGCTCTGGTATCCCAGCAAGGCCCAATAGATCTGCAAGGGGTTTTCTGTGTGAGCTTGCTATGAGTAACCATTTAAAATTTCCCACAGTCCTGCAGAGCAACCAATGTAGTGATGCTCCAAGGCATTATGGGAGATTGAAAAGAAGCTTCATGATGCTGCTGTGTACTGCCATTGAGGCAGTGATACAAATGGGTACGTAGATATTCCTGTTCAGTAGAGCTGCTCCTGGCTTTAGAGATAGGACAGCTTGTGCATTTACTCTGCACAACACTGGATTTCATGTGTATGTGGAATTGATCCATTTGAATATAGAAAAGATGCCCAGTTGTGCCTTCTGCACACTTCCAGGGGTTGCGAGCCAATCAATAATCAGTGTGGTATTATTTCTCAGAATATGCGAAGTGACCCTTAGGTAACTAGTTGAATTTTAATCAGTTATTATTTTAGTGTTCATAGCTAGTAAATGAAAGTCCAGTCAATTTTTAAGCTATATTAGTGTAATGAGCCATATATAGGTCCCTATAGTCTTTGTATTTATACAGCAATTTCCTGATTAATATCAATTAATGACACGTCAGTGCACATTGGAAATAAGTGATGATAATTCAACCTTGCTAATTACATTATACCCAAGCCGGAAAGAATAAGCTGAGTAAACAAGCTTGTGCTGCTTTCATTCATTTATTTATTTAGTCACCCTCAGTTGTACATATATACTTAACTTTCCCTCTGAAATCAGCAGGGTTCAAACAGGACTAATTAAGCTTTAAATGTATGGTTTGACCATCCAGATGGAACTGACTAATGGCTATTGCTTTGGGTCTCTAACTCCTTTTCCCAAGCCTCTTTCAAAGGTGACAATGTATGCAAAATAAATAAATAAATGATCCCAGATAAAGCAGGAAAAACCCCCCTCATGTAAACACTTTTCTGCCTTAAAAATTCTCAGATAAGAAAGGCTATAACTTACATAAAAATATTATTTAGCATATGAATCAGAAGAATCCCCAACTTTGCAGAAAGAAATAACCATGATCCAAATGAACCCTGTTACCAGTGAGCTATATAAGGAAAATGTTTAGCTTTCTCATTTCCTGTGTGTGTGGATATAAAGAAAAGAATAAAGAATAAATAAATAAATAAATAAATAAATAAAAATAATAAATAATAATTTATTTATAAATAATTTATAAATAATTTATAAAAAATAAATAATAAAAGAAATGAATAAAAATAAAGAATAAAGAATATAAAAAGAATAAAGGAGGGCAGGGTTTTGCAATATTATAGCATAGAGTACACTAAGTATTACTAGTTAAGATTCTATCAACCTCATATATTTTTATATTTGCCCCCCAGCAGTTAATCAGTACACTCTTGCTATTGAGTACGCTCCATTCTCATTAGGCTGTTGGGATCCCACTCCATTCCTGGAATTTTTAGGATATTTCTTTCACTCCAAAGTTTAAAAAAAAAAAAATTGGCAAAAGTTGAGATTCCCTTTTAGCATCCTGATTTTTCTGTATTGTGTGTGGACAGTGCCATCTGAGTGTGGTAAAAAAAATAAAATAAGGGCACTCCCAATCTAAACACTGGTGATAAACGAAATAAATTACACTGCCATTTTAGGGAGACTGCCCCAGTGGCATTTCACACTGTTTTAGAAGATGGACTAACCAGCTGGTTTGATATCATTTTCTTTTTGGGTTGATCTGAAAAGGACACAAAATTCTATAGTAGCCCAGAACTACTTCACATATGTACATGCCTATCGCTTGTCCGCTGCATCAAATGATAAATTAGAAGTAAAGAGAAACACACCATTGCAGATGAAAAGCTGTAGTTGAATGTCGACTCAGCTGGTGCTTGGGATGGGATCAGTTCACACATTTGCTGTTGACTAATCAGGGGATGTACTTGTGAGAGCACATTGGCCCTGAGCTCACCTTAGCCAGCACTGCATTTTGAAGCTGAAACACTGTTATCAGTTGAGGGGTTCAGGAAAGACTAACATGGCCTAGCCTCTAATTCTGCCCTCCATGTCTCATCCTTGGTGTGGAAAGCCCATTACTGTTTCTTCAAAAGTAATTTCAAAATGCAAATAGGCTTGCTAACAGATTTTGTCTCAGAGAGATTGTCAATTTCCATGCCCTATGCTCATTTATTTTTCATAAAGAATGAAATATGGGGCAGAGATTTATTTGTTGACAGTTATCAGCAGTAACTCAGCCTCAACACTGATCTAAATTTTCCCTGCTCAGAAGCAGTGAAGGAGAGAATAATGAAGGCTGTGTTATTTCGGAGATGCAAAAACTTGAAATTGCCAGAATTTATTCAAGCTTCTTGAATGTCAGAAAGTTCAGGCCTCAAGTTTTAATGTCCTGGATGAGCCAGCAAATACTTCTGTAAAGGATTTCACCTTGCCACCTCTGTAGATTTTCAGACTGGATGGAACAGCTCCAAAGCTGTTCTTTTTTCTTTAACATTAAAGGTTGAAAAGATATTTGATATTTGAAAGGTATGGATGCAAATAAAGAAGCCCAGCCCTGCAGCGGCTGTATGCTTTATGAGATACCAGTTCAATCCTAGGTTAATTATGGCTTTGCACAACCCTTCTTTTTAATACAGTGACTGCCTTGACCACCTGAACTCTTGAGTAACTAAAGGTTCATTCTGCCAACTTCTTGTTGGTGACCTTTTCAATATTTGTAATCAGTAGAACAGTTATTCATCATATGAACCAACTGTTAAGGTGGTGCCTCATGCACAGATTTCTCCCGTGCATGAAGAGGAATGTGAAATCTCTCCTGCTCTAATCACACCCACTGCTGCACACTAGGTTTCATATTTGCATTAGACATAAATGGGTGAACTCTGGCCAGCAGGTTACCTGCCAGAGCACACAGAGGCTCCACCCACTTTATGCTACTACCTCCCAACTCTTCAGCCTGCAGTTGGGTGGTACCCAATAGAAAATCTAGGCTATATGAAATAGGTGGGCAATATTGATGGCTGGAGACCATATGTAGAGGTTGAGGGTTGCACTGGAGGTATAATGGACAGAAGGAATAGCCTTGAGAAATGGGAGGAGAGCCGCAACCGAGGCAACAGTCAGATGAAAGAAATCTGAATCTGGGGCAGAAAAGTAATTTGGGAAAGTCTCAGAAAGGACCCTCCCTAGTTCTCATGAAGAAAAAGGGAGGGAGGGGGAAGTGCTTTCAGACTTACAAGATTCTGTTACTATAACCTTATAATTAAAGCAGTATTAGCTTGCGTGCCTTTGGTTTCCAAGTTTGGTCTACCTTGGAGGGCTGACAGGAAATGGGACAATAACACACACAAAAAAAGGGCTGTATCAAACATTTAACTAGACTTAGAATGTTCCCTTTTTTCTAGTCGGGGCCTTTTTCTCTGTGTTTCTAAAATACATTAAAACCTATTCTAAATTTGCAGTTTCTGCCTAAAAATAGGAGGGAAACCATATTCAAGCCCCTGAAATGGTTTGAAACTATGTGTCGGAGGAAGCTCTGAGGACCACAGAGAAGCGGTTTGAGGTATACACCTGCTGTACGTATATTTGCATGGTCCCCATTCAGGCTATACTTCAGTGCCACCTTCTACTAATTTGTCTTTAAAACAGCTTCCAGTGGCATCTCTCTCTCTCTCTCTCTCTCTCTCTCTCTGAGATAAGAGAAAACTGACAGGGAAAAGAAAGTCATGGTGGTGAAAGGTTTATATTTATACAATCTTTGTCATATTTTTCAGCTCCAAATTCACTTTCCTAATGCTGTTTTTCCCTAAAATGGTGGGGAAAATGCTTTCATACACCTTTATATAATGGGTACTTATCCCCTAACTTGAAACTTCTAAGTAAACATAAGTAGGGCCAAAATGCCCCCCACAATTGTAAACATACCAAGGAATAAGTTTCCTCGAATTCTGTAACATTTATTTCCAGGTTGACACACAGTGGATTTGGCAATATAATTCAGTTGTTGCTTTCAGAGGGTGACAAGGTTTTGTGAGATGGGGATCCATGGCACACACACAGGGCTTCATCAAAAAGAGCTTCCTCTTCATTTTGGCTTCCCGTCTTTGAAAACCTACTCAACTTTCAGAGTAGCTGGGAAAGTGTGGACTACATGCGAATGGCTTAGCTGCCACCAGGCCTGCGGAGAGCAAGGCTTTTTAGCTTTACAAACAGCTTTCAAAACCATGCTGGTCCTCCCCATAGCCCACCCTTGCAGGGCATTTCAATTTAGAAAGCGTGCAGACTCACGTCAATGGTAATTAGAGCTCTTGATTCAGTTTCGACATCTCACTAAGAAACACAATTTCTCCATTTTCAGAGAGTGAACCTAAGATTATAATATGGCAGCCTTGACTGGCCACTCTCCCCAATGGTTATTTTGGCAGGCAGCCAATTCTCTAACATGCTTCTACTTGGTTGCAAAAGCATTCCCATCAACCATTTTCTGTCCCCCCCCCCTTAAATATACCGCTACCAGCTAATTGCAGTTGAGCTCTGCCTGACATTAAGGATTATTTTACCTCACAAAGGGCTGTCTGCCTGTCAAAGGGGTCGTTTCTCAATTTACCAGAGAATGACTAAGTAGAAGAGGATGAGTGATTTTTTCCCCCCACTAGCTCATGCCCCTCATTTTGATGAGGCTGACTGGGGATGAGGGGAGGGAAGGGGGTGAAGAAGAGTGAACATTTCTGCTACTAAAGAATTCTGGCTCAATATCTCCCACATTTTTTCAGAAAAAATGTAGAAGAAAGGAGAAATATGCATATCAGTCTAATTCCAGTCCATATTTTATGTAAGTATGTATTTATTTATCAAATTTATATAGCCACTCATATCACAAAAAGTGATTCTTATATGATAAGTGTGTACCAGAGTCACTTTTGATTTACTTATTTTCAGCAGATTATGTTTTAAAAGATCTGCATTTGCTATCAAGCATGACTTTCACAAATGTGTTCTATTAAAAAACAAACACAAACGCAAAGACCCCTAACATATCCTCATTTAAATACTTCTAATTCTTTGCTTAAAATATAAAATAAGTCTGAAAGGGGCAGTATTCATAATATTTATAATACATGCTCAAAATGCAGAAATAATATTTTGATGTGGACTGATTGGAATCCCTATGATTTTTATCCTTGTTATTGGATACCCATTTAATGAAATTCCATCAGTGTGAATGGACCTGGAAGTATTCATATTACCCTGTGTTCACAGTGACTGGAAGAGCCTAATCTACACAAAGCTATCTGACCCACATTCCTTTCAGTCCCATATTGCACCCATGGGCATCTAAATGACGTAGTATTGGACATATCAACATTGGGGTCGAGCTAACAGATACAGGATGAGGATATATAATATAGTCATGAATTCTTGCAACATTTTTGTAATTGAAGCATTGATGACTAATACTGGTGTGATAAACTGTTGAACACGCACACATTTGGACATCCAGTGACTTTGTTCCTTGACTAAAACTGAATGTGCTGAACTATTTTCACAAATTTTTCAAAGTAGAAAAATTATTTAATATGGTGGACACTTGATTTTATTATTTGATACATGAGACAAGGCTATTTCACTCCATGCATTTAAGATGGCTTCAGTTACATTTTCTTTTTTTGTCTGGTTCAAAAATTGTTAACATTTGAATAAGGTACTTTCACCCAAATATCACATCCTGAGAATATGGATGGCATTGTGATATCACGTAATACTCAGTACACAATAGGATTACACAGAGATTGCCTGGCACACTTCAATAACTGGTTTTAGTGCTGCAGAAAAACCTGGGTTGGTTTAGGCAAGACTCTTCTCACTCGTTCCAGGTTTCTGAATATGACTGGGGACCACAGAGCTCTGTTCTGGCTTATCACTCATTTCTAAAAAAAAACCCAACAGGGCTGATATGTTTTGATAACAAAATATTCTGAGCTATTGCTAGATGCTGTGTGTGGGAGGTAAAACACCAATTTATAAAGTTGTGCATCTATCAAACTGAGTGCAAACTGATGATGATTCTTCTTAGGAACATTCTAATTTCCAAAATATTCCCAAATATCCATCAACTTTATTTTTCTGGACAGGTGCTGCATTTCCAAACCAAGTGGCAGCCTGTCCACAACTTTCCTCCATTTTTATTTTACACAATGATGGGAAGTGTCTTTTGGGATCCAGAAACCTTTTTGGAAATGGGAATGATGGAGCATACTGGGTTTCTCTCTATTTTAAAGAGGTTCAACAAGGCAAGGTGGGGAGAATAGTAGGTTCCAGAGAAAGAGTTGACAGACACTTTAAAATTACATGGGACCTGAGACCAAAAAGGCAAAGTTCAGTTCCTCTTGAAATTTTCACAGAGTACCAGTTGAGTCATCTTTAGACCTATTTTCTTCCCAGCAAATGTCATGGGCATTTTGTTGTTTCTGACTCTTGAACACTTATGATCTTTCGGCAGTGGTGACTGTTTGTTTGTTCTTCTGCCTCTCTTCCTGCAGTGACAGCATAGGAGTAATGAGATTGTGTGATTTTGTAGGAGGAACAGTGGAACAAGTTTCTCAGAAATAATCCCAATATGCCAGGGTGGGCAAATATTTGAAAATGAACAAGTCTGTATGGTTATGTGCAGAAAGTGATTAAAAAAAAAGTGCATATTCCATCCACTTAAAATTTAAAACCACTGGAGGCAGGAGGAGCTAGAAGAGTTTCCTAACTATTATCATTATTTTCATATATCTGTAGGAACTGATAACTATAATAAAAACCCCCCACTTACCGTATGGTATTTTGAACATTACAGATGAGGGTAAGAAATGAGAATGTCTTTACTTAGAATGTGGGTGTATTTTTCTTTAGGAATGGAGTGTTGTGTCTTCAAGCTACCGTACTTTGCTTTGGAATGGTATGGAGCGCATTTCAACTGGGTTTTAAGTGTGATTTTTCAGAGATTGTGTGTGTGTACATGCCCATGCCCATGCCCATGGATGCTTCTATATGGGTATTTTTGCTTCTCTGTGTATATGTTTCCATGATTATGAATGTTCTGTAAAAGGGATATCAAGTGTATGTGTGATTTGACATTAGGAGTTCAACCGCTCCCCACTTCCTGCATCCATTTTTCTGACCAACTCTCTTGCCTCTGAGCGACATCAGTTTTCTCTAGGGAAATTGGATTTGGAGCAAAAATCTATGGATTCATGAATGGCTTTTGTATCTGGGAGTTTAGTTCTCAGCCTCAGACAATATTTTTTATATTAACATCAATAGTTTGCTTGCAGAAAACGATGTTTTGTGACTGTTTAAATCCACACCATTTGAAGAGAGAGCATTCACAAGCTTTTTTCAAGGTTTCTGAAGTGCCCATTGATCCAAAAAGATGCTGTCTCTTCGAGCACTCTCAGAAAGTGCATACAACTTGCATAAACATTTGCTATTGTTGACTTGACCTACAATGGGCGGGCTCCTTCCTCGCCTTCTCTGCTGATGTCCGGGACAACCCTTTTGTTCTTCCAAATTGGTTCTGCATCTCATTAGTTTGCCTGCTTTTTCTTCCTCTTCATTTGTCCTGTTGCTTTCTCATCCTCCTCCAGTCAATCCAATTCAATCCACTAACTGCTGTGGCTTTTAAAAGTCACTTACTGATTCTTTTATTTCTTTGCCTGTAGGATTCTTTGTCTTTTCATTGTATACTTTCTCTTTATTTCTTTCCACATTTTGCCTTTTTCTCTTCAGGGTGACAATTGGCCTCCAACTGCCATGGGACTTTTTCCTTTCATCACAATGCTAGCAGGACTCATACATATGGTCTTACTACCTGTGGTTACAGGCATGTTCTGATCTCACTTCTGCCTAGCAAGTTCAAAAAAGAGGAGAAAAATACCTATTTCATAGCTTTAGTAGTGGAGGCTAAACACTTGCTTGGCAAACAGGCAGCTATCATGTATCTGCTTCATTGCTGCCCTATTCAGTGTTGGCCACCTCTACTTTAAGGCACATCATTAAGGATTTAACTTACATTATTTGGGGCGTGTAAAAGGGTATTTATACATTCATGATTAGCATCTGAGAGGGGAGACAGGATGGATATGGGGTTGGCATTTTATATGTGCAAGCCAGCATGCAAAACAATTAAAGGAAAAAGGGCACATGAGCACCCAGAATAGCCACCTAAAAGAATAAGTTGACCCACTGGTCCCAACCACTCATTGAACAAAGGACTAGAAGGTATTGCCTCAGAATCAGGAAGGATAACTTGATTTCCTACCAAGTGTCCACATAACTTATACAGAAGGACTTGCATGTTCAGAGTTGTCTCAGAGCTTAAAGATCCAGCCTTCCCCCATTGGTAAAGATTCTCTCACTTTTGGCTCAACCCAAACTTCAGGGAGCTTGAAGGGGATGGAACTTTGCTTTTAAACTGCAGGCCTGAACAAAATGTGGGTGTATGCGTCAATTCTTGGTAATAATGTCAACTGCCCTCTCTTCCTATTATATAGTCTAATACATTCTCCTCCACTTCTTACTTAAATCTCTAACTTGCATTCCATTTTCAAAGAACAAGACTTCCAGGCAAGACTTGGAAGACATCATTGTTTATAGTTCACAGCCTTCAACTTCTCAGAACTACTAGGAGAAGGTTCTTATTACAACAGGCAGAGCTTCATAACATTTGGTTGTCTCCTTTCAGAAATGCTTAAGGGGAGAGGGAATATAAACGAGCTCACATGGTTCTGTTTTTTCTTTCAGGAACTGGATAGAATAAGATTAGCAATTCTTGACAACATGTTCAGTGCTTTGTTTGTAGAACTCCCTACAACACAATGCCTACTGACATGGTTTTGTTAACAAGATAGTGAAGCCCAAAGGAGAAGCTGGTAGGGAGATGTTACCACCTGGGCTACCTCTCATAAGCCCAATTAACTGTCACACATCTCAGTTGGTAGAGTATATTGGAAAATGAACACTATAGGCCCATGAGTTATTGAATAAGGTGACAAAAGAGATAGGAGAGGTACCAGCAAATAGCCAACCCATTTCATTTTAGAGAACCATTTAGAGAGTTTGAGTGCTTTATCTATTCCTACATAATATCTAGGCCTGTATCTCCAGAGTGACCTATGACTTGTCCTCTAAGTGTACTTGTCTGTTCCCTTTAGATAGAACCTGAACACACACATACACACCCTCCTTTCTTACCCCAGCTGGAGTAGGAAGGACATTTGGGGGATATTGGAGGTTAAAGTGTGACATTAAAGCTAAAGTTGTTGTGCAGAGTGCAGCAAAAGGTCCCAAGAATTCTGCTCTCAGGAAAATTACACATCAGCATGAGAGCTTCCAAAATGCAATATCCATAGTTTGCTTTCCAAAGAAAATCCAGTCAGAAAATATAAACTAACTGGTCTTTATTGATAAAACTGCAAAACTTCATAAAATACAAGTTGCATACAAAATATATGATATAACAAAGACTTCTTCTCATCTTAGCTTCCAAGACTTAACAACAACAAAGTCTCTAGCTAAAAAAACACTCTCAGAGAAGAGGTACACTACTTGATTACCAGTTAAGACTACATAACCTATAAAAATCTACATGGTTAACTTTACAAGACAAACTGACTGACAGGCTGGGCATTTAGCCCTCCCGTTATATTGCCAGCATGTACACCCCCACTGAATAACTAACATACACATTACAGTAGGTGGCAGTAAAAAGCATAACAGAATCACAAGATTCTTTGTTTACATTAGCTTCATAGAATAATCTCAACACCTTTTTTTTGTATAGGGAACGGGATGACCTTCTTCCCATGAGAAAATCCTGATAAAAGTCACCATCTCACTGTTTTATACCTTCAAACTTGTAAAAAAAATCAGGTGATTTTTACATTTGTTTTTAAGAGGAAAAATGGGATGTCTTAAATCTTTATCTTGTATTTTTCCTTTTACCATTGCCTTCTCTGATGATATTACATTTCTACCAGCCACATCCTCAACAACCTCTAGAGAATTTTTTTTTTTTAAAGTATGTTTCCCTGACCACAAGAAGGTTGCCTGTTGGCTACAGGTTAAGCAGGATTCTTTTTGAAAGAGTGCTGGCAATTAATGTATAATTTTGGAAACTTCTGTTTTTTGAGCAATAATGCTAAGAAAGTCCTCTTTTCCTTGGAGGGTGGGGTGCATAATATCATAACAAAAATAATAGCAGCCCCAATATCCATAGAGACCTTTCCTTCCAAGCATGGCATTGGTCAAATGAAATTCTTATATTGAACTTGCTGTGGAATAAAGGCTGCTTGACAAAATTGCAGGCCCCTGTGCTGCCTTCTTTTCCTCCCATTTGAGCCCTTCCCCAGTGTCAGCCCAGCAGAGTTGCCAGTAAAGCAGCAGCCTTGACACAGGTGTGAGAAGAGAAGGGAGAGGCATGTTTTGGGGGCTCTGCAGCCACCAGCAAAGAGAGAAGCACAGCAGCCAAAAGAAAGGTGTTGTTTCCCATTCAGAGTGGATGGTCCAGAGGCAGAAGAAGAATAGAGGCCCAGCAAGGCAAAGCACAATGTAAAAAAGGTGCAAGAGCTCTACATGCTGGCCATTAACAGAGAAGAAAAAAGTAGAAGAAATCCCAGAGAGATTACATTGCAATACTAATAGTAATTATCATAGTAATAGTATAGAGTATACTATAGAAGAAACATTGTAATAGTAATTGGCATAGTAATAGTATAGTAATAATAGCAATAGAACAGAATATAGGGTAGAGCTAATAGGAAGCATTCACATATAGATTTGTACGATTCACATATCACTTTTGTATCTTTGTTTTTCAAAACAATGTATCTTCCCAACCCTGGTCCAAGGTCCAGTGCTTTTGTTGCAGTGTTCTTGAGCTGGGGTCAATCGAATTGGATATGGTTTGAAAAAGAACCTGTGACACTCTCCATTCTTCTTCATCAGAAGAAGTAATGCTGGAAGGTACAGAAGATCTAAACTTCTGACAGAACTTGTCATACATTAGTATATAATATATACATATATTGTCTTTGAAATGCCTAAACAAGTAAGTTGGCACTTATATTTTGGTGCACCAGAAGAGGGATTTCCAAATTCCCTGCCATTATGGTAGAATTTCTACAGTGAATTGGTCTGTTGAGGAATGGTAAAGGATCCTGGGTCATATTTTAAGGTACAGCTAAACAGATATTCCTCTTTGTTTTTTTCACAGTCCCCAAAGTCTATCATTCAGAGTCTAGAACATAAGCCTGATTCAAGGATGAAAATTAAGTATCAGATCAAATCACTTTTATTACAGCCCTAAGCCCAGATACAATCAAAATATCTAATAGTAGATTACATCCATCCATCCATCCATCCATCCATCCATCCATCCATCCAGAAAAACAATAGGTATAATAGAATCTAAAAATAATTAAGAACAGATACTAAAATAAATTAAAATAAAATACTATTATAAGAAATTGCAAACCTACGTAAAGGTGCAGCATATCATACAGATAGCACAAAACTGGGAGACTTCGGAAGATATTTTCAAGTCCTTGTCGGAAAGAGGTAACATTAAATAGAAACCACACTCCCTACCTGGAAATTTTTTCAAGATCAGATACAGTATATAAGGGTCTGTCTAGAATTCTTATATAGGGAACAGTATAGTAGCATATGGCTTAGAGTTTCTATTGAGCCCTCACCACATGGGCATAACTGTGAAGATGCATAGGAGTACCTGGCTAAGGTGAAGGCCTTACAAAATTTCAAAATTGTAATGGATGATAAATAGGAGGCTGGAACAATCCCCTTTGAAAGAAAATGATAAATGTTGGGGTGTAACACTGTACTTAAATTTGTTACTTAAATACTTACCTGGCAGGGGAAATACCATGATCATGAAAGTTAAGTAGAATGCTGGATCAGCCCAGGAGCGCTCTCTCACTGGATGATTCTTGTGAAGCAGTTATTAACTTCTTCTTCCAAGGAAGTGACAGAGGCCAAGCTAGATCAGGTTGAGCAGAATGCTCACAATTATCAATTGCAGCCCTGGCTGTGTCTTCACACTTTCATTGCCTCCAACCCCACTCACTGCTTTCTCTGCAGCTGTGGCCCTCATTGTAATGTGCAAGGCTATGGCTTGGGAATGGGTTCCCCACTAGGCAAAACCCAAAAGAAGAATCCAGTAGGTGGGCTAGACTGGAGGAGGAGGAGGAGGAGGAGAGGAGGAGCCAGGGCAGAAATGATTTTAGCTGTCAGAACTGATTGTTGCCTAATTTAGATAATAGTCCTGTATCTACCTGCTTTTGAGCACACACCTAGTCTAAGATTTTGCACAAACTTGAATTCCCAATCTTATAAAAAAACACATTCCTAGTTTTCCTTTATTTTCTACATTTCAGCAGTCCAATTTATACATATATTTTAACATTACAAATCACCTCCAAAACTATCAGCTGATCCCAGTCTCCCCTTCACCTGCTCCTGTTTTACAGCACACACTCAGTATACAGTAGTGGCTTGTTGTAGTTCATCTGCTGCTCTGATCAAATTCGGTATTTGCGCTCTTTCATATATCCCCATTGTTTCATATTGCAAGAGAAGATAGTCTACAGTAGGCAATGCACTGTTATAAGTCAATTGTTCACAGTTTGCTTACCAAGTATTCAATTTATTAATGTGTTCACATATTGACTTTCTGTCTAAACAGCCTTCAAGGACAGATACAACTTAAGAACAAGCTTTGCAGAGTTCAGCAATGCAAGAAATGGAAAGGTTATCCTTAATGCAATTTCAGCTACATCACTGTTGAGTCACAAATAGTCTCTATTGCAGAGCCCGATACAGATGACATGGAGAGATCTCACAGGTCCAAAGCTGGTTCTGGAACAGTACAAAGACTCCTAAGAGAAGGGCTCTAGGACTAGGCCTTTCAGTTTGGTGAAAACCTGGAGTGCTGGTATTTGAACACAGGGTTGTCTGAAAGGAAACCTTACAACCTGGTTCTTCCTCAAATATTGCAGGATATTTGCCTAAGCAAGGAGGCCATATTGCTAATGTAATTTTATATTATTCATACTTGCATATTGAATTTTCACTTTACATATTATAATTCATATTTGATCTCATTATTGCACTTTCCTAGACCACTACACCCACCTGGGAGTTGTTAGGCAGAGTATTTAGCCTAGTTTTATTTTTCAATCCATGCTGTTACTCTCAGAGGTGTTGTTAAGTCAAGAGTTTGATGTTTTATATTTTTAATCATTCCTGCACCTCAGAGAGTCATTAGATTCCTAGTATTTGGAGCTGTGTTTATATAAACTTGGAATGTGTTACATAGATAGGTTGTGGGTAATACTTCCTTACCTATGGAATTATGGAGAAGCAAACTGTTAAACTCTGATAAGTTTTCAAGGAAGAAAACTTATCTCTGGCTGAAATTAATAGAAATTCTAATAGGTGAACCTGGATAATTTTATTTAAACCTCTGAGATATTTAGGTAGGATATGATATATTATCTAGCTAAGCCATACCATGAGAAGTTAAATTTGCTTTGCCCCATTGGCTCCAATAGGAATCAACTAGTTTTGATCTATAGTATAACAATGCTGTATTTAGCCAGTAGATAAAAATGCATGAGCCAATTTATGCAGATGAACATACGTAAGTAACAAGGAATGCATCATGGTTTCCTAACAGAGCAAAACGGCATGATCTGTCTAAGTGGACTGTCACAGTTTCTATAGGTGGCACTGCATGGAGTCTACTAGTATCCAATATTCTCCACTCCAAAAAATTTAAGCAACAAATCTCCCCCCGCCCCCAAACAAATTGAATGCTGCATACAGAAGAGTTGTAAGTTCCAAATAAATAACTGAAATATATTTAAATGCCAGGACAAAGCTCTGAAAAGAAGAAAATTCAGGGATACTTACAAGAAAGATATTTCCTTATCACCATCTTAGTCCCTATTAATATATATAATGTGGGCCTTCAGTTCCATTGAAAAGGATGCTCAGCTATAATACCAAAGCAGTTGGCTGACTGCCAGCATATGGAACCAACCATCTCCTCAGTTTGAAAACTGGAACAAGTAGAAACATCCCTCCATGACTTGGACACTTATTTTTACAACTTTTGTTTCTTAAGTCATGCTCCTAAACTGAGAACAAGTTGGCATGTTGGTTAAGCCTAGATCCAGCCCCAGTTAGGTGAAACCCTACAACCCTCGCACAGCCTGGATGTAGACAGACACACAGATCCCTAGAGATGTGGAATGGAATCTCATTATGACAATACACTGTATAATCTAGCTTCAAATACAAATTTTTGCCAAAACACCATAATCAGCACAATCCATATATGTTGAAAAGTAATGCTCATGGAGATCAGTGGGACTTACTTCCAAGGAACTGTGTGTAGGACTGTGGTCTCATAATAGGACAGATAGCTGAAGAACCGTGTATAGAAATATGCCAGTTGTGCTATATTTCAGATGAACAACTTTTTTTTTCTGTAGAAGGCAGCAAGATAATTTGTGGGGGATCATATATAGTGGGCACAACTTAAGTAAGTAGCAAATAGAGCTAAGGCAAAGTGGATGGGGTTATCCAATCTTTCAGACACCCCTGCCTTTCTGTTCTTTTTGAATGTCCTCCTTTCTCTCCTTTCTTTCTTCTAACACCCTCCTTTTACCGCTTAGCAAAAATGAGAGAGAAGGCAGCTAGCTCTCCCCAAAGTCTGACCTGATCTAGTACATGTATCTTTTGCAGTTATACCAAGGGCTGTGTGCCACCCTAGAGCCTCAAGTTGCCCACATCTAAACTATATCTAAAAGTAAGATTTATGTGTGTCTATTTCTAGTTCAAACTTGTGATTTGTAAAATTTCATATTTCTAATATGAAAGAAAGCCTTGAGAAAGTGACACAGATTGACTACTATATCGTCTGCCATCATATAAAATAATAACAATAATAAATGAAGTCTTGTACAAGAAATGAAGCTATGGACAAAGCCATATTCCATGCTGATTCTTTTTCTTATGTAGCAATAAAATGGTATGTTAGATAAACAGAGTGAAGCTTGTGGCAGAGAACTCTTTTTCTTCCCATCTTAGAAGATGAATTGCTAAAGAGCTTGGTATACAGTAGAAGGTCTTGATTGATTTTAGTTTGATGGACTATAGTGTTATAGGGTATAATATTCTCATTACTATTGATAGAAATTCAATTCTGGTAACTCCTTCAGAATTATCAGATTATACAGGCAAAGCTGACATAAGCATTCCTGGGTCACACTGGATGTGCCAAGTATCTTTTAAAGCCAAAGCACAGCTTTAATTGGGAGAATGTTAAAATCAGAGCCAACTGTTGCTCCATGAGTTGAAATATTCACAGTTGTCATTACCAGCATTTGTCTCTATTAGGGTTTTATTTGCTTTGACTTACCCCCGCTTGCTTTGACGTTTCTGTTTTGCCAGCTTTGCAGGTTTCAGTGGGTTTCATTTGCTTCAAGCTATCTGAGATGACAGCTCTGCAAAGAACATATTAAAATAAAATTCTACTCTATGATTTATCACCAACTTGCCTAATTAAATCAAGTCTCCAGCTTCCCCCAGTGCTGTTAAGGATAAATTGCTACAAGTCTACAATCTGCTAAGAACAATCAAATAAATGTATTAATTGTTGTTTCTGGGGAACTTAAATGAATGAGAGACTTGGCAGAAGCAGAAAGTTCAAATCTGCTGATAAGAATGAAAGTGCTCCTGTATATACTGTATAGATCCATATATAATGTTATCAATCAGTTTTTGCCATTTATTCTTTCATATTTTCAGTAATAGCTGTACAATTTCCCACAAAGGCCTATCAGGTCTGTCCTTTATCCACTCTCCCTCCCCCCCCCCCCCGCTTTTTTTGTAGTGATTAAGGCATCAGGCTAAAAACCGGGAGACCATGAGTTTTAATCCCATCTTAGGCACAAAGCCAGCTGGGTGACCTTCGGCCAGTCACTCTCTCTCAGCCTTAGGAAGCAGGCAATGGCAAACCACTTCTGAAATCTTGCCAAGAAAACTGCAGGGACTAGTCCAGGCAGTTGCCAGGAGTCAACACTGACTTGAAGGCACAATAATAATAATAATAGATATGTAATTCCCCCAACCCCCCAGTTCCCTTTTAAAGCAGGAGAGTGCAACTTTGTCTACAGTAGGCAGAAGATCACACTTGGCCTTTACTGGTTAGGCTGATGGCTGCACCTCCAAGATCTGCAAAAAAACAAATCAATAGACAAAAATATCATAGGATGAAGAGGATTAAACCCAGGCATCTAGATTTTTTAAACTGACCTTACCAGCCAAGCCAAAAACCATAATTACCAATCCCCTTCTCTCCAAGCAACCCCTTCATGGGAAGGATTGTTGAGAAGCATGTTGGCTTCTGTGCCAGTATTTCAATATTCCTACTTTTTTACTTTCCTCAGTTGTTTTTCTATTCTGGAGCAGGTGGGGACCATACTAGGTTACTTTGGTCCTGCATGGTCAGGGCCCTGAATATAAGGTTCATTGGTCTATACAGATACCACACAATTCTCAAACCTTAGCCTTAGAACTGGAAATGTGGCAGGAAGATATTATTCCATCTCTACCGTTTCAAAGCTGGGAGATAGTACAGTTCTGGCCAGACAGCAGATGGAGCTCTGCTTGCCAACCTCTGGATCACAGTCCTTTGTTGTTGCTTTTCCCCAGTAAACTAAAAGGGAAAGATCATGACGAATTATGAATTTAGAAACTGTAGGTTGCAATGTTCATTGATAATCAGTTTTCCTATATCGCACCATACAAATACAGAGCTAAAAGTAATGCACTGTGACCTTTGAATGTCACATTCTGTTCATTGTGGCATCAGATACAACTTCTGGTAGATAGATCGGTTTTGAGAAATCACAAGGGAAAGAAAAACACTGCTTCTAATTGTAACTGAAATGCTCTTTATTCCCTGCAGCTGAAACTGTTTTGCGTGGCACTGCATTTATCGGAGAGCTGTGCTGTATTTAAGGTGGAACAAAAAAGGCTTTGTGGTGGAATTCTGAATACGGTACATTAGGAATCTGGTAAGGAAAAACTTAATGGCTGGTAATGGCTTAATAACAAGTTTCTAAATAAGTAGCTTAGTCTCTTTGAGTATTTTTAGTAAATGGATTTGGGAACAGTGCAAAAGTAATCCCCAACGGCCAATTAAAGTCTCTTAATTCAACAAAGGCATTGTAAACAGGGAGCTAGAGATACTGTAAATAAACATACATTTGAGAGAGGAATTTGAATAGCTAAACCAATAGAAAATCAGCCCTGATTTTCAGCTTTGTCAAATATCTCTCATAAATTGGGAGGGGGGAGTTGAAAAGAGAGGAACCCATACACAGTGAAGAACAATGTACTTTTTGTTCTATTTCATGGCACTTATCTTGAGGAGGAAAGTAAGTAAAACAATGTACGTAGAAGAGTCAAAGCTTTATTGGCATTTCCTCCTCCAACTCAATACTATGATTATCAGTTCCTTCCTTCTTAATCTTCCTTGTAGGAGGAGAGCCATGTTAGTCTATAGTGCCAAAAAATCAGGAGGAGTCTGCTAGCACCTTTTCTGATTAACAACATTTAATAAAAGGCATAAGCTTTCATGCACTTCATCAGATGCATGAACCCCCCTCACTTCACCTCAGTTGAAATCCTGTATCAGTCTAGCCACTCCATGCATCTGTTGAAGTAAGCTGCAGCTCATGAAACCTTAAGCCTTTTAATGAAATGTTTTAATCAGAAAAGGTGCTACCAGACTCCTTCTACTTAATCTTCAAGCAATGTCTGCTAGGCAGTTATGACAAACTCCAAAGCTAGAAATAGAGAAGAATGCAGGTCTGTTTTATAACATATGAATGGTATTCCCTCCTTCCTTTACACCACTGTATATTTTTTCTTTCTGGGAGGAATGGCTGGGAGGTTAATCTTTGATGTGCCAATGAAGTGAAACATCTGGCTTTCCACTGCAGTTAACGTTGGTGCTGTGCCTGCCCAATTTTGATCCTTACGAAAGCCCTGCCGAGTGTGCAAACTGTGCCTCAATTAAAAAAGATGGGAGGGCACATACGGCAGATGAGTAGCAGGAAGCGCACTGGGATTTGGTTTGATAAGTTTCCATCAAGCAAGAGGATCAAGTGCAAAGCAGACAACTGTGGCTAATGCACTCATGAGCAAATATTTAATAAGTCAAGAATCAGATCAAACAATAACAGTCTGAGAGGGCTTGTTGTTTTCCTGCCATGTTTGTAGTCAGGTCTGATTGAACAGTGGATGTCAAGCAGAACCAACCTTTCTCAACAGATGTGGGAACACTTTCTGAGGCCAAGGTAATATGGTCCATCTGGCCTGAGGATGGGATGCATAGCACATGTCCATCATGCCAAGCTTCTGAACTGGCCTAGGCAGTTGTGCCATTAACGTTAATCTTAGCAATTAGCAATTACTTAATTTATCAGACATTGCCCGACTCCGACCAACTCTGGGCTATTGTTTATGTTTTACTCTTATACTGTTTATTGTTTGTGTTTTATGATTGTTTATGTTTCCATGCTGTGAGAAGTGTCATCTGCTTTTCTGCAGATCCTACTGGTCCCCAAGGCAGGAAAGATGCCAATTCTCTTTCCAGCAGGTAAATGTAAGGTTACTATTATGCCCATGTGCATAACTCAAACTGGCTTTCATGTACCCACTCCATTATACAGTGCTGGGGGGTCCCGTCTGTTTGTCTATAGAAATCTATCCTCCACCAATTTCTGAAGCAAAAGGAAGGCAGTTGAATCACTGTCACAGGTCACCATTTTAATATAAAATACATCAGTTAGAATATTAAGCTCCCAGAGGATCTGCTTGACCTGATTACAGTGTGGCTACAACTCAGATGCTTTCACCAAGGTATTACTTTCTAGTCCTAGATAAGCTTCATTGGCTTAGATCAGGTTTCTCCAACCTAGTGTTCTCTAGGTGTGTGAGATTTGGGATTGAAGACATTTGCCATAGATTGATTTCTTTCTTGCTTTCTTTGGAGTGGCATGGCATGATCCCCCAATTCAAACTTTATCACTGCACAGCTGGCATGCAGTGGGTAGCTGCAAGGGGCAGGACCTTTTCAGTTGTAGTACCAATTTATAAATGGTCTTCTTAGAGAGCTGCCTGGCTCCATATTTAACATTCTTGGCTTTTACAGAAATGCAAGATGACACTACATAAGAATTTCAGATGTTGAAAGTATGATCCTACCTATAAATCTACCTCAGGAACCTATTGCAAGGTAATGATGTTTGATCCAAAAATACTTGAGATAGTAGATGGTATTAGCTAAAGTTATCTGCTTGTAAAGATGTCAAACATGAGATGTGAATTACAGATAGTCCTTGTTTAGCGACTGCCTCATTTAGCAACCACTTGCAGCTATGACAGTGATGAAAAAGTAATTTTGTGACCAGTCCTTGCATTTACAACCTTCATAGGTCTGTAAAGCTGCAGTAAGATCACAAGCACAGTTGTGGTTTCACTTAATGACCACTTCACTTAAAACCAAGTTGCTTGTCCCAACTGTAGTTGCTAAACAAGGACTACCTGTATTATGTAAACAGATTAGGAAAAAAGTATTAAGAGATCTGATGCACCCAGTACTCTAAAATGGACAGCTAATACCCCATTAGTTTTGTAAGGTTCAGATATACGGGTAGTCCTCATTTAGCAATCACAATTGGGACCAGCAACTTGATTGTTAAGCGAAGTGGTCATTAAGTGAAACTGCAACTGTGCTTATGATGTTACTTCAGCTTTTCTTTGCTTTACAGAACTGTGAAAGTCATAAATGCAAGGACTGGTTGCAGAGTTACTTTTTCATCACCATCATAACTGCGAATGGTTGCTGTATGAGGCAGTTGCTAAATGAGGGCTACCTGTAGTAGATTTCAGTAGCTTTCCAGTCAGTCACTCATGCCCTGGTCAACTCTCAGCTCGACTATTGCAATGCGGTCTACAGGGGGCTACCCTTGAAGAGTATCCAGAAGTTACAGCTGGTTCAAAATGCAGCCAGGCAGATGATATTAGGTGCCCCTAGGATAGCACATGTAACACCTTTGCTGCGGGAGCTGCATTGGGTGCCGGTTTGCTTCTGAGTCCAACTCAAGGCATTGGTTATCACCTTTAAAGCCCTACATGGCATGGGTCCAGGTTACCTGAGGAACTGTCTCATCCCCATTACATCAACCTGTCCCATCTGGTCAGGCAGAGAGGGCATGTTGCGGACCCCGTCAGTGAGAGAATGTTGGCTGGTGGGGCCCAGGAGGAGAGCCTTCTCTGCTGTTGCCCCTGTCCTTTGGAATATTCTCCCCCCAGAGAATATTCCTGACACTCCTGGCTTTTTGAAAAGGTTTAAAGACCTGGCTCTGCCAGTGTGCATGGGGCAACATGAGCTCTAACCGTCCCTGGGGGTGGTTAGCGCCCTGATGATGCTCCCTGAGTTTTTTGTCAACTCTCCATCTTCTTGAAAGTTATTTATTATTAGGATTGTTTTGTATTGTATTTTAATGAATTTTATTTTTGCTGTAAACTGCCCAGAGTCATTTCAACAAGAAGGGCGGTGACAAATCTGACATATAAATAAATAAATAAATTTGGAAAGCAGTTGCCTTGATGTAGAAATGCTACTGTAATCTTCTGATACTATTCTGACTTGTAATAGATCTGTGTGATACTACATTAAGAGGAATTCATCTTTTGCCTCAGATAATGATTTAAAAACAAAATGCTGTGTTTAAAACCTACAGAAGCATACACCCCTAGGAAAATTTGATAATGTACTGGAGTGTGTCCAGCAATTGCTAAGTAAACAGCTTAGTTAAAACAGAGTTATACAAGGACTTTTTTAATACAGAACAATAGCTTATATGAACTCATGAAAACCTGGCTTTTAATGACTAACTTTGCTACGTTCTGAGAGCAGTTGGGCTTCTTTGGGTGTGATATGAGTAGAACTGATCACCTTTTATTTATTTTTTCTTGCTACTGATGCTTTCACCACTACTGTTGCTGTGGCTTTAATTAGACTGTTGTGACATCATCATCATCATCATCATCATCATCATCATCATCATCATCACTATTATTAATTTTTTTATGAACTGCTTTGACTTTATATGAAGGCAAATGGAATACCTGCTTCATTTCTTAACCGATAGCCCTTTATGTGCTCCTTAACTATCATTACATTTTCTCTTTTATTGTCAACTTACACAGAAAAAGTAGGGGTCTGAAAATGTGCCTTTGAAAAGCTGAGACCACATGACATACGTGTTAAGAAAAGGTGTGTTTTTTTTGTCTTCCCTTTGTTGTCTTCTTTTTTTTAATGATTAACCAAATCTGTCACTGCAAAATGTTAAAATGGCTACAAATAACCAACCAAATCTGCCTGTAATCAGCAACTTTAGCAATGGGAGAGCCCACACCATTCTCTCTCTGGAGCATTTATTTTCCTTGGCTAATCTTTTATTAAGAGTAGAAGCTTCAAATCTGAGATAAGTGCACACAGAATAATAAGAAAAAAAAATCTGTATTATATACCAAGTCTTCTACATCCTTGAAATACTCTATGTAATGCATATGGATATGTTTGGGGTGTCATTTTTACTTCCAGATTTAACTTTGTGTTAGAATACAGCAAATGAGAAATCTCTTCTGTGTGAATATTTCCCAGTACACAAATGGTACACACTATTAAGAAAGGACAAATTAGTTTGGGATTTCAATGATGCTGAAACAATTTTTCTCCATGCTTTGGAAAGATGTTACCAAGAGGCAGTAAAGCACAGTGTTAATAATGATGCCCAGCCCTACAAATGCTTTTATAGTTCTTTTAAAGCATTAGTGTTCCAAGTGAAACTAGCTGAACTACTGATTTCTATTCAATTCAGTGCATGTCAATCTGTATGCCTGCTCTTCTTGCATAACCTCAACACTTATATATTCTGGGGAATTGTGATTGAAAACTAGGGCTGGAATCCAACTTGCACAAGCCACTAAAATGGTCTTCTGTCTGGTAACCTGAACTGATATCTGAAAGGCCTGTAAATGTTAATTTATGTCAACTCTACCCATAATATAGGTAAAGGCAGACTCCACTTAGGTTATATTCTGGTCCCATCTCCAAACTGTACCTTTCTCCCATCCATTTGTTTTAAATTAGTTATAACCTGGATATGCTCAGCTGCCCTGACCAAGATATCCTATTAGAGAGGGTCAAACGTGTCCAGGCTTTCCTTGCTTGGAATGACCTGGAAATAATCTATCTATTTTTCATCCCAAAGACAGAAATGATCATTTCATAAATCATTTGGGAAAACAAATAAAACTTTTCTCTCTGCCACCTTCTTACCAGTGTCCTCCCCACCCTTCCTGGTGTTTATCTGCAAATGGAGATGGGCAATAACAACCGCAGTGAGTCAGATAGAGGGAGGGATTTTTTAAAAGACTTTCCCCACTATTTTGAAGTGGTGTAGAAGAGCAGTGATGCTTGGGAATTGCATCAGGAAGACAAAATGGAGGAATAAAGACATTGTTGTTGTGGTGGTGGTGGTGGTGGTGGTGGTGTGGGAGTCTTCATTCACACTGCTGTTATCATTCCTGGTAGGTTAGCAAAAGGAATGATGTGGAGACTGTTTGGGAGGCAGGAAGAATTCTCAAGGACTGTTGTAATGGCCTTGAGGAGGAGAGGAAATGGCTGGGATGGCATGAAGGTAAGCAGAGAATCCTTTTCTCAGTTGAGGTATTGATCTGAGAAGGATAAGGCCTGAGAGGGCTTAGAAAATTGCTTTTCTATGGTAGGTTTATTTTTGAGTCAGGCTCAAGAATATGTCCCTAATCATTATTTCTGAAATCCAAACTTGATCCTGAGATCAAGCAACATCAAGCGAAATGTGGTTCAAAAGTTGTGTACCTCCACATAAAATGCTCCTCCATATATCTGCACACACCTGCAATATGTCAAAACACTGCCAAAAGAGGGTTTGCTATGATGATTGACAACTGCAAAGAAGTTTGGCAGGAGAAATGAATTTTCCTTGCCTTTGAGTGCTGCTTTGCACAAAGATATAGAAAGAATCAGAAGGATCCCCCACCTACCTCAATGTTGAGCCTGAAAGTCAAGCAGATAAGCAACCGATAGATCACTGTTCCTAATTAAAGTACTGTATGTTCTTAAAATGTGTGTGTAGATCTTGAGGCTATTTCCTAGAAAAGTGCTAGATCATTAAGAACAGCACTGAAAGTAACCATCATATCTTCTTTACCTATGGCGTCATCAACAGAGTGCTCTGTTTATGTTTTCCTTTCCTTCCTCATTTTGTGGGAAGTTGCTATGGGCTTGTAGAGGCATTGTTTGATAATGGTGTTTGTGTGGCCATTTACAGCACAAATGGGCAACTTATTTCTCTTAAAGGGCCAGACTGTCACTGGGCAAGTATATTAGGGTCCATGCCATCATTACAAGGAACTATGGTCCTACAGACATGAGGTTCCTAATGAGTTTCTCTCTCATTTCTTTTAGGTATGATGGATGAACAGATGGAAAGAAAGCATGGAACTTTATTTCTTTATATGATAACAGCAGTGAGACTCCTACTGTATAGGCACAGAAATAGAAGGATTTACAAACACCTATAACTGAAGAATGGATAGTGAAGTTAATGGAGCTGGCGAAATTGACTACTTTGATAAAAGAAAAGACTTTGAAAGGCTTTGTTTCTATTTGGAAACCGCTTTTAGACATTTTGCTTGAAACTGAAAGAAATGAAATTGTGATTTTGGGATTTGATGATTGATATTTTTTAGTAGCTATAGAAATACTTTGTATTAGTTTCAATATTAGTAAGAGTAAGAGGTGAATGTATTATATACCTGTTCCTGTACCAAAGACAGTCAGAAGTTATCCTCTTTTCTTTTTTCCTTCTGCACTTTAAATTCTGTTCATGTTCTGATCTTTTCTCTTTTTCAACTTTTTTTTTTGTTTTCTTATATTTTATTACTTGTTGAAATTTATTCTTTGATGAGTTTCTCTCTCACACACACTGCACAAACATACAGTTTACAATATCATTTTGCATCTAATTACCCAATTTACTCCATGGTTCTTTATTTCTCTAAAACTTTCTACAACATGGGAACTGAAGTCCCACACATCTGAAAGGTACTGGGTTAGAGAAGGCCACTCTAATATTTCATTTTAGACTCTTCATTGAATTGGAGTAGCTTCTGGCATTTAAAATACAGTACATAAAATCAGACAATCATAGCACAAATAATTTATGCAATTTCATCTGCATGAGAGAGAAGCTAGTTAGAAACCTGTCTTAGATGAGGTGCGTATGCATGTCTGCATATACAACATGGGGCAGGCAGGAACAGAATATGAACACTAAAATTACTTCAAAAGATTTTCAATGAAGAATATAAAAACTGACTGATGTCTTGTGAAGTGTGCTTTTATCCCTTGCAAATGGGGAGAGGTTGGCTGAATATGCAAATGGGCTAAAGGAGGGGAGGTGGGATGTGGACATAATGAGGCACTCTGGGGAAGCATATGGCATCCACCAGCCAATTATCACTGGAAATACAGTCTCTACTTCTAATAAGATTCTCTTACCTTGAAATCACTGAAATGTTGTTTATTCTGAGAGAGTAATTAAAATCAGAGGATGGAGAACTGGAGTCAGCTATTTTGGAAAGTTGTACTGCTAAATATGCTAGGCCTAAAGTCATAGAATCACAGGATTGGAAGATATCTTGGAAATCAGTCCAACCCTCTGCCCAGTGCAGGAATCCTCATACTACCCCAGAAAAATGGCTGTCCAATCTTTTCTTGAAAATCTCAGTGATGAAGCACTCACCACTTCAGGAGGCAGACTGCTTAACAGCTCTCACAGTCAGGAAATTTCAAGTTTGGATTTCTTTCTTAAGTCTCTACCCACAGGCTCTTGTCTTACCTTAAATCCATATCCTCCACCTTATGACATCATTTCATGTATTGGAAGACTGTTATCAAGTCTCTTCTTAGCCTTCTCTTCTTTAGGCTAAACATAACAAGTTCCTTTAACTGCTGTTTGTAGGATTTAGCCTCCAAGGCCCTTACCATCCTTGTCTTCTCTGGACTCTTTCCGGTTCCGCAGCATCCTTTTTGTATTGTGGTGACCAAAACAGGAGACAGTATTCCAGGTGTGGTCTGAGGAGTGCAGCACAGAGTGGTACTATCACTTCCCATGATCTTGACATTATACCTCTGTTGATGCAACTCAGAACTGCATTGGCTCTTTTGGCAGCTGTGGCACATTGCTGGCTCACGCTTAATCTTTGGCCTACTGAGACACCCAGATAATTCTCGCAAATACTGCTGCTAACCCAGCTATTGCTTATCATGTACCTGTGCCTCTGTTTTTTCCTGCCTGAGTACAGAACCTTACATTTCTCACCATTGTTGGATAGGACCCAATATTCAAGTCTATCAAGATCTTTTTGAATCTTGCGACTATTTCCTGGGGTATTAGCAACCCCTCCCCCCAGCTTTTGTGTCATCTACACATTTTATGAGCATCCCTTCCATTCCCTCATCTAAGTCTAAATGACTTAATTAAGTCATTTAAGATGTTGAAGAGTACTTGGTCCAGGACAGAATCCTGAGGTGCCCCACTGCATTCCTCCTTCTCTGTGGACATAGACTCATTAAGGATCATGTGTTGGTTATGGTTGTTCAGCCAACTGTAAATCCATCTGGTAGTAGGACCATTCCTCCCACTATTTCAGTTTATCAAGAAGGAAGCTATGGTCTACTTCATCAATTGCCTTACTAAAGTCTAAGTACACTACATCTGTAGCATTCCCTTGGTCCACTAATCTAGTCACACTGTCAAAAAAAAAAAAAAAAAACAATAACATTTGCCCGGCATGACCTATCTTTATCGAATCCATGCGGGCTTCTGGTAATAACCCTGTTAGCTTCTAACTACTCACAAGTCTACTGCTTGATTATCTTTCCAGGATTTGTCCAGGTATTAATGTCAAGATTCTGTAGTTTCCTGTGTCTACTTCTTCCCTTTTTAAAATAGTGGAATAACATTGGCTCATCTCCAGTCTTCTGGCACTTCCCTTGTGCTCTAGGATGTCTCAGATATTTCAGTCAGTGGTTCTGAGATGATGTTCACTCTTTTCTTTTACACCCTAAAATGTAATCCAGCTGGTCCAGGAGACTTGAATTCATTCAAAGCAGCTAGGTGTTCTCTCACCATTTCTTTACCTATTTTGATCTGTGTTTTCTTTTGCTCCCTACAGTACAGCTTCTGACAAGTTGGACCTCTTTTTCCTTTTATGAAAAAACAGTGGCAAGGTAGGAATTAAGCAGCTTAGCCTTTTCCCTGTTGCCTGTCACCATCTTGCCATTTTCTCCAACCAGTGAGCCAATTGTTACCTTGAGAAAAAGGAAATAACTTGTCTAGGATGTGGTTTCTTTTCCAGACTATACCGATTTTGACTACAGATTTACCATTTAAGTAGTGGCAGAGAGATATGTCTAAGTTCATTTGGCAAGGTAAAAAACCGAGAATTAAATATAAATTGTTACAAGATGCCAAGGAACGAGGAGGTTTGGGTCTGCCTAATTTAAAATTGTATTTTGATGCTTGTTGTTTGCTTTGGATGAAGGATTGGATAACCCTGGAGAATAAAAAATTATTACAACTTGAAGGTCATGAATTACGATTCGGGTGGCATGCTTATTTGTGGTATGATAAAGTTAAAGTTAATAAGGATTTTAAAAACCACTATATTAGGAATGCCATACTGTGGATCTGGAATAAATATAAAGTAAGATTGTCTCCCAATGTACCTTTGTGGTTGCCACCTCAGGAAGCATTTACTAGAAAAGAAAATATGGGGGAAAAGTGGTTAAAATATAAAGACTTGTTAAATTTTGAGGAGGGTGAACCAAGTTTCAAAACAAGAGAACAGAGTTAGAAGGTTTTATATGTCATTGGTTTACTCATATGCAATTGTTTGAATGTTTCAAGCTGGATAAAAAGAATTATAGATTTGCTAATGAAACATCTTATTTTGAGATTCAGCTTTGTACAAATGATGAACAAGTTATTGCTAAAATGTATAAGATGTTGTTACAGATGAATCTAGAAGATGAACCCGTCAAGGAATGTATGATCAAATGGGCTAAAAACTTTGGATACAATATTATGTTGGAACAATGGGAAAATATGTAGAACAAAGGTTTGAAATTTACGTTGAATTATAACTTAAAAGAAAATTTTTATAAAATGATGTATCGTTGGTATTTAACTCCTGATAAGTTATCAAAAATGTATGCTGGTGTAACAAATGTTTGTTGGAAATGTTTACAGGGTGAAGGAACCTTTTATCATCTTTGGTGGACCTGTGAAAAGGCTAAAAAATTTTGGGATCAGATATGTATTGCTATTCAAAAGATTCTTAAAGAGAGCATTAAAAAAAAAACCAGAGCTGTTTTTATTGGGTTTGATGGAGAAAGGACTGGAGAAGCAATATGGAACTTTGCTTTTGTATACGATCACAGCTGCAAGACTGTTACATGTGCAAAGATGGAAGGATCCACAAATACCTACAGTGGGAGAATGGATCTTTAAACTAATGGACTTGGCTCAACGGGCGAAGTTAACAGCATTAATAAGAGATAATATTGTTTCTAAATTTGTCTCCTCATGGCAACCTTTTTTAGATTATGTGCTTGTGTGGGGAAAAAAATGAGGCTTTGATCGTTGGTTTTAATGATTAGATGGTTTTTATTGATAGAAATAACATAAATTTGGATTAATTAGTGGTAAGAGATTTTTTTTTTTTAATCTGCACTCAGTCGTTACTGACTCTGCAGTGACTGCTTTTGGACGAGTCCTTTTGCAGTTTTCAAGGCAAGGTGTTTCGGAAGTGGTTTGCCAGTGCCTCCTTCCTAGAGCAGAGCCCAGCTGGCGAGCGCAGGAGGCGGGGTTTCCGTTGCTTCGCGCCTTTTTTGGGCAAGTGTGGCTTCCGCACTACCGGCAACTGCTCCTGACTCCTTTTTGCAAGGCGCTGCCAGCATTTTTCCTCTTACTGGAGTGAGAGTCCCCATTTATCTACTCACGTAAGTTTTCGAGCTGCTGGGTTGGCAGGAGCTGGGGAGGAAGCAGGAGCTCACTCTGCTGCGCGGAGCTGGGCTCGAACCGCTGAAGTGTCGACCATTTCTGGCTGGCAACTTTCAGCGTCACTAAGCCGCTGAGCCGCTGCATCCTGCTCTTTCTTTTAATTTGTATTGTAATTCGTAATTAACTTTCTTTTAATTTGTATCTATATCTGTATTGGAGATAGTCAGAAGTCACTTTCTGTTTCATCTTTCTATCTATTCTCACTATTTTAGTTTTTGTCTTTTTTCTTTTAGTTCTATTGTCTTTGCTATACTCTCTGTTTTGTATTTTAATTGTACTTTCTATATATTATAATAAAAGTTTTATGAGAAAAAGGAAATAAGTTTTCTGTTATTTTGGCATGTGCTTATGCTGAACTTGAGCCTTCCTGACCCCTTCCTTGCAGATTCAGGCTATTTCCTGATATTCTGCATTTGGTATCTATTGCTTAAATTTGTCCTTTTTGCTTCTCAGTTTGTTGGAGAGATCTTGCTGCAGCCATGCTGGTCTCAGCATGAGTCTTCCCTTTTTTTCTGTTTGGTATTTTTGCATTTGGGACTGAATTATCTCATTTTTCAGGATTTCCCAACTCTCCTGAACCATTTTTCTATCTATGGGATCCTTCCTTTTTTGTTTTTAGCTTGTTGAAGTCAGCTTTCTTGATGTCTAGAACACTAATTTGGTACCTTTAGTTCAACATATGCTTGCAATACGTTGAATTCTAGGATTATATGGTTACTCTCTCCCAAGGTTCCTACCACCTCCATTTCTTTAACCACTTCTTCCCTGTTAGTATTAAATCCAACATAGCTGATCCTCTAGTTCCCTTCTCCACCTTTTGGACAATGAAGATGTCTGCAAGGCATGTCAAGAAATTGTTGGATTTCCTGCTTGCCACAGGGTTCAATTCCCAGTTGATGTCAGGGTAGTTGAAATCCCCCATTATCACAGTGGTGTATTTCGTGGATACCTTGGCATCTGGTTTCTGAATATTTTAGTTATATCTACTGCTTGACTGGGTGGTTTGTAATACACATCTGGAACTATGCCATTTTTGTTCCCTTTTCCCTTAATATTGGCTATATTAATTGTTATGGATGGATCTCTTTTTACCCTGGCTGCTGTTTTATGTGTGTTGTTTTTGCTTTTTTGTCTTTCTGTTTTTTATATATTTTTTAACACTGTTAGCTGCTCAGAGTTATTAACCTAAGATGAGTGGCCATATAAATTGAATAAATAATAAATAAATACATATTCATCAGATACTTTCAGCAAGATTTTCATCCCCAGGGTCATAAATTTCCATACAGGTGCAGTCATTCTTTACATTTCATTCATTCATTCATTCATTCATTCATTCATTCATTCATTCATTCATTTTTATACAGCTGCCCATCAAACAAACATGACTCTTTGGAGAATGTGACTCCACCTCCCCTTTTGTTGGGTCTCTTTCTTTTGAACAAATTATATCCTTCCAGTAGATCCATTCCATCAAACTTCAGTAATACCTACAATATCATATTTGTTTTCCCATACTAGGATTTTAAATTCTGCCTGTTTGCTTCCCATACTCTATGCAGTGGGGTACAGGCATCTGAGCCCTTTAATACTATTCTTCTTAAGTTTCCCTGCTGCATCTCCTGGTGTATTCTTGAGTACCCCTTCCTTCTTACCTCTTTCTTCCTTATTGTAGGGTTTACTGCCTTTGGTGTTATGTTTTGGGTGTGGTTCTAGGTAATAGTCTCCCTCCCCCTCCAGATTTAGTTTAAAGCCCTCCAAATGACCTTAGCATGATGTCTTCCAAAGACAAGCAAGATGTCTTCCAAAGATGCAAATAGCTTGCTACCAGATTATTCTGTTACGAAAACGAGAGAGTTTCCTGCCCAAAAGAGATGGCTTCTAGTCCATTATTTCATATAGGCAGGTTAAAGGGGTGCAAGAATTTGAATTTTATTTTAATATGAATGGGTCTTGTATCTAATACACAGCAGTCACTGGTATTTTGTTCAAATGGTGTCATTGGCTTTTCTACAATAAATCTACTAATCAGAAGTTCTTGTGTCCTTTTGTGTGTACTAATAGTTTTGCAGCAAAGCAGAATTTTGTTCAGTGGATGGCCTGAGAGTGATGAGTTGATGTCAGCAATCTGTTGCCCACCTGGATGGCAGAACCTAACCAATCTTGGCTGATCTCAAAAAACTAAGCAGGCTCAGACCTAGTTAGATTAGAAGCCACCAACAAATAACAGGACTATAGGTTGGGAAGTTTAAAAAATCCCAGAAGACAGTGACAAACAACTTTTGTATTGCTGTCAAGAAAACCGATGATCATGCCCATTTGCTCGTTAGGAATCAAGGTCAACTTGAAAGAAGTTGGTCTTTACTTTTTAGAGCTTCCCGGAGATGCATTTTGAATATTCTCTTCCCTGTTCTTCCAGTGAAGATAGGTTCATCACATATAACAGAGCTTAACTTCTCTAGTGGGTATCATACACCATAGAGAAGCCTTGAGAATGGCTCTACTCTTCCACAAATGTGCTTCCATAAAACCATCTTAATTGCAATCTATTTGTTCAACTGTACAGCAGAGGACCTGAAATGGAAGCCCATGAATGTGCAAATATATGCAAAAGAGTGGAACTAATAAGCTGGATGAAGGGGGAAGGCAAGAGGTACCTAAAGAAATCTAATGTTTTAAAATATTTATTTCATGGAAGTTTCCACCACATACCTCTTTTCTCTGCCTTTGAGTTGTTTCTCTCGTATGATTATTATTCTATATTTTTAATTCATTGACAAGGAGTTAAATTCATAACTGAATTTGTTTCAAGATGACATTTGGTATAATCAAAATTGCAAAAGCACTACCATTCCGGTGAAATCCTTCCCTGCCTTTTTTAAACCTGATTGGATCTAGAACTCTGATTTGTAAAGCAATTCCAATGAAATGCAGTTCAGATAAACCCCATATTGTCTGTTCCTCACCAGTTCTATATTCTTAATGGCACTTGTGCTTTTTCTACCTGCCAAAAGGCTGGTATCTTACCTAAAAGGTTAATGAATTACTGATTTGATTTCTTTCTTAATGTCTGATCCTGAAGGATCTGCAAGGAAGCTTATTGAAAACAATACACTGAGATAGCTTATACCCCACGTTCCTGATCTACAAATTACCTCTCCCCAGATTAGTTCTCTTTTGATCATTCAATCCCTAACCACATCTCAGCCCTCTCCTCTCCCTTCCCCATTACAAGCAATGCCCCACCATTGTTTGTAATAGGATAGAATTTAGCTGATTATGTTATTCCCTTGCAGTAGTGGCACTCACCTTGAGGACTGCAAGATTTTTCATGGGGGTACATTTAGTTTTTAGCTTAGGGCCATATTCCCATGGAAGCAATCTGTTAAGGGCTTTATGGTAAGCATGGTGATTCTTAAGTTTGTTCTTTCAGGCATTCTCTCTCTCTCTGATTCTACCTGATTCTTAAGTTTGTTCTTTCAGGCATTCTCTCTCTCTCTCTCTCTCACTCACACACACACACATACATACATACATACATACATTCAAGCACACATACAGTTTACTATTGCAAAAGGTCAAACAATAACTGGGTCTTGTTTGGGAGGGTTTTTTTTTTTTAATCACTGTTTTAATCCTTTTTCCAAGACTTCAAGTCTTTAATTTGGTAGATGTTACCTTTGAAGCCTGAAGAGAGGTGGAAAGGGTTACTCAGCTTTATAACTGACTGCAACCCCCCAAATTCCCTACACTGATATCTGTCTCCTGAACTATTTATCACCTTCCTATTGATGAGGATCTGAAAAATGAAATTGGATTCCAGTTGTGCAGCAGGAAGTCTAGTATAATTTGTGTCAAACAAGTATACATCCTCCCCCCAATTCAATACCAAATGCTTTGTGTTGAGTCCCAACTCTGTGCCTTGTTTGAATCATGAGCAATCAATAACTTCTTGGTCTTTAACTGGTAGCCTTGTTAGTTAGCTTTATATTTCCATTCATGTAATTACCACCAATTTCTAAAAGCCAATATTGTTAATAGCAAATTTAACAGAATGTACTCAAATTCTTTCTATCAGCTTAGCATAAAGGACTTTTAATGGTTATCTTAAGGAGGTATAATATTAACTAGAATTTGGAACAAATTAATATAACTTCTCCATCAAGTTGTAAATTGTACCAGTCCCCATTATTTTTACAAAGTAGATCTTCTAGTTTTTGTGTTCTGTTTTTATGTGTTTATTTTATAGAATGAATAGAAGTCTGAGACTAGCTGGAATGTTTGCCTTGATTACCCTTTTTTTAACATACCATGCTGGGAAATTTTAGAATTTAACTATGTGATTTAATCCATTGCTAAGAAGGACTAAATTTTCCCTAAATATTATTCTGAATGTTCACAGATGACTAAATAGAGTTACAAATTAGGGGAAGTTGTTTCAGCACAGAAACAGCATAAGGGTGACTGTTTCTATAAATCTATTTTTTCCCCAAAGGTTTTGTAGCACCTTATCATTCATGACCAACATGGGGGTAGGGGGTACTTCTCACAAAGTGGTATGAAATTTGCTGGAACAAATCAAAACAAATTGCATTCTGAGCAATGGCATATCTGCCAATATTTCAAAATCTGTATTAGGGATGTGATTAGGTAGTATTTTATGCAATGTGTGTCGCACAGTGTTCTTGCTGCTTTTGCTATTATTCTGTCTCAAGCTATAAAGAGATAGTATTTGAAATGGTGGTTGCCCAGTAACTGCATCTTGCTATTTTGATAAGTGATGCCAAAGCTAAGCAGTATGACTTCCTCATGGGATATGGCAGGTAGAATTTGTAATGCTTTGGATAATTTACCCATTCAGAAGCAATCTTTTATATCCATCTTCTACTGATCTGGGAGGTGTATAACACAAAACTCACTGTGTAAAAAAATAGAGGGAAACATATTGTGTGTGCATGAATCTGAACCCATGTTTCTGATCAACAACTGAGCAACAGGAACATCACTGCTTGCACCCCCCCCCCCCCAAAAGATATGGAGGTGTGCCTGTTCCCTGCAAGATAATCAAGGCAATGCAAAAGACTTTCAATATGTGAATGTGAGATGAGTGTTGCAACTACGTTTTGCCTTCATCTTCAGCCCTGAACTGACACATAACATTGATACACAAAGAAATGATATCCAAAAGTTTTCCTAGATAATATTTACAACTGTGCAGGTGAGTGATATTCATTCCTGTATGCTCTAACACGTTTTCCTTGTTGCTGACGGTCACATTACACTCCCTTTGGACATCTATATAAAATAGAAGAACAATCTACTTGAGAAAAGTCTTCTGATAAATCCAATAATAATGTCTAGGAGAGAGAGATAAAGACAGAGACAGAGAAAGAGAAAGAGAGAACAGAAAAAGGGCAATATTTTTAAAAAGCCCTGCATAAATCCTTACAGCCAGTTAGTATAAACGTGTTAGTTGAAGTCTATCTTTTGAGGGATAGCAATCTGTAACTGGGAATTTTGATTTTAAGGGATTGGTGGTGTTAGGAAATATTTTCTTCTTGATTTTTAAAAAACAAATTCTTCTCTGCCTTCCCTGTCACTGCCCCCACCATCTGGAACAGCATCCCTTCAGAGATTTGGACAGTGCGCACTGTCCTGGGATTTTGGAAAGCCCTTAAGACCTGGCTCTGTTCCCAGGCCTGGAGTTTATTTATTATTTAAATTTGTTACAGCTGCCCAGCTCCAATGAACTCCAGTAGGTTACTGTGTGTGTGACTTATTGGCCAAGCCCTTCTCGAATTATTGTTCTAATTGCTTTAGTCTGACCTGCCTGCATTTGTGGGTTTTAACTGTTTACTTTTTATGAATTTTGTAAGCTGCCTAGAGTCTTCTGGAGTGGGCAACTATATTAAATCAAATAAATTACATTAATTAAATTAAATCCTCCCTGAATTAGTAGTATACATTACTGAATAAAGAAGAGTCTCATAGGCCTTTATAGACAACTACTTGAATTTACAGAATTGTCTCTAATAAAAGTATGAGTCCTCATGTAGTTTTCTTACTGGAACAGAATAACTGTACATTCCTATCCCTGTCTACTGAAAAATAAGCCCTATGAACTCAGTATGGCTTATTGCTACATAAGTACATACATTAGGAGTGTAGCCTAAAATTGCAGTCTCTGAAGAAATTACTGGGCAAAAGAACCTGATTATAAGTTCTCTCTGACCTTGGAAAAGAGCTGGGAGAAAGAAGGTTGTTGGTTTGGGGACAAAATGCTTGGAAATAATCTCCTATCACAGTATGGTGGGGTAGAAGACTTTGAGGTCCACCTTGACTCTTGAGACTAGAAGATCTAGAACTTATTTAATTGAGTTTAAGTCCCCCTGAAACCTGTGCAGTTTACTTTTTTACAGGATCAGACTTCAATTTTGTTAAGAGGGCAGGCAAGCCATATTACTTGGATCTACGATATAGAAGGTAAAGAGGAAGATAAGGCACCCAGGGGCATGGGGCTTTGCAGATGTTTTATGTTGTTCTGGACTTTGTCCAGAACCTTGACAACTACCTCACTTCACTGGGTTCTTGGTTGTTGTTGCTGCTGCTCTTGCAACAGTGGGAAAACATGCTCTGCTCTGATCCTCAAGGTCATCAACAAGAAGTTTCCTCTGCCTCCAAATGCAGACTGATTAAGGCTTCATGGAGAGAAGAGTTGGGATTTGTCAGCTTCAGAGGGACTCTGGATTGTTTTGAATGGGTTTTTCCTTATGGATTGCATCCTCTTCCACAAATCTAGCACATCCAGTCAATGAAAGTCTACATCTGAAGGGATACTGGAGGGGACATCCCAGGGGTCTGCCATAACTTAGCCCTCCATGTGTGCTTGTGAAGTGTGAGGCTTGTGCATATGTACAATCCTATATACATAGAGGTCTTGGCTCAGTCAGGGTTGTCCCTCCCTTCACAGGAGCTGGGTGTCCTACAGTGTGCAAGACCAAGCTATACCTCCTTCCTTCAAGTTTCAAACTTGTGGACAGTGGATAGGTGGGGTGGCGAGCTATGTCAGCAGTGAAACACAGACTGGGCTGGCCTGTATGGCCTGGCTTTCATGTTTTTCTCCCTCAATACTATATAAAGCAGAAGTAAACTCAGAGGTAGAAGGCAACTGACTAATTTGAGAGATGTGTACCACCCTGCTATTAGCTGCTCACCCACAAAGTATAAGTCCAGAACTGATTAATTCCTGTTGGTACAGGAATGAAAACCACTAGGATGTGACAATTGATTGGAAAGACGAGTCTTGTAATGGGAAGGACCTTTGGGCATCCCAGAACAATCAGCTGCCACTGAATTTACAGGCCCACGTAGGTGAGCAAACAGATTAGACCATTTGTCTCCAGAGAACATAGAGGAACAGGTTCTTTTCTTAAACATGGGATTGTGTCTGAGAGGTATTTTCTCACTGCATATAACTGATGCATATGCATGCTATATTGCCATGCCCACCTATGGAATCAGGTAATTACAGGTATATACAAAGGGACCTCATTTTTTCTTAGTTTTGTGAAGCATAGGATACACTTAGAGAACTACCCTATCCTTCCAAAGCTTGTAAGAAAGGTCTTGCAAACTGTGTGTATGTGTGAGAATTCGTGATTTATCAGCTAGCCACATGTTTGAACGTGTAAGAAGAATGTCAAAATAATGATAATGAAATTAGGCCCCATACATCTTTTTCCATACCTTTTTTTTTTTTTGGCCCAGTCCCAATGTCTAGCTCAGAACTTTCCCAATACTCATGTAACAATTGCAAACATTCCTAATTGTATCATAGGGCTTCTTGACCATACTCTAGATATGGCAGTACAGCAGGTGTGGGTGAATACACGCATGTGAATATATTGAGTGTGTAAATCTTCCAATAGGGACCACATCTCTGAATATTGTGACTGTAGATATCAGATTCAATGTTGGAATCTATCAATCTTGTGATAAACCAGCAAATTATGGCTTAATACATTTGATAAGGTAGACTCAGGTTCACAAAATCTTTTAGCATGTTAAGTATGTTAGCCTTTAAGTTGCTGCAAGATATTTGAACGCAACCAAATAGCATGGCTAACCCTTTGAAAGCTGATTATTACGGTGCTCTGCCTCCTATCTCACGTCTGTGCACATGGATCTCTGGGACTGGTTCTTAAGAGAGAACAGGTCACATAGGGAAATTGAAATCTCTCTGACTTTTGAACTACAAATCCTAGTTTAAAGAGAAAAATACATTCAGTTAAAAAGGCCTCAGGTGTGCAACTCACAATGTCAATTGCTCTGTTCTAACTTGGTTTAGAACATCTGTTGCATCAAATCTCACAAGACCTAAATGAAAAGTACATTGATATATTGGTGAGGGGGGAATTCCTTCAAAACTATTTTCAAGAATCATCTACAGTATACCCACCTTTTTAAACATAATGGTAATATGGTGGCAGCCTGGCTGGAGGAGTGCTGTTCCCTGGATCTCCAGACCCCAGTAAAATGTGCCCCATTTTCCTATGCTTGAAAAAAGTGAAATCTGTAGCATGCGTGAAGAAGGCTGAATGCCTTATTCGGTTGACATAGAGCTCTGCGTGCTTAGCCAGGCCACACAAGCAGGAGACTCATGTGCAGCAACGAAAGTTTAATCCTTTGCCTGTTTGCATTTAGCCGAAATGACAGTAAAAATGAGAAATAGTTTCCTTTTTTAACACTGATAAACTATACTTGAGCGGGATTAAATCTTGGAAATGCCAATAAAATCAACCCAAGGACAGGGGGCAATATCCTTTTTATGATTTGATTGGAGCAGGCATCTCTACACTTTTTCATCTGGCCCTTAACAGCTCACTGAATATAAAAAGAAACATTCATATTGCAGGCCATCTTGGCATGGATAGAAATATGTGCATTCAGCCATATGGAGCCATTCTACCTATTGTTTCATAGTCCTCTAGTTCCCTGACATTTTCAAGGTATCTTATTCCTTGAGGAACTGGAGACATTTATAGGGGTTTTGTTTAATGTGTGTGTGTATGTGCCTTTGAGTCAGTGTTGACTCCTGGTGACTGCCTGGACCTGCAGTTTTCTTGGCAAGGTTTTTCAGAAGTGGTTTGCCCTTGCCTCCTTCCTAGGGCTGAGAGAGAGAGAGCAACCAGCCCAAGGTCACCTAGCTGGCTTTGTGCCTAAGGCAGACCTAGAACTCATGGGCTCCTGGTTTCTAGTCTGATGCCTCAACCACTACACCAAACTGGCTCTCTCCATTTAATGAGTTTATATAAAATATATGTGTGAAGTGGAAGATATGGGTGACCACTCTTACAGATGGTGATAGACTTTAAAGTTTCAACAAGGAAAGAATGAGCCAATAGAGGCGCATATGTGTAGCTCAGGGTTGAACTGTGGAGTCCTTGGGTTTCTCTGAGCTTGGTTCTTTTCTTGCAAATGTTTCATTACTTGGCTAGGTAACATCTTCAGTGCTAAAATGGGATAGAGTTTGCTCTCTATTTATACACTGTGGCATGCCTTGAGTGTAGGAAAATATATATCTTCTCTAGATTCCACACACTTCAAAATAGATGTCACTCTGTGTGATGCATAAAGCAGGAAGCTTTCAATGATATGCACTGAAGTCTCTAGCTTTCAGCTGAAATTAGCAGGTGGTGTAACTCCCTGAATTCCACCAAACATTTTCTGCTAGAAGACAAGATGGAGAGCATCTGATTTTACACTGTACCTATTGCCCTGTTCTGCTGTTGTAGATGCCAAAGATGTTCTCATTGTATGAGTGAGGGCAGGTATTTGAAATCAGAGATGATATTTTTGGTGTTGATTTCCATGATTTCATTTCTTTATTCTTTGGGTCTGTTAATCAGCTTGTACTCTTGTACTCAGTCAGATTGGTGTGTTCTGGTTTGGGAAGAATCTCCCTAAATACCTGGCTTAAAGAGGACCACAATTTGGGATATGCAATGATTATCAGACCAAAAGCTGCACTGGCCTTTGGGTGGTGTGCTGGGGGACAGGCAACCAGAATAAAGATGTCAAGGGGGCCATGACAAAAACTGATTATTGATCCTAGCCATACCTGTTTTCTATACCAGGCTTCCTCAATCACAGCAACTTTAAGAAGGGTGGACTTCAGCTTCCAGAAGGGAGCTGGCAGAAGGGAGCATGGCTGGCTGGGGAATTCTGGGAGTTGAAGTCCACCCATCTTAAAGTTGCTGAGATTGAGGAACCCTGCTCTGTACTACATAGGAGAAGCTTATATGACAGTGAAGAAACGAGAAAGAAGGGAAACAAGAGTTAGCTGGGTGTGTGGTTTTCTATTACGAAAAGCAGGTTAAAGAGTATACGAGGAAAAGTAGGGTAAATAGATTATATTTCTATTATTCTGAAAAAAGAAACCCCTAAGTTTATTTCAAATTCTCAGGCCATTATGTAAATAACAAACAGTAGTCTCTGAATCTCTGGAACATTTGGCTTTAGTCTGTATGGTAAAACTGGAACACCTTGATAGGGCATAGCAATATTATGTCCCCAGATGTTTGGACTTCAGCTCCCATTGGATCTTCTGAACCCAACTAATTACAAGGGATGATAGATTAACTTGTTGTTGTTGCTGTTGTACTTTTTCACTTTTATGTTAAAGCACTTTTATGTATTTTTCCCCTTTTTTGTAATAAAAAATAAATAATTAGAGGTCTGCTGTCTTCAGCCCCAGATCCTTCATCTTCTTGGACTCTCTTCCTCTTTTTTAGTAATGTTTTTAAATTTTTATGTTTTATGTATTTATATGTATTTATGGTTTTAATGTTTTGTGTGTACTGCCCAGAGTCCCCCACTGGGGGGAGATGGGCAGGGAGAAATTTAATAAATAAATAAAATAAAAATAAATAATTTTAAAAAATACAAGGGACTGGGGGAGTTTTGCTGTAAAATGTTTGGAGATCACCAGGTTACCTGACAAGATAGCTATCTAATCTGATTTATCACATTTAGGGCTTTCCAAGGGACCCTAAGAATGTAACAAGTAGAGATGGAGATATATTATTTCTCCCTTCAACTCAGAATCATTCTTCTTTTTAGTTCTGGCTGCCTTAGAGTGCTGCTTTGAATATTACAGAAAAACAGAATTGGTTTGCCACTGATGCTCGTTTTGCAGGGCATTAACACAACCAATCATTGGTCTCTGACGTGTGTACTTGTACAATGCATGCAAAGTAGCTATTTACTCATTAAAAAAGAAAACAAAAGACAACATACATTTGGATAATAATGGCATGCGTTAATTTTATAAAGATGCAAATATAGAAACAATTGCTAAATTTGGAGAAAAATAAAATCTTTCTCACCACAATGGGGAAGACACTGTGATCAGATGGCCAATCTGCCTACTCATTCAGCAGTCTTGTGGATGGACAATTTACTTAAATTTCACCCTTTCTTTTCTTATAGCTTCAATTTAAAACCTGATTTGGATTTTCAAATGAGAGAGAGAGTCTTTTACGAATGAGGAGACATAGCTGCTGTATATACAGTACATCTGCTTCCAAACAGTTGTTTATTGCATTTCACACTTTACATTTTTAAGATTAAAAAAACCCCAGAACTGTAAAGTGTGAAGTAGATTTAAAAATACTTTTACAGCATATTATAATATTAGCTGATTCTTCTTGGCTCCACATCTGAATTTATTCTACATAGGTTGTCCTATGTCTCTGCCTCTATTTCAGGTTCCTCATGACATTTGGTTAGAAACACATCTGGAATGCTTCACACTTTGCTGTTTCAGGAATAAAACACCTGCAAAAGTCAGCATCGACTTTCAATTAGTCTCTTACATCCTTAATACAGTTTGGCATGAGCAATTAATCTAATTTCTGTTTTTTACAGCTCCCTTTCCTCCCAAGAAATATTTTTAAAAAAGAAGAAGAAATGTAAACAGTCAAAAATGATACCACCAATCAGAATATTCAGCGTAGATCTTTATTTTCCTCTGGAATGACTGTCTTTTATAAATGTTATCCATCATTTGTAATGAGAGCTGTCAGGAATATTTAGCTGAAGAACAGGTACTTGGTATGCTAATGGCGGTCTCTTAGTGAATTCATTTAGTTCTGCTGCATGACATTAATAGTCTTTGTAATCTAATGAATGATGTGTGAAACAGGAAGAGATAAGACCAGGGGAAATGGTATTCTGGAACTAGTAAAGATACCTCCATTCCAGTTTATTTATTTTGGGCAAATTAGCAGTCTGAAATAGCAGAATATAATTTTACCACAGAGACATAATCCTTTCACAAGGCAGTAAGATTTAGGTTTTTTACATAGCCTTGCAATTTCCATACTTTTTGGAGCACAGATAGAAACTGTAGGTGCCTTCCTTCTCATCTTAAAACCAAAGCCTTTTTTTTTTTTTTTTTAAAGAAATGGATTCTTCTCCCTTTAATTTAGCTTGTATGATGCGCAAATCTACCGGCCATGGTTTTGAAAGACGTTTCTGCTGGCTAATATCACCTATGTCATTTGGCTATAGCAGTGTTTCTCAGCCTTGGGTACATTAAGATGTGTGGACTTCAACTCCCAGAATTCCCCAGCCAGCCATGCTATAGCCATGGGCTATAGAAATAAGATTCACAAAAAAAGATGCAGCTTGTTCAATCCACTCCATTCTTCTTTACAATGTTCTATTGCTTTTCCCCTCCACAAGTCAACATGACCTGCTCTGTTATCCTATGGCTGTTCTGGGGCTTCTCTCTTTTATTTATTTGGTTTGATTTGATTTTTATCCTGCCTTTATTTTTAGTCAACTCAAGGTGGCATACATACCTAATACTCCTTCCTCCTCCTATTTTCCCCACACAACAGCCCTGTGAGGTGGGTTGGGCTGAGAGAGAATCACTGGCCCAAAGACACCCAGCCAGCTTTCTTACCTAAGGGAGGAATAGAATAGAATAGTTCCTGTTTTGAACCTAGTGCCTTGGCCAATACACCAGACTGGCTCTTGTTTAGGGTCTCCCCCTCTTTTAAAAATAACTTTGCAAACTTTGAGGTTCCTGCAACCTCTTAGATAGGTTCCTCATGTTTTGAAGTTACTGTTTTGGCTTCATAAGCAATGGCTCCCTTTGCCTGAATATTGGAAGGAATGCCAGATGTTACAGCAATATAACAGTGGGGTGAATGTAGGAGGAGGGAGTGGTTGCAAGACCATGAGGTCCAGTTTCTATTAGTATCTTAGCATACTGATTGTTAGCTATTTTTGAGGCAGGGGTGAACAACTTTTAGGGGGCAAGGGCTATATGGAACTATTTGGGGTAGAGGGAAGAGCTGTTGGAAGCTACGGGAGTAGAGACTGGGTTTGGGGAAATTGAGGATTTCCTCTCTTTATTAACTGTCATATATCTATTTTAGGGCTTATAGTAGTTTTAATTTCTTTCCCACTTCAAAATGATGGGAAACTCTGCTGGTAAGCAGATATTTAAAAAGAACTCTTAGGGCCAAAAAAGGGGACTTGGGAAATACAGATTGCTCACTGAGATTGAAGTTTTAGACTAATCAGGAAAAATATTTTCATACATTTTTCCCTTTTAGTAACCCCTAGGATTCATATAAGCTTCATCTGCCTTGAGCTAGTAAATTGCCTTGTAAACTGCTTTGCGTCATCTAGATTTGGCGATATTTCAGTTGATGTGATTAAAAAACTGTGTTCGAAATATCTAACTTTCTTGAGAAACCTCATACACTTCCACATGAGGGTTGCCCAAAGGAAGTTCCTACTATTAAATCAGATCTGCTCTTAATCATGCACATATGGGCTTCTGTAATTTGGACTTCTCTGACAGTGTAATCCTATCCATTTCTACTCAGAGATAAATCCTGTTAACTACAGTAAGACTTATTCTTCACTATAGGAGTGTACAGGGCATAGGAGTGTAGCCAAAGTAACCTTCTTAGTAGAGAAGGGTTGGGAAGGGTTGGGAAAGGGTTGGGAAAGGTTGGGAAAGGTTGTGTCAGAAATGTGCAACTTTCTGGTGGCTCTGGGCCACAATTATTTATCTGGTTTACTTTTTAAAGACATATGCCACTTCCCATTATTATTCATCTCAAAAAAGTAAGTTAGTAAGTTATAATCAGTTAAAATTCAAACAATGCAAACAATCAATTAACAGATATAATACAGTATATTATAACATCTATTTATATTCACTTTAAAAAGTGAAAGGGGGAAAAAAAGAGACCACTGTAAGAAAACCAAAACCATACCTGCAGTGTTCAGGCAGGAAATGCCTGCATCTGGGGAAGAAGGAAGTCTTAATCAGTACTTTCAGAAGGGAGAGCTTTCCAATTTGAAGCCATCACTGAGAAGGTCCCCCTGGAAGCCACTACAAGATGGTACTCAGAAGGTCTTGACCCACACAGAAGAACCCCACCAGATGATCCTCAGGCCTGAGCTGATTTGTAATAGCAAATGTGGTGGTGTATGTAGATTTTTCGGGACTTATATCTCAGTAATGAAACCTGCTTGTTCCAGTAGCCCATTGCCAGTTTCTTTCCCTTTGAATGGCATACCAGGGGCCATACTCACTAAGGCAAATGGTGGGCAGAGTAAGGAGAAAAACTAAAACTAAATATGACATTTAATTAAATTGAAACTTAATAAAACAGTTAGCATTATTCCAATCATGTATTTGATAATTTCCTCCTTTTGTTACATTAAAAGCTGTAGATCAAGAAGTGTTGCAGGAGTTTTGGGAGCTATATAAGCTCTCAGGTTGTGCACCCTTTTGTGTGGTATTGGGGCCAAGGCTTTGCTGGGCTTTCTGGATAAAGGCCAAAGGGGGAGATGGTATCTTGAAAGAGTACAGCTATAGGACAGACACAAGATTTTCCTGTTATCCTTCCTCCATTGATTTCCTTAGTGGTCAGAACAAGCATCTTGAATTCGACATTGAAGCAAAATACTAGCATGCCTCCCCAGTGTAAGATGGAAAAAATTGATAACACTTGACTTCTTCTATGCCAGTTCATCCAATCCATTATGGATATGTTATTTCCAGCTATAGGGATTAAGGAACAAGATTTATGTTGAATGTTTTGTTAAAGCAGCTCCTAAAAAAAGTGCTAACTTGTCACCTCACTTAATCTGTTGGGAAGTCCAGTAGGATGAGCATCTTGCAACAAGACTTTCACAAGATATATTTAAGACAGATATGAGGAAGAGGATTTATCAAAAAATAGTCACTTTTCCAATCCTGGATTATAAATGTAATCTTTCAAAGCACCACAAGTGTTAAACTATCTCATCGTAGCATTGCAGTGCTCCTCAGGTATGGGGTTAATTTAGGCTTTTCAAGAAGTCAGCCAGCCAGGCTATTTTTCTGTCCTTTCACCCAAAACACTAACTAGATTTCTGTGTCTGCAGGTCTGTGTGTTTGCAGTAGATTGGATCATTTAATTCCAAATCTTTAAAATGGTGGTAAGTGCACAAAATGAAAGCCAATCCTATGAAACTATGTTAGCCTGAAACAAGATGCCATGGTTTTTCAGTTGGCACATAGATAGAAAGTGCCTTGGGTTTATCTCTGCTGCAAATATCTTCCCATCACTTTAATTGCCATAACTTTGCTGTTAAAAAATCTTGGGCCTGAAGTTGGATAAAAGTGCTGGAAATTTGGCTAAGTAATCCTTAACTTCTGACAGAACTGCAATTTTTAGGAAACCCCCCCCCCCGCCCCACCCGGAAAAGGAGAATCAGTTATTAAAACCATTAAAATCCTGTTTCCTTGATATACTCAGAAAAAGAAAGGGAACTGGAAAATTCTTATAAGATACTATTTGTATGAATAAAACGTCAGGGAGAAAATTGTTTATGTGAGATATCCCATAGTTTCACTGCAAAAAAATTCACAGATGTGAAAGTCCCCTCCTTTCTAACGTAGTTCAACGTACTTATTGTACGCTGCCCAGAGTCACCTTGTTTTTTCATTCTAACTTAATTTTATGAAATGGCGTGTACATGGCTTTATGGTGCTTATTACAGTATGCTTCCATGATTGTGAATGGCCTAGAATTGTTTGAATATGGCAGGATAGAAATGCTGTAATATGAACACCCACTCTGCTTGTTGTACCTAACTACTCACCCAAATTGAAACTCTTTTGAGATAAATTGAGAATGGTTAAGAAGGTGTGTGTTGTAAAGTTAGCCTGTGACCAAAGTATGATCTGTGTCTATTGTGTGTTTTGCATATGTCTGACAAGTATTACCTTAGCCATATCTTGTATTTGGACCAATAATGTGTGCCTTGCTGCTTCTAGGACAGCAATTTTAAATACGTTAACGGGAATGCTGCTTGGATGAGTCAGCCCTTGCTAAGTGCCTCATTCAAGCCCCTGATGTCATGTGCTATAGCGCACCAAGGCATTCATTGAGTTTTCTGACTACTCCATGTCAAACAGAAGACTAATGGAAGGCTTTGATATCATTTCCGATTTCTCTGAAGTCTTACAATTGATTGAAAGCATCTGCTGTTTGATTGTAGAGTGGCACCTGCAGTGAACATGGAGGTGGAAGAAACATGGAAGAATTTTCACAGTATGAACACATGCCTGTAGCATTCAGTATGACAAATTGGGGTACTCTTTCTCTCAGTGTGAGCTCAGTTTTGCTTCATATTATACATAATAGAAGATATGAACTGCTGGGTATTAGAGGACTATGCAAAAAGCAGGCTGAGTTGAGAGCTATATTACTGTTGGCCCAGCTTCAAATATTTTTTCACATGACATTCATGCCAAATCCAGAGGAGGAGGAGGATCTTTACAACAAGTCAGTGGCTGCAATTCTTGCTATGTTATCAAGAAAAATGGCTGATGAAATGTTAAGCAATGCCTTTATTTTGACCAGAAAATAAGAAGAATAGATTCAGCAAAATGCAAACAGTTTACCAAACTTCTCCATCCTACTGATGGAATTGGGAGAGGGTATGGACCATTTCACTGAATTTCTCCAAGAGTTGGGTGGGGAGGAATTCTCTACAGTTTCTCAAGATGGGAATGAAGATTTGCAATAACTGGAAGACCAATTCTTTCCTTCCTTCCTAAATGTCTTTGTGCCCCTCCCCTTTTTACTGAAATCTATTGTTATGGCAGCCTAACTACCATTCAGCATCTTTCACCTTGTTTAGGTCTAATCTTATGCCAACGTTCATATTGGACAGATCAGTTTTAACTGAAGAAGGTGGAACTGAAGGTACCTCAGTGCCTAGCCGCAGAACACTTTATAAGTGAAAAGCAGCACTTTAAATTGCAACTGAAACCTACAGGCAGCCTCCAGTAGAGGTATAATATGCTTGTGAGATCTAGTGACAGGTAGCAAGGGGGCTGATGCATTTGGTACCAACTGCAGTTTCTAAATAGTCTTTAAAGACACCCCCAGGCATAAAGCATTGCAAGCATGTTGTGATAACTGTATGAGTTACTGTTGCAAGAAGCACAACTGGTATACCCGTAGGAGCTGGGCAAAGTCTATTGTTAGAGAGAGAAAAAATTCTCCTGGGTTCTTAGAAATGGAGAGAAACTTTTCTAAAGTTCTTTCTTTGGTTCAGACTTAGAAGCTTCTATTGACAACAGCGCTGGGGGAAACATGCAGAATCCAACCCACCTAGGCATAGTAATAGTGACTGGGTTAGATCACCATAATTAAAACATGCCAGAACAAGGCAGCTTGATAAAGAGTTGTGAATTTCTCAGGTCTGTTACTATTTCTCTCCTCTCATCCTAATGTTTTCCTGCTGAATACAATGACTGACAAAGAACAAAGCTGGTGCCTCATGGGCTGCACTGAATTTGATTCCTTCAGTTCTCCCCCTTGGTTCTGGGAGCACTTTTGGCTTCTGCAGTTCTACACAACCTAACGGTTTTATCTGCTGCTCTCTTTCTCTCATTTTATGATAGATTCTTCAGAAATCATTCTTAGTAATTCACTTTTCCATCTTCTTACCTAAGCACAAAATCAGACTCATGGTAAACAGAAATCCTACATATAATACAGAGAGTATAAACAATAAGCCCCCTTGTAATAACCACCTTTCCCAAAATCCCAAATCCATCAATCAAGAAGTAAGCCAGAACCAATCCCACAGACTGAATGTGGTGTTTGCCCATCTCTGGAACACCTGGATGGCCCGTTTCACCTGCTGAGCATCTTACTGGATAGCAGCGCTTTTATCAACGTAAAAGCAGCAGCTCTACCCCAGTCAAACTCCTCCATCTGTGTGCAGATGGACAAAATGAGCACATAACCAATAATCATTCAGTACTAACTTCTAGGATAAATTCTGGAAAGTGCAGATAGTATTATGGCTTCCAGGCATATGCTAAACAATAAAACATTCCAAGCAGTGTTAAAATCTTTATAAATTTTTGAGATTTGTTTTCAGTTGCATGAGTTGCATTCAGCTTGCGGTGCTGCCTCCTTTTCAGCTTGCAGATGTTCCCAGACCTAAATGTTGGCTTTGACAATGGCTGTAAGGTCACAAGTGGGCCAAGCAAGAATGGTGTCCATGATTTTGGGGTGAATGGCTGGCTGAAGCCCCTGAAGAAAAGTGCTGACTACCAGGGAGTGGGTGGCAGGGGCATCAGGTTCAACACCCAAGTCATTGTGCAGGGTAGTACAGAATCGGGCTGGATAGTTACTGGGGTGTTCCTCAGCCCCTCATTTTATAGTATTTCTCCAGTCATGCTGCACCAGGGCCAGTGGTGGTGATGCACTCTAGAAGATGTTGCCAGAGGGCCTGGAAATGATTCCTTTGGGTGGGAGTCTTATGACCAGCGATTTGGAGTGACCACCCATCAACCTGTTGCTCCTTGCCTGGGTGAGATAATGTTTTTCTGCTTTGGAGTCAGTACACCACAGAGGAGCATTTCAGTATTGCTCAGGAAGGATTATGCACTGTGAACAGCTGGGTCAGTTTCTGCAGAATTCTCCTGGGCTCTCTCATAACTTGGGAAAAATTATAATCCAATTCATAACATTCTCAGGAGTCTATAGGATGTAGACCACTATGGGTTGGCCACCTAGGGGAATGAGGTAAACATGGAGGGGTGCAAGCAAGGGAAAAAATCCCAGAAAGAATTTTTCATTGAGGAGGAAGCATATCATTTCAGAGGTGGTGTGGAAGTTCTAAGAAGGCTCACTGTGGTAGAGCCAACAACCTCCCAAGTTGCCTGTAGGTCTGAAAATAAGCAAGCCTGAAGCTCTGACATGGAGGAGCCTTTCAATGTTCTAGGAGACTGACTGATAGATGGAATTGGACTGGTTGGTGGGGTTATCATTACTGCCAGCGATATTGGCATGCTTGCTCAAGATGCAGGGGGAGTCACCAGTGCTGTCACTGGTGGTATCTGTGGATTGGGGGCTGCTGCAATCAGAATGGGAATCCTGGGTATCCAATTATTAGGTAAATCATTGCTGACACTGGAGTAAATCTTCAGGACTTGGGACGAAAACAGCCCCAGTGTCCCTGAAGATCTATCGGGATAGGGAGGGGTAACAAGAGGCTGTTCCATATGATTTGGTTAGAGTGTTGATCTTCCAAATGAAAGCACAAGTGTTGCAACACTAAAGAATAAAAAAATCTTCCAAATGAAAACAGAATTCCATATCATCACTAATATCATCACACCACATGGACACCAACCTAAGTGCTTGGGTGCTATAGATACGATGCACAATGGTTGGGCCACTTAAACACTTTATTTCCCATCTAACAGAACTGTCTTTTCTTGTTACCATCCAGACAAGGTTAGGGAAGAATATAGGGTCATCTCCCCTTCTGGAGACACAGAGAAGGCACTTAGACACAGATGCTGTTTCAGCCAAAGGGTGATAAGTACTGACTGCAAGAATGGGGGTTGGAGTCTTACTTCTACTGTATGTTCCATAACACCAAATTGTTGGTGGAGAAAAAATATTTCTTCCAGATTCTTAGAATTGGAGATGATAACCTTTGGTTCAGACCTGAAGGTTTTATTGACAACAGCACTGGGGCCTCATATACTGTAGCTGGGCTAGAACAACGCATCGCATGACTGAAACATACTAGAAGAAGCCACTTTGATAAGGAGTTGTGAATTTTTCAATTTTGTTATAATTTATCTCCTCTTATCCTCCTTTTCCTCATATCCTAACTCTTTCCTGCTGAGTACAAAGACTAACAAAGAATAAAGCGGGCACCTCCTGAGTTGCCCTGAATTTTCCCCCTTCGGTTCCCCATTTGGAACTGGGAGCACTTTGTGTCTTCCACAGCTCCACATAACCATCTTGAGGGGAAAAATGAATGACTTTATCAGTAACAGAGATGGGTAGATGGGTTTAAGATAATCTGCATTTATTTACTTAGCTATGACATACAACTACCTTCATATCAAAGCACACTTTTATTATGGCCATATTGTTGTAAGAAAGGAAAAATACATGAATGAATTGGGCAATCCCTGCATATAAATAGTGGAAGGAGAAGGAGTGTTGTCATCCCCAGCATCAGGCCTGGTAGATCCCAGGGTATCTTAGCAGCCCAAGTCCCTGTGTGCCCATGCCCCATCCCTTGTCACTCACTGTTGATTAAGGAATTCCTGAATTTTGGGACCCTAGACTGGCAATAAGGTCCAATTCTAGTTGTCTCACTGATGATCATATAATTCAAGTGTACATCAACACAACCCCATTGCAGAGAAAAAGAAATCCTTCTTTTTCTATATGCAAATAAAAGGTACTAATGACTGAGAATTGACTTGCCTCTTGCTTCTTCAAGAGGGCAAAGGTTTATGTTGGGTGTCAATGGCTCCTTCTCATCTTATGCATCTCTGTCTATTCTGGCTGCTTCTTAGCACGGCTTTCTCTATAACTAATTGCCTTCTGCAGGTGATGTACAACTTGGTTTGAGGGTTGCCATTTTTTCCTTGGACATATGATTGGGATCGTGCTTCACTGTTTCATTATATTACATTGTTTGCAATGCCATTACTTTCTCTAGGCCTACGGAATAATTGGGGTGATAATAAAAGAGGGATATATTGTATTAAATGACCCAGAGCAATGACCTGATGCAGCATTTATAATTCACAGCCCTTGCACACAGCATTTTATCTTCCACGAGATCATACTGTGGAAGAAGTAAAGCTGCAGGCATATCAGGAAGCTAAAGCTGGCCGAGTAGTCCATAGTTCTTTCTGCCTGTAAAAGCCTGCTCCCAAATTTCTCTCACCCATAAAGCAGAGGTGAATAACTTTGGCCCCCAGCCTGCAAACTGTCCTCCAATCCCCTTTTTGGGACCAAGATTTCTGAATAAAACAATTCTGAGGTGAGATATACACAGCAACTGCGGGGTAAGCCCTAAACTAGGCATATTACTGTGAGGGGAAAAAAATGAAGAAAAGTCCCCAAACTTATCCCCACCCACAAGTGTGATTTGGCCCTACCCACTTGTGGCCCTCAATGTCATCTGTGGCCTGAGGCCCTTCTCTATTGGAACTGCAACAGAAATGAAAGACTAGGGCTCTGCCCATCAGCATTAATTCCATTTTTAGTTTCAAGGGTCTCCTTTGTTTAGCTGGGGTAGCTCCATCCTGGGGCGACTCTTTCGTTAAAGTAGATAGCTGCTATTTACAGTTATATATTTAAAAAACCCAACCAATTTCTGGAATGTTATTTATTTTAAGAATAATACCCTGTTTTTCAAAAATGTTTTCTAAACTGTGGATAGTTATAGCGTATTAAAAATTAAAGAGAAACTCAGCCCAAATGGGTTGTTGGCAAAAGTTAACAACTAGAGATCAGGCTTCTGTCTCCTCCTTTCCACTGCCAAAAAAGAAATATGAAAATGAGAAGGACAGATTGTATTTTCTGCAGGTTGAAGCTAAGTTCCAGTTATGAGCGATAACAGCGTACAGCTTCTCCATGAGGAGTTAAGGGCTGTAAGAGAACACAGTTTAAAACAATATGTCATACACCAGATCTGCAGGATACCAAAATACATGGGCAGATATTGTTGGCATATTATGTATGGGTGAGAGAGTCACGTGTCTGCTGAGTGAGTCAACGGTTGCACTAACATGGGAAAAAGTTTCATATAGATTGAGCCCTGATGTACATTTGTATGTAGTGAGTGTTTCTACAGATTGCCAGAAAAATTCATGAATCCACATGAGGATTGAGAAACTTGGGAATAGTTTTTGGAATCTTGGGACAATCTATTCTCACAATGGAAGTGAATTGAAATGTTCACTTTACCCAGATATAATACACACACTTAAAAATTGCTGGAAGCCCCCTTTCATGACTTTTAAACCAAAGAAAAAGTACATTCATAGTTATATAAAATCATATCTTATTTCAATGAATCATTGGTTTTCTGAGTAGCTTTTGCATAGGGTGATAAAGTGTGAAATATTGGTATGTGTGATACCCAGTTTGAAATAATCGTCTTTTCTTGGCAAGCGTAATGTACGCAAACTTTCACTGAACAATGCCTGAAACAAATGATGTATGTCACTGTTAAATTTTGCCCACTGTCACCTTACATCAGGTGACAGATACATCACCTCAAGTGCGCTCTGGCATACATGGGCACTATGTATAGCATCTCAACAATTTTCAAGGAACTTCTGGTTTATTGCTGATTACAGGGGACTTGTCTTAATGCACTATGTCTACTGCATTTAGCTTGGTGAATCATGTTGTAGAGCCCTTTCTTCAAATTGCTAACAGAACTATTAGCATTTCAAAGTATACACAGGAAAAGAAATGTCACTTTGTGTGAGATCAGCAGCTATATAAATGTGATATATATATATATATATATATATATATATATATATACACACACACACACACACACACACATACATACATACACACACACATACATACATACATACACACACACACACTCCCAGGCCTCTGGTAGAGGACCCGAGATTGAGGAAGACACATACCACCCATAAGGGTGTGAAGGGAATATATATATATAAAAAAAATAAAAAGTGTTGAAGGATAGTTAGACTAACAGTTGGGAGGGTTAAGTACACCTTACAAAGACTTTAATTGAACTCTGTGTGGTACAAGCTTGGTCACAAGTTTAAGATGTTCCCTGAGAAAGAAATGCAGAGTCATGAAGTTCAGTTCATTGATCATCATCCAGACAGCTGGAAGAGCATAAACCCAGTTAACCTGATGAATCTTCCCATCTATGATGAAATGCATGGTGTATGTAAATAAAGGCTTCCTCAAGTTAAGTTTCACTCCTGATGAAACTTGTCCATGTGGTTTCTGTGGCAATGATATAGTTTTGCCATTCCCTTTTTCCAGAATACTTTTTCCACTTCCTAGTCTAGCCTGAAGTCCTGGGATTTCCAGCTGATCCCCTATATGGATACTAAGCAGATCAAACTCTGCTTAGCTCTTTCTTGTTTTGACCAATTTTGGTTAGATACTACCACCTGTTGCGATGTGCATGCATTTAGATCACATGCATTACATATCTGCCAACATGCAGGAATAATAATTAGGAACATGCACAGCCCAAATTTTGTTTTCTTCTATCCCAGAGGAATGTATTCAGCAAAATGAATTAGTACAAAGGATTGGAGAGTACATAGAGTTTGCTGCTGTGGGAACAGTTTTCCCCTAAGCTGAAACCAAGAAATGTATCCAAATAGTGAGAGTTAATAAACACTTGACATTGCTTACTAAACCTTACTTTTACAACAAATGGAGAGTTATGCTTCAAACACACACATACACTTGCATTCGTATATATACACACAGAAATATGCATGCACACCACATATTCCTTAAAAATATTTCTGGATTCATTTTTCTATCTAGCACTGAATTTTGCAGAGTTTTTTAGTGCTTGGAAGAGAACTGAAACTTTCTTGGGTTTCCATGCTTGTCCTATGCTTGGCAGGACTTACATGCCTCATTCCTGATTCATATTAAGAATCCCAGCATGGGATACTGAGAAGTCATAGGCACAGGTTTTACAAAAGAAGTATATGTATTTTATTGATTGATTGATTGATTGATCATATTTATATAGTCGCCCATCTCACAAAAAAGTGACTCTGGGCAGTGTACAACACTCAATTTAAAAACCCATAAATACATATAAAACAATCATCAAAACTATAAAAACTGTAAAAACAGACACAGCAGGAGAGGATGATGTTAACCGTAGCAAGGGAGCCATCACAAAATCTCCTCAGCCCCCTGGGACTTGTGGAATGTTAAGAAGGATGCGGCTAATCTCACTTCCAAGGGGAGAAGATTCCACAAGGCCAGCACCACGGCAGAGAAGGCCCGCCTCCTGGGACCCGCCAAATGGAATTCCCTGGCAGACGGGACACACAGCATGCCTTCTGTGCCAGACCTGATGGGACAGGCAGATGTAATTAAGGAGAGGCAGTCCTCAGATAACCCAGCCCCATGCTTTTTGTTTTGTGGATGGCTTTATAAAATCTCCTGACTGTTGCAGAATGTAGGGAACTGGATGTAGTTATACTACGCATTTATCTGGATTTCTGTATGGACACAGTAGAATAAGATTTTGAAAATAAAACCTTGGATGAAGAGAGCCCCTGACCTGAGTGTTTAAGCATGCTTGAAAATAAAATACTGTTTGTAGCCAAAGTAATAATTTCATAGTTGAAGCAAGTCTTAGAAATAAAATATTATCACAGATAAGCAAAGTCCTTCATTTTCATGTTTTTGAAAATGCTTTTTTACCTCTAAGCAGAAATGTCTTTTAAAATATCAGTGTGATAACTAAATTTCTAATTTCTTTCAGTGACCTTTTAAAGGTTCTTCAGCAACCATCCAAGCCACACAAGTTTCTAATAAATATCCTTGTTGCTCCCCTCAGGATCTCTGTCACATGCATATACATGGGGAACATAATGTACTTACCCAACCAGGTCATGCTTTCTCTCTTGCTTTCATTCCCAGCTGGATGGAAGGTGTTCTCTAAGCCCATGAACCAGCCTGCTTCTGCAGAAATACTACAAGTGGAGGAACTTGGAGAAATACAGTAAATAGATGAATAAAAGCAATTCTGTTCTTGGTGTCTACCGTTGCCCACCCACCTGAGGAGGTCTGAATGATATTTCCAAAGAAAATGATAGATCTTTAAATGAGGTATGAAATAGTAGGGGGATTTAAGGAGATGAACTCTGTCAAGAATGATTCTTCCAGGAAACTCCTGTGTTGCTTTCTATTTCAGAGGGTGAAAGAAGATTTCAGAAGATCAGCTATTCTTGTCTTGATTCCAAAGATAATAGGGAAGACTTAGTCAAGGAAGTAGAAGTTGCAGTTTTCACTCTGAGAAAAAGTGGTTGGAAGAAGCAATATTTGAATGTGCCTGCTTTCTACACCTTATAAACTTATTGGCTGTAAATATAATGGCAGCTAGCAAAGGTGCCATTTACCCCCTCCTTTTCTTGCATAGGAATTCTTTTCTTGTTTCTTCATTGCATATCTCCTATTGGATAGATGGGTATTCTTCTAGCACCTGTTATGCTTTCCCACCACCAGGGACATCTGCAGGGGAGGTTAAAAAAATCAAAATGGCAAGCACGATCATGTGACTGAAGCTCCACCCCTTTTTGAGCATATGTTCTTTCTGAGCTTCCTCTTTCTCCAACTTCCTTTTTCTCTCCCCCCACTTCCCCTACAAGTAGAGTTCTACCATTTCTACCACCTGAGATAGAAGTCTCCTCAACTAACCTATGGGCTATTTGAGGGCTGAGGTGAAACCCTTCTATGTCAGGTGACTGGAAAGTCAGTAACAGGGTGGAACTGCATTAATTTTTTAAAAAATAAAGCAAAGGGGGAACGAGGAAGTTCAGAAATAAAGAACAATAAAAAAGAAACATGTTACTGCCAGAGTCCTGCCAACAATATCTAGATTACAAAATTAGGCTTTTACTGACTACCTTTTTTACTCCTATATTTGTTTTTAAGGACTTTTGGACTCACTTTTATACCCTATGTTGTTGTTAACAGTCCATGGTAACGTGAGTAAAAAAAGCTCTAAGAAAAAAATATAGAATTAAGAACCTTAAAAATTAAGAACCTTATTGTGCCTGCATCTATTTGTAGTTCCATATGTAAATTTATTTTTCCATGAACCACCAACAAACCACCAACATGAATGTATTAAATAATATTAATATAAATAAATAATAATATTTATAGTAAAACCCTAACTTTGTAATGTAGAAAGTAGAAGTAGATGCCTGCTTCAAGAACTATTGTTCTAGATGAGGCTGGCTTCCTCCACATTAATTTTCAGAAAGCTGTTAAAACCTGGTTATTCTGAAGGGTCTAGTGAATGGAATAATTGTGAATGGAGATATTCTCTGCTATAGGACGTGTTCAATGTTGCGTTTATTCCTCTGGCACAACATTTGCTGTCCTTTTGCTTTTCTTACATGTTCTGATGTATTGTTTTTAATCCTCTTACTGAGGAAGGTTTCGTAAGCTGTTTAGAGTCTTGGTTGGTTGGAATGACATATATGCCCTAGTAAGTAAGTGAATAAAAAAATAGTGCATCTTTGAGGCACGGTTGATCTCTTCCCCCTTTCCTTCTCTGCATGATTGCTGAATCAGTGTTTCTTGCTTCTGCTTTTGTTTTTCTTCCCCCTCCTTTTTATGTTTTTTAATTTATTGTTTTCATTGTCTATTTTATATTTTGTAAACTGCTTCAGGAAAGGCTATTCAAACACGGGGGAGGAGGAGGAATAGTAGAATGTATGCTTGCCTGGCGGTCTTTGTTTTCAGGCAGAGCATGTTAATCTTTAGGCTGGGAGATGTGCTAATTAAAAGGAATGTCAAAGAGATTAGCTCTCTTTGTCCTGCTGGTTGAATGACCCAGCAGTTTAGCTAAAGTAATCAAAAAGACCTCTGTCTGTTCCCTAACTTGAGAAGGAGGATGTTTTTTGTGTAATGGTCTCTAATCAAACCAAGTGGTTCTTCAATGGGCAAGGGCAAAATGGTGTTCCAATATGGTGAATTCTAGGGACGTCACAGTAACTCTCTCCCAAGGTCCCTTCAACTTCCACTTCCTGTTAATAAGTATCACATCCAGTATAGCTGACCTCTAGGTCCCTCCTCCAATTTTTTTTTTCAAATAATTTGTATTAAAATAAAATTTTACAAAGATTTAAAAAACTAGAGAAACAGAAGGAGAAATAGAAAAAGAGGGAAATTATAAAAAGGTAAAAGGAAAAAGTGAAGGATAACAAAAAAGAAAGAAAAAGGAAGATATTCAAAGAAGCGACTTCCAATCTGTTTTGCAGCAGTTACAACTAGAGTAATTACTATCCCTACCCTCCCATATTACATATCATGGTTCCCTTCTTCCCATAAACAAACCTTTTTAATCAATACATCTGAAAATCACCAGTTCATTTTTATACATTTTCAGCAAAAATCCATAAAGGGTTTCCATTCTTTTATAAAAGTAGCTGTAGTTCCCTCCTTAATCAAACAAGTCAATTTAGCCATTTCTGCAAACTCAGCCATCGTCACAATCCATTCCTCCATTATTGGTATTTCTATACCACCTCTATCTTTTGGATAATGAAGTTGTCTCCAAGGCGTGTCAAGAACCCACTGGCTCTCCCTCGTGAGGCAGAATTTGAATCCCAGTTGATGTCAGGTTAGATGAAATTCCCTCTGATCACAGTGATGTGCTTCCTACACACCTCAGAAATCTGATTCGCAAAGATTTAATCTATAACTTCTGCCTGGTTGGTTTGCCTGGAATACATACGCACAACAGTGTCACTTTCTTTCTTTTTCTCTTGATTTTCATACAGACACTTTTAGCAGAAGTTTCACTCTTGGTGTCATATATTTCCAGACAGGAGTAATTTTTCATTTTGTATAATGCCATGCCCCCTCCTGTTGTGTTGGGTCTGTTTTAAACAAATTATATATTTCCAGTACTATGTTGTAATCATGAGTTCCATCCCACCAGGTTTCAATAATACTGACAATGTCATCTTTACATCCCTCTCCCCCCATGCTAGGACTTCATACTTGGATCTGCCTCTGTTTGTTGTCCATGCTCTGAGCATTAGTGTACAGACATCTGATTCCTTTAATACTGTCCTTCTTAGTTTACCCCCTGCATCTCCTGGGTTATTCTGGAGCACCTGTTCCTTCCTACTACTTCTTTCCTTATTGTAGGGTTTACTGCCTTTGGGCTTATGCCTTGAATATGGTTCTGGGTATTTGTCTCCCTCCCACTCCGGATTTAGTTTAAAGCCCACAGTATTAGCTAAGAAAGATATCTTCCAAACATGTTTTCCCTGTGGGATATATGCTTCATCTCTCATCTTTCCTGTAGCTAGTTCAGACCATAGCCCAGGAATCAAAAATTTTCTTGATGACATCATCCCTTAAGCCAATGGTTCGCTCCAGAATCTTCTGCTCTATTATGTTCTGGAGAAACATGAAACATTTAAGCCATTAGAGTACAGATGACTCAAAATGTTCCAGTGCAATGTTTTGTGTTGGGCTGTTTTATTCTGATCTCAAAACAATGTACACTTTCCATTTTGCGCACACTCTAGTTAATACTAAGCCTTGCTTAGCATGTCCTGTGTACATAAGCTAATTTAAGCAGAACAACAAAACTTCCATCTTAGATTTGGATGTTGCCCATGGTTCTGGGTTGGCTTTGATAAACCCGTGGCCAGGCTAGGCCTCTGTTCAGCCCTGTGTGTTAGATTTCTTCTCATTAAAATTGCTCAGAAATAAGCAGAAGTTACACTCAAATCTCTGAGAAAAAGTTCTGAGTGCAACTACTTAACAGAACAGTAGGCCTTAGGAGCTTCAGCTACCACCTCACACAAAGGGTTAGATTCATTCAAATCAGTGAGGATGAAAAAGGAAAAAAAGAAGGGAAATGAAATAGGATTGTGCCTCCTGGTACTAAGCAAAGAGAGCAACCCAAGATGTAAACCAGATCTGACATATGTGGTGTGAAGAAAATATACTGCTGCAAAAGAAGTGTCATCTTTCGTTTTGGAAAGCAAGCTAGAAAGCAAAACTAACAGCATGAGGTCTGAACTGGCCACTGTGATGGCAGCATTATTGTGCAGCTTCCTAAACTAATTTGTTGTTCTATGATGAAGGCAAAAGGGGGAGGGTGCCCATCAAGCATTGTAACTCCAGCATGTCACCTTTCATTAAAATTGTGTTTGTCTGAGATTTTGTTATTTGCAGTTCTTCATCTGTAAAGTTAGGTTTAATTCTTCACAGTTTGTCACCTTTAAAAAAATTCTGCTCTGTTGGCACATAACTTTTTTTTAAAAAACCAAAGAACAATACCCAACAAAACCCCCCAATAACTATCCAAGACTGAAAAGGCTGAGAAAGAGATCTAAAAGAAAATTAGCAGAGGCAAGAACTGCTAAATGAAGCACTTCTATCCCTGGAACTGTTGTTTTACATGCAGGGCAGGAACTTTACTTAACCACAAAGTACTGCATGGAGCTAGATGCTTGCAAATAATTAGCTATCTCTGTTGAAGACAAGTGAGCACATATTATTTGGAATTGTTATATTATTGGACTCTGACCCATTCAACACCTTTAGAAGAATTACATGGTAGAAAACAACACCATTTTGGAATTCAGGTGAAACAGAACATCAAACTGAGTCCGGGGCATAAACCTATTCAAAGTTGAGGGATACAGGCATGCATGCAAGCTCTACATTGTTATCTCCCAGATATCCTACCAGTAGTATCCATAATAAACTGACAAAATGGTGATGCACGTGTGATGGTGACATTGTGTAAATGCCAGAATTACATACTTGCATCATGACATCTGACATGTGGCATTTGTGTGATGCCATCATTATACACATATTGTCACTGCCCTCCCTACATCCCATGGTTGTCCTGCCCCAGGCCTGACACACACACACAACAGTCCAAGGCTTTAGTAGGTAAAGTAATACAGCAGTGGCAGGCAGGGTGTGTATGCAGATGCACACACACACACAATTCCAAACAGATCCAAATCCCTTGGGAAACTTACAGACACATTCTCAATAAGCAAAGTCCCAAGGAGCAGGCAGAAGCATAATCAGGGCACAGTCAGAGGTTGTACAGTTGTTGTAGGTTGGCAGTTGATCCAGGTTCAAGGCACAGGGTTTTCAGAGGCAAGAGTGCTGGGCGCAATGGACAGAGATTTCAGCAAATGGAGCAGTTGTTCCCAATGAAGGATTGCTTGCTAGCAGTGACTCTAAAATAGAGCCCCACCAGATGCAAGCAATCACTGATGGAAATGCCCTTGCCTTGCAAGGAGCCCTGCAGACCTCCTCTGTCCTGGCCTTTGCTCAGCCCTGCGTGCCTTAGGCTAGGAGGAGTCCTGGATCAGGTCCCTCATCTTTTGCCACTTCCAGGTGCTCCACAGGCTCCACAGGCAAATCAGCCCCAGGTGACTCCCTGATGCTCTCTGGGGCAGGCTGCTGTCCACAGGCTCCTCTGAAGTGAGCTCCTCCTCCTCCTCCTCCTCCTCCTCCTCCTCCTCCTCCTCCTCTCAGCCATGGGCCTTGTCATGTGTTGGCATTGTACATATTTGCATTGATGGGGGACCATAGGCTCCTGCTTGTTTGTTGAAATAGTGCTGCTTGCCACAAGCTCTGTCACACACACTTTCAGAAGGGGCAGACTTGCAGTGTAATGGCACATTGCTATCAGGGTGGCCTGTGTGATTCCTCCTACTGTTTGCATTTTCCTATGTGAGCAATTAAATAGTTGTTCACTACAGTTATTCAAGCAAAGATCTAAAGTGTTGAGACAAAGCACAGCTATGATTCATCAATTTATAAGGACCTTGTGATGAGGATTTAAGGTTATTCTGAACAGTTGTAATTCTGTCTAAGCAAACGCTCACATTTCCAATTGTCCTTAGATTAATTTGTGCATTGAGTGAACTGAGGGAAAGATGGCTTTCACTTTCTCAAAAAGCCAAGGTCACTATATAAAGCTTCAAGCCCCAGCATCATATGCCATAGAGAAGAATCCAGCACTAGGTGGTCCACCAAGTACTCAGGATTCCAAGATGTTTTTGATGAAACATCTATATGACTGCCATAGAGCTGATCTCAGATCTTCCATCATTGTAGCTTTGTTGCATTCCCTCACAGAACCAGAGTTGAGAGATCTGCAGGAGTTCTTGGAAAGGAAATATATCTGGAAACATTCTCCATAATAGAGAAACTTCACTTCTAATGACCAGAAAATTAGTTATATTTCTAGTAGAGGTTAATATCAATATTTGCTTTCATTAATGATTTGTATTAGCTGCATAGGTAATATGCTATTTTATAATATTTAAATTTTAAAATTTATGTGAGTCTTGCTGATTACCTACTCAGTCTGACATTAGGAGGATAACTTTCCCAACAAAATATTCTTGATGCCTGTGCTTGTGTGAGAGAATGTAAATAAATTTAATTTAGAAAATAACATGATGATAGCGAAAGGAAATGAAAGTGCAGACTCTAACTATCTTTACATTTATTGTCCCAGCATTCAGGAGATTTATAGGTGCAGAAAACCAGTGCAAAGTTGAATTCCAACATGTATTACCTACAGGTATTTCTGTTACGCTACTGAAGGCTAGCGGATATTAAAATCAAAGTGGATGTTGTCTGTTGTAAAATCTTCCTGCGCAGGTTAAGAATTATTCCAGAAGTAGAATCCTCAGCATTTGAGCACAGCTCCTTTTGGGAGGAGGAAATATTCCATTATCTCTTAAATTGTCAATATTTATATGCATATAGAGTAATAACTTGCTCTCATGCCAAGTCATATTGCTAGTGATGATTCAAGTGGACTATCAAGTTTGTTACACGATGATGATTTTTTAAAAGTTAAAAGAGGTGCCAAATTTGACTCCTGAAGAAAGATATTTTGGTTGTTTGATTGGTTTGCTGAACTGTTTAAAATCTTTTGTAATGACCTACTGGTTCTACAGCTGTTCTACTTTTATCCTGCAAACTTTATGGTCTTCAAAATGTATAAATGTGTTGTCAAATATTTTTATATATTCTTGCCATGAACCATTGATTTCAACATGGAGAAGGATTTATCAAAAATGTTCTGACAAACACATTTTTATCTGCTTGAGTACTTCTGCAAACCACCTGCTGAAGGTAGATTTAGAAGAGGTGACTAGAATACATTATTGTAGAAGACACACACTAGAACAGGTGTCTGCTGTCAATACTGGCAACTACTAACATCTGTCTAATGCTGGCTTTGGGCCCTAACATGGATTGTGGCATACAGCAGAACATCTTTCTCTGTTCACCGGACCAGATTTCGCTCAAAGTAAAAATCTTAGCAGAGATAAGGCATTAGACCCTGTGAGTTCTTTCTTATATCTGCTCAAAACACAGAAGATGTTCTACTAGGTAGAATCAGACATATGTTCATGTAAATCAGGCAATGGAACCTTTTAGGTTTCAAGGACCACATAAAGTGCAAAAACATTTCTGGTCCATGATTTGGTGAGGAAAACCCATTAAAATAGTCTGACTTAGGTGCCTGATGAGTCTGGATGGTTTCCTGAATGTGCTGGGGGAGTTTCCCCTCTTGTTTTCTGAACAATCTGTTGGCTGATCTCGAGTACAGCAGTGTCTGGAGTTCCTAAACACTTTCTTCCTTCTCACAGAGGTGAATCAGCCTCTTTCTTTGTTAGGGAGCTGAAAGTGATGACGTGGATGGAAAGTTGCCTGGGCTACAAGTGGAGGAACTCTCAAGGCATGTCAGATCAACCTTGTAGTGAAGCCATTTAAGCATCCATCTGAAGTTCTACTCTGCAACAGTGGAGGCAGGTAAGACTGTTTTAGTCTTTGCCTCCATCGTCTCCATACAGAATGGGCTGACATAACTCTTCCATAGTGTGATTCATTTCGTTCATGAAGATGTTGGGGGCGAAGCAAGCTGAAACAATTGCTCTCTCATCAGTAGCCGTGCATGTTGTTCATTGCCAGTACAGTTTATGAGATCCACCTTGATTTAGATTCAAGTGTTGGGGCAGACCATAGGAATGTCACCTTAGCAATCGCTTGTCCTGCTATTCTGGATTCTGTTTGGCTTACCACTTGCTTACTTGTCCCATGATCCTCTGGCTAACTCAGTCAGCTTGTATAAGAGTAGCTTCATGATTAATGAAAGTGATCAGTGCCCCTTGCAGAAAGATGGTAGTAATAGGACCTTTACTGGGGAAAACAAAACAAAACAAAATGCTCCATTGATTCAGGAGATTTGTGTCACTAAAGATCAACCTAGATGTCCCATTTCTGGGAACAGGGATGGATAAGGTGATAGCTTGCTACTCCAGACACCTAAATTATACCAATTTTCTGAACTGATTTTAATCTGCTGGGAAATGATACTACTGAAATTGTTTAAGGTGCCGCGATGAGTGATTCTGCTGGAAATTGGAAGGAGAGCATACAGCCCTACCAGTTTTCCTGGGCCCTTCATTGGCTTTTTATCTGTTGAATAATATCCTTCTGGACCATTTGGTGAGATTGGGCCTCACAGGCACTACTTTACAGTGGTGCTAGTCCCTTGTGTCAGACTGTGTACAGTAGGTGGTACTGGGTGGGTGGGGATCTCTTAATAGCCTTTAACCTCTGGTGTCCCAGAGGGTTCCATTTGTCCCCCAGTCAGTTCAATATCCTCATGAAACCACTGGGAGAGAACATTCAAGGCAAGTGCCATCAGTATGCCGATAACCACCTCCTGCTTCCAACTAACTCCAGGTAAGCAATCTGTATCCTTGAATGTTATTTATATTTGGTAGTGGGCTGAAGGAGGGGGTGAACAAGTCCAATCTAGACAAGTTTATGGTACTTTTAATAAATAGGAATTTGGATTTAGAGGTTGAGTTCAACTTATTTTGGATACAGTTGCGCTCCTGTCGAAATAACAGGTGGGCGGTCTTGAAGTGCTCTTTGATCCATATGTGCAATTGGACTTCCAGGTGCTGGCTGTCACAGAGCGCACTTACACAAGTAAGGCTGGGTGCATCAGTTGCAATGTTTCCTGAATTGGTAGGTTTTGTTACATACTTTGGAAACAGCTTTTACCTACTGCAACAAACTTTAGGCATTTTAGAAGTTGCAACTAGTGTAAATTGTGGTAGCTATGCTGCCAGCCAGTGCGAAATGCAGGGCTCATATAATGCTTGTATTGAAAGATCTACACTGGTTACCAGTTGCTTACAGTGCACAATTGAAGTTGTTGACATTAGGCATTAAAGACTAAATAGCTTAGGCCTGCCATCTAAGGGGCTGTCTCTCAATTTATGAACATGTCAGGCTATTCAGTTCTGCAGAAGAGGCTTTTTTGAAGATGTCCCATTGTCAGCAGCCTGTCTTTCTGGTATGTGTGAAAGGGCCTGCTCCTTCATTTGGTATGTTTAGAAAATCATTTTTTAAATTAAACTTAATTTATGTTTTTATAAAATCCTTTTTTGTTCCTTGAGGTATGTTGAGTACTTACAAGGCAGCATATAAACTAAATTAATAAAAAAAGGTTCTGCATTTTGCCTCCATCCTGTTTTGGTCCCAGCTGCATGCCTGTGCTAAAAGTGGGCTTAAATGATGCTGCAGTGCATTTGATCTTTGTGGAGAATTTTATTAATACAGGTAGTCCCCAGTTTAAGAACGAGTTCTGTTCCCAAGGTCTGTCCTTAAGTTGAATTTGTATGTAAGCTGGATCAGTATGCATTGTATAATACTGTGTAAGTAGTATTGTCTAATGAACTCAAACCATTGTGTATTTAACTTGAATCATTGTCTATTGAACTCAAAATTTGCTAAGTTAGGCTCCATTCTTAATTATGGGTCATCCTTAAATAAGGCATTCTTAACCCGGGGACTCCCTGTATTAACACTACTACTCATTTATATAGCGGTTCCTAAGAGTTCATGGACTTCATATGATTTAATTGGTTTTATTGTTTTCCCTGCTCTTTCCCTTTCTCCTCATCATAGGAGCTTCATGAGATGATCCTTATGGTCCCTTTCAACTCCACAATTATGTGATTCAATGTTGTGCTCTGTGAAATGTGCTACTGTGAGAAAGCCACAGAAATGTGAGGGGATTGGCTGAGGAAAGCAGGTCCTTTTACAAATCAGATAATTTAATGTGTATAGAGTTAGCATGACTGAATTTGTTTGACCAGTGCAACTTGCCAGCTGTATCCCAGGGGCTGGATGAAGCCATAGGTCAGGGAATGCAGCTTTGTTTGTAGTGGATCCTGGATTCAGTGTTTGACCCTTCTATTTCAGAAGAATCAGTTTGAGGGATGGAAAATAATTAGAGGTAGTGGTGGGACCAAGATGAGGAGAAAGAGGCCTGTTATATCCTGGCTACAGAAGTCCAGACAACCACCAGGTAGCAGCTCTGAGATATAGACATGTCTAAATTGTGCTGCCATCTAGTGATCAGCTGGATTTTCAGCTTAGATATAATAGCCCTAATGAGAAAAGCCTAGTACTTTGGAAAGCTTTCAACAGTCAAAATAGGCAACACCAGGCTAAATGGGAAAATAGCTCAAGCTGGCATAAAGCAGCTTTCTGTATTTGTCCTGAATATGGACATCTGAAGCTTCAGGTGAAGAATCTGATGAAGAAACTGCTATAATGGAGGGATGTGAAATGATAAATTGGGCTGTCACCTTACATCCTGAACAGTGGTCACCTACCGTTAAATCTTTCTCACAGCAGGAAGCAAGGCAGTTGTGACTTCTTCTGTCCATTTAATCTCTGGCATGCCATCTACTGTGTTAAGAGAGACTCCAGGTGTGTCCTACTGCCTGGGGGAGGGGAGGTGGGAAAGAGGGTGACAGTACAGCAGAAGAAATGGATAGGAAGAGTTGTGGCAGCCTTTGTTCATGCTGCCTTGGGCGATTTCAAGAATGATGAATGGTAGAATATGAGTGGTGCCTCTGTGGTGAGGTGTCAGCACTATGATAAATGATACTCCCTCTACCTGCCATCATCTCCTGCAGGGTGGTTATTTTATACCTGTAGAGTGGAAGTTTGCTCTTTTAGGTATCCATACTCCTAAGGCTGTAGCACAGATGAGACCCTTCTTCTAGAATGATCCATGTTTCAAGAATTGTTTACAGCTTTATCAGGATTTCCAACCCCTCCCCCACCACTTGCACTGAGCTAACAGTGCTCTTTTTAAATTCAAGGCTTATTGCTTCAACAACGCTTTGCTCTCCTGTATAAACTGTCTTGGGAATTCTGGAACCCTGTTCATGTAAGCTGAGAGCGACTAAATAAATGGGCTGAATCAAAACATTTCAGAATATGCCCACCTTTATTTAGCTGAGATGTAAAGGAAGGTGAACACATGTAAAACAGCTTAAAAGAAGTCCTTTGGAGGTCCCGAAGCACATCAGGACAAGCTTGGGAGTAATATGAAATACAGTCCCAGACAAAAGGCCAATGCAATTTTCCATAGCTCCACCAGGTTGCTACATAACATGGAGACAAAGTTCTTCATTAAGTTTGCAGTCTGAGTGATTTCAACTAGTATATGCAAAGGCAATAAGGAGATGCAAACCTGTAGTGTGTCCCCCATAACTAGTGTTTCAATAATCCTTTCTTTGAGGATCAGAAAGGAACACATTCAATGAAGAAGCAATTGTCTTGGCATTTGTTATATTTTACAAGAAAAGAACTGGAATTTGGGCCATCAGAGCTGGAAATTATGATGTGCCAAACAAAAAAACAGGAGTTTTTCTACTGCTTGCTTTATAGAAACTTTTAGAAATAACTCTGAGGAATTACAACATATACAGGCAATGAAGAAGTTGTCATTTACCCAAGGGGAACCTACTCATGTTATGGGGAGTAATGGTATGTTCCTTGCAATATGTTAAATTTTGTTCCAGCTCAGAGTTGAGTCAAAACTGATTTTAATAAACACACTCAGTTCATCTCTTGTGTCATTATGTCCTCATACGTGAAGAATACTTGGTGTCAGAAGTTAAACTGAATTCCTGTGCAGCGATGATGGCGTGCTAGAGATCCAAGGTTAGCTAAAAAACCTCATAAATGTCTGCTAGACTGTTAAAAGAAGAAAATGTAGATATTACTGCACAGCCAAATCATAAGAGTCAGTACAAGATGGAAGGCCAATTTCAGCACCACTCAGCAGCCATTAGACAAATAGCACCGTCTTTGGTGTTAGCTGAATAGTGACTTCCTCTCTCTCTCTCTCTCTCTCTCTAGATCTTTGAATGGATGCTCCTGGCAATGAAAAAAGCCAATGGCAACACTTTCAACAAAGATTTTTAATGTGCTTGAGAGCAATTGGTTCCCATGACGAAGAGAAAAAACAGAAAATAGTGTTCTTCCTGACAGAGATTACAGCAGATGCCTTTCATGTGTATAATACATTTACACTTATGGATGAAGAAAGAAATAACTAAAGCCCTATTGCAGAAATCCGAGTCCTCTTGTGTGCCATGAAAAAATGTATGAAAGATTTGTCTTCAGATAAAACTTCCAAGAGAGACTCAGACAGTTGGAGGATTCGGAAATGATCTAAAACTAAATAGCAAGTCTTAAGATGTTGGTATGTTGACTGACTCTTTGATCAAAGATCAAACTGTTTGGGGCATAAGAAACAAGACAGTGCAAAACACTTACTTAGAGAGGTGAACTTGTCCCTAGAAAACAGGATTGATATACTGTATGTCAAGCATCAGAAGTCAACTCAGAATTGACATTTATGGGGCACAGCACTGTTAATACTCTGGTATTGGCCATCACCTGTGATAAAGACTTAGGGATAGAAAGGAAAGAAGGCAACTGTAGTCAGAAACCAGATGCTGGCTTTGACAAAGGCAAAGAAGCTTGGAAGCAGTTCAAAACAAATGCAAGCAATGCAGCTGATGCAATATGAAGTACGCCTACGGACAAGGTCCTGCAGGAATATCATGGTTAAGGTTCACAAGAAAGAGGGCAATTGGAATTTGCCTGGACCCCAAAGAATTAACCAGTCTATTCAAAGAGAACATTATCACACCCAAATACAAGTGGAATTCTTAGCAGAGCTGGTAGGTGCAAAGATATTGTCCCACCTTGATGCATCGGCTAGGTTGTGGCACACACCACTGGACAAAAAAAAGGACAAGCCAATGTACAGTTAATATGTCAAATGGTTGATATACTGTAGCTTTAAACCCATGCCATTTGGGTTGCACTCTGCTCCTAAATTGTTTCAGTGCACCATGGAACAACTGATGGAAGACATACTTGTACTGAGATCCATAGAAGAACTGGCACAAGAAAAAGCCAGGTCCCCAAATATTAAATTGAGCAAAAGCAAATATTGTTTTAAAGTTCAAGAAATACAGTACCTGGAGAGATACTATTGGAAGATGTGGATGATAAAGGATATCTAGCTGCTTCTATATGAGTTAGACAGGGTTGACATGTAATCAAGAAGCTGAACAGACTGACTGAATAGTGTTGAATATGTGAATAAGCTATTTTATTTAGAAAAAGGGGGGTGTGAGGCTGCATAGACGAAGGCAGAAATAGCAAAGGAGCATAAGAGCCGTTAAATAGTTCAAAGAGATAGTAAAACAAAATCTTAGCTCTGGAAAACAACTAAGTATAAGAAGAGTCTTAAAATAAGCCTGTCTTACTTCTGCATAGTATAAGAGAGGGCAGAGAAAACCTCTGGTAGGCTTTCAAGATTCTGCTATCATACCTTATAACAGTAGAGTTCCAGTAGTTATTGCATTGGCTAATCCCTGATGTTGAAGGGCTGACAGGAAGGTGGTGTTTACCAAAAATAGAATTTACCCATGTAATGCGGATCAATGGTATATTCCTTGCAATATGTTACTTTTCTTTTTATTCTAGGTCATAGTTAAATCCAAGATGACCTTACTAAACATATTCAATTCATCTCTTGTGTGATTGCCTCCTCATAAATGAAAAAAAAAAACAAAACACAGGCAGCCCAAGGTAACTCAGTAGCAATGCAAGATCACAGGTATGCTTAACCAGCCAATTACAACAATAGCCCAATATACAATATCCATTCCTATCAAAATACAAACCAAATTATATTTACAAATGTAGGTGCTATGGTACCTTTCGTATGCAAACAGGATAACATCTGCAACTGGAAGCAGGAGCACTTCTGGTGCCTGCAGGTCCTGATAACCATGGAACAACTACCAGTTGTGCATCTGCTAGGTAATTCAGGAATAGTTGAATCTCCAACTCAGTTGCAACTTCTTTCCATATCTCTCTCCTCTTCAGCTAGTCAATGTGCTATCCACAGAAATTGTCAATGATCTCTATAGTATGCGAAAGGGGTCCAGGTATTTCTGTGGTCTTTCCAGTTGTCCACGTACACTTCCCTCTATAGATGTCAGCCATCCCCAGGTAAACCAGACAAGAAACATGACCAGATGAGCTAATTCTACTTTATTGTAAGGCTACATAAACAGAAATCTTGCAGGTACAAATCTCCCGTCCTCCCTTTTTACTGCCTGATCAGTTAGGATGGATACTTTCTAAGTTTCTCTCTCTGCCCATTATTCAGTTGCGGGCTCCTCCCCCTTTTATCCCTAGGCAATATATCTTCCCCCCATTTTCCAAGGTCATTCTCACATTCCATTACAACAGACTTCCTTCTACAGTCTCTTCCTTATAGAGTTTGTCCAAAAGATAAATGTGTTTCAGCATGAGAATATTGCTCAACGTGTTTCATCTGTATAGACTTACAGTGGAGTTGGGTATCTCTCTTTGAATGATTTCAGCTGCCTGAGAAAGAAAGCATGTTGAAGGAATATTAGTTGTGGATTTTTCAAACTGTATCCCCTCTGGAGGTAAACATGACAATCCAACCACATTTGCATGATTTTATGTTTTTTTGAATTCTATTTTGTATCTGTTCCCTCCAAGGAACAGGGTACAACACTGCATTTAAACAGCTACTGTAAGCCAAATCCTTTTTTGTGGATTGAAGATTGACAGCAGTGGCTGATGATCAGTGATGTGGATAAACTCTCTTTTGTGTAAATACTGGTTGAAGCATTTAATTCCTCAAACCAAGCTCAGTGCTTCCCTATTTGTGTATAACCATTCTCTGCAGCTATGAAAGAATGTGATGTAAAAGCTATCAGGTATTTACTGCCATCTTTCATGACATGTGACATAATTTGCATCAATCCTATTTTTGAGGTATCATAAGCCAATCTCACTCTTAAATGCAGGTAATGAGTAAGCACTGTGTCTGATGTCACTTTTGTTTTATTCTGTGGAAGTTTGCACTGTTTTGTCCTCTGCCTTGCCCTCCCCACTTGTAGAGAGACAGGAAGGTGACTTGATGGAGATATGCAGGAGCCATTGCCTAGGCAAAAGGGGCTGAAACATTTTTTAAGTCCAGGACAACAAGATAACATTCAGAAGCAGCTCAGGCAGACATCTCCCTAATTCACTGAAGTATAAGGAGGAGAAGGTACAGCCCAATTACAGTTGCAATATTCTGTTATTATAGCCAACCTCAGTGCAAGTATAGCCTTTCTGTGGAGCTGATTTCCTGGCCTGGTCTACCTATTGGGGCTGACACCACTTAAGTAAAGCATTGAAGGAGTAGAGCACAGCAGTGAAATATGGCAAGAATTTGTTACAGGTAGTCCTCAAGTTATGACTGCATTTGGGACTGGGATTGCTGTCACTAAGCAATGTGGTTGTAAAGTGCAACATCATGTGACCGCATCACTTAGCAATGGCAATCCTGGTTGTCCTAACCCAAAATGTGTGGGTTGTTAAGTAGGAAGTGGATGGAGTCCCAGGTAAGGAGTGTGGGGGTGCTGCGGGGGGGGGGGCCCTGGGTGGTGTGAGTTGGAGGAGGGGGTGCTCAGAAAGGCCAGGGAATGATGGCACAGGGTGTGTGCAATTGCAGGGAGGCTGTGGAAAGAGGGCATGGGTTATGTGTGTGAGACTGCAGGGAGGCCAGGGACAAAGGGCACAGGGTATGTGCATGCCTGCAGTCCCAGGGAGACCGTGGAAAGAGGGTGTGTGGCTCATTTTAATGTGTTCCTCTCTGGTTGCATGCTATTGTAACTTTATTCATGTTTGTTTTATTCCTGACCACAACTTTATAGCGTCTGTAGCAGCAATTTCCATGGAGAGAGCAATCTCAAATGCATTCTTAAATGTTAAATTTGTTTCTGGTGAGAAGTTTTCTTTCAGCATTCTGCAGACTGGCTAGACTTTCAATGCATGGTATAGCCCTTTGCCTAATCTGCAATATTCAGACTTCTTTTTAAGTTCACCTGGGTCTGTTGCAATGGACTCTTTTTGCTTGCCCTAATGAAACCTGATAATTTGCACCACTAATTTCTGCAATCAATAATGGTTTTGATACCAAAAGTTCCTGCATTATCATATTATTTTATTTTACTAATATGTTCCGCATGACTGAATAGCAGGGGCTTTTCCGTGTAATAGCCTATATGTTTTTTCTCCCATAACACAAAATAAAGAGGTACCTTTTTTTTCAACATTTGTCTTAAAAAAGATTGTTCTAGTCTCATTGTATATTAAGTCCTTTATCCTCCTTCAGAGTTATGGAAAGGCTTCAGAGGTACAAAAATTATAACGTACACTGGCAGCCCAAGGTAATCAAGCAACATACAAGATCACAGGCATGCCTAATCAATAATAGCAATAGTCCAGCAGAGTAGAATATGGGGGAGCAATTGACAAGGGAAGGTCTTTTGTAATTTGAGCTGGCTTAGAATGTCACATGTGTGATTTGCAAATCTGTTTATAATGTAAAACTGTAACTGTAAAATAAGTGAACAAAATAAATGAGTTAGAATTAAGTTCTAGCCAATGGCAGTTGGTCAAAGAATAACCTCAGAGACTAGGCAAAAATATACATTACTGTATGACTCTGAAATATGGTCAGCAATTGGGCCCAGCTCGTTGTGCCAGAGAGAATATCCCACATGGCGAGAGGTATAATTCCATTCATAAATAATTCTATTCTTCTCCTAGTGACTCAGTTTAACCCTGGGAACGAAATCCATTAGCAACATTTGAATTCCAAAAAAGGTGCAAACTATGCCTGGTCAACTTAATAAGATCTATTTAAAAATGCTCCAATATCAATTTAGTGAGCTGGGTCAGTGTCAGTATCAGTTCATTTTGCATGATTCCCCAATGTGTTCTTGTATATGAAAATAATATTTTAGGAAAAGTCAGCTGAAGAGAGAAGTGGAATACTCTTACTATTATATTCAACCCATTCCCAAAATATATAAAGTGAATATGCTTTTAATTGGTGATTCATCAAGGAAGCTATGAGAATAATGTGCCTAGGGACTCCATGTTTGCAGTAATATAAGTTGATATGTTCCATGAATACTTAGTTTTTTTCAACAGTAAGTCAGAGTCATCCACAGGAAGGAGAAAAAAAAGAATGGCCTTTTTAAATGTGCGTTGCCTGTGTGATGCATGTAAAAAAGGGATGGGGCTTTGATTGCACAGTAACAGCCACCATCTTGGCTTTTTTGACATCCCCCCCCCCCCCCCCCCCGATATGCTGACAGTAATAATCAAGTCTGTTTAATGGATTGTGTTGTTTATGTTAGGGGAATCCCAAATGTCCTGGGAAAGAAACAGGGCAAAAGCATACGAAGAGACAACGTATCCTTTTACATTAAAAACAGTTCTACATGTGCAGCCCAATAGAAATAATTTTAAATTGACTGAGTTGTATTAATGTTTTATGATTATATTTCAGTTGTTTGGGCTTGTCTGTTATATTAATGAATTACTGATTGATTATGTGCCATCAAGTTGTTGACTCCTAGCAACCACATAGATAGATTTTCTCCATGATGATCTATCCCCAACCTGGTCTTTCAGGTCTTCCAATGGTGCACTCATCGCCACTATAACTGAGTCCATCCACCTGGCTGCTGGTTGTCCTCTTCTTCTCTTTCCTTCCATCCTTCCCAGTATTAGAGCCTTTTCCAGAGAGCTGGGTCTTCGCATAATGTATCTGAAGTAGGATAATCTGAGCCTCAATGAATTACTATTTGTTTATTATTTGCATCTGTGAGTTGTTTAATTTTTCATTATTCTATTTTTAGTAAAAGCAATTCTATTATTAAGCTGCCACAAGAGGGTTTTTACTGTAATATGTGATCTAGAAATATTTTAGAAGGGGATGTGGTGGTGCAGCGGCTTAATGACGCTGAAAGTTGCCGGCCAGAAATGGTCGACACTTCAGCAGTTCGAGCCCAGCTTTTGCACAGCAGAGCGAGCTCCTGCTTCCTCCCCAGCTCCTGCCAACCCAGCAGTTTGAAAACATATGTGAGTAGATAAATGGGGACTCTCACCCCGGTGGGAGGAAAATGCTGGTGGCGCTTGCACGGGAGACGGGGAGCAGTTGCCGGTAACGCGGAAGCCGTGCACGCCCGAAAAAGGCGTGAAGCAACGGAAACCCCACCTCCTGCGCTCGCCAGCTGGGCTTTGCTCTAGGAAGGAGGCAATGGCAAACCACTTCTGAAACACCTTGCCTTGAAAACTGCAGGGCCTCGTCCAGGTAGTTGCTGTAGAATCAGTCACAACTGAGTGCGGATTAAAAAAAATTAAAATTAAAATTAAATGAATGAATGTCAGGAATCTTTTCCTCATGTTGATTATGTTAGCAGCCCACTTCAGATACTACATCCCAACTCAGCTTCATTCTCCAAAGAAGGAAAGGCATCGACAACCACAGAGAATGTCATTATCAGTTCTGCCAATAGTGCAGTCAGATATACTGAGTTGCTTGATGGCAGTTTCTTAATACTTAGGAATTCTTCAGGGGCTTAACTGAGTAGGCATTTGACTACCTGCTGCATGATTAACTAAGGAAATAGCACAAAAATGAGGAAGTAGTATGTTACTGCAACCAGAACAAAGATGAGATTTAGGAAACCTTGCTATACCAAGTAATGACGAATAGGGAAGAAGGATCGGATCAGAAAGGATCAGTTATATCAAATATACTCTTATTTGGTGGGATGTTGGCAGCAGTATGTTGGATTGCAAAATAATTTCTAGGTTAAAGATCCTAGCTTGAATAGAAAAGAGGAGAGAAAATGCAGAGTGATTTTGATAGTTATTTTAAAAAAAGTTTTGGAAGTGGGTAAGAGGGCTAAACAAGGAACCTCTAGCAGAGAGGATAGAATAAAATATAATAGAGATGAAATGACTTGGATGAACTAAAGTGAGGGAATACTGGAGGGAGCCTTTCAAAAATTTGTATGGGAATGACTGAGATCTGTTGAAGAACAGATTAAAAGGAATGCTATAAATATTAGTGTCTGAGGAAAAAAAAATGATGAAAAGAAGTAATAAGTGCTATGAGAACATGGAAAAATGGCATGACTGCAGATGTAGATGGTGTAACTGCAGGATCTGAAAATTCATGTCTTTATGTCACTACCATGACCTCTGTTTAATACAGACATTGGCCCTAACAGTTCCCCACCAGCAAGAGAGTGGTAGTTTCAAAAACAATGGTAACCCAAACCATATTTGTATTAAACTTCCCATCTCTAAGCATGTCAGAATTTGATAAGATGGCTTGTTTGAGTTGCTGCCAATCTTCCTTGACCTGGTTCTCTCCAGATGGACTGGAGCATTATGACTTGCTAACTGGAAATTGTGGTAGCCCAGATAAATCTGGAGGATACTACCAGTATGAGGAGCAGGGTCTTTTTCTTTCCACCATTTTCTTGATTACTTTACCTTAATTTATTTGGCATTGTGCTACTGGGCAAGAGGTGAATGGGAGAAATGTGTTTATCAGCACATGAGATTGATCTAGATTGAGGTCCATCCTTTTCTTTTTCAATTTCCTAACATATTTTGATGGCCAATGAACTCCTAGAACTAACTGCAGCTGATATAAAGGAGAGGCTGAAACTTTTTATATTAGAGCACCAGGCAGGAACAGCTCAGCTATAATTATTATGCTAATGATCAAGTCATATTTTAGCACTCCTGAGTGAGTTTCCAGTATTTTTAGTACCCATCATTTATACCCTGCAGAAAGTTTAAGAACTGTGGTGAATCTCCTGCTGGCTTCCCATGCAGAGTTTGTTGTTGTTAAGGTTCTTTTTCCTCCTAAATGCAGGAATCTAGATTACTACCACTGCCTTCTTTTCTCCATATGTATTATGTGACACCTCAGGGTTGCAGGGGCGGGTCCTAATAGCCAAAATATGGAAGGGGATGTGGCACTGCATGAAGTCAGAGCTATAACTGGTCAAGCCACATGCATGACTGTCAGTATAGGGAGCTAGCAGCTATCCATTTAAAATAACAACAGAAACAACAACAACAACAACAACAACAACAACAACAACAACAACAATGGCATGTTTGCAGCTTATGGGAATCTACTTGCAGCTTATGGGAATCTACTTGCAAACATGTTGCTATATTTAATTCAATATAAATTAATATTGATTTAAACTGATTAATAGCAATTAAATATAGCAACATGTTTGCAAGTAGATTCCCCATATCTGTAAAATAAACACTTGCATAAATATAGTAATGGCAATTGCTTAATTACTGTTTGTTGATGGATTTTAACAATGGTATCTTGTTGATTTTCTTCATTGTTTTAACAGCTAAGATAATAAAACAACAGAGAAATATTAAAGCAATTCAAACTTCTGATCAACATGCCTGTGTTCTTTAGGTGACTGAGAACCATCAGGAATGAAAGATGCTTCTAAGATTAAGTTATATCCTGTTGTTTGCTGTTATCTGGAATTCTGTGGCATTATTGAAAGTAGAACTTCCTGTTTTCAATCAAATAAGAATGAAGCAATCAAAAGAATGAGGCAGAAGAAAATGAAGAAGAAACCAGAGGAGATTTTTGAGATATAATTCCAGACCTTGAATGAGCACTTATCAGCCTAGAACATATGCTTGCTTTTGTATATCAAAATTAGAATCTGCCAGTCCTAACTGGCAACAAGCTGGTGTTACTGTTTTATTCAAACCCAGAAAACTATGGTTTGAACAGAAATTAGTTTTATGCGAAAAAAAAATCTGATTTGCAGTCCCATTTTACCAGCAAATTAGAGTTTATGCCAACCAAAGATTGGATGAAGAATGAATGAAATATCAGTGACAACTTGCTATAAAACAAGATTGGAAATTTTTAATCCTGGCAAGTGGGGAGAGAGACATCAGGTATGGACAAGGGGGAGCATAAGTATGTGAGTTTCATGGCTACCTTCTCAGAATACCAACCCATGGCTTGCTATATGCTGGATACCATTGAAAGTTGGAGTTGAGGGGAAGTTATAAAGATTTGATATTCTGGTAATTTCACTAGTGCTACCCCAGTATTATTTGCTGAGCCTGGTAGACGTTGTTTTAAGACCTCAAAGGAGAGATTCCTTCCAACTTCAGTTCCTCTACTTTCCAGCCCAATCCAGGCAAAATGAAGAATTTATACAGCACAATCTCTAGCATGTTTATTTATGAGTAAATTCTAATGAACTGAATCATATTTATGATTGTGATATTGCTGCCTATTTCCTATTTATTTCAGTGTGAGTTAAGCAAATGTTTGGGTCTCAGTGAAATTTAAGAAATCTAAAAGTGCTTAATTTTGACTGATTGGGCTCCATTTGTTTGTGATAGCAGCAATTGTGAAAAGGGGTTAAAACCTGTAGTTGCAAGGATATAAAAGGCAATAAAACCCCATTCAATATTTAGTACAACTAATGAAAAGGGATGTGAAAGAAAAGGGAGAGAAGGTCTTTTGAAGGACAAATACTGTGGAATAATGGCCTTGTCTCTAGACTAAATTGTAAATTGGTAGTAGGGAACTGATGTTCCTTTAGTTATTGCTGAACTGCAACTCCCAACAGCCCCAGTCAGATTGGCCAGTAGTTAGGGTTGGTGAAAGTCACACTTCAGCAACATCTGAGATGCATGGGCTGCCCAGCTGTGCTTTAACTGTACCAGGATATGCCCTCTTCCTCTAACAAAGTACAGCTTATGGCACAAGCTAGCAATGTCATGTCTTCATATCATATCCAGTGTGGATTGCTTATAATTGGGGCATTGCCATCTTTCACCATCAGTAGGCAAGGTCAACATCCAAACCACTAATCTAGAGGGAAGGACCATCCTGCCTTTTCAGGACAGCCCTTCTCAGGGGAAAAAGAAGGGCAATATTATTGTGAACAAAAGATGACCCTTATGAATCACAAAATATAGTCACAGAAATGACATAGATCTATATAAAATTGATGTATTCGTTTATAAAGGCACGTGTAGAAGAAAGTAGTATCAATGAAACAGATAAACTCTTGCCATAATTGTGACGGTAGTGTAACCAGGTGACCTCTGTGCTTGCTGACTCTGCTGGCTAAGGGCCAAATATTGACAGGTATCACTCAATTCTTATCATTCTTGATCTTTGAGATGGACTTTGAGGATACCTTCAAAGAGAACATTAACCCCTGTAAAGTAGGATTCATGACCACTTTATTGAATAATCCATCCAGGCTATGTGGTAGATAGGTGGCTTGGTGAAGTCCTCAAGCCTGCTGGTGCCTTCTGAGATATGCTATATTAAGACAGGAACTGATGTATGAAAAACATAGAATAGGGCTACAAGAACTGGACTGCAACAATCTGGACAATCCTTACATGGCAGCCAAGAGTTCCCTTGGGCATTGCTTGGAAATAACTCTCTGCTACCTTCTGGAGGCCACTTAGGTTTTTGTAGCTCTGATCTGGTGGCCCTAGGTAAAATTTCTTTCCAACTGAACTCCTGGTAACTCTGTGGACATGTCTATGGCAAAGTGAAAGCCACTGCTGAGCTTGTCTGGGCCCAGAAGCTCAGCAGGTTTTGGCCTACCTGGCCAATACATACAGTAGCTGGTAGACACCAGGGAGGATCAGGGCTGTAGGTTAGGGCAGGAGGACAGAATTCATTCCAGAAGAAGGGAGTAGCCAACCATGTCTGTACTATTGCAGATTGCCCCCTCCCTGTGTGGATGTGGTGCCTCACAGTTTAAGTGTCTTAGAAGGTTTCATGTGAGTGAGAACAGGAGGTTTTAGTGGGATGACATAAGCAGGAACATAAGATGGTCTTGTCAGTTTAAAAGGAAAGATGTTAGTTGCTCCTTTGTAGATTTTTGGTTGTGATGGGAATAGTGCATCACTGTCAGCTAAGTGGCAGGATGCTTAATGGGCCAGAGTGATAAACTCAGCGCATCTATTGTGCTAGATGATAAAGTGCATCGTGGGCCTTTTCTCTCTAAGCAATGGCCAAGGGATTTACATGCCTGACTCCCATTAGCGCTAATAGTAGCTTTCACACATAAATCCCACAATACATCGATTGCCATGTAAGATTTCCACTCTCCAATGCTGGATAGAGATAAATGTATTCCCTGCATACTTAGGCAGAGACGCGCCTTTCAGTTTGGTCCTACAGGAAGGCACTTTGCATTAAATATTTACAATCAGGGTTTTATTCTGCTCTAAAAGGCCACTTAACTGCTCATACTGCTTTGAAACAAAACCCTGAACATCAAAAGTTGGTGCAACTGATCTATATGTAGGTCATAAAGTAGTTTTCCTACAATTGGCACATGGAATCCTTTTAAGGAAAGTATCGCAAATTGTAACGAGCTGATCCTTCAGCAGACTGGAGTGCCGTCATATGGAAATGTACAATAGACCATTTTTTGTTTACATTTAAAAAATGGAATTAATTAAATGGAGAAAGTAGCAAGATAAAGGTAGAATAAGCATCATCAGTTGTTTAAGATTTGGAATGAGGTAACATCCACGGCAATCTTTTATTGCTACCAAACGGTGCCTGTTGCAGCCCAGCAAATTATCTATTATTTGAAGAAAAGTGGTTTCAAGGAGCGAAATCCACATGCTGCCACCAGAGATCATGTAATTTATGTCCTTTTCATTCAAGCTAAATCTTCCATGTGGGTAGCCTGGCTGTCGTATGCAAATCCTTGTGCAAAATGTGCAGACATTTGGTTGCCTGAAGAGAAGGACAAGATGCCATTGGCACAGAAAAGCTGACTGGAGTGGTGATTGCATCTTAGCTTAACACGTGTCCTCCAGTGTTTCTAAGGACACGCAGCAAGTTTGAAGAGGGATAGAGAGGGGTGGCAAATGCAACCGTATTCATTACCTACTCCTCAGCAGAAGTGGCTTCCTCAGGGCATCTTATAGTAGGGCTGGTCCTGTGAAAAGTAGATTCTACAACACATCGTATTATAAGATTTACCTCTTTTATTGGCTATTGGCGTGTGGTGTTAAGCTGCAATTTTAAGAGGAATTTTACTCATGCCCATGATTTATTACTCCATGTTCTGGATTGTTTAAATATCCACCTGAAATATTTCCACTATGAGTGTTTTTGCCCCAACTTTGTCTGTTTATGAAATGTAGTTTCCTAGTGTGGAGTTTAGGAATATAAGGAAAGTAATACTACTTGTCTATTCATGCAACACAGTGAGGCTGTATGCTCTTAAGTGGCTACTGTAAAATGGGATGCTTCAGGAAGTAGATGCCAATTCTGACTGTTTTCTTATTTTGAAAATGTACAGGTAGGCCTTATTAGTAGCAGGGATTGTGTTCCAGCTATAGCTAATGAAACCACAGATAACAAGACACTGAGCCTATGGAAACTGGAGGATTAGGTTCTGAAACACTGGAAAAGGACCAAAAAATTTCACCAAAATACAAGGAAAAAGCAGAAATGAGGAAAATGTACAGTATAAAGAATAAAGATGACAAAATCAAAATGAGCAAGGAACACAGAACCCATCTTCCTCCTCCTCCTCCTCCTCTTCCTTCAAGCCATGGAAGGTGTTGGTTTCACTTTCTGCTGACTCCACAGCTGAGGTGGATGCAGCTACAATTAAAAGAAAGCTAATCTTCCTTTGCAGAACCTGGTCAGTGTCCTTATAAGATTGCAAAGGAGGCACCAGCTGCTTGAGGCTGCACTCCATCAGGAGGTCAAGTTCAAACCTTCTGTCTGCCCTGGCTACAGGATCTCAGAGCCTTCTCCATCAAAGGCAGCACTTGGCATGAAGGTTTGCCACTTTTCTCAGCAGAACTTCCTGCTGTGCAGGAAAAGGACAACCGTATAAGGACAAAACCCTGCAGGTTGCTGGGAAAGTAGGCTGGAGGCCAAATGTATATATGGAGTCCCCAGGTTAAGAACGCTCAGGTTATGGATGACCTATAGTTAAGAATGGAGGTCTATTGCAGCAAAATTTGAGTTAAATACACAATGGTTTCAGTTAATTACACAATACTACTTATACAGTATTATACAATAATATTGTTCTGGCTTACATACAAATTCAGCTTAAGGACAGATCTTGGGAATAGAACTCATTCTTAAACTGGGGACAACCTATATTCTGCAGAAGTGCAAAATGGTGGACAAATCAAAACTTCAGATAAGTGAAATTGCTTATCATAGATGATGGTAAATATTCATGATCTATATTTATCAACCACAGATAGGTAAAATCATGCATAATGAAAGATGGTGAGGCTCACCTGTATATGCTATCCATTCCCTTAACACCTCTGGACAGCTTGCAAAAATGCAATAAATATAGTCATAAACATGATTAAAAGCTGAACAAACAGTAAACAAATTAAATCATGAAATGACCTGGGTGGATAAATTTGCTTCCTAAACTATAATAAGAAAGAGGCTTGCTTCAATGCCAGTGGCAATTTGTTCCAAAATTTGAGTCCCTCCCAAGGGTGGGGGGCATAATTAGTTGTTGGTCTTAAATACATCAGCAGTGGGAATAACAGTGTTGATATATTGATGACTGATGATCTAAGAGTGGAATGGGTTATATGGAAGTAGGTGGTATAGCTTAGCCTATACCATTATATTTACAAATAAATGGCAAAGTAGGGGGAGGGCTTTTAAGGGGATTTATTTTCTAAGTGAGCTTCCTTCCCTACCCTTCTTCCACATACTGTAAAGCCAGAAGGGAGGGAGCTCAACTCTAGAACCCCTCTTCCATCTCACCGATATGTTAGCCAGGCTATTTTTGGACAAAGGTTCTGAAATATTTTAGAAATACCCCTGATATATGAGTGGTGCCAAGGAGGGGCACAGGGTGAAGTGGCAAGGGGCTGATAAATATGTGTAAAATGGTGTAGGAGGAACAAATGGTGGCACCCCCCACCAGCCAGGCATTATGCAAGCAGATGCCTCTGGAGAAGCCAAGTGTTTGGTGGTCTCCTGCAGCCCAAACCAAAATGGCCCTGGAGTGACTAGAGGGAAGAGGTCATGCTCACAGGAGCTTAACTTGGCCAATTGGATCTGGACAACCGCACTTCCTAACTGTGTTATCATAAATGAGGTGCCCTAGATTGTTCCTTGGCAAGACTAGGATTGGAGGGATCAGAGGGAAAAAACCACAACTAGGACAACAAAAGACACATTTAAGCACATTTGGGGTGGGCCATGGATGAGAGAAAGGCAACAGCATGAGGAGGCTTCATGAGTTGTCTTCATGCCAACATTAGAGGCATCTGAGCATAACATCAACATCATGAAGCTATGGCAGAAAAAGTGTTGCCAGGTACAGACACAGACTTGGAGTTCTGAGGCTTCAAACTGCTACAGAGGTTGTGGGAAGGTGGAACAACCTTTATTCCAAATAATTAGGCTCCACTGTATTTAGTTTGTAATTTATCCTGTTTTGTAAGTTATTAAGAAAAACATGGACTGAAGTAGCATTGACTTTTCTGAAGTAGAAAGAAAATATGCATTAGGAAAAAAGTGAATGTTCTGTACTATTTTAAAATGGTAAACATCACGTTTGGGAACAATTTGAAACAACAGCAGTCCTTGAACTCATCAGTACTTTGGAGATTTGGGATCTTGCATTGCTTCTAATAAAAGGAACTCCTCCTTCCCCAAATAACAGGTTTTTTGGCATTCTGAAGACATAGCATACAAATGCTTCGGTGCTGATTCCCAAGTGGAATTTGGAGGCTGTTATTTGAATTAATGTTTTTGAGCTTGTTATGTAAAATAGCACTTGAATTTTGGTATGGTGAATAATTCAGAGGACTCAAAGGGTATCTTTTCAATTTTCCTCTAGTTTCCCAGTAGTTTCCAAAATCAGGAAATGTTTAGCCCTCAAACACTAAACACAAAATTGTTTAGCCTTTCATATCTTTGGGCTTCTGAAGTCCAATTTAAACAGCAATGTAAATTTGGGAAAATCACATCATCCATATATTTGTATTAAGAAACATGATACTGTGAGGTTTTTTTGAATATTATATGCAATATATTATATGCAAATCACCAGATTGACATATAATATATTGCATATATTATGCAAATGGGCATCTGTGACCATTATTAGTCACTTGGATGACTTAGGAGATATTATTTCCAGGGACTTCCAGGGGAGGTATTACGAACTGAAGATGGCTTTGCAAAAGTGGAGCCAGTGACCTGGGCAAAGACAAGGAACTGGTAAGTAGACTGATCCCTTGGAACCTCTCCAGAAAAGGAGAGGATGTGAGATCACCCACATATGCTCCCGATGGCTGTTCCTCACAAGGAGAATGCAGTACAGCTGTTTTATGTGGGTTTGAGCACCAGGATACGGGATTAGCCATTTTGCTCACAACAGCAGCAGAGACTTCTAAAGGACATTAAGTTCACAAAGCTCACTTTCTAATCATTTTCAGAAATTGCTCATTAACTACTTCTGAGCTATCAGAGACCTTTGGACTGACAAGTCTGAAAATGCCAGGTAAGTCTGCCTTCAATCCCGAGTGAAAGAAAATGTTAATCATAAGCTTAAGAATTTAAAGAACCTTAAATAAACAGCAAAAAGCTAAATAAGATTTTGAGCTTAAAAAGTTACAAATGGACTAAGGGTCCAGATAAAATTGGAATATTGAAACTTTTACAATAAGATTTTTGCTGATCATTGACTGAATAAATATTATTGATTGATTACAATAAGATTTTAAAATTAATTATAAAGAACAAAAGCTTCTCCTGGGAAATAGATTCTGTTTTGGTTTTTACAATGCCAAACAAAGATAAGCAATTTCATGATTTCAAAAACTGGACACTAAAGGGGACTAAAGTGTTTAGATAGAGGAAAGATTTACAAACCTGCAAAATGTTACAAAACATTCTAAAAGTGAAAATACTGAAGGAGACTTTTGAAGAATGGAATCAGAAAATAGTAGCCACAATATCAACGGTGTCAGTAATGATGTCTGTTTCTATGGATAGACTATGTCCAAAAGATGTTATTGAAAAAATGAGAGTTGTAGAACAAATTTTAGCTGACAAGATAGCGATGATATTGAAAGTAGATTTACAACTGACAGGCCAAGAGAATGACTTAGAAAAGGATGTTTCACTGGATCTACAAAAGAAATTGGCTGAGGCTTTAAAATTTAAAAGGGAAATGACAAATGACAAACCAAGAGAGTCACCTGGATAACATTTTCCTACTGGATTTACAAAAGAGGCTTGTTAAAGCCTTGAAGAACTCTGTTGGATGGGACAAAGAAGAAATGAAGAGAAATCAAATCCTACAACAATATTTGAATGAACTAAAGACTAAGGCTGTTAGAAGTGAAAGGAAGGAATATAAACTTGGTTTATTTCATCAAGGTTAGAACGAGATATGTTGTTACCTCTGGCAACCTTTTATGGACTTTTTGCTGACACCAGGATTGAAAAGATGGTGCTTATGGGTTTGTTTCTAGATAAGACAGGGGATATGGGATGAAGAGATAAATGTTTGTAACCTTAGAGGAGGTGAAGAGTCATTAAATTTGTTCCTACTTGTGATGAAGGTTGGAAGTCACTTCTTTATATATTTCCTTTCTTTCCTTATTATATTCCTACTTTTATCTTTTTATTTCTCTTTTTTCTTTTTTCTTGCACTTTTTAATCTTTCTTTCGATTCTCTTTTATTTCTTTAAGTTTAGTTTGCATTAGATTTTACTATTATAATTAAAATTCTTAATAAAAATTATACACACACACACACACACTTTCCAGTATTATGGACATGAAGATTTGTTTTTGTAAACTTAGTGCTGTTTAAAATTTCAGCACTGCTCTCATGTATCTAATCTTTACATTATCCTTATACAATTACATGGAAGCAACAATCCTGCTGATCAGAGTTGCTGGATATCTATAGATGTGTTTTGGCTTTTGTTATTTCCAGAAGATTCAAGGGGAAATATTTTATAGACTAAAGATGTCTTGCTTGTAAGTAGACATTGTAAAATCAATCAATCAATCAATCAATCAATGGGAGAAAAAGCTAGGGAGAAGAAAGATACAGCAAATTTCCTTCCTATCACATTGAAATGTTTTACTTCCCCTTTTATTCAAGTTCCCCATCAACTTATATGCAAGCATAGTATCAAGGGTCAGCATTGTTGGGTGCCTGCCATGATCCACATTTTAGTGAAGAAGACATGGGCAAGTTGTCCTAGGACTTCTTTATCCTCTTCCTGATGCTCTTTGTTTTCTCTGCCTGTTTGGGGGCATGTGAACAGTTAAAGAGCAATTATTTCCACTCACATTGTCCTCTTCTTTTGGGTAGAGATGCAATTTGGGCCAGAGACAAGAATAAGTGTAAGAACAATGGTCGTGCGCAACCAGCACGGGAGCAGAATGCATCATTATCAGCCAGGGCTCTGTCATGTAATAGCATGCTTTACCATCTGGTTAGCTTAGGATGCTGGACCAGCTTTTCTGATCCTTACTGCTCAATGGATGATACAGGAAAAAAATGTAAGACATTTCCTGTTTCACTTCAGCCTTGCTCAGAAAAAGTTCTCCTGAGCTAGGCTATGACCTTGTGGTCCTTGTTTGGTCTTGAGTCAACAGTCCTCAGTCTTGCAGTGGTTGTCCAGGCATTTAAACCAGATTTTTCCCAACCCTACATAGAGACCCTGGGGATTGAACCTGGGACCTTTTGCATGCAAAGCATCTGCTTGACCACTAAACTATGGACCTTTCCCATTTTTTCACAGACCCAGTCTAGCAAATAAACAATTCCTTGGTAAATAGTGACAGCTGGAAAATTTGGATGATGTGAAAAGGTAATTTAAAGACAGAAAATCTAAAACACATCAATTATAATTAGTTGTGTGGAATTAGTCATGTGCAAAGAAGAGTACATGAGAAAAAAATAACAGAATCAGCATAGATCAGAATCAGAGGGTCTTCTGACAGTTTCATGGCCCTCCAAAACAGCTTAAGTTTTGTTTGACCTAATAATCACATCAATTATTTTAATGCCATTTTCCTAATCTTTAATTTTAAATTCAGTGTTAATTAACCATTTTGGATGGTATGTTTTTTTCCCGCTTACCAGATTAATTTCTTATAAAGACAGGAAATGAAAAACAATTTTGTGTTTATTAGTGTTAAAATAATTCCAACTTCAATTGCTGGCAAAATGAGCAAGCAAATACTCTTGATTGCTCTCCAAATAAGCACAGCTGGAACACCTAACAAATTAACCCCCCCTTCATTACTATTAGCCAAATGCAATTAAAAATGATTTCCATTGAGTACTTTTGTGAATGCTTCAAAAAGTCATTTAAGAAAATCATTTTGGATTTCTACATGAATTCATTTTAACCTTCCTTTTGGTTTCAATTTCCTTGCGTTTTCCTAATATTCTTGCAAATAAGTTTCTTCCAGAAAGACTGAGCAGTTCTATGAACAATCACAAACAAACAATATGGCCTATATCTCAAGGGAAAATGGAAGATTTTCCATTTTAGAAAACATCATGCTGCATAGTGACTGGGCTTCTACATGATGCTAAGTGCTAATTGCTTTGGTATAATTTGCTGATTATGCTAGGATTGGCTAGATTCACACAACACAACAAACCATAAACTATAGTTAACAAACCAAAGTGGATGGGTTTATACAACATGCTAGGCCAAACTTAAGCAACCTGCAATTTGTTTAGTAAAGTGTTAGATTGGAACATGTACACATTTTAATCATTTAGACATTTTGTAAACATTTTATACATTTATACATTTACCTGCTTGTATAACCTGAAGTAAATGCAAGCCCAGCAATATGCCAATTGTATGGTTGACTTTACAGTGACTGGCCTCATTTTAGATTTATCAACAGGTTGCATTCTTGAGGATGTGACCCTCAACACTTCTTAATACAATCAGGGATGTAAATCAGGACAGCGCTTGGTGGACAATCAAAGTGATAAAGGATAGTTTACATATGGTTATTAACACTCAAGGTGACAGAAATTAGTTTACATACAGAAAGGAAGAACCTTAACATCAGAGAAAGGGATCCTGGGTAAGGGGAGGAGTATGGATCAAGGTAACTGGCTTTGATCGGACCAGAAAGATCATGGCATTTCAATGTGGATGTGAATGTAACAAAAGGTATATAAGGTACTGTATGAAGGGGGCCCAGGGCGGCCGCCCACCTAACAGCATGCTGTCCTTGTCTCTGCTCTTGGGTGAAGAATAAACCTCCTAACTTCATGCAATTCGTCAGTGTCTTTACTCCCGGCTCAGAAACGAACTTGGTAAGATAAACTTTTCTTCCAACAAAAGTTTGTTAACTCAGCTACTCACTTGCCTCTTAATCCATGACATTTCCTTCCATGTTGCTTTAGCAACCAAACTACTTTATTATTATTTTTTTAATTACGAGACAATTAACTGTCTTAGGCCATACTTGTTTACCCATCAAATAGTTCAGAACACAGCAATAGATATCACAGGGAAAGATTCTTGCAGTCTATTCTTCATGCTTTGTGTTGGTTTCCCTATATGGGAACCTTTTAAACAAAGATTTGAACATGCAATGTCCCTTCATTGTTTTCTGAAATCCTATGACTCAGGCAGGGGCATCCAGGGCAAAGTGTGATATCAAAAGGATGTCCTGAACACAGTGAAGTAACTATGTGAATGCTGCGATTATATACCTGTGTTGGGATGTAAGACATATGGATGTCAGTCATGGCATTTGTATTATTCCATTATTGTCGACTTCTTATTTGCTCCCTCCTTGCCCTCCCCCATAGATGCCTGCACGTTCAGGGAAACGTGACATTCTTGATTTTCCTGAATGCGATTTTCAGACATTCTTGTTTTAAACAATTCTTTTTCCAATCATCTCATGTTTTCAATATATTGGAGTGAATCTTAAAAAAAAAGTGCATTTAAAGTGAATAAAATCTAATGTGCCAGCATAACCCACATATTTCCGTTGCGGAGCAACAGAACTGAGAATTTCCCACTCTTTCTCAAGTGTGATTAATAAATCTTATTCAGGAGGACCTGGCTTTATAATTTTTTATTGGAACTAGAAATAGTAAGATTTTCTCATCTTGTCAGGATCATGTGTAACAGTTAAGTGTGATCAAAAATTCAGAGTGCAAGGGGAAAGGAAGCAAGATTATATGGCCAACCACTCTACTATTCAATATTTAATGAGTGTAGGATTTGCTGTCTTCACAAACACATTTATAACTGCAGACATGTCAATATATTTAAAGGTCAAGTAGGATTCTTCACATGACTTGTAATTACAGTCTTCAGAAATGGAGGGATTGTGATTCCTGGTGATCTCATCCCATAAGTTTCAAACAGAAGTGCAGCTCATGGCAGAAATCACTCTGATGGAGGAGAGGACCTGTCCCAAAGAACATGTCAGGTGAAATTTCAGTTAGCTAGCAATTTTAATGGGAACAACAGCTCCAGTCAGAAGAATAAGTGACCCTTTCTCTCCTTTGACCACATTTCTCCTGAGCTTGTTTGTAGGACAATGCTTTCCCAGTATTCCTTCTGAAGCTGCAATTAAAAATACAGTTATTAGAGATTAGTTCCTTAGATAGAATAATATTACTAATAAATATGCACAGAAGTGAACTGCTTCCCATTGTTTGGAATTGGCTCTGCCCTTTAAAATTGCTTTATCTTCTTCTTCTACTGCCAGTATTGATAGTCTCTTCCTTGGGTAAATATGTAAAGATCCTTGCATATATAGACATATAGTCTGTCATTATGCATGGACTGGGAAAGGTACAGTAGGAAAGGGAACACAGGAGTTCTGTAATAAAATATTCATTCCACTTCACTTTCTATTTCTTTCTTTCTTTCTTTGTGTGTGTGTGTGTTTGATTATAACAAACAATAAGTGTTCCATCTTTAGTAATCATTGGGCTGTTCTTGAAATTCCTTTCTTTTGTTTTTTCTTGAAAATGTCTTTGGGAGACTGGTACACATATATATTCATCGTTCAATAGAAAGTGTTACCTACTGTTTCCATTATAGATGCAATCGGTTATGGCTGCACAGAATGGGTGAACTGATTGAAGGGAGACTGGATCAAGTCATCCCTTAGAATGATACCTTTGGATTTAGTTGAGGTGTCATGTCAGGTGTGACACCTCAACTCAGAGAACTGTTAAAAATGAGCATGATTGGAGGGAGAAATATGGACATACAGACCTGGGAAATTTGGAACCAGACAGCTCTAAATATAAGCACCAGTAGTTCTGGCTCCAATAGGGAGGCAGTGAAGAGTTCTATGTTGTATCGAAACATGAAAACAATGTGGAAAGACTATAGCAGTACAAATGGCACTCTTCTGGACTAAAACTGGGGACAGAGAGAGGAGAGTCTTACCTTTTTATCAGGTTATGACTGTTACTTTTATATTGGAATTGGAGATTTGCTGCATTGCTCATTCACTGTAGGTACTTTGACAATCTGGAAGCTACTGAGCTGTCCATTTCTCATTCCTTTGCCTTAAAAGACTGATTTCCCTCCTAAAGCAAGGGTAATGTTTGGAAATGAGTGCAAATCAACAAGCAGCAGCAGGTTATAACTGAAGAAATTATCTTCAAACTTTTTTGCAAAGAAGTGATTGAGGACCCTCTCTTAAATTGCACAAGGGGATTTCTCGAATGGCAAGGAACCAAAGTTGCGCTGCTTGGTATCGACTCTCTCCAGAAGTTAAGGCAAAAGCTAAAATGGATTTTTTTTTTGTTCTGGAAGCAAAGTCCTGAAATTAGTGCTTATGTTGTCCTTTGTGCCAATGCTTTTATACCAATCCTTTTTGCAGTAGAAGAACATGGGATGGAAAGTACAAGATGGGATATTGTCTCTTTCTATAAATCTTTTGCATGATAGGCCAGGAATTTAGAAAGTGATCTGAATTCTACTTGACAGTCTCTTTCCCATGGTCAGTTACTGCAACACTCACCAACTTGTCTTTTGTTTAAATGTTTGGAGGTGAGTTAGAGGACGAAGTCAATTGGAAATCAATCAATGGTCCTTGGCAAGCTCCCTGACCAGTCTTTTCCTCCAGCTGGGCAGCTATTTCCAGTTGGTAGAATTATGTGCCACAGGAGAACAAAACATCCATTCGCAGACTGACAGAGCAAATATCTGGTACCTGTTTTAAGTCCCACCATAAAAGTATAGGAAGAATTGTCTTACATATGATAAGGCCTGTGGGATCTGAAGAAACATTTATCTTGTGGATAGACAAAAGTCAATATTATGGACAGGTTTCTTGCTCCACCTAATTTTTTAAAAAAAGATTCTTTTTATTTAAAAACAACAACAATGTGATGTTGCAAACTAAAATGCAAGTCTCCAGCATCATCTTGATTTTCAAGTGTAGCTCTGGGTTGCATGTACATTTTTAGAAAATAACTATGGTGTGGGTGCTGCCCTGAGATGTATTTGTAAAGATGCTCATCTACTCTGAAAAAAAGGACAAAGGTAAGCTGGGTGTGACAGGGTCCTGGGAATGGGGCTAGAGAGGGTTGTGGGGACTTGCGGGATGCTGGCTCAGGAGCATCCCCCAACTTTTTTTTTTTTTTTTTGAATGTGTAAAACACATTTTAGGCTAGGAATGGGAAATCTCTGGTTCTTCAGATTCAGATGAACTAAACTCCCTGCTGCCCTCACCACTGACAATGCTATCTAAGGTTCTGGGGAATTATGGATCAGTTAGATTTGGAAGGTGACAGGTGGCTTTTTATTCCTGCAGACTGATGAGTCAACAAGGTTGAAAAAAGGGAAGAATAGACCATAGTAAAGGGGACTGCATAGCAGAATGAAAGGCATGGAGATGAGGAATGGCCTTGGGGAACAGGTAAACATGTCTGCCTTTTTGTGTTAAATCTGTGTTCTAAGAGCCTGAGTTCTGGAGACCAAATGAGGTAGGACCATGAAGGACATAAGAAATGGAATTGTTGATGGAATCGTTTTGTGAAATGTGCTTCTGAAGAAACTTGACAAAGGTGACTTTATCCTTAGCCAAGAGGAGAAATCTCATAGAAACTTTGTCAGTTTTCTTAGATTGGTTTAACAATAGCCATACTATTTGCTGAAATCCACCCAGGCAAATACACCAGAAGAATTGATGACAAAACAGGCTGAAAGCCTGGATGAATAGAAACTGCTTGGAATCACACAGTTCCTTTGGGAACGGCCTGACTTACACATTGCAACTGAGAAGGCCTCTTTCTAGTCACCATGTACCCAGTCCCCTGAGGTGTGACTGGTGCTGACTTAGCCAGTCTTTGAGTACCAGATAAAATGTTTATTTCACCTACAGATTTTAGTTGCTTAGCCTGTCCCTGTCAGGTTAGAAAATCTCTCCCTCTCCCTCTCCCTCTCCCTCTCCCTTTCCCTCTCTCTCTCTCTCTCTCTCTCTCTCTCTCTCTCTCTCTCACACACACACACACACACACACACGCACACACAAAGGGCCTGAGGCCTCTATTTATTCTCCAGTAAAACAGACTTTCTCAGCTTCTGTATCTGTTCTGCCAGCAAATTTCTGGAGCAACCTGTGATAATTAAATCTAGTTTTTCATATTAGCAGAAGTCTACAGAAAGATACAATATAAAGGTACTGCCTGTACACAAGAAAGCTAAGAAAAAATTCCCTGTTCTGTAATTTATAAATTGCTGTTATTTTCATGCTGTATAAAAATAACTATATGAGGATGGATTGAGAAAAAAGACTTTTTAACAGAAAAAGAGAAAACTTGAAATTGGATTAAAATTGTAAATGCTGAGTGTGTTATGGCCTCAAATTACATCAGATGCCAAACTTTTTCCTAAGAACGTTTTTTCAAACTTCTAATCCACTATTAGTACAAATGAAACTGTGAATTCTTCTAACTTGCAGAAAATATCTTGTTGAATCACAGCTTATTTGAGAAATGTAGATGCTATGTTTTTTTATTTCAGAAGAACATAAGAAGTGTAAAAGCATCAAATAACTTGTTACACTAATTAGTTACTATAAATATTGTAAAATATTTTCTTGTTTGTCTTTCTAGCTCCAGTTTTTAGCTGCTGGAAGATATCATCATCATCATCATCATCACCACCACCACCACCATCATCATCACAGTGACACTCCCCCTTGTCTTGCAGAGATCACTACCACTAGATTTAGTGATAGACACCAGCTTGAAACCTTAGGGATTAAGGAAATTCATGCGGGATGTCTCCTAGTCATGGTGGTGATTTCCAGTTTAGGAAGCAATCTGCTTTTGTTATCAGTTGCTAGGAATGTGAGTGGGAGATGGTATTTTTGCTCATGCCCTGCTTCTAAGAGTCCTAGAGCCATCAGATTGTTCAGTATAGAATTGAATGCTAAACTAGATAGGCCCTTAGTTTGATCCTCTTAGGCTTTTTATTAGGTGTTCTATTAATCACTTAGGAATAGGGCTAGGATGAGGCAATGCCCCACCCCCTGGAGGAAGGAGAGGGGGCCTTTTTGCAGCTTCAAACCATGAGTTCTACCCCCTCCCTGCCTTAAGAGGAATGAAGTCTTTAAGAATATTATCCAGATCTAGTCCTGCCAAAGAACTTGTATTGAAGCTGACTGCATCTTGGCTTTTGGAAACACCTTAAATTAACTAATGTCTGCAAATCAGGGCAAGGGATTAGGCTTGCCCAGATCCTTTGCTGTATTTTCAAACTTTAATATTTTCTCAGCTTTTCTGCAGCCCTTTGAAATATGCCTATGGTTTGGTATCTCTGCATTTGGCTCACTCATAATTTATGGAGAAATAACACCAGCTCCTAGCTTGTGCTTTTTATTCTATGTAGTACCAACTCCTGAATTAAGGAATTAGTTTTTGATCATTCTCTCCATGTGGACTTTCTCAGCTCTGAAACAGTCTTATCGTGGAGCAGGGCCTACTTCTGTCAGTAATTGTGGAGCCAAGGGATAACATAAAATAAAGTAAAATGTGAATGTCATCTGTAATGAAATGTTTTTTTTCCCTTTTATATTTGAATATAAAATAGCATCCAGTCATGACTTGTCTTTTAGGAAAAGACCTCACCACACACTGTTCCTAGATTTTCTGGACTGACTTCTCCAGTGCCCAAAGAATATCAGATGTCCTCTGTGAGATTGTCAGACAGAGCATTTTTAGGAAGGGGAAACGGGCAATTGTCCATTGAAAGCCTAGTTTACAGTTTGAAACAATCATATGGATCTCTGTGTTTCACTTAGTTGGATAAAAATAAATTTGTAGGAACAAATAATTATGCATATAGAGTTGGTATATGGTTGACCATCTTCTTATCTGGTTTCCAACTTGTTTCCAGACAGGTTGGGAGTTCTGAGAAGTCCGAACACATCTGGTGAGCATCAGTTTAAGCAAAGAGGATTCATCTGGTCTTTTATACATATAGTTTAAATGCAATACATTAACCTGAATTTATTTGATTAGTCAGATCAGGGCATGATAGCAGTTTAAAGTATTAACAAATATTTTTATCATTGATACAACCTTATAATTGTTTTCTAAGCTGTCTTTCAAGAGGCATTTTCATAAAATGGGTTATGTAAACTGCCAGTGTGGGAAATTTAGCAAAATCTCTTCTTTCCCTGCATAGGAAAGAAGTAGATCGTCTGTTGCAGTGATGGTGAACCTGAGATCTTTTGCTGCTAGGGGAAAGCATGAAATATGAAATGGGAAAGACTGAACTCTAGCCTAGTTGTGAAAATGCAAGAATAAATGGAATGACTACAATCCTTTCCTCCTATCAACTACCTGAGATAGCCCACTACTCTACTCAATGGTTAAAAGATTAGAAAAGAAGGGGGGAGGGGAAAAGAGAAAGAGCAGTTTCTTCTCACCAGCAGCCAAAGTTGGCATCTTAGTGACATTTTTGAGGAACCAGACCCACCTGACATAAAGTATGCCCAATGACGTCCTTCTCCTTCAACCCATCTATCAACACAGTTTTTCCCCAGCTATGATCATGCTTCCCTGTCACAGAGAGAAAAGTTAACATTCCACTAATAGCCAGTAATAAAACTGTACTTTAGTAGGCCACAGATCTCTCTACAGCAGTTTCATGTTCACTGGAGGCTATTTCTGACAGGTACTGGCTGATGCCTTCCAGTAGCTCAGAAGTACATCTCCTGCCATCATTCTACATGGCTTATTAGGTTTTATAAAGATGATTAGTGAGTGATTTGTGAGATATATTTTATGGCTTGTACCACTTACTGAGAATCCTCATTTCTTCCTCTTTCTCTTACACACACACAGCATCTGCTCTCCGTTCCCAGCTCAAAGTCAAGTCATAAAGAGACTGTCTAGAAAGTTGAATAAAGCAACTTCTCAGTGGCAGGGATTATCGGAGTTCACTTTTTCCCTGCATTTTATTTATTTACCTAGAGCCAATGCTGTATTTATAGCCATGGTGTCACCATCTTCTTTTCCTCCTCCCTTCTTTTACCTCTGCATCCAGTGAGACAGGTAAAATGAATGACCAGGCTTTGCACAGCTGCTCAAATGGTGGCTGAGGATCAGTGCTGCACCAGAGCAGAGAAGTGGACAGCAAAGAGGAAAAAAAGGGAGGAGCAAGGGGGATGAGGGTCCCCAGCTTCAGGACTGGGCCTCCTGCTCATTAGCAGTCCTAAGGACAACTCTCTGGCTATACAATCTAAGAAATGTCATGATGCACCCGAGGCAGCATTGCATCTCCATCACAAGGGAGAACTGAAGGTGCTTGACTTCTGATCATGCCCAGGAGCTAGGAAGTAGCATGTTAGTGGAACAGGAGCCATCCAACTTGTCCTAAAGCCTCTCAGAAGAAATATAAGAACACCAGTTATGTATTCTAATTGACTATGGGTGCATTTTATTGTTCAGCCTTGTGGTTTCCAGGGAATTGAATATTAAGCAGTGAGGAGACTGTCAAGTAGCTGCACCTCTTCTTGGCCTGGCCATATGGAAAGGAGATGATAGATTTCGGCTTTAGTTTACTACCGAAGGCACAGACAGTAGCGTCTGCAGTTCCAGTGCTTTTGGCAAAATGAGGAAAGAAGTGTGATGTGTGTGTGATGTCACATCAAATGTACAAAAGGGGTGGAGTTTGCATCATGTTGATATGAGGCTTCTTTGTCATTTGTCTCTCCCCCCCCCCCCCCCCCCCCGATGCTGCTGGGCAAAAGTAGGGGACTTGAGGCCCAGGTAAAAACTCTCACCACATACCAGTGCATTTCAGATCTTTGGATTGTGAATCCAGTTATGGTTCTTTGGTCAATTCTGCCCATGTCTTAATTCCATTTAGAGCAGGGAGCAAAATTAACAATGTGCCATCTTTTTTCTACACAGTATACATTTCTTTTCCCTTCCTATGTTATCTTCACATTCATCCCTGTAATGTGGCTTAGGTTAAGAGAGTGTGACTGGGCCAAGGACCTCCGTTTTCATTCTAAGTAAAGATGGATCAGCGTATTATTTTACCTTCTACACTGCTTCAAGCCCAGACTTATTTCATCCCATTCCTGCATCAGTTTGCTATTTCATCATTGTACATATCATTTGATCAAGGAACTGTATTGCAAAATTGGACAAGTGTGTAAACCAAAGCATAATTGTGTTCTGGTTCTCATATTAGTTTGGGAAATGAGTATTATGTTTGTTGGTATTACAATCTGGAGCAAAAGGGGGAAAAAAAGCACCATAAAAACAATCCCTTTGGTCCATCCACAACTCCAGGAAAATAAAGTTTCATATGGAGTTGCTTATTTGCTTCACCCCACCCCCCCAACCCCCAAGTCCTGCTGTGCTACCTCATCATTGTGTGTGTATGTGTGTGTGTTCATTCCTGGGAAGCATGAGTGAAGAAGACCAGGAGTATATGCCAAAGTACATTTTCCCAGTAGGGTCATGCAAGGCATGAAGGTCATCCCAGCTGCCCTGCTAAAGAAAGCAGGCATGTATATTAAGCAGCAGAGATATTGGAAGATGCTGGAGGTGGATGATCATTTTAATGACAACAGCAGATCTCATACTGCAAACCATTCCTGTATTTATCAAGAATGCCAGATGGATAGACAATATAAGGTGATTGATAATATATTGCTGTATGATGGGCTCCTCAGGTCAAATGGCACTCAATATGGTACTAAGGAATTGCTGAGGATCTTTTAGCTTACTGAACATGAGAATATTCAACACAATGGGAGATGAAATGAATTGACTACACATTATAGGTGTTAGCAAATTGAAATAGTCTGGAATTGGACACTTTCAGTCAGAAGACCATACTGTTTACTACTCAATACATTAAAAAAAAATCAGTGTTACTTTCACAGTCAGGAAGGATACAGCAAAGACAGAACATGGACACAATGCAGTACATCAACAAATATTATAAATTAGACTTTGTGGATAGCCCTTTAATATAACAGTTATCCAAGTTTATGCCTTGAACATTAATGCTGAAGAAGAGGAGATTGATGAGTTTTATGGCCCAGTTCAATGTGAAATCAACAGAACAAGCAGGCAAAATGTGCTGCATGTTGCTGGAGACTGGAATGCCAAAGTTGGAAATAATGAGAAAAAAATGGTTGGACTTTACAGCCTAGGAAACAGAGATAAACCAGGAGAAAGATATATCAATTTCTGCCACTTCAATGATTTCTTCAAACACATGGAAATCACCACATGAAGCACACAGAAATAAAATTGATTATATTATTGGTACAAGGAGGGGGGGGATATCAGTTATAACAGCAAAGTTGTGGGAAGGGGCTGACTGTGGAACAGTTCATGAACTACTCATGTGCAAGTTCCAAATCAAGCAAAAGCAGGAAAAGCTAACCATTTTCCATTTTAGGATCTTGAGCATATACCAACCATTTTTAAGGAGAACATCAGGAGTCACTTTGAAGTCCTGGAGTTCATGGATGGAGAACCAGAGGAACTGTGGAATGAAATCAAAATTGTTAACGATGAATGTGAAAAGAGAATGCCAAAGGCCAAGAAACAGAAGAAATCAAATTAGATGTCAGAAGAGACAGTGGGAATTCCCAAGAAGGGAAGTCAAAGTAGAGAAAGACAAAGATTTCAATAATAAACTTAACAAAGAATTTCAGAAAGCTGTTGGAAGGGTCAATAAGCAGTATTACAATGACATTTGTAAAGATACCAAAGATGGAAGCAGACAAGGAAAAATAAGGAAAGTCTTCCAAAAGATCACAGAATTTAGGACATTCCAAGCTCAAGTTGGTACACTAATGAATGCAATGGACAGCTAGTAACTGATTAAAAAAATGTCAAAGTTGGAAAGAGTATACTGAATTTCTGTATAGTAGAGATGTAAACATCCAAGATACCTTAGAAGGTATTCCCTATTTACAAATATCTTCAGTACTAGAAGTACTAAAGGCCATTACCAAGTTGGAAGATTATAGGAATTGATGGAATATCTACAGAAATATGGCAAGCAACAGAAGAAGAGTCAGTAAAGGTTTCAACTAACCTATGCCAGCAAATCTGGAAATCAACACAGTGGCCAACAGATTGGATGAGGTCAGTCTACATACTCAGTACCAGAGAAAGGAGACTTAATAGAATGGGTAAACTATCTATCCTTAATTTTGCATGCTAACAAAATATTGCTAAGGATCATCCAATGCAGATTAGAGCCCTACATGGAAAGGGAGATGCCAGATGTTCAAGCTGGTTTATAAAAGGCCAAGGAACAAGACTCCAGTAGTAATGTATGGCTGTGAGAGCTGGACCATAAAGAAGGCTGAACGCCGAAGAATTGATGCCTTTGAACTGTGGTGCTGGAGAAGACTCTTAAGAGTCCCCTGGACTGCTAGGAGGTCAAACCAGTCAATCTTAAAGGAAATCAACTCTGATTGCTCATTGGAAGGATTGATAATGAAGCTCAAGCTCAGATACTTTGGTCACCTAATGCGAAGAGAGGACTCTTTGGAAAAGACCCTGATGCTGGGAAAGATGGAAGGCAAAAGGAGAAGAGGATGGCAGAGGATGAGATGGCTAGATAGCATCACTGAAGCAATGAGCATGAAACTGAGCAAACTCAGGGAGGCAGTGAAGGACAGGAAGGCCTGGCGCAATATGGTTCATGGGGTCACAAAGAGTCGGACACGACTTAACAACTGAACAACAACAAGGAACAAGACACATAATTGCTGGTGCATATTGGATAATTAAGAAAGCCAAAGAATACCAAAAAGAAGTCAATATATCCAACGTTCTTTATAGATTGAAAGATTCCAAATACTAATCTGTTGATTAGCATGCCATGTGAATGTGCCAAGACCGAGAAAAATGTGACATCCACTTCTTTCAGGCTAAACAGTCCCACCAAACATGTAAAAATCTTGAACCCAGTGAAGATCATAGCACTTTTGAAGCTGGTTAACATTTATTTCTACCTCTGTCAAAATGATTCAGTTGTGATAATCACTGTAAAATACCTGGGGGATATGGAACTCATAAATTTTAATGATCTGGTTCATTTCCACATCACCCCCCCCCCCCACATCCCTGCTAAATGTGCAAAAGGAAAGATGCAGTTGAAGATGTGAGACTTTCCTTTTCTTAGAACCACAAGTAATAGGGCACATATATTTGAACTGGGAATAAATTGCATATATTTTATGTGTATGAAATAAAATATTCTGAAATTACTATTTCCCATTTCTGAAATAATCCTCTGAGGTTATACTGAGGTGGGATAAAAGGGATTTATAGTATGAGTCCGGGAATGGAATGGAATCTCAGGGAAGAGCCTGACTGACTGGCTGAAAGACAGCCCAGAAGTGACTTGACTTGACTCGACTCGACTCAACTGAAATGTCTGACATAGACAGCTGAATGACCATGCCAAAAGTCAGGTCTTTTATCCATGACATTTGTCATAGATCTGGGGGACATTTTGGTGGAGAAATTCAGAAAAAAAGACACAAAGCAGGGTGCTCAACTGTTAATCTAATGACGGGCAGAGAAAGCTTCAAGGTTTGGGTCATATTTTCCACTAAAATGTGAGGGTTGAGATTGGTCAAAAGGGCAGTATTTTTACAAGCCAGCTAGCTAGGCAATGACTGGACATTTTGATAGCGACTTGTACATATCTGCAGTCTCATGAGGCAACTTTCTTTAATTTAATCAATGGAGGAAACACATGGACAGTTGGATTCTGACCCTCTATGCAACCATCTGGGCACTTTTCTCATTCTTGGCAACAATTAGGCTGCTGGCTCTGCTGCCTTTTCCAGAGAAAATAAATTTTCCAGAGAAAATAAATTTGTATCCAAGAGATTAGGGTGATGCCAATAAAAACACAAGCCACACATGTTCAAAGAGCTGCCCATCTAAACCCCTCTATAACAGCTAGCTTGCCTATGTTACTTAGACCTTATATTTACCAGAATAATCCAGATCATTTCTAACACAATTGACTCTTGTATTTTGGTCTTTCCTTTAAGATTAAGATTAAGAAAAGCAATTTCATCATCTGCACCTTCATTTTGACTCAGGAAGCATTAGAATAAAATAGTGAGTATTAATCTGTGCCAACAAGATATGGAATTCTACAGGATTTTTGCTTCATTTGTTTTGTTTCTGCTGGAAGAAATAGAATAATTTTTGGTGTCTTATCTTTTATCAGTGACATATACTTAATAGTTTAAACATAGCTATGCCTGTTGGTGCTTCACACATTATAAAAAACTAAAGTGGCAATATAAATATACATGTTTGTATTTTTATTTTGGGTTTTGGGCTCCTGAAGAAGGAACAAAATCTTTCCAAAATGTGTTTGGATCAGATAAAGCAAGCCACTTTTGGAGAATGGCTTTCTCTCATTTCTGCACTCTGTAACACGCCTTCTCTTCCTGCAACCTCTACCTTGGTGAATACAAATGAATTTTCAGAATTCATAATTTCCCCATGAGATCTATGGGCAGAGACTGATGGATGGTTTTTTGAATTCCTCCAGGGGAAGGAAAAGCCATCCAACCAATTCTCAATGGCAGGATGCCTCCTTAGCAGTGACAGAGCAGCACTATTATAATGCCTCTCCTTGCCCCCCAGGAGGAGTTTCCTCATGATATCCACTCTCAGGATATGCTTGAAGTGCAAGAAGCCTGAGATTACACATCACTGGAGGATGAAAGTCATGACATTCCCACACACTTCTTGTCCACTTGGTGGCTAAAAAATGCAAGAACACCTTACCCTGTCACTACAAATTTCACCAACATGGTCTTCTCCTTCCAATGAATTTGTAAAGCAAACAAATTAACAGGGAAAATGCAGGAGAATTTTCTGCCTGTCACTAGCCTGCATGGATAAGTCCAACAAAGTGGGGTCTGTGCTGTACTGCTTTCATTTACATTTATTTATTTATTTATTTATTTATTTATTTATTTATTTATTTTATTTTATTTTATTTTATTTTATTTTATTTTATTTTATTTATTTATTTATTTATTTATTTATTTATTTATTTATTTATTTATTTATTTATTGGATTTCTTTCCTGCCCATCTCCCCTACAATACTGAAATCTAGTGCTCAACGCTACCCAAGAATAGATCATTTCTTGCCATGTTTGCTGGGCTTCTCCCTTACTTTGCTTGCTTAGGTCTACTAACATAAGCCTGGAGAATGTGTGAGACTAGGCTGAAGCTGCCATAACCTAAAGATGAAGCAGGCACTTAGCAGAGAGGACAAAAGCCAGGAAACTTATCTATGAGATCCCTTCAGGGAGGTAGATAAGGAAGCAAGTCATTAAGGAACAAACAAAGGACCTGAACCAAAAAAAGGAAGTTGGGCCTGACAACATGGAAACCCTCACCCCAATCCCATCAACTTGTCAATCAACCCAGGAAGGACTTTTGGGGATGAAAGGGGTCCCAAAGCCTGCCCACTCTGAGTTGTCTGAGCTAAGTCATCTGAGCCACCTTTGGATCCAGACTTGGCGGCTTCCCTTCCTCTAGCTAGTGCCTGGCAGCTTAGTTGGGAAGGACATGGATAAGTGTGGATGAGCGCGCGTGTGTGTGTATGAGAAAGAGCAAATGTACCTTGCAACCAGTAAAGTTTTGCTGTTACTTTAAATTCACTGGGTCTCCGTGTATTGCAAAGAACCTCTTGTGCCTCAGTGTTCGGTTGGAAGTGATTTGTGTGTGTCCCTAATTATTTCCCGGCTGTTGACCAGGGCTGTGTGTCTGTCTGCTCCAGCCGCACCTATCTGGAAAACCCAGGTAGAAAGCAAGGGGGGCTGGCAAGATCCAGATCCGTGTGCCTCAACAGGCTGTGAGTATGTGAGTGAGTGACCATAAGCCGAACCTGGGAGACGCCTGTGTAACAAATGCAGATCTACTTTCTGACTAGACTCAAAAGTTCAGGCCTTGGGTTCTGGCATGAACCTGCTTACCAAAAGCAGCTCCAGCTTAAATCACCCTTGAACTTAATGGCAAATTTGAAACTTCAGGTTGAGACACCATATTCAGATATTATCACCTACCTCCTGAACCCAAAATAGCTGAATCAAACAAAAGTCCTAACATGATTTATCAGAAAGGATAATAGAAGCAGCCTATAGGAACATCCACAAGAGGAACAACAGTGGTCAAATGAAACCTGGGTGATGTCATGCAAATGTTCTAACTTGTGTACTTGTAAGACATCAGGGTGCAAGGATGTTCTGGCAGCATTAGCATGATGATATCACTGTGCAGCTGTCATAGTTCTGGCACCACTGTGGTTTGCTGTGGGTTTTTTTCTGCAGGATTTCCACCATCCTATTTCATCATTTAAAATAAGACTGAGAGAAAAAAGATCCCCCCAGCATTCTTCTATTTATTGGCAGGAGATGAAATTGGGATGGAGTGGGATTTTGCCAGATTTTCTCAGCAGAAAAGAGCAGTACTTTATTTTGGGTTGGGGAGTAAGCAGGAAATGGTTTTCTGAGAATTGTTAATTTCATTAATTTTACTGGTGGAGAAACTGGCAATGGCTTTAGGCCTTAAACAGCAAAATGCGTAAGGTTTCAGACTACTGTTTCTTTGAAGAGAATTATAATGCTTTGAAAAATACAGTGTGGTATCTGAAAGTTGAACTGATATTTGTAAAGGTAGATTTTTTTAGTTTTGTTAGTTAAGAACTGATTTTTTCCTGCTTGAAATCACACTCCTCAGAATCGCAGAAATGTAACTATATAATAGATCAAGGAAGCTATGAGGATTCCAGGTACCCCTTGGCACTGCAATTTAGTATAGTCTGACTCTGAAAAAGGGACCAAGAGCCAGATAACAAGGCACAAAAATATTAGGCAACGGATTGTGTAAAAGGGGTCACCTTATAATACTTATAAGAATAAAGGAATGCAGATCAGGGGTGAAAGCAAGACTAAGGCAAATAATCTTCATTATTTTGGTTCATCTTTCAGTGGACTGCCTTTTCCCCCCAAAACAACAATCATCAGGGAAAACAAAAACAAAAACAACTCAGCTCCATGTTTCAAATCAGAAGCTGGGTGACCACATAGTACAAAAGGAAATAGACAACAGGAGAAGAAATAAAGATGCCATTTTTTACAAATAAACTTTGGGTCAGAGGGAACATCAGGAGTACACTAGGAACATCTTGCACATCAGAACGTGTTTTTCAGCTGTAGTCATTTATTCCTTGTGAACAGCTAACCTGAAGGAGGTCAGAAATCCAAACTGACCTTCAACTAAGAGGAAGGTCTTCGTTTGATAGAGGAAGCTGGAAGGTTACCCAGAATTTGAAGTATATGAAAAAAGTCCTTTTTTTTTTTTTATGGACAGGGCTCTTGGGTTTTTTGTTTATAACCTTGTTCAGTGCATATTGCTGCTTTTTTGTAAGGCCTTAGAGCCATAAGCACAAAAACCATTTTGAAAAGTCAGCAGTAAAACACGGCAGCTAATCTCTTTCTCAATATGGCGCCAATGGGACATAGTGATTTGAGCATTGGAATAGGACTGGAGTTACTCAGATTCAAATCCCTACTCAGCCATGAAGTTTACTGGCTAACTTCGGATCATTTCCCCCTACCTCTGAAGCTCACCTATCTCACAGAGTTATTGTAAGGAGAAAAAAGCTGGTGGAGAACCATGGATGCCAACTGAAATTCCTGGAAAAGGAGCAGATATGTAATAACTAAATACCTTGTCCACTACCTTTCAGTGCCTATTAAAGTTACAGAAGGAGAACTATAATTTTAAAAATTTTAAGGGGCAATCTTAAGAAGGAAGAAATATTTCTTTCCTAAGACATGAGAGAGGAGGAGGAGGAGGAGAGGAAGGAGGAGGAGGAGGGGGATGAATTAATTAATTAATTAATTTGCTGGTAATTATTTGTCTTTTTTTTTAAGGGAAAACTACTAACAGGATAGAAGACCCTCTCCTATCCTGCTTATTGGAAGGACGCCAGCCTGTACTCTTTTCAGGGGTATCAGTAGCTTTGACAGATTGGGTGTGGTCACAGTACTGAGGCCTTAGATGCTCCACAGAAGGCCCCCTAATGAGAAAGAGGCAGCTGACCCCAAAATGGCACACACGTTGTCTCCTTTCACAGTGAGATACATGGAAGAAAAGCTAATTCATGGAACAGAGAAAAAAGGAGGGAAATCCAATGGAACCCTTTTTGTGCCATTTAGTGAATGCTATTTCTGGCTTGCCTTCAGGGAGGCTGGTTTATTACTGACTCTTAATTCACAGTTAAAGTGTGCTGTTGACTTTAACATTTGCATCTGGTCAGCTTTCTTTTACTGTTTGGCTTTCTTTTATTAAATTGTAATTGGGCTTTCAGTTGTGCTTTACTGACATTTTATGAATTATGCAAGTTGCTTTGAGAAGGGTTCTGTATCGTATAAGTGACACAGGAGGATCCTGAAGTAAATGAAAGAATTCTAAGAGGGTAGATGTGTGGGTGGGTGTACAGATGGACCTTTATATTTGTATCTGTGTTTCTCTCTCTCTCTCTCTCAAATGCACACATAGGTACACACGCACATGCTTGTTATTGTAGCTTGTAACTTTCTGGGCAGGCAACTTGATTTCCTTTGGCAGCCCAAAGGCTGAAGTAATTGGGACCCTGCCACAATGACATTAGAAGGAATGGGTGAGTCTGGGGGTTTGGTACTTTTTTTCTGTTACAGTTAGGTGGATCTTCTTTACATTTTAAGTCTTATCTATTTTTCCTTTGCATTTATTTTGAAAATTAGCCAGAAATTAAATCTCTGTGATTTGGTAGTTTACCACCGAATTTTGACAGTAGGATCTCCAGAGGTTCTGAAGTGTGTAAAAACCAGCTTTAAATGCTTATTCATTTAGAGGATGTTCTCATTTACCTGTGACCCATTTACCTGTGAAGATAGTGTGGAAGGTAAGAGTGTTAGAAAGGTATAAAGAGGGAGTGGGAATATAGGAGAAACCAGAGATGCAGAACACACACCGTAAGCTCTCAATTCTCTTTAGCAACGCTATGTTCCACTACTGACTGGCGATGGCTTTCTAAGATCTTAGGCTCTTTTAAGATCAAGCTGGTTGATCTTTTATGTGCCAAGTTCACTCCACCCCATCCCTAAAACCATAAAACATAATTCAAGTAAAACCGACAGTTCATTTAGGAAGAAAATGCTAGCATCTAGGTTCTAAAGATGCTACCATCAAAATCACTAAATGCAAAATTAAGCAGAAATATTTGCTCAAGGGTGTCATTGAAATGACAGTATTAATGCTGGGCTGTCCTTGGAAATAACCAGCCTAGCTGTTAACACCTAATTATTATGATTATATTGGATTAAAAATTTTTAAAGTAGGAAAAATACTGTGTTCTCAGCATGGCTATTATGAAAACTTGAAAGACTGTGACATTTGAACACTTCTGCTCGTGAATAAGGCAATACTTTCACATTCCCTAGGCTTTGATATATGAGATGCAAACCCCCTCCCCCCAACCACTGGAAGCCCATTTCAGTTAAGAAGTGTGATGATACTGGGAACTTTCCTATTTTATTTCTACTGTCCCAGATACTTACGATGGTATTTTTATTCACCACAACAAAGTTAATCCTACTATACTACAGTGAAGAGGTTGTCACCTCACTGTTCCCCAGATATGCTGGACTATGATTCCCATCATCAGCCTTAACCATCTGTCAGGTCTAGCCCAAAGAACTCCAAGAGACGATGCAAATTCAGTTCTACTGTGTTTATTAGCTACAACCTCTAGACAGAAATCTCCCCAGACTGAAACCTAGCTCCCAAGCCAGCCAGCCACAACACCGTGAATTCCTCAGGGAGGCACCAGCCTCATCCTCTTTAACTTCCCACGCTCCTCCAGTGAACTAAGAACATGCTTATCTCCCTGAGCCTGGCCTTCATAAGTCCATTCCATCACACTATCACAGCTACTGGTTTGGAATTATGGGAGCTGTAGGACATAAGATTTTATCAGCCTTCGATTGTCACCTCCTACTATAGTAACATACTAATTTTGCACTTTCATTTATTTCCTGCATTTATTTTCTGTGACAGAAGTTTTCCTTTTCGATCAAATTAAATTTTGGGATTTTGAGGGGGAAAAATCCTTCATACTTCAAGAAAAGTAAACTTTTGTATGGTGACCTGATCAGAGTAGTAAGTGTTTGCTAGCATAAGTCATTGAGATTGATTTGTTTGTTGGATCTACTAAGCAGAGCATTTGACAGGTCTGGAAGAGGTAGCATCAATCTGTTTCTAACAGGATTGACTCCTCATATACATGCTTAGCTAAGAGCAGCTTTTGACAGCTTTGTGTCTTCCAGCTATCTTTGGACTCCCCAAGTCAGCAGGGCCAGTAGCCAAGCTGGCAAGAAATTCTGAGAGGTAATATCTACAGTGATTTCTTAATGCCTTATCCTTTAGGCTGTCCTCTGCACCCATCTTTCCCACTGCAGTGAAAATTGGCAAAGTGATTGATTGATTGATTTAAAAGATTCGTATGGCTGCCCATCTTAAACACAATTCGGGGAGACTCACAGCAATAAAACCAAGAACTATAAGATCATAAACCATGAAACCATAAAAACAAAAACAAAAACTCAGCACCTCAGTCATCCCTTGCCCCACAACCAGATCCAGATATCCCCATTCTATTCCAGTGCCTGGGTGAAAAGCCAAATCTTGATGATCTTCCAAAAGGCTAAAAGGGTGGGGACCTGCTGAATCACTGCGGGGGGGGGGGGGGGTGTTCCATAAGGTAGGGGCAGCCACAGAAAGACATGTTTCAGAGGTCCCACTAGATGGCAAGATTTCAGCAAAGGGGCTTGGAGTGTGCCTACCCTATCTGATCTGGTAGGATGGCAGATAGACTCAGGGAGAGGCGATCCTGCAAATAAACAGACTTAATAAACAGGGATTCAGAGGTGGGGAAAAGCCAGGAGTAGAATTTTTGAAATCTGAATCCTGTATAAGGGTTTAGGAGTTTTTTTAAATAGATTCACACTCTGGCAATTTTTCTTAATAGTTTAGCTTCCTTTCATGCCTTCAGAAATCACATCCCTTCCTTGTGATCTCATCAGCACCAAAGAAAGGTTCTGCATTAACAATGAAGGATGACAAAGAAGGATAACTAGCAATTACTGACATTTATCCCTTCAGCTACCCATTTAGGGGAATTCTCCTTAGGGGGAAAAATAACAAAAGGCATGTAACTGCAGATACTTTTCTTCTTCCAACAAAGAAAGCTGTTCTTTTAAAATGTCCATACTGGAGATGGTTGTCTTAACAGAAACATGAAGGGAGATGCCCAGATTGGCAAACAGATACATTTTTCCTTGATAAGATATGCCCCCTCCCCTGATTATCTCTTAATGTTAGCTATATAGTAGGGGCTAGTTACCTGAGTCCAGTTTGCAACCTTTCTTTTTGTTTGGACAAAACATGTTTTAGATGAAATTCATTCATGTGCTGATCATTATTGAAAAACAAAACAAAAACAATTACCATTAGGACTTTTCATACTTCTGAACATTTGGAGAAACCAAATGCAGTATAGAAAATTGGACTGACAATCAAAGCATGATGGGTGAAGATGATCCTCTCCAAGCTCTTTCATATCAGATTTTCTCAATTTACAAGTCAAAAGATCTTTACAGTATTTTGAAGTTCATATGCTCAGCTTAGATTTTTTTTTTAAAGAAGTATTATCTTTTTGTCTGAAATGTTGCGCAGAGTGCAGCAAAAAGGTCCCAAAAAATCCTGCTCTCAGGTAACTTGCACATCAGCATGAGAGCTTGCAAAATGCAATATCCATAGTTAGCTTTCCAAAGTAAATCCAGTCAGAAAATATAAACTAACTGGTCTTTATTGATAAAAATGCAAAACTTTATAAAATACAAGTTGCATACAAAATATAGGATATAACAAAGACTTCTTCTCATCTTAGCTTCCAAGCCTTAACCACAACGAAGTCTCTAGCTAAAAAACACTCTCAGAGAAGAGGTACACTACTTGGTTACTAGTTAAGACTACATAACCCATAAACTACATGATTAAGAAAGCCTATGTAGTGATAATGTTCATGATAGTAAGAATAAATAGTTCTTCCTTGTCTTTTTGGAGCTCTAATGCTATTATTAACAATATAAATCTAATATAAATCTTGAAGAGGAGGTGGCAGTTGTGGCTAGGAGGGCCTTTGCACAGCTTTGTGTTGTGTGCCAGTTGAGCCCATCCCTAGGTCAGAGGGACACTGCCATTCATGCCCTAGTCACCTCCCGTTTGGATTTCTGTAATGCACTCTATATGGGGCTGCCCTTGAAGAGTATCTGAAAGCTTCAGTTGGTGCAAAATGCAGCGGCACAGGCATGTGTGCCCCTAGGGCTGTACATGTTACACCTCTGCTCCATGAGCTGCACTGGTTGCCAGTTTGCTTCCGGGTCCAATTCAAGGTGCTGATTTTGATCTGTAAAGCCCTTCAAGGCATGGGGCTGGGTTAACTGAGAGACTGCCTCTCCCTGATTACATCTGCCCATCCCATCAGGTCTGGCAGAGAAGGCATGCTGCGGATCCTGTCTGCTAGAGAATTACATTTGGCGGGTCCCAGGAGGCGGGCCTTCTCTGCTGTGGTGCCTGCCTTGTGGAATCTTCTCCCCACGGGAAGTGAGATTAGCTGCATCCCTCTTAACATTCTGCAAGTCCCTCAAGACCTGGCCATGTGATCAGGCCTGGGGCTCCCAGGGGACCGGGGAGATTTTACGATGGCTCCCTTATTGATTTTATTCCCTCCTGTTTTGTGTGCTTTTATAGTTTTTATTTGTAATTGTTTTTATGTATTCATTTTTTTAATTGTTGTATGCCGCCCAGAGTAGCTTTGTGTGTGATGGGCAGCTATATAAATCCGATAAATAAATAAACAAACAAACAAATAAACAAACAAACAAATAAATAAATCTAAATTGAGTCAGCATGTATTTATTTTCGGTTACGGTAGGCTTACCTGTCCTGTTTTCCCTTGTGAAGTGTACAGAACTACCAAGAAAAATATGCACACATATATCTTTGCCAATGCATTGGAAATGATAGTAGTTTCTCTCTGCATGCCCTTGTGACAAATAGATGCATGTGCTATAGTAACATATGATAGTGTTTCTCTTTTCCCCCTTCACAATGCTGATTTAAGTAAGAAAGCCAAGATGTCTCTGTGCTACCTACAGGAGTGGGAAAGGGGCTCACAGGAGAGCCTTGGAGGTTCAGGAGGGCTTGTAGAAACATGGGGAAAGCCCATGACACTCCTGGTGATGTCATGGGATGTGTGAGTGTCTGTCACAATAACAAACACGGAAACGGAGAACAGGGAGAAGTCTGGAACTGAATGTGTTTTCATGGAGGACTTAAAGCCATAACTACTTTTACTCTCTCATGTTCAGGCAAATGTTGTAAAGAGGGCTTGATCTTCATGGATTTGCTGAGTTTCCATTGGCTTGATTAGACTTACATCATCTCTTCTACAAAACCTAATTTAGTGAGCACTGGATCTTCAGAACACAGGTCAGAATTCTTGCCTTGGTACAGAGGTTTAACAGCAGTTATTTGGAATTCCTCAGGGTACAGTTTAATGCAGAAAGGGTTCCTTCAAGATAGAAAAATTACATTATAATACCTCTAGTCCATAAAGTTTTATTAGAAGGTTCTCCATTATTCGTATTTTCCCCCCTAATGGACAGCATTCTATGGAAACATTGGCAGAGATGGTATGTCCAGGCTGATATTCAAGGATGACAGTTCTTTAAAGGGGTGAAATGACTGAGGAAAAGCTAAGTGGGAGTCTTTTTCTGTTTTTTATTGTTTCAACCTTCAGTTCTAGGCCTGGCAATCCAGCATCTCCTGTGGAGTAATAAAATCTCCAAACAGAATTAAGTGAAACTTTGAGAATGACACTGAATGTTCTTAGAGGACTTTTATAAATGTCCATCACAGCTTATTATTCTCTTCGTTGAGAAGATACACACATTTTACAAAGCCTACTTTGTTTTGGTGAGTTCATTACCTATTGTATATCTGGACAATAAACATTCTGTTTCGTGTGCACTGTATGGCTCAATAAAAATAAAAGGAAATGTCATGAGAGACATTTCTGAACAGCATCTGTGTTCCTCTGTCTGTCAGGGAAACACACATGCACACATTTTTAATAGAAAAAGGAAAGCTATCAAGCTGAAACACGTGTTTGCTCAAGCAGTTTGGTCCAAGACAAATATTTAAGGGTCAAGATTAGGCTGGGGGATGATTGTTTTCTGGCTCTTCTTTCTCTCTTTCTCTTTCACTTAAATTTCTTGCACCTCTCCCCAGTTATTTTAACTGAGTTATGTTTGTATTCCTCATGGTTCTTGCTAAAACAATGGAATTCATTTATATGCCCGACCTGTTAGTATTAATCATAGCTAGCATTGATGTGCATATAACACCGAGGTGCTGTTAAAGCTATTGTGAGAAGTGGGGGGAAAAAAGAGGGATCTGAGGAGAAAGGCACTCAAATCCTATGATTTGAGGATTCCAATACAGTCTGGCAGGGCAAACTTTTGCAGATTTACTTACAAATTTCATTAAGCTCAGTACTACTTGCTTTCTTCCATAAAGTTACATAGTGAATATGTCAAATCTACACTATCCTTTTATGCTTGCCAATAAGTCTTCATGGTTAAATGACTGGGTTTAGATTGCTGCTCAGCTGTGAGCTCACTGGATGGTCTTGGGCAAATCATCGTCTCTCAGCTCAATTTATTTCAGAGGACTGTGGGAGAGGCTAAAAATATTTTAATTCTAAAACCTTAAATGGAATATATCAAATGATAATAGAGGGAAATATTATCAGCACCTCAACACCTCTTTTAATTGCTAATTTTCCATCCACAAAACAGTACTATATTATTGTAATTTCTGCTTCTGAATACATGCAGTCTCTGCTTTACTAATTGTATAGTTTTTCATCCCTATTCACCTCTGCTTTTAGAACCAGCACCAATTAGAAAAAATAGAGTAGAATTAAATATCACAACTCACACCTTCTTAACCCTGGTTATTGCACTTCAGCCCAGTGAAGGAATTCTTACAGATAGAACTTCACTATCATTGTGTAAGTGCAGACCTATGTGCCCAGTCTGAATGGGTGTAATTCAAAATGATAGAAAAGCCTATATTTCACTCAGATTTACAATTTTTTGCGATCATTCCTAATTATTATAGTTCTCTAGCACTGTGTGGGTCCCAGGCTAAAACAAGTTACCTCAGTAGATCACAGGACAGTTTTAGGACCAAAACAGACCATGAAGGTCATACAGCCCGACAGTCTGCTCAGTGCAAGACCTTCAACTCAGGATGCAGCTACACATCCCTTAAATCCGCCATCCAGCCTCTGCTTAAATATCAGCAGTCTGTTCCACTTTTGAACATTTCAGATCATTAGGAATTTATTCAACATCTGCTTCTCTAAGAATTCCACCCATTAGTTCTAATCTTGCCCTCTGAGCAACAGAAGACAAATAGATTCCATGTTTTGTACGAAACCTCATTAGTAATGTGAAAACTTTTTGCCAAAATCTTAACCTTCTAAATGTAACTAGTTCTTTCAACTTTCCTCAAAGAGCCTGACTTTCTTAGCTGTGGACACGTTCAAATTGGTCTACTATATGTGGTGCTTCAATGTGGTATGAGCAGACCAGAATAGAATAGAAGCATAATTTCTTGGGGTCAGAACACTCTGGTGAAAATGTTCTGAGTGCATTATTTCACTCATAAATCTTAAATTCTTATCTTTCTGGATGTTTTTCATGCATTAGCTTTTTAAATTCAAATCCTAATGCTATTTTTTCTTGTAACTAGCACTAAGCATTACTTATGGAGACTTCTTCCAAACAGTTTGCAACCAAATGAAGTAGCAAATCATACTGCATTTAAATCTCAAAATAACTGTATTTTAAGGAAGGAGTTGATCCACAGTTTGTGCTGAGTCAAAGTCAACAATATTCTTTTTGATGGATATTTGAATACATGGAGTCTGTGGCCATTATCTGCATAGTTATATTTGAAATACTTTAATAGGAAGCAATAGATGAACAGAGCAACCTTCTTCAAAGCAGTACCTCTCAGATGAGCTGGATCACAAAATTAACAAATCCAGCTTTAGCTTTCTAGCTAGGATTGGTGATATCTAAAGAATGCCAATTTGAGGGACATTTACAGTGCATGAAGTTACTTTTTCTACAATCACCATTCACCATCCAATTATTTTTTCATTCCCAAATGTATGTGTAATACAAAGATTTCTTTCTTTCTTTTTTAGATGAAGAAATGTCTTTAATTTCAACAGCTATGCTTCTTGATTCTCTGAACAAATAATAATCTTCTCTGGAGAAGCCAACCTTATAAGTCACAAAGCTCCTCTTAATTATGTTGTGTACTCACACAGTTTTTAATAAGATGAGATAAAAAAATCAATCTACTTTGATAGTCAAGGTGAAATTTTGTCAAGTTTTTTTGATGTTTAAAATTGGGGCTAGAAGTAGATTAAGGGCAAAATGTTGACACCACGGGGCCTGATTATGGACTTTTCCACCCTGCAGCCTTAAGCTACTTGACTCATATGTAAACCAGCTGGAAACAAAGAAGCCAGAAAACACCACTTTTGATGTATAGAGAAAGAGACAGGTGGGAATGGTTTCCCAGGGCGCTGGATGCAGATAAATGATGACACTGTGGATTCCTGCTTTCAAGAAACATTCCGGGGCAAGCTGGTTGGACAGATCAGTTCTGTGTGTGGTCCAACAGGGCTAATCTTCTCATTGACTAGGTGGTATATGTGTGTTTCCTTTCTCTGCATTTTATTTCTGGTCAAAATGTCTGTGTAGCCTGTTGCACCTGTTGCCTTCAGCCTTCTTTCATCTAGAGTTGCATATCTCCTTCATTAGAACTGACAAACAGCTGACTATTTTTTGTTATTGTTACATTGGTAAATAATGTTGTTTAGATGCCTTCAAAAGAAGGAAAATCTAAGCTGCCTCAACCTCCTAGCTTCCTTTCATATCCAGGTACAATTAGTGATCAGAGGCCTGAACTTTAGTTTTAGAACAAGCTTTCCAAGTTGAACATACCCCCAAATATATAACTACATATGTACTAGATTTCAAAATTTGTCAAAATTATATTCTGTGTGTGTGAGCATGTGTGTGTGGTGGTGGGAGGTGCGCATGTTGAGGCTGTAATTGTCACACTGAATGTTTGCATTTCATTGTTCTGGATTCCTAACCAAAGCATCCTGTATCTTATACTTTATGTATACTTTATGAGGAGGTTCTGTCTGCAGAAGAGATGCTGAAAATCAACCATTGGAACTCTTAGATACTCTAAGTGGAGATGATTAATTCATAAATACCAAGAATGCTGTTATTTTTAGCATGGGCAATTCATTGCAGGCCCTTTGAGAATGGGGCAAGCCTTTTTAGAAGATATACACAAAAGTTATTTTTTGTGAAACTAAATATTCACATCTCTGTAAAAGCCAAGTTCAGAGACTGTACTTTAATTTTTTCTCCATCCTTTAATCCTTAACTGTACCGTATGTATATATCAGCTTGAAACAATTCCTAGCAAATAGAAATCAGACAATCTTGGGATGTAATTTAGGTAGTTAGGTAATTTAGGTATATCAGTTAGAAAGTGTGCCCTTATGATGTGGCTGGGCCTAGTCTGTGGGTGCTTCTTGAAACTTCTGGGAACAAAATCTGATTTTTACTGTTTGGCAAGTGGCAATCACTGTTTTCTCCAAAATTGTAATTTTGCATTTGCCGTAAGTGGAGACCAAGCCTGGTCAGAAAGGGACTCAGAATTATAGAGAGCAAAATCACTGAGACAACCCTGGATTTTTAAACATATTATGTGAGTGTAAAGTGCTAAAGCTAGGTTAGACAAACTCATCTTCTTTCCAGTTACATTGCTACCCTTGGAGGATAGGAAACTCAACATTTATACAGTGGAGATAAAACACCTAAAGATGTTGGAGCAAAAAAAGCCTACACAATTTGAAATAATTTCTGTCCTGTTTTTCACCAGCATAATCATCAAGTCTAGAGGAAAATGGAGAAGACATGGGTCATGAAAGGGCAAAGGATGAAGAGGAAAGAGCATATTACGTGTCCCCTGCACCCCAAAATAACATGAATTCAGTGTTAGATTACAGATTCAGTTCATAGTAATATTGCAAAGCATTTTCTGCAGATGGGAGAGTGGTAACAATAATATGGTGCCAGCAGTCCCATCAGGCTGCAAAACACAAAGTGAAAACAAGCTAGGGATGGAAAACTGGTTATGGTTTTACTCATTTTCTTTCTATTTTTTCCCCTGACCACCATTTTTTTTTTTAAACACACTCCAAGCAGCATACTCCAAGCAGCCCTCAGTACTCCAAGCAGCTAAGAAGGTGATTAAAACAGAATTTAAAATCACACTTTAAAAAGGCTTTCATTTAAAGTGGCTTTCATTTAAAGTATTTAAAACATTCAGTGAGAAAGGTGAGAAGACCAACTAAATAAAGCCAGCAAAGGCTGGGGGTGGGGGAAAGATAATTTTCACCGTATGTTTATAAACAGTGAGAAGAGGAGCTAGATGAGATTAATATAATAAAATAGAAACGGGAGTTGCCATCACTGTGACCATGGGGAGATGTATCAGAATTGGTAAGATGGCAGATGGAGTATCACAATGCAAGTGTTGCGCAGAGTGCAGCAAAAAGGTCCCCAAAAATCCTGCTCTCAGGTAACTTACACATCAGCATGAGAGCTTGCAAAATGCAATATCCATAGTTAGCTTTCCAAAGAAAATCCAGTCAGAAAATATAAACTAACTGGTTTTTATTGATAAAAATGCAAAACTTTATAAAATACAAAGTTGCATACAAAATATAGGAAATAACAAAGACTTCTTCTCACCTTAGCTTCCAAGACTTAACCACAACAAAGTCTCTAGCTAAAAAACACTCTCAGAGAAGAGGTACACTACTTGGTTACTAGTTAAGACTACATAACCCATAAACTACATGATTAACTTTTTACAAGACAAACACACTGAACTGACTGGGCATTTACCCTCCCATTATATTGCCAGCATGTACATCCCCCACTGAATAACTAGCATACACAATACAGTAGGTGGCAGTAAAATTCATAACAGAATCACAAGATACATTATTCATAGAATAATCTCGACACCTGTTTTTGTATAGGGAACGGGATGACCTTCTTCCCATGAGAAAATCCTGATAGCAAGTACTGCTCCTCTTCTATGCATGTTAACATTGCAGCCATATTCAAAAGAGATGTGACTTGCATCACAAATTTTTGTCTGCCATCTTGCTGATTTGACCTTCCTGTGGATGCCACTGCATGTTTATCCACTTGCCTGAATTTGTTGGGTTTGATAATTTGTTCTAAAGCTTCTCTATGCCTCTGCTAGAGAAGTTCTGATTCTGGCTGCTGTTAATGCCAGCTCTCTCTACGTCTTCACTTGAACAGCCTTGCTGCCTCCCTCTCTTGAGCAGATATATCAGTACCAAATATTCTTCATTGGAGACATCATCGAAAACAGGCATGACTGAAGAGCATAAGAGAAAGAGTGGATCTCTTTGAGAGATGTCTCACTGATTAGGTAGTATCTGAACCACTGTAAGATGGCACTGCAGACCCATCTCTTCCAGCTAATCCAGTAAAGCTGTTGAGAAGGTCTACAGATCTAACAGCAATGCACCCCTCCCCCCTTGTCTAGTTTCTGGTACAAAAACATTTCAGTATTGAACTAAGGCATGAACTCTGATTGATATGAATCTAGATAATCTGCTTCCTTCAGGAACTCCTGGACCTGCGATGCTCATGTGCTGTATGATCTTGGCTTCCACCAAGGAGGTTTAGAGATGGGTCATTATCCACCATGATGGGACCTAAGGTGAACTTGCTCTGAATGTTTTCTGCATTGATCTGTGAATTTTAATCAAAGAAAAAAAAAAAACCAAAATACTCTGCACCTATTATTAATTAATATTGTAATAAAGGCAGTGTTATGTGCATGCTATTTCATGCATTTTTCAATGTATTTTTTCTACTATCCACACTTTTTCCAGAGGTTTTATGTAGCATAATATATCTTGAGCATATTTTCTACATATATGGATTTTGTATGCAATTTTTTTGAATTGCCAGCTTCATTCAATCCTTTTGAAAAATGTGTATTTTATTATGCAGCTCTATTCTGTTTCACCTATAGGTTTAGGAATGGCAAATTGGGCAAGTTCATTTAGGAATGTTCACCAAATTAATTTTTTTCATCATCTCTTTTCCTGACAAACCAAATTCTGTTGGGTCTCTAAAACCCAGGGTATCTGCAATGTTTCCGATTCAATTAATCCTTAGAAAACTAGCTTTAAGGACTGGTGGCTCCCCCCACCCCCCTTTCTCTCAGCTCCTTCTCTTATGGTGTAATTTCTTGTTTAATTGTAATTCTAACAGTAAGATCACTCTTCCTCTTCCTCCTCCAATTGTTTATTGAAGTGATTTTTTTTTTTTTTTCACTGAACAGTGATATAAAATATTGTAAAGAAATGACAGCGGAGATCCAGGGAGGGTTTCCTCAGAGCTATGCCTCTTGTAATTTAAGGAGGCAAATGCTATATATTTTTTTTCATAGAATTCAGTGGGCTGAGGAATACTTTGCATGATTCATAGAATGCTATTGGGATCCTGGAAGAAAAAGGTCTGTTTAAGATACTTGCTGCCACAAGGGGGCAATTTGACCTCAGACTTTCCACTTTCCAAACTTCTTCATTCATGAAACTTCATCACTGTCAGGGCAAGAAAATGCAGGCAGACAAAAACAAATCTCAGATTTATTTTTTAAGTCAAATGCCTACCTGGCATTAGCTATCAGCCTCTGAATATGCCTGCTCATTCAAAGGACCTGACAAGGATGACTGACGGGAAAAATGTAACAAGTGAAGGGTGAAGGTGGGAGTGAGAGGAGCTGACAGGAAAATGGGTTTGAAAGGACTTGGGATCTGGGGAAAGAGTGCACTTACCTGCTGCCAAAATTACCACCTGCTTTGATTCATGCTCTTTTAGCAGCCTTTAATAAGATACTTGAGATCCCTTGGGATATTATTATGGTGGTGTTTTATGTTACCCCTGCCAAGGCTAGATAATAGATAGAACCTCTTTGCAAAGCTACTGGCCATGAACCATAAGGAGAGGACAATTTTAAATAAAAAAAATCTAGCAATCTATTTGTAACATGCACGGACCATAGACTTCATGCTCTGTATTTAGGGAGCAGCAGACTTGCCTTTTGAACCCTCTTGCCCCAAGAGTTAAAAGCCAAGAGACACAGTTGGATACATTTCCTTCAGCTCCTATGAAGCCCAGTCTAACTGCAGGGAATCTGGTCTTCTAGTCTAAATTAAGGATTCTGTTAGGTTTACAGCTTACTTTTAGGTGGTATTTTGGCAGGGATATATATGGAATTAGAAGGTCAGCGTGTGTGGAGATGAGGTCTTGCAGCTTCACTGTGTGTTCAGCTAAGAGAAGAAACCATATGAAGGTGGTGTGTCAAAAGCGTAATTTGGCTGATAGAGACAGAATCATGTGATTCTGAATCTGCTACAAAAGAGTGAAACAGTTCTATGAATTGGCCCTTAGAGTTGCCGTGAACTCATAGGATTGTCTAGAAAGAATCATTCTTTTGCTCATTTTATTGATTCAGAGCTATTATGCACAACTGGGGATCTGTAAAAATTAATTGGGTGTATGTTGAATGCTGTTTATTGGCACATTTTCACATCCTCTGTATTTAGATTAGTCTTATGTTGCTCATTGTGAGAGAACTGTGGTTATTATCTATTCTAGTAGTAGAATCAACAACAACAGAGACAGGAACATTCAAGAGAATATATAGCAGCTACAGTGAATCCAAATTGAACAGTTGTGTTCATTCCACCCCCCCCCCCCCTTTAATTTCATATATATAAATAGTTTGGTCAGAAAGTAAAAAGAGCAAATGTTTGTTAGGGCCAAATTTAACATGGCAGGAAAGTAAGTAATAAGTAAAAAGATGAATTAGACACCTGTCTGCCTGTCTGTCTTATTGATGACATGTGTAAAAGGAACTTTTGATCACAGAAAGCGTGTCTGCTGAAGCCAGTTCTATCACCACTGGTTCCCTTAGATGCAAGATGGCATTGTATTTTATTGAGCACAAGAATCCTCTTAGAATGTCACACACTGCTGGGCACCTTTTCACTCCAGCAAATTTTATTAAAGGCGTGAGCTTTTGTGAGCTAGAGTTCACTTCATCAGTTGCATCAGAAACTTCTGCTTTTTAATAACATTTGTTAGCCTGAAAAGGTGCTACTAGACTCCTCCTGATTTTTGGCTATCATAGACTAACATGGTTCTCCTTTTACAATGATTGACTGGCTGATTGTTTTATAATGTGCCATCAAGTCAGTGTCAACTCCTGGCAACCACATAGATTGTCTCCATGATGATCTGTCCCTAACCTGGGTCTTTCAGGTCTTCCAATGGAGCACCCATTACCACTGTAACTGAGTCCATCCACCTTGCTGCTAGTCATCCTCTTCTTTTTCATTCTACCTTGCCAGCATTAGAGACTTGTCCAGAGAGCTAGGTCTTCACATAATTTGTCTGAACTACAGTGACTACGGGGCACTTTTTCTGATTACCCTGAACCTTTTGGTCTATATATGTGGATGATGAGGTCATTGATGGCATGTAACTTTGGTTTTGCCTACTACTTTCTAAAAGCTGAATATGGGCTCTTCATTCAGTAGTAAGTCATCTGATGCTTTCCAAAATGAGTCCCCCCCACCCAGATTTCAGTTTTGTTGAGTCAACCCCCTAATTATTTGGGATTTTTGGGGGGATTTCACCTTCACTGAGATTCAGACAAACTTTTTGGATATGGATTCAGATCAGAGAATGAAGTGAGCCTAAAAGAGAGGAGCTTTTCTGGCAAATTGGAAAGAATAAGAGGAATTTACAACAAAATTTTGGAGTATGGAACGTTCCTATTGTCTCATCAGGCAGCTATGATGCCTCCTAAGATATTCCAATTACCTTTCCCCTCCCATATGCATTTTCTGATTGTTTCTTTTTTTACAATACTAAGTCATTTCCATCTTAATTTGCTGGATTTGGATTCTACCAACATTAAGGATTTTATAAAATTATTCTTTTCCTGAAGCTTTGCTTATATTGCAGTCTTTTATATAGTTGGGGCCATTTTGACTATGGAAGAAGAGGCATTCTTAGCTTGAACATCAATGACTGATCGAATCATAACATTGTCCAAAAAATATTATTTTGACCTCTAACCCCAAATTGTACTGCTGATGAAAAAAAAAATATGAACTGGGGAGAAGGGCTTGATGATTACTGTATTTAGAAGAGATATAATAGAATTAGATTAATGAGGTTTTATCCATGAAAGTATAAAAAGCTGCAAGGCATGAATAATTGACTATGCAATGTAGCAGGGGCAAACCCTCCTAGGAATGGTGCATTTTTTTTAAAAAATGATCATGTATCTTCTAGGTTCTTTGCAGTCAACAGACATGTAAAATCACACCAACAGAATCATGATAAGAATTAATTGGCAAGGCATTTTAAAAAGGCCATCATCCATCTAAGTAGAAAGAAGGCATGCTCTGCTGACAGATTCAGGTTCAGATTTGGCTATATACTGTAGGTGCAAAGGAGGCATTAACTCACTACCCATATTTTTAAACCATGCTAGGAGATGTTTTTGCTGAAGGAATGTAGCTTACATTAATCGATTATGTATTTTATGGACTTAAAACACTTAGAATAATCAGGGAGGGAGAGGCAAAGTGGGTGTCTGAAGACTTGAGTCTCAAGGGCAGAGGGTACTAGATCACCAGAGGCAAAGAACAAATTTAGCATTACTTCAGTGCCTTTGTTACTGTTTTTTTTTAAAATTCTCCAATAGAAGTGAATGAAAAAAGTAAAGCACTGCTAATCTGAGAGAGAGAGAGAGAGACAGAGAGACAGAGAGATCAACCTACTCTCCAGCTACTTAAGAAACCACATTAATTATATTCAGCACCCTGAGATGTTCATTGTTCTCTGTGGCCAACGATGGAATGTAGATGTGCTTGAAAGGTTTAAAAGAAAACTACCATTATAAATGTTTGTTTGGTTTCTTTTCTTTAAGTTCCTTGTAAATTATCTCATTACTGTGATCTGAATTAGAGATCTTATGCTTTTGCATTGTATATTCTTTGTATATATTATAAATCTACAAGGGTGGCCTGCAATGAAACATTATGTTGTAGAAATGACCGTATCCCTGGTTCGAGTCAAACATCAATGCCATTTTGTAGGCTACTCCACTCTAAAAAAAAATAAAAAATCCACTGGAGTTTTATTTACAGTTTTGCCTCTCTTTCTCAGAAATGGGGAATTTAAAAATAAGAATCTCCTCAGCAAATGATTCTCCTGATGTATAAAGATATAATCACTATAAATGTAGCTTACTAATATATTATGTCTTAAAGTGTTTACATAAGATAATTTCTTAATCTTACCTCTGTTGGAATATTTTAAAGTTTGTTTTTTTAAGGTGGCACATAGGGTGTTTGTTTCATTTGAGTTAATTGGTTAGGATTTTTAAAGCAGATTTTTACTAAATGGGTTAGTAGACTTTCAAGAATACATAAGAAAGAGAGAGCGTTCCAGTAAAGGAAAAGAAGAAAGATTGTGAAAGTGATAGACTGTACAGTGTATGGAAGAGAAAGTTGTAATTAAGAGCAATGAGGAGAGACGGAGAAGGAGAAGGAGAAGGATGGAGGAAATCTATTATGATGGTGCCTGTTTTGTTGTTATCCCTGTGAGAAGCTGCCTGCAAATCCTTCTGTCCTTGGAGAGTGACTGGATAGTTGCACCTTTGACAGGATGATAAAGAAGATGAGTGATGGCCACCACTACCAGTGGAATAGCAGCCACAGGAAGGGTAGCTGTAGCTGAGACAGGAAACACAATCTGAGTCCTGCACCATACAATATCTGGCCTAACAGTGGGCAGTGAGAAAACCTTTGCTGAAGTCAAGAAAGAGAGATCTGCTGATTCTAGCTGAATGTTCTGGCACCTACCAGCCCTGCAAAGGATGGTGACTTCTTGCTGGTACAAATATTTGCTGCTATGAACTGGATTCACCTTTGGAAGCTTCCAATGACCTAAATCGGTCCACCTATTGGACAGAACTCATTGGGGCCAGATTATAAGAGTGTACTCCTTGGATGAAAACCAGGGAGATGATTGTATTTTCCCCCACCTAAGGTGAGAGAATAGGGCTGGGATGGAGAAGGGGGAACTGGGGTGTTTTATAAGGAAGGCATTTATATTGGATTTTGTAAATCCCACAAAAAAGTCAAAAGTTTTAGGATGTGGGAGATGGGAGTAGAAGGAATGAGTGAGGATTTGGAATGTAATTGGTGTGTGGTGGATTGTGATGGGGTTAGTGAGTATATTAGGCTAGGTCTATAGAAATGCCCTGCATAGGCTGGCTGACACTGGTGGGAGGTATGGTAGGCTAGAGCAGGTGGAAGTAGGATGGGGAATGAGGCTGTGGGCAACCTCTGGGAGTGAAGTGATGAGAATTCACCTTGAGACCTTGATGGGCAAGGGGAAGTATGACAAGGAGAACTGGGTGAGTACTGCAGGAGGGGAGATCCCATATGTCAGTGCAGATCCCCTTGTCTAAGAAGTCTGCCCCTCTCTTGGGACCATGTGACCAAATTAGGGGGCTCTCTGTCTCCAGCTGCTGCTAGCAAACATTAGATCTGTCTGCAGAATTGATGTGTATTACTGAGACCTATCTGGCCAGTGAAGTTGAAGTAGCCTTGTCAGAAATCTGCCTGGCCCTGACTGAGCTTCAAGTCCTGCACCAGCTGCAGTGCCAAGATTGAGGAAAAGAGGTATTCATGAACATATGTGAGACTCTTGCCAGGCAGCAATCTCACCACTGAAGTCCTCCTTCACTCATTCCTACATCTCATGCTTTTTGTTTTCCTTGGCTAAGCCCATGTTTACTAATGCTTGACACATAACTTCTCTACAGTCATCTCTGTTCCCCTCTACAATTCCCTGCAGAGGGCTGACAACCCACTCCTTCAGTCCACCCCTTGTTCCTCCTCCCTCCTCCCCAGTTCTCAGCATCTGGCTTTCACCCAGTCCCAGGATCAAGGTAAGAAGCCCTTCCCTCCCTGTTCTCTCACTCCAGGCAAGGGGGGCTCCTTCTTCACCCCTCCCTCTCACTCGTGGGAATAGGACCCTTCTTTTCTTTTTCCTCCACTGTTATTCCACGCATTCCTCCACCAGATGGTCCTCCCAGAGTAAAAAAGGGTTGAGGCCAATCTTCCACTATCAGCCTCACCCTGCTTCTTCTGTGGTAGGAATAGTTTGCAAATTCATTGATAAGTTATGTTTTCCCCTGCTTTGTCCTATTCATTTCCTCCTTTCTCTATCTTGTTTCTTTCTCACTCTTAATTCTTGCTTCTTTCCTAATTTTTTGCTCTTCCTTCCTCCTCCTGTCTGCTCTTGGCCAGAGTGTCACAGCAGCCGCTTTTTCTTCATGTCGCCACTATCACTGCTATTCCTTGGCAGAAGTTCATCCACATAAGATGGACAGTTCTCCAGTTGTGACACACACTGGTGCATTCGTCCTCCAGTATAGGGACTGCAGGATCACCTCCCAATTTTTTGGACTCTTTAGGCTCTCTGGGCTGCAGCACTGGCCATGTTGTCCCAATGAGGCACCACCTCCAGTGGTTTCACCTGCACTCTCATTGTCTGTCCGAGCTCTTCAAAGTATAATTCCTCTCAGCCTTTTCTCTCTAAATGCCAATTTCTTTCTCCACCAACTCTCCTTTTTCCCGTCTTCTTCCAACCATTCCATAGCTCACTGTAATCCAACACTTAAAATAATGATCACTGCTTGGAACTATAATTAAATATATAACTAATACACACAAAGTAGCCATAAACATTTTGACAGACAGGCAGACAGACAGACAGACAGCTAGCAAGCAACCCACCAGGACAATTCAGATCCCTCCCTCCCTCCCTCCCTCTCTCTCTGATTCCTCTCTCTTTCTCTCTCTTTCTCCATCTATCTATCTTCATTTCAGTCCTTATCTGTAAACAGAGTGGAATGTGAACCACTTTTCTTGATAGGATACAAGGAATTCCCACAGAATCCTCCCTTAAAGCAAAACAAGCAAAACTCAGTCAACAAAAACCTACTGATTAACCACTATAGTACAATATTCCTCTTATTAAGTGTTGGGGATCTGCAGGCTTCAAAAATAATTTGGAACATCTTTCAAGCAATGGGTTTTTTTTTTTTTATATGCTCCTGTGGGCCAGAAAAGCAGACATGGCTGCTTCAGTGAAGCATCTCCTTAAAGCAGCAACTTCTCTTTCCAAGCTGACATGCAAAACTAATGCAAGATGCAGTTGCTGTAAAGAGGTGGTGTGCTCACACTCCCATGCAGTCTAAAGGATTTCTTCTGAATCATTTCCAAAGCATGCATAATACAGGTAACTTTTATTAATTGTCTATTTTTTTCTTTAAGTGCCAGTCATCAAGTGTGTGATGATCAAGTACAGAATCTGAAAAGATGAACATAGGTGTGATCAGACTTTTGATTAAGATTATATGGAAGTTAACCAAATTGGGTGTATGCCAGCAGATAAAATGTGTGTGTGTGTACATATGGGAACATCCCATTATGTTTCCTATCTTGTATGTGATTAACAGTTAGGGGCCAGTTATTACTTCTACTTTGAATCTTTTGCAGGTAAAGCCATAATTATTAGGATGGTGGTTTTCTCCTTTGACTTATTTTATCTGAGCTGGTGTCTTAATTAGATCCTGGGTTTTGCTTCCTTGGCTGTGAAATATAATTCTGTTATCAGTGAGACCACATTCAGCCCTAGGTGATTTCTGCTTAAACTTTAATACTTCTTCTTCTACTACTTTTTTATTTAAAAAATCCCATAAAATAAAGACTATTACCTTCTTATAGTAAGCTTGAGAGCCCTTTGCTCCAAACGGGTTTCTTCAGAGAGATGAAATTCTGATAACAGAAAATATCTGTGCAAGTTTGATAAAAGGTTATTTTGAGGCTTTTTATTAATTATGCTTAGAGCATCAGGGGAATCTTGCCCTTATCTGTTTGGTTATATTCTTTGGCCTCACATAAGACTGTTATTGGTTACCTGCTGTTTTGTTGCAGAGACTGACTTTTGGAAATAATGATAAAATAGGAAATCTTTCCTACTGTTCCAGGATTTTATATCTTTTTGCTGGTGGGTGGATTGATACACTTGCTTAATTCTAAATGGACTTTTTCCCTGCTTCATTGGAAGGAAGGAAGGAAGGAAGGAAGGAAGGAAGGAAGGAAGGAAGGAAGGAAGGAAGGGAGGGAAGACCATAGATCTTAAAAGTGCTATAGTTATATGAAAACCATTCTCCAATACTTTCTCCCTATTTGCCATAAAAGTTGTGTATGTCTATGAATTTTTATCTAAGTTGGTAGCTTGACTCACATTTGGCCTCCTTTGCAGTCTAAATTAATGTGAAATCAATGCTGAGATTATGGACAGAAAATAAACAAACAATTTGAGAAAATTTAAGACGTCTTTTTCTAAAGCTGACATACAGAAAAAAAAATCAGATAAATTTTTATCTCAGCTCTCAGAAACAGCAGAGAAAACTGAACTGGATGAGTTTCACCTGCAAGAGGTTTCCTCCTGTGGCTGTTTCTTGGATGAACTTTCAGGGTGTTTAAATCCGAAAGAGTAACTTACAGGTGAAACTCGAAAAATTAGAATATCGTGCAAATGTTCATTTATGTCAGTATGGCAACTCAAAAGGTGAAACCAATATATGAGATAGACGCATTACATGCAAAGAAAAATATGTCAAGCCTTACTTTGGTATAATTGTGATGATTATGGCGTACAGCTTATGAAAACCCCAAATTCACAATCTCAGAAAATTAGAATATTACATGACATCAATAACACAAGGATTGGAAATAGAATATCGGACCTCTGCAAAGTAGAAGCATGCATATGTACTCAGTACTTGGTTTGGGCCCCTTTTGCAGCAATGACTGCCGCAATGCAGCGTGGCATGGATGCTATCAGCCTGTGGTACTGCTGAGGTGTTATGGAAGTCCAAGATGCTTCAATAGCAGCCTTCAGCTCCGCTGCATTGTTCGGTCTCATGTCCCTCATCTTTCTCTTCGCAATGCCCATAGATTCTCTATGGGGTTCAGGTCAGGCGAGTTTGCTGGCCAATCAAGCACAGTAATCCCATGGTCATTGAACCAGGTTTGGGTACTTTTGGCAGTGTGGGCAGGTGCCAAGTCCTGCTGGAAAATGAAGTCAGCATCCCCATAAAGCTCGTCTGCGGAAGGAAGCATGAAGTGCTCCAAAATCTCCTGGTAGACGGCTGCGTTGACCCTGGACTTAATGAAGCACAGTGGACCAACACCGGCAGATGACATGGCTCCCCAAATCAACACAAACTGTGGAAACTTCACACTGGACTTCAAGTATCGTGCATTGTGTGCCTCTCCATTCTTCCTCCAGACTCTGGGTCCTTGGTTCCCAAATGAGATGCAAAAGTTGCTCTCATCAGAAAAGAGGACTTTGGACCACTGGGCAACAGACCAGTTCTTTTTTTCTGTAGCCCAGGTATGACGCTTCTGACGTTGTTTGTTGTTCAGGAGCGGCTTGACAAGAGGAATACGACATTTGAAGCCCATGTCCAGGATCCATCTGTGTGTGGTGGCTCTTGATGCACTAACTCCAGCCTCAGTCCACTACCTGTGAAAGTCCCCAACACTTTTGAATGGCCTTTTCCTGACAATCCTCTCCAGGCTGCGGTCATCCCTGCTGCTTGTGCACCTTTTTCTACCACACTTTTCCCTTCCACATAACCTTCTATTGATGTGCTTTGATACAGCACTTTGGGAACATCCAACTTCTTTTGCAATTCCCTTTTGGGGCTTTCCCTCCTTATGGAGGGTGTCAATGATGGTTTTCTGCACAACTGTCAGGTCAGCAGTCTTTCCCATGCTTGTGATTCCTACTGAACCAGCCTGAGAGACCATTTAAAGGCTCAGGAACCCTTTGTAGGTGTTATGGATTCATTAGCTGATTAGAGTGGGACACTTTGAACCTAGAATATTGAACCTTTTCACACTATTCTAATTTTCTGAGATTGTGAATTTGGGGTTTTCATAAGCTGTACGCCATAATTATCACAATTATACCAAAATAAGGCTTGACATATCTCGCTTTGCATGTAATGCGTCTATCTCATATATTGGTTTCACCTTTTGAGTTGCCATACTGACATAAATGAACATTTGCACGATATTCTAATTTTTCGAGTTTCACCTGTATAGAGCTTTTAGCTATTATCAAACCTAAGCTATAGGTATGGCAACTGAGCGTTAAAATACTTGGTCCAAGAAGTATTCCAGAAAAATAAAAACAGCAGCAAGCTGTAGCTTTGTCTGACATTTTCTCTCTAGGGTTGAATGTTGCCTGTTTAGAAACTGTGATTATGAAAAAAGGAGAAAGAGCAGAGATAAGATACTTGTGACAGTATTGCCATTCATGGAGTCATGCATACTTCAGTTGTTAGACTGTTAAAATAATCAACTTATTTATAATGCTTATAATGCTTATTTTTTAAAATATTAATCAGTTAAGCATTACATCATTTGGGGCAAACCATTCCAGTTGGGTTGCCTTACCCCTCCTCTAGAAATCTACCTGGTAAACTCTATTCTGTAAAATGTGCTAAGTCTCCTGAAACTGATATGTCTCCTAGCACTTTTGGTGAGAAAGGGAATGAAGACTTTTCACATCCATGGTCCCTGGAAAATATTTTTATGCTAATGTGGTACAGCAAACAGACTCTTTTCCCTAAGTCAATTTGTGTAGTTACCAAAGCCAGACAAATTATGTTGGCACCGATGCAAAAAAATCCTCACAAGCACTACTAGCCCTCCCAAGCTGTGAAAGTTCACATTAATAACAAATTAGTTAACCAAAAGTTAACTTTTGGTTGCCCCCCAAATCAACAACCTGAGGCGGCTGCTTCAATCTACCCAATGGACAAAGGGACTTTCTATAAATGCATGCTTTGTTCTGTGTGCTTTCTGAGAATGTAATGACTTATAATGGCATTTTTTCCTTTTTTCACAACCTGTTAGAATTATTGACGAATATAAACATTAAGGCTGGGCAAAACTTCAAAAGGGGTGGGGGTTGCTTCTACAAAGTTTCAAGTGAAGTGCTCCATTGAAGCACTTTTGTGAACAACCAGAGTGCCCTGCTTTTGACCAGCAAGGTGGTGAGACCATGGCACTTTACTTCACCCAGGGGAAAAAAGAAGACTTTTATGCATATACAGGACATGTGCAGACACCATTCCATTTGAAACAAAAGGGAAAGCCAGTCACCTTGTTGTTCCATAGAGGCAAAACAATATGCCTCAGTGAGGTGAAGGGCTATCTCAAGGCTGAACAGCTATGAGTCCCCCGGCCCAATAAATACTGGGGCTGTGCGAAGCCTTGATTTGCTTTGAGGAGGGTTCAGCCAAAGGACTTGGTTGAAGCTGCTTTGTCAAGAACAAGGTGAAGTGGCCATGTTGATCTGTGTCACTCTGCTTTGGAGTCCCTCTCAGGCCTTCTTCTGCAGACCTCACACTTTGTGGGAGAAGGCTGGAAGGAGTCATGCCCCAACAGCCCAGGCAAGAGCACATCCATGCAGTGAGTGCTGCAAGCAATTCTGCAGTAGGCATTGGAGGTAGCCAGCCTGCAGTATAATCAACGAAACACTTTGGATAACCGTAGTGGAGAAGGTGACGATGAGCCCTCACAAACAGCATTGGCATGAATTGGTTTGGAAACCCTTGACTTGCTTGCTTGAGATGAATTGGATTGCCTTTCTGCTTCAGTGTTGCAAATCACGTCAGACATCAGACAACTACAAGTAGAAATCATCCTCAATATCCTCATAATGCAAAGATGTAAAGGTGGGATTTGTGGTATATCCTCACTGCAGATGTGTTGTCAGTTGCAAATGTTGTTGCCTCCCTGGCCTGAATTCTTCCATCAGAGCACATCTCAGTTGCTTCATACTTATTATATGGGTACAGTGTAACTGTGCTGTCCTCCATTCCTGGTTTCCTGGGAACATCCTCATGTCCCCTAAATGCATCTCAAACATGCCCTGGTAAGAATTTGTGTATCACATGTCTTAATGATGCTGCTTTGCTTCATCTCCAGCCCTCTGTTGAGTCAGCTTAGCTCTACCTGCTTCAGTCTGAAAGTAGTATTTCCCCTTTCTTCTGAAATGAACTTCACCATAAATATGATTAAGCATAATTAATCAACATGGTTGATAATATGATGAGGGGCTGGGATTGGCCCAGTTCCTCTTGGCCAGTTTAGGGTGCTCTAGGCATGCCCTCTCCCCTCTGGTTGCTGGGCACTGTCCTGTAGGGCTATTTAGCTTGGACTACAGGAGAGACTGGACACCTGGTAGCTGCAGAAGCATCTGGCCACATAATGCCTGACTGTGCTTTCCAAAGGGCTTGTCAGGTCTTTTGTGGACTCCTTATAAATCCACAGATTTAGTACTTTTTGAAAGAGTGCTAAATCAGATCATCAGCAGATGCGAACCCTGTATTTCACAGAAGATTTGTTTAAACCAGGAAGGAGGGGTGAATTCTGCTGCTGTGTGTTGCTGGTTCTGCAACAGTTTTTCCTTTCAGCAGTGTATGTTTGTGTGTGGGTGTGATGTGGCTGTGCTTTTGACTGACTTTATTATTGGGGGGAGACCATTTTGTCTACTCCACAGACTACTTCTGAGGGCTGCTGGCCATGGCTACTGCTGTTCCCTTGAAGCACTAGTCAAGAACAGAACTTACTTCTTACTGATGACTCCATCCTGCTTCACCCCACACACCTCCTCTGTACCTGTGATTTGCCAGTCAGGCTGTTATGGGACGTTGGTTTAGTGCTCTTTTAAGAATGCCAATTTGTGTTCAGAAACAGACCCACTGATAAGTCACAGGTACAGAACACCTCCCCTGTTTTGCCCACCTGTTAGTTGGGCAACCAGATAGGTGGCTAAATCACTAGTCAAAGAACCCACCTATGCTCAAACTAATCCCACTCTCCCATATGCTAAAGAGAGTGGTAGATGGTTGTTTTTCCTGCTAGCAGATGACACTCAATGGGAGGAGAAACAAAGCCCTGGAAATCTACTAATTGCTTCCCTTAAATTGTCCCACATTCAGATAGCAAGGTCAGCATCACTGAGGCAGAATAGGGCTCAGCTCTTGGGGCAGAAAATGTTATGCCAACATACTTTTATGCAGGCTCAAAGACTAGCACATTGTCCTTTAATGTAGCCATCTGGCTGTACTTTCTGCCTCTGCAGTTTTTAATACAATCTCCATAGATAGCATCTTTGACAAGAATTATACATAAGCACATAATTTTATTCAAAACCTTGCCTGTTTATGTAGCCTCAGTAATTTCAAAGAGATTCCTACTGCTGTGCAATGTATCATAAAATAACATCCCCATTAAACTGACGGTTAAAGCTGAACACCTTTTGGTGATATAGACTTTTGTAAGAAAACCTCATCCCATCCTGCAGTGCTGCCACACAATGATACTTGGACTACTTTAAAAGAGAGGAATAATTCAGGGACTTTCAGGGAAGAAATGGCGGATTGAAGATGGCTCTGTGAAAAGCAGAGCCAATGACTGTGGTAGAAGGAAGAGCTGGTGAGTAGACCAGCTGTTTGATACTTCCTCTCCGGACAAAGAGAGGACTTGAGAATCTCCACAAGTGCTCACGACAGGTGCTCCTTGTGAGGAGACGGCAAGATAGCAGTCTCCAGTGGGTTTAGAGCTCTGGGAACGGAGAGAATAGCCATCTTGCTCAAACCACTGTCAGCGCCTTCAAAAGGACACTGGGTTTGCATACTTCCTTTTCTGATCACTTTCAGACATTGTTTGTTAACTGCTTTTCAGCTATTAGGAACCTTTGGATCAACAAGTTTTACAGAACTGGGTGAGTTTTCTTCAATACTTAGTGAAAGAAGTTTTAACTACAAGTTTAAGAACTTTTGGAATAAACAGCAAAAGAGTGATTAAAACTGATTTTAGAAAGTTACAAATGGAGTAAGGGACCAGATAAATTTGAAATAAGATTTTGGATTTAATTATAAAGAATCCTTCCCATGGGGAAATGCTTTTGTTTTGACAACTTCTGGTGAGTGTAATGGCAAGCTAGACGTCCCTGCTGAAGCAGGATGGTGAGAGATTGGCAACTGGATGTTGGATCCTGGCCAGCAAAATGTCTCTGGAGAAAGAAGAGATAATGAGATAGCCCATGCACACTCCGGACAGCTGCTCTTCATAAGTAGACTGCAGGAACCAAGGTTTTGTGATTGGCTTATGAGTCAAGCAGCTGGGAGTTGAGGAATACCATCGAAGCTTACAGTCATAACACAGCCTTTTATGGACAAAAAGCTAGACTTAGCCCCATTTCTTACTCATCTTTGGTATTTTTTTTTTTATTGCTTTAGAAATATTAAGACCCTTCAGAGTAGCAAGTTTTTATTGCATTCACTGGGTGAGTCTCCTTCTCCTTAGAGAAAAAATACAATTTTAAGGACTTGGAAAAATATTATTTCTGGGAATAAACAGCAAAAGGTGTTTAGAGTGTTGATTTTGGAAAGTTAAAATGGACTAAGGGTCCAGATGGACTTGGAATAAAAAATTGAAATTAATTATAAAAAATCTTCCCATGGGAAACTGTGATTGTTTGGGTTCTTTGAAAAAAAATATGATAGCATGAGACTTTAGAGGGAACTAGAAGAAAATAAAGATTATAATTAGAGGAGAAGAATACTTACATTTGACTTGTTAACAAAGAATGGAGCAAAATACTTTCATGGTGGATGTTTTGCAGGATATTTTTGAACAATGGACTCAGAAATTAATTTGAAGAATGCCTGATACCATAGATAGATGGTGTGTTAATTATGTCACAGAAGAACAAGCTATACTGGATAAGACTGAAATTGATTTGAATGTGGATTTAAATATGACAAGTTACAAGAACAATCTAGAAAAAGATGATATACTGGACATACAAATGAAACAGGTTGATGTCTTAATACTTAAAGAAGACATACAAGTATTAAACCAGAAGAGTGATTTGGATAACCTTTTCTTACTGGATGTACAAAAGAAATCCATTAAAGTCTTGAAGGATCCTGTGAGAAGAGAAAAAAAATCAGGTTCTGAGACATTATTTGAAGGGATTAAAAACCATGATTGCTAAAAGTACAGGGAAGGAATATAGAGTTGGCTTATTTGATGAAAGTTAAAATAGATACATAGTTATCTCTGATAACTCTTAATGGACTTCTGCTGATCAGGAATGAATGACAAGAATTTTGGATTTTGTTTATGGTTGAGAGATGAGATATGGGGAGAAGAGAGCATTTGCTGTATTTTAAGAGATGGTGATAAGTTACTGAAATTGTTTATACTTGCTGTGATGAATGGGGAAGTTGCTTCTTTATATATTTTTTTCTTTTTTTCTTTTTTCTTTTTTCTTTCTTTTTCTTTTTTTCTTTTCTATACTTTTTATTCTTTCTTTTTATTATATTCTTTGTAGTTTGTATTAGTTTGTATTTTTTCTAATTGTAATCTTTAATAAAAATTATTACCAAAAAAAAAAAAAAAAAGAAAATCCTTTTGTTTTGAAATGTAAGATAAGATTTTAAAAATTGGACACTAGATAGAGGGAACTAGATAGAACTAAAGATTACCATTAAAGGAGAAGAATACTTAAACTCAACTTACAATTAAAGAATGAAGCAAAATATTTTAATTTTGGACATATTGAAGGATATTTTTGAACAATGGACCCAGAAGTTGATTTTAAAAGTGTCTGCCCCTATAGATAGACCATGTCTAAAAGATGTTATGGAAGAGGAGCAAGTTCTACTTGACAAGATCGAGACTGAGTTGAAAGTGGATTTCTACAAGAATGACATGGAAAAAGATGTTACATTAGACATACAAAAGAAACTGGCTGATGCCTTAATAATTAAAAGGGATATACAAACAACAAACCGAGAGAGTGACCTGGATAATTTTCATATATTGGATTTACAAAAGAGGCTTGTTAAAATTTTGAGCAATTTTGTGAGATGGGACAAAGAAAAAATGAAAAGAAATCAAGTTCAACATTATTATTTGAAGGGACTAAATATTAAGATTGTTAGAAATAAAAGGAAGGAATATAAAGTTGGTTTAATTGATCAACTTTAAAATAGATATGTTTTTATCTCTGGTAACCCTTAATGGACTTTTGCTGACATCAGGACTGAAATGAGGATGTTTTATGGATTTGTTAATAGATAAGAAATGGGATATGGGAAGCAGAGATGATTTGTTGTATTTTAAGAGAAAGTGATAAATTACTAAAATTGTTTATACTTGTGATGAAGATAGGAAGTCACTTCTTATATATACAGACAGTCCCCAGTTTAAGAACAAGTTCCATTCGCAAGGTCTGTCCTTAAGGTGAATTTGTATGTAAGCCAGAACAGTAATATTGTATAATACTGTATAAGTAGTATTGTACAATCAATTCAAACCATTGAGTATTTAACTCTAATTTTGCTACAATAGGCTCCATTCTTAACTATTGGCTATAGTGGTAAACCAGATGTTTTTAACCTTAAATCAGGTGTTCTTAATCCAGGGACTACCTATATTTCTTTTCTTTTTCTTTACTATATTCTTATTTCTTTCTTTTCTATTTCCCTTTCTATTTTTGTCCCTTTCTTCTGCACCTTCTATTCCTTGTTTTTATTCTTCTATTTTTTCCAGTTTGTATTAGTTTTTACTGTTGTAATTATAATCTTCAATAAAATTAATATAAAAAAAGAGAGAGGAATGATTCTATGTGGCAGAAAAAAGAAATGAGGCAGTGGAGTGGAAGGAAGCACCTGTAGACTGAGTCTCTCTTACTGTTGTTGATGCAACATGACACTTTCTTTCCATATCCTTTGAGAATATCATGGATAAATTTGGACCTCTTCCTAGTGCCTCTTTCATTCCAGGTATCCATATTTACCTCCATCTTATCTCTAAAGACTGTTTGTAGTACAACTCTCAGAATTCTTGACATTTGGCCATGCCTTCCAGGATTGATAGGAATTGTAATTCAAGACTTCTGGCCAGCAACAGAGTGCCTACCCCTCAGGTAGAACTGGCTGTATACATGGAACTGAGTGTCATCAAGTACGACTCATTAAGATATTCCACTCAGTACTATTGTTGCAACTTAGTTGCAACCTTTCCACAGAGATCTTGAAAGAATCCATGAAGATCTGTATTTTCTCTTGGGTGCATCACTGTGCCTCCAGATAGCTTCCTTGCTACCCTAATAATTTTAATAAAAATAAAGAAGCAATTGCCATGCTATAAAACAAAAGACCAATTTGTAGAATCATATTTATTTTCAGGAATGCTTTTGGGTGTCTCAAAATACCAGGAGTGGTGGTTGAGAGCATCCTAGGAGTTTAGTCTGCCTTCTGGTAAATGGTTGTTTGGTATCATATCCACCATGGCAGCCAATTTATGATAAAGTGGTTTTCACACAGCAGACCTTTTATGAATGCGTCCACTATATTCTTTCAAAATCCCAAATGTGACTCTTGCCCAAAAGGATTCCTTACCGCTACAGCCAATAAAATGTAATACATTAAGGTAAAGTAGAACACAGCTCTTTAGAAGAGGAAGGACTGAAGAGGATCCTGGCAGAAAAAAAGTAAAAATGGAGGATGGATATAGATATTAATGTTTTAGGTTTAAATTCCTCTTTTTTCCTTGTCCTATATTCCTGGAAGATGTGTGCTTCCACTTACGTGAATGAGACAAACAAAAATAAATGTCAAGTAAACAGAGAAAAATGAATGAATGAGTATGCATATCAGTGTGCACAAGAGAAAATCCTCCACAATTTTCCAATGACATTTCTTGCCTATTGACATGCAGGCTAAATCACAGGAGGTAATTCCCCCATGCATTGCCCATAAAATGATGATTTATATTCCTTGCTCACAAGGCAATTCTCGTGATATATAGAAGTATATGTATCAGTGTTTGTGCAAATATATCCACTACACTTGATACATGGCTTATTTATTAGGAACAGATCTGCCATGTAACCATCTTTTAAAAACTGTCATTCCTCTTCATTTGGCAACTCCTTGCTTCAGCCAATTTTTCCATTTAGCAAACGATGCTGTTAAATGACACCATGCTCCTGCAAGCATCCCACACGTTCCAATTAAGTGACTAACTTGCAGTTATGGAGCGCTGTACTTTTGTAGAGTCATATGACTCTACCAGCTATGAAAATGAACTGGTTCTGAAAAGGTTTAGATTGGGAAAGGGATCTGAGCAGATCTGCAACATGTGTATGGAGAGCAAGAAAGCCAGAAGGGTGGATCCACCCCAATGACCTACCTATTGGCCACACGTTCAGTAAGAGCAGGAAGCATTAAGTTGCATGTTGAATTCATCTACACAAAGGTGGCACGTGGATCAGTCAGGAACCTCTTTTCTTTGGAGGTGCTCTAAATGCATGCATGCATCAATATGTACTTGAGGTCTCTTCTCAATGAGGTCCAATTAACAAAAGAGGATTGACAGTCCATATAGTATTGCAGATCTATTATAAGACAAGCTTTGCAGAGAGGATTTAAACTTTTCAGCCATCTACTCATACCCATGCCAGAGAACCCATTATACAATCAATATTCCCTTCCATAGTATTGTCCATGTATGGTGGGGTGGCTCTGTATGTTGAAGTGATGAAGTTGAATGGGATGCATGCATTTTCATGAGTTCTCAGATTAGGTGGAAATGTTCCTTCCTTCCTTTTGAAAGGAACTGTATCATTTCTGAATCAATCCAAAGTGGGTGTAGGCTGGCTCACCCTTCTTGGTCTATTATAGCCTTCACATTCACATATGTTAGGTCAGGTAAGCTACCATCACTACACAATTAAAATGTTTTAGAACCCAGTCTATGTTTTATTGGGCCATATGCAAAAATCTCAGCTGTGTCTAATTTCTGCAGAAGGGTTTCAGTGAATTGGTTCACAGCTTGAAGCACAAATACAGATGGTTCACATACAAGATTTTGTGGTCCCAGACTCCTTTACAACTAAATGAAGTATCTTTTTGTGGAGTGCGGATCTCAACTAAGTACATCTTTGAAATAAACCCAGAATCTTTGGAAGAACGTGAAGCAAATAAAAAGGTAGAGGTCTTATGTCTGATTTAATGAATTTGAAAGGGCAAGACTGTCTGCAATAGATATGACATTAAGCAGAAACATAAGACAAACTATATCTGGCAAGATAAGTTGAAATTTTGTTTGAAATACTTATTTAAATCAGCAATTTGTTTTAGGCAACACTGAGAAATGAAAGAGAGCCTAGCAACGAAAAATGAAGGAATAGCTTCAAGGAATGACTTAGTACCATTTTGGCAGTGGTACAACAGGAGACAATTATACTGGTTAAGTAAAACATTGTAAATCAGGCTTCCTGATTAACTGCTTGTCATTCATTTCCACTTGCTATATCCTATTCAGAATTAGAAAGGATGTAAGAGAAATCCGAAGCAGCAGTTTGGATGGGGCAGTAGTTGAATTATTCTTCTCCAGTATTCTGGATGGCAAGTGCAGGAATAGAAATGGTGCTATTCTTCAGTGTATGCTGTTCTAGGAGTTTGTCATTTTGGGAGGAGGACTAATGTATTGGGTAAAAAAATACTTTAAATAATGATGGATGATTGTTATGAAGTAGAAATAAAATAAAAGCAAAGTTCCCAAATTCTGCAGTACACTGACCCCCTAAAAAGATGTATTAATTTGCATGACCATTCCATGAGCAACATGGAAGGCAGCGGTTCATAAGCAGCCACATGAATGTGCTGGTTTCACCAATGGTACCCCTAGTGCGCTTGGCACTGTAATATTTTCCAGGCTTTGAGGAGATGCCCTTCCCATCATTGAGAAGAATAAAAAGACTATTGGAAATTTATGGCTATTTACTATGGATTCCAGGGGATTGTACTAGCATTATTTTGAAATTTTTAATCGTTTATTTTTGAGCAATAGAACTCCCTTTCAAAAATATTTTGCTTTCAGATGGACAGAAAATGGCATATTGAGAATGATATACAATCTCAAACTCAATATCTTTCAAAACAGCAATTTCTTCCAAAAACAATTTCCTCAGAAACCAAAAAAATAAAAATAAAAAAATAAAATAAAACAAAACAAAACCCATACTGGAGATAATAAGATAAAGCTTAAAAAAAAGATTAGAGGAGCTTTGATGCTGATTTCTCACCTTCTTAAAGAGCCAGGTGGTTCAGGTGACAGAATCTGGCTACTCTATAAAGCCCCTCAGTATTTATATTTGTTTTATGAGCTCGTATGCAGTACTACCTCAGAAAGATCTTGAACACCATCTTATAAACAATGGACTGTTTCAGTCTTGAGCTCTATTTTTAAAACATGCATGTCATGATTCTATGTGGATTATAGACTTGGACTTTAGAAGCATTGCTGATTACTTGAAATGATAAATCATTAATTAGCTTTCCTTCTTAGCTGACAATTCAGCCCCCCCCTCCCCCCCCTCAAAACAAAGATGCTGGAGATGCACAAAATCCCAAGCGTGCGTTAAGCACATAAATTAGCACAGGAAGAATAAAAGGACAAAAGTGAAAGTAGATTGAGCTTTTCAGCAGAAGGGTACAGCATACACCACAGAGCATTGAATGAATGTGTGTGATTTCAACTCCTACTTTCCTTTTAAAATAATTTCTTAAAATTTCTTAAAGATTTTCGTGTGGATGTACCTATATGTGTAGAGATGAGATAGTGTCATGTAACAAGAATTCAGAGAAGGGCAGGGGACATCAATCGACCATGTCATATTTGCTAGCACTGTAAGTTTAGGGGTAAAAGTGAACAGTGAAGCTGCTTCTGTGACCTCCTGTTATTCAACAAGGCATGAGATTTCTTCTCATTGGGTAGAACAAAGTTGTTGATTATTTCTGTTCTTCCTGCTTCCTGGCCCTCCACTCCTATCTTTGCTCCAAAGGATGGTTCAACACTACAGAGATTTTGGGAAGAAAAAAGGCCGTATTGTGTTATTCCTCTATTAAGAAGGCCAGGAGTGGATGATGATGGGCTGTGGTTGACCAATAAACTTTGTGATTGATCAAGGAGGTAAATACAAGTCTTCCTGGCTGTTTGAATTTTTGGACTTGTCATAGGATATGGTAGTAGTGGCTGTCCTAATGAACATTGGCACAAGCCTCCACAGCAAAAAACACTGCCTGAAATCCTAAACAGCTGCTTGTTCTTTAGAGCAGAGAAGAGTGGGTGAAATAGATTGCTAGGTTTTATTAGCTGATGGCAATTGTGTATAAGATTACAGTGGTGGAAACTGAGATTCCTTTTAACAACCATCTATCCTTGTTGGTAGTTGATTATGAAAATGTATACCTCACTTCCTTATATAACCAAAATAACAAAAGTAGGGCACCGTGTCAAAACATATTTCATCCCACACCATAGTTTCAATGTAAGCCAACAAAAACAATGTATGGTAGAACCATCTCACTGAAGAATGCAGCTCCAACTATCAGCAGCATATATTAAACAAAAGGGGGTTGACAGAATTGTGGAACAAATAAAATGAAGAAAACAAGTGGGAAACCATGGTTGTGTTTCTCAGGGCAATGAATTCCCTACAGCCACAAATGAGAATGTTTTAGATCGCACCCTTACTTATTTTCAAGGCTGAAAGTGGAATAAGTGGGTGAGGCCAGGCACAGAAGAGAGAAGCTGCTGCTAAATTATGTTGCACCCAGGCCACTTAAGGTCTTTTGGATTGAGGCCAGATGTTAATTGATAGCCAGTACAACTGCTGGCTGCAGATTATATTAGGGGGTGGAGAGAAAATAGATCCTTATATCTTGATAAATCTCTGTTATTGGTAGTACATTTTCTTACTCCCTACTGTTGAACTACAGGCACAACCAAAAGTTTCCCCTTCTAATTTAGGCTGCTATAGTGAACTTCAAAGCCAAGCTTCACATTATTTGTTTATAAAACCAAAATGCCAAAAGATCAGGTTGATGCCTGATCTTATGCAGATGTGCCCATAAATTTATTTAGCAGTAAGATTAGGACACTCTTGGATGGTGGGAATGCAATTGTGAGGATGGAGAAAATGGAAGTTATTTGAAAATTTCCTTAAAAAGTCACTTAAGACTTTCACAATGCCCTCCCCCCACCACTCCCAGGCCCACTTCCTGACCAAGTATGTGTAAGAGCACCACATTCCACTCATCACAAATTTGTAAGAATTTTAAAATCAAATTCTCTTTCATTAAACTGAATGCGAACTATGGGAAAAAGTAGATTTTTAAAAATTCTTGCCCGGCACTAGTTGTATAATGCCACAAATTATTCTTACTTGTCATTTAGTCTTTATCTACTCACCATTTTTAATGTTCAGGATCAAATCTAGCTGCTTGAGACCAGAAGTCAGGCTCCCTCCTGCTCTTCATTCTGTATAGCTACAGGAAGCATCTCAGCCTGTGTGTGTGTGTGAGAGACAGAGAGAGAGAGAGGGAGAGAGAGAGAGAGAGAGAGATGATGATGATGATGATGATGATGATGATGATGATGATATAAAACAGGTCTACAACATGGGGGCACATCTGTTAAAGAATCAGCTTTAGTTTCCAGATGTCCCCGCTTTGTGGAGAAGATAACAATAATTGGGCTAAAATCACCAGGTTATTTGATTACCAGAATATCTCTTGTGCTATTCTACAGTTTCAAAAGTATTTTCAGTGTTTCATTTATAATGCCTGAAAACTCAGAGAAAGGCATGTTCCTTTTCAATCCAATAACATGCTTGTTGTAGAGGAGCAGCAACAAATGCAACAGAATAGTGATCTTTGGTCTCACGGTCATTACCAAGACAACTTTCTGTCTCTTCTGTATACCCATGTTGTCAGAAAACAGTAACAACCAGTGATGTGGATCTCAGAGCAGGAAAGGAGGCAGGACAGTTGAACCTATCTGACATTTTCCATCTTACCCTAAATGTTGCCCTAAAATCCTCCTTCACAATAATCAGCCCTATAAACTACCTGCCCATATTGGTGTTATTTATCTTGTTTAATTATATCCCATTTCTTAATCTTTGCTATGTTCTGAGCATGGATGATAATTCTCTGGCCTTTGGGCTTGTACTTCTTCTGTTTATGAAAATCCAGGCTTGCACCCATAAAAAAAATTGACATTCTTCAACAAAGCAAAACAAAACAAAACACTACTTAAATTAAATATAAAGTTGCAGTAAACAACATTTGCATATGCACTACTTCAGATGAATAAAATAATATATAGTAAGCCTTTGGCATAAAAGAGTTTGAAACAACAAAGAACTAAATGCCAGGAGGTTACAATTTCCAGTGATGTCTCAAAAAATCACATCCTCTTCCTCTCTCCACACTCATATCCATAGGAGCCATTTAAAAAAAGAAAATATTATTATTATCATTATCATTTACTACACTTGCATGCATCTGTAATCTACTCAGATTCCCAGCAGATGGCAAAAGGATATACATCAATTTAAAACATTCACAATAAACAAGTAAATGAATAAACCATCCATAATAAGGAGTTAAGGATAAGTAATTAAGTTGCAAAAAATCAAATGAAATAAGCCAGATAAACAATAACATCATCGCAATAATCAATTATTAAACACAGATGGCATCCTCTTAGCAACTGCTCTCTGGAAGAGCTGATTTTTCAACAACCTCTGAAAAGAAATCAAAGAAGGGTCAAGTTTGATTTCTAAGGGGAGGCTGTTCCAAAGAGCAGGTACCATTACTGAGAAGCAATATCCCTGAAGTTTCTGTGGATTCAGAACTTGCGTTCAATGCCTCCACTGATGGAATTGACACACTGCAAGGAGAAATTGAAAGTGTGGGTCACATAAACCTAAATAATTGCCCAGCACTTTGTTATTTATCCACCTCTTAAGGGGTTGGGTGGGTCTGAAGTAGTAAATTCTTCTTCTTTGTGTGTGGATAAATGAGCACAGTTGAGTAGAAACAGATGTCCACTTGATTCACTCATGAGCTACTTTACTTTATGTTCTAGCAACGCCTGATACTAACGCCTTTCTAGACTGAATAGAATCCCTCTGGCCAGACTTTTCACGGCTTTCTCTTCTTTCCAGGTTTTTTTTTTTTTTTAGTTTCTTAATCGAGTTAATCCTTCTATTAATTGGATACTTACTTTGTCTTTGTGGTAACTCTTGCATCAAATATAGTGGCTCATGCCTGTCATGGCTGGTCTGGACTAGGTGAATCTACAGGTTCTCCAACTGAACCTCTACCATAGCTAATCAGTGGGATGGTCATTTTTTAAAAAATGGGGGAAGAGGAAATCACTGTTGAAATAATTCATTGCCCTAACAATAAACCTGGGTCTATTGTTCGCATACTTTACTTTCTAGACTCTATATCCCGAAGACTATTATTTTTTGAAACTGCTTCTGTTGCCTTAAATCACTTTGTTAAGCATAGGCATGACAGAGATACTGAGGGCCTCTTCCTCTGATCTGTGAGAACAGCTTTGTTCCCTAGGAGACCAGATACCTCAAGGACGATTAAAACAGCCTGAACATCCTTATCACAAACATTCCTAAACAACACATAAAAAAGAACTCTTGGTAGTGTCTTCACACCTAAAGATTTAAGATCTCATCAGGATTTTATTATCTTCACCTTTGTTACCAAGCAACTACTTTCTACGCATGCCATATATGTTAAAATAAATGTAACACACACACACATCTATACTTATCACTTGAAATGGTCTGGAGACTTATTCAATAAATGATTTACTACTTTACTATGTCCATTTAAACTTACATCAGGGCTCTCTGTCGCCAAACCCTAGAGCCCAGCAACTTGCTGTATTAATAATTAAGCAATCATTTGGGCCCTCATCAGTTATTTTGGAGGGGTCTTTTCTCACCACAATCCAAAGAAGGGTTCTTAAATAAATGGCATCCCCCAGCCTCTTTCAGAGGTGATGACATCACCCCCTCCCATGGGGGGGAGGGAGAGCTTATCTTTCCAAGCCACAAGGAAATGGTGTCCTAAGGTTGCCATTTTCCATCAGCTTCTGTAGTGGCTGAAAGCAGTGTAGAATGCCAACATTGGCTGGGGATGACAACTCTGTGTTGTAAGAAGTTATTATGAAAAAACAGGCCAAAAGCTGCTCTTTTGTTCATTTGAAAACTGCATAGTCATCCCTCTAGGTTCAAGCAGAATCAATGCATGTCACAGAGTCTAGAATCATCTACCAGAAAAGTTCTTTTTTAAAAAAATTCAGCTCCAGCCCAAGGTCTGTGGAAGAAGGAAACTGCTGCTTCTTTTCACAACCAGTTAAACTAAAGCACAGATGGAAAATGCTCCGAGAATGTTAAAAGAATGATTTAGAAACCACTTACACCCAAATTAGAGTTAGATGATCCTCTCCCTATATTCTTTTAGTGATGTTCAGAGGTAAGTACTGATCCAAAACGGCGCTAACTACACAAAAGGGAAATATTAGCATGTACCTGGCTTCGCAGAAGCAAGAACCCTGTAGAAAAGGGGGAAGGAATCAATTCCCTCTCTCTCCAAAATTGAGTCTGCTTAGTGGCCAAGGAACATGAGCTTCTTTGGGGGCAAAAAACAGAAAAATGAGATGAGGATGAGCTGGAATAGAATAGAGTATCTGGAAAAGGGTATGTCTTGTTAGCCTTGGTCTGTTGAGGGCTACATTCCATTATGAGAATCTGGAGTGTTAATAATGGGTGGAATTTAAGCCAGTAGTTGGGGTAGTCTAGAGCCAGCCTGCCTGCCTGCCTGCCTGCCTGCCTTCCCTTCCCTTCCCTTCCCTTCCCTTTTTTTTTTTTTTTGATACTGAGTTCTCTCTGTTTTTCTCCCTCTTCTTTTCCCAAAGCAGATTGCCTATTACTGATCTAGGGGCTACCATACCACAAGCACAGTATTGCCTAGAGCCCAGCTTAGCTTCATTCTATACATCTTCATTAGACCTCATGATGATGTAAAGCCCGTCAAGAGGCAGCTAGGTGATGGCTTTGAGGGTATCATCCAGAATCAAATAATGAAGTTATGAGTAGGAACTTCTTTGATGCTACATCAATATGAGGAAATTTGATTCACATATATATAGTCTCTAACTAGCATAAGACAAAATTGTTTTCTGTGGAGATTTTACTAGGTAAATTTTCTACTTTTTGTATATAATACTGTATAGCTTTCTAAAATGTGAACTGTAATGCAAAATAATTTAGAACTTATAGTACTGTATAATAAAGGTAATACTTCATTTCCATGTTCTAATTAATTTTGGTAAGCTTTATGCCACCAACATTTGGGACTAGTTATCCTTATTACTTAAAATGAATTTGCTTATAATCAGAAACTCAATTCTGAACAGTCTGAATGAAGGTCACAGTTTTTTTCTTTAAATTCTTAAGGTTAATTATGAAAATAATTAGACTAATTTGTAATGTGAATTAGAAGAATATATTCAGTTTTATAGCCAGTAAAGAATATGGATCTTAAAAGTCTTCCATCTCAGTATCTTAAGATATTTTAGTAAAATATCTTGTTTAAAACTCTTCAGAATTAAATTTCACTGTCCAAATTTTAAGTTTATATATTTCTTAATATGTTTACAGTTTTGAATTTAAGTATGATTTCATCCCAGTGTCCATTCATTTATACTGATTTGATTCAGAAAGATCCCTTCTGTTACTTTAGGGAATTATTTCTCATGTGAAAAAGAAAACTGCCAGCCCAGTTAAACTGACTGGGGAGGATAATATTTTCTTTCAGGTAAATCTTCACAGCTCTTTTCCTTCTCTTCCTCACCTATTTAAAATTGGGAAGAAAAAAAAAAAGAGCAAACTGATTACATGGGCTCTGTAGATGCAAGTTCCTTTTTCAGATCAGCTACAGTTTTGACATCTCTCTGCCCACAAAGTGGGAAGAGTTGAATAGGGATTGAAAGCAACGTCTGTCATATCCACTTATAGGTTGAGCAAAAAATCTGGGTAGTCTCCGTGACTAGACAGCTATTCCATTAAAATTTGCCCACAATTATTTCTCTAAATTTCTTAATCCTTTCTATCCCTATTATAATTTTTTTCCAATTTGTATTATAGGCAAGAGTGCTAGCTGAACTAATATCGGCAATTCCTTTAGGAGCCTTTAAAGAATTAAAAATAGACTGAATTTAAGCCTCTGGATACATTCCATCATGTTAGAGAAAAATGACTAACTGCATTCAGAAGTCTTCTGCAGTACTCATGGGTAGATCTTGGCTGTCCAATTTCTTGCAAAGCTGCATGGTGGCTCTCTTTCTCTCTCTCTCTCTCTCTCGCACTCTCTCTCTCTCTCTCCCTCCCTCCCTCCCTCTCTCTCTCTCTCTCTCTCTGGATTATGCTAGTTCCATCCTGTTCCTTGTATTGCCAAAGGATTAGCATTCCCTTTGTAGAGCTGTGTTTGTCTCATGGATTAGGACTCCCAGATTTACAAAGGTCAGTTTCACCGTGCTAGGAGATATAAGGAGGAAAGGTTCATGGGCTACAGTCCATCAGGTTTAACTTCCCATTGTCCACAGCCAAAATCAAATTAAACACTCCAGTTCTTCAACTGTGCTTCTGTATGAAGATATAATGCTTGTCTGAGTGGTGCAACATGGCAAGAGAGGAGTGAATGAGAATGGCTGTGCTTCAAACCCCACTCCACCCAGGGCTAATCCAAGACATTTTGCTGCCTGCCCCATTGCAATCTCAACCCAGGCCAGCTGTACTGGCATTTGAAACTGACCTCAATTTAGGGTTTGGCATTGTATCTGAACCTACAAATCATGCTTTAAATGGATTTTAAATTGGTTAGCAAAGCTCAGTTTGTAGCATTCATTTGGAATTCACACATGCTTGAAAAAGAACAGTTGGAGTGATTGCTGCCCGTCAAGAGACTGATGCCCCGTCAAGGCAGGAATACATCTGTGAAGGTGAATTTTGATCAGATGAGGAAACAAAAACCAAAGCAACTCAAAACCAGTGTCTGCTTGTGGTATGTCTGAAAGCCCAAATCAGACAGTGTTCTTAACAATAATTAGCATCAACGATGGCTAGGCATGATGTTTGAACTGAACTTTTTTTCCTGTCTATACTTGGGTGGCGTACAAGTTTTAATCATCATCATCATCATCATCATCATCATCATCATCATCATCCATAAATCAGCACCTTGCTTAAACATGAAAAGACTTAACAAATAGTTAGCAATGAAGAACTTCCCATTGTGGCATTCTCTGGCATTCTCTCTTATCTGTATCATATAGCAAAATGTGCTGCATCTTGAAGTCATTGTGGCGTTTATTTCCTGGCATCATAAACAATAGCTAATAATCATGGAGCTGATGATTCCCAGATATGGGATACATCTTATTATACATATGTTAATCTGGAAAAGGAGGGGAAATGGGAAGGAGAAAGAGGCAGCCCCACTGTCCCATAATATGTTTTATTATTAATATGATCTTTACTAATGGTCTGATTCCATGGCCATTGACTCAATGAGTATCCATGTTATTCATTGCAACTATTTCATTACTATTATGAAGTTATGAATTTAATATCCCTTATAGCTCAGTAATCAAAAAAGAGATATTTAACAAGCCTGTCACAGAATGATTTGTAAGTAACATCAATCTGACCTACATTTTTCAGGCAATATGCATTACATACTTATGCACACATATGTAAACATGGTTTACTCATTTAAAAATACACTGAACCTTAAATTAACCACAGTGGCTGGATTCAAACCACATTTTGGGCTACAGTGTGGCTGGTTAGTTTGTGGATCAAGCAAACATACCTTTATTTTCTTAGGTCCTACAAGAACATCAAAGAAGATTTCTCATTCCAGCGATCAGCTAGAAGGTCATTTGTTGCCCTGTAATACAGGAGATAAAGGGAGAATAAAACGTTCTCAATTTAGCATGGCAGAATGGAAGTCATGTAGCTAAATCACCATGTAGCTCTTTAACAATGGCTCCTGAAGTGAACAAATCATAGTTATCAGCCCATCATGTGCAGTCAGTTGCTGCAGGTTTTGATGTAAGCAAGATTATCTTCTCTTGCCAGAATGATCAACTCATGGGGTGACCAGGATATTTGCAAGTCAAACTACTGAGACTTCATTTTTTCCTTCCCTCCTAAAAGTTCAGTTCTTGGCATCTAATACCCTCCTCCCTTCCTGTCTTGTGTTCATACTTTGATTCTCAGTTGGTTTTTTTCCACGATTAGATGGGAAGTTTTTGCTACATGGGCTCAAAGAATTGAATTGCCGTCATCATTTGCTGAATTAGTCCAATAAAAGATCTCTACTTTGATCTTCTCCTCAACTTTCAAAAGTAAAATTTTCACCTCATGGCTGCAAGCTTAAAAATAAGGCATGGATAATTCTGCCTTCTAAAGTGACCAGCAGTGTGTAGAGAACTACTAAAGATAGCAGAAGAGGCTTGAAAAGGAGAAACATAGCATAGCTGTTGGAAAACCTTGATGTGTATGGACTCCAAACAAAACAAGATTCAGATGAAATAATGTGATGTTTCCAGTCAGAGATCCCTGATTGTTTATCTATTCCAAGTAAAGTTAGCATTGATAATCATTGGAAGGGATGGACTGGAATATAAATATGATGGTTAAAGTTAGCTTTGATGTAGTAACACAAACAATGCAACATAGGAGACAGTAATATGGTTATTTTTAGATTTCAGAATTGATTTATCTAAACCAAGTAAATTGCTGCAAAGGTGAGATAATGAAAAGTAAAAGGATAATAAAACAAACTTGAGCCTAGAAGGGATTTAATAAGTGTAAGATTATACAGATAATTCAGTGCATTCCAGTACACCTGGCATAATCATTTGGTAGATGAGAGTCCTTCATGGAACTATAGAATAGCAATAGAAAACTGTCTATAAACTTGGAGCTGGAAGATCTTTTCTCATCTGCCAGATTTTCAGCTGGAAATGAGTTCCCCAGAATTACTGAGTTGTAGTCACAATTGTACTAGCTGTGCTTTTCAGCTATTAACTGATTTAAAAAATGTAATATATGGATAGGCTGGACTCAAACTGAAATCTATTTTCACATAATGCAGAAACTGTATAACCCTCAGTTATTATTTTTCATAGCTATCACATCACCACATCAGTAAGGCTTACATTCTTACTGTAGGAAATAATACAGCCTAAATGTCCTAAGTCAAGGAATCTCAGTTATAAATATGATTATAGCCCAAACTAAACCCAAATTCTTCAGTTTCAGATCTTTTCCCCTAAACTGGCTTTGGCATACCAATGGAAGTGGGAAGCACCATGGAAGAATTATTTTTCATATCTAGACATGCAAAAGTATAAAAATGTTTTATACCTGTAATGGGATTGTTAATTTCTTTCAGGGATATGATAACTGGTGTCCCACCACATTGACCAGTAGGAAAGGAAAAAATAAATGTAGCCAATAAAATGGAGGCTGCACCCTTTTCCTCCCTATCTTTTAGAAGTAACCAGGCTCAAACTCAGCTCCTCTCTTTGCCTAATCCTATCAGATTACCAGTTGACTCTCCTTGATCCCACACAAAACCTTTGCAATCCATCTAAACCGAAGAACAGAAGCCTCCTCACCAGCTCACAGTAGAGCCCAAGGGCAGCCCTAAGAAGGGAATGGAAGATGGAGAAGCCCAGTGTTCCGTGCTCAATCAGCCTGATGACCTCAACATTCCATCCCCTTAACAAGGAACTTCTCTAACTCTGCTGCCCTCCTGAAAGGGCCTCTTTGCCTAACAATAGAAATAACCCCAGGTAAACAACTTGCCTCGCTTCCCCAAAACAGGCAAGCAAATCAGCTCCCTAGGATCTCCTGTCTTGTAGCTCTCAACTTCTATAAAAAACATCTTTGCTTTCCCATTGTTCAGGGTCCCTCTTTCATGTACAGCAGGCACCTAAACATATTTTTCCTTCTCCATAAACATGTTTTTTTTCTCCTCAGTGTTGTGCTCTATACTTCTGAATTTTCCATGACAAGATGATATTCATTGCCTTGTAGCAAATCTGATCAGCTCGTAGACAGAAAAACCAACTGGGAATCTTTATAGCTGTGCAGGTTGTACCTTTTTCAGCCAATGGGCTGCTCACTTCTGCCCTAAATGGAAGGCATCTGGAAAATGCCATGCAGCTCTATTGTTTATAATTAGCTTTCTCACTGCTGCTTGGCAAAAAGTAATCATATCCTGATGAATCCTTCTGTCTTTTTTCTGATGAGACTTGTTTTTTTGATAGTTAGTCCAGAACTGGCTGAAAGCAATTAGAGGAGAAGTGAATTACTGATTATCTTATAGAAGGCTAATATTACAGATCTATCTTCCAGCTTTTTATACTGCTTTTAGATTTTCATTTTCACTTCTTTTATATTTTTAGACTCTTCTTTTTAATGACTGTACCCTACCTCCTTATGCTGGTCTATGGCCATAATGAAGATTTGATTGATTGTCTGTGAATTTACCCACATTCCATTAAAATTAACATTTGTTGTAAATGATCCAAAGTATAGATGAAATATTGTAAGATTGCTAATCAAGATTTGGTCACTGCAAAGATACCAAAACAAGATCTCATGTGAGGATGCATAAATCTTATATGAGAATTTATGAAATTATTTGTTTTGGGGGGCATCTTGGCATGTGCAAAAAAAAAAGTTGAGTCCTGAGAAGCTGATAACTAAGGGAAAAAAAGAAGAAGAATGAAAAGAGGGGAAATAACTATGAAAATCATAACTAAAATTTCTCAAGCATAGAAAAAGTGGAGCATTGCTATTAATTTTGTTCACTTATCCATGAAAGTTGAGTTTCTCATGATACTGAATTCTGCACTCAATCCAAATACCTTGCCTTATTCTTAGATTGAATCAGTGGTGCAACCACTACAGGGCTTTAGGACAGTAAGCAAAGGCCTTCCACACTGCATGTGGTAGACAGCTTGCCCCCAGATACATCAGGGATGGGATTACATTTTGAATAAGTAAAGTATGGTACATACTCCATTTTTTTAGAGCGTGTAAGAGCATTAAAGTGACCTAGCTGAACCATAGAGTTGAACTGAAGTAGATTCATCTAAAGCACAACGTTCAAAATAGCATTGTATAAATAAGCCTGTGATAGTGTACCTATCCGATCATTCAGCTACTATGACAAACGTTATAAGAAAAACTTGTGTATTCCTGCCTAAAACCAGGATTTGTCAAGCTTGAAAAGGATAGCTTTCACAGAGCATAATGAATATTTAGTCTATTAGCACAACATAATGCTTATTCACAGGTTGAAAGTCACTTGATAAGTACCTGGCATTTTGAGAAAAGTTGCAGCAGCAATTTACTATACCGATGTTTGAGGTATTCTCTCTTAACAATTTCAACAACAACCACAAACACAACCCCTAACCAAATAAAGCCATAAAATGACAAAATGAAATTGTGGGCACTTGCTTTATACAGAACCAAGAATTATCTCAGACTACTGCGACAGCTTGCTAATGTAGCCTTGCATTTTGCTAAACACCAAAATAAACAGATTTATGTAATCCCTTATGAACTGCCAGGTGGATGAGGAGCTATTCTGAAAGAACAGGACTTCATTTACTGCTTTTCCCTCCACAGGCTGTTCCAAATTTAGAGAGCAATCCAACTAAAAGTTTTATACTCATTTTAGATCCACTGATTTCCATGGGAGTGTTAAGCATGTGTTGAAATCTCTCCCCACTGAATCAATGGGGCTTCAAAGTGTGTACTGGCTGGATTATGGCCAGTGTTTATGAATGCCATTGATTCAAATAATACTGAACATATGAGGTGGCCTTATGCTGCTCTGTCTATCTCTCAATGCTGTTTAATCTTGCAGTGCTTTTCTCTCAGTGTTATTCCCAGTCTGCAGTCTTAGATCCATTTAGGTGACGAGGCAAGAGCTTGAATGTAGCCTGACCTTTTGTCAGAGAGTTCTGACAAAATGTGGTCCACTGGAGAAGGAAATGGCAACCCACTCCAGTATCCTTGCCAAGAAAACCCCATGGACAATGTTAAAAGGCTAAAAGATATGATGCTGGAAGATGAGCCCCTCAGGTCAGAAGGTGTCCAACATGCTACTGGGGAAGAGCGGAGGGCAATTCCAAGTAGCTCCATAAAAAGTGAAGCTGCTGGGCCAAAGCCAAAAGGACGTTCAGCTGTGAATGTATGTGGAAGCAAAAAGAAGGTCCGATGCTGTAAAGAACAATATTGTATAGGTACCTGGAATGTAAGATCTATGAATCAAGGGAAGCTGGATGTGGTCAAACATGAGATGACAAGATTGAACATTGACATCTTGGGAGTCAGCGAATTAAAATGGACGGGAATGGGTGAATTTAATTCAGGTGACCATTGTATCTACTACTGTGGACAAGAAATCCTTAGAAGAAATGGAGTAGCACTCATAGTCAATAAGAGAGTGGGAAAGGCAGTAATGGGGTACAACCTCAAAAACGACAGAATGATCTCAGTGCAAATCCAAGGCAAACCATTCAACATCACAGTAATCCAAGTCTATGCCCCAACCACTGATGCTGAAGAAGCTGAAGTTGACCGGTTCTATGAAGACCTACAACACCTTCTAGAACTAGCACCCAAAAAAGATGTCCTTTTCATCATAGGGGATTGGAATGCTAAAGTAGGAAATCAAGGAATAATTGGAATAACAGGCAAGTTTGGCCTTGGAGTACAAAATGAAGCAGGGCAAAGGCTAATAGAGTTCTGTCAAAAGAACAAGCTGGTCATAGCAAACACTCTTTTCCAACAACACAAGAGACGACTCTACACATGGACATCACCAGATGGTCAATACCGAAACCAGATTGATTATATACTTTGCAGCCAAAGATGGTGAAGCTCTATATAGACAGCAAAAACAAGACCAGGAGCTGACTGTGGCTCAGATCATGAGCTGCTTATTGCAAAATGTAGGCTTACATTGAAGAATGTAGGGAAAACCACTAGACCACTCAGGTATGACTTAGATCATATTCCTTGTGAGTACACAGTGAAGGTGATGAATAGATTTAGAGGATTAGATTTGGTAGACAGAGTGCCTGAAGAACTATGGATGGAGGTCCGTAACATTGTACAGGAAGCAGCAACTAAAAGCAACCCAAAGAAAAAGAAATGCAAGAAAGCAAACTGGCTGTCTGATGAGGCTTTACAAATAGCTGTGGAAAGAAGGAATGTGAAAAGCAAGGGTGAAAGGGAAAGATATAAGCAACTGAATGCAGATTTCCAGAGAATAGCAAGGAGAGATAAGAAGGCCTTCTTAAATGAACAATGCAAAGAAATCGAGGAAAACAATAGAATGGGGAAGACTAGAGATCTCTTCAAGAAAATTGGAGATATCAAAGGAACGTTTAGTGCAAAGATGAACATGATAAAGGACAAAAAAGGCAGGGACCTAACAGAAGCAGAAGAGATTAAGAAGAGGTGGCAAGAATACACAGAAGAACTCTACAAGAAAGTTCTTAATGTCCCTGATGTCCATGCTGGTGTGATCACTGACCTTGAGCCAGACATCCTAGAGAGTGAAGTCAAGTGGGCCCTAGGAAGCATTACTAACAACAAAGCTATTGGAGATGACAGTATTCCAGCTGAGTTATTTAAAATACTAAAAGATGATGCTGTTAAAGTGCTGCATTCAATATGCCAGCAAGTTTGGAAAACACAACAGTGGCCACGGGATTGGAAAAGGTCAGTTTACGTTCCAATTCCAAAGAAGGGCAATGCCAAAGAATGCTCAAACTATCACACAATTGTGCTCATTTCACATGCTAGCAAGGTTATGCTTAAAATCCTACAAGGCTTCAGCAGTATATGAACCGAGAACTACCGGATGTACAAGCTGGGCTTCAAAGAGGCAGAGGAACTAGAGATCAAATTGCCAACATTCGCTGGATCATGGAGAAAGCACAAGAGTTCCAGAAAAACATCTACTTCTGCTTCATTGACTATGCAAAAGCCTTTGATTGTGTGAATCACAACAAACTGTGGCAAATTCTTAAAGAGATAGGGGTACCAGACCACCTTACCTGTCTCCTGAGAAAACTGTATGCAGGCCAAGAAGCAACAGTTAGAACCGGTCACGGAACAACCGATTGGTTCAAAATAGGGAAAGGAGTATGACAAGGCTGTATATTGTCACCCTGCTTATTTAATTTCTATGCAGAGGACATCATGAGAAATGCCAGGCTGGAAGAATCACAAGCCGGAATTAAGATTGCAGGGAGAAACATCAACAACCTCAGATATGCAGATGATACCACCCTAATGGCAGAAAGTGAAGAAGAACTAAAGAGCCTCTTAATGAGGGTGAAAGAGGAGAGTGCAAAAGCTGGCTTGAAACTCAACATTAAAAAAACTAAGATCATGGCATCTGGACCAATCAGTTCCTGGCAAATAGAAGGGGTAGAAATGGAAGCAGTAACAGACTTCATTTATTTGGGCTCCAAGATCACCGCAGATGGAAACTGCAGCCATGAAATTAAAAGATGCTTGCTCCTTGGGAGGAAAGCTATGGCAAACCTAGACAGCATATTAAAAAGCAGAAACATCACCTTGCTGACAAAGATCCACATAATCAAAGCTATGGTTTTCCCAGTAGTAATGTATGGCTGTTAGAGCTGGACCATAAAGAAGGCTGAGCGCTGAAGAATTGATGCCTTTGAACTGTGGTGCTGGAGAAGACTCTTAAGAGTCCTCTGGACTGCTAGGAGGTCAAACCAGTCAATCTTAAAGGAAATCAACTCTGATTGCTCATTGGAAGGATTGATAATGAAGCTCAAGCTCAGATACTTTGGTCACGTAATGCGAAGAGAGGACTCTTTGGAAAAGAGCCTGATGCTGGGAAAGATTGAAGGCAAAAGGAGAAGGGGACAGCAGAGGATGAGATGGTTAGATAGCATCACTGAAGCAATGAGCGTGAAACTGAGCAAGCTCAGGGAGGCAGTGAAGGACAGGAAGGCCTGGCGCAATATGGTTCATGGGGTCATGAAGAGTCGGACATGATTTAACGACTGAGCAACAACAACAACAGCCTGACCTCTGTCACTATCAACTTTTATCCACTGAACTGAATTGGATCAATAGATAATCATGAAACTTGCTGGTTTTGCTAGTCTGGCCCACTTCTTCAGCCTCTCCTCTAAAATAAAAAGATGATTGTAAGATGAATTCTTCTCTAGAATTCTTGCTGGAATGTTGGAAGAATTGGGATTATCTTTTCCCTTCCCAGAATTCCATGGCCACTGAGCATTTTTTAAAAATTCTTCAACTTTATTATTTAAAAAAAAAAAAAAAACCAGTAAAAACTAACAAGAACTAATATTAAGAAAAAGAAGGAGAAGAAAAGAGAAATTAGAAAAAAGGATAGTAAAGATCAAGAATGCAGAAAAAAAGAAAAGAAAAAAGAAAAAAGAAAAAAGAAAAAAGAAAAAAGAAAAAAGAAAAAAGAAAAAAGAAAAAAGAAAAAAGAAAAAAGAAAAAAGAAAAAAGAAAAAAGAAAAAGAAATGACTTCCAACCCCTCTTGCAACAGATATAAGTAACAATATAAATTGTTTAGAACTCTTACTCTAAATTTACAACATAACTTCCATTGTTTCTATTAACCCATATTATTTCTAATCATCAAATCCATATGACATAATTGCATTTTTTTCTGTTTCCTGCAAAAAGTTCTAAAAAGGTTTCCAGTTAACATTACAATTATACAATGTCTTGTCTCAAATCAAAGCCATCAATTTTGCCATCTTGGCCAACTCCATCAGCTTCACCATCCATTCTCCTATTGTAGGTAGCATTTTATATTTCCACCTCTGTGCATATAAAAGCCTTGCTGCTGTTATCATATATAAAAAGAAAGTTCAATACGTTTTTTCCAACTGTTTATCCATCAAGCACAAAAGGAAAGTCTCTGGTTTTGACTGAATATTAATCTTTAAAATCTTCTGTATGAAAATATGTATCTGATTCCAATTTTTTTGTTTTGTTTTGTTACAAATCCACTAGAGATGATAAAACACCTCTTCTTATTGTTCACATTTCCAACATACATTCAAAGTACCTTTGTACATTTTAGATAATTTTTCTGGTGACAAATACGAATGATACATTTTTTAAAAATTCTCTTGTAAAAGATTGCATGTGATTTTGCTGGCCTAATAGCCCCAAGAGTAAGGGAAAAACAAAACAAAACAAAATGAAACAAAAAAACCCCTCAAATGTCGATAACCCACACATTTCAGAAATCCCTTGCTGTAAGTCAAATGTAGATTTATCCTTTTAATGTTGTATAATAATTCTTTTAATAATTCTTTGTGTGCAAAATGACCACCATCCTTGATGCCTTGATAAAGGGAATATAATGAAACAGAAGATATATACCTTTACCCCAAAATGTTAACACTTCTGTGGATTTTAGCCCTAAATATGGCAATAATAGGACAAGCCCAGACCATGCAAATTAATGTTGAAATTCCTGAATTGCATCTCCAGCATCACGGTGATTGCAGTCAACCCTTATTAACCTTCACTGAGGTGTCCAATAAAGACAATGCATAATTTTCTGTTATATTCATGTAATTTTACAATAACATTATATTCATATCGAGTCAAAATTAACTGTTATTTGAAAGACTACATAAATAGTGTATACAAATTAAATCAACTTGCTGTAGAAATATTTTACTGGCTTGGAAACAACTGATTTCTCCAAAACCTCTAATATCTGTGGAAATTCAGGAGCAACAATGACTTTGGGAAAAAAACAGTCTAAATAACAAGTGCTTAAGCTGAAAATATTATCAAGAAGCATTCAGAGGTAAGTCAAACTCCATTTTAGGATTTGTTCAAAAATTAAAAAGAGTTTAATCAGAATTAAGTCAATCCAACATAATTAAATTGTGAAATGTCCAGTTTATTCCAAAATTATGTTCACCAGTCATTTTTATATTGGATTAACTCATATTATAAGCTTTTCATATCTATCTGTCATCTATCATCTATCTATCTCAGCTTCCAGTGGGGAATTATGGTGGAGTGACAGTCTCCAAAGTGCGGAGAGCCACCACAGCTGAGAATGCAGGCTGGGAGGTGGATTCTGGCCAGCACAGTCCTCCTGGATCAAAGGAAGATCATGAGATAAGCCACATGTGCTCTGGATGGTGATTCCCTCTGAGTTAATGCAGAAATGGAAGAGTTTTGCAGCTGGCTTAGGAGTCGAGCTGCTTGGATACCTGGAATTCCATCTATGCTCCTAACTGCAGTGGAACCAATAAGGACATTAAAGCCTTGCTTTCCCCCAGTTCTTAACCACTTCAGGAAGTAATTAATTATAGATGAAGAGAGATAGACTCCTTGCAGTGAGTTAAACTTTCTTTTGAAATTCCAAAAACAAGCAAACAAGCAAAAAACAAAAAACCAAGAGGGTCTTTGCTTTGAAGATCCAAGAATTAGTTGCAAAAAGCTTAATTAAGAGAAGGTATAAGAAAGTTTTTGAAATGGACAAGAGGGCAGTCTTTTCCCCCCTATTTTTCTATTTTTATTTTTATTACTTTTATTTTTGATGAAAGTGCTTTGGTATAATTTTCCACTAAGCCAGCTAAAGAGATTAGTCTGGTGTGGGAATGCTGCTATCTATCCTTAAATAGTGTATGCAATTAGTGGAATCTGCATAACAAAACATAAGGTAAAGACAGACTGTGATGTTTAGTTGCCATGGAGATGTGATGCTTATTTGTGGTTGGAGCTATTGAGAGCTACTAAAATGGAAGTGTCTAAAACAAGAAGATAATAAGGAAAAAGAGAGAAACAAGAGAGGCTTGTCTTTTTATTTTGCCTGCTTGGGACTTTTTTGTTTTTGGATTAAAAATGGCTACTAGAAAAATGGCAAGAGATGGCAGAAAAGGCTTGCTAGGCCAACCTGTGGAAAAAAATAATTACACAATTACATAATTCAGAATTTTTTTGAACAAATGGGAAATCAATTTGATTTGATGGGAAATAAAATGGATACTTTTGAAAAAAGAATGGATGGAATTTTTACAAATCTAAGACAGGAGATGAGAGAAGATGTTAAAAAGATGGAACATTCCATGAAACAAATATCTGAAGAGGTAAAACAAATTAATGATAGAGTGGAAATTTTAGACAGTAAGTCAGAGGTTCAAGGCAGAGAATTAGAAAGAGAATTGGATAATCTGGTTTTACTGGAATTGAGAGAGAAAGAATTCTCTTTGAGATTTAGAGCTGTTCCAGAGATTCCAGATGAAAATATTAGAGAGCAGCTTATTAGTGTTTTGGCAAATTTTCTGGATCTCAAAGAGGAACATATGGAGGCAGAAACTGATAAGATTTATAGAATAAATTCCAGATTTGCCAGAATGAGGAATGTCCCTAGGGATATTTTGGTGCACCTTGTTAGAAAGAAGACAAGAAATCAAGTCCTACAACAGCATTTTAATACAAGATTGAAAATTATATAATTTATAGATATAATTGTTTTGAAAGAGATTCCTAATAGAATTTTATGTAAAAGAAAAGAAGACTCCTTCTTGGCTGAAAAATTAAAACAGGAAAAGATCCCATTTCAATGGGATAAATTGGAAGGCATGATTTTTACTTTTAAACTGCAAGGATTTAGACTGGATTCTGTTCAGGAGAGATATTCTTTTAGAAAAATATAAAGGTGAATTGGAGGAGATGGAAATGGAGGGTTCAGAGAGAACTACATAGCAATCACAACTGATGCAACAGGAATTGAAAGATGATACTGAATTAGGTGCTGCAGGTATGGACTTTTCTAAATTTTTGGCTTGAGTATGGATTACAAATGTTTAACATGGAATATAAATGGAGCAAATGCTCCTCAAAAGAGGGAAAAATCATTATTTTAAAAAAATGAAGCAAGATACTATTTGCCTACAAGAGACTCATATCAGGAAAAAAGATATAAAATATTTGACTTATAAAACTTTGGGTGAAGAATTTATTTCAGCACATATTAAGAAAAGAAGAACTTGTATTAACTGATGAACATGATAGATGTATTGGGGCAGAAGTTATATTATATGGGGTTAAAATTATGGTCCTGGGAGTCTATGCCTCAAATGAAGATAAAGTGACTTTTTATAAAAAAAACTATGGAGAGACTAATGGATTTTTTTCTGTGAAAGATGGTGTTTGATGGGGGTTGGAATGGAGTGGTCTCCCTGCAAGTGGACAGGACTTCTGAGAAAATATTAAAATTACTCAGGGTAAATTACCAAAAGTTTTCTTTGATATGATGGACAATTTAGAATTGGATGATGTATGGAGACAGAAGAATGGTTGTTCAAGAGGCAGTTCAATGTCTATTTTGCAGAAACACATAGATCTTTTTCAAGAATAGATATGATTTTGATTTCAAGAGACTTGGCTACTAAAATTTATAAGGTAGAGATTTTACCAAAGACTTTTTCAGACCATAATCCTATGAATCTGGTGTATAAAAGAAAATTTGATTCTTTCACATGGAAGCTAAATGAAGTATTGTTACAGAAAGATGAAATTGTTGAGGACTGTAAAAAGAAATTAAAAGCATTTTTTGGAAATAATTTAAATAAAGGTACTGACTTGAGAATGGTTTGGGATGCAAACAAAGCCTTTATTGGAGGTTATCTGATACAATATAATTTGGAACTTAAGAAGAAGAGGTAAGAGAAAATACAAAGTATTTTGGATAAGATTAAAAGAAAAGAAGAAGAGTTAAGGAACTCCCAGGGAATACAAGTATCTCCCAACAAATTAGGATTTTTCAGCAACTGTTATCTATATTAACAATAAGAGAAATGAAAATAAAATTGAACTATGCAAAGCAAAGAAATTTTGAATTCATGAATAAATGAAGGAAATGGCTGGCTTATACGTTCCGAAAAGAAAAAGAAAAGAAAATGATATTGAAATTACAAGAGGGAGATACTGTATTAATGAATAATGTGGTCATACAAAAAAAAAATTCTATCAAAATTATTCTAATTTGTATAAAGGGCATGATATTCCGTTGGAGAAAAAAGATGAATATCCTAGAAAACAAAATTTACCAAGTATTACAGAAGAACAAAGACAAATTATGAATGGACCTATAATGATAAAGGAAGTTCCAGAAGCAGTTCAAAAGAGTAAACCAGGAATAGTGCCTGGACCAGATGGGCTATCGAGTTTGTATTATAAGTGCTTTGAGGAAGAACTTTTACAACCTTTACAAAACACAATGAATTCTATTCTACAGGGAGGAAAAATGCCAGAGACTTAAAAAGAGGCCAATATAACTTTAAAAGCTAAAGAAAGACAAGATTTGACTTTAGCAAGGAATTACAGACCAATATCAATACTGAATAATGACTACAAGTGGTTCACAATGATTTTAGCTGAAAATTTATTCATGAGGATAATTTATATATGAGGATAATTTATGAGAAAATTTATTCATGAGGATCAGTGTGGGCTTTTACCTAAAAGACAGTTGAAAATTTATGTTAGAACTGTGTTGGATATTTTGGAATATTTGGAACAACATAATGGCAAAAAGCTGCATTGTTCCTTTTAGATACAGAGGAGGCTTTTGGCAATTTGAACTGGCCTTTCTTGTTTAAGGTTTTGGAAGATATGAATTTTGGAGAGATGCAGAGATGGCTAAATTAACTTTCTTGATCAGAGAAAAGACATTATCTACATTTACGGCTCATTGGAAACCCCATACTGACTTTTTTCATGAAATAGGAATCGATATTCCCTTGGATCATGTGAAGTAATAAAAATAGGTATATCTATCTATCTATCTATCTATCTATCTATCTATCTATCTATCTGTCGATCTATCTATCTATCTATCTATCTATCTATCTATCTATCTATCTATCTGAGGTGGCAGGATACAAATGGAAAATTATTTGTAACTTCATTCTGATCTTTATCCTACATTTTTGGGTTATGTAGTCCTAACTAGTAACCAAGTAGTGAACCTCTTCTCTGGAAGTGTTTTTTTTAGCTAGAGGCTTTGCAGTGATAAGTCTTGGAAGCAAATATGAGAAGAAGTCTTTGTTATATCCTATATTTTGTATGAAACTTGTATTTTGTGAAGTTTTACATTTTAAATGTAACTCTCTGTAACTTTCCTTTCTGCTGATGTTGAGTGCTCTTATCTCCCTCCCTCCTCAGATAGCAATGCTCTAGACAGCAAGGCCGAAATGTACCCAAAACAAGGTACAACCGGTGAAGACAAGGACTTGTGGTTTAGCTACCAGCAATTGACCAAATTTGGAGTACGGAAGGCATGGGGAGGGCACTGAGGGGGGGATTGGGGAGAAACGGCTCTTGTAATGATAAAAAGGCTTGCTGAACTCCTTTTCGGGGTTCAGTTCTTTGCAGGGACCTGCGAGTCCTAACTGAACCTTTGCACAAATAAAGCTTCTCCCTGAATGACCCAGTGAGAGTCTCGTCATCAATAAATGTTGCGTTGCTCCCACCCGTAACATATCTATCTATCAATCAGATGGATAGATATTCCCTTGGATCGTGTGAAAAAATAAAAATAGGTCTGTCTGTCTATCCATCCATCCGTCAGTTCCACAATGTCCACACCCCAATTCAGAAGAATCCTCATGAAACCAGGTGTGGTTCAGATAAAAACTTCTTTATTTTGTGGTACATTGTGAGAGTCAGGACCAGGGGGGTTAAGAATTTACTCTCGTCGCCAGAGCAACAAGGAACTGATAAGAGGATGAGACTGAACCCTCCCTAAAGAATGCAAGGGAGGTTGGGAGGGTGACCCTGGAATTTGCTCTCACTCTGAGAAGGTTTCTGTAATAGGAGAAAAGCCATTAAACCTTGCTGGATTAAATCTGTACTGTCTCCTGGGTTTCCTGGGCTAATCCTGACATACATGTAGCTTGAAACAAAACATTGCTAAAACTAAAGCCTTGGGTAAACTTCCCTCTATTTATCCCCCCTCCCCTTATTGCCTGGCATCTCAATTCCTCTTCACCTGTTGGTGACCTCTTTCCTTCCTCCCACTCTTAACAGAGCTCCTTCCTGGCTCTTCGGCCCCCACCTGCCTTGCCTGCAATCAGGCCGATCTAAATTGCCCATATAAGGTTAAGCTCCTTCCCACCTCCTGTTACTACTCCTATTACAACCTTTAACTGCAATCCCCCCTCTCTAGTCACGATTGGCAGAAACAAATCAATCCAACTCCCATCGAATGCAATGCCTTGTAAAATAACAATAATTGGGTGATGCAGGTTCTGACATGCTGCCCCCGCAAAAAAGGCCCCTCTTTACCATGATGGTCTGGAAGCCTAGAAAATAATAAATTGAGTTCCTTGAATTAGGCAGATATACATAACATAGAGCCCAAAAAGGTTACTTGGGTTTGTTTGGATATTTTTTATAAAAGTTCAAGAGCAAGTCAGGAGCCTTAACATGTCTCTTGGAGACCCATTCAGCAAATGATTTAGGGAAATGTTTCCAATGCACCAAACACTGAATGTCTCCTCTATGTTTTCTAGAGTCCAATATCTCCCGGACCTCAAAGTGTTGTTCCCCCTCTATCATAATAGGGTCAGGGGAGGGCACTGCTGGCCTCCACTTATCAGACTCCTTGTAGGGTTTCAGCAGTTCACTGTGGAAAACAGGATTAATCTTCCTGAGGGTTTTGGGGAGCTTCAAGCATACAGAAACAGGGTTAATTACTTTTTCCACTATGAACGGTCCGATATACTTAAATCCAAGTTTTCTACATGCGCGGGAAGATTTCAGATTCTTAGTAGATAACCACACTTTGTCCCCCACTTTTCACGGTTCATGTGGGGCTCTCTTTTTATCTGCCTGGGCTTTGTAACTTTATCTTGCTTTTGCAATAGCTTGTTCAGTGATTGGCCACAATTGTCTGATTCTGTCACCCCATTCATCCACTGTTTTAACCTCTGTCTGAACATGAGGCAGTTCAGGTATAGGTACAAAGTCTTGCCCTGATACAATTTGGAAAGGTGACAGACCAGTACTATCGTGGACAGCATTATTGTAAGCCACTTCAGCATAAGGTAATAAATCCACCCAATTGTCCTGTTGATAATTAATGTAACATCTCAAATATTGTTCCAACCCTGCATGCCTCCTCTCTGTCGCTCCGTCTGTCTGAGGATGAAAAGAAGAGCTCATTGCTTGCTTGGACCCCAAAAGGGTTAAAAATGCCCTCCAGAATTTAGAGGAAAACTGGACCCCCCTATCGCTGATCACTCTTTCAGGACAACCATGTAATTTGTATATGTGTTGGATAAACAATGCAGGTAGTTCAGGTGCTGAGGGGATGGCTTTACAAAGGATGAAGTGAGTTTGTTTAGAGAAGAGATTAGTAACAGTCCAAATTACAGTCTTTTTTCTGCTCTCTGGCAGATCTACAATAAAGTCCATTGCAATCTCTTTCCAGGGTCTTGAAGGGCTTGCCACAGGTTGTAACAATCCACGTGGCTTCCCCCTTGCCTTTTTGCCATAGCACAGACAGGACAGGTATTTACATATTCTGCTACATCTCTTCTGAGAGAAGGCCACCAGAATTGCCTGCGTAGTAGATGTAAAGTTTTGACAAAGCCAAAATGTCCCGCTGTTTTATCATCATGGCCTCTATGCAATACCTGCTTACAAGCCTCCTGGGGCATGTTCAGTCTATCTGCTTTCCACCATGCCCCCTCCTTCTGGGTTAGTACTTCCTTATTTTTCTGGAACCATTCATTCATTTCCAGGAATTGATTTAAGTCTGTTAATAACTCTGATTCAAGGAGAGGCTTGGTGGCTTTACTTTGTGATCTGGTGACCGCAGCTGCCAATTCTGGCTCCCTCCGGGTGGGGATTACAGCTGATACCACCTTCTCCCACTGGCTATTGTGCTGAGGCAGCCTAGAAAGAGCATCTGCCAAAAAATCCCCCCCCCCCCCCCGGGATGTACTTTAAAGTGAAATTAAATCTGCTGAAGAATTGTGCCCATCTTATTTGTTTAGGAGACAACTTTCTGGGTGATTTTAAAGCCTCCAAGTTCTTATGGTCTGTCCAAACCTCAAAAGGCTTCTCTGCCCTTTCCAGCAAATGTCTCCAATTCGTTAAAGCCCATTTCACTGCGAAAGCCTCCTTTTCCCACACTAGCCACCGCCTCTCAGTTTCAGAGAACTTTCTGGATAAGTAAGCACATTGTCTTAACACTCCTTCCCCATCCTTTTGCAAGAGGACTGCCCCAGTAGCCACATCTGAGGCATCTGCCTGAATAACAAAAGGCCTTGCCAGATCTGGGTGCTTCAGGATGGATTCAGCAGTGAATAAATGCTTGAGGCTTTCAAAAGCCTCCTGACATTCTATGGTCTACTTTACAGAGGCCCCTGGGGCTTTTGCTGCTACCGTGGGTTTGTCCTTTGTTTTTAATAAATCAGTCAAAGGGAGGGCTACTTGTGCAAAATTAGGAATAAATTGTCTGTAGAAGTTGGCAAAGCCAAGGAAACTTTGCAGTTGTCTCCTGGTTTTCAGGGCCTCCCAGGCTATGACATCCCGCACCTTACTCAGGTCCATTTCCACTCCTTTATTAGATATTCTGTAGCCCAGATAGTCAATGCAATCTTTGTGGAATTCACATTTGGATAGTTTTGCATACAGCTGCGCCTTTAGCAGTTTCTCCAACACTTTCCTGACTAATTCCAGGTGTTCCTCCATTGTTTCGGTGTAGATTAAAATGTCATCCAAGTACACCAACACGCCTTGGTAGAGAAACTCGTGCAACACCTCATTAATCAGTTACATAAATACCCCGGGTGCACCTTTTAATCCAAATGGGAGAACTCGATACATGTAATGTCCCAGAGGGCATCTAAATGTGGTTCTCCATTCGTGCCCAGCTTTTATGCGCACGTGAAAATATGCCTCTCTCAAATCTAGTTTGGTAAAAATCTTTCCTTTCGCCAAATGAGCTAACAAGTCTTTCATTAATGGCAGAGGGTACTTGTTTCCTGTGCATATTGCATTTAACCCCTTATAGTCTGTGCATAAGCGCAAAGTCCCGTCTTTTTTCTCTCTGAACAATACTGGCGCTGCCAGGGGGGATTTGGTGGGCACTATGAAACCCCAGCTCAAGTTTTTGTCAATGAATTCCCGCAACACCCCCATTTCCTTTTGGGTCACTGAGTACATTTTTGGGGTTGGGTACTTCGCTCCCGGCACCATCTCAATCTTGCAGTCAGTGGGGCGGTGTGGAGGCAGTTGGTCAGATTCCTCTTCGCTAAAAACTTTTGCCAAGTCCCTATACTGCCAGGGGATTTCCTTCTCTCCTCCCGCGTGGGGCTTCCTCCCTTGGCGCTTTTGATTCAGGGCTGCTAACCCCAGCTCCCCTCATTGGTTGGGTTCCACCTTCTCAACCCCATTCCCACCATCCATAAAGGTCAGAGTCTTTGCCTGCCAGTTGATGCAAGGGTTCCACAATTCTGGCCAGGCCATTCCCAAAATGAGGGGGTAATTCGCCAGCAGTGCGACCAGGCATTTTAAATTCTCCCGGTGCATCCCGACCTTTAGTTCAAAAGCCTCTGTATAGTAGCAGACCGCACTGCCCCCCATTGCTGTACCATCCACTTGCCTGAAAATTATAGGTGTTTTCAGCCAGTGCACCTTTAAATTTAATCCGGTGACTAGCACGGGGCTGATCAAACACCGGGAGCAACCAGAGTCAAGTAATGCTGTGAGCCAGGCTCGACGAGTTGATCACGGCACCCGGATCACTACCTCATACATCATCGGATTCACCCGGATGTCCTCGATCGATTTGCTCGGGTTTGGCTGGTCGCGCCTCGGGCTCCCCATCTGCTCGCCTGCGCTCTCCTCGTCTTCTTCGCTGTCCAAGAGGTAGGAAATTTCCAACCGCTCCTCTTCCTCTCTGGCAGCTGTACTCTTCCTTGTTGCTTTTACCGGCTTTGCAGGTTTGTCAGCTTTTTTCACTTTCGCCGTGTCTTTTAGCCTTGCGTTCTGGGGGCAAGCTGCCACAAAATGTCCCTCCCCAACGCAGATGAAGCATGCTTTCCCTGCAGCTTGTGGCCTTGCCGAGGATTTTAACTCCTTTATTGCCAGTTTCCTCCCTGGTTGTTGCGCTGTGCTTGGAGGCCGCCATCTCGCCTCCGCCCTGTGCGGTTTGACTTTTGCCAGTTGCATCTCCAACACGGAGACGTGGGTGATCCATCCCACCACGGTTTCCGGGCAACCTCGCACCACTGCCTTCTCGAATAGCCTTTGATTCAGCCCCTCTTGGAACACCCACACGAGGAACCCTTCTGGCCAGTCGGGGAGCTTTGCTGCTAAGCGTTTGAACTCCAGTGTGTATTCGGTTACCAAGCAAGCCCCTTGCTTCAGCTCCCTGATTGCCTCCACTGCTTGTGTGCGGGCACATTGGTCTTCGAATCGGTCCCGTAGTGTGGTGATGAATCGGTCAAAGTCCCCCAGTTCTGGTACCTCCGCTTCATTCAGGTCATTCACCCATTCAGCTGCCACACCTACTAGGAAGCAGGATACATACAGCACCCTCCAGGCATCGCTTGCAAAAAGGTGCCCGCATGTGCCCATGCAGATTCTCACCTGGTTCAAGAAGGCAGGCAGCTGGGCCAGGTCTCTGCCGCACTTCTCTACTAGACCCCATCTTTTCAATAGGTCCCCCTCCTCCTGATAGGGCCATTGGGCGGCTGGTTCCTGGGCCGCTTCTCATCCGCACCCTGCGGGAGGTTGGACCAGAGGCAGAGGAGGGGGAAGGGTTGGTGGTTCCTATGGAGCAATTGGGGAGTGCTGGGTGAGCTGCGCAGTCCCTTGTCTGGGTCTGGAAGGTTGCCCGGGCAGCAGAGCCCATAAGCCCCAGCTTGCCCATTGCCTCCTTCAGGGTGCGCACTTCACCTTCCAGCTCCCGCACCCATCGCCCCTCATCCCATGGCATTGTAACTCTGGTCACTGTCCCCATGGCTCTTGACCATCGAGGACGTGCTGGCACCTTGGGGGTGAACCCTTCAACGACTTCCCAAACACTCAGGTCTCTTGGTGGTTCTGACACCATCCATCCATCCATCCATCCATCCTCTGTCTATCTTTCTATCTATCACTTAATAGATATTCTCTTGAATCATGTGAAGGAATAAAAATAGTTGTTGTTTTTTTTTTTAGTGTGGCCCTCATCTTTTTCCTTTTTTAAAAAAGAAATATTGAGAGTTCAGAGCACTATTTTCCTGTAAGACACATGTACATCATTTAAATGAGATTATATTTTCTGACAGTCACAGCTGAATGGCCTTTAAGCCTACTGGTTGTATTTTTAGGAACCAGATGGGAAAGACTAGGTGAATGTTTTTCCTGAAGAAGGGGGAAGAGCAATGTTTCCATCACATTGTAGTAGACATTGCCTGGAGATGAAAACTATTAAATATATGGGGATTCGTTATTTAGCTCTAATTAATTTAATGTAATTAGTTAAATAAAATCTAATTAATTTTGTATCCTAGTCCTATTCACTTCTTTGCCTTAGTCCCATCCACTCTTTGGAATCCACCCCGTGGCATGCAATTAAAGGTAAAATATATCAAATAATGTTTGGTTTCTCAATAAAGGCATCAGGGCTGACATGGTCTTTCCAGAACTAGAACAATCCTCTATTGTTGCATCTGCTTTGTTAACACAACTCTCACCTGATGTATGTCTTACTTGTTCCACCAAAGACACTTGCTGAATCAAAAATACTTGCCCTTTAAATGCAACCTCACAAATCCATAACATTCTTGAGTTACAAAACATTGCTTCATTTTATCAGCATGTATTGGGAAAAGAATATAAAAAGTATTTTTTTTTTTTTAAAAAAAGCTATGCAAATGACAATCATTTTTTCTTTCAGGGTGAAGAAAGGCTTGGTTGTAGAGTGGCCTGGTTTCCATAGTAACCCAAGGAAACTTCAGCATCTTAGTCACATTGCAAAGAACCAAAATTGTGTGAACATGTGCTTTTGGACATCAGGATGGGAAATTGCTGTTTTTAAAAAAAGTTAATTTGCATGCATGTCCCTGGATTTTGTTTTTGACCTGATATTGTTTAGCAACTGTTGCCAGTGAATAACCCTTTTCATGGTGGTAGAAAGCATTTGTGGCTCCTTCAGAAACTTGCAAGGGATGTATCATGCGCACTACACTTCTAGGGAGAAACCAGCATACAACAGCTTTATTGTCAGGAGAGGAATTGGCTCACATTTATACCAGCATTCAGAGTCTGATCCAGTCAATAAAACTGTTGAGAATTCATGATGCGGCTTGCCATTTTACCAAGTAAAAATTTTACCTTCTCATTCTGTACTACTTGAATGCCATCAATCATCATTCCATAGTAGCTGGCATTACCAAGAGGAACATTTTATGTAGAGCATTATCATCTTGCTATAGCAAAGAGCATTGTTAATGAAGCGTGGAAAAATGGTACATTCGTCTAATGGGTATACGTGTCAATTTTCAATTAAGGCTGTGTTGTAAAGTGAAAAAGAGAGATGAGCATACAAATAAACTTTGACCTTCGGAAGGAAGGAAGGAAGGAAGGAAGGAAGGAAGGAAGGAAGGACCCAATTTTTGAACATACTGCAATGTTCTTGGAGGGATTGTGATTTCTTTTTAATAACATTAAGTTGTGACAATATTAAATTTAGATCATATTGGCTTCACTGCTGGAAAGAAATCTGTTTAGAAACTCAAAAAATGAACAGATTTCATATAGATCTGAATTTGCTTTCAGTTAGGTATCTTTCCCTTTCTCCCATGTGATGCATTTTCAATATAAACATAAATACTGCATCCTGAAGCAGATTGGAGCTGGGTGTGATTCAATCAATTTTGGTGTTCTGAGTTAAATAGCAAAGCATTCAGGGATCATCCAATAAACCCCTTGCTAATCTGATGCATTATGGAAGATATGCAAGATGCATCCACAGAGTATGAGTATATTTATAAGAGGCTAACAATAACTCCATTTATCTTGTGTAGCTTACTTCATGGGATAAAAGAGTGTGCATATGGAAGGTCGGTGAGTAATATTGGATTACTATACATCCAATTATTTCCAAACTTTCAGTCCTGAAATATTTATTCAGCCAGTGATGGTGATAGAATCAGCTTCTGCTGCGAGTAGAAGCTGAGATTCTTGGGACAGCCCAAAAAGATGAAGCATTATTTTGCTAGCAAAGTGGCGATGGGAAGAAGAATAAGGGTGGTGATTTCCCCATATGGTCTGAAACTCACAGGTATTCTGGGTAGCCAGAATACCTTATGGGCTGTGGAGCTGTACTGAAGCTGCAACAAACTGACAAGGAGAGCTTAAAGCAGGGTTCCACAAAGTGGTCAATATCAACTCCCAAGGGTTGATGGGCAGTACTATTAGTTAAAGTAGCATTTATTAATTTTTTCCCATATAATAAATGTTTGGGGGTTAATGAACAATCTGAACTTTAATGAAAGGATCGATGAGCTGAAGAGTTTGGGGAGCCCTGGCTTAAAGGAAGCAGTGGGTTCCACAAGAACTAGAGAGCAGACTGAGAAGACAGTACTGTGGCAACTAAAGTGGGAGTCTTCTTTCCCCAAGACAGTCCACCATTGGCTGAAACACAGTGACAGTGCCTGTTATAGTGTGGGATCCTTTCCCTACTGGACCTGAGTTATTAGGGATACAGCAGAAATCAGCTTCAATGAGCAGGGAAAAGGATGGAAAGACACCAGGTGATTCTCCTCCTCAGTCATGCTAGAACATTCCACTTCTACTTCTTTCTTGAGTTGAAGGGCTTCATGTGGCCTTGCTCGAAGTTCCAGCAGGCATGGTGGGGTGGAGGAGGGAAGGGAGGAGGTTAATTGGATAATTGTTCTTATTCTCTTGTGGGGCCCCAGAAGTGGGATTTTTCTTCAATTTCACCAGCTTAGGAGGTGAAATTGCAAACACATTTTCCAGTGCCTGGAAGTTCCAGTTTTATAGATATGCTTGGGAATTCTTGCAAGATTATGTCCTTCCTACATTCGAGGTGATCAGTATTGATGAGATTCCTGATCCAATCAACTTTTCAGCAAGATGCCTAATATGCTTGTTCCATCTCCCCAAAATAAAAGCTCTGTCCTTATATTCAGCATTGGCATTAAATGTGAGCAAAAGGTAACATTTTCAAATGAAAGGAGGGAAGAAGGATTCCTCATAAGCAATATGTCTCCTCCAACATGTTGTGAAGGTTTTTCCTCTGAATAAACCAGGAATGATGCAGTATTGGAGATTTGGGGATGAGAGACTCTTAGGACAGTCCGAAGAAGAAAAGCTGCTGAGCACACTGGGGCCTTTGTTAGAGAAGAAATTTCTTACAGTGCCAAACTTTGCTTCTGCTCCACTTACCCATGTTACTGAAGCTACCTCTAGAACTTGAGGGATAGAAAGCATTCTGGGGTGAAGAGAGTAGGAGAGGGACATAAATAAAAAATATATGTATACATAATACATTGGGTGAAAAAAAAAAAAAACTTTTCCAGAGCATTTTTAATTTAGTTCAGATATGGTAACCCTATGCCGACTGGGCTTTCTACAGTAAACCAGGGGTGGACAAACACATGGCCTGTGGACAGCAACCCCCCTTTTGGAATTCTTAGAGTTCTTCCCTTTCAAGATCATGCAACCAGAATTTGACAGCAAACAATGACATGGGAACGTGAATTCCTCTTGTCTTTCAGTTTGAAAATCAAGGAAATAAGGATGTTAAGCTTCTGATAGGCTTAAAGTGTCTATAACAGTTAATAACAGCAACTACTACTATAGTATCTTTTCTCCAACAGGGACAACATGGGCTCAGCCCTCCAGTGATGTCATGACATGTCTTGATCACAGGGGCCTTTGGAGACTGAAAAAGATCCAGGTAAAAATATGGGCCACTGCCAGCTAAAAAAATTGACCACTATGCAATTGAACTATAGTATAACATCATACATGGATGCAGATAATATTTAGCTTTTTGCCCTTGCAAAGTTCATCATTATCACTTGTTGTATAGATAGAAATCTGACTCTGAGACTTAAATGACTTCCCAAGGCCAGCCTTGCCATGTAGCAGCACAAAGTGACCTACTTCAGTTTGCAGCTGAAGAGAAGGGACAGATAAAGGTAGGAATTGGTCTTTGAACAGCAAACCAAACCTGTAAAATTACTGGCCTTAGTAGTATGGAGGGAACTCTGTATCAGCTCCATCACATACAACAAAAAAACTGGGCTGAAGTCCCAAAGAGGTCTATGCATATGGTTTTTCCCTTCAGATCTGCCACTCAGTGTGTAAGGTTGGAGTTGGCAAAGTTGGGGATAGGATTAGCTCTCCAGATCATGTGGAGACTGGACACACAGTCAAGTGATTGCAAGGACAGTTTCCTTTCAGACCTCTCATTTGGAGATGTGGAAGGGCAGAGAACGAGGCCAGTGCTAGCGCTGAGTTTCAGATATATACTTAAATACCTCTGACATGTTTTGATGTTTTAGAATCTGATGCCATCCCATTTGGGGGTATCCTGGTTTATCTTTTAAAATTTTCAGCAAGTCTTGCTTGATCAGTATCATTATTAAAAGCAGGGAGCTCAAGAAACCGTTCTTGAACTCTACATTCATTTTGAGCAGGTAGCCAATTTAGCCCAGCTAACTTCTGAAAGCTCAATGAATAATATAGGAACCTATTCTTTAAGGTTTCAAACAAGATGAAGAAAATATCACTTTTGATCCTGCAATATGGAGTGTACTTCTTTTTCCTATTGCTGGGAGGATTTCATGAAATATAGATTAATGGTGGCATTTTCATATGTTTGATGTGCCATTTAACGAGGTGGGAACTCTTTCATATATGACATCAAAAGGGACTTGCTAGAAGTCTTCTCTCTCTCTCTCTCTCTCACTCACACACACACACACACACACACACACACACCTCTCTTTCTCTTTCTTGTTGCACTCAGGAATATTATCTAAATTCCTGAATTCCAGCTTTTTAGAACCTCATATATTCATTAACTCACAAAATCAGTTGCTATGGTGCAATTTGAGATAAACAGATGAAATTCTACTTTCAGTCATGTGTTTGTCCACAAAATTGTTGGAAGAATTACTGTGGGTAATTTCCAGTTAGGTTTGCATCCAGCACACTCCCATCAACTCTTATATCCACATCAGAGCAAGTGCACCCACCACTCAGTGCAACTAGCCAAAAATATAATTTGATGTCTATTTATTAAATGTCAACAAAGAAGAAAGCAGTTAACTGGTAAAACAGGACAAAAGGCAGGAAATAACAGGGAGAGGGAAAAATAAATGAACAACAGGCAAGATATAAAAAGGAGGGAGGATTTAATAGCAAGATCCATAATATCTATATATGTGTATCAAAGGGTACAGAACTTTCCAGAGCCACTGGAAATACTGTGGGAATTAGCATGGATAGGGAACAGTCTCAAAGGGAGTGACCTTTGGTTATTCCAGCCTTAATACTTTTATGTACATACCTGTGATGGAATGGAATTATGAAGGCCAGACTCAGGGAGGGAAGCATCCTCTTTCATCTCCTGAGGGGCGAGGAAGAGATAAGAGGATGAGGCTGGCACCTCCCTGAGGAATTCACTCTGTTCTGACTGGCTGACTTGGGAATTGAGTTTCAGTTTGGGAAGTTTCTTGCTAGAGGTTGTAGCTAATAAACATTGCTGAACTGAATCTGCATGGTCTCCTAGAGTTCCTTGGGCTAGGCCTGACAATACCAGCAACAGAATAGAGATGGAAAGTGGGACACCAGGTGATCCCTCTTCTATTCTGTGCCATGAAATAAACAATTTGGCAGTCCTGGATAATGTATTGAACAAAAACTTTCTTGTAGAGACATCTGCAGAATCCAAAGGTTTTGTGAGAATGACAAAATGAGTGTCCTTTTGTGCAAGTGTGCAATGTCAGGTCATATGTACAAGAGGTATAGAGCGATGTCATGCCTTTTGTTCCATCACTTGATCCCTTTGCTCCTCCTCTCTGCAAATACCTAGACTTCCCTGTCTGTAAATAGAAAAGAGATGAAAAATTGGATTGGTGTAAATGAATCATGACATAAGAAACCCCAAAGGGAGAGGCAGTGAACAAAGGAATACTATCAAATCAAACCATGTCAGGTTTTCATGCTTTCAAAACAAATCTCAGAATAAATTTGAGATGAGTGGCCATATAGATTGAGATAATAAATAAATAAATCGGTTTATGAAACAAAGTTCAAATTCAAAACTGTGTGCGTGTTGTGTTATTTGGAAGCATAACCTGAGTAAAACAGTATGTGCTGAGCCAAAATTTCTTCCAGAAGTTATTTCTGGCTTCAAATAACTTTCTCTGTCCTACTCAAATTTACCAAGCTGTATTTAGGGTAACTTCCTGGGCACACGAGTGCATGGATGCTATTGTTCTCATGGAGTGTGCGGAGCTGAGGCTTAGCATTCTTGTGCCTACAATTCTATATTTCCCATGAATCTCTGTCCTCGAGATATGACCAATAGCATTCAGGAAGATGCTATAGCAAGGTCTCACCTTTGAAAGGCTTTGCTATCTTATTAGTTTGGGGAAAAAGAAAAAGGTAGAAGAGGGGGCTAGAGGTTTGGTCTGGGAAGCCTTGAGATCCATTGTGTGTCCAATGAGATGTTTGGGAAACCAAAGTGGCTTTGCCTCAAAAAAGAAATGAAGCTGAAACAAGTTTGATTCGTATTCAAGTGAATTGAGTCCGTATTAGCTAAAGGGAAGATCCGTCTGAATTACATTTGCCTGCTGCGTTGGGAACAATAGCAACAACATCTTATTTAACAGTAGTCTAAGTGAAACTGAAACATTTGCCTTTTTGTAAAGTATTCAGCACAGAGACCAAGATTTTATTCAGGAATCCAAAAGTTTTGTTTTAAAAAAAAAAGAGTATAATTTAGAAGGCTCTTAACTCTCAGATACTAACTATATTATATGAAATGACAAGCTTCCACAACACATGACATCTCCTCCTAATGTTTCATCAGTTTAAACCCAATTATTTCTGCTCATTTATTTTATAACCAGTGATTTAGCTGTATTTATTTTTTATTTTCTTCCATTCCAAAAATGATGTCTTTGAGATACTGAAGCATATCATATCACATCATCTCCACATCAGATGATTTAATCTGTTTTCTATTAAGTTTTCTTCCTGATTGAATCACATGGCTAACAGCTTTATCAAAGAGATTTAAATATCTGTGATAGTATTTATCTTGGAATTTTCAAAATTACAGAAGGGGAACATATTCCTCCCCAGTAAGCATGACCATTGACTCTGAATTGCAGTTCAACAAGCTCTGGATATCCTTGGTTCCCCACCCTTTGCCTAATTGTCTATGAAGATTCTTATAATCTGATCTGTATTCACCTGTGTGACCTTTTAGTGTCTTTCAAAATTCATTGTGGAAGATCAACAGTGCCAGCCTGTCTTATTTCTATACTGATTCTTCTGTTTCCTGTTTAGATCACAGAACTAACTACTGTTCCATTCTCCAACTACTCCATAAGACCCGTCAAATTAGAATTGTTTCTAAGAATGTCTCGGGACAATGTATCCAAAAAGGTACCACCGGCCTTTTCCAGCATGTCCTGCAAACTCCCATCTTCTAGTTAGTGATTTGGGAATGAGAGAGGAATGGCTTCCCCAAGAATACATGACCTCATTCAGGTCTTGCCAGATTCTAATTAACTGTTCATATGTCCTGTCTCTGACAAGTGGAAGATAGATATATTTCAAGGACCCAATTTTGTTTAATCCTGATGAGTTTTTCCTATTAAATTTTCCCCATTGGCACTCAAGCACAGCACAAACATGCCCTGATAACAATTTCTTCTGCCACATCCCCATGGTGCTGTCTTCATCTTGTCCGTATCCCATGAGTGAGACAAGCAGAAGCCATCCTTAGTTGTACTGATATTAAAATGATTTTTCCCTCTTATTCTGACATTATTGCCAGGCAGCCTCAAGAGGTCTAAAATCTGTTTTGCTTGTCATCTTGGAGGGAAGTCAGGAGATTGCACTGACTGAGAACAGAACCAGTAGAGGTAGGATAGGGATTGGCATGGACCCAGAAACTTTCATGCCAATATAGTTTTCTGCTGATTCAAGGATGAATGGAAGGCACTTCAATTCAACAGTGAGAAATCACTCTAAAGAAACGTAAGGCCCTTAATTTAGGGAATTCAAATGTTAGAGTAAAAAAACAAACCAAAAAAAAAACGTATTTGTTTATACTAGATTACCATCAGGGGATATGGAGCACGTTGTCTCCTGGAGTCTTACTGCTTTTAGTTCAAGCAGTTACTATATATACTGTATATATACACATATACACATATTCTGTTTTTTAAAAAAATGAGTTCTAAATCATTATTATTAAGATAATCACACATTATTAAGGCAATACCATAATGACATATTGCTGTAAGGTGCTTGTGGATTCTATAATCTGTCTGGACAAGTGGATATTTCACAAGGTACAGGGGGGAGTGCAGTCTGGAGGACTATAGAGCACGACATGAAGGGAAACATTCCATATTGCAAAACTTTATTGGCATTTCCACTTTTGAAATCTAATTTTTAATCCATTGAACTTCCTTGTCATTATGGGAAACTCATGTGGAATGTGGGGCACACATCTGCACTGCAGGAGCAAACCAGCATGTCATTTTTTGACCCTACTTTCTCAGAGAATTTTTCAGGAGTTTTGCAAGTGAGTTTTGAAGATGGTTAAAATATTACAATAGGCAAATCTACCACACCTGTCCTCCATAAAGTTTATATTTCATTTGTCCTAAGTGCTGCACGGCTCAGAGATTTTTTTATATACGTTGATCTCTTGATATGTTAGAAGTAAATATATTGCTTTAATACGCTATTAAAGTTGTTTTCCCTTAATGGAGAGTTATTGCGTTATAAAGAACGATTATGCCTTATTCTGGCATATAGTGTCCCATCAGAGTCTACTCTACCAATATAAACTTTACAAAAGGTCCCCTGAGACAACATTTCAAACTCTAAGTCAGGAAACTTTGAAATGTCGATGAGTGTTGTTGTTTTTTGCTGTTAAATAAGTAAAACATGTCTTCTGTATCAGGAATTGGCAACCTTTACAATTGTGAGTCACACATAATATTTTTTTGGGGGGGGGGAAATGCAGTGTTGGGTAGGCTGATGTAAAGTGGGTAAGGGATATAGGCGGGGACTGGATATTCTTATTTTTGTCTATCTTGTGGGGGGCAGCATATGAAAGGTTGTTTGCTTCTTATCCTTTTCAACCCTGTGGAATAATGGAAAGAAATTGTGTAAAGGGTCTTGGGGCTCTGTTGATCAGTCCTTCTATCTGTTTGGCCATCATCAGGATAACTCTGAAGAAAACTGGTGTGGGGAGAGAAGATGGGAACAGAAAACCTAAGCTTGAAAATGGGCCAGATCCAGCCACAGTCTACAAGAGAAAAGTCTATGGGAGATGTGGCTGGGCATTGACTAGGAATGGTGCCAACAGTTCCACTCTAAGCCCCCCCCCCCCATTCCTTCTTCATCACATGACCCAGAGTGGACTTATTATGAATGGGTTTGGAAAGAGTTTCAGAAGCCATGCTCTGCTTGTTACTCTTTTCAACCCAAAAGAATCTTGGAAAGAAATTATGTAAGGACTCTGAACTCTTTCTGTCCATCAGCAAAATAACTCTCTGAACACTGAATAGAAATAGACCTATTTAGAAATAGAAATAATATTCAGAAATATTTCTGAAGAGAACTATTCAGAAATAGAAAATTTGGTGTGAGCTGGTAACAGAAAAATTGTTTTCAAAAAACAGGCTGGATCTGGTCGAGAGGTGCAGAGAAACACACGACAGAAAAAATGTCCCCAGTGCATCCTGGGGCAGCAGGTTGGAATCTTGGTGGCTGCTCCATTTTACACCTCCTGCCGCCCTGTTTTCCAGTCATGTGACCCAGAGTGGTGTCTCTGCTTCTCAACGCACACAAATATACACGTGCACATCTAAATAAATAAATAAATTTAATTCAAAATATAAAAATATAAATAAATGCATACACAAATGCAGAAAACACAGGCACTTCCTAGGATGACTGCTTGTAAAGGGGTTGGTAAGAATTCCAGAAGCTGTACTCTGTATGCTTTCCCAGAGGTTAAAATTAAAGTATGGTAAACTGACTTTAGAGCTTACTTTACTGTTCTTATGTGTTTCCTACCTCAAAATGCTGAAAAACCATCCTGCAGATTGTGGGCAATTGTGGCTCTGGGGGCTACCAAAAGCACTTCTGGTCCTGCGCATGGCTTTGAGGCATAGCATCCTATAGGATGGATTAAAAAAGAAAAGAAAATTTCAACCATAACTAATGGAGGCAGAGATCTAGAAACCAGATATAGATGCAATTCATGGCTGCAATCCACTCCCCCTGCCCTTTTTGGATCTATTATTAATCTCAGAAAGAGGTAGCGAATGACTATAAAATCCGTATGCTTTCCTCTCTATTACTAGTGGCCCCTTTTGATTGGAGATATCGAGGGTAAGTGGTTAAACTTTTCTCTTGGGCAATTGCCCATCTAAAACATTCCCTCCCAAAGCAAGCAAACAAACAAACAAACAAACAAACAAACAAAAAAAGATGTCAAGAGTGTCACAGAGTTCTCTGTTGTATCAGTCTGATCCTTTGATTTTACAAGTCGATAGTTATCTAGGCAGAATAATTCCCAGTGTATTCAATGGGACTTGCTTGAAATCTTAAAATACAAATAATTGCAGCTGTTGCCTGCCTCTTCAGAGGCAAAACTAGAATATTTTATGGCAATGTCTTGATTTTGCAGGAGAAAGACATTCACATTACAAGCCTTCTGCCCTTACTGCCACTCAGAAAATACAGTGATTGTACATTCCCATCTATCTTGTGGTACTCTTCACAAACCAAAGAAGCAAAGGAAGATTCATACTTGCATTTGGGACCACCTCTTTTCCGTGATTCAAGGCACCTGGAATTATGAAATGGGTCTGTCACTAAATGTAACTACTTGGGCCAACACTTCATACAGTAGAAAAAAATCACTTGCACAGATGCTAGCTTGGAAGCTACTGTATGGTTGACACAGGTTAATTGGACATAACTTTCTGCTTCTGCTATAATGAACATTTCAGTTTGTTCCACCCAAATACTGTATGGACACAAGGTTTTTGCAACAAGATATGATTTATTCATAACTCTAAGAAGCAGGGATGATATCTTTGTTTGAAGATAAACTCGTAAAACCCCACTGTATTAGACAACTTCTTGCCAGATCTAAATGTTCTATTATTGAGTCATGTGATAGCATCTGGTGGTTCTGCATAACATAGAATATTCAAGGTTATTGGATTTTGCTTCAGGTATGGTTATGGGGTAGATATTGCTTTGGTCACTTTGGCAGGTGACCAAATCAAGAACATGTCAAGAATATGTTGTTGGCTTCCTTGGACATACTGTATCAATGGATTTATATGCCATCAACAACTGATATTTCTTTTGTATCAGTTGGCTGAAAGTCACTTGTGGGCACTGATTTATAATACTTTGGATCTTCTTTGGATAGGTAAATTCAAAACATGGTGGTACTAGACGATACTTGTCTGATATAATGGTTCCTATTCCATCTTATTCATCATGTACTTAACATATGCAGGAAATTGCTGATGATGACCCTCACTTCTATTCCTCTATCTATATTATACTAAATTCTCATGTCTGTCTGTTTGTAACCTTCAATTGGGCAAAATGATGCATCATAGGGCAACAAGTTTTCAACCGAGGTACATCAAATGGGCTAATTTACAGAATGCATTTACAGAATGCATCCAAATACCATCCCGAAATTTGGCAAAGTTGTGGCCACTTCAGCGCCGCTGTGCTGCCACTGTTTCAGTACTGCCACACTGCTGTGGTCAGCCGCAGTTATGTGATCATCATTTCCAATGCTCCCTGACAGCTTCTCACAAGTCAATGTAACAGCCAGCAGGAAGTCTAAACTTGATCATGATTGCTGATGTTCCCTGCCAGCTTCCCACAAGCAAAGTCAGTGGGGAAGTCGGCAGGAAGTTGCAAGACCAAGGCCAGCAGACAGGTAAGTGCCTGCTGCTGGGTGGGGAAGAGACCAAGCAGGCGCATGAGAGGTGTGGCAAGGGTCGGGGATGGGGAGAGAGTCACTTGGTTGAGATGGGCAGCTATAGAAATACAAATAAATAAATAAAAAATAAATAAAATACTCTTCAACATACTATGGTTCATTTTGGTGTGATCTATAAAGATAATTAATTTTATACAGGTTAAAAATGATTGTAAACAGTCAGCAAGGAATATGATACATAAAATGGCCTTCCAGAAGACAGTTCTACTGTAAATTGTTTTTTTGTTCATAATGAAGCCATATATAATCTAGACAATAAGGCAAACTGAACCCACAGGGAACTGTTTCCTAGCATCTAAACCTGCTATTATTGCCTCATTATTTTTTATTTTCTTTCCTTGCAGTATCCCTTTTCAATGATTTTTATGAAATGTATGTTATTCTTCTATAGTGATTCTCCTGGGAAAAGTTGGGTCAAGAGGAGTGTACAATATTCAGTATCATGTGATTTTATGACTCTTCTAGCGGTGATGAAGGCATTGGAAGCAAAGAATCAAAGTAGGAAGTCTATGTGAAATTATTGATATGTGCTTTACCAAAGCAATTTAGGCCCTTGGAGGCCTCAGGCTGGCTTTTTCAGCACATCCTTGCAGGCAAATCTTAAAGCTGCACTGATGGAAACACTTGGGCCAGTGATATGAGAGAAAGCTCCTCTCAGCAATCTTCTCCAGACAAGCCTAGAGGAAACTTAGGTTTGGTGGCTGCAGTGGGAAAGCCACCCAGCCTGGAAGACCTTCTACCTGTGCTAAAGGGGCCCTTGGATAGGCAGCTTCCAGGGTACATGTAGTATAGTATAGTCAGTTTCATGGCACTTGACAAAGCCAGCCAGCCTTAGTCCCCTTGGAATACAATGAAAGTTGTCCTGGTTTGCTAGGTTCAGCAAACAATGAATGATGTCCCTCAGTGTCCCTTGCAGGTGGCAAGCATGAAATCACTTCCACACCTAACAAGCTGGCTGTAGGCTATTGCCTTCAATATGTACCTCCTGCAGGCAATCTGTGACATATGCTAAAGCTGATCAGGTATTGAGACTTTTATTGCACAGGTGCAGAAGAGGCAGGTGAGAATATGAGCTTCATCCACAGGTCTCCTGCATTACTTTGGTGGGTCAAAGCTCTTGGCCAGTGGGTCCTGGGGGAGGAAAGCCATTATCTCTGCCTGGTCTCTAGGAGAAGGGCTTTCCAAAGGTGCTAAAACAGAAAAGGCTCTGTCCCTACATAGCACATCTGTCCTAAGCGTGGCATTCTGATGAGCCATCCCCCAATGAAGATTCCTCAGGATCAAGTAACTTAAACATAGCTGCATCCCTATTTCTGGAAAAAAAAAAAGATAAAATGCAATCAGTGGAATTGAGCAAGGCTCATTGTCTTTCATTTATGAATTTATTTTGGTCCCATGTTACTGGAGGTCTAAAAAAACAAAACAAAACAAAAACAAGACTTCTGCTATTCCTTTAATGCTGTCTTTATATCTGTAATTTTGAAGCCAGTTAAAGGTCCTGTAGAATGTTCAGGTTATTTATTTATTTATTTATTTATTTATTTATTTATTTATTTATTTATATATGAATAAAATTTGTGGATGCAAACATTTTGACAGCAGGTTTGACTTGATGATTGCAAACAATCCATTCTTAGATGGTTCTTCCTGCATAATCTGGATTCATTAAAGGGTGTCATGCATCAGGTAGTATTAGTGTTTTTGTAACCCGCCCAGAGTCCCCTATTGTAGGGGAGATGGGCGGGAGAGAAATTCAATAAATAAATAAATAAATAAATAAATTAGACTATCTGTGGATATAGCTGATACACAACCTGGTAAATCAGATTTGGTGATGGTTGTGTGGCTGGATGCTGAGAAGGCTTTAATATGATCCAGATGACATTATTGGAATTGTTTTGTGTAAATTTGGTTTTTCCCTTCAATTTTAATGACTAGTAGATTATTTTACCCCATTAACAATGGTTGTCATCAATGGAATTATTTCTTTATCTATTAGGATGCCATATAAAACTTGCCAAGGATGCCCACTTTTTCCTCTTTTATTTAACCTGAGGTTGGGACAATTGGATTGTTTTATCAGGATATTTTATAAAGATACTTTAGGTAGGCCATTGGAATGGAACATAAATTACTGTTATATGCTATATCTTTTTGACAATAACACTCTCTGAATTTATGGACATTGTATAATAATACCTTGGTGAATTTTCACTTTATTCTATTAACTGGAATAAATATAGTATATTTCCTATTAGTTCTAAAGTTTTTATGGATATTTCTAATAAGTGGGGACTTACATTTTGCACTGTGCATCCATTCATTTAAATATCTTGGAATTATTATACCTAGAAAGATCTCTTTGTTGATGGAGTTAATATTTTTAATTGTTCATAACAGATTAATGTTGATTATAAAGAGATGGTTAAAAATCCATGTGAGTCTATGGGGAAGAATAAATGTTGTGAAAATGAATGTAACTTCAAAGTTTATTTCTTTTTCTGTCTCTCTCTGTGTATATGATTCTCCCTCTCTCTATCTATAATCTATCTATCATCTATCTATTGCAGTAAAGTATTTTAAACAGATTGATCAGATATTGAGAAAAAATAGCGGTTGATCAGACCTCTAGATTTAAAAAGACAAAAACAAACCAAAATTATGTTTTTCATAGGAAGACAAGGGCTTTAATATCCCCAGTTTTCAGTTATACCATTGGACTTGTATTTTGACCTGTTGCTTTCTGGAACTCATAAATTATCCCAAAACCATTCTGGGCACAACCAGAAAGTTATTATTCTGCACCTGTAATAAGTTGGTTCCTGTTTTAATTTTAATTCAATAGTTTTTTCCTTAACTAAGTCTGCAAGATACATCTGGAATATGTTAGGAAGGAGATACAAATATGATACAAGCTCTCATGAGAAGTTGACATTATTGGACAATCCAAACCTAAAAGTTGCAGAAAAAACTTTATTCTGGAGTTCATGGCAAGCAAAGGCATCAGAACTGTGAGCCAGATTATTACTAATTTTTTTGTAAAATATCTGATGCTTTGGGGAAAAAAAAGAGTATTACTTAAGGTTGCTGATGGCAATATATTCAGTTAAAACATCTTTTGATTTTAATATTTGGGCCTGCTGTGTTAGTTGCAGCTGAAGGTCCTAAATTATTAATATCATTAGAAAAAGTTTTTGAAGTTCCTATTCACAATTAACATGTATTTACATGAACAGAAAAGTTATATTAAGACAGATTTAAGTAAAGTGTAGGCAGTTTGAAATAATGACTTGGGATATCTTATTTTAACAAAGCAATGGGTTTATGTTTTAAGGAATGTTAAAGATTATTTTCTGAGCCTGCTGGATACCCATCCTAGAAGATCCATAGCAAAAATTGGGTTTCAACTTCAGCATGTTGGAAGCACGGTTATGTCAGAAAGGACCTTGATTTATATGTTTTGGGTCTGGTCTATGTTGACATCATTTGGGTTTAACGTTCATAAGTTTATAAATAGGGAGTTAGGAAAAAAAAATAAAGGTCAAATATATGAATGTGGTAATAAATTGTACTCAGAAAATTTGGAACCTATTGAAGTATTAAGAACTTTGGACTTAGTGCCTGACTGTCAACTGAGAAAATTGTTTTACTATGGTGGAAAGACTGTAGTGTACCTGATCTAAAACTATGGATGGAAGACACATCTACACTTTCTGTTTATGAATCAAATTTCTACTGATGCTATGGGAAGTCTGATCAAGATGTTTCCATGTCACCAAGGTTGAATTTGTTGTTTACGACTTGAATTTGTTGTATATATCATTGTTTAATGTGTATTACTTTTATCTGTTTGTTTAATTTATTTTGCTTCTTGTAACTATTACTATTACTACTACTACTATTATTATTATTATTATTTTTCTTCTTTTATTTTAGATAAAAATTGTTGATATTATTGTTATTGTTGCTATTATTTTTATAACTTTAACTATTACTATTACTACTACTACTATTATTATTATTATTATTTTTATTATTACTATTATTATTAGTCAAAAGCCTTGACAGGATCATCAGTCCTGTCTGCTAGAATGTTTTTAATTGTTAGTTTTATTGTATGTTGCCCAGAGTCACATTTGTGAGATAGGCGGCCATATAAATTTGATAAATAAATAAATAAATCCCCCCAAGAATTGGAATCCCTTGGACTCCATAGGTCTCCAAGGACAGACAGTTCTTATGAGTTCTTTGCATCTGAAAGGAACATCTGCCACTGCTAATCTAAACCTCATTGGTAAGTGAGCTGTCCATGCAAAAGGGATACAGAATCCTATGCAAATCCAGACTCACTTTTCTCTGTCCAGTCACAAAAAAACAGGCCCTACCATATGTGTCAGGTCAAAGATGTACTGAGAGAGTTCCATTGTTATAATAATCATGAATTTCTGAGATGGCTCCAGTAGTGGACCTCAGCATGGATTTTGAAACTACCCAGAATCACCACCCAGTTCTCCAACACCATCCCTAAGATTACTTTTCCCAGGTCAGTCAGGGTGGTTAATGGGGAACAAGTGAATGACACAGCAATATCCCAGTCCTGCCTCAGTGGCCCAATATCAGGTATGCGTCCTCAAAACTAGGCTAAGAACAGAAGGGTTTTCTTATGCATATGATAGAATATCTATAGATGACTACGATATCTCACCCTTAGCCATCCAGCTTAGATTGGTGCTGGCCTAAGTACCTCTTTTTCACAATCCAATCATGGATGGATGATTATTATAGCACCACAAAACCAAAAAGCAGATTAGCCTGGCAATAGAGAGGTGGTAGCAGGACTAAACCACAGGATAGCTTTCAAACATCTAATCTGAGTTTTCTTTATCTGGCTAATTCCTCAACATTCTACCTCCCAATGCCTCAAATCACTTTAATAGGGCACTCCATTGTGTTATTATTATTTATTGTTTTATGGTATAAAACCAAACCAGCCATTGTGTTTTGTGGATCACTTTCAGACTAATATATACTACCCTTCAGCTGAAATGTGGAAGTTTCTCTTTTACATTACTGGAGGAAAACTTTCTGAGAATCATTCAGCTATTTTTGTTTGCTGTTTTTGTGATGAAATATGGGTATAGAGTTGTCTATTTCTTAATCCTCATTTGTAAACTGAGATGATTAATGGACCATTTCTTTGATGCATACTAGATATTTTGTTGGAAATAATGTCTCATTCTGCGTGTTAATTTTATTTATCACATCTTCCTGTCATCTTACCCTAAAGCTCAAGAAATGGATTTGGAGCTCATAAAAGGAGCTTATTATGTTGTTGTTATTTTACAACACCTCTGTCTGAAAAATGTAAATTCAAGTCTCGCAGCAAACTTTTTCGTTTTCGTTTTCATTTTTGTTTTTTGTTTTTGTTTTACTTTGCTGAGATCTCAATCCAGCTCTTCTTAACAGAAGTCCATGTAATCTACTTCATTGTAGGTCTCTGGTGTGATGGCCAGCATGCTTGCAGACATCTTCCTTGATGCCAGTAAAGCAGCATGCCTCACTTGATGTGAAATCAATGGGGAATTAGCATGCTGCAAAGTAAAGTGTCACTATAATGAAGTGGAAGTACTTCCAAAACTGTTTCAAGGCTCCCCATAATTCTCAGTGTAATTCTTAGAAAATCAAGTAAATGATGAGTTCAGCCCAATGTTCATTTGAAAGCGTGCCCATCTGATTAGCAATAAAGTAAAGAACCAGTCAAAACCTGATCTTGTACAGTGGATTATGGGAGGCTAGAGGTGGTGGGGGGGGGGGGAGCAGCCATGCCAGTCTGCCATCTGCTAAATGGGCATTTGGTGACTGGCCATACCAACCATTGCAGCCATTTTGGGATTGTGTTGATGTATTCGCAACTTTTCAATTCTATTCATCAGTCCAAAATGGTTGAGGTTCCCTTAGTATATCCTTCTACGGAAGGAATTATTCAGGCTTTCCATTAAGAAGCATAGAGCATTCTAACAGCTTGTTAGCATGCACAATGCCAGTTCAATATATTTTGTAGGAATACAAGGTTTAGTAAAAAAAATGAATAAATGACAGCGTGAAAATTTTTAGAAAATGGATTATCCATTTTGGCAATTAGTGCTGCTGTAATATACCATTAGTAGATCATCTTATACCAGTTTTCTCTAAGTATAATATTCACTGTAAATTTGATATTTTTCTTCCATTGATAGTCCCAATGTTACATATTGTTCTGTTCATATTCTGCATCCAATTCTTATTGAGATCATTTGAAATTAAAGGTTAAGCCTTGGTAAAATGTTCATTTTTACTGTCTTTCTTCCTAACCAAGTCAATTTTAACTTCCTTCATCTTAAGATGTCTACCAGTATATATTTTTTCCAAGTCTGGGAGTAATTATGTTTGAAAAAGTCTTGATTTCTTTTTTGTAAACAAATACCCAAATATCTAATCTCTTTGACAGTAATGTTGAAACCAATTATTTGATATAAATGCTGTTTTTCTTCTTGTCCATGTCATGTCAATCTTGTTTTTATTAATCCAATACTCAGATAATGAACAGTACTGCAGTATATATATCATTATCAGTCTTATCGAGTCCTTTGGGTAGGTAACTGTAACTACAACATCATCTATGTTCTTGATTGGATAGTTTAGTTTCAGAGATTTCCTTTTCTTTTTATATATTCTTTGCTAATGGTTCTGATGCCAATGGAAATAGAGGAGAGAGAAGGCAACCTTGTCTTGTTCCCTTCATTATAAGTCATTTTTGTGATAAAAGTCCATTTCCATTTATTAATCTATTTATTAGCCTTATACAGCTGCCCATCTTATGAGTCATAACTCTGGGTGGCTCTCAGAAACAGTGAACCTGGAAAGAAAGAAAGAAAGAAAGAAAGAAAGAAAGAAAGAAAGAAAGAAAGAAAGAAAGAAAGAGGGAGGAAGGGAGGGAGGGAGAGAGAGAGAGAGAGTGAGAGAGAGAATAAAAACCAACATAAAAAAAATCTTGGCTCTTTGTTCATTATAAATATTCTGCATCCATGTAAGAAAGTTCATGCCACAGTTCATCTTTTCCAGAGTTATAAATATTAAGGGCTATTCCAAATTATCAAAAACATTCTCTGTGCCTAGGAAAACCCTGACCACTTTCTTACTTTTCTGGTTTATATTGTCAGTAGCCTTCAAAATACATCTAATATTACCTCTCATATATCTCATCTGGACAAACCCAGTGTGATCAGGATGTATCAATTCAGTTAAAAGCCCATTTAATTTTTTTACAAGTATTGCTGTGAAAAGATTGTAATCTCCTTTAAGTAATGAAATAGGTCTATATGACCTTGGATGAGTCAGATCCTTCATCACTTTAAATACCAGAGATATTAGAGGTTCCTTCTAAGAGGAAGTGCTTGATGTCATTGAATCTCATTCATTACATGAGTTAATGGTTTGATCAGAATTTCTTGGAAAGTCTTGTAATATATTGCAGAAAGTCCGTCTGGTCCTGGAGACTTACTTAGTTTCAGATTTTGTATTGCTTTTTTGGTGTTCTCTTCAGCGATTGCTTCCTTTTGTTCTGTAAACTTTGTAAACTGTATTGTGTCTTAGCACTCTTCAATCTGTTCTCTATTTGATATCTGTTTACCGTATAACCAGGAATAATCTTTAACAATTTGATTTGTTATCTCCTCTACTGTTGAAATGTCTGTTCTACTGCCATCCCAAACAGAAGTAATATTTCTTTTCTCTTGTTCCTTTCTTAAGTGGGTTATCTGGTTTTATTGCCTTTTCCAAGATATTTCTGTTTGATACAATGCATCTTCTTGTAAGTATTATTAACTTCCATTAAATCCAGATGTTTACAAATAGTTTTCATCTTTTTTTCTATATCTGAAAGAGGATTCTGCTTCTGTGTTATTTCTATTTGCTTCAGTTCTTTCTTCAATAATTCCATTTGATTTGAATGTGGATTTGGAGTTTAAAAAATGTTGGATTATAAAAGTGATATGGAAAAAGATGCTGTGGATCTGAAAATAGATTTAAAAATGCAGATTATAAAAGTGATATGAAAACAGATGTCAAAATGGATCTACAAATGAAGCCAGCTGATGTCATAATAGTTAAAGGAGACATACAAATAATAAATCAGAAGAGTGACTTGGAAAGCCTTATCTTGGATTTACAAAAGGAATGTGCTAAACCAATGAAGCTGTTTTTGAGAGGAGACAAAGAGAAACTACTGAAGCTGTTCCTGAACGGAAAAAACAAGTAAATGATAAGAAATTAACTTGTGGGACATTATTTGACAGGATTAAAGATCAAGCTCTTTAAAAGTAAACAGAGGGTTTACAAAGTGAACTTATTTGACCAGGGTTGAAATATATGTTGTGGTTTCTGTTAGTTATTAATGGAATTTTTTTTTTTTTGGGGCCAGGACTGAATGATGAGGTTTTAAGGATTTATTTATAAGTGGGAAGATATTTCTTTTGCTTTACTTAGAGAAAGTGATAAATTAGATTTTTTGGATTAAGGCAAAAATATATATGTTATTATTTCTGGTAGCTCTTAATGGATTTTTGTTGATTAGGATTGAATGATGAGTTTTTACAATTTGATTATTGATAAGGGATGAGATATGGGAAGAAGAAATCATTTTTTTTAATTGGCATACTAGAGAAGCTGTTAAGTTACTGAAATTGTTTATACTTGTCTGGAGGGAGGAGGAAGTCATCTTTTATATACCTTCTTTTTCCTTCTTTTTCTTTTCTTTTTTCTATCTCTTTATACTTCTCTTTTTTCCTTTATTTTTAATATTTTCCTTCGTTTATATTAGTCTTTTATCTTTGTACTTGTAAGGTCTAATAAAATTATATTTTAAAAAATCAATTTGTTTTCATATGGCTTTCTTTCTATTTGATGCTAAAGAAATAAACTCTTTTAATAAACGTGGTTTATAATTATAAGAGGATATTAAATGTAAGTACTAACATTAACTAAAACGCTTTTTCCAAACCAGTTTAACTACAGATGTTCCTTCATTTATGGTATAGGATATAAGCATAGCAGTTTCCCACTCTCATAGATAAATACTTTTAATAACAGCTGAAGCGAGACTATGATTTATATCCATTTAGTCTATGCATGAAAACTTCACCAATCTCCTACTGATGTATGCTGCAATCCTACACATGCTTACTTGGGAGTAAGTTTGATTTAACTGAATGACTCTTATGAATAAACATAGAGAATGTTCCACAAATCTCTATCGCACATCACATTTATGAATTTTGCATTCATTTTCTTTTTGCTCAACATTGATTTCATTTAGATTAGATTAGATTTTTTTAATCCTGCCTTTATTATTATTTTATTATTATTTATTGTTATTTGCCTATTTTATTCAAGAGCACCACCCTTCCCAGGTGCTATTTCCATGGAATATTGGTTTTTTAGTTGCAAGCATTTCTTTCGGAAAACAGATGCTTGGCAACTTTGTCTTCTACTCAACATTATGAAGCTCAGCAGCAGTAGATGAAACATGAATCCGATGCTGAACTAGGAAGAAGAACATATCAGCTGATATGATTGAATCCTCACAGCACTGAGCCAATACAAGAAAATTTGGGGGAAAATCTTGGGAAGAACTCCCTGCTAGGAAGTTTATAGCCCTTCTGTGCATTAAGCAAAACTGGGTGATAGAAGTTTGGATTGCAATATTCCTATCAGTTTGCATATTGGTTTGGAATTTGCAACCATTTACCAATTAGGCAAGGATTTAGAAATTACAATTCTTTTTTAAGCTAGATTGCTTTCACTATCTCACTCCAGATGTCCTTCAGTAGTCTCTATACAATTATGCTGACTCACTTCCTGGTATCTAATTTGCCCCAATTTGGTGATTAAGTTACCCTTCCTACCTGTTTTCCCAACTGTTCCACATAATACTATATAAGTTGTTACAGTATTTATGATAGAGATGCATGAATGATGTAAATGATCAGTTGGCCTATGGACCACTTTTCCTGCCATTCTTCAAACAGCACTCGAAATTTATTCCTTTACAGACAAGGAAAATAAATGGTCCATAATCTCTCCTAATCTTGAAATGACCTACAAAGTATCCTTTCCTGTATGTTTCTTCAGGTTTAGTTTAAATAAATCCAATGATTTCTCATCAGAAAATAACCTCATTTTCAACCAGAAAAAAACATTTTGTTGAGTCTTTGTTATGTTGCAGAGTTCTTTGTAATCTTTAATTTCACTACTCATAATGTTTCCCAAGAGAAGGATCGGGGGGCAGTGGCTTGAGAAAGGCGACAGTGCAGAACTGTATATATGTGTGTTTTGTACCATCTTCCAGGTGCAAAAGATGGCAACATCCTCCAAAACTTTTCAACAACAACACTGTGAGGTAGGCTGGGCTGAAATACAGTGACCCAAAGTCATTCAATGAGCTTTTATGGTGGATGCCAGATGTGAGCCTACGTTTTGCTGGTTCTAGTCCAATACTTTAACCATTACAGCACACTGACTCTGAATAAAGGTAATGTGGATTTATACTGAGTTTATATGCAAGGGGTCTGATGTTTTTTGACCTAGTGAATGCAAATAACTTTCTCTTCGCACCTCATATAATCAATGTGTGTGTCTGTGTATGCAATTTTGTTTACTATTCTTCCACATAAAATATAACTCTGTGTTTGTATGTATGTATATGTATATGCATATGTATATGTATATGTGTGTGTGTGTGTGTATATATATGTGTGTGTGTGTGTGTATGTGGGTGTGCATATATAAATATAAATATACATTTCCCCTTCTCACTCCTATGGGTGGTATGTGTCTTCCTCAGTCTCGGGTCCTCTACCAGAGGCCTGGGAGTTTGAGGGTTCTGCGCAGTATCTTAGCTGTTCCTAACACTGCACTCTTCTGGACAGAGAGCTCAGATGTTGTTCCTGGGATCTGTTGGAGCCACTCTCCCAGCTTAGGAGTCACGGCCCCGAGTGCTCCTACCCCCACTGGAACCACTTTGGCCTTTACTTTCCACATCCTCTCTATTTCCTCCTTCAGGCCCTGGTACTTCTCCAGTTTCTCATGCTTCTTCCTGATGTTGCTGTCACTTGGCACTGCTACATCTATCACTACCACTGTCTTCTGGTCTTTGTCTACTACCATGATGTCTGGTTGATTAGCCAGTACCTGCCTGTCCGTCTGGATCTGGAAGTCCCACAGGATCTTAGCCCTGTTATTCTCCATGACCTTCTGTGGAATCTCCCATCTGGACTTGGGGGGGTCTAGCCCATACACTGTGCAGATGTTCCTGTACACAATGCCAGCTACTTGGTTGTGCCATTCAGTGTATGCTGTTCCTGCCTGCATCTTACACCCTGCCACTATGTGTTGGACTGTCTCTGAGGCCTCTCTGCACAGCCTGCACCTTGGGTCCTGTCTAGTGTGGTAGACCCCTGCTTCTACGGATCTGGGGCTTAGTGCCTGTTCTTGTGCTGCTATGATCAGTGCTTCAGTGCTGTCTTTTAGTCCAGCCCTTTCCAGCCACTGATAGGATTTCCCAATGTCAGCTACCTCAGCTATCTGTTGATGGTATATCCCATGCAGGGGCTTGTCTTGCCATGGTACTTCCTCTATGAACTTCCTCCCATGTCTGCTGTTGCCTCAGGCATTCTCTCAGCAGCTCATCTTTGGGTGCCATCTTACTGATGTACTCCTGGATGCTCCAGGTTTTGTCCAGGACAGTGGCTTGGACACTCATCAGACCCCACCCACACTCTTTGTGGCTGGTGTAAGATTTCTGGCTGTTGGACTTGGGGTGGAAACCTCCGTACATTAATAGGAGCGTCCAGGTCTTCACATTGGCAGCCTCCATGTCCTCCTTTGGCCAGCTCACTATACCAGCAGAATATCTGATGACTAGCAAGGCATACATGTTGATGGCCTGGATAGATCGATAGAACGATAGATCGATAGATCGATAGATCGATAGATCGATAGATAGATAGATAGATAGATAGATAGATAGATAGATAATCTCCTTAAAATAATAGCAACCAAAGAAATATTATAAAGCATGTAAATTTACTTCTGTCATAGAAATGTTGATGTATTGAGTGACTATAAGAAAGAACCTCTACAAATATCACCTCTTCCTTACAGCATTGCAGTCTGGAATTCTAATATCTCCTTCTGTATAATTGCAATTGTAAGTTTACTCAGGAAGCTAACTGCTTGACCTCATCATTTCTACTGAAATGAACAAGTCGCTTTCTTGTAGTGCAAAGACCCATTTGTCTTTATGATGGACCCATTGCACATATACCTGTACAACTTGTGACTTTCAAAGAACTAAATAAGATCTAAATTTCTTCAAGCCTGGGGACTTCATCTTTGAGTAATTTTGACATGCATTTGTTTTCGAATGTTTAACAAACATTTGGCAAGAAAAGAATTAAGGGATATGGAAGAATGTGGAATAAATTTACAAATTTTTCTATTTAATACACAGAACTGATTTTAAACATGCATAGCTGTGCTATGGTTCCCTGATTCCATCGAAAACAATACACTTCTGCATATTTTTACAAAGCATATGTTCCAGCCAGTATTTTATATACAGTGGTACCTCAAGATATGAACACCCCACCTTACGAAAATTTCGAGATACGACCAGCTCCGGCCGCAAAAATTTACCTCGACATGCGAACTCCACCTCAAGCTACGAACCGGATCCACGGCCATTTGCCCTGCTGCCACGTGGTCGCGGCTTCCTGTGGGCGAGATCGCGGTAGCAAGGAGGCTTGCTCCAGGAGGAAAATTTCCCCATAAGGTTTAATGTGTCAGCCGGCGTTGCATGGCTAGGAAATTCCCCAGGCGCGCTTTAGTCAGTTTCACTGCTTGAGTGCTAGCGCAGAAAGAGGAAGTGCTAATGAAAGGGCGCCTCTTCACTAATCTGAGCGCGCGGGGGAAAGGCTTTCCTCGCGTGCACCACGCCAAGGGCTATGGACAAAGGAAAGAGTGCGGAGTTGAGGAAGAGGAATCAGCGCGGGGGAAAGCTCCTGCTCCCGGCTGTGCGTGTGACAAAAGCCTTTCCCCCGCGCGCTGATTGCTTTCACTGGGCTTTTATCGGTGCACCACACCAAGGGCTATGGACAAAGGAAAGAGCACGGAGTTGAGGAAGAGGAATCAGCGCGGGGGAAAGCTCCTGCTCCTGGCTGTGCGCGTGACAAAAGGCTTTCCCCCACGCGCTGATTGCTTTCACTGGGCTTTTGTCGGTGTACCACGCCAAGGGCTATGGACAAAGGAAAGAGTGCGAAGTTGAGGAAGAGGAATCAGTGGGGGGGGGGGAAGCTCCCGCTCCCGGCTGTGCACGCCACAAAAGCCTTTCCCCCTTGGTGCACTGACAAAAGCCCAGTGAAAGCAATCAGCGCGCGGGGGAAAGGCTTTTGTGGCGCGCACAGGGAGCTTCCCCCCCCCCACTGATTCTTCTTCCTCAACTCCGCGCTCTTTCCTTTGTCCATAGCCCTTGGCGTGGTACACCGACAAAAGCCCAGTGAAAGCAATCAGCGCGTGGGGGAAAGCCTTTTGTCACGCGCACAGCCAGGAGCAGGAGCTTTCCCCCACGCTGATTCCTCTTCCTCAACTCCGTGCTCTTTCCTTTGTCCATAGCCCTTGGTGTGGTGCACCGATAAAAGCCCAGTGAAAGCAATCAGCGCGCGGGGGAAAGGCTTTTGTCACACGCACAGCCGGGAGCAGGAGCTTTCCCCCGCGCTGATTCCTCTTCCTCAACTCCGCACTCTTTCCTTTGTCCATAGCCCTTGGCGTGGTGCACGCGAGGAAAGCCTTTCCCCCGCGCGCTCAGATTAGTGAAGAGGCGCCCTTTCATTAGCACTTCCTCTTTCTGCGCTAGCACTCAAGCAGTGAAACTGACTAAAGCGCGCCTGGGGAATTTCCTAGCCATGCAAGGCCGGCTGACACATTAAACCTTATGGAGAAATTTGCCTCCTGGAGCAAGCCTCCTTGCTACAGCGATCTCGCTGGCTGGGGAATTCTGGGAGTTGAAGTCCACTTATCTTAAAGTGGCCAATTTTGGACAACACTGACTTAGACAAATACCCTAAAAGTTGCTTAATGGAAAATGGATATTTTTCCCCATTTGGCATTGAGAGGGCTTTGAATTAAAATGTCAAGGACCTGAATATTTAACAAAGTAGTAGTGTAAGGCCTGAATATTTAGAGATCTTGTACTTAAGGAGAAGAATATGCCACCATTTGCTACAGAGAAACAGAGTTGCTGCTTATGGTTAATTTAATATTACTGGTGACTTTGGGCCAGTCTCTCTCAGCCCAACTCACCTCACAGGGTTGTTGTTGTAAGGAAAATTGGATTTATTTATAAAAATAATAAAGGTGGGATTAAAAAAATTATATATAATCATATAACATTGATATAATATAATATATATTATAATATTATACACACACACACATATATACACTTCACAATGAGAAAATGCTCGGTTGAAGAAACTGACTTATTTGCCATTCATTAAAAAACCAACAAACAACAACATCAACATACACAAAAGCCAGAAACTCCACTCAGTATCCCGAGTGTGCTAGTATATTAAATAGACATCCTATCTAGTGGGAGGCAGGGAACAATATGCTAGTTTGGAAGTCACTCTAGATTAAAGATCCTAAATTTCAAAGAATAGCATGAACATGCTTGGGTAAAACCTAACTTTCATTACGCTTATGACTCTCTCTCTCTCTCTCTATATATATATATATTCTGTATATAATCAGAACTCTGTCTCAAGCATAAATCTAAATTGCTGGATTTAGAGTTAAAACTAGCTATTTCACTAGGACTCTTCCCAGTCAAAATATAATTCCTCCTGCAATATTATTATGAATGTAATTTATATCAGTAAAAATCAGTCAGCACAATCCTGCACTCAAATTATGCAAGACCAGAAATATCAGTACTATACCACTGGAAAAGTTGTGGAAGTGAATGCATATTTAGTCAGGAGGAGAAAGGGAAAAGCTCCTAGCCAGAAATTACAATCAATCAATCGACTGGCTAGAACTAATTTTATTTCACCCTCACCCCATCAAGAATGTCCTGAGAACAGTATCTTCACTGAGCCGTCCTGTGGCAAGGAACACTGCCCTCAATGGATTTGTCTGCAACTCCGTTGCACGCAAAGCTTTTTTTCTTTGTTAAAGAAAAGTTAAAAAGGAATAAATCCGTCACCACTATGTTATAAATAAAGGTAAACACCTGCTTTTAAAATAAATGAATCTTGATAAACTTCATGAACATTCTGAAAATATTTGCATCCTTTTTAGGAAGCATGCAAGTACAAGATGAACATATTAGAAGATGACTTTTATCCTATGGAGTGAAGAAGAGAAAATTCAAACAGATGTTTCAATGACACTGAATCCAGGAAGAAATACGGCAGACAAAAGGATTTTTTTTTTTACACAACACGTAATTAAACTTGGAATTTGCTACCACCAGATGTGGTACTGGCAACCAGCTTGGCTGGCTTAAAATAAGGGTTGCACCAATTCATGGAAGTCATGGGGATCAGCGGCTATTAGCTTTGCTGGCAGTGTGACTGCTTCTGAAGGCCATCTGCTGGGAGACTAGTGGGCTTCCTTGAACAGTTGGTTGGCCACTGTGAGACTGGATATACTGTAGCTATCTAGGTGCTAGGCTTTGCTCATCCCCTTTGTGTATTTCCATGAATAAACCTCTTTTCATTTCCCTTGCTTCATTAATCTTTGCTCAGATAAAAATCCCCTTTCTCAGAAATGCTGACTGTCACACAAACTCTTTCTCCAACAGTTTCTACAAAGACATGATAGATACCTATACCATCTTTGATTACCTCAGATTTCAAAAAGGAGCAATGTAATTTATTTCTGAAGTAAGTGGATATGAAAACACTAGTAAATAATGGACATGACCTGCTCTTAACCTTAAATTGGTATTCTTCCAAAAACATCCAATTTGTTATATATGGAAATGAAAAAATAGAACACAGCCTCTCAGTGAAACGAACAACAGTAGCAATAGCAGTGGTGTGTCACCAGTTAAGAACCACTTTCATATCTTTTCTCAGTGAGCATCCTGCCACACTAAAGCTCTAAATGGCCTTCAGCCTAATCTTTAAAGCTCTACGAGTCATGATTTCCTCTGGCAAGAGCAACCTATCAGGGGACGATGGAGAAAGAGACATAAAGAACAGGATGTTGCAAGGACAAAGGACAAATGGGATGCCCGAAATGGGGGGAAAAAAGTGAGAGAAAGAAGGAAAACGGATGGCTCTGATTCCACCTACTGGTTGCTGAAGTCCCACCCACAGCTGATAGGCAGTCCCCTAAAGATTGTTTCCAAAGGAGTGCCTTAAGAGAACAAAAAGGCTGCTGGCACTGCTCTATATCCTAATGACAAAAGACATCCAAATCTATATCCAGAGTCTCAAGTGACAATGAATCAAAGAGTTCCAGTGCCAATAAACATGAGCAGGCAATTCTTCGGACAATGTTATTGTTCCTGAATACATACATTAATGGCCAAGTGCTCATAATTTATTGGCTGTATTGCACCCTGTAGCTAGAGCTTTCCCTTATGACTGCTTTAGCTATGATGATTAAGCAACAGCATTTCCATGGAAGACAGTAGCCCCAACTCCATGTAGATTATTGTCTTTTGAAGCAAAATACATACCGAGACTGGCCTCTCCCACTTCCAACTTCTCCCTCCTTCCTTTCTTCCCTCTTGAAGCATTATCCTTTGTTTTCCTTAATCCTTCTCCTATGCAGCTGAACAATAAATAATTGCTAGCTCCTTGGCAAAGGGACTGGCATATAAGGCTGGATTCTGTCCCAGTGAATTAAAACTGCCCTATCCCATTAAATGCAACTAAACTCCCTCTCCCTCTCCCTCTCCCTCTCCCTCTCCCTCTCCCTCTCCCTCTCCCTCTCCCTCTCCCTCTCCCTCTCCCTCTCCCTCTCTCTCCCTCTCCCTCTCCCTCTCCCTCTCTCTCCCTCTCCCTCTCCCTCTCCCTCTCCCTCTCCCTCTCTCTCTCTCTCTCCCCCTTTCTTCTCTCTCTTTGAAAGCCAGTGTGATGTAATGGTTAAGGTGCTGGACTAGGAATGGATACAGAAGCCTGCTGGGTGACTGTGGATTGGTCGTTCCCTCTCAGCCTTGGACTGGAAAGTTAAAAAAAAAGAAAAGAAAAGAAAACTACCTACCAACCTGCACTGGAACAATGTAGTAGATTATAGTCCATAACCTTCAGTGAAGAGGCTTACATCCTGAATCTTGCAGTGGTTTGATTTGGGATGATGATGATGATTGATAATATCTTGATAGTGAATCTGTAGACTCCTGTGTGGACCCTGAACCAAGATTCATAAATGTGGATAATATTCTGTAAAAAAGCTCATGTGTGGAGCTCATGGAACAGCAACAAGAAAAATAATAAACACTGCAGAAAATAAATGTTTTGAATAGGGTTGTCCCAAATTGCAAGTCATGTAAATTATGAGAACTACTGTATATGGGGGGCTGATGATTGATGCTTTTATCTTTTCTGTACCATTGTAGCATCAGACTCATGTCTATGTGTTAGGTGAAACACAAGAAAGACAGGACCAGAGAAGTGCTTTTATGAAGTGAAGGTAGGATTTGAAATTAATATTTTTAGAGGGGGAGAGTTCCTAGGTTGAACTCTGCATATTAAAACAAAGGTTTCAGATAGATACAAGCATGCAAAATGTACTCCCATTTTCTGAGCCAGCTGCAAGAACTGAAAACCGCAACTATCCGCTGGCAGCTAATGTATCTGTCAGTTCGAATTAGTAGCACTTGCCAAGTTTTGATATCCAGACAAGAGAGCAAGGGTAGCTTTTAAAACTTTGCATTCTTTTAGATAATCTTACTAAATCATATCACTGTACTTACGATTGCTCCATTTAACAGTGCTTTAAGCCAGAAGAGTGGATACAAAGCCAGAATTAGCCATTAACTGATGGACATACAATCCCACATTTCTGCTTCTCTTTTCCATGATAGCGACTGCATTTTTCTGAACCTGATGCCTTCTATATGTGTGGGGACTATAACACTCATAAGTTCCAGCTAGGTTGAATAAACTTAACTTAGTTATACAACAGTTTCAAAAGCTGCAAATGATGTCATTATGCCATGAATTTCCCTGCTGTTAAATGGAACAAGGGCAGACTATAGATAAATCAATCAGTAGTCATGCAAACTACTTTTGTGCTGGAACAGTAAGTTTTTGGATCCCTTGATCTGTCTTTAGAAAATAGTGGCTATGAATTTAACAACCTGCAAATTATGAATTTAATATTACTTCGACAGACCCCTATGCTATGACATCACCTTTCCTTTTCCTCCTAAAATAGCTGCTTTCATAAATCATAAATAAATCTGTGAGTCAAAGGGGATCTCTCTTTCTCCTCCCCAGACTCATGAATTAGAATGATAATTAGCAAATATAGTTTATGGTTCTTCTGGCTGGGGGAAGAAATAATCGTGATGATCAAAGCAATGGTCATGCATAGCCAAAGTCCATAACTGGCAGATGGTCTGTGAATGGCCATATAAAGCCAGAAGGCCAAAGATTTAGGGAAAAGAAAATGCATCAAGCATTCCACTTGTAAAATTATGCTGTTTGTAACACATCACTGATTAATTTGGAAAATTAACTTTTTTAGGATAAGTTAAAAAAAATGAAAATGTCCATTTGAAGTGATGTCAGATTTGTTTTTTTTTTAACAAATTCAGCAACCCATCTTGACATAATGTAGCTTAATAATCATTAGGATATCAGTACTGATCTGTTTGAATCTTGATCAATAATTATCTAACACTGAAGTCCAAATGAGTCCAACAAAGGCTACATGAGTGCAGGTTTTATCATTTTTAATTGGTAATCCCTGGTTTGCTGATATGAAATACTGAAAAATCTAGGAAATGGTCCACCAAGTGGTAGAAATGGAAACAGAGTAGTTGGGCAGGTTACTGATCACCATGATATGCCCACACTGATTTTTAATCTTTTGTTTTACCTTTTGCTTAGGATTTAGAATTTCATTAGTGTTTCAGTGACAAATAATGAGAAAAGAGGCTCGTCATATGCTGCTGATACCTCATAGGCATTGATGATTATTTAAAGCAGAAGGTACACTTGCAATCCCTAAATGGAAAAGGAATTTCAATGCCACTGTTCAGTAAAAGGATCCACAAACATGAGCTACTCCAAAGATCTCCTTTAAGGCTATATTGGTTACACAATAAAGAGGACTGGATTAGACTGATAAACTGTTGGGCTGTTATATAATGGAGATGATGGCTAACTTCTTTAACAAGATAACCTGCATTATCCCCTGTTAAATTGCTTGCAGGCTTGAAATGGTGCAATTGTCATGTTGCAGCAAACTGTTTTTGGTGGACAACCACCAAACCCCCTCTCCACCACTGAGCACAAAAAAGTCACAAGGAATGCAGGAGAATGGTGCTCTGCTCCCTTTATTACAGGAGGAATCTTTCTCCTGACATGAAATCATGGAAATACACATGAAATGGGGCTACCCTTGAAGAGTCTCCAGAAGCTACAGCTGGTTCAAAATGTGGCCATGTGGGCAATTTTGGGTGCCCCAAGGATGGCACATGTAACACCTTTGCTGCGGAAGCTGCATTGAGTGCCAGTTTGCTTCCAGATCCATCCCTGGGGATGGCTGGCACCTTGAAGATCCTTCCTGAGCCTAATAATTTCACCATCAGTCTTGGAAATTTTTATTATTTGTATGACTATTGCTTTATTGTATTTTAATTAATATTTATTCTTTTACTGTAAATCGCTCAGAGTCACTTCCAGGGAGATGGGTGATGACAAATGTGAAATATAAATGCATACATGCATATATACATACATGCATGCATGCATGCATACACACACACCTTATGGTGAGATGTAACATTTGCTTTTGAAGTATCTAGCATAGGATTATCAAATAGGCTCTCTGCTTTTAGGTGTTGGTTTCCCTTGTATGTTTGTAAATAAAAACACATTAAAATTAGAATATGGAATTATCCTAACTTGGTAGCCTCCAGCTATATTGAGATTATTGTATTTCACGCAGGAGTACACTAGATAGAGTAAGACCCGCACAACATTTCATTTGGATTTTCCACTGTCTGAGGGAAGACATGAAACATTACCATAGCTATTTCTATATTAGCATAATTTGGAGCTGTGACAAATCTAGATCTTTGGTTTCTCTCAGTATTGTATTCTTTATGATGAAATATGAGAATAATTGGTCTGTCTATAGAACAGTTTTTTGGTGAAGATATAATGTATTTTTTGGTGGGTGTGGTGGTTCTAGGGCTGCAGAAGTGAAGTATATTTTTTGGATTCTGAGGATCCAAGGTTCCTCCAGCTGCCATCACTAGTTATTTCAAAGGACGAAGTAGTATGTGAGATGTAACATTGCTATCTCATTGGAGCATTGCTGCCATTCAGAGTAAACAATCCTGAGGTAACACAACAAATAAAGGACACTTCTTCATTTCTTAAGTTATCTGAATTATCTAGTATTTCTGTGGTTTTCGCACTACACTGGAGACTTTCCACAGATTCCTTTAAGATTTCGAGAAAACCTTGGAGAGCAGCACAGATAATGGAAGCTTCTTCCATGAATGAAGACCTCAGAAGTCATGCTGCATGCATGGATCTTCTCTATGCAGCCTTCAGGATGATAACCGGCATTGATAGGACTAAAACATTAGAATGCATATGTGGTCTGTGAACCAGGTTTCAAACAGGGGGAAAAAAAATGGTATTACTGGTAAGGAAAAAGGACAAACTGTAATTTCTTTGTCAAAGAAGAACTATTATAATGAAAGGGCCACTGAGTTATGATATTCCGAAACTGCGTTATTAACTAGCAAGAACTGGGCATGTTGCTTGGCAGGGCAGGGCTTAGCTGCATAGAAACGGAGTACAAATGAAGCCATCACAGCTTCTGAGCCACCATGCTGAGAGCAACACATCAGACTTGCACAGTTACACCCTTCAGAGGGTTGACTACTACCTTTCTGGTAGTGCAAAAGTGGGATGGGGCTGAGGAGTCCTGCAGTGGTCATCCTATGTAATTAATGAACTGCTTTTTGCTTAATGGATCATGTTAGGTGTCATACATATAGGCCCATCCTACACCTTTGCCATGACATCTCAGATTGACAGGTTAGCTGGTTCTGATGTTTTGTTTTCTTAACCTAATTCTTATTGAAAGATAGCTGTTAGTTTGTTTTTAACTCCCCTTCATTCATTAAAAAAGGAGGGTTTTTTTCCCCCTACCAGATACCACTAGATATATAAAAAAATGATTGGAAAGCAGTTTAAGAACTTCTATTTGTCCCGAAATACTTCAGGGCAAATCACAAATGACATGTAAGTCATGCACTCAGTCACATTTTCTAGGCAAAGCAAGTAACCTACCATAATGATTTGCAAATGAAATCTTTCAAAAAGCTATCAACTTGCTTAGTGTAGCTGATGCTTTTCTATGACTGCATGCATCCTAGGAAAATAGATGTTTGCATTTTAAAAGATGGGACCCAAACGATGGGACATAAAGTGGCAAGGAGTAATGATATTCCCTCTAATGACATTCATTAAATGACATTCTTTCTAAGTTAAATCTTGAAGATAATAGGGTCGGACACAGGGTCAGACACTTTGTCAGAGTACATCTACTGAAATTAATAGGCCGATGGTTCTTAAATTAGTTGTGATTACTTTAAAACCATTGATTTAAGGTAAACATTATTGGATTTTATTATTAAGTCAGGATCCAATCCAAAGTATGTATTAACTACAGAAATGGGCTGCTATATTAAATCTGTACAAAAGATGTATTATGTGCAGTTGGTAACGGTTTATAAGGAACAGCAACTGTGAAAAACCCTTCTATACAATCAGTCTAGAGGCCTTCTACATCAGCTATATGATGGTTCCTTGCTGAAATATAGAAGACCGCCTTGCCACATTCTCTAACCTTCTCTGCATCTGTCCCCCCTCCTCTAAGCCCCATCTTGGAGAATGGCATGGGAATGGAAATGATGTCAACCCCAAACTAAATGTGCTCATCAGCAGGCATGAGAAGGAGACCCATATACATAGATACAGTATGTGGTATCTGTGCACATATACAAGAATTGTATATGTACACAGATACAAGAATTGGTTCCTTTTCACTCTAATAGCACATGCAGCCAACCGCCAGGTATGTGACCACTGGCTGAATGGGCTGGAGAAGGTGGGTCTGGTTGGGCATGAAACTCCTCAATGCTATCTATGAGAAACAATGGCTCGACTAGATTTATGACAGGGAGCCTAGTTATAGCCTCACTTTTATACAAAGGATATTGTCACATTGATGGGAGATGGCTCTTTTCTTCCTAAAGGTAGAAATGGAGCCTAACTGGATCCTTTATTATTATCTTAGTAATGTTGGGTAATTTTAGAACCTGATCTATATTCGTCTAATGAAAGTTGCTCCTTAGATTGGGATGATGTTCTGGAGTAAACTGAAGTTTGATTTGGTATGCAATTCCAAATATTGTTTGGCTATAATCAGCTGGGAGAAGTTTAGGGCTCTTTTTAATATAAAGTTTATTTAATTAGCTGTTTCCCCAAAGCCTGCCTAATAAGGATCTAGGAGAGCTGGTGTGTTTAATAAAAGGTTATGATTTCTCTGAGAGCTGTTAACCAAAAAGGTAAAAGAAAAAAATTGCTGTGCTTCTTTGCACAATAGGAGGCAGAATTATAGAATAAACACATGGGGGAAGAGATCGGTTTAAATGACCTTTACTGAGGCTGCATTGGATCAGATGAATAAAGAGGATTTATTTTGTAGGAACAGAATAAAAATATCATATAACTCCATATAAGGAACCACATATGTCTAATTATAATGAAGAGAAAGATTTATTTTTAAATTTGCAAATTTGCAAATTTGCAAAAGAATGCACAAGCTAATACTGGAATATAGAGTTCAAATGAAAGACGTATAAACACAAGTAGGGTTAATGTAAAGCTCTCAAATAGATTTCTTTGCCTGCACCATTAATAATTAAAAAAAAAAATCTTCTCAACCCTTCTTCTTCTAATTGGCCTTCTAATTCTCTGAAATGCAGACTGAAATAGTCACCTCGATGTTCTAATGCATAGCAAGGGAAAACAAAATTAAAGATACAAAATAAGAATTGATGATCTAATATTTGAACTTGGTTTTTTCCTTTATTGCTCACCGATAGATGAGCAGGTTTTTGTGTGGGAAGTAGTCAACATAAGGTTACTGTTTCCCCACTTCCCCAACTAGTGAGGAGTCTGAGGATTTAGTGTTTAGTTAGATGTTGCTTCCCTTGCAAGGGGGCTGTGAATATTTGAGTTTGTTTACAAAGAGATAGCATAGTTAGAGACACAGCTTGACAGTCAAACTCACATCAGATTTTCAGGTGCTCTCCAAGAAATTTCTTTCTTCAAAATTAATGAGCCCCCAAGTCAGTTTTCTGTCATCTTATTCAGGCACTGTCCCTGTGTAGAAATGCTAAACACAAGAAAGGAGAAACAGGCACCAACATAACAGCTTCATCCTTTTCCTTCCCATCTGCAGCAAAGAAGCTTCTATAGTTGTAGAGAAGATTTCCAAAATTTTGGAACACTGGAAAATCAGGAACCCAGAAGGCTGAAGAAAATATTCATACGTATAGCTGCCCCTTTGCTTGTAACAGACAAAAGCAAAGTTAATCCTTTGAACTGGCCAACATGAGGCCTTCACAGGGGAGAAAAAAAACTTGATTGTGAAGTGCTATTCCAGGTTATAAAATAACACAATTGTGTTTTTTTTTCTAGTTACTTGGTCCTGTTAAATGCATAGTTAAGTAATCCCAAGATTTTCTTCACTAGCCAGGATTCATGACTTTTTCTCCTTGTCCTAGAGTATTCTCTGCATGAGATTGTTAAACTTTCAAAGTCTTTGCATAGACACTTAGGCTTAACTTTGAGTTGAGCAGCCATTGCACTCCCCTTTGATCAGTCCTTGGGTCAGCTGCCCAGCAGCTCAAACTCCCAGCACACTGATGTGGCTTAAGACACTGACGTGGGCTAAATGATTGATTGATTAAGCATCAAATTAATCATTATGACTAGAAAGAGAGAGAAATAGAACGGTTGGCTTCCCTTATTTATTTATTGAATTTATATAGTGTCAGGCCCAGTCCAAGAACAACAACGGTAAAAGAATACAGTTGAGTTAAGTTCCTGTCTGTCTGTCTGTCTGTCTGTCTGTCTATCTATCTATCTATCTATCTATCAATCAATCAAATTTGTCACTGCCCATCTCACTGAAATTAGTCTGGGCAGTTGACAGCAACAATAAAATTAATTAAAATACAATATAAAACAGACCTAACAATAAATAGCTTCCAAAAAAGATGGAAAGTTGGGGAATAATTCAAGGGAGCATCCTCAGGGCGCTATCCACCCACAAGGACGGGAAGAGCCCATATTGCCTCACGCACCTGGCAGAGCCAGGTCTTTCTTTTTTTTTCTTCTTCAATTTATTTACACCATATTGTGATGGAAGGGAGTTATGAAGGCCTTATCATTCTTCATGCTGGTTGGGGCAGTTGATAATTAGGGTGCAGTGATGTCTGGAGAGCTGTAGATACCACACCCCAGATTCAAAACATGAGTGGGAACTGTATCCACCCTGAAACTGAATGAGGATTTAACGACTGCATGTGCGTACAAGTGCCCATACAAATATTGACATGCACATTCTACTCCTATCCAGCAGACATTATTCTCCTGTCTGGTGACTCTGTTCAGGATCACTGCTCACCCACTGCCATTAGCAAATGGAAAACCAACTGAATCTGCATGGTCTCCTGGAGTTCCTTGGGCCAGGCCTGACAATACCAGCAACAGAATAGAGATGGAAAGTGGGACACCAGGTGATCCCTCTTCTATTCTGTGCCATGAAATAAACAATTTGGCAGTCCAGGATAATGTATTGAACAAAAACTTTCTTGTAGAGACATCTGCAGAATCCAAAGGTCATATTGAGGTCGTAGCTAACAAACTTTGCTGGACTGAATTTGCAGGAGTTCCCTGGGCTAGGCCTGACTCCAACTACCTTCCAGAAGAAGGAGTTACATCATGGCAACAGATCCCCAGGGAACTCCAGGAGACCATGCAGATTCAGTCCAGCAAAGTTTATTAGCTACAACCTCTATCAAGAATCTTCCCAGACTGAAACTAGTTCCCAAGGTCAGCCAGTCAACACAGAGTGAATTCCTCAGGGAGGTGCCAGCTTCATCCTCTTATCTCTTCCCCGCGCTTCAGGAGACGAAAGAAGATGCTTCTCTCCTTGAGTCTGGCCTTCATAATTCCATTCCATCACACATATAGACAGAATCTTGGCAGACTAAATCTATACTACTGCAACTAGTGGATATACCCTGGGAGAATCTAGGGAGTGGTTATCCTGAATCTGTTATGCTTCCCACACTCCCCCTGTGGACTATGTTGTCTTTTGTCTCCTTTCCCTTCCAGGGATGCACCCCCTCCTCCCTGATGGTCTTTGCTGTCTGCTGCAATCCTCTTTGTAGATGCATTCCATCACAGGTAGCCATCCATCTCACTTGCATGTGACTCTGGGCGGCATACACAATAAATATAGAAACTAACAATCCACATAATTCAACCATTAAAACCAATTAAAAACACTTAAAAACCTTTAATAACAAAAAGACAAAAAGAGTACAGTCTACACTTATACCAGCCGTTTAATGGGCTCCACACTTGAGCACACCTTGAGCACAGTATTCTGATTGTGACTACACAGGCTTGGCGCCACGTAAATTTCAGCTCCCGGAATGAAATTCCAAACAATACTCCTTGTGTCGTAGTCCTTTCTATCCCTCCATAAGGAGACCTAAAGTGAAGCCAAGGGCACCCCACTTTTCCTCAAGTGGGAAACCTGCTTTTACTCAATCCCCTCAAAATCTCTTCACTTTAGCACCATTATCCATTCTCTGCACCCAGTTTTCACTCACTACCAAGCTTCTTCACTGTCTTCCATCCCCTGATATTTCTCTGGCACAGAGGTGGGCAACCTTTTCCTCTCTGGGGGCTACACTACAGGTTTTTGGGAGGATAACACTGGGATGAAATGATGGCAATATGGGCATATCCAAGCAGTTGGTTTAATGTGCTTTCATCCAAACCTTGAGGTGGCACAAGTGTACAGCAACATAATTTTCCCTGACTCACAGCTGAGCTCTAATCTGCACCAAGATTACCACAGCTGCATTACAATGACTAGACAAAGCTGTAGACTGAGACCTCTGTAAAGCAGCCTGCCTATCAGTTTTTTTTTTTTGTCTGCGCTCAGTCATTACTGACCCTGCAGTGACTGCCTGGACGAATCCTTGCAGTTTTCAAGGCAATTGTTTTTCGGAAGTGGTTTGCCAGAGCCTCCTTCCTACAGCATAGCCCAGCTGGCGAGCGCAGGAGGCGGGATTTCCGTTGCTTTGCGCCCTTTTCGGGTGATCACGGTTTCACGCTTACTGGCAACTGGTCCTGTCTCTCTGTGCAAGGCGCTGCCAGCATTTTTCCTCCCACCAGAGTGAGAGTCCCCATTTATCTACTCACGTAAGTTTTCGACCTGTTGGGTTGACAGGAGCTGGGGAGGAAACAGGAGCTCACCCTGTTAACGCGAAGGCTGGACTCAAACCGCGGAAGCGTCAGCCATTTCTGGCCGGCAACTTTCAGCGTCATTAAGCCGCTGCGCCACCGCGTCCCCTGCCTATCAGTTAGGCCCCATTTTTTCCTGCACTGATCTGACAGATAAGTTTCTCAACCTCTGCAACCTTAAGATTCATGGACTTCAATCCCAGTGCTGTCTGGGGAATTCTGGGAGCTAAAGTCCTCACATTTCAAAGTTACCAAGGTTGAGAAACACTGCTTCAGAGAGTTCCCAGGCTAGTGCTTTCTCCGGCACTCTTATGGCTGCTCCTCCTCTATTCTTTAAAAAGGTGCATTTCAGAGAGATCCACTTTCTAGTGATCTTGGTGGTGCTGCTTTTCTCCTGGTGTCATGTCAGTCAAGCAGCACAAACCAAAATGTCTGCTATGGGGAGTTGGCAGCAACTAGAGAGGAAGAAGCAGGCCTGTAGGACAAAAGCAGCTACTTGGAGCTGGGCAGACCCCAGCTGCTGGCACTTCATTACCACTGAAGTGAGATACTGTAGATCATGATTATAGCAAGGCTGATGTGGGAAGAAGACTTCTTCTACATCAGATCAGCAAATAGGAAGTTAGCTGGCCTCAACTATGGGCTTGGGATAAGAGGAAAGTTACATCATGTGGATGTGTCTTTAAAGTACATTTAGTGAGGCATCTTGTAGCCAAAGTTAGAAGGATGTGTGAATGGGACCAAAGTGGGTTAGAATGCAGCATACTGAGAAGAAGAACTGTACTTTTTTCTTCTTTTGGGGCTTGTAGAAGAGGAAAACATATTGCTGAGTTTCAGCAACAGTGTGGTCAAAATTTAGGAAATAATTGGGAAAGGGGTCTGATGGCTATCAATTTTTTTTAAAGGCTCTGGGAGCAGCATATAGATTCCAGGTTCCCATCTCTGCTTCAGCATTATTTTGTCTTCCATATGCACAACCACCTTCTAACTTCTCTCTTTTATTTCTGTTTAAGATTAAGATTTTGGAATAAGCATCTAGGCTCACTGGCTAGAGAGGGGCAGGCTAGCCTAAGTCACTGTCTCCCCTGTAGAAGAGAATGTTTGCTTTCCCCATGCTTTTGCCTTGCTACTTTGTATACAATAAATGTATTAAGCTCTTTGAATTAATTTTCCTCATTGCATGTAAACGTATGCATGTGGATTGAGATAAGTTTTAGGCACAAATTGAAGTAGTCTTCTCCAAATAAGTAAGTCAGTGCTACATCTCAGTATAAAACTTCCTTTAGACCAGCTCCTGGCTATCTCTTTCTCTTTCTTTCTCCCTGTAATGATATGTGGGAATGACCTTGGGAGAGAGGAGGAAGAGCCACAGATTAAGCAATGGTTAGATAAGAGGCAGCTGAGCCCACAGAAGGAATGGGGGCATGGCAAAACTCCCAGAAGGGACCTTCCCTAGTTTCTTGGACTGTAAAGGTGAGGGGGGAGAGATGTACTTTCAGACTTGCAAGTTTCTGTTAATGTAACCTTATGATAAAGATAGAGCTAGTACTCCTGGGTATGCCTCTTGTCTGGACTACCTTGCAAGGCTGACACTCCCCCCACCCCCTTTAAGCAATCTCTCATGCATGAGTGTCTCTGACAACACAGAGGTGAGAAATGGCACCAATCACATTGATCAGACATGAGCAAAAGGGGGCCACCTAGTGTAGACTGAACTGCATATCAAGAGAAAGAAGTGTTTGGTTTCTAACAATGGAGGTTGTTTACATCAGGACACTTTTCTATTTGAGACAGATTGTAAATATACCCCAAGTCCCAATTCCTAGTATTCAAGACAGGCCAAGGTATTTGACACAAAACGCATCTTCCTCGGAACACATTGAACAAAAACTTCTATTTAAGGATTAAATATAATAAGCATAATGAAATACGTTTTCTGCTGCATGTAGCAACAACCTTATTTAGCTAAATGTGGCAGCTTCCTCTCTCTACTGTAAGTCATGGATCTATCAGAAAATGAACCAGATACGTATTTGCAGGAGACTTCTTACCAATGGAATGTAGTGGCACGTGTACATCATGCCCAGCAGACAAAGAAGGGGAAAGGGGAAACCAATTGCTTTCTTGGGAGTACTGGCAATAAAGAAGTGGGAGAGGATGAGTCTAACAAAAATATGAACTGGGAAACAAAACTTGCTTCAGGGTTGTTCCACGAATCACATATATTGGTTTTGTGCCTGCCAATGCTGCATTTCAGACATTCCAAACCCAAGACCTTTGTGGGAGTGTTTCTGTTTAGAGAGTATCTGATATTACCTTCAGATACATCCTAGGAGAATTTATCTTCCGTCTCTAGAAAATAGAAGGACGAAATGCTTCCTAGCAGAACGAATTTCAATGAGAGGATTCCTAAGTAGGAGGGGATCCTCATGCGTTGACATTAATTTGAAATAAAACAATGATATTTCAGTCACACGCTTTTTCAGCCACAGAATCCTGAAATCCAACATTTTGTACTGCAACCCTGCACAGGTCTAAATTTAGCAAGAATGAATACAATTTAGTAAAAGAATAAAAGCTTTAGTTTTGTGCTCTTGAGGGGACAGAGATGGTGATACTGGCTTTTTCTTTTAAAGAACATTCTTCCTATGTTCTTATTGACTGAGCCAACAGCTTTAAGCTAAAACATCAGCTGAAGTGATAAAATTCCTACTACCCTTAGGAATTGGGCTACTATGAATAAACAACATGTTTTTTATGGTTGGGAATAAAAGAGAGGATGGCTGCAAATATTTTTTATTCCTCTAACTGTACAGTGAATGCAGTTTTTGGATTCATATACTATATGCCCAAACTAAAATGTTTTGCTAGTGGTTAGCAATAATTCAGGGAAGAACTGGTAAAGATAATCTCCTTCCAAAAGCATATTCACACAATACAATGGATAAGGAAAAGGCATTTTATTCTGGAATCCAAAGAAACAGAAACATGAAAGACAATGGTTGTTCACAAAAGGAAAGATGCTGTAATAATAGATTTCCAGCGTGAATGGAAGAAAGGTTGTGGTCATCTACTTATCTCATAGAAGAGCCTGGGTAAAAAGAGATTTTCTTTTATAAGAAAGACCCCTGTGGGAAAGCAAAATGTACTGAAAAGGTAAATGAAATCTTTTTCCAATTTCAGCCCAAAGAAGCATAAACAAGAACGCAGGTCAGGAGATATATCCCCTCACCAAGCAATTCTGGAAGTGGGTTTAAAAATCCTAGGTCCCATCATTAGAGAGACTGGGTGAATGAACAACTGCAGAGTTTATATCACCACCATTTGAAAGTTATAAAAGAGCTCATGTTTCCTCTTGGGAGGGATGAAAGATAATTTCATTGGAAAGCAGTGTATGAATGGCAGGTGTCCAGAACAGTTCTCTGGATCAAAAGCCACTATGAAGGTTATTATTATTTTCTTTTATCAAACCAGTGCAATTTACAAACTTATGAAAATAAAACTTGGACAAGTGATTTGAATAATGCTTACTGATGTAGATGCCTGCATTGGATTAATGGCCAGAAGGGATTAGTATCAAAAATCATTTCAATCTTCTTGATAGGTGAAATCTACAGTAAGATAAAGCCAACCCTATTTTCATTTTAATCATTTGTGGATGTTCAGTATGGTAATGTCCTAGAAAGGACATTTTATGGGCTCCAGATTATATCTGCTGGAAGACAGACAGCTTCCACAAAATTGAAGACAACTCAATTGAAGGTTGGAAAAATTTGGAATCTTGAGCTGGAGATGTTGTGTGAATTTTAAGTATAGAAAGAAAAGAAAAGAAAAGACAGTAGGAAGAGCAGAGCAGGCCACCACATCCTATTCTTATCCCTCTGCCCCAATGTATTTGTTTTCTCAAATCAAAAAAGCAAAATATTTATGTAGGAAAAATGAAGTATTTAGAATTGGAACAAATGGGATTAAAACAGTTGTGACCTGTCTGAGGTTACCTTGACCTGATTCCCTAGGAACATTTGTATATTAGCATCCAGAGCTTGGATTACAACCAGGAAGGTCAAAGCAGATATTCCTATATTTGCAAAATCCATAGCAGTTGAAGTGTGAATGAACAGGATTGGAGTGGTTGATACAGGTGATTGGTAAACAGCGTGCTTTGTGTATTATGGCCCGGAGCCACCCAGTTCATACTGCAGAAATGCAGTTATGAAGTTAAACATTACAGTTTACAAAGCTTTCAGTCTCTATGATTCTAAGAAAATATACCCTGAAGATCACTAGACCTCTGTCAACACACTGTATCACTCATGGAGACATTAGGAGGACTCCCACAAGTGCCAGCAACCACCAAATATAATATCCTCAATGTCCTTTTGTGTTTATAACAAAATGTATTACTTATTTTCAAGTTCCATCTGAAATGGTTGGTTGACAGAAGATTACACTTTGTCTATATATCTCTTTTACTACAAGCTATACATCATTTCAAGCTATGAGTGTGTGGATAACAAAACAAGTGAGTTTGCCATATGCTATGAAACATGAAGGCATAGAACTGTAGATACTGACTGAGGCATCATTTGGAAAGAAAAGATTCTCCTGATGGTGATTCAAGTGACATCACAAAAGTGAAAGCAGAGCCTCCTATCATGGATTAATATCATGAGAACAAAAGTAAAATCTCTGATTGAAATAGTTGTATGATGATCACGCTTTAATAACCATAGCGTGCGATCAATTTTGGAGCTCCCTTCTAAAATTAAATTGCTGCTTTAATAACTGCATTAGTAGTGCCAACAGAAATTTCTTTTTTTCCTTTTAACTCCTGCACTGGGAGAAGAAGGGAGAAATTACTGGATTTAAGTAGCTGTGAAGGGATGTTTTCATCCAATTTGTACACAGGGGTTGATTCCCTGAGTATTTCCTAAGAAGTAAAAAACGCATAGAGACAGCAGCACATAACATTTATAGCTTATGGTTTGGATCTAAGAATTGCTCTGCTGGATCAGATCAAAGGTCTCTACGTGGGTGGATTATTCATTTACTGTTTTTGGTTAAAAAGTGAACAACATTCAATACATTGAATTCTGTTGAATAGTCTGCAAGAGAACTCTCCAGGTGTAAGTTCCTACCTGGAACACAAGGTGACTCAGAAAGGGACAGACATCGCACCCACCTGCTATTTGTGATCCTTCTCCAGATTATGCCCTGGGACCCATATTTGCTGCCTACCTGCTAACAGTATGACTTGGTGCCCCTGGAAAGCTTTGTATCTTTTTGTGGCACTGTATCTGTGATGATGCGTTCACACATGCAAGTCAACACTCGTTACATTACCAGGATTAGATGTAGTGCTCTATTTGGTGACAAGGCCTCCAATCAAGTTGGGTTATCCTTCGGTAAAACTTGTGGAGAAGGCTATCTGTGCAATGGCTACAGCATAAACCCCAGCCATTTCTTTGTGTTTCTGCTCACAGGTCTTTGTTTTCTACTCTCAGCCCTGCCGCAGTTCCTACCTGGCCATATGAAACCAAATGTCAGAAACCAGTGAGGTCTGTGAGAATGATGGGAGTGAAGAGTTGTTATTTTATACCAGGCAGGCTCTGTGTTGGAAATACAAATCTAGGAGCCTCATAACCATGAAATGTTATGATAAGAAAAGCTCCTTGTCATTGATCTTGCTTTCTCTTCCCTCAGCTTTACACATACAAGGCCATCACATATATCAGATAGTGTTTCATTATCTTGCTAGACATGATTGTACTTGAGTAATATATTTTCTAATAAATCGTAGATCTGCCGACCTAGCAGAATATCAATAACTTTGCCTCCCAAGCTCTGGGATTGTTGTGCTGGAGCAACAGTGTTTCATCCTTTGCGCCAGCTTTTTTACAGCCTACAGTGATCAGACATGACAACTCCAGTAAATCGGGGTTTGCGTTTAGCAAGTCAAGATACATCTCCCTTCCCACATACATCTATTTCCAAAAGGTCTTGAAATGGATCTGTGGCTTTGCTTTAGCAAGTAAATGCATACCAAATGCACTATTAGCTTCAGGAGATGAGAAATGGAAACGTCAAGGTCAGCTGTGTTGTTTTGGAGGGGCAGGTGGGGCCTCAAAGCTAAAAATGGCTCCATAATTGCCACTTGGTTAACAAGCAAGTTTCTAGAAAATAGACCTTTGTTGGTCCTTGGGAACCAATATGCTTTCTGATACCGTAGGACCCTCTGGGAAGAGGTTTCATTATTCCTTCAAAGGCCCCAAATGTCAGGCTTGATTTTTAAAATCTGCTTGCTCCAGAAGTTACTTCTCTCAACAAAACTCTCGAGAATACAGAAATTCACTGCTTTCCTATCACTCTCTGACATTTGCAATTCTAATTTCTTTATATGTGGCTTCACTTTTTCAGTTTACTGGTAGTGGTGTCAAATGTATTTCAATCACTGTGTTCTTTGCAGGGCCCACCGACATTTTCCAGCACCTCATTTGTAGAACTGATTGCTAAGGAAGTCAGCATTGGGGAGGGTTGTTTGCTTTTCTTACTAACAAATAGTGATGGACAAACCTTTTTTCCTTGGTTCTCCTCCAATTTGCTAAGGAGAAGCTGCACTGTTCAGTTTCAAACTGGGAAATAGCTGCATTTGTTTTTAGCTAATCTGAATTCAACAATCAGATTTGTTCATGCCATCAATCAGGGGTATTACTAAGTCCAGTCTCTTCCCCAAGTCTATAAATTCCCTACTCACTCAAAGCTTGACAATGTGGCAGAGTGTTCCAAGCTGGATAAATTAATGTGAAAAATATGGTAATTATGAACTGAAAGTTAATACTGAAAGTTCCATTGTGTGGTTAGTTCTGGCATGACAGAAACGTCCATGCATTTTTAACAACAATGTCTATTAAGCCACCCAAAGTATCACAGAATATTGTGCAAACTTTTTTCAGAATTTTTTCAAGCTTTCTCAATAGATTAGATGATGAATAGAGCTGAAAGGAACTGAAGGCGAATGACATCTAGAAGTCTACAGGGTTCCCAAACCTGTTATAAACAATTGTTGGAATATTTCCAAAAAGTACTCAATAATGTGATGCTTGACACGTTTGCTATGTTTTCTGATTCTGTGAGATGGCATATGCATTGCCTCTTTAATAGGAATTATTAAAAGCTATTATGGAGTCCTGGTGCTTTCTGAGCTTGGTTCTTTGCTTGCAGATGTTTCATTACCCAACTAGGGTAATGCTAGTGAGTGCGGGGCTTGCTCCCTGTTTACATACAGTAGTTTGCCCTGCCAGCGGGGGTGTGGTTTTCTCCTTGGTAGTTCCTTGATTAGGGTATCGTTTTCTGCTTGATTGTTTGTCTGGTGTTAATCCTTGCTTATCTGGGCACTGGCTGTTGGCGAGGATGCATTTTCATCTTTTTCATTTCCTTCGTAACTTGTTTTTATTGTCTCTTTTGAGTGGTATGTAAATGTGGTTTATCTCTATGTGCCTATTGATGGCTGATTTGTCTAAATACCAAGCTTCCAGGAATTCCCCAGCATTTCTGGATTTAGCTTGGTCTAGGATGCTCCCAGTTTCCCAGTTGAAATTATGGTTCAGTCTGTCCATGTGTTGTGAGATTAAGGAGTTTTCATTGTGTTTTCTGACTGCTGGTTAGTATTCATGGATGTGTTCAGCTAACACATGGGATAGTTTGGAAAGCTACAGGTGGACCTTTTTATCCATGGCCTCATTACCTGTGGATTTGCATATCCATTGCTGATAAATATAGAGCAGAACTCATTGTAAGTGGAGACTGGTGTGCTGGAGCCAGCTGGCTGGTGCTGGTTTGCCTGGAGGTTTGAAGTGGCTTCTCAATCCCCCTGGGTCTCTGTTGCCACTCTTGGAGTGGAACTATGCCAATGGCAGCACCTTTCTTTCTCTCTCTCCAAAAGGATGAATTGGTTGGTTGGATGCTGGTATCCCTTTGTGAGGTGGCAGGATGAGTATGTGTATGTGTGTAAGAAGGAGGGAGTGGAAAAAGTGATAAAAGATACTGAAAAAGGATGGAAGAGAGATAAAAGGAAAGGAAGAAGGTGTATATGATAAAAGATACTTAAGGGATTTTTAAGGTATTTTTGGGTTATGTAGTCCTAACTAGTAACCAAGTAGCGAACCTCTTCTCTGGAAATGTTTTTTTTAGCTAGAGGCTTTGCAGTGATAAGTCTTGGAAGCTAATATGAGCGGAAGGCTTTGTTATATCCTATATTTTGTACGTAACTTGTATTTTGTGAAGTTTTACATTTCAAATGTGTCTCTCTGTAACTCTCTGTAACTTTCCTTTCTGCTGATGCTGAGTGCTGTTATCTCCCTCCCTCCTCGGATAGCAAGGCTCTAGACAGCAGGGCCGAAACGTACCCAAAACAAGGGGAGACGAACGGTGAAAACAGGGACTTGTGGTTTAGCTACAAGCAATTGACCAAATTTGGAGAACGGAAGACATGGGGAGGGCACTGAGGGGGGGATTGGGGAGAAACGGCTCTTGTAATGATAAAAAGGCTTGCTGAACTCCTTTTCGGGGTTCAGTTCTTTGCAGGGACCTGCGAGTCCTAACTGAACCTTTGCGCAAATAAAGCTTCTCCCTGAATGACCCAGTGAGAGTCTTGTCATCAATAAATGTTGCGTTGCTCCCACCCGTAACATTTCGGCCTCATGTCTGCTGGACTTCTGGTCATAAGAACCAGTAACCTGGGACTGCAACAGAAGGGAGCTAGGACAGCAGAAGTAGGGCTGGGTGGGCATGGAAGGGCAAGGGACAGATCACTCTCTACTTTTTGGCTTACTAGCACCTCCCCATCCTTTACAGAGGTAATACCTATTGGATTGGTCCATCTCAGGTGACTAATGGACTCTGTGTGGTTCCAGAGAGATCTTGGGGGTTTTCCTGAGGACCTGATGGTTGGTCTGGTTGAGGCTTAGTCACTGCCTTGGATGGGCATATGACAAGGGCCTAAGACCAGATTGCTCCTATGAAGCCTCTCACTATGCATCAATCTTGAGATGTTCCTTGGTTTTCTAAGCTTAATATCCAATTCTATGTCCACATATAGCTGTCCAGCAGTCCTGTTTAAAGTGACCCATTCCCTGCTAAGCTAAGTTACAGGATCAACTATAGAGCTGCTGTGAGCTGCTGTCTAGGCATCTTGCAGATAAAGTTGCTAGGATTCACTCAGAGTTAAACTCCAATGGGCAGGTCCTATCAAGGTGATGGAAGCAAGGATTTATGTGGTTAACTGGGATGAATTTGAATGTGTAACTCTTGTTGAGGTGTACAGGATCCTGAGGTCTGCTAACCTGTTCATTAGATCCTTGTCCCTTCTGGTTGGTGAAGGCCACCTGAGAGGTGACAGGTGGTTGGGTTCATGCGGTAATCTCAATGTTGCTGTGGAAGGGGATGGCCCCTGCTGCCTTGAAGGAGGCAGTGGTGCACACCCTCCTCAAGAGTCCTTCACTGGACCCAAATATACTGGATGATTTTCATTCGGTCTCCAATCTTCTCTTCTCAGGGAAGATTGTTGACAAGGTGATGGGGTTGTGACAACAGAGGATCCTGGAGAAAACTGATTATCTGGACCCCTTTCAGTCAGATTTCAAGCCTGGACATAGGATGGGGACAACATTGATTGTGCTTGTTGATTACCATTTGCATCTTCTTGATCTCTCAGTCACTTTCAATATCATTGACCATGATATCTTTCTGACCTGCCTGCAGAGACTGGGAGTGGGATGCATGGTGCTGCAGTGGTCTCCTCCTCCTTTCTTTGCAGCCAGCTCCAGTTGGTTTTAACAGGTGGGGAGAGATCAAGCCCAAGGCCCTTGGTGTGTGGGGTACCTCAGGGATCTACACTCTTGCCCCTTTTGTTTAACATCTACATGAAGCCACTGGGTGAGGACATCCACTGGTTTGGGATCAGTTATCATCATTATACAGATATCCTTCATCTGGCCCCAGACCAACTAGAGAATGTGGTTAAAGTGTCTGGAGGTTATGAGGGACTGGATGGGGAGAGGCAGGCTTAATCTCAACCTTGACAAGATTAAAAGGTTGTGGGTTTTTAGATCCCTTGGGACTGGGGATGTGCCATAGGTAGTCCTGAATGAGACTGCACGTTCCCCTTTGGGATTAGTACAGAAGTTGGAAGTCTTCTTGGAGTCACAGCTCCCGCTCAAGGAGCACTAGCTATTTCCTGTGGAGATATAATAGTCAATGTGCTTACTGAACATACTGGTAGATATTGATACCACCATGCTAAGTTTTCCCAAATACTGTTCTGGAGTGCTGTTGGAACTTTGCATAAATCCTTCTTGTGTGCCATTTGTGCCATTATCTGGATCAGGAGGCCTTCAGACAGTCATTCACACTTTGGTCATCTTGTACACGGATTATTGCAATGTCCTCTCCATAGGGACTCCCATGAAAACCACTCAGAAGCTGCAGCTGATCCGGAATGCAGCAGCACAGGCAATTATGGGTGCATCTTGTCAGGCCCATATAACAACTTTGCTCCATGAGCTACCCTAGTCACCAGCAGGCTTCTGGGTGCATTTCAAGGCGCTGATTATCACCTACAAGGCTGTTCATGGCGTAGGGCTGGTTATCTAAAGAACAAGATATCTCCCATGGCTTCTGCCTGGCTTATACAATCAGGCAAAGTTGTTATCCTTCAGGTCTCATCCATTCAGTAGAGTCACCTGATGGGATTTATGAAGTGTTGCAGCACTTGCACTCTGGAACACTCACCCCCTCGAGATATGTTTGGCCCCCACCCTGACCATGTTCAAAAAAGCCTTGAAAACTTGGCTCTTTCCCCAAGCCTTGGGCTAGAGTGAGTAGCAAGTCCTGCATATTTGATCATCCTTTAATGGTTATTTTTTCTTCCAGGACTTTTTTTTTTAATGATATTGTATGATTGCTTTTACTGTATGTCTCCCAGGGTCATTGCTGAGTTGGGAGGCTTTATAAATTACTATATAAATAAAATACAAATAAATACATAAAAATAACTCTTGTAAACAATTTTTCATATCTGTGTATTTTAGTCCATAATTCTGCTATTTTCACATGTGCAAAAATATGTATCCAGCTTTCACTCTTCTCATTTCCAGGTAATCTGCAGCATAATTTTTTAAATTATTATTTATTCTGAATAAAATATATTGGGAGAGGGGAGATACGGTATCCTTATTTCTGCTTTTTCTTTGTATTTAGTAAAGAGATTATGGGAGTTGTAGTTAAGTTCATCAGGGGGATACCTGATTGAAGCTAGCTAATCTTTAAAAATGTGCTATCTAATTTGTACCCAGTAAATGTTCCATCTATCTTCCTCCAGTGCCCTGTCTGCCTGTTAAAGACACAGCACCTCTTTGCATTATATACTCTGAGTGGGCTTGTCATGTTATTGTCAAAATTATCCATGGGTAATTTCATTTCATGAATAATTAGTCCATTCTATGTCTCTGCTAAAATATGTAACTTATGTAAAAGCCCAAAATATCTAGGAATACCTGACCATGATAAAATCAGAAGAAATGTATTTTTCTCTTCCATTTTGGTTCTCTTTAATTTCATTTCAGGTTTACTGAGATAACATTTTTCTTTCATAGAGTTTTGCTTCTTATTTTATATTAAAAAAATAACATTATTAACTAGAAAAACTGCATTGGCTATGATTAGCATGTCACCCAAATGTTTCTTTAATGTTGTATATGCATATTCCTAGACTGTCAATTTTGCATTCAGCAGGATGACAGCCATAAGCCCCAAAATATTCACCTTCTGATATACTTGAAACCTTAATTTGAACCTGGGTCTTTGTACATAAATGGCTATGTAAGCATGTCCAGGGAATTGGCCTCTTCACCTTGGAATTAAGGTATGAAAGCCATAATTTACATCAGTAGAGAAGACTATAACATCCCCAAACAGGGGCAGCTTCAGATTTAAGGTATAGGAGACTGGCTATTTCCTGTGGTGACATAATAGTCATGTGTTTACTGAACATACTGGTGCATATTGACACGACCATGTGAAGTTTCCCCAAATGCTGGTCTGGAGTGCTGTAGGAAATTGCAAATGCTGATTGATGGCTTCTTGCTGCCAGGAATCAGAATCATAGGGTTGGCAGAGACCTTGGAGGCCTTCTAGACCAACTCCCTGGCCAGGGCAGGCATCCTCAGACTAACCCAGACAAATGACTGTCCAGTCTTTTTTTTTTTTTTTTGAAAGCCTCTAGTGATGGAGCACCCACAACTTGAAGATGCCCACCTGTTCCATTGCTTAATAGCTGTCACAGCCAGGAAATTCCTCCTTAGTTCAAGTTCAGATCTCTCACTGTAAAGCTCCATCCATTAGTTCTTGTCCTACTCTTGGGTATTACAGACAGTAAATCTACTCCCTCTTCCCTGTGACATCCTTCATGTATCGGACGATTTATGCACAACAGAACACATCTACTTCACAAAACACGATCTGAGAACAAATATTTTAGCAAGTTCTACACCTCTGGATATGGATATATATCTTCTCTTATTTTCTCTAGTTTCTTTATTTTATTTTCCCCCTTCCCCCACTTACATTAAGCTTCCATGCCTACCAGTGGCAACACTCAAATCACACTTCATTCTTGAGACATTAAAGTTAGTAACAATCAGAGGGGATTGTTTTCTAATACTTTGTAGCATTCATGGCACCCCAGCTTTTTGTTTTTAAGTTCTAGGACATACAGAGAAGTTTTCTTACTAGAGAAACCTACAGAGAAATAGGATTCCCATATTGCATTAAACCATGTTTTGATTAGTCATGGTTGGTTGAATAAGCCACAATCAGCTTGGTCACATACAGTACTAAGTTATAAACCAATGAAAATGCTCAATGAATGAACCCAACCACCATCAATTCTCCATCACAGCCCTTACCTGCTTGCTAGAGATAAGAAATAAGCTTAGGCATCTAAAGGAATGACCTGCACACTCTGATGCTTTTGCTTAAAACGCAGACTCCAGAACCAGGGTCCTATTTACCTTCTTCTCTTAGAACTAGATACTTTCTGAATTCAATCACTCTTTCCAGCTACCCAGAAGATTTCTTGCTAAAAGACATTCTGTGAATCAAAGTCCAACACTTCAGGAGGGTGAAGGATGGTATAAACTTATGTTTAGATATTTTCAACTCAACAATGTAGTTTTTCTTCATTCTCTGAATGCCACCATTTTGCCATTGCATAATGTGATTATACATTAATGCCAGCTTATCTTCTATGACTGTATATGTGAATCAAATAAGACTTTGATATGTATTTGGCAAAATTCTAGTTTTGTACACTGTCCGGAGTTCACTGGAGTTGGGTGGCCAATAAGAATAAATAAATAAACAAACAAACAAATAAATAAATAAATGCATATTGACCAAGGATACAGTATTTCTGTACAAATATCTCCTACAAAACAAAATTTTGGTTTGCTTTCTTAGTCAAAATAATAAGAACTGAATTACCCTACAGGTAGTCCCTGGGTTAAGAATGCCCGGGGTTACAGACAATCCATAGTTAAGAACGAAGCCTATTGTAGCAAAATTCAAGTTAAATACACAATGATTTGAGTTAAATACACAATGGTTCAAGTTCATTACACAATACTACTTATACAGTATTATACAATAATACTGTTCCAGCTTACATACAAATTCAACTTAAGGACAGATCTTGGGAGTGGAATTAGCTTTTAAACTGGGGACTACCTGTATATAAATCCCAGTTAATCCCCTCCCAAAAGCTTAGCAATTGAAGACTCATGAACTGGAAAACATGATAATATTCTTCCCTTCTTGCCCTTGGAAGCATCAAGTTATCAGGAGTAGCTCCCCCAGATACCTCCCTTAGTGGTTATCAGATTTCCTGTCCCACCTGCAATTTTTAAATCAGATTCCTCATATAAAGAAAAATAAAATAAGGCTTGATATCTATTTGACATCATACTGTTTTTTGCAGGAATGTTTTTAGTCCCACAAAAGATTGCATTATGAAGGTAGAGAAAATCCTAGGGGCATGGCTGATAAAGGGGTATTCTGTGATGGATCATGCCCATTATAACAGCTATGTTATGAATGGGCAATTGTCCCATGGAAGCTATTTTATGATCAGAACTCCGGATTGTGACCGTAAGAACACTGCTGGAAAAATGCCTGGAGATTTTCAATTGTCTTTATCGATACTTCAGCTGCTTTGATACTATCAAAGATGAAAGGCTTTGCAGTTTGCCATTTCTGCTTATAAATAAATATGCATTTACGCTCTGTAATATTATTTGCATAACAAAGAAAGACAAAATATTTATGTAATTTAGCTGACTTGGAGTTTGTCTGCAATTAATGGGATAAAATCCTTTCTCATTTTATGTATGGCTTTGGTTTATTTAAGAACCAGAATTAAGCTTCAAGACTTATGACTGTTAGCCATTAAAACAGTTGACAATAAAGTGTATTAAACAAATGGATAATAATGAGAGGAAGAGAGCAATGTGTGTGCAAACAAAGCAAATGAGATTGTTCTCCTTTCCCTTTAAAACATTTCTTTTAAATAGAAGACAACTCTGAAAAGGGTGGGATGGGAAGGGGGAAGCTTAGAGAAATTACTATTATATTGCCAAATTTATGTTTTGAAATATAGGCCCCAGAGAATTATTTGGAGGCATATAATATGACACTCAGCAGCTCTGCCTAGGTGAGAGATGGCCTAGGGACCATATCCCTGTAGGCAGAGAGGCAGCTGATAAACATGATAAATCAATAACATACACTGAATTCCTTAGATCTCTGCTTATGGTCACCATTGTATGTTCTCTATTGCACATATATGAGGATTATGCAGTTGGGTGATTTGAAAGCAAAGAACTAGGAGGTGCGCTGGGGAGCTGCGGGGAGCAGGGCTTGCTTCTGAATGAGACAGCCAAGAAGGCTAATTCAAGTGCTAGCTTTCTTACAATGGTGCAAACTGTAGCTTGGCATTGTTCTGGCATGCGGACTCCATCTTTTTACTGCTGGGTTTCACTACCAATTGAATAAGCTTTGTCTCTTTGTCCTTCTAGCCTCTGCCTCAAGAATCTTCACCGAGGCCATATAGAGTATGAAACTTTAGAATCAGAATGGTTGAACTTCAGAATTGCTGAATGGTTATGAAAATTAATAGGTAGTGAGAACAGTTCACACAACACTGGCCTTATGTGTTCTTGGTTTCAATCAGCCATGAGAACCAAAGGATCCTATGCTGGCTTAAGTCCCTGAACATGTTTATCCTTTTTTTAAATGTAGTTAAAAGTGTCTTCATACTTTGGAAGTGGCAGAGAGACATCAGAATCAGCTTTTGGCCAGCCTAAAGATTTTGCCACCTGAGGTGGCAAGATGGTCTCCCATTCCCTTTATAGAAGTGGACCAGGAGTTACATTTTACTCAGCATGGTCATGGAACATCAACCTACATTTTGTTTTCTGCAAGACCCTTTGCTTGTCTCTAATTTGCCCTGTGCAAGAAGTGAGTAGAGGCAAAGGAGAGTGAATTAAAAATTAGTGTGGATGGGCAGAGAGAGAGAGATCTGTTTACTTTTAGAAGGTAAGGGGTTCATTCTGTCTGTTCTTTAGCTTGCACATACTTGCATACCATTTGTTGCTAATAAACGTGGCCAATTTCTGCTTGTTAAATCTGGCATACAGTATTGTACTGTGGAAAGATTTGCAAAGAAAGGAAAACAGAGATTCCAGTTCAGTTTCAGATGCATTTTTTCCTGGAATTAGAAGGATTGGAAGATGGAACGGCTGCTCATCTGGAAGTGCCATCAATACCCTGAGCGACCATTTCCATGTGAGATAAAGCCCACTGAAGAATTGACAGACTTCCTCACACCCAATGCCAAAATAACAAGCATCTCCAACAGATCAATTCTTCTGAAAAATACAAGCTTTGTATCAGTATTGCACACAACACAAAAATAATTTGCCACAGCCTCCCCTTGGGGTCTGACTTTCAGTGCAGATTCTGAGTCCTCTCTGACAACTGCTGGGGCCCAGAATTTGAAGTGTTAATTAAAGAATGATTGCCACTGTGCATATTGCGCAACCCCATTGAGTTGAATGCTGAGCTGAGAGCATGCAAAAAACAAAAAAAAGGGGGGGGAGGGGGAGAGAAAACAGATAGTGGTGAGTTTAAAGACACAGGAAATTGGCACAGCTATGCTGAGAGACAAACAGAGCTCATGACAGTGATGGATCAGAAAGGTAGAAACCTTTCTACCATAGCAAAGGCAGAGAAACAATGTTAAAAAATCAAAAGGGAAGGCAGGATTTTTCTCCAACTGACCATTGGGAGAAGAAAGGAATTCCGAGAAGGAGACAGCTTGTTACTCTATTCGTGGGTATTTTTTCTAGGGCTTCACAAATTGGCTGGGTCCATAGTATGAGGTGAAAGATCTTTCCATGCCTAGTGGATCACTTGTGTTCCTTCAAGGCAGATGCTGTTTAGCAGCTTGGGTTGTCATGTCCATTTTAAAGCAATTGTGTTTTATTAGTGTATCACCTGACCAGAGTCCCAGATCCAGATAAGCTGAATCCATGTTCACAAATAACATGATTGACAGGTAATGGGTATGAAGGGGGCACAGGCTGGAGCAGGAGGGACCAATTTATGATAAACAAGCTCTGATCCCAGCTAGTTCTCCAAGGGAATGGTGGTGCTGGCTATGAATGACCAAAAGATCCAGTTCTGACCTTGTGCCTGGCAGTATCCAGAAGTAGCCAAGGAAAGACCATGGAGAACCCATGTTCTAGAAGAGACTTCTAGAATAGCAGGATAGCGATTGGCCAGCTTGTAATAACCACCACCATCACTGTGGCAACTAAGTGCTGCCAAAGCCAAGATCGAGTGGGCCCTTCCAAAGGGGATAGAAGTACAGTGGTACCTTGGTTCACGAACTTAATTTGTTCCACGATTCTGGTTGCGAACCGAATCAAATTTCCCCATAAGGTTCAATGTAAATAAGGTTAATCTGTTCTGAACCATATGTATTTTTTTTTAACCACAAAAATATGAAACAAAGTATAGTACAGTACAGTATGAAGAGAGAGAACACTAACCTTGCTTGAGGCAACACCAAAAAGCTTCACAGCAAGTGTCTGTCTGCGACTGTGATCTCACCTAGAGGAAGCCACGACCACGTGTCAGAGCAGGGAAGATGGCCGTGGGTCGTGTTCATCACCCGATGCAGAGTTTGTGAACAGAAGCAAAATTTTGCGAACGCTGCTGTTTGCGAACCGAATTGTTCGTGAGCAAAAGCGTTCGTGAACTGAGGTACTACTGTAACTGTGATGTGTTGTACAAAAAGCCACAAAAACTGTGGTTCCCTGAGACTGGGCCTGGGAGATTTGCTGCCTGATCAAGTTGTAGTGCTCTGGCCAAGCTCCTCAGATGTAATAAAAATAATAGAAACAGTAGAAAGTACAGCCACATGAAACCCCTTTTTGGCAGAAGCAGCAAATACATTGTAAGGTACCCAGTGGTGACTGAAGTAGCAACACACAGCTGGCAGAAGCTGGCTTTGATTTCTGATAAGGCAGTTTCCTAGATGAAATTGTTACCTTTTATTATTCGGCATTCTCACAAGAACCAGACGAGAAGAAAGCACGCAGGAGAGTTATCCTATCACATCTATTTTGGGCTGATCTTATGACTGAAGGGGGCAAAAGTGGAAGCTGGTTTTGTTGTCAATTTTTTTTTTTTTTTTTTTGGCATCCTCACTCTGTAGTCAGAGAACAGCTTTTGTGCACCCGGAAGACGACTGGCAACATTTTCAAAAGCAGCAGATCTGACAGTTGGTTGTGCAGAACAAAATGAAAAAGGCAATATTATTGACATGCTGTAGCTAGTCATTTATATGAGGAACATACTGGCAGCATTAGCAACAGATCTGCTTTATGCTACTGGCACTCAGGAGGTGGTAAGGGCATCTTTTTCTATAACTCCATGTGCTCTAGAGATGCATTTGATTCTTATTACAAAAAAAGGTGATTATTTTATTCTCTCGAAAACCTCAACAACACTCTTATTTTCCAGTTGGAAAATGAAGAATATGAGGTAAAGGAGAATAATCTTAACTGCTTTGTTCCACTGGAGGTACTTCCCCTTGTTGCAGTAATGAATAGATTTCAAAAGGGCTTCCTGTCTGGATAAAGGATTGCCAAATTAGCCCTGCCTCCAATTTCCACATCCTTGTCTCCTCCACCCCTAACCTTCCTTAATTCAATGAGAATATTTGAAGGGTTATCTGGACCAGTTTGGTCAAAGGAAGTCTTCATTCATCCCAGAATTCTGCTGTATCAAGGTTCCTGATCATATTGAGTCAAGGAACCGTGCCTCCTTTTGACCTTCCTGAACATCTTACTGATTTATAATGTTTATTGATGTATCTATGCTTGAAGAAATATGGTTTCTAGATAAGAGATGATATACGGGAAGAAGATGTACTTTGTTGTATTCTTAGTGCAGGCGATGAGTTACTAAAATTGTTTGTACTTGTGATGAAGGGAGAAGTCATTTCTTTATATATTTCTTTTTTTTTTATTATATTCTTATTTTTTCTTCTTTTCTGTTTCTGTTTCTCTTTTCTTTTCTGCATTTTCTATCCCCCTTTTTTCATGCTTTCATGCTTTTTTAGTTTGCATTAGTCATTCATCATTGTAACTGCAAACTTTAATAACAATATATATGGAGTTCTGGAGTTCCTCCAAAAGTTCCCATCAAACGGTAGTTTTTCAGGTGACAAACAAGGGCAATTACTGAATACATGGCCCTGTCCTGTCAACTGTATTTAATTCGTTGAATTTTAATGCAATGTAAATAAAATCTAATTTTTCTCCTCACCCCATCCTTGGCTTTCTGCATATGTACTTTCTGGAATGTGCTCCCGGGAACCTGGACCGACAAAGGTGTCTGCTTCTCTGCCGTAAACCATGTTTACGAGCCGCAGGGTTAGGTTCATGCAACATGCTAACCCAAAAAAAAGGAACCATTGTTCGTGTGATGCACAGATGCTGCAGCTGTCTTGCGCTTAGGGTTCAGGCCATCTTGTGCTCAGCCTCTGACTGCAGAGATGGGGGACTTCTGAAAATATTGCAGTTGGCTGTCCTCCTTATGAATGGACAACTTCCACCGGTTCTGCAGTTCGGTTACAATGCAAGTTCCTTGCAGAGGGCAGGTGTTCCTCGCAGGCATGTCAGGAAGGAAAATCCAATTGGAAAGAAATGAGGGAGCTGCACGGTCCTTCCCTGCGAAGCCACGGGCAACTAAAAATACACACGAGCTCTTTGTCATTCTGTTGCCACATTTTATCCAAACGTCTGAGCTGGGAAAATAATGGAAAGAAAATCCTCTGATAGCCACCATCATCTTGAAAACCTCCCCGTTGAAAGGAAGCAGTCAGGTCAGCCTTCCTAGCAGAGGAGTGCTTTAATTAGAGTCCTGAGTGACTATCAGAATGGAAAATGATATCATTTATAATAATCCAGGTGGGCCAGAGAGTTCATAGCCAGAGCCAACGTTGACATCAGGAATTGCAAAAGCGGCTGGATAGCGTAGTGGTTAGAACACCGCCTTTGATGCAGGAGACCGGGGTTCAAATCCCAGCTGGCACCTACCTTACCAGTAGGGGTCCTTGGGCAAAGACCCCCTAACGCTTCACCTGCCTACCTCAAATATGAGAGTGACACGAACTAAGACAGTCATGCCGGCTCGGACGTCGCCCGGATTAACAAGGTCCGCGTCAGATGTTGGGGAACCAGGACAATCTGATGTTAAGTGGGCTACTGGAACAAACCATACATGAACGAGACAAGAAAACTTGGAACTGATGGAATGCTACTACAACAGCAGACTTAATGAGAGGGGATATATGAAACGTATGAGGGAACTATGGATAGACAGAAGGCCTACATCCACACTAACTGAGAAACAACTAGTTACCCAGCGCTTCAACATAGTGAAGAGGAAGCTGCTCTCACAACTCGAGATAGACCAACTCTACATTACAACCCGGACTCAAGCAGACCTGGAAGAACAAGCAGTTGTGCAGCCAACACCTGAAGCTGGAATGTCACTGCCACCCCTTCCATTACAGAGCACAGCAGCTGATATGAGGCATAAGATCATGGATAAACTAGCTATAGTCAACCCTCGAGTCCGATTACCAAGGCTCAGTGGAGACGTACCATCAGATAGTATGCTAGAAGATGCCAACAGAGCCCTCCAGACAATCCCTACTACCACCATAACTGAAACCAATGATTGGTATATGCTACAGCCGCTGTAATCCTGGAAATGCTTGGCTACACGATCAAGAAGAACAGCAGTACATACCCACCCTGGAAAATGAGATTGGAGGCTAAGATCAAGGCAACTCAGAGAGAAGTCAGTCAGCTGGTGGAACTACAGAAGCGTGTGGAGATTAAGGATAAGATGAACCGACTGGCTAACACAAGGAAGGACGGTGCTGATCATGAAAGACCCTCACAAAGGAACAGCACCATCCAACTACCGGCCAATAACCTGGGGTGAGAGGGGAATTTTTTTTTATTACAGTTCTTTATACATGCTTTCCTTGCCTTTCAAAATGTGCTGTTTCCCCATGGTGATATATAATATAGTAAAATATAACAATTCTTTTTATATATATAAAGAACAATATTCTTTATATATATATATAAACAATATTATATATATATATATATAAAAAATTATATCTTTGTCTACTACCACGATGTCTGGTTGATTAGCCTGTACCTGCCTGTCCATCTGGATCTGGAAGTCCCACAGGATCTTAGCCCTGTTATTCTCCACGACCTTCTGTGGAATCTCCCATCTGGACTTGGGGGGGTCTAGCCCATACACTGTGCAGATGTTCCTGTACACAATGCCAGCTACTTGGTTGTGCCGTTCAGTATATGCTGTTCCTGCCTGCATCTTACACCCTGCCACTATGTGTTGGACTGTCTCTGAGGCCTCTTTGCACAATCTGCACCTTGGGTCCTGTCTAGTGTGGTAGACCCCTGCTTCTATGGATCTGGTGCTTAGTGCCTGTTCTTGTGCTGCTATGATCAGTGCCTCAGTGCTGTCTTTTAGTCCGGCCCTTTCCAGCCACTGATAGGATTTCCCAATGTCAGCCACCTCAGCTATCTGTCGATGGTACGTCCCGTGCAGGGGCTTGTCTTGCCATGGTACTTCCTCTATGAACTTCCTCCCATGTCTGCTGTTGCCTCAGGCATTCTCTCAGCAGCTCATCTTTGGGTGCCATCTTACTGATGTACTCCTGGATGCTCCAGGTTTTGTCCAGGACAGTGGCTTGGACACTCATCAGACCCCACCCACACTCTTTGTGGCTGGTGTAAGATTTCTGGCTGTTGGACTTGGGGTGGAAACCTCCGTACATTGTGAGGAGCTTCCGGGTCTTCACATCGGCAGCCTCCATGTCTTCCTTTGGCCAGCTCACTATACCAGCAGGGTATCTGATGACTGGCAGGGCATACATGTTGATGGCATGGATCTTGTTCTTCCCATTGAGCTGGCTCTTCAGGACCTGTCTTATCCTTTGGTGGTACTTGGATGTTGCTGTCTTCCTTGCCTCCTCCTCATGGTTCCCGTGTGACTGTGGGACACCAAGGTATTTATAGCTGGTCTCTATGTCTGCTATGTGGCCCACTGGTAGTTCCACTCCATCGGTCTTAACTACCTTCCCTCTCTTTACTATCATCCTGCCACACTTCTCCAGTCCGAATGACATCCCAATGTCCTCGCTGTAGATCCGTGTCAGGTGGATCAGTGAGTCGATGTCTCGTTTACACTTAGCATACAGCTTGATGTCATCCATGTAGAGGAGGTGGCTGATGGTGATTCCACTCTTGAACTTGTACCCATATCCAGACCTTGTGATTATCTGGCTGAGGGGGTTTAAGCCTATGCAGAACAGCAATGGGGACAGTGCATCACCTTGGTATATGCCACACTTGATGGCCACTTGTGCGAGCTGTCTTGAGTTCACTTCCAGTGTTGTCTTCCACAGTCCTATTGAGTGCTGGAGGAAGGTCCTTAGTGTCCTGTTGACTTTGTATAGCGCCAGGCATTCACAGATCCATGTGTGCAGCATTGAGTCATAGGCTTTCCTGTAGTCAATCCAGGCCATGCTCAGATTGGTCTGCCTAGACCTTGAATCTCAGGTGACTGCTCTATCTATGAGTAACTGGTGTTTTGAGCCTCTGGTGTTGTTCCCAATGCCCTTCTGAGCTGTGCTCATGTACTGGCCCATATGGTCTTGTAGCTTGGCAGCTAGGATGCCTGATAGAATGTTCCATGTTGTGGGGAGGCAGGTTATTGGCCAGTAGTTGGATGGTGCTGTTCCTTTGTGAGGGTCTTTCATGATCAGCACTGTCCTTCCTTGTGTTAGCCAGTCTGGATGGGAGCCTGCTGCTAGCAGTTGGTTCATCTGTGCTGCTAGGCGTTCATGCACTGCTGTTAGTTTCTTTAGCCAGTAGGTGTGGATCATGTACGGGCCAGGTGCTGTCCAGCTTTTCATGTTCTTGACCCGCTGTTGGATGTCTGCTACTGTGATGCTGACTGGTTCCTGTTCTGGGAGATTGCTGTGGTCTGCTTTCAAGTCCTGCAGCCACTTTGCACTGGTGTTATGCGTCTTCTCTTTCTCCCATATGTTCTTCCAGTACTGTTCAGTTTCTGCTGCTGGTGGCTCAGCTGCTACTCTGTGGTTGCACTGCAGTTGGGAGTACACTTTGGATGGTTCTTTGGAGAACAGGGCATTTATCTTCTTGGCCTCTGCTTCTCTAGTGTATCTCCTTAGCCTGGCAGCCAGTGCTGTGAGCCTTTGTTTAGCAGTCTCTAGGGCTTCAGATGGAGTCAGGCCCATGTATTTTTTCAGTAGCCGAGTCTTATCCTTAATCTCCACACGCTTCTGTAGTTCCACCAGCTGACTGACTTCTCTCTGAGTTGCCTTGATCTTAGCCTCCAATCTCATTTTCCAGGGTGGGTATGTACTGCTGTTCTTCTTGATCGTGTAGCCAAGCATTTCCAGGATTACAGCGGCTGTAGCATATACCAATCATTGGTTTCAGTTATGGTGGTAGTAGGGATTGTCTGGAGGGCTCTGTTGGCATCTTCTAGCATACTATCTGATGGTACGTCTCCACTGAGCCTTGGTAATCAGACTCGAGGGTTGACTATAGCTAGTTTATCCATGATCTTATGCCTCATATCAGCTGCTGTGCTCTGTAATGGAAAGGGTGGCAGTGACATTCCAGCTTCAGGTGTTGGCTGCACAACTGCTTGTTCTTCCAGGTCTGCTTGAGTCCGGGTTGTAATGTAGAGTTGGTCTATCTCGAGTTGTGAGAGCAGCTTCCTCTTCACTATGTTGAAGCGCTGGGTAACTAGTTGTTTCTCAGTTAGTGTGGATGTAGGCCTTCTGTCTATCCATAGTTCCCTCATACGTTTCATATATCCCCTCTCATTAGGTCTGCTGTTGTAGTAGCATTCCATCAGTTCCAAGTTTTCTTGTCTCGTCCATGTATGGTTTGTTCCAGTAGCCCACTTAACATCAGATTGTCCTGGTTCCCCAACATCTGACGCGGACCTTGTTAATCCGGGCGACGTCTGAGCTGGCATGACTCTCTTAGTTCGTGTCACTCTCATATTTGAGGTAGGCAGGTGAAGCGTTAGGGGGTCTTTGCCCAAGGACCCCTACTGGTAAGGTAGGTGCCAGCTGGGATTTGAACCCCGGTCTCCTGCATCAAAGGCGGTGTTCTAACCACTACGCTATCCAGCCGCTTCACTGGAATATCATTCATATATATATATATATATATATATATATATATATAGTTTCTAGGTCTAGACAAGGTGCCAAAGAATCTGGTTCTACCACTCCTAACTGTATAGCTGAATAATTCAGTCTAAAATTTCTCACAAAGTGGTAAAGATGAAGGTCCTTAGAGGAAGAGTGTGATATCAAATATTGGAAATAAAACAAAATAATATATCCTGTCAATGTTTTATTGAACGAAGATCAAGCAGCTCTGCTAGACAAAACAGAGCAAACCAAAGAAGAAAAGCACAACCAGTAACTCCACTCAAAGAATGTTGGTGTAACATGACTTTTGGATCATTTTAAGATAATTTGTCTTTAAAATGATTTATTTATTACAGTTCTTTATACATGCTTTCCTTGCCTTTCAAAATGTGCTGTTTTCCCATGGCGATATATAATATAGTAAAATAATTTACATTTAAATAAAATAATAATAAAATAAATACTAAGTACATAATAATAAATACTTAAATACATGATGAGCAACAATAGTGGTGTTCATCTATTGAAGCTTCAAGTTTAGTGTATTTAAATTTTCAAATATATAGCATCTGCCAGATATGCCAATCTCCACTGAAAGCAATCATTTTTTTTAAAGCTTCAAACTCTTGGACTGTTCGATGATATCCCAAAAATAGAACCTCTCTCTTTAGCTCATAAATCCACTCAAATATATTTTCTTGGGCAATCACTGATACTCAATATAGAAAAGAAGAACTTTCTGATCAGCTTCCAAAATTTCACAAAACAAGACATGTAACCTGGAGTTTAATTCACTGTTTTCCATGTAATTAACTACTTTCACAGTAAGACTGAGTCTTTCTTCTAGACCGCTGGGCAGAATTTTGGAAGCCAATGCTTGGCAGCGAATGATGCTGAGCCACCGAAAATAGATGAGGTTTATTTTTATTTTTTATTTAAAAAATCCTGACCATGAACTTAGCATTGCATCTGTCAATTTAGCTCCTTTGTTTCAAAGACTTTTGATACATCTTTAAAGATCAGTGTTAATTATGGCTCCCAAGACTTGAGAAAACAGCAATTCTTCTTCCACTTTTTCTCAAAAGACATAGCTGAGTAGTTATGTATCACACCTAGATAAGCAGTTGAAACAATTTCTTTCATTGGTCAATTTATCAAACAAATAGCAAAAAAGGATGGTGATTTGATTTGTTCCAAATGTTGGAGTTTGATAGCAGCCACATCATCAAGACAGTTGACTGCAAAACCAGACACAAACATTTTTTGGATTTTTTTTTCTCCATTTCACCTAGAAGCAAAATTTTGGCTGCACACTAAGCAGGGCTTCTTGAGGGTTTATCTCCAATGATGGAAAAGTTTGTTCCTCCTTTTTTATGGTTAGAAGGCTTATTCCACGAGAAGCTTTCACAGACTTTGCAGACTCCTGATGAAATATTCCAGTGCTGTTCATTTTCATGTGCTTCAAAAAAATCATACTTTGCAGCAAAGAAATGCATCCATTTTTAATAATGTTTGTGTGATTTTGCCTTAAATGTCTATTTATTTATTGTGAAATGTATATATGCATTATATATGGTCACAGGGCTTAGAGTTTTTAGATATACAACATACTGAGGAAGTAATCTCATATAAATTTCAAATGTATGAGCATTTTGACAAATATTTTTAAATTTGGGGGAGGGGATTTCTACTTATACAGGGCAGAGGAATGGCTTTGAGGGGCAGGAGGAAGAGCCACTGCCAAGGCAATGGTCAGATAAAAGAGGGCTGAGTCCAGACCAAGAATGTAGCATGAGAAAACATCTCAGACATGACCCTTCCTAGTTTCAAGGTAAAAGGGAAGAAGGGGGGAAGTTCATTCAGACTTGTAAGATTCTGTTACTAACTTTACAATAAAGTAGTATTGACTTACATGACATGGGATTCCTAGTCTTTTATACACACACAGACACACACACATACATACATACATATACACACAAACACACACACATATATAATTTTTATTGCTACCATACTAAGGCATCCTAATAGAAAAAATAATGATTTTTTTTTAATTGATGCAAATATTCACATTGAATTCCAGATTTTGTGTGTGTGTACACTACTTATTAACTGTATTGTATGATTATTATGTATTAGCATGCCAATTTATGTCTTGAAAAAAAAAGTTTAGATAACAGAGGGTTATTCCCCACAACCAAGTTGCTGCGGCACAAGTACAGGCCGCTAACCTCCACCTCTCCTGTCCTCCTACACATCAAAAATAGCCCTCTGTCCCCCTCTCCCTTCCTTCCTTCCTTCCTTCCTTCCTTCCTTCCTTCCTTCCTTCCTTCCTTCCTTCCTTCCTTCCTTCCTTCCTTCCTTCCTTCCTTCCTTCCTTCCTTCCTTCCTGTGTACAAAGTATTTGCTTTGAGCTAAGTGTCAGAAAAGGCACAGCCTTGCTCCTCACCTAGTGCAAATTAGTACAAATCAGGGCACAGCTGGACAACCCCATTAACATGGTTTATTCTAGTCTTTGCGTAAGCAGAAAAGTACACTAACACAAATTGCTCTGGCTGATGGCCAACCTCTAATCTGTCTCAGAAATGAAGTTGGTGAATGGAGCTGTGCTTACAGTTTTGATGTGGACATGCTAGACAACCGTCATTGTATTCTAGGATTTATTTTCCCATCTACGAAGCATCACCAACGGCAGCATCATATGGGCATGTCCTTTAATAGGTCCATGGCCTTTAAAAGGGTTAATAAGGCAACTTCTTGCTATGGGTAGCAGGACATGAGGATAAGCCCTCTGACCAGCTCGTCCTTGGTGTAGCACTGCGTACCATTCATGGATCTCTCTCACTGAGGAGGGTAGAGGCAAATCCTCTGGATCCCTGAACTAAAATTGAACCTTTCCTCTGCCTCCGATGTAGGCAAAAGTTGAGTTACAACTTATTTCTCCTTTTGTTACCCTTAAAGAAAAGGGGGAGGTCTGCTTATGGCATTACTTGGCTACCTTTTAGACTGTGACAGAGTGGTGGTAGTGGTAGAAGAGGGGGAGAGAGAGTGCAAGAGGCAGAGTTTCCTGCATGTGGCGGTGTGGCCTCTGACAACTACGCAGAGGCTGCAGAGAGCTTTCTGTGCTTTGTGAAAGAGCACAATGGGTTGTGCAAGGAGTGCATAGCCTTGCCATCATGGGGGCCTGTCTCTCACATATGTGCACTTTTCCAGTGAAGGTTTGTAAAAGATGGTGCAACTGAAGGAGAAAGGGTGAGAAAGACAGGACCTTGTGGTTGTAAGCCTGCGAGCTTCTCAGCATGCTGAATCCATTTTGAATGCACAGACAGTGAAACTGAATGGTGGGTGTCCCAAGCTGGGTCTATGCCTGGCTTGATTTTCAGACACAATGCATGATGGTGCGGCAGAGTTCCTGGACATTGGGTATGATCTAAGTAAGTTATTCCATGAATGGATTTTTTATGTTCTGTCCCCTTCTCCTCTGAAGATAATGTAGAGGAGAGTATGTTTGGGATTTCCATAGGGTGGTGGACTGTAGATTTGGAGAAAGTCCCATTGCTTAAATGAGTTTCTATTTGTGTGACATTGGATTTCACCTTTAAGGGTACTGTTGTTGCTGAGTCCCTTGATGGTTGAGGTTCCAGACTTTTATTTTGATATGACAAACCAGAGAAGTTTCAAAAGAAGAAACTCAGTGGGGTGTTACAGTCAGAATCAACTAGGAATAAATAGAAACTGTCTTCTAAGGAAAGCACATCTCGCCTTCTTTTTACTGTCTTTAATAAATCAATAATAAAATAACATTAGCAAGACATTTGAGCTGATTTTCATTGTTTCTGGAATATGTGTAATTTCTCAGGCCTCTGTTTTATGATTTTTTGCTGCTTTTAAAGTCATTTGGTTTGGTGTTGGATCAGAAGTGCTGTTTTAAACAGACTGAATACTTTTATCATTGTTCTTGGCTGCCTTGAGCTTTTTCTAAGGAAACATAAGATAAAAACGTATAAAATAAGTAAGGAAATATTGTTTATAATCCACTGAATTAAAAAAAAAACTTCAACTGAAGTTTTGAAATGTGGTATGTAATTAGTTATATAAGATTAATTAATTAATATTAACAGAAATTAAACATTCTTCCTAAAATCACTTTGTGTCAACATCTAGTTAACATCTTTCCTACCTCTTCCATGTTATAAAGTATGTGAAACATGCAAACAGACATCCTGGTTAGAAATGAATAAATGCCTAGATGAGGATACCAAAGTTTTAACTTTTGATTTTGCCCTCAGCTTCCATGCATTCAAGTTACATGTCCACCAGATTTTCTATATGTGAATAACTGGAAAAAATGGAAAACACCCATATTTGATTTCTTCTATGCAAGCCAACTCTAAATAAATGATATGGTGAGCGTATGGCTATAGAAAAAGGGTGCAGTTCTGTGCAGAGGGCTTTACTTGCTAGTTCCCAAGTTTGAATTTTGGAATATCTTACAGAACTATCAGCCAAACCCTGAAACTATTTCTGTCTGTGTGGTTAACATCCTAACTAAGCAAATTTAATATTAAAAAGGTATTATTTTTATATGCATTCTTATAAAAGAAATGTATGTACGGTTATATTTTTTTTGGTCCTTTTGAAAGATCAATACCTATAAAAATATCTTTTACATGAATGAGTTGGGACAGTTTTATTTTGGAGAGCAACGTCCCAATGCTGCCATGACTGTAACTTAGCCTCTGTGATCATTATCCCAGATTTGTTTTATGCTTTATTACAAATGTCAGAAAATAATGTTATGACTGCTCTTACAATATTCAGTTACACTGCCCTAAGAAAGGGTTGGGTTTATTGAGGGGATGTTTCTCTATGAGTCCAATGGTAGGTGTGGGTTCAGATAAGCAAATAAGCAGAACCAACAGTGGGTGGGACTACCCATGAAATCTTTTTCCAATATCACCTTTTGCTTCCATTTTTTTTTCTGAAGCTCACTTTTCTCACACTCACCTCCCCTTTCCAGGCAGCAGAACATTCACCAACAGAGATCTTTATTGCTTTTGAAAATTGTGTGAGGGGTGCATAGGGCCCTAGGATTACAAAACACCTATTCTTTCTTAAGATATAAGATGACAGCTTGTACTATATGAGTGGAACATCTTCCTTCTTATCATGCATGCTTTCTTTAGTCCCTGAGGTAGAAGTTGGCTAAATTAAAAATTAGCATGGATCTTCCAACCTTGCTGAACATTGCCTTCACTGAAACCAGTATGAGAACCATGCCAAACATGATTTTTTAATTGAAATCCCTAGTTGGAAAGTCTCATAGTTAGCATCAATGAATACTTACTAAGTGACATGGCTGACTGATGGGTCAAGTACAATTCAAATATTTTCACAACTACTTGCTTCTCTGACTACCTGGAAACAATTCTAGGTTTCAATTAAATCTCCATGGAGAATATCTGAGAAGCCTCTCCATTTGTCTTTCCCATCTATTCATTCATGAGATCACCACTGCTGGTGCTGAGTTCAATTTCTTCTGATGTTAATAAATGCAAGACATGTTCATCTTCAATTGGATAATTCATTGCCTATTTGCAGTATGTATGTGTGTGTATGTATGTGTGTGTGTGTGTGTGTGTGTGTGTATACATATATATATACACACACATACACATACATACATACATACATAGACACACACACACACACACACACAAACACAAACAAGCATCCCTTGAGTTTTTTGTCTGTAGGAATGAGGAATCCATTTGCATGTGCATCTTTGAAGAAATAATTGCTTGCCAATTACCACAGCTCTGCAAAGACATATATCTTAATTTTTTACCACTCAGACATATCGTACACAGACATGGAAGTTCCTTTATCATTTTTCCAGGGTTTTGATTTTCATTCTTTTTTCAGTGTTCTAAAATATTTAGGGGAAGTTGTCTATCTTCTTCCATCTCACATAGGAAAATGAGCTGTACTGGCACTTAGTCTTAATTCCAACCCATGCTTGCAATTGCCACAGCAGTCTCCAAAATTGCTTTCCTGGGATAATACTGTCTCCAAATCCTTGCTACCAGCTGCTCCTCATGGCAGAGGTCTGGACCCTACCGCCAAGCTGAGCACCTATCTGATTAACTAGTGGAAAATAGAAGAGACTAGAACAGCATGAAATAGGCAGGTTATTGACATCTGTGTCAGTGAGATGATGCTGTTCATCACACCATCATTTCTATTTATTTCTAATAAGGATATGCCATTGTTTCAATGTTCAGTTGCTTCCAGCTCTTCCTTTTAAAATCAATGCTTTATGGTGTGATTCCACAAGGCAGAATTATAGACACTCCTTGCCCCATGTCCACCTATACCCCCAACAGGAAAAAACTAGTTTTTTTGAATGTGTAAGGGATGAAATAATGCCTCTGTAAAGCTTAAAGTACATGTTGAGTAGTGTCTTTTGTGAGTGCTGTGGGTCATCAAATGCTATTGAGGGCTTCACACCAGCCATGGCCCAAATATTGCCCACCTCTGCTTTAGGGAGAAACAGCTCATAATTTGATTGAAAGAGAATGGAAACCAGTATGTTTTAAGGCTCTCTTTATAATTATCATAATCTCTGCCTAGAATTTAACTTCAAATCTTTCAATGATGTACCCATAACTGCTATAATCAGGCCCATCCATCTTGCTGCTGGTCATCTTCTTCTTTCCTTTCCTTTTACCTTTCCAGGGCATCCCAAGAGAGCTGGGTTTTCACAAAATGTGTCCAAAATATGATAATTTGAGCCTGACAGTTGTGCATCAAGTGAAAGTTCTGGATTGACTTGTTCTATGATCCATTTGTTTGATTTCTGGTCTATCCATGGTATTCTCAGGAGTCTTCCCCAACACCAAGGTTCAAAAGCATCAATATTCTTTCTATCCTGCTTCCTCCAATTTGAACTTTCACTTCCATACAGTGTCACAGGGAATACCATGGCCTGCACAATTCAGATCTTTCTACCAAAGTGTAAGCTTAGTAAATTCAGTCTATTCCTAATTTGCCATTGTGTTTTAGTTATCAGCTCTCTCCAGGTATTCTCTCCAGGTACTCATCTCTTACATGTGTGGGTTAAAACTGCACTGGGTTCATGGGTGCTTCTTTACACACTGAGTGCTAAAATCTGCTGGGTGGTTATAACTGCACTTAGCTGCTGAATACACTCCATTTACAAAAGGCAATGAAGTACGGTATTTTCTTTGCATGAAATGATACATATTGTGACACTTCCATAGTGTTGCTCTAGAATATGTGCATTGCCTGCATATAGTTCCAGGTTCAGCCCTGGTATCTCTAGAAGGAATCACATAGCACATGATGTAACCACTTGTGATCCTGGAGTGCTCTTTCTGATTAAGGTAGATAATATTGGGTTAAGGGAAAAAAGGAGTCTAGGACAGAATAAAATCACTTCTTATGTTCCCACCAAGATGTTGAACACTTCTTCTAGATGTTGTCCATAATTAATATATCATTTAGCCTTTCCTTTAGCAGAGGTTGATATAGCAGTTGATATGGATTATGGGAGGGAGAGAATGGACCTTTATTGCTCTGTGTCATGAAGTCACAATGGAAGCCTGAGGATGCTGCTTTGAAACTAGTGGTTTCCTAAACCAAGAAGTGCCACAGGGGGTGGGGACCAAAAAATCAAAATGACCATATAATTTGCCTTTTTATTACATGCACAATAGGGTGGGGCTCTGATTGCATGACTGAGGCCACCCCCTTGACTTTTTAAGCCCCCCATGGATGCTCCTGCAGGTATCACTCAAGTGGTTCTGATTATTCTGCAGCACCAAATGCATCATGGTGAAGTAAGGGCCTACATAGTGCTCCTGCCATTTCATGATCAATGGCACTAGACATGGAGTAGCAACTTGGTGCTCACAAGCACCAATCTGCCTCTGGTTATGCCCCTTCTTGTAACCTACTAGGCCTCTTGTTTCACCTAAGGCTTTTTAAAAAAAAGTCTTCTATTTTACTTTTTTAAAATAAGAAATTGGTATAATGCAATGCACAGTCTATTGATCTAACTGCTCCACATGGGCCTCAACTAAAGTTTTAGAAAATAAAAATGGTACATAATTAAAGTTCAGAATTTTGCTTGAAAACACAACTGCCTGCCCAGAAAAAAGGAAAAGAAGGTACAAAGATAAACTGAAAGTGGTGAGGAGCCTCATAAGGGGCTGAAGGGTAAGCAAGAGTTTAGTTTGCCTTTTGATAAATTAGTATTTCTGAAACAAATGACACCCACCATGGTTGCCCTTGTGAAACTAGGTAAACTACATGTGGGACCCATTTTGTAAAGTGCTTAGAACAGTGTTGTCCAAACTTGGCCACTTTAAGATGAGTGGACTTCAACTCCCAGAATTCCCCAGTCAGCCATGCTGGCTGGGGAATTCTGGGAGTTGAAGTCCACTCATCTTAAAGTGGCCAAGTTTGGACAACACTGGCTTAGAAGATGCTCTCAAAATTCTAAATGTGCTCATTGGTGCAAAGAAAGTATTTTTCCCACACAGATTGGTAGCTTGTCTTTGGACTGTTCCATGACCTATAGCTGGCCGAGGCTAACTTTGTTTTTTATTTGTCCTTTTGGCCCTCAGAATGCCATAACCTTCTTTGTACTGGGAAAAGATGTAAAATTGGAACAGAGTGGTTCTGTCATATCAACATCAGAAGTATATTTTTACTGAAGTTTGTTTTACTAAAACAATGTTTGTGAATATTTTTTGGCTAATTGTGTTGGATGGATTTATTTTGAAATATTGCCTTTCTGTTAATGCTATGACTGGGAAATGAAGGAAGAAGAAAAGTGTTATGGGAATTTGCTAAACTACTCATAATATTAACTTCAAGAAAGATAAACAATGATGAAGTTTTAAAGAACAAAAGGAAATGAACTATTATGGCCTACGAACACAGCTTTTTGAATGACAGAGCTTTAATTTCTTTCAAGTCTTCAATTAGACCACAAACATTTTGCATATAAAAAGCCCTTTGTATTATGTGTTACTGCTAGAAGTCTCAGTTGCATTGGCTTTGATTTGATAAACTGCAAAAGTAAACAGAAAGTGTGTTTTTTATACGGATGCAAAGAAATGCATAATCTTCCTGTTTCTGTACCATTTACTAAAAACAAAAATCACTCAAGCTTAATAGCTCGTATGCGTGTTTGTGGTTGTAAAAGTTTGCACATACTCCTTGAATTGCCTGATTCCTGCAACACTCCAGAGGGTCATGCTGTATAATTGACTGACCTAGCTTAAGTTCTGCTTTGGAGATAGAAGTGAGTAATTTCTATCCAATTGAGGCTGCATCAGGTTTTCCATGGCATATCAAGGGTCACACTCCCAAAGTGGGTAGGGCTAGAATTCATTGTGTATGAAATGAGTGCCTTAAATAGTGCTACCATGGTTGGGCTGCAAAACTCCAGCTGACCAGTAGATGGCAGCAAAAATACAGAAAACTCTAATTCTGTTGCTGTCATCCAGGTGGATATCCAGATTTTTGTAGCCTATATATGGTAGAGCCAGTTTGGTGTAGTGTTTAAAGGCACCAGGCTAGAAACTGGGAGACTGTGAGTTCTAGCCCCACTTTAGGCACAAAGTTACCTGGGTGATCTTGGGCCAGTCACTCTCCCTCAGCCCTAGGAAGGAGGTAAGGGCAAGCCACTTCCAAAATCTTGCCAAGAAAACTGTAGGGACTTGCCCAGGCACTCACCAGGAGTCAACAATGACTTGAAGGCACAACAACAAATGACAACAACATATATGGTAGCCTTAAAGCTTTTTAAGACCTCAGGCACCCATATTGCTTCTTGGATACTCACTCAAAATGTTGTAAAATTTCAAAAAGGGCCAAAAGTTTGACCCTATATACTCTAGGAACTGCAGGATGGATATTGGTGGACTGCATGTGAGTCCTGAGTGTGACATTTTGCACTTATGTGCTAGAGTGATGAGAACTCTCTCCGTTAGGAGTTTGCAGCTTCTTTGTTTAATTTAAAGCAGGCTGTTAAAAACACTTACATCCTACTTAGATTCTGAGATACCTTAAATGCATTGCTGAGTGTGATTTATTTAACATTTCAGATCCTTTCTGGGCTGAAAGTTGAGGCAGAAATATTTATACAAACTAATATTTCTACCACAACTAAACCCTGGAATATGCGAAGTTAAATATAGTGAAGCCTGGTGAATCAGTCAGAACTCCTGTGACTGATGGGAATGATTGAAAGGGAGCTCACAACCTCACCAATACTGTATATATCCATTCTCTTACCAAGTTGTTGTATTGTTCTATATAGAGAGGGAAGGATGGAAGTGGAATGAATGAGTTGAATGGAATGGGAAGAGGGAGAAACATGTGTCTGGATAGAGTTGAAGAGGTCCTCCAAAGGAGTTAGGCAAGAAGTTTAAAGACCAAAAAGCAATGTATGAATGTGGTACTTTTCAAAGATACAAAGGATTGAAAAATATGCAAGACCAAGTTGACTATTTTTGCTCAGGCAAATAGAAAGTCTTTCTGATTTAGAAGTATCCCAGTGACAAGGCTGGATCTAGAGCTTCATTACTAACAAGTCATTGGTCTTTTGTAAATAACTACAGTAAACTTGGACATAAGTTTTAAGTAGCTAGGATCATGTTGTTTGGAAGTTCTGGTAAACTCTAAAATGTGTAAACCAGTTACCCAGGCTTGCAGACAAACTTGGATGACCATGATGGATTTGAGCTGATTAGTGGCAAATTATATCCTTGTGGCAGCAAATACAGCATCTACATTTTATGTAATAAAACTTTGAGATAGATTTTGAGGAGACAGGACTGTGTTATCTTGTTAGAGCTCTCTAAAGTAGGTATTTGGGTTGCAAACTTTTATTGCCACATTCGATAATATAATTACTTCTGGGGAAGTGAGGTTTGTTGGTTAGCAAAGGTTGCATATATCTTCATTATGTCAGTTATGCACATGCTTGGTTGGGGGAGTTGCTGTGGATGGTAGTTAATTTGCATGTGAATGAAGTCTGGTTCCATCTTTTGATAGGTCCAGAGATAGAGTTTAAGTCTATACGTCTGTTGAGCACAACTTGGTTAGAGTGCCATACTTCTAAGAATCCTCTTGTCTGGTTGATCTGGCTTGTTTTAAAAATTGCTTCCAAGTTGAAGTTATGTCCTAGGTTGTCTGTGTGGAGGACAATTAGAGATGTTACTTTATATATTTTCACTGCTAGTTTGTGTTCATGGATAAGTCTTCTATTTGTCCTATGAAGTAGTGTTTACAATCTTTGCCGTATATTTTGTAGATGACTTCTCTTTTGTTTTCTTTGGGTTTGCAAAGAATATTTTATGGATTTTTGAGTTGGAGTGCTCAGTATGTTCTCAGAGAGGCTGTGTCATTTATTTTGTTGTGAGAGGTTGTTAACTTGTTTTTTTAGAGGTTAACATGGAACCCCTCTTTGATATTTTAGTATCCACTTAAAGGTGATAGTATAACATTTGAAGCAGTACTAAACTATGTTAAATTATTGTATAGGCTATGGATAAACACCAAATGGAGGATCACACTATCATTGTCATCTAGTCTTGATGGATATTTCTTGCCTGTCTGGTGTGGTAGTTTATCTTACATATCAGCTGCTCAGAAGCAAAAATAGCAGTGGATTATCACCTTCCTACTCACATTTGTCAGCTTCATCAATGAATCTAGTTATAGATAAAGAATGCTAAAGAATGCAGGACTAGATGGGCCTTTGGGTTTATCCAGCTGGGCTCTTCTTATATTCTTATCTTCATATTTCAGGGCATGTAACTGACAACGCTCTCCAACTTCTTCCCTGACTTTCTCCAATTCCCTCTGTTTTCTTGTCTCTTTCTTGTCTCTTTTCTTCTATCTGCTATTCAGTTTTCAGCTTAATTCTTCCCAACCTTTTTGCCTTTCATAAAGGGGTATAGATCCTTGGGTTCAGTTTCTTTTTTTCCCCCCCTTAATTTCCAGCTGACCTTTTCATCCAACTATGAGCTACTTTCTTATTTTAAACTCCAATCCTAAATAACTAAATAACCAACCTGGTTTTTTTTTTTCTGCCCCAAGACCAAAAATTAAAAGGCCTAAAGGATAATTCATTCACAAACTTCTCTTAACAGTCCCTGATATTTGCTTGAGTGTATTGTAGTCTACTGGTTCTGATGGAAAGGAAAACAACTCTTGTGCTGGGATAGGAAGATTGTGTAGACCCTCTTCAAATTATTTGTGTTGCCATATATCACCGAACCTGATGCCCTCCCATTGTTCTGGCCTACAACTCACCCAATCTCTTATCATTCGCCATGCTGTCAAGGGCTAATAGAAACTTAAGATCAATGCATCTGAGTGACCAGGGTATGGAACCCTGCCTTATATACTCAGTGTAACCATACACTCATTTGCCTCTTGTCACAAGTCATGTCTTGTGTGCTACAGTATGCCTAGTCAAGGAAGACTGAGATATGAAGGGGGGTTCAAGCTGGTTTTATTGAGTCTCTTACACATCCTTTGGCAGATTTCCCCAGCCACAAAACCCAAATTCTGGGATGTTTTTCACAGATTTGTTTAAAAACACTACATTTTTTGCTAAAAATTTGAAGTTATCTCCTTCCCCAGCTCCAGTTTTCTAGATCTTCCACCTAAGGAAATTTTGGATCTTGATTCCTAAAACACACTTCCTTCCTCTTCTTTTTCTCTGAGGGTGAGCATGAGCACAATAGAGTGTATGAGGTCTGCATATGTATTGCAACTGTTATCATTCTCATAGGCAGACTTTATGTCCTTAGGCATTTGAAAGTGTACAAAGAAGGTGGAGAGACGAACACAATGTGATTCATGTGTCTGTCTGTACTCAGCCACAATCTCTTGTGATTTTCCTGGTTTTGAATGCCTGAAAAACCATGTTTGAAGAGACCAAGCTGGTTTTGTGTGTGTTTGCAGAAAATCTATTCTAGCCTGTAGTGAGATGCAGTTGGATAAATCCCTGACAGATCTGCACTTCCAGCCACAACATCTTAAGCATCTGACTTCTCTGAAGATGTAGTACTATCCATTTATTTGTGTGATGTTGTGACTCACACATCTGGAAGACAAACCAAATGTCTTGGCTCAGCAAAACTCATGTGTGTTATAAAAAGGAGGAAAAATTTAGTATATGTTTGAGAAGAGTCAGATAGTAGCTCTTAATATTCTTTTTCATAAATGTATCTACCATGCATTAGATGGACTCTATAAAGTATCCAGTAAATACAATAAAGAGGCCTATTGTGAATTAGTGTAACATACTACACTAAACTGGGAAGTCTGCAGTGTAAATATCACTTCCTCCAAGAACTCGTGAGTTTACGTTAGGCAAGTAAATCTTTCTCAATATCGGCCTCAGCCTCTATTGGCTTGGGGATATAGTTACGGACTTCCTTTATAGGGTTTGGTAAGGATTATGAATATAAGTGGGATGATGATGATGAGTCATCAGGTCAGATTGCAATATTAAATACATGCTGAATGTATCAGTTGCAGTTCAGATATGCCACCTCAATAATCTTTATGAAGGTTCTGCAAAGTGTCACTCCAAATAGCACACTCAGGGGGGTGAATGGTGACGAGACAATATATGAAAGGACTATTAAAGGAGGAGGTATCAGGATGCTCAGGGAATCTTAAAAACAAAACAAAACCTTAACATTCCCCCATTGGGTACTAAGCATGCTTATTATTGACTATCTTTGGGAGTTCAGATCAGAAAATGACAATGACATGTTCTAGAAGAGGACATGGCTATGGCCTAGCTATCATGCAACTTTCTTTTCTTTAAACAGGTTTCCCTTATCCTGTAAATATAGCAGAGTTATAAATATCTGTGTATATATTCCAATCTGAATTTTCATATATTTTTTAAAAAAGAGTTAAAAATAGCAGATGCTTTGAACACAGAATGGACTTTAGGGTGAATACCTGCAACAGTAACATGGACCACAATGTTTTCACCTTTCCCTGCACTGCAGATAAGCTTGTGGCTTCGAGAGTCAAAACAAACATCAGTGCCAGTGGCCTTACTTATCTTCAGTATCTATCTGTTTATCCATCCTGCACATTTTTAAATAGTTTAGGGGCTTTTAATTAGTCCTTAACTTAGGAACTGTCTTTGAGAAGCTTGCCACTGGAATTAGATGGTACTTGTTAGAAATCTTTGGGTTGTATGGGGGGGCGTGGGGGTGGGCATGTAATGGTTGGACTGCGGCCTCAGGAGGTCCAGATGTGAATTTTGATCCAGGGCTTTTACTACTCATATTGTAAGTGCACGAAGTTTCCTAAAAATACCTGGCCGTGCAGGTCAGGTTTGGGGTGGGCTTACATGCAATCCCTCATTTCCTATTCAAGTTAATCTTTGCATGTTGTGGGCAAACACTTATATTTTGCTACACTCACTACTTCTTGTATGTTGCACCTCTGGCCATCTCTCATTGCTAGAAGCATCTACAGAAAAGGACCAAAAAAGTCAAGGTGGCAGCCACACAAGTAAAACCTTTTAATGTGTGGGGCAGGCCTTTGATCATGCTATCATCTTGACTTTTTTGGCCACTGCTCCTTTTGGATGGCCCGGATCACTGCCAATGTGGGAGTCGAGTAGGGAAGACGCAACAGTATGAGCTGCCATTCCTGTAAATGCGTGAGAGGAGGAAAGCTGTGATTCTGAATGGATTGATCTGACACGAATACATGGGGAAACTCTTTCAGTAGACATAGCCAGATCTGAATATTTCACTTATTGCCTGTGTTGTTGTCAGAACCTGCATCACCCATCTGTTGTTGTTTGCCATTGTATTGCAGTCGTTGGGAGTTAGAGTGAATTGGTTCTGCCACTAGTAACTAAAGGGGGGGGGGGGTTTGTTAATGGTTGTAATGGGAGCTGGGAAGCAGCTTAACCATATATGGGCAATTTCGCCTGGCTTGATTGCCGGCAAGGCAGCTGGGGCCCCAAAGAGCCAGGAAGAGGCTCAGGGAGGAGGGGGGAGGAAGGAAAAAGGTCACCACCCGATGGAGAAGACTCAAGATGCCAGGCAATCAAGGGAGGGGGGATAAATAGAGGGAAGTTTAACCAAGGCTTTAGTTTTAGCAATGTTCTGTTTGCAAGCTACCTGTACCACTCAATAAAGAGTATTTTTCTGAACCAAGCCTGGTTGCATGAGAATACTTCGGAATTGGGAGTCAGACAGGGAGGACTTGACAGTTGTTTTCACATTAACACTGAGCTCATTGGAGGGAAGAGAATGATAGCTGAATCAAACAGGGCCACCCATTACAGATTCTGACATAACATCATCTGACCTGATTCAGCAGAAAGAACACCATAATGAAGCAGAAAGGTGTGAATTGTGCACTGAGCCTGACAGCAGTAACATTAATTGTGCAAGCACAGTACAAAAGCTATGGTTCCTCCTCTTCTTCCCCTTCCCCTTCCCCTTCCCCTTCCCCTTCCCCTTCCCCTTCCCCTTCCCCTTCCCCTTCCCCTTCCCCTTCCTCCTCCTCTTCCTCCCTCTCCCAGGATATAATGCTATTGCAAAGGCTATTCCCACAGACTTGCTATTTTGCAGTCGTCTGGTAGCAGTGCCTTTGAATGTTACGATTTGAACTCATCAGCCAGCTGACTGATAAAATGAGATGGGATTACCCTTTGGCAGCCACTCTCGGTTTCTGAATGGAATGACCTTCAAGGGGTGAAATTGGCAGCAATCTATTGTTCAGAGTGACCCCACAGTAAGGAAATGGCAGCTCGCATTATGAGTGGAATGCCTAAGTGCTTTGAGTCATCTTCAGATCAGAGGAATGTCAATCTGTTCAAAGGCGGGAGGTGGTACCGAATGAACACAATGTGAAGAGACTTAGCGGCCTTGCAAAGATAGGCTAATAGGCATGGCAGTCCATTCAGACTCAAGGCAGCCTCGCATTCCTCATTCATCTTCTTTGATTCCGATACTTTACCAGCACAGCATAGCACTTGTAATGCTGCGTCTCTGCTTGCATGCCGATTTCAGGCGTTTTCTCATCTGCTTTAACCATGAGCTTTCATAGGCCCTTGATTATCATGGCTTCCACTTTGTACTGGCAGGCATGGGATGGTTTTGACTGCTATGTATTCTGCTCTGGAACCTGATAATAAAGGAAAGGAGATTACAGCTCCATTATACATTTATTTGAGCATTTTACCCAAGAGCAGCCTAGGAACTGTAGTATGGTGAACATATTGAGATTCCAGTGAAAAGAAACCTGGGTCAGGACTAAAACATATGCTTTGCATGCGCAAGGCCAGAATGTCAATTTCTCAACATTACTATTTCACGTGATACTGGCCACATGGGAAGCTTTCTGAGTGCTTTGCATGTGCTTCTACTTATAATTACTAGTAAAATTTCACTCAAGTGAAACTTGGGTAGAAAATTCTGGAACCATTCTTCAGGTGAAATTGCCAAGGAATTTCCAGTATGAATTTATTTAATGAGGACACCCAACTTACATAAAGTACTCTGGGCAGCTAACACAATAAAAACTTCAATGCAATAACAAGATGTAATAGATAAAACACATTAAAAACAAGCAAGCAAAAGAAATAAGGCCACCAAGGATAACCCAAGTAGCAGCAAATTCCCAGTATAGTCACAGCTATTTAATTAATGCCAGTGGAACTTCTCAAGGGGAGATCGATTCATCCGAATTCAAGGCTGACATGCATTTTGAAAACCTTTCTGCTCCCCCCAACTGTTAAAACTTGTAAGTTTAAGGAAAGGAACGATATTAACATTCTGATATTTGGCTCAACCAACATTCTGTCCAGTTTAACAAGCCACCCACACCCCTTCCTGCACCCCTTCCTGATAGAAGACAAAAGTGATTCAAAGAAATACTAAGAACCACTTTGTATCAGGGGCTTTCAAAGCAGTTACAGATGAAGAAACTCTTCTGTAAGGACGTCTCTGTTTCAAGTAAAAGTGTTCTTATTCTCATTCCCCATTTGTCAAAGTGCAGCATAGGATGTGTCACACCAGCGTTCTAATCTCTAAGATACTTATATTTCTGGCATTGATGGGAACATGCGTATTTCTGTGAGTTTGCTGGGACAGTTTAAAAGAAGAATGAAATCAATATTTAAGAGGAGAAACTGGTACTTTATTTTTCAGTTGCAATCACCAGATCATGCCTTCATGAAGAGACAACATTAGCGGCTATCATGAAGAGAGATGACTCACTTTAGTTTAATGGAATCACAACTGAGAACAGAATTCAGCCTATTTGTCCACACACCATGAAGCTATGTAGAGATCTTGGCACTGGGTAAACCTCCAGCATGGATTCTATTTCCATGCTAATTGCATGCTTGAATATGCCCCCCCCCCTTGAATATGCCCCATTTTCATATGGGGACCCACAAATGCAAATGCAAGCTTTGCCTGCTAATGTGTTGAACGGGACATTAGATGTTTATCTCCAGGTTGTTGACCTGCCATCTTCTGTAAAAGTTTTCCTGAAAAATTGCTTTTTCCCTCACAGCCCAGACCCCTTTTTGATTTATCAACTATTCAGAACTGTTTTGCCATACCATAGTTGGAAGGGAGAGGATGTGCTAGCCATATTTATTCATGCAAATAAGTCTGGCTGTGACAGTTTCTACACAGTGGCACTGTTGTTGCTGTCTCAGGTTAGGTCTTGTTCAGATTCTACTGAGGTGAACAGCTTCTAGTTGATGGCCAGGACCTCCAGAGAATTTGCTAGCCTCTGCTTCTTCTGGTTTGACTTCTGATTTTCCTCTTCTTCTTCTGAACACTGAGCTAGAACAATAGCCATGTATGTTTTAGAGGTGATTTTTTCCTGAATGCAGGATTTTGTTTTTTGCAGAGAATATTTTTAACTGAAGACTCCATAGCTGTGTATTCAAACTGCTTTGCACAATTCCCACCTCAGTTTCCAGAGCATCTACCTTCATATTGTTTGGAAATAGCTTTGTGAAGCTGGTGGTAAAATGGTTCTTCTGATCCTAAAATTTAATACTTATAATTACAAGCACAACTGTAATCCACATTCTCTGACCATTTATTTGAAGTATTTGCTGTTTAAATAGAGAATATATGTAGCTCAGAGTTGAACTGTGGAGTCCTTGGGATTCTCTGAGCTTGGTTGTTTTCTTGCAGACATTTTGTTACCCAGCTAGGTAACATCTTCAGAACTAGAAGGGAGTGGGGTTTGCTCTCAGTTTATGTACAGTAGCTTGCCCTGTCAGTGTTGGTGGGGGAGTTGTTTTTTCCTTGGTAGTTCCTAGATTAGGCTGCTGTTTAATGCTTGATTGTTTGTCTGAGTTGGTAGTTCCTTGATTAGGGTATTGTTTACTGTTTATCTAGTTTTGATCCTGGTGTAAATTCCTGCTTATTTGAGTGTTGATTGCTAGCAAGGAGGTGTTCTGGTTTTTTTGTTTCCTTTTTATTGGCTCTTCTGAATAGTGTGTAGATGTTGTTTATCTCTATGTGCCTGTTGATGGCTGCCTTGTCTGAATACCAAGCTTCCAGGAATTCCCTCACGTTTTTGGATTTGGTCTAAGATGCTGACAGTTTCCCAGTTGAAAGTATGGTTAAATATGTCCATGTGTTGTGAGATTAAGGAGCTTTCATCATGTCTTCTGACTGCTAGTTGTTGTTCATGGATGTATTTGGATATATGGATGGATTTGCTGTATACCCTGCACTTGATTTGGAAACTTCTTTGTGTGGTTTACAGAGCAATAACAAGAAGTCCCTGCCTTCAAACTTACAGTCCTATCCCCATCTTCCCCAACATACCCATAAAACCATGACACAAAAGAAAAGGGTATTGGCAACAGAATGACTGTTATAGGAACAATTCAACTTGCTTTGTGCAACTCAACTGCATAATGTCAGGCTAATTTTCAATGTGCTGCCCAGAGGTCTGTATGGATCACACACACTTCTGCTTAACATGCCAACTTGATACGCTAACATTGCAGAGACGGACTTGGAAATTATCCATATGGAATGCCACAAAGTAACTTTTCTAATATTACAAGGGTCAGTTTTAATTCTGATCTTGCTGCCTGCATTTTTCTGATAATGAATGATTTTATCCAATGGCTTTGCTCATTAAGTTGAAAGCTAATTGAGTGTTCTCATTTTTGTGCCCTGTCTTAAAGGCTCAAATTGACTTCAGGTAGAGGCGGATATAAATATTTGGTTGCATTTTGGATTCCAGTTGTCTGTATCAGACTGTTATATTATAAAAAATTCTACTAATCTCTTAAATTTATAGCCCATTGTTCCATGCGGGATGTTGAAGGTGGCCAATAATCAGTTATTTAATAAGACATTAAAACAATAAGCTATAGCAATCAAAGAGCAATTTAAAAAAATCAAAGTCAGTTAAAATTATATTAAGATCTGCATTAAAATGCAAATTAAAATGCAGAGTAGCAAAGCAGCAAACAATGAAATAAATCAATTTGACAGAGAAAAGGGGACTGTAGAAGCCTCCATTGGAAGCAGATTTGTAGTCTGAAAGGCGGCCCTGAGAAAAAGTCTCTTTTCTTGGTTTCTCCCCTGATACTTATTTGATGTAAAAAGGACAGTAACCCCCTTCAATTTTTTTTCTTTCCTCCAAGAGTTCAAACAATGCAGGAGAGCAAGCGGGACCTTGTGTTCTATCTGCTTCTTTCTCCCACACTCAGGCCTCATCCCTGAGCTCTGTGCTCAGCCTGAACATCTGAAAGGAAATTCTTTGTGTCTTTATTCAATGCGCTTAGATTTCAAGGAAGATTTGTGGTCAGCAAAACACAAAAAGAACTTCACTTGACCTCATTCCAGACTGGGTTGACTCAGTGAGGTGGGGATGATAGTGGATCTCTCTCTCTCTCTCTCTCTCACACACACACACACACACACGCACACACACACAACCCACACCCATACATTTCCAACAGTGTTCCTATCGCAACTCCACCCAGTGCTTGACAGAATTAAAATGCAAAAGCAACATCATGTTGCAGTTAAATGAGCTAGGATTTGGTTTGGTAGCTCTGCCATGGTGCAATTAGCAAGGAATCAGAGCACAGATTTATCAGCTGTTGTTTGTGAGTTCAATAAGTATAACAATATATTTATATCTAGGACCAGCTCTTCCATTTGAGAAGTGAAGTATCCTCCTTACAAAGGCCATAAAGGGGTGTCATCTTCTTTCGCAACATAGGTATTGTCTATCCCTGAACGAAGTCTGGCTGTTATGAAACAGCTGTTATTTTGTTGCATTTTTCATGTGTTGAAAAACAGAGGGAGCTCTTTCAAAGATTAGTGCCAAATTATTTCACAGGTATTAAGTTAAACAATCCAAATAAATCCATATGATTTGGTTTTTTTTTTTTAAATGCACTCCTAAAATATGAGAGAAAGGTTTCTAATCCGAGGCAAACTGCACTCCCTTCTATTACACTGACATTTGGAATGACAAACAACTGTGCATCTAATGAAGCAAGATATGTTTTTCTCTCTTTGAAGTCTGATGACATGCAATGCCTTTGAATATCCCTGTTTAATTATATGCTTCTTGCTGTGAAAAGTTACAAAGTGCAACATCAATGGCTCAAGCGTTCTTTTTTCCTCCCATCTTTTTCTTTTCCCCTGGGGAGAAAAAAACCCCCTAAAAGACTAATGAAGTCTGTGTGAGTGAGGGAGACTTTCTGAATCACTGAGTCAGAATCAGGCCTATGTTCAGATAAAGCACCCTCAGCCAAAATGATAAATCTTCCTAGGCTTGCTGCATTTCCCAGTGATTTGTAAGGCAACAAGGGGCTGCACAGTGCACAGGCTCTAAAAATAAGGCCTCTGATACTTTACATTTTTAATTTAATTTAATTTATTTAATTTGGAGTAATTCTGGCATCCTCTGAATAATTTCACCATCTGGGTTTGTCTGGTGTTATGGAAAGAGGAGGGGTGCATGCCGAACCCTGAGGCTCGTGCTCAGCAGGATCGGCCATCAGTAAGATTCTGAGTGAATGAGCAGGAAACCTGAAGGCATTCATTACTAATGTGATCTGAGTTTGGTGTAGACAAAGCTGAGTCCAATATCAATAAGATTGATTGCGGGGGGCAATTACTGATGACCACATCTTCAATGGCTGCCAGGTGATCAAAGGAGCATCATATTTTAATGGGATCAAAGCGTTTGAGGTCCTCTAGGCGTGCACAGTGCATGTGTTGAAGCCATTTAATCTTGAAGCCAAGCAACTGGTTGAGACCATTCAGCCCTGCCTTGAAGCTTCGTGGAGTGTGTCACCTCTAACACTTCACTGAGAATGCCACAGTCCGTCATGTTGCCCCAGATGTTTGAAGCAAAGTTCTGAGGCAGATGACACCCACTTTGTACAGCCATAATTATTATGTAAATTCTCTCGATTTATTGATCCTTATAGAACAACCGTTTCTGACTGGCTGATACTAACTTATTTGGCTGCAAATAATTATTCCCTCAAGGGCTTAGGGTCAATGGTCAGAGTTCATATGCAGGGATAAGCAGGGACAGAACCAACACAAGTTGGTATGAACTCAAAATGGAGAAGAACACCCCACTTTCTTTCTCTTACCCATAGACAAACAAATCTATTCACATAGTCATATGCATGCAGGTTTTTATTTTTTATTTATCACCTCTCCTCTCACATGCCCAAACTATCTCCCCACACGCTCCCTCTGTTGGGTCCATTGGTTCCTCCCAATGCAAATTACAGCTATAGGAGGGCTGATTGCAACTCGGATTTAACCCTCTGCCCACCACTGCAGTCCTGATCTAAATTTGGACCTCCTAATTTGGATTAGGAAAAACACTCCAACTGGGGCAAACCTACCAATCAGAATTGCAGACACAGATATATGGGTGGGATGTTTGGGGGAGAAAGGCATTCACCTTCTTGCTGTTCTTACTGGGATACCCACACCTTTCTATTTGCTCAGGTAGGAGAGCTACCTGAAGAAAAGGCAAAGGTAAGGTGGGGCTGGCCAGGGGCAGCATTTGCTGAGCTCTAGAATGGGTTTGTGTAATAGAAATACGGTACCTTCCTTAATAACTGTGGAGCCAGAAGCACGTGGACAGACATTTGACAATTAATACATCAATTCAATAAATAAACTGCATCTCTGTGCTGCCAAGAAGGCAGAGCCTAGGAAAAGCCTAGTAAGAAGAATGGCCTCAGACTCTGAATGGGAATTGCCCAAAGTCTGTGACTGATTGTTGTGATTATTATTAAAATTTGTACGCTGCCCAACGCTGGTTGTTGGGCTGCTGCTTCCTTAGTCCTCATTTTAGCCAGTGGTTCCTTCCCTTTGCTTCACAGTTTAACCACATGTGGTCTCCCTCTGCCACCCATCCTACTCACTTCCCTGTATATCTGATACACTCTTGTCCTAGTGCTATTATCTGCACCAAAAGTAATTTATGAAATGCAATGATAATCACACCAATTTAGGTTACCTGGGCTACACATAGCTGTAAACACTGTGAATGATAATAGCTTTGCTTGCCCTTGGATGCTGCATAAATGCTGGACTGCACACGGTCGCATATCCGTCTCCTGATATTTCTCAGATGGTAACTTCACTGGGAGGCAGCCCATTTCTCTCGACAGCTAATCAGAACAATGTATGTGTTCATTAAATTTAAATAGTATTTTTCTGTGAATAGGGACTTTTTTTTTCATCAAGACCTTACCATTTATTCAAGTTCACAGAAACAGCTTTTAGCACTAGATTAAATTACATGTTTATAAATCATGTATGGTTCCATTTTCTTGCAGGCTACCCAGCTAATATTGCCCATCGAATAGAAAGGCATGGTATCTAGAGTGTTCATGCTGTCTTTTTGTAGCTGCCCCTGATCAGAGCTGCAAGCAATAAAAGGTCCAACCTGGAGATGGCCGGGGGAGAAATCCAATAAATAAATAAATAAATAAATAAATAAATAAATAAATAAATACATACATACATACATACATACATACATACATACATACATAAGCAAGCAAGCAAGCAAGCAAGCAAGCAAGCAAGCAAGCAAGCAAGCACTGGAAATATGGTTATAGATATGGATATATATCTATATCCAGATTTATTCCTTATATTATGAAATATGCCTTCCTTGTTTAAATTTTCTTATAACTGATCTATTTCTCTCTCACACACACACACACACTATATATATATATATATATATATATATATATATATATATCAGTTATAAGAAAATTTAAACAAGGAAGGCATTATATTTCATAATATGAGGAATAAAAGAACGTTATTAGTCATTTTGCATATTGCACCATAGTTTAGTTTTATTTATATGTCCCATCAGCCCCAACAATCAGTATTACTATCTTCACTGGGCCAGCAACCCTGAAATTCAGCCCAAAGAGCACTATTTCATTTCACCTACCTGTTAGTTTTGTAAGCCACACATTGTACAACTTTGCAATTTATTCAATTAGATGGAAGCTCTAGATGACCGTTGAGAGATGGCTTTCCCTGAGAACTCAGCAAATACATTTCTGTGCTTCAGGAGACTTTTTCTGTTGACATCTCACCACAGCACAAGCTCATCTGGGCAACTTCCCCAAGGTGCAACCTTCATCTGGCTCCTAGTAACCCTCCAGCCTTCTGCCTGGAATGCATCCACCAGGGACGGTCCACACTGGGCAGCAGGGAAGTCTGGTTCTTTCCAACCTGGCTCTTCCTCCTAAGGGGGACATCTGTCTTTAAAAGAGGGATCTGTCTGACTCACCACTGAGAGCCACTGGGTGGGTGGGTGGGTGGTATGCATAGTGCAATGAGAGGGAGATTCCTGCCTGCCTGCTCAATCCTGCTAAACTGTCAGTTGCTAGCTAGACAATTTTTTAAATTGGCCAGACAGGAATGCCAAGGGCTGTGTGGTGTGGCAAGAGTCTCCCTCCCATAGCACTGTGGTGATTAAGGTGCTAGACTGGCATTGGGAAGACCCAGGTTTAAGTCCACCTTCAGTCACAGAAGCTCCCTGGGTAATTCTGGGACCATCACTTTCTCTCTTCCCAACTTAAGGTCAAAGGTTATTTGTGTGGGGAAAACGGGAGGTGGGAGTGCTGTGAATCCCATCATGAGCTCTTGAATGAAAGGTGGTATATGAATAAAATAAATACAATTAAAAATAAAGGAATTAAAAATAAAGGAGTTAAAAACCTTCCCTGGACATCTTTGCCTTGGGGTTACATGATAACTGATCGGTGGCTGGGGAAGAGGATGCATGGTGTGACAAGAGGGAGACTCCAGCTGCATCTTGCACCCACAGGGGTCTGCAGTGCAGTGAGTTCTCCTACTGCATCTCACAATCCCCTCACCTGCCAGCTGGTGTGTGACGGGCCATATAATGCAGCTGGATTCTCCCTTCCATCATCATGGGCAGCCTCCCTCAATGCCGTGTTGCATTATTTCTCTCAAGACTTTAATAGCATTGAGTAAAGTTCATCTCCAGACAGTGTTGGACTTACTATCTGGATCCACCAAAGTCATCTTTCTGGCTTGGTCTGGAAAGAGAAACAGCTGGTGAAGAAAGAAACATGTGAAGGACAAACTTATTGGTTGGTCTTCTTGATTTCTAGTACCATGAATCATGGTATTCTTCTGGCCTGCTTTTATTTATGTATGTCAGATTCAGCCCACCACGGCCAGTGCCACTGTTCAGTTTCACCACCCCTAGTCAATTTCACCACCTCAGGCACGGCAGCCAAAGAAGGGAAACAGCAAACCGCAAGTTAATTGCCGGCAGGTGGCGGCAAATAATTTGGGGCAGAAACGGATCCCTTGTAGTGCAACCGGCTTCCCCAAATGCCCCAGGCAACGCTAACTACAATACTTCGGGGACACAGCAATCCAGAGGCGATCGGCAACCAATTAAAAAGCCCCGGTTTTGTCCACATGAGAAAAGCCCCACAATGACAACGCCAACACAGACAAAAGGCAGCAGTCACGAAGACAAAGAAACCTGGCTGAATCTGCCATTAAGGAGGGAGGGGGGAAGCCAGGGGTAACTATGGGTTGGGGGAACCCTATAAAACACTGTAAAGAACTGTGCCAAGCCAATCCTGGCTTTGTCTGCAACCGTTACGCATTACGCCTGAGTAAACTAACTTTTGTCTGAGCCTCTGTCTCACGAGGCTTTTGTTCAGCTCCGAATGCAGCGATCCTTACAATGTATTTAATATGTGTATGCCATCTTTCCAGTATCCATTCTATGCTGAAGATAATGGGAGACAAGAAAGAAAAATGCTACCCTCTTATTTCTCCCCTGTTGGTTTTTGGTTGGTTCTGTCTCTAAGCATATCAGAATTACATTGGAGTTTCCCAAAACAACCCATAGGAATGCCATTTACAATGGGTTTATCCTGAGGATGTACCATGCATGTGCTGCATTGTAAAACCAGTTTTCCTCTTTGAAGAAAGAGGGAGGTCAATGGTCTGAAAAGTTTGTAGTCTGCACAGGCAGTCAACTCCAAGTTTATCATTTTATCCAGGGTATACTCCAAACCTGCCAAATTGCATTCTTGTTCTGTCCTGATCTATATCTGCCGTGACTCTTATTTATCCTCTCCAGTTCTTTCTCTTAAATTGTCTATTGGATTTATATTTTTTGGAATGAGGAATTGTGAGTGGGAACCTTATTGCTAATGGATTATCTCTAATCAATGCAATGTTCAACAACATACAGAAACCCCTTTATTTTCCTCTTTATTCCATAGAAATCCTTAGTTAAAAATCTGAAGACCCCAAGATTTTTGTCCTTCATAGGAATTTAATTTTGTATCTTGGTACACAAATGAATATTTTTCTCTCTTAACTCACAGAACTTCTATATTACAGGGAACTAAAAATGAAGCAAATGTAGTAAAGCGATCACAACACAGAACGAAAGACCTTGACATTGCTTAGTTGCAAGATCCATTACTTTATATATATTGCTGCAACAGGAATTAAAACATGGAACATAGTAAAAATGCCTAGCCGTTATATCAATAAGATTCTGTCTTTTTGATCCATAACACTGAATCTCCAACAAGCCAAATGGTATCTCCACAAAAATAATGCACATTGATTTTTGACAGATTTACACATAAATCAAAAGAAAAAAAAAAAAAAAAGGACATAATACTTCTATTTTTTTAAAAAGGTAAAACTAGCAAAAACGAATCAGGAAATAGATTATCAAGATCAAATGGTACGTATATTTAATTTAAAAGTAGGCAGGGAATCCCTCCTTTATCTAAGAACTTAATGCTATGCTTGTAAAACTGGTTACACTGATCTGATGAAATATTAAGCATGAATAAGCTGCCTTCAGAATCCTCATGGCTGATCCCTGATCATCTCAGTTTCGTCTCTGTTGAAAATTGACTGTAGATCAATACAGGGCCAAAAAGAAATGGAAATTAAAAGTTCAAATTGATGGCCTTGATTTGGAAGTAATTAAATAACATTCTGCAGTTCCAAGAGTAATCTATGGATCATGTGTAACATTTTGTAAATTTAGGCTAGAAAGAAACAGCAGAGGTACAGCACAATATGGCAGTTATTATTAAATATTGTAAGATGGTTTAGGTTGTCAAGCAAACATCAGTTCTTCTAAGGCAATTTTGCCAGTCTGATGATTTGGTGGATTTTAGCTTTGATAAACATCCTGGGGATTTAAGAGAGTTGAAGTCCAACACATCTGGAGAACACCAATTTGAAGAAGGCTGGTGTGTGACCAGGAGTAGTGTAAGTCAAGGCAGATGCAAGACTCTTTCCTCTGTCTTCCCTGAAATGTTTAACTAGGTTCTACTAGTTGTGGAATTCTCCATTATTCACACATAAATACACCCACACTGTTGATTTCTGCCCCACAAGTACATAAGAAGTGCATATTCAGACAACCGACCCATTGCACAAACATCTTTGGACAAAGGCATATTGAAGATTTGTAAATTTGGTGCAACACCCAGACACAAATAGTTATTCTTTATTATTAAGGAGTGGTTGGGACAAACAGTCTGGCACAAGAGTGGAAATTCAACACAGTTCTGCTCCAGTGGTCACTCCTCCAAAAAAGCATTAAATAGCACTGAGCTGCTACTTCCTCCAACTCAGGAAAGTAGGTAACACATCATCATATTTCTAGAAGAAAAGGGAAAACACTCTGTAAGATATAATTTTAAGTCAAGTTATCTTTGCTTTTTAGTGATTTCCACCTTTGTTTGCTATAGAAGATCATTTTTTTTATTCAAGCAAATAAATGAGTGTCTACCTTTCATTATAGCCTCATAGTGCTACTTTAATACGAAATGAATACAAAGCAGATATTGTCCCCTAAGTCTTAAAATCCATCTCTAACACCTGGCATTTCCATGCTGGATTAAAGATTTGCTTATGTGTCTCTGAACAAAGCTATCTGTAAACTCAGAAGATTTCGTTTTCTTTCAGTCTTTTTAAAATCTGAAGAACCTTCCTTAGCATTAGTTTCTGCAGCTGATATGTTTTATCAACCCAGTATCAGCAAAGTGATAAAGGAGGAAACGGCAAGGCTGTAGCATAATACACCACAGTGACTTGCTTAGTGGTGCAGTGAAGAGCTTCAATAGCTTATGATTGAAAATGGAAGCTTAATGGGGTGAGTGTGACCAAAGAAGTAGAATAAATGCCATCTCTTGCAACACAGCACAAGGAGCTAAACAAATTGTGTGAAATGGAAAGGCAGTTTTGAACCAGAGGAATTTGAATTTGCAAAGACAACCACAAATGTGACTTTTAAGAAACTCCTTCCTTCCTTCCTTCCTTCCTTCCTTCCTTCCTTCCTTCCTTCCTTCTTCCTTCCTTCCTTCCTTCCTTCCTTCCTTCCTTCCTTCCTTCCTTCCTTCCTTCCTTCCTTCCTTCCTTCCTTCCTTCCTTCCTTCCTTCCTTCCGCAGTAGTAGTGACTGAAGAAATTATTTTGATTCATGCATCCAAATACACTTATATTTATGATCAGCTGCATGATAAACATAAGGTCCATCTCAGTTTTGCCTATTGAAGAATGGAAGATGACAGGAACATCCTTGAATGAAGACAATATAATGACTCAAAAACAGGGTATGACAGCCTGCATGCAGCCACGTCTTCAAGTTGGCTGTTCACATATTCACACAAACACTTTGTTACATAGTTGATAACAAAAACTGGGATTAAGAGTTGGTTTAGTTCTCAGAGAAAAATATCAACAAAGAAGGAAGAGAGGCTATTGAAATCTTGTTGGTTCAAGGACAAATCTGGAGAAGATTGCAGAAGAGAGTTGTTGGGTGAAATCCAGAATACACAGTGAAGCCTGGAAGAGGAGGATGTACCCAGGACTTTGTTTACCCATTGCAGATGATCCCTCTGAGACTGAAGATGATGGACGTTAAAATGTTTTACCAACCAGAACCAAGGGAGGAAGCCTGGGCCAGTCTGAGAGACAAGGAGGCCAATGTTTCTTCCTTTATTTATGAGATTTATAGGCCTCCCCACCCCCCAATCTGTTATGACTCTGGGCACTTTACAAAATACCAGAATAAAAACACAGTAAAAACACAGAATGTATCATCAGAAAGAGAATCTGGAGAAAATCAACATCAATTAAAAAACCAAAACCTCCCACAAGGGATCTACTGCCCACTCTAACCCATTTAACCCTTTCCTTATGTTTAAAGTAGGATGAAAATAGAGTGTAATTAGAAATGGCCATGTGCACATACATGCTTGAAGAACATTACAGCCTGAAAACAAATGCAGTTGGAGCAAATTTAGGCTGCAGTCTTGAGTACAGAACAAAAGGTTCTCTTGCAAAGCCTTTTAATCTCAACTGTGGTGTGCAGGAGAAAGGAGGGGGAGTGGAGATGACCTTGCTTCCTCTAGCAGTAAATAATCCTTCCTAACTCTTGAAAAGAAATGTGGTGAAATTGAAAGTAGCATGCTTGCTTTGATGTATTTTCTTAATAAATAAAAAAGAAATCCAAAAGAGCTGCTTTCACACTGTGTCTTTCATCAGATCCTATGAACTCACAGGAAGCCTTTGTGATGCAGGATATTTCAAAGAGAGTTTTATATGGTTATTTTTATTGCTACCATTATTTTTATGGCATGCCTGTTCAATGGTATCTACTGAGACCTATTTGCATCCGCCTTGCAATAATTCTTATTGGATTTGTTGAGACTTCTAAGTGAACACAGGCAGACAGCACCAGGGCTCCCTTTTGTTGTTGAGAATGGTCATTGAGATTGCAATCCTAAATGCACATATTTGGAAGAACAAGGCTTCATGGCATTCAGTACAATGTACTTCTACATAAACTTATATAGGAACTTATCAGGGTACAGAGACCATGAGGTCATTAGAAATAGAGGAGTATCTTAAGAATAATCTAGTAAGAAGTAAAAGAGTACAAGAAAGGAAAGTGGTTAACTCTTGATTCATCATCCCCTCAGATAATTACAAAATTCAAAACAACAGACTACAGGGCTTAAAGTTAAAACTTTAACTTTAAAACTGAGTGTCATTCACAGTGTGAGAGAGGGCCACACTCAGTTATTAGCTGGTGTAACAACATCCCCAGCTGGCTCATTTAGCCATGCCCTGGCTTTTTAAGAACATGCCAAAGCCCATAGGTGGCCAGGTTATCACACCTTACCCCACCCACACCCGTGGCCTAGAAAAGGGAAAGCCAACCCAGTGTGGGGGAAAGCCCAAGAAGAGGAGATGAGGAAGGAACTGCAAGCAGACAAAGAAGTAGGAAGTGAATCCTGGCCATGCAATAGCTACAGGCAAACAAGAAGGCTGACAGTCAATGGCCAAGACCACAAGGTGTATCAGACAGTCCATCTTGGCTGGATTCCTGGCCTGGGCACTTGGCTTGGGCACTCAATAGTAACATTGCTTAAGAGGAGGTCTCGGAGCTTACCCTGGAGCAAAACAGCAACTTTGTTTTGCAACTGGTTATAACCATACTAAGGCAGCACATAATCCCCAATGAATACAAGAACTTTTGGAGGAAGGCAAGGACTCCTTCATGCTCCTTTATGAATCTTCTCCCCCTTGAGGTGAGGTTGGCTTCATCATTGTTGACCTTCTGGAGGTCCCTTAAGACTTGGTTATGCCAGCAGGCTTGGGGACTCCAGGGGACGGGGGAATTAGTGAGGTGGCTCCCTTATTTTTAACTTCCTTTTATTTATTTTGTTTTATATATTTTTAATGTATTTTACTGTTTTTAGCTTTGTTGTATGCTGCCCAGAGTTGCCTGTGGTGAGATGGGTGGCTATATAAATTGATTAAATAAATAAATAAATAAATTTCCCTTCTCGGTGGCCGCTGCTCCCAGAGAAGTCCTGGTTCTTAACTTCCTTTTCTTAAGTAATATTCTGAGGATATTTTGTAGCTCCCACACCAATCTCCACAGTTACCCCCCTTCTTAAGCTCTTTTTTTTCAAGACCACTTTTCCAGTGGCTGTATCTCAGCTGCATAAATCTGGACAAACCTAACCACTAGATGGCAGCCAGGATGTACAAATGGCAACTAACTCTTTGCTGCCACCAATAGCCACAAGTTGTAGTTATAGGGAATTTTGAAAAGTCCAACCATCAGATGATTCTGCAATGGGAAAGAAAACAAAAATCATCTCATAGAGCAATCAGAGCGTTGTGCATTCCAATTAAAGGTGGCTTTTCATGCAGTAGTTGAGGATGAATAGAGTTGGCATTCCAGCTGAAGGAACGAGTAATCACAGCCCTTAAGTGTAGTGCATGTTAAAGCTATATGGACATAGCACGGACCTGTTCTGGCTATATAATAAAGAAGTGCTGTAACAGGAGCAAGATCTAGGGCAGCATCCAGGCACTATGGTGTGAGGGAAGCACAGCAAAGCAGCCATATAGGTTTGCTCTCTGTCTTTCTGTCTATCTATCCATCTATCTGGAGAAGGCAGAGTGAACTGGTTTATGTGTTTGTGCTAAGTCTGCCCCCTGTCCCATAGCACTTGGCTCGAAAATAACATTACCTTTTATTATACAATGTCCCCCCCCCCCCCCCGTTCACAGCTCAAGTCAAATGGGATTGTGTGTAGCAGTCTGATCACCAAATCTGAAGCATCTGTTGCACAAAGAGATGTGTAGCTTATGGCAGAGAACAATGTTTGCCTCCACCCATCTTGTCACTCCATGTTTGGAACCCAGCCTTTGAAGGAACTACATGGACTCTGACTTCTGGCCAGGTACGGGCTACATTGCTTGCCCAATGTCTTCCAGACTGGTCAAGTATCACTGGCTTCAGTTCTTGATCAGGAGTTGGCTAGGATAAGTAACTCATGGGTTTCCTGTAGAGTCATTCATTTCTACAGACTTGCTGTATGATTAAACAGATATGGATTTGGTTTAGTCCTTAAGAGACAATGACAAGAATGAAGTTTAAACTATGGTTCCATATGGACATCTCTTCAGATTTTACTTCAATCTGTCTGTGCCAAAGAGTGTAAATTAACTACTGTAGCCTACGTTGTACTTTTTTGACCACTCAGCAAGGATTAGTTCAGGACTCAAAGCCATTTCATTTATATTTGCGCTTAATGTAGTTGTCTGCTTGCCAATGCATGAGTCCTTCCAAGGACATAGATATGGAGCATCTATTTCATCGATCACATTGCCTGATACATGGTTTTTCCCATATTACTTTTTGTTAAGGTCAGGGTTATTTTTAAATAATTAAGTGTTCCAAGCTTCATAAAGAGGAAACATTTAACAGGTCACTAAGAATTGCATAATTAAAAATAACCCCATCACCTCCACCTTTGTACTAAAAACATAGACAGAGCAAGTTAATGGAATGATTTAAGCTTTTGTTCAGCTTCATATTTCAGGCACCCACAATCTGGTTGGTCTTTCAGGTCCACATTATTCTGGGGAGGGAATAAATCCTGGAATTATTCAAAGAGGAGGAAGAAGAAGAATGCTCAAGCAGCAGTTCTAAGGTTACAGTTCTTATCCCAACCAGCTGGGATAGAAAGAATGCAGGTAGTTTTATGGAATAGGTAATGGCAATACTTTTTAGTACTTCCCACGGTAATTTAAAAGTGCACAGACTGAATTGAAGTTTGACCTCAGCAGATTCACTTTTTAGCAATGATTTCACTCAGAAATACTCTTCCTTTGCTTAGTGAGACTTTAGAATAAAATACTTTGACTACAGCTGTCAAATGACTGTTTGAAAGCCTTGCTGAGTGGAGGACGTTCTCTTCTCTAATCAGCTTATGATCACTGAAAAAAATACCTTTTTTGTTTTTCCAGTTATTAGGGGTGCAAAGCAAGAGGGAAAAGAGTCAGGGCCTAGGAAAGATGCGTTAGAGGGATGGGGAGATATTCAAACATTTGAATAGAGAACACTCCTTTTTGAGCTGCAATTTCTCTGATAGGTGGATTCCTGACTTGAAAGCTTTTACCTGACTTGCCAATTAGAAGTTATTCTAATATTTTATTCATTTTAAAATGGGAATTTGATAGTGATAACTCAGTACATAGGCAGATCTTTTTAGCATCTAAATAATCCAATATACAAGCAAACAAATGAAAAATGAAATTCTGCCCAAAATAGATTGTTTTCATAGAAAAACCTACCCTAAGAGGGTTACATATTAGAATTGTTACGTCTTGACCATTTCAAAGTGGATTTGCCCTAAGGTCAGATGGATACAGGAGCTGTTCACCAAGGTCATGTGTGGAACATTCAGGGAGCTAGGATGAATAGGTTAAATTTATGAACACTAGAAAGTTCAAGTAATATAATGGTGGAACTTTAGGACTTGTGACACCCTAACCATGCTGTTGCTCCTGCACCAGTATAATTGCACTCTCTTGGAGGATAGCATCTAACCTGATATATAGTTTCAGATCATTGCTAGGAAACACTTGCATTTGTGTGTTAGAATCTTTTTTTAAAAGCATGCAAAAGTAGCCATTCCTTTTAAGGATCAGTTGGATATAATCTATGGGGCTACCTTTCTTTATAGCTCTTTCTGGGACTAGATACTCTACAAACAGGCCCTGGGTCATGAAGTTTGAAATATTATTGTTTCAAGCATACTTTCTAGCATATAAAATTTAAAAAAGAAAGAAAGCAGCACTTAAAGGCCTAGAATTCTGCTAATTAAGGAAAAATTGATTTGAGCTGTGCAAAGAGCAACCAAACGTCAAGAAATTTCAGTGTTAAGAGAGTCCTTCTCTTCTATCCCTCTAGGATAACAAAATAATAATGAATATTAGAATGCTGGATGGGAATCTTCTCCTGAAATTAAGGCAAGTATAATTAAATTATGACAATAAACCTTTCATAATGTGTGTTTGAGCTGCCTAAAGCGAATAATCACTCTGTACCACCTAAGAGGCATTTATCCAAGTTGACAGTGCTATTCTTTCTCCTTAAAGATGGATGTAATTTTATCCTTTGACTAGCTGGTCTTTGAAACTGAAATTGAATTAAATTAGGGTTACTATTCAATTCTGAATTCAGGCGAACTATGAGCAATGATAATAATGACATATGATACAGTTGTGTGCATAATTATTTGAGAATAGTAAGAATAAAGAACGCTTAGCTTAGAAGTTTTAACTTCAATTATCTGTCAGATGAGGGTTATCTATTGGAAGGCTAGAGGAGGAAAGTAATCTTTATATATGATAGCTTATATGACATTCATAGGGAAGTAAGATACTGCAGGTAACTATGATATATTCATTTGAAGTAATTTTTTAAAAAATTAAACTTTTTCTTTTTTCCTTCTTCTACTAATGTAAGTTTTAAGGAAAGTTTTTTATTATGTATATCTTTTTTTAAACTGACAGAAGTACATTGGATATCTTTGTATCTTCATGTTACATATAGAGTATGGAACAAGGATGAGTAACTATAGAAGAGGAAAAAAAGGAAGGGAAATAAGTACACTATCTCAGCCCCTATGCATTATCCACACTGGTTCTGGGATGGTGTGTGTCCCTCACGGTGTATATACGTGCACCTTCTAACCTAGGCAAGGAAGCAGCATCTTTGAAGCGCATTCACTCAATTTTTCTAGGTGGAATTAAGTTATCTGAGTTGATAGGCATAGAAGAAGGATCACAGCTTAAAGAGAGAAGATGATATGTGGAGATTTCTCTATCCTGTCCTGCTTACCCCAATGAAATTGTTCTCCACAGGGTTCGGCAGGCTGGCAGAGAAGAGGCATGGCATTTGGAGAGAGCCAGACAGACAGACTGTTGCCACTGTCATTATATTTGCCAAAGCTGCTGAATGGCAGAATGAAATTTCTACAGCAATTGATTACATTTTCAAGCACCCATCAGCATCCTATCTTTGCAACTGCCTCATGGTTCCCTGCCTATTCACTAAGAGCTGTTAGAAATGAGATAAAGAATGGCCCCACCCATCCAATGGGAGGCTACAGCTGTCCCCTGAAAAGAGGGCCAAGGAGGATTCCAAGGGGCACAGGTTACACCAGCAAATGTTGTATGGGACAGGGCTTCATCCCCATTAATTTCAATTAATTTCACTATTTTTATATAATTTTTTATATTTTTTATATATAAGCGCAACCTTACACTTGTTTACCAGTAGAGAATATTTGAGCTTGTTTCAAAGGTCATATAAATAATCAATTTCATCAGCTTCATCAACTTCTTACAGAAATAGTTCTGATTTCTTCCAAAACTAATGATCACTGTGGAACAGAAGTAGTAAAGGTATTAGCATCTAGTAATCCATATAACAAGTGCTTGACTTGGACAAAATGCAGTGAAGTACTGTACGGCAAATCAAATTTGGTATTTAAAACTATACTTATTTACAAAGCAGCTTCATCGAAGCTAAGAGTAATAATATGATGAAAAAAAGCCTTGCTTACTCAGACAAGGCACTCACCAGCTGTTTTAAACTGGAGTTATCTCGTAAAGTAAGCTTTTCATGGGTTAAAGAGAATTATATCTGAGAGCCAGTACTTTGCATCTATAGTTATATTACGATACTAAACGTAGTTATATTTATTTGAAAGAAAACTTTTGTAAAAAGCTGAATGTCTTGCTGTTTGATAAGCAATTAAATACAGGGAGAGTGGTGAAACTTGTCTAACCTAAATTTAAAACAGAATTGTCCAGAACGTAGCATTAGAATGCTGGAGACGCCCACTACTAGAATGCTAATTCACAGTCTTATATGACTACTCCTAAACTGTCACTCTGTACTTCAGGAAGCAAGATAAGTACTATTTTTGACAGCTTAATATTTTATTATTAGGGAAATTTACAGGGAGACCTTTATTTTACCTGCTCAATTTACTTGATTTAATTATATGACTTTTTTTCACTATGTTTCCGTGCATTGGTTTTAATGATTGTCAGCTACCCGAGTGGTGCATATGCATCAGAAGAACAGAAAACAGATTTTTTAACAAATAAATAGCAGCTCCTGATTGTAAATCACTCTGCTTCAGGAATTTCCAATCAGTGCAACATAATTATGCATATTATGACTTGGCTGGTAGTAGCAGCATTACTGGGCTGTGGAAAGAGCACATTTGTGGATCCAGCCATAAATAATAAGTGGTTAAAATGACACATTCTGTCAAGTGGAAGAAATATTTTTATTCCTTATATAATTCCTGTACAGGCACTGAAGATCACAGGAATAATTCAGAATAAATGAATGAACTCTACCTCTAATTATTATTTTACTCTTAGTTATTAGAACCTAACAAGCATTATTTGCTGGAATGCAGTTCTGATTTCACTGTGGGGTAGTTAATTTTACAAAGAGCAAGCCTGGCTATCTGCCTTGGAGATCTGCAGGAAGAAACTTTCAGGCTGTATGTTCTGCCCATGAACTACTTGGAATGTCCTTCTTTCCTAAAGTGAACTTTCACAAGGTATCTGTCACTAACTGAAGCCAGCGATGAGCAGTTAAAAAGGAATGGATATTCATCTAGTCAAAAGACAGCAATAAACCAGTCTTCCAACAAATCTTGATATGTATATCACAATAGAAACAATTTCCAGAAACTAGTAGGCCTCTGTATAGGCAAATATATGAATCACTAGTTCTCAAGAAAAGCTGGTTATCACTGTGTGAGTTGGGCGCCATATACGTTTTTTAAATTAATAACTAAATAAAATATGGATACAATGATCACGAAATTGCCTTCTGCCCTCATGAGAGCTCAGATTGCCCATGTGCATAATGACTCCATTCACAGGTTGATCCACAAGCACATACACTCTAAGAGGATGGGAAATGCCCTTGAGTAAAAACAAAAAAAAAACAAAAGAAACCCTGATATGTTATTATGTGAAGGTGCTCCTATTTAATGTATATAATGTGCGTTTATAATAAATGCTTGTTATAGAGCCAGGTTAAATAACCTGAAAGTATGGACACATCCCTTTCTTGTTAGCTGTGTCCTAGAAATATCACATTGAAATTGTTCGTATGAACAGCCAGACAAGTTAACAGAAGGAAGATGGTAATTGGCAGTCACCTTCCTAACATCCATCACCTATTTGGCTAGCATATAAAAGGAGTCTATGAATTATATGAACATTTCCACTGTAATGTTCTCTTCCCCACAAAGTGTGTAAGTGTGTGTGTGTGTGAGGAGGGGGGGCAGGGGGAGAGAGAACTGAACCACAATGCCTCTTTGCATTGGTACAAACAGATTTACATGAAAAATCTTTAGTCTACCCATATCCTAATAACAGTTGGTAATGTAAATATGCTCTTGTTATCAACTGCAAAATGTTCTTTTATTCTTGCGCTTCAACCGGTTGGTAGATGCTTGGAAATTATGCTGGAATGTTTATGCTTAAGAGTGGCTTGTAAAAGAAATGTATACAACAATTTCTATCGGCAGGGTAATTACTGCTGTGGTCCTCAAGGTAATTTGTTTACAATTGCTCTTTCATTCATTCCATATACGATTCCTCTAGGTTCATTCAATTCTATGCATAGAATTCCTACACCAAAATGAACAGTTAGCTAAATGCTAATTAAAACCAGTGTGCCAGTTTAGCAAGCACAGCAGGAGCCAGAGCAAAACATCACACTCCTGAATTAATTTTTTCCAAGTTTATTTCGATAGCTTCTTACGTATGGAGTCATTAGGCACACGGACAATCTGAGTTCTCATGAGGGCAGAAGGCCTTTGACATAATTATCTACATTTTCAAAAAGATGTCTTTGTGTGTGGCACTGAACTATCTACATCACATATAGGAATGTGTCCCAAGATACACTAGTGTCATTCCTGGATTTAAAAAAATGCCTCGTTCTTCTAATCAAGGTAGTTCATTTGTTTATGGATGACATTCTTACCGTCTGGGAGGAAGATCTACATGGGAAGCCAAAGTGATCCAATCATAAGAGTGAATATACATTATCTTAAATGAATGCTACAAAGTACCGATCAAGCAGTGGTCAGAAACACAAGAATGGATTTTAATGTATCAAATCACTCAAGCTAACGGTATTTAACTGTGTCAGCCTCTTATGTTATTTTCATTACGTGTTTTATTTCCATATCTTTAAAAAAATAGCCAAGGATTTTAGAGTCTCATTTGGATGAATTTGGCAGGAATTATTGGGAAGAGATATATCAGTTCCTGCCTGAAAACATCTAGGTCTGGCTTGGGTTCCCCTCTTATGCCTCCCTATAGCAGGCCAGTTTTGAGGCCTCTAGACTTGGAGACTGGTCAAAGATGTCTTTAGTGTTCCCAAGAACATCAGAGCTTCTGGGAAAGTATCTTATTGTAGGGAATTTGCATACTGCAGAATTATGCACTCCAGAACTTGGACTGGTATGAATTATTCCATCACATTCCCTCATCCAGTTCAATAATCCCTAATCACATCCCAGTGTTTGGATACTGATGAATCAGCAACTGCTTCCAGCAGTTATCGTGTGAAATATATAGCAAAATGAGCTCTACTCTTCTACCTTGAGCAACAGAGATCTTCTCCTTTAGTTCCTGAAGCAGTCATAGGAGATTTTTAAAAATCTGAATCAGCTAATATCTCAATGCGACACAGGATAAAAAATGTCCTTCTTACCTGCTGAAAAGTGCTCACACATCCTAAAACATGAGGGTTGATTACCCCATCATTACCCCAGCACAGAAGCTACAACTCTTACTAATGACCTTAAAATTATCTGTCTTTCTAAATTCTAACTCCATTCACAGCATATGTTTTAATGCCACTTCTTCAAGAAGGAAATCCTGCAGACGGAATGAAAGCCGTATTTCTCTTTCTTAGCTCCAAGGTTTGCATTAAAAAAAAAAAAAAGCTTCAGCATATTTTTTAGAGCTAAAAGCATTCATCAATTATAGCATTGCTGAGACCTGCAACTTTCTTCTTGCTGGTGTTGCTAATATTAGTTTTAGTCATCATCCATGGACATGACAGAGCACAAGGAATGATGGACATGACAGTACACAAGGAATGTGAGGACAGGTCCTGTCTTAAGGGTGTTACCATCTAGAAATGAAGAACTAGGAAGGGCTACTTCAATTTTCATTGTTGCTATGAGTTCCTTCCACACCCAGAGATTAGATGATGCAGTAGCTACTGCTATTTTATCTGATGCCACTTGATGCAGAGTGAAGAGGATCACTGGGTGGTGAAGCACCTGTACACCCAACATCCATCAGTGATGTGCCCCTCCTCTGCCAGGGAAAATGGCAGCCAAAGATGCCCCAATGAGATTTGTGCCTCTCTTTGGAGAGTTGATGTCACGTCACTGAATCTGATTGTTGGTCAGAATGTTCAAGATGCACCTTGTAAATATACCTAAAAGATCTTTGCCAGGAAATTGAATCCAAATTAGCATTGCACCCTGATAATTTCTCAATCATGCTGAATGCACCAAATTCAAAGATGTGACTGCCATATGATTTTCAAGCATCAAGAGTGATAAAACTGTAAGGAAAGTTTGTGGAATTACAGATCAATGTCCCTTGCACCTTCATATTTCCAATTACTCTGTGTCTTTTAATGTTAAACATAAATATGCTGAGAATGAGCAAGGTTGCATGTGGCCCTTTCTGTGGTCCTTGCGAACTCCTTCTGAACACAGTTATTGATAACTGACTGCCCATTTTTATTCCATTTTGAGGTGGAAAAGAGATGATGAAAACTAATGTAAGCCCTAAAATAGGCAAGACACTGATAAAAGACAGTTTCCCTTCGGATACTCCCCAAAGCCCAAAGGTCATCCAGATGCTTGATGTGGTGTAACCCACTTTGCAGCCCACCATCTCTCCAAACTGTTCAATGAGGTCTATGCCACCAAAAGGTTGCCCATCCTCCAATATGACTTTGTTGCAACAAAACAAAACAATCTAAAACAAAGAAAGAAAACTCCAACTTTACCTTTGTACATAAAATTTAAAAGAACACATTCCTATCTCCAATATATTGCTAAATCAGGTGTTTAATCTTATGGATGCACACACACACACACACACACTTGTAATAAATGCATAATTTAATCATTCCAGTTAGCGTAGTACAATATTTAGAAGTTAAGAATGTGGTGTTAGAGAGAAATTGAGTCATGAAAAAATGACTTTCTGGTCATTCATTATTTACATTGCACCTGCTGAATTCACAGAAATAGGAAGGTGTTTAATAGCTGCCTAAGTCCCAACAATGCTCTGGAAATTTTTCGTGTGTGTGTGTGTTTCACTTGGCTTATGGATTTCATTGCAAAGGCAAAGAGGCCACAGTGGCCAGCAGAATGTTAGAAAGAGGCTGGGGCCATACCACACATGGGAAGAGGGGGCTGGCTTTGTCATTTCCCCTACATTTTGGAAGAACACTACAGTTTTTGTTCCTGCCTGAAAATGGCAGCCCTGTTAGTCAGAAGGGACTCCAGAGGGCACACAAAACAGAACTTTGGGCTGAATATATTAGAGTTTTGGGTTTTGAGTTTCCCACCCCTTCAGTGTCCTTCAGGCAGAGTATGGGGATCTATGTCCAAACTTTTTGCATGGATGTATAGTCCCTTTTTTTGGTTCCATATAGAAAACCCTGTTCACTAAAATTCCAGAGTTCTCTTCAGTCGTGCTTTTGAAATGGAAAACAACCTTTTTAATTTTTTTGTATGATGTGCACTTTGTGGGGCTTCAAGCCAAATTCTTCAAACATCAAATTAACAATTCAGGAACAAGGATATGCAAGCTACATTTTCAAGAAAATTGTATGGTTTAGTACTGAATTCACTTTAATGTTGGATTCTGGCATAATGTTAACTTATGGTTTCATGTGGCATAAGAAAAGGGCTGAAGTTCATGCTCTGTTTTCTCCCGGCTGCAAAGAGAAACTGGAAAGTTCATTTTCATGAGCAAACCAATGATGTCATTAGGCAAGCTGGAACCTGCTGTGGTTTACAATTTAGGAAAATAAGCCAGAATCAGACACAATGATTTGGTTTGTTTCTCCAAAGCAGAGAAACCCAGGACACCATGTGGCCCTAGAAACCTATTTTTGTAGCCCTGAACTAGCCTCTAATTAGAGTTGCTGGAAATCAGCAATATGGTTTCCCACCATTTTAAGAGGAAATGCACAAAATCTGTAGTATAAGCTCTAAAATATGCTAAGATAAGCCCTCCCCCTACCAACATATAATCTCAAAACTCAAGGAAAGAGGCAGAAAAATATTTTCCTGTTCATGTGGATGACATGGCTACAGCTACAGCCAGTGTAGAACATTGTGCTGACAGCTGAAGCTCTCAGTTTTCCCAAAATGATAATTTACATCATTGAAAACTGAATTAGAAGTTACTGATCTCTTCTTTGCAGCACTACCCAGGAGAAAAAGGAAAAGAGTATTCAGACACCAAAGCTTCATTCACCTAACAATAAAGTACAGATAATCTAGACCTGTTCCAGTTTCAGGCTGGATCATGGCATTGATCATGCTTATGGATGGCCTCTGGTGGTCTCAGGATGTGGGTGATGTATCTATCCTGGCCCTCTTTGATTTTTCGGTGGCTTTTGATTCCATAGATCACGGTATCCTTCTGGACTTGTTGAGGGAGTTGAGAATGGGGGGCATGGTTTTTCAGTAGTTCTCCTTCCTCTGTGGCTTTTTTCAATCAGTGTTGGTAGGAGGTGAGGGGTTCCATCTTAGAACTCTGCTTTGCACAATGCAATAGGACTCAACTCTCTCTCCACTCCTATTTAACATCTACATGAAACTTCTGGGTGAGGTCATCTGTCCTCAAGGGGTTAAGTATCATCAGTCCCCTCTATGGAGCAATATCACCTGGTAGGACTAAGGAGGCATCTTTCTCTGTCATGATACCTGCCTTATGAATAATTTCCTGCCTAAAATTTGAATGGCCCTGTCCATATTGGCCTTCTGGAAGACCTGGCTTTTCCACCAGGTGTTGGGGCAGGATATTAGTACAGCCAACACACACATGCCTGTTTCATTCTGTTGGAGAAAATTTATGGAGACCAGTGATAGAGTTACACTTAAGGTACAGTATAAAATACAGACTAGGAAACTGAATGTTTCTCCTCTGCTATTTGCAAAAGGTATTTATTATGCAAACTATATACTCCTAGTGTATTAAGCCTATTATATATAACTTACCGATTTATCTGTGCTTAGTGCTATATTAGTTATAACTATATAGTTATATATATAGTTATATATATATAGTTAGTTTCAGATTTTGTATAGTTAGTTTCAGATTCTCATTGTTCACTCCATTAAACTGTTGATGTTCAGTTTCACTTTCTCCACTCATGACTGGCTTCTCCCTCAGGCCTCCATTCAACTTCCTTTCTCTCTTCCACCAGCACCCATACCTGTGCCTTCAAGGTTTCTCTTTTTATCTCTCTGCAGTACAGGTGTGGCCCTTTACTCTGTTACTGTAAAGTCCCAGGGGACGACCATAAGGAAGGAAAAATCACATTGGCAGCTTTGAGTTTTTTCCTTCCACAGGATCTCTGCTGCCTTTTTTTAAAATTGGTTCTTGTTCATTTATTGTGTTTTTATCTTTTTGTTTGCTCTTCAGAATTACATTGGTGAAGATGGAGAGCCATATTTCAAGTTGTCTGTTTTATTCCCATGCAGCTTTTCATTCATACGTGTCCTTTACATCTTGAATTGAATTTATTGACAGTCTTAGACCGATAAAACACAAGCATAAACTTTAAAATACAAGACAAAAAGCAAACAAACAAACAAAAAACACAACCTGCTGGGTGTAGGCTTTCACGGCCAGTATCTGCTGGTCAGAGCTGGGCTTCAGGGTTTAGTGATCGTGGTCTAGAGAACAGATTTCCTGATGTTTAACCAGCTAGGCAGACCGCAGGCAACTGAGCAGGGACTGACCAGGCTCCTGTCTTTAACAAACGACTTTGCCTCTGAAGATGCCGGCCTCAGTTGCTGTTGAAACATCAGAAAATCTGTTCTGTAGACCACAGTCACTCAACCCTGAAGCCCAACACTGCCCAAAAAACACAACTCCTGAAACAATTAATAATAATTATAAGATAGCTATGGCTTGTAGAAGCCAATGATATCCTTTTCTTGTTGTTAATAGTTTTTCAATTTTCAGGTCATGGGATGGAGCAAAAAATAGGAAAGTCAGGTTGTATATAGTGCTAAATATGATCACTGTGTCTCTTTTTTGAGACTAATACAGTGGTTATCTAAATTATTTTATAGAGTTTGTATGCAATAAATATATATTATGTCTAGAGACATGCAGATCAGTATAGCTCAGTCTGATATCCTGTCTGTATTACTACAGCAGTTTATTGTTTTCCAATCTCCTTTTTTTTTTTACATTTTTTAAAGAGCCATAAAAATCTATATCTGTTTTAATTTGTAACTTTCCCTAACACACAGAATTTCTATACAAAACCTTCCTTAAAGTATGTACTCTTTAACACAACTTTCACAACATTCCTCCCTTTCTCTGTTATTATTATTATAGTTGGTCGCGCAGTCAGCCAGATTGCATCTGGCATTTTTATCCACCTATCGAGTCCTTCCCAAGGACCTGGGATAGGCAGATGATTATTTATTTATTTATTTTATTTATTAAATTTATATACTGTCCATCTCCCCCAGAGGGTGACTCTGGGTGGCTCACAATTAAAATCCAAAACAGTAAAAACAGTAAAAATATAAATATCCATAATAAAATTAGCTAAAATAATTCTATATAAAAAGACTATGTACAATTCAAGATGGTGGTGGGGGAGCAGTATCGATTATCCCACCAGCCAATTCCAACAGTGCAAGCCCCCATCAGGCCCCCAGGCCATCTGGCATAGCCAAGTTTTCACACTTTTCCAGAAGGCCATGAGAGTGGGGGTGGACCGCACCTCAGATGGTAGTCTGTTCCACAAGGTAGGGGCCATGGCAGAAAAGGCTGTCTTCCTAGACCTCACCAGCCAGAAGTTTCTTGACTGGTGGGATCCATAACATGCCCCTTGCCAGACTGAGTGGGGCAGGCTGACATTACAGGGGCAAGATGGCTCCTCAGATAACCTGGTCCTGTGCCATGTAGGGCTTTAAAAGTAATAACCAACACCTTGAATTGGACCTGGAAGCAAACTGACAACCAATGCAGCTCATGCAACAGTGGTGTTATATGCGCCCCCTTGGGGGCATTCAAAACTGTCCACGCCACTGCATTTTGTGCCAGCTGTAGCTTCCGGATACTCTTCAATGGTAGCCCCATGTACAGCACATTGCAGTAATCCAAACAAGAGGTGACCAGGGCATGAGTGACCGCACGGAGGGCCTCCTGATCCAGGAAGGGGAATAACTGACACACAACATGGAGCTGCAAAAAGGTCCTCCTAGCTACAACTGCCACCTGCTCTTCAAACAGGAGTTGTGAGTCTAGGAGGACCCACAGATCACACACACCCAGATTAGTGCAACCCCATCCAGAACCAAGGATGATAAGCTCCTAGATCTTGAGGGTCCCCGTATCCACAGCCACTCCATCTTACCAGGGTTCAGTTGAAGCCTGTTCTCCCCCATCCAGGCCCCTATAGCCTACAGGCACCACAAAAGGGTAGCCACAGCATCACTTAGGTCACCTGGGATGGATATATATAGTTGAGTATCATCAGCATACTGGTGATACCTCATCCCATGGTGCCAGATAATCTCACCCAACGGTTTCATGTAGATGTTAAAAATTGTTGTTTGATTATTTTGCCCTCTTTTCTCTCGTGTTTTTCTTTTTCTTGCTTGTATACATTTCTACAATACAGGATTTTTAAACGTAACTTTCCCCTAAACTCTGTAATAACAATGCTTTTTATATGTGACTTTCAAAGTTACATATTTTGACAATTTTTGTCAAAGAAACTGGGATGTTTCTTTGACAAAGGTTGGTCATCAGAAGAGATCAGTCATCCTTCTTGTCCATATCATGGTTATAGAATGTAATCTGTTAGACCATGCAAATCCTTTCCCCTAGAAATCCATTGCATATTTCTTTTAAAAAGATAATATCTCCTTCAAGTTGAACTTGACTTTTCTTGTGTTCATAGACTTTTCCATGTTTTTTTGAGAACAGTATGGTGTGCTATTGTCTTCTTTAGAGATGTCTTCTTTGACTTTCTGGTCTGACTGGCTTTCTGGATGATGTCCCATCTGGGCCTTAACCAGCATAGCTTTTTGAAATTATCCAAGGAGGGGCATCTGGTGCCACCACACTGGGTGCATACCTCATTAGAGGTAACAAGTCTGGGGTGTCCTAGACCAGAGATGTTACTGCATTATAATCTCAGCTTCCTTAAAAAGCATGGCCAATAATAAGGGGTATTGAGGGTTGCAGTTCAGCATCATCTGAATTGCCAGAGGTTGCCTATCCCTGTCTTAAAGCTTGTCCCATGGTCCTTTGATCAAATTTTCTTGGGCCATGTTTAGTGTTGGGCTCTCAATTTCCTACAGCCTTTCTTTCTTCCTGTTTCCCATGGTGCCTTGCAGAAAGGATGCTTGAAGAAGGAGGAAGGAGACAACTGTAGGGAAGCTTGGACTTTTTCTGCCAATCCCAGGTTATTACTACTAAGAAATAGCAATGTTTATGGCTTGCATTCAATAGCATTTACTGCATTTTCACTTATGATTGTTGCATTGTTTGGGAGTAATTTTTGGAGGATTTTTATTTTGAAAGGAAGAACACAAATCTTAAATAAAAAGTAAATAAAATAATTTAGAACCCTTTGCTATTACTAAAGTTTGACTTAGTTCCCAAAATAAATTAGTTTAAGCAAATTAGCAGAAAGAATGTTTCCTGTCTTCTTTGTCCTTCTACAACCTTCAAAATAACTCCCAGAAAAACTGAGGAGGGGGATCTTGAAAAATCTAAGGTATAACGAGGGACCCCTGAAGGAGGGGAAAATTTATTGGTTTGGATCCTAAGAAAGGTTAACTTAACATCCATGAAATAATCTTTTGTTTATTTTTGCTTCTGCTGTATCTTCATCCTCATCATCCTCCCAAAGTTGTCCAGAGCACTGAAAACTCTACTTAGAACTGTATAACAGAAAACAGCAAGATTTTAAAATCAGATTGGTTCTGCTCTCAGTGTGATTTATTAGCATTTTCTAATTATTTAGTTTTTTTTAATTAGTTAAACTTCAAAGATTTTAAAAATTGAAATTGAAATTCCACATAAATCGGATCAAATTCCAGATGTATGCAAAAAATAAAAATTGTATTAATTTTAGGAAATATAAAAATAAATAAGGAGGAACAACGTTTTATTTTCACTTAAGATACATCCTTCATGAAAGGTACAAGACTTCATATTTCCTGATGTTTAACAGACTATTTCTTCATTTACTGAAAATAGGGCTCAGAATCAGAAGTCATTATGTATTACTTTAATGCAATGTTGATTTGTAGAAAATAAAAGGTGCAGCCAAGTGTTGTCTGTCCTCTGGAAGACAACTCTAAATTCTTTTGATTCACTTTATTGTCATGGTAACAAGAATTTTGACATTCATTTGTACCCACCATGCTGAACTAGCACCCAAGCACTTATTTTTTATCTGCATCAAATGAGCATTTTCTTTCCTCACAGGAGAAACAAATTCTTAATAGAATATTATCAAAAACTATTCAGTAAGTGCCAGAAAGAGAAATTGTGCATTTTCCCCTTCAAGTTCCCTTTCATTTGATGAAAGGTGTTTTTCTGTAACAATTCTTTCAAGAGAGAGGAGTGGAACGTGGTCTGTTCTAGTTTTGAAGTAACTAAGGCATGTTTGCCAATCTCCTGTTTTTATGCTATAATATTTTTTCCAGTGATATCTATTGCTCTGGCTTCTAGTTTCAATTAAATTCCAAAGGAAAATGTTATGTGGAAGCTTCTTGGTTCATCACTAGCAATAGTCCTACTTTACAGAAATTATTGCATTTCTCAACAGTTTCCCTGGAGAACAATTTCTCATCAATTTTCCTGGAGAAATTAGGACAAATCATCCAACCTTTTTGTCTTGTGATGAATATTGTGGAAAATTTCAAAGGGCCATTTGTGCCCAACTATATTTCAGACCTTCTTTATATGGACCATGTATTCAGGAGAAGAGAGAGGATCCATGCCACTGACCATTTCATAAATGTCCCAAACCTGCTGCCCCAAAGGTGCAAGCTGTAGTGATTCACTTCAGAAACAATTTAACTCTAGAATGTTTTTCCAGATACTATTCCATGATACCAGGTTCCAGGTTCCTTCTTTTAAACCTTGTCTTCTTACGGGGCCTAGGAAGTGTGCCTTTTCTGTGGCTGACCCTTTTTTCTGGAATGATCTCCCCAATATATGACAGGCTGCAACTCTGCTTCCCTTTAGGAAAGCTGTTAAGAACTGGCTCTTCCCCCAGGCATTAGGGGTCAGCTGAGTGAGAGATCCCTTTTGCTTGTTCTATTATGTTGCTTGATTGCCATTTTATATTTATATATTATAGATGTGTTAAGTTATATGGTTTGAGAGGGTTGGTTCATTGCTTGTTTTTAATGCTGTACACCATCCAGAGTCACACTCTTTGAGGTGGGTGGCCTTATAAACCTTGTAAATAAATAAATAAAACAGGAAGAGCACTCCAAAATGGAATCATTTCTGGGGTGAATTCCTTCAGCTTGTATGATTTCTGAAGGAAATGAATAACTACTTAGATTCCTGTACTTACAAACATTCTTTAGAAGCATTTGCTGCAAGGTTGCAGAGAGAGGGTTTTTTTTTAATGCAACAACAACAACAACAAAAAAGATAACAACTATTGAAACCAAATGCCACCTAGCTTTTGCTCTGCAATCTGTATTTCTATACAACACAAGGGGAATGATCTGTGGTTATTGGTTTGATCTGAAAGTATAATAAACAAAGACACAAAACAATTCCCTTATCTGCACTCTGAAGCTGTATAGCCTAATGATTTCCACCTCATTAGCCACTTTCCAAGAGACTCTCTCCTGACTGCATGCTAGAAGAATTTCAGATAATTCAGGGGAGAGTTCTGGTGAAGAAATGGCAAACTGTTGTCTCGTGGTCAGCATGAGTCATTATGGCTGAAAACAGCAGCTGGATCCGGACTGCTGAAATCTCTCTGGAGAAAGGGAGATCTTGAGATCACCCATACATACTTTGAACAGTAGTTTTCTGTGAGAAGACATCAGAAACGAATGTTCTTGTGGTTGGCTTGCAAACAGCTGGGAGTTGTGGGATTCAGCTGAGCTCATAGCCATCAATGCAGCCTTTATGGGACTCTAAGTTCAACCTAACCTCACTTCTTAATCACTTTGGGTTTTACTTTTTTTTTTCTACTGTTTTTTGAAGATTGAGAACCATCAGAATTGCAAGTTGGATTGTATTCATTGGGTGAGTTTTTCTTCAATCCTTACAAGTTTACAAGTTTAAAGTTTGGAAAAAAAATATTTTTTGGAATATATAGCAAAAGGATGATTATAGTGTTGATTTTAGAAAGCTTAAAACAGATTAAGGGCTCAGATGGACTTGAATTAAAACTTTGAAATTAATTATAACAATCCTTTCCATGGGAAACTTTTTATGTTTACATCTGGAAAAAGAATAACCGATAAGAAGACTTTGAAGGTTGGTCACTAGAGGGCATCAGAAGGAAATAAGTACATCAATGGATACATTAAAAGAGATCTATGACTACTGGGCTCAGAAAACAATTTTAAAGTTACCTGCTATGATATAAAAACTAGATGGTGTCATTGAAGAGGAACAAGTTCCATTAAATAAAACTGAAATCGATCTGAATGTGGATTTAAAAATGACAGTTGATAAGAAAGAGACAAAAGTGATGGAACAGTGGATATACAAAAAGATGAAATACTGGATATACAATTAAAACTGCCAGATGACTTAATGAAAAAGGCACACAAATGCTAAACCAGAAGAGTGACGTGGATAACCTTTTTACATTGGATGTACAAAAGGGACTTGTTGAAGTTGTCAATGATTTCATGCGAAGAGACAGTGAGAATATCAACAGTGACATGGATAACCTTTTAATACTGGATTTACAAAAGGGGCTTGTTAAAGGCACCAATGACTTTGGGAGAGAGACAAAGAGAACAGGAAAAGAAAGCAGATGTTAGGACATTGTTTGAGGAAGCTAAAGATTGTTGGAAGAAAGGGGAAAATAAAAATTAGCTTATTTGATCAAGGTTAAAATAAATGGGTTGCTATCTTTGGTAATGTTTAATGAATTTATGCTGATTGGGACTGGATGAGGATGTTTTAAAGGTTTTGTTTCTCTGAAGAGTTGAGATGGGGGAATTTGTCGAAATAGAAAATGATATATAAATGTAAAAGGAAGGATTCAAAGTGAGTTTATTAGATATAGTTTGTAATACTTATGTTGTTATTTCTCATAATCCTTAATGGACTTTTGCTGATTAAGATGGGTGATGAGGATTTAAAGATTTGTTTATAGGGAATGGGGTGAACTATGGGATGAAGAGTTGGTTGGTTTTATTTTAAGAGATAGTGATAAGTTGTTAATGTTGACTATACTTGCCAGCGATGAAGGGAGAGGTTTCTTCTTCTTTTTTCTTTTTTCTTCTTTTCCTGCACATCTTAATTTTTTAATTTTTTCCCCTTTTTTCCCCTTTTTATATATTTTTATCCTATGTAGATTGTGTTAGTTTTGTTTGCATAATATCATCTTTAATAACATTATTATAAAAAAAAGAATTGTCAGGTAATTCTTATATGCCTTGAAAGAATGCCTGAAAAGGATCATGATTTGCAGATTTGGTTGCAATCCCTTTGCAGATGCTTGATGGCTATGTGCATTTGAGCTACATCAAAAGGCGTCCCATGCAGTTCCAACATACACCCCTGAGCTTCTCACTGACAGGATCCTGGCCACATATTTGGTTTCACTCATGAGTAATAGTGTGTACCCAGAGCCCTGAATCTGCAGAAGGGCGGGAGGTGGGGAGTACTTAGCCACCAGATATGTTGGTAGTGTTGGGGGAGAGCAAAGCTGGCTTATATGCCTGTATAAGCCCAGCATCTTTCCTTCCTTTTTTTTTTTTTTTAGAAAAATTTTATTACACGAATAAAATATACAATTACATAAAGCAATACAAAACATAAAAATCAGACCGAGATCTAAAAGCCTTTTACAAAAGACATACCTTAAACAAAAGAAAACAAACAAACAAACAGAAAAAAAAGAAAAAAGCCACATAAGCAAACAAACAAAAGACTTCCTACTTTCCTTTTGAGGAAATTATTTCTAATGATATAAACATTTTCTGTATTTGTTATTAACTATACTACTTCTATATCTATATTTCATTCTTATTATTTCAATATTATAATATATCCATTTGTATATTCTGTGTTTTCTCGATATAATCCAGGAAGGGTTTCCAATTATTTTGAAATTTGTCCATATTGTTGTCCTTTAATTGTTCTGTAAGTTTTGCCATCTGAACCAAATCAAGAACTTTTATAGTCCATTCTTCTATTGTGGGTATATAATCTTCTTTCCAATGTTGTGCATATACAATTCTGGCTGCGATAATTAGATGTAATAATATTTTCCCATGTTTCTGATGAAGTTGATTGCCCATAAATCCTAATAGATAAAATTCCGGCTTTTTCTCAATATTTATCTTTAACATAATACCAATAATCTTATGAATTCCATCCCAATATTTTTTTGCTCTTCTACAGGTCCACCACATATGGAAAAATGTTCCTGTTTCCGTTTTACATTTCCAACAAACATTTGTTATATTCTTATTCATTTTACATGAGCATCTTTCATTCCTTAAATGCACAAGGGGTTCCTACATTAGTCACAGGCTGCCTGGTTATGATAAAAAAGTATAATCTAGAGACTTTGAAGTGGAAGTAAGCTCTCAGGCATAGTCCAGGTTTTAAGAAGCAGTGCTTCTGGTGTTAACATAATGACACATTCAACCTAAAGCAAGAGGCCTGACAGAAACATGATCTCATACCGTTTGGCAAGCTGTGAATGACATATGAATTCATACGTGGAGCTTTTAATTAAAACAACAGGAGTAAATTCCCTCACATTGTTTTATGGCAATGAATCATAAACACAACCAAAATTCAATGCTGTTGATTGTCATCCAAATTATACACCGCAAAGTGTGTGGATTTCATACTGTCCTGAGTAGGACTGTATGAAAATGGCTTCTTAATATTGGTCGTCTATTTCTGTGTGAAGAATCTGAGATGGAGTGCGAATGGTTTTATCACATTCCTCCAGAAGGAGGAGATATTTTCCAACAGTTTCCTGGGGGTGAGCATTCACCAATTTGCTTATTTATTAAATCACATTTATATGTCTGCCCATATCACAAGAAGCGACTCTTAGCGGGAACTAACATAGATTCACCAATGCCAGTTTCTTCTCCCCCACCCCCAATCTCACAGCAGCAGCAACTAGTTTGATATCTTCCCCACTATTTTCTGCTGCCCATGATGGTCCAGATTTTAGAAATCATTCCAGGGAGTTCTGGGAGAGAATTAAGGGTTATTGCAAAAGTAAGGAAAAAATGCCTGAAAGAAAATTTCCAAAAATACTTCCTGTTTTGAGGGGTGAGTGAGAATTCAGGGAGTGTTAGAAAAGTTGCCCTTTCCCCCCAGAACAACCCCAATGAAATTTCTTTGCAGGTCTAGTCCCAAAATAAGATTCAGGTGTAATTTTAACTGAACTCAATTTTGCATATTTTGAATAAAAAATACAGTGGTACCTCGGTTCACGAACGCTTCTGTTCACGAACAATTCAGTTCACGAACAGCTCCGGTCTCAAAATTTTGCCTCCGTTTGCGAATGCCCGATCGGGTTATGAACAGGATCCGTGGCCATTTTCCTTCCCGTGACATGTAGGGAGGGGGACTCTCCCTCCAAGCAGTAACCGCCTCTCCACCTGCCTTCCTGTCCTCCACGCCAGAAGTCGCGTCGAGCAAGGTTAGCTTTCTCTCTTTTCGTACTGTACTTTGTGTCATATTTTTGCGGTTTTTAAAAAAAAAAAATGGTTCAGAACGGATTAACCGTAATTACATTGAACCTTATGGGGAAATTTGATTCGGGACGCGATCAAAAATCGGTTGGCGACCAAATTCGTAGGGGTCAGAATGGATTAACCGTATTTACATTGAACCTTATGGGAAAATTTGATTCGGTTCACGACCAATTCGGTTCGCGACCAGAGTCGCGGAATGAATTAAGTTCGTGAACCGAGGTACCACTGTGTATGTCAAGTCCACAAAGTCCAAACCCCAATTTAGAAGAATTCTCATGTAACCAGGCCTGGTTCAGATAAATGCTCCTTTATTGGTTGGTACATGCAGCTTGAAGCAAAGCATTGCTAAAACTAAAGCCTGTGTAAATTTCCCTCTACTTATCCCCCCCCCCCCCCCGCCCTTGCTAACACAGTCCTTCCTGGCCTTCAGGCTACCACAGGTTTTGTCTGCATTCAAGTCTTGCTGTAAATTCCCATATCAATGAAAGCGCCTCTCCATCTCAAAGCAATACCCCAAGCATACCTATTAACTACCATTTCCCCCCCTTGTTACAAATGGCAGAATCAAATCAAGCAAACACCCATTGACTGCTATAGCTTTTAAATTAGTCTTTTTAAAATTGACATTTGATTGATGCAGGTTCTGACAATATATTGGCTTGAGGAGAGATAGAGAAATTTACCTTAGGTCTTCATATCAAATTTATAACATGTACAGAGTCTTACATGTAGAAATTAACCCACTTTGCTCTTGTTTCCAAAGTCCACTCATCATTTGTGGGTTCCATTGAATTCAGCATTGCCTCAGATGCCCAGATGGCTATGGAGTCTAGGAGACTTCACTCAGCTTCATCTATTCTTCAAGTTGCATTCCTTCTTAAAGATATGTAATCTGGTGATAATCATTCATGCCATCATCACTTCCTATTTAAATTACATGTTCTATAGTTAGCTATCTGAGAAACGTGTTTGGAAATTAAGCTTGCTCTGTTTATACAAATAGTGTTGTACCAAGTACAAATGGCTGCCAGTTTGTTTCTAAAGCAAAATAAAGGTGCTGGAGGTTAGAATATTGAAAATACCATCACTGCCCATATGAAAGGGTCTGTGGTCTAGATCAGCCCTTAATTCAGTGACCCATTTGGGTTTGCATCCACTGAGAGGCTGGTTAGGAGAAACATGGAACAGGGCCTTCTCTGCAATAGATTCTGATTATAGAATTCATTCCCATGGGAGGTGCAAGTGGCCTCATCTTTGTTCAGTTTTAGGTAGACGGTGAAGCGTTCTTATCCATCCATCCATCCATCCATCCATCCATCCATCCATCCATCTATCTATCTATCTATCTATCTATCTATCTATCTATCTATCTAACTGTCTATCTACCATCATCTGCTATCTAAGGCAAACAATCAGTCCATCAGTTACTAATTTCTTCACCCTAGCTGCCCATGGAAAAGAAGAACAATAATAACAAAAATTTAGAAACCTTCCCCCTTCAGTTATGGACTAATAATAGCAGGAATACATAGCCAGTGTTCCAAAGTAAATCATCAGTACAAGTTCTTGGTAGGGAATGGGAATGAATTAATTGGCACATGCATACCTCTTCCTGACATGTTCATCTGAAAGCAGATAACAAAACATTGTCATGGGGTTTTGCTGATGACCCCCGCCTCTTTTTTTTTTTGGTTTCTCTGTCACAGTTGGAAGAACTTGACATATTTATTCAATATAGCAGGCAAAAACTTTCATGGGGGGTATGTTTAGCCTGAACTTATTTGTTTGAAAAGAGCTGAAATTCAGTTCAGTTCAGTTCAGTTCAGTTCAGTTCAGTTCAGTTCAGTTCAGTTCAGTTCAGTTCTGTCTCTCTCTCTCTCTCTTTTTCTTTCCAAGAAAGGAAAGATGTACACATCCTCCCTTTTCTTGTTTATCCAGCTGAGCTACAGGTTCTGAATTTCCCTGTAAAAATTGTCTGAGGACATTTTGAGGCAACACTTGTCATGGTTGCTGTTCTGTAAAGGTGATACAATGATCAGGGAATTGCTAACTTGGTGCTGTTCATCAAGGACAATATATTTGTGTTTTGTATATTTGTGTACCTCTCTTTCCCTCTCTTTCATAGGCAAATCTCCTATGGCACATCCATATAGTTCTCTTAGCAATGATATGGAAGTGAATGACACAGACCCATTTAGGGAAGAAAGGGGATGAAGAACTCTTGAAGGATCTCTGTGAAAAATATTCTGGTCATCTGAGGGTTAACATTGCTCAGTTCTGTTCTGAGTTGGACTCTAGCTGTCAGGTCTTACTGAGTTGCCTAAGGCAGAGTCTTGCCCAGTTATCTGGGAAGATGTGAACAGATAACAATTAACAATTGACAGTTAACTAACAGTTAACAGTTAGTGCCACTGCCTATATGTTAGATATTTGTCCCTCCTTATTTGTCAGGGTCACCCAGGAGATGAACCACTTGGGATCAGGCAATGGTAAATTCATCCTTGAGTGAGAGGGTGGTCCCACCTGCCTTAAGAAGATGGTGGTACATTTCCTCCTGAAGAAGCCATCTGTGGACTCAACAGTGCTGGATAGTTTTCAGCTGATCTACAACCTCCCTTTTCTGGAGAAGGAGGTGAAGAAGGTGGTGGGGCTTGGAATTCAGAGGAGTATGGAAGAAGCAGATTATCCTGACCCTTTTCAGTTACAATTCAGAACTGGGCATAGTGCTGAGATGACATTGGTTGTATTAGTGGATGATCTCTGGTGGGACAAAGATAGGAGTGTTATGATTCTCCTGATCCCTACTTGATCTCTCAGTGGCTTTTGATATCATTGATCATGGCATCCTTCTGGACCATCTCTGGGAGTCAATGTTGGGAGCTACTAAGTTACAGTAGTTCTCCTCTTTTCTCCAGAGTTGGTTCCAGTTGGTGTTGGTTGGGGGAAGGAGGGAAAGGAGAGAGATTTTGTTCAAGGCCCTTGTTTTGGGAGACCCTTCTGGACTCAACATTTTTCCAATACTATTTAACATATACATGAGGCCATTGGGTCAATATGGAGTCAGATATCAGTAATTTGTAGATGATACCCAGTTGTATATCTCAATCCTGGGTGAAACAGATGATGTGATTGAGGTCCTGTACTAGCACCTGAATGCTGTTGGAGTCTGGGTGACTAGGAACAAGCTCAAGTTCAACCCTAGCAAAACTGAGTGGTTGTAGATGCAAAATCACTTCCAGGGATTTTCCAACTTCTCAATGGGGTTTCACTACTCCAGGTGCAACTTGTGCATACTTTGGAGGTCCTCCTGAATTGTTGCTCCATGTGCAAGTGGGAGCTGTGGTCAGGACAGACTTCACACGGGTGCATCTGGTATGCCAATTTTACTCTTTTCAGGATTAGGAGATCCTCTCCATAGTCACTCATGTCGTAGTCACCTCTCATCTGAACTACTGCAATAAATTCTATATGGGGCTGTCACTGAAGACCACTCAGAAGCAACAACTGGTCCACAATGCAATGGTGCGAGTAATTATAGATGTGTCCCATTTTGCCCATGTGACACCTCTACTTCACAACCTGCACCGGTTACCAGTTGGTTTCCAGGTACAATGCAAAGTTCTGACTGTCATCTATAAAGCCCTCTTGGGACCTTGATACTTAGGGGACCACCTTTCTCTTATTATTTCAGCCCATCCAATAAGTTATGGCAGGGTTGGCATGCTCTAGGTCCCATCCTCTGCACAGTGCCATCTTACAAGATCCTGGAGATCTGCCTTTTCCATGCCTGTACCTGCCCTGTAAAATTTCATTTCCCCTAGTCTGTGCAGTTCTGACCCTGCTGAGCTCCTTAAAGCCTAACTCTACCAGCAGGCCCTGGGAGGGTGTTTTGTGACTAAGTTTGTGATATTTGTCTGTGTGCTGTATGATTCTATTGTTATTTTCCCAACATCAGCAGATTACCTCCCCCCGCCCCCCCCCCATTATTCGATTTCTTTTCTGCTGGTTTTGTTTTTAATTTCTTTTCTACTATACTGCTGTATGCAGTGGTGCACTGGAACTGGCTTGCATTGGCTCACGAGAACCAATTGTTAAGTTTTCTGGAATTTTGCAAGCCGCTTGACAGAAGAAGTGAGCCTTGGCACTTAGCACATCCATCAGCTGTTCCGTGTCTAGTGGTGAGGTGCAGCAGCAATGGAGCCAGAAGCACCAGTTCTTAAACATTTAGCAGCACGCCACTGGTTGTGTGCCTCCTAGAATTGCTTCAGCAACTGAGGCAATCAGTTAAATAAATACAAATACAATCAACCACAACTCTTCTTTCCTCCATCTTCTCCTCTTCAAGCTGCTTCACTACCTACATAGCCAACCCCCTTTTCACAGGGCTGGCTGGGCTAATTCTTGAGCGTGGGGCCCTTAAAGATAATGCGAGGAGGGATGGGACAGGCTATAAATTGCTTTCTGCATTTTCTGCCAGTACAGCTCCTTTGAGATCTCTCTCTCTCTCTCTCTCTCTCTCTCTCTCTCTCTCTCTCTCTCTCTCTCTCTCTCTCTCTCTCTCTCTCTTTTCCAGCCTGAGGCTTGTAAATCTCTCCCCTGACTTGTACATTGCCCTTGTTGCTCTAGCCTCACAGCCCCTCCTCCCATCCCCCTGGGTCATCATTCCCTCTGCAGATTGAGGATCAGTTCCAATAGTCAGAGCTTTGCATAGGAGACTCGTGCCCTACAGCTTGATGCTCTTTTGAAAGGCAAACAGTCTGTTCAGAAACCCAGAAAACCCAGGCTTCCTACAGGGCTCTTGAAAATTGCGTTGTCTTTCCGCCAAACTGGCAAGCCCTCTTAAGAAGCTTTGTTAGGAAGGTTCTTCCTCCAAATCCCTACCCATGTCTTGTGAACCCCCTGTCCAAATGTTGCAACACACACACTTGGAGACATGCACCCTGCACTGAACATGGGATTAGACTAGTGACTTATAAGGTACATTCCAGCTCTTTCATTCTGTGATTCTGTCCTCCTAATGTACTGCACCATATGCTTACCTACAAGCCTTTTCCAACTTGTGCTCCAGATGCATTGGATCAGCCAGCATCATTCTAGAGGGCAAACAACTGAAGACAGCTGAATGATTACATGCAGTTATTATATATGCATAATAAAGTGCTGGGTATCTTCTGGTTTCAAAGTCATTTAAGCAAGGCATACTGTATAAGTTAGCTCAATTCCTGTTCAAACATCTGACTATCTTGCCATTTATTTTTGAATGCTGTACTAGGAACGGTTTCCTTTTTTTCTACATGTTGATTTCCCCCCTTTTAAATGTATTCATTTCAAATGGTGTAGAAGGTTTAAAAATCATTTAGTGAGAAGTAAATTGGCGCCATACTAGTATCCATTTTTCTTCAAGATAATTAAGCAGAACATATTGGATAGCCAGGGTGGCTTGCTTTTGGAATGCTGTTGATATGTTGGACAGCTGTACCATTGCTATAAGGCATCTCTGAATCGGTCCTAGGCAGGCTTGGCAGATAAGTGGCTAATTTCAGTGTCACCGGGTGCTGCCATCAGGAACTGGGGCTAGCATTGCTATCCACTGCCGGGCACTTGGCCACCCTGGCAAGAGGCAACGAAGCAGGTGGATGCTGACACTAAGGCCATTTGGGAGTGCACAGAAAGTCACTTGCCATAAATGGGCTTTTGAGATAGAAGCAGAATTGGCAGCTGTGGCTGTTCGCCTGCCTTGCTGGGCAAAGGAAGAGGAGAAGGATGGATCAGGATCTGCAAAGGTATATCAGAGATTGTTGGTCAATCCCATTAATATTCTATGGCATTCACCAACCTGGGACCTCCAAATGACCACAGTTCCAACCAACATTGCCAGCCTTCCCAGAGTATTGAGCAGATGGTTTAGTTATTCAATCACATGGTATTCCCTCAAAATAAATTCTGCATATAGTTTGAGTAAATAAGGAGAGTGTGTTCAGCCTTGTCTCACTCCTTTGCCAACCAGGAGCCAGTCTATTTCACTGTTGCATAGACTTAGTTCTTCTTAAATAGCCAGAAAAGAAAAGAGTCTCAGAATTATGATCTTTCCCTGTTTAACATTCAAAAAGTGATTAAGATGGTTTAGGTGTATACATCCCTACTTTACAGGTTTTCAGTAAATTTCTCATGTGACTTTAGTATGTGAATGGAAGATAACAGATTGGGCAGTAATGTTTCATTGAATTTAATCTGGTTAATATCATATAACTAACATTTAATTGACTAGGAATTTATTACAAGCACACACACACACATATACTACCGTTACCTATTTCAGGATTAGATTATATATCCATATCTTGCTAAAATATATTATGCTAGATGGTGCTTATGGACATCAGTTTGTCCAAAGAGGTTTCTATTGGTGCCCGCCAATCTCCCTATCCTCCATATATTTTTAAGATTTTATTTTAATTAAAAAAAGTTTAGTGAGGAGGCCAATTATGTTGGAAGGTCTCAGAAGTATTATTAGAAGATAAAAATGATGAGTAATCACCATCCAGTGCTTTGTTTTGAAGTACGCATAGACATATATAAAAATGAGAGGAGGAGAAGTGAGCTGGGGTGATAGGAGGCAACTTGAAGTATGAAATACGGTCTACATAGTACCTGATGGGAGTGGGAGGTCAGAGAGTCTTCCAACTTCCAACTTTCAACAACCACAACACAGTCAAAAATCCAAATATACCTACTTACTGAAGCACTAGAACGTATACAACTATCTCTTAAAGAACCTGGTATTTCATCTCCAGACAATATTTTTCCTTTACCCCACATTCACTGTGCACTTCTACAGACTGAAAGCCTATGGTAGACAGATCATGTGACTTCTATGCAGTTGATCTGCATAGGAACATCTTTTATATGCAGTGACTTGTTAGAGGATTTCAGGATGGGATGAGATAAGATGGGATGAACTTCCCCACTTTTTAAAGCCAGCTGAAGCAGGCACAGGCAGACGCCTCCATGGCATTTTAAGATTACATCAAAATGATAACGCAAGGGTACTGACATAATGACACAAAGCCCATTCTTATGAACTTGCACCCTGATGTTTGATGCAAGTATGTATTTTGGGTCATAATGTCATGATGAAGATTTCATCCCCCATGGACACCAGTGGACATATATTCTGATTCAGTTTTAAGGTAGCTTTTCATCTCTAATGATCAAATTAGTTATCTAAATTGTACTAGAGACATTACTGTCAAATAATGCATCATGAATGCCACAATATGCTGGAAACCTTTTAACTTACTCTAGGAGCCTGAAGAAATAACAGAGGTTCTACCATCTAAAAACACCAAGTGATGGTGAAGTACCATTTATAAATACAGAGGACAATAAATGAGGACAATAGTATACTCTTAACAATTATGATTTTGATCAGTGTACTAAGCAGTTGCAAAAATCCCAGTCAATGTATTAAAAGTGAATGATAATAAGAAAACAGAATTCTCACACTTCATAAAATAATAGGGCAAAGTTTAATTGTTCAAGTCTTTGTGATTACATTCCTCACATCATTACCTAAATAATGGGAAGGTAATAAACCAAGTTACTGGATGCAGTAGGTAAAGGGTTCATCCACACGTCCCCCTAGCCACGGCACAAATACACCCTGGTGTTTTTTTGAATGCTGTCTCCTGATGATGTTATCTTTGTCTCATTGCTAACTGACATCTGTGCCAGCTTAAAATTGCTTTTAGCTGTTTCAGTTTGAAAGTAGCATTTTCCTTCTCCTAATACAAAGGTTGTCTTGGACATGATCTAGCATGCTTATCAACAATGTGGTTGATGGTGCAACCAGGGGCAGGATTTGCACAGCTTCTCCTGGCTACATTAGGCTGCTCCCCTCCATTGCTGAGATTGGGCTGCAGCAGAAACTGGAGGATGCCTAGTATCTGCCAAAGCATCTGCCAACGTAATGCTGGACTTGCCCTTCCCAAGCGCTTCTCAGGTCTGATGCAGGCCCCTTATACACCTGGGTTGAGCATTCATTATAAATGGTGCTAGACACAGGCTTAAATACAGGGCAAGCTCTCTCTCTTGAGACAGCACTATTCCTGTGCTGCACAGAACATTAATTGAAATCAGGAAAAGGATCTGGATTCCTCCAGTTGTGCGTTGCTGATTCTGTCATCATTGGTTGCACTGCAGATTTTCTACTGTTTCTGACAATGAGGGGTTTTCCATGGCTGCATCTTTCCCTCTTTTATTGTTTTGGATGAATACTTCCTTCCAGCTCCATTTCTGTCCACGGGCAACTTCCGGGTCCTGCTGGACGCAAGGAGAGAACTGGATTCGCTGTTAGGAGCACCATTCCTTTGCAGCATTCGTTGAAGACAGAGCTCATTTGTTAACAGTTGCTTCCTCCCCTTCATCCTGTGCCCCTCCTCTGCACATGCAACATGTTAGCCAGGGTATTTTGGGGACTGGGCTGTTTCAGAGATACAAAGATCACCGGCATGGAACACCTCTGCATCTCTGCACATTAATGGAGCAAATTGACAGGTAGCCAAATGCATCTTGCCAAGCACCTGCATAGACTTGCCCATCCCCACCGCATCCAACATTAGAGACAGTGATTGGTAGTTCCCCCCTGCCCCCCGCCACCAGCAGGCAATGCTTGAATGGGGTGGGGGTGGGAGGAGGGAATCTGCCAATTGCTTTCCTTAACGTATCCTTCATTGAACCCGTAAGGACAGCCCCAATTACCAGCCACATTACTGGGGCAAAAGGAGTTGACAATTGAGGCAAATTATATTGCCAGTATATATTTTCTGCCAGCACAAGGACTGATAATGTGGCTGTTTGGTTGTGCCCCAAGTGTTCACCCTCATCTTTAAAGTGTGCCAATACACTTTGCAATATTTAGTATTCAAGTCACACATGAAAAGCAAAAACAAAATAAAACCCAAACCTTAAAAAACTGCAGCACAAACATTATTTATAGATAGGAAAAGAATTAGGGGAAACTTTAATGACTCATAGATTAGAATCATGAGATTTTGGTGTAAGATTAAAAAACAAAAAGTTTCACTGGATACTGACAATGTTTATTGAACTAGCAATGTGATAAGAGGAAGACCCATTTCTAGATGGATATATTAGCTCACACTTTTTCACATTCAAACATCACTTAGAACTACTGCAAAAGGCAGAAAGTGGAATTCCAACACGTATTTTATAGCAGTGTGTATGTTTTAATGGTGGAGGACAGCTGGAGGGCAGCTCAGAATGTTTGGTTTTTGTAAGCAGACCAGAGAAGCAGATGTTATAAATGCACATATATATTATGTAACAATCTAGCTGGGATGGGAGAGCTAGCAGGTTGGATTAAGGCTCTGTATTTGGTAGCATAAAATGTACTTTACATTTATATATTATGAGACCTTCTGGATATCACAAACCAGTTTTGCACTCTTTTGTTCTCTCTTGGCTAGTTTTAATGTAACCTTCTAAATAATAGGTGTAACTTGCCTTGAGCCCTGTACATAAGTCAGAAGGTAAGTCTCTATTCAGCAGCATCTCATTTTTCTAAATTCCTTAGGTAGATATATTACATCTTGCTTCTTCAGTGAGCCCTTAGGTATAGATATAGAATTGCTGATCCCTTGGCCTGCTGCTCTTTATGATGATACTTTTCAGCTGGGTTTGTATTTTGCACAATACTTTAAGAGAAAAAAAAGAAAGTTCACTTCTCAATTTTAATTATCAATTTAAAAATAACCATTTGATTTTATTTGCCTCTTTGTATATAAATCAGGTCTATTTTCTTTTGCTCTTTTCTCCTCTTTTGCTTTTTTTAAAGCTGATTCATCTACGATCACCCTCTACAATTATATAGGCTCAAATATAATTTTAACTCATTTGATGGGATTGAATGAACTCAGTCTTGGAAATTGTCATTAGCAGTTGCTATTTTATCATCTGAAGTCATCACTGAAGGACCTGGATGGCCACAGAATCATCAGAATATAGAGGCTAGTGTCCTTCATTTATCCTCCTCCTCATTCTCTTCATCATCACCACCACCATCATTATAAGCAGTAGCCATTTTTTTAACTATTAAAAGTGATGGTATTTTTTTCACTGTTACCATCAGACAGTAAGAAAATGTAGCTTAAGGTGTGGTTAAAAATCAGCAGAGGCTGAGGAAATGTTTGGGGGATGCTCAAAAAGATTAAGGAAGTGCCTGCAGTCTGCAGAAACTTAGTACAGCTGAGAGAAAAAGACTGTCTGATCAAGATGTCTCTATGAGAACATAGTGGAAAGGGATTATAAACTATATCCCTGCTGTGATCACTGATTGTTGATTTTTCAATCTAGTGTCCTCCACAGGTTTTGGACTTCAGCTCCCAGAATTCTCAGCAAACCCACTGGGAAAATGGGACCTGAAGCCCAACTTATCTAGAAGGCACCACAGTGGATCAGATAAGAATCAATACAAGGCTCTCCATATTTGAAAGAACACAAAACAGACAAAGCAATGTTTGCAAAAAGGGCTTTCTCCGCAAATGATTTAGAACTAGATTAAAAATATGCATGATGTTAAACCATTAAGAAAACATATTTGCTTTTGACTGCTCATTGGAAGTTAGAAAGTGTAGCTAAAGTTTGACCACAATCCTGTCTTGTAAATGAGGATCAGTCGGTGATCAGGTCATAGGTTATAATAACAACCAACTCTGTTTTTATTTTTTGGCAATCTCAAGCAGGTGCTAGGGCCTAGTACCCTGATATTGGGCAGTGCTGATATTATTTTTGCTATTATTTTTTGGCATTCTGGCACAATTTCCTTTCCTCAGTGTCCTTGCCATAATGTAAGCTCATCTCTCTGCTTAGCTTTCTTGCTATTTACGTGTTATAGAGGGCTGTTGATTAAAGCACACACACACCACAAATCCGGGAGCTGTTTGGAGCTATTTCACTGGTCCCTAGTTTTTGTTATCCTTAATGTTTCACTTGAGCTCACAGCAATGATTCTAAATTTTTGGAGGAATGTGGAAGGATGATAGGCCCTGAAAGAGAAAAACGTTATGTGTGGCTGTCAAGGTCATTTTTCCCCCCTTGTATTGGTCTGAGTGTCAGGTGCACAGCTTGGGCACATAGGCAGTTAGAAAAGAAGAGAAAAGAGAAAAGAGAAAAGAAAAGAGAAAAAAGAAAAGAAAAGAAGAGAAAAGAGAAAAGAGAAAAGAGAAAAGAAAAGCCATTTAAACTCCTTAGAATCGCTTGCAACTGGCACATAAGCTTCAAAATAAAGAAGTATAAAAGAAGCCAGATCTTCTAGGTTTGGCAGGAGATGTGGAGTAGAGAAGACACCGCTTGGAGACAAGCCAGAGGATCCATAGCCAGGGAGAAGAACCAGGAAGGAACCTGGGGCAGTGAAATCAAAGAAGGAATCTAGCAGAAAGGAAAACGCAGCCTACTATGTAGATGGCAGAAAGCAAACTCTAAGTGGCTCAGGTGCTGGATAAATGGCTGATAATATATTAAGGAGAGAAGTTGTTAGCATTCCTAAGTCTATGCTGAAGATAAACAAGTGTGGGAGGAGGCTAGCAGCTAAGTGTTTCTCTCAAAGTAAAGAAGTAGAAAGTTAAGCTATTTAGTTAAGTTGTATTAGTATATTGTATGGTTAGGTTTTTTAGTGAATGTATTTACATTTGGTCACTACACACACACATACACCTCTAACTATTTACTAAAAGTCTTGTAGATGCACTTTGCATTAAGCCTGTATAGCAATAAACAGCATGGTGTGCATTTGTTAACATGCGTGCATGTCTGGCTTCATTCCTATCCATTCCCACCCACCAACAGGGAGCCACAGGACAATGGGCACTTACACAAAGTCTAAAAAAGGTATAAGATCCTAAGGAAATCTATGTCTTCCCCGCCCCCACCCATAAATTCTTAGTTAATACAGTAGTTGTCAGGTTCAGCCCGAGAAACTCCACGAGACAGTTCTGGAACAGCTCAGTTACTTTATTAGCTTGCACCTGCTAGACAGAATCTCGCCAAAGTAACTCTAACTCCCAAAGCCTGCAACTAAACACTCCGAATTCCTTAGGGTGGTGCCAGTTTCATCCTCTTCGCTTTCCCAGGCTCAGGCTGTAGGCTGAGGAAATGCTTCTGTCCTTGAACCTCCTCATCCAACTCCTCCATCACAGTAGTGGAAACAACAGGAAAGAGTTAGCACCTCATCTTTGGGAAGGCAGGGGTTAATAATTAAAGTTTTACATTATTTTCCCTGACAAGGCATTTGGGGATGATTCATCAAATAACAGTTAAAACTGTATTACCATGGATTTCAAGACCTAGGAACTCCAGGAGTATCCTTATTCAACCTTCTAGCCTATGGAACAGACCTGGAAAGGGAAAACAAAGAGTACTGCAAGTCAACTCCTGACAACATAAATGGTGTTGACAGGAAAGATTTAGTTTGTAGGGTCATGGCCTAAATTATCTAGATGATGGACAGCTGCACAAGATAGATTGTGCCTCACAAGGACACAACTTAGTCTGATATGTGAAGCATGATACATTTCATTTTGATTGATTATGTGCCATCAAGTCGGGGTCAACTCTTAGTGACCACATAGATAGATTTTATTCATGTCAATCTGTTCCAAGCCTGGTCCTTCAGGTCTTCCAGCAGTGTACCCTTTGCCACTCTAACTGTATCCATCCACCTTGCTGCTGGTCATCCTCTCCTTTTTTTCCTTCCATCTTTCCCAGTATTAGAGCCTTCTCCAGAGAGCTGGGTCTTTGCGTAATGTGTCTGAAGTAGGAGAATTTGAGAATTGTCATTTGTGCCTCAAGTGAGAACTCTGGGTTGATTTGTTCAATTATTGATTTGTTTGTTTTCTTGGCTGTCTATGGTTTTCTTAGGAGTCTTTTCCACCACCACATTTCAAAAGCATCAATATTCTTTCTACCTTGCTTCTTCAAGGTCCAACTTTTGCTTCCATAGAGTGTCACAGGGAATACCATGGCTTGCATGATTCAGATCTTTGTAGGCATAGACACATCACAACTTTGTAATATCTTTTCCAAGGCCTTCATAGCTGATCTACCAAGTGCTAGTCTGTGGTGTATTTCTTGACTGCTTGTTCCTTTACTGTTGATGGCTGATCCTAAAAGGCAGAAGCTATCCACTACTTTCTAAGGCTGATCGTTCTACCTGTTGTCATTAGTTAGGTCTTCTTTATATTTAATTTTAATTCCATGTTTTCACTTTACTCCTTGATTTTTATTACTAGAGCTGGCAGATCCTTTGCATTGTCAGCTGTCAGGGTAATGCCATCAGCATAGTGCAGGTTATTGAAGTTCCTTCCTCCAATTTTAAAACCACATCTTCTTCCAATCCAGCTTCCCTTCATATATATTCAGCATATAGGTTAAATAATTCAGAGAGTATACAGCCTTCTCTCATTACTTTGCCAACCTGGAGCTAGTCTCTCTTGCCATGTTTTGTCCATATTGTGGCTTTCTGACTTGTATATAATTTCATACATATATTATTGCCTATTAACAAGGGAGAAGACGTGGATGATATATTTCAAAAGAAAACTGCAAATATTTCAAGGAAGCATGAAGTAGTAGTGATAGGGGAGACAAACTCTGCCAAGCATGGTCCTTCCAAATTTAGCTTGCTGAGATATTTTTCTTTCAGAGCTCGTTGGAAAGCTGAATAGGATTGGCTATCCTTGTGATGATATAACCCATGATGGAACACTTTATTGAAGAAGTGGAAGTAGCAGGAAGAAAATAAATGTAGTACTGGAATTCTTAACTTTAATACAGTAAAGTTGAGTTTAGTTAAATGTGTGTCTTGGATCTCAAAAATATGGATTTTCATACATTTAGAACAATGATAAATAGGCTTCCATGGTAGGAGAAACTAATGGAAATGTAGCTTAAGTTAGGTAGGAATTCCTTAAAAATGAGTACTAAAAGCCAGACTACAAACCATTCCAGTAAGAAGAAAAATAGAGGACAGCAGAAGAAGTCATAAAGCTATCTAAAAAAAGGAGGAACCCTCCTCCAAGATTTGGCAGTACCTTCAAGAAGAATGCTGGGCTTTGTTTTCATTATCAACTTTGCTGTGAACCCAGAAGAAGAAAAAGAGGCAGCAGCAGTGAACATGCCCCCCCCCCCCCCCCCCGATTTCTGGACATTCCTCAGTAAAGATCCTTCATAAATGTTACACTGAGGTATCACTTACTAAAATATCTCTCTGGAGAAGGAGGAGAGCCAGCAAGTTGGCCGGCAGAATGGAGGAAGTTTCCATGCTGGACCTCCTCCTCCTGTAGTGCATCTCCAGAGAGTGGAGTGACTACCACATCAGCCAGCAAAATGAGGGAAGCCTTTCGTAGGCAGCTGCTTCCTGTAATGTCTCTCTGGAGAGTGGAATAGATGACTAATTGGTTTGTGATCCAGGTAGCAAGCCAGTGCAGCTCAGCCTAGGAAAACTGTCTTAGACCAGGCTGAATGCTGCTTATTCCCACTAAGGTATTGACATTCAGAAGAGAGCACAGGGTGTACATGTTGCACAATATGCACTCTTTAGAGGGAAGGAAACTACACACAGGGATCTGCCTGCACATTCAATAAATATTCTAGGCACATTTTAGAGTTCCATCCATCCTAAGGGCTTGCAGACGACTACCTATCCCCATTTTTATTCTTGTCTTCTACAATCACAGAAACATTTTCTTGGGCCTCAGTATGGCAAAAACTTGAAGGAAGGCTTTTTTTCAAGGGATTGGTAAGTAAACAGCTAGCAATGAAATTGGATAGACTCAGACATAAAAATAAGCATCATGCTGTCAAATATAATAGGGGAAATTCCTTGTGGCTTGACCCCTCACTTTTCTTAAGTTCCATGGTCAGAAGAAGAAGAAGGAGAAGAAAGCAAGTTCCTTGGAGAATACTCCTCTTCAGCCTCACAGTGCTCCACTTAAATGTTTTATCCACCCACATGCTTCCACCAGTATAGCAGAGCCAATGGACTTTATGCTTCCTCTCAGTGCAAGACTTGCGAAGTATCTGTGTGGGTATGGATGTGTGTGTGGGAATATTATTTTGGCCTGCCAGCTGAGGAGAAGGAACACAAAGAATCAGTATAATAAATCTCCTAAAGAAATGCTGGGACTCAGCCCAGCAGAGGAGCTATTTGTGATATTTACTTCAATCATGTTACTGGCATGCAGATAAGCAAACAAGAGTTTTTAATGAGATCTTCCCACTAATCAGCTAACTCTTAATGCCAGGTATGGAATCCCAGCAGGATTTGAAAAGTTGAAATTATCAGCTCTGGATGTTAACTACAGGTTGCAATTATTTAATGCGCTATTCCATTCATCTGGTCCTTTCAACTTGAAGACAAAAAATGTGGGGCTCTATAGTTCTAATAGAACAGAATATCTGTAGCTCTGATGATCTGTAGATCATCATCACACTGATGATGTTACCTAGTTGGGTAATGAAATGTCTGCAAGCAAACAACCAAGCTCAGAGAGCACCAAGAACTCCACAGCTATTTACTTCTACCACAGCCATATATCTTTCTGCAGAATGGGACAAAGAAGAAAAAGATTAATACTTTGCATGCAGGAGATCACAAGCTCAGGTCTGGCATCTCTAGCTAAAATAGGGCCATCATATCTGAGCTACCAAAATTAAGATGCTCACTAGATGGTAGTCAAGATACTTTGCTGCCATCTGGTGGAGGTCTGGAGTTGTGCAGCCCAGCTTTGGTAAACCTAAGCTAAAATGCTGGTGATAAAAAGCCCACTCCCTCTGCCTTAGGCTCTGGAGAGCAATTTCCAATCAGGGTAGACAGTACAAGCTGTACTGACCTTGTGATTTCTGAACAATTCTCTACAGAATTTGGAGAAGTGATAAGCAATGTGGTAAAGAAGCCAGAGTGCTCAACATGGCTGTTTCTGTAGGAGCATCTTAGTCATAACTTCCCCCCGAATAGAAAGCAGCAAACTAGCTGCTGGAAAAGTGAAGCATTTTACAATTCATGTGGGGAACCTAGGCCCTCAATAATGATTTGGAGAGAAATTGAGGAATTTTCTCCAGCTAAGGATTTTTCTGATATTTTTCTGCGCAGTCATGGAAGAAAAGACGTGATTGGTTTGCTGGAGCGACTTTCCTTTTTAAGCCTTAAAATGCAAAGAGTGATTTCTAAGGACAATGGAAGAGCCTGTAAGCTGCATTTTCAAAGCAGATAATAGTTACTGATTCTATGACTTTGAAAGTCAATTTAGTAGATGCCTTAATGCCTGCTGTGAGTTTATATGGTAGACCAGTCTACAGTAATTAGACTGGGATTTAAATATTTAAATCTATACCACAAGAACAGTAACTATAACCATGGGACCCTAGGGAGGTGCCAGTCTCATTCTCTTGGCTTTCCCACACTCTGGCTGGGGGCTGAGGAGGTGCTTCCCCTGGAATGTCTCTCCCCCCTCCTGGCAACCTTGAAGCTCCATCCCAGAACCTTCTCTGCTCATGCCTTCCATCACACTAATCTATAATTCTTTGGACCTTCTCTTTGACGTGTCCCTCTCTTGCTCTTCCCCCTTCATATTTGGCTTGATTGTATGGTTATTGTTAACTGTTCTTTTCAGAGCTGAAGTCAGATTCTGTGGCTCAGCTCTTTAGGGCAGAATGCAAAGCTGTGCCTATTGAACATCCCTTCTTAGAGAAGAGGAGTTAGCCCACTTTGTTGGAGCCATTTTCATGGCTAACACATTTCATTCTAGTTCAACTTCCTGTCTTATGGCTGTGGGATTTCATTTGCTTATGCTGGATTTGTGGAGAGGATTGTACTTTTACTATCTTGGGGTAGCCAGTGTAGCACCAAGTACTTCCAATGCATCCACAGATGCTTCTGTTCACACCAAGCAGCTTCCCTGCCCTATCTGTTTATTTACATTTTAAAAATATTATTAAAAATTGGGGTGGCTACTCTTTTGCAAATATGGCCCCCCAAAGAGAAAACAAAAACAAGCGTTTTTAAAGAGTATTCTGTTAATGGAGGCCAGGAGAGGAATATAGAAGCAGTTGGCATCCTAGTAAATTGATGCTTTGTAACTGCTTTTGTCCTCCACAGTAGCTATTTTATAAACAGGCAAGTGCCCTCCACACAGCCATTTTTCAAGAACACCCCTCTGCTCTCAAAATTCCAAATATGCCCGCCAGCCAAAAATGATCTCCTGCTCCTCCACAAGTGATTTAGGGAAAATATACTTCAGAAAAGTCTCCCGTATCATTGTCTTTTATTTTAGAGAAGGGGTTACTCTTATATCCATGTTTATTAATGTTCCGGTTTCTAAATTAGTGAGTCAAGAAACTGGCTGAGAGGACTTACCACAGGGCTCCAGGTGTAGCAGATATTTAGACAAGGAGGTGGTATTTTAGGTGGTCAAAAGCCCCATTTCATTTTTAAAAATGTTTTCTAATTAGCCATTCCTATGACTGACATTTCTGGGTCTTGGTTAATTGATACCTTTTCTCACTTTCACAGGTTTCCCTGGAAGGAAATTGGACTATGCAATTAAGCTCACATTGCTAGCAATATTTGTTGTTGAGGACTATGTTTAGAGAACTGTGTGCATTGTGCTCGCTTTGTGGTTGTGGTTCTTGTCCCAAGTTTTCTTTTCTTTAGCTTTGGCTGGCTCTTGCTGTTTTCCCTGCTGAAAAGATTTGTGGTTGTTCTTCTATGTGTTTCAGTGCAATTCCTTTGATTTCCTTTCTTTCTTTTTTCTGCCTGACCTTTGTGGTCACCTAGAGCAAGCGAATTGTTTGTTTCATGCTGTACTTTGGATGCTACCAATACACGTCCAACTGAAAGATTTTTCCTCCCATTCTGGAAGCCTTTGCAATATTCAGCTAGTAGTTTCTTTTATTTTTATTTCATTTCCTCCTGCCTTTTCATTCTGAATTCAGCTCTGATGGTACATTTATTTTTTATTTATTTACTTTCGATCCCCAACCAGTAAAAAACAAAAAACAAAAACAAAACTCGTGGTCTTCTAGGAGGAAGTCTATAACTTCTTGGCCAGAGAGACAACTACAATTGATAAGTGCCGGCACCATGGGTGATACCATGGACAATTTAACAGTATGTGAGCTAGAACACATTTTAAACCAGATGGGTAATCTGTGGCTCTCCAGATGTTGCTCATCTGCAATCCCCAGTAGCCCCAGACATTGTGGCCAATTGGGAGGGATACTGGGAGTTATAGTTTAGAAACATCCAGCTGGCCAGACGTCCCTCATCTTTTAAATTCATGAGAGACCTCTGCCATAACAATGGAGCACCCTATGCAACCGATAGCTCTTTAATTCACTTTTAAAAGACCAGAAACCTTAGTGAAATTCATAGAAAGTATCTGCATGTAGTTTGTTTATAGCAGATGATCAACAGTTTGATCACATCGTTTCCAAATTAGAGATAATATTAATCACCCAATTTGCTCTTACATACTTGGGTTTCTTTGACAAATGGCTAGAGTAGACCAAAATCAGATTGTAATTGTACAGTTAGGGCTAGAGAGGCTTTAAACCCTTATCTCCTGCCATGGTCCCATCTGGAACTCCTTCCTCTGCTACTTACTGGTGACAAAAAGGTTTTGTCCAATTGTGAATTGCAGGTGCTATGTGGAAATAGGCATGGGAAAAACATCTCTAGACAGCCTTTAGCACTGATTGTGTTGACTGGAGATTCTGGAGGTTGTAAGTCAATAACATCTGGAAAGCCTCAGATTCTCCACTTCCATTTTAAACAAATTACACTGGTTGTTTGGTTAAAGAAACATCAAAGGGAAAAACCTATTTCAAATATTCTGGTTTGTTCAGCTGATACACCAATATTTTTCTTTATTTCATATGTATCTATGATTGTATTTTTATGCATGCTGCTTATATAGATTATTTTTAAAAAATCAGAAATAGAGAACATGGTTAAAAATCAACAATTACTTCCTAAAAAAATTATCATATGTATATCACAAGCTTAATAAACAAGGAAGTATTGCCTGTTTCATTTAAAATTGAGTAATGAATACCAGGTCACATTAAACTAAACATATTGCATTACAACTGCAGTTGCAAATCCATGTACCTCTTGAACTTTTGCAGTGTGGCAGTTTATAAATCTTATACATATATAAGTATTACCTGGGATAAATCCAAGTGAGATTAACAGGATCAACCTCTGAGTAAATATGCATTGATTTGTATTGTTAATATGGTTCCATTTTAGAAGTTTTGCCATACCAAAAAATCTGAATGGAATGCAGTGACTATCTCTTCATGTTATCATTACTTTAAAAATAGTATTTACTCACATGGTATCATCAGTGTGCGTAACAGATTACAGAGCTGTTTGACAGAAAGTCAGATCTCACACAAAAGTGTTCAGCTTTATTTATGATATTTATGATATGAGGACTAGGAGGAAGAGGTGCCATAGAAGAGGATAAGTAAGGAATAAATAACTTTTTTCTCTAAGGGGAATTTATTGCCTTTCAGAGTGTGTTCCTAAGGGGATTCATATATTCATTCCCTATCAGTGATACTTCTTCACATTTTTTCTAGAACAGTTCTTCAAAAGCCATACTAAATTCCTTATAATGAAAATCCAGATCCCTATAGAGGAGGTAAATATTAGACTTTTGAGCTCTGTATTTTAGCAAGAGACTCCTTGAACATCTTTTAATATTGTGGATGCTGATCCACAATTTAAAATCATGAGAGAGGAACGGATTCCATTGGTCAGGAAGCTTCAAAAACAGTGATGCATGCACTGATCCTAAACTTTAATATGAAACGATATTATTAATGCAAGGGTTGTCTGTCATTTTAAAATGAATGAATTAACTGAGTTTTAATTGCAAAGTCAGCAAACAGTGTCCATCCAAATATAAACAGCTGTTCTGGAGGGAGAGGGAGAGAGAGAGAGAGGGGTGTTGTATGTATTGTAGAATTCTGCCCACAGAATGTTCTTTCCAAGGAAAATGGACAAGCTATTTATGCTGATTTCCCTTTATACCTGTGTCATCTGAACACTGCGAGAGGATGCAACAAGTGTGTGTGTGGTTAAAACTTACACGACTCATTTGCTGCTCTGTTTCTATATATGGAATAAGATTTTTTCTATGCGGAAGTGGACTCTAGATCTAACTCTTTGTTTTCAGACAACGTAAGCCTGTGTTGTAGCAAGTACTGTCTTAGAAAAGGCACCCCCTTCATTGTGTAACAAAAGGAAAGGAGTACATTTTTCTAGAAGATCAAATATAGCCTGTTATTAAAATAGCTCTACTCCTTGTAAAGCACTAGAATTGCAACACAGCCATAATCTTAAAGGCTCAAGTGATGTGCAAATAAAGTAACTTTTCCCAGATGAGGCATGGTATACCTGCAATGTCTCATTCTGCTGTGGTGGACTGAACAGATTCATGCTCCAGTACTATTCCAGAGATAACCAGTTTGGTATAATGATTACATTGGAGTAGAAACCAGGAAACCACAAGTTCTAGTCCCACCTTAGGCACAAAGCTAGCTGGGTGACCTTGAGCCAGTCTCATTCTCTCTCAGCCCTGGGAAGGAGGCAAGGGCAAACCAGTTCAGAAAATCTTGCTAAGAAAACTGCAGGGACTAGTCCAGGCAGTTGCCAGGAGTCAAGACTGACTTGAATGCAAATAAAGAAGAAATAAACCATTCCACATGGATTATTGTAACGTGTTACATGTGGTACTGTCTTTAACCACAGTCACAAGCTGATAGAGGGGTGAAAGATGTCATAAATGGCTTTCTAGACAAGATCCCTAAAAGTGTTCATTATTTGCCATAGGGAGTGTTGATTCCAATCTACTCGTGCTTTATCTTTCTCTTGTCAAATATCTGAATAAAACTCAATTCTTCATGAGAGAGTTGTCTAAAGAAGAGTGTATGGTTCTGAACATTGCACACAAGAAGAGACTGTTACATAAAAAAATACCTTGGAGAAATTTGTTACGAAGAGTTGCACTTAGGAAATTTATGTAATGAAAAACAGCATCATTCAGTGGAATGGCTAAGGATGTAAGGGGACTATGGACAAAATGCCTTCTGCCACCACTACCTTCTTTTCTTGCATCTTCCTTTCTCCCACTCTCAGTGTCATTCCCCACATGTTCTCCTCCAGTTATCTCCCCCCCCCATGTTCTCATAATGACTTTTGTGTACCCACCATGTTTGTTCTGCCTCTCCCGCAGCAACTCTGAGTATTACTGTAGCACTCTCTTTCTTATCTTTCCTTTCATTGTGTTTCCCTCTCTGCTTTTTCTCTCTCTTTTTTTTTTTATCTGCTTAACAGTCATTACTGACCCTGCAGTGACCGCCCCCTAGCGGTTTTCAAGGCAATTGCATCTTTCTAGTTTCGGAATTAGACTTTGCCAGAGCCTAATTCCTAGAGCGTCAGCCCAGCTGGCAGCACAGGAGGCGGGATTTCCGTTGCTTCGCGCCCCTTTTTCGGACGATTTACCGGCAACTGTCCCGTCTCTCTGTTGAGCCGCTGCCAGCATTTTTCCTCCCACCGGAGTGAGAGTCCTCATTTATCTACTCACGTACGTTTTCGATCTGCTGAGTTGGCAGAAGCTGCGGGTGTAGAAACAAGAGCTCACCTTGTTAACGCGAGGCTGGACTCGAACCGCTGAAGCTTTCAGCCATTTCTGGCCGGCACTTTCAGCGTCATTAAGCCGCTGCGCCCCCGCGTCCCATTTTTCTCTTAGCTTCTATATGTTAGGGAAAATTGCAGACAAAAATGAATCTGAATTCAGAACTGATTAAAAAAAAAAAAAAAGACACAGATGGAATTCTACCCTACTGATACAAACAATGAAATAGGATTGATTTATACTAACCCAATTAACTGAAGAATTTCAACTTGAAAGCATGTCAACAGGTCTGCTAGGCATAAAGAAGAGATCTTGTAAGCCTTAAGACAACTCTAGTAGATCTCAGTCTCTTTCCAAGGTCAGTTCAAGGTTGTGGTTCTATCCTTTAAATCCCTGAATGGCTTGGGAGATTTATCATAAGACTATTAAGGAGAAACCCAGGGCATTTACAGCAAGGTGATGAGGACAACAATTTATAGAGGACAGCTTATGAAAAGGACACTTGCTAAAATAAAAATAGTTCATGCAAAAACCATGCAGATGAACACCTTTTGGATTGCATTTCCTTACCTTTGGGGGAAAAAAATTAATTCTAAAGGCGTGAAAAGAGCCACATTAATTGCTTCAATAAATCTATATGGCCTTATGACCCATGATGAAATGAAAGGACTGCATTATATATTCCCATTGTAGCTTGCAAGGGATCATCATAATCACTAAATAAATGAGAAAGGCAATTGATATAATGGCTTCTGATTCCAGAATGGTATTTTTCTATTCACCATTCATAGAAATGTTAGGTGAAGATCAAAAGATAAATTTATTCATATTTCTTTGCAGTGTACACTATTATCTCCTTTCACATCTGAATAGCACTTCTCCATATATGTTTGTTTTTAACCAGATTTTCTTTTATGTATTTATGTGTGTGGAAAGTGGTAGAACTCTAATGGAAAGCTTTTGCTATTAGAGTTTCTAGAAATTAAACATTACAAATTCTAAAAGTTATATGTAGAAATTATCATTAAAATAATAGTTGATATTCAGCCTTCTGGAGTTTTAGTTCATAAATAGACTCTTTGATGGAGGAAATGCAGACCTCTTTTATGTTGTTGAATGTCATCAAGGATATTTCTCATGCTAATTATTACAGACAATTCCTGACTGAACAACTTACAGATACTAAAAGAAATAAAGCTGGGTTTATTTCAGGTGGCTGTTTTTTCTGAAGTTTTGTTAATTAGGTTTTTCATTTGTTTTGCCACTAGGATACAGCTAAGAAGCAACTTTTCAAGGAGGAAAAAAATAATTTGAAGTATCTGTAAATGAGTTAATCATGAAGTTGCTTCTGTTAAGAACAAGCGACACAATTAAAACCTCTGTAATAGTGTCAAACTAATCTCAGTACATGATGCATTATATTTAAGCGAGACTGCCATTGTTGGCACCTTCATTTCCCAGTTAATTTGTATTTCTCTGTGTCTCCTACTAAGACTCTAAGCATGAGATGCTTCTCTGTTGCATCACGGAGCACTGCACCTGCCAAAGAGGTATGTGTGTGCATGGGAGTGGAGATCCCATAAAAGTTTTGGAAAGAAGATGAATCTTAGTATGATTAGATCTGTGCATCTCTATATGTTTTAAATGAACACACGGCCCTCTCATTTTCCCACTGAAAGCATCTTCTTCAGTTTGTTACCCTAGAAGAACACTTGGAATATGTTACCATATCAGATTCTGTCCTGAAGCAAATAATCAGAAAGAGGAAAAGGATTATGAATCAGGAAAATGCCACATAGGGAATAGGGAACCCTCTTTGCTGTGTGCTGTGGTTATGATCTGAATCCCCATGCTTCCATCCCAGACAGATATTGGTTTATACACAAATGCAATCAGTTTATTCCTCCCTCCCCTCATTATTATTATTATTATTATTATTAAAATTTGTTTTAGCCACCCACTCTGGTAGACTCAGAGTGGCTTCAAAATCCCCAGACAATAAAAACAATTTAAAAACATACATACAACGACACAGCAGCCTGGACTAAAACAACCATCATAATAACAAAGAATCACAACACATTAACCCCAGGCCTGAGACCAAAGACAGGTCTTGAGGGTTTTTTGAAACCCCAGGAGAGAGGGCACCCTCCGTATCTCAGGAGGATGTTTCTTCAGGGGGTGGGGGCCGTGACGAAGAAGGCATGCTTCCTTCCCACTGTCAAAGGCTACTGCCTATAATGGCTCTCAGCATTTTCTAAAAGAGTCCTGTCACATGGGTGGGAAGGCATGCGGTCAGCTTTACACAGCCTTTGAAAGGACAAGCCTATTCAAGATGACTCCTCAGAAGCAGGAAGAAATCTATCCATCACATCCATTCAGAACTAAGACTTACAGCAGGAAAGAAAGCCAGCCTTCTTGCTATTTTTGGGAAGAGAAGTTTTTCATCCTCCACTTTGAGGGCATTGGGGCTGTTTCCCCATTTATATATCCCAAACTGTTCCATTGCTTTAAAAGTATCACTTTTTGGCAAATAAATTGAAGGCATAAGAACAAATCTGGATTAGACGTTCTAAAGGAAGCTCAGAATTAAAGTTCCTGTACCTTCCCTTCAAGTATCATGCCCTGACTTTTGAATAAAAAAGGAAAAAAAAAATAAGTTCTTGCTAACTATATTTTAAGTGACAAGCAAGATGTAGCTTCTCCTTACTTTGCTCTTACTTACATTACATAGAAGCATTATTTCGACACCTCCTTCTGTCTCCTGCCCAGGCATGCTTAGTTTCTGGTGCCTAAACCAAATTAAATTTCTGCTTTCTGGAGTGAATATAAATGATTTAATCCCTGTCCTCATATAAACTTCATTCGGCTATACAAGAGAAGCTGGAAACATTTTTTATTAAAAAAATCCAGGAAATATACTTCCAATTTGGTCCCTCATTTTGGAAATGACAGAAAGAAAGCTGATTGCTAGTCACAGGGCGTGAACCACTGAAACATTTAACAGCAATTCTTCAGTAAGAACATAACATATCCTTCTTTTTATTTTCCTTGAATGAGATATTTATATTTCTAAGAAGCAGACCTAAATTGGGAAGTATGCATTACTGATCAGGAACAAAAGATAAGGCAAATGAAAGCTATTGCTAACAAATACTGATCAGATCAGAAAAAAGATGACTGCATTAAGAGTGATGAAATGGTTTGTTGCTCAATCACAAGTTACGCAAACTTTCTTTAATTGCACCCAATAAAGTCTTAGCATACATTCATTGTACCTGATTGGGATTGCTGCAAGTTAGTCACATCCCCCCCCCCCCCCATTAAAGAAAGCATGCATTTATGTCTTGTCTTTCCTCCATAAGGGAAATTGAGACAGCATATGTCAAGTTTTCTCCCAATCCGATAATCAGGTCTCCCACAGATCACTGCGTGGGGCCACCCCTTAAGACCATCTCTAACATTAGAGAAGCAGAACAGAGGACTTGACAACTCATTTCAAATGATCCTGTTGGGTAGAACATTATTAAAGTACCAAATTAAACCTCCCTAATGCAGCACTCCGGAGAGGTTAAGAGCTCATAAGCAGAAATCAAGTTCCAGGTGCATTCTCTACCCTATTAAAGGATCCCAGTTAGCTGGCTGGGCATTTGGAAATGTACTTCCGGTTTGAAAAAGACTTAAGGTCACTCTTCCTAGTCGCCTAGGGCTTTGTAATTGGTAAGTTAATCAGTTTTTAAATATTTTTATCATATCTTTTAAAGTTTCTTTGCGTATGTGTGTATATCTGTTCTACAATTTCATTCTCTCAGTTCTCAGATATATTCTTCAAAAGTACAATGATTTTTTTTTTTTTGAAGGAAAGAAAAATGGCTGCTTTAGTTCTTACGAGTTGTCTGACTTAGCAATTTGAAGCAATTATCTTCGGCAGAATTGTGATGAGATATTCTCAAATGAGTTTGGACGATTTCCCGCTGGGACAACTTGCAAATTCTCCAGGTGTTCAAATAGTAGGAACAAGCAAAGGCAGCAACAAAACTTGGAAGAAAAAAGGGGTAGGTTTTTTTTCCCAGAAATGCTACTTTTGCAGAAGTAGGAAGTATGTAGCTTGTAATTCAAACAAATCATAAATTTCTCATATCCTTTTTTTGCTGTGAGATAAGAACAAATTTGTGGTGCTTTTGAACAGTTTTGAAATATAAGGTTTTGGCTAAAAGTTCATAGACTTTGTTCCTGATATAAAAGTATCTTTAGCATCATATATTATTTAAATGCATAGCCAACCATATTAATAATAGCATTTCCTCCCTGATTTGTTTTTTGAAGATGCCACTTCCATTTGCTTGGACCTCTGATCCACCAGTTTAAAGCATGAATCTTAGATAGAAGCTGAAATGTTCCTAAGTGTGTAACAGTAAATGTCAGGTTTACAGGTCAGTGGGTCTGTAGAAAATGAACAGAAAAATCCCTTTTGTCTGTAAAAGGGCAACTGAAGTAATTGACAGGTGGAATCTATACAAGAAAGCTTTCGTTAATTATGCCAGCATATGCTAGAATGACTAGGATTCACTCAATAATTCTATTTTGCAGGCCTCATCCAACACCTTCTGCCCGTGTACTCGAATACACAGACATGCATATCGTCAGAGCCTTCACAATGAGAAGTAGCCCTTGAATTTAAGAAATCAGGGCATTTCTCTGATCATGCTGTCATGTTTGCAGTGAAGGTGATAGTAAGTCTTAAGCAACTTTTCTAGCAGAGATAAGAAACCATTTCCCATGCTGCCCTTGTAAATGAGCTGACCTAGTTTGCACTTCTCAGACCAATACATAGATCAGAAATGGTTGCTTTTTGGTGTTTGCCGCTCTCTGAAATCTGAGATGAACGTCTCTGCTAGATAATATTAGAAAACCGTGTCCACTTGAGAAGGTGATATACAGAAAATGTAAGACGACTCTCTTCTCTTTCTGGTTATAATAGCTTTATTTTTTGAATGACTTTTAGGATATTATTGTAAGCTGTCTTCAAAGTAAAAAAAGTCAATGTATACCCTGGGAGAAAAGAAAGTATCTTTTTATTGTGCTAAAGGAAATCCTACAACCCTCTTTATTTGGGGAATAATAGAAGAAGCCAAATTTCAAACCAGAAACACATTTCTAGAATGAGTTAAATTTGTAAAATACTGTGAATTGAAATTTAGAGCAACACCACCTGTTTTCTCCAATCTAAAAAGCATCAACTTGATCACCAAATCCAGCACAGACTTGAGATGGAAACCATTCTTGGATGACAATTTTATACATGAAATCGTGCCATATCTGAAATTTGGATTTTCTTATGTTTAGAGTTCATATTTTAACTTGATGTATAACTTCAAGTGATTACTTAATCTGTTTTTTATTGTCTATAGTTTTTATAGCAACTTGTACAGTATTAACCAAGCATTTTCAGTATAAAGCTCCACAAAGATATTTGGGTTTTCTTTAGAAAATGGTTAATGTTACAAGTTTCCAATGGTACAATAGAATATTTTATTATAGTTTGTTATATTTCAGATGTGTTGTCTATCCACCTGTATTTCACTATCTGTACCTTATTTTCCCACCTTTCATATGATCTGTATCATCTCTTTCTTATGTTCTTTTAAAAATATATAGCTCTTAAAAAAACCTTGTTCATCATAAAAGCCTAAGAATATTTGAGGATTTATAATGTGGTTGAGGAACTGTCAAGAAAGGAAGGAGTGTAAAAAATCTAATTAAAATTAACAGCAAATGGAAGGACTGAACAGTAATGTCAGAATTCTATCAGGCAGGGAAAGCCATTGTGAATCTTTGTTTTGAGGCAAATAAAAAGTACAGTGGTACCTTGGGTCACGAACTTAATTCGTTCTGCGACTCTGGTCGCGACCCGAATTGGTTGCGACCCGAATCAAATTTTCCCATAAGGTTCAATGTAAATACGGTTAATCCGTTCTGAACCATATGTATTTTTTTTTTTAAACCACAAAAATATGAAACAAAGTACAGTACAGTACGAAGAGAGAGAATGCTAACCTTGCTCGAGGTGACTTCTGGTGTGGAGGACAGGAAGGCGGGTGGGGAGGCGGTTATTGTTTGGAGGGAGAGTCCCCCTCCCTGCAGGAAGCCACAACCACGTATCACAGCAGGGAAAATGGCCACGGATCCTGTTCATCACCTGATGCGGAGTTTGCGGACGGAAGCAAAATTTTGCGAACGGTGCTGTTCGTGACCCGAATTGGTCATGAACAGAAGCGTTCATGACCCGAGGTACCACTGTACACATTTTTTCAATTGTTACCATAGCTATAAAAATGATTCTTGTTCCTTTGTCTATTTTAGTTAAATACAGTTTAGTTAAGTATAGTTAAAAACTGGTCCTGAATTCTGAAGATGGGGACAAATTAGAAAATATCTGCCAATTCAAGTTTAAACAAACATTTGTAGTCCAATTTGGTACTGGTGGGGATAAATGGGGCCCTGAGTCAGTGTTGGCTTCTGGTGACTGCCTGGACTAGTCCCTGTAGTTTTCTTGGCAAGGCTTTTCAGAAGTGGTTTGCCCTTGCCTGCTTCTTCCCAGGGCTGAGAGAGAGTGACTGGCCTAAGGTCACCCAGCTGACTTTGTGCCTAAGGCAGGATTAGAAGGCAGGGAGTGTGGTGGGTTTTGTATTTGGGATTTTTATTCTTGTAAGCCACTCGGAGTCACCGTGAGCGAGTTGGGCGGCCAGATAAATTGCTTAAATAAATAAAAATAAATAAATAAAACTCCTGGTTTCTAGACTGGTTTCTTAACCACTACTGGATTTCTATTCCAATTTACTGAACCATAAAAACCAGTTTAAAGTGAACAGCTTAATGCTGCTGTTCTTCACAATCTACCCATGAGTAAGCTTCTTGGAAAACAGTGGTCTTACTTCTGAATATGTCAGGCCTAGCCCAAGGAACTCCAGGAGACCATGCAGATTCAGTTCAGCAATGTTTATTAGCTACAACCTCTAACAAGAATCTTCCCAGACTGAAACTAGTTCCCAGGGTCAGCCAGTAAACATAGAGTGAATTCCTCAGGGAGGTGCCAGCCTCATCCTCTTATCTCTTCCTCTCCCTGAGTCTGGCCTTCATAATTCCATTCCATCACAGAATAGGTACTATAAATTAATAAATGCTTTTAAACATATTTTAAATATGCTTTTTTCCTTAAGACCTCAGTGGGTGTCTTCAGTAGGCACTGCTGGTTCCCATTTCTCAGCTAATGGAGAGCCAGAATGGTCCAGTGATGAAGGAGGTGAGCTAGGAGTGAGAAAGTAGAAACTCACTGGTATCACTAGTGAAAGTCACCATCTTGTAGCCTACCCTACCTTACATGGCTGCCATGGGAATAAAATTAGAAGAGTACTAAGTAGACTTTATTGAATTCCTGTAGGAAAAGCAAACTGTAAATCTAATACTGTGTATGTTATCATTAAAGAAAGCATGTTTTTAGTTTCACAATATAGCTTAGCTCTTATACTAATTTAAGCAATCGTTTAACTGATTTAGCAACTGCATTGCTTAAAAATTATCAAATTGGGTTGCAGCTCTAATTCTTTATACAATGATTCATTAGGTTGGGCTTTAAAAATATTTTTGCATGCTTTCAGATATTAGTGAAGGGTGAAGACTATATATAATTTGCTAGAGGGTTTTCTGAGCTATGTAGAACTACAGACAGTAATTGTGCTTTCACAATGGCTGATCTTTAGGACACCAAAATAGACATTATGAGCACACTTTGCCCCAGGAGGACTGTGGCAACCTGCCCCTCTCAGTCAGTGTTCTGAAACAGATTTCTTGCACTTCTGCATTCCAGTTATTCCAGCTGTGGATTTGCCATAGTTCCCACCTTGTGTGTAGGCATTCTTCATAATGTCTACCTTTTGCCATAAAGATCAGCGATTGTAGAAGCACAATCTCTATTTGAAGTTCTCTGTGGATCAGAGAATCCTTTAGCAAAAATCCATGGAACTGTGTACAGATGTAGATGCAATCAGACATAAGGTTAACTATTGGATTTAAAGAAAAAAAAGTATTGGTTATACAGTCTGGATAATCTATATAATTTAGATTTAAGTTCATTTAATCTTAATATATTCCATGCTGAGGGTGAATGGATTTCAGTTCAAAAGCTTCAGCCTTACCAATGAGCATCTGAGCTAATTTCATATGAAGGAAGAACCTACCATAGCAAAAGAAATAGGTGCTATTTTCTAAGCTGAATAACGCCAATTGCCACATCAGAAGGTTCCATTTTTTTCTTGTTTAATAAATCTCTGCTCTTTAAATAATGCAAAATAAATCAAACAGTTTTGCCTTCCTTTTAATGCTCTGTGCCCCTTTCCTATTCTATCATTGTAACACAGAAAGTGAAGCAGAACTGAAGTTTTGAATATATTATATTAGGAGCATAGACTGGAATAAAAAATAGACTCCAATAATACAGAAAAGACTCAGAAAGTAGAAACCATTATAAATGATATATGTCTCAGAATCAGGAGGTTAGTAATGAGAAAGCCTCAGTGTTGTTTCATGCAAGAATCTCAACTCATTGGTCTAAGTAAAGAATCTGACTGTAGGATGGTTTGAAGGGGGAATGTTTATTTAAGTTACATCGAGCTCCTTTTAGCTTCTAGTCAGTTTTTTTAAAATATTTATTTTATTTTAGTGTGCATTTAGATAGATTTCTACTTCATCAAATAATTGAAGTAAATAAGAAGGATTTCTCTGGGATTCAGGTGTAGTTCTACTTTTCAGGGCACACTAATGCAGCCCAGTAATTCTGGTATGAACAGAATGAACTGAAGTGAAAAGTTTTCAGATATTTAGGAGACTGAATATTCTAATCTAGCAAAGGACATTCACTGAGGCTTTTTCAATCGTTTCGCTGCTTTTGGGGTATCAACATTTATTTTCTGAATGACATCTAAAAATGTAAGGTGAGAAACAGATACTAATTTATACCTAAAATACCTGTTTATACTGATTTATCAGGGAACAAAACAAAATACAGCATTTTACCAAACCTAAATTCTTCATCGATGTCAATAATGCATACATTGGTTGCAATTTTTAAAATAGTCTTCCAAATGAAAATGCAGAAAGAACCTTCTTCCTGTTCCTGGGAGGGGTGGGTTATGCTGGTTTTGAAGTGAATGGTAGAACACAATCCCAGGCCCTTTAAAATCTTGGTGTTCTGGTTTTTAACGAGATGGGTGGTGACAAATTTGATTGATAAAATATAAATAAAATAAATGTATAACTTGTCAGTGTATCAACAGAGTATCAATAGATGAGCTAGCAATCCTCTCTTCTTGGTATCCTTCCTATATTCATATGGCTGTTCCTCTCACCTACATCTTCTCACCTACCTGATTTTCTGTCCCCCTGCCCCAAAAAAAAATCAGTTACCATTTTGCATCCAGAAAATATGTCTATTTCTCATTCAGCTGACTTTCACTTAATACTTTTTAGGCAGTAATCTTTTACAGTTCCACGCACTCTATGGACTTTAGGGCTCTTCTCATCTACACGTACTCACACCAGTCCTGTTCGCAGATACTGGCATTTTGATTGCATGGTAGCTAGATTCTGCAGAGCACCCAGGGCTCAATAGTAGACTAAAGTATTCTGGTTCTGTCCTTGACACCTCCAGTTATTTAAAAAAGGAGCTTTGTGGATGGATTGGGAAAGGCACAGGGTCAATGCTGGGATGGTATTCTCCAGGATCAGTCAAGATCTCTTTCTCAGCAAAACACTGGAGTCCCTGGCTCTGTGGGTGCTGCCTTTTTGCTGCTGTCATGATGTTCTGCCTTTTCTGGATGAGGAATCCCATGTAGTTAGCAGCTCAGCTCATTGCTCTGCCTTTGGACAGCTATTTGGTTTGGCAGCAACTAGGAAGGGTTAAGGGTGTGGAGAAATCCTTGTCTCCTAAGCTCTGGAATCAGTGCTGGAAATGCCCCTGTGTGAGATCTTGTAAATCCACTACTCTTAGAATGAACGGATTGGATGGACCAGTCCCCTGACTTAATCTGTGTAGGGTGTTCTGTTTCCAAATTCCTCTTCCTCTTTGATATATAAAGGTTAAATTGCCAGGATGTGTAGCTATTTTAAAGTGAGTGGCTATGTTTTGAAGAGGATAAAAGAACACGTCTCTGGGATAAGAAAGTATGATGCTGTTTTTTTTTTAAATGGGTTTTGTTTCACTTTTTGATCTTGTTATTATAAATAAAACAGTTTGATAAAAGGACAGAGGGAAAGGGAAAATTCTTAAAATCATTTTCCAAGGTGTACCTTTGCACGGAAGATTGAGCAGATTCAGTCTTGACTGACAGAATCCCATGAATGCCCTGTTTGTGTATGTATCAAAATCCAACTATTGTATTGAAATAATTTCAAATCTGGAATCCAAAAGCCTGACATGTAGTACCTGCTTATGAACTTCCTACTCTTAACTTTTCTCTGATGATTATTACATATTTAACTCTTCAATATCCTCTCTCTAGTTGCCAGAAGAAGTTCCTAGAACTTTCCCAGAGCTCATGGCTCACATACAAACCATATATATCTGCGTCTGCGTCTGCGTCTGCGTCTGCATCTCTCTCTCTCTCTCTGTGTAAGACCCTAATTCTAATGAAAATAATAGCTTCCAATATTAAAGACCCTTTCTTCTTTTCCTCTTCTATTCCTGCAAACCCAAAAAACTACAAACTGGTGGAAGAGGTTCATTGCAGGCCTCCCCTCCAGATCATACAGAACCTCTAAAGTGTGTGTTTAACAGAGTGCCGAGAGATGTTACACCTTCTGTTGGCAAAGGCATTTGTTTCTATATTTGTTTGCAACTTCTAGGAGTAATAATGATGGCAATTACAGCACAGGCTATGTAAACCCATGGAAGGATGGTGAGGATTTCTGCACTGCTAGTGACTGCCTTCCTCTCTGGTAACAAGCACATGTAGATAAGTGGGTACTGCCAGCTGGCTGGTAAATCACCACAAATGAAGATGCCCTTATAGCAGTCATCATCAGTAAAAACAGGCTGAATTTTGCTTTGCCATAGTCTTGATGATGTACGCATGGAAGTGGCTTTCTGAGGATGGTAGTGCAGGGTGGTGGGCAGGGTGGTGGTGTCAGTTGCTCTGCAGGGACCTCACAGGACCGACTAAGCTGGCATAGAGACAGATGTTACCTGGCAGTAAGGGATAGAACCAGCTAAGAAGTTTCATAGTGGAGGTTACCATAGTTTGGGACTTCTAACTAATTGCTGGGTGTCAGTGTTCAGTCAGAGAAGGAAGGTTATGCTAATGAAGTAATTGGGTGCTTTCTTGCACAGTTGCCAAGGCAGCTTTTAAGGAACAAAGTCTCCTAGCATTTGAAGAGCAAATAAAACAAACAGCCTAGTTATCTACCAAATGTAAGAGGTTTTTTTTTTCCCCTTCCCTTTTCTTTCAACCCTTTATGCTAAAGGAGCAGGTGGGTTGTCATGTCATGCAGACTTTATTCTAATTAGATTTCTCTGAAACTTTAAAACCAGAAAATGGGGTGGGGGAACCAATACTGATTTCTGTGCTGGGGGAAAAAAGTTCAAAGAGAAAAGGTTTTCCACAGTAGTTTCTAACCCTCTTTTGAAAATACAAGCCTGTTGTTCATTAAGCCAGGAGTTTATTTTCCTGCAGAGCGAAGTAGGTGGCAGCAATGGGGAAGTTCAAACACACTTGGGCTACTGAAGGCACAGCAGAGAACAAAACTCAGAGAAGTAATTAGAAGGTCAAATCCAGCAATAATAACACACACTTACCCACAGGGCAAGGGCAAGGAAGCTTGCAAGGGCCTGATATATTTACTGCTTGGCTTCATTACAGCTGTGGGCAGCCAGCTATATTCATCTGAAGATTAATTTCATGCAAACATGGTGCCTTCAGCAGTGAAGATTCATTACATTTCTTCCAATCCAGTCCAAAGAACACAAGGGCAGTTTGGAGATCAAACTCTAGATTCAGGCAGCAGTGTTGTCAACAACAGGACGTAGGGAATGGACAGCGGGGTTGTTCACCACCCGTAAGATTCAGCACCTTGAGAAACAGCTCAGTTCAAAACAAAGAGATTGAAAGCTTTTTGAGTTGACTCAGGGTTGAACTGGGAACAGGATTCAGCAACATAATATTTTGTGCTCCTTCTGGGCTGTCATTGGAAATCCACAAGTATGACATATCTTTTTTTTTTTATGTAGTTTATAACAGAATTGGGTGACATTTGCAGACATAGGAAAACCCTCAGAGAGGATGGATTTCTTTAACATTCAGACAGTAGGCACTGGAATGTTGATACTTAGGTTCCTGAAATTTTGATTTGGTTTTAAAGTGCCTGATATGTCCAGGACAGTAGTCTTTTCAGACAAATAAGTGAACTGTACAAGGATAGTTTGCAAGGAGAATGGTTATACCATGCATCTCCTTCAGGATGATAGTGCTGACTTTTGGTTGCTCTATAAAATGGAGCCATAAAACGGATTCACTTTACCCTGCTGTCATATGGATAGTGAATGAAATGCAACTTGCATGTAGGTTGATACAGATCAATCCACCTAAATTTGGAAACAGATTCACAAGGGGTAATACCACCTTACACCTAACTGGGTTATAACTAAATATAAAACCAGACACTCAGCGTCACAGTGAGAGCCAGTATGGTTAGAATGGTTAAGATGCTGGACTAGGAGTGGGGAAACCAGGTTCTAGTCCTTTAAGCACATAAGCCAGCTGGCTAACCTTTGGCAAGTTACCCCCTCTTAACCCAAATCAGCATCAGGCTTTGAGACAAGCCGGTTGAAAAATAAAACTGCTGGTCATATGCATTGACAGCAAGTTTTGTTTGCTTGGAAAATAAGCAAACCCTGCAACCAAATGGGACAAATGCTAGGAGCAACAGCTCAGCATCACAATGCTGAGAATGTGGGTGAGATGGGAGAAAGCCTTCCACTAGAGGAAAAACAGGTGTATTTATTTTATTTATTTAAGGTATTTGTAAAACCGCCAAACTCATAATTTGAGATGGCCTCTGAAGGCCAATTGCTGGAAGACCAGTGGACTTCCTTTAGCAGTTGCTTGGCCACTGTGAGAACAGACTGCTGGACCAGATGGGCCAGGGGTCCGATCCAACAGGGCACTGCTTACATTCTTATGCCTGTGGGCAGCCTGCATCAATAAAAGTCAAAAGCAGTTAAAATCGAGCAACACATAATATAAAACCAAGACAACAAAACACAATTATATAGATACACACAACCAAAACTGAGCATAACGGATACCCACTCTCCAAGCAGAATGGGCTTAGTTATCATCTTGGCCCAATGGACAGGAGAAAAGCAGGTCCTCCTGGCTTTACAAAAGATGAATCGGGTTGGCCCCCCTGGGTAAGTGGGGAGCTTGTTCTAAAGGGTAGACACAACAAAAATGAAGGCACATTTCCCAGGTCCCATGAGATGATACTGCCTCAAATTAGGGGACCTAAGGATAAAGGGGTGTGTGTGTCTTGCTGCTAAGCAGGTAGAGAAAAGATAAAATTAGGGAGACACAAAGGCTGGTTCTTTAAAGAAATTTGCCCAGCCTATGTGATCTACTGGGAATGGCAGACATAATCAGATATAGGCAGTCCTGGAAATTATCTGACCCTCTGTCATGAAGGGCTTTATAAGTGATAACCAATTTAGGGCCAAATCAGAGGAGGTTTTTTAGGGTATTTTTAATATGTTTTTTAATTATTTATAGATTTTAGCCATCTTTGGAGAGAACTGTGTTTTTTATTGTGAGCCGCCCAGAGTCACCCGTTGGGGGAGATGGGCGGCATACAAGCCAAATAACTAACTAACTAACTAACTAACTAACTAACTAACTAACCAGCACCTTGAATTGCACCCAGAAGCCCACTAGGAGCCACTGGTGTTACATCAGCATACTAGGATAGTAATCCAGCTGGAAGGTGACCAAGGCATGAGTGACTGTGAGCAGAATCTTCTGATCCAGAAATTGGTGCGATTGGAGCACAAGATGGAATTGTGCAAAGGCCCTCCTGGCCATAGCTGCCACCTGTTGCTCAAGTACAAATTGCACTCAGGCAATGCCACCCAAAACCAAAGATGAAAATTTCCCAGATCTGGATCCCAAGGGTTCTAAGGGAAAAGAAAAAAATAAATAATTGGTATAGAAATATAATATCTATAAATGGACAAAATAACTACCAAGATGGTACAGTTAGTGCTCAGTATATCTTTGATTAGAAATTAACTATAGAAAACATTAAATTACATTTAAGTACCAAGTGACCTTAACCAAAAGTTGTCTAGAATAGTCCTCACAGTGGCCTTGCAGCTAGTCCGCTGGTCCTTCCCTGTCTGGGAACGACAGGGTTGCCTTAAATAAGGCTGCTGAGTGGCAATCTGGGAATGCAGAGCAGAGGAATACATTTTGCCACTCTGGTTGCCACAAGGTAATCCTTAACCAAGACTCTTACCTATGTATGGTGGGATTCACTCTTCATTTTCCTCCAGCAGTGCTCTAGGTATCTTTTCTGCCATTTCCTCTCCCAGAGCTCCTCTGAAATCCAGGCTCTTGTTGCGTGCTCATTCCAAGCAGCTGCTAAGGCTTCAGTCAAAACATACACCAGGACCTCAGGGATAACCTCAAACTCCCTCTGAGACCTGAATGGGTCCATCAAGCACTTGAGGGAGACTTATAGAACAGGTTGTCCCTCCCTGTGGCAGGGGGCAGCCGAAGAAAACTCCAAGACTAACAGAAGTGATCTGTCCCTGACAAGGGTCATATAGTAACATCCCCCAATTCCAGATCATGGTTACTATCTTGAGATAAAAATGTGTGATCCTGGTATATCAGGGCCTTGATGACCTGGTTCAGGATCCATGGTTGGCATGGTGGCCATGAATGCCTGATCTGCTTCCAACTTTGCACCCAAAGAAGGCAGGTTTAAGTCCCCCCAAACCATAAGCCTGGGGAATTTCATCAGCAATCCATTCATGATGTCCAGCAGCCCAGGTAGGAAGGCAGCTATGCAGCAGGGAAGCTGGTAGAGTAGCAGCAGTCCTATTTGGTCCCTTGAGCCCAACTTCATGAACAGAGCCTCACATCCAGTTCTCTGCAGAGCTGTGCCCCTGAAAACTACAACAGTCTCCTGAATGGGCACTCTTCTGCCTCTACCCTTGGGTCATGGCTGATGCCATACCTGAAACCTGCTGGGTACATTTCTGATGGAGGCAACCCCCTCTCTGTACCCAGCCGTATCTTAGTAATACATGTCAAGTCAGCCCTCTCATCACTGAGTAAATCATGAATGAGGCAGGCTGACCTAGCATTAAGTAGCAGCAGCAGGAGATGAGGGCCACCTAAGGTCCAATGACTGGACAAAGGGATAAAAAACAGGGGGATGGAGTGCAAAATTGGTACTGAACACAGAAGTATGTTCCCAGGAGTGGCCCACCCATCATTACTGGAATACCTACCCCTGCCATCACCACTAGGATGTTCTTGTCTGCCCTTAACCCCCCAACATACATTTTCTCCCTGACACTGCCATTCCTCCCCATGTCAATGGGCCTCATCAAACCTTCCCTTTGTCTAATGGTTCAGGTATCAAGGATGCTTCTGCTTTGCATTCAGTGTCCCAGTTTTAGGCCAACAGCTGCTATCTACCCACAATCACACATCTACACCATCCTCTTGTTACCGCTGCTTTTAGCAGGCCAGTCAGGGAAAACATACACACACACACACACACACACACAAGCAACAATGAATGAGCTAGGAAATGCCCATACACCCCCTTCTTTCACCCACCTGGGGGAGATCAGTCAGCAATAAACACAGCATTCCCAATTCCACAACATCTTCCACCATTGCCCCATCTGAAACCAGTTCATAAGTCTGTGCTTTTCCATCATCTGCCTCTTTGGAAGATGCAGCTGAAAAGTCTGGAGCCACTACCTGATGAAAAAAGCAGTCTGGGTTCAGCTTCTCCAAGTCCTCCAAATCCTGTTGAAGTGTGAAAGGGACAAGGTGGCTACTGACCCACAAGGCTTCATATGCCACCACCGGATGCTGGTTGGTCCTCTTGCAAGACCACCAGACAGCTCCTGCCGACACCATGCTCAGTGCTGGCACCCAGACAATGAAACTCTCCACAACACTGAGAATAGGTATTTTCTGCCGGGCAGAGATGTGTCAACTGAAAGTCTAGGTCAGCTGATCTTAAGGCTATTTAAGGGCAAACGTTTGAGTGCTTGGCAGGATGAATGAAAAATCCCAACCCCAAGCTAAGTTTATATGTGGGAGAAAAGATTAGATAACTTGTAAAGGTTGTTTTAGAGGGTGTTTTTTTTAAAAAAATATTTCCTCTCCTTTTATTGAGAAATGATAGTATATTTTATTATCACTAAAACTTTTGTTGTAAGCAGTAGGAGAAAGCACAGGGCTCTTCCAAGCACCCCTAGTTTCATTCCTCCATCCTTCCAAAAGCTGCCTGAAGCTTTTCATGGCCGCCGATCAATCTTGAAATGCAGAAAACAACACTACAGCAAGAGCAAAGACTTGGAAGGTGGGGTGCGGAAAATGCTTCCACCTGTGAAGAATCGGAGATGGGGAGAGTTTCTGCCAAAGGAAAATGGGTTGCCCAGAAGCTCTGTGGGGCTGCAGTGCTTCAAGAGAAAAGGTGAAATTTCCTGTGGCTTCACATAAATCATAACAGAGTTAGTAAGATATTATCTATTAGTCTTAATGCTTGTCCGCACTGAACTCTGACAATGTTCCTGTCCTATGCTGATGACAGCAGGACTCTAAATCAGCTTCAAATATTCTGTCTGGTTTGGGATTCTTCAGCGGCAACTCACTGGGTGTTCAGTCTGGTCTGCCAGCTATTGTGGTGCCCCACTGCACTGTAATTCCCTTGCATGCCAGAAAGTAATTGCCCATCACTTTTCTTTCTGTGGTTGGGTTTTACTAGATGTATATATTATAAATATGGATATAAATATTTATGTTCTGTGCCTGTGCCCACATCATATACATATACACATACAGACATACAAAGTTTGATTTGATAGATTCGAAGGTAAAGCATCAAAATGCATATTTATACAGGAACAACAGCTAGTTTTAAAATAATAATAATTTTTAAAAAAACTTGCATTTTTCCAGCTTAGTTCAAGAAGGGCTGCTACTGAAATCACTGATACCAATGATGTTTCACTTGCATAACAGTTATAACATTTACTGAAGTGCACACACACACCATGTACACTCTCCACTGCAACATTTCATCATTTTTTTCCAGTTACTTGAGGTAGAAGAGTTACTTAAGGGACCGCCTCTCCCCCATGACTTCAACCCATCCCACCTGATCCCACAAAGAGGGCATGCTTCAGACCCCCTCAGTAAAAGATCTCCGATTAGCAGGGTCCAGAAGGCGGGCCTTCTCTGCAGTAGCCCCCGCTGTTTGGAACATTCTGCCCCCGGAGGTGCGATTGGCCCCCTCACTCCTGGCCTTCCGAAGGGGCTTGAAGACCTGGTTCTGCCACTTGGCCTGGGGTGGGGAGGGAATACCTCAAGCATGGGGATGGCTAGCTGCATAGAGGCCTGCTGTCTTCAGCCCTAGATTTCTCCTTTCCCTTTTTTAGTAATGTTGTTAAATTGATGTTTTATGTATTTATATATATTTATGGTTTTAATGTTTTGTGTGAGTCGCCCAGAGTTCCCCCATTGGGGGGAGATGGGCAGGGGAGAAATTAAATAAATAAATAAATAAATAAATAAATACTTCAGGTGACTGGAAAAATGATGAAACAACACATTCTGCTGGAATTATTTAAAGAACTACCACAGTAAAACAGCCTAGCAAAAAGGTAGGTAGAAAAATAGCAATCAAACAGAAAGCACATTTCTATTTGGTCTTGAACCCATGAAGTTCTACATGTCAGGCCAAGGTCAGAACTACTGAGAACCATTCCTAACAGAATCTGCAGTAGAGATTAGAGAGCAGCATATGGTAGTGACCCCTGGCCCGAGTGAGGCGGCATTCCTGCCTCTGTAGGAGTTTGCCTAGAACAGTGTTTTCCAAACTTGGCCACTTTATGGCTGGCTGGGGAATTCTGGGAGTTGAAGTCCACTCATCTTCAAGTGGCCAAGTTTGCACAACACTGGCCTAGAAGAAGGTAAAGCACAGCAGGCAAATTGGGCAGTAATGCTTGAGCCAGCAAAAGTAGAAAAGCCCTATTTTCAACACAGAAGTTGCATTTGCTGTGAGATGGGTGGTGCCAAATTTGAAATATAGATAAATAAATAAATGTAAATAAAATTGTCAGCCCAAGAATTAGGGAGCCCTCTGCCTGAGCCATTTCTGAACGTTATCTTATTGTTCTGGACTTTAAAAAATGTTATATCTGTTCATGGGCAACCATTCACATTAAAGCAGTGTAGCTTCCAGGCGAAATCGTCTGTTCTTGAGAGCATGAAACAGGATAAAAACTAGCAATTTCCTATGACAGGAGGTACAACGTTTTCTAGTCTGAAAGCCGTGCAGCCTTTGAATGGCATGCCAGGAGTCATGTTTCAAGAAGTAGTTGACATGACAGAAATATCTATTTTATTTCATTTGCATTTAATTTTTAATTAAAATTATTTCTTATTTATTTATTTATTAAATTTATATGGCCGCCCATCTCACCTGAAGTGACTCTGGGCAGCATACAATAAAACCAGGTGTTAAAACATTTTACAAACCCTTTACCGATAGGTTTTAAATTATGCAAACTTCATTTTGAACAACTATACTTTAATGGAGATTTTTTTTTTAATCAATGTAATATCTGGGAAATTCCAAAATGAAATTGTGAATGGAAGTATTTCTGCGGAATATCTAGCAGATATCCAGCTGAAATAAAATTAAAAGCCCTTAATACAATTGCTGTTGAACTAAGTAACAATACCTTATCATTTTAATCCATTAAAATCATAATGTGATTTGCTTTGTTGTAATACATTTGTGATTTCCATGTAGGCCGTCTTATTTCTCCCTCCCTCACCCCCATCCTTCTGCATATAATACCTGCAGAAATGACTAAATTATCAATTCCTGTTCTTCCCAGATATCTTGCCATCTAACTCCACTGTGAAGGCATGTAGTGGCAGCCAAACATCCTTGCCTGTTACAACAGTTTTTAACCTAAAACAAAAAAGACTGCAAAAGAGCCCTTGAACAACCTTATATAGTAATTCTACGTTGACAAATTCTCTCTCCCAGCTAGTGGTGGGAAAGAAATGTGTTTAGATCAACAAAACAATCAGTTAAAAGCTAATTCCAGCATATTTACAAAGCATAAATGATACTTCAAGGTCTTAAATGTTGGCAGTTTTGGCCTATCTTAATTCATCATCGGGACAAAAATGTGGATGAAACAGCTCAAAAAGGAGAACATGCAGACAGGAAGAAGCAGAAAGAAAGTTAAACTCCTCAATCTTCTACAGCGGATGCCACAATAGAAGGAAGAGGGCAAATATTGTGCTGCCTAATTATTCAACCAGCTGCTTTTGACATGGTTGGATGTTCGGAAACATTTTTTAAAATGGTCAATTGAAGCAGAAATTGGGAGAAGGATGTTTGTGGACAAAGGCTGTCACAGCATGGCAGTGAAACTGCAAACCTGAACAAAATCCTAGTACTAAAGTTTCCTTTCCAATGATCAAAGGATACATAATACTCAGACATGTGCCGTCTTCTTTCCGTAGGCAAAAAATGAGAATGTGTTGTCTAGGCTCAGTAAACAATTACATTTTCTTAAGAAACTGGAACAACAGAGGGTATTTAATGCCTGCATTCCAGTTTGAAGCAAGATGTGGTAATTTAGATTATACAAAGGGAGAATATTTGAAGCATCCCTTCTAGTTTAAAGATAAGTATAGAAATTTAAATTTAAATTTAAATACAGAATCCTTCACTTAAGAAACAAAAATCAAGGGCACAGAGATATTGCCTTGGTAAAAATGTTTATGAAAAAGATGCTGGAATAATAATTGACTGCAATTGGGATGAGTCAGCAATGTAATATAGTTGCAAAAGATATATACAATTTAGGCTTTATCCACAAAAGTAGTTTCCAAATCATAGGAAATTAGAGTTGCCCTTTATTCTGCGTTGTCAGACCCCACCTTCAGTGCTTGATCCCATTCTGCACACCACAATTTAAGAAGGATTCAGAGAAACTAGAACAAGTTCAGAGAAGGCAATGAGGGTGATGAAGGTATTAGAAACCAGATCTTCTGAAAAGAGAGTAAAGGGACTGAGAATGTGTTGTTTGAGAAATACAGACTGAGGGGGGAAATGTAGCCTTTGTCAAATACTGAAAAGATGTCCTACAGAAAAAAAAGTCAAAACCTCTTTTCTATTGTTCCAAAATTCAGGATCTAAAATAATGGATTCAAGTTACAAAAAAAACAAATACTGTTTGAATGTTAGTTTCACAGTGGAGCCAATTATCCAGAGATCTGATGGTCTCCCCTGACCTGGCTGTGCTAAGCAGAGACAAGACTGTCAACTGTCTAAGATGCCTTAATTTGGATTTCTACGCTAATCAAGAGGCGGACTCACTGGGCTTCAACAGAAGCTTTCAGTTCTATGATTTTATGATGAAATATCAAGAGAAGAATAAAAGTAGCATTTAAAAATTTAGGAAACAATATAGTGAGTGTCTCATAGCTTAAATGGCCTAGTCCTATTATGGCTCTTGCTGCTGAATAAAATGTAAGAAACAAAGATATGAATGGAGACCCATTTCTAGAAATATGTAATGCCAATGTTATTACAACTAAGGAGACAAGAACCTCTGTGTACCATTTCTTTTTTTAAATGCACTTTCTGTTGACATAGACAGGCACTGATTTCATATGAATGTTTGTGATTAAAAGGAGAGAAGGAGAGTAGAAGGTTTTATTGGTTGGGTTTGCCAGGGCAAATTTCTTTAAAGAACCAGCCTTTATGTCTCTCTCATTTTATTTTTTATCTCTTCCTGCTTAGCAGCAAGAAACAAATTACACACACACACAGACACACAGACACACTACGTTTGTCTAGAGATGTTGCTTCACCAATAGCTAAGCTAAAATGGTATGTGGAGTTCCTCATGTACAGTCACTGGTAGTCTTCTCCAAGAAACAAGTTTAAACATGCATGTTCACACACATTTAATTGCATGGATAAATACAAATTCTTTTAAGCTGCAATACTTTATCCATTTTCATTAGAGCAAGACCCATTAAGCTAGCTAGCTAGCTAGCTAGCTAGCTTGCTTGCTTGCTTTCCTTCCTTCCTTCCTTCCTTCCTTCCTTCCTTCCTTCCTTCCTTCCTTCCTTCCTTCCTTCCTTCCTTCCTTCCTTCCTTCCTTCCTTCCTTCCTTCTTTCTTTCTTTCTTTCTTTCTTTCTTTCTTTCTTTCTTTCTTTCTTTCTTTCTTTCTTTCTTTCTTTCTTTCTTCAATTTAATGGGACATACTTCTGAGTGGGCAAGAGGTTGGAAATATATGACTCCTGGCAACTACCTGGATGAGTCCCTGCAGTTTTCTAAGCAACATTTTTCAGAAGTGGTTTGCCCTTGCCTGCTTCCTAGGACTGAGAGAAAAGGACTGGCCCAAGGTCACCTCACTGGCTTTGTGCATAAGGCAGGACTAAAACTCCCAATCTCCCAGTTTCTAGCCTGATGCCGCAACCACTAGACCAAACTGGCCTTCTATATATACTCTTTGAAATATAATGAATAGCATCCCTTTTCAATGACTGTATTAAAATAGACTGTTGGGAATGCAGGCATTTCTGGAGCATCATTGTTTCCCTGTGTGTAGAGTAGAATAATGATTTTAGTTAATTTTTGAAATTCTGGATATTGTAAACACAACCGTATTTTATTTCATAATTCCTTGTTGCCCTGATCCATAGGAAGTTCCTGATATTTTTACATGTTCACTTATAAATATATATGTTAAGCACGAGGCAGCAGAGTGATCAGGCTAATCTTTAATATTGCATCAGGTTTCTCAGAAAAAAACACAAAAAAACCAGATTTTTCCCAGCTAGCCTAAAGCAGCCTTGTTTCTTCTCTTCATTTCTGCATCCCAGTGATTGATTATATGCCATCAAGTCAACATTGAACCTTAGTGAACATATAGATAAATTTTCTCCAGGAGGATCTCTCCCCAAACGATTCCTTCAGGTCTTCCAATGGTGCATCCATTGCTGCTATAATAGAGTCCACCCACCTTGCTGCTGATTGTCCTTTTCTCTTTCCTTCCACCTTTTCCAGCATTATAGATTTCTCTAGAGAGCTAGGTCTTCGCATAATGTGTCCAAGGTATGATAATTTGTACCTGGTCACTTGTGCCTTGTGTGAGAAGTCTTCATTAATTTGTTTGATGATCCATTTGTTTGTTTTCTTGACTATCTATAGTATTCTCACACCAAAATTCAAATACTCAATACTCCCTCTATCCTGCTTCTTCAAAGTCTAACATCCCAATAGCCAAACTGTATCTATCCAATCATTAATACAAGAAAGTGGGATATAAAGTGATGGCTATCAACCAACAAATAGACATTACTGTAGTAATCAGCCTATACATGCATTATCGTGATGGCGTAGTTGGCCTTTGAGATGGTAACATCTCCATTTTTTCTGCTTCTGAGAAACATTGTACAGGGATTCCTGAGAGAGAGAGGGATCTATAGGGACTAAGCCATGGCTGTGAGATTTCTGGCATTGTTCTGCATATCATCTGGAGGTACATTTCTCTCTCTGAGATGTAGCTTGACAAGCCATCCCAGTAAATAAAACATCTTTAGTCTTTTAGTGGTTATTCTCTCTCTCTCTCTCTCTCCCCCCCCCCCGTCTTTCATATATATATGAAAAAATTAATCATGCCTCAAAAAGAATTCTACTCTCCTCTGTGTCAATCATAAGGCTTGAATGTACCCACATCTTTTTATGACACTGTCATATATTTCTTTATGTCAGCCAGCTATGTGTAATTATGCTTTTAGTGCTTAGGGAGCCAATCAAGGTCTAATCATTGAATAAGACATGAATGTCAAATTCACTTTCCTTTTGAAATGTCCTGGCACTTTTGGCCTAACGTTAGCCAACATAAAGAATATCAGCTAGCAATGGAATGGCAAGTCATGCCAGGATTTAATTTAAACATGTTAAGCTTCCATCTGGTATCTATGGGCTGGTTATCAGCCTGAAAGATACATTGACATAAATTAGATCTATTGGAAGATAGAATATTCCTATGAAGAAATAGGCCGATATGTTTTAAACAGCTGCAATAGTAACCTGCAGATGAGTTTCTAAACAGCTGTAAAAATCCAGGATGTTGAAGTTGTGCTCTTTTCCATAGTTTATAACAATAGCGCCATCATTTATTTCACTTGAACTAGAGTTAAAGCTCTATCAGCCCTCCAAGGTAGAGCAAACTTGGAAACCAAAGACACACAAGCTAATACTACTTTTACTGTAAGGTTAGTGTAACAGAATCTTGCAAGTCTGAATGCACTTCCCCCCCCCCCCGCCCCTATTTATCTTTACAAGGACTAGGGAGGGTCATGTTTGAGATGCTTGCTCAAATTATATTTCTTTGGATTCAGATTTCTTTTATCTGACCATTGTTTTGGTTGCAGCTCTTCCTCCTGTTCCACAAGGCTATTCTTTCTTCCCATTACAAGCTCACAGCTGCAAAGAACAAACAATTATTTGGTTCCAAAATATCCTCCACTTTATAATCCACCAAATTTGAATCTGAGATCCTCATTGTGATGCCCAGGGGATGACTGGGTGTTCAGTCTTCCCTTGATGTTCACAAAGCTCCCAGCTCATCCTCCATTTAATTTGTTTTTTTTAAAAAACAAGGAGTCATAGTATATGTTGAAATGGGAAATGCCAACCTCCATTTAGAGGAACGCTTCTGGTTTCTAGGTGACACTGATGGGATTATAAGAAAAAGACATGTGGTTGCAGTTGAGCGTTTCATTGGGGAGGGTGCCCAGTTCTGAAGAACAATAAGAAAGAACTAAACAGATGTTCATGGAAATGATTTGGAGGATGGGGAGGAGATAAAGGAAATGATGAAGGTCTCTTGCCTGTGTTGGGTTTATGTTATACAGCTTTAGGATGCCCCTTTTAAGTATTAGCTGGATTGGTAATTTTTTGTTGTTGTTGTTGATATTTGATGTATATTTGGCCTAGTTGTCGCTCTAGTGTACATGCATGTTTTGCCAGCTTAAGTTGAGGATGGGCTTTGTCCTTGTGGGGATATGTGTTTCTCTGAGTGTGAATCTTTTCATCTTGACCTTTTGGAGGTAGAACAGGGTTAATAAATAAATAATTAACCAAACATGGTGTGATTTGGATTTCACCCCCCATTTCTGCCTTCCCTCTAGTTTCTGGCCAAATTACTTGTCAGTTTGTCCTCTAATTGGTTTAGAGATTAGAACGTCTAATCTCTGTCACTTCAGAAGAATGGTTTGGGGATCTGGCTCTTAAATTCTACCTGTGTCTCGTACTTATCTGTCAACTTATTTCAGTCAGTAAGATATTGTGCAGATACATACATGGATATGTGCTCCAGATAGTATAAATTATCACAAAATAACCTCCAATTTAAAATCCCAAAATGAATTTATCCCATCTGCATCCTTACAAGAAATCAGAGTGACCTGGCTAGCAATATTCTCTCTAAACAGGAGTATGTTAATATTTATCTAGTCAAGCCCAGTCTCACTTCAGCCCTTCTGGTCTCAAAATGTAGAACTGAGCTGCAAAAATCTTGGTTGACCACTAGACAGCAGCAAAGACATATAGAAAACTCTGTCTATGTTTCCCTCTGTTGGTTACCTGGATTTTGCAACCAATAAGTTTCCCCTAGAGAATTCCAGTAGCTCATGGTGATTATTTTTAGAACCTAGGAATGAAAGAAGATGCAATAATAAGCTGGGTAGCTGAAGTAATGCTGCCATAGTTTCCATGCTTTTTTAAACCATAGGTTTAAGTGAAATCCAACAGTTCAAAAAGTCTCAAGATAAGATTATACAATAACAGTAAATTAATCTGTATAGCATAATCAGGACAGCAACTACTAAGGATCACTGGAAGCTACTAAGCAGTTCATCAATCAATGTATAATATAAGTCATGGTGCTGCTGAGGCTTAGTGTGATAACTTGGTTCTTTTTCCTTAAGAAAATGCCAGGAAGCTGTTATGGTTTTCTTTGTGTAGGTAGGAGACTGAGCAACAAAATCTTTTCTGTTCTGCTTTCTGCATAAAGCAGAATGAAGGGAAAAAAAACATGAGAAGAAAATTGCATGTGTCTACCCATGCTACAACTCTCAATACTTCCTCTGTTCTGCATGAATATATTTATTAAGCTGCATGTGAAACAGTATCATAAAGTAACACAGCCCCTGACACCTTTTGGTGAGCAGAGGCAAGAGAAAATATGGCTTAGGAAAGAGAACCTTAGCTGGTTTGGAATTAACGGACAGGCATCTCCTGTAAAGGATAGGAATCTATGGACAATACTAAAGAGATACCAGACAAATTCAGTGTGATTTCAGATGAATTCTTTAATTTCATTATAATTTCATTCTTATGAGAAAATCGTGACTTCCACATTCTTGATGTCAAACAAATGGGGGGGGGGGGGAGGGGATGGTGGTGGTGCTATCTGCATCTCAAGGCCTACACATAGCCCCCAAACCTCTGTCTGGGTGTGTGGATAGATAAACGTACCATTCTGCTAAACATTGGAGAGTCAAATGTTGAACATCTGTGGTGTGGTTCCTGCTATTCTGATGTAGGAAACACACTCAAACTTTTGAGCAAGCCCTAAAAATAGGCTTAATGCAAACTGCCATTCCCCCCTTCCCCGCCCTGCAATTCCCTGGAAGAATGGGTATAGCATAGGTCAGTCCTGTTTCTGTCATCCCCTTATCCATTGTGGATGCTGACTACTATTGCTTTGGAATGGAGGAAGTTTCCTACAAGAAGAAAACAAGGGGCTGATGAAATGCGCACATATTACTCCATGCAAATTACCTATTGCAAATTTTGGTTGCAAGCGTCCTTTCCTGTTTCTGCTTTGCACAATTATCGGACAATGTGATTTGGCTCTCCTGCTAAAATCATGGGAGTTGTAGTTCAACAAATAACTGGAACACACAGATTTTCCACTCCAGAAATAGATATGAAAGAGCAGACATCATTTGGTTAAGGTTAACTTATTCCACATAAGTCAAGGTACTTTTACTGACTAGAAATATACCTTCTGTTTATATGATACGCAGTGGAGAAGCAGCCATCATGTTCTGAGGTGTGGCAAACCTGAAATGAACATAGCAAAGAGAACAAGGTATGTTCTCCCAAAAAGCACTCTGGAAGTTTTGCATTTCAGCATATCTGCATTTGGCATGGCCTTCTCTCCAGGGGTTTCATATAGCCTATTGACAATTAAGCCAACCGTGTATGACAGCACAATTTGTTAGCACTAATACAGCTGTTGCCCACCTCTTCCCAGGCAGGATAAAGAGAAGTTTCACAACTTCCACCACATGATGTTTGCACATCAATTAGTCAATCAAATTCAACATAAAACAGTATGTGTCTGCTCATTAAAGGAAGAAAAAGTTGGCTGCTATGGGAAATGAAAACAGTATGATTTAATTATAGCACTCTGGGATGCCAATGTTAGCTAAGTCAGACTTTAAAGTGGTTTTCTTCCATTGCCACACTGCAAATTATGTAGAATAAGTTAGCCTTAACCAAATGATGTCTGCTCTTTCATATCTATTTCTGGAGCAGAAAGTCTATGCGTTCCAGTTCTTTGTTGAACTACAACTCCCAGGAGCTCAGATATGGTCATTGGTGAGGGATGCTGGAAGCTTTAGTTCAACAATATCCAGAGAGCCACAGGTTCTGTATTCCCAATCTGCATAAATGTTATAAATCCCAAGTATGCTTTATAGTGTTTATTAAAGTGAAAGTGAATTATATGCCACTTAAGAATTATAAACAATTATATGAAACTGCCTGTATGCAGAATGATTATTGTCCACTATAATTAGCATTAGTTCCCTGGTGTAATAAATTGAGGATGTTTCAAGCTGTGTTGTCTGCAAACCTTTATCTAGAAGATAAATAAATCTTAAACTTTTTGAATGCAAATGTTCTGTTCAGCCAATAAAGTGTGTCATTCTCTGAGGATATGAAGTTAGGAAAACATGATTACTACTGAACATCTTTTCCTAAGTGATACTGCAATGTTTGTTTTCTTTTGTTTTCTTGTAATAAGCCCTTAAGCTCAACTAGCATAAAATTAGGGTTGGGCAAGCATCCATGGGATCAGTCAAAAAATCAGTGGCACCCAGCAAGTGTTAGTGTCAGATGCGGAGAAGTCCTGAGGGCAATGTCCAAGTGTTCATTTGGAATTTATTTAGCCTGACAATCTTTTCTGTAGCATGATAGAAGAAACAAAAATTAAAAGCTAGTGTTTCTGTGGTAATGTGGCAAGTTGTTGAAAGATAATTACTGGGCATAGGAATAACATGTTTCATTGTTTCTCTTCTGCAACTGCTCCATGTTTCTGGATTAGCCTAAGGAGGGAAATACAGATTGCGAATCCTTTTTTTTTTTGTCATTAAAATGGCTCATTACGTCTACCATCAAACACTTGTTTGTTCTGTTCTTTCCTTTAGAGTGGGTTTACCAATCAAGGTTTGATAAAATCGTTTTATTGGTGCTATATGTGTCCACCTATGGCTTGCCCATGGTAAAAAAGTACAAGGTAATCTGTGGTGTCCCAAAAGACCTACCAGTATTTAAAAAAAAAGAATAGAAAATTGTAAATGATTTTTACTACATCTTGCAGCTATAAGAAAATAACATGAGTAATAAAGTCCCCTCAACATTCAGATGGCTCTGGCCCTGCTGGGCTTCTGTAAGACTTGTAAACCTGGATCTTCCCCTGGGCATTGAGCCTGGGTATTGGATGAGCCCATTCTGTAATGGTTGGGGATATGATTAGGTTGGCCCCATCTGTATTACATGCTTTGCTGTATTTATTTATTGTTTTTTCCCCTATTTTGTTTGTTTGTTTATTTATTTATTTATTGAACTTGTCCCCGCCCATCTCCCCCCAATGGGGGACTCTGGGAGGCTCACAACATATTAAAACAATAAATAAATATACAATTAAAAATTATAAAGGACACATTTACAAAAAGAAAAAGAAAAACATGTAATCCTATATTAACTGCCCAGAGTTGCAATTTGTGAGTAGGTGGCCATATGCATTGATTAAATAAATAAATAGCGTTCATGGGCTCTGGGCATCTGTGCTTGGGAAGAAGGAATTGAGGTTAGCAATTCATAAAACGAAGAGCGGGCTTATAGACAAAAAGGAGTCCGAGAGTAAATCCTTACCTCCCTATCTATACCTTCCAGTCCCTTAGGGTCAATAGGTTTTGAGTTGCTGAAAAATCAGTGCATTGCCTTCATACCTCCCCCAGTGGAAAGGAAAAAGCACAGGTGCAGTATATTTTAAAGATTCCAAGTTACTAGAAAAATATTAAGAAATAATAACAAGATATACTGAATTAAAGACGAAATACAGCCAAGCTTTATTTTAATAAAGTGTATAGAATAGTATGAAGCCTAACAAACAAGTGGAGTCTGAAATGAGGTTGGAAAGAATGATGTGTCAAAGATGGTCCCCCAGCAGAACCAGGATTTGCTCAGGATATATAAGCCTTCACTACAAGGACATGTGGACATTGATCACAGGGCCCATGTACCTTAGCCATCCGGCCTGTGGGCTGCCAGCCATAGGAGCGAAGGAAAATAAAACTTGTACAGATGCCTAAATCTAAATCAAGACACCGCAAAGGAACTGAGTAAAGTGACATAAATAAAAATCACAAAGAGCAGAAGGCTTTTTTCTTTTTAGGAGAGCATAAAGTCGAGAACAAGGAACTGATAACTATGAAGGAAAAAAATGATTAGGAGCATGTGGGCACCTTACAAAAAGTGAAGGACATTTAGTTAAAAATAGGAGCCCAGGACAAAGCAGGGTCACAGAACTTTACCAGTTTGACCTGCAACAGGATCACCAGGAGATTGGGCTCATTTTAGAACTCTATACCTGACCAAAGTTGAGCAAGCAGACCTAGCCATGCTTTTCAGAAAACACATCATAAATCAGGCCCCTAAGGCCAGAGGTTCTAACAGGGGTAGTTATTGAAGATGCTCAGAATCTGCAGCTAGTGGGAAAAGCAGCCTCTGGGCTTCTTTTGAAGGCATCCTTCACAGAATATGCATGTTCCCTACCCCGCCCCCCAGAATTACACTGGGAATTTGTTTCCATGCTCCATTCAAGAGGTTGATGATTGCCCTTCAGATCAGGACATCCCAAAGACCATCCCTTCTCTTATGAATCTGAAGGCTGCTTCCCAACTTCTGAGGTTATTTCTCCCATCAAGAAAGGTTGGGTTGGTACAGTCTCTTTGGACTTAAGCTATCTCTAGAAAAGTACAATTTGTTTGTTTCCCTAAACTAAACAAATGAAGAAACAAGCTCTAAAATCAGACCTTCATCTTACATGATCCTGAATGACAAACCTGCTGCCAGAACAAAGAAGATTTATCTAGACTTAATTTACAACCAAGATTCTTTTTTCTTTCATTTAAACTGTTTCATTATCTAAATAAAATTATTAACAATAAATACCAGCAAAAATCAACTCTGTAAAAAAAACACACACACGCACACAATGAACTGAAATAATTTCCATTAAAAAATAGAGTCCCACAGATTCAAACTTCCACCAACTTTATAATAACAAATAAACAAAAAGCATGTTCGTTAACCTACCACATGGGGGGTTGGGGAAGCTGACATTAAAAATAGCCTCCCCGAGTTTCACAGTAGGATTGAATAGCAACAACATAATTTATATTTCAATTAGACAATAATTTGAAGTAATTGGTTCAGTCTAATCTCATAAACAGCCTGGGAGAATGGAAAGGAAAGGGTCTAAGAGCATCTGCACTGCAAGGTTGTCCTGTTTCCAGCACAGGCCAGCAACCATTTCTGGATGACAGGAATAGAGGATGTTGCCCTGTTCTAATCCTTCACTCACCACAAAGTGACTTCCAGATACTCACCTTTATATGTCCACTCCAGGCTGCCTGAGTGATGCTATGGAGGATCAGTCTCAGTGCCTGGAGGCTGTGGGGGGCCTGAATGAGGTGCAACAGGCTTCAGCTCAATTCAAGCAAGACCAAGTGGCTCTGGATTTTTGGACCTCCTGGTTCTGGGGGCCTTTCATCTTCGGTTCTAGATGGGTAGCACTGTCCCAGACAGATCCAATGTACAATCTGAAGGTCCTTCTGGACTTGCGGCTCCTGCTTAAGGAGCAGGTAGCAGCCATGACTAGGAGGGCCTTTGTGCCACTTTGGGTAGTGCATCAATTGTGCTCATTCCTAGACCGGGGGGCCATGCTCACAGGTCATTCATGTCCTTATGACATCCAGACTGGATTATTGCAATCCACTTTACACGGGGCTGCCCTTGAAGAGTATTTGGAAGCTTCATGTGGTGCAGAATGCAGCAGCACAGGCAGTTATAGGCACCAGTTACTCCACACATGTGACACCATTGCTCCACAATCTGCATGGCTTCCAGTGTGCTTCCAGGTGTATTTCAAGGTGCTGGTTGTCATCTTTAAAGCACTTCATGGCTTGAGGCTGGGTTATTTTCAGTACTATCTCTCCCCAGTTGTCTCTACCCATCCTGCCTGATCTGGCAGGAGGGGCGTGCTGGCAGGGCCTAGAAGGACAGCCTTTTCTGCTGTGGCACCCACCCTTTAGAACATCATCTGCCCTTTCTTCTGGCTCCTGGCTGTGTGGATACTTGGTTGGATGATGCCTGGCTGCTGTGTGTTTGATTTTTGTTTTTTATATTGTGTATTTTAAGCATTTTATTTATTTATTGTAAGCTGTCTAGAATCATATGTGTGAGATGGGTGGCTATATAAATGAAATACATACATACATACATACATATATACATACATATATGTATGTGTGTTTCTACTCAGCTTTCAAAGTCTTTTTTCCTTCTTTGATCATCTCAAGTCCATTTTTCCTGCATCATGCTACTTTCTTCTAAGACACCCCTGCATTTTGATTGCTATTTCACAGAAGCAGGAATGTCCCCCAATAGAATCAATGGGTGCCATGTTTTCTCATGTCTTCTATAGCTACTTTTAACAGTAGTCCTGCAAGAGTACAAGGTTATAGCATTTGTGTAGCATATAAAATATTGATGGTGTGAAATGTTGCAGATTTTGAGGGGGGGGGTTTACTATTTTTATTCCCCTGAGCCATCAGGGTTAGACTTTTTTTTTTTAAAAAAAAGTCCAGCAGTGCACTCTTCCATTATTTATCCAGTTACTTGAGGTGATTACTTCAAGTGACTGAAGAAATGATGAGATGGTATACTACTGGACTTATTTAAAAAAAAACAGTGGGAAAGTATATGGCTTAGGAAAATAAAAATAGTAATTAAAAAAAATTCTACCAGGAGCAATATCTTCAACGGAACCAAGTGACAAAAGTGGTTTTGCATCAATGTAAATCCTCTTCTGTATATGCATCATGTTGCATGGACAGGGTAGAAATTGGATCACAGTAGTATAGGACTGTTTTTCTATTTTGATGAAAACAGTGCATTCTATGGATGCCTCCATGTGCCACATTTCAAACCATTAACATTCTGTATGCTAGACAACTGCTATAACCATTCTGCTCTTGCTGGACTACTGTTAAATGTAGCTCTGAAGACATTAGAAATAATATGGTGGAAATATTAGAATGCTTATTTTAAAACTGATTGTTACACCTTCGTGTGTATGCACCTTAATGTTTAACATTATACATAATAAACTGAATTAATCTCTCTTTCATACCCATCTTCTGCAGTTTGAAGTTATACAGCTAAATGGCAGAGTGAATGTACAGATATTGAAGTACTGACGTCATTCAGGGTAATGTATGAAATCCAGGTAGGTGTCAGGTTCAGCCTGGCATGGTACACACCATTCAAGCTAGCCGCCATTCCACCTAGCTAATTTCAAATACGCCTAGTCAGTTTCCTTGCCTCAGGTGCAGGCAATCAAAAGAGGAAGCACAAAACTGCAAGTAAACTGCCGACAGGTGGCGGCAATCAACCCGCAGGAGGAATCAATTACTTTGCAACAAACGGGACTTCCCCCAACCACTGCAGGCAAGCAGCCAACAATGAAGACAAAAAACTCCACAGCTCAAGCTGCACTCAACCGCCCATCAAGAGCAACCATGAGTCAGCCTCACAGGACCTGCCACACAAGCAAAGCAGCAGAAAACAAAGGACCCTGGCTGAACCTGCCATTCACCCAGGATGGGGAGAGCCAAGGGCAAGGGGCGAGCCAAGGATGGGGAAAGACGGTCAGGGGCGGTCAGCAGGTAGGACTTGCTAAGTGTGGGAAACGGGGAGACTATAAAATGCTATGTAACCTGTGCCAAGCCAACCCTGGCTTTGTTTGTAACCACATGCATTACACCTGAGTAAATTGCTTTCGTATGAGCCTGCGTCTCAGTGAGTCTTTATTCAGTGTTGAATGCAGTGACTCTTACAGTAGGTGGGACTATATAATGCAGTAGCCTGCCATATAATATTGGAAATTGAGTACCTCTTTCTTCAGCAGCTCATATATGAAGATTATGAATATGTCCATCTATCTATTCATATCAATCAATCAATCAATCAAAATTTATTTATGGTCCAAGACAAACACAATAAAAGACCAGCATATAGTATAAAGGAAAATTTTAAAAATTGCAACAAAATCCTAAAGCATTTAGCAGCTAACAGTTAATAGTGTGGAGGAGGAACCAGATGGTTTCTAATAGCTATAGCTTCATAGATTAGATAGATAGATAAATAGACAGACAGACAGATAGATATAGAGAACTGTAATTAAATGGAAAAGAACAGAAAGTAACAATGTTTAGGTTTCCTTTCTGTTAGGAAATCAGCTGTTCTTCAGATTAAGGCCATGTGGTGTTAATGTATTAAATCTAAAGATTCCTTCCTGTATTTAGTTTGTCAAGATCTAACACTGTTTCTATAACTAGGTTTAAATCCAAACATTGCAATCCATACTTAACAGCTGTACATGTTTCACAACCGGCTGTTGCAACTTCTGAGTTAATAGAGCAGATTTATGAAGTCAGTGACAGTTTTATGACACAGGGAATGGAACAACCTGGATGGGTGCATGCCTTGATGAACATGATGTTTTGAGATCTTCAACTGGTATTCTCATGGGGACCATCTCTTTATAATAGATAGAGGGCATACAACCTTTTGAGTCATCAGGATGTGATCTTGGATCTGTGACAGGTCTCACAAATTGTTTCTGTAAATGGTGAAGCTGTTTGAATGCTACAGCTAGAGGTGTGCTAATAGCAACTGGTAGTTGTTTTGAACTGCTGTTAGTGGGTAGTTTTTCCTAAAAGCATGGTGGTAGTTAGGGAATCCAGAATGGACATAATTACAGAAGGGAACCCCTGTACCCCATCCAAATGGTAAAGAAGAGTACATCTTGATGAAAGAAGAAGGACCCAGGAAATGACAGATCTGTCAGCATGATGTTCATATTGAGCAAGGTCCTCAAGCAGGTGATTAAAAATGGGAGCACTTTGATAGAAATGCAACGATTAATGAGAGCTAGCATAGGTATGTGGGAAACAGATCTTGCCAGTCTAATTTCTTCCTTTCTTTTTTCTTTTTGATAGAGTTATTAGCTAACTAGATCAGGGAAATGCCTGGACATAGTATGACTTGGCCATTACAAAACTTGAACAACATCTCTGATGATTTCCTCATCAATGATATCATAAAAAACTAACTATTCTGCTGCCATTATGTACATAAAAGGGTTAAAGCTAGAAGAACCAAAGGTTGCTGCCTTTGGGACTGCCCATGCTAATTACCCACAATATTGTTTCCAGTGGCTCTGGAAAGGGCTGTGTTTTTCATATATAGATGTAGATAATATTAATTGTTATTAAGTCCTGTGCCCATTTACTTATTCCCTGTGGTTTATGTCTCTCTCTCCCCCTGCCCCTCCCTTCGCCAGCCTTTGTTTCATTTTGCCAGTTAAGGATTAAGGATTAGGGTGTGTGTGTTTTTTTTCCTTTAGTGTTCACTGATGTTTAATAGATAAACATCAAGCTATATTTTTTCTAGTTGAACTGAGTGGTCTGTGTGTTTCCTCTGATTTGCATATAGGGATTGACTGGGAGTGTGCTGAGTGCAAACTGAAGTGGACATTATCCAGAGTACTTTTCCAACACCAAACTTATGATTCTGTGAGGGAGAATATCTTGTGCTACTTCAGGAACTGATATCCCCTTTGTGGTAAAACTGATGAAAGTTTTTGGATCTCTTCAAGAGATATTGTGTGGCATATTTAATTCTTAGTGACATATGATGTTTTTCTTAATGTGTTTAGGATAGCAGGACTTCCAGTATCAGAAGCTGTTGAGACCAGTAGATTTTTTTTAAAGGAACTGTAACAATATTTTTATTTTCAGTGATTAGAAGGACACCTGAGAATGATACCTCAGGATTAGCAATGAAGCTATTAGTTGTAATCTGAGAGTTGGATGAAAGGAGTTAATATGATTTATAAATTCATACAGATCCTCTGTACTGTAAGTCAAACTGTAAATATGTCAACCCTAAACTGCCAGTAAATAAGTGATTTCTGAATGGCTTTTCCAGGCAGGTTCCATTCTACTCTCCCTATGAATAAGTTAATAGAACACAGTGCCATGTAGGTTCTCAGAGGAATAGATAGACTTTGCACATAGATTCAATTTTTGATTGGAAAAACATTAGTATCTTTAATATGTAATGGATTTTTTTTCCACCAAAACATCTAAGACAGAGTCAATATTTAGGGATATCCTTCCACTACTTCTGTTTATACCAGGTAAGGTGACCTGGATTATCTTTACGTATTTTTGGTAGCATGTAGAATTTACAGAGCAACAGTTTTTTGATAAGGAGATCCACAGCGTAAAAAGTGCATCTTCTTTATCTGCAGATTTTATTACAATAAAAGTCATAAAAAACTTTAAACTCTGAAGTGAAGATTTCTTCAAATATATTTTTTCAATAGAACGTTTATTGCAAGATGGTCTGGTTATTCTGGATACTAATAAGAAGGTTTCCAAAACTGGATTTCTGTATGGGTGTCTAAAATTTAGGTGAAGGGAAAAAAAATGAAGTAAAATATTTTTGCTGTAATGAGTATTGATTGCTGATACTGTACCTTTCTATATCACTTTGTACATGTTTCTTCAATTACATTCAAATCAAATAAAATCTCTATTACGGTCATACAGCAGTTATATTTTTTACAGATGCGGAATTTACTAGATGTGCCAATGGGCTGTCAATAATTTGAATGCTTGTTAGAATTAATGTCTTCAGCAGATTCAAGGATATGTGGTGTTGCTCCCTTATCTCTTTCCTCCTGCAGAAAAGACCAGAGTCAGTTCTTAGAATAACAGTTAGAGACTCACATATCAAAGCTGTGTTATATTTCAAAGACTGCCCTTTAGTGTCTTCACACTTTGAATGATACCCGTATCTTTCTTTTTTCATTATCTTGCATTCTTATTATTTGGAAAGCAATTCTGTCTGTATTTTGGGGTCTCTGCTAGTACGTCCATGCTCACACTGCCTGTGATCAACTTTCTATATGAGAGCTATATAACCTTGTGTCCTTTGCTCCTTGTTTGACTGCAAGAGGCCGGTGACACACTGTAATCTGCTAGTTTTAGAACTAATAAAATGATTGTTGGATCCTTTCTGATTTTTGGTGAGTTTTTCACCACAGATTAAATATATTTTAAGAAAGTACAACACTATACTTCTGGGTCTAATATGAGCAGGTTGGTTCAGTGAGATGTCCACTCTGATCCACAATTTTGCACTAGCCTCTTTAACTATTGGTATATATAAATACATACATGCACACGCCCACAAGCACACATGTCTGGTCACTGTCATGGACCATGACACAGAATCATTTATGACATGAAGTTGGTGCCATTTAATGGTTTTTCTAATGGCAGGCAATATATCTCCACAGAGATTTCTAAAAAAACCTTGTCTTTCACTAAGCACTTTTAATCATGTTTTAGTTTTAAAATATTTTTATTTCATGGATCTTTTTTAACGTCATTGTGTTTTGTGGCCAGTTAACTTGTTTTATAAAGCAATTTTTCAACAGTTTAATTTGTAGTAGAAAGTCTTCCATGAAAGCAGAAAGCTTGGAAACAGTAATTCAAGTACCCAGATCTAAATGAATATGCTTGTGCTTAAAAAAAATCAATCAACAAAAGCTTACATTTAATATAGAATATAAATATAGAATATAAATATATTGCCTGGAGTTCTGACTCCATTTGATGAAATATAACAACTGTTAAAACCTACTAAAATATTTATATGCTAGATAGTGAAAGTGAATAAGGGAAGCTGAGGAAAAGGTAGGAATGAGTTTTTCTGTTAAGACACTGAATGTTGAGCTGCTGAAAAAATTCTTGGATTGACACCTATTCAGCATAGCCCTGAAACCTGATTGGGGTGCCACCACACAGAAGATCTTCTACACTCCTCACTACCACCACCATTCAGGTGTGATACCGATTGTGGAGACACAAGGAAGGGAGAAGTATGTTAGGATGTCTATGTATCACACTTCCCTTGTGATACCAGACACCAGCCAACATGGCAGACTGTATGCATGCTGTTAGTTGGGGAGGACACTTGAAGCTTTCAGCTGTCCATTATTGTGGAAATCTCCACCTGCAGAAGAAATTTGTTCCTAGCTGTATTTGCCAATTAACCAGACTTAGGGATTTTTTTTCCTGTGCCTTCCAATCAGTGTTGATTCCTGATTATTGCCTGGACAAATCCCTGCAGTTTTCTTGGCAACATTTCAGAAGTGAAAGTAAATAAGTTTATTGTTGTAACCACAGGTCATAATATAGGAATGCCATAAAATACAATAAAATAACAATAAAACAGTGAAATTATAAAATAGAGTAATAGAAAAAGTATTAGATGTAAAAAAGGTTACAGCAAAATAAAGCCAAAGCTACAGCTAAGAACTTAAGTATTTCTTTATAAGTTTAAATGACAGGAGAACAAAAGTAGCAACTTGGTTGCTGACAGTTGGGAACACATCTGCAAGAAGATAGTTTAATTTTTCAAGGTTGGAGTGCTTGAGTTCACCTGCCTTTAAGAATTTGGCCCTGATCTCATTGCCAGTAGGGCAGTGGAGGACATAATAGATAATGTCCTCCTCTTGACCAGCACCACAAGGACAAAGGCATTGTTCTACAGGGAGCTTACAAAATCTCCCTTTGAGATACGTGGAGGGTATGGTCTGGAGGCAAAGGGATGTTAAAGTCCTTCTCAGTGAAGCACTGGTTAGGTTAACCAGGTACTGGAAGAGGCTTTTATGTTTTTTATAATGATGATACCAAGATGAAAATTTGGATGACTGTACTGCAGTGGCATCTTTATTGGCATCCCTTTCAAAAAGCCAATCTCTTAATATTTCCTCTCTTCCAAGATCTAAGTTCTCCCAAAGGTGATAAGGAATACATTTGTAGATTGGGTGACAAAAGTTTAGTCCATTGATTCCCAGCTGGGTAATGGAGAAAACAGAGTTTAGCAAAATGGGATTCTTGAAGGCTTTCTAGTTTCTTATAGTGCCCCGGCAATCCAAGATGCGTTCTAAGGATGATAGAAGGTAGCCTACCTCCACCCTTAAATAGGCAGTGGGGGTACCCTGGGGGAGGCCTAAGGTCTTCCTTATGAAGTTGTTTTGGACTACATACTTCCAATTGGGCAATGATCTTCTCATTCCACTTCCAGATCTCAGCCTCATATAACATCTGCGCTATTATCTTGCCTTTGAATATTTTAAGTGCAAGGGCTACCAATTGCCCTCTTTTAGAACAGAAAAATGTTCAGAATAGCACCCACTGTACACTGGGCAGCATCTCCTTTTGGGAACTCCACTCTCACTCATGCTTCATGGCTACTGCTGCTTCTGAGATGGTGCCAGGCTCTCTGGGTAGGAGCAATGGAGAGGACCTGTCAAAAGGCTGAGGGTGAGAAGGTGAGAAGGAGGGCTAAGTCTGGCCAATGTATCATGAGGGCCTCTCCGTTGGACAATGAATGGGAAAAGGCTAGATGGAGAAAGTAAATGGATATTCCTGAATATGGTTGGCCTCCCATGATTCAAGATGAGGTCCTCAGCTTAGATGATGGATGAGGAAAGGTAGCATTTCTCAAACCATCTGACATCTCCCTTCTTTTGCCAGCTGACCACATTTTGAGGAATGACTCCACAGAGTGAAATTACAGGGTGCTTCTAGGGCTCCACTTGGTGAAACCAGGTAGTGGATTCAATGTTTTGCTTGGAGTCCTCCAGCAAGTCCCATGGTGCACCACTGTTGAATACTTGATGTCTCAGTCTCAGGAAGGACTCATCAGAGTAAAAGATGATTTTGGAAATGTTGAGAGAGACTTATGCAGGAGTTTTCCCATTTGCAAAATGGCTGCAATGGTGAATGTGATCAGTTTCAAAACAACCAGAAGGCAAATTTGTGATGGTAATCAGGAAGTAATTTATCTAAGGAAAAGACAGAAATGGGATCTAATCTCAATAGCATAAAGTCATTTTTTACAATTTTTTTCTGTTCCAAAACTAATTTCCCAGAAGAGAAGCTGACGTCAATCAGTAAAAAGCAACTTAGCTAAGAAACCAAACGCAAGATATGGAAGGGTAGGGAGCAAAATGAACCCAAGTGTCAAATCATTTACTTGTTCCTCAAAGCAGAATAAAATACCCATTTTATAGAAAGTAAACTTAGATAAACATAACTTTTCACAGAGGAAAAATGCTGGATAGAAGCATGCACGTGCCTGCGTGCACACACACACACACACACACACATCTTAGGCAAAACGTACCTGCATAGTGCAACAAAAACTAGGTAAAATCACTCCATATGACACAAAACCAATTTAGCCAGCTGTCCCATCCCACAATATGCAATTATTCATTCCAGAAAGAACAATTCTAGGGACATGCATGGCCTTTGGGCAAAACTGAATTCCCAGGCAGAACAGAGTAGTAAAATGCTTGGGGCATTTCTATCCCATTCTTCCATTTCATTCTGAAACTGGGTATCCAAAAAGCTTCAGTCCCAGTCTGTCTGAATGTCCATTTGCTAAAAATGAAAAAGAGAGATTAGCTTCCATGGCTCATAAAAATTTCCATGATGAGAAGGGGACAAAGGAGAATATTGGATCCATTAACTGATATGTCTGTTGTCAAATCAGTGCCTCTGTTGATCTGAATGACATTATTTGCTCAGTCCACTTCTAGTATCTTGAAGAAGTGTCAAGATCATGGGGGATGGAAAGAGATGGGGCTGGTCTGAGACTGGCATATCTACTAGTTAATCTGATATAATGACTGGTCAAGGGTTTCCTTTTTTTCCATTATTACTTAACAATTCTTCTCATATATATCTTCTTTTTCATCTGCTTTGCATCACAGTTCTCCATTTTTTTTTAAACCCTTAGTATTTTTAAAATTCAATCCTAGCAAGTTTTAGCAGACAGTCTTTATTCTTAGATTCCTCTCTATATTTTAATCAGGTTGAGACTTAGGTTTTGGTTAATTCCTGATCTGCATAAGTTGTCTCGTGCTTGCATTTATTTAGGTGGTATCTTCTCCTGCCCTCAATTTTGACCCTATGGTTAGTTTTATGGGTATGTATTTTTTCTAGTTAGTCATGTACTCCATGCAATATTGTACCAATTCCAGTGGTTCTCAACCTTGGCAACTTTAAGATATGTGGACTTCAACTCCCAGAATTCCCCAGCACCCATGCTGGTGGGGAATTCTGGGAGTTGAAGTCCACATCTCTTAAAGTTGCTAAGGTTGAGAAACACTGCTCTATTCTGATACTTTAAGATGTGCAATCATTGCACATACCTTTGCCCTGACAGCTGCCCACTTGTGCCATCTCTGGAGCCAGCCTGAAATTATACAAAACAAAACAAAACCCTACATGATACAGTTTACAAAAACAGAAATGCCCAGAAGCAAAGAGATAGATTTGAGGAGCCTTTCATTTTTCTTTCTGAGGCTGGTCATGAATTTAATGTGCAGTGTGCAGTCAGCTGTATTGCAATAATCCAGTCATGTCTATCTTCTACTGCATTCCCTAAAAAAGAAGTGACAGTGATCATAGTATGTTGTCCTTGATCTGAATTAGACTCACTGATGAAAAGCCAAGCTGCTCATAGGGGCACCATGTAATGCTAAGTACCTGTCTTCTTCGTATCTCTTGTAATTTTTTTATTGGCTTTGGGTACCAAAAAAAAAAAAAAAAAGATAGTGGGAAGATCACTCATCACTCCATCCTCATCATCACTACAAACTCAACTTGCATTCTTTTCATACAGGATGCATAAATGCATGCAAAATCTTCCCTCTGGAAAAAATATGAACAGGAGGAAAACGGGGAACTGTAAAAATTACTGTGCAATGAATTCATCGTATCAAATCTTCTGAGCCTTTACGATAGATAGCAAACTGATGATTGATACTACAGCCAAAGCCCCTTGCCCATTGGGACATCACTGCCATCTAAGGCAGGGTTCCTGGATTTTACAATCTCCCAAAAGTTTGCAGAGGCTTGCCTGGGCACATAGGAACAAGGTTTAAAAGCACCATAAATTGTACAGCTTGCCATCTGCTTATCCTTCTTGACCTTTCCAATCTTATTTAAAAAAAAAAAAAAAAAGCTGAAATTCTTCACTCTGTGAACTCCTTTTTAAAACAAACAAACAAACAAATAGCAAAATTAGAAGATTACTTTGTCTTATTTAGAGAATAAAAATGAGGCATTATATCTGATAATATTTTGAAATGGCAGTTAGTCCCATATTGAAAGGACTGTGAGTGCTGTTTCTGGCATTAATGGGACTTTAGGGCATCTTTAGCATTACAGCCATCTCCCTCTTGAGTGAGTTCACCTATCAGTTAGCTCTGGAAATTACAGGCAACAGCTGCCTCTGATTTGGAATAAGCATTTATAGGGCCTGTTTTCTGCTGCTCCTCCTTTGTCTGCTTTCTCTCTCCCTTTGCTTCCTCCCCCCCTCCATGTTTGGCTTAGCTTTCTGCTATTTAATGGGAATTGATTGTCTGTACCAAATTGCCTCTAACAGTTAAAAAGGCAAAACATGTCTTCTGCATATAAACAGGAAAACGGATAAGAACAATTATTTTCTCTCTCTCTCTCTCTCTCTCTGTAACTAGGCATTGGAATTTTTATGTCATGCTATTGAGTCCAGATGTCATGTTCTCTGCCAGAATTGCTCCTGACTACACTTCAGCACCACCATGGCAGATGGTTAAACAACAGTACTGCAGGCAAGTATTTGCTCAGTAGGGAGCATCCAAGAGCAGCCGTGATAAATAGGACTTTTCTTGGCCTTGGGAAACTTCCAACGTGATACCTGAAGGATACCACTCATGTGTCCTTTTGCTAATCTGACATCTTCTGCTCCACAGCTAATGGTTTCTCTTACAGCTGGCAGAAAGTGGGTGTATAAGCCACTTGAAACCAAATTCCCCTAGGATCATGCCTTAAATCAATGATGAACAATACTTTTGAAGTTGAGAGATAGTCTCTGGATGGAAAAAGGTTGGGTTGAGGTCCAAATGTAAAAGTAAGTAATCATTCATAAAGCCAAATGAACTTTTCCCCTCTCTCTTCCTTTCATTCCATCATTATTTATCCCCCCCCCCTCCATCTCTCACTCTCTCTCTTGCACATACATTTACAGAAGTAAAATACACACACCCAGTTTGGTTCCCTCCCCAAGACTGAGTTCCAGAAATCAGTAGTGCTGATCACTTCCTGTCACGCAGAATTCTTAGCAAGGATCCAAAACACAGACTCTAGAGATTAAGTTGTGGAATGGTCTCCCAAAGATGCTGCACTTCTTTACCCACCATGTTCTTTCCCCAGGAAGGCAGGAGGCAAAACCACATGAGCTTTAGAGAGGGCCATTGCCCCCCATTGATCTTTGGGCTTGACATGTACAGTCAACCCTCACTGGGACAATGTGTTCTCTCTTAGTGGCAGGTTCAGTGACAGGGAGTTGACAGCCTGAATGTGGAGGGTTTGTATTATACTTTCTGTGGCCTATAGAGTTCCCCTCTCCTAGAGAAAATGGCACTTCCTCCAGTAGGCCACAAACATGTCAGCCCTTTGAGGTAGTCCAGACAAGAAGCACAAACCATGAGTACTAACACTACCTTTATTGTAAGGTTACAGTAACAGAATCTTGCAAATCTGAAAACATTTCTCCCCTCCTTTACTTTTACTTTCCAGAAAACTAGGGAGGGTCGCTTCTGAGATGCTTCCGATGCCCCTTGTGGGCTGAGATACCGTTTGCATGATGGTTGTCTAGGCTGACTCTTCCTCCTGTCTCCCAAGGTCCTTCTCACATCCCATTACAATACATGAGTCACAGGTTTGGAGTAAGGAGGAACTCAGTAAATATTATGAATAATATGTATTAAACAACTTCTACATCTAATATAAATTCTTCTGTTTCATCAATGGAACAATATTCAATCATGTTATAATCTACAACCCATCTTCTTTTTGTGGTGTGTTATACTTTTGACTCTAGGTGGGCAGTTTTGTCTGTTTCAAACTGTGTTTGATTTCTTGTGTTATTTTCATATATTAGTCCATTTCCTTCCAGTTATCCACTTGCCAGCAATATATTTATTTTTTTAAAACTGAGCTAGGAATTGTATCAGAAAATATAGGAAGTAGTAAATAAGTTTCGATCTACATACTAACTTGGAAAGCACAGAACTGATTAAAAGCACCATTGGTAGGGCTGGGTGAAGAATCCTGTGAGGAACTGGCCAGTGGCATTTCTTGGCCTGTAAGCCTTATGTTTTCTGGTCAGACTCATGTTGTGACAATAGAAAAAGTGTCCTGTGTTGCTTGCTTTTGGTGTAAGTGAGCAGGAACTTGTGATCTGAGCATCTTTGCAATGTACTCACTTTAGGATAGGAAATACAGCACTTGTAAATAAAATGAAGACAAACAAGCATGGCATAGGACCGGATTACTTGCAGGACCATCTCTCCCCAGTTGTATCTACCCATCCTGTGAGATCCAGCAAGACAGACATGCTCTGGGTCCTGTCTGTCAGGGAGTGGCATCTGATGGGTCCCCAGAGGACAGCCTTTTCTATCATGGCGCCTGCAAATTAGACTTGCCCCAACCCTACTGACTTTCTGTAAGGCCTTAAAAACCTGTCTTTATTGACAAGCCTAGGACACAGGTTGTGTGGTCGAGCCTATATCCTGGTTATGTTGATGATGTTGGTTGGTTTTATCTTTACTCCTATATATGTATGTTATTTATTGTTTTTTATGATGTTTTTATCTGTTTTTATTCTCAGACACCCACAATCATATGTTTGAGATGGGCAGCCATATAAATTGATTGAACTAACAAACAAACAAACAAGATACTGGCTTCAATCCATATGAGTAGTTATAACGTATACTAATTTAAATGATACACTGTAACTAACCAAATAGCATGAACTCTAATGTTAGAACTTCCTTCTTCTTGCTGCAGACCATTGCATTTCTTTCAAATACTAAGTTTCTGAGGATTAAGGAATTCTGAGTCGCCAACATTTAAATCTTGGCATGAAAAATGTTTTTATATGCATGCAAATTTAGGTGCTATCATTTTCATCTTTTTAACGTTTATCTGGACTTCCTCAATGACATTCATATTGATAAATATGATATTCTACTCCTACAGGGGACATGGATGAGAGGGGAGATTAATCATCATAGGTATAACATGTCCACCTTAACTGTACTAGCAAGCCAAATGGGAGGGAGAACTAGTAGGGGATTACCTATAATAGTATGAGTAGTATTAATGCTACTACCCAGTCAAGAAGCTCTGAGTTCATGCATTTTTGGTGGGGAATCAGATTGTACTGTTTCTAAAAGGCCAAATTCTCAACTTGAAGATGGGCTCTGGATTCTTCCTAGAGCCTTATTTGAGTGTTGTGGGCACTCAAGGCCTGTCTTCACTTTTCTTCAGCTGGTGCTCCAGTTCTACTTGGTTTGGTAGTTTTGGGACCAGTGATTATGCATAAAGATTTCTTGTCAAAGACAGGTATGAAAGGATCCTTTTAGGGAAGGTCAGAAGCTGCAGTTATTGCAAAAGGAAGCATCTGGATTATTTTCCAATATACATTTTGTTGACTGATTATATAACACTTAAGTCCTAAATGATTTGAAGACAGGATATCCAAATGATAATCTCTTTCTTTAGGAAAGTGATGGTAAATTACAATCTTCTTCTGAGGCCATTATATGCCCCAGGAGAGGCTAGGTTATGTGGACAATGATTTTTAGATTGCATTTGAATCAGTTTTACTTATTGGTGGAACAGCTTCCTCTGGGTAATGCTGTATGAGACAATGAATATGTGCTGAGATTCTGCTAACCATGCTGCTGGCTTCTTCAGAGCCAACTTGAAACCAGACTTGGCAATAGATATCCTGTCCTTTTATACTGCCCACAGCCATACTGTAGATATGTTGATATCTTTTCTCCCTATTTGAATTATTTGGATGTTATCGATATCTGTTGCTTCTCTAACAATCATGGGGAAGTGTCCGTTACATTGTTTTAAATAATATGTTTTAATAGATTTACTCTGTCCGTTTTTAATGCTGGAGGTTGAAGCCTTCTGGGTGAGTATTCTTGGGAATACAAATGAGACCTAAGCATTGATAAGTGAAGCAGGCTTTATAAGTGTGACATTAATGAGGTTTACTTACATGAATTACATTGCAGGGATAGGCAGAGCCTAACACCTAGTTAACTACATCCTACCAGGAAAGACCAAAAGCATGTACTCTGTGTACGTGTTCCTGAGAAATATGGCAGAAGGAAATGACTTGAAATTAGCCATCTCATGAAACAAAGAGCAGACAGAGTAATAAATTAAGGGAAGATATAGGGTAAATCCTTAGCTGTTTACCTACATCCCATTGCTTCCTTGTGGTCAGGAGGTGCTGAAGAGACAGTGCTAGTGCATTTGCACCTCTAATATTTATAAAATATGATTTTTCAGGGGTGAACAGCAATCTGTATTTGAAAGAGGAAATGTGATCTGATGCACAAATAGTCATGCTCGTGACTATTTGTGCCACTAGGAACTCTTTAAAGCAGCTAATCTTTCTCTGCATTTACACAGCTCTTCTCTACAGCTGGTGCCATCAAGTCATTTTTGATTCCTAGTAACCACATAGATAAATTTTGTCCATGACAATCTATCCCTAACTTGTTCTTTCAAGTCTTCCAATGCTGCATTCATCACCACTGTAATGGAGTCCATCCACCTTGCTGCTGGTTGTCCTCTTCTTCTCTTTCCTTCCACCTTTCCCAACATTAGAGCCTTTTCCAGAGAGCTAGGTTTTCTTGGTTGCCCACGGTATTCTCAGGAGTCTTCTCCAACACCAAACTTCAAAGGTATCAATACTGTCCCTATCCAGCTTCTTTAAAGTTCAACTTTCACTTCCATAAACAGGGAATACCTACTTGCATGATTTTGATCTTTGTAGGAAATACAAGGACTCCACTGAGATAGAGTTGGCTTCCTTTTCAGAAACACCTCAGATTAACTGCTTCTTTTCCTGTGATTCTGATCTTTGTAGGTTAGAATCATAGGAAAAGAAGCAGTTAATCTGAGGTGTTTCTGAAAAGGAAGCCAACTCTATCTCAGTGGAGTCCTTCTTGAAACCCTCCAAGGCTGAATAGACAGCCAAGGATGATCTGCCTATCCATTGCCACGTCTTTGATGATGATGATTCTCTACGTCTCCATGGTAATCATAGCTCCCACCCATGGGCCTCTCTTCACCTACAAAGTGCACTGAGAGATATGGTATTTAAGAAGCATGTCAATGGAATTTGGGTGCTTCGCTGTTTTATTTTATGTGTTCCACTAAACACTAAGTTGTCCTTATTTCCAGTATATAACAGCATTACTCCAAAGTCCCCCCAACCAATGTTCTATTTTGCTAAATGCTTCAGAAGTAAAACTGAGCAATTAGTATGTGGGCGGAAGGTTGGGGGGGGGGGGGATGGGACTGTGTGTGTGTGTGTGTGTGTGTGTGATTTAACACAATGTTTTATTATTATTGGTATAAACTCTTTGTTCTTATGGGATTGGACTCATCTCTGATTACCGTCTTAAACTGTGACATTCTAATATCTTCTGGGTTCAAATAACTTTTGTTCATTCAGTGCTGCAGCATAAGCAAATGGAGTAACCAGCCAATGGGCGAGGAAATAACAAACTGAACAGAGATGCTGCGTATCTTGTGCTACTTAGCTTAAGCATTTTCCCTGTCCAAAGTCTCAGGTGCTCATTTTTTGCTCATTGAAGAAAATGAGTTAGTTGAAAGGTTGCACCAAGTGACTTGAAGTGAATAGACACCAGGTATGTACTGATTGAGTCAGAACTGCTTGAAAAAGAGGTAGAGAAGGGGATTTTCATCAGAACAAATTGATAGAACTAGATGTAGAGTGCAGCAGGATATGAAGAAGTGGCTCTAGTTTACAAGCAAGCCACATTGAGATACCAGGCAAAACTGAATATAGAAAAAAAATAAGGCCCTGCTTATTTCTTAATCATCCACATTGGAGCCCCTTTGCCCTAATTAGCCCACAAAGTGAGGTCAGTTAAACTTAGGTTGTTCCCCAGTTTAGTAGGCAATGTGGGCACCAGATAGGTAATGTGCTCCACTAATAAGCATCCTGAAACATGTGATGAAAAGGAAGTACTTTTATTACCAGAAAATAGGTTAGAGCAGCTTCCATTGGACGTGTAGGCACCTACTCCATCATCGTTTAGCAACCCCGCAATCCCTCAGGCATTCACTCAGCCTAATACTTAAAACCAAGGTGAAGTCACCAGAGTACAGACAAACCTGACCCCTCTCCTCCCAGATTATATTTAAATAAATAAATTTAATTTCAATAAAGAACGCTACGTAAGTAACTAAATAAAAGAAAAGGCCCACTCACACTGGCAGATTAGCTCTTTTTGCAGAGTTTTTTTTTAATTAATCAAGCTGTGACTTATTCATCCTAAGATACTGCCTTGTCTCTTTATTCCCATATGAGTGGGTGGGAGGGGCAGTTAAGCATTGCTGTAAGGGAGCTGGAGAAAATATGAAGCAGTGAGAAAAGAGGTAGTAGGAGCAAGATTATAACCTCCAAATCAACCATATTTTCATGGATCTTAACTGTACTTACATTTCTTTATGTTGACATTCACTCTATGGACATTAACTAACTTTATTCATTGGAAATGATGCATAGTATTATCCATATGTTCCTAAATGCCTTTCTTCATGTGGAAGCCTTTCTATGAGCAGTTAGTTTATTCAGTGATCTTTTACCATTTCTGAAAGCTGAGCGAGCTTTTTCAGCAGAGAAATATAAAAACTTGACCTGCTGAAAATAAATGTAAAATAATTGTTGGATGCACCTGTATCTTCCATGTAGTTTTCCAGCTGCCTGATTTAAAGCAGAGATTTGGAAGATATCCACAAATGGCAAGGGCTAAAACCTCTGCGTGTGTCCCATTCACTACAATCTTTGGCAGTGAAGAAGTGGAGACTCTCCAAATTGTATTTAGCTTTCCAACTGAGCAGGCAAATGTTGGCCTTGATTTTCCCAAACTGAAATTAAATTGTTTGGCTAGAAGGGCATGCTAAAAAGCTTATTAAATCAAGAGCAGTATTGGTATATGGAAGCTAGAAAAATATTAACCTTCTCTTTTAAAAAATGATCCAAAAAACCCTCACCGGGGGCCAGCAACAGAAATTAATTGGTACTGGGTTAAGGCTAATAAGAAGAAATACTTCATGGAATGCAAGCAGACTGGATAGAAGTGGGAAGTCAGCTACATGCATTATATGGTGTGGGAAGGGATATAATTTCCACTTCCAGTGAAAGGTGCTTGTTTGTGGCTTTCAAAATGTATGAATAACAACTTGGCAACATTTGTATTATTTATTTGCATTTCTTGATTTGCTGCTTTTCCTCCCAGAAGAATCCAAATTAAAACTCTCCTGCATCTGAGCCAAAAATAGAGTGTTTGGAGAATAAAGTATTTCCTAAAATTGCCCTTAATGATTCAGGTTTTCCTCAGTTATTTCTTCTTTTCACATTGTTTCAACTTCTCTTTTCTCCATTAGGGCTTCATTCTTCTAGGATCGCCCCATTCAATCAGGGATCAGCAGTCATGGTTGGCTACCTGTTGGCATCACTACGTATTCTCGAATTGGTCACATATCTTAATCAGCCAGGAGCACAATATAACTGAGGAGAAATATCTGAGGACATGCCAGGCGAATAAATAATCCCTTCCACTCCTCTTCTTACTTGCTGGAGGATCTCTGGTTTACCTCATCATTTGGAGTGGCGACACAAACAAGGAAGACAGCTAGTAGGACGGTGTAAAAAACTCAGTCTTACAAGATACAGACAAAAGCTCATTATTCGGTTTATTTTTTAGCAATGATGGTGGCAAAGAGATCTTCCTTCTCCATCTCAGTTCTAGCTAATCTATCTAGAGCAAGTAAGTGTGTGCCATTTAAATATTCTGCCTCATATGAAAATGTCAGACATGGGCCTCGTTTAGGTTTTGTTTTTTTGTTTTTTCAAAAAAAAACTATTTTTGAATAAGATATACATTTATGTACAAAATAATTGAAACCTCCATTTACATTATGGATATGCGAAACAACGAAAGGCAATTCTATTAGCTCTCACAAGTTTGCCTTAGATCATTTGTAATGACATTTGGCTCAGGGGAAGCAGCCAGCTTGCTATACATACTGATCCTTTGATCTTCAGTGTGTCTATTCCAGTGTGCTGAATGATGGCTGCACTATCTGTCATTCTTTCTCAATTAATAATGCTTCAAATGATGCTTGTTCCCTGAAGACAAAGAAATGTCAAGGAACAAAAAGAGAGTGATCAGACTGAAAAGCAGGGCAATGAGAGGGAATCCGGTACGAAAGAAGGAAATACAGGAGGTATACCTGACAGGGGAAATTGAGATGATGGATGCTGACGATGGTTGAGATGGCTCTTCCAAGATTGCAGGCAGGAATGATTTATTCCTGCCATACCTGGAGGTACTAAACCTGGGAATCTCCTGCATGCAACACATGTGCTTTGCCACCCAAATATGTCACAGCCTGAGGTAAAGATGCAGCTTCAAAACTTATTTAGGCTCACAGATTTATTTAATAATGATTTGGTAATATTTGTACAATAAAAACAATTGAAGATTGCGGTGATGAAATTCAGTATGGGGATACTCATTCTTTACATGATGTTGTCAAATAAAGACCAATGTTCTGTGCTGAGCGATTTTATTTTGTCAGTAGTGAATCTGATGTTCTTTTGAACCTTTTATCACCTGCTATGAAGGAAAGGAGGGGAACCTGACTTTTTCACTCCACCACTGCTAACCAGTGTTTGTGGGAAAAAGCATCCATGGGTCACGTTTCCTCCACATTTACTTATTAAAGCATTTATATGGCTGTCCAACTCAAACCATACAACTCTGTATAGTATGCAAAAAGAAAAAGAGAAAATCATAATCAATCAATAGAAAAATAACATATTTCATTAAAACATACTAAAACAGTAAAATGGTGATCAGAACTGAAATCTTCACCAACTGGGAACTCAACTCATCCCAGCCCCATAGCCCAGAAAAGAGTCAGGTCTTAACCACTTCCTAAAGGCCTATAAGTTTGGGGCCAACCATATATCAGGGAGAAGATTGTTCCAAAGGGTAGGGGCCACAATAAAGATGGAACATCTCCTGGCATAGAGGTTCAGGAAATGATCTTGATGAGATACGCAGGAACTGTTGCTTAGGAAAAATGGGATGAAACATTTTTTAAGTCCAGGACAAGAAGCAGCAGCTCAGACAGACGTCTCTCTAATTCACTGAAGTATAAGAAGGTAGAGCACAGTCAGAGTTGCAAGATTCTGTTGTTATAGCCAATCTCAATAAAAGTAGTTTTAGCCTTCCTGGAGGGTTGATTTCTTGGTCTTGTCTACCTACTGGGGCTGACATCTGAGTTGTATAAAGTGACATTGCTTCAGCGAGGGGACCTGGAGTGCAACCTTCTTGTTGGTGCATGTGAAACAGGCAGTTACCCTCAGGAGCAGGTGGTGCTGCAGATAACAAGGTCCTAGGCTATGTAGGGTGTTCATAGGTGATAACCAGCACCTTGAATTTCACCTAGAAGCCTATTGGGAGCAGTACAGCTGGTGGAGTAGAGGTGTTACATGGACCAATTGAGGCATTCCCTCAAGCTGCCTGGCAGTTAGAGGAAGGCAGGCATAATCCTCTTTACTTCAGAGTGCTTTAATTTTTCAGTTCTCAAATGGTAGGTCAGGAGCCTCCAGGGGAGGCACATGCAATTTAGAGGGGTGTCACATTCTTTTAAAAACCCAATTAGTCAATCTGGGCTTCACTCTTTACTTTGCCTACGCAGGCCCTCAGTGGGAAGTTGAGAACTCCTAAATATTATATAGATCAACATTTCATTATTAAAAGTAAGTAGTATGTTTATTTCTTGCCCAACCCAACCCCAATGAAATCATTACTTTTATTATTGGGGTGGGGGGATGTCATATAAATTCATTTATAATTTTATATGGCTATAGTTCTGCAAACTTTGAAAACCGCTGCCTTAAAAAACCAATTCAGTTGCTTGGGTATGACCAAGGAAAGAAACACATTGGACTAAGCCATAACATGTTGCTGGAGGTTGTGTGAAAAGACAGCTTCTTATACTAGCTCAGAGAGGAAAACGAGGATGTCAGTGGGGTTGGGCTCAGCATATTATAAAGGTTAGACTGTGCTGTCTGATCAGCTTTGTGCCACCATTATGTTTCTTCAGGAGGACGTGTTCTCAGAAGATGAAGGTGAACCCTTGAGTATGATTCTGGATCTTGGACTGATTGTTGACTCCGTTTTTGCTCATTAACCTGTTGCTTTCTCACTTAATTTATAAACTATATTGGCCTGTCTACGGATTGCTGTAAAGTCTTGACTTTCTGTATCAACATGGGAATTAGTTAATCCAGCCTTGACTTAGATAGGAGAGCTGGCACATGGGTGCACAGAAAATAAAGGAAAGAGAAATCCTGCCTCAATGCTATGCCATTCTGGGAATTCCATACAGCTATATATGTGACTCCCTAAACCTTCATGAGTTGTCACTGTTGCCGTTCTCAAGCTGACCAAAATTTCCTCCACTGACTGATGGGGAAGCACAAAATGCAGCAGGAAAGTGTCCCAACTGCTTCTTCAGTTGCTTTCAAGTGGCAAGTGAAAGGAGCTGCCAAGGTGCCTTAGCAAAGCAGGGACAAGGGACAGCCAAGGAGCTGGAATCCAAAATGAAGTGAGAGTTCCCATGGGAAACTGTCTACCTCCAACAGATGGCCAGGTCTCATGTCAGAAACTGGAGGATTTCCAATCTCTCCTTTGCTGCAGCTGAGCTGCAAGGAAATAGGCTCGGCTGTCCATCACAGATAACAGCATGGGAACAAAGGAAGTAGTGCCAAAGCCCATGTAGAAGCATTCAAAGATGGAAGGCGTTATCTTTTTAGGAACTTGTTTGTATCATTCCTTCCTTCCATGGAGCTCAAATGTGGTATGTGTGGAGTATCCTGGACATCAGCAGGAATTCTTTCTGGAGGAGGACAAGGCAGCCATAGCAGATATTGCAATTGGCATGCATAGTTTCCTGTCCATTTTTGTCACATGTATTGTGTTATTTAGTGTCATAAACCATAACAGAAACACAGCATCGCAGTCATAAGGATGTATTTGGGGTGTGTGTGTTGTTTTTGGCAATATTCCTTCGTACATTGGACACTATCACAAGTCCCCCCCGCCCCATGAAAAGGGTCTCTGGTTTCAGACAGGAACATGGGAAAGTTCCATGTATCAAGTCAGACTGCTATCTATCAAGCTCAGTATTTTCTCCCCTCTAGGATTTCAGACAAATGTTTCAAAGCCCACCTGAAGAGGACAAGGATTAAATCAAAAACTTACTATATTCACATACAGTGGTTTTACCACTGAGGCACAGCCTTTCACTTTATCCTGGAAACATTAGTGATTATTTTGTAAAAAATTGTACTGGAGACTTTGGTGAGTGTAATTTACAATGGAGATGGGAATACATTGATATAATTGGCCATTGTTGGAACTCCCTTTATTTTCATTTTTTTGATAGGCTAAAAGAAGGCAATATTTGCATTACCTGAAAGTTATATAACTCAAATGCTCTTAGAACTACGTGTTTGTTCCTGGAACTTCAAATTTTATTTCTTAATTTTTTTAAAAAAGTCTGATAGCATCAAAGCGCAGGCGTATTTTGGTAAATTTGGTCTGACTATAAGAAATTCATACACAGTACTTTCTTTTTTCAACAGATAATACTGGGATTCAAGAACACCTTTCTACTTGGGGCTAAAATCCTCCACGGTTAAATTCTAAGCTTTGAAGTCCCCAAACTGTGTTAGGTATTAGCCGTAGACTTGATGAAGGAAAAAGAAAAAAAAAGATACTTAACTCAGATGAGACAGAGGTGCTCCTTGTCAACCAATAGCAGACCAAGTAAATGTTCTTTCTGTCTCTCCATGTATATATATTTATATGTACATATAAATCATTTCCTTCAGCCACCTAAGGTCATTTGGTCTAGTTTAAAATGCACCCCTGCTTTGTAGGTAGTGCTCAAGAAGCTTAAATATCTTAAAAATTGAATTATTTACATTGCAAGAAAGACATTAATTTCTGAGCAGTCATAGGCCACAAAGCTTCAGTAGCAAAGTGTGCTATAAGATAGAGAGTTCACTTGGGCAAACAGAAAGAAAAACTTGCAGCCTTGGTGGTAAATCCACCTATACTGTAATACATTTGAGTTCTAATTCATTCAACTTTACCCATTCTCTTTCTCTCTGTCTCTTGTCTGTTCTCTCTCTCTCTCTCTCTCTCTTTCTCTCTCTCTCTCTCTCTCTCTCACACACACACACACACACACAGTGTTTCTTAAAAGAAAGAATCCAGACATCAGGAGTCTGGATTCCATTGATAGAGCTGGCATTAACTCAGTCTCATTTGCCATCCTGCTTTATGGACTTGGTTGTATAGACTAGCAGATAACTTTAAAAAATGTTTTCTAATGTTAAAAAACTCACAATAAAATTCAAGATTTAAAAATAAGATCTGAATTAAAAATATCACAAAACTATTACAGACTCTTGCTTCTTCTTCTGGCTTTTGCTTATGGGTAGATGTGTCATTGCCCAGTCATAGCTGCACCAAAAGCTGGATTTCTGAAATGCTCATTATGAGGCAGCAGTCACTTCTTACGAAGCAAGATTTAAAAAAAAAAATGAATGTGAATTTTCTTCTCTGTACAGAACATATGGCAGTTGTTGCTTGTCCATTCATTGACTAGAAATCCAGAAAACCTGAAATAAACTTCATGTTACAAACAAAAGGAGCAGAGAAACAACTGTGTGCTTGGTCTGGGTCTTGGCTTCCAGAAAGGCTAAGATGTGTTTCTTTTTTATGTTTCTTTTTCTTTTTTTAAAGATGCTGGGAGGGTGGAGGTTGGGGCAGTTTCTTGTGGACCCCCACATAGCGTGTTCATGCAATCTCCTATGCAGACCTGCGTAGACACAAACCTATTTAAGGTGATGGGGACTATTCATTTGAGAGATGAACTGGTCCTAAGCTAAGGCAACAGGTGGTAGGCATGCCTCCATATTTTTAGAGACATGAGATGTATCTAAAGACTTTCACATACCCTTCCAGCCCAGTCATTTCAACTGACCCAAGCAGATCATCTGAGGAGGACTTTCCCCTGTCCCAGCTCCTAGGGCACTGTCTTTCCTTGCCAATGACGTATGAAACTGTGACCTTGAGTTAGAAATATCTGTACCCCTACGCTTGTGTGTGCGAACTGTAATGAGAAATGAAATGAAGGAGGTATAGACAGCAATAATTACCGTATTGATCATGGCTGTTCACAACAGTGTTATTTTGTTGTGCCAGTCATGAAATACAGCTTTATTACCTTTGGGCTTCCGAGGCAATTGTTATTCCGACTTCTATGCCAGCAATTAAAGATCTTCCTTTTCGCAGTCTTTTCTCACAGCATGCAGTGTTTTCACTATGCTATATCTTATTTGAAAACCAGCATTTAAATAACTATTATCATCCACAGAAAAAAATGTATCTTAATAGATATCCTGGTATACCTAGGGACGAATAAGTTATAAAAATGGAGCTGCCAGAATGCCTGTTCACAATTGCTTTTTTATCTGTTTATGCAATCTAAACCTGTGGCAGTACACCTGTGATAATATTGTGATCTTAAATAAAACATTTGCTTCAAGATGTTCTCTTGCATGTTAGATGTTTGGGAAATAGTTTGGGTTGTTGTTGTTTTTCCCTCGCCTGTAGCTTTTCAGGTATTCCAGCAGGCGAACAACTGAAACAGAACAAAAAGCAAGCAAGCAAGCAAAAGAAAAGAAGAGGAAAGGAAAGAATCCAAATACAAGGTATGACCACACAGAGGAACTCATTCACCTTGAGTTTTTAAACACTTCATTCAACCTTGACCACAAGAAATAATACACTTCCATTAGTAGAGACCCCATGGTTAAAGAGAAGACCAACACGTATTTATCCAAGATTGTAAATTGGGGATTGTGTTGTATACACAACATGGAAGGATAGTCTTTTTTTCTGCCTCCGTGCTCAATAAATCCATAATTCTTCATCTAGTGATACATTTCATTTATGGGGTGTATTATACAAAAGAACTTTCCTACTCACAGTCACCCCTTTTAAACAGTGTCTGTGGTATTTAGTAAACCTGAAAAAGAAACTTTTGTCCAATTTGTCTTTTCTCAGGAAAGTAAGCAGCATATCTTGAAGACTTTTAGTCATTCATTTATTAACGTAGGATATTCTAATTCTTCATCTCATACCCTAACCAATACTCCTTGGTTGTTTATAAAAGCAATTCTTTTAAATTGTTTATTTTAAAAACCACAAAACATTGTATTATGTGTTTTGGATGACTGTAAGTCTAACAAGAACTTATGAGTTTTAAAGGCTGATAATGGTAGAGAGCCAGTTTGGTGTAGTGGTTAAAGGCACCAGGCTAGAAACTGGGAGATCATGAATTCTAGTCCCGCCTTGGGCACGAAGCCAGATGGGTGACCTTGGGCCAGTCACTCTCTCTCAGCCCTGGGAAGAGGGCAATGGCAAGCCACTTCTGAAAAACCTTGCCAAGAAAACTTCAGGGACTTGTCCAGGCACTTGTGAGGAGTCAAGACTGAATGGAAGGCATGGAAAGGGAAGGGAAGGGAAGGGAAGGGAAGGGAAGGAAGGAAGGAAGGAAGGAAGGAAGGAAGGAAGGAAGGAAGAGCATCTGAACAGAACATGAAATTAAGAAACATTTTAAATGAATATTATACAGCCCTTGCAATTTTATACAGCTCAGATGAAGTAACTCAGATGGTTTAAGAACATGATTGGAAACACAATGCCTCTACTCAGAGGCCACCTTGCATATGCTCAATTTACACATGATTTTGACAAAGAGATATTTACCTGTAATTTGCAAACTTTAATTGTCCCCCAGAATGGGGAAAGGCTAGGAGGTATTTTGGCAGCAGCCATGAATGGTAGTCTTGCGTGGGATAAAATGGCCACACCTGTGCATGAACAGAATTATTAAAAGTGTGCTCAGCCCGTGGTAAAAGATCAAGCCAATTATCTTTCTGGTAGTTTATATAACAATGAAGGTATTGTTCTAAGGCAGCATTTGTCCTCTTTAGTTCTCCATCCAACTGTGGGCAGTCAGTAGAGGAGAGATGCAGCTTAATCACTGAGAATGGTGTGCTGTTGCCAGAAATGAGGTATCCACATAAACCAGTGTTGTCCAAACTTGGCCACTTTAAGATGAGTGGACTTCAACTCCCAGAATGCTGGCTGGGGAATTCTGGGAGTTGAAGTCCTCTCATCTTAAAGTGGCCAAGTTTGGACAACACTGACATAAACTATGCTTTCATAAAACCAGTTGAATAAACAGATGATATGATTCAAAATATTGGGGTAGCCATGACAGGCCATTGAAATTAGTCACCTTAGACAAATGGTCAGTTACCATTGGAACGGCATCCAAGCCCTCAAAACAGGATAGCCCAGTAATAAATTTTAAGGAACCTGTATCCCTAAAGCCCTTTTGGGAGGGATGGTAGCATTTGGGAAAAAGTTTGGCATGGTCATAAATGTGGGAAGAAGAAATGTAGACTTTGACATTTGTTTATATGTGAGATCATCAGCAGGAATAGAGAAGGAAATCAGCTATTTTGAATAACGCAAATGTTCAGCTGGCTGGCTATTGTGGCAGAGATGCATGACCTCCTCCCTCAAGGAAAGAGGAATGTATAGCCAATTGTAATACAATTCTCCTTGCTCCCAAGAAAACCAGGAAGTGGAAAACTAAATTACATCATCTATATGACTCTGCATATTTAGGTCCTGCCTGCTAAGTATGCATTTGATCAGGCAGTTGAAAGAGTCTCAATTTCTGCTCCAGCCAGGTGCCAAAGGGGGGGGGGGGGGTAGTTTTCTGTGTAACAAAAGGAGGTGGGACAAGGATGTTAGGGTAAGATATATTCAGTCAGCCCTTTAAGGTAGACCAAACTAAGAAACAGATGCCATGCAGACCTAAAGCTACTTTATTAGAACTTGGACCCTTTTGTTCCATAAAGCAACTAAAATACAGTATATGCCCAGCTGAAAATCAGGAAAGCTAAATCCATCAAATGATATTGGTAATATAAATTCTGTCCTTCCCATATAAAACTTCTTACTATCTTATTTGCCTGCTTAGCATAACTTAAAGTTATTTGCATAGGAATACCTCTAGATATTTCTATGGTACCTTATTTCTTCAAGATTGAGGTACCCCTCTAGGTACCTTAATTTTGAAGAAATGATCATTTTTACATTTAACTTTCCCCATAAACTAAATGGAATTTTAACCATCTTTTAATGTTGATAAGAATTTTGATATTTATATCTGCAAATAAAGTGTCCTTAGACTAATAATTTCCAGATATTTAAAAGAATTCCAGCACCAAGTAAACTTCCAGGTTTTGCCAGTTTCAGTGGAAATGTTAGAGCCTATAAAGAAGTATTACATATTTTCATTGTGGAGTCCTTGGTGCTCTCATCAATGCCACTGATGATGTTCCCTAGTTGGGTAATGAAGCATCTGCAAGCAAACAACCATGCTCAGAGAGCACCAGGGACTCCACAGTTCAGCCCTGAGCTACAGACAGCATATTCTCTTGTATTGGACTATTTTCATTAATTAGTAAAATGCCAATTACTAATCGAACATTATCAGATATTTGGAGACTTTTTACAAAACCAGATCGTGCAGGACAGATAACCAAAGGAAATAGTGTCCGCCATCTGCGTGCCAGGATTGCTGTCAATATTTCTGTGTCAATATTTGACAGTGAAATTGCACGATCAATTGCACAATCAGTAGGATCTTTACCAGCTTTCAGAATCATAGTAATATAAGCCTCACTGAAGGAGGTTGGAAAAAAATTATTCCAAAAGACCTTGTTATTGACTTTGGATCATTGTGGGAAGGGGAGGGGGCAAAGAACTCCATATATGTCTTATACTACTCAGTGAAATAACTGTACAGTCTGTCAGTTTTTCCGATTTACATAGATTTCTCTTTCTCTCTCCCATCTCTATGTATGTTAAAGCAATTAAAATAAAAAACACAGCTGTAGAGCTGAAACAGAATGACTGATAGCACTGTGTTCAAAACTTTGCTTTATGAATACTCTCATTCATTTTCCTTCTAGGAGTTTAGAAACTTAGAAACTGTCATGTATTGACTGAGACAAAACACAGGCCTACCTGACTGTATAATTTATATGCGGGAAAGAGATCTGAAGCTCACATGTAGAGAACCCATTTTTGGGTGGAACTCCCCCCCTCCCAACCACAGTTGATGAAAATCAATGGCAATTTTCTGGAAATTTCAGAAAAGGAAAACATGAAAACTGAAGTATGGCAAAGAAAAACCAACATTCCACACAGACCCTCCCTGAGGAAAAAAACAAAACAAAACAGAAAATCCTAGCCACTGTACATTGCTGCTTTACTGACCATTATTCTCATTTCTTTTAAAAATGCATTATGTGGATCCAGGCCACCAAAAGATTTCTCTGGCCTTCACTGAATGGTAGAGTCCCTGCAATGTTTAATAGAAAAGCCTCTGTCAGCCCTTTCTGGAAATGCTGAGATTTAATCTGGAAACATTTCTCGATAAAAGAGAATTCAGGATCCCACAAAACCTTTATTTACTCTTTTAACAGAGTATTTCTGTAGCCTTCAGACAGAAAGACCTAAGGCTAGTACAAAATTTAGAAGCCATTAGGAAAAGAGACTTCCAAGGACCTCTTTCTCATCAGATTTAGAAATGGCATCAATGTTTTATTTAGAAAATGGAACATTTTAAGGAAAAGGAAATGAAAGGTCTCATTTTAAATACTAAGCTCGAAATCATTTCCTAACAGAAATAGAATGAATTTTCTGATACGACTTTCAAAATGAGAACCTCAGGTTCCAGTTGTAATTTTTTTTCTTTCTATCTTTTTCTTAAAATGATTGAAGAAACACTACAGTTGTTTTGCTTTGAAAAACAGGTGTGCTGTTAGCTTCAGATATACCTGGAAAGAGCAACCATCATTAAGTTTCTTTTTCATCAAATCTGGTTCTGTAGAAGGCCACCCATCTGTATCTTCTACATGATTATAGGGGCTTCATTAATCAAGTGTCTTTGTTTGCTACCTCCTCCACTGTTTAATCAGAAAGCAAGTTTAAATTTGCATGTAAAGTATTAATTGATGGCTAAATGCTGATTAACTGGCTGAAGTTTGCTCATTTTTAAATTTTTTTATTAAGAATTTTTATTATAATACTAAAATCTAATACAGACTAAACTTAAAGTAAAAAGTGCAAGAAAAAAGAAAAAAAGGAGAAAGAAAAGAAAGAGAAAAGTAAGAATGTAAGGAAAGAGAAAAGAAATCTATAAAAAAGTGACTTCCAATCTTCATCACAAGTATAAACAGATTTAGTTACTCTTTACCCTCTCTAAGGTTACAAACATTTATCTCTTCATCCCACATCCCATCTCTTATCTAGAAACAAATCCATAAAACATAATTTTTTCAGTCCTGGTGTCAGCAGAAAGTCTGTAAAGGGTTGCCAGAGGTAACAACATACCTTCTTTTAACCTTGATCAAATAAACAACTTCATATTTCTTTCTTTTTACTTTTAACAGTCTTAATCTTTAGTTCATTCAAATATTGTTGTAGGATTTGATTTCTCTTCATTTCTTTTTTGTCCCATCCAACAGAGTTCTTCAAGGCTTTAACAAGCCTCTTTTGTAAATCCAGTAGGAAAAAATTATCCAGGTCACTCTCTTGGTTTGTCAGTTGTATTTCTCTTTTAAACTTTAAAACTTCAGCCAATTTCTTTTTGTAGATCCAGTGAAACATCCTTTTCTAAGCCATTCTCTTGGCCTGTCAGTTGTAAATCTACTTTCAATACCATCTCTATCTTGTCAGCTAAAATTTGTTCTACAACTATCATTTTTTCAATAATATCTTTTGGACATAGTCTATCCATAGAAACAGACATCATTACTAACATTGTTGATAATGTGGCTACTATTTTCTGATTCCATTCTTCAAAAGTCTCCTTCAGTATTTTCACTGTTAGAACATTTTGCAACATTTTGCAGGTTTGTAAATCTTTCCCCTTCCTAAAAACTTTAGTCCCACCTAATGTCCATTTTTTGAAGTCATTAAATTATTTATGTTTGTTTTGTCTTGTAAAAGCCAAAACAGAATCTATTTCCCACGAGAAGCTGTTTCTTCTTTATAATTAATTCCAAAATCTTATTGTAAAAGTTTCAATATGCCAATTTTATCTGAACCTTTAGTCTGTTTATAACTAAGATCAAAATCTTATTTAGCTTTTTGCTATTTATTTCAAATTCTTTAAATTCTTAAGCTTATTATTAAAATTTTCTTTTATTCAGGATTGAAGGCAAACTTACCCGGCATTTTCAAACTTTCAGTCGGAAGGTCTCTAATAGCTTAGAATTAGTTAATGAACAATTTCCAGAAGTGATTAGAAAGTGAGGTTTGTTATTCTTATTATGCTTATTATTCTCTTATTATTCTTTTTTTTATTTTTTTTATTAGAAAAATTTTATTGCACAAGTAAAATATACAATTACATAAAGCAATACAAAACATAAAAATCAGACTGAGATCTAAAAGCCTTTTACAAAAGACATACCTTAAACAAAAGAAAACAAACAAACAAACAGAAAAAAAAGAAAAAAGCCACATAAGCAAACAAACAAAAGACTTCCTACTTTCCTTTTGAGGAAATTATTTCTAATGATATAAACATTTTCTGTATTTGTTATTAACTATACTACTTCTATATCTATATTTCATTCTTATTATTTCAATGTTATAATATATCCATTTGTATATTCTGTGTTTTCTCGATATAATCCAGGAAGGGTTTCCAATTATTTTGAAATTTGTCCATATTGTTGTCCTTTAATTGTTCTGTAAGTTTTGCCATCTGAACCAAATCAAGAACTTTTATAGTCCATTCTTCTATTGTGGGTATATAATCTTCTTTCCAATGTTGTGCATATACAATTCTGGCTGCAATAATTAGATGTAATAATATTTTCCCATGTTTCTGATGAAGTTGATTGCCCATAAATCCTAATAGATAAAATTCCGGCTTTTTCTCAATATTTGTCTTTAACATAATACCAATAATCTTATGAATTCCATCCCAATATTTTTTTGCTCTTTTACAGGTCCACCACATATGGAAAAATGTTCCTGTTTCCGTTTTACATTTCCAACAAACATTTGTTATATTCTTATTAATTTTACATAATTTTTCTGGGGTAATATACCACCTAAACATCATTTTATAGAAGTTTTCTTTTAAGTTATAACTAAGTGTAATTTTTAAGTCTTTTGTCCACATCTTTACCCATTCCTCATATTTAATTTCATAACCAAAATTTTCTTCCCACTTAATCATACAATCCTTAATTTTAAATTTGTCTGTTTTAATTTGTAACAAATTTTTGTAGATTTTTGATATAAGATGGTCTTCCTCCTTCAGTAATATTTTATCCCATTTGTTGAATTTTTTGGAAAATGTAAAACTTTTTGTATCTTTTTTGAATTGTACTACTAGCTAGGCATATGTAAACCAGTTACAATCGTGTCCCTCCCTCGTTAATTCTTCCCTTGATTTCATTGAGTATTTTAATTCTTTGAATTTAATAAATCTTCATATTTAAGCCAATTCATATTTTCCCAATTATCATTTCGTGAAATAGCCTCTTGAGGCGAGGTCCATAGCGGTAAACTAGGTAACAAAATTTGTTTATATTTGTCCCAAATTTTAAGTAGTGATTTTCTTATGACATGGTTTGTGAATAATTTATTAGCTTCAATCTTGTTATACCATAAATAACTATGCCATCCAAATTTATTATTATGACCCTCCAAATTTAATAATTTACTATTCTTTAAGGTAATCCAATCTTTTAACCATACTAGTCCTTCGTAGTACAATTTTAAATCTGGTAGACCTAAACCTCCTCTTTCTTTTAAATCTTGTAATATCGTAAATCTTATCCTTGGTTTTTTTCCTTTCTATATGATTTTTGATATATCTTTTTGCCATTGTCTAAATATTTTGTCGGTTATAACTATTGGGATAGTTTGAAAACGAAACAAAATTCTAGGCAAGATATTCATCTTAATCGTAGATATTCTGCCCATCAAAGATAATTGCATACATTCCCATCTTGGTAAATCTTGTTTTATTTCCTTCCAAACTTTTACATAGTTATTTTGGAATAGATCAACATTCTTTGCTGCTATTTCAATACCTAAATATTTTATTTTCTTAACATTTTGAAAGCCAGATTTAATTTCAAGAGTATTCCGATCCCTTGTAGACATATTCAGATTCATCATTTTGGTCTTTTGTTAGTTTATTTTAAAACCAGCCAATTCTCTGTATTCTTGCAATGTCTTTAGCAATTTATCTATTGACTTTATGGGATCTTGGAGAGTAATAACCAGGTCATCTGCAAAGGCTCTCAGTTTATAAATTTCCTTTTTAATCTTTATACCTTGTATATCTTTATCCTCTCTTATCTTATCTGTAAGTACCTCCAAAACTAGAATAAATAATAATGGGGATAATGGACATCCTTGCCTTGTGCCTTTTTCTATAATGCAATCCTCTGTTGCATCCTGGTTAACTATAATCTTAGCCTTTTGTATTGTATATATAGCTTTTGTTGCTTTTATAAAATTTTCTCCAAAATCTCTAATTTCTAATATTTTAAATAAAAATTCCCAATTCAGATTATCAAATGCTTTCTCTGCATCGAGGAATAATAACATAATTTGCTTTTCATTATGAATATGAGCATATTCAATTAAATTTACTACCGTTCTTATGTTATCTTTAATATTTCTTTGAGGTAAAAATCCATTTTGGTCTTTATTTATTATTTCTTGGAGAATTTTCTTTAATCTATCTGATAAAATTGTAGTGAAAATTTTATAATCACTATTTAATAGTGAGATGGGTCTATAATTTTTGCATAAAGTTGGGTCCTGATTTTCTTTTGGAATTAAAGCAATATTTGCTTCTGTCCAAGATGTAGGGATTTTTTTACCCATTAATATCGAATTTAATAGGTCCCTAAAGGGTTCAATCAACATTTCCTGAAATTGTTTATAGTATATTGCCGAAAAGCCATCTGGTCCTGGGGTTTTCCCCATCTTCAATTTTTTAACTGCATCTTTGATTTCTTGTATTGTGATAGGATTGTTAACCATTTCTTTATGATCCTGCGTTATTTTCTTTAAGTTGCACTTTTTAAAATATATTTCTATTTTATCCTTTGATATATTTTGTTGTTTGTACAAATTATTCTCTTATTATTCTTAAGGCTAGAGATAGATTGGAAGCTATTTTTCATGTCTTTCTTTCTTTTCTTTACTTTATCTCACGTTTTCTTTTTCTTATAATTTGTATTTTTCATTTTCTTTTTCATTTCTAACTTTTAACCTTGTAATTTTAAAACTTTAATAAAATATTATAAAAGAAATAAAATAAAGTGAGGTTTGTGAACTTAGTGTCCTTTAAAAGTCTCTGCCATTGTTTTGGGCAAGATGGCTAATCCCATCATCTACCGGTGCTCAAACCTGCGGAAAACTGCTGTTCTGTGGTCTCCTCATAAGGAGTAGCTCCGCAAAGCACAGGTGGTGATCTCCCACTCTCTTCTTATCCAGAGAGGTTCCAAGGAACTGGTCTACTCACCAGTTCCTTGGTCTTTGCCACAGTCATTGATTCTGCTTTCGCAGAGCCATCTTCAGTTCACCATATCTCCCCTGGAAGTCCAACTGGCCTATGTTTGCCAGACAGATAGTTGGATTTGTTTTAGTCATAGAAAATAAATACACACAAAATTTAGAACAAGAAATGAATAGTTATAAAAACAGTTTTAAAAGGTGTTCTTGAAGGAATCAGAATCAGAAGAAAATGTATAAATTATATGAGAAGAGAAATAGCTGAAATAAGTACACAGGAACTGTTTGTATCAGTAGCTCTGATCTAGAACTCTGTTAGTAGCTCTGATCTATAATACTAAGAAACATAGTGTTGTGACAATTGGGAATTTGATTTCCTTATCATTATGGTTTGGAATTGGCTTCACATGGATTGCTGTATTATCAGTATGGATAAAATGGAGATGGGTGGCACTGTGAAGTAAACTGTTATAATGGGGTTAGAAAGAAGGAATTTGGGGAAATCTCCTAAATGCCATTAGGTCCTCATCCAGAATACCCTGATTCTTACATTCCTCTGATAACTTCTGTCTCCATTTTCTATAAGCTGCTCACACTGTTCAATATACTTACTAATAGACTGAAGTTCTGCATTGGGGTTATCACAAATCACATTTCCAGTGTTTACTTTCATATCAAGAAGTAAGTGGAGAATTATGTAAGCAAAGAACTGGTTGATACTAAGAATGGATTTCCCACAATAAGCTTATGAAAAAGTTCCAAACAGAAAATTGCATTATCCATTCTTAGGACTTAACTACCCGTATGCTTTTTGAGAAGAGGGAATAGCATAAGCTAATATTTCCCAATGTTGGCACCCTCTGGATGTGTAGACCAACTCCCAGAATTCTCCAGTATGGCCATAGCAGTGTAGTGTGGTTATCCAGGAGGTTGGGTCTAGGTGGTGTCAATATGCTGATGGCATTCCATAATACCGGAGAGGTTATGTATTTCTGGACCAGTGTCTAGATGCAGTGATTCCTAACTGCATGGGATGGATGCCCTGAATCCTAACAAAATGGATATCTTGTGGATTAGTGCTTTCCAGATATGGGAATTGGGAAGTTAGCTTGCAGCAAATGGAGTTGCATGTACTCAGAAAGAGCAGGTACATAGTGTTGGGACTCCTCCAGAACTATCATTGTTGCTGGAGGCTCAAGTTACCTCTGTAGTCAGAAGAGCTGACTGCCAACTAATATCAACTGCATCCTTTCTAGAATAGAGACAACCTAGGTATTTATGTACTGGTATCTTTTCATTTATATCACCATAATGTACTCTGAAGGGCTATACTTGTGCTTGCTTCAGAAGCTGCAGATGATGCAAAATGCAACATCCAGTTTACCAAGTGGGGCATCAGGCCATGCATATATTGAATCTTGGCTGAAGCAATTTCACTGGTTCCCACTTAGCTACTGAATCAAGTTCAAGATTTGTTTTTACGTGTAATGACCCAAACAATTTGGAACTAGAACACTGGATGAACCACATTTATCCCTAAGATCATCAAAGGAGGACCTGCTTCAGGTATCAGATTGACAGTGTGCCATCTGATGGTTACTCACAGGCAGGCTTTCTCTATGGGAAGGCCTGGGGAACTCTGGAAGGTTCTCACCCATGAATTGTGTGAGGCATCCTGTGATTGCATCTTTGGGATGCTGATTGAAGACTATGTTTTCATTCAGGTTTTGCCAGGATGCATGGGGAATGAATGGTTCCAGTCTCTTTGTTTTCCTTTCCGTTCACCTTTTTAATCAATATATGTTAATATGGTTTTAATGTATGATTTTTGTTATGGTACTTTAATTATTTTTTACCATAAATTGCATCAAAATGTAATTATATGGGAAGCACTATAAAATATGTTAAATAGTAATAGCAATAAAAATAAAAATAATTACTATATTTGGAAGATTCCCAAATTGAGGAAAGGTGACTTAGGGGCTGTTGAAAGCATCTGTTTCCTGTGCTTGAAATTTCAAACTCTATTGCTTCTTTTCTGTAGTTCTAGGTAACTGTTCAGTTATTTCGCAGTCTCTCTTGGCTGAAAGTTCAGTCTCCAGATTCCCATGCTCTGCTGGACCAGTTACTTACAGAAACAAATGCTATTGTCAAAACCATAAATTGATTGAAATTACTTATTTGTTTCTTACTTAGATAAAAAATGAAAGAAAAATGCTGGTGCTGGTGCTGGTGCTGGTGCTGGTGCTGCTGGTGCTGGTGCTGGTGCTGCTGCTGCTGCGGCTCCTCCTCCTCCTCCTCCTCCTCCTCCTCCTCCTCCTCCTCCTCCTCCACGTGGGTAGTGTCTCCATAGCTCTTTATGTTCCAAAGATTATGTATGTGTCCTTAGAGAATGTTTTACATAATTGCATTATTTTGTAAATGATAGAAATATTGACCACTATCTAGCTGAACATTTCTTCCTGAGATATGAAGGTAAATATTCATATTTAAATTGCAAGTCTCTGTACACTTTTCTATGAGTAAATCCTACGGACTTCAGAGAGACTTCTTAATAGGTGGGCATATGATAAAATCACACAAGTCTTCTTCCAGATGAGCATTTTATGACATGTGAACCATGATGTCCACATGACATCATTCACACGCAATTTCCTCTGTTTCCCAGTGATTCATCGCTTTTTTTCTCTACATGGAAAGTCTATTGTTTTGACTATGAGATAGCAGAGTCTTCATAGGTCTGGATAACCTCTTGTGCTCCCCTATTGTTTTGATGGGGACAAAGAAGGGTTTTGGACACTGGAGCATGTCACTGTGTAGGAGCATCCACAGGGGAACATATCTGTCAACTTTCTGTTAATTTCAAAGTATTAGATGAAGTCTGTGTTGCAGAGGGTATCTGCTGCCTCTTCTTCCTTTTCCTCATGACAGCAGTGCAGATGTTCTTTCTATTAAAGGAACTAACCCAATAGTAGCAATAATAATAAATAATAATAACAACAACAACAATAAATAAGCAAATAAGTAAAAGATGAGGCTAAGGGAGGGTCAAATGATCTGAGAATAAAACAGTAAAATAAAATGGAAGGTAGAATAAAAACATCTTTTGAGAGAAGCTTGTTATAAAGGTTATAGGTACATTGCCATCTTCCTTCTCCCCACCCCAGGGGATGCCAAAATAGTCCAGATGATGGCCATGACAGTGAGATCAAAGCCCTGCCCCTCTTTTATGTGTGTCACAAATGCAACAAATGTAAAAAAAAAAAAAGGGGTGGGTGCGCTTCAATCTCATGGTTGTGACTCCCATATTGATTTTTTTCATCCTCCCCCATGGATGCCACTTTCAATTTGCCCTTCTGTGTCCCCTTTTACATTCCTTTGGCATCATTTTATAACTTCTTTAAAATCCCTCTTAAAACTGAATGTGAACAGAGTAAAAACATATCCAGTTTTGAAGGGCAGAATGCAGATGTGGAAAAAAAATCCAAAAGAAGAAGAAATAATCCTAGCCTGTTCAAGGCTGTCCCTTTAAAGAGAAGAGTAGGAAATTGGCATGTAACTTGCTAATTGACTTGCCTGGGTTAATGAGGAGGCAGTCAAGGAAAGGGGGAAGCTCATTGCTTCTAGAGAAAGTGGGCAGTCTGATCCTGCAGCCAGATCTCTGACCAGGATATCCACATTGTTAAGGGAAAAGCTCCCATTGGCTTAGGTGACAGATCCAGGAGGTGCCACATGAATGTCTCTGCATCCCTTAACCAACCTCCTGAGTTCAGGGTCATTGGCAGATGCTATCACATTGCCCATGTTCAAGAAGAAAAATTCAACTCCAAGCCTCATCAAGTATGATCCTTTTGGGCTGGATTCCACCTCCTCCCCCTGCAAGCCATAATCCTGGCTTAGCATAATGGGAATGTGAATTGGGATGTGTGAACCATGGTGCATTGTTTATGACAAGATAATCCGGGTTTTTCAAGAAACCAAAGTTAAAACAAACCATGGCTTAGTGTGATATGTGAACTTAACCTCTATATCACATATCCTTTTACTGTACTATTCAGTGTAGGCTTATACTGTGCACTCAAAAGAAAGGATCTTCAGCTTGGTGAAGCTGAACCATCTGAACCATCTGACATTGCCATGTTGGGAGACTCCCTTTATCTGCTAATCTGAGCTCTATGCAGGGATATAAATAAAATAAACAACATAATAAATGACCCTGAGTTATTGCGGGGTGTTCAAACAGCAGATATGAAGTCAAAATATATGCATTCCCCCTGCTTAAGGGGTGCATGTAATCAGAGTCAATTCTGATTGCAGTGGGATATGAATGCAATAAATAATAAATAAATACATCAATAAATAAAGCCTCCTGGAATTCTCTCTCAACAGAGACTCACCTAGACCTCATAAACTTAATGATTTCAGTACAGTTCAGTCTACAGCTGTGTTCAGGAAAAGAACAAACTCCTGATATTAATTTTCTGGGCGGTATTGCAAAATAATTTGCTTGTGATGTATATGTGCTGTGTGCCTCCTTTACACGCCAGATGCTATGGTCTCACCAAAAATTTGACAGCAGTCTGGAGAGCGGGTAGCACTTTTCAGACCCAGCTGTAAAGCTCCCCTGGAGAACTGGGCTGCTTAAATGAATCCCCCACTTTCCCAAGCTCAGGATATGCCAGCCTATCTAGATGTAATTTAGGAGTTGGCGGGTCAGTGCTTGCTTTTAAGAACTTGTCATGCTTCCAAATGGAGTTTCCTGGTATGCAGCCCTTGGATGGCTGGCTTGAAAAATGCCATCACTCAAATTAATTTCCATGAGATGGGATGTGATGCAGCAATTTGCAAGAGGATCAGCCTTTTGCATCAGATGCCTTTCAATTACACCCTCCCTTAATACAGTTACGATGGTCCTTTGGGACAGAGTCTCTCAACTTCTTGTGCTGTGGAACCTGGTCAGCCTTTTAATTGTCTCACCCTTTTGTAAACTATGTCCTCCAGATGCAGAAATTGAATATAATTTCCCTTTATTCAGTATTAATAAACTGTAAGCAGTATCATTACTGTTTCTTGGCAACGTGCCTGCATTAAATAGGTCTCATAATGCATCTCATATCTCTACCACAAAGCTATTCTAAAGCATTATAGTGAACATGTTCTGGATAACAAGAAGACTCCATTTCAATCCTGGGCTTGTTTTTTAAGTGTTGTGTATTCCCGACGAGCACCACTCAACTCTAATAGCATTTGTTCAAGATTCAGTAGATTCATTGCTTGCACACTCTGGTCCAAATAGGACAAGAGTTGGGCAAATCAGTAACTAGGGATGTGTAGCTCTGTGGAAATCTGGACCATGTTAATATATTTAAGTACTTCCTTTCTGTCTAACTTAGTTTTGAAAAAACACTTAGGGACAGATAAGAGTAGTTTCAAGACTGGAAAATGAGTAATCGCATCACTGTTGACTCAGAAAGACGGGACAAAGAGACCCAGGATGAAGCCTTGTCTTATTGCACTTGCATTGTGATGTCACACACAAGTGCAGAAGTGGTAGAGTTATGTGCTGTGACATTACAATATAGGCTTTGTCACTTGCTCCCCCCATTCACCTTACCCAATAAATGCTATGCTTGGGACCAGCATATACTGAAGGCACTTTCTAACTTAGTTTCTAAAAAACATAGTTTTTATTTTAAAAACTTCTCAGAACATCTGTAATTGTTTTATATATATAGCAGTTGGATAATGTAGTGGTTAGAGTGCTGCCCTTTGATGCGGGAGACTGGGATTTGAATCCTGGCTGGTACCTACCTTACCAGTAGGGACCCTTGGGCAAAGACCCCCTAATGCTTCACCTGCCTACCTCAAATATGAGAGTGACATGAACTAAGAGAATCATGCCGGCTCAGTCATCGCCTGGACTAACAAGATCCGTGCCAGATACTGGGGAACCAGGACAATCTGATGGCAAGTGGGCTACTGGAACAAACCATACATGGATGAGAAAAGAGAACCTGGAATTGATGGAATGCTACTATAACAGTAGACTTAATGAGAGGGGATATATGAAACGTATAAGGAAACTATGGATGGACAGAAGACTTACATCCACTCTGACTGAGAAACAGCTAGTTACCCAACGCTTCAACATAGTGAAGAGGAAGCTGCTCTCATTACTTGAGACAGACCAACTACACATTACATCCTGGCCTCAAGAAGACCCAGAAGAACAACTGGATGTGCAGCCAACACCTGAAGTTGGAATGTCACTGCCACCCCCTCCATTACAGAGCACAGCAACTGATGTGAGGCATAAGATCATGGATAAACTAGCTAGAGTCAACCCTCGAGACCAATTACCAAAGCTCAGTGGAGAAGTACCATCAGATAGTATGGTAGAAGATGCCAATAGAGCCCTCATGACAATCCCTACTACCACTATAACTCAAACCAATGAACTAGTATATGCTACAGTCACTGTAATCCTGGAGATGCTTGGCTACATGATCAAGAAGAACAGCAGTACATAATACCCCCCTGGAAAATGAGGTTGGAGACTAAGATCAAAACAGAGAGAAGTTAATCAGCTGGTGGAACTACAGAATGGTATGGAGATTAAGGATAAGATTTGGCTGCTGAAAAAAATATAAGGGCCTGACTCCATCTGAAGCCCTAGAGACTGCTAAACAAAGGCTCATAGAACCAGCTACCAGTGTTGGAGATACACTAGAGAAGCAGAGGCCAAGAAGAGAAATGCCCTGTTCTCCAAAGAACCATCCAAGGTATACTCCCAACTGCAGTGCAACAACAGAGTAACAGCAGAACTGCCAACAGAAGAAACTGAACAGTACTGGAAGAACATATGGGAGAAAGAGAAGACACATAAAGTGTCTGCAGAACCTGAAAGCAGACCACAGCATTCTCCCAGAACAAGAACCAGTCACCATCACAGTAGTAGACATCCAACAGTGAGTCAAGAACATGAAGAGCTGGACAGCACCTGGCCTGGACATGATCCACACCTACTGGCTAAAGAAACTAACAGTAATGCATGAACACCTAGCAGCACAGATGAACCAGCTGTTAGCAGCAGGGTCCCACCCAGACTGGCTAACCCAAGGAAGGACAGTGCTGATCATGAAAGACCTCCACAAGGGAACAGCACCATCCAACCACTGGCCTATAACCTACCTCCCCATAACATGGAAAGTCCTGTCAGGCATCATAGCTGCCAAGCTACAAGACCATATGGGTCAATACCTGAGCACAGCTCAGAAGGGCATTGGGAACAATACCAGAGGCTCAAAACACCAGTTGCTCATACATAGAGCAGTTGCCTGAGACTCAAGGTCTAGACAAACCAATCTGACCACAGCCTCGATTGACTACAGGAAAGACTATGACTCAGTGCCACAGACATGGATTTGGGAATGCCTGGCACTATACAAAGTCAACAGAACACTAAGGACCTTCCTCAAGAACTCAATGAGACCGTGGAAGACAACACTGGAAGTCAACTCAAAGCAGCTCACACAAGTGGCCATCAAATGAGGTATATACCAAGGTGATGCACTGTCCCCACTGCTGTTAGTATAGACTTGAACCCCCTCAGCCAGATAATCACAAGGACTGGATACGAATACAAGTTCAAGAGTGGAACTTCCATCAGCCACCTTCTCTAATATGGATGACATCAAGCTATATATAGTGAACGAGACATTGACTTGCTGATCCACCTGACACAGACCTACAGTGAGGACATTGGGATGTCATTCAGACTGGAGAAGTGTGGCTGGATGGTATTAAAGAGAGGGAAAGTAGTTAAGACTGATGGGGTGGAACTATCAGCAAGCCACATAGCAGACATATAGACCAGCTACAACTAACTTGATATCCCAGAGTCACATGGGAATCACGATGAGAAGGCAAGGAACACAGCAACATCCAAGTACTACCAAAGGATAAAACAGATCATGAAGAGCCAGCTCAGTGGGATGGACAAGATACACACCATCAATGTGTATGCCCTGCCAGTCATCAGACATGCTGCCGGTATAGTGAGTTGGCAAAGGAGGACATGGAAGATGCTGATGTGAAGACCCAGAAGCTCCTCACAATGTATGGAGGTTTCTACCACATGTCCAACACTCACTGTACACAAGCCAGAAAGAGGGTGAGCGGGATCTGGTGAGTGTCAAATCCACTGGCCTGGACAAAACCAGTACATCAGTAAGATGGCACTCAAAGATGAGCTGCTGAGAGAATGCGTGAGGCAGCAGCAGACATGGGAGGAAGTTCAAGCGGAGGAAATACCATGGCAAGACAAGCCCCTGCCTGGGATGTACCATCGACAGATAGCTGAGGTGGCTGACATTGGGAAATCCTATCAGTGGCTGGAAAGGGCCGGACTAAAAGACAGCACTGAGGCACTGATCATAGCAGCACAAGAACAGGCACTAAGCACCAGATCCATAGAAGCAGGGGTCTACCACACTAGACAGGACCCAAGGTGCAGATTGTGCAAAGAGGCCTCAGAGACAGTCCAACACATAGTGGCAGGGTGTAAGATGCAGGCAGGAAGAGCATACACTGAACGGCACAAGCAAGCAGCTGGCATTGTGTACAGGAACATCTGTACAGTGTATGGGCTAGACTCTCCCAAGTCCAGATGGAAGATTCCAGAGAAGGTTGTAGAGGATAACAGGACTAAGATTCTGTGGGACTTCCATATCCAGACAGATAGGCAGGTACTGACCAATCAACCAGATATCGTGGTAGTGGACAAGGAACCAGAAGACAGCAGTGGTGATAGATGTAGCAGTGCCAAGTGACAGCAAGATCAGGAAGAAGGAGTATGAGAAACTGTAGAAGTACCAGGGTCTGAAGGAAGAACTGGAGAGGATGTGGAAAGTAAAGACCAAAGTGGTACTGGTGGTGATAGGAGCACTTGGGGCTGTGACTCCTAAGCTGGAAGAGGGGCTCCAACAGATCCCAGGAACAACATCTGAGCTCTCTGTCCAGAAAAGTGCAGTGCTAGGAACAGCTAAGATACCGTGCAGAACCCTCAAACTCCCAGGCTTCTGTATAAACACACACACACACACACACACATATTTGTCAAATATATTTTTTTTACTGTGCAAGTACATAGTATGTATTTCATTTAAATGCAACTGAACCTATAATATACTTTTGACTGAAAAGAACTTTTGAAAATTTACATTGATTTTTGACATAATAACTTCTGAAGTTGGTGAGGTAGGAATATCCGATTCTCATATCTGAGAGAGCATTATATAAATAAGGAACATATGACAGAAGTTTCAAGAGTGGAAAATGAGTAATCCTATCACTATTGACTCAAAAAATGGGATGAAGAGATCCAGGATTCCAACTGTGGAACTACAAGTGTGTGCAGTTGGCGGTGATGACGTCAAAATGTTGAAGCCCTGTTCTATTGCACTTGCACTGTGCTGTCTCACACAAATTTGAAAGTGATAGAGACTGTGACTTTGCAATACAGGCTTTGTCACTTGCCCCCCCGTTCACCTCATCCCATAGATGCTATGCTTGGGACCAACACATACTGAAGGCAGGGTGTTGTTAGAGAAAATAGTGCATGGATTGCTACCTAATTCTTTGCAATAAATCTACTCATCTGGAATCCCCCTGGGAATGTGGAGCAAGGGGAGAATTTGAACCCAGCACAGATATTTAATAACAACATCCCTGGATTTACACTCATTGCTTTTACCTGTGCTCCTCTCTTCTGGCTACTGTCATCAGTGCCTCGATTTCAAACCATATCCTTGTTTGTACATAGTGGCAAGCCATATTTTTATTTTTCAAACTGGGGCTGGTAGTTACATGAGACTTGAACGCCAGGTACAAATCATAAATTGCTTATCAATAGCAAGTCCCAGTTGGAAGCCATGCTATGTTACTGGTTTGTGAGTTTATTCAGAAATGAACCTTACATTTAGAAATATATTCTTGGTTTGAAACATATTGGCTTTAGGGTCGTGTGAAATCTAATTCTCAGTATTCCTTGTGTGAGACATGGATCACACCTCATGTTAAGTTATAATGTGATTTGTTTAGTTTTCCCTTAATACGTTATGTGAAATTAACTAACTGTATTATTCAATAACCCTGGTAAAATAATCCCTAGTTTAGGATAGTGGACTCCAGTCCTTAATGTTGGGTTTTGTAATTCTGGAAGGTTTGTTTACATATTTACTTTTATTTTAGCCAAATTAAGTTCCATGCTATTCTAGTACTAACTCTTCTTCACTCCTACCCCTATGCCTAAAACTCCAAGTTACTTTTGAAAATATTTTTGATAAATATAATTTTAAGAGGAACTGTATAAACAAAGAAGGAAAAAGGAGAAAAAGAGGTAGAAGAGTATGATGCAAGTAAAAGAAAGACCCAAAGGATTTACAAGGACCATAGACATTATTTTTTTTTTCAGTATATCATTAATTAATTGTAAGTAACAGTATATTATATAATTTTGAAACCCTGAAAATTAGCATTAAACTGTAAACAGAATTTAATGTCAGGAGCCATGGCGAGAACAATATAAATCATAAAATGAAATGTAAACTATGAGAAATGTGTCCATATTGCTAATGGTCTATTCTGATTTAAGAACTCCTGGTAAATATTTTCACACAGAAGTAAAGTATACTGATTCCTTCTTCTCCATTTTCAACAGTTTTGTTTCCAAAACAGGACATGGATTATATGATTTTCTTCCTCCTGATCTTAGGTTCACAATGATCCTCTGAGATGGTTAGTGGGGGGAAAGAGAGCAATTATCTAGCTGTGCTAGCTATGAATTATGGGACCTGAAGTGCAACAGAATTAGGCAATTAGAAATTCAAGAAGGCAATGATTTATGGAAAAGTGATATATATGGTATGGGAGGTGGAACTGAAGGGGGAAATTGCCAAGTCCAGACCTAAGTGCTGAACTTTAGTTTCTTTAAGTATAGTTTACTGAGTAATAATTCATATTGTGGATCATGCTGATCACTGGCCTAAACTCCCATTAACCTTGGCCAATATTTCTATATTGGCTAGGGAGCATGGAAGCAGTAGCCAAACATCTGGGCCCCAGGCTGGGAAAGATGCTTTGGGGGAATGGGATTTCATCACTAGAAACACTTGGAGTGTGCATTGTGTGAAGTGCTAATGGCTTTTGATTGCTTATTTGTTTGTGTTTAATGTGTTGTCTAAAGCCCACCATTGTGACTTATTGAATAATGAATGACATCTGAACTAATTGAGTGAAATGCTGTTAAGTAATGAAATGACTCCTTTTCTTATGGGTGGGAAGATCGAGATAATTCACTTTGAATGAATGCCTTTTGACAGTGAATCTTTAAACTTCTGCCGTGTGGTAAGATCCCATGTCTTAGAATAAATATTTTTTCACTAAATTGGGTTGATACAAAACTCTTGACAGGGAGGGCTGGTTGGAATATACAGAGTTATACTGGTAGCACTATTATGCTGGTAAATGTTTTATCTGCACTTAATTTAATTACTTTGTATTTTTCTTTAGATCTTTGCTTTTGCTTGTCTAAGCAGTAGCACTGAGTAGTTCCTAGAACCAGTTTTCATTCCATTTTTTAAAATCTGGGAGTTCCATTTCCTTTTCTTCATGACATTTATTTCTTTTAATAAAGTTTCCTAATCTGCAATTTTGTTTCCCTTTCTTTAAATACAGCAACCATGTTGTGACTGACCATTCTGTCATAGCAGTCACTGATAGTTAAGTTCTATAGGTATGGAAAATAGACGCCTGGGAAAGTTGTTCATAAAGTCAGTATCTTTCTCCTTATTACAGTTGTTGGGAGTGTCTTGTTGAGGTTTTCTTTCTGGGAATTATGTAGGATTACCAGATTTGGGCTGAAACAATCAAAACAATCCAGATGACCACTAGATGATTCCTCTTTTCTGCCCTATAATGATCATCTAGATGCCGCTGACACAGATCTGGTAGCCCTAAACTACACTCCTTAGAGTTTCCAGAGAGGATGACTTTGGGAGAGGTCATTTCTGTTGGTTAAGGTCTCAGACTACAACTTCTAGGTAACACTGGCTGATCTCAGAAATTCTAAGGAAGGTCAGAAGTGGTTTAGTACTTAGACAGGAAAAGATCAGGAAATTCCAGGGCTATCTGCTATACTGGGAAGTTGAACAAAATATACAGTTGAAGTCAGTGGCAAACCATTTCAATATTTTTTCCAAGAAAACAACATGGGTAAGTCCATGAAACATAAGGCGTTGAGCTTGATATGAAGTGTCATGGCATTTTTGCCAAAGACAGGAGCACAATGCTGAGGAAAAGAACCATGTTGATTGCAATGATCATTGGGTGCCTGCTTTCAAGAAAGAGGGACCCTGAACAATAGAAAAGCATAGAATTTATACACTTTTGAGGTTGAGAGGTGGGAAATCTGAGGGATCTGATTGGAGGATAGGTTTGGATAGGTATTAAATGGGGATAAATGGCTTTTCTATTGTGAGATAATAACTATGGCAAACCCTTAAGCAGACAGATGATGGCCCTCCCGTTGTTTCGGTATGACCATGGTCACTCTTGGGTCATGCAATAGCTTGGAGCTAATCCAGTTTTGCATGAGCAAAGAACGGCAGGAGGAAGTGGAGAAAAGAGATTGCAGAAGAGGAAAAGGTGGGGGGGAGTAAAGAGTTTGCTGCAGGAGAGGTGGGGGGGGGGCGGTTTCCAGGTTTATTTTCTTATTTTTCCATGACAGAAGGTTTTACCTCCTTACCTTAACACATCTGTTAAGACTGAGCAGAGAGGGAGTATATACTGTAAATTATTACAAGAACAGCTTGGTTAGTTTGTAATACTTTTAATTTAGACTTAAATATAATTTAATGGATGAGAAAATTTCATCAGTGAAAAGAGGAAAATAAGTGGATTTTCCCCCAAATAATCAGTAGGCAGAAAATGAAGTGGGAAAAAGAAAAGGATTAGTCAGAAAAAAAGTCTTATGGCATCATTTAGGGTGTCAGATAATTGGTTTTCATCTTAAATAAAACTGCCAGGAAAACAGAAATAAGTTAACTATACAATCTTAAGTAACAGTATTCATTTTCAAACTTTTGTTTGGTGCTCTGATGCTTTCTTTCTTTCTTTCTTTCTTTCTTTCTTTCTTTCTTTCTTTCTTTCTTTCTTTCTTTCTTTCTTTCTTTCTTTCTCTACTGTGATTCTACTACAATATGCAGTACAGGGATAGAAAATATCTCCACTATTAGTTAGTTTTATCAATGTTTGTATTGATAAAGTACTGCTATTAAAATGAGTGTAAACATTCTGTAATTAAGAACTGAGCCTTCAGTTTCAGGTGAAGGGTATAAAAGTATTCCAAATTTGACTTGTTCTTCAAAAATCCAAGAAAATGTATCTATCTAGCTACCTATCGTCTGGCTTTATTGACAATGATTAAAAAACTCCAAGAAAATGGAATATAGGTCTATCATATGTTGGCTGCAATACTCTAGGCAACTACTAGGTGGCAGCATGTGCATATGGAAAGTTATTTGATGCCACCTAGTGGTCATGTGGAATTTTTTAGCCCACCTATCGTAGATCTAATTGTAAAGGCTTTTTTCAGGCTTATATATTATGATGGCTTTCATTAATTGAGGTCCATGTACTCACAGAATGCCTTCACCTTCCAGATCAATGATGAATGGGACATGGATGTATCCAACAGACATTCAATAGGCGGAGTTTCCCAGTTATTTCATGGAGATGCCTCTGATGAATTTTTACTTGATGCAACCCTCAAGTAATGCTGCATCTGCAGAAACCATTTAAAACTATAGAAACGTGTGCTAAAAGTTATATTTTGATTGAACTCCTGAGACCCAGCCTAGCCACAGTAAAGCATTATGAAACATCTGTTGCTTCAGTGAAGATTTATATAGGTGCTTACATCTCCTAGTGAAATGAATAATACTTGGGTTACATCTCCAGACCCCTGAAGCAGTTGAATGGATTCTATCATTTCAGGTTACAGCTGGGAGAATGACTTGTTTGAATTGTTCATGCTAAGGAGAATAGTTTAGATATTCTACCACTTTCATGCTTCTACATGTACTGAGCCAGTCACAGACTTCAGAATTCCTGCCAGGCTTCAACAGGGTGAATAAAATGAAGAGTTGAGTCTCCTTTTGACTGGTTGGCCCAGGGAATAATTTCATATGAACCCTGTGGTAAGACAAATATACCTTATCTGGCTGTGGAGCTTTTAATTGCCTCACCAAGTGAACATATGCTGGAAACAGCAAGGAATAAATTGAAGGAAGGGGCTTTCTACTGTTCTGTTTTAGATATTTTGGATGATTTGTGGATAATTGGAAAGGGCAAACCTGACTGGGTGGGGTGGGGAGAATCTGACACAAATCTATCAAAACCAAATAAATAAAATAAAATAATGAAATGAAATGAAATGAAATGAAATGAAATGAAATCGTTCCAAAAGAACTTCTGTTGGAAGTGTGCCTAGACAACAGGCCCACTTCTGACCTATTGAGGAGCTTCTCAGCAATGTAAAAATGTAAAAAAAAAAAAAAAAAGCTACTGAGGAGCTTCTGAGCAATGTAAAAATGAAGCTAGGCTAAGGCACAAAGGCCAGCCAGTGAAAAGGCTGAAGAAATACTGGAGCTCTTTCCTTCTCCTGCAGAACAGCCTATCCCAACCCAACATGTGTGGGATGTGATACACTACAGTTCTCAGAACTCCCCCTACATGGCCTCTGTTCATGGTGGGTGAGAATTAGGGAATACATTATCAATGTGCCAGGTTGGACCCAATATGTTTTATGTGTTGATGCTTTAGGGGGAAAATATCTCATATACACGTTCAGATCAAGCAAGGACTGACCACATACAGCAATCTTCACTTCTTTACAAATGATTCCAATGGGTGGTGACCACTGAAATAAGGTATTTCTTACTGCCCCACTTGCTTTCCTAACTTTCATTAAAAGTGACCAGCTAAAACCCTAGGAGTAATTTTTGCAAATTTGATTGCTCACTGGGAGGAATACAGACCCATATTTAGTTATAACTGTTTTAATCAATTTTCCATGTTTAAAAAGAAATCCACAAAGGAGAGGATTAGCTTGCTTGTTTTGTGTGAGTTTTCTATAATTTATAATGACTGAGAAGGAGGATCTGAATGAAAGGTTGCATTCTGTGAGGTTAAAAATGTGCCTTACACTATTCTTTGCAGAGATGTTTCAAAAAGAAAGGTAGGAAAAAAAGATATTTTTGCTTTGTATTCCCCTGTTCAGGGCCACACCTCAGACCTGAACATGAGCTCTCTGGTGCTTTAAAAAAAAAGGGTGCGGGAGATTTATGACGAGGAGGAGGAGGAGGAGGAGGGGAACTTTTCTTATTTCCATTTGAAAACTGTTCTTCCCCAGCCTCTACTAAAAATAAGAATTTCCTGCTCCAGCTTTTCTCAGGGTAATATGTCTGAGATTCAGAAATGTGGATCACCTTTAGATGGCAGCAAAGAGATACAGAAAACTAATAATATATGTTACCCCTAAATTTTGTCCTGGACAAAACCTTAAAGGTTGAAGTGTATTGAGCCAATTCATCCATCCATCCATCCATCCATCCATCCATCCATCCATCAAATTTATATAGCTGCCTATCTCACAAAGAGTGTCTCTGGGTGGCATACAACAATTAATTAAAACAATAAATATATAAAAACAGTCATTATTAAAATGTAAAAAACCATAAGGTACAAGAGTGAATGTTAACTATGGAGCCATATCAGGGTTTCACCAGTCCTCTGGGACCCCACGCCTGATGACATAGCCAGGTCTTGAGGGACTTCTGGAACATTAACGTTTTTCTGGGAGGCTCCTCCTGTTCCTTAAATTAAGGCTCCCACATCTGGGCTGTAAAAATAGGGATGACCACTTAATGGCAGCAAAGCGTTATAGTGCCCCGTATCTCAGTGGTCACCTGGAATCTTGCAGGCCATATATGGTAGCTGTGCTTAAATTAGTGTGAGCTTCTCTCTAGTCTGCTGAATGGACTGCAAAGACTGAGTGGTATTTCTCTGAAAGTTCTAAACCACAGAACTTTTTGTTCCCTTGGTCCTCCATCTTACCATCACTGATAATATTTCAACTGTCAGGGGTTCAGGAATAAATTCACGCTGTATAGCTTCTTAAAAGAAAAGATGTCTATCAAAAGCCTAATGTACTAATGGAGCCCAACCAAGTGCTAAGGACTGATAAGAATTAACCTGCTGTGCAAATGTAGCATGTAGGACAAAGCATTTTGATGTGGCTATCAGAGAGGAAATGAAGTATGGTGCCATATTGCGCTTTGATAAAAGCAAAAGATTTTGTTTATTAGAAAGGAGGTTCAGATGTAGTTTATTTTGCTTATACTTGTTTTTTCTGTCCTACTTCTTCCCTTCTCCTCTGCTGCTCTGATTAGGTCTTCTAATAAGTGCAAATAATAGGTATGCCATTACTGTATGTAGATGTGTATGTGAGGGGTTCTGTTAGGTCTAACAGACCTGAGAATGGTTTCAAATTCCAGTTCAAATATCCTTGGACAACATCTCCTATTTCATTCCTGTAGATTGCAGATATCACCCTACATCCTAATTTACTTTCCTCACTCAGAAGGACCCCTGTTCAATGTATGATCATTCTTGAGGGAAAATCATTAGAGCTCTTCCTTCTTTTTTAAATGCTGTATTGGAGATCACTTCCCTGGGACTTAGACCTGTTCCTTTTAGATGGCAAGTGTGATGAAATGTCTAGCAGACTTTGGGAAAGCAGAAGAGGAAAAAAGACTGTTGTAAAAAAGACAGCTTAGCTTAGCGTGAGAAATAGACTGAGAGCAACTCCACCTTAATTATGATAGATATAAGTTGAACTGGAGAATTGCTTTGACCAGCTTTCAAGGTTCTGTTACATTACCCTATTAGCAATAAATATTTTTTACAGAAATCCAAGTGGTTCTTGAGTTAGTCAGCCTTGTAGGGCTTGACAGCAGGTTGTCTCAAACTGCCTTAAAAGACCTCCACTCATTAGATTTTTTTTTTTATCCGCACTCAGTCATGATCGATTCTGCAGCGACTGCCTGGACGAGGCCCTGCAGTTTTCAAGGCAAGGTGTTTTGGAAGTGGCTTGCCATGGCCTCCTTCCTAGAGCAGAGCCCAGCTGGCAAGCGCAGGAGGCGGGGTTTCCGTTGCTTCGCGCCTTTTTCGGGCGTACGCGGCTTCCGCGCTACCGGCAACTGCTCCCGTCTCCCATGCAAGGCGCCGCCAGCGTTTTTCCTCCCACCGGAGTGAGAGTCCCCATTTCTCTACTCACGTGAGTTTTCGAGCTGCTGGGTTGGCAGGAGCTGGGGAGGAAGCAGGAGCTCGCTCTGCTGCGCTCTGCTGGGCTCGAACTGCTGAAGTGTCGACCATTTCTGGCCGGCAACTTTCAGCATCATTAAGCCGCTGCGCCACCACGACCCCTCATTAGAAATTAGTGCAACACAATTAACCCAATCTGAACCAAAAACACAGGTGGTCCTATCATTTGATGTATAGAGAAATCAGCCCTAGGCATCAAACATGGATATACTGTGAGCAGCAGATATACTGAAAGACTAAACTGGGTGTGACCTGAAACCAGCCTGCTTATCTCAAGGTATGGTGGAAGATTATTCCCATTGGGCTTGGTTCTGGTGCAGTGCAGTGAGGGTCTCTGTGTGGAAATGGAGAGGTTACTATCTTGTACTTTATATCAGTCAGGGTGCAAACATCTTTGGCTGCAATGTGCCAAAGGGTAACTGTCAAGAAGATGATTGTTTGTTGAAAATAGACACCATTGTGCAAAAGAGCAATGCTTCAAAACTGGAACACTCTCCTATAGCCCAAAGGCCAAAGGAGATCCTACCTTGAATAAAGACACATAATGAAACTGATATTTGGCTGAAATCAGAACACAGCTAAATTATGTACCTGGGATTGTAATACCCTCAAATTCCTTGTTTCACAGATCTTTCCTTGTTTGTGCATGTGCTGTGAATCATGAGCCCAAGTTTGTGTACAATGTGTGGTTTTACAACTACACATTATTTTGGAATCTTCAGTTCTAATCTAGAGTCACAAAACCATTGGAAAAATTATTGTGGGTAACTGCAAGTTTAGCCTGCACCCAGAACGCTCCCCATAAACCCCTATACCCAGATTAGAACACAGACACATGCACACACAGACGCACACACAGAGACATACAGACAACAGGTAAGAGATCAAAAAGGGTAGAGCAGTTCGTAACAATAATCTACATTCTCTATATCTTATATCAGAAAGGACATAAATTATCAGAGTCATGGGAAAATACTATGGTAATTTGTGTTAGGTTATTTCAGCTTTAACCCTTTTAATGTACATAGCAGTCACAGAATAGAGGTGGAAAGAAAGATACTAGGTGATTTCTCCTCTATTCCGCACCACAAAGGAAACAATTCGGTGGATGGGGAAGATGTACTGAACAAAACATGACCTTTTAGCCATGGAGTTTAATTTTGTTAATGCAATTGTTAGCTGCATCACTTTTTTATGACTGGAAGACAGGGTCATGGAAATCTCTATTCTGCAAAATGCATGGGTGCCATGATTCCATTGAAAAAGTGCTTTCTTGAAACCTTATTTTTCACTCTGGACAAAAATAGTGACAACAGCAGGACATGTTGGAGTTTTTTTCCTTCCCACTGTAACAAGTGTGAGATCCAGAGACTTAGTTTTTTCATGCTACTTCCTCTATATCCCTCCTCCTTAAATAACCCTGTTTCACAAACCATACACTTGGAAAAGAGAAGTAGTTAAGTGGGGAGAAAGAAGAAAGTCGCAGGCTCTTTATTACTACCAGTAGGAACCAAGAGTAAGCAATAGCAAGGGTAGGTATGAAGTTTACTGAGGGACCAGATTCACACTGAGTGGATTCATTGCATTAGAAACATGTTCAGTGAATACACTTCAAAGGAGATAACACTGCAGCTTTAATTCCTATCAGAGTTTTGTTTTATTTATTTATTTTTAATCTCAACACAGAAAGCTTTCATTTTATGATTTGAGAAGAAGTTTTGCTGAAGAGCGATTTTGTGCTAATGCCATCTTCCCCCGCCCCCCCCTTCTGCATAGCTCGCATGTTTTAATCCCTCAAACTGCTTTGGGGACTGTGAAAATTAATAGGCATTTAAATTGATGTGCTATTTTAAAAATAGCAAAAGAACAGCATAACTTGTATTAGTAAACAAGCTTTGCATCTGTGTCTGTATTGCTGCTCAGAAATATGCTCAATTTTAAGAGAATTGTTAAGAGAATTAGGGGGGAAATAATCACAGCACCTAACCCCATCCAGTTGAGTTCAGCGGGGCTTACTCCAAATCCATTTGCAAAAGATTGCAGACTATGGGCTGATTCAGATGACCAGTTTGACCTAGGATGAGTATAGGCTACTGGCCATTTCTTAATAGTGGAAGCGGAAAGTGACTGGAGTGGGGAACGGGAGAGGTGCTGTCTAAAAAGGTGTTAAATTAATAGGAGTTGACTTCTTGTCAAAGAATATGGATTTACAATCAAAAGATTTATAGTTCATCATCGGAAACACAAACATCTGGTTCCAACTATTCAGTAGTTTGCAGAATTGATTAATATAGGTTAACCATGGATGACTGTAATGAAACATGGCCTCAATTTATTGATATAATATATGTCTGTAAATATATTGTTTGTATGTTTTTGTTTCTTTTTTCTTCTTTTGCAATTTTGTGTACTCTTTCTTTTTCGTATTTAGTTAATTAAAAAAAAAAACTGAAAAAAGGGGTCAAACTAAAAAAGAAAATGGCTGAACAGCATCTCCATATTTGCAGCGAAGTTGAGACTGCCAGGGGAAGATTTCAGGATCAATGACACATATCACAATGCAAAGTACTAAAACTCAAGGTAGGGGAAAAGTCTTTAACATCAATGGTTTTTGAATTCATCTTCCACTGTGCTTTTGAAAGATGTAATGTAAATTCTGTTGCCGTGCCACATCTTTCTTGAAGCTTAAAATGTCACTGCAGTGTTTAATGGAGCCATATAAATTTCTGCTCTGAATGAAATAAATGATGTACATGTAATCTCTGAAATCCCGCTCTCAAAAATGCTCCCAGCAGCCTACGCTCTTCACTTTCCAAGTCTACACTAAGGCTCAACTCTCTGTTAGAGAAATTAGTTGGGCAAGTCTTCTGTCTCCAAAATAGCAGTGGGAATCAGCCTTCCATGTTCAAATCTAATGCCGTCTGTCCCTGAAATGATCTTCTTACAATGAAGTGTGTCTATGAGCAGTTATGTATTGGCTCATTCAGTGTACAATGTGAGTCCCTACTCTGAGAAGGTCACCTTGAACAACAACTCAAAAAGACATGCAAGCATGCTACTCTCACTAGAAGATACATAACCTGTTAATCATTGCTCTTTCATCTCTTTGAATATAACATCCAAAAATATTCACTCAAAACCACAATCAATTTGTAGGTTAAAATTTGGAGGCAGATGAATCCATTGTATGATTGTTTTTCCCTCCTCCAGCTGCATTCATACTGAAGATGAAATCCCAACAATTAAAGGCTGATAAAGTGTATCTGTATTATAGCTGTATTATTTTGAATTATCACTGAAGTCTTCAATGTTTGCATAGAAGATCTCTATTCTGCCCATCAGTCTCTCTTTCTCTCTGTCCTCAAAATTGTAACAAAAAAGAAAGTATGATCATGAAAAGTTTCTGAAAACTAATACTAGATATAGCTTTCTGGACTTCATTCTCACCAAGAAGTGGAGAGGAATTTTGGAGAGCCATTTCTGAGCATTGTTTTTCACACTGATGCTTTGGTCCACAAAGATTATTAAGGAACTTTTGAGAGGGAGCTGTACATTATTTGCTGAAAGGATAATTTTTGGTTCAATCCAAATAATGATCAACTGGTTTTAAACTTTCATTCCTATGCACGCTTTATGTACCTGTGATTTTGATTCAGCTTCAGATATTCCTGAACCAGATGGATTATCTAAATACCTTTCTATCTGGTTTCCAATCACTTTTGATACCAAAACTATCTTGGTGGCCCTAATGAAGTAGTCACATGAGAGATGTGATAGAACACAATTATAGCATTTTACAATATTATTATTGTTAAAGAAATTTTGAAAAGAATAAAAACCATACAAACTTTGAAAGAAAAAAATAAGGAGAGTAAAGAAGAGTAAGTGAAAAAGTGCAAAGAAAGAAATAGAGAAGAGGAAGGGAAGGGAAGGGAAGGGTAAAGACACAGCTTCCAATCTTCTGAACAGCAGTTATAAGTACATTTATATTTTACCCTCTCTCTCTAAGGTTACAACATAATTCCCTTCTTTCCACTGACTACCATTTGTAATCATCAAACCTTTAAACCACAAGTTCATTTTTTTCATTTTTCAGCAAAAAGCCCATGAGGGGTTTCCAGTCACTAATAAATGTAGTTATTGTCGTTGGAAAATGAAAAGACACTGAAATACCCACATCAGAGGATTTGTTGGTGAAGATGACAGAACTAGCAGAGATGGCAAAATTGACTTGTTTGATTAGAGAAAGATCAATAACTACATTTATTAGTGACTGGAAACCCCTTATGGACTTTTTGCTGAAGAAAGAGAAAATGAACATGTGATTTATGGGTCTTGGGAAGAAGGCTTATGGAAAGAAGGCAACGATGTAACCTTAGAGAGAGAGGGTGAAATATAAATATATCTATAACTGCTGTCAAGATCAGAAGTGACTTCCTTAGAATCTTTTCTTTTTTTTCCCTTTTCTACTTCTTTTTCTATATGTTTCTTCACTTTCTTAATACTTTCCTTTATTCTTCTTTAATTCAAAATTCCTACTGTTTTTAATTCTGTTGAAAAACTTCAACACAAATTATTAAAAATATTTTTCTGTTAATATTTCTATTCCTTCCAAAGGATTTTGCAGAATTATCACCAAATCATCAGCAAACACCCGTAATTTATGTTTCCCTTTTAATCCTCACTTCAGCAATTCCTTTGTCTTGTCTTATGTCTCTATTCAATACTTCCAGAGCTAAGATAAATAACAACAGTGACAATGGGCATCCTTGTTTGTCCCTTTCTGGATCTTACAAGGTTTTGTTAATTCTCTGTCTAAAATTATCTGTGCCTTTTGTGAAGTATAAATAGATTTTACCCATTTAATAAAATTTTCAGCAAAGTCCATGATTTCCAAAATTTTAAACAAAAAAGTCCAGTTCAAATTATCAAAGGCCTTTTCTGCATCTAGAAAGATAAATTACAATGACTTTTTTTAATGAAGTTTTTTCAGCTTCCTGTAATGAGACTTAAATAACTGTGATGTTGAAGTCTGGTAAAAAATCTGCTGATTGTGCAAACTCCTGTCCAATTTTTTTGTTAAATATTGATGCCCAATTCTAATAGCAACCCTGGCATGTAGACCACAGACAACATTACCTTTGATTATCCATCCTGCACAGTCTGGTTTTACAAAAGACAACAGAGCTCATATAACAAACTGATACTAATTAACCAATTAGGTAAACAGATCAATCAAACTGTTGCACATCTTACATATTGTATGACAAAATTATGATTTGATATTTTAGTTGGTTCCTTCCCTCCTTTCTTCGTGGTCAGTGAGCAAGGTAAAAAGAAAAATGACAAGGGGAAAAAAGAGTAAAAATAAAATTTAAAGAGATTAATCAAGCAAAATAGTACACTATGAGAAAGTATTCCAGGATCCAATTACAAATAAGTATATATTTATAGTTAACAAACCATAGTGATAATACAAGGTCCCTTACAGCAATACAACTGAGCAACATTTGGCATCCCTTATGGGGATTTCCACTGATAAATTGGCTAATATAAAGGTTGCATTCTCCTTGTCCAATTTGCTGAGATGATTAACTAACAGAGGCATCATTCAGTGAAGGTGTCAAGCTTGCTACAATGGACACTGCAATAAAATATTGGGAACTGGCTCTTTTGTGCTTGAAATCTGTACTAGGTTCCTGTGAGATTCTACTGCCTAAAGCTTTGGTTAAAACTGTCACTTATGGAGGTTCTTTGGTTCCTGAAATCCTTGATGACCATTATGTATCCTCTGAAAAGAAAAGGATAGATAAGGATTTTAAATGTTGTGGCTTCTCAGTGCATTCTCTGCTCTCATTGGGATGTGAGAGATCTGATTTGGAGCTTAAATAATAGATCTTTGATCTGGATCTTCAGAAAGATTGCAGCATTTCTCCCCATTATTATGAAGTTGGTTTGTTCAGAAGACCTTTCACCATTGTCAGTTATCATATAAACATTTGGTTTGTTTTGAATAGCACAACCTTCTTCTTGGCCAGACTTAATGTTTTGCCTTCCATGGCTTTAAAGAATGTTATAGTAACATTGTCTTTGATCCTGTTTGTCCCAGTCCCAAAGGAGTGATATTTTAGATATAATTCAGAAAAAGAATGGAATCGGCAGTGGTGACTGAATTGGATAAGGAAAAGGCCTTTGACATGGTACAATTCAAATTTTTGGAGAGAGTTTTAAGCAAATACAGGTTTCCTTCTTTTTTAAGCATTTCATTGTATTATAGTGCGGTACTCTCATTCCTTGGCCAGGGAGTAAGTCTTACATCTTTCTTATAGAGTTTAATTTTTATCTGTGGAAATTGTGAAATTTTTATTTGGTGTTAGAACTCTCTTGAATATCTTTATTTGTAGATGTAAATATTTCACATTGTTTATCTCAGAGGAACACTGTTATAAACAGTTGATTAAAAACCCAAACAGCTTATGGAGAAAAAAATTAATGTTGGGAAAGTAAATATTACCTCAACAATGATTTATGCACTAAACTTATTTTAAAAGATTTTTAATGGGGAGGACGTCCTCTATATTCTTTAGCTGAACTACATTTTTCATACGAAGATGGGGATTTTAACTTTTCTGATTTTCAGTTTTTTGACACTGGGCGTATATTTTGACTTCTGTTTCTTCCTGGAATTCATGTGATCAGATTCAAAAAAAATGGGCACAATAATAAAACTATTATATGACCACTTTGATATCTTTCTAAGGGTTTGGTTCCTTTTTTAGCTGAACTTTTGTTGCAGTCACAGTACTAAAATGTGTAAGATGTACTTGCATAGAAGTAGGATTTTGACCATATTCCCCTAATAAATTTACATTCTGGGATAATCCAATTTGCAAATCAACATTTTTTTAGTTCATGGGCTAGTAGGGATATTAAACCAGGTCATTGGAAGTCATGCAAGAGAAATTTGGACTATCCAAGAGTGCAGAATGACAGTACTTTCAATTAAAACAGCTTCTGATTTCACATTTTGGTCCAGATTAGTAGCACTTAACACTATTGAATTACTATTAGCACTGAAATGTATTTCGGATGATTCCAAATCCACACTGTTTTTATAGAGTACTCCTATAATGGATATGGGTTATTACCATGTTGTAATCATTAACAAATCAGTGTTTAAGGGTTTTAAAAAAGGTTAAATATGCTTCTTATGAACTTTTAACAAAAGATTTTTTTCTTTATTGAACATCTAGGAGGACATTTAGAAACAGTTGTCAGTCAACTTCATTATGCTAGAATTATAGACTTGATGCTTGATTGATTGATTTAAATATTTGGCTGCTCAGCACATGACTCCCCCCACCAATGGGGAGAGGACAATTTCATATATGGGTTTGTCCCATTATTGTCCTGTTGTGCTTAATATACAAGTTGGCTGAAATGGTTCTGAAGAGAAATTAACTTTAATGATACCCACACCATGTTAAATTATATGTGAAAATTTGTAATTTATCAATGTATGAAGAATTTTGGATATACAGGTGAAACTCAAAAAATTAGAATATCGTGCAAATGTTCATTTATGTCAGTATGGCAACTCAAAAGGTGAAAGCAATATATGATAGACGCATTACATGCAAAGCGAGATATGTCAAGCCTTACTTTGGTATAATTGTGATGATTATGGCGTACAGCTTATGAAAACCCCAAATTCACAATCTCAGAAAATTAGAATAGTGTGAAAAGGTTCAATATTCTAGGCTCAAAGTGTCCCACTGTAATCAGCTAATGAATCCATAACACCTGCAAAGGGTTCCTGAGCCTTTAAATGGTCTCTCAGGCTGGTTCAGTAGGAATCACAAGCATGGGAAAGACTGCTGACCGACAGTTGTGCAGAAAACCATCATTAACACCCTCCATAAGGAGGGAAAGCCTCAAAAGGTAATTGCAAAAGAAGTTGGATGTTCCCAAAGTGCTGTATCAAAGCACATCAATAGAAGGTTATGTGGAAGGGAAAGGTGTGGTAGAAAAAGGTGCACAAGCAGCAGGGATGACCGCAGCCTGGAGAGGATTGTCAGGAAAAGGCCATTCAAAAGTGTTGGGGACTTTCACAAGGAGTGGACTGAGGCTGGAGTTAGTGCATCAAGAGCCACCACACATAGACGGATCCTGGACATGGGCTTCAAATGTCGTATTCCTCTTGTCAAGCCACTCCTGAACAACAAAGAACGTCAGAAGCGTCTTACCTGGGCTACAGAAAAAAAGAACTGGTCTGTTGCCCAGTGGTCCAAAGTCCTCTTTTCTGATGAGAGCAACTTTTGCATCTCATTTGGGAACCAAGGACCCAGAGTCTGGAGGAAGAATGGAGAGGCACACATTGCACGATGCTTGAAGTCCAGTGTGAAGTTTCCACAGTCTGTGTTGATTTGGGGAGCCATGTCATCTGCTGGTGTTGGTCCACTGTGCTTCATTAAGTCCAGGGTCAATGCAGCCGTCTACCAGGAGATTTTGGAGCACTTTATGCTTCCTTCCGCAGATGAACTTTATCGGGATGCTGACTTCATTTTCCAGCAGGACTTGGCACCTGCCCACACTGCCAAAAGTACCAAAACCTGGTTCAATGACTATGGGATTACCGTGCTTGATTGGCCAGCAAACTCCCCTGACCTGAACCCCATAGAAAATCTATGGGGCATTGCCAAGAGAAAGATGAGGGACATGAGACCGAACAATGCAGTGGAGCTGAAGGCCGCTATTGAAGCATCCTGGTCTTCCATAACACCTCAGCAGTGCCACAGGCTGATAGCATCCATGCCACGCTGCATTGTGGGAGTCTTTGCTACAAAAGGGGCCCAAACTAAGTACTGAGTACATATGCATGCTTATACTTTGCAGAGTTCCGATATTGTTCTATTTCCAATCCTTGTGTTATTGATGTCATGTAATATTCTAATTTTCTGAGATTGTGAATTTGGGTTTTCATAAGCTGTACGCCATAATCATCACAATTATACCAAAGTAAGGCTTGACATATCTCGCTTTGCATGTAATGCGTCTATCTCATATATTGCTTTCACCTTTTGAGTTGCCATACTGACATAAATGAACATTTGCATGATATTCTAATTTTTCGAGTTTCACCATGGGGTATAACAAAGAAGGTATTCTGTTATAATGAAAGACAGGGCCAATCTGAACTTACAATATTAGATTTCTACATCCCTCTCTCCTTATGAATTGGTTGTCTATAGATGGAATGGAAAGATTGACCAATGTTACTCCATGTAGTCAAAATTTAATGCTGCTTAAAAACAGAGTGGTTTTTATTATGTCTGATTGTTGTTGCTCTTTTCCATTCTGTATTTTTTGGGAAGGTGTCTTATTTTCTTCTTCTTTTTTATATTAAAACAAATAAAAATCTTATAAGTAGACAATATTATGGTATATTTATTTATTTATGTTGGGATGAAAATCTATCATCATTTTCTTTCTCACCCCAATACTAATTTTCCATTAATTGCTTGAGGAAGGAGAGAACTTTGCCACTGATGAGGCTACCTAGTCGGGCGATGAAGCATCTGCAAGCAAACAACCAAGCTCAGAAAGCAACAAGGACTCCACAGAGAGAATTTTCACTAAAGTTTTCTGAAGGGGGTGGTGCCAATTGCCCTTTTTAGCCTTATGAAGTCATTTGGGGGTTTCAATTTCTTTGCTTTTTTAGTTTTTTTTTTTTTAATCCTAGCCTACTTTGGTTGATCTTGAAAAAGGTAAGTCAAGCCAAGTGCTTAGATGGCTAAACTCACCTCAGAGAGAACTTATCTTTTACATACTACTCAGAAGAAGGTCATGCTTTCTCTGACATCAGATTTCTCTCAGGGCATTCTGGGAAGCATGGCCAGCTTTGGAGAACATAAATGTCATAAATAAATATATTGAATTACTCTCTTTAAAAAAATGGAAAAGCAATTTTTTAAAAAAAAAATTCAACCCAGACTTAGGAGAAATGGATAGGTAAAGTTGTTTCACAAAATTCTGTTATTTCTCCCTCATTCTAAGTTCAGGTAATAAGCACAAGGGTATTTTTGTCTGTGGGCCCAAATCAGTTGTGTGTTCTCTTCAGGCCGTATTACAATTTTGTGAAAACTGATTGGTCCTCAAGAAAACATTGCCTGATTGCATACTGTTACAATATGTTATCATGCCAATAACATTCAGTTTCTGAACTGTACCTCTATGTTATTGTTGTGTTTGAGATATTTCTCAAAATGAATTAATGTGATCCTTCCATGTACAGATGGATTCTGAAATTTCTCTTCCCATTTATTTAAGATTGCTTTTTTTTATGGGATATACATATAGGATATCTTACAAAGGTGAAAAGAGAAGCTCGGCTATACTTTACGTGATGATGACATAACTGACATACGGTTTTGTGATATTTTTATGAGTGACTTGTTAAAGTTTCTTTAATTCCTGTGGACGCTTTATCTATATTATTACTGACTATATTATAATTTTATTGTTCACTTCTGAGAATCTGGTTCAACTACAGCAATGTGCAAATCAAAGAAATAAAGATATATTTGCCTCACAAATATAAAAAGCTTGACACCCTTCCGGCTTTTACTGGTTTTAGATCTCTTTTTTTCTGCCTATGGTCAATGTGAAGTCTTTTCATTTACATCAGTAGTATGGGTAAATAAATTGCTCATTGACAAAATAAAACCTCGATTCTCCTTCCAGAGGATGGCAGCCCAGATTCATAAAACTTTGGATAGTTTTCTTTTTTCCCTGCCCCACTTCATGCCATTATCGGTTAATGATAAAAAATAATAATACTATCTCCATAAGGCTCAAAACCTTGGAATTTGCCAGCTCTCTCTGGAACAATCACTCAGCTTCACAGCCGATCAGGTGTCATCAGCCAGCACTCAGTTCTCACTATATTCAATATGGAAATTACTTCTTTTTTATCACATTAATTATGTGTCAAACTGAATTGCTTTTTATTAGTCTGTGCAAATAATCAGGTGGTGACTGAATCTGAGGAACATATTTATAGAAGCGGCACGAGTAAATGGCTATGGGTGTGTGGGGGGGTGGGGGTGCGTGTGTGGATGCAATGAATGCAACATGACCTGAACTGATAATGACTCTATCTGTTTCAGAAAGGGAGTATGTTATTCCCTTTGGTTTATCTGGCTAAGAAAGATATTGCAATGTCACTTTATTAGTACATCAGCATTCAGCAGGGAGACCGATAAATAAAGAATCATTGGCAGGATCTGAGGGAGTTTGGGGGTGGAGAGAGAGACTGAACGACAGAGAGATTGGAGGAAATGTGTCTTGGTGGAAGCAGAAGGAATTAAGCCATTGGTCAGGCAGGCCCAGATTTATTGGATGGGAAAGAAAAGAGGAAAGCCAGTAAAGAAAAAGATCTTTGCAGAACAACAACAAATAACTAAATAAATAATGGGGCTGCTTCAAAGCCCCACATAAGAAGGAAGATATACCACCCACCCACCACATCATTTCTGCCCCCCAAATGTTCATCCTAGGGTGTTTTAAGACAGAGACTGGATGAGGATTGGGGTGAGAAACCTGGCCATCCAATGGCATCCTTGGGTTAGGGGGCAAGGGAGGGGGGTTCAGACTGACCAAAGCAGCACTGGGGCATCGCAATGCAAGCCCTGTCCCTTTTCTTCATGTGTAGTGAAACTGCACGCATGCATCAAAGGGGTGGAGATTACAGCACACTGAGGTGATACTGAGGTCCCATGGACACCTGTACCATTACGTACATAATCCACAAGGTTAATGGCAGCCACTAAAGCCACCCCCCCCACACACACATTTTTTCGAAAAGGAAAATGTGGGCAGTAACTCCCAGTGGGATGTTTCTGGCCATTGTTTTATCCCTTATTTCTCCATCAGCACACCACCTTTTTCTTGCAGTTGTACTGATCGCATGAGAGCCCTAGTGAAAGCAGGAGAGGCTACAAGGATAGATTTATTTCCTTTTCTGTCCTCCAGCAAGAGGCACTTCTGTTCTCCCATCTCAGGATCAAGTTATAAAAAGTTTTCTTTTATATAAACTATAAAACTATAAAAGTTTTCCCCAACATAGGATCCTCCAGACATGTTGGGACTACACTTCCCAAAATTCTTAGCAACTGCTGATTGGGAGTTGTAATCCCAAAACCATCTGGTAAGAGCCAGGTTGGGGAATGTTAGAATACAAGAGCGGAGCAAAGAAAATGAGTCTTTCACATGTTTCTCCATACTATTATGCACTTAAATTTGCTTGCTACAAAAAGATCACATGCGGAATTGAGCAAGATAACACCTTGGCTAAAAGATTGGGGAAGATACAGTTGTTGTATCTTCAGTGCAGGCAACCACTTGCCAGTTAACTGTCAGATAGAATTCAAAGTAATGATCAGAGCCTACAAAGCCTAAAATTGCTTTGGCCCAGGTTTCTTAGAAAGCATATTTTCAAATCAGATTCTAAATTAGACTTCTCCTTATATGAAACAAGAACTTGGCACCAGAAGCACTGATGATTGTCAAAAACATTGGCAGCTACGTGGCAAATTCTAGGGGATTTGAGGGTTTTACTTCCAACAGAATTTCAGTGAAACCTGATTAGTGTGTATGAACTATATACTGATATGGTGAAAAACTAAAAAAATAAACCAGTCATAGTTAATTCAGTCTATGGTTGGTGGTTCTGCCTGCTGCAGAAGTAAATTGCTGCTTTTAATCCACAGGAAATATAGGAGACATCAGCCTAATATTGTTATTTCCTAAATACCACAGTTCTCAGTTGCTTTCAGGCAATGCTACTACATCAAATGGACCAAAAAAATAAAAAAAATAAAAAATTAAATTAAATTAAAAAAATAAAAATAAAAATATAGCTAAATTCTCTTTTTCTATTAGTATTATCAACATATTATTGCTGGTGACGTAGTCAGCCAGATGTTTAGACTGCATTTGGCATTTTTATCCACCTTTTGAGTCCTTCCCAAGGACCTGGGATAGGTAGATGTTGTTGTTTGATGGTGTTGTTCCATGCCTTATCTTGTGTTTTAATGAGTACTGTATTTTGAGTACTGTCACAATTCCATTTAAACTGGTCCATGTGGCAGCCATTACTGTATGGGGTACCATTTTTATTCAACTACACTTCATATGGTGAGACATGTTATAGGCATGTTAAAAGAGAGGCTAAAGCTGATCTCATATTTTAAGAGCTTCCTTCCTGTTGTGAATGTAGGATAACCTAAAATCAGAACCTAGCTATGATATTAAGGTATACTTAATCTTTGTAGTCTGCAAATGGAAGAATTAGTTGAAATAACTGAAAAAAGATTAACATGAGGCTTGAAAAATGCTGAAAGTAGACACAGACAATGGGTAACTATTGGTTGGTAAATAAAGGTTGGTAATATCAATAGCCATGTAAGACCTACTGTAACCATCCCCAGGTTCTTAAAAAAATGCTAAAATAGCTCATGGGCATGTATAGGAAACCAGTCAGAAGAAGGTCTGCATGACTACAGCATGAACTCCTGATCAGCAAGGTACCAACCATGAATCAAAGAGCTGTCTCAGAAAATTGGGAGAAAATGTAACTGCAAAGCCTATGGGGTAGCAAAGTTCTTACTGTAGCACCTCACCTTGGATGACCAGTAAGGGCTAACAGCATGTGATTTTACTATGTGAGAAGGCATTTAAAAGAGACAAATGAAAACAGAAATTTGGAGCTGGAAAATTCAAAAATGAACATCCAGGTACCTGTAAAAGTAAACATGAAAAAGAAATATTAATAATGTCTTAACTATTGAATCTAATTTGTAGTAATAAGTATGAACAGGGAAGGTAACATCAATAACATATTTTTATGAAGCAATATTTTATATTAAGCAGTCTTCCAAGTAACTAGTAGCAATCAAATAGTGCTGGATTACATAGGTTTTAGTGTGATATTAGGATCGCCCTTAGAGTCTCTCTTTCCATCAGTCATGCAGAGCAGAACTGCTTTATTTAGGGAACAAAATTAATTAAAATTGTCCTCTAGAGTAATACTTCCCTATCATCCATCCATCTATCCATCCATCCATCCATCCACCCACCCACACACCCACCCACCACCCACCCACCCACCCACCCATCCATCCATCCATCCATCCATCCATCCGTCCGTCCGTCCGTCCGTCTATCTATTGGATAGCTAATATCGTTATACTATTGTATCATTATACAAATGCTACATGTAAATAAATATTTGTAAAAGATATGAATTAGATTCAAATTTACATGCTGATATAACCAGCTGCATTTTATTGTCTTGGCACAGTTACATAAGCAGAAGATGGGTTTTTCAACAGGGTAGCATTTCCTTCCTTGTCTTTAGTATATTTTTTCACATTAAAAAAAAAAAGTAAATGCACTTTATTTACCAACTTCAAATATCTAATAATAAATTCAGTGGAATTTCTACCGTATTTAGGTGGAATGTCAAACAATGAACACTTAGGGTTCTCTGAGCTTGGTTCTTTTCTTGCAAGCGTTTCATTACCCAGCTAGGTAACACCTTCAGTGCTAAAATGGGATGGGGTTTGCTCTCTATTTATGTGCTGTGGCATGCCTTGCCCGTGCTGGTGGTGGTGGGGGGGTTGTTTTGCTCCTCTGGTAGTTCCTTGATTAGCATCTGTTTACTGCTTGATTGTGTGCCTGGTAGTAACCTTTGCTTATCTGGGTGATGATTACTGGTGAGGCGATCTTCTGGTCTTTTGTCTCTTTTGAATAGTACGTAGATGCTGTTTATGTGTCTGTTAATTGCTGCCTTGTCTGAATACCAAGCTTCCAATTTAGCTTGGTCTAAGATGCTGACAGTTTCCCAGTTAAAACTATGGTTGAGTCTGTCCATGTGTTGTGAGATTAAGGAGCTTTCATCATGTCTTCTGACTGCTAGCTGGTGCTCATGCATGCGCTCTGCTAACCTTCTGCCTGTCTGTCCTACATAGTGGTTGTTAGAGTCCTTACACTGTATGTTGTAGATGACTCCTGTTTTTTCTTCTTGTGCTACTGGGTCTTTTGGTTTACTTAAAATATTTTGGAGTGATTTTGTTGGTTTGTGTGCTACAGAAATGCCATGTGGTTGTAATAGTCTGTTGGTGGTTTCTGAGATGTTTCTGATGTATGGCAGTGTGATCCTTTTCATAGTTGTGTTGATTGCATTGTAGTGGGTGGAGTGGTCAGGCCCTTTTTGATAAAGTTGCATGGATATCCATTTTGTTGGAAGATGTTGTATAGGTGGAATATAAAGTTGGTTTGTTTGATCAAGGTTAAAATAGATACATTGTTATCTAAAAGTGAAGTTTTTAGGTTTTGTTTATAGATAAGAGATGGGATAAGGGAAGAAGAGATCATTTGTTGTATTTTAAGAGAAGGTGATAAATTACTGAAATTGTTTATGCTTGTGATGAAGGGGGAAGTCATTTCTTTATAGATTTCTTTTTCTTGACTATATTCTTATTTTTTTCTGTCTTTTCTATTTTTCTTTCTATTTTTTTATTTTCTACACTTTCTATTTTTTCTTTTTTTCTTTTCTTTTTTTTAGTTTGCATTTGTTTTTATCTTTGCAATTGTAATTTCTAATAAAATTACGATATATAAAAAAGAAGAATTTGGTATTCCTTTGAAAAGGTTGCCTTCTGCACTTGTTAACAGCTTTTGTTAGTCTCCTCAAAGAATTGTTTGAAATCCAAATTGAAGATGCCCGGTTGTTCAAGAACCTTCATCCTCGCATGAAAAAAAAAAAGGGGGGGTGTTGGAAGGTTAAAACAATTATCCTTCGGTGCTATAATAGGTCAGGCCTGTTCCCTGCAAACTTCTGATCTTGCTCCTTTTCTTCCTTTTATGGGAAAGGGGGTGGCCTTTCCAGGGCAAAAGCTAGATTTGTTCAGTTTGTCCATAACCATACCAAGGAGTGAGGGCTGTGCTTCCAGTTTCATAAATTTCCATTCCATGTAGTCTGTCCCTTAAAAGACTCTTTCTAGATACAAGATTGTAAGGTTCACGGCTACCCAGAAAACTTGAAATCAATCAGCAACACAAAACAAGAGACTTCAAGCAGGGACTTCTCTAAGCAGCTTTTTATTTGGCCAAGCAAAAGTCTGGGTGCTCACACCGTGCACTAAGAGAGAGCAGGGTGGCACACCCTTGAAGGCAAAAACACAGTCTTTTATAGTATTTTAAAAGGCAGAACTTATTACCATTATAATGAAGATGAGTTTTACAACCAGTCAAAGAAACTTAAGCAGAATACATTATTCCCCACCCTTGTTTGCTTACATTAATTTAAAGGAGTTTCCCCTAACTCTTATACCTTATCAGTCCCTGCAGCCCCTTGTTCTGGGTCCTCCTTCCCCTTGTCAGGCCACAGACTTAGTTTCGGGAGGAGTTTCCTCATTATCTGGGCTAGTTCGTTAGTTGCTTCCTCTTGCAATTTTGCTAAGTGCTGTTAATACTGAAGCTTGGCTATAGAGAACTCTGCGCATGCTCTAAAGCTATGAAGTTAACATTGCCAATTTAGATATTGCCAGTTTAGTTATTGATCCCTTCAAGATAATGCACATTTTTACATATGCATGCAGAAATAGATTTGGATCATATTTAAATATGTATAAACAGTTGCTTTTACATCAAGGTTATTTCTATGCCATCTTTCTGAGATGCAAAACATCTTACAGAAATAAACCATCAAAACTAATTAAACCATTGTATAAAATACCCGTGAAAATAGCACAAAATAATCAAAGATCTCTCCTGAAAACTAGCAAGAAGGATGACTATATTCTGGAGGAATAAATTGTAACCACAGGTTTGGCCTTTAATTTGCCTGTAACTAGTCTTACCTTGTAAGGGGAAGAATTGCTGATCAGAAGAGCAAAGCTGGTTTTCTCGGGGGGAGAGGTTGATGTAGATATAGGCATTTTTTAATATGGAAATAAAACTCTCATTTAAAGTATTTAATAATATCTTCAGGCAATAAGGAAGGATTGCACAGTTATGGCAATAGTTACCTGACCTGCAAGGACAGCATATTGCAGAATTTTAAGAGGTCTTAACATGGTGACTGTAACATGTAAATTAGCCCAAAGAGGAACATTTACCAAATGGTAAAAAATGTTACCAGCTGCTCTCCAGCCTGGGAGGACTTCCTTGCTCTTCTATGTTCCAGATATGACAAAAACAATCCAAACTCAGTTATGGTAAACTCCATTTAGACAGAAAAGGTTCCACTCCTGCTGTCAGTAGCATGATGAGACTAGGCATTACAGTGACTCCCTGATGTTTGGGATGTAAGCGTCTCTTGTGTTTGCTGTGTTTGAAAGCAGTCCTGTTCTGATCAGAAGCCAAAGAGACTAGGCCTCGCATCCAACTTATATTTTAACCTGGCAAATAAAACATTTTCCTTCATTTTATACAATTCTTTTTGTCTTTTCTTTGAGCTCAAATCAGCCATCTCACAATGTCAGGGATGGGATCTTAATGCAACACTTGAGGATAATTTATTCTACTATCCTTTCCAATGAGTGAGCTTTGTGGTCAACCACAGCATAGCTTTCCCAGATTTTCTCAGTTTTGATATTCATGAGGCTAGATAGCATTCTCATCCTGCTGGGACAAATGGATCCATGACATCTTCTTGGGATACATTCAAGGCCAGCTGCATATCTTTCCAGTTATTATTATCCTGCATCTCAAAGGGGCAAAGTTTTTTGCAATGCTGTACATTCCAGGTGACCTTGTTTGTCTCCACAAAGCAGTAACCATAATTTCTTTTGCACATAAGCTGCAGTAAAGAGACAGAGACAGACTTAGAATGGTGGTAGTTTATTTATTAAAGTATAGCCCTCAGTATTTGTCCCAGCAGCAACTTAATGCTGTCTGGGTCTCATAAATATCAACAGGAATTGTGGGGCTCTAGTCCAAAATTATCTAGGAGGCACCAGATAGCAACCATTAGTATAGAATATGTGAATTCTAAGATAATAAAATCAATAGCTTTAGATATTTCATAACAGGAGAAACTATATGACAATTCAACAGTTCATTTATTGTGTTTAAAATCTAAAATAATTCAGAGATGAAGTAACTTGGGTTTTTCCAGAGAAAACTTTTGTTTTTCTTTGGAATAATCTTCACAATATTCTAGCTGCAGCACAAGGATGCCCCAGGAATAATTTTCAAATGGCATGTCCTGATGACACTGTCTTCATCTCATCACCAGGCCACAGTAGATACAGTTTAAAGTCATCTCTAGCTGTTCTGGTTTTAAAGTAGTGTTTTCTCTTTCCTCCCCATTTTTCCCCCCTGTGGAAACAGTGTAGGATACTTCATCAATTTTGTGTTTGAGGATGCAGTCAGGTCTTCCCACTTCAGTTGGGCACAAGGCTGCGGTGGGCATACACCCTCAACATTTCTGATTGCTGGGCACTGCCCTCCATAGTCATTTTGGGTTGGGTTGCAGTAAAGACTGGACTGTGGCTTCCGCAGATGCACTTGCCCATGTAAAGATTCACCTGTGCTTTGTCAAGCGTTAGCAGTGCTCTTTCAAAAGAGTGCTAGGTGTGTTTTCTAAAACTGGGCCTAACACTCTCCTGAGAGAAAGCTAGTTCTGTGCTGCACCAAAGATTGAACTGGAAAAGAGTCCACACTTCTCCAGCTGTGCATTCCTAGCTTGTTCCCCAATGAATGAGTTACACATTTTCTGACAGGTTTTTACTGGGAGTTCTGGCCTATGCCATGGGCTAACCTCAGGTGCTGCCCATCACTGCTCACTGGCAGCACTGCCATTCCCTTGGAGAAGAAGTTGACATTGAGCTTGCTGACTATTGCTCCCTCCTGCTTGACCCTGAACCCCTGCTCCACACCTGTATACCTGGCAGGTCAGAGGTACGGAGGAGGGCTGGAGAGGGAGACAGGCAGGAGTGCCCCCAGGCTCCTCACAACCCATCCTCTATGCCTCAGTCTATTTCTAAACAAGGGTCTAGCACTAAAGAGCTAGCACTAAACTTATACCCAACAATTGCCTGGATGACTGGGAGGCCAGAACTCTTCCATGCCTGCAACCTGTTATTTGAGCAACTTCAGATTCCTAAATCTGCAACTCAAAGCGCCCACCTACACCAGTCCAGCTGTGCCCAACACATTAAAGAGAGTGATTGGGGTTATCTTTCTCACCAGCAAGTGATGCTCAGAGAGGGAGGAAATTAAGCCAGGAGAATACATCAAACACTGCTTAACTTGTCCCACACTAGAACTGTAAAGGCAGTTACTGAGGGCTTGTCTATCAGGGCAGGGTGCTTTAGACTGAAGATATTGCCAGCTCAGGACCTGGAAGAATGCATGTTAATGTGGCCGTGAGCCTCTAAGTCATACAGGGCTATGTTAAAAATGACATTAGCTGAAATAAGATCCTGAAATAAATACTCAAAATGTTAGCTGATTGCAGGGAGATAAAATTTGAAGCGGGGTTTATAATGGCTGTTGCTATGGGAAACCACATCACAGCCATATTTTCAGAGTAATTCTCTTCTGTTCTCTTGGGGGAAAGTTCTTGTGATAGAAATAGGAGAATAAAATAAGAAGTAGTCAAAGTTGCCCTGGTGGGGGGTGGGGAGGGAGGTTGCAAAACAGTAGTCAAAATCTGTGTAGTTTCTGAATAATAAATCTGTGTTGAGTCCAGTTTTCTTTAAGGGGCTTCGGAGACCTCCATTTCTGATTTTCTTAGAAGATGGCAAAGAAGTTTCCTGTGCCTGAACTATGTGTTTATAGCTCCCAGCACAGCCTAGAGATGCAAAGGGGAGCTTCTGTGTTAATCTATGCCAGTCTTGTGGGCCTTCATCCATAAATCTATTCTTTCCCATCTCAACATTAAACTACAATTAGATTGTAGATTAGAGCCCAGAGTCACCTGTTGGGGGAAGATCAGCGGCATACAAATAAATAAATAAATAAGAAAGAAAGAAAGAAAGAAAGAAAGAAAGAAAGAAAGAAAGAAAGAAAGAAAGAAAGAAACTGGCCCCAAAGTATATTTATAGTCACGAACCATTTATTATTGTTGTTATTTCAAACTTGCAACAGTTGTTGAAAAGGCTGAAAATACTGGGAGCAAAAAGCAAGAGTTGGGTATAGATATTGTGAGCCTTACTTCCTTTACATGTTTAGCTTTTCTTTTAAATGCTGAGCAGCTTAAAAGCAAAACAAAGAAACAATCCAAAGTACAGCCAGAAGAAATCTTGGGAAAACATTCCTTGGGGTTATGGCTGAAAATACCATTCCGAACCCATTCAAGCTATAAACCCTGAAAGAAATACAGAACTGCAAATTCAGGGGCTTAATCCCTGGGTCTGTTCATAGTTCTTAACCATGATTAAGTGACTATCAGGAAGAAAGCCCAGATTTGATATTGGGAAGTATTAATATTCATGTTGGTTCGTCCTCTGATTCTTCATACCCTCTAGGTTTTTTTTCCCCCTCTTTTTTCTGTTTTTTTCCTCTCCTTTTCTTTCTATCGACTTAGAGATCCATGTTTATCATCATAACAAAACACCAAACCATAATTAAAGTGGTACAAACCCAAGGATGTAAACAATAAAATATTTTAGCCTGTTAGCATAATTCTTAGGGAAGAAAGAGGAATCTGCTGCAGCTTCCAATTTGCTATTGTACTATTGTTTTAAGAGCTTTGGCTAACCAGCCCTTTCTGTTTACATAAGTGCCGTTGTGGCCTTTTTAAAAAAATAACATAAAAAAATGCTAGTCAGACTGAAGTCATTTCTAAACTACTGCTCATGTTTTCACCTTCATTCTTAAATTCATCTGACTGTGCCACAGCAGGAGTGTATGTAAGTAGTAATTCAGTGCTAAACCAACAATAAATTGTGCTTCAAATACACACAAATATGAAAAGATGTTCCTGCTTCTGGCATAAATTAGCTCCCAGAAAACTGAGTAAAATATAGGTAGGAAGGTAAGTAGGTAGATATTACAAGATAGGACATAATTCAGATTTAGATTCCCTATTTTCTTATGTATCAATCATTTATCCAAGTTAGTTCATTGTTCTGATCCACATTTCTTCTAATATTTAAATATTTCTTCTCAAGAAAGATTTTTCTCCGTCATCAATGCCTAAATGTTATCTATCCAGTCAGATCCTTCCAGCTCTGTCTCTTTTCCATTTTTCTTCTTGTCTCTCCTAACTCCTTTTCATTTCTTTTTCCCTTTCTCATTTAATATCTATCTTTATTACCACTATTTAATTCCTCCACCTATCTCCATACTCCTATTTCTTGCCAACTTTTACTCATCTCCATTGGCGCTATCCCTTTTCTCCATCACTGTCTCCTTCCTTTGGCTCCTTTCAAATATTCAAATATGTTACAATCCCCTTATTCTCAAAGCACCATCTTTGACCCTCTTCTCCTCTCCAAATGCTGTCTAATGTATTTTCTTCCCTTGCTGCTATTTGGTTCTGGTATCATTTTTCTCTCCTCTCATTCTGTTTTTCATCCTCCCTCCAATCTGTCTTTTACCTGATGGCTCTTCACTAAAATTAGACTCATGACAATTATCTTTGAATTCTATTCAGTCTAAGGAATGTTCTCTGCCTTGATCTTTCTGTCACTTTTGATATAGTTGATCATTCTGTTCTGCTTGGTTTCTTTTAGTTGCCATTTTCTGTGATTTTGCTATCAGTTAATTCTTCTTACGAGTGTGCAGAGACTACATAATCCATTTGCTTCACAAATGACTTGATCAATGCCCAGATGCACAGCAAGATAGGAAAAGAAGAAACTTCATGCTCCTCTACAAGAACACAGAAGTTGTAGTACCTTTTGTTTGCTTTGTGGAAAAATGGGATTAAAACCTGCAGGTTTAATAGAGATTAAGGCGGAAATGAAGTACCTCTTGCTTCACAGGAAGTGATGTAGAAACTGAAACAATGGTCCTTCACAACTGAAGTATTTTTTTTAAAAGAAACTTAGTGGTTTGGGATACAGTGTGATGAAATTTACAGTGCTTGGAGTCAATAAGCTAGAGAACAATCATGTCAGATTTTCAACAGTTATGTTGAGATGTGGGTTTATGGAAAGTGAAGAGATATATGTAAAAAAGGAAGTGACCTCTTCTTGAATGTAATGGAACTCACCAATCTCCTCCTTTTTCATTACCTACTGCTGTTGAATGTGGTACTGTGAAAACAATGGAGGCTGTCTACATAGAGCAATATATAAATTTATATATTTATATTTATATATATAAATAAAAATAAAAATAAATAAATTGTTGGGTCATTTCTCTAATTCAGCTAAAAAAAACCCACCTTCACACAACTGCTCAGGATAAGAGACAGGTGACAGTGAAGGAGACACATGAAGCAATTAAAAAAAAAAAAACCTTAAGGAGTTCTCAAACTATAAGATCTTCTTACTTTCCAAGGCATTGTAAATGGTTCCCTAACTGCTAAAAATTATTCTAATTGGAGGGCAGATCTGTGGGTAACTGAAATCCAGTACTTCTGCTTCCTTTCCTCAACATAATGTTTTACAAATTTTCCCCATGATGCTACTTTTTCAAATACCTAAAACCTCTACCAAAACAGGTTATGTCTGGAGACTCATTGAATCTTAGAAATGGAAAAGAACAGGTTCAGATTTATCCACTCTGCCTTGGAGGAATTAAAATATGGTCTGAGTCATTCTACTTCATCTTGAGATCCAGAGTTGGTAGAATCCAATATATAGCCTTTTCACCTCTCTAATCACTCTTTAGATGGTTCTGTAGACATTTTTATTTTTCATCCCTTTTCACTTACTTTACTGGTGGTCCCTCAGGGCTCTGTAATAGCCCAACAACATTATTTCTATATATATTATCCCTTGTAGCCTTATCCATTATCATTATGGATTTCAGAATTTACTCTGTACTGGTGAGACCTAACTCTGCATCTCTACCTAAGACCTATCTTTTTCTTCACAATATCAGCTGGCCTCTGATATTTCTTCTTGGTACGTCATCATAATCTACAACTCAGTATGTACAAGAATGAGCCTCTTTTTGTTAAAACACTGATTTCTTGATCACTCTCTTCATCCATTGTCATCACCAGGCACCAAGCTGTGGTTTTATTTTTAGCTCCCCCCTTCTTTCTCCTTAAATTCAGTTAATTACCATATCTTAAGGCCCCAAAGGGGGTACCCATGGATGTTTTAAGCTGTCCATCAGACTTTCTGCTTCATCTGATTTTTTTTACATTCAAAAGTATTTTTATTTTAAGAAAACAGGAAGTTTGCATGCTGGAAAGAAAGGTGCCTGCCTCCAGCATTATCAGTATTCCAAGAATAACAAATGATTCCCCCCATTTAAATACAGTGGTACCTCGAGTTACGAACTTAATCCGTTCCATGACTCTGATCGCAACTCGAGTTGGTCGCAACTCGAGGTAAATTTTCCCATAAGGTTCAATGTAAATACGGTTAATCCGTTCCGCCCTCCGAATTTGGTCGCACCACGAGGCAAATTTCCCCATAAGGTTCGATGTAAATACATACGGTTAAAGCCTGCTCTGCATTTTCTTTGGAGCCATGCTGACAAGCACACCAAAAACCTTCCAAACGCCACAAAACACACCACAAGCCTCATCGAACGTCTCCTTGCTACCGCGATCTCGCTCACAGGAAGCTGCGACCACGTGGCAGCAGGGCAAATGGCCGTGGATCCGGTTCATAGCTCGAGGTGGAGTTCGCATGTCGAGGTAAATTTTTGGGGCCGGAGCTGGTCATATCTCGAAAAATTCGTAAGGAGGGGCGTTCGTAACCCGAGGTACCACTGTATATAGGTAGTCTTTCAGGTTCAACACTGTTGTGCAGGTGGCTCTGTAGTCCCAGTCTAGAAGTGCAGAATCTAGCACAAGGGGGGCACTAGAAGTCCATTGTTGTAAAAACTGTGGGTATTATTCTGTGATGCCACTCATGGTTTTCTATCAGTTTTGGCAGTTCCTGTCTTTAAAGCCAGTGGAGGCATCATAGCACAGGGCTCTTCAGTGGGTTCTGTCAGCAGCCACAACTTCTAGTTCCCTTGGCTGGATGTCACAGTGGTGTAGGGTTTCCTTCACAGCATCTTGCATGGACAACCTTGAAGTTTCTTCTCACTCTCCAGTACACCAAAAAGCAACTGGTAAGGTGTACAGTGGTTGTCCATTCTGATGACGTGTCCCACCCACCACATCTGGTCTCTGATAATCAGGGACTTAATGCTGGTGGAGTCCATGTGATCCAAGATCTTCAGGTTGGAGACACAGTCTTGCCAGTGAATGCCAAAGATGGAGCAGAGAGCACATATGTGAAATTTCTCTAGTTATTTGATGTGTCGTCAGTACAGAGTCCAGGACTTACATCCATATAGGAGAGAAGGGATAACCACAGCTCTGTAGACTTTCAGCTTTGTGGGGATACAGGCATTGTGTTGATTGAGCACTCTATTACACAGCCGCCCCACAGCTTGTCTGGCCTTGCTGATCCTGGAGTCAATTTCTTTGCCCAAAGACCCATCGCTCAAGATGATGCTTCCCAAGCATGTGAAGCTGTTTACATTTGTCAGCTGGGTGTCATCAACAGTGATTTTTGGTTCTATGCAGTTAGCATTTGGCATGGCTGGTAAAGTACTTCAGTCTTGTTCAGAATGATAGTCAGGCCAAAGACCTTAGCAGCATCTAAGAATTTGTTCAGCATCTGTGTCTTTGTGTGCCAAGAGTGCACAGTCATCAGCAAAGAGGTTTCCTTGAATGACTGCATGGAGGTACTTCATCCCAGCATTCAAGTGGCAAAGGTCAAAGAGAGAGCCATCCAATCAGTACCTGATGTATACTTCTTCAGACCCTGGTCAGCACGTGACAACATGCAAGCAAAGAACAGTTTGAACAGGACTGTGGCTAGCACACAACCCTGCTTCACCCCATTGGAAATGGCAAATGCAGCTGACATATCACCATTGTAAGGGACCTGTCCTGTCATTCCATCATGGAGTAGCTGAATCAACTTCACAAATTTCCTCAGGCATCCATAATGTCTCAGGATGATTCAGAGAACCTCCCTGTTTACAATGTCAAATGCCTTTGTCAGGTCAATGAAGACAGAGTAGAGAGGCTTGTTCTGCTTGATGCACTTCTGGACTTGCCTCACGGCAAATATCATGTCTGCTATATTCCCTTCTGGCCAAAAGCCACACTGTGCCTCTTGGAGGTTCCTTTCTGAGACAGTGACAAGTCTGTTCAGGAGAATAAGGGCAAAGATCTTGTCTGCAATGAACAGCAGTGAGATACCCCTGTAGTTTCTGCAGTCTGATTTGCTTCTCTTATTTTTATAGAGAGCCATGATGAGGGCATCACAGAAGTCATCAGGCATCTCCTCTGTGAACTATATGTCTTCTAAGATGTCTTGGAATGCCTGTAAGGCGTTTGGGTCTAGTGCTGTGATGGAATGGACTTATGAAGGCCAGGCTCAGGGAGATAAGCGTGTTCTTGGCCCCCAACGGGAGCGTGGGAAGTTCAAGAAGATGAGGCTGGCACCTCCCTAAGGAATTCATGGTGTTGTGGCTGGCTGACTTGGGAACTTGGGTTCAGTCTGGTGAGATTCTGTCTTGAGGTGGAAGCTAATAAACGCAACAGAACGGTATTTGCATTGTCTAGTGGAGTTCTTTGGGCTGAACCTGACAAGTGCTTTGTAAATCTCAGCAGGAATGCCATCCTGCCCTGTTGCTTTATTTGAGTTCATCTGTGAGATTGCTTTCTTGATTTCATCAGTAGAGGGAGGCAGGTCTAGCGTATCCAAGACTGACAGCTGAGGAATCTGCTATAAGATATCTGGGTCAATCGTGGACGGCCTATTGAATAGGTTGGAAAAGTGTTCAACCCAGCAGTTTGTCAGTCCTTCCTGATCTTTGATCAGGCTCGACCCATCAGGTGACAGCAAGGGGGAGCATCCTGATTTAGAAGGACCATAAACTGACTTTATGGTGCTGAAGAACTCTCTGGTGGCATGCATGTCTGCATAGCATTCCACCTGCTCAGCCTTTCTCTGCCGCCATTCATTCTGCATTTCTTGCAGTTCCGCCTGTACTTTGGACTGCATATGTTTAAACTTGCCTTTCTTTGAGACAGATGATGGATCGTTCTGCCAGTCAGCATAGGCCTTGTTCTTGGCCTGGAGGGCTGCTGAAATGGTCTCATGGTTTTCATCAAACCAGTCTTGATGCGCCCGGGTTTTCAGTCTGAGTAGAGTTGTTGCAGTCTGCATGATGACATTCTTAAACTGTGCCTACTTTTCAAAATAGGTTCCTACAAGTGGTAAATTGCCAGAGAGATTTTCATTAAGTACAGTCTGCTGATGTTGAATGACATTCTGACAGTTCTTGGTTGCTTATGATGTAAAGGGGCTATGTGCAGGTTGAGGACTGACTGGACCAGCTTGTGATCTATCCAGCACTCAGCACCTTGCATGGTCCGGATGATGGTGATGTTTTTAAGGTTGCACTGATGTACTATGACATAGTCAAATAGGTGCCAGTGTTTGGACCTGGGATGTATCCAGGTTGTTTTGTACTTGTTTGCACGTCTGAACATCATTTTAGTGATGTATAGATTGTATTTGGCACATTTGCTCAGAAGCAGCAGGCCATTACTGTTGACTTTTCCCACCCCATGCCTCCCAAGGATTCTGTCCCAGTTGTCGCTGTCTGTCCCCACCCGAGCATTGAAGTTGCACAGAATGATGAGTTTGTCCCTGGTGGGAGTTGTTGAAATAATCTGGTTCAGGTCCTTATAGAAAGCTTCCTTGTCTTTGTCTGGACTTGTGAGAGTTTATGCGTAGATACTGACAGTGGTGATGTACCAGGATTTGCTGAGAAGAAAGTGGAACTGTATAATACATTCATTTATTCTAGTGAGTAGAGTAGAGATGTTCTTCAGCAGAGCAGTTTTGATTGCCAAACCTACTCTGTGAGTCCTGTTGTCAGTCTGTGGTTTCCCTTTCCAAAAGAACATATATCCACTCGCTGCTTCCTGTAACGAACCCTCATCTGTAAGCCTGATCTCACTGAGTGCAGTGATATCAAAGCTATAACTGTGAAGTTCGGCTGGTATGAGTGCTGTTCGTCTTTCAGGTCTTGACACCCTTTCTCTATCCTGCAAGGTGTGGACATTCCAGGCTCCAAAAATGAGTTTTCTTTGATTTGTTTTTCTTGATACTCGACTGCTTAGGAGATGATCTGCCAGCCAGGGTTAGCTAGACAGATGTGGGGCAGGCAATGTTTAGGGTATCTTTTCTAACCCCCTCCCTCATGTGAGGGTGGGCGGTGCTATCCTAGAAAGGACTGCCTAGTTGGTGTGGATGCTGCCAGACATCTCTGCTGCCCTGGGTACTGAGATGAACAACCACGGGTCCAAGGGCTGCCCACGTGCAGGTTTGTGACTCCAACTGCCGGTGGTGATCTCAACCCATTGTTTCACCCCTCATCCATTGCCAGGTGAATTGCAGGTGCATTGTAGATGAAGATGAATTCTACAACAGAAACCTGTGCGTGATGGAGTTTTAAGTGGAGCAGCTGTTGCACAGGGGCAGTCCCACTCTCTCAGCAGAAGAGGACTTAAATCCAGTGGCACGGAGAACCATTATGACCGGAGTCCTCTCCTACTGCAGTGGATGACCAGGACATCTAAGTGTCTTATTGTACTCTTAGCACTCCACAGCACCTGCTGGGCCTGCCTTTTGGACCATTGGACCATTGATCAGTCTCCTCTGCAAAATCTACCAAGGCCAGACTTCACACACTGTGATAGATAAATCCCTTATCTCACCGAGGGTCGAAGACCCATTGGCTGCCCCACCTGGTTTGCCTTGTCTGCCGAGACAGTTTGTGAGGGAGGGAACTGAGACAGTTTACCAGGGTATGGCCACTGTGCGTGTTACAGGTACTTGGAGCCACAGGTGAGAGCTGAGTGCTAGGTGGGGACCAAAAGTGAATGAGCAACCCTAAAAAAGCACTGCAGGCCCCTCCACCAGAGGTGCTACACTTCCTGGGCACCCCATACATCCCTCCCCACTATTTACCTCACAATGTAATCAATGGGGCTTTGTGATTGTGTAAAAACTTTGCACGGTTTTATAGTTCAACAAGGAAATATTGTTTCAGTCTAATGAATGTTGTTTCAGAAATGGCAACAAGATCTTCAAAGGACAGTCTGCTCCCATTACAAGCAATTCTTGCCTTGCCCTACCTCTCAGGTTCCCATCAGGGGCTTGGACTGGAATGTTGGTTTATTGTCTTGCACATGGGAAACTGTGGAGGATTTTTAATACATTTGATCATTCATTCATTCATTCATTCATTCATTCATTCATTTTTAACAATTAAAGTCCACTCATATGGCTTTATTTTCCATGCTCATAATGTCTCAATGCCTTAATGGGTCTGCAAATAGTCTGAACAGCCCAGGTCATTAAGGCATGGGCTAAGAAGGATTGGGAGATGAGAAAGTTGGCCATTGGAGAGTCTCCAAACTGAACTGAAGGAGTGGAAGAAATAAGACAGAGCAGGGGTATCTTCCCATTGGCAGTGAGGAACTTTATCTAGATTAACAGCAATCTAATTCTGCTTGTAGAAAGCTAGCAAATATAAGGCTTTGAAAGAGAACGTTCTGAAAGGAAGAAGATTGGGATACAGCCAGCTATGGCTGTAATGGATCCAAAGCTCATCATTACTCAGTGAGATTCTCGGATTCAACATCTCAGTAAATTGTCTCATTGCTTTTAACTGGAAAATTGAAGTATTTGCTACATTGAAAAGACCAGAGATGCCCCTTGCACATATACTTCTTCTGCTAGGGCTAGCAGATTTTGAAATGAAAAGATAGGTCCATCACTTTTCTTGTATCTGGCCCCATTTAAGATTGCGCTATAAAAATGGAATATATAATTAGGCACTTCAGTTACAAAACATATAGAATCAGTATATCTCAAACATTTGCTCTTTTGATAACATATATAGTAATATTCCAGCCTTGGAAAATGAAGTCAAATGTGAATTTAAATATAATGTATTGTGCACATAACATGAATAACTTTCCTGTACTATTCTCAAGGAGCTGTCAAAGTAAATTCCTCTGCTTATTAAAAAATACATAAAGTCATTAATATCTGCAAGTGATTTTGCTTGACCTATTATCGGTATGTATGTATGTAGCTAGGTATGTCTCAAGAAACAGGCTCATTTGATCTGTTTTCAAATAAGTCCTGATGGACCACTCTAACAATCTGGCTGCAAAGCAAAAGAATATGAACCTTTGAAGAAATATGTGTTTCCTTCCACGTAACTGGGAAGTTTCCAGTAGAGGTGGTTTATTTTGACCATGAACAAAATGTTTAATATACAGGTTTCAATCTTTTATTTTATCAGTTTACACTTTGGGGACAAATTCAGCTTTCCTAAACCAAAACAGAATTATGGTAACAAGGAGGATGGAGATCTGCCCCTGTCTCTTGGAGGAAATGATGCTTGTTGCTTAATTTTGAAGGCCATTTCTGTGTGCTTAAATGACCAGACCAGATGGAGCTCCTGCTAAGAGGCAGCCTTTCTGTTGCTATGCTCAGTCATGCTGCATGGCTGAGGCTCACAGGCACAGTTTTCAGCCACCAAGAATAGCCTACATTCCTGGCAGTAAAGGCAGTACCAGCAGCCACTGCCAGGAAGAATTCCTGAGGAGCTGATCAGATGCTATTCCTGCTACAAGTTCCAGGGGGTCAAGATCAAATATAAATGGAATGGACAGAACTTGGCTGTACTGCAGAAAATGCTTTCTCTCCCCTGCGCCTGATGTGCCATATAAACCATCCCAGGTCCATAGTTTCATGCTGGAATGAACTGCCTGACTTTCCATATTTAAACAAGAGCTTTCCTCCTGTTAGTGGCCTTACATTTTCCCCTCATGTTGCAGTTACTTGCGGGAAGTCTCATTCCCCCATTAGTGGCTGTGTAAGAGAGTAGGATCCTGCTCAGCTCATTTCTGAGCCAAAGCTGTATTTAGCCTCAAGTCCTCTACGTAGTCTTTGGGTGATGACAGCAATTGGGACTGGGATTGTCATTGCTAAGCGATGCAGTTGTAAAGTGTGACACCACATGACTGCATCGTTTAGCGCTGACAATCCCTGCAGTCATGGTTGCTGTCATAACCCCAAGACACATGAGTCATTAAGTGGGAGATGGTGGGAATCCCAGGTAAGGAGCACGCAAGCACAGGAAGGCTGGGGGATGGATAGCATGGAACGGTGTGAGCACAGGAAGGCTAGAGGGATTTACCAGAGTGACTTGTAACCTTCCCTGCCGGCTTCCTTATTAATTTGACTTGTGGGAAGCCGGCAGGGAAGGTTGCAAATGGTGATCCCATGACCATGGTGTAAGATCTTGTCCCGTTCGTCAAGAGAACACTCCCGTGACACGTGTGGTTCACAAAAGAGGTTTACTCAAGCATAATGCAACAGTTACAAGCAAAGCCAGGACTGGCTTGGTACAATGCATTGGTTCCTTTATACCTCCCCCCTTCCCGCGGTTTCGCCCCACAATTGCATTACAGGCTGCGGATTATCGGCGCCCCAATAATCCCCCTTGATTGTCCAGATGGCAGGTTCAGCCTGGATCCCATTGTCCCTTGATCGACTACCCCTCCGGCATGGGCTGGTTCCCTTGGATTCCTTTTCCTTGCATGCAGAACCGGGGTTTCTGGATGTGCGGTGATCTTAGCTTCACGACTCGTGGCTCTGCTCATTGTTCACTTGCGCCGCTTATCAGTGTAGATTAATTGTTTCCACTCTGCGGTTTCCCCGCTGGCTAGGCGCAGGTGGCCATTAATCAGCCATGCTGTTCTCACTTCCCCTTTTTCCCCAGCTTGCAGCAGGCAGCGGAATTGGCTCAGCCTGGCAGCGGGCTTCTACAGGAGCACCGTGCCGGCTGAACCTGACATACTGCCCCCCTGAAAACAGACCCCCCCCTTTACCTCGGTTTCCCGGGGTACCTGTCGTAAAAGTCCCGTACTAGGTCCGGTGCTTTTATGTGGGCTCGGCTTACCCATTCGCTGTGGGACTTGGGGAAATGTTTCCATTGCACTAGCAGCTGGATCTGTCCCTTGTGCCTCCTTGCATCCAGTATCTGCTTCACCTCAAAGTGCTGCTCCCCGCCGATCATGATGGGTGCCGGCATCGCCTCTGCCCTGTGCCAGTCATTCCCTGGTTGGTGCAGCTTCAATAAGCTGCAGTGAAATACCGGGTGGATTTTCCCGAGGCTCTTGGGGAGTGTCAACCTGACAGTTACTGGGTTGATTATTTCCACGATGGGAAACGGTCCCACAAACCTCGGGCTGAGTTTCTTCGATGCCTGGTGTGTTTTTAAGTTCCTAGTTGACAGGTATACCTGGTCTCCCACCTTCCATTGCCACTCGGGGAGCCTCTTGCGGTTGGCGTATTTCTTGTATTCCACTTTGGCCCCCTGTAGCACCGCGCACGCTGCTTGTCTTGTGGCATCTATCTGGGTGAACCAGGAGTCCAGTGAGTCTGTGCGGGATGCTGGTTGAGGCAGTTCCGGCATGGGTACGAAGTCTCGCCCCATGGCCACTTTGAACGGAGAGAACCCAGTCCTCTTGTGGACAGCGTTGTTGTATGCTACTTCCGTGAATGGCAGTAGCTCCGCCCAGTCATCCTGCTGGTGCCCCACATAGCACCGCAGGTACTGCTCGAGCCCCCCGTTCAGGCGTTTGGTGGCTCCGTCCATCTGCGGGTGCGCCACAGAGGAGAGGGCTTGCTGTGTCCCTACCCATTTCAGGAACTCTCTCCAGAGTTGGGCGATGAAGTTGCCCCCCGGTCACTGACGATCCGTCAGGGAGCACCGTGTAGCCAGTAGACATGTTGCACAAAAAGCGTCGCCAACCTCTCTGCTGTGGGGACTTGCCGGCAAGCCACAAAGTGCGTTTGTTTGGAGAACAAGTCCATGACCACCCAAATGGCGGTCTTGCCCTTGCTTTCCGGTAGCTCCACTATGAAATCCATGGCAATCTCTTGCCATGGGCCATTGGGATTCGCCACTGGCTGGAGTAGCCCCCTGGGTTTTCCCTTACTCCCCTTTGCCATCGCGCACACCGGGCAACCCCCCGAGTATGCTTCCACGTCCTTCTGGAGTATTGGCCACCAGAACTGCCGCCGGATTAAATGGAGCATCTTCATGAAGCCGTAGTGCCCTGTGCTCCGGCTGTCGTGGGCTCTCTCCATCACCCACCGCCGGCATTCCTCCGGGATGTACACCTTCCCCTCATGCCACCACAAGTCCCCTTGGCTGGTTAGCACGTCGCAGTTTTCCTTGAGCCAGGAATCTCGCTTCGCTGCTTCCGCGAACCCCTGCTGCAACTCCGGCGTCGCGTTCCTTGCCTCCCTCCTTGTTTGGCTCCAGGTTACTGCCTTTGCGGCCAGCCTACCAGTGGGGATGATGGAGTCCACAATGTTCTCTCACAGGCTGGCGTGTTGGGGCATGCGCAACAACCCGTCTGCCAGGAAATTCCTCTTCCCGAGGATGTGTTTTAAGGTGAAATCGAACCTCCCAAAGTACTGAGACCATTGCGCCTGCTTAGGGGATAGTCTCCGCGGGGTTTTTAGGGCTTCGAGGTTCTTGTGGTCCGTCCACACCTCGAACGGCTTGGTTGCCCCCTCCAGCAAGTGCCTCCATGTGGCTAGGGCCCACTTTACCGCGTATGCCTCCTTCTCCCACACCATCCACTGTCTCTCAGTCTCGGTGAATTTGCGGGAAGCATAGGCGCATGGGTGGAGGGGCCCCTCCAGACCGGGTTGTAGTAGGACCGCCCCCATTGCCACGTCTGACATGTCCACCTGGATGATGAATTGCCGGTCCGGGTCGGGGTGTCACAGGATCAGCTCCGCTGTGAACCACCACTTCAAGTCCCCAAATGCTTCTTGCCACTCCGGGGTCCACGTGAGTGCCATGGTGGGCTTTGGGGGTTTCCCGCTGCCCTTGGTCTTCAGCAAGTCTGTTAGGGGGAGGGCGACTTGGGCGAAGTTCGGGATGAACTGCCGGTAGAAGTTCGCAAATCCCAGGAAGCTTTGGAGTTGCCTCCGGGTCCGCGGCGCTTCCCAGCCCAGTACATCCCTCACCTTTGCCGGGTCCATTTCGATCCCTCGGCTAGATATACGGTAGCCGAGATAGTCCAGCTGCTCCCTGTGAAACTCTCATTTGGAGAGTTTCGCGTACAGCTGGGCCTTCAGCAGTCTCTGAAGCACTGTGCGCACCAGCTCCACGTGGTCCGCCAGGGTTTTGTTGTAGATTAGGATGTTGTCCACGTAGACCAGGATGCCCCAGTAGAGTAGGTCATGCAGCACCTCGTTTATTAGCTGCATAAATACCCCCGGAGCCCCTTTTAATCCGAACAGCATTACGCAAAATTCGTAACTTCCAAGCGGGGTGTTAAATGCCGTCTTCCACTCTTCCCCTGTGCAGATCCTAACCCTAAAATATGCTTCGCGCAAGTCCAATTTTGTAAATACCTTCCCCTTAGATAGGTGTGAAAGTAGGTCCTTCATCAAGGGGAGGGGTAGTTATACTTGGTGCTAATTGCGTTTAGCCCCCGATAGTCCACACACATCCGGAGCGAGCCGTCTTTCTTCTCCTGGAACAATAGCGGGGCCGCCAGTGGTGACTTTGCGGGTCGGATGAAGCCTTGCGCCAGATTTTTATCGATGAACTCCTGTAGGCCGCCCATCTCCTTCATCGATAAGGAGTACATTTTTGGCTTGGGCAGTTTTGCTCCCGGTTCCAGCTCGATGGTGCAGTCACTGGGTCTGTGGGGTGGGAGCTGGTCAGATTCCTACTCCCCGAATGCTGCCGCCAAGCTCTGGTACTGATGCGGGATACCACTGGCTTCTGGGGCTCCCCCTGGTCCCGACCCGCTGTCTGCCTTGGTCCCGCTCGCCGCCACCACCTGGTCCCGCTTTGGTATCACCGCTGCCCCTCGGTGCTCCGGGACCGTCTCCGGATGCCTCGGGCCTTCCATCGGTTCTGCCGTGGCCACTGCCGGTTGCTGACGTCTCCCACTCTCACGCCTCCCCGGCTCCTCGTCCTCGAACCTCAGTGCTTCTGACGCCCAGTCGATCCGTAGGTTCCGTCGTCGCAGCCACGCCAATCTGAGCACCACCGCATAGTCGGCGATTGGGACCATCACGAATCTCAGCTCCTCTCAGTGGTTACCGACTGTCATCTGGACCGGCTCAGTGTAGTATTGAGCCAGCTCCCCCCCGCTACTGAACTGTCTAGTTGGCTGAATGCGATGGGCTCCCTGAGGTGCTGCAGCTGCAGCCCGAGCTCAGAAACTATGGCTGGGTGCATCAGGCAGTGTGTACAGCCCGAGTCCAGCAGCGCCTGTAGCTGCACTTCCCCCTCGGATCTCACCCCCCAGATGTGCACTCTCACCTGCAGGGGGGGGCAGTCCTCATTGGCTATTGGGTCCGTGCATCTTGGCTCCCCTGCTCGCACTGGGACGCCGTTCAGTGCGAGCGCGCCTTGTTTCCTGCCGGCCCCGATTCCTCCCCGGAGGATGCCGTCTCTGGGGTCGACCACCCCATCTGGCCTCGCTCGGTCACCGCCACCGCTGCACTCTTCCGTGGTCGATCACCTGCCCGGTTCCTGGTTGGACGCAGTGGCCTGACCTCGGCACGTGGTGGGGTCCCTTCCCGCTCCATTGGGCATTGTGCCACACGATGGCCTCGTCCTCCACACCGGAAGCATAGGTTTGGTGCCTTGGGCACCTCTCGCCCCCCTGTGGGCTGTCGCCCACTGCTCCGCTTCTCCTCGGCGGTCCTCTCCCTCGGCTTGTCTCTCGCCCGGTCCCACCTCCGCGTGCTCTGTTGGATCTGCCGCCACGCTGACTCCGCCGTCCCGGCCAGCCAGATCCAATCCTTTATGGTGGTCGGGTCATCCTGGCCCAGCGCCTGCTCCAGGATCTCTGGGTTGAGACCCCTCTTAAATACTTTACCCTGAGCAACTCCAGCCAGTCTGTGAGTTTCTCCACTAACCTCCAGAACTCCAACGCGTATTCAGACATGGACTTATCCCTCTGCCTGAAGTGCAGGATGTCATCCTCGGCCCACCTGGCGCTCAGGGTGTCCTCGAACCTATCTTGGAGCGCCTGCATGAAGTCCGGGAAACTCTTCAGCTCCGCCGCGTTGGCGTCGTACAAACCGATCACCCAGCTTGCTGCTTGGCCGTCCAGTAGTTCAGCCACGTAGGTGACCCTGTCCTCGTCCCTGGTGAATAGGTGACCCCCCCCCCGCATGAAGCTGCGCACATGGGTCAGAAAGTGAGGCAGCTGCTCAGGGTCTCCCGAGAATTTTCCGGTTATGCCCTGGAGTCTCAAAGCGTCTACTGCCCGTCGATCCACCAACAGTGGGGTTGGCACCGGTGCCGGCTGGGGTCCCGGGGCCCCGCCCCGTCACTTGCGCTGCCACTCGCTGCCAGCTGACCCAGCCTCAGCAATATGGTTTGGAGCGTCGCCTGCATGGAGTCCAGGCACTGCCCGACCCTTGCCTCCAGTTGGGCAAACTCTTCCTCCCATCTTCGGGTCCGTGACCCTGAGCCTCGGGTCATCGTCACCCCCGATCGATCGAGCCCCTGGTTCACTCCGATCGACCACCTCACCGGTGGGGGGTCCCCGATCCCAGCCGCCATCTCGTCGCTCGAGGCTGGCTCTGCCATCGCCTCCACGATCCCGAGGTCCTCCTGCTCCAACTGTCCAACGGATTCCTCGTCGCTGGCCATTACCTGTACTAAAAAGGGGAAAAGTGCTCCTCAGTAGGTACCGGGTAGCGTTATGGGACGCTGCAACCGTCGTAAATGTGAGCCGGTTGCCAAGCACCTGAATCATGGTCACATGACCACAGGGGCACTGTAATGGCCAGAACTGTTGTAACTTCAAATGGTCGCTGAATGAGTGGTCTGTAAGCTAGGACTACCTATATAACTAAAGAAGGCAGTGCTGTGTTGTAAAAGTTTTCTGAGTTGGATTTTGGAGATATAAACATTTCATTACCATACTAGATAAAGTAGTGAAGTTCTCCTCCTCCTCCTCCTCCTCACCATTATCATAATTAAAGAAGGCAATGCTAGGATTGTTTTTCCTCAATGTTATTAGAAGAAACTTGCCCTTTATTGGACAGTTTTTGGTGTACCACTGTATCTCAGTTTATAGGAAGAGGAGAAATTCTATTAAATACAAGATGGAAATATCAACTGCATCCCTAACATTAATTTGTGGGATGGCATAGCAGATATTGAAAAAGGAAGGTGAAATGCCAGTTCTCTTTTGGTGGGCCTATTGTGAATGAATTTGAATTTTTCCCTGTTAAATGATACGCAGTAGTCTGCCCCCAAAAAACAGAAGTAAAAAAAGAATTGAATGACACTGTTGCTGTAAGGGGGATGAAATAAGTGGAACTCTAGGGAAGAATTTGACAGAGATAATTTCATAAGCATTTCATAACATCATTTCTCCTAAGCACAGAGAAATGTGTGTGTGTGTGTCAGTATGTGTATAATTATTAACTGGGTGCAATTCATTATTTGATTTTGTGTAGTGAATACACACATACACACACACACACACAGAGTCAAATAATGAATTGCACCCAGTTAATAATTACATTGTACAATAATTAGTGAATCCAGAGAACTGGAATGTACATAATGATTAAAAAGAAATTTTAACACTAGTTGTTAAGTTTGGTTTTGCTATTCTTTGGGGAGGATTGCAAGAGTTTTGTTTAATGTTTACCAGCTACCCTCCACAAAAGTGGAACACACCTGCCTTGTATAAAAATAGTTATTGTACTTAAGACTTGGTATAGAGATTCTGGAATCATTGGTACAATCTGCTTCAGATGTCTGCTAGAGTTGTTGAGTCTGGCTTAATTTTTTGTTAATGTGACTATGTTGCAAAATAAAGGGAAAACAATCATCTGATTTGAAATACTTAGCTCAGAAATATGAAGGCTTAATGCGATCTGAATACTAAATTGACTAGATATATTCAAGGTTATTAGTCCCACTGAGGGTCTAACATATGTTAACATATACAATCAAACATTGTAACAGAGGCATATTGTATAGTTAAGAGTATACGTTCAGCATAGCAGCTATGGGTCAGAGAGGATGTTATTTTAAGTGTATGGATGCTGCTAAAAATACCAATTGAAAACATACGATCCTGCTTACTATCGTTTGGTATAACATACCAATATCCCAGTATGAAAATGTTTTGCCTTTCCCCTCCCACCTCCATTCCATAATACTGGCTGCAGCTAGTAGGTGAGAAGGAGACTTTGAATACGTGTTAAGTCAATGCAGTGGCTTGGATCTTCACTTCTATGCAAAAGCTCCTCTTCTGGAATGGGGGATTCTCACCTCCTGCTTCTTCTTGCATTCCCACATACCCTCCTGTCAGCCCCATTAGGTAGACTAGACGCAGAATCAACTCCATAGGAAGGCTAATACTACTTTTAATCGAGAGTGGCTGTAATAACAGAATCTTGCAAGTCTGATTGTGCCGTGCCCCCTCTGATATCCATGTGAATTAGGGAGGTGTTTGAGCCACTTACACATACTTTCTGCTTGTTTTGAACTTAAGACATGATTTTTTCCTCATTGCTTTGGCAATGTATCTGGCATATCTCTATCAAGGTCATCTTCATTACTCTTTACATCTCTTCCAAAATCTTTAGAATGTTCAAGTACCATCTGGAATGATATTGATTGGAGAGCTGTAGAAGGTAGCAAAGGTTGGATGAGGGCAACTCCCTTTCTTTTTCAATCTGAGCCAGCCAGTAGGTTGTTTCAGGAATGGGGAGAGGAGAAAGACAATGGAAACAAGCATGTCTGGCTTATCATAGCCCTACCTATCAACCATCATTGTTTCCAGTTTAAAATCAGGGAGACTTCAGTTCAGTTCCACTAATTTAGCATGCATTCAAGGTTTACAACAATTGCCCGTAAGGTACCAGCAAGGAAACAGCTCAAGAAAGAATTGGTTTTCATTGCCAACTAAAAGCAGAGTTTAGTCAATCACTGCTAGCAATGTTGGTGTTGAGTTAGCCTTGTTTACTCAGGCCTGCGCTTGGGCTTACAGCCAACCCACTTGTCGGCCGGTTGCAAATTGAGCAGCTTGGCATCAGGTTTGCACCTCAGGAAGTTTATTCTACCTAATTTAGCAGCTGATCTTTTAATGTGCCACATTTTTACAATAAAACCCAAGCTGAGAGTTCCAGCCGAGAGGGGCTTGCATTTCATTTCCAAATCCCTGCTGGGCAATCTTAGTATCTTGTTCCTTTTTTGATTAACAGGGGGTAGATAGCTCTTGGGAATACCTGAACCTAAAATGAACTGAAAAATGTATTAACATCTTTTCCACTTGCCAAGCTATAGAGGAGGAATTCACACCAATCCCATCTTTCTCAACAGCTGTTGCTACAAGGTGATGTTGCAAAGGCACCTCAAAATAGAATACGGCATATACTTGCTCTGCATGGTTCTCGGGGTGTTTTGGTGATCTCCAGCTGGAATCTAATTGTGTTTTAAATGCAACGTTAGAAGGATAGAAATGTTTTTGCTAGCATCCTCTTTTTCGTTGTTTTTTAATGGAGCGTGCTTAAATTAAATAATAAAACATGATGTACGGAATCTGGATCTCATGCAAGGAAATTCTTATGTTAATTTGTCAATCCAATTTTGGTTGAAGTTAAATCCTAATTGAAATCATATGGATTAAATAAGTAATGACTAACTGGTCCCATGCAATTAAATTTAATTGGTTTAGAACCTCAAAAAAGTTTTTCAATAAGAGATTAAAGAGGAGTGAATTCAGTTGTCCTTGGGACTTGGGGATTTTTTCTTTCAAACTAGAGGAGACCTTGCTAATGTTGACTTCATTAGCAGAAGTCCTAGACCTGTACTAAATAATGAGCGTGCTGGTGTCCATTCACATTCCAAGGCTGTCACCAAACTTCTCGAAATCACTGCCCAAGCAATCTAGTAATTTTAACAGAGAACTGTTAAAATGCCTTTTAGGGAATTTTCTTTTCTTTTCGCTTAATTAGCGTAGACCATAGAAGCAGGTCAAAAATGTAAATAATAATAATAATAATAATAATAATAATAATAATAATAATAATGCTGCCCCAAAAAAGGGAAGGCTGTGGATTTTATCATTTTATACATAGAACCCGCTTCAGCCTAACTTAATGTAATCTGTACCATTGATTTTAATAGGCAAATAAGGCCATTTTGGACATTACATAGAGGCACACCTAGGTTTGCCACTGGGTGACAGCCTATCATTGCTTATTGTCAGGCATATTTGTTTGATGTATATGCATACATACTTCTGACTGTATATTTAAGCTTTGCATTTTGAAGTATACTTTTTTACACACTTAAAATTCTAATGTGATCTTTAAGCAAGTGATTTGCTGTCTTTACTGATAAGCCATAAAGAAGTTATAGCAGGCTGGTTTATATATATTAGCCTGGTTTGAATGTAATATTAAGCTATAATAGGTGGGATTATCCTTCATGTTAAACCACAAACAAACTGCATTATAACATAGCATAGTGTGTGAACTCAGTCATACTTGACTACAGCTGTAATACATCTGCCCTGAGAATTATGACTGTAGTTATTTACTTATTTATTTATTTACTTACTTACTATTGATATTTCTATGCCAGTCCACTCCAGGTGGCTCTGAGTGATGTTAAACAAACTGGAGGGTGTATATCTTTTGGTAGCATCTCATCAAGATCTCATACAGGAACTTTTCCAAACCCTGCATTTGGAAATTATTTTAAATGAATTTTAAATGCAAAAATAGATATTATTTAAATGCAAAATAGATATTCTTTCATTGGGTGCAACTCCTGATCATGAATAAATGACTACTACTACTACTACTACTACTACTACTACTACTACTACTATATTATTATTATTATTATTAGATTTTTATCCCAACTTTTTTTTTTCTTTCTTTTTTTATATGTGGTCAACTCAAGGCAGCAAACATACCTAATACTCCTGCCTCCTATTTTCCTCACAACAACAACCCTGTGAGGTGAGTTGGGCTGAGACAGAGTGACTGGCCCAAAGTCACCCAGCCGGCTTTCAGGCCTAAGGTGGGACTAGAACTCCCAGTCTCCAGGATTCTAGGCCAGCACTTCACCACTACACCGAACTGGCTCTCCTGGTCTCCTGGTACTTTACATTCCACAAACTTCTTTCTGGGCTCCTTGAATACTAGCATGGAGAGAGGAAAGCAGCAGAACATGGCGACTCCGTGTTGCAAGTAAGTTGAACTGGAGAGCACTCAGTTCCCTTTTTCAACTGCAGCCAGTCCTAGAACATAATATCTCATTTGGCCCTTTGTTAGCACAGTCATTGAATGATGACTCATCCCATCCAACTTTGTTATTCTATGATATGACCGATGAAGGTAAAGATGTAGAAGATAAGGAAGAAGCAGTCATATCTATTCTAAGACCTTGTGTGTGTGTGTGTGTCTTTGCTTCGAGTCATTGTTGACTCCTGGCAACTGCCTGGAGTAGTCCCTGCAGTTTTCTCGGCAAGATTTTGGAAGTGGCTTGCCATTGCCTGCTTCCTAGGGCTGAGAGGGTGTGACTGGCCCAGGGTCACCCAGCTGGCTTCGTGCCTAAGGTGGAACTAGAACTCATAGTCTCCTGGTTTCTAGCCCAGTGCCTTAACCACTATACCAAACTGGCTCTCTCTTGGGCATATTAGTGCCTTTTAATGCCCCATTGTACCTCATATTTCACAGGGATAGCCAATCATGGATGTCTGTGAGCCTGGCAAGGGGAGGCAAATGACAAAATGTCTGTCATGCTGTTGAAACAAAAATGTTTCTTTTGCATTTGCAGATACAAGTGCATAAATGGTGCAGCTTGCATTGTGATATCAAGATCCACCTTTCATCATTTTGACAAAATCTCGGCTTGCTGCTGACATACCTCTATCCCAGATAGTTATGTTAAGTGCAAAACTGATTTAGGTTTGTTTGGCAGCCACCCATGATTTTCCTCATAGCAGTGTTATTTTGTCAGCTTGAGGATGTATGTTGACATCAACAGAAGGAGAAAGACAAAAATGAGAAAGGATGTTTCTTTTTCCTAAAAGCTTTTTACTCTTCCTCAAACCTCATTACAACAGGCAGATCTTTTCACTGCTCATGAGGTTGTTGAAACTGAAGATGCTAGCCTCTAGGTCAGTGTTGTCCAAACTTGGCCAAACATGGCTGGCTGGGGAATTCTGGGAGTTGAAGTCCACTCATCTTAAAGTGGCCAAGTTTGGACAACACTGCTCTAGGTGGAACAGCTTTATACTTAGCTAATAGACTAATGGAGTGTTTTTTTGTTTGGCATTCATAGAACTTGGTAGACAATCTTACGGCTATCTAAAGTTAGAGTTAGCTCTGCAAATGCAAAGGCTTATCTGAAAGTTTTGTAGCACTGAGGCAAAGTAGGCTGGCTTTATTCCTGAGCATCCTTTCTTCCCCAGTGATGTTATGCTCAGAGAAGGAAGCCTAGCTAGCAGTATTCCAAAATATTAGACTATTAAATATAAATATAAAATCTCTTTGCTTTTGATTTCTGATGGTTTCAGTTTTCTGAGTTGTCTTCTATATGTGATGGGTTAGTCCATTAAGCATCTTACAATGAGCATTTGATTCTTAATCTTCCAGCTTGTCATAAAGAGGGCATCTTAGAAGACTTAGAAGTGCCATAGATTCTCCTCTTTCTCCACATGGGCAGACTCTTTCAGAATAAGGGTGTCAGAGCCTGCATCACCCATCTGTTGTTGTTTGCCATTGTATTGCAGTCGTTGGGATTAGAGTGAATTGGTTCTGCCACTAGTAACTAAAGGGGGGGGGGTTCTGTTAATGGTTGTAATGGGAGCTGGGAAGCAGCTTAACCATATATGGGCAATTTCGCCTGGCTTGATTGCCGGCAAGGCAGCTGGGGCCCCAAAGAGCCAGGAAGAGGCTCGGGGAGGAGGGGGGAGGAAGGAAAAAGGTCACCACCGGGTGGAGAAGACTCAAGATGCCAGGCAATCAAGGGAGGGGGGATAAATAGAGGGAAGTTTAACCAAGGCTTTAGTTTTAGCAATGTTCTGTTTACAAGCTACCTGTACCACTCAATAAAGAGTATTTTTCTGAACCAAGCCTGGTTGCATGAGAATACTTCGGAATTGGGAGTCAGACGGGGAGGACTTGACATTTTGCTAAAACTCCACCTAATACTGGATTTCACCCAAGAGGAAACTCTACAAGGCAATTCCAGCAACTTAGCATGGCCTCTGAGGAGCTGCAGAAAAGTTCACTGGAGGCGCCAGGAGAAGCTCTACAAGTGGAGGCTAATGGAGTGAGACGGAGCCTTGGAGAAGGAATGGGGACCAGCTGGGCCAGCTCCCAGCCAGCAGAAGGGGAGGCGCAGCAAGCCCCCCTCACCGAAGCGCTAGCAGGGGCCCGACCGAAGAACAAGGCGCGGCGGCTGGCACACCAATGGGAGCCACCGAGAGAGCTGAACATTGGGGGTGACGCTGGAGGGTTCACCCTAGAGCTACCCGCCCGGCCACGGTGGTTGAGAGCCCTGGGGACAGCAACCGAAGGGACAACATCATGGGGCGAGGGCCAACGGGTGAGGGAGCTGGAAGACGAAGTGCGCACCCTGAGGGAGGAATTAGGCAAGCTAAGGATTACGGCGCAGCTCTCCCAGCCCTCACCAATCGCTCTGATGGAACCGCCGACCCTTCCTCCCCCTCTGCCCCCGTTCCAACCCCCCGCAGCCCGCGGCTGGGAGGCAGGACAGCAGCCAGCTGCCCCACGACCGCAGCAGGAGGAAGGGGACATGTTTCAAAGATGGGGGCTAGTGGAGAAGTACGACGGAGACCCGGCCCAACTGCCCGCCTTCTTGAACCAGGTGAGGATCTGCATGGGCACCTGCAGCCACCTGTTTGCCAGCGATGCCTGGAGGGTGCTGTATGTCTCCCGCTTCCCGGTAGGCGTGGCAGCGGAGTGGGTGAATGACTTGAATGAAGTGGAGGCCCCAGAACTGGGGGACTTTGGCCGCTTCATCACCGCCCTACGGGACCGGTTTGAGGACCAATGTGCCCGCTCGCATGCAGCGGAGGCAATCCGGGAGCTGAGGCAGGGGCCGTGCTCGGTGACCACGTATGCCCTGGAGTTCAAGCGTTTGGTGGCGAAGCTTCCCAACTGGCCAGAAGCATTCCTCATGCGGCTGTTCCAGAAGGGGCTGGACCAACGGCTCTTCGAGAGGGCCATGGTGCGGGGGTGCCCGGAGACCTTGGCGGGATGGATCACCCACGTCTCTGTGTTGGAGGCGCAACTGGTCAGAGTCAAGCTGCGGGGCGTGGAGGCGAGGGGGTGGCCCCGTAGCACCGCACGGCAAATGGGGCAGAAACCGGCAAGGAAGGAGTTAACCCCCGTGGCAAGGCCGCAGGCCGGGGGGAAAGCCTGTTTCATGTGCGGCGAGAAGGGGCACTTCGTGGCAGCCTGCCCCCAGAACCCAAGGCTGCAAACCGCGGTGAGAGGGAAAAAACCTGAAAAGCCTGCAAAGCCGATAAAAGCACCACAGAGAAGCACAGCGGCAAGAGGGGAAGAAGAGAGGCTGAGAATTGCCTACCTCTCCGACAGCGAGGACAGAGGGGAGAGTGCTGGCAAGAGGGAGGAGAGCCCAAGGCGCGACCAGCCGATCCCGTGCAAATCGATCGAGGACATCTGGGTGAGTCTGATGACGTATGAGGTAGTGATCTGTGCTCTGAGATCGACTCGTCGGGCCCTGCTCACAGCGTTGCTTGATTCTGGTTGCTTCCGGCGTTTGATCAGCCCCATACTTGTCAACGGACTAAATTTAAAAGTGCACTGGCTGAAAACTCCCATTATCTTCAGGCAAGTGGATGGAACAGCGGTGGGGGGAGGTGCGGTCCACTCCTATACCGAGGCATTTGAGTTAAAAGTTGGAATGCACCGGGAGACATTAAAATGCCTGGTCGCGCCGCTGGCTAGTTACCCCCTCATTCTGGGAATGTCCTGGCTGGAACAGTGGGACCCCCGCATCAGCTGGCGGGAAAAGACTCTGACCTTCCCGGATGGCGGGCATGGGATTGCAAAGGTGGAGCCCCACCAATGAGGGGAGCTGGGGGCAGCAGCCCTGAAGGAGCAGCGCCAAGGGAGGAGGCCCCATGTGGGGGGAGGGGAGGAAATCCCCTGGCAATATAGAGACTTGGCGAAAGTCTTTAGCGAAAAGGAGTCTGACCAACTACCACCACATCGCCCCACAGACTGTGAGATTGAGATGGTGCCAGGAGCGAAGTACCCAACCCCAAAAATGTACTCAATGACCCAAAAGGAAATTGGGGCGTTGAAGAAATTCATAGACAAAAACTTGAGCTGGGGTTTCATAGTGCCTGCCAAATCCCCCCTGGCTGCGCCAGTGTTGTTCAGAGAGAAGAAAGATGGGACTTTGCACTTATGCACGGATTATAGGGGGTTAAATGCAATATGCACAGAAAACAAGTACCCTCTGCCATTAACAAAAGACTTGTTGGCTCATTTGGCAAAAGGGAAGATTTTTACCAAACTAGATTTGAGAGAGGCTTATTTCCGTGTGCGCATAAAAGCTGGCCACGAATGGCGTACTGCCTTTAGATGCCCGCTGGGACACTACATGTATTGAGTTCTCCCATTCGGATTAAAAGGCGCACCCGGGGTATTCATGCAACTGATTAATGAGGTCTTGCACGAGTTTCTCTACCAAGGAGTGTTGGTGTACTTGGATGACATTTTAATCTATACGGTAACAATGGAGGAACACGTGAAATTAGTCAGGAAAGTGCTGGAGAAACTGCTAAATGCGCAGTTGTATGCAAAACTATCCAAATGTGAATTCCATAAGGATTGCATTGACTACCTGGGCTACAGAATATCGAATAAAGGGGTGGAGATGGATCCTAATAAGGTACGGGATGTCCTAGCCTGGGAGGCCCCAAAAACCAGGAGACAACTGCAAAGTTTCCTTGGCTTTGCCAACTTTTACAGGCAGTTTATTCCCAATTTTGCACAAGTAGCCCTCCCTTTGACTGATCTTTTAAAAACAAAGGACAAACCCACGGCAGCAGCAAAAGCCCCAGGAGCCTCTTTAAAATGGACAAGAGAGTGTCTGGAGGCTTTTGAAAGCCTCAAGCAATTATTCACGGCTGAACCCATCCTGAAGCACCCAGACCCAGCAAAGCCTTTTGTCATTCAGGCCGATGCCTCAGATGTAGCAACGGGAGCAGTCCTCTTACAAAAAGATGGGGACGGAGTGTTAAAACCATGTGCTTACTTATCTAGGAAGTTCACTGAAACTGAGAGGAGGTGGCTGGTATGGGAAAAGGAGGCTTTCGCAGTGAAATGGGCGTTAACGAGTTGGTGACATTTGCTGGAAGGGGCGGAGGAACCTTTTGAGGTTTGGACGGACCATAAGAACTTAGAAGTGTTGGCATCACCCAGAAAATTGTCTCCTAAACAAATAAGATGGGCGCAATTCTTCAGTAGATTTAATTTCACTTTAAAGTACATCCCGGGAGGGCGTAACTTCTTGGCAGATGCTCTTTCCAGGCTGCCACAGCACAATAGCCAATGGGAGAAGGTGGTGTCAGCTGTAATACCCAACAGGCGGGAGCCAGAACTGGCAGCTGCAGTCACCAGATCACTAAGTAAGGCCACCAAAACCACCCTTAAGCCAGAGTTATTAATGGACTTGAATCGCTTTCTGGAACAGGATGCATGGTTCCAGGAGAATAAGGGTAAACTGACCCAGAGGGAGGGGGCATGGTGGAAAGCAGATAGACTATACGTGCCCCAGGAGGCTCGCAAACTGGTGCTACTAAGGTGCCATGATGATAAAACAGCAGGACACTTTGGCTTTGTCAAAACTCTACATCTACTATGCAGACAATTTTGGTGGCCTTCTCTCAGAAGAGATGTGGCGGAATATGTAAATACCTGTCCTGTATGTGCTATGGCAAAAAGGCAAGGGGGGAAACCACGTGGGTTGTTGCAATCTGTGGCATGACCTGGAAAACCCTGGAAAGAAATAGCCATGGATTTTATTGTAGGCCTGCCAGAGAGCAGGAAAATGACAGTAGTGTGGACTGTTACTGATCTCTTCTCCAAGCAAACTCACTTCATCCCGTGCAAAACCATCCCCTCAGCGCCTGAACTAGCTGCAATCTTTATCCAACACATATACAGATTACACGGTTGTCCTGAAAGAGTGATCAGCGACAGGGCGGTCCAGTTCTGCTCTAAATTCTGGAAGGCATTTTTAACCCTTTTGGGGTCCAAGCAAGCAATGAGCTCTGCCTTCCATCCTCAGACGGACGGAGCGACGGAGAGGAGGAATGCGGGATTGGAACAATATTTACGATGTTTCATAAATCATCAGCAGGACAATTGGGTAGAATTATTACCTTATGCCGAAGTGGCTTACAATAATGCTGTCCACGATAGTACTGGGCTATCGCCTTTCCAGATTGTATCGGGGCAAGACTTTGTACCTATACCCGAACTTCCTCAAGCTCAGACAGGGGTTAAAACAGTGGATGAATGGGGTGACAGGATAAGGCAATTGTGGCCAATCGCTGAAAAAGCTATTGCCAAAGCTAGAGAAAGTTACAAAGCCCAGGCAGATAAGAAGAGGGCCCTACAAGAACCGTGGAGAGTGGGGGACAAAGTGTGGTTGTCTACCAAGAATCTGAAGTCTTCCAGAGCATGTAGAAAGCTTGATAATAAATTCATTGGACCATTCACAGTGGATAGAGTCATTAACCCTGTTTCTGTACGCTTGAAACTCCCCAAAACCCTCAGGAAGATTAACCCTGTCTTCCACAGTGAACTGTTGAAACCTTACAAGGAATCTGAGAAATGGAGACCCTCGGTCACCCCGCCTGAACCTATTATGATCGAGGGGGAGCAACACTTCGAGATCAGGGAAATATTGGACTCTAGAAAATTCAAAGGGGACATTCAGTATTTGGTACATTGGAAACATTTCCCTAAATCGTTGGCTGAATGGGTCTCCAAAAGACACGTTAAAGCTCCTGACTTACTGTTGGACTTTTATAGAAATTATCCTAACAAACCCTAGTAACCTTGTGGTATTCTATGGACTGTATGGCTTTGTAATTCCAGTCCCTCTTTTTTCTTCGTTCTAGGGTTCCAGGCCATCGTGGTGAAGAGGGGTTCTTCTATATAAAAATGTTTTTGGGGGGGGGGTGGCATGTCAGAACCTGCATCACCCATCTGTTGTTGTTTGCCATTGTATTGCAGTCGTTGGGGGTTAGAGTGACTTGGTTCTGCCACTAGTAACTAAAGGGGGGGGGGGTTCTGTTAATGGTTGTAATGGGAGCTGGGAAGCAGCTTAACCATATATGGGCAATTTCGCCTGGCTTGATTGCCGGCAAGGCAGCTGGGGCCCCAAAGAGCCAGGAAGAGGCTCGGGGAGGAGGGGGGAGGAAGGAAAAAGGTCACCACCCGGTGGAGAAGACTCAAGACGCCAGGCAATCAAGGGAGGGGGGGAAAAATAGAGGGAAGTTTAACCAAGGCTTTAGTTTTAGCAATGTTCTGTTTACAAGCTACCTGTACCACTCAATAAAGAGTATTTTTCTGAACCAAGCCTGGTTGCATGAGAATACTTCGGAACTGGGAGTCAGACGGGGAGGACCTGACAAAGGGATCTTGTGGTATTTGCCCTCTTTTACTGCCGAAGGAAACAAATGAGTGTGTGCCCTAGAAAAAGCCCATCTGTATTTGTAGAAGATTAAATTATATAGGTATTTAACAGGAGCTTGTGGGGGTGGGGTGGGGGTGGTTCTTTTAACAGGCAATAAGGATTTGGGGATTTTGACAGATCTTTCTGGATTTTTATATCAGCTATCTTTGATTTAACTATATTCACAGCAACCTCAGAGTCCATATGATTTAGGATTTTGAGTAAGAGTTCATGTATTTTTTTTTCCCTCACAGGTTAATTGCCAATTGTCTTTGTACTTGTCCAATAGTAGTAGTAGTAGTAAATCACTGGGGTTTAATAAGACAGGTTAGCAGTATTCTGGGCCAGGCTTACAGCTTGATGCTTGACACTCCTGTTTCTGGCCTCAGGGTTGTATTGGCCATGCATTTTAGGGCACCTATAACAGCCCTAAGGAAATTTGACTGGACTGCCCATAGATTGCAAAATCAGAGGGTGGACCTGAATCCCATACATCAATTATACTATTGCTTTGTCTTGAAAAAGCTTAACTGCAGCCGGGGCAAATATACCTCCTCATATTCTGTGGAAACTTAAGATGGCCTTGGCACCCTTTTGTACCTTTGAAGTAACTAGTTTGGGCTGTAATTTTCCTATTATTTTGAAAGACAACCCCTAGATATTTGTATTAGTTAACTGTGATATTATGAATTGACCATTTATATTTCTGTCTCTTATTTGACAAAAACAAACAAACAAGCAACCCGCCGCCGCCCCCCCCCCCCGCCCCAAGGTTTTAGTTTTGTCCTAATAAACAGGGAAGAACTCATCTTTACAATACTTTGCCAGAGTTTTCAGTGTATGCCTCATGCTAACTTGTGTTTGGGAAAATATGATTGCATCACCCACATACATCAAAATTGGGATTTCTCTATCAGCTAGCTTAGCGGCATGAATATCTGTTGGATGAAGTGCTTTAATTAAGGAATGTATATAAATTGGATAGCAATGGGACTAATATACAGCCCTGCTTCACACCTCTGAATGTCTTGATATAATTAGAAAGCTCCCTCTGCTGACTGCATCTTATTCTTAGGCCTGTCTTCTCATATAGTTGATAGATCAGGAGCAGGAGGTGTTTATCTATTTAGGATTGCCCATAGCCTGTGTCTTGAGACTGAATCAAAAGCTGCTCCAAAATCAACAAACACCACATAGAGTTTTGTTTGTAGAGACTTGGTTATTTATCAACAAGAAATTGTAGCTCCAGGCAGTGGTCTGTTGTTGATCTGCCTACCTGAAAACCTGCTTGTTCAGGATCAATGATGTTCTCTTCTGTGACCCACATAGTTATTTTGCTTATAGGGAAACCTACAGAATCCTATCTCCATTTTCTATTGAAGGATAGTTCTGATGTTACAGCTCAGGTGGCAAGATTTTGCTCAGAGGTTATCCAAAAGTATGAGAACTTTATAGACAATAAATAGGAGTAGGTTTAGATAGCTAAAATGTTTGTATTTACTGTTCTTAAGTGGAATTGCTTATTTTAACTCTGTTAATTAATTATTAAACTTGTATGCCACCCATCTCCCCCAACGGGTGACTCTGGGTGGCTCACAATAACAAAAAAGAAAAAAAACCCACACCAATCCCTCCAACAGTGGCTAAAATCCATAAATAATTAAAATACAAACATACATTAAAATACAAACTTACATACATTTTAGATTAGCTCTAGGTTTTATATTAACTTTATAACTTTATATGTTATATGCTACCTATGTTGGTTCTAGCGTTTTATATTTTATGATATTTATGTATTGTACTGGTCAATGACCAAAATAACAACAACAATAATAATTTGATTCTATTTTTATTTAATGCTTCACACATCCTCTTACTCTTCAGTGTCCTGATGGGTGTAGCTTCAGTGTCTGTGGCTTCAGTAACATCAGCGCTACATATTCATTATTCATTGATTTTTACAATGTGTTCTATTTTTAGTAAATTGAATTATACCCTCCCACCCACCCATTGTAGGTTTTCAGCCACATGTAAATATAATTATATCACCATCCACATCTGTGGTGAAGTTGCCCTCTGTATGATGCAGAACAGGTTACCCTGCCATAGTATTGCAAAAATTATCAACAGGCAAAATGAATAACAGAGTCAAAGGATTGGGCTCCACAAGATTCAATGACAGAAAAGGGAGGTGAGACTTTATCATGGATAGTGATGATTGATTGATTGACTGATTGATTGCATGCCATTAAGTTGTTGTCAACACTTAGTGACCACATAGATAGATTTTCTCCATGACAATATATCCCTAACCTGGTCTTTCAGGACTTCTAATGGTGCCCCCATCACTGCTGTAACTGAGTCCATCCATCTTGCTGCTGGTCATCCTCTTCTCTTTCCTTCCACCTTTCCCAGCATTATAGACTTCTCCAGAGAGCTAGGTCTTTGCATAATGGATGAAACTTCATAAAGGACAGGGGGATGGAATTTCATACATCGGTTTTATATTTAAATTTGCTTCTGGTACTCAGAAGAAGAGGACAAGTCAGTTATGCCACTATTACCACAAATAAATTATGCTGAATTTTTGAAAACCAGTAGCAATTAATTAATTCATTCTTTTTAAGAGAAGGCAATGTGCCACTGCAGCAGCAATATGCTTCAGGGTTTAGACACATAGTCACAACAGCTGACTATAGCTATGTGCTGAAATTGGCACAACTTGAGTTTTGTGATTCAGTAAAAATGAACTAAACAACTATGTCTGTGACTAAGTGTTAAAATCATATGTGGATTGACTCAAAGGCATGGAACTGGGGTTCAGATGATTGATTCTGCACAGGGTGAAAATGATTTGAGTAAGTTGTGTCTACAAACATCAGAATAAGTAAAGAGCTCCTTAGACTTTTCTATACCAAATATTTGATGCACTAATGTTGTTGTTCAGTCGTTAAGTCATGTCCGACTCTTCGTGACCCCATGAACCATATCGCGCCAGGCCTTCCTATCTTTCACTGCCTCCCTGAGTTTGCTCAATTTCATGCTCATTGCTTCAGTGATGCTATCTAGCCATCTCATCCTCTGCCGTCCTCTTCTCCTTTTGCCTTCCATCTTTCCCAGCATCAGGGTCTTTTCCAAAGAGTCCTCTCTTCGCATTAGGTGACCAAAGTATCTGAGCTTGAGCTTCATTATCAATCCTTCCAATGAGCAATCAGAGTTGATTTCCTTTAAGATTGACTGGTTTGACCTCCTAGCAGTCCAGGGGACTCTTAAGAGTCTTCTCCAGCACCACAGTTCAAAGGCATCAATTCTTTGGCGTTCAGCCTTCTTTATGGTCCAGCTCTCACAGCCATACATTACTACTGGAAAAAGCATAGCTTTGACTATGCGGATCTTTGTCGGCAAGGTGACGTCTCTGCTTTTTAATATGCTATCTAGGTTTGCCATAGCTTTCCTCCCAAGGAGCAAGCGTCTTTTAATTTCATGGCTGCAGTCTCCGTCTGCAGTGATCTTGGAGCCCAAATAAATGAAGTCTGTTACTGCTTCCATTTCTACCTCTTCTATTCGCCAGGGATTGATGGGTCCAGATGCCATGATCTTAGTTTTTTTAATGTTGAGTTTCAAGCCAGCTTTCGCACTCTCCTCTTTCACCCTCATCAAGAGGCTCTTTAGTTCTTCTTCACTTTCTGCCATTACACTAATAACATACTGGATTCTTTATACGTGACTTGAGGAATTATAGATATAGATAGACAGAAAGTCAATCAGAAACAGATGTCTCTGTACATGTAGTGTATATATCTATGTTTGAAAGTCTAGATGAAGATTCAGGTATAGTTTCAGATATAGATTACATGCATATGCATACATGTCTTCTTCAATTAGCAATCTTTGTAGCTCTTCCAACTAGGGATGGATGGGGGAAAATTAACTTTGGGTCCCTTCACTGGTGGCGTTTATATCATTCTGGCAAGAATAGAAGGAAAATGCTGAAGGTAGGTGACAATAATATAGGCTTCATTTCATATTGTCTGGGAGATGGCAAACCATTCCTCTATTTACCAAGAAAGTGACAGAAGAAGAATAATTAAAGTTCTATAAAATTTTGCCAGCAAATCTAAAGAATGAGACAGTGGCCGAGATGGGAAGAGGATAATTTATGTGCCAATTCCAAAAAAAAAAAAAAAAAAAGGAAACTTTAGGATGTGCAAACTATCTATCCTTAATTTTGCATGCTAACAAAATATTGCTTAGGAACATCCAATGTAGGTTGGACCCTTATATAGAAAGGGAACTACCAGAAGTTCAAGCAGGTTTTAGAAAAGGCTGAGGAACAAGGAACATTGCTGAAGCAAGTTAGCTAATTGAGGAAGCCAAAGAATATCAGAAATAAGTCAACATATGTTTCATTGATTATAGAAAGGCCTCCAATTTTGTTAACCCATGTGCTTAGAAAAATGGGATTCCCAGAACATTTCATTGTCATAATCCAAAAAGCATACACAAGACAGGAAGCCACTGTCCAGATAGAACATGGCAAAACAGACTGGCTCCAGATTGGCAAAGGAGTGAGACAAGCTCTATACTTATTCAACCTATATGCTGAATGTATACTGAATGTATGTTGGAAGAAGATGAGTGTGATTTTAAACTTAGAGCAAGAAACATCAATAACCTGCACTATTGCTGATGATGCCGCTCTGATAGCTGAAAATGCAAATGATCTGGAAGTTCTAAGAATGAAAGTCAAGGAACACAGTAAAAAATGGATTAAGATTAAATATAAAGAAGGCCAAACTCATGAGAACAGGTGTAGCAATCAGCCTTAGAACTGGCAATGAAGTTAGTGAGTGGTGCATAGCTTCTGCTTTTTAGGATCAATGATCAGCAGTAAAAGAACTAGAAGTCAAGAAATGCATTCCAAACTAGACTTGGTAGCAATGAAGGCCTTGGAAAGCTGTGATGTGTCCATTTCTATGAAGATCTGAATCATGCAGGCAAAGGGTTTCCCTGTGACACTCTATGAAATCAAAATTTGGACTTTGTAGAAGCAGGATAGAAAGAGTGTTGAGGATTTGAACTTTGGCATTGGAGAAGACTCCTGAAAGTATCATAGATAGCCAAGAAAATAAACAGATGGATGATAGAACAAATCTATCCTGAGTTCTCAGTGGAGGAACAAAGGACTCAAATTATAATATTTTGGATACATTGCAACAGTTATGGATATACTATTGGAAGACATGAAGAGGCAGATTGGGGATGGATCATCCTAGAGAAAGTCTATCTGTGTGGTACTAACAGCATAATCAATCAATCAATCAATCAATCCATCAATCAATCAGTCAATTGGATGAAGGGAGCATTGACTGGCTTGCTGTGTCCCATTGCCTGTTTTTCGCATTCCATAGCTTGGGGAGAGCAAAGACAATAGTACAGATGACTTTAAAACACTTTGGAGGAATTATATGTATTGTCATTGTTATTAATTTTATTATCAGAAAATAGAAAAGGTAAGAAGTAGAGTGCCCTGGTCTTTCCTCCCCCCACCCCAACCTTTTTTTTTGGCAGGGGGAATGGCAACTTACCAAAATTTGCCATTTTCTTCAGAAATATGATAGAAGGATCATCCCAGCAGAAGATTTCAGGTATTAATTGCCTGGGTTGAATCCCTGTATATTTAGCCACATCTGGGATGTGAAAATAAATACATTTTCTGAAGGATGCCCCTCACAGTGTCATAGAGGATTAAGAAGCCTCTCTGTTATTTTTGGAATATGCCCATTTCTGGGGTGAGATCTGTCTATGGTAAATTATTTAGACTTCAATCGGAGGTATATCCAAGTAATTAAGTCTATAACCCAGTCTGTCAGACTGTTTTTGAGGTTCATTTCATGTCAGGGGAGTTCAGTATATATATATAGATCTCCTGTTTATGGAATTATTTCACTGCTGACTTCATCCCTATCCATGCACACTTTGGTAGAGAAACCAGTTTAAATGAATGCTGTTTGAATGAATGTTTTATTAGCCGTTTATAGTAATTTATGCTAGTAAACATTGGTCATCCTAAACAGAGGTTGAATTGTCAGTATACTCTCTCATAGTTCATGTGCTTAATTATTCACGTTTTATATGTGTTAATGATGCAACACAGCACAGAATTCCACTAGCACTATTCTTTTTTTTTTTTGCATACATGAGAGCCTGGACCCAATAATAATGCTTTAAAATGAAATCAATGCAGGTATTCAGCTCTATAGAAAACATTATGAAGTGGACATCTTGGGTTAGAATTATTTATTAGCTGCTAGAGAGAAAAAGTAATTGTGGATAGAGATCTTAGATCAAATGATGTGTGAGGCATTAAAAAGTTTTCGTCTGAGCATTTTCGCCAAATGTAAAGAGTAAAAGGCAGCTGAAAATTGGAGAGGTGGCATCTGGAACAATCATCCAACATTTTATGTTGTTCTATGGCAATTTTTAATCACGGAATCACTAAAAGCACAAAAAATGACCACAGTGTGAATATGTACGTTCAGGGATATGCAAAACTGATTTTTTTTTTTTTTTTACACTATTGTGTGGCAATGGGATGAGATCAGCTGGTACAACAAGCTTGAATTTTATTGTGGGAGCCATTTCTTGACTGATGCTGTGTGTTAACAGATTTCTGCTCGGCTGCTAAATATTCACACCCTCCATCCAAGTTAGTGCCCGTTCTGTAAAGAGGGATGTCATAGGGCTGACACAAGCCCCATAACTTGTCTCTGCTTGTCATTACAATTTATGTAGCAACTTTGGCTACTAGACAAGGCAACCCTTTTGAGTGGTTCTGTGTTTATTAATGGCAGCTGATGCCTCCCATGACAGAAGGCCATTTTATAGCTGTTATCACATGTGCTTCATTCCACATGTCCATGTAGCATCCTGACACCTCCTGCAAGCTCATACCTATCAGCTAGAAGAGAGATAGAGTGACATCTCTCAAAGGGAAGTAGGCCACAGAAAGTGAATGATGGTCCTCTAAGGCATGGCTGTAAATGGACATTCACATATATTACACAGGTGATGATGAAAGAACAAAATGGGGAGGCTTGTTCAAAGGTGGTTTGTGTGTGTGTGTGCATGTGTGTGTGCACATACAGTGGGTGTGCGTGTATGCTTATGTGTGTACATATCAAAAATTGCTTTGAAAGTTAAAAAAAAACTATTGTTCAGAATTGATTTTTTAAAAATCTATATAAATACTCAAGTTCATAAAATAGTAATCCTGGGGTAACAAATCTAGCACCACATCTAAAAGATCTCTTTTGCCAGTACTACCAGACAGTTCACTAGTAAAGTCCATCTGTATATATTATTTTTACCTGAAACTTGTGTTGCAAAATTGGAAAAGTGTGAAATCTAAATGATGGTTGTACTCCCATCTGTATTTGCCTCTGGAGGTTGATTCAGGACAGGTAGAATCATTCTGAGATGCAGAACAAATTAAAGTTAACAAATTTGTTGTGCTTGTAAGCACAAAGTTTCAAAACCTGTAGGAGATGGTACCATCCAATACTTTTATGTTAGCTCACTCATTAGATCTTATATATTGAGACAGAGTTGGGTGAAAAAGAAGACAAAAGACGGAAGACAGAGGAAGGAAGGAAGGAAGGAAGGAAGGAGGGAGGGAGGGAGGGAGGGAGGGAGGGAAGGAAGGAAGGAAGGAAGGAAGGAAGGAAGGAAGGAAGGAAGGAAGGAAGGAAGGAAGGAAGGAAGGAAGGAAGGAAGATGCTATTAGAGTGATGAGGGCTAAGTTTGAGAAACAAGATCTTTTTCAGGCCATGGAGCACTGTGCACAGATTGGATTCAACCATAACACTACCCAAGAATAGCCAGCAAGGAAGCAATATATGTGAGATGTTGAAAGAACTGGGGGGACTAAGGATGAATGAAGTAGCTTGCTAAATTATGGGGCTGGAATTTCTCTGCTGCAGCTTCAGCCATTAAAGTGAATGCCAGATTGGAAGAAAGCAGCGTCAATTGAAGCATTCTACTTATAACTAGTTAGAGGTTTACAGGCTTCGTTACAGCTGATTGCACAGACCAGCCAAATTAGCAAGCCTCAAGCTGACAAAAAGCAGAGCAATCAAGGCCTTTTGTGAATTCCATTATGAAATTTCAGATTCCAGTATTCAAATGAAAATCAGTGGTTTTATTTGGGGGTGATTTTTCATTTGTCTCATTCTAGGCTGTTTTGGAGGGTGTTGTCTCAGTATGAGCATCTGTGTGTTCTAACAAGGAGAATGGAAATGCTTGGAATAGTTTATACAGTATTAATGGGCTGTATCTGCTTAGGATTGGTGATTGTATTACTGCCGATATACTAAGGGAGTGAGCAAGTGTCAATGTTGCATTTGAACACCCGCCCCTTCAGCTTTGTTTGAACATTGACTATGCTTTTTTTCATGAGAGAATAGGCGGTATTATAACCACAATCTGCTTGCTAATGACTTATTTTATATGTTCTTCTGTAATGAGAAATGATTGCAGGAGAATCTAAGAACTGACTGCCAATTATAAATCATTCCAAACAGGGGGTGTCAATGAGAGAAATGCATCTGTCAGAATCAAACAAATTTTGATTAACAGTTAAGATTGATTACTTGGCATGCATAATGATGGCTCAATAAATAAATAAATAAACCAAAGGGTAAAATATTTTGTGCAATGAAAACCATCGAGTGTGAAATTAAAGAAGAACGGCCCAGTGCCCTTAGTATTTGCTCTTTGTTCAGTTTCCAAGCTGCATTTCCTTTCATTTCTCATTTTCCACAGCAGGTACATTTTAGAACCCCAAATAAGCCAATTAATTTCATCAAAACACAAAGGAGAAGTTTGAATTGGAGGAATCAGGCCTTGCTGGCTTCCATCTTTTAGAGCTTTTTATGAATTTGAGCAGAGAAATGTAAAAACTGCAAATATTATCAGAAGGACATGCCTGGCAAATGAGAAAAAGACACCAGTGGCTGACAGGTGCTTTTCAGAAAATGCCTCTGGTGACAGATGTGGCTAAATGTGAAGTCAGCCATAAAAGTACACGGATGAGAAAAAGGCTGGGGATGACACTGGAACAGAACAGAGCTTGTCCCTCAAGGTACCATCAAACACACATCTGCCTTCTCGCCTCTCCCCCTGCCCTCTTGTCAGGACTCTTGTCAGGCTGGAAAAAGTGATGTGAGTCTCACTGAAGTCTCACATAGATATTCAGTAAGAATGGGTACCAGCAGACCATGCAATGTGATAGCCTTCTAGGAAAATTGACAGGAAACAAAGAGGAGGATGTGTGCTAGATAAACCAGGACCACCAGTTTTATTTAATTGTAGATCTACTATCTACAGCATCAGCCCTGTGGAACTCAGTTGAGTCAGGAAAGGGGCATTGCCCCAATTAAGTCTGCCTGGTTCATGGTGTTTGTGGTGGATCTTATCTTTTAAATTAAATAAAATTTGTAGCTTGAGCATATCCTGCCCTGGGCAATAATACCAATTTAGGCAACCTTCCCAGTCCTCTAAATATTGCACCCCAATATTGTGTTTGACTTTATGGGCCATAGTTGGCTCATCATTCTTGATTTCACTATTTTCCATCAGCAACTTCCAATTCAGTTGTAATCACAGATCTGTGATTTATTTCTCAGTGGGGATGCAGATTTTAATCTTTTGGCTATTGTTCAAACAGTGCTAATATCCTTTGCCAAGACATTAAACCTTTATTGGCCCTTTAAAGGAAAATGTGCCTATCATTTCCACCTGACCTGGAACACTCTTAGGTTTATAACTGGGTTACAATGGGCTGATTTATAGCCAGTGATTGTCACGTAAGGGAAATGTTGGTGCTTGACCCCACCCCTTGTTAACAGTTCTTGGGTAATGAACTCTAAAAAATGGAGCATCGCTAATAAAGCCATCGTACTCAGAGATTTCAGTTCCAATGACAGCAGAGCAAGCTTTGCTTGACCCTGGGGAACAGCTTGCAAGATAATTACACAGCAGATCTGTGAAGTAGTGAGAGCAACTCATTGCAGTGCCTTGAAAGTCAATAAGGCAATTTCATATATGATTTAATGGGCAACTGTCCGGCAATGCTAAATTTGGTGTGAGTGACATACTGTGAAATCTCTGGCTGCAATTCCTGAGAGACAAATCTGGGGATCTGCCTTTCTACAGTCGCTTGGGGGGGGTGGGGATGGTGGTGGTGATGGTGGTGGTGAAACAGAACTTTAAAATTGTGGTAAACTGTTTGTTACTGGCCAACTCTGTTTGTGTAGAGCAGTGTTTCTCAGCCTTGGCAAATTAAAGATGTGTGGACTTCAATTCCCAGAATTCCCCAGCCAGCATGCAGTTGGGGAAGTCCTAGGAGTTGAAGTCCACACATCTTCAAGTTGCCAAAGTTGAGAAACACTGATCTAGATTAGCTTCTGGCCCTCTACAGGAATTCACCACTACAGCATCCCTGACAGATGGCCATCAAACCTCACAATTTAGCTTGGGATATCCCAAGCATCAAGCCTCTGTTTAAACACTTCCATCAAAGAGAGTCACCAATTCCTGTGGCTGTTCATTGCATTGTTTTAGAGCTGTTACCTTTAGGAAGTTTTCCTGATGTCCAGCAGAAATCTGCTTCCTTGTAAATTAAACCCCTTGTTTCTTGCCTTGCTTTCTGGATTAATTAGTGATAGGACATCCTTTCAGATACTAAAGACAGCTATCATGTCTCCCCAAAGTCTTCCCTTCTCTGGGCAAAATATATTCAATGTCTTCACTATACCTCATGTCTTTCCTTCCAGACCCTTTATCATCATGGTTGCTGTCCTCTGGGTACACTCCAGTTTGTCAATGTCCTTCCTAAAATGTGATGCCCAGAACAGGATGCAGTATTGTAGGTGTAGTCTAACCAATACAGAACAGAGAAGAACAATGACTCCTTTTGACCTTGATCCTATGCATTTGCTCCCCTTCTAGAAAACAAAAACAAAAATCACCATCATTTATACATTTATCTACATATATCTGTATGCTCCTTAGTCTACAGACCCCCCTTCATTTTATCTTGACCCATACACATCTATTGCTCTATAAATTAAAGCAACATTGAAATAACCAAAAGGGTGTTCTTGTCACTATTGTGTTTTCCTTATACATTTATCTACTGGCAAAACAAACCAAATAAATACTCAAGAGATGAATCTATTGTTTCACCAATGTCAGAAACAAAGCTAGCCACAGAGGCTAATGAAATGGCAGAAAGGAGAATCGTGTATATATTTTTTCTTTTTCTTTTTCTTTTTCTTTGTGGGGCAAACTCTCCCTCCTACTTGAGAGGAAGAAATTCTATGGGCCATGGACACAAAATGATATGTCCCTAGGTTTACGTAAGACTCTGGAGTTCATAAGGCTATGTAGATGTCCTTTATCACGTCCTCCTTTCAGGTTATATCAAAAGCATATCTGGGTAGCAATAAACTTCCCATTAATCACTGAAAATTTCTCTCTCTGTGCATACGCACACACATACCTTCATTGCAAATTGCACTGAAGAAGCTGGATTTGACAGTTTCACAGTTACATTCTAATAGACTGAAATTAACAGGGAGGGGAAGCCCATGTAAACTCATGTAAAATTTTGACGCAGTGTAAAATATCCCCCTTAACTGCAGTTGCTGGCTTTATCAGGCTTAGAAAAAAAAGGAATAAAAAGTACTTTATGGGGCTAATGAATGCTTAACATCATTGCTTTGAAGACCCACAAGACTTAAGTTATCATCCTAAAGTCATTGAAATCATAGGAAATTCTTCGTAAGAGGAAGATACTTCTCAGTGTTTCATGACAGCTGACATTCTGGATAATTTTGTTTGGGCCACATCTTTAAGCAAACGGATCTAAGTCCTGTTTCCCAGATGGATATACCAATCAGAGTAGTTTTCCATCAAATTGCTCATGACTCTGAATTTTGCAATGCAGATCATAACACAAAACTTGCACACAAAATGCGATTACTTGGAAAAGTTGTTTACAACAATGTGTACTTTCAAGAAAAATACGAACACAATGTATATGCTGATAAGCTAGGTTTCATTGGATTGGATCTGTGACAGCATGGACAAATGCTCATCATCTTAACCTGCCTCCAGCAATAAGTTGTAGCTTTTCCAGAGACATTCCTCTAATTTTCTTGATATCATCCATACCTATAATTACCTGTCTCTTCTTTCTTCTGGTTCCCCAAAATCATGTCAAATAGTCATTTTTTTAGTCCACTATCTGCTTGCATCACATGCCCCAAATGCACATGTTTCCATGTGCTGATTGTTGCTTTGAGGCAGCCAGCAGACTGTGTTTGACCCAAAATTGATTGAGACCATGGAAGTCCATGGTCCTCTTAATAACAATCTTTGCATCCATAATTCAAAGGCGACTGTAATTGTCTTGCTGTTTTTCACTGCCCATTTCTCACAGTCATACCACTGATTTATATATGAAAATACAGAGGTCCTTTTGATTTCAAAAGATACGGACTTTGGATGGCCTGGATTTTGAAGAGAATACAGGTGATAAAGGCCAGGCAAGCCAGATTTAAATGAGAAAATTTGGCATCATAATCGGGCATAGCAAGCATGCAAGAAATGGGATAATTTCTCCATCCTAACAATCTCTCTGGAATGCCATGTTAGGGAATTTGGAATAATATAGTTTTTAAAAGTCAGTTATAAGAGTTTTACATCAATGTAAATCAAAACAGATTATACTGTAGTGTCTATGTGGGAGAACTCATTGACTATTTTCATATGTGGTAGGCGTGTGCAAAAATTCAATTACACTGCAAAGATTTAGAAATTACTTTTAAAGAAAAAAAACCTACCCACATATTACCCATAATATTAAGAATACTGAACTATTTATTTATTTATTATTTTGGTCTATTATTTCAAGTTATGTGACCACATCAACTCTTACCTCCAACCTTTTCTTATTTAATAATTCAATTATTATAACAAAATAACCAAAATAGAATCTATTGCATCACAAATAAGCATATAATCCAATTTGTTAGTTCTATCAAGAATAATGTACTGAAGACCAACATAGTTATGTTTGACAGGGAAAATGGAATGAACAATTGCAAGTTACACATACACGATGAAGAAAAAAAGCAGTTGAATTTGTTTATCATGATGAAATGTTTGCTAAAGATAGAAAAATGGTTGAAAATAAGACTGCTTCTGTCCACCTTGTTATACGGAAGTGAGAGTTGTGTGGAGCAGAAAAACAGAAAAGCAAGTTGAATTCAGTGAGATTGGGCTCTTAATAGGATTACCAGATGACCATGAGATGGCAGGAAAAAGTTACAAAAATTCTGTCTCTTTGCTGTTCTTAGTCATCTGCATTTTTGTAGCCTACAGCTCTAAATACTATATCTTGGTGGATGGCATCTGGATTTTTCAGCCCCTAATTTAATAAACATGTGTAGTGTATATAATAAAACAAGAAGAGAAGGGGCAAAAAATGAACGGGTGCTGAATTAATGTGGACTGAATGCAAAAGTGAATGACTAGTATAAAAGAAGTATGTTAAAGTGGTTTGGTCATAGAAATAAAATGAGAACAGAATTGCTAAACAAATATATGAAGAAAGAGCAATTGGATTAGGAGGAAAGGGAAGACAAAAGAAATCATGATTAAATGGAAAGCAACCCATCCTATTGGAATACAAACAGTGAAGGAAAAAGAAGTAAAAAAAAAAAAGGGCTGAACAGTATTTTGGACTTACAGAACTAAAGCAATAGACAGTGACAACCAATGTGATGTAATAGTAGAAAAATACAAATCCATCTGAATGTTCAAATCAGTTGGGAAAAATCTATCCAATGTAAATGTTTGAATTGATTCAGAAAATCAATTAGATTCAGTTTTAACATTTATGCTGATTGGGACTGAATGGAACCCAATTTAATTTGAATAGATTTAGACTCTTAAAAGAACATAGACCTCCATGAATCAAGATGTAAACGGTGTTATTGGCTAGTTGTCATTATTACCTCTCCAGGGCATCTGATGTTTCTACACTGTATGGGGACTGTCTGTGTGACGAAAAACTGAAACAACACAGACAAGATGGAGTTGTTACTGATTCTGGGACTGGACTTCAGGATTTGGGAGAAATATCTATTTTGGAATGGGCTGCACCCCACTCCCATCTCCACCCCATTAAGCATGGGATTTCACTTTGGGAGGCTTCCTGGATCCAACATTGAAGATGACAGCCGCATAGCATTAGTTGCAAGAATGGCTTTTCATTATTTTTGGCTGGAAGACCAACTGCATCCCTGCCTGGAAGAGAATAACCTGACTTCAGTGACTCATGTACTGCTAACCTCAAGGTTGGATAATTGTTATGTGATAGCCCAGATATTGCAGCTGGCTTAGAATGTGGGAGCTCATGTGGTACATGTATTTTTGCTGTTCCACATGTGCTGCCATTAAGGTAACAGGTATCGTACAAATACTCGAAATAAACAAGTACATGCTTTAAAAAAATATGACCTCAATGGATTGTTTTCAATATATATATTAGCTCCATATGGTATCATTTGAAGACATAAGGGGTTTTGTGCAGATTTTACCCTGTAGGATGCTGGGTAGATTTTTCTTCAATGTTTCCATCCATATTACCCTAAAATCCACTTCAATAGATTTTGTAAATAAGCTTCCAGAGAAATCCATTACAGATTTCTTTTATATCTGTAGAGTACAGGAAAAAGATGTTGGTGGGAAGGATGATGTCTGCACTGCAAGCAGCCCCCAGATACACTCATGGAAAGGTCCACCAGCATAGATGTTCTGTTGTGTTGTTCCACCACAGCTGATGGCAAAACAAGCATGGAGGATCAAATCGGTCATGATCTGATGACCGTACCCGTGAATGCATAGATTCCAATCACCTTCTGTTCTTGACACGGCCACAAAATTGGCCCCAAATGATTGCAATCTTAAAGCTGATATAGTCATTGTGGAAGGAAAAGAAGAACAGGAATATCAGCAGCAAGACGGATGGACTCAGTTAGGTGGTGATGGGGGCACAGTTGGAAGGGCCATGTTAGGGACAGATATTCATGAAGAAAATCTATCTATGTGGTTGCTAAGAGTTGACATCAACATGATGGCACATAATCAATCAAAATCAAAAGTCAAAATTCTGTCTTTCACCCCCCCCCCCCCCACCTCTACCTGCAGCAAAGCAACATTTCTATGGGCATTTATCCTGTTCATTTGGCACTGTTCAGCCTCAACAACTCTGTCACAATAGGACTTATCACTGCTATAATACAGCAGCCATTTAATTACTCAAAATCACTCTTTAGCTGGTTTTGAAAGCAAAAATACTACAAAATAAGAAAATCCATCTTATTGCCATACTCATAGCAATTCTTCCAAATTGATGCCATGCTGGAAGATGGAAATTCACTAGCCTTTTCAGATCAAAGGAATCGGCTTCACTTAGAACCCTTAAAGCATCATTTTCATATCTGATGCTCTAGGCTTGATGCTTCTGATTCTGTTCATAATTTTCATTGTAACTATGTTTTTTTTTTTTAACAAGTGACTTGAATCCCTGTGATTAGGCACTCTTATCTCCGTTTAGCCGCTCATCATCTTTATGTGTTGAGAATTCAATCTAATTCTTCACCAATGGTTCACAGATGTAAAATCCTCAGGGACCTTCGAGATGACAGTAGCACATACCTGTTTAAAATGCAGATAAAATTCTATAGTTGCTTAATGGATATTGTGAGTAACACTGCATGGTGCAATAACAATATTTGGGATGGGTTATCAATAATATTTAGCCCACTTTTGCATGCATGTTTACTCAAAGATCAATCACACGGAGTACATGGAATCTTCCACCATGCAAATGTGTATGAGCTTGCAATTTGACTTGGATTTTAAAGCAGCAATAGAATTGTAAAATTGGGAGTTGCCATTTAGATCAGCAGGTCTAATTCAGTGCAGAATCCAAATTAAGATAACCACTTAGCATCTGCTTGGACTCATCCCAAAAAGAGTGGCTCACCTGGCAATTGGTTTCACTGCTGAACTGTTTTCACCATTAGGATTTTTTCCCCCTAGCATTCAACCAGGATCTGTCTTCCAGAAACAAGACTAATATTTTATGTCCTATGCATTAGAACTATACTTGGCATTCTTGCTTGCAAATAAATGTATATATGTCTTCCAAGGAAGGATGCAGAGATTTGGACTGCTTGCGTGGGTAAAAGGTAGATGCCTTAAGGTAGATAAATTCAATGTGTTAAGATTGCCTGACCATATATATCAATCTCTACCCAAGAGAATCTGTCCAAAAGGATGCTATTATACAGGCAATCCAAATGTTTTTTAAGGTCAGGCTGCACAAAATTGCAGAATCTTTTTCTCAGGGAATCCTGAATGAAAAATACATGAACAAAGTGTATGTGTGTGTGTGTGTTTGTGTGTGTGTGTGTGTTTCATCATTATCACTTTTATTGCTTGATCAGGAAATGCATGTATCAATAAGCAACTTAATTTTTGGAGCTTGCCATATCTTATCATGCACAGTTTCCCTTATGCTCTTGGAAGCACTCATTTCTAAAACCTAATGAAGAAAAATGTTTAAACTTTCTCTAAACCATTTACTTTATAGAATCCTTTATTCTGGAATGCCCTATGACCGTTACTGAGAGAAAGCAATATATGGGCACATACACACTTAACAATTAAGCAGCTTCTGTCTAGTGCTTAAACTGTCTTAAGAACATCCTGCCCTGGCTGAGATACTTTGGCAGCAGCTTGTAAGGTATTCAGTCCGCTCTCCAGATTATCACGTCCTCCCATTGGACAACTTCACTGCTGGTGTTCCTTTCCAAATGCTGGCCCAAGTTCCTTCAAACTTATTACATTTCCAGTATAGGTACAATGAGACCCAACCCTTTAAAACATTCTCTGAAATGTCCAATATACTCTAAAGAGAATCTTTTTGCTTAACTACTCAGGTTTCTTTAAGTCATGAGAAACAGATCTAGTATTCCTTAAAACCTGAAGCCATTTATTGGGTAATACAGAATACTTCAATTCTCAATTACTTGTACATTGTACAAAATTATAGCTGATGTTTTTAAAATTTGGAGGTATTAATAAATTGTCAGTTTAGTTTCAGAAAAGCATCTACTTCTGCTTCATTGACTATGCAAAAGCCTTTGATTGTGTGGATCACAACAAACTGTGGCAAATTCTTAAAGAGATGGGGATACCAGACCACCTTACCTGTCTCCTGAGAAATCTGTATGCGGGCCAAGAAGCAACAGTTAGAACCGGTCATGGAACAACCGATTGGTTCAAAATAGGGAAAGGAGTACAACAAGGCTGTGTACTGTCACCCTGCTTATTTAACCTATATGCAGAGTACATCATGAGAAATGCCAGGCTGGAAGAATCACAAGCCGGAATTAAGATTGCAGGGAGAAACATCAATAACCTCAGATATGCAGACGATACCACCCTAATGGCAGAAAGTGAAGAAGAACTAAAGAGCCTCCTGATGAGGGTGAAAGAGGAGAGTGCGAAAGCTGGCTTGAAACTCAACATTAAAAAAACTAAGATCATGGCATCTGGACCCATCAATTCCTGGCAAATAGAAGGGGTAGAAATGGAAGCAGTAACAGACTTCATTTATTTGGGCTCCAAGATCACCACAGACGGAGACTGCAGCCATGAAATTAAAAGACGCTTGCTCCTTGGGAGGAAAGCTATGGCAAACCTAGATAGCATATTAAAAAGCAGAGACGTCACCTTGCCGACAAAGATCCGCATAGTCAAAGCTATGCTTTTTCCAGTAGTAATGTATGGCTGTGAGAGGTGGACCATAAAGAAGGCTGAACGCCAAAGAATTGATGCCTTTGAACTGTGGTGCTGGAGAAGACTCTTAAGAGTCCCCTGGACTGCTAGGAGGTCAAACCAGTCAATCTTAAAGGAAATCAACTCTGATTGCTCATTGGAAGGATTGATAATGAAGCTCAAGCTCAGATACTTTGGTCACCTAATGCGAAGAGAGGACTCTTTGGAAAAGACCCTGATGCTGGGAAAGATGGAAGGCAAAAGGAGAAGAGGACGGCAGAGGATGAGATGGCTAGATAGCATCACTGAAGCAATGAGCATGAAATTGAGCAAACTCAGGGAGGCAGTGAAAGATAGGAAGGCCTGGCGCAATATGGTTCATGGGGTCACGAAGAGTCGGACACGACTTAACGACTAAACAACAAAGTTTAGTTCAGTAAAGAACGTCTCTAACAAATTCAGCATCTCTTGTGTTTCCGAGGCCACAAGGGTATTAGAGCCAAACAAGACTTTTAACTGTATGTATTGCCATTCATTTGGACACAGTATGTGAAGATCTGACTCTCTGAAGAAGGCTTTAATGCTGGAAAAGGGACGAAGAGGATGACCAGCCGTCAGGTGGAGGGACTCAGTTATAGGGCAATGGCTGCACCATTGGAAGACCTGAAAGGTCAGGTTAAGGATAGATCATCATGGAGAAAAGAGGAAATCTCTATAGTCACTTGGAGTCAAAAACAACTTGATGGCACATATTCAATTAAAAAAAAATTGCCATTCAGCCATTCTAAGTAAGTCAGATTCATTTTGTAGAATTTCAAAAGTTTTATAAGTTCTTAATAGTTTATTGGGAAGAATGATTCTATGATGAGCTCATGTTGTTGTTTTTTAAAAAAACCTCCTCCAAACCAGCTCATTTTAAATAAGAATTATGCCAAAGTGTTAATTCCTCACAAGAAGAAAAATCAAATTTAAATTTACTACTGAATAAGGCCCAGAAATACCTAACACGTTCAGTGTTGGACAATAGCTATCCAAAGTCCTACTACAATGAGTAACAAAAAATTGCCCAGATTGTAAAGATACTAGATAATAACCCTCAAGCCACAGTGGAACACATTCAATATTATTTCCATTCCAATACAAGATTGAAATTAACAAATACGCCCAAACAACTTTATTTAAAATCAGGAAAATTAAAACCACTATCATCAAAAGAAAGACATAGTTTTAACAAAGAGATTATGGGTATTTGTTCCTTCCATAAAAAAATAATCATTGACTTAAGAATAAGGGATATCTTTGATGGGGTCCAGGTTGCATTTAGTGAACTAAATGAAGACCCCCCGGTGTATGCTACCGGTGGTGTGTTCTCACCCTCCTTGCTCACTCCCAGGTCCTGGCCAGCAGGTTCATAGGGGCCCTGGCCTCTGGCTGCTGCTGCTTAATGCCAGGTCAGTTAAAAACAAGGCCCCCATCATAGGTGACTTGATCACTGAGGATGGGGCAGACCTGGCATGAATTACCGAGACCTGGCTGGGGCCTGGGGGGGGTGCCCCTCTCGGAAATGTGCCCAGCTGGGTTTACGGTGTGGCATCAGCTGAGATACCAGGGCAGGGGAGGAAGGGTGGCTGTCGTCATCCGAGACTCTCTAGTGGCCTTCAGGGGCATTGCTCCACAGGTTTCTGGCTGTGAGACACTGTTTCTTAGGTTGGGCGCCCGCAAACAGTTGGGAGTGCTGCTACTGTACCAGCCTCCCTGCTGTGTGGTAGCCTCCCTGCCTGAGCTGCTGGAGGCCATCTCGGGGCTGGCGGCGGAGTTCCCCAGGCTTATGGTTCTGGGGGACTTCAACCTGCCATCCCTGGGATGGTTCTCGGAGGCAGCTCGGGAGTTCATGGCTACCATGGCAGCCATGGGCCTGTCTCAAATTGTGCAGGACCCAACCCGAGATAGTGGCCACATGCCGGATTTAGTTTTCTTGTCTGAGCAATGGCAAAGTGATCTGAGGGGAGATGTACAGCTTTCCCCGGTGTCATGGTCAGATCACGTCCTGGTGACCCTGAGTTTCTCCTATGCCACCCCCCTCCGCAGGGAGGCTGGACCCATGCGATTGGTCTGCCCCCGGTGCCTGATGGACCCAGCAGGGTTTCAGAGGGAGCTGGGGGATATTCCCGTGGACCTGCTGCACGGTCCAGCGGAGGCCCTGGCTGCTGCCTGGAACAGAGAAGTGGCCGGAGCCTTGGACAGGATCATGCCTTTGCGGCCTCTCTTGCCACGTTGGCCCCGACACTCCCCGTGGTTTACGGAGGAGCTGAGGGTGCTGAAGAGGGTTAAGAGATGCCTAGAGCGCCGCTGGAGGAAGACATGGACTGAATCCGACTGAACACATGTTAGAGCCGCTATCAAGGCCTACATTGTGGTAATAAGGGCGGCGAAGCGGCAACACTTCTCCACCCTTATTGCGTCTGCAGAGTGCTGCCCGGCGGCCCTGTTTGGGATCACCAGGTCCCTCCTTGGTAAGGGGGATCTGGTGGTTCATTTGCAGGGCCGCACGGAGGAATTTGCAGAGCACCTGCAGGATAAAATTGCTCGGATTCATTCCAAGTTGGACTCCGAGCGTGGTGCAGGGTCTGGGGAGATACCAGGGGATCGTTCTTGCCTAGTTATCTGGGAACGGTTTGATCCTGTTTTCCTGAGGAAGTGGACAGGATCCTCCAGACTGTGAGAGCCACCACTTGTCATCTGGACCCATGCCCCTCCTGGCTGGTGAAAGCAGCTCGGGAGGTGACATGTGGTTGGATCCAGGCGATGGTTAATGCATCCTTGCAGGAGGGAGTGTTTCCAGTGCCCTTTAAAGAGGCATTGGTGCACCCCCTCCTCAAGAAGCCCTCCCTGGAGCCTACTGTGCTGGACAACTTTTGTCCAGTCTCCCACCTCCCCTTTTTGGGGAAGGTGGTTGAGAAAGTGGTGGCTTCGCAGCTCCAAAGCGTCCTGGAGGAAACGGATTATCTGGACCCCTACCAGTCAGGTTTCAGGCCCAGCTATGGAACTGAAACGGCATTGGTCGCACTTATGGATGATCTCTGGTGGGAGTGGGATGGCGGAAGTGCAACCATCCTTGCTCTCCTTGATCTCTCAGAGGCATTCAATACCGTCGACCACGGTATCCTATTGGGACGGCTCAGGGATATGCAGGTGGGCAGCACAGTCTTGTGCTGGTTCACCTCCTTTCTCCAGGGCCGATCCCAATCGGTGGTGATAGGGAGCAAGAGGTCCCATCCTCGGCCCCTCTACTGTGGGGTGCTGCAGGGTTCGGTTCTCTCTCCACTCCTTTTCAACATCTATATGAAACCGCTGGGCGAGATCATCCATCATCATGGGATGAGGTATCATCAGTATGCTGATGATACTCAACTATATATCTCCATCCCTGGTGAGGTAAGTGATGCCGTGACTGCCCTCTTGCGGTGCCTGGAGGCTGTGAGGGTCTAGATGGGGAACAATGGGCTCCGGCTGAACCCTGGCAAGACGGAGTGGCTGTGGGTTAATGGCTCCTCTGTATCTGGGACATTGTCATCATTGGTTCTGGATGGGGTAGCACTGCCCCAGACAGACCCAGTGCGTAATTTGGGGGTCCTCCTGGACTCACGGCTCCTGCTCGAAGAGCAGGTGGCAGCCGTGGCCAGGAGGGCTTTTGCACAGCTTCGGGTTGTGCACCAGCTACGCCCTTTCCTGGATCGGGATGCCCTGCGAACAGTCACTCATGCCCTTGTTATCTCCCAGATAGACTACTGCAATGCGCTCTACATGGGGCTACCCTTGAAGAGTATCCGGAAGCTTTAGCTGGTCCAGAATGCGGCCGCGTGAGCAATTTTTGGGGCCCGAAGAAGGACCCATATAACACCTTTGCTCCATGAGCTGCATTGGGTACCGGTTTGCTTCCGGGTCCAATTCAAGGTGTTGGTTATCACCTTTAAAGCCCTACATGGCATGGGGCCAGGTTACCTGAAGGACCGCCTCGCCCCCATGATTTCAACCCGTCCCACCCGATCTCACAGAGAGGGCATGCTCCGGATCCCCGCAGTAAAAGAACTTTGACTAGCGGGGTCCAGAAGGCGGGCCTTCTCTGCTGTAGCCCCCGCTCTTTGGAACATCTTGCCCCCGGGGGTGAGACAGGCCCCCTCACTCCAGGCCTTTCGGAGGGATTTGAAGACCTGGCTCTGCCATCTGGCCTGGGGCGGGGAGGGAGGATACCAGAAATGGGGTTGGCTGGCCCCTTAGCGGCCTGGTGTGGCCTCTATTGGCCTCTTGGATCTTTTAGCCTCTTTATTTTTATCCTTATTTTTGTAAAGTCCGGTTTTTATAACTTTTATAACCTTTGAACTTTTTATAATTTTAATTATGTATTTGATTTTAGTTGTTGTAAGCCGCCCAGAGTCCCCCATTGTGGGGAGATGGGCGGGGACAAGTTAAATAAATAAATAAAATAAATAAAAACTAATGTTCTTTGTAATTACACAAGCAGAAGAATTAAAATAATAAATACAATTATCCAAGAAATAAATTCTATAGCAATCTAAACTTCTGCAACATATGAAGCAGATAAGTTTGCAGTGATTCCTGTAAGGATCTATTCATCAGTTTATATCTAGTCTCTACCTGTTGTGCTGGCAGTTTTGTATTATTTTCTTCTGTAATGTTTTCTGTTAGAAAACTATTAGGCAAATAGTAGAATTGACAGTGAATCTGCACCTGTGATCCTGGACAACTTCTGTAACAAACTCAGTGTTATATACATTTTACACTGTTATATATCCTTGTTTCAATGTACCTGCTAGGACTGCACGAGGATGCAAACGGATGAAGTTTTTCAGTAAAATAAATCTGTCAATCTGAATCTTGGATTAAAATATTCCTTTTATTTGTAGACAGTGCTGATGGGTTGTGACATGAGTACACAACCAATGAGTTTTATTACTTCTGTAAACCCTGCCTTTTAGAGGACTTTGGGGAATGTTGCTCTGTGGTTTTGATCTCTCATTCTTCTGCAAGAAATGTTTAGGCACGTTTATTGGCAGAAGAGAGAGAGTGAAATGGAGATATAGATTTTCTTCCTAACTGATTTCATTTGCTCCAGGGGAGTCTGCAGCAATAGTCACTGGCTTAAAAATGATGGGTGCAACTGGACAACTGAAATCCTGCCCCCATTTTATCATGCATCACATGCTTTGCATGCACATAAACAGGAATGGGGTTTCAATCACTCAGCTGCTTCTACCGTTTTGAATCCAGTAACTATCACTGTGGACACTCCTAACTTGCTCTTTCTTGTGTGAATCTCAGCCTATTTCCAGATAATTTTACCTTTCCCTGACTTTCAAGCTATTTGTCTTGCCTACAGTTTATCTGACTCCAATTTGTCTGCAGTTGTTTAGCTTTTTCACTTGCCACCTTTCACGGCCTTTCATGCACCCCCCACCCCGACTCTTCTGATTCCATTTGGTTACTTCTCTGCCTCTATCTTGACTCACAGTGTGTGTGTTTTCCATGGCAGCACTAATAGTAGTAACAAACAAACTTCTCCAACTTTTTTTAAATTGTTGCACAGCTACATGTAAATGTCAAGTCCACAGAGTCCAAACCCCAATTCAGAAGAATTCTCCTGAAACCAGGCCTGGTTCAGATAAAAGCTCCTTTATGGTGTGGTACATGCAGCTTGAAACAAAACATTGCTAAAACTAAAGCCTTGGAAAACTTCCCTCTATTTATCCCCCCTCCCCTTGTTGCCCTGGTGCCTCAATTCCTCTTCACCTGGTGGTGACCTCTTTCCTTCCTCCCAGGGATACAGAGCTCCTTCCTGGCCATCAGGCCCCCACTGGCCTTGCCTGCAATCAGGTCCGGCCTCATTGCCCATATAAGGTTAAGCTCCTCACCATCTCCCATTACTCCTCCTATTACAACCATTAACTACTAGCCCCCCTCCCTAGTCACAATTGGCAGAAGCAAATCAATCAAACTCCCATTGATTGCTATGCTTTGTAAATTAACAATTGTTGGTTGATGCAGGTTCTGACAGTAAAACTTCATTCCCAGAAGAGGCTAAGCTTCCCAATGAGCCATACTAAAAAGTCTGCCTACCCAGCAAAGCAAATAGTCAGAGGCTGATGGACTTTTTGATTTTTAGCAAGATTTTATTTTTTAAGTATGTGTGAAAGTTTTTGGGTTTTTTGTTTTGGTGAATTGGACACTTTCTGCACTGTTCACCACAACATATTTTTCTGCAGCATTTGAAGGCCACTATCTTTTTCTTACCACTGTTATCTTTGCCTCAAAAAAAGGTGCAGGATAAAATTAAAAAAAAAGATGCAGGATATTTTTTTAAAAAAAACACAAATGTTTCCATGAAATACTTGATGTTACATGGCTGAAACTTGGCACAGTTAATGTTCTCTAAAAAGTCAACCATCTGTGATATTTCCATCCTGTTTTGTCAAAAACTGAAGCATCTGCAGATATTTTGATTCTTTCCCTTTATAGCCTGTGTCAAATATTTTATTAAACTGAATTTCAGGTCTCAGATCAGTTCAGATAGAATGTTCTTGCTGCTGAATCTTCGATAAAATATTCAAGAATCATATATCCTTAGTAATTAACTTGCTTTATATTGTTTTCTATGCAGCTTTTTCAAAGATAAGCTTTTTGTCTAGAGTTTTGGAGGCCCAAATGATGGACAATTATGAGCATCTATGCACTGTTGATATCCATGCCACATGGAGTCATAATCATAGATACTGAAGTTTCACTCTAAAATTACTCTTTAAATCCATAGATTCATGCTTTACCAAAAATAATTATAATAATTATAGTTTAAACTACAACTTGGTATTAATATAACAATTCTTTACAAGCAGATTCAGGTTCAGACAGTTACTTTAAAAAATATCTGTATCTGTGTGTTTGATATTGCAAAATAAAATAGTGTGCAAGCTTTGACATTCAGACCAAACTAATGAAATAATATCCCTTGTACTGGTTTTATACTTCAGTAAGAGACAACCCAGAAAGCTAAAGCTATTATTGTCTGAGGAACGAGTTTGCCCTTGATGCAGATACTTCTTGTCAGCATAACTTGCTCCCTTTTTGTGCCCACCATTCCTTTCAATGCATGTATTCCTCCCCAAGAGATTATTTGTTAACAGTTATGTTTTAAGAGTCAAAGCAGCATCTCTCTTACACTCTCACTTTAACATCCTGTACAACTGAGTCCAGCTATTTCATTAGGCAGAAGGAAAAGATTGGGAGTCAGGCACAGGATGGGACTGAAGAGGCAAAAAGGAAAATTGAGGATCAGAGACTAAGGAATCACATGGCAAAAGGCCCTTTTTGCACATAATTTAAATAAGAAAGGTTGCTGTCATCATATACTCAAGTCTTTCCTGTATGGAGACACCACCACCACCACCCATTTATGAAGCAGTACGTTGGTTCTTCTAAATGTATGGCTTGATACCACACCAAGTGATTGGCCAAAAATGTTTGGTACAAAGAAGGACCATAAAGACATCCTAATGGCCTCTGTCTTGCTATTTTGTGGGTGGACAGATGATAAACATCTGTACAACACCCCTTTGGTCTACTGCTCTAGTGTCCCCCTCCCTTTGATAATTGTTTAAACTGTTAACTACACAATTCAGTCAGAGAACATGGGACAAATCTGTATTAGGTCACAGAGGATGGTGTATCTATTGCAGGCAAAGAAAGCTTCTATCTTTATCCATCTCTAGCCCAACACCTTAACTATTATTACAGTCCTAAGGCAACTGAGCATATATTCCTGGCTTTGCTGGCATGTGTTGGCAGCTTTATTGCTAGCAAAGCATGGTGAAATCATAACGTCAATCAGACTGCTTTGGAAATGCATTTATGTGTTCCTTCCAATCAAACTTAGGGCAGTGAGAAGAGTTTCCTTGCCCTCTGTGACATTGAATCTGACTCTGATTGGCTGTGCAATGATGCTCCTGAATTACAAAGTAATTTCATTGTCCTCTCTGTTTGAATGGAGAGAGATGTGATGTCTTCTTTCCCACATTTTCTTGAAAAGAAAAATTCCTGAAGGAACAGCTTGCTGCCCTTTCGCTTATCCCTTTCAGTAATGTCTTTTATTCACAATTAAATCTAAGATCTCTTAAAAATAATCATATCGACAGTGTTAAATAATAATCATATTGATTGTGTTCATTTGGTCTGAATGCTTAAAACTTCTCCCCATCTCTGTTCCATCTCCACGGCAGGGCAGAATGTATGCAGGCAAGCAGAGGATGAATGTAATGCCTGTAGATCAACAAAGGATGTAAGTATATAAACCAAAGAAGAATGGTACTTCACGAATTATAAGCCACCAGACTTAATAATATGAGCCTGGTGCCTGAAGCAGAAGGTCTTCTCCATCCCAGACAACTTTTGATCATTGGCCAAGATTGAATCTATGAAGTTCCATATTATGTTCTACAACTATGACCTTCTGTGCACTGACAGCAAGAACCATAATATCCATTTTCTTCCATCATTTCAGACTGATTTCAAAGGTTTTTTTCTGCTCCTTATTTCTCAATTTCTTGTATTCCTATTATCTGTAGCTGCCATTCATTCAGGAGGCTTTATAGTTTCTATTCAGGGCTGCCTCAACTGACCATTTCTTTATGTCAGGTGAGATACAATTATTGCTCCTTTATTCCAATATTTGGCTTCTCTCTCCATCTACTATTTTAGCTGGCTGAAACTGACAGGTTTGACTCGCTTATCAGTATTGTATGTCTGCCCTTGGGGGCCAGACTTTCAGACCCTTCATTGGCACAGAAGTTTTATTTTCCTTCTCTCTCCTAACTCATTTTTTTGTGCCAGTGTGTGCCTTATCTGTCCTTCCACAGGTTCTGCACTGGTGTCTCTCGATACAATTAGAAGTCCAGGATTTTACTAAGAAAGACCCAGAGAGCTGGAGCTATTGTCTCCTGAAGTTACCTTATCTCTTCTTTGCTATCCTGATCACTTAGGCAGATGGAAAGAACTGTTTTCATCATACCATACAAATGATAATAGAGGTGTAAATCAAAACACTATGATTTGACAGCATCTACAGTACTACTGTATGGATAGCAGCAAGGAAAGGAGTCCACTGCTGCCCATCACTCTAGAAAAGTCTGTAAGAAGCTGCAAAAAGCTCCCTCTCATGTGCATACACTTTGTATATACGCACAGTGTTCATATGTAATCTGTGTGGTGGTTAAGAAGCTAGCCTGGCACTAGGGAGACCTAGGTTCAAGTCCATCCTCAGCTGTGGAAGCCCAATGGGTGACTTGAGTCCAGTCACTGTATCTTAGCCAAAGCTGACTCACAAGGTGGTTGCTGTGGGGAAAAATGGGACAAAGGAGGAATATATATACTGTTATCTCCATCTCCCTCTCCCTCTCCCTCTCCCTCTCCCTCTCCCTCTCCCCCTCTCTCCCTCTCTCCCTCTCTCTCTCCTATCTCTCTATCTTATCTATCTGTCTGTCTGTCTGTCTATCTATCTATCTATCTATCTATCTATCTATCTATCTATCTATCTATCTCATAATCAGCCATCAATAGACACATAGAGATAAACCACATCTACACACCATTCAAAAGAGACAATAAAAAAGCTAAGAAGGAAACAAAAAGACCAGAATGCATCGTCTCCAGCAGCCAACACTCAGATAAGCACACCTCCACCAAAACTGGCAGGGCAAGCCACTCTATACAATAGGCAACAAACCCCACACTCACTCACACTGAAAATGTTGGGTAATGAGAAATCGGCAAGCAAACGATCAAGCTCAGAAAGCACCAAGAACTTCATACTGTATACACTGTCTTGAACTCATGAATAAAGGAGGTGGGATATAAATCTAACAAAGTATATCCAAGAAAGGTACAATATGCACAGCATATTCAGTTTGCTTAGTTTTAACCTTGATTTGAGGGTGTGGATATGTAGCATAGATGTTTAACCTAGCTCATATGGTTAGTTTATGGCTTGCGAATTATGCAAAAGTGGAAAGTGAGTTGATTTAGTAATCAGGACAACAGTGTTGAATAAACATGGTCACATAATCATTTTTAGATGCAGACCATCTCCCTGAAAATACCCCCCCCCCCCCAGGTTTCATTAATAATTTTAATCTAATTCCTAAATGTTCCACCACCACAACCTCTGGAAAAGGGTTGTCTACACATCTTCACAAAACGTTCTTGTGATTCTCACATATATAGATAAAAATATATTCTTTAGGTTTATCATCTTTTTATTTGCTAATTGCTAAAATAAGAGGCCACAACATTAACAGTTTTATGATCTCTTTTTCTTAAAAAAAAATCTATGATCATAAATATGCCCAGACATTTTTTATCTCGATTCCATGTCTGAGTTTACACATGGCTGAACAGGAAGAAAAACAAAAGACAGTTATGCAAGAGTTATTCCAGTTCATTCAGTTCTGCAAATCTCTGAATCAAAACAGCCCTTCTTTTTAATTTACTTACTAGAAGATGCATCTTCCTCCATATCTCTGGAAATGCATCCATTCTGTGAAGTGTTATTAATGCTTCATTCCTCTTGTACACCGGTTGACACAAAAGGAAAAAAAAATGGATGATCCAAATTTGCAGGACAGTGGCTGTTGTCACAGAAACCATGCAGATCTGTATATTAAAAACATGTTGTAGACAAGGATGGTATAACAGTCTATTTCTAGTGCATATTACACTTATATATTATTATATCTACCCCTTCCTTTAGGGTCACAAGACAACACATATAGGGATTTCCACATGCATTTTTTTTTTAATAATTACAACACTGTAAGAAATGTTCAGCTGGATATAAAGATTGGCCTGAAATAAACTAGTGATTTCTATTTTGGAGGGGGGATTTGAACTCTGGTCTCCCCTGACCCAGTTTAATGACTTAACTTCTACATCCAAGTGGCATAGCACAGGCTTGCATTTTACAAAATATCTTCAGGAAAATGGACAATATTTCACTATATTTGCTCTCAGTGTTCACATTCCTAAAACTTTTTCAGAACAAGTGGTTGGGAAATTATTTCATTGATTTCAATCCATTGACTGTAATTTACCTAGAACTGTATCAGAACATTTGGACATATGGATAAAAAGTTTTCAGAGCTATATTAGAGTCCAAATGTATGAATCAGTTCAGTTAACATAGGGGCTGCAGGTTTACATTGTAAGTAAAGAATGGGTTTGGGATAATAAAATAAGCTATTCCTATAGAGTCTTAAGTCACATTCAGCCATATACTGTATATATAAAAGGATACATATAGATATATATTCTGTCTGTCTGTCTGTCTGTCTATCTATCATCTCTCTCTCTCTCCCCAAAATATTTCCCCCCCCACTACCATTCAAGCAATCTTCCATATTAAGGAATTCAAACATATTTATGGTGATAGGGCCGAAGATTAGTGCATATGGTTTGCAAGGCAGACATGCAACATCACACAAGTCAAATGAATAAACCTGGAAGGAAGGCACTAATGTTAAAAATAATTAGATGCAGGCCGGCTGCTTGCACATTTAGTTAGGAAGGAAGAGACACACTACTTGAATACAGCCATATGGCTTGTGTAGTAATTTATACTGAGTGCTACACAGACTATACTGAGTGCTCCACAGACTATACAGGCTATGAATTTAGAAGGGTGGGTGCTTTCAGTCTGAGCTAAGCATGTTCTGCTTGACCTGAGTACTTTCCAAACAACCAATCAATGAAATAAGGGAGCAATTAGAAACATTTGAATACTGTATCTGCACTGATCCTACACATTTGTACTCCAGAACCAATGCCTGAATAACCCCTGACCTTTGTGTCTGCAATATTATAAAAATGCTTCTGACTTAAAACATGGAAGCAGTGGATGACTGGGAGAGAGAGGGGTTGAGATATCCTTCCCTCTCCTTCGACACACTTTAAGAAAATGGCTTCCTTTTTTCTTTTCTGCGACAAAGCTGGGGTCATTATGCTGAAGGCTTACAGTTGATCCAATCATCAGTTCTTACAGAGCGCCCAATTTTTTCCAAGTCTATACGATAGGAAATCTGTGCTCCTCCAGATGTCACTGAACTACAATTCTAGCAACCTTCACAGTTAGTGATCTTGACAGGAGATGTTGGGAAGAGTAATTCAGCAACTTCTGAAGGCCACTGGCTTCCCACTCTTGTGGTTTCAGCAAGTTGGTAAGGGCAAAAAGGATCTTAGAGCTCCTTTCGAAACAGAAAATAGACAGGAAGGTGCTTCTTGGCAGTTTCTTTTTTTGAGGTGCCAACTCTAAATCCCCCACTTCCTGTTTTCCAGTAGGTTTTGTTGGAATAAACCAAGCCCTTAGAAACTGCAAAGCATTAAGCAGTCTGAATCTAGGCAAGCTGACTTGGAATTCAACTTCACAGAGAAGTCAGAGGAAAAGCATCTTATTTCTGGAGTGTGCTTCATGTGAAGCTTCTATTGCAGTGTTGTCCAAACTTGGCCACTTTAAGATGAGTGGACTTCAACTCCCAGAATTCCCCAGCCAGCCATGCTGGCTGGGGAATTCTGGGAGTTGAAGTCCACTCATCTTAAAGTGGCCAAGTTTGGACAACACTGTTCTATTATCACTCTTGTGGGCCTGCAGATGGAACTTTCCCAGGTTCAGGGAAGATGTATTTCCAGAGCATAAATGTTGGAGGGAATCTAATCCAAAGGGTGCTAAGTGAACTACTTCCCAAGACAACACTGACTCTCTTCTACTGGAAAACAGACTGCTATCACTGTGTTAGAGAAGGTAGAGAAGTTTTTTAATCAAGCAGAAGCAGCCACATATGTGTAACTGGGATTATTACATCTGGGAGACAGCACAGTCCTCTAAAATTCCCAAGGAACTGGTCTATATCAACAGAACCAGAGCACTTATAAATTATTGGTTTCACACAAGACACAAACTCATGGATTATTTAACCATGGTATTTTCATTAAATCATAATTGGCTGGATTCTCCCAATATGCTAAATGAAACCAATCAAACTGCTCAATGGTTTCATGCAATGGATAAATCCAATATTTATTGTAAGTAATAAGCTATTAAATGGTTAGCTGTGAAGCTTTGGAGAAGCAGGAGGAGGTAGAGGAGGAGGAGGAGGAAGGGGGTAGTTGTAGGGTGAAAGAACTGGTAATTCTTCTGAGGTGAGGGAAATATAAATTGTGGTTTGGATTGAGAGTAAGCAGGATTATGGATATAAAAAAACTACCAGAAGACCCTTATTGTGGGGCCAGAAGAGAAGAACCTAACATTTGGTTTCCCCCATTGAAGAACTTTATTACCTCCTTCCTGTCCATGTATGGAGGTGGAATAGATTAGCAAATTGCCTCTTTCTTCACTTTTGGAAGTAGTCTAGAAGGCAGCAGGCTTACTTAGCAGGGAGGGGTTATATGTTTCAAACCATGTGGCCCTTTCAAATCTACTTTTCAACTTCTCCTAGCCTCACAGCATCTGCCACCTGAGGCAGACTTCTTAGTTGGCCAAATAGTAGCTCCAGCTCTGGCACGGAAAGTTATGTTCCTCAGATAGGCATTTTGTGTGTGCGTCTGTGTGTCTGTGTCTGTGTGTAATGTAATATAATATAATATAATATAATATAATATAATATAATATAATATAATATAATATGAAATATATTAAACAGAAACTTTTAAAAATGTTCAAAGACCCTGGGGAATTTGGTGTCCAGGCCACTTGCAGATGTAGAAGTTAGGGACCTTATAAAACAAAACTTTCCTGTGCTATTAGATCCTGACTAGCTCATATGAGGAAAAAGGGGACCTTTGTAATTTATTTATTTATTCATTCATTCATTCATTCATTCATTCATTCATTCATTCATTCAACTTGTATGCCGCCCATCTCCCCCAACGGGTGACTCTGGGCGGCTCACAATAAAAACACAGTCTTCAAATGGCAGTGGAATTTGGCCTTCCACATAGCACTGCCTTTGACCAAAAAAGTGTCCATTACACTGTTGGATGTTGAAGGGCCACAGAAGATATAGATTGCCTTTTAGTTAATTTCTGGTCTCCAATCAAAGTCCTAATGTTGAAAACCTGGACTGCCACAGTACATAGAAGACTGCTTTTTATCCAGTGGATGCACTCAAGCATTGGATTTTTCTTAAAGATATCCTTTCTTGACTTTTCCCTATTAGTCTTCTGACTTCTAGTAGTGGTTTTACTGCTCCCAAGGTACTTCGACTTGGTGTAGAACAGGTCTTTCTTTTTGATGTTTTTGCTAGGAGCGCCCTACTTAACAAGTTGTCAAATGTTTTGTGGTCTCAATTATTGCATTTGCATTGATTGTTTACCATCATGTACTCACTCTGGCTCAAAGGATGCTTTTGTAAGACTATAAAGGTGACCTAGGCTTAAGATAGGAGAGTTGGGAGGGGACTCTTCAATCTCAAGCCTAGGTCACCTTTATAGGTCATTTACATTTATAGTTCTAGGGTATGAGTGGGGGGACTCATACCCTAGAACTATAAATGTAAATGAGCCTTGCTAATGTGCAATGTTAGACAACATTCTTGTATATCTCCTAGGTGAGTGTTGCTTCTTTCCCTCACCCAACACAGCATGTTTGTGAGTCTTACTATGCTTTGAAGATTTGGTACTAATGTATCATTGTTCCTTTATCTTTCAGGGCAAATGAATAATTTGGAGCATTGGGAACACAGTGTACATTACGTAGCATGATATTGATTTGATGCTCCCAAGTTCAAATGTTTTTAACTATTCTACAGAAATTCTATAGAAGGTGGAAACAACATGTGGTGTGTTTGCGTGTGTGCCTTTGAGTCAGTTTTTTACTCCTGGTGGCTACCTGGACAAGTCCCTGCAGTTTTCATGGGCAAGGTTTTTCGGAAGTGGTTTGCCCTTGCCTGCTTCTTCCCAGGGCTGAGAGACAGGGACTGGCCCAGGGTCACCCAGCTGGCTTTGTGCTAATGTGGGATTAGAACTCATGGTCCCCGGTTTTCTAGCCCAGTGCCTTAACCACTACACCAAACTGGACCTCCACTACACCAAACATGTGGCATCACTTGATATTTGGAGAGGGCAACACTGATGCAAAGTGGGCAAAGTATACAGTAGCATAAGCAGAACTCTCTGGATCCCAAGTCAAACCTCCCAGATTGACTGGACAATGGTGAGAGTGCTTTGGTATTAAGCCTCCCTGTGTTGCAGAAAATGAGGTAGAAGAAAGGGAGGAGGAAGGTCACACAGCCACTTGTTCCCCACCATTGTCACCATGACAGGTGGCCTGAATCTAGCAAGAGTCTTCCATCACCTCCTCATCACTGAAAAAACATTCTTTTTCAGCTGAAGAGAGGAGGAAGAAGAGGCTGGCAGTAATGGCAATGGTGCTGCAGCTGACTGTGCTGATGGTTGACTTGGAATCGCCAACAGATAAGGAGGTTTTGTAATAACAACAACAGCACTGATGACTCCTTCCCCCTCTCTGTTGCTTCTCTGCTAGCCCCATCTAACCAGGTTTGGATTTTGTTGTTATGGTTTGAAGATGGAGCAAGAACAGCCTGTGGGTAGATGTGTCATGCATGTGGGTATGGCCCTTATTTTCAGTATTTTTCTGGATTTTGCTGGAATTTGGGGAGGATGTTGTGCCTTGATAAAGATTTGTACTACAATTCTTTTATTTTCAGATTTAAAATAATAGAAAACAGCAAACCCAATTTTTGGCAAAGGGGTTCAAAGTTCAAAATATTGTCTATGTCTGTTCTCCAGGAACTTGGGAAGGATTAGGAAAGCAGAAGTTCACTGCATTAACTAGCTCCCTATGGATATGACAACAGGACATGCATGGAAGTAGCATCGTTGTATGGCTTGGGAAAAGAAAATGGTTGAAAAGAAAGTGCAGGTGGGTCCTCATCACCTACCAAATTTCACTTTAGAAAGCATAGGGGGGAAAGGGAATTCTCACAAAATGAAGGGACTATAAGATGGGGCAGTACAAATTGGCAACATAGCACAAATCTGTCCTTATTGTTGGCCAAAGTTGTTATCATGCATACAGTAGATGCACTACTAACTTTCACCCCCTCCCCAACAAATAGCAAATGCAACTTTACCACTCCCACTCCATGCTCCAGATACTGTTTGGGTTTCTTCCTTCCTTCCTTCCTTCCTTCCTTCCTTCCTTCCTTCCTTCCTTCCTTCCTTCCTTCCTTCCTACCAGGTCATCAGCTCTTAACAATGCTGCCCTTGCTCGAAAAGAAGGGAGGCAACCTTAATATGCATTTTCCCTCCAGCAGCCTTGCAAAAAAATAATATTTCTTCCCTAGATTGCATCCTTGGCAGCTGATCTGCCATATATGAGACTTTAAAGTCCCTGGCTGTATTTGTTCTTAAGTATGATTGATTGATTATTCTTTATTTTTGGATGCCATTCTATTTCTCCTTCTGACTGAAATTTCTGTTCTGTTTCTTTCCTTTTGCAGTATAAATGGACATTATGCCTTAGGCCCTTTGCCATCATTTCCCCCCCTCTTTCTTCCCTTTTGCTTTTGTCTTAAGCCTCTGCATTTTCAAGAGGTTCTTTTTTCCTAAACAAAAATATAAAGGATGGTTCTCTCACTCACTTGCTTACTTCTCCATCATTGGGTGCCAATATGATATTTTGCTGTCATTTTCTTGCTCTTGAATGTTCTGTCTTTTTGAGAGAGTTTGTTCCATGAAATAAATCTTAACTGAGTCACAGAAGCCTTAGATCTTGCAAACATTGCTGATTTCTGCAGACTAAAGGAACCAAACAGCAATCAAGACCTAAGGCTATGTAGAGGGAGGGAGGGAGGGAGCCTGGATGCATTTTTCATCTGTCTTAAAATTGCCATAAATTCTTGATCTGAAATAAACCATCCTCCACATAAAAAGGTTTGATTTGCTTGTGGAAATCAACAATGCAAATATATCTCTAGTTAAATTGTTGCCTAATGTCATTTAAGCAAAGGTCTCAGTGGCCTCCCAACTCTTCTTTCTTGGCAATTAAGTTATGCATATTTGTACCAGACTGAAAATGCAGAATTATTTGATTTCATAAAATATCTTACACCTATTTTCCACACATGTATTTATAAAATATATGTATTTATTATATTAATTTTATTTAGCAACCCTCTCCATTGTAGATCTCTGAATATATCAGTTCTTAACCTGCCTCCTCCTCTCCATTCTTTGTGTTTCTACATGAATAGAAATGGAACTTTTCTAATAATAGAGGGCAAGTTGTACAAAACAAGTCATACATTCATGGTGACTTTTCTTACTGAATGAGGCTTCCAAATGTTTTTTCCCACTGAAACTCACGTTTGATTTTATTTCTTGATACTAGCTAGGGACAGCAACTTGAAAATCTCACCATCTACGCAAGAATGTGCAGAGTAACCGACAGCAAACATCTGAATAGGTGAAACTCATGAAGCGGAACAAAATAAATAGAGCCACTCCATCTCCCTTGGCGCCCAGTCACATGGACAAAACCTCAGCACAGAAGCATGTGTTCGGATTGATTTTGGGCTTATGCCTTTTGATTTGACACAAAATATGTACATTCTTTGGTTCAGAAAATGGAGTTCTTACTATACTTTTTCTGCCTGATAGCATCCAATCATCAAAACGAGAGAGGGAGAATCTTCTGTTTTATGCTCTCTTTGTGATGTGGGCTTTCATTCTGAGCTACCTAATAAGAGCTTTGTAAAGCCTGGGCTTGGTTGTCACAGATCGGGGCTAAAGTGAGCCTCGTTGACCAGACAGGGAAGATGAAGCCTTCCTACTTGTTCCCCAGGCAATCACAATTGTTGGCATCTAGATTTAGGAGTAGAGATGGAAGCACGTGTCAGTTTTGCTTGTTTCCACATTTGTGTGTTTGTAATCTCATATTCTTTCCATCCCCTTTATGAATGGTAAAATTTGGGCAAAATCTTATTTTAAAAAGATGCACTTTGTGGAATTCTCCCCCATGTACACTAGTGAAATTCAACACTACTTCTCTCAGCATTAACGTATTGAACTTGTCTGTTGTGAAATTGTTACAGATTAGGACTTTTTTTTCTAACAAGAAAAATACAAAATGGCTGCCACAGATAGGTTAAATAGGCAAGGAGGAAACATTCAAAAACGTCAGCTTAACAGCCAGTGAGATATAATAGCTATAGAACTGGCCTGGCCAGGGGAGACCCTCAACCATAGACTGGTTGACTTTGGCTAGCTATTTTTTTATCAATCCAAGCTATCTCACAAGAGTGAGAAAACATGAGAAGTGATCCAGTCTATACCACACTAAATTGCTTAGAGCAGTGTTGTCCAAACTTGGCCACTTTAAGATGAGCGGACTTCAACTCCCAGAATTCCCCAGCCAACATGGCTGGCTGGGGAATTCTGGGAGTTGAAGTCCGCTCATCTTAAAGTGGCCAAGTTTGGACAACACTGGCTTAGAGGAAAGATTATACATATACATGAATGAATGAGAGAAAGGGCAGGGAGGGAGGAAAACAAAGCTGTCACATTTGCTTTTGTCCACATTAGATTTTTTTTAAAAAATGCATCTTCACCCCTTCATATTTGGAACAACATTGTACAAAAGCGGACAGATGCTTTCTGTGTAATCCTGTTTTTTTAGAGTCTGAGATCTGATTTGCATCATGATTACAGTGACCCCACTGAAAAACGCAAGCCAGCTTTAACTATGTTTTATATGTTCATAAAAATGTTTTCTTTGTTTTTCTTTGATTATATTTGGTAAGACACCTAGAGCTGCTATTGTAGTGGTGGTGTATTTGTGTGTGTGTGTGTGTTGAATGAATGAATGAATGGATGGATGGATGGGTGAATAAATGAATGAATGAATGAAAAAAAAGTAAGTAAATAGGGATTAGATTTAGGCTTATCTACATTCTGATTAGGATGGAGGTGGTCCTCCTTGACTTCTCAGAAGCTTTTGATACCATTGATCATGATATTCTTCTGGACTGTTTCAGAGGGTTAGGAGTAGGGGGCATGGGTTGTGCTAGTTCTTCTCTTTTCTGGGTCAGTTCCACTAAACATTGAGGGGGAGGGATTGGTCAAGCCCCAAGCCCCTGATTTGCTGTGTTCCACAGAGGTCTACTCTCTCTCTCTACTTCTATTTAACATCTATATGAAGCTAATATGTGAGATCCTCTAACAACATAGTGTCAAGTATCATCAATACACTGGCTGACCAACTCCTGGCTAACCAGATGATAGCAACAGGTTCGTTCTTGGTGTCTGGAGCTGTGGGGGCCTGGACGGACAGAAAGAGGCTTAGGCTCAATCCTAGCAATACTAGGATTGAGCCTAAGTGGATTTTGGGCCCCAGATCTGGTGATTTTCTATCATTGGTTCTGGAGGGGTTATATTGCCTCTGGTAGAACTTATGCAAACCTGGAGGTGCGGGGGGGGGGGGTCCTCTTAGGGTCTTGGATTATTACAATGCATTCTACATAGAGCTGTCCTTGAAGATCCCTTGGAAACTGCAATTGGCCCCAATTACAGCAGCACAGGTAGGTTTCTGAGTGTGATTCAAGGTGCTGGTCATCACCGATAAAGCCCTTCATGGTGCAGGGCTGGGTTATTTGCAGGACCAGCTGTTTCTTTTTTATAATTTTTATTAAAGAAATGTTTTACCGAGTCAAAGGATAAATGTGAAACAATATAGGAAAAAAGTAAGAAAGAAAGATAAAGGTGTTGAAAACAATAGATAGTAAAGAGAAAGAAAAGTAAAAAATACTTAAAGAAACAACTTCCAATCTTCTTTGCATCAGATATACTGTACTTGAAACCATTTCCCCTCTTCTAAATTGCATAACATGGTTCCCTACTCCCCATATTCAACCCTTATTAATCGGTAAATCCAGAAAGCACCAGTTCATTTTTATCCAGTTTCAGCAAAAAACAAGGTTTCCAGTCTTTTATAAAAGTAGGACCACCTGTTTCCAATTATGTCTGCCTGTTCCATGAGATCCAACCTGTTTGGCATGCTCTGGTTCCTTCTGATTAAACAATGCTACCAGATGGGACCCAGGAAGCATGTCTTCTCTGTCACTGCACCTGGCTTGTAGAACAAGATACCCTCTCAGATTCAGATGGCCCTGACCTTAATGGCCTTCCATTAGATGAATCTGTCTTTAGGCTTGTTGATGTGGATGTGCGTGCTGCCCCAGGTGCAATGGTGTCAGGTAGGTGGCCATATAAATTGAATAAACAAATAATATATACCCAGAATAGCAACTTCCCAAAGAACAGAAAAATCATGCCATATGTATCTGTCAACTCTCAGACTTGATTCTCTTGCCTTTTCCTCCTTTCCTTTTGAGTCAGAAGAATTTTGGCTATTCCTTTCCCAGCGTTGAGATTAGTATCCACCTGCTCCATGTTTAAAATGGGTTTGTCTGGTCTGGTCTGAGAAGCATCAGTTCCTACCTTGCCAGCTTTAGCCTCCAGCACTGTTAGTTTTGGACACAATTATGTAACACATTCAGGCATAGCCTTCCATACTGCAGTGTTCAATCTGATTAATTTGCAACAGATATATGCAAAAGGTTTTGTACATGATTTTTTTAATAACATATTGTGAAGAGAAATGTGATTTCTTTATCTCTTTCCTATTTGATGGCCCAAAGCGGTACCACTCAATAAGAAATCTGTCCCAACTACAGAAGTATCGATGCAGGCATTTTGTAGTTAAGTTCCTTTAAAATGTGCATTCTTTTTTTTAAAAAAGAAAAAAAAATGGAAAGGGGCTATGGCTCTTTTACTTTTAGACAGAATTATTCATTTGCAAAATATTGTTTTCCTCTCACATCATTGTGACTGGACAGCTCTTGTTAAATGATTCCTTGTGATTAGAAGGTAGACCTATCAATTGCTCCTCACCAATCCCCCCCCCCTCTCAGCCCCCCCCCCCGGCATTGTAGGGAAAAATGGAAACCATGAATAACAAGCTTTTAAATTTCCATATGCAGTGTCTTTTCACTAGGCTTCAAAGTGTTAAATCTCATAAAAAAAGTTTTGTGCCAATTTTAATTCACTTCCAGTTACTTCAGATGAAAGCATTTCAGTGAGTCCAAGTATTCTGAATTGATTTTGGATTTTAGATTTGACCTATCTGATCTCTATTTTAATCTATAACATCTGAAGCCAATAGGAGAAATTTCCTATTTACTTCAGTGGAATGTTTGTTTTAAATGTTTGATTGTGTTAAGAGCCAGTTAATATACTGTCTTTCTATAATGCTGTGTTATATAACGTAAGATACATAATGCAAAATGAAAATGGAGCAGTGAGAAAAAGAAATAAAAATAGAAAATTCAAATATCAGCTCTTTCTTGTTAGGCTTCGGAATGTTGAATTGTATAAAAAATCTTGTGCCATTTTAATTCACTTCTAGCTGAGGTGGAATCTGGAGGAAGCCATGCTTGGAGTGAAGAAGCCAACAGGAAATTGAGGAAACTGGTCCCAGCTGGGGAAGAGATTCTCCTTATCTCCCCTCTTCTGAAGTAGCTAGTTGCCTACTCTCAAAGAGAAGTTCAATGCCATTTCGTCCCAGCCAGACTTGTGGAGGAAGAGACCGTGTTATCTCACTTATGAGGCCCAGTGAAGTAAAATAAGGGTGGATATCATTCTAAGTGGGGAGAAGCTAAATGACCATTGGTCTAGAAGGCTTTGCTGTTCCATTTATATCTCATTTATTTCTTTGCTGTTCCATAGTTTAGTGGCTTCAGCGGGAAAGTGGAACAGAGAATTATAAAGGGAGAGGGACTGGAGAAAAGGCTGGAATCCCCCAACTCAAAAGCCTTGAGTTCTTTCTTTTTTTCGCAGCCTTTCCTTCTCTTCCCTTGTCTCCCACATCACCCATGTCTTTGTAGCCCCAGGAATGGTAGTCTTGGCCTTTAATTGCTAACATTACATCATGACCTTGTCAGTCAGCTAAGTCCCGAGAATCTGAGATGACCTCAAACGAAGCAATTCTTAAAATAAGTCATGTGTGACATTTGATCATCGTTATTATGGTGTCTAATTTTAAAAAGAGGAAAAGTTCTCAGGATACCTTGGGCTAGCTAACTGATAACTCTATAGCATTTTTTCCCCTCCTCCCTCATGCCCTTTCCAAATACATACCTAAAATGTGGTATTTAAAGACATCATCTTCTTCTTTTCTCCATTAGATTTTCCGTCTAAGGGCAAGCAAGTAATACCTTGCTGGTAACATCCCATGAATATGATCTTGAAGCCTTGAAAATATATGGCTCTGGCAAGTATAGCCACCCCCAGGGGATGACGTTGGCATCCTTCTCTATTAGAGCACCTGGCTTTGTAAGTGCTATGATGGTTTCTCTATTTGTATCTTTTTGTGTCTTCTCTATAGAATGCATTTGATGAGCAATTGATACAAATTGGTGGTGGACTTCTACAGGTTCATTCTTATTTACAAGGCACCCCATGTTCACTATGCATTTAGAAAACAAAACATCAAAAGAGGAGTGTGGATTTGGTGGGTCAGTAGAAACGTACTGAGCGTAAGTAGATTTTTAAAACCTTATTTAAACATTTATTGTTTACCGTGAAAACAACTTGCAGATGTGCAAACACTGCTTTGGAAATTTTCTGAAATTAGAGGGGAGCTAAACAAAGGGCTTCAGAATTTAGGGGAAACTTCTTTGTATCTTCTTATGTGGTACCAATGTCCTAGCCCTGATCATTTAATCCCTGATTTTGTTGGGATTCTTCCCTGCTCATTTAGTTGGCCAAATACTATAGTGATGTTCTTGGAAAACTGATTAAATTTTGAAAGCATTGCTGATCTGCTTAATGTTCTTCTTTGATTCTGATACAAAATACAGATTCTGTGGCAAAGAATTTGAGTGACCTGTGTGCCTGGTTCATTGGAACTGATTCTGGCTCTAACACTTATAATGTATATTTTCAAAACTTGGGAGGGGGGTATCCCACACAATGTTCTCTTTTTTCTTCATAGCAAGTTTTGGGAGAATTCTTATTGCAGTCATCCTCTGTACCTGAAAGGTCTCAATGTGCACATCCACCAACTCAGCAACTCCATTTAAGATTGCTGCTTGGGTCAGTATGGGTTGAAAAGAAGCCACACATTTCGATGAGAACACTTCCGATGAGGCTGTTGAACTGATGCCTTGCGCTCGGTGGGAGATATCCCTGCCAAAAGGCAGCTGGGTGCAGGATCCAGACTGCTGATAATTCCCTCTGGATAAAAAGAGGGATCTTGAGATTGTAAGGAATGCCCCGTTTGTCAAGAGAAACTCCCGTGACACGTGTGGCTCGCATAAGAGGTTTACTCAAGCGTAACACAACAGTTACAAACAAAGCCAGGACTGGCTTGGCACATTTACAAGGTTCAATTTATACCGCTCCCCTTCCCGCATTTTCACCCCGTGATCACGTTACATGCTGCGGATTATCAGTGCCCCAATAATCCCCCTTAATTGTCCAGATGGCAGGTTCAGCCCGAGTCCCATTGTTCTTTGATCGACTACCCCTCCGGTGTGGGCTGGTTCCCTTGGGGTCCTTTCAGTTGCATGCAAAACTGGGGTTTCTGGATTGCGCAGTGATCTTGCCTCGCGGCTCACGGCTCCGCTTATTGTTAGCTCGCGCTGCTTATCAGTGTAAATCCAACGCTTCCACTCTGCAGTTTCTCCCGTTGATTAGGCACAGGTGGCCATTAATCAGCCGTGGCTTTCACTTCCTCTTTTCCCCCGGCTTGCAAGCAGGTGGCGGGATTAGGTCAGCCCGGTGGGCTGGCTTTCCTAGGAGCACCGTGCCGGCTGAACCTGACATACCGCCCCCTGAAAACAGACCCCCCCTTTTTTACTTCGGCTTCCCAGGGTACCTATCGTAAAAGTCCCGCACTAGGTCCGGCACTTTTACATGGGCTTTGCTTACCCATTCGCTGTGGGACTTGGGGAAATGTTTCCACTGCACCAGCAGCTGGATCTGTCCCTTGTGCCTCCTCGCGTCCAGTATCTGTTTAGCCTCGAAATGCTGCTCCCCGCCAATCATGATGGGTGCCGGTGTCGCCTCTGCCTTGTGCCAGTTGTTGCCCAGCTGGTGCAGCTTCAATAAGCTGCAGTGAAACACCGGGTGGGTTTTGGGGAGCGTCAGCCTGACAGTTACCGGGTTCATTATTTCTGCGATGGGAAACAGTCCCACAAACCTCAGGCTGAGCTTCTTCGATGCCTGGTGCATTTTCAGGTTCTTGGTCGACAGATACACCTGGTCCCCCACCTTCCACTGCCACTCGGGGAGTCGCTTGCGGTCGGCGTATTTTTTATAGTCCACTTTGGCTCCTTGCAGCGCCGCGTGCACTGCCTGCCTCGTGGCGTCTATCTGGGCAAACCAGGAGTCCAGAGAGTCTATCCAAGATGTTGGTTGAGGCAATTCTGGCATGGGGACGAAATCTCGCCCGGTGGCCACCTTGAACAGGGAGAAGCCGGTGCTTTTGTGGACGGCGTTGTTGTAGGCTACCTCCGCGAATGGCAGTAGCTCCGCCCAGGCGTCCTGCTGGTGCCCCATGTAGCACCGCAGGTACTGCTCGAGTCCCCCATTAAGACGTTTGGTGGGTCTGTCCTTCTGCGGGTGCACCGCAGATGATACGGCTTGCTGCATCCCTACCCGCTTCAGGAACTCCCTCCAGAATCACGCGATGAAGTTGCCACCTTGATCGCTGATGATCCGTCGGGGTGCACCGTGCAGCCGGTAGATGTGCTGCACAAACAGCCGTGCCAACCTCTCCGCCGTGGGGACTTGCCGGCAAGCCACGAAGTGTGCTTGTTTGGAGAACAAGTCTGTGACCACCCAAATGGCGGTCTTTCCCTTGCTCTCCGGTAGCTCCACTATGAAATCCATGGCGATCTCCTGCCATGGGCCATCGGGGTTCGCCACCGGCTGGAGTAGCCCCCTGGGCTTGCCCTTGCTCCCCTTAGCCATTGCGCACACCGGGCAACCCCCTGAGTATCCTTCCACGTCCTTCCGGAGCGTTGGCCCCAGAACTGCCGCCTGATTAAATGGAGTGTTTTCACGAAGCCGTAGTGCCCCGCAATCCGGCTGTCGTGGGCTCTTTCCATCACCCGCCACCAGCATTCTTCAGGCATGTACACCTTCCCCTCATGCCACCACAAGTCCCCTTGGCTGGTTAGCACTTCCTGGTTCTCCTTGAGCCAGGACTCCCACTCCGCCGCTTCCACAAAACCCCGCTTTAACTCAGGCACCGCGTCCCTCACCTCTCTCTTGGTCTGGCTCTGGGTGACAGTCTTTGCAGCCAGCCTGCTGGCAGGGATGATGGAGTCCACGATGTCCTCTCGCAGGCTGGTGTGCTGGGGCATGCGAGACAACCCATCTGCCAGGAAATTCCTCTTCCCAGGGATGTGTTTTAGGGTGAAGTTGAACCTCCCAAAGTACTGGGACCAATGTGCCTGCTTAGGAGATAGCCTCCGCAGGGTTTTAAGGGCCTCGAGGTTCTTGTGGTCCGTCCACACCTCGAACGGCTTGGTTGCCCCCTCCAACAAATGTCTCCATGTGGCTAGGGCCCACTTGACCGCATATGCCTCCTTCTCCCACACCATCCACCTTCTCTCCGTCTCAGTGAATTTTCAGGAGGTGTAGGCACACGCATGGAGGGGACCCTCCAGATCAGGCTGTAACAGGACCGCCCCCATTGCCACGTCTGATGCATCCACCTGGATGATAAATTGCCGGTCCAGGTCGGGGTGACTCAGGATTGGCTCCGCCGTGAACCACCGCATCAAGTCTCCAAATGCCTCCTGGCCTTCCACGGTCCACGCGAGTGCCATGCTGGGCTTTGGGGGTTTCCCGCTGCCCTTGGTCTTTAACAAGTCCGTTAGGGGGAGAGCGACTTGGGCAAAGTTCGGAATGAACTGTCTGTAGAAGTTCGCAAACCCCAAGAAGCTTTGGAGTTGCCTCCGGGTCCGCGGCGCTTCCCAGCCCTGGACACCCTTCACTTTCGCTGGGTCCATTTCGATCCCTTGGCTGGATATACAGTAGCCGAGGTAGTCCAGCTGCTCCCTGTGAAACTCACATTTTGAGAGTTTCGCGTACAGCTGTGACTTCAACAGTCTCTGAAGCACCGTGCACACCAGTTTCACATGCTCCGTCAGGGTTTTGGTGTAGATTAGGATATCGTCCAGGTAGACCAGGATGCCCCGGTAGAGTAGGTCGTGCAGCACCTTGTTTATTAGCTGCATAAACATCCCCGGGGCCCCTTTTAATCTGAACGGCATCACGGAAAATTGGTAACTTCCAAGCGGGGTATTAAATGCAGTTTTCCATTCATCTCCTGCACGGATCCTAATCCTGAAATACGCCTCACGCAAGTCCAATTTCGTGAGCACCTTCCCCTTGGATAGGTGTGATAGCAGGTCCTTCATCAAGGGGAGGGGGTAGTTATACTCGGTGCTGATTGCATTCAGCCCCCAGTAGTGCACGCACATCCGGAGCGAGCCATCCTTCTTCTCCTGGAATAATACCGGGGCTGCTAGCAGCGACTTCGCGGGCTGGATAAAGCCTCGTGCAAGGTTTTTGTCTATGAACTCCCGAAGGGCGCCCATCTCCTTCATCGATAGGGAGTACATTTTCGGCTTGGGCAGTTTTGCCCCTGGCTTTAGTTTGATGGTGCAGTCGCTGGGTCTGTGGGGCGGGAGGTGGTCGGATTCCTCCTCCCCGAACGCTGCTGTCAGGCTCTGGTACTGTCGTGGGATGCCTCCGGCTGCCGTGGCTTCCTCTGGTCTCGACCCGCTCTCCGCCGTGGCTCCACTAGCCGCTGTCACCCGCACACACCTCGTCCCTGCTGCTGCCTCTCGGGACTCCGAAACCGCTGCCACCACTGCCGCTGCCCGAGTCCCCTCATTGGCCTGCTCCTGCTCTGCCTCCAGGTGGCCCGGACTCTCCGTCAGCCCGCTTGCCAGTGCCTCCTGCCCTCATGCTTCCCCAGCTCCTCGTCCTCAAACCTCAGCGCTTCCAACGCCCAGTCAACATGTGGGTTCCACCATCGCAGCCATGCCAAGCTGAGCACCACCACGTAGTTGGCAATTGGGACCACTACGAACTTCAGTTCTTCTTGGTGACTCCCAATCTTCATTTGGACCGGCTCGGTATAGTAGTGAGCTGCTAGCGAGCCATCTAGCTGGTTGAATGCGATGGACTCTGAGGTGCCGCAGCTGCAGTCTGAGCCCTGAAACTACAGCTGGGTGCATTAGGCAATGCGTGCAGCCTGAGTCCAGCAGCGCCTGCAGCTGCACCTCCCCTCCGGATCTCACCCCCTAGATGTGCACTCTCACCCGAAGGGGGGGGCAGTCCTCCTCGCCTATTGGGTCTGTGCGTCTCGGCTCCCCTGCTCACACTGGGATGCCATTCAGTGCAAGCGCACCTCATTTCCCGCTGGCTCCGATTCCTCCCTGGAGGATGCCGTCTCAGGAGTTGACCATCCCATCTGGCCTCATTCGGTCACCGCCGCCACCGCACTCTTCCGTGGCCGATTGTACACTCGCTTCCTAACTGGATGCGATGGCTTGACCTCTGAATGGGGTGGAGTTCCTTCCCGCTCCGTCGGGCATTGTGCCACCCGGTGGCCTCGTCCTCCGCACCTGAAGCATAGGTTCGGGGTTTTGGCCGCCTCTCGCCCCCCCATGGGCTGTTGCCGGCTGCTCCGCTTCTCCTCTGCGGGTCTCTCCCATGGCCTGTCTCTCGCCTGGTCCCATCTCCTTGCGCTCTGCTGGATCTGCCATCATGCTGACTCCGCCGTCCCAGCTAGCCAGATCCAGTCCTTCACGGTGGTAGGGTCATCCCGACCCAGCACCCGTTCCAGGATCTCCGGGTTGAGGCCCCTCTTGAAATACTTCACCCTCAGGGACTCCAGCCAGTCCATGAGTTTTTCCACCAACCTCCAGAACTCTAGGGCGTATTTGGCCATGGACTTGTCCCACTGCCTAAACTGCAGGATGTCGTCCTTGGCCTGCTTGGCACTCAAAGTATCCTCAAACCTGTCCTGGAGCACCTGCATGAAATCCGAGAAATGCCTCAGCTCTGCCACATTGGCGTCGTACAGCCCGACCACCCAGCTGGCCGCTTGGCCGTCCAGCAGCTTGGCCACGTAGGAGACTCTGTCCTCGTCCCTAGCGAATAGGTGACTCCCCCCTGCATGAAACTTTGGACGTGAGTCACGAAGTGGGGTAGCTGCTTGGGGTACCCTGAGAACTTTCCGGTTATGCCCCAGAGCCTCAAGGCGTCTGCTGCCCGTTGATCCACCGACTGTGGAGCTGGTACCGGTGCTGGGTGGGGTTCCGGGCTGCTGCCCCCGTTGCTCGCGCTGCCGCTTGCCGCTGACAGACCCACTCTCAGCAGTAAGGCTTGGAGCATCGCCTGCATGGAGTCCAGGCACTGCTCGACCCTCGCCTCCAGCTGGGTGAATTCCTCCTCCCATTTTCGGGTCCGTGACCCCAAGCCTTGGGTTGTCATAACCTCTGAACTGTTGGGCCCCTGATTCACTCCAATCGACTCCCACTCTGGTGGTGGGTCCCCGACCCTGGCCGCTGTCCTGTCGCTCCAGGCTGACTCCGCCATCGCCTCCGCGATCCCGGGCTCCTCATGCGCCAACTGACCAATGGATTCCCCATCACTGGCCATTGCCTGTATTTGAAAGGAAATAAGCGCTCCTCGGTGGGTAGTGGGTAGTGTTAGTGGTGAGTCCTGGCTTTATGTAAGGAATGCCCCATTCGTCAAGAGAAACTCCTGTGACACGTTTGGTTCACATAAGAGGTTTACTCAAGCGTAACGCAACAGTTACAAACAAAGCCAGGACTGGCTTGGCACATTTACAAGGTTCAATTTATACCGCTCCCCTTCCTGCGTTTTCGCCCTGTGATCGCGTTACATGCTGCGGATTATCAGCACCCCAATAATCCCCCTTAATTGTCCAGATGGCAGATTCAGCCCGAGTCCCATTGTTCCTTGATCGACTACCCCTCCGGTGTGGGCTGGTTCCCTTGGGGTCCTTTCAGTTGCGTGCAAAACCGGGGTTTCTGGATTGCACGGTGATCTTGCCTCACGTCTTGCGGCTCCGCTCATTGTTAGCTCGCGCCGCTTATCAGTGTAAATCCAACGCTTCCACTCTGCGGTTTTCCCCATTGATTAGGCGCAGGTGGCATTAATCAGCCGTGGCTTTCACTTCCTCTTTTCCCCCTGGCTTGCAAGCAGGCGGCAGAATTAGGTCAGCCTGGTGGGCTGGCTTTCCTAGGAGTGCCGTGCCAGCTGAACCTGACAGAGATTACCCTCATGCATTCTGGACAGCTGGTTTTTTGGGTGAGCCGACAGCAGAAACTGATATTTTTGAAGCCACTTGCGATCAGCTGAGAGTCACAGGTTTCATCATGCTCTGAGCCATTAATCTAGCCTTTTAAGGATTTAAAGTTCATCCAAACCTCATATTTTTAATCACCTTGGAGTTTAATTTTTTGGTTTCCTTACTGTTTCTTAAAGATTGAAAAACCTTCAGAACTTCAAGTTGGGCATTCACTGGGTGAGTCTCTCATTGAAAAAGAAAGAAAATTACATGTTTTCAGCTTTGTAAGATATTTTTTGCAATATTTAACAAAAAGCAGACTATAGTGTTGTTTTCTGGAAAGTTTTAAATGCTAAGGATTTGAATGAAATTGATTTAAAGAAAGACTTTGAAGTTAATTAAAAAGATCCTCTTGTGTGGGAAAAAAAATTCATGTATATATTTTGACCTAGTAACAAAGCTTTGAAGGTTAATCACTAGAGAGTACCAGATGGCTACTTTAAAGGAAATGTTTTATAAGCTGGCTCAAGAAATGTTTGGACTCTTTAACCCTATGACGGAACCAAAAGTTGTTACTGAAGAGAATCAAAGCCCTTGGAAGATAACTGAAATGGATTTTAAGGGGGACTTAAAAATTATAACCTATAAGAAAGAGATGGAAATATTGGATTTACAGATGGAATTGGATGATCATTTAAAAATTATGTATACACATACATACACATACAAATAATGTATTAAAAGAGGGATGTGGATTTAAATTTAAATTGGAAGAAGAAACTTACTGGAGTGGCTACATTGAAATTACATATGGACTTTGATAAAGAACTTTATCTATGGGATACAAGGATTAATGGGAGGAAGAAGAAAAATACAAAACTGGTTTATTTGATTATGGTTAAGTAATGGGTTGTTATTTTTGGTGATGTTTAATGGTTCCTTTGACTGAATAGCTCTTTTTTGGAAATGTTCAATTGGGTGTAATGGATTAGTTTGTAATATTTATGTTACTATTTTTGGTATACAAATAAGGGATTATTATTTCTGGTAATATTTAACAGTTTTTATTTTTCTGTAATGTATAATTGTTATTTGGAATTAATAGTGGGTTGCTATCTCTGGTGATGATTAATGGTTATTTTTTATCTTGTTGTAGTGTTTAATTGTTAACTGAGATTAGATTTTGATTATTAATAGAGGGATTAGGGGGATTATGTTTAAAGGAAAGGGGGACTAAATGCTTATGTAGTTAGTTATGTCTGTTAATTTTTACATCTTTTGTTGATTAATAAGGAGAGCTGAGGATTTAGAGATGGGTTTATAGAAAATGGGGTGAAGTATGGAATGAAGATGTATTTGGTAATATTTTAAGAGACAATGATAAATTGTTAATGTTGTATATATTTGCTGGGGATGAAGGAGGAAGTTTCTTATTATTTTTTTGGGGGGGGGGGTTCTTTCCTCTGCACATTCTTAATATTATTTTTTTAAATGTATTTTTCCATTATGTTTCTATATTAGTTTTATCTGTTTTATACAATATTTAATAAAATTATTGGGGAAAAAAAAAGAAAAGAAGCTACACATCCCTTTGCTTCTCTGGAAGTTTAATAGAAAATTTTTTGGTAACATGAAAACTTGCAATTATTTCTGTATCTTCAGTTGGCCTAATGACATGATTCTCCAATATGAATTTTAGCTCTTCTGGGACTGTACAAAGACTTTAATGGAAGGTCTTTCTATAATATGAAGAGCAAAAATAATTTAGAATTGTTTGGTTCTCCATGATCATTATTGCAATGCTTTCCTTTTATAAAATGTTCACAGTATATTGTCCTGTTCCTCCACTAAAGAATTCCATTTTGAATGTGATATAATTCACCATCTTCTTGTCTAGTGAAAGGCAAAAACCTTTCTTTTAAAAGAAGCCATTGGACTTTAGTCTTTTGTTGTACATCCCCTTTCCAGTGAAGGATTCCAGTGAATTATTTTAATCTGTGAATAATTTTAATGTACCAGATCTCTTACTGATGGGTTTTCACAATATAAAGAGAGCATCTGAAGTCACGTTTACATTTGTTTTATTTATTACTTTCATGGCTGTGTGTTATGATCTGTGCTATCCTCTTGAATGGGTAGGAGAGTCTGGGTAGAAATGTGTTAAATACAATTACTGTACACTAAGCTAAATTATCATCTGCTCCCAACCCCTATGATTCCTAGTTAGTTCCTGGGAATCATTCTGATCCACCTAAGTATAGAACTATTGCTGAATGATTCTCTAACAACTGTTGGGCTGCAATTATTGTATCCAAGGCTGAAATTCTAACAGTTAACTTTTAAGGAATACTGGTGCCGGTCCTGCTTCCCAGATGTTTTCTGGAGCTTCTTCACCTTTTAAAAGAAATGTTCTATATGCACTGCCCTGATTTCACTTGAACATTTCTGGTACCTTAGAGAAATATTATTGCTGAACTCCCTATACCCTTCCCTACTTGCCCCTTCTCTTTCTCCTTTATTACAAAGAACTAGATTGGTGGGATTCGCTTACATTTATAAATGATAAATGTAATTTATAATAAATGTATAATAAATAAACAATGAAAACAGCAACAGCATAATATTCCTTGGGCAAATCTAAATTTAATTCTGAAACTCATCTAAAAGTATATTCCAGAAGATAGCAATTACCAGAACAGAAGAAAGAATGCCACAAGTTTCAGCCTATCATTAGTACTTGCAATTAGCAGGTGAAATTAACTCAGCATTTCAAAGACTTACTAGTCATATCTTTCAAAGTAGTTTAGAAAGGACTTAATAGTTGACATTTAGCCCAATATTTCCTCTGAGTGGGCACATTAGGAAACACTGAAAGTATATTGACTTAAGCATAGTGTTTAATTCAAGAAGTATGAACATTTCTCTTTTCCATCATTTTGGAATATACGTTGCAGGTCTGTCAATATTTCACCCTGTTCTGCTCTTTTACTTTGCATTGCCCTATATCCCCTTCCAAGAAAGATATTTGTTGTGTCTTCTGTCTCATGAGCTATGCCTTTTAGTTACAGAGATATTTATACAAGCACAGATCATGATCCGTGGTGCCATGACAACTTGGGTCATCTTGGCTCAAAGATTTTTTAAAAAATAATTTGAGAGTCTACAGAGTCTAGAACTCCTTTAAGAGTTTTCCATATTTAATATGTATTATTCAGTCTGGTTTAGTTCAGTTTCACAAGCCTGTTCTATTAAACTTTCACATTATTCTACGATTTCAAAAAATAAGAAAATTTATTTTAGTAACAAGAGATGCACTGTAAAATTATGAGAAATGTGCCATCTGAAGTATAACTGTGCTCTGATCTGCATACTATCAAAGAAGTATGACTTAGGCCAGTGCAGACCAAACAAATTTTTCTAGCATCTGTATTCCCAAAGCAAAATTTTGGGCTATTCTCTATACCTATCCTCTCTATAAAGAGGATGGTATAGAATATAAAAAATATATAACAGTACCGTGAGAAAGACACTATTTGAAATTAGGGGGATCTTTGGGATACATATAGCAACATCTCACTAGCATCAAAAATTACATATATAAGTCAATGCCCAATCTGATTGTTAAGGTCTACCATTTTATTATTGCACTGATTTGGTCTAGAAAACAGAACACTTTGATTTATACATGCAAGGCAGAGAGGAATGAGAAAAAATTGCCTTAGAATAAGTTTCTTCTTTAATTTAAAAAGAGAATGGATTAACATTAGTGGTATTTATGTAGGATTCTCACAAGTTTTGATGATATCTGGCTACAAAACATATTGTAGAAAAAACCAACCCTCCAGTGGGACCAGTTTTACTGTTAGGTTTCCTATCTTTTTCAGTGTTGATTTATCCTAAAGCATGCTCCAGTGTACTTTGAAATACAATTGGTATTTCTTCTTTCAGGTTGGGATATAATTGCTTGAAAGTAATTTGAATTCATCCGTACTAGAAACACGGAAATTAGATAAGAACCATTTCAGGTTAAGCATTTGCTACTCTGCTTTATAGGAAGATTCAACCTTTAATTCATCTAAAATTCTGGATGAGTTCCTGTAAGAAAATCTACTCAAATCGTCCCTCTGATAACGTCTGCCTTTGTTTCCAGAGCAGCTGACAATGTTGCTAGGTTTTCTGTTGATCAAACAAGCATTTGCTTGGCCTTGCGGGTGTTTCCAGCTCCAATTCAGAGAATGTGTGTGAAGAGATAGCAACAGTTCTTTTTCCTATTGCAGGGCAAAATGTATTTATGATCTGATAAAGGGAAATGGATGGGAGGATAAGAACTTTGATCGGCCCAGTTGATCAAAGACCCCATAAATTACAGAGCTCCATACAAATATTCCCACAGGGATGGGAAAAGAATCAAATGGCTTTTCATCTTGGGTCTTCATCTATACCGGTTTTATTTTTTAGTTCCAGAAGCTTCGTTCATCATTGATGATTAGGATACATGAGAGCAAAGAAAATGCTGTGTGCCAGTTCTTATAAATGGTTTTTAAAAAGTCATCATGTCATTCCCACCTTCTTTTTTAAAACACATACCTCACACTCACCCTATGATTTACAGATGAGTGGAAAGAGAAATAACCCTGTATAGTGAAGTTAACATGTTGGGTAGATGTGGGGAATTTGATTAAAATTCCCACATATATCAAGCTTTTGGGGAAAGAAGCTGAATCCTATTTACAGAGTTACAGTAAGGAAGAAATGAGACAATGCTACAGGCATCTCCCTGAGTTACTTGACCAAAGAAGAGGAATATATGTAATATATTGATGATGATGATGATGATGATGATGATGATGATGATGATGATGATGATATACAAAATCAAAAGTTGGAATCCACAGAGAGTTACCAATTCCCATGGTTTGAGAGATAAACAGCTATCTGGAAATAAATAGGCTGGATTATTGAACATCAGTGGGTTTGACCTTCAAGCAGTATCTTCAAGAAGGATTAAGTAGAATGATTCTTACGTCATTCACCATCAGAGGATGGTCACAGCAAAGGCTTCAGAACAGAAAACATTTATTTCCAAAGACTTTCCACTTATGCCTTTCTTCATCAAGACAGAGGTAATAGGTTTTGATCCATAGTTTGGATCTGATGTGGATATACCTAGGGTATAAGTTCCATTGAACTCATCTCCAAGCAGGCCAGCATTAGTTTGCTTCACCAATGAGCTTCACAGTACAAGAAAGAATAGGAGTACACACACACACACACACACACACACACACACAATGTAAGTGATAGAAAATGGTTCATCAGCAACTATCAACTTATCTCTTGTCATTTCCTACCTGCAGTACAAATAAAACAGACATGAAAACCAGCCACTTTCTTATTTTCACGAAAAGGTTTCAGGCTAGATGCAGGGATGATATATTTACAAAACTTCCATGAGTGAATCTAAGGTTTTAATAGTAAACCACAAGTTTCTAGCTCCATAGCACTTTAATAATGATTTGTCAAAAGGTTTAGAATGCTGTGTGGACAGATATTAGAAAACTTTTGTGTCTTTGGGGAAATAATTTTTTTCCCCTCAAACCAACATGCACAATGCTGTGCTAGGGAAATCGGATGGAAATTGGCATAGTTGGGGCTGTTAGTGATGATGTCAGGCCTTTCTGAAATAATTGTCCTACATTTCAAAGTGTGGTTGGAAAGGAGAGAATGAGGAAATGGAGGGAGGAAGCATTAGAAAAGTTCTGATGATATTATTCTGAATGAAAAAGGAAGAACAAAATTAAATGGATTTGAGTATTGCTACAATCCCCTTCATGGATCACTGCCTTGTCGTGGCGAAGGGGCTTGTGTAACTCAGTGAAGCCATGAGCTATACCGTGCAGGGCCACCCAAGACGGACAGGTCATGACAGAGAGTTCTGAGAAAATGTGGTCCACTGGAGAAGGAAATGGCAACCCACTCCAGTATCCTTGCCAAGAAAACCATGGACAATGTTAAAAGGCTAAAAGATATGATGCCGGAAGATGAGCCCCTCAGGTCAGAAGGTGTCCAATATGCTACTGGGGAAGAGCGGAGGGCAATTCCAAGTAGCTCCAGAAAGAGTGAAGCAGCTGGGCCAAAGCCAAAAGGACGTTCAGCTGTGGATGTATCTGGAAGCGAAAAGAAGGTCCGATGCTGTAAAGAACAATATTGTATAGGCACATGGAATGTAAGATCCACGAACCAAGGCAAGCTGGATGTGGTCAAACATGAGATGACAAGATTGAACGTCGACATCTTGGGAATCAGCGAATTGAAATGGAAGGGGAATGGGTGAATTTAATTCAGGTGACCATTATATCTACTACTGAGGGCAAGAAACCCTTAGAAGAAATGGAGTTGCACTCATAGTCAATAAGAGAGTGGGAAAGGCAGTAATGGGGTACAACCTCAAAAACGACAGAATGATCTCAGTGCGTATCCAAGGAAAATCATTCAACATCACAGTAATCCAAGTCTATGCCCCAACCACTGATACCGAAGAAGCTGAAGTTGACCGGTTCTATGAAGACCTACAACACCTTCTAGAACTAGCACCCAAAAAAGATGTCCTTTTCATCATAGGGGATTGGAATGCTAAAGTAGGAAGTCAAGGAGTAATCGGAATAACAGGCAAGTTTGGCCTTGGAGTACAAAATGAAGCAGGGCAAAGGCTAATAGAGTTCTGTCAAGAGAACAAGCTAGTCATAGCAAACACTCTTTTCCAACAACACAAGAGACGACTCTACACATGGACATCACCAGATGGTCAATACTGAAACCAGATTGATTACATACTTTGCAGCCAAAGATGGAGAAGCTCTATACAGACGGCAAAAACAAGACCAGGAGCTGACTGTGGCTCAGATCATGAGCTTCTTACTGCAAAATTTAGGCTTAAATTGAAGAATGTAGGGAAAACCACTAGACCACTCAGGTATGACTTAGATCATATTCCATGTGAGTACACAGTGAAGGTGATGAATAGATTTAGAGGATTAGATTTGGTAGACAGAGTGCCTGAAGAACTATGGACGGAGGTCTGTAACATTGTACAAGAGGCAGCAACTAAAACCATCCCAAAGAAAAAGAAATGCAAGAAAGCAAAATGGCTGTCTGATGAGGCTTTACAAATAGCTGTGGAAAGAAGGAATGCGAAAAGCAAGGGTGAAAGGGAAAGATATAAGCAACTGAATGCAGATTTCCAGAGAATAGCAAGGAGAGATAAGAAGGCCTTCTTAAATGAACAATGCAAAGAAATTGAAGAAAACAATAGAATGGGAAAGACTAGAGATCTCTTCAAGAAAATTGGAGATATCAAAGGAACGTTTAGTACAAAGATGGGCATGATAAAGGACAAAAAAGGCAGGGACCTAACAGAAGCAGAAGAGATTAAGAAGAGGTGGCAAGAATACACAGAAGAACTATACAAGAAAGATCTTAATGTCCCTGATGTCCATGCTGGTGTGGTCCCTGACCCTGAGCCAGACATCCTAGAGAGTGAAGTCAAGTGGGCCTTAGGAAGCATTGCTAACAACAAAGCTAGTGGAGATGACAGTATTCCAGCTGAGTTATTTAAAATACTAAAAGATGATGCTGTTAAAGTGCTGCACTCAATATGCCAGCAAGTTTGGAAAACGCAACAGTGGCCATGGGATTGGAAAAGGTCAGTTTACGTTCCAATTCCAAAGAAGGGCAATGCCAAAGAATGCTCAAACTATCGCACAATTGCACTCATTTCACATGCTAGCAAGGTTATGCTCAAAATCCTACAAGCTAGGCTTCAGCAGTACCTGAACCGAGAACTACCGGATGTACAAGCTGGGTTTTGAAGAGGCAGAGGAACTAGAGATCAAATTGCCAAGATTCTCTGGATCATGGAGAAAGCACGAGAGTTCCAGAAAAGCATCTACTTCTGCTTCATTGACTATGCAAAAGCCTTTGATTGTGTGGATCACAACAAACTGTGGCAAATTCTTAAAGAGATGGGGATACCAGACCACCTTACCTGTCTCCTGAGAAATCTGTATGCGGGCCAAGAAGCAACAGTTAGAACCGGTCATGGAACAACCGATTGGTTCAAAATAGGGAAAGGAGTAGAACAAGGCTGTATACTGTCACCCTGCTTATTTAACCTATATGCAGAGTACATCATGAGAAATGCCAGGCTGGAAGAATCACAAGCCGGAATTAAGATTGCAGGGAGAAACATCAATAACCTCAGATATGCAGACGATACCACCCTAATGGCAGAAAGTGAAGAAGAACTAAAGAGCCTCTTGATGAGGGTGAAAGAGGAGAGTGTGAAAGCTGGCTTGAAACTCAACGTTAAAAAAAACTAAGATCATGGCATCTGGACCCATTAATCCCTGGCAAATAGAAGGGGTAGAAATGGAAGCAGTAACAGACTTCATTTATTTGGGCTCCAAGATCACTGCAGATGGAGACTGCAGCCATGAAATTAAAAGACGCTTGCTCCTTGGGAGGAAAGCTATGGCAAACCTAGATAGCATATTAAAAGGCAGAGACGTCACCTTGCCGACAAAGATCCGCATAGTCAAAGCTATGCTTTTTCCAGTAGTAATGTATGGCTGTGAGAGCTGGACCATAAAGAAGGCCGAACACTGAAGAATTGATGCCTTTGAACTGTGGTGCTGGAGAAGACTCTTAAGAGTCCCCTGGACTGCTAGGAGTTCAAACCAGTCAATTTTAAAGGAAATCAACTCTGATTGCTCATTGGAAGGATTGATAGTGAAGCTCAAGCTCAGATACTTTGGTCACCTAATGCGAAGAGAGGACTCTTTGGAAAAGACCCTGATGCTGGGAAAGATGGAAGGCAAAAGGAGAAGAGGATGGCAGAGGATGAGATGGCTAGATAGCATCACTGAAGTAATAAGCATGAAATTGAGCAAACTCAGGGAGGCAGTGAAAAATAGGAAGGCCTGGCGCAATATGGTTCATGGGGTCACGAAGAGTCGGACATGACTTAACGACTGAACAACAAAAATTGCTACAATGTGCATGTGTGTGTATGTTGGGGGGGGATGTTTTTGTATCACAACAAATGTTTCCTTTCTCATAGGTATAAAGATGTTTAAGGACATTGATTCCACCCCCTTTTTTTCCCTTTCTTTTAAACTTAGTTGTGGGAGGATAAAACTCATACCTCAGGAAGCCATTGGGTCCCATGTATCCCAATCTGCCATCTCAATGTTTCGTTCCTTATTCTTGCATATCTTTGCACATAGAAAGGTAGCATGTCAAGAAGAAGTGTTGTTTTTCCCTGACCAATAGTATTCAGTGTGTATGTAGCCAGTGTTTTGTATACAGAGTTCATTTCTGTTGATCTACTGCAGTGTTTCTCAGTCTTGGAAACATTAAAATATGTGGACTTCAGTTCCCAGAATTCCCCAGCCAGCCATGGGGAATTCTGGGAGCTGAAGTCCATATATCTTAAAGTTGCTAAGATTGAGACACACTGATCTACAGTATAGGCTTAATAGTAATTTGATGCTATGCATGTATAATCATTTAGAGGTATGTTCCACTTAATAAGGTGGTGCTTATTCCAGGGGCAATTTGCAAAGGGATGCTCAGATGTTATTAAGTCATATTTTTCCAATGCCAAAATAGCCAGCTCTGGAGCTAATTTCTCCTATGCTTCTGGAATAGATGGTTTCATTTGTCAGAGGAATCATCTGGACTATCCCATTTCTTTCCCAGCAGCAAGAAGCCAGACTCCTGGGGCTCAAGGGCAAACATTTTGGAAATAAGACTGAAATTAGATTAGGAATCTTCAACCTGTGTTTGCTTCAGGTAGATGGTGAATGTATAAAATTTAGCCTTTGTTGTGGTTGCCTGGGAACTGAGGCATAATGTAGCTATTCTGATGAAGATTCAAAGATGCTGCTCCATCTTGTTTGTCTACTTTTGAAACAAGGTTCTGGATTTGGATTTCTTGAGAACCTGTTTACCTGGCAGATGTGAGCAATGGACTTTGCTACCGTTGTGTAGAGATCCCAGTGTAGATGGTTTAAAAGAGGTCTAGACAACCTCACAGAGGACTGGGCTCTCTATGGCTGCTAGCCTTGGTGACTAGACACTATATCCTGAATTGGACTGATTATGTGCCATCAAGTAAGTATTGACTCTTAGTGACCACATAGATAGACATTGTCCAGGATGATCTTCTCCAACCTAGTCCTTCAGATCTTCCAACAGTGTACCCATCACCACTGTAACAGAGTCCATCCACCTTGCTCCTGGCTGTCCTTTTCTTCTCTTTCCTTTCATCTTCCCAGCATGATAGACTTCTCCAGAGAACTAGAATTCCCTGAATTACAGGAAATGTATCTTTAATGCTAGAGGCTGTTGCACAATAAAGGCAAAGGGCTTATTGTGACCCAGGCTTGTGTGCTTTCTGAAGGTACCTGTTGTGCTATGGTGTGACAGAAAACACTGGACCAAATGGGTTCTGGGCTTGGTCCATCAGGGCTCTTTTTATCTCTGTGGGAGACAAATGATGCCTTCTCTGCCACTAATCAATACCCCCTTCTTTGAAAGATCTCAATTTCAGATGGAAGGGCAACAAAAGAATGTTTCTTCAGTTGTGTACCTAGCCCAATGGCCAAAGGCAACTGTCAGGCATATGATCGAATAATACATCTAAGCTGTTTCTTCATAAGGACTTCTCTATTATTTTTAACCTGCCAGCTTGGGAAATGGGGCTTTCTGGATGTCATCTTCATTACAGCCGATTAAAAACATAATTAAAACCAAACGGCAATTAGGAGATAGGTCAGAGTAGGAATGTTTTTTCAGAGTATTACATAGATGCTGCTTTTTTGGGTGTTTGAATTCAAAAGGATTTGGAAATGCCCCTGGGACGAAATCATAGCTTTTTCAGAAATGTAGTCTGGAGGAATCTGACAATACAAGAAAAAGTGGGCCCAGTGATGTACTGCCTTATCATGAGAGATCACAGCAGTAGCCGGAAGTATCAAAACCGTTCTGAAGAGAATTGTAGCACTGTATTCAATCCTCTAATCTAGTGCCTTTCAGAAATATTGGAAAACAATACCCAGCCCCAGGTCCAGCTCAGAGGTTTTAGGCATATTTGGGAATGCTGGGAATTGTAGTCCAACATATTTGGAAGACAGGATGATTTCTGAATAGTGATTTGCAACCAGTTCCCCAAGAATACCTCAGGGTAGGAATGGAGAACCTGTTGTTTAGCTAGGCATAATAATGGTGAATGTGCAGAGATGCAGATGTTCCTCAGAAGAGAAGTCACATTTTCACTACAGAAGTCATACTTGAAGCCACTCCATTAAGTAGAAAACAGGACATCTATTTTACTTACTAGATATATATGCCACCCTCTCTCCAAGTGGTGTTCATAGTATTCCCACCTCCAGTTTTCCTCACAATAACCCTGAGAAAAAGTGACTGGCCCAAAAGTACTCAGCAAACTCCTGTGGTTGAGGATGGACTTGAAGCTGTATCTTTCTGTCCTTAAGTCCAATACCTTTACCACCTCACTACACTGGTTGTAAATAGGAAGAAATAGCTGGATCAGACTAAACTTCCAAGTAATTGGCAACTCATTTTTCAAGGTGGCCAGTTGAATTCTTCCAGGAGAGTCCCCCCAGGGCCTCTCCTGCTGTGTAGTGCATAATATGAATTGTTCTTGGATTCACTGTAGGAGACACCTACACTGAGATATTTTCTTTTACTTTCTTTCTTCTTTGAACATACATAGCTTGTTTGCAGCATATTTATATATACAAATTGACTAACACGGTGTATTTTTCTCTTCCAAAGATGATTTGCAAATTGCATAATACATGGGGCTTCATATATAAATCTGTGTGAGCTTTTGTGGAACGTCAAGCTTCATAAATGCAGTCTTGGCCAGCCTTTCCCTTGTAAGGCTTATGCGCGTTGGAGCAAGGGCTGGGGGTGGGATAGGTGGGGGAAGAGAAATTAAACATTACAGGTGATGATTTTACTTATGTTCCTCATCATATTCCTTGAGACACTGAATTATTGAGTTTCCAGAACAAGAAGAAATTGCATGTAGTCAATAAACATTAAGCATCCATCGCTTTTGCAAACATTAGGTTGTGTTTTGTTGAAACTGCTCATAATGGCAACATGTTCCACTGATGTTGAAATTACATTTCCTAACTGACTATATTAAACTGTTCTACTGGAACATGGTTGTACAAATGCAACATGATTAAAGTCTTGATGCAGATGAAAGAGAAGTTGAAGTGACAGAGAATATTTATGTGTAACTGTTAAACAGGGATGCATGTAGCAGAAGCGAGAATGTAATTATATTTACAACAGCAATTGCTGTTGCTCCTTGTTTCTCTGAGACCTATATTGTGTTGCTCTCTAAGAGTTAGGAATTTCAGAAGAAAATGGAGAAGCCAGTTGACTGTTGAGTTGGAACACCACTTGCTAATCAGTATTATCTCTCAGCTTTCTCTGCACTGAATGGCTCCTATGTTGCCTAGTTAAATTTGAAACAGCTTAGATCCATTACATTAGGGCAGAACTTGACAGGGTCAAGAAGGGGAGATGGGATTTCAGCCTATTGATCCTTTCTAATAGTGTGCAGGAGGAAGCAAGGGGCATCAAGTGTCACATTGCACAGTGACGTTTCCAGCTCTGATTTTTCCTTTCCAATTATGGTTTGAGGTCCACTTGTGGATCTCAAGGAATATTCTGTGGGGCATATTGGGAAAAGGGAAGGGGCTACTGAGGTATGGCCAGAGCAGAAGGTAAGTACATTCAAAGTAAAAACTACATTTTTTTAAAGCCGTTGTTTAAATATCTCTTAGTGGGTATATAGAGCTATAGACTTGTATAGTTGGAAGAGACCATAGGATCACCTAGTTCACAAGAATCATTTCAATCATATTTAACCCACTGACTTTTTCCCATTATTTGGTGCTCCCCCATTCATCCAGTTCCACATTATAAAAGTTTAATTTTAAACTACTGAAAATTGACAGCTGCTGAGAAAGGGTCCAGAGTCCAAATAAAATCCTTTGAGAGGATAGCATTAGGTCCTCTTGTTTTATTTTGTTCTGTTTTAAAGACACGAACCTGTCATGAATTTGACATTATCATCTGGTCCATGTCCATGATTCAGGTGGACGATGCCATCACAACACTGAAGGAATTTTTCTGGCATCCATCATCCTAAGATAGGGAAAAAAAAAAAAAAAAGAGCATTCACTTGGGAAAGTTGCCCTGCAAAGGATAGTAGGTCTGTGCAGGTATACAAATAAATTATATATTTGCATAGTTACATAGAAAATATTGTATTAGGGTATTCATGTAAGTAGAGAAGAAAAAAATATGTGGAATATTGTGGAAAATATAGAGAGAATCAGAAGGATAGCTACAATTATCCTATTTTTTAAAATGGTTCCCTGAAAAATCAGAACATAAAATATTATATAGATACAGTATTGATATGTATTAAATTTTCCTGTGATCCACATGTCCCAAATAGGAAGTTGCCAACAAATATTGCCTGTTAAATCAAGACAAATTCAAATGTGAAAGTTTAAGCTCTGGACAAATATCTCCTCTGTAACTGTCAGCCTTGCAAGGTAGTTCAGACAAGAAGCACATCCAGAAGTCCTAACTTTATTGTAAGGTTACATTAACAGAAACTTGCAAGTACATCTCTCCCCCCACCCTCACCTTTACAGTCCAAGAAACTAGGGAGGGTCCCTTCTGATATGTTTGCCATGCCCCTATGTCTTCTGCAGGCTCAGCTGCCTCTTATCTGACTATTACCTAGTCTGCAGCTGATCCTCCTATCTCCCAAGGTCATTCCCACATATCATTGCATTAACACAGAAAGTTGCCTGAGCCAAACTGTTGCCTAGTAGTGTCTCCATTAAATCTAATGACCTCAAGCAAAAATCTTGCCCAGTTCTTCCACTTCTTGTTCTTTTTACTAAATTTCATCTAGAACAGACTTCTCACCATGCTTGGCAATGAAGGATCCTTTGCAATCAGCAGCCTAGATTGTAACAATTTTATTACTTTTTAATTGAAATAGTGTTTGACATCATTAATGGATTGAAAGTTCCTTGAGGGTAATAGAAACTTTGGAGGAAGGACAAATTTCCATCAGAACTTCAACCTCTTTCCTGTATTTTGTATTCCAGAGATATTTAGGTCCCCCAAGGATACTTGAAAACAAACTGTAAGAAACATAAGAACATAAGAATAGCCTTGCTGGATTCAGCTAAAGCCCATCCTATTTCACTATTTTTTTCTGCAGCAGCCAGTAGATGCTTCTGAAGTGCTTACAAGAAGGAGAAAATCTAATGCGTACCATCCTAAACTCCCAAATAATGGGTAGGACATGATTATAATAATAAATAATGAAAACAAAACATTGGCTGTGGCAAGTAGGTCTTTGAATGTATCCAAAAATCTTTTTTTTCCCCCCACATTCATTCCCCAGGTAATCTGAATATCAGACTGGAAACATTGCTTGTTGATTCTGAAGAGCTCAGGTAGCAACTGAATATCACACTGGTGGTTGCTCAGTAACACAGCAGAGGCTGTATCCTTGAAACACCCAAAGAAAATGAAAGCCCACTCTAGTCATTGTTTTTTTATTTTATTTTTTCTTTTCTTCCCTGGCCCCAAAGAACTGATGACTCTGTAGATCAGCCGTTTGCAAAATTCATTTCACAGCTTGAGTCAGATCTGGAAATTTATGGGGTATGCTGTGCAGACAAATTCTTAGAGTAAAAAATTCTTCTTCTTTTTCTTTTTTAAAATAAATTACCTTGTAAAGTGCCAAAAAATTTACACCAGTGCAAAATAAGTGCAAAATACTAAATGACCACAGCAGCAATTTATTTCTACTTTGAAACTCTTATTGCAGTAATGTAAGCAGCTACAGAAGCATTATGTTGGGAATCAGAGGCTGAGCTGACAATGTGAGATTCATCTAATGGGTATAATATAATTCATGACCTCAAGGCAATAAATCAAGCCAGGCTGGCAATTTCACATGCAACTATCACTCACTGGCATTTCTTTCCTAGCTCAGCTTATATAAGTTAAAATATTGCAAGACTAGGTAATACTGTGTAAAAAAGCATTCCCTGTATTTTTCTCTCTCCAGCCAAGTTCCATTTGGTGGAAGGCATACATCACTCCTGGGTACCCATTATCATCAAATGTGATGCACAACTTTTAATTTGTCACGGGCAGGTCATCCAGTAAGAATTTCATGTTTTCATTCCTAAATACATTGTATCCCAATCTTCTCTCTGTGTTTATATTCATGTAAGTGTGCGTGTTTGTGTGTGTATTCATACATACACAGATGCAGACATTTCTATATAAAACACATCTAATAAATGAATATATGTATGTATGTACAGTATGTATGTATGTATATATAGATAATATATGCACCAAAATTCATTTACAAATGTGTTTGGGCATATTTTAGCACCAAATTCTGGGAGAAAATATCATTCACATTTCTCAATTTATTATTTAATTATTTAAATTTTGATGTGATTCTGAGCCAAGAACTCCATCAAATCAATAGTAGGGATCAAGGACACCTGGGGCATTAAGACCACTCAAGAGCAGTCACTCTCTGCAGAGAAGCCATAACTGTTTAGTTTTACTTGCACTTCAGCAATCTTCAATCCAGTGCCCTCCAGATGTGTTAGGCTGATAACTTTCAGCATTCTGGCTGAGGATTTGGGGGGTTGTAGTCCAAACACAGTAGGAAGACAGCAAATTGAAAAAGTCCTTATCTAGGTAGGTGTGAGAGTCAGAGTGAGAGGGGTTAAGAACGTTATCTCATCACCAGAACAACGAGGAAGAGATAAGAGAATGAGACTGGCCCCTCCCTAAAGAATGCAAGGGAGGTTGGGAGGGTGACCCTGGAAATTGCTCTCACTCTGAGAAGATTTCTGTAACAGGACTGAAGCCAATAAACCTTGCTGGATTGAATCTGTACTGTCTCCTGGAGTTTCCTGGGCTAATCCTGACAGTAGGCTTGCCGCCGCCAACTTGCAAAATTCTTGGTAACTTGTAGCAGCAAGTTAAAATTTTCTGTTCCACTTTGCAATTTCATGGAGTTTTGCAGCCCAGATGGTACAACCTCTGCTCTCCAAGAAGTGATGGAACAGAATACCTGGACAGTCTTGCGAAGGCTTACCTTGAGATGGTAAGTAAAGCTGCTTCTGTATGAAAAGCCATTTTTTAAAATAGTTATCTCACCAGCTTAGTAGCACCAGTTTTGACCCCAGAAAAATCAGTAGTGAAAAAATGGTTCAGAAGAAGACAGCGTGGCATGCCATGTTATGTAGCTACTTGGGAGTAAAACCCTTGGAATACACCTGGAATTCAGCAGTTTGCAAATTAAACATGACAAGTAGTTATAGTTACAAAAGCTTAGCCCATATATGTCTAAGACAAAAGACTTGTCAGTAGATATACAAAGGAAGAATAACATATAAGGGAGCACTGTCTTTTACAGCAACACATTTTTTTTAACCACATGGTCCTTTATTCATAGGCATTGTCTATGTTTGCAGCAAAGAAGAAAGGCTAATTTCTGAACAGGAGCTAAAAGGTACCTAATGTTTTTTGTTTTTTTTTAATGTGGAATCTCCTCCTTCTCCTCCTCTCCCAACTGCAACAGCTGTATGAACCTGCCTTGCTTTGACATTCTTCCATTTAGCTAGTTAGTTTCTGAGGGCCCACTTAAGAATTGGTGCAAATGGGATAGACGCTAAATCATTCAGACACAGGATATTCTGATCTCATCAACTAAATGCATGCATTACAGGGAACAATTTGGCAAGTGGGAGGGAGGGAACTGGCAGATGTGGTGATAGCTTCTTAGCTGGTGATGGCCACCTTTCCCATTATAATTCTCCCATTTCATAGCATAAATGAGTTGCCTATTAGAAGACAAGGAGAAACAGTGGTAGGGGGACAATGTGGATTTATTATTATGTATATAAAAACCTTGAACAATTATAGATTCAGTTGGGTATACACATTGAACTAAAAGGAAGAAGAAAAAAGAAACATGATTTGCAGATTGACAAAATGTAAGAAGGATTTATAAAAGTAGAATGGAAAATTCAGTTTAAGGTTACAATTTCAAGACATGTTTACTTCTTCTTCTTCTCCTCCTCCTCCTCCTCCTCCTCCTCCAGTTTTTAATAACACAGGAATGTATCACACAAATTTGAAAATTTACATATTTGTAGATTTCTTATTATGTTGGAATATTTCATTATTTTTTTGCCAGAAGGAAGAAAAATCTCTCCAAGGATTTGAAGCATCAGATTCCTAGGCCACTTCTAAGGCAAAACTGGGAGTCTATAGCTTGCCCAATAACACTGAACTGCAAATTTTAGCAGCACAGACAGTGGTGAGAGACTGGGCATTGTACTTCAATAACTTCTGCAAAATTATGTCCATCTTGCCCAGGACTGTCTGCTCTAACCAGCAGGAACTATTTAGAAACTCATAGAAGTCCCCCCTCCCCTTTTAAACTAAACTATACTTCCCTAACAGCTAGTTTGGTGTAGTGGTTAAGGCACCAGGCTAGAAACCGGGGAACTGTGAATTTTAGTCCTGCCTTAGGCACAAAGCTAGCTGGGTGACCTTAGGCCGGTTACTCTCTCTCAGCCCTTAGGAAGAAGGAAATGGCAAGCCACTTCTGAAATTTTGTCAAGAAAACTTCAGGGCCTTGTTCAGGCAGTCGCCAGGAGTTAACAGTGACTTGGAGGCACCTAAATAAATTAATTAATTAATATCTCCCTAAACAAATAACCTTAAGACTGGCCTGCAATTCTCAGGAACTCTCATTTGACCTGGGGATACTAACAATTGCATTCCAACAGATTTCCCCAAGGGCTCCACCTGAACAAGAGATTCCAGAAATTAAACATGCATTTTGGAATGTACTGTCTGCAGAGGGAAGGGCCTAATAACTTTGTTAGCTCCTGAAAAGACCTTTCAGACACATCTTCTTTAATTGGCAGTTTTAACTAGGAATCTTAATGGTTAATTCTACTTAGCTTTTTAATCTGTTTTCATTGTCATTTTAACTATTTTTCACATTTAAATTTTTATTGCAAACTGCTGAGAAACTTTGGTAATCAGCAGTATATCAAGTTAAATAAATTGATTCTTTTTTAAAAAATCAATCATTAAGCTATGGCCCTCCCCACATCTAATTTACAGTTTTTCAATTCCCTGGCTGAAGAAATACCCTCATATCAGGAAGAGGACCAAGATGAGTTAATCAGGGAGTCAGACACGGAGAGATCCATCTCTAATAACATGCTGAAGTGACCTTAGGCCATCCTACTCACCCTGATGCTGGCCCTTGTGATTAAGACTTGGAAGTGGAGGCTCATCCCCTGGTCTACTTAAATATTACATGTGTGTGTGTGTGTGTGTGTGATTTTTTTTTAAAATCAATCATTAAGCTTAGGCCCTTCCCACATCTAATTTATAGTATTTCAACTCCCTGGCTGAAGAAATACCCTCATATCAGGAAGAGGACCAAGATGAGATATTCAGGGAGTCAGACATGAAATAAACTGGTATCTTCAGATGTTTCAAACCATCACTATTACAATCCCTTGTCATTGCCCATGCTAACAAAGGCTGTTGGAAGTTGAAGTCTTTCCCCTCTTTTATAGTATTTAAAAACGTAATTGAAGAGAATTGGAATCCCTAGGCCTTGTGGGAAGACTCTGTTAAACACTTGACACACCATGTCAAATGCCTTATCTTCGGCTTTCTCTTCTCGCAGATGGTAATTCCAAAAGTTTATGGAACTTTTGGTGAGCCATCAAACATGAGCAAAAGGTCAGAATTGATCTGAGGCTTGCAAATTATACCAAAACCAACAAAATGGGGTTACTTTAGCATATTACAAACTAACCAAAGAGGGCATTTGTCTGTTGGGAGGAGAAAGTGATGAATTAGCAATGGGTGATGGTGAGGCAGAACTTCTTTACTCCTATTTGCATCTGTTTTCTCTGAGATGGAGAATGATGCCCTAGCTGATCATCATTATGCCAGTGGGAGAAGAAAGGAATTGGAGCTTAGAATAGATGAAGTGAAGATAAGAAAGAGATTTACTAATTTCAAAGGGCAAAATGATATTTCTGTTAGATGAACTCACAACTGGCCACATTCAAAAAGTGGTTGCTAATAGTTCCACTTCAGTTTGGGGGAGAAGAGTAGAATGTAATGGCTTTGTCTGAGACCCAATGTTGTTCAACATTTTTATCAGTGACTTGGATGAAGGTGTCTGGGGGATGCTTATCAACTTTGAAGATGATACAAAGGATGACACAAAACTGGAACAAGTGGCTAGTACTTTAGGGGAGAGACACATGATTAAAAAAGATCTAGACAGTCTTGAGAAGTGAAACAAAGAAGATGAAATATAGCAGGCTGAGATGTAAAGTTCTGTATCTGGGGAGAAACAGTAAAAAGCACAATTATAGGATGGAGGACACTAGGATAGGCAATAATTCATGTAAAAAAGATCTGGGTGTCTTTGTTGACTCCAAGTTAAACATGAACCAGGAATATGATGCAGCAGTAAGAAAGGTGAAAGCTAAATTGGGGTTCATTAATAGGAGCACAAAGTCCAGAGCGTTGGAAATTATTGATCATCTACTCTGCATTAGTCATATCCCATTTGAAGTACCATGTCAGGTTCCAGGCACCACAGTTCACAAAGGATAGTGACAAGCTGGAGTGAGTTTAGAGGAGGGCTACCAAGTTGGTGTGGGTACTGTAAACCAAGCCGTATGAGCAAAAGTTCAAGGAACAAAGTATACTTAGACTGCAGAAGAGAGGGCTGAGGGAAGGTGACCATCAAAAAGGTGGTCACACAGAAGAAGCCAGGACTAGAACCAGAAGATTAAAACAGCAGGAAAGCATGTTTAGGCTAGACAGCAGATGCAACTTCCTGACTGGACAAACTGTCAGCCAGGGAAGAGGCAACTACATGACTTTACTAGATGCCTTCAAAAGAGGCTGGATGAGCACCTTCCAGAGATAATCTAGTGGATCATGCATTGAACAGGATTGACTGATGATCTTGAGAGTCCCTTCCAAATCTATGGTTCTAAGATTCCTGTGGAGTGTTGATTTGGGAATACAGGTTCCTAAGATCTGATCCAAGCAGATAGCTTTCTGCAACATTAAAAAAGAGAACTTTTCAAAACATTGATCATTATTCTGATCCTGTAAATATAGTTGCCAGGAAACTGAGCTACTGGATTATGTTGGAAAGCCCAAATGACCAATTTTTTTTTTCTTTTGCCTGAATTGTTTTAGTGATGACCTAGATGATACAGATCTGTTATGTGTTTGGTTCATACAAGCAATTCTTATTTTTAAGTGGGCAATACAGTAAATATACATATTTCCTTGGAAGAGGATATGTATGACAAAATGCGGTATTGATGAGTTTTCATAGAACTACTCATGTAAAGAAACTTTATGCTATACTTTGAGTTGTTGTTAGCCCTATCTCCCTGTGCAATTAGAAGCAATAGAAAGAGCAGAAAAATATTAGATGTTAAAAATACATTTCACAAAAATCCAAGGATCTTGGTGGTATTATTGAGAGCATCTGGGTCAAAGTAAATGGAGGAAATAATAAAAAGCAAAGCTATCGGTGTCTGCTAGTGACCACTTAACCACAGAGAAATATAGATGATGTTTTCCAAAACCAAATTGCAGATAATTCAAAGTGGCAAAAAGTATATTGATAGGAAACTTTAATTACCCTGTGGAAACTGGGGAGAAATGACCATGTAATGCTAGAATTGTTGACATTAAGCAAAATTAAAGCTACTGTAAGGGTAGTCAAATGTACATCTTTAACCTCAAGAAAGCATATTTAATAAACCAGAGCAATGATAAGTAGAATTTCATGATAGGAGAAACTAATTTGAAAAGGAGTTTCTGAAAAAGAAGATACAGAAAGAACAACCACAAACTATTTCAATGTGAGAAAGGAAGGGAAGTCAACAGAAGAAGCCAATATTGCTGCAGAAAATGAGCAAGTTTTTGTCAAGTTTAATGCTGAGATTTAGGGAATGCCTGCTGACCTTGAAGAAGCTTAAATCTCCAGAGCTGGATGGATTGCATTCTAAAATACTGAATGAAATTGTTAATGATCTGGCACTACATATAGAATAATACAACCATGTAAGGGTGTGGTTGGAAATGACCACAAAGATCATGTAGTCCAACCCTCTGCAATGTGCAGGAAAACCAACTGAACCATCCATGAGAGGCAGCTGTCCAACTTCTCCTTATCTCTCTCTCTCTCTCTCTCTCTCACACACACACACAGGTATAGAATCCACAATCACCATAGGCAGAATATTCAACTCTTGTTTAGAAGTTATCACCAGGATATGTTCATTATCTTTAAGATATCCTGGAGAATTGGAGAAATGCCAGAGAACTGGAGGAGGGCAAATGCCCTATTTCAAAAGGAAGGACAAGGAAAACTAAGGGAACTGCAGACCTGACAGTCTTATATTGATGTGGGAAGATTCTAGACTAGTTAATAAAGCAATCGATCTGTAACCACCTTAAAAAGAATGCAGTATTGCTAGAAGTCAGCATGGATTTGTCATTAACAAGCCTTGCTAGACTAAGTTTCTCTCCTTTTTTTTTGACTGGCAAACTTCCTTAGTAGATTGTAGCAAAGCATTTGATCAAATACCTGATGACAGTCTGGTTAGCAAGCTAGTTAAGTGTTGCTTGGGTGACATGGCTTGTGTATTAAATGAAGACACAGTCGGCTTGAAACTGTACCTAAGGAATGCTCATCAATGGTTGTCTCATCTACATGAAGTGAGCTACCAAATGGGCCTGCTGCTCTTCAACATTTCAATTAATAATTAGGATGAAGAGGCAGAGGTAATACATTCATAAATGTGGCACAACCAGGTGCGATTAACTAGAAGACAGAAGCAACCTTCAAACTGATTTTAATGAATAAGAGAAGTGGCTGAATCAATAGATTTTTTTTTTTTTTTTGATCATGAGAAGCAATCATTCCACTGTATCCTGCATAGGTCAGACCTCACCTTGAACACTGTATCCAATTCTGAGCTTCTGAGTTTCTCTAAATCATTTTAAGAAAGACTTAAAGAAACTGAACCAGGTGAAGAGAAGGATAATGAGGATCAGGGAACTAAGCACAAGATCTATACTTTCTGCTTGGGCCATTGTCACAACGGCAATTAGAAGCATACAGATGGAGAAGTTTAGGAGACATCTGGAGATTGGCAACTATTACAAGCAGGCTGCCAGGACCACACGTTATGGTGAGAAGCATATTCTGGTGGGAGTCCTGCCTGGAGCTTTGAGCTTTGCTGGGAGCTCAGCAGCAACTACAGTAGGAGAGGAACAATGAGACACCTCATCCCAACTAGAGTAAGAATGTTTGGAAGAAGGCAAAGGTTGTATGCCACTTTACAGACTGATAGACTTTTGCTTGAACATCACCTTGCAAGTCCTAGATGGGTAGAGAGCAGTAGTCTGTTGTTGGGGAAGGTGTGTGTTGCAATAAAGCATTTCATACAGATTTGCTCTGCTGTGGTGTGTCCAGTCCCTGGAAAGTAAGGAACCCTCACAGCCACTCACCATTTTCTGAGCATCATTTTCCTCATGCTCCCAGCCCTTTGCAAATGGACCCCACACTCATGTTTTCAGCTTCAGTTCAAAACTGCTATTTTCCGGCCTGACCTATCTTAACATCTTCAGAGTGGACAGGGTTTTTTTTCCTAGCTATCACAATGGTATATACAGTCCCCCTTCCCTTAAACTCTCAGAGCAGAAAGATATGGATGCTATATTATGTTATGTCCCCATCTATGAAATTTTACATATTTTCCACCCCCACTCTTGAGGGGGGAGAGGGATTTTTCTATTTTTACACACTGTATATTCTGTGTGAGAGCCAGTTTGGTGTAGTGGTTAAGGCACCAGGTTAGGAATCAAGACTGTGAGTTCTAATCCCACCTTAGGCAGAAAGCCATCTGGGTGATCAGGGGCCAGTCACACTCTCTCAGCCCAAGGAAGCACGCAAGGGCAAGCCACTTCTGAAAATGCTGCCAAGAAAACTGCAGGGACTTGTCCAGGTTGTTGACAGGAATATGTGTGTATGTATGTATGTGTATGTCTGTGTGTGTGTGTGTGTGTGTGTGTGTGTGTATATACATACATACACATTCATTCATTTCCTCTGGGATTTTTTTTTCTTAAAAAGTTAATCATCAATCAAAATGTAATGCACACAGGCCTCAGCAGATGGTAGCACCTGGTTGGCCTTGTTTGGGTTTAGAAGCTAGGTAAAATCAGGCTTGATTAGTACTTGGATGGGAGACATCTAGGGACTTCTAAAGCTGTAGACTACCCCAAGAAACCAACCAGCATCTCACCAGAAGGCAAGGACAAGCCATTTCTGTCTATCACCAAGATAACTTTGTTGATGCCACCAGGAGCTGAACTTGATTTAAAGAGGACTTTATTGGATACAGGGTGTCAGAAGTAAAATTCCATCCGGTGCTTTTATAGTCTCAGTTTAATTGCCCTAAGTATCTGTGAAGTATCTCACTTTGCTCTCTATTCCTAAATGCTTCATTGTTTGTGCTTAACATATCTTTTCTCCATTTTTAGAATAGAGATTGAACAAAACTGCTTAAGTGAGATTTGTTTACCCCTATGGCTTGGGAACAATGGAATTGCTGACTCATATGTCTTTGTACTGTGCCTTTCATAAAGATTCATGCAATTCTAACCCTTCTTTATCAAAGATTTTCCTGGGTGTTTTGATGGCTTCTATGGAAATGTTCTTGCAGACCCAGCCACTGAAGTACCTTAGAAGGTTACTGAATTTTGTTTGATGGCTGTCATATTGTAAAGTTTAGAAGTGGCTATAATGAAGTGGGAATATCGTGTGGTCATTTTAAGATAGTGGTGTTGTCAGAAAGGCTACAGCTTCCTTATTTGACAAGAGAAAAACCCAGTTTTGCTCAAACAGCTGCAACCTCTCTCTGTTCTTCTCTGCCCCTGATGTAAGCACATTCCTAAGGATCTGATACAAGCTGAGAGTAAAAGCATCCCAAGGATAAGGATGGCATGGCAACTTGAGTGTATTAAAGGAGGGGAACAGTGGTTTTTTTCTTTGAACTCAACTGTGTTCTGAGAACTGCTGATGTATGCCATGGACAAGAGGTCATGTGGGGACCATCTGGTGTTCTTTTGGGTTCCCGGCAACTCAAGGGGTATCAGGTTACCCCTCCCTCCCTTCCTTCCTCCCTCCCTTCCCATAATAAGCATTGTAGACAATAGCTACATCAGCTGCATCTTGTGTTCACTGCCTGATTGAATATTACTGCTGAAAGTACAACTATCTTTTATTTATTTATTTATTTATTCATTCATTCATTCATTCATTCATTCATTCATTCATTCATTCATTTTTAATTGATTGTGGTCTCTATCTCTATCTCTATCTCTATCTCTATCTCTATCTCTATCTCTATCCCTCTATCTATCTATCTATCTATCTATCTATCTATCTGTTGTACTGGTCTGTGATTGAAACAAAGTGAACTGAGCTCTTTTAACATTACATGAAGGCTGACTTTGACTGAATGCTACTAAGAGCAGCTGAACAATGGAACCAGTTACCCAGAGAGGTAGTGGGATCCCCTTTTCTAGATGTGTTCAGGTGGAGTCCAGATAGCCATCTGTCATGGATGCTTTAATTTGGATTTCTGCATTAAGAAGGGGGATGGACTAGGTGGGGGCTATATAGCCCCTTCTGTCTCCAGGTTTCTGTGAATTTAGAGTGGAGATGGGGAGTGAATAGAAGGAGGAAAACATGTGATGTGATATGGTTAAATTGACATCACCCTCTACCATTCTAACAATTTGGCTATTGCTGATGAAGGAGCAAAGAAGGGGATTTTCAAGCAATTTGGATGAATGTCCTTGCATTTTTCAAGCAGCTTCCCCATCCCCTATCTTTCATGTCATTTTATTGTTAGTCGCACAATCAGCCGGACGTTTAGACTGGATCTGGCATTTTTATCCACCTATCAAGTCCTTCCCGAGGGCCTGGGATAGGCAGATGTTGTTGTTTGATGGTGTTAAAAGTATTATTATTATTATTATTATTATTATTATTATTATTATTATTATTACATGTATAGGCCACCAGACTCCCAAATGACTTTGGGTGGCTTGCTATCAAAAACCAACATATCAGAATACAATTCACAAGGAGAGCAAAATGCCCAAACCAAACCAAGACAAAATAAGCTAAAGTAAACAAGGCAAAATTTTAAAAAAGTGCCAAAATCACCCACAATCATAATTTGCAGTTCTTATCTTGTTAATAAGGGTTATAATATTTGAGGTGCATTGAAACTGATATTTGTATTTTGGTTTTGGTTTTCTATGTTTCCATTAATTCAGTAAATTAATAAAAAAGCAGTAACCAATGAAGCGGAATACAAAGGATGGCGAAATACCAAATATCAGGTTTTTTTACACTTACATGTTGCTGGAGAGAAAGAAAAAAATGGATTAGTAATGCTTCTGTGGACATTAGCTTGACTGACCTCCAAAAGCATTCTTTTAATGGTTTTCTCTCTACTCTAACCCATATTCATTTTGATTTCAATCCTGTTGGAACTTGAATTTTCACTGAATTCACTTTATACTATGTTACAGATGGTTTAAACCATGGTTTTTTGCACAACCATTGACTGGTTCACAAAATGCTAAATTTAGCACTTCAAACCATGTTTTACAACTATAGGGGTCAGGTTTACACATCATACTAATCCAAACCCAAATACATCACATTATATCTTAGTGCAATGTGTGAACTCAACCAATTATTTGGCTACCTGCCTTATTGATATCAGTTGTGTACCTAATATTCTCATAGGATGGAGCAAGCTATATTCAGGGCACAGGAGTATGTTATTTGTTAACTGGGTGACTTGCCTGGCATCTGTTACCATGGATAAAGTTGCCAGATCTCCTGAGATTAAAAACGCAGCTGGGCAAGAAATAGAATCTTATGGTACTTGACAGAAGATGTACCAGGCTATATGCAAAAACTCCTGTGCTCCTTCATCTCCAGGTAGATTTGGGAAGACACTTGGCCAAACATTTTGCAGAGTCACTGCCAATTTTACTGGAGGCAGCACTGAGATCAAGTTATCAATGTCTTGACATAGTATAAGGCACATCCATATGGCAGAGAAAGGAGGATCACCTGCTTCATGGCCTGTATCTGAGATCTGACCTGGCCCTATTGGCCTTCCATAAGCCCTTGAAGACTTGGTTCTGTGTTTGATCCCGGGGCCCTGGGTGTGTGACAGAGCTTGCTTCCTGGTTGTGTTGATTGATGATTTTGTAATTTTTCTTGGCTCCTGTGTGTTTTATGTTTTTGTATATGTTTTTTATTATTATTTTTAATATTGCTAGCTGCCCAGAGTCATGCATTTGAGATGAGTAGCTATATAAATCCAAAAAATATATAGATAAAAATCTGTTATGGTGTTAAGGTCTGTTAGGTCAACCCTGACTCCTGATGACTACAGTGACAAGTCCTTTTAGTTTTCTTGGCAACATTTTTGGAAGTGGCTTGCCAGTGTCTTCTTCCTAGGGCTAAGAGAAAGTGACTGGTCCAAAGTTATCCAGTCACTCTTGTGTCTAAGGCAGGAACAGAATTCATGGTCTCCCAGCTTCTAATCCAGTGCCTTAACCACTAGACTAAACTGACTCTCTGAACCTAGGATGTACCCAACTCTTATCTATTCTGTACCCAGAAAGCACTTGTTATGCATGAATTAATGCAGTGATTCAGACCTTTTTGTCCTCCATGACTTTTACTCCCTGTTTTGCTTTGTTTTGTTTTAAAAAAAAAACTGGACAGAAACATATAATTATGTTACAACCATATTGTCTAGTTCTGGTTGGTCTAGACTTGTGGCAGAATAAAGTGTTCATACAAAAAGATAGGTGATACTATTTCAGACTATACATGATATATTTTTGAATGCTTCCATATGTATGTGGATTGCTTCTTGAAAATTGAAAACTAGATAACAACTAGACGAAATGGGTTGGAGAAAAAAACCTTTATTCTTGAAATTCTAGTTTTATAGATGTCTATTTTTGGTTTTGGCCTTTTGATTTTCATTTTGTCTTTTATGTCAGTGAATGTCTAAAAACGGTCTTTGATCTAACATAGTAGAACCATTGCATCACCTCAAACATTTATCATCCAATTTGACCTTAATATGTTGAGCAACCCCCCTTAGCAAAGACATCTGGAATCAAGATTTTGCCTGGAGACTATGTTGATACTTGCCCTATAAATTATACAACGTGGAAAACAAGCTATTTTTTTAACAGTAAACTCTCACATTATATTCACTTGGACAATTTTAAATTGTCACTCTTCTTGTCAGTTCTAGGATATAGTCTTACCACTAGCAATTATTTCCATGCATTTATGGAACTGCACAATATCCGTAGAGAAAATTGTTCCTATATTATATTTACAGAAATGCGTTTTTTGAGGAGATGTCATCTGTCCCCATCTATCCATAACATTTCTGTCTCTAACACACGTAATCATTTTTGCTTTCTTGGGGCTGCCACTAGGTGGCTCAAAGGGGGTTACTATACATGGTTTCTGTATATTTTACCCCCTTCCAGTGATGATCTGGATTTTTGCAGGCCAGATTCTGTAGCCTTATCTTTCAAAGCCCTAGTTGATTCATTCAGGGGAGGGGACAATTCCAAGTTATTTATAAAACTGCCATGGAGAATTCTTTGTTGAACTGTCCTTCTATGTCACAAGTAAACATGTGTTTTATAGCTGAGGGCCACATTTCTGGGAGGAACTATTTGTGGCAGCTGTGGACCTTCAGGGATGGACGAACAACATCACAATCTCTTACAAATGGCTGCATCTATTTTTGAGTGCGTTTGTTTCAGGTTCACAAAGCCTCTGAGAGTTTAGCCCATCTTATATGTTCTATTTTCTACAAGAAAATAGCAGGGTATAGTGTCCAGAAGGTGTGGATTCCTGGGTCTGCAAAGGAAGTGGTCAGTGGCCATGTAGAACTGCAGGCTGAGAGCAGTATGTTAAAATTTAGCTTTCCATGTACAGCAACAGACAAAGCACATTCATCAAACCCTCTGAGAGGATGAGCAAGGGGTGCAGATGATGACCTTGGGTGAATACGTCATCTCGCAAATGCTGTGACTTATATACTTGCATCAGACAGTGGGATGCAAGTAAGGAGGAACATTTGTAGAATGACAACTCTGCTTAAGTGTTATCCATTTCACATGATGATGATTTGCTGCAAACACTGCTGCTGTATCTCCTTTGACTATAATCCTGCATCCAGGATTATAGTCATATATTTTATTTTATATAAAAGTCAATGAGATTTACTTCTAGCAGATCCTTGGGCACAGCTCTACTTTCTGAAAAGCTGCAGCTTTCTGCCTTCATTTATAAGGGTTCATTTGCAGTCAGCTGATCCTGTAAATCACTTAGGTGGAACTTCCTGGTTAATACAGTAAGTTTCTGTTAGAGATCACTGGTTTGCCCTAATCAATCAGTTACAGTTTAGGAATTTGATATTGTCATGCCTTGAGTGGAGACTTTTTTTTTACAGTTGCTATGGCAACCCAATAGAACAGAAATATAACTAGGTCATTAGACTTGCATGTCCATAGTATTTGATTGGTTCATTGTGTTGTTTCTTTTTAAAGGAAGCATCCAATTTTAGAGGATAATACCACAGAATGGGAAAGTGCCCTTTAATCTAATATAACTTCTACGTCTATGCCACCATACTAAATTATAAGTTGTTCTTGGAAGTTCTTCTACCCCAACATAGGAAGTTTTCCAATAATTAATTAGATGAATTGGTCATGTCACCTGCTGCTCGGTTTCCTTTTTAGGTTGCAAACTTCACAAGGAAAAAAAAAAGATGGCGAAGATTTCCTCAAAGCTGAAATATTTTATTTGTGCACTTATATATACAGTTAGTTAACATAAAGGAAACCACATTTATGGGACACTTAACTGAAAAATAATATATCCTTTAAACTTGGCAGAGCATCTGGAGACAAATAAATGTTAGTTGGAAGATTTATTAGATCCAACAACATTAGGGAGGTATACCTTTATTTCTTTTGTGCCATAAGTATGGATGGACCAATAGGCTTGGAAAGTTTTCTTTTCCTGCTTCAGATCCTGAAAACCTATATGACTAGAGATGCTAGCCAGACAAATGAAAATAGTGTGTATTTTTTCAAACAACACCAGCTTATATCACATTCAGTTTTCCTTGAATTATGAAAGACTTGAGAAGTTTAACCATTTTAGCCATTGTTCTGCTTAATTTTAACTCAGGCACTTGGCAATTGAGAGATTTGGGGTTGGTTTTCCCTTGTTTTTTCCATCTGCTTAGGGAATCTATCTTGACAAATGTCTTCCTTCCTTCCTTCCTCCCTCCCTCCCTCCCTCCCTCCCTCCCTCCCTCCCTCCCTCCCCAAAAGATATTGCAACAAAATCAAACCATGCCTACAAGGAATGGGATAACATAACACAATACAGATAGTCCTCAGTTAATGACCAGTCGTTCAGCGACCATTTGAAGTTCAATGTTGAATGAGTGATACTTACCACCGATCCTAGAAGTTGCTGTTGTCCCAGCACCCCTGTGGTCACATGATCACGATTCAGCTCTTGGCAACTGGCTCACACTTATAATGGTTGCAGTGTCCCATGGTCCCATATTCACCATTTGCGACCTTCCCTGCTGGCTTCCCACAAGCAAAATCAATGGGGAAGCCAGCAGGGAAGGTTGCAAGTCGCTCTGGTAAATTGCTCCTGCTTCCGCTGCTTTTTCTCCCAAGGAGCCCCTGGGTGGCAGGTCGAGTGCGGGCCACACTCATACTGCATGCGCCCACCCCCTAGCCTTGCTGCACTTGTGCTATGCACTCCCAGCCTTGTGGCATTCATGCCATGCGACAACACCCCCCTCCCTCACCCAGCAGCACTCTGTAGCACCCACCCTCCCACTGGCCTGCTTGTGATCCACCTAAGGAAAGGCTTGTCATAACTGGGACTGGCAACTTCCTGCCGGCTTCCCCATCGACTTTGCTTGTTGGAAGCCTGCAGAAGTCTCAAGTCCTAGTCACATGAGGTCCTCACTTAATGCTTGCGATCTTCACTTGATGATGACAACAAGGACTGCTGGGATTGCTATTGCTAAGCAATGTGGTCACATGACATTGCGCTTTAGGACCGCATCACTTAGCAATGGAAATTCCAGTCCCAATTACTGTCATTAAGCAAGGACTACTGTAAAAGAAAGAGAAAAATGCTTTTGGGGGAAAAAAGTAGATTCACTAGCATATATAACTCAGGTACTGATTTCTTTGTTTTTTTCTAAAAGAAGGGGAAAAAAATAAAAAAAATATATATACAAATATGTGTCATGATACTGCAAAGTAAATTCAAATATCACAATGGTTTTTGTAAGGCAATTTAAGATAAAAGCTTTACAGCATATAAGATCCAAAGATGCACTAAAGAAAATATGCCTCAACTGTGCTTTCTTTTAAACAAAACTCCCAGCTTTCTTCAGATTGGTTTGAAAGCTGAAAATATTTGAAGCTGAATCAATCTGTCCATCTGTGTAGTTCATGGTTAGTTTATTAGAATTAAAGTCATAGACTAGTTGATACAGAAAAACACAAACATACAATCTATCCATCATCACTTCAACCAACTGGTGGGCAATGATAGCAATTGTGCAGAACTTTGGCACTTTTTAAAATGCAGCTACCCTGATAAAAAGAAAGATATGTAAAATTAATCCATCCTGACTGGCATTTTAAAGATGTATTCTATAGATAAGATGGATGTCTTTGTAGTAGAGATAACATAGGAGTACGTGACCTACCACCTGTACTTAAATCATTTTCCATGGGAATGTTACTCAGAAACAGGTATGTTACGGTATTTGCCCTCCAACAAAGTTGAAATATAACTTTAAAACTTTTGAATATGAAAGTTTTTTTCTTTATTTGTGGTAGAACATTGTGAAGACAAGAATAAAACTTGTCCAGCAATACTGATACCTAGGATAAATAACTGATACCTAGGACATATTCAAATCCCTTTGAAGTTCAGGGTCCCATACCCATTTAAATGCTGATTTGTGTGTGTGTGTGTGTGTGTGTGCCTTCAAGTCAGTTTTTGACTCCTAGTAACTGCCTGGACTAGTCCCTCCAGTTTTCTTGCTAAGATTTCAGAAGAGGTTTACCCTTGCCTGCTTCCTAGGGCTGAGAGACAGTGACTAGCCAAAGGATATTAAAGATGGGGAAAGATCCCATGAAGATGCAATGGTTCCTCCAAAGAACTTCTCCAAAGGGATTATTGGTCTAATTAATAATATTGAAAGCACCTGTCCCTGGGGAAGAATGGTAACTTAAGCCAGAAGCAAAGTAGCTGGAATCATGTCCGTGCCTCCTTTGAAACGTAACCTATCTGCAGATGCAAAAGTGCCTACGATACACAAGAGATTGCAAAGATTGCCCTTAGGAATTTTGACTGAATCACTTCTAATGGACAATTACTTTTTTCTAAACATAGCTGGAGCCCATTCAAATTGCCTTTGCCTTCTTTAATTATGGATGGCATAGAGCGAAAAACATTAAGAATGGTGGTCATGTGTCTTTGGGTACTCTCACTTGCTTATTTTGCTTGGGAGTTCTATGGCCAAGTCCTATAGAAAACAATCCCCAGGTATTTAAAGAGCATGACCTGTTCAATGGTCATTCCATTTCATTGCCACCTATGTTTTATTGGTCTCTTTGCAAAGACCATGACCTTTGCCTTTGGTAATTTGATGCCCAAGACTTCTTTTTCATAATAGTTGACAAGGGCTTGCAAGGCTCCCTCAGACCAATCTGGGCTATATCACCACATCATCTGCATATACAAACACTTCAAGAAGTCTATCGCACAATCTGGGGGTGGGATGGGGGATGAAGAATCCTTTCTTGTAAGGATACAATAAGGATATAATAAATAAACAGAGTTAATATGTTCCTTTGCCCAACTCCTCTGTGTATTGGAATAGATCTTGAGAGTTGGTTGCAAGAGTTACACCTAAAAGTTGCACTGAGGAATTATCATATAATGTCTTGATTAATATCAGCAGATATTAAACATTGGTAGATATCTCCAAATTCTTCCATAATGCATCCCTGAGGATCAGTTCAAAAGCTGATTTGAAATCTACAAAAGTAGCATGAAGTGTTCCACCAAGTCTGGAGATATATTATTAGGGAATTGAAGATTAGACATTGCTCAAAAGTTGATTGGTTTGCTCTGAATATTGCTTGCTCGTCTGTAAGAATATTTTTTGTCCAATTCAGCCAAGCAATTTCCAATATAAATGCCTGGTATATAGTTTGCTGATAATACTAAGAAGGCTGATGGGGTGGTAATTGGCTGCTGGATCAGATTTCTTCCCCATTTTTATGGATGTGGGTAATAATAGATAAGCCCTAATCCTTGAGCCTGTGATGACATGTGATCAATGAAGGTAAATAGAGTTGCCTGAACCAGGACTAGCAATCAATATTTGCTTTAATTAGTTCTTGAAGTATATGATCTCCCTGTAGGGCTCTTCCTATTTTTATCTGTACTATAGTATCTGCTTAACTAACTCCAAGGCAAATCTGGATACCAATGAAGCAGAAGGTCCAGATTTTGCTCTGAAGACAACGATTTGACTGGTTTCTTATGAATATGGTAAAAAATATGTTTCCATTTATCTGTAGGAATGCAAGAGTCCTATTTAAGCATATTCCTTTGTAAGTGGCTAGCTATAATTCACTTTTGTTGCAGTAATGTTTGTGGTCCAATGTTTAGACCTGTAGAATTTAGAATGTATTTCAACAGCTAAGGGGCCAAAATAATTTCAGCACAGCCAATCTGATCAGGGTAGAAAGAAAGGAAGTGCTGGGGCATGTGTCCGTGTGTGAGTGTGAGTGTGAAAAACCATGAGGGAAGCTGGAGTTTTTCTTGGACAGCTCAATGCTTCTGAGAAGGATTTGTCACCTTCAAAGTGCTATATAGAACTTATTCCTACTATTTTCACACCAGTGAACACCATCCACCCACCCCCCCAGTTAATTTTCTTAAAAAGTAGTTTTATTTTCTGAGTACTAGAAATTGTTCTAAATTGTAATTGTAACTAAATGTTACAGTTTTACATTGCTGAAACAAGAATTAATATATCTTGGCCATCCATTCTCATTATACTTTTTTGACCAAATTTTGATTGATCTAAATAACTTTTCAGAAGACATAATCTTTGGGAATTCCAATTGAGTAATCATTGTTCTCTGTTTTCTCTACTTGCAATACTTATATTCCTTTTTTGGAAACCATGGAAAAGGTTCTCTGTCTGGATGTTGTTTAAAGAGGCCTTTATATGGATGTATGCTATTACTCTAACTATTGGGGCTTTCACAGCCAGTAGCCCCAACTGGACTTTTGACTAGATTTCCATTCTTATTCTAATATGGAATGCAAGAGAGCAAAGGCAAAAGATTGCTGTGAATGGGAATAATGTATCTGAGATGGACAAACAGTAAAGTTCACTTGCAATTACCAAGAGGCATTACAAGGTATTTTGCCCTCCAGGTCACTGGTAGCGAGAAAAACTTTTTCTCCTACTGCGAACTGGCAGTCCATGGAGAAATCTGCACAACAGTTGTGATAGGGCAAGACATTCCTCTTAACTAGATAATTCTTGCTATTCTAGAGGTTCTGCTTAGGATAAGTGTTTCCATTTTTGAGCTAACTATTAAACCTTTCAGCAGATAGCATATGGAATTTTAAAGCTGTTTTCTCTTTGCAGAGACAATATGGGGCTTTTAATGTAACATTTTCTGCAGCACTATACAAACACTTTTTACTTTTAAAAATACAATAATATAGATAATTGTTCATTGCTGATTCAGCTGCTCCAAGTTTACATAAAAGTTGACTTATTAATGGATTATAAAGTTCTTTAGTAGTTATAGTTCAGGTGGCATGTAGACATCATTAGTGGTATATCTCAGGACAGATCTATAATAAACTGGCACACCAGATAAAACTGTAGTGTAATTTATTAAGTAAGAATTAAATAACATGCCAATCTAGGTACCAGTCTTGCCCTTTCAACTGTCTTCCCAATTTTTTTCCAATACAAAAGAATCCTGGTTTTTTTCTACTTTTTTTTCAATGTGTTTTAGAATTTCATCAGGATTTGAGGATTTGAGGATCTTTTGAAGTTATGCTATTGTTCTGAGGTGGTGGAAGATGTAGATGCATCATGGATGTCATAAATTTCTCAAACACAGCAGTGTTCTCAACAGAAATACCCATCTCCACCAACTTAGAGTTTCTGGCGGCCAGGTCATAGACCAGCAAAAGCAACCAATCAGGAGACAGAGAGATGGCACTGATGATCTTTTGGTCAATAAGCTCTCTGTACTGGAGTTGATCAACTCAAGGCAAAAGACTCCATCTTCATGAGACAGCTTGTGCATAAACTAATCTTCTGTATCCTGCTTCATCTTCAGTTTTAGCTAGCTACCTAAAGTATAGTAATGTAAGTACAACTGATGATTGAATAGATTGATTGTCATTTACAAACTTTGCTTATGTTTCATATTTTGTACCATCTGATTCTTTATATGCATCTGTAGCATTTTTTCATATGAGGGTTGAATGAAGAGTAATGCCTCCACCTCCATAACTTTAGTTTAAATATGGATATTTTAATAAATGAAACAGGAAAATAATTCTTGAAATAAGCTCTTTTGTTACCTTACTTCTCCATGTAATCACTATTTGCAACACACTTCTGCCAACAATATACAAGCTTCTTAAAATTGTAAAGAAAAAAAAAATCAATGTATTGTCAAAGGCTTTCACAGCCGGAATATGATGACTGGTGTGGGTCTTCCAGGCTGTGTGGCCGTGTTCTGGAAGTTTTGTTTCCTAACGTTTTGTCAGCATCAGTGACTGGCATCTTCAGAGGGCAGGTCACTTCATCCTGGGCACAGAGAGAACTGCTCCTGTCTGTGCTCCTGCCCTCCGAAGATGCCGGTCACAGATGCTGGCGAAACGTTAGGAAACAAAACTTCCAGAACACGGCCACACAGCCCGGAAGACCCACACCAGCCATGTAAAAAAAAAATCCACCCTTTATATCTTCAAACAGGTCCTGACAATCATTTTCACCTTTTCATCTGAGTTAAACAGATGTCTTCAAAGATATTCCTTAATTTTGGTGGAAAAGGTTAATGTCACATGGTACCAAGTCTGGATTGTATGGTGGATGGAGTAAGATAGTGAGATATAACTTGTAATTACCTCTAGGGTGGCTCATGAAGTGTGAGGCCAAGCATTGTCATGCAACAGCAAAATTCCTTGTCGTGTTTCCAAATACTGCTTAATTGTTGTTTCAAAGTTTTTAGTGTTGCAAAGTAGAGCTCTGAGTTGATAGCAATGCCAGGTTCAAGGATATTTATGTGGATAATACCATTTGCATCCCAAAAATTGTAGCATGAGTTTTGCTGAAGAAGCCTAGGTTTTGATTTTCTTTTTTAACAGCAAAGCTTTGTGATGATATTCCAATGGACTAACACCCCATTTCTGGATCATAATATTGAGCCCATATTTGTTGACTGTTATGATGTTGTGAAGTCCTTACTTTCTATGATGTCCTTACTTTCATTCTCATAGCTTGACAACAATTGTTGGCAAATTTCAACTCTTGAAGTTTTTATATCTGCTGTCAGATTGTGAGGAAACCATCTTGTACAAATCTTCTGATATTGAAGAACATCAATAATGTGACCCACACATTCCTGTGTAATGCCAGACTTGACAGCAATTTTCCTTTAAGTGATCCACCAATTGTCCTTAATCAGTTCATCAATCTTTATTATGTGAAATTTGTCAGTTGCTGTCATGGGTTGTGACTTTATTGGGCTATTGGGCTGTCATGGGTTGTCACCTTATTGGGTTATTGGCTGTCATGGGCTGTCACTTTATTGTTGATCATACAAATCAGTGCTTCCTGGTTCACCTTCTTTACATTTTTTGGCCCAGCAATGCACAGTACTTATTCAACACAGCAACACAGTCATTACCATAAACAACCTGCATTTCAATTGGAGGGACTTCATCAACAGTCAAAAATTCAATCATGGCATGTTGCTTAAAGCACACTGACAAGTACTCACTTCAGGCTTGCATTTCACAAACAATAGCAACTCAACCTTTTCTCACAGCAACTCCTTGCCTATTGAAGTGAAAGAACAGATGCTAAAGCATCAGAGCTTCTAGCATATCATTCTTTGGTGTCTTATAACATTGAAGTAATTACTTTTGTTCAATCCTCACATTTCAATATTAGTTTGATATTTGGATTGTTTCAAGTCTCTCTCTGTCAATCCTGCAAAGAAGACCTGATTACTCTGCTTTGTTTTAGGAATCTAATCAATTAAATAGATGTCTATGTCTCTTCCTAGACAGAAGATTGCATAATAAAAGGCAGAATGTTTATATCTACTTTTTAGCCATCTTGTAACTGAGATACATGCAAAAATCTCATAGCTCATACAAATTGATTGACATTGATTAAGAAATGTCAGAAAAGCACTAATTCTACCTTCTAGCTCTATGTTTGGAAGCCAGCCTACCAAATACCATAGTTTTTGTCTAATTCTGCTACAACTTTGTCTCAGTAAAAACAATTAAAATTTAACTAAAAACAATAAATATGTAAGTAAAAACACTAAAATGGAAGTAATTTTTTCAATGCATACCTTGTGTTGAAAAGAATGCTGTTTCTAAACCACACACAGCTATTATATCATATTATATGATATTATAACAACATCAGCTATTAAGGGTGGTATTTCATTATAATGATAAGTAACTAAACAGTTATCTCTGCTTGGATAATATGAGCTGTTTTTAAACAGCTTGGGAAGAAAGAGTAGAAAAATGCACTACAAGGAATTGGCAACTCTCTAGTTTGGAGTCTGATGTACTCAGAAATAATTATGATTGAATAACTGTTTAAGCATAGTAAGGACAAAATGGGGGCACTGGATCAGGGCCTCTGCATTCCATCATGTCCCCGAATGACTCCCACGGACCATTAGCAACATTGGTCAGCTTAAAAAACAACAACATAAAACCAGTATAACATTTTAAAGAATTTAAAGAATTTCTCAAACTCTAATTGTCATACAGCTGAACCTATCCATTGTTGCTTCTGAAGATACGCAACTAATAAAGGCAGTTGCTTTACAGGCTGAGCCTCTTCAAAAGTAGGATCCGATTGGTTTGGCTGTATGCTGATTATATTTTGGAGGTTTTTTAAAGTTAAAAAAATGGTGTGCAGTACTCTTAGTGTCTGCTGGCCCCCAAGGAAATGCAGGTAGAGTGACAGAGGAGGAAGAAGCAGGAGGAAATGGCTAGGGAAAGATCCCCCAGTGAGGCCAATGCCCTCAGACCTAACACTTCTAGTCAGTATTAACTATGAGAACAAAAGGATAATTTTATTTTGAAGTAAAAAAAAAACCCTTCTAATTTATATTGCTGGACTTCTGGAAATGTATTTTGAAAAGCCAAGAGGTACATTCATTGAACTGTCAGAGTTTGGTGGGGAGACATGGATTCATGGCCCCCATTTAGTTTTAAAGGTCATGGTATTGTGAAGATATTGTGGAAGGGGTACTATGAACTCTTTCTTGAGATCTAAAAAAGATGAAATATGAATGAATTTGTTTTTAAATGGAAATGCTGTGTGAAGAGGTCACCTGAAAGCATTTTCCGAATGTAACTAGAAATGATAAAATATTGGCCTTTGCATGAAAGGCAGGTAGAAACCTAAGAGTTTTACAGGCAATCAAATGCCTTGAACTGATAGGTCCCTTTTATAATGATACTTTCTTACTGCACTGCTTCTACAAAGGTTGGAATTATTACTTCCTCTTCCGGTACCATCTCTGATTGTTTTAGATAATTCTCCTTGTCACCATATAGGCCTGTTCTAATTGCCAGAAGGGAGTCATCACTGTGTTTGATGGATCATACATGGTTCTATCACAGACACCTGCCATCTGGAGATGTACCTGATATTGTAACAAGTATGTATTAAAACAGTGGTAATGTTGTTCCTTTTATAACTGGACAAAGCTAACCCTTTATTTTTGTTTTTTCTGAACTTTCTAGGCTGATTCAGAAGATCAAGAGCACTAGTGCATGCCAAGTGTTGTTGAAATGTTAGGGTTCTCCCTTCACAATAAAGCTTTCTGGGAGGTGGACAGAGTGCGAGAAAAAGGTTCAGAGACAAAGCAGGATAGGTATGGGTGGATAGATGGGATCTTGAAAGGGTAAAGTGATTATAGACCCTCAGCTCTCATGCAATGGAGTATTCATTAAACCCTACATTCCTACAAATAAAAAGTTGGTATATTAGAGAGAAACCTGAGCTAAAACCTTTTTCATCTGAGATGCCACTTTGCCTTGGGAATGGATATGCAGTTTATTTCTGTCAGCTTCCATGTGCAATCTGAGTTAGGAAAGCAGCTAAGACCGGTTTGGCTAAAACTGTGAAAAGAAGGCCAAGGGTCCACTGGAGAAGTTAAAAATGTCAAGATGTTGAGCACAACTCTGCACTCAAAATCCTGTCCCTTTCTGTGTGCACACAACACATGCAATGCATGTTAAAAAGGGACAAGACTTTGATCACATGATCATGATCACCATCTTGGCTTTTTTTCAACATGCCCCCTCTCCCTACCAAAGAAGCCCTGGTTAATGGCAACATATATAGGAGGTCACTTGGGCACTCAGAGTGTAATATGAACCATATTTTACCATGGATAGAATGTCTTCAGAATAATACTTTTCAAAATGAAGATGGATAGAAGCCGTAACATCAGATAAGACACTGAATTTAGTATGTTTGTTTACTTTTCCCATATGAATATCTACCAAATATTGAAAATTGTTCAATTTAAAAATTATACCATTGCCACAGGGCTATGATAACAATATAAAATGTCTGGATTCAAGGCCCAGAGCCCAGAAATCAAAATTTGTTCAACTGGAATGACAGTCACTACATCATAAGAATAGCCCAATGCTATTTCTCTCTTGCCACCTATTTGTTGCATTACTGCTATTTTTATTTTACTTTTAATATTTTATGTTATTTTGTTGTATTTTGCAGTTCTGTATGTAGCTAGTCAATGAACATAAATACATTTTACTGCTACCTGCATATAATCATGAGTTTTAAGGACAAAGGTGACAGACGTGCAGGAGAAAGTTTGCAACTGAAACATAGATCTTTGTGCGTTATTAAACTTTGAGACCCTACAATACTTAATCACCCTATCACCCAGGGTTCCCAATTTAATTTTTTGTTTTGAACAAGTAACCTTTACATAAGGCCTATGTATGAAAAAAAAAATGTTTTTGGTGCCTTTGAGTCAGTCTTGACTCCTGGTGAGTGTCTGGAAACTCTGTGGAGAAGTCACTGCAGTTTTCTTGGCAAGATTTCAGAAGTGGTTTGTCATTGCCTGCTTCCTAGAGCTGAGAGAGAGTGAGTGGCCCAAGGTCACCCAACTAGTTTTGCGGCTTAGGTGGGACTAGAACTCACCGTCTCCGGGTTTCTAGCCTGGTGCCTTAACCACTACACTAAACTGGCTTTGTGCATATGAACATTAGTCTCCCAAAAGGAAAGGTTAGCAGCACTTTCAGGATCCAATTACTTCAAAAGATGCAGTTGTTTGCTTTGTCCATATCAGGAACACATCCAAAAAAAATATATTTTTTTTTGAGGATGTAAGTGCTTAGGAATGCCAGGTTTTTGCTACAGGCATCAAGATACAAATAGTATGTGACTGAAAGCTGGAGGAACTACTCCTCAGCTATTTGTGGTCTATAGAACCAGCTTCTTAATTTGACTCTTCTTACCCATTCACAGCTGGTTAACCTTGGTTAAACATTTTTGGTAAACTTAATCTTGGTAGATGACCTTGTGATATTTGGAATAGCAAATGGCTAAACTGAGGAAATATTGGTGTTCATTGTTATTGACAGAACTATTAAACCTACCTACGGAGCTACTTTGCACATGGTAGCATGCTTGACACAATATTATTTTATTTGCTTTTTGGAAATAGGTTCATCAGTTGAGCCCAAAAGACAGAAAGACAAGTTAAGTGAGGTACCCATATCCTTATTTGTTTGCATTTTCTAGCCTAATTGCCAGCTGGAATCTTGAAGAACATGCTTTGCTTCCCCTCCCTTTTCATCACATATGGCAAAGGGTTCACAGAAAATAATTGGTCTAGAGAAATTATTTAAAAAAAAAATCAAACTAACGTTAGACATTTCTTATTAACCTCAAAAAACTGTTTTTTCCTTAGGTCATCTTATTTTCAGTATGAAATGTCAGAGTTTCTCAGAATATAATTACTTATGTATTTGTGTCTGACAAAGGATCCCTCCCACCCCGCTCTCTTAGCATCTTCACTCAGATTATTAATGCAGCTTTTCACTTCATTTCATACATCAACTGCTTGTCATAAAAGACGTTCTTTTTCAATGTGATTGTCCAGCAACTGTTGTGCAAAATTCTGCACTTTGGGATGTCGCTTACATATGATGTATTGCATCACCTACCTTTATGAAGCTCTCTTAAGCAGGGTATTCTACAGGGGAATTCAACATATTTCAGTTCTGGTAATGTTTGGGGCTGATACAGTTCTGTAATGTTGTTATAATTCTACTGAAAAGTTAAGGTTGTGCAGTTGGGCAAGAGAGTTGGGAAATAAACAGGGGACATAAAAAGCCAAATGTTATCTGAGTTTGAGCTCAGGACTTTCTTGGTGGTTCCTCCTTCAGAGGATGCTTCTTTTCTAAAAGCCTGAGGTTCAAGAAGCCCTTGGAGGTGATGTGGTATCAGTGGTGATGTGAGAAACCAGCTTCTTAGGGTAGTTCTAAACTCTCCCCGCCTGAAGATCCCTCAAGGTTGGCTTCATGTTATTAAAACAGCAGAAGGGCCATTCCTTATTAGAGATGGAAAGAACAAATAGAGAAAAGGCTCAGGAAAAAGGCAGGGTGAGGGCCAGAAAAGAGACACCAAGGGAACAGAAATTTGCCAGAGGGCCTCTTGCTCTATGCCAGCTCAATTCTGACAAAGCAGATGCTTTATAAAAGAATAGCTCTTAGATTGTAACAGAATACATATGGTTCCAAATGCTTCAGAGGTAGGATTCCCATTTGTGATAAAGCAGGATTGGGGATTTCAAATTAGCTTATAAATAAATTCAGTCAAATCTGCTTGTTATTGTCTATCTTCCAGCAAGTCTTTGTGCTCACTTGGATGTGGGGGAACAAATGACATCCTACACCATTGCTGAGCCACTGAGAAAGCCCAGAAAGACTGCCTTGAAGATCTCAACACCCAGGCAGGTTCACCAGGAAGAAGGTTGCCCTTCAAGTGATCTTGTAAAAATCAATTGTGCAACTCTCGCAAAGGTTTCTTCTGAAAGCTACAGAAAGAGAATATTTAGGCACTTTTATGGAAATGTTATCTCATCTTTGCAATTAATCACTTGATCACAATGATTGCACTAATTAACCTTTCATCTTTACATATTTTTCATCCTTTTATTGTTGTTGTCAATCAATCTTCTAGAGTTTATAGATAGTAGTCCTTTAGTGGTTATTAATTGCATAAAACAAAAACAGGACCCCAAAACACTTTTTTTAAAAAAATTCGTGGCCCATCCTGCCCACAAATTTGAATGAGATACTTAAACTTTTCTAATTCGAGTAACAGAAATTTAACTTGCAGTCCTGTATGTGAGAGGAAAAAAACTGATTTATTAATACTTAAGGCCTTTGTTAATTGTAACATACAAATAAAACAAGCTTATAGAGCAATAAAGTAAATAAATAAAATTACAGAGCAATAAATAAAATTGCTATGTGGACTAAAGTTTTCAGTCATGGACAGGAAGCCAGAAAATAGAGTGCTGATAGAAGGAGTGTGACAGGAGCAATGGAACAGGGAAGTATGGTAAAATTAGCATCAAGGACGTTATGATTCAGTTGCAAATCCTGGGAGTCATGTCTGTGGTCTGTGGTTTTTGAGGATAAAAAGGATTGCAAAAAGAGGGTCGGGACTAAGTTGTCTTACCTGACCGCTTGCTCATGCTGGTCCTCATTGCAATGTGAATCTAAGTAAGTACCATGTATGCTATTGGTTGAATTTTACTTGCTTATTGAACTAACATTTAATAAAGCTTTTAGAACTTTGAAGTGACTTATGTTCTGGTGTGTCTGTCTCCCGTGTTTAACATGGTTTTTCCCCTGACATGTAGATACTGACCTAGGCCCCTGAAATCAGTGAGATTTTCTCATCTGAACCATGGATCCAGACTCTCCCCCACCACAGATAAGCTGCAGCCTGCTGAGTCTCCTCATCCAATATGCGACCTGTTTTCATGCTACCTTGTAATATCAATTATTTTGGGGAAAAAATTCATAGGTTTTAATTGAAAGTTGTCCTCCTGCTTAAATTAGTAATGTATAAGATTGTGCTTCTCATTCCCCAAAATAATAAAAGAATATAGTTGGCTTGGCCTAGTTCTCATTTTTATTATTTTGGTGTGTGTGTGTGTGTGTGTGTGTGTGTACACAGAGAAAGAGAGGAAGAGAAAGAGAGTCAAGTAGAAGGACTTGTTTAATTATTTTATTTCTTCATTTTACATAGCATGGATTTTTTTTTTTAAGCAGCAGCAAAAGTTACATCAGAAATGCAGCTTTTCCCTTCAGTTTTGCCATTGAACCTGTCACTCAGGCCTTAAAATTCAAAGTGGACATTTGGCAGAATATACTTTAATGAGCTGAACTCAACACTTCAGAGCAGAACCCTCTGGAGACAAATGGAGAAAGCAACAACCTCTACTCATCTGACATTCACAGTTGGTCTCTTTCATGTGTGAGCCAAGGAATTAAATAATGAATTTCTGGGAAATCAATGTTTTAGAAAATCTTCGAGGCAAATGTAGATACATACCTGACTGCACTTCAGATTTTTTTTTTTTTCCTTCACTGGAAGACAACTTATTTTAAGCAAAGCTCAGTAAAATAATGCCCACACCTGAATATTAGGTTTATGTGCTCTCCTCATCATGCAGAAGTAGTCCCCAACGTCCCTCCATATGTCCAGTTTTTGCTAGATAATTTTTGGAGATGTAAAAATGTGGAAATCAGACAGATCAAGAGGTTTTACAGACTAGAAATCCATGGCCTTGCCCTCACTATGGTGATATAAAGCCTCTGTGCATTAATAATTTATTGCCATGGCAATGGATGGGTGATATTATCATTCAGGAGTTTGGAAGATCTCTGTGTCAATATATGCTCAGGTCGCTAGTAAAATCCTGCAAGTCAGTTCAGCCTGGGACCTACCCACCCAAGACAGCTATTAAGTAAACTTTAACATCTGAACTGTCTCAAATTTTAATAAAACATATAGCATTACTTAACAGGAAATTATAGGCTTGGGACAGTGCTGCTGAGGATGTGAAGTCTCTACCCTTACAAATTGTGGCCTGAGGCTATGGCAGCTTAAAGAAGTCAATGTTGCCTGAGTACTAATGACTGTATCCATGATGGATGATGAGACTGGTCACAGTGCACTGTATACTATGTTATCTTCTTCAGTTCACTGCGGCAATCAATATGATGATAGCATCTCCTTCTCTACCTCCACAACTCTCCATTTCCTTCCCCATCCTAAACTATGGGCCGTAGATTCCTCAAGGGGTCTTATTATACTTTTAGTCTGCAAAGCCAAACAAAAATAGGAGACAATTCTTAAAGTTCAATATATCATCTCTTCAGTACAGCTGTTGCTGCAGGAGACCCATTGACCCAATATTATTAGATGGTACAAGCCAGTGGGACCCTGCTCTTTGCTTGAAATGCTCTTCCTATGAAGCAAGTGAAGGAACTCATTCCAAGTAATAAATTTCAGGCATTACAGAGGTGATGGACAGCATCTGCTGTTGTTGTTTTTAATGAACAAGGTGTCATGTTTTATTATTTTAATTAAATAAGCAATTAATGGGTCCAAGGTGGTATCATCTCGCTTTTGCTTTTCTAACACTATGTCATTTCAGACATGGTAAAACATTTTAGAGAAATATAAACATAGACATAAGTATTGTTTCTCCAGTCTTTTGAAAAATTCTACAAATCTTTGTCCTTCCTGTTTGATAAATAATGAAGTGAGATGCATAAAAGCCATTTTCTTTCCTTCCAAACTTAACCAACAAGGTTTGATAATATATTACCTAGTCAAGGTGCCTGACATTTATGCAAGTAGCATCATGAATTTACTTTGCTGTCCTCCTAGAGGAGAAGATAACATCATAGTTGGGATCTATAAATCTTTCCCTGCTCATTGCTCGCTATAATTTGTGCTTCTCTGACTTAGAATATCCAGACCTTTCCTAGCAGTGAGGCCAGCTGGCAGAATATTAGTCAGCTAATGTCACTTTTGGCTCAGAGTCATGTGCTTTATCTTGAAATGTGTGGAAAGTGGACACTGTGTCCTAACCTCTACTTATCAGAGCTGACATGGAAAAAAGAGACGTGTGCCACAAGAGGATAGAGAAAAATTACATTCAGATGGCACATTTTTATTGCATTCTTGGGCCTGGTGCAGTCAATGATTCTCATTAATTGTACACATTGACCTCCAGAGTCAAACCTTGACAGCCTAAATTCTTGGCTGATCGACCTCTAGCGAAAGCAGCATTGTTACATTTCCTAGGCAATTTCCAAGGGGAATACTGAGAAACATTTAACAAACAATAAACAGTGATGGTACTCAGCCTCAGAGTGACTAAGTCTGAAATATTTTGAGCCATGTGTCTAAATTGTGAACCAGTTATGTCCTTCTGCTGCCCTCCAGTTCTTTTTCAGCTTAAAAGTTGAGAGTGATGTACATGTACATACATATACATTGCTGTGCAACCCATGAGGTAAAATTCTTTTGCACACGGAAATTCTGAAGGATGACTTTCCACTCCACCACAAATATTGTTTTCTGATTTGCTTCCCTATTTTTAAAACTTTTTTCTTTTTTAAAAAGGAAAGAAAATTAACTGATTTAATACATGAAGACTTGACTGATGACAGAGATGCTAATTTAAATAAAGATTTTTTTCTCACTTAAACGGCTTCATTTGCCCTCACTGACATGATAGCCAATCCAACCTTACTTAATAAGCAAGGGCTTTATTCAGAAGAGGGGACTATTTAAAATAATGACAAGAGTATTAAAATTGTAGCTATTCAGTGCTAAAAACACCAAAAGTAAATGCAAAAATGGCAAAGTTTGGGGAGAAGGAATCACCTTCCTTGTACATACGACTAAAACACAAAAAATGCTTTTACAGAACAAGTATCTCAGCCATATAATCAAACTTTTTCCAAATGACAGTTAAAAAAACCAAACATAGGAAAGTTAAAGTATTTTTCTGCACTGAAAGCACAACATATGAGAATGAGTGAACGTTTCATTCAGATCACTTTTTAAAGGACTACACATTTATTACATTTCTTAAGAATGGAGAGAGTTTCATTTCCTCTACCTAACACTCCCCCCCCCCCCAAAAAAACCCTGAATGTAGACAAAAGCTAAACCAGGCAGATTCATTTATTCCTAATAATGAGTCATTTCAATGCAGCTCTACTGTATATAGATCAGAAATAAGCAAGTTTAGGGGTGGGAGTGGGGGAACTGAACACACAAGCATATCTAGCAAACTGTCATCCTCTTTCTTACACACAAACCAGTAACACATAGAACATGAAAATAGTTGCCTGTCCTGTTGATAGGATATAGACTGCCTTCCCCATATTAGCTGTAGTGGGCAACTTCTCCTGGATTCTTTATTTAACCATATTTAATCCCCCCCCTTTTTTTTCTTCTTCTCCTTTTAAATATACATATACTACTCTATGTTTATTTTACTTTGTTATAATTGGTTGGACCATAATGGTCTTAATCCCAACAAACCCTAGCAAGGCCTCAGCAAGTATTACACTTGAAATAAGTCAGCATAGCTTTACATTCTCATAGTGTTTTACAAATTCTAGTATTATTTATGGCCTTTTATAGTTATTTGCCCTAGTTATTTATAGTATTTAGATTATTCACTGTAATTCTATAGGATTCTTTTGTGTTTTAATGCCTCTGCTTTGTAATTTTACCTTAATAATTTTATCTTTCCCCTGTTTTGTTCTATGAATATGACTTTTTATTTTTATTTTAGTGTAATTGTTAAATTATTAGTTCTATGCTGGTCTATAACCAAAATCATATTGATTCCCGGAGAATATTTTGGTATTTAGTCAGATCCCTGGCATGCTTATTTAAACACAAAACAAAACTCTTTTTGAAGTCAGTGGGTCTTAATCCCAAATTAACTTGTGTAGTTGAGTAAGATATACTGTTGTAAAAATAGGCAGAAAAATCAGTTTAATAAAATGAATGAATGAATGAATGAATGAATGAATGAATTAATTAATTAATTAATTAATGAATTGGATAGATAACAAGGTATTGAGAGCAATTTCTTAGGATACCAAAGGCTGAGCAGAGTTGGGGAGGGCAGTATGTGAAGGAGATGGTTGCAGAGGCAGTTAATGAGATGTGACCTATTGCAATGTTGTACTGCATTAAAAATGTGTCTTACTTTGGTCCCTTGATGTTTTAGGTAGGATCTGTGGGAGGGAGCAAGAAAGTTGCACACAGGATTACAGTGAATTAATTAGTCCATTAGTTCTAACATGGAACCCTTCCCCCCCCCCCCCCCCAAAATAATGACTAGTTTGCCAAACTGAACCTATTTAATTGTACGAGTCAGAACAAGGTTTTTTTTTTTTCTTTTCCCCCTTTCCCATCATTAGCAGGGAATTTTCTGTGAGACAAACATGGTATATCTGGCTCATTAGTCTCAGTTTTCCTGTGACTAAATGTGTACACTATGACAGGCTGACATGGGCAACAAAATCTAGGCTGCAAGGATTGCAGGAGAAAAATATTCTTCACAGAACCATTGCAAAATAATAATTTGTCTAACAGAGTTCTCACAATCAGACAGGTTAATTTAACATTAGAACAAGATGGTTTTAAAGCATGTTTTGCTGGAAGAAAATGTCCTCATTGCCTCTCCTGTAAAGATAAACTAAAATGTCATTTTGAATATAAATTCATTTGATTAGAAATATTAGAAGTACATATTTGCTTTGACTGAGACCAGGCAGCAGAGAAAGAGAGAGATTACATAAAACTTGAATTTCTTTTAGCATCCTATTGTTTTAAAAAATGAGATATTAAGAGTATAATTAAATCCTGATAAACTTAAAATACAATACCTTCTTCGCAAGCACATCTCACTGAATTTAGATAGGTCTTACTCCTATTAAAATGAGCATAGAATTGCACACATAACTGCTAGTTTTTCTTGTAGTATGGCAACTAAGATGTAAAAAAGCCTTCATAAAACAAAATATACCCAAGACAAATGAAGACAAGCAGCCTTAAATGAACAGGAGGGTAGAGAAAATATGAATATAGAAAGATTTACCTCAGGCAACTCAAGCCCAAACTACTTTACTAAAGCATTACTAAGATTTAGAAGTGTCAAGTTACAAGCACTCTGTACCTCATCTAGAAGCCAAGTATCCAATTACACTGGGGTATGTTCCACAAGTTATTTTCTTCATTTAATTAAAGTATTAACACAGAAGAACACCTGAAACAGAATCTAAAAATACAAATCAAAATATGGCCTTGTCTGTCTCTCCATCTGTGAACTAAGAAATAACAATAATTTTATAGAGACAGATTTTGGAAAAGACATAGCTATAAAATTTAAGATGTACAACTCTGTCCATTAGAAGATGGCATGCTTAATATTCAACTCCTTCCTAAACAACAAGTTTGTTGTGGTTCAGTCGTTAAGTCATGTCCGACTCTTCGTGACCCCATGAACCATATTGCGCCAGGCCTTCCTATCTTTCACTGCCTCCCTGAGTTTGCTCAATTTCATGCTCATTGCTTCAGTGATGCTATCTAGCCATCTCATCCTCTGCCGTCCTCTTCTCCTTTTGCCTTCCATCTTTCCCAGTATCAGGGTCTTTTCCAAAGAGTCCTCTCTTCGCATTAGGTGACCAAAGTATCTGAGCTTGAGCTTCATTATCAATCCTTCCAATGAGCAATCAGAGTTGATTTCCTTTAAGATTGACTGGTTTGACCTCCTAGCAGTCCAGGGGACTCTTAAGAGTCTTCTCCAGCACCACAGTTCAAAGGCATCAATTCTTCGGCGTTCAGCCTTCTTTATGGTCCAGCTCTCACAGCCATACATTACTACTGGAAAAACCATAGCTTTGACTATGCGGATCTTTGTCGGCAAGGTGACATCTCTGCTTTTTAATATGCTATCTAGGTTTGCCATAGCTTTCCTCCCAAGGAGCAAGCGTCTTTTAATTTCATGGCTGCAGTCTCCGTCTGCGGTGATCTTGGAGCCCAAATAAATGAAGTCTGTTACTGCTTCCATTTCTACCCCTTCTATTTGCCAGGGATTGATGGGTCCAGATGCCACGATCTTAGTTTTTTTTAATGTTGAGTTTCAAGCCAGCTTTCACACTCTCCTCTTTCACCCTCATCAAGAGGCTCTTTAGTTCTTCTTCACTTTCTGCCATTAGGGTGGTATCGTCTGCATATCTGAGGTTATTGATGTTTCTCCCTGCAATCTTAATTCCGGCTTGTGATTCTTCCAGCCTGGCATTTCTCATGATGTACTCTGCATATAGGTTAAATAAGCAGGGTGACAGTATACAGCCTTGTTGTACTCCTTTCCCTATTTTGAACCAATCGGTTGTTCCATGACCAGTTCTAACTGTTGCTTCTTGGCCCGCATACAGATTTCTCAGGAGACAGGTAAGGTGGTCTGGTATCCCCATCTCTTTAAGAATTTGCCACAGTTTGTTGTGATCCACACAATCAAAGGCTTTTGCATAGTCAATGAAGCAGAAGTAGATGCTTTTCTGGAACTCTCGTGCTTTCTCCATGATCCAGCGAATGTTGGCAATTTGATCTCTAGTTCCTCTGCCTCTTCGAAACCCAGCTTGTACATCCGGTAGTTCTCGGTTCACATACTGCTGAAGTCTAGCTTGTAGGATTTTGAGCATAACCTTGCTAGCATGTGAAATGAGTGCAATTGTGCGATAGTTTGAGCATTCTTTGGCATTGCCCTTCTTTGGAATTGGAATGTAAACTGACCTTTTCCAATCCCGTGGCCACTGTTGCATTTTCCAAACTTGCTGGCATATTGAGTGCAGCACTTTAACAGCATCGTCTTTTAGTATTTTAAATAACTCAGCTGGAATACTGTCATGTCCACTAGCTTTGTTGTTAGCAATGCTTCCTAAGGCCCACTTGACTTCACTCTCTAGGATGTCTGGCTCAGGGTCAGTGACCACACCAGCATGGACATCAGGGACATTAAGATCTTTCTTGTATAGTTCTTCTGTGTATTCTTGCCACCTCTTCTTAATCTCTTCTGCTTCTGTTAGGTCCCTGCCTTTTTTGTCCTTTATCATGCCCATCTTTGTACTAAACGTTCCTTTGATATCTCCAATTTTCTTGAAGAGATCTCTAGTCTTCCCCATTCTATTGTTTTCTTCAATTTCTTTGCATTGTTCATTTAAGAAGGCCTTCTTACCTCTCCTTGCTATTCTCTGGAAATCTGCATTCAGTTGCTTATATCTTTCCCTTTCACCCTTGCTTTTCGCATTCCTTCTTTCCACAGCTATTTGTATAGCCTCATCAGACAGCCATTTTGCTTTCTTGCATTTCTTTTTCTTTGGGATGGTTTTAGTTGCTGCCTCTTGTACAATGTTACAGACCTCTGTCCATAGTTCTTCAGGCACTCTGTCTACCAAATCTAATCCTCTAAATCTATTCATCACCTTCACTGTGTACTTACCTGGAATATGATCTAAGTCATACCTGAGTGGTCTAGTGGTTTTCCCTACATTCTTCAATTTAAGCCTAAATTTTGCAGTAAGAAGCTCATGATCTGAGCCACAGTCAGCTCCTGGTCTTGTTTTTGCCGTCTGTATAGAGCTTCTCCATCTTTGGCTGCAAAGTATGTAATCAATCTGGTTTCGGTATTGACCATCTGGTGATGTCCATGTGTAGAGTCGTCTCTTGTGTTGTTGGAAAAGAGTGTTTGCTATGACTAGCTTGTTCTCTTGACAGAACTCTATTAGCCTTTGCCCTGCTTCATTTTGTACTCTAAGGCCAAACTTGCCTGTTATTCCGATTACTCCTTGACTTCTTACTTTAGCATTCCAATCCCCTATGATGAAAAGGACATCTTTTTTTGGTGCTAGTTCTAGAAGGTGTTGTAGGTCTTCATAGAACCGGTCAACTTCAGCTTCTTCGGCATCAATGGTTGGGGCATAGACTTGGATTACCGTGATGTTGAATGGTTTTCCTTGGATACGCACTGTGATTATTCTGTCGTTTTTGAGGTTGTACCCCATTACTGCCTTTCCCACTCTCTTATTGAGTATGAGTGCAACTCCATTTCTTCTAAGGGTTTCTTGCCCACAGTAGTAGATATAATGGTCACCTGAATTAAATTCACCCATTCCTGTCCATTTCAATTTGCTGATTCCCAAGATGTCGACGTTCAATCTTGTCATCTCATGTTTGACCACATCCAGCTTGCCTTGGTTCATGGATCTTACATTCCACGTACCTATACAATATTGTTCTTTACAGCATCGGACCTTCTTTTTGCTTCCAGATACATCCACAGCTGAACGTCCTTTCGGCTTTGGCCCAGCCGCTTCACTCTTTCTGGAGCTACTTGGAATTGCCCTCCGCTCTTCCCCAGTAGCATATTGGACACCTTCCGACCTGAGGGGCTCATCTTCCAGCATCATATCTTTTAGCCTTTTAACATTGTCCATGGGGTTTTCTTGGCAAGGATACTGGAGTGGGTTGCCATTTCCTTCTCCAGTGGACCACATTTTGTCAGAACTCTCTGTCATGACCTGTCCATCTTGGGTGGCCCTGCACGGCATAGCTCATGGCTTCACTGAGTTACAGAAGCCCCTTTGCCACGACAAGGCAGTGATCCATGAAGGGTAAACAACAGGTTAGTAAACAGAAAAAGCAAATGACTGGTTGTAAAATATTAGTCTTCAAGTCTGGGCATCAGAATTTGTAGGAAATACTTGACCTGCCAGTAGCCTTGAAACTTAGAAAGGTCCTAGCTGACAAGCTGGCTCAGGTCATCATTGGCCCTTTCTCCATGTTGCCAGGTGGCTGAATATCATTGCTGCCCCTAACAGTCACTTATCTCTTTGCCTTAGAAACCGCATGGCAGTAGCTACCAATGATGCAGGTATAGTGCACTGAATTTGGTGCCATCTTCACTGTATGTTAGTAGCAGAAGCAGGATCACAGCAAGCCCAGTTTGATGAACTTTGCTGAAGGGACACTAACATTTGGCATTATCTTTGTCAGTCATATTGCTTCCTCCTTATAATGTCAAGAGATGATTTGTGGACATTTGTCTTGTTTCTTAACTATCAGAGGACTCAAGCTTCTCTGAAGTCTGATTAGTTGGAGTAGCATGGAAGGAAGGAAGGAAGGAAGGAAGGAAGGAAGGAAGGAAGGAAGGAAGGAAGGAAGGAAGGAATTCTATCTTTTCCTCCAATATTGATTAATACCTTGTTCTAAGACTTAAGGGCAATGCCAATAAATCCACTGCTTTAAATCTAATGGCTTGCAGCTTATGCCAAATTCATTCGACAATCAAATGCTAGTCCCACCCCTGTAGCCCTGCTGAAGTAGGAAAGATGGCAGAAGTCACCTGAGCAACCATTTCTCCTGAAATACACTTCCCCTTTGATTATTTTACAAGGGAATGGAGGAAGTTACATGTGCAGTAGCTACAAAAAAGGGGAGTGCTTTTAGTTCTGTGGGAATGAACTAAAGTTTCTATAGTTCAGTAGGAATTTGGCAAGATCTGGCCGCTGTCATCTTGTTGAGGAGCATTGTTCATTCAAGGGGCCTTGTTATATTCAGAGACATAACATACAGCTCACGGACATCAGGACAGGGACCAGGCAGACAAACAAAGCCAGTGCTTTGATGGTTAGCAGAAAGCAGAGCAACCATTTCTTTTATGACCAAAGGAGAAAAAGGGAGCTAATTAATTGTGAAAGAATTTTTTAAAACCCATGCAAGCTTTGCAAAAGACCTCCATTTCTTACACTTTGCAAAATTTTACATTCCCTCAGGCTTGGCTACCCAGTGTCAGAGCATGTGTAATTCCCCACCACCACCTTTTTTTCCCTGACAAGAAATTTTCAGTGAACATTTGGAATCTCTCACCTTTTTCAAGTTCAGTATCTTAGATGGGATAGAGTGCTGTCAGTTATTTTAAAGATTTCTGAGACAGAAAAATAAATGCCTACCTATCATTTCAGTGTTCTTTTCACTCCTCCAAATAATTATTTGACATAAATGGAGCTGCGTCCATTTTACTGTAAGCAAAGGAGTTTGGGATTGAGGGGGAGAGAAAACCCCTTCCAAATGTCTCAAACTGACAGAAGAAAGATGGAAAATAGATCACAGGTGGCATGAAATTCTGACAGATGTAGTTACAGTTATACGTACAATTTAATTCTGCTGTCAGTTCCCTCAGTAAAGAGGCACAGCAAGTTCTGGGTACCATCCAGCAAAAGTTTATTCCTGACTAAATTCCATTGACAGTAATGACATGGGAATGGTGACCAAATTCTAGGAATGGTTGTTAAAAAGTTCCTGTGGCTACAATGACAACTCTGCATGGCAGAACAAGGCTAGTCATGGCTGAATTTATTCAGACTAATTCAATGCATCCATCACTGCTGTATTTACAGCTCTTGTGAAATTTAGGACTGGCCTTTGAGCAAATTTTACTTCAAGGGTGGGCAATTCAAAACACTACAGTGGACAATGTAGTACAGAAACAGGAAGTAGTTATTAATATTGATTATTTGGAATGTTACTTATAGGAAAATTGCCTGCTTACAAGAGTGCTGTTGGTGTGGTAACTAAGGTTGATCTAGGACGGCATGGGGAAGTTAGGACTGTTTATCATTTTTAGGATAATCAATTGCTACTAACTGTACCCTTGTAAACAAAATTCCGATGTTTAAGTAATGTATTAAGATGAATCGTTCACATAGTAAATCTTCATTTAGTTGGGAGAAACACTTCTGTTAATTAAATCTCCTCAAATAAAAATCTGATGAACATACTTTAATATTTTAGTTAATTAACTAATGTATTGGTCGAAAACGTTACAGCTAATTGACCAAACACCTTTAATTAGTTGACAGGATTAACAGGAATTAATGTTTGCTACTAGCTAACTGTAAACATCAAGTGTGACCAGTAAAAACTCTACTCTTAGCTGCAGACTCAAAACGTGAATAACTCGTGTGCCATGAAGAGTTCTGTTAGTGGAGGTTGTATTTTTATTTAACAGAATTATTCAGTGCTTAAATAAGGAGAAAAAAAACTTTTTTGCAAAAGTGACCAGGTCATCTAAGCCTGGCCTCTTTTTCCATGTGCAAAGAGATGGAACTTTGCTACCTGGTTATGCTTGCCATTTTGGAACTAATCATTATCACCATGGACAGCCCTGATGCTACTTGCAGCTCATTGTTTGAGGCTGGGAGAATAGTGGGAATTAGGGATGGGTGGCAAAGGGTGAAGGACAAGCCACCACTTTTCAGTTACTTTGAAAGTTCTATATGTCAAGAGAGGAAGCTGGAAGAAGTGTGCTCACTCCATTCCTTTTATCAAATTCTTCATTTTATTTATTATATTAGATTATTATAATGGTCATAGTACAATATTTTATTTATTGTATAATTTACAGGATGCGTTTCCCTTTATTGCATCATGCAAGACTGCTTACAGCAATCAAAACAAAAACAACACCTTATTAAAACATAGCTAAACCACTTTAATATTGATTTTAATTGTATTGATTTTGTTATGTTTTAATATGGTGCGTTTTAAAAATTATAATTAAATCAACCTTGGGTAATGAAATAAACAGAAAGGCATCATATAAATTATTAAATAGATAAACAATTAGGAGCTTGACAAAAAGAGATGAATATGAATGAATATTTTTTATTATAGTCACTGACCAGAATTGCAAACAAAAACACATTAAAAAAAAATAAGGTAAAAACAAAACAAGACAAAATTGGTGGTGGGTTCGTCAATGGATAATCAAAGTCTGCCTAATTTTACAGGTAGTATAACAAAATTTAGCTACATTCAAGGAGACCAAATCATACCGATCTGATAACAACAACTGTACATAAAAAAGATCAGCATTTCTCAGCTGTTTTACCAGGTAAGGAGTTACAAGGTGGATCCTTGAGTCCCTATAGAGGGTACAGTGTAGCAGGACATGACCTGTAGTTTCAACAGCCCCTTGTCCACAGGGACACAGTCTCAGCTCATAGGGGACTTTTTTGTATCGGCCCTTGAAAATTGCTGTGAGGAGAGCATTGAAGTGTGCTAAAGTTAGTGCTCTTTGGAATTTGGAAACAGTTATGTGGTGTAAGTATCTCACTGGTTTGTAAAAAGGGGCTTAATTGCTCAGAAAAATGTTCTTAGGTACAGCAGACTAGTCCTGTTGGGCTTCCAGATCCAGAGGGGGCATGAGATTCCTGGGTCTTGGATGGGTTGTGGGATTTCCCCCCATTTCCAGAGATCAGCTCCTTTAAGTCTAGTAGTACCAACCTCACTAAAGCTAGTGAGTCATCTGTGATTTCTCTTCCAATGCCCCAGGAACCTTCTGTCAACTTCAACCTGAACAAGCAATCCACCATGCCCAAGAGAAAGGTCTTAGGTTGGGCATCTGGGGTCCAGCAACAGGTGATCAAGACAACGATGTTCTTCAAAAAGGAGGCCTTTGTTGCCTTGGGCCAATACCAGTGTTGACAAGCTGTACAGAGGCAAACACACTTCATGGGAATTGGTGAAGACTGCTGAGAGAGAAGAGAAGACATCCAAGAGAAGCTGGTTAAGTCCCCACAAGTTGCTGTGCAGATTGAGACTCTGTTGCAAACCTTCAGCCCATGCAGGAGACAGGGCCTGGGCCAATTCAGAAATGAACAGCCATGCAGCCATGGGACTGGTGTGTCCCAGCCACCCTCAAGCCAGCTAGGGCATGGCAATCAAGCTGAAATGGACAAAAAGAGATGTGCTTTTACCAGCTTCCTAAATATTGTAAGAGTGGGAGCCAAATGTATTTTCTTAAGGAGTGCATTCTGTATTCTAGGAGCCACTCAAGAATAGGCTGAACTTGTTAGTAGAATTTTGAGAAATATGCAGTGAGGGTCCCTTGAAAATGTCCTGTTTTGTTGTTAGGCTGATATTTATTTTATTTACTATGTATATTTAAACTGTAACTATTAAAACGTCTGGGCCTTTGACTGCTGGGAGAATGGAACGCAGGATCTGAAGAAAGGAACATTCCTGGTTATGAGGCCCCTCTGTGGCAGAAGGATATGTTGTTAACATGGAAACACACACACACACATGTTTATTACAGCCATAAGGCCAGATACTTAACATAGAAACCAGAATGGTTAAGGACCACTTAAGGAAAGGGAGGGAAGGAAAATCAGCTGCAAGTCACCAACAAAACAAATTCCAGGCAAGCATGCCCAGACCTCAATATTCCTCAAGGCGAAGCAATGACATAAAAATTATGACCTCCCCCTATATTTTATTTGTTTTCCCCACACTAAAATATTGCTGCAGTCTGAGGCGTTAGTCAGAGCAAACTTCTATTATCACTCCAGAGACTTGGCACTTTGCTCATTAGGCTTCTAAGGTTCTGACAGAGTGACCTTGTTTAGTGGAAAGACACAGATGGAGTCTGTCAGTAAATCTTGTTAATGTAACAAGTATTTCTATCCTTAGATGAGCATTGTACCTGATACAAGCATTTCTTTCCCAAGTAAACATCTTCTCCCTCTTCCCTATAGATTGATTCCCTCCCAGGCCCAGCAGCCTAAGCACTTCATGCCACCAGGTACTTTGCTATTTATTTGTTCCCCTCTGCATTGTCACAAAATGCATCTTGCTGTGCGCATAGACTACTTAGTCTCTGAAAAGAAAACCAGTGGCTGGCTTTAAGAGGACAGAAACTGGCTTTAAAAATAGGAACTGCTCTCAGTCAACACAGTAGTTTTCTTCCACTCTGATTCTTGCCTCATGGACTGTAGCTCCATTCTGGCAAAGCACGATGGTCCTATTCTCATTCTTGTCCACATTTCCATTCTTTTCCCTAAAGCATTTTTTCAAGGGTCTTATGATTGTGAGGAAATACCTAGAAATTCAATTAATTAATTATCATTAATTATGATAGGGCATCTCAGCTCCCTCTCTCAGTCGATCAGTCTTTCTTTGTGTGCAGGAAAGTCTGATTAACAGCGTGTATAAATAAATAGGTAATAAGCAAGGAAGCAACATAAGGCAATTTCACAACCCAACCATAGCCACACCCCTTCTAGAAGATCGACCAGAATATTCTAGTCTTTGGGGTGTTAGATGTCAATCATATTTTAAAACTGGCATCCTTTATGTCCTTGGCCCAGGTGAGGCCCTGAGACAATCAGCCTTATTTTGAGAAGGGGAATAGAAGGCCACCTCTGATTCTGGATTCTAAATTGGCTATTGCTACATTTCAGATTTTTGCTCCTTTAAAGCAAAGGCTGAAAGAGATTGTCATGCAGTTTCAGATGAACATGCTTAGAGGGTGTTTCATAAATGGGAACTCTGCTTATTAGGTTTCTGGACTGTAAGGAGGCTTCTAGATTTATTCAGCTATATGTACTTAGGAGCAACTTTCAGATTAAGATGATGATAAGAAGTCTCTCTCCAAATGTGCAAAATGAAGGTTTTTCCTTGCCATTTTAAAAATGTAATAATGAAGATCACCCATACTGCAGAGCAAATTAACTGTTCTGAGTGTGTGTTTCCTGGCAACCAAATAGATCTAAAGAAGCATACTGTTTTGTTTTTTTTAATATATAAATTGTTTGCCATGTTCCATGGTGTTCTCTGCTCCACTTTGGTAGAAGGCTCTGTCTATGAGTCATTATTTTCCAGCAGACTTACCTGTATGGTTTTGTTCAGCTTGTTCACAGTTTGGGGATTTTCACTCAGAATCTTCTCAATTTTCCAACATTTTCTCAGTGCATGGGATCCCAAGCCAATATCTATGTTCAGCAGCTGAACTGATTGTAGTACATGCAAAGTTTATGCAAAGTTTATTCCCATTTGCAGGGTTGAAGCTCTGCTGAGCTGGCATGCAGCCACATGTGTCCACAGTGGGCAAAGCCGGGGGGGGGGGGGGGAGAGGAGGCGACGTATGAATCATGACATTATCACAGAAATGACATGAGTTATGTACTTGCATGATGTAACAATGCAAGTACATAATTGCAATATTTGCATGGACACAGATGCCTGTGTGTGCAATGGTTTTCCATTGGTGAAGTTGCTTCACTTTGCTTCCAATCTCCCAAGCACAAGCACAAGTCAGTTTCTCTCTTTAGTATAGAGCCTTGGAAGCTTTGTATCTTCCCCTTAGAAATACCAGATGTTAATTTGGAAAGGAAATTGCAGGGCAAATCCACACTACGTAAGCTAACAATGTAGATGGGGTGTGTGGCATGGATGAAACATCATTCCTTATGTTGTCCTGACGGACAGGTGGAAAAAAGTATTTGGCTCCTGATGTTCTCAGCATTTTAGAGGTGTCAGCAGTAAAAATGACCCTGCATTTGCTTCTGACTGCTTTTGAGGGATTGAGGTCTGGAAACAGCTATGTATAGAAGCAACTTTTGCAGACATCATGGATGTTCCACCAAGCTGGTCTATCTCATTCAGTCAACTTTTGCCAGCGCACAAGAAGTCTGACGTGTGTCCAAGCAAGTTTGGAGATAGCGCTTGATATATATCCATACATCTTTATTCAAGCATACATATAATGAGAAGAAAATTGATTCAACACTCTGTTGACCTGGTAGAACTATGGAAGTAAGAGGTCATAACCCTCACTTGAGCAACTGCCTCATGTTTCTGAGAGAGGCCAAACAATTCAAGAGCTTAATCAGATAATAATTTATATAAGAAATTCAATATTTGTAAATTCCAGCATTAATTCAATACAGTTTCTGGATTAAGAAGTAGATTGGAACAAATCTACATGTCTAACCCACCGATATTTATGAAATTTACTACACTGAAATTCTCAACTAAAAATTTTAAAAAAGTATATTTTAAATTATAAATTCTAAATGTGAGGTAAAAATAGTTCAGAAACGCTGATTTGTCAAACTCTAATTTCTGTATCTTGTTGTTACTATATTTCCTATTGATTTTACTACTATTACATTGATATTAGCTCTATAAAATATTACTGTTATTGCTACTACTACTACTACTACTAATAATACAGAAATTTTAATTTCTTTTCCTATTGCTGGCTCATTAGCCGCTATCAACATTAACAACCTACAGCCTAATTATTGATGATTCCTTCTGACTACTATTAGCACCAGTACTACTGCTTAGGTTAATGCTACTACTCCTGACTATTTTCCTACAGTTACTACCATTATCTTTCTATAAAGACTGTTGCATGACAACTTGTTTACCATTTTGTTTAAATTACTATTGCATCAAGGAAGAGGAAAACATCGCTACCTGCAAAAAGCGATAATCCTGGAGAATCTCTCATTTGTGTTCAATCTGTATAATTTGCATGGTTGAGTTCTGTGCCATCCTGGCTATGCACAGATCCAATTTTTTCACTTGTTTGATTCAGTGTCTATGTTGGCACACCATGCCTGCAGATATGGAGCACTTCTCTCCTACAGTAGTTATCTTACAGTTAATGACGATACCGAAAAAGGTACAATGTAATGTTGCATCTGCATCACAACTGACACAATTTCTGGGCATGCCTTCTGGTCCTAGCAAAGCTCTGTGCGACACATAAGCAAGCCTGAGGCAGCAATGAAGAAATGGAGCCTGAAATTCAAATTGTCCTTGTTTTATCAAAGAAAATTGTCTTTTTCTCCTCAAGGTATTTTGGGTTGCTATTTATATTGCTGCCCTACTGTAGCTTCTCTCTCTCTCTCTCTCTCTCACACACACACACACACACACAAACTATTAAGAGATAAGAATATTTTAAACTTCTGGACCTCTTGAATCCTGGGCAGACTTGTTCCTTTTTCCAGGCCCAGAAAGACAGCCTTTTCTGTCATGGTGGCCATCCTTTGGAACAGCATCTCCCAGAGGTTAGATTGCTCCAAATCCTGCTGGCCTTTCCCAAGGGCTTAAAGACATGTTTTTGTCACCAGGCTGGGGATGTGGATGCGCAGCAGAGCCCATGCAATGGTTGTGGGTTGTTCTGTCTTCACCCTGACTGCTGACTGTGTGTGTGTGTGTGTGTGTTTTACTGTTACATGTCTTATGTTATTTTTAATTGTTGTTAGCCCCCCAGAGTCATGAAGTTGAGATGGGCAGCTATGCATATTGAAATTGAAGCTAATTAGTTGATAGATGAGAGAGAGAGAGAGAGAGAGAATCAGTAAGGATAAAGGTATAAACAGCCTGTTAAATGTTTGCAACTATATTTTCCAGTCTTTTGTCATAATACTTTCCATAGGCCATGTTGGCTGGGTCTGATGGGTGTTGAAGTATAAAGCATCAGGAGGACATCAAGTTGACTACCCCTTCACTAATATATTGATCCCCACAATATACTCAGCAGACGAGCTTGGCTTTTCCAGATCCTCTTTCCGTTGAAGCAGCTGACAAAAAAAAATAAAAAGCATCAGAAATGGTTCAAAAGCTTTGTTCTACACCATTGACAATAAGATTCTACTGCGTATCTGAACCACATCACAAATGCTCTTATAACATTTCTTTTTTCTGCTGAGTTTCCAAGTCTTTGCCTTCATTTCATCTCCAGCCCAGGAATGGAAAAGCCTGAAATCATCCTCAGCTGTAGTGGTGTAGAGTATAAAATCTGTTAGGCTTTGTTGCCTGTATCCCTGGAAGTAATTAGCTGGTCAGGTAGTATCTGTGAATGGGGGCCAGAGAGGCAGGATTGGTAGTGGGGTCTTCTGCTGACTCAAGGATGGATGTACAGAACTCAGTAGTGGGGAAAAGCCTTCCATAATGCATGTGTGTTTAAATATGCTTGACTGCCTACTCTTTTTCACCAGCAAAAAGGAACCTATTTGGGAAACTGATCAAATATATTTGTGAGGTAATGTTTTGACTCTAGGATTCACAGTGTTGCCTGGTTGGTTTCCCCCTCTAAATCATGCCTGCAATTTGTTTCAATGTTTACACAAACTTAATACAATGATCATACCACCAGGTAAAAAATGCTGATTGCAGGAAATCCTTCCCTTCTGCAGTAGAACTGATACCTCTTTTTGCTAGGAGGAGACTGGTAAGCATGTCTAGTTGGAGAAAGGATTCCATTTTGAAGAAAAGTTGGGTACCTTCAAAAACGTCTTCCGTAACCCTCTGTGTACAGCAATTTGAGTAGCCACAGGGGGTAAAAAGGCTATTCAAAAGTCTAAAGGATTGACCTTTCCAAGGTAAAAACGTGCAAACATTAGCCTCAGCATTTCCCAGTTGTATTACTGATTGGTGGGTTTTGGTGGTAAAACAATTGCAGAGGTAGCAAAAAGGTATCTGGGAAAGGTAAGAGCCATGAAGTCTTCCTGGACCATTTCTTTTGCTAGTCAAAACTATAGATATTGTTAGCTGCCCAGAGTCATGAATTTGAGACAGGAGGCTATATAAATTGAATGAATGAATGAAACTTTTTATTGACTTATTATCTCTTCTTTGCAAACTCTTTTGTTAGTCCTGAAAAGATTAATTCTTTGATTGTCAGCTTTTTTGGTAAACCTTTTTGTTGAGGCCACAATCAACTGAGTCTGGCCCAGTCTTTCCTCCTCTTTCATCTTCTTATGACTCTTTTTTGTTAATCTTAATCAGCTCTTTGATCTTCCCTCAGATAGGATCCCAAATGGGCCTGTCTGAACTAGCAATATATTTGCCTCAGGGCAGAAATGTTGTAGAAAGCAGAAGAAAAACTTCACTTTGTGTTCTTTTTCTCTACATTGGTAGCTGAGGTTCCTCAGGAGAATTACAGAGAGAGGCAGGCAGACTGAGAGGTTCTTCATCCCTTGCCAACTTTTTGCTTATCCCACAGAGAAATATCTTTGACCAATCTGAGACTAACCCTCTATGGACTGGATTGGAGTCCCTTTGGGGGCTCCAGGGAGCAGAGGCCTGCTCTCCAGGGAGCAGAGGCCTGTCAAAGCCCTGCATGGAGTTGGACTATTTATTTATTTATTTATTTAATTGTTTTAAAGCATTTAAGGAATAAAATAAATGAGTACATAAAAGGACAAAAAAAGAATGTAAGAAAGGACATAGGGGATACAAAATAAAATATCAGTAAATAAACAGAATTTACAATTGTAAAATTTAAAATTCATTATATCATTATTTCATTGATTAAATAATTAATTGAATATCTAAAATTAGACTCATATCTTGAGAAATAATTGGGCATCACTACAGAACTCAGCATTAATATTTATATTGATGTCATCTCTATTTATCATTGTCGAAAATAAATGCACATGATCTTTTGAAAAAAACACTAAAAACAATCAGTAAAAACAACATTAAGTTCTAGATTTCCTCCCGTTGTACCTGACTGGTGATTACATCAAATTATTTATAAACATTAATATTGCTTTTAGTTACTATCTTTATATCAAATATTTTCCCCTTAAAAACCATATTCTAAGTATCTGAGTTTGTCTTGTTGTGACACATGTATCTGGGTGGGACTTGAAGTTACAGCCCTAACTTCAACTGGGCCTTTCAGGAGTTGAACTTATCTTGCCAGAATGCTGCCTACCTAGATTTGAAAGCATATCTTTCCTGGATCCTTGAAGGATGCACAACTTGGAAGTTCCAGCCAGCTTTACCTGATCTTTTGGTTCTAGAATCAGACAAAGGAGCATTATTTCAATGCCCATCCTTTGAACTGGTTTGAGTCCCCCATTCCAGAAGGTCTATGGTTTTAAGAAGCCACAGAGAACACAAGCAGATTCAGCCAAAGTGCACTGGAAGGCAGCTATTGGCAGGGACTCCCTATCTTCCTTCCCTTCAACTGTTGGAGGAGGCATCTAACTCCAAATATCAAGGACCAAACTTATGTACTAACACTTCCAGAGCTGCAAAGGAAAGGTGATTCTTCTTCTCCCTCCCTCTCTCTCTTCAGCCCAGAAGCTTTGTTTTATTTTGCATTCCCAAGTAAAACAGTGTCTCTCTAAAAGGTGTTCCCCATAACACATGTGTACTGCATGTGAATGCTAAATTTCTGTCCTGTCCTTACCTAAATTTTTGTCATTTTGGAACAATAACTCAGATACACACTTAAAAAAAAAAAAAAATCTAAGGCATCTAATCTAAGGCCAATCTAAGTTTGAGAAATTGGAAGACTGATTTTGGAGATCTCTCTCTCTCTCTCTCTCCCCCCCCCCCCCCCATCGGATCATTTGTGTTATGATGCACGTCATTATTTTTCCCCTTGTCTCCTGCAGATTTCTGATTTCCATTGCAATACAGTATATTATAGCCTATTCAAGCACTGGCATGCCTTTTTTCATGAGAGGGATTGCTTGCAAAAACTCCTCCTTCAAAAAGCTCATCCTATTTTGCAATAGAAATCAGAAATCTACAGGAGAAAAGGGGGAAAATAATGTATCTATATCCCTTCTCACCCCTATGGGTGGTACATTTCTTCTTCAATCTCGGATCCTTTACCAGAGGTCTGTGAGTTTGAGGGTTCTGCGTAATATCTTAGCTATTCCTAGAGCACTGCACTCTTCTGCACAAAGAGCTCTGATGTTGTTCCTGGGATCTGCTGGAGCCCCTCTCCCAGCTTAGGAGTCACAGCCCCAAGTGCTCCTACCACCACTGGGACCACTTTGGCCTTTACTTTCCAAATCCTCTCTAGTTCCTCCTTCAGGCCCTGGTACTTCCCCAGCTTCTCATACTCTTTCTCCCTGGTGTTGCTGTCACTTGGCACCGCTACATCTATCACCACCGCTGTCTTCTGGTCCTTGTCTACTACCATGATATCTGGTTGATTGGCCAGTACCTGCCTGTCCGTCTGGATCTGGAAGTCCCACAGGATCTTAGCCCTGTTATTCTCCATGATCCTCTATGGAATCTCCCATCTAGTCTTGGGAGGGTCTAGCCCATACACTGTGCAGATGTTTCTGTACACAATGACAGCTACTTGGTTATGCCATTCAGTGTATGCTATTCCTGCCTGCATCTTACACCCTGCCACTATGTGTCTCTGAGTGCAAAATACATTTTAATGTAGATACAAAGAGAATTCTTCCAATTATAGTTAGTCAATTTACCTGGTATCTTGATATGTATATGGACCAAATGTTTTGATATTGGTGTTAAAGTGAATGAGTGTTTTATATATATAGAACAGGGTTATGTATATCTCCCACTGATAGGAATTTCCAGCTGTGTTTGGAATTTGTTTTTAAGCACAATTCAGTGGCAGTATAAGGCATTTGAGAGCCAGTTTGATTTAGTAGTTAAGGCACCAGGCTAGAAACTGGGAGACCATGCATCGTAGTCCCACATTAGGCATGAAGCCAGCTGGGTGACCTTGAGCCAGTCATTCTCTCTCAGCCCTGGGAAGAAAAAGGTAAGAGCAAACCACTTATGAAAAGTCTTGCCAAGAAAACTGCAGAGACTAGTTCAGACCGTCACCAGGAATCAACACTGACTCAAAGGCAGACACACACACATACACAAATAAGGCATTTTCTGGGAGGGCAAGGTAGGAAAAAAAAGACAAAACAGGTCTTGTGACATCACAATGCAGTTCCCCATTCTAAATATTTGCATCTGACATTGGACTTCAAATAAGAATGGTTGAGACTTTTTTTGTACTATGATGTATATTTCATTTTCATTTTTTATTTTTTTGTTGGGGGTTGTACCAGACATAACTGATCAGCAATTCTTCATTTTCCTAAGTCTCTTTTTTATCCTGAGACAGATGTGCAAGCAACTGAAGCACAGCTCCTTATCTGTGAGCCTAATATAAGAACAGACATGGATGATCATATAAGAAGACTATATGCTAATATTACTCTCGTGACCTGGAGCTTCTTTTATCATCTGAGGTATAGAGAGGAGTTACGCTGCAGTGATCCCACATCGCAAAATATACAAGACAGGGTCTTCGTTGGTGAATAAAGTTTCTTAAATAGGAAGATGTTATGCATGATTTATCTCTTGAATATTAGCCATGTACTGTATTTGAACAGAATATTTCTAAGTTATTATGAAGGCATGACTATGATTTAGAGATTCATATGAGGCTATGTGCAGACAAATTGCCCCAATTCTGCTCTTGCTTGCTTGCATGCATATTTTGCTGAAGTGAAAAGTATCATTCACAAATCATCTGGCCATACTTCCAAAGCTTGATTTTGATCCACATCAACCTTTTTGCTCCTGTATGCAACACAGTTGTGGAATATGGTGCTGCTGATTAAAAGAAATTTCCAATCAAGAGGAAAAAAATGCTGATTTGTTCATTTTAAACCGTTTGTAGATAGGATTCTGCAACCTCCTATGGGTTTCAGCAGCCCAAATTTTCATCTGATTGGGTAACCACTACTGAACCACTATTAGCATTCTGAGTAAAGTCACATTCAGAACAAAGAAAGCACTTTAGCATATGAGGTTACTTGGTTGGTTAAGGATATACAACTATAGGATATGGAAGAAGAGTAGTAGCGTTAAGTCTAGAAGAATGGGACAGTTATATTTCTGGAGAAGATTCTCAAACGTGCCATTATTTGTTTATTTATTCAAGGTCCTCACCTCCCCCCCAACATATATTTCATCATCACCATGACGTTGTGGAGTACCTTAGTTGGTCAGTTCCAAGCCAACTATTAAATTTAATGGTGCAGTGGGAATTTAATCAGGGTCTTCCTAGTCCACTGTCAGGTTTAGCCCAGGAAACTCCAGGAGACAATACAGATTCAATCCAGCAAGGTTTATTTGGCTTCACCCCATTTACAGAATCTTCTCAGACTGAGAGCAGTTCCCAGGGTCAAACTACAAACATCACTAGCATTCCTCAGGGAGGGGCCAGTCTCATCCTCTTATCTCTTCTTCGCTCATCTGGGGATGAGAGTCCATGTTTCACACCCCTGCTCCACACTCCCACATCCACACAGGGTGAACTGATATGTAAAGAAAGATCTTCATGATGGGATACAGATACTACACTTGCATACAAGCACTTATTTGTCAATGTTGCTTGAAGATTCTTTCCTGTTAACAAGGGAAGATACTCTACTCTGAAATAAATCACTGGGAAAAAATAAAATCAAGCCTTAATGGAGCATAACCTCACAAAATCCATGGCATGCTTACTCTATTATTTATTTACTTCTTTATTTATAAAGTTTATAAAGCTACCCAACTTCATAAAGACTCTGAATGGTATACAACATTAAAAACAAAAGGAAACAATATCCCCAAAAATGAACAATGCACGTCTGGAAGGAAAAAAAAAAAAACAATCAAGTTAACACATCAAATCATGTAACAGGTTCACTGCCTACCCTATCCCAAGGACTAGGGAAAAACCTAGGTTTAAAGACTTTCTGCACATAGTCATGGTAGGGGCTGTACAGATCTTGGGGGGGGGGAGGTGTTCTGATGGGCAGGTGCTGCAACAGAGAAGGCCCAATTCTTAAGTCCTATCAGATGATATTAGATTGGCCCAGACCCTTTATGAAGGCCCTGAAGACATGGCTCTGCCATCGTATCTGGGTGTCTGGAGAAGGTGGGGAGCTCTTACAATGGTTGTATTGAGCTGATGAGGAATGAATTCTGATGCTGATCTTGATTTATGTTTTTTTTTTAATTACAGACCATTTTCCTATGTTTGTGTATTGGTTTTGAACTTGTTTTTTATTGTTTTTACCTGTTGTGACCCACCCAGAGTTTCTTAGATGAAATGGGTGGCCACACAAATCACAATGATAATGATAATGATGATGATGATAACAGCAACAATTCAAGAGGTGGATAAAAATGCCGAATCCAGTCTAAACATCTAGCTGACTGTGTGACCAACAATAACTACAAGACCAAGCCTTAAGAACAAATGCATACAAAGCCAGAATTGAGAAGACAGCAACAAACAGCCAATGCCACCTCTGCAAAGGAGCTGAAGAAACAGTGGACCACCTAGTTAGCTGCTGCAAGGAGATCACACAGAGTGACTACAAACAACGGCATGACAAAGTAGCAACAATGGTGCATTGGAATATCTTCAAGAAATACCATTTGCCTGCAAGCAAGAACTGGTGGGATCACAAAACAGACAAAGTAACAGAAAATGAAGAAGCTAAAGTGCTCTGGGATGTTAGAATTCAAACCGACAAGCGCCTGCCGCACAATACCCCAGACTTAGCAAGTGTTGATAAGAAAGACAAAAAAGCCTGGATAATGGACATTGCAATACCTGGAGACAGCAGAATAGAAGAGAAAAAACTGAAGAAAATCACAAAATACAAAGACCTGCAAATAGAAATAGAACGACTGTGGCAAAAGAAAGCAAAGGTAGTACCAGTAGTTATAGGCGCCTTGGGTGCAATCCTAAAAAATCTGGAGCACCGTTTGAACACCATCGGCATTGACAAAATCACCATCAGTCAATTGCAAAAGGCAGCTTTACTTGGAACAGCTTATTTCCTGCAATGATACTTTTAACACCATCAAACAACAACACCTGTCTATCCCAGGTCCTTGGGAAGGACTTGATAAAAATGCCAAATCCAGTCTAAACATCTGGCTGACTATGTGTCCAACAATAATAATAATAGCCTGGAATATGCCAGCTCTGTCCAATTGTATGGGTCAGGTAGAAACTATTGGAGATCATCAAATTTTAAGGGGAAATTCTTGGATTTTTAAAATATTAACTGGGTGAGAGATTTACCATCACTAGAACATGTAACAAAAATTGTGTAAGTAATAAAATGTGATGGCTTAATGTAACTGGGAAATATATATCTATCTATCCCTGACTTCATTTAAGCAGTATTTTTGACAAAATACCATTATATCACTTTTTATAGCCTGGAACTAAGGAAAAAACACATCCAATCTTTTAACATTGATTTTTCTCAACTTTGGCACACATGTTTTTAAATGATGAAGTATATGAGCTACTGGCATGTGTACCTCCTATTATTTTAAGGGCTTACTAAGGCATTTTTAAAAGGACATGACATATACTCAAGGGCAAACAGAAGACTAGGTATTTCTAAGTGACTCTCACTTGAAAGCATTATCTTTTCCTTTCCTTTCCTTTCCTTTCCTTTCCTTTCCTTTCCTTTCCTTTCCTTTCCTTTCCTTTCCTTTCCTTTCCTTTCCTTTCCTTTCCTTTCCTTTCCTTTCCTTTCCTTTCCTTTCCTTTCTTTCCCTCCCCTCCCCTCCCCTCCCCTCCCCTCCCCTCCCCTCCCCTCCCCTCCATTGGTATATATCCTTCCTAAGTCTAAATTTAGAGGAACCATTATTAGTCCAATGCAGGATTTGTCAATATTCCATCCGTAGTTCAACAGTATGATTGCTTCTGAAATCATATCCAAGACATCCCTTGAAATCTAGACCCAGGAGTGCAAATCATTAAAATCAAATTTAAATACTAAGTCATTCAGAGATCTCTATCAGGGACTGTTAGTCCACATAACTAAAGTGATTTTTAAGGTCAACTTAGACAAAATGGCAAAATAATGTTTCTCAATGGGTTCTGAATGGAAAATGCATGAGCAAAATGATAAGAAGGGAACGTCTGCTGGTGCAGCTTTGCTGTTTACCCAAAGCTGCATATTTGCATGAGCAATTTCCTATTTTCCTGGAAAATGTCAATGTTTAGATGCAACACCCTATGAAATGTTCTTTTTTTGTTGTTCTTGGGACACTGCATTGCTGAGTTCCAGAGCTGGATATGAAAGAGAAATCCCTTTGGGCCTGTCACTCTCTCTCAGCCCAACCTACCTCACAGAGTTGTGGGGAAAATAGGAGGCAGGACTAGTAGGTATGTTCGCTTCCTTGAACTGACCATAATCTATCTATCTCAAGTCCTTGGGAAGGATTCAATAGGTGGATAAAAATGCCAAATGCAGTCTGAACATCTGGCTGACTGTATGACCAACAATAATAATAATATAGTACACTGTTTCATCAAAGGCAGCTAAAAAAGTTTTCTGCTTTCCCTGCCTCATTTTAGTTCCTTTATGATCCTGCCATATGACCTTTTCAGCTGTAGAAATGGGAAACCACTAGCAGCACCGACACTTGCTGCAAAACAAAATGAAACAAAAACCAAAAATCTTGTAGCATCCCAAGAATGAGGCAGAAAACCAGAAACCTCTTTTGTAGTGGGGGAAACCTTTGGAAAATGAAAAGACAAATATAAGCCTGAATAATATTGCCTCTTATCTCTTACTGCAGAGGCAGGCTGGAATTTCTGTGATCTCTCTATTCAGTGTTTTAGTTGCTGTGTTTTATAAATTATAGGAAAAAAAATAGGTTATATGTGTCATATGTACTATGATAAATATGTTCATTGTATGTGATTATCCAGCCTTCACCTAATAGCTTCATAAAGTCAAATTTCAGCTCCCTTTTTCTTTTCCACAGAACCCTCTACTCTTATCACCTCTGTCACTTTGCTTATTAATGGATTCCTGCCCCTCCCCACACCTCTGATCATAAAAATTTAAGACTGATGTACAGGTAGTTCCCAGTTTAAGAACGGGTTTTGTTCCCAAGGTCTGTCCCTAAGTCAAATTTGTATGTAATCCAGAACAGTATTATTGTATTGTATAATACAATATAATATTATATTGTATATACAATATACAATACAATATTATATTGTATAATACAATATAAGTAGTATTGTGCAATTAACTCAAACCATTCTGTATTTAACTCGAATCACTGTGTATTTCACTCGAATCATTGTGTATTTAATTTGAATTTTATTACAGTAGGTTCTGTTCTTAACTATGGATTATCCGTAAACCGGGTGTTCTTAACTTGGGGATTACCTGCATATTTAATATTTTGTTGTAGCCATAATTCATGAAAGTGATAAATAAGTTTTAATTAGATTGCTTACAGAGAAATATTTTTTAAAAGTTGCAGTATTTTGAAACAAAAAGAAATATTGAAGAAATCCTGAATTTTCATTCTTCTTTTAGGATCCATGATTAATATTTGGAAATACTGAATTCTTAAATTTTATATTGGGCTAGGTGGCTAGTAGCTGCATTTTGAGATGAAGTTGTAGGTGTTTCAAAACTTATTTCTGTTGTTCTGAACGACAGTTATTTTGCAGAAAAAGCCTTTTATTCCTCTGTGACTACAATTAAGCAACAAGAATGTGGTATCTGCAGAATCTGATTACTCTTAATTAGCTAAGAATATAATTATGTCTCAGCTGTTTTTTTCTCTCCTCTCCCCCCACCCATCTTTTTAGGCATTTAGTAGGGTGTTTTAATTTTCTTGATTAGCTATGTCTCACTAGAGAGTAGTTTTGTTGATTTGTGCCTTGGATTTTGTGTTATTTATGTCAAGATGTTGTTGAGTTAAAAGGGCAATTTGATACAATAATTTATGACAATAAAGCATCACCACATGTTGACCTTTTCTCACCTATCCCAAGATGAAACTTCCTTGCAAATGTAATGCTGTGGAGTCAAATTCAGATTTCTCTCTGTACTAAGGAATGATCAGAAGACACTTTTCTTCCAGATGCAATAAAATATAAATCTGATCCAGTGGAGGTGAGTTTGCCCAAATGTCTTTATCACAGAAGAAAGAAAGGAAAAGTCACCATCCAACTGTTTCCTTCTTGGGTTACCTGTGTTACAATTTTGCCCAATGTTGATTCTGTCACCAGCAGTGCTTCATACCATTAGCATATTCTTTAAGGGAGTCACTAAGTTTTCAAAGACTTTTGTTGTTGTTCTTGTGAATGAAGTTGACTGTTAAAGAGAAGGGATGAGCAGTAAAAATTCCATCTATGAGAATCCACAGCCTAATTTATTTTAGGGTTCAGGCCAATACATTTATCTTGGGAGATGGTAAGGACCCCTGGTGCCCTTGACATCCATGTCCTCAGCTCTGGAAGAAGCCAACCTGAGCTTTGGATTTTTGACATTGGACCGAGAATTAGCCTGTTCCAACTTACTGATAGCTTAGGAACATGAACTGGGAAAACCAGTGATCCTCCTCTTTAACGTTTAAAAACTAAAATAAAAACAACCCCCAAAGTCTGTGTGTGTTCTGTTCATTGATTGAGAAACTGATCAGGGCCTCTTCTTTCTACTCTATGTGACTGTGAGAATTGCACCCTTTATTTCAGTTAATTGGAAATATTACAGGAACTGGGCCATTAGTTTGTTTGTCCAGAGAAATTTGCACAGAGGTGCAGATTTTGAAGAAAAATGATCTTTCTTCAAAAGATGGGGAAGATCTTGCATACCGTGTCTTGCTCTAACTGTCCAGAATTTTAGAGATATTCTCTGCTGCATTGTTGAAAGGACTTGTGATATCTATATAATATAAACAGGTATAAACGAACACAAATAGATATTTGTTCATATGTATTCTCCAAATCACTTCAGCTGGCTGGGGAATTCTGGGAGTTGAAATCCACTTATAGTCTTAAAGCTGCCAAGTTTGAAACACTGCTTTAAATGTAAACATGCCACCGGGTTGTTTTCCCAGCTTAGCCAAATCATATGCAGCTCATCCTGAAAAATTCTGCACAGAGGAAAGTGGAGTAGAAGTAAGGTGTCTTCTACATCTGTGTGTCTACATCTTTTTCTGGAGTCTTAGAACTGAATAGTCAGTGGACTGCTAATACTACAAGTACTTACCTTGAACTCTCCTGGAGCTATTCTTATTGACAAACACATATCACATCTCCTCTAGAGAAATTGCATATTGGCAAGAGAAGCAAAATAATGTATGACCACACATCTGTAATAATAATAACTCAACAATCACACTGCCCAGCTAGCATTTGTTAAGAAATTCTGCGTAGGGTCAATTGGTCAAACATGCAGAGAAAGCCCAAATGTCCCTCATAAGTATCTCCGTACCATAATCATATTCTATGTGGAATAGAATTGACAATCACAATATGGGGTATAATTACATTATTTCTTTTTGAAGGTATCATAGAAGGCTGGATTACTTGTATGCAGACTTGTGTCCAGATTGACTTATGGAATGGTCGGGATTCAGATTTGCCACAGGTGTAGAGTTGCCCTATTATATTGGTACTGGGATACTGGACAGAAAGATGTCCAGGCAGGCAGTGGTGGTGGAGACTAGCTAGATAAAAGCTACATAAAAGGCACCAGGTAGAAAACCAGTCATGATCCCAGCAATCCCAGCCCTAACCTGAGAAGTTGAAAAAAAATTAATTACCAACCCACACTGTACCAGGAGGGTAGATTACAGTCCATAACCTTCAGTGAAGAGGCCTTCGTTCTGCCATGATTGATTTGGGTTGATAAAAATAACAATTTGTGGCATAGCTCCCAAAAGGTAGTATGTGTGTGTGTGCGCATGCACACACACACACACACACACACACACACACACACTAAAGCAATATTTAAACCATTCACAAATTTTAGAAATCTGGCACATTTTTATTACCAGTACATTTACCAGATCATACTATACACATTATTTTAAAAAATGAAAGCAATGGAATCAGTATAAAAACAAGGCAGCCTGATGCAAAGAAGAGAGTCTAGAAATTACTCTACATTTTCTAAAAGAAACATGATATATTTCAAAAATTGCATACTACTTTTTATTTTCAATCCACAGTTTGGTTTAATCCTTCTGTTGTGAGGTCTGATACACATTTCCCCTTCAAAAAGACAAAACTATAAAAAACCTTTGTTTCTGCCATGAAATATAAACAGGTCTTTTTGTTAATATCCTACTATGTTCAGGAACCAGAGGGAAAAACAAAATATCTTGCTAATCCTAGAAGGAATCAGGATAGGTTAATCTACTGGAAAAAAAAATGAAATGAGTCTATCAGAGTTTAATTAAGGAAGATTATAGATAAAATTCACATTTATACATGGCCTGAATCCATATGTGACTATATGCTTATTGACCTTTTCTGACAATGTAGGATAAAAATATCATCTCTTACTGAAAATTAGACCCAAAGCTAAAGTCATCAGCATTATCGTTGGGCTCAGTTTGAATGTACCTTTCACCCCTTGTCTAGCTGATAAATTAAGGAGAGTGAGGACCTGCAAGTTCTCCTTGCTTTGTAGCACATAATCTCTATTTCCATTATTGCTGGTTGTACATTGTCTGATGGCTGACCTCAAATCAAAGAAATGGCTTGCCCTTGTTTTCTTTCAGGATCTTTTTTGACTATTCAATCTAGCTAATAAGCAGGAATTCCTAGATGGTCCTTAATCTGAGTATTAATCCAACCTTATTTAGCATAGCTAGGTGCTACCACCTGTTACAACTGATTGCCACTTACATGTATAGAAATCATGTGGTAATTTGCACAGAAGGAACATAGGTGAGCATCGATCAGACCACCTCATCAAGGGCAGAATCAGTTTGGGTCATTGTATATGACAATTGTGTGAGGCTTAATCTGGATCAGGAACACAGTGAGGAAGAGTTAAAGCCTAATACCACATTGGAGTTTTGCTGTAGAAGAAAAAATAGATTCTTGTAGATTAGGTCTACCTGTGGCCTTCAAAAACCCTCTACAAAAAATCAGTTCATATCTCTGTTCCTGTTGCTTGGGAAAGATGCAAAGGGCCCGAAAGAGACTGAAAGGGAGGTGACTGTCAGAGATGGGTACCATACCCTCTTGTCCCATTGACTGCTTGCTTCAGCCATGCCTACCATTTGGCCTCCAAACCGGAGGAAAGTGGCCTTTAGCACAAACAAGTTACCTCTCTTTGTTCTAAGATATATAAAAAGGAAAAGAGAAAATAGCTGCTAATTGCACATTTACATTAATATGTAATATGGTCCTTGGACTGTTGTAATCCTATGAAATTTATAGGACTGATAGTTTCTGCTCATGCCTGATATCAAAATAATTGTATCCAGATTTCAGTTCTAATAATAGATATGTTCCCATATGTTTGGTGTGGTTTTTTTCTTGGGTTTGCAAGCCTTTTTACCCGCTGTTTCTCAAGAGCTGCGGTAAACTGAGTGACATTACACTTGCTCATATGGATGCAATGGTATGGGCATAACCTCCATCTTGAAATCTTGGATCATTTGAGGCTATTGTTCACTGAGAAAAAATTACTTCTCTAACGGTTTTTGTGTAATTATGCCCTACTTTCCAAGCAGAACATATATTTTAAAAGTACTTACTGCATGGAATCAGTTCTTTATTTAGACACTTTTTCTAGTTTCCATTCTCAGAAGTAGACATAAAAAAGTTAAAACTTGGAGTGTGACAATATCAAAAACTAATTGATAAATGCACACACACTCAGACACCCACATGCAAGCATACACAGAGTAATGAAAAGAATTTAAGCATCAGCTCAACAAAACAGAAAATCAGCAGCTATGTGCTTTTACCTGAATAGGTCTTACGGTCTCTAAAGATCTGTGGAGGATTGTGAGGGAAAGACAATTTTAATTTATACCTCATTGGGAAGTGCTTTCAAAGTTGTATGCAACCAAAATAATGATCTTATTCCTTGCAATTATGTTATTTTGTGAATAACATGACCTACCTGTCAGGAAATTAGATAATTTACAAGCGTTGAATAAAAAGTAATGTATCTGCCTCCATAACTTTAGTTTAAATAGGGATATTTTAATAAACCAAAAAGGAAAGCTGTCATTGAAACAAGCTCTTTTGTCACCTCTATTTACTTCTCCATATATTATTTGTTACATGCTTCTACCAGTGATGGACAAGCTTCTTAAAACGATAACAAGAACTCCATACTTTGTCTCTTCAACCAAGTCCTGACAATCATTTTCACCTCTTCAGCTGAGTCAAACAGATGCCCACAAAGATATTCCTTCAACTGCGGGAAAAGGTGGAAGTTGCATGATATCAAATCTGGATTGCATGATGGATGGGTAAGAGGATGAGATCCAACTTTGCAATTGCCTCTTGGTTGGCTCATGAGGTGCGAGGCCTAGTACTGTCAGGTTACAGCAAAATTTCCTTCTTGAACTTCTGAACTCTACTTAATAGTGGTTTCAAAGTTTTGAGTGTTGCAGTATAGTGCTCTGAGTTGATAATGGTGACAAGTCCAAGGAAATCCACATGAATAACACCATCTTCATCCCAAAAAACTGTAGCCATAAACTTTCCTCTTGAATTTGGGGATTTTGATTTTTTTCCCCACAGGTGAAGCTTTGTGGTATTCCATGGACTGATGCTTCATTTCCGGGCCATAATACTGAGCCCGTATTTCATCATCTGTGATGATGCTACGAAGAAATTCTTCACCTTCATCCTCATAGTATAGCAACTGCTTGCAAATGTCAATGCTTGAAACTTTCATCTGTACCATTAGCATGTGAAGAACCCATTTTGTATAAACTGTCCAATATTGAAGAACTTCAAAAATGTGACCCTGTGAAATAACAAGCTTGACAGCAATTTTTCCTTTGAGTGATACTGGTTGTCCTTAATCAGTTCACCAACCTTCCTCTTGTGAAACTTGTTGGTTGCTCTCATAGGTCCCCCACTTTGCAGTCCTCCACACAAAACAGTCTTTTCCTTCTTTACATTTCACCACCTTTACTTTTTTGGCCCAGTGTTGCACAGTACTCACATCAACACAGTCATCACCATAAACCTGCATTTGGTGGTGAATTTCTATTGGAAGGATGCCTTCAGCAGTCAAAATTTCAGGTACGGTACATTGCTTAGACAGCACTGATGAGTACTTCCTTCAGGTTTTCACTTCACAAACAGTAGCAACACAATCTTTTCTCACAGCAACTTTGCACCAACTGAAGTGAAAAACAGTTGCTAAAGAATACATGACTTCTAACGCATCAGTATTGCCATCTGTTGGCAATTTATAACATTGGAAACATTACTTTTCATTCAGCCCTTGCATTACCTTTTCTAAACACAAAACAGATAGAGAGGGAAATTTTGCCTCTATCCAGTACCATTTAGTGACATTATCCATCTGCTTGGAAAAGGGCTCCATATAGAGAATGCAGCAATGGAATGGATTAGCAAAAGAAGATGCTGTCCTAAAGATATATGAGTCTTGTACAAGCATCCTCATGTCAATATGTCCTGATTTTCTCTTCTACTGCAGCATGCATCTATCTCATGTCCCAAGCCTTTCCTAAATATTCCCAGGATCTTAAGAGACTTTGTGGGGAGCAAGCAGTAAGGTGAAAGTGCCGAATTCCCTTTGTAGAACAGTTATTAATGCAATGGATATAGCATTATGCGTGCAGGCTTACCTTTATATTTCTATTTTTTAATTAGCAAGCTCCATGTGTTATATTTAATCATCTTACCAATGGGTTTTATGTTGAAGTGTATATTCATTGTATTGAAATAATGAATACACACAGACACACACATGCAATTTAGTCTCCAGATTCCTCCTCCTCTCTCATCTATTAAACAAATCAAAGCTTTGCATTAATGTCATGACCCTGGCCTGAGGTTCTCGCATTATCTCAAGAGCTTCTTACAACTTAGATGGTCACTCATTGTAAGGTGACCTTATGGCAAGTAATGTAGCTTATAATAACCAATCTCAAAGGAGACCAATGTGTGCAGCTCTCTGCAGTTTTCTACTAAATATCCTTTGAAGTCTGTCTTTCCAAAATGCAAAGATTCTCTTTTTTTCCAGTGTGAAATGCAATGTTTGAAAGAGATAATGCCTTAATGCCTTATTTAGTGGAAGGTAGAGGAAAGATAAATGTCAACTATTTCTATTCAAAGGAGAAATTTGTTAAATGAAACAGACACTGTGTGAACCATGAATAGCAGTTGTTTTTTTGTTTCTATTTGGTAGAGAAAAGATGCTAAGTGATAACACAGTTATAGGGTTTCTTTGGCTTTTTTTTTTAAGCAACAATTATTTTAAAGAATTATTCCTTGATTAAACAGTTTATTTATTTATTTGATAATCCATTTGTTGTATTTGTTTCCAGTCTTTTCTCTAGGAGCTCCAAGTGACATACATGAGAATGTCCCCTAATTTTGCCCTTCACAACAACAGCCCTCTGACTGAGCTCTGTGGTTGAATGGATACTTGAACCAGAGTTTTCTGGTCCAAGTTGTAACCTTAACCATGATGCTACCTTAGGTTTTTTTTAAAGATGCCAGTAGTGGGAATCAAGAGCACATTGCTCAATAAATGTATATTTTAAGAGCTGTGGTTGAAATTCATTGTGTGTCCTTCACAAATGCCAGAAATATAGGAATCCCACAAATGGCCTGGTACAGTCTTTACTTTTTCCTTTTTGTCCACTGATTTAACATTGTGTTGAATAAACAAAGTTTCAGATCTCCATAAGAAGACTTTTCCTTTACAATGCTTCAATAGAAGAGACCAAAGACTCTGTGGTAGAGATATATCAGCACTTGATGAAATAACCCACACCTGGTTCCCTGGTGAGAGAGACCTCTGAATCTAGGTGTCAACTTGAGGGAGAAAAAGTCCAAATAGTCTGCTGGATTTGGGGGTGGCTTGGGATAGTAACACTTGATCAAGCTGACTATCCATTAGGACAGTCAAGTGATTAATGCAGATCTGACTCAATTCATTGTGTAGTTTTGACTTAATCCAGTACATCTGCAGAAAAACAAAAAACAAAAAAACAGTATAGCTTTAAAGCAGTACTGGCAAGGAAAAAGACTCTTTCTTCTTATATTATAGCCACTGCCTTCTGATAAGAAATAGTCCCTCCTTTGTGAAAGTGAAAGTGTCTTTAATTAAGATGGGACAGGTTATCTTCTGGCAAACAGCAGTCATACTGAGTCCACAGCTTCTTAAATGGAATTAGACAAAGTCTCATTTGCAAAAAAAAAAAAAAGTATCTTGACTGAGAACCAGAAGCGAGACAAAGTGTCATGGAGTTGCAAGTGAGATGGAAAGCTTTGAAATAAAAAGGAAGACTGCTGAACTAATGAACTCCATTGTTAGTGAAACCAGCTTACACGTGTGAGCGTGGGTGTTTCTGAAAGACCTCTTGCCCTGGAAGTCTCACAGATAGGATAACACAAAATTACACAGGCACAGGAGAATAACAGATGGAAAGCATCCACGTACCACCTTGTTGATTGCAATTTTTTCCCATCATGCCCTCCAAACATTTAAGCAAGCCTCATAGAATGCCTTTGAGGGCCACACGTGACTTACAGAATACTCCATAAGATAGCCTTTTTTTCCTCTGCCATTTAATTACACTCAAAAATATATTATCATCCCCATTAGAGGAAAGGAATCCTGCATTCCCAATTTCAGTTTTGGTTGAGAGGTTTATTTATTTATTTTTTCCGATGACATCAAAACATACCTCGCGAGACCAAAGAAAAAATAATTAATAAATCAAAGACACGATTACTCCAGTGTCTAAGTAATTGAATGATGCTTGTATAACAAAATATAATGATATAGCTATGCTAGGACAACATAATAGCTACTTGTATAAGAATTCACATTGAATGCAAGAGAAAAATATCTGTGGAACATTTTAAAATGGCTGAAGCAAAGTTGGAAAAAATCACAAAACCACTCAAAACAGTGGAGGGGAATAAGAGCAAAAACCCTGGGTCTACAGATGCGATGACATGCAGGGAAGAATGTTGGTATGATAGGTTGTTGTTGTAGGAGGGAATGTCAACAACAACAATAAAAATCCCTGTGTCAGGGACTTAAAACGACGGATGTCAACAAGAAAAAAAAAATGCCTCCAAATACTGTGAAAAAGAGTGCACCAAAACCAGATTAGAAATCTCCACTGCAAAGCAGCATTAAAATCCACACAGTTTTATTCAAACTAGTTCAACTTTCATGTTGCAACCCATTGTGCTTGAGGAATGACAATACTGGATATAGCCAATGGATATATTTTTTAAAAAAATTACAAACAGAACAATCCAAATAGAAAAAATATTTACTATACAAATGACCAGCAGCACCATAGTCACAGGATAGAAATAAGGTAATTAATTCTCATACAGTAGAAAGCATGATGGCAAAAATCATAATCCTTCAGATGGTATCAGCAAAATGTTTTAATTTGTGTTATATTGTACCTTATGTTAGCTGAGAGTTATTAGATTATGGTGGAGTATAAAATGATGGATGGATGGATGGATGGACGGATGGACGGATAGATAGATAGATAGATAGATAGATAGATAGATAGATAGATAAATGCAAGTGAACAGGGAGTTCCTAAAGCCAAAGTTGCCACTGCTGAAAAGGTGCATCTGATATATCCATATATATCACTGACAGATAATAGGGTTAAATTTAGAAGCTACTGATTCTTAAGTCTGAATGAGAGTTGGCTAGGTTAACAAATATAATTAACTCAGATCTTTAACAAGGTGTTCTTAAGATCTGATTTCAGGGCCATCTGACCTGGAATAAACTGAAACATGGACACATATAATTTAACTGTAATCAGTTACAGTTGGTGTTGGTGTTAATATTCTGACTTATTTACATTTGGGAAGATGACAGAAGAGAATTTACATTAATGTTGAAGCTTTACCTACAACAAAGAGTTGTTTAGAAGCTATTTTGAAAAGTAAGAAGTAAGCAAATGCAGCCACCACGTTGAAATGGTTTAAATGGATATGATCCATAGATTTTATGAACAAACTGACATTTCTTATTATTGAACCAGAATAATAACAAGAAAGAACAGAGGTTCTAGAAATTAGAGGCTTTTTCTTATGCGATAGACTGACAAGAGATAACAAAACTGTTTACTCAGTTGCTGTATTTCCAATGTTGTAATGAAACCTTTGTTTTGTAAATAAACAAGTATTTAATAGAAAGGAAAAACATCATTCCTTTATTTTATTTTTATCCTGCTCTTCTTTCAGAAGAAATTCAGAGAGGTACACAGAAACTGGACAATGATCTTAACCCGCTCTCCCCCTCCCAACTATTCAATAAAACAGTTAACAATAAAACTACTGGCCATTAAACCAGACAATAAAATCAATAGAAATTGAATAAAAAGCTATTGAACAATTAAAGGAAAAATCATTTGAAAGGCAGCCTGGTCCTGGTGAAGTTATTATGCCCAGACTTGGGGTGGGGTGGGCAATGGGGGTGCAGAAGAAACTGAATACAGCTGCTTTACAAACAAATGCAGAGTGACTGCTGAGGGTGGGGATGGGATTAACATTACAGAATAGCCAAACCACATGTCACTGAAACTCAGGATCACAGTGCTAACATTACATGAACAGACATAATCCTTAGAACAAGGTCAGTGTTTGCTTTCTAATCACCAAAACACTGATACTGTTGAGTCTGCTTCAGTGCTACTACTATTGTTAGTTCAGCTCTGGACTTCAAAGTCCCCTTTTTCTCAAAAGATACTCTTGCCTTCCTTTTAATTCCCTCCAGTTCACAAACCAAGGACCATTTCTAATCCCTACTTTGATCTGAATTTTAGAGATACCAGAACGCTGCTCCCAAAGGCAGCCTGTCACAGACCATGGGTAGAAAATGTTTCTTGAACTTGATGTGCGAGCTCATGTCCTGCCCTCTCATCATCAGAGGATAACTTTTGAAGTGGTTTTCTTTTGCAGTTACCATCCTCTTGATGCACTCAAGGAACAGACCTGGGCCTTCAGACAGAGGAAATGATCGTTTAACAGAGAGCAAAAGAGCTCACTCTGGCAAGGAGGGGTCAGCCTTACCAGGTAGGCCAGACAGAAACACAACCAGATGAGCTAATTCTACTTTATTGTAAGGCTACATTAACAGTATCCTGTGAGTCTGAAAGTTAAATCCTCCCCTCACACCATCTCCTTTACACCCCAAGAAACTAGGGAGGGTCTCTTCTGAGCCTCTTGCCCCACCCACTATCCAGCTGCAGGCTATGCTGTCTCTTACCTGACCGTTCCCTTGGCAACGTCTCTTGGCCCAGTCTCCCAAGGTCATTCCCACATACCATGATAGCAGGGGCATTCACTAGAAGTTCTCTAAGATTTGTGGAGCTCAAGCAAGCAAACTTTTGTAAAATGGGAAGATTTGCTTTTTTAAAAAATATTGATATTAATTTTGAGTTCATGAATTAGGTCACTCAGTTGGCAGAATATGTATGCCAACAACTGATACAGTGTTATGTGATACTTTAATGGTTACTACTGTAACAGTTTGGGAGTAAGAGAGGGATGTGCATTTATTATGAAACAAATGCCTGAGTACATAATACGCATGAAGAAGGATCTTCTTCATTTCCCACTCTTCACTTATTCTAGGAGGCAGGAACATTACCTTTACGTAGGAATAGCAGCATCTAGGGTCAGTGATGTCCTTTTCTCCCAGAATGCCTAATTTGGTGACACTGAAAGTGGAGGAATGGAGGTTATCATTTTGGGGGCAGCAGTTGCAATTCTCTCCCCAATGGCAGATTCTGGGATCACCCCAAAACAGATTGTGAGGAGGCAAAGGAGGCTAAGAATAGGAGGAAGTAATCACTCCACTGTAGTGTCACTGTGAAAACAGTTGTGTCCAAAGAATTACCCAGTCAGATGGCACTGTGAAAGACTAGTCTCAGCCTGCCCCTTGCCAAAGTCATTAGCTGGAGGAGGAGGAGGAGGAGGAGGAGGAGGAGGAGGAGGAGGAGGAGGACGACGACGACGACGAGAAGGAGAAGGAGAAGGAGAAGGAGAAGGAGAAGGAGAAGGAGAAGGAGGAGGAGGAGGAGGAGGAGGAGGAGGAGGAGGAGGAGGAGGAGAAGAAGAAGAAGAAGAAGAAGAAGAAGAAGAAGAAGAAGAAGAAGAAGAAGAAGAAGAAGAAGAAGAAGAAGAAGAAGAAGAAGAAGAAGAAGAAGAAGAAGAAGTCCTAAAGCTCATAGCATATAAGTACCTCCATGCTCAGAAGGAGAAAAAGAACAGAGTAGTGAGCTGGATGGAAGGAAGATAGCTGTTTGAGGTGTGACTATATGTAGGCAAGGCAGAAGCAGACAAGCTGTAATTAACAATTCAGCAGTCCAAAAGCCTCAAGTTCCAGGAAAAGCTGACCAATCTTTTATTAGTCAGAGTCCGTTAAAAGTAGTGACAGCTGCCAGGGCCAGAAAATGGAGGAGCTGGAAGAAGGCCATGTAGAATCCATGAGGGGTAGGAACAAGGGGAAGAAGAGAGCCACAAAAGAAGTTCCTGATTCACACAGAACAGATTTCCCATAGAGGCCATTGAGAGGAGAGTGAAAGCTGAAAGGCAGGGATGACACGTTCTCAAGAGCGGGGGGTGGGGGGGCTGCTATTCTGTTGTAAGTCACCAACCTTGGACCTAGACATTGAAGGAAGAAGCTGGAAGAAGCAAACCAAGTAACTTCTAGGAAAATGGAAGGAGAAAGGAGAGGCAGAGAAGGGATAGGAGGAGTTGTACAACAATGTAAAAGTCAAGAAAGCATTACCCAGAAATAAATAATCAAAGAGGAATAAGAAGGGGGGGGGGACTAAGGAATTGAGTTAGAATAAGATAGAAACAAACCCTTAGAATTAAAGAGGGACACAAATAATGATACAATCAGGAAACTATTGTTTTTAGCATGTGAACATCCGGTGTATCTTGTATACCTGTATATCTGACCAGTAAAGCTCTTTTGGAATAAATGCCTGATCTCCTGCCTGGTTGCCCTCATCCCTTGTAAAAAGGAATCTACAACAGGTTCCTTATGCCTTTAATGTAAAATCAATTAAATTTCCCTTCTGGTTGTGGCACTAACCCAGGGAGGATATGATCTGTGGATCTCATCACAGTTTCTGATCTTGTTACTTTTAAATCTTATCTATTCTTCTTTTCAGACCATCCACTTGTTGACAAAATGAATATACATTATGCACAAGTTATGGAGCTTAGATGGTGTGTTTATTTGTATAACTGTGATGCTTGAGGAAGGCTAATATGAATACAAAATGTGCCCTCTAAGATTGAAACAAATTAGATACCATGGACTCAAGACATAAACTGGTTACACTGCACTGGCCATACCGTGAATGCAAGGCAGCGTATAACAAAGGTGCCTTTTATTCTCATTTTACCCAGATTTCAACTTGGTAGTTACTTCAGAGAAAGATGTGGATTTCAACTCCCCCTTGCTCAGTTTTAAATCTTAGAGGGATGGGCAATTAATCTGCCAATTTCATGTTTTCCCAAACAAGTTTTTTTTTTTTTTTTGGCTGTGCTATTTAGGTATTCTGCAGAAAAAACTTGCCTGAATAGTTGGATGCTTGGTGATAGGTACATTTCATGCTGGATGCATTTCTGTATGCCCTTTTCCCCCAGTGCACACTTTTCCCATGCTTTTCAAAGGAAAACGTGTGCGAATGTGTACTTTTCTTTATTGTGGCCAATTTTTTGAACAGCAAACTACATCTACAGCTTCTGAAGGTATAAGTCTTGGGAGAACAGAATCTTTACTGTGGTCAATGACCAGTCCATAATAAAAAAATGATACTATAAACAGATTGCATATATGTAGGGAAGTGTTAATCATAAAACTAACTATGCATGTTGAGTAGGTAGCCATGACTTTTAGATATAACATAGCAAAATTTGGCTGCCCTTAATGTGACAGAACCACAGTTAGGATGACTGGGAAATTTATTTAAGTGTGGGGTTATCAACTGTAAACGTGTATCATCATAAAATGGGTAATATAATAAAATGTGACTTACAGTTTCATTAGCCCTTCCACTGCACAGACAAAACCTTAACCAAATTGGAATGTCCTTGTATCTTCCTTTAAAAAGTATTTTAAGGGTATTCTTATATGTCCCAGTTTCTCCTACTTGGCCAGATTAAAAGCAGTAAATTGGACTAAGAATTCTGATAGATCCTCATCCATCCTTAGTTTTAACTGATGAGCCAACTATTCTGCCTTTTAACCATTATTTAGTAAAACATTGTAGCTTCTATTGCACAAGAATCCTGCACTCGTGACTGAGAGATATAGTATTTATTGATATAAATCTTTTCTGCTTGTGGTTTAGGACAGGAATTTGCAACCTTCTTAGGCTGAGGACTATCCCTGACCAATGAGGGATATGCTAAGGGTGTATATTCCCAAAAAATAGCTGGAGCCAGAATTTTTTTTTTAAAAAAATATGATTCTCCATGTGATAATTTTGCAATGACTTCCCACTTCTCTAATATTAAAACAATTAAAGTTCTATACCAAATTCTTGAGGCACCGTGGTAGTTATAATTAAGGTTTGTGGGTTTATAAGCCCCTGGGGCCGCTGGCTATGTAACTCTGCCTTAAACACAAGGGACTGAGTCTGTCTTTTAGTCAGTTCCTTGCATTAAAGAGTTTGTGTTCATCTATATCTCAATCTTTCGCTAACTTCAGCCGCCTAGCTCAGGGCAGCTATTTCCCAAACATTATGAAACCCTTTCTCTCTTTCCAAGTAGAAATTAAAAATTAGACTAAATTGTATCTTCTCACACATCCATCTCATATGATTCTACCAAAGTTAATTTTGCAAATAAAATTCATTTGTGCAAGCATGTCCAGGTGGCATAATTTATTTTCTGGGGCAGAAGTTAGGTTACTGATTTGTGCTCTTTTTAATTTAGCATTTTAGAGCCCAGGAATTTAGTCTTCATTTCCTAAACAAATGGGAACCAGTGAATAAAAAAAGAAAATGTAGGCTGCATTACATTTTGAAGCCAGCATGAATGAGTGAAAAACACACTGAAATACAGTTCAGTTTTATAGTTTACAGTACTTAATCTAATTTTCTTTTCCCCATTATACTCTTTGGAGAAAGCATATATTTTTACACCTCTGCTTCCAAACCGGTGCATTTCCATTTCTAATGCCACGTTTAAATGCAGAAGCATATCAATAATTGGAGAACATTACCTTCTAGTCTGGCACTGCCTAAAATGCCTCCAAGTCAGTTATCACAAAGTACAGATGTATTTCCTCAACTGCATTTTTTTTTTCATTAAAAAAAGAACCGAGTGCAATAGTGCAAAGGTATAACAAAATAAAGAATGAATGAGGTTAGATGAGGAAATAGCCATGAAGAGGGAAAACAGGAGACTTACTTGGTCTCAGTTATGCAACTGTTTACCTTTTCAATGTATGCATCATTTTGCATGGGGAAAACAGTAATTAAAATATAATGAATCACTGTTCAGGAATGGTAAGCACAATAATTTGTCCAATTTGGTACCCTCCAGATGCATTAGGGCTGTTGGTTGGAGAAGATCACCAAATTGGGGCATGCCAGGCAAGAAAGTGAGCTTTACACAAATGACAACTGTAGACAGAGGCATACTGCCCTAGAGAGCTGATTAGATGAGCCTAAAAGCATAGAAATTGATTGCTACAGTGTTGAATCCTCCTAATGTTAAGAATTTGGATGTAAAACTAAATGAGTGGACTTGTTAAGCCAGTGTAGCTTAACTTAACCTACCACAAAAGGATGAAGATAAATAACACATTCTTGTGGACCATTCTCAGCAATTAAGAAGAAAATGGGAATACATGTAGAAGGATAGTTGAGTGGGTGGAACGAAGAGAATGACTTGGCTGGGTAAGTGGGACTTCTAGCATCCCAGGTTTTTGGAGCCACCACCCTTTCTGCACAAAATATAGTAAAGCTGTATGTCCATTCAAAAACAGAATTATGTATTTTTCATACTGCAGGCTATGTAATTAGATGATGCTTAATATTTGTACATTTGGAAAACTCTAAAAGCAGAACTAAATGTAACAAAAAGTTAACCTCAACATTTTCCTCTTCTTTCTGCATGTGTCTCCCTGTGTCATTTCATGTTACTTACCTCACATTCTTATCCCCTGGTAGACCTACCTATGATTCAAAACTGGGATGGCAAAATGCAGATGATATATCAGAATGTTCATCTGCATTGGATAAAGTCATTGGATATATATTAAAGGAAAATGAGCTGTTTTGGATGCCTTCGATCTTCTTCTGAAATGAAATGGTTGTATTAGTCCTCAAGCTTTAGGTCTGTTTTGGAGTACCTTGTGAAAGCTCCAAGATACAATTTCTAAGCATTCCTAATTTGAGTTACGTGAAGGCATGTGCTGAAGCAATGCCAAGCAAGGGCAAGATAGGCTGCACCTTTATAAACATTTTACGTTCAACAAGAATCCTATTGCTCCAAGACTCCCCACTCTAGCCATTATATGGATACAATTTCTCCCCTTTTGATCATCACACTAAGGCACACTTTTGGAGCAGACCTCTATTTGCATAGACAGGAGATCATGCACTTCAGCTCTGTTCCTCACCACTGAACAGGTCCACCCACTTTGCCTTCCACCAACCACAAGAAGGATCCCAGCAGCCATTTTGTTGTGTGCTCTGCCATGTCTATGTCTGTGGGAAATCCTGGGTAATTCAGGATTCTCTTTCAGGGGAAGAAGTTCAATGTACATAGTGTACTGTCATCTATATGTGCCCATTGGGGGCTTGACTGGCAGAGGTGTGAGAAATCAAGAGCTATTGTGATGGTATGTGGGAAAGACCTTAGGAGACTGGGCCAAGAGATGCTGCCAAGGGAATGGTCAGATAAGAGACAGTATAGACTTCAACTTGATAGGCAAGAGGTTCAGAAGGGACCCTCCCTAGTTTTTTGGGCTGTAAAGGAGATGGGACAGAATTGTACTTTCAGACTTGCAAGATTCTGTCAATGTAGCTTTACAATAAACTAGAATTAGCTCATCTGGTTGTGATTCCTATCTCATTTATCCCACAAGAATGACAGCTATCCCACACAGTACTGCAGTGTCCTCATGAATGTTACTATGCAATGAGATTAATTTTGGAGACTTAATGTCCTCAGAAAGTTATGGAGGGAGAACTTGAAATATACCCCATTTTTCAGTGGTACCACCCAAATTCTTTTGATTTTTTTGCAGTTCTTCCATCTCTACAATGTTTATTTTCCTTTTGTCCTTTCAGAACGTTTTCACTACTTTTCTTTGGTAATTTTTTCCTTTGGCATTTTTAAGCAACAGATTATTGTTCCTCTCCAAGCTTAGAGCCCAGGAAGGCACACTGAATTATGCTGTCAGTAAAACTGTAAATTATTACAAAAGATATAACCTCTTCTTCTCTAGTTATCAGCCCAATGGATACCCTTATAACTCTTGGGTTCTTTAATACTTTCATGTATGTTATTGTCAGACTGATTGGCAGCAACAAAGATATAACAACAAAACAAAGATAAATCACAAGAAACAGAAATGAAAGGAGATAATGCAAATACAATGGGGAATATGTAGGGTCAGGGACTAAGAATAGATGTGATAAATATGATCAATTGAATATCAATGAGTCTCAAATAATATTTCATTGTTGCTTACACTTACATAGTTACACCTGAATGAAGTAATTTACTTACCATTGAAGGTCATTTTCTCCTGAAAGATGTGATAAAATGCTCTGATTACAGGAAATTTCTATGCAGGGACAGGAAGCCAATCCCTGTAGAAATTAAAGAATGTGGAAGCATCAGCAATTCCATGTCTAAGGAGCTGAGAGAGAGCTGTCTGAACAGAAAGAGCTCCCTGGGGATGGGCATCACTCCAGATCACTAACTCCCTTATCCTCCTCCTCTCCTCCTCCTCCTCCTCCCCCTCCTCCATGTTTTCCCACTGATGCAGGGTCCACTTTTCAGATCAGCTAATGCCATTTCATGCAATTGAACCCAGCAATCAGGTCCAACTGGGAGATCTTCATGTCCATGTCAATTGTGTCCTGCCACCTTTGCTTTGGGTTTCTATGCGGGCATTTGCCATCTGTATTAAAGTGGTAGGCAGTGCAGATGATGTATGGGGTCCTACTTGTAGGATGTGGCCATGCCACTGTAGGTATTTTTCCTGCATTTTTTCACTTATTAGCGGACTTATTAGTGCAATGCTATCTGCTGCCAGACTATATTGTTGCTGACCTGGTTGAGAAGGGAGATGCCTAATGACCGATGGAGCATACACATCTCCATGGCTTTTAGAGGGCTTTCAGCACTTTGGTGGTTGGCCAGTACTCAGCACCATACAGTGCTACTGGGCAAATCTTCATTCTATTCACTTTCCATTTTAAGTGAATTGGCATGTGCCTATCACAGAGCACTCCAGTAATCTCCTTCACCCCAGCCATGTTGCATTCATCCTTGACACACTTCCCCATTAATGCCACCATCACTTTGCAGATGAGATGCTAAGTAATGGAAGGAGTTTCTCTGCACTAGATCTTCATCACTGACCTGGATGGTAGAGGTGCTCAGGCTGGTCTTTAGATACTCAGTCTTCTTGATATTGAGGCACAAACCAAAGTGGCTAAGATGGTTGTTCCTTGTCTGGATACAGCGCTGCAGTTCTTCCCAGGTGGTAGCTGCAAGCAGGACATCGTCAGCATAGAGCAAGGCCCAGGGGACACTGTGATGCAGATCTCACATGATGGTAACCATGATGAGAATGAACAGCAATGGCGATAATGCTGAGCCTTGGTGCATTCCAACTTTCACAGGAAAGCTGTCACAAAGGCCAGCAACGCATCTCACTTGGCAGCTGGTGTTAATGTAGAGCATCTGGATCCATTTTATGCGTAGCTCAGGCATTCCATATTTGAGGAATATTGTTGAGATGGCCTGGATGGATAAGGCATTGTGGTCCAAAATTGCCTATACCTGCCACCAATGCATAAACTGGATTTACATCTTTGTTTATGGCACTAGGAGCCTTTCCTCATTTGCATCTAAATGTGGGCCAGATGTGCCTCAACATCATTTTCCTGCAATGTGCTCATGATCTGATCCCACCCTATATTTGAAGTAGCCTTAAGACATGTACATGTTAAAATGGCAAGTCCCTCCCCCAACCTTTATTTCAAGATGGTTTTGCCATGAATACAATCTGATTGTATTCAGATTGTACTTTGCTGATCATTCTGTCAGTGGCACAGTCACTAAAATAATCTTTGATTATATGTTCAGTCTGGCATCTCTATGCAACTTTAGGCTATTGTGGACATAGTCCCTTCCCTCCAGATCCTGGGCAGTGTCCTCCAGAGCAATTCTACTTTAGGCAGCAGGATAGTTTGGTACTTTCAAATCAAGGTCTTTCCTTGTACCTGCCAGATCTTTTTCCTCATCCCCAGTTCAAAGACTTATATTGGTCTGAACCACAGTTGACCCATGGTAGTGGTGGGGGACAGGCTACACAATGAAGTGAAAAGGAGAGGGTCAGTTCTCCCTGTTGCTTCATGGCACAACTCTCCCTGTGCCTGCCAGTATTGTTTGGCCCATTTTTGAGCACAGAGTTAGCAAGCACTAAATCCATGTCCAAAAGGAATTAACTATCAGTGAAAATCAGCTAAGTGTGGGGTTCCCTGTCAATGCACATGTGCATGCACTTGTTTAAAACCAGAACAAGTTTTGATAGAAGGTAAATCTGCTGATGTAGTCATCTGTCAAAAGTTACTTTTCCCTCAACCCCAACCCATATTAAAGAAAGTGATTGGTGGATGTTTTCCTGCTGATTGGGGATGTTTTGCAGGGAGATGTGGGAAAAAAAGCTAGTGGAATTCACTATTCCTTGTCCTTAAGGTGCTGTGTACACTGTAAATGAGGACAGTACCATTTGCCATCACCATTTTCCATCTGTTGCTTCTGATAAAAAGTTATTAGCTTCCAGCATGTGAAATGTAACATCTCCAGTTGCAAGCATGAGTGTACAAAACAAGAGAAAAGCCATCTTAAGAGAAGCTGATTTAAGGCAGGGAAAGATGTTTGCCCTTTCTTTCTTTTCCCCCTCCCCCCCCCCCTCCAATTTGGTGAACAAAACTGTCTTTAAAATGAAACTCAGATTTCAGGAATTATGCAAGAGTAAACAATTTAATCCTTCTCATTAGAAATATGATGAGTAATTCCCCCCACATCTTATTTCCAATGACACAGATTTATTTAATGAAGCTGTAAATTGTTTTCATTGTTTTATCTGATATATAGATTAAAAATTATAAAAATAAATCATATATTTATTTCTTGTCCAGCCCTAACCTCAATGAAATCAATGAAATATTTATTTTATTCACTGAGGAGGAGGGTTGCAAAGATTCATTCTTAGCATTTTAGGGCATTGTGGAATTGCAAAGTTTGAAAAATCCTGCTGTAAGTCAACTCTTGAAAGGGAGGTAATAATTGGAAGATGATAGATGATATAGATTAGAGAGAAACAGAAAGAGAGAGAGAGAGAGATGGCACAGTTTTCTTCAGCACACATTGCTACACAAGGTTATTCCAGGTATGGTCTGAGCTAATGTAGATAATTTCAGATGACTCAACCAAATGATCGCAACAAAAACTACACGAGAACTCCAGAAAGTCTTTTTGTCTCTCAGAGACAGTATTCTCAGGCTTGTTGTATTTTGTAAGGATGAATAGTTTATCTCAATCATGCCAGCAACTGTATATTTTATGAATTGAAACAAAAGCATGAGGGTGAATGAAGGTTAACATTAATTTTCCTGAGCTCTTGCTTTCTTGCCTCAATGGCTGTTTGAGATGTACTATATGAGGCTAGTTTGTACATTTATGTAGCTATTAGCCCCCAGAAGAGAGAAAGAAGGAAGGAAGGGAGAAGAACGAAAGGTTGTGAGTGGAAAATTGCCTGGGAAGAGTGGACAAAAGAAAGAAATGTCATAGAGCTAGTCCTGGGACTCATCTAAGTCAGCTAAACAATCAAAAATTGAGGATCTCCTATTCTGCAGAGAAACTGTAAGTAGATCAGTTCCTGTTTCTACTTCAAATAGACATGAGACACTTGAATGGGATCTCCAAACAGAAGTGGAAAAACAACCATTATCTGAGCGCTCAAGTTAGAGGATCTAATGGAAAACCTGGTTTTGCTGTCAAGCCTGGGGCCCTGATAGTATGGGTGAGCCCATTCCTTGGTCATGGTTGTGTTAAATGAGTGTTCTTGGCTGCTATGTTATTTTATGTTATTTCTGTTGTTTTTAATTTTTTTTAAATTCTGTTTTTAACTGTTAGCCACCCAGGGTCATGCATATGAGATGGGCAGCCATGTAAATCAAATAAGTAAGTAAGTAAGTAAGTAAGTAAGTAAGTAAGTAAGTAAGTCTAATTGAGATGTCTAATTTCCCCTCAGTTTCCCTTCATACCTTTTCAGCTCTCCCTGGTAGTTCATCTGTTATTCCCAAAGAAGACATGAACACATAGAGACAGGACTGGAAGAGGCTGTTTCATTGGGATGGCTCAACTGAATTCATGGCTAAAGAATGCCCTCTAACAGCACAAACTGAGGTATCACTGTTTGAGTAAGTAAATCCTTTCTAAGTAAGAACTAGGACTTATTGAGAAGTGATTCTGAATTATTTGCAAAAAAACTCTGTGCTTTAACTGAAGCCCAGGTGATTGGGAAAAGTGATTCCCATTCTTTGGAAAGAGGGCTGATGTCAAGTCCTCCCTGTCTGGCTCCCGAGTCAAAAGCACTCCCATGCAACCAGGCTTGGTTCAGGAAAATACTCTTTATTGAGCGGTACAGGTAGCTTGTAAACAGAACATTGCTAAAACTAAAGCCTCGGGTTGACTCCTCGCTATTTATCCCCCCTCCCTAATTGCCTGGCGTCTTGTGTCTTCTCCACCTGATGGTTCCCCGTCTAAACTGCCCATATATGGTTAAGCAGTTCCCCAGCTCCTATTACGCTCATTGCCAGTAACCCCCCCCCCTCCAGTTACTATTGGCAGAACCAAATCCTTCTAACTCCCACCGAATGCAATACAACTGCAACCCACAGCCTTTTTGTGATGCAGGTTCTGACATGCCGCCCCCCAAAATTGTGTATATATATACATAAGAATCCCTCTTCACCACGCAGGCCAGGAACCCTAGACAGGAGAGAAAGAGGGACTAGGATTACAAAACTATACATGACATGGACATCAACCAAGTTACTAGGGTTTGTTAGGATACTTTCTATAAAAGTCCAAAAGTAAATCAGGAGCCTTCACGTGCCTTTTAGAGACCCATTCCGCCATCGATTTAGGGAAGTGTTTCCACTGTACCAAATACTGAATGTCCCCTCTGCATTTTCTAGAGTCCAAGATTTCCCTGACCTCAAAGTGTTGCTCCCCCCCGATCATGATAGGTTCAGGCGGGGTGGCTGATGGCCTCCATTTCTCAGATTCCTTGTAAGGCTTCAACAATTCACTGTGGAATACAGGGTTTATCTTCCTGAGGGATTTAGGGAGGTTCAATCGTACAGAAACAGGGTTAATAACTCTATCCACTGTGAAAGGTCCTATAAACTTGTTATCCAGTTTTTTACATGCTCTGGAAGACTTCAGATTCTTGGTAGACAGCCACACTTTGTCCCCTACTTTCCACGGTTCATGTGGGGCCCTCTTCTTATCTGCCTGGGCTTTGTAACTTTCTCTAGCTTTGTCAATAGCTTCTTCAGCGACTGGCCACAATTGTCTGATCCTGTCACCCCACTCATCTACCGTTTTAACCCCTGTCTGAGCGTGAGGGAGTTCGGGTATAGGTACAAAATCTTGCCCCGATACGATTTGGAAGGGCGTTAGTCCAGTACTATCGTGAACAGCATTATTGTAAGCCACTTCGGCGTATGGTAATAATTCCACCCAATTGTCCTGCTGATGGTTAATGAAACAGCGTAAATATTGCTCTAGTCCCGCATGTCTCCTCTCTGTCGCCCCGTCCGTCTGAGGATGGAAGGCGGAGCTCATTGCTTGTTTGGACCCCAAATGGAAGAGAAATGCCTTCCAGAATTTAGAGGAGAACTGGACCCCCCTGTCGCTAATCACTCTCTCAGGACAACCGTGCAATCTGTATATATGTTGAATAAACATTTCAGCTAATTCAGGCGCTGAGGGGATGGTTTTACACGGGATGAAGTGAGTTTGTTTAGAGAAGAGATCAGTAACAGTCCATACTACTGTCATTTTCCTGCTCTCAGGTAGGCCTACAATAAAATCCATGGCTATTTCTTTCCAGGGTTTTGTAGGATGTGCCACAGATTGTAACAAGCCACGTGGTTTCCCCCCTTGCCTTTTTGCCATAGCACACACATGACAAGTATTTACATATTCCGCCACATCCTTTCTGAAAGATGGCCACCAAAATTGCCTGCGAAGTAGATGTAGCGTTTTAACAAAGCCAAAGTGCCCTGCTGTTTTATCATCATGGCACCTTAATAGCACCAATTTGCGAGCTTCCTGGGGCACGTACAGTCTGTCTGCTTTCCACCATGCTCCCTCCCTTTGGGTTAATTCACCCTTATTCTTCTGAAACCATTCATCCTGTTCCAGGAATTGATTAAAGTCCGTTAGTAAGTCTGACTGGATGGGAGGGTTGGTGGCCTTACTTAGTGATCTGGTGACTGCAGCTGCCAGCTCTGTCTCCTGCCTGTGGGGTATTACAGCTGACACCACCTTCTCCCTTTGGCTATTATGCTGTGGTAGCCTGGAAAGAGCATCGGCCAGGAAGTTACGTCCCCCCGGGATGTACTTTAAAGTAAAATTAAATCTACTGAAGAATTGAGCCCATCTTATTTGTTTAGGCGACAATTTCCTGGGTGATGTCAGGGCTGCTAAGTTCTTATGATCTGTCCACACCTCAAAAGGTTCCTCCGCCCCTTCCAGCAAATGTCGCCAGTTCGTTAATGCCCATTTCACTGCGAAGGCCTCTTTTTCCCACACTAACCATCTCCTCTCAGGTATAGTGAACTTCCTAGACAAGTAAGCGCATGGTTTTAATGCACCTTCCCCATCCTTTTGTAATAAGACCGCCCCCGTTGCTACATCTGAGGCATCGGCCTGAATGACAAAAGGCTTTGTTGGGTCAGGGTGTTTCAAGATGGGCTCCGCTGTGAATAGTTGCTTGAGGCCTTCAAAAGCCCCCTGACATTCTCTTGTCCATTTTAAAGGGGCCCCTGGAGCTTTTGCTGCTGCCTTGGCTTTGTCCTTTGTTTTTAACAGATCAGTCAAGGGGAGGGCCACCTGTGCAAAATTGGGAATAAACTGCCTATAAAAGTTTGCAAAGCCAAGGAAACTTTGTAGTTGCCTTCTGGTTTTTGGGGCCTCCCAGGCCAGGACATCTCGCACCTTAGTGGGATCCATTTCCACCCCTTTACTAGATATTCTGTAGCCTAGATAGTCAATGCAATCCTTATGGAATTCACATTTGGACAATTTTGCATACAACTGCGCTTCTAGCAGTTTCTTCAGTACCTTCCTGACTAATTTTACGTGTTCTTCCATTGTTTCGGTGTAGATTAAAATGTCATCCAAGTATACTAACACCCCTTGGTATAAAAACTCATGTAAGACCTCGTTAATTAGTTGCATGAAGACCCCGGGGGCGCCCTTTAAGCCGAATGGGAGAACTTTATACATAAATTGTCCTAGTGCACAGCGAAATGCGGTTCTCCACTCGTGCCCAGCTTTAATGCGCACCCGGAAATATGCCTCCCTCAGATCTAGCTTGGTGAAGATCTTCCCCTTTGCCAAATGAGCCAGCAAGTCTTTTATTAATGGCAGAGGGTACTTATTCTCTTTGCATATTGCGTTCAACCCCCTGTAGTCCGTGCACAAGCGCAAAGTCCCATCTTTCTTTTCCCTGAACAATACTGGCGCTGCCAGGGGGGATTTGGCGGGCACTATGAAGCCTCGCTTCAAGTTTTTGTCAATGAACTCCCTCAATGCCCCCATCTCCTTTTGTGTCATTGAGTACATCTTTGGGGCTGGGTACTTTGCTCCTGGCACCATCTCAATCTCGCAGTCAGTGGGGCGATGAGGTGGCAGTTGGTCAGACTCCTTTTCACTAAAGACTTTTGCCAAGTCTCTGTATTGCCAGGGGATTTCCTCCCCTCCCCCTACGTGGGGCCTCTTCCCTTGGTGCTGCTCCTTCAGGGCTGCCGCCCCCAGCTCCCCTCGTTGGTTGGGCTCCACCTGCGCGCTCCCACGCCCGCCATCCGGAAAGGTTAGCGCCCTCTTCCGCCAGCTGACGCGGGGGTCCCACCGCTCCAGCCAGGACATACCCAGGATGAGGGGGTAGCCAGCCAGCGGCGCGACCAGGCACTTTAACGTCTCCCGGTGCGTTCCGACGCGTAGCTCAAAAGCCTCGGTGTAGCCGCGGACCGCACCTCCCCCCACCGCTGTTCCATCCACTTGCCTGAAGATAATGGGGGTTTTCAGCCGGTGCACTTTTAATTTCAATCCGTTGACCAGTTCAGGGCTGATTAAGCACTTGGAGCAGCCTGAATCTAGCAACGCGGTGAGCCGAGCCCTGCGAGTCGATCGCGGAGCGCGTATCTCTACTGCACATGTCATCGGACTCACCCGGATGTCCTCGATCGATTCGCTTGAGATCGGCTGATCTGGCCTTGGCCTCTCCTCCTGTTCGCCTGTACTTCCGCCTTCCTCCTCGCTGTCGGATAGGTAGGTAATTCTCAGCCTCTCCTCCTCTCCTCGTGCCGCCGCGCTTTTCCGGGGGGCTTTTATCGGCGTAGCCGGCTTTTCGGCTTTTTTTTCTTTCTTCGCTGTTTGCAGCCTTGGGTTTTGTGGGCAAGCCGCCACGAAGTGCCCTTTTTCGCCGCACATGAAGCAGGCTTTTCCCCCGCCCTGCGGCCTTGCCACGTGGGTTAACTCCTTCCCTGCCGGTCTCTGGCCCGTTTGTCGTGCGGCGCTAGGGGCCCGCCCCCTCGTCTCTGCACCACGCGGCTTGACTCTTGCCAGTTGCGCTTCCAACACAGAGGCGTGGGTGATCCACCCTGCCAAGGTTTCCGGGCACCCCCGCACCACGGCCCTCTCGAAGAGCCGTTGGTCGAGTCCCTCCTGGAATAGCCTCACGAGGAACGCTTCGGGCCAGTCGGGAAGTTTCGCCGCCAAGCGCCTGAACTCCAGGGCGTACGTGGTCACCGAGCGCGGCCCCTGCTTCAGCCCCCGGATAGCCTCCGCTGCGTGCGCGCGGGCGCATTGGTCCTCGAAGCGTTCTCGGAGGGCGGTGATGAAGCGGTCAAAGTCCCTCAGTTCAGGGGCCTCCGCTTCATTTAAGTCATTCACCCACTCCGCTGCCACGCCTACCAGAAAGCGGGACACGTACAGCACCTTCCAGGCATCATTGGCAAACAGGCGCCCGCACGTGCCCATGCAGATCCGCACTTGGTTCAGGAACGCGGGCAGCTGGGCCGGGTCCCCGCCGTATTTCTCCACTAGCCCCCATCTTCGCAGCAAGTCCCCTTCCTCTTGCCGCGGTTGTGGGGCGGCTGGCTGCTGTCCCGCCTCCTGGCCGCGGCCGGTAGGGGTTTGGAGCGGGGGAAGGGGGGGAAGGGGCGGCAGTCCCCTCGGCCCAGTCGGGGAGGGCTGGGTGAGCTGCGTTGGGCTTCTTAGGTTGCTCAGCTCCTCCCTCAGGGCGCGCACTTCATCCTCCAGCTTCCTTACCCTCTCGCTCTCACCCCAGGGTGTTAGCCCTTCGGTTGCGGTCCCCAAAGCTCTTGACCACCGTGGTCGGGCGGGAAGTTCTGGGGTGAACCCTCCGGTGTCACCCTCGGTGCTCAGCTCTTTTGGTGGGTCCCAAAATTGTGCTCGCCGCCTCATGTCCTTCGGTCGGGCTCCCGTCAGCGCTTCCGTTAGGGGGGCTGGCTGCGCCTCCCCTGCTGCTGCTTGGGAGCTGGCCCATCCGGTCCCCATCCCTTCTCCAAGGGTCCGTCTCGTTCCATCTGCCTCCAATTGGGGAGCTTCTCCCCGCACCTCTGGTGAACTTTTCTGTAGCTCCTCAGAGGTCATGCTAATGCTGGAATTGCCTCCGGGAGTTTCCTCTCGGGTGTAATCCAGACTTTGGGGGAGTTTTAGCAAAATGTCAAGTCCTCCCTGTCTGGCTCCCGAGTCAAAAGCACTCCCATGCAACCAGGCTTGGTTCAGGAAAATACTCTTTATTGAGCGGTACAGGTAGCTTGTAAACAGAACATTGCTAAAACTAAAGCCTCGGGTTGACTCCTCGCTATTTATCCCCCCTCCCTAATTGCCTGGCGTCTTGTGTCTTCTCCACCTGATGGTTCCCCGTCTAAACTGCCCATATATGGTTAAGCAGTTCCCCAGCTCCTATTACGCTCATTGCCAGTAACCCCCCCCCCTCCAGTTACTATTGGCAGAACCAAATCCTTCTAACTCCCACCGAATGCAATACAACTGCAACCCACAGCCTTTTTGTGATGCAGGTTCTGACAGCTGAACAATTTCAAGCTAATAAAACCATGGAAGTTGATAGTGGTGTTCAGTCTGAACATTCTTCCCCTGCTATAGAGATAAACAGTGGCATTTCTGTTCATCATAAAGCTTCCTTGGTTATAAAATAAGTTACCCCATCAAACGTTACTCATTCTCTGCAAATAATTCAGGTGCCTCAAAGTGAAGCCTTACCTTGTTATTTTTCAGATCATCCCTGAGTCTTCCACGATGGACTAGAGAATGATTTGCTCAGTTCTGTCCCTCCCAGACCATGTAATGTTTCAAATAATGTGCCTGTTGCAAACAGTTCTTCCTTATGTTTGTCATTGATAGAACAAGGTCTTGGGAGCCAGCCAATATGCAGAGCAAGGCCAGGCATTATGCTGTTGAAGCCAGCCTTCTCAGTGCCAGTGGCATGTGGCCCAAGGTTGTTCTACGTTTACAGATGGACTTGGTCTCCTTAGATGCTAGAACGTGGTATTGTTTTCTTAACTTCTGCTTAAAGCTAATTTTCTTTCCTATGGGTTTGGTCCCCTTGGTGCTTCAACAGCATTTTAAGTCAATCTGGCTAAAAAGAAAGCTGTTAACAAGCTCTACTCCCTATGACTCTCATTAGGGAGCCTCCACCTACTAGGCTTGGAAAGTGCCAGAAGTTTTCCAGAGCAGCATATCTGGGATGTTGATTTTCAAATGAAGCAAAGCCTGGTCTCTTACTTTACAACTCATGGGATTTTTTCAAATCTGTATGCCTCCTCAAATCTGCCAGCTTCCTACCTTTCTTCTATTACTGTTTTGAAGCTTCAGGAGACCTTTACTCTGGCCAGGCTGGATTCATTGCCCCCTGCTCTTTTTGGAATGTTACAAAAGCATCCTCTTTATCCCAACATATAAGTCCTGGTGAGGATGGCTCAGAAGACTCTTTGAGCTATATGCTTCTTTTCTGCTCTCTTTATTTTTATTTATTTATATATCACATTTATACCAACTCTGGGTAACGTACAACAATTAAATAAAATAACAAATAGATCAAACAATCATTATAAAAGATAAAAAAATGATTATTAAAATATGACATCAAAAGTTTAAAAATGTTAAATTTTAAAATATACAAACCCCACGGAGAAAGCAGATAAATTACAGTAGAGCCATCTAAGAATGCCTCCGGTTCCCAAAGACCCCCAGTGTCTCATGGTTGCTTGACCTTGTTGGCGCCTCTGCAGAGATAACAGTAGCACCTGGCTTGGCTTCCTCCCCCTTCTTTCCTGACTTTGATGGCAGGAACAAGCAAGCAGGCCTTCAATTAACAATTATAACATTTAACCCTGTCAACTATGCCTCACTAGTGTACATTCAATTAAGCTTTGATTTCTAGCTTGCGCAGATCCTGACACCCAGGCCTGATGACACAACCAGGTCTTGAGGGACTTCCTAAATGACAGCAGGGAAGGGGCGAGCCTCACTTCAGGAGGGAGAATGTTCCACAAGGAAGGAGCCAAGGCAGAGAAGGGCTACCTCCTAGGACCCACCAAATGCAAGTCCCTGGACAATGGAACACGTAGTTTACCTTCCCTGCAAGATCTAATGGGACAGGCTGATGTGGCTGGTGACAGGCAGTCCTCAGATAATCCAGCCCCATACCATGAAGGGCTTTAAATGTCAAAACCAGCACCCTGAATTGGACTCAGAAGCAAACTGGCAGCAAATGCAGCTCGCAAAGCAGAGGTGTAATATGTACTCTTCTAGGAGCACACATAACTGCCCACACTGCTGCATTCTGCAGCAGATGAAGCTTCCAGATACTCTTCAAGGGCAGCCCCGTGTAGAGTGCATTACAGTTCTCTAATCTAGAGGTGACTAGGGCATGTGTGATTGTGAGCAGAGCTTCACAATCCAGGAAGGGGTGTAATTGGCACACAACACAAAGCTGTGCAAAGGCCCTCCTAGCCACGACTGCCACCTGCTCTTTGAGCAGGAGCTGTGAGCCTAGGAGGACCCCCAAATTGTGCACTGGGTCTGTCCAGGGCAGTGCTGCCTCATCCAGCACCAATGTTGGCATAGTCCCAGAACCAGCAGGACCCCGAACCCAAAGCCACTCAGTTTTGCCAGGGTTCAGTGGAAGCCTGTTGTTCCTCATCCAGACCCTCACAGCCTCCAGGCACTGGGATAAGGCATGAACAGCATCACTTAATTTGCCAGGGGCAGAGATGTATAGTTGGGTATCATCAGGATACTGATAATACCTCACCCCATGGCGACAGATGAGCTCACCCAGCGGTCTCATGTAGATATTAAATAAGAGAGGGGAGAGCACCAAACCCTGTGGCATCCCACATTGTAGGGGCCAAGGGTGGGACCTCTCCTCCCCAATCATTTCCTTTACAAGGAAATCCCAGAAGATTTTCATCCGTGGCATCCTGATGAGCTTCCCAGGGGACAGCATGAGATTTCTCTGTCTTATATGCACAAAGATGGAAAGATTCAGCATTATCCACCATGGAGGAATGGTTGGTGAAATTGACAGAACTTGCTGAGATGGACAAATTGACTTCTTTGATTAGAGAAAGGTCATTACTGACATTCATCAATGACTGGAAACCCCCTTATGGACTTTTTGCATAAGAAAGAAAACTATTTTATGTCTTATGGTTTTGATGATTAGAAATAATAGGTTATAGAAAGAATGGCATTATGATGTAATTTTAGAAAGAGGTTTGATAGAATTGTATGTATAACTGCCAAGAGGAAGAGCAGAAGCCACTTCTTTTTATATATATACATATACACATTTTTTCTCATCTTTTCTGCTCTTTTATTTTCTTTTTTCTGTCTCCTTTTTTGTCTCTTCCTCTCCTCTCCTCTCCTCTCCTCTCCTCTCCTCTCCTCTCCTCTCCTCTCCTCTCCTCTCCTCTCCTCTCCTCTCCTCTCCTCTCCTTTCTTTTTTTTTCTTTTTCACATTTACTTTACTATTTTTAAAATGTATTTCTTATTATGTCTATAAAAAAATATGGCCAGGTTTCAGATATATCCTCTAGGACTGCTCAATTTTGTGCCTCTATATGTCATACATCTTTTGTTGTGACTGAAGATTTGCAATAATATATACTTTCTGCTTTTCTGTTAGATATACATCCATTTGTATACTTATAGTACATATACTTGTTTTATTCTATTTGACTTCTGGCCTTTATGGCCATAATAATTAGATTGATTGAGGCTTTTATTTTAAGGGTATTGCTTAAGTCAGTAAGAGCAGAACACATATATTATATAAAATAAACCCTAGTATTTATTTTAATCAAATCTGTTTTGAAATGAATTAGTCTCAGTAACTAAAGCCAAACCCAGCTGAGCTCATATACTGCAAAAATAAATTGCATTGTTATATAAAAATTAGCTTGAAATTCATTCTTTCTTTCAGGAATTTAAGCCACATTTTGTCCCAAACACCTGTGAATGCGTAATCCAAATCAAGACTACAGGCTTCAGTAATTTAACAGAGCTGTGACTTTTCAACAAATGCTATTAACCTTGATGGTGCTGACATAATCTTTCAGAACTGCCACTGTTAATTGGAGGGACTCCACTTCACAGTTCGATGTATGTGCTAAGTATTACTGTCAGGCCTAGCCCAAGGAACTCCAAGAGACCATGTAAATTCAGTCCAGCTATGTTTATTAGCTACAACCTCTAGCAAGAATCTTCCCAGACTGAAACCCCAGCTCCCAAGTAACTCCAGCCACAACAGTGTGAATTCCTCAGGGAGGTGCCAGTCTCATCCTCCTGTATCTCCCACGCTCCTCAGGAGATGAAAGAAAATGTTTTTCGCCCTGAGTCTGGCCTCCATAATTCCATTCCATCACAATTACAGTCAGAACAACAACAATAAGAAACCTCTGTTTATTTAAGTAAATGTAAACCTGGATCAGTGCAATAGTTGGAACATGAAACTTGTAGATGTATACAACTGCTTTCTCACATCCATGATTACTTTAGATTCAGTTCAGTTTTCCTGAAGATCAGACATCCTTCACAAAATCATATGGTCTGCAAAGGAGAAGGATCAGCAGTAAGTCCTAATATCCATTTCCAGAAACTTCAGTTAAAAAGCATCTTGTTTAGAAAGCTCCAACTCCATCTTCACGTTTTATGCAGAACTACAGCTAGTCATAGTAGACGATAGTCTAGATCAGTGTTTCTCAAATTTGACAACTTTAAGATGTGTGGACTTCAACTCCCAGAATCCCCCAGCCAGCATACTGGCTGGGGAATTCTGGGAGTTGAAATCCACACATCTTAAAGTTGCAGGTTTGAGAAACACTGGTCTAAATAGATGTAATTGCAACACTAGTGGCTTTATAGTAAGAGCAAAAAAAAAAAAAGCTTCTTTTTGGTTCTCACATCCCTCATCAGAGTTAGGGTCCAAAGAATGAGATCTTTGACATGCCCCAAGGAACTTTAATACCGTTGTCCAAAACACCTGTCTATTTAGAAGTGAGTTCTACTGAGGTCAGTTAAACACATATGGTATAGAACTTCAGTGATTTTGTGTTAGGACAGCAGGATCCTCTTCCCCTTTCCCAGGATATTCTTCAAGAATGGGCACCCTGAAGTTTCAAGACCCATATGTAGTAGTCACACAGCCCCTGTTCTTCCTCAACCCACCATTTTTATTTTTATTTTATTTTTCTGCCCACTTTAGATGGAAAATCAGATAAAATGAGAGCATTAGCTTCTGGCAGGCTTAATACAACTGTAGAAATTAGCATCCTCAATGAAAATTCAATTCTCGGGTCTCATTATATCATTGTAGTTCTTGGTCGATGAAACCAACAATAACAACAACAACAACAGCAACAAATTTGCAGGGCAGACAATTCTTCTTGAAGGCCACTAGACAGGAGACCTATTTAACGATATTTTAAAATCAGCTGGAAATCACACAAAGAGCCTTGAGTACCCAGTTATAAGGCAACTCAGTAATGTGTGAAACTGGGGAAGAAAAATTTACTGCCAGAACACATTTTCAAAGGTTTGCTTGTTAGAAAAGTCTTTGGAGAAGGTAGTCAAACATACAAGCCAGTTTTCACTTCCTATAAATACCTATTGCAGTCAACCATTTTGTTACCTATAGACTCAGTCACCCATATAATCATTTTCGGACATTACAAAATCCACCGAAGTTAAAATTTATGGCAGGAATTATTCTCCTTTTCTTTTCAGGGGCTAAATTATCCATATTTATGGAATGATGATAAATCTGCCACCTCGGCTATAGTGATTGTTACTGAATACATTGATGCATTCTTATTATTGCATCATATGAGGCGCAGTGAGGTCTCACAATTTCCGTTTCACACTATACACTTACAAATTATCCTTTTGCTTGGTGCCAAACTATAATCTTATACTCCAGTGCTCTCACCTGCTGAGAAGCAAAGCTTCCTGGAAGTATATTCAAAATACCTTAAGGGCTTAAACAAACTAGCAGCAACCTAACAACCATGTTCTCAGTAGTAGGCTTTAGTAGTTATAGTAGTTTAGTAGTAAAAATCCCCAAAACTCCATGGTTTATACAGCATTTTGTAAAATTAGAGGATTATTTTCAGATAACACACTTGTTACTAAAAGTATCAATCTAAACAATTTGCTGAAGATGAAAGAGTTGTCAGCTATAGGCCAAGCATCTCAAAACATCCTGATGGCTGCAAAGAAACTATAATTTCCAGGGGGGTGGGAGTTGATTTGCAGCAATGAAGTCGTAGTGGTGGGTAAGGGTATTAGCGGCATCACAAATCCATTTTGCCCATGGCAACATCGATATTTTCAAAGAAAGAACAGGATAAATTGTCTTGTGGAATGTCCCAGGTTCAACTCTTGACCCTTATATTTAAAAAGATAGAAGAAAGAATGGCCAGACGTCTGTAAATGATCACAGGGCTGTGTAAGAGAAGGCAGTCTGGACTAGATGAGTGAATCCATAATCTCACTTGGCAAAAGCAGCCTCATATGTCCAAAATAAGCTTTTGTAAAAACAAAACATGCCTACCAAACATTCTGTTACAGATTCAGCTAAGCTAGTTAACACAATTTTGAAAAACAGCAATGACTGCTTGTCAAACAAAATGGACCCCATAACTAAGTCAGAAAGGAAATATGTTCCGGCTGAGGATACTGAGCATCTTAAGGAAAGAGTGAATAGTCTTGAATCTGGATTTATATGCCCAAAATGCTATTATACTGCAAACAGCTACATATACACCTCCTTTAGCTGCAGATTCTTTGCTGATTCACAACCACAGATGTACAATAGGCATGAGTGCAGGCATTGGCAATACTGTAAGTGAGAAATCTTGACTATGGGCATAAATGCAGTTTCACTGCATACGTTTAAATGAAATACTTCTCTGCACATTCACAGACACACACAAACACAAATATCCAATCATATCACATACACCCCATCCCAGCTCCCATGCACAGGTTATCAGTTAGGTCAAAGACACATCTTATATTAAATACATGGGTGCCACAAAAAATGATACCAAGAGGTTGAATTATACCTCCCAAATTCATAATGTTTGGTGTTTCCTTGTGTACGGTCCACATTGGTTGCACTTGGCAGGGGATGAAGGACATGGAAGCACACACAGAGCTATGGCATTCCATCGCAACAAATCTGTTGCAGTGAATGGGAAGACATTTTATTCCACAAGTTTTAAACACAACAGAGTTAAATGAAAACTCAAATTTGATCTATCAGTCAAATCTAACCTGTCATTCTAGGGGGGTTGGCAGCAATGGGCTGGGGTACAGAAGGGAAAGAGATGAGGCACCTGAAATTTCTGGAGTTTCTCTAGTCCTCGGAGCATTTTTTCAAAAGCATGTGTTTACCTAAGACCCAAAGACTATCATTGAGAAGGGCGAGATGGGAGTGAAACTCGCAGAGACAAAGACAGGGTTCCAGACCGTGCTTGATTCATGTGTGTGGGACTTTCCCAAATCATTTAGACACTGAGGCAAAGCCAATGGCAGGGACAAGTATTCTCCTAAATCCACCTAAAATGAAAGAACTACTCCACTAACAGCTGGATCAAAGAGAAATCCATGCTGGACTGTTTCTGCTCTGGGGCAATATGACATATAAAAAGACAACCATCTGTGCAAATTGCACAAACTCCTAAGTCATCAGGCCAGTAATAAAGCCAAATCAAGCATCATCTAAGTTTATTGAGGATGCTGTCCCAGGTGGGACTGTGTGGCCAGCTGCTGATACCCAGGAGAGACACAGGAAGATACATTTCAGGGAAGCATGAGGTGCTACTCAAGGAGAATTCATTGGTACAAGCTATAAGAGATTTCTGGATGCAGAACGAGTTGACATACTGTATATTGCCAATCAAAGTTTTATGTCAAATATTCCATACTGCATCTGAATATTCCAAATATGAAATCATTTTAAATGATGTTCATGTTTCAACTCTAGAACATTAAATTGAATGCTAATTATATTTTTCTGATAACTCTTGTATATAATTAGGGTAGACAAAAAGGGACCCTTAAATTGATATCTTCTACATCTGATAAAGCCCCTCCTCTATTTTGTCCACTATTGCTTTTAAGAAAGTTGCTCTAATTTCTGGAGAGTGTCACAGTGCCAATTAGTGTCCCCTTAGTGTCTTTCATACTCTGGGATGTGATCCAGAAAAACATTCTGTTTTATGAGATTTACTTGGCTGGCCTGGTAAAAGAGCTGGAAGGAAAGATAACAAGAATGCAAACATTTTGCTAGTATAAAGAAATGTTGGGGCCTGCCTGCTGAGAAAATATTTGAGATTAATATAAAACTCTCACGCCTGGACAATATTCATAAATAACAGAACGGAGCCAGAAAACTGGAAGAGACTTAAATGTGGTTTATCAAATTTGGAAAGAAGGTGCACTGAGGAACCTACTGAGATCTGTTGCTTTTTCCTCCTGAATATCTTTCCTTAATCATAATCATAAAATGAAGCTTTTTTATGTTCATTTGAAATATCATGCTTGATTCCAGTGATTCATAACACATTTAGCAAGGCCAATGCTAAATGGCTTGCTGAATTCCTGTGAGCAAATAGCTGTCACAAATCCGAAACCTCCAACTTCTATTCCTTATGGCCCCAAGTTCAGTTATCTTCCAGTTACTGTAGAAATTTTAGATGGTTAACCATAACAAGGCTTAAATCAGGAGGGATAGATGACATCACAGAACTATATAGGAGGGCCAATGGAAAGATAATATGGTGATATACATAGAACATAGATAACAAACACATCGGCCAAGGAAAGGAATGGTTGAGATTAATATACTTTATTTCACATGGTTAAAGTTTCATGTTGCCTTTAAAAATTAGGCTGAATAATTTCTTATGTTTAAATATGTTTTTGTTGTTTCCTTGTTTCTCATTTTTCCTTTGTGGCTTTCCCCTTTTTCCTTCTTTTCTCCTTATTCACTGATTTATTTTGATATATTAAAGCAAAAAGGAAAGAAAAATATTAATAAGCATATATTTAAGGGACATTAACTCACTATAAGATCCAAAGGACAGGATTGGTTGCAATAATTAATTCATAAAATGACATTTCAAATTTTGGCTTCTGTTACTGTGGTACTAATTTTAAAAATGATTAAAAAATATATATATATTTATTTAATTTCAGTCCTAGACCAGCATAAAACTAATAACATAACAACCACTCTAAAATAGAAGTAAAAATAGAGAATCATGTTGATAGAATAAAGTAAAGTAGAAATAAAATTGTTAATGTAAAATTACAAAGTACAGGGTTTAAAACCTGGGAGAGACTTATAAAATTACAATCCATTTTACAATCAATAGTCTGAATGCTGTAGATAACTAAAACAGATAACTATAAAAGGACAGAAGAAGTACTAGGAGTCGTAAAACGCGAGGAGAATGTAAAGCTATGCTGTTATGACAGTTACGATCCAACCTACTACAAAAAAGAAATAGCAAAATAAAACATAGAATGGTATGCGCATATTTAGAAGGAAAAAAAAGGAAGTTAGCTCTTGATGATTCTGACCAAAAGTCTGTCCAGTCCAGCATCACATTTCATGCTGTGGCCTCTAGCCAGGTGGCAGCCAAGCCTAGAGAAAGCCAACACACTCAGTGATAAAAAAAAATCAGTAGCCTAATCCTCAATATATTTGCCAGTTTCTCTTAAGCAGTCTCCTAACTGGTAGTCATTACCATTAAGGCTGCACAAAGCTTTGAAAAGGTGATGATGAAAAGAGACCTGATTGAAATCTGCCCGAGTCGAATCTTTGAACTGACTTGAGACTTTAGACTGAATTGGAAGCCTTCAAATCACCACATCGCTTTGGAGAGAATTATTTCGGTGATTTGATGGAATTCAATTGAATGTCTACTTTCACCACCAGCATTGCAGTGTTCCTCCGATATATAGACAAAGCTGATGAGAGGCTGAGTCATGTCATGGGCTGTCTGAATGCTGACATGAGCCATCGGCCCATAAGTTTTATCACTTCCATAAATCGTGTCAGTCGGGGCCCATAAGGAGTGTTGCTCTGTTATTTATGTCACTCTCTTCTGAATCTGTTTAGGAATGAGAGAAGGAGATTGAAAAAGACACTCTCATTTACTCTGTTGCTCTTTTTTGATCTGGTTTGACCTTGTGTGATCCTCTACCTTTGTCCAAATAAGTAGCCTTTCATTCATATCTTCCTCAGCTTTCACTCTTTTGGTTTGATGAGATCTTGTGAGTGCCCTCTTCAGCTAGGGGCTTCCCTTGTGAAAACATTCTAGGTCCAAATGGAAAGCTTCTTCTGTCTGAGGGAGCTATTGGCATCACTAGTGTGAGCTGCGGTAGAATAGCTACTTTAGCAAGGGTATCAAGAGATAGTGGAGCCATTCTTTGGAAAGAGAACATACAGGCGGGCTGCCCTCTGTGTCTATGAGAGTTATACCTCCAGTCAGCAATGATGGGGTGTGGTGTTCATCTCAATGCCATGGTATAGATTCCACCACTTTATATATCTGTGTGTGACCTTGTGAGATAATAATAAAAAAGTGGAATTTATGTCGTGATATCATCATTTTGGTGTTTCAGAGGGCATTTGTGATATTTATTTATGAGGTGGTCATGGATGTGTATGAATGCCCTGCCTTTCATTGTCCAATCATCTGCAGCCATTCTGGATATTCTTACTTCAATTAAATCCCAAGGGAAAATATCATGAGAGGACTCTTCACACTGGGCTGTTTCAGACTGGGAAGTATGAGCACTCAGGGAGATGTGCAACAAAAGAACAGAAATGCCAGCAGTTACGCGACCTCCAAAAATAAAGCAAGCTTAAAAGCAAGCAGTCATTTTGGGAATGGTAAGACTATCCCAACCCCATTCTATAGCATTTGATTTTAAGATCAAATTATAAATATGCCCACTGGCCAAGAAGATTGGAGACCACTAATATGAATCTTTAGATGAGTAGAATTCTGGTGTATTTCAATGAATGCTTCTACTAATGTACAATCTTCTAATCTGCAGGTTAGAAGCAGTTTCTGCTTTTTAATGTTGAATGTTCCAAAGCATATCTGAGCTGCTACATATCATCCAGCCCACAATGATGATGCAGGAACATGTGTGACAGCTTTTAAGAGAGCCCTAAAGACTAATTCTACAAAAGGCTAGCTCACTGAAGCAGTCAAATCGAAATTTATTGCTGTCATACTAGACTACTTCTCAGTCTACCAGCACCAAGACACCTAGGGAGCTGTATTTGAAAAGACAGTTCCATATGAGAGTTTCATTAGGGTTTAGATTCCTCAGTAGAATTGGAAAAAGGGCAAAATAAATGGCAAAAGGAAGATGGAAAACATGCAAAGCGACTTTTTCAGATAGCAGATGTTTAGGTAAAAATCTGTGGGTAAGATGGGAGGAACTTCTGTCATTGCAAAAACTTTGAAAACTCACAAAGATTAATATTAAGAATTAATCCGTGACTAAAATCAAAGCAAAAATAGCCCAATGTTCATATATATATTTTCTTGAAGTAAGTATCAGTGCATTTAACTGTACCTAACAATTAAACCAGTGTTTCTTAACCTTGGCAACTTTAAGATGGGTGGATTTCAACTCCCAGAATTCCCCAGCCAGCATGGGCTGTTAAAGTAGCCAAGGTTAAGAAACACTGGATTCAGACTTAGTATTAAATCTGTTGTGCTGCATTTTGATTGCATTTAATTTATTTAGTTCTTAAATGCATTTTTATGGCAGTACAATCAAAAGGACTCTTGGCAGCTTACATAGCACAGAAAACAATTTCAAACATCCATGGTAAAAAGATAAACTTGCAAAAAGCTACACAAGAAAGGTCCCTTTCCTTCTTTTTTAGAAGCAAGGAAGTTGTGTTGCTCCATGAAGCACCTAGCAGGGAGTGGTTTTTCATCAAAGGAAAGTACCCTGTAAATATTTCTATGGCTGTACTATAAAGCATCAGATATACTGTTGTTGTATATAGGCTGATTGGTTCACATCCCATGCCAGTACTACTCCAAGGCAATTGATAATCCTGTAAAGGAATTTAGAGATAACCTTGGGGAAGGTATGAGCCATTTAGGGAGAAAGAAGGAACACACCATTAGGGAGAGACTTGGACAAGAGATTACACAATCTGGAGATAGAAGGAAGTGCAGGAAACTCAAAATAACCCCACTCTGATTTTGTTTAGTATAAGATGAAATGGAGAGAAATTTAGATAGGCTTTCAAGATACTGTTAACATACCTTACAATAATAAAGTAGAGAAAACCAGTTTGGTGTAGTGCTTAAGGCATCAGGCTAGAAACCGGGAAACCATGAGTTCTAGTCCTGCCTGAGGCACAAAGCTAGCTGGATGACTTTGGGCCAGTCACTCTCTCTCAGTACTAGGAAGGTGACAAGGGCAAACCACTTGGAAATCTTGCCAAGAAAACTACAAGGACTTGTCCAAGCAGTTTCTGGGAGTCAAGACTGACTCGAAGGCACCAAAACAAACAAACAAACAAACAAACATTGAAGCAGCAGTCCCTGAATCCCTGCAGAGTCTGTTTCTTGACCTGGCCTACCTCAAAAAGCTGACCAATACATTGATTAATACGTTAGAACCATAATCTCATTGTTCCAATTCATGTCTTCCATATATCTTGGCTAAAACTCTTAGAGAGGGAGAAGATGCTTCATTTGCTATATTCTGTGCAAGTATTGTCCTTACCCTTTATCTTGTTCACACCTAGTAAGAAACATCAGAGTTCCTTTCTCCAGTGTAGAAATGGATTTGACATTTATTTAATCATTCTAATTTTAATTTCTTCAAAAGTCTCTGGTTATTCTAACTTGTTTAAGAGGACAACAAAACATTTGACACTAATTAGATCATACAGGGAAAAAAATCAAACAAATGGGCAAATCTAAAATCCTAGCCCTGAAAGATAATAGTGTGGGTACCAGGTGAGTAAAAGGGTGATTAGAACTTTGATTTTGGAAAGTTACAAATGAACTAAGGGCCCAGATGGATTTGAAATAAGATTTTGGAATTAATTATAAGAATCCTTCCTATGGGAAAATGCTTTTGAATTCTCTTTAAAAAAAACATGATGGGATGACACTTTGAAGATTGGACACTAGCGAGAACAGAAGGAACTAAAGATTATAATTAAAGGAAAAGAACACTTAAATTTGACTTACTAATACAGTATGAAGCAAAATATTTCAACATTGGACATATTGAAGGATATTTATGAACAGTGAACCCAGAAGTTAATTTTAAGAGTGTCTGCCTCCATAGATAGACTGTGATTCAAGGATGTTATGAAAGAGGAACAAGTTTTACCTGACAAGATTGAGACTGATCCATTTTTAAAGTGAATTTTAAAAATGTCAGGCTACAAGAATGATATGGAAAAAGGGGCTACACCGGACATATAAACAAAACTGGCTGATGTTTTAATAATTAAAAGGGATATACAAATAACAAACCAAGAGAGTGATCTGAATAATTATCCTATATTGGATTTACAAAACGGTTTTGAAAGCTTTGAAGAATTTTGTGAGAAAGGACCAAGAAAAAATGAGAAGAAATCAAGTTCTAGGACCTTATTTGAAGGGACTAAAGATTAAAATTGTTAAAAGTAAAAGGAAGGAATGCAAGGTTGGTTGGTTTGATCAAGGTTAAAATAGATATGTTGTTATCTCTGGTAACCTTTAATGGACTTTTGTTGACATCAGGACTGAAATGATGAGACTTTAAGGATTTGCTTATAGATAAGAGATGGGATATGGGAAGAAGAGATCATTTGTTGTATTTTAAGAGAATATAATTTACTAAAATTGTTTATACTTGTGATGAAGGGGGAAGTCATTTATATTTTTCTTTTCTTTTTCTTTATATATTCTTATTTTTTCTACTTTTTCATTTCCGCACTTTCTATTTTTCTTTTTATTCTTTTCTTTTTATAGTTTGTATTAGTTTTTATCTTTTTAATTGTAACTTTTCATAAAATTACTATTAAAAAAACCCGAACTATCTTCACCTTAAAATGCCATAGAATCTCTCTAATGCAACCTGAATCAATTCAGAATATAACTAAATCTGATGGACATAAAATGCTTATGATTAAACCTTTTCTAGCCGTTTCTCAATATTATGCAAAATGAGCTACATAGCATACCCCCATCTGCAAAATTACATATAACTTTACTTACTTAACTCCTCAAATAAGTGCTTAATCCCTTCCAAATAACTGCACTTTAGAGTTTTCTTCAGTGAGTACATTCTCTTCAATCCAAACCATCGTAAACATGGACATTTTGCAAGAGACCTCAAAGGGGCTGCTATGCATAAGAAATAGACAAGTTTTATGTGTTTGTTCTAGCAACTTTGCTTGAATGCCCATTTATTTAATCTCTGTCATTTGTCATAAGTGCCCTGCCACAGTGAATGATATCATCTGTCCTTACTGATCCCAGCTGAGAAGAAACACAAAACTAGAATAACTCCAAAATGTTTATATATCTTACAAATTAACAGCAAAAGAAAAAAAAAAGAAAAAAAAAACCCAAACACCTAATCTACTGTAACAATTTCAAAAGCCAACTCTATTGGTTGTTAAGAAAAGACAGATCAGATAGAAATAGACTTTGCTTTAAATTCAGGCGCTTTATACAATTAATACTACAGAAATATATATACAAACACCACAGGCTATTGAGGGGCTAGAACAGAAAGGGCAATGGAGGTCCAAGAAGGGTAGCATAAACTGCCCCATGGGGTGCCCTTAAAGCACATTATTAGAGCTGAAGAGAAATTTATCAGAAGACATTTTCCAGTGGAAATCTGCTTTCTCTTTTTTTTCACATTCTAGAGAAAGAACATCATCTTTCAGAATTTTCTCTGAGTATTCCCCAGAAGGTGTGGGTGGTAGTTCCCATTCTCCCATCTCACCCTGAATGCTTTACACTAATGCTAGATTCAGGATTCTGTAGACAGAGATGCTGTAGAGATGAGATGCTGCACCAGTCTAAGTCACATGGAAGGTCATTGGCAACATGAGCACCACCCAGTTGTCCAGGGTTGAGGAGATAGACTTGCAGCTCTTCTGGCTTGAGATGACATAGCTTCTGGTTCTTCTGCATGCTCATTTGTTGAACTACTTCCGGAATTTCTTTGCAAACAGCTGGTTGAAGCAAGGAAAACTCCCCCCCCCCCCCCCATGGGTTCTCTCTCCTTGCTCCATGATGCTATGTAGCAAAGGAGAAAAGTGACAATGGGTGATCCGAATGAGGATCACAGGTCTTCTTGCAAAGCAGCCAATGCCTCACAAGGCACTGTTGCATTCAGCTGGCCCCTAAAATGATTTGTGTTTTAAAACCATAGCGATTATATTTACTCCAAACAATCTGATGTCCTTAAAATGTATATTAAATGATAGATCCTTGGAGCTGGAAGGGCACAAATCCAATTAAGGCATAACAATCAAACACTTGTAAACATGTAATGTCCTTTGGGGTGGCAGGAAGACCTTTCCATTTCTATTATGGTAGGACCCATGTTCTTTGGTAGAGTCACTGGGGAATATAGAGGTTGAAAACCAAAAGAGTCAGAAGTCTGCTCATATAACAATGTGGTTATTGTGGCAGCAGAGAGAGAGAGAGAGAGAGAGAGATCAAAGAACAGAAGAAGCAGTAGTTCTGTTACTCCTAAAGATGAGCCTTACTTCCTAGAAACTGTTGAAGAATTCCTGCTTCCTACAGGGGAATTCCTTTGCCCACAAATAAATAACTGTGATAGCTCTGGGAAGATAAATGTCTGACATCCTGTACTCTGGTGGCCATTGTCACCAGAGTACAGCAATAACTGCTGTTGATTACATCTCCAGGAGTTTAACAAGGACATAACGTACCTCTATACTTTTGGGAGGCAGAATCTTCCAACTGTTTGTGGTAGCGTGGAGTCCTTGTTGCTCTCTGTGCTTGGTTGTTTGCTTCTGGATGTTTCACTGCCCAACTAAGTAACATCATCAGTGTGAGTGAGTGTGGGGTTTTCTCCCTGCCTATATACAGTGGCTTGCCCTGCCAGTGATGGTGGGGGTGTGGTTTCTCCTTGGTAGTTCCTTGATAAGGGTGTTGTTTTCTGCCTGATTGTTTGTCTGGTGTTAATCCCTACTGATGGCTGATTTGTCTGAATGCCAAGCTTTCAGGAATTCTAGGAATTCCCTAGCATTTTTGGATTTGGCTTGGTCTAAGATGTGGTAGTGATGGAAATTTTCATCAACATCATCATCATCATCATCATCATCATCATCATCATCATCTCCTCATGGGAGAACTTTCAGATCAGTTAATGGTATTAATTACAATGCAATTTAATCACATTGTTACAATTGTACTTCCCCATTTGTGTCCCAATTTCCATTCAGTGAATAAAGAAAAGAGGAAAGACATTTTGCCTAATATTTTTCAGGGCCTCAGAATTAGTATTTTCTAAATATTGGAATGTGGCTGACACTCTAAAGAAAATTCTCAGAAGATTTCAGAAAATAAATTTCCAGAGAATTTCAGCCCTGCTATAGTTTACTGCCTTTAGGACCTCTTTGTCAGTATGACTACATCTTCTAAGCCACGTTCCTGGTGTGTGAGGGAGAGGTTCCATCAGGAGGAAGAAAGCAAAGGAAGCTAATGTTGCACTGCACTGAAGGGGCTATAAACCAATGACATTTAAAAGTCATATGCATAAATTGTTGAAACGTGATATTCACAGTAAACCATTAATAGTGCATGAAGCAGGTGTTCCTAACACATTCTCCAGGATGGAGTAGAGACATGAGTCCCCTAAAAAGAAAGTTTTAATCAGCTGTTATCCAAAGGAGTCTGTTGATTATGTACAAGAGAAAATCCATGTATCCCAGAATTTGTGATGTAGTTTGCAACTTAAAAGGCAAAATATACATTAAATTGCAAATAGTAAGAGAATGCCTTCTCTGGTGGAAAAAAAATGCTTGCAAACACTGTTTGGACACAGCTGGAAAGGTATGTGTACAAAACTGTATATACCAGGAGACAGGAGTGTGAAAACAGTACAGATATTCATATTTTTTTCCCCTTGCCATATAGAAAGTAGTAAAGAAATTGTAGTCTGTTGAGAAAGTCAGAGGCAATAGAACTGCTTGTTCTAAGACAGTTAAATACAAGTAGATGAAAGCTATCTCAATTAATTGTTACAGTGGTGGACTGGAATTCAGGAAACTAAATGGACAGCATTGGAATATGGTTTATTGTCAGGCCATACAATAGGGCAGAAATGAGATTACTATATCCCTCTGGCAAATTTACCCAGAATCGCTGTTTGAACCATTATTGAAAACTAATCTCCTTATCTGCTTGCTCCATTTTTCTCTGTGAGAAAACTGGAGTTTAAACTCATTGAAACCAAACTGATTGGGGAAATATACATCACAGCACAAACCGTGTCAAAGCTTCTTCAGCAAGTGGTGCCATTACATTCCCCTGTGTCTATTTTCACACTGTTCAAATCCTCCATGGCTGAATGAAGGAGCCAGCAGTGGGAGAATATTATTAGAAATTGGAAATCACAATTGCTTATCTCAGCTCTACAGATTTTTAATCTGTACAGATTGGTCTGAATCTTTTTGGTTTATATGTTTTGACCAGTTTTCTAATGTTTTTAAAGTCAGAATGGACCTCCTCTCTGGTATTTTCTCAAGGTGAAAACATGTATAGAATTTGAATGTCTGCCTCACTAAGCCCATTGTCTTTTAAAGATGAATTTCTCAGTGGAAAGGAATTAGACTCCAGAAAAGTCAGAGTTGTGTTATAATACTTGGCAATGGTTACTGAAACAGTTAGCTGACATGAACAAACCCTTTTAAGCCTCTAGAGAAACTGAACAATAAGACATATTTCCTCATTTGCAAGGTGTAGGGTGTTACACAATGTTTGATTTTATTTATTTGCATTTAAAGATTTAAAACCTGCCATTTGACAAGTTCCCAGGGTAGCTTACTACTGACTTTAAAAAGAAAGAAAAACTATTTTGTTTAAAAACTATTTTCCTAAATATAAAATCCTTTGTCCAAAATTAAAGGAATATCAAAGCAAATAAAAGTAATTCACAAATCTAAAATAGAGTTGGAAAGGAAAGGAAAGGAAAGGAAAGGAAAGGAAAGGAAAGGAAAGGAAAGGAAAGGAAAGGAAAGGAAAGGAAAAGGAGGTCATCCTGAATTCATTCTGTATCATGGTTCCAGAGTAAAAGATGCTTGTACATATCTTAGTTTCACCAATTGTTTCAAGAGAGGCAACAAATTCATATGCATATCTCTTTGTTTCCATAAGATTGTTGTCTCTGCTAAAAAGAATTCCATACATGCCTCTTCAAACATTACTATTCAGTGCATGGAGAACTTCTAAAAAATAGAGGTGTGTTCCAGTCATAAGATTAGACTTGGAACATGATTGAATGATTTGACCTATTCACCTCTAAGCAGTTTTGGAAGCTGCTCAATCCAATTGTGCAGAAAATCCAAATTTTAGTTTGGAAATTCAAAGCTTTTGGCTCTTCCACTGGTTATCTCTGACATCAACAAGTGACTATAAAACGTTCTCTCTGTTTTTGGTTTGGCTGTGGATGAAATTTGTATACAGAGTAGCTTCTTGATGAGGAATGAGGCCTAAGTGCAAGAAGTTTGCACTATTAATTAATTAATTAATTAATTAATTAATTAAAAGTGGGTGCAAAATGCAGAATTAGATATTTGCAGATAGGTTTGCCTCTTTAGAGAGAGAAAGCATGCTGAGTTTCAGTTTAATATGTTCCCAAATGTAGTCATGTATATTTATGCAACTGAAACAAGCACTGACAATTTGCCTGTGTGCGGCTAAGGCATATCTGCTTATACACCGTAGTGTGTGTCTATATTGTTGACATGTTTTGACCATTTTTTGAGGAGTTGTTATTTTGATGACACTGGAATATGAACCAGGAAGTATATAAAAAGAAAAGAATTGGAATACTTAGTCCTGAATAATTTTAAAGCACATGTACACCGACCCACTCAAATTCACCCTTCTGTGCTGAGATGTAACTCCTGTAGTGTCATTGTTTATATGAACAACTCCTGTATAGTAGAAAATTACACTTGAACTCTGCTATACTGTAATCCTATTTTATCTCTATGCAATAAAGATTGCTAGAGGGAGAATGATAACTATTATCAGTCTGATAATAATAGATGTGCCTAGAAGCTGCAGTTTGGATCATGACCCTGTTGTGTAAGAACACCGAGAAGGAATAAATCCACTAAATAGAGTAAGTTCCACCAAATATGTTTTAAAGGAATGCATAGTAAACAGCAAAATAAATGTGAGAGTTTCTTTGACAACTATACAGATTCAGCTTATGATGGGTATATGAGAAAATATGCAGTACAACAAATATTTGGGGGAGGTAGTTTAAACTACACCAACAAGGATTCTACCTAGCATCCTTAAAGCTCTTGGATATGGAGATTCATTTTGCCATGAATGGATCAGACTATTTGGAGGTAACATTTAGACGCTGGCAGGGGAAACAAGGAAGACAAATGACAACATTGTAATGCAAGTACAAAATGTTGTGGTGTCACAACATTCATTTCATTATTTTTGGCATCATTGTCATTAGGAACAGAAGCTTATCACAGAAGAATAATGTAAACTCATAACAGTAGCCTCAATAACTCATATGTTTCAATAGCATGAATGGGGTAATTTCCAGTTCACTCAGACCACTCATTTCTTTCACCTCCTGTCCCTGCCCTCCCTGGCCATTCCACACACACTCCCATTGCACTCCCTTCAAACTGACTGCAATGAAGCAGTACAAGAAACTTACTTAAAATATACTAAGTGCAGTTCTACTATGGCTACTTCCTCACCTACCACATCAATTTCTCATTCCATTGTTGTGTTGCCTTATTGCTTTCCCCCACTACAAATGCTTTACAATAGCAGTTTGAGATTGCATACAGTATGTTCTTCTTTCATCTATGACTCTCATTCAATGATTGCTTATTTATTTGTTAAATTTATACCCAGCCCTTCCATAAAAATGACACTCAGCAATAAGAGCTAATTAAATAATAATCATAGATGGTCAGTAAAATAAACAATGTGGCAGTTAGAACTTTATCCCCACCAAAACTCCATTATAAGTACCCATAAATGATAAAATACAGGAAGGGAGGGAGGGAGGGAGGGAGGAAGGGCTTCTGGTCTTGAAAAGTAATTAATACTTTACAAATTTAGGTATTTATTTATGAATCATATTTATATGGCTGCCCATCTCACAGAATGTGGCTCTGGGTAGCGTACAATAAAACTATAAAATAACAATATTAAAACAGAATGCCACTAAAAACATTGATGTTATTATTTAAAAAGGCTAAGCGAGAGCGTTAGATATTATGAAGAGTGGAGCTACTCAAGAGATCACCGTTTCCTTGACCCCCAGACTTGTTGACACACCCATGTTTTGAGGGATTTCTGGAAGAATGGGAGGGAAGAGGCCAATCTCACCTCAGAAAGGATGACATTTCACAGACTGGGTATCACAGCAGAAAAGGCCCATCTCCTGGGTCCTACCAGATGTAACTCCTTAGTAGACAGGGCCCATAGCATACCTCTTATGCCAAATCTGATGGGACAGGCAGATGTAATTGAGAAGAGGTAGTCGCTCAAAGATATAATTCTTGCCTTCTTTTAGAGACAGCTAACAATACTTTACTAACAAACCCTTTAAGCTAATCCCACTGTCTCAATATTTGCAAATTTTCAGTAGGGGCAGGGGAGATGAAAGTACTTCAATTATGTCAGGTCAGGTGACCTCCAATTCTCCATTTTGAGAGAAAGATATACATCTATACTCTCAATTATACCTAATTCAAGCATTCACTCCATATGTGATTAGAAACATGTGGAGAGCCCTTTATTGTCTGCTGCATTCCCATCAACTGGCTCCATCTTCCACCCCACTCACAGAAGCTCATTGCATGTGTAGCTGCATTCTGATTAGGTGGAGAACCAGCATATGCAGGACATACAACTAGAAGTTAAAAGACCAGAGTAAGAATAATCTATTTATATTCCCTGTCAGAGACAGATTTTTGATTTGCAAAATTCTGGTGTGTGTGATGTATGTATGTAGGTATACAAGAATGGACCTGGCATGGGCAGATTGTTGTTCAACTTACTTTAAATTGTTTTTGAGATATCTGAAACAGGTTGTCTCTCTTTTTAACATTTAAAAAGTTTTGTACAATTATTATAGTAACAAGCACTTTTAAAAATGCTTGTGTTTATTTCGGCACTTCCTGGAATTGCTATGCGATTATGTAGTATTGTGAGATCACTTAGCTATTCCAGGAAGTACTGGGGTAGAAGTTTATACAATGAGCCTGGTAATACAGGCCTGGGTCCCACTCCCCCCCCCCCCCCACTGGGTTAAGAAAAAGATAAAAGAGACCACTTAACCAACTTGTAAAGCTTGGACAGTATAGTGGTATTGCAGAAGATCATCGTAATGATGAGTAGATTTAAGTTGTGTGCCCCAATTTTCCTTCTGTTTTCCTATATAAAATGGCTTCTCTTCTGTTCCTTCTGCACAGAATGGCCAGTTGAAGCCTTAGCTTTCCAAAAAGTACGCAAACTCTATAAGCTTCCCCCTTTTACCACTTAACTGGTCATGCAGTTTAGCTCAACAGCATTATCTCCTTTCTTTAGAGATACTTTGCCAATCACTCCAGTTTGGATTGCTTAGACATTTCATTTAAAAAAAAAAAAAAACTTGAAATGTAATGAGCAGGTTGGATCATTCTTTCATATTTGGTGGCAATGCTGTAAAGCTCAACAATTTTGGAAAATGATTCACACTAGAATAAAGCAAACCTTAAAAGCTGAATTCCTGCTTCAACCTATGATACTCCGATTAAACTTTACCAAACCACACATCTGTTCAAAGTACATTAAACTAGCTTTATTTATAAAATTGCTGCAATGACATTTTATGCTTCATATTGGAAAGGTCATCTGATCCTTTTAATGGAGGAATAACTAACCAAGTAGTAGGGGAATGCTTTGATGTTTAAAATAACTTTTATCTTAAAAGTAAATCTGACACAGTTTTCAGTTCAAACTGGAAACCATTCTTAGACTATAACTAATACATGGATTGGCATCATAACCAAAATTTGGGCTTATCTATGCATAACATTTGTATGAGATACTTAAATCAGAATAGATTCTTAGTGATATGGACTAAATGTATGGCAAGTTTAATTGTATTTGATGATTTATATTGTGTTAACCATGGTCCTTGATGTTCATTTTTAGCTTGAATTTAGCAGTGATTCTTAAACTTTTAATATGATAAGATATTGTGATGGAAGGGAATTATGAAGGCCAAACTCAGGGAGGGAAACATGCTCTTTCGTCTCCTGAGGGGCGAGGAAGAGATAAGAGGATGAGGCTGGCACCTCCCTGAGGAATTCACTCTGTTTTGATTGGCTGACTTTGGGAACTGAGGTTTCAGTCTGGGAAGATTCTTGCTAGAGGTTGTAGCTAATAAACATTGCTGAACTGAATCTACATGGTCTCCTGGAGTTCCTTGGGGTAGGCCTGACAGATATAAACAATAACAACCAGTTCAGTGTAGTGTTAAAGACATTGGACTAGAAGTTGGGAGACCTTGAGTTCTAGTCCTGCCTTGGCCACAAAGCCAGCTGAGTGACTGTGGGCCAGTCACTCCTTCTTAGCCCTAGGAAGGAGGCAGCAGGAAACCATTCCAAAAAAAAAAAAAAGTGCCAAGAAAACTACAGGGACTTGCTCATGTAATTGTCAGGAGTCAAGACTCACTTGAAGGCAATATGAGTTTTTACCTGTGTGTGTGTATAAAACTACTGACAATCAATTAATGATATATTAGAAAGCCATAATTTCCATGACATTTTAAAATTCCTGATTTATTCATTTGTGTTATATTCTTTTATTTTTTTCCACATTCCCTATATACTTGCTCATTTTTTTTTTAAGTATCCACTAATAAGAAAACAAAACCAAATATATATATATATACTTTGCCAAGAGAAGGCACCTGACAGAGAAGACAGGATGGCTGAGCTGGTACTAACTCATACAAACTTTTGGTAACTACTAGGGAAGAAGTAGAAACACCACATATTCCTTAAACTCGTGGAGAAGGAAGGATAGATAGTTGTATGCCAAGGAGGTTTCTTAGCTGAAATAACATTATTCAAATGGATTTCATCCAAGATACCAATAAGATATACCAGTGGAATCATCCCCAAATGTTGTATTAATTTACGCCCCTTATATTTTGTAAACAGAACCAGTTTGGTGTAGTGGTTAAGAAAACTGGCTAGAAACCAGGGGACTGTGAGTTCTAGTCCCGCCTTAGGCACAAAGCCAGCTGGGTGACCTTGGGCCAGTCGCTCTCTCTCAGCCCTGGGAAGGAGACAATGGCAAGCCACTTCCAAAAAACCTTGCCAGAAAAACTACAGGGACTTGTCCAGGCAGTTCTCCTCTGATGAATGTTACTGTGTCTTGTTTTATTGCTTTCCTGTGGATATTTTCTGTCTGTATTATGTTTTGCAGTTGAACTTATTCTTCTGCTACCCTTTCAGCTTTTATCTCATTTGTGTGTATTAATTACTTCTGATTCCATGAACCTCCTACACACACGTAGAGCAACAATAAGTACAACATCAGATTTCTTTTCTAAGGCAGCTGGAAAGTCAACCAAACTTGTTCTGTTTTGGATCCATCCTTCTACGGATCTGCTGGAAGTTGTCTCTCACTAGGATTCATCTTAATCCCAACCTGCTGTGGAATTCTTTCTTTCAACACATAAAGGATAATAGAGCCAATGCATTTTAACTGCAGTCTTAAGTCACTCTAAAATTGTGAGGTTTCCCTTCCACTGTCTCTGGTGATTCACGGTTCCCGGTTTATTTGGGCTGTAGTTATTCTACGTGTATTTGTGTACTTCTGCCTGGCTACATGTTTACCTAGGCCACATTTGGAAACTCACAGCCAGGCTGAGCAGAGACACATGCCTCTCTAATTGCAAAGGCAGCAGGTAAACAGTGCCAAAGTGGCAAAGGCAGTGCATTCAAATACAGACAGTATGCCTGCATCTAATAAGCACAGCGGGGGAACAATTGGATTTGAAAGGGAAATTAAATGGGTTGACCCGAGTGCAGAGGCATTTATTGTTCAGCTCGAAATTTTCCGTGCCACAATTATGGCAATGCTTTCTTGTAAACCACCAGTATGAAGGCACACTAGAATTGTGATTGAGCATCAATTAAAGCAGGGAAGTCACAGTAGGAAATACAAACACTTTTTAGAAAGTCAAACTCAATCAACTTGTACCTTCAAGCTGTTAGATTTTGTTTGCTTTTAATCACTTGTTTTTTTCTCCTAGCGTGATGCTGGTTTGAAATCTAACGTATCAATCCTAATGCTTGGTGAGAGCACAAAGCAGACAAATTATACGAAGATCACAAAGGCAGATAAATTAATCTAGTCTTGTGTGACCCCACATAATATAACCACCCGATAAGAATATTGTTTTTACTATTAGTGAAATTCAGATAGATAGACAGGCAGGCAGGCAGCTCTTTAACTTACTTTCTAACTAACTCCATCTAACAGATTCAAAGCAAGTATTAGATACCTTTGGCATTAAAATATATTCTATATATATTTTAAAATTTCCTGGAAGTGTTTAGAGAAAAAGCTTTGATTTTCTCAGGTGTTATGCAAAAGCTTCAAAAAAGAGATGAATATTGTGGCCACCCCTTCTAATCTCATTTCCAAGGAAGAGCAAAATTCAGTGATAACTTACTTTTGCACATACTCAATCATTCACCCATTCCCATTACGAATAATTCGCAGGAAAATCCACACTGATTTGCACTCAGTTTAGCTGTCATAGTTGATATACAACATGGATGCATCTTTCTCTAATATGTGCATAATTGCAATGTTGTATGCAAATTCTGAACTGAAAAATATTATGAAACAAATGCTAATGAGCTTCTGCTTGTTTTTGCTGGATGGATACTGTTTGGATACATATCATATCTCAGGAAAAGAAATCCATGGCAGGGTTCTTTGATATACCTACTTCTCACTTAGTGTGTCTCAACATCTGTGGTGGTCCTCAAAATCAGTATGGTAGTAATAGCAATCATACTAGTAATGATTTTATCACAATCATAACAATATATCCTCTTTATAATGAGGCAGACTTCTGGAGAACAAACAATACAGTAGCTTCAAGTGACAAAGCTATCACAAGACTGTTATCAGCATACAGCATCTTTAAGCAGCTGAAAGGGCCCCAACCGGTAGGTAGGTGGCACTAAGCACCACGATTCCTGTATCCCCACCATGTCAATTACTTGTGATAAATTAGAACTGAGTGGATAATATGTGGTTTTGAATCTCTTTCTTTACTACCCCATGGAAACTCCTTCAGTCACAATTGCTGAAAACTGATCTTGAGGCAGGAAACATAGAAACCTTTCAGGGTAAATCTTAAAATGGACTGGGAGGGAGGGAAGGAACTTCCCCCAAATCCAGAAAACTGAAAAGTTCCACCTCATCTGTTTACATCAACCCCCTCACTGTCACCAGAAGGTAGGTTCTGGGGAAGCAAACTCATTAATGTAAAAGGAAACACAGCAAAGGGTATTTTTTACTACTTACTTCAAGCCATATGAGCAACTTGATCTTGTGTAATTGGAGCTGATATGGAAAAGTAAAAGAGAGAGAGAGAGAGAAAGAGGGAGAGAGAAAGGGGAAGAGACAAAGAGAGATCAGGCAAGCCAGGAGGACATGGAATTAATTCTTTGCAGCATTTCCTAGTCCATGCCCTAGTTTCTAAGCTATCGGCTGATGTTGTTGATTTCCATTGCCACTAAATGCTCCATGAAGCCACTGGATGAAGGAGAGGTGGGATATGTCCAAGCACAAGCATTTATATAGACTTATAAACAAATAAGCACACACACACACACACTTAGAAAAATGATATAATAGATCTATGTACATAATAGTAGGAATATTTGGGGCATTTAAGCCATTGAATGAAAAGGATACGTTTCCTGTCCTTAATGTGCTTGTCACAGATTTGCCCTGTAAGCTTCCCAAGACATCAACCCATATCTCAAAACAGAATGCAGATCGTTCAGATCAAAACCAAAACAAAACAAATGGTCCCAGTGATGAGCCCATGTATGTGAATGCAGGACAAAAGGGTGTCATAGGTAATTATAAAGATGCATCGGGTCCTTGGTTACTTTTGACAAAGCCGTTTCAGTGATTTATGGCAGGTGCTTGTTTATAAACCTATTTCTGCTGAGACACGGTCTTGCTCATTCATCATGCTGCCCGTTTCTCATTATTAGATCAACGTCACTTAAACTGAACTGAAACACAGAATTTTGCAACCTGAACACACCTGTGAATGGCTTCTATCTCATGCCTGTTTACTTATTGATTTGTTTGTTTTGCTTGACCTGGGGAAGCAAGGCTTTGTTGACCCTAGTACAATGCCCCCATCAATAATTCAACAAGCACAAAGCAAAGGAGTCAGTATGTTGGAGGTCACCTACCAGCAGACAACACTGACTTCAACATCGATTTCTGTTTATTGTCAAAGTCTTGTCGTTTTGCTCCTAGAGTTGTAGTGGGTCCCTGATGGCATTACCAGATAGTTCTTTTTCAATTCACAGACTAAAATCCAATCTATGATTCCTCACCTCGCCCACTATTTAGGGAAAAAGAGACTGCACCGTGACAAATTATAATAAGACCTTGTTTTATAAAGTAAAGATTTAGATTGACATTCTCATTCTGGTTCTAAAAGCTATTGTATCTTTATGTTCTCTTTCAGTGCCCATGTTGTCTTCTTGTTATCTGAGCAGTGGTGTTGGGGAATCATCCAGAATCTAAATTTTAATTTATTATTATATTCTTCATCTCAGGGAAGAGGGAATTTATGGTCTTCCAGATGTTACTAAATTACAACTCCCTGCAGTCCATCCAGTCTGGTCAACAGTGAGGGATGCTTGGAATTGCAGTTCTATGACATCTGGAAGCCCAGAAATTCTCAATCCCTGCTTTAGAGACTCCTGATACAGAGTGATAATAGCTAGTAGATGAGTAGACTAGGGAGTCTGAGGTTCGAATCCCTTCACATTCTTGACATGTACTACTTCTTCTCCTTGCCAACCATGCAGGGATTTTGAGAAGAGCTGTGAAGTACTGCAGTGAGTAAAGAATTATGATCTGAAGAAAAAGCAGACATTTGCTTCCCTGAAACAGTCTGGAAACAAAAATGTCTTTTTGATAGTTGTTCCAATAAAGTGGCTCCTTGTAGTTAGAGGTTATAGGAGGTATATTTTATACTAAAAATAGCTAATTATTTTAGTTAGATTAAAAAGTGTGCTTTCTAACTGGAAGCCAGAGAATACTCCAACTCTCTTATACAATGAGGATAAATTAAAATGGAGAAGTACTATTTCACAAGAGAGCAAGGTAAAACTACAGTTACTTTCTAGATAATTCTTCCATGATGTATTTGATGCACTTCTGGTAAAGTAGTCCTACACATCTTGAACACAAATATTTATTGTGGTATTGATCCCCACTGACTTCTATGATCAGTACTAAAGAATGTTATGGTAAAACAAACAGTGTTATTAGCAATATGGGGATTAAATGAGGGAAAACCAGACTATAATCTCAACCAAATTCTGAAATGCTCAAGCACTGTTAGTCAAATCATTATTCCTCAGTGGATCCTGCCTTATAAGATTGGAAGGATATTTCACGGCACTTCAAATCTCTTGAAAATGTCAGTATGTGCTGTGGGCATGGCGATATCCGTATACCTGAAATCAAATCCAAATTGGTATACAGCACTATATTCTACCCCCTCTATGAGATATTTAAGACCTTCTTTTTCACACACACAGATGTGATCACTCTACTACATCAGCCTGGTTTGGCCTTTGACTTACTAAACTGAAGACTAACCAGCAATGTTGTAGTTAGGTAACAAAAGAAATGTATGGAGTCTTCTCTTCAAGGTGTGGTGTGGAAAGGCATCTTTGCTTCATTCATGGACCCCACTACAGAGGAATCAAGACACTTGGTAGCATTCTCTATCTGAAGAGCTACCAGAAGACAAATCTGCTCCACGGGCTATTCAACTGGATAGCTGGATCAGTATCAAGGGGTGGACAGAGGGGACATAGGTTACCACCTCCATACAGTGTTCCCATTGAAAAATTCAAGGAAAAACAAATTGGAACGAATTCTCATCCCTTTGCTTCATATTTCTCATCTAAAAGCACAAGACGTTTTCTATTTCATAGATCTTAATTGTTACTGTGCATCACATGCATAATTAACTTACATTTGCAAGACCACATGCAATTAAGTCAATGTTTTTTCACAGATTCTTTTCACAGATTCACAGAGTATTGGAAAACTTTCTGCATTTTCAAAAATACAGGGAACTAGGAGTATGCAGCTAGCTCTTGTACTGTTCATAAAAAATAAATATAAATATACTTTGTTTTTTTTTATTTTTAAAGATAAAAATCAAATAAAAAAGACCCTTGAATTCATGGATTGAAGACCATCAGTCGGCATAAGGGAAAAGCTACATCTAAAACTGCCAGTTTCTCCATTGCTTACAACTGTTTCTGTTTTAGGCCAGTTGGTTAATCTGGGCAGAAGCTTCAGCTACCAAGCACCAATGAGAAATGTAGGTTACAATCCTATGAACAGATTCCTCAGAGGAACTTCATTTCAGTACATCAGGATTTACTTTACTGTAAAGATGCACACTGTTAGATGCCCATCCATCAGGACTCTTCCTTTCTAAAAGGGCAAAACTCCCACTAGTTGCATGTTTGACAAGGGAAAAACACTTGAGAGGTAAAATTAGCTGAATATCAAAATAACTGGATATCTTCTTCTTTTTTTTTAAGTGTTTCTGCCCATAGTCGCTGCACTTTCCCTCAGTCTGGTGCCTTTCTGATGTGTTGGATTTCAACTCCTAAAGCCATGTTGGCTGGGATTTCTGGGAATTAGTTAATATATCTGGAGGGCATCCACTTGGAGAAGGAGGATTTGAGAAAAGTCCTTCCCAACATGTTTGAAGTGCAGTTCCCTGTTCAGCCAGGGATATTTATGTAGAAATCTGCTTTGAAATATGTGCAATATTTACATTATATTATATTTTGACATTATCTAATCTCAATATACTAATATATTAGTATATTACTAATATATTAATATATTTTGAGTATTGCCTTTCCTCTAAAGGCATATTCATATGCTCTGAAAGCAGCATATGTAATCCTTCATTTCTTTTCATTTGTATTTTAAAAATTGGTGTGCAGCACTTCAAAACAGTTGCTCCCCCAAGATCATTTACTGCAGATTAAATTCACACACACACACACACATAAACTTACACACCCATACACCTATATATATATATATATATATATATATATATATATATATATATATATATATATACAGTGAATCAAACAGTCTGAATGGATTAAATTAAAAAGTCGTGCATCAACAAGATTTAGAATTTGAGCAGATTAATAGATTAAAAGGCCTGGGAAACTTAAAAGAAGAGGTGTTTGTCTGGTGTTGGAGAGATAATACAGTTGGAGCTAGGCTGATTTCACTGCAAAAGGCATTCAGAGCCAGAAGACTATTAATAAGAAAATCTATTTTGGGACAGTTCCTCACCACACCATAAGAGTTGGAGGCATCTAGAGCAAGGAGGTTCTTAGGGAACATGCAGAAATATACAAGGCAAAGCATTCCTACAGATACTGTGCTCTTGAGTAAGAAGGAGTTTATTGGTTAATGCCAACACTTTGGAATGAGATATGAAGCTGTTATTTCTTCCCCTCATTACTTTCTCACAATATTCCTTTGAAATAGGGTAGGCCTGATCCAAACTCATTCAGTGAGCTATACATCTGGGGCAATGAGCATACTGGCTGTTCCATACTAGAGTTCAATTCAGCTTTGTGGCTTAGTATGTTGTCATACCTGCCATTTGGGATTTATGAAGACAGGGGTAACCATGGGGGGAAGGGTTGATTAAAAAACTGCAGCCATAACTGAGCAATCAAGTTCTTCCCCTTTTTTATGCATGTCATGGCCACTATCTTTACATTTCTGAGCCCCCTTGCTGATGCCAAGGTTTCTGTGATATCTTACTGGGTTACAAGTCCCAGTTTCTATAAACTCCAATGATAGTCTGTTCATTTTTGGATAATATGACAAGCTATGAAGCTAAGTCAGACATAATGGGTAAGGAAATTAAAGTGGAGGTACATGCTTTTAACCAAGAATTTAACTTAGCGTGTTATGTGAACTCCTATCAATTTCAATGCTCCAATTGAGTAATATTCTGAAAATCTGCATTAAAAAAACTAACACCAAATTTCCAACAGTTTGGTTATCATTAATTCCTCTATACTTTACAATCAGCACTTGCATTTTAAACATTAACTAAATCATTCTAACACTACCTATGATTTTTTTCCCTATAAAATAAATATTTTGCACAAGCTATGCTATTTCATTTTATTAGTGTTTAAAATATTTTATTGCATGTTTCATTTGCCAAGCTTTTGCTTTATATATTGCCTTGCTAAAAAGGCAAAAAACAATATATGACTCTCTCCCTGCCCCCCTGCCCAAGTTCCTCTAATAAAAATGTGGAAGGAGACGAGAAGGCCATACTGTTTCTATGTGGGAAAGTTATTTCTTCCAAAATACCAATGAATATGCATAACTTATTCATTTGAAAAATAAATTAAGTGAATTGTCCAAGTAATATGATCAAATATACCCAAAGACATTGATTTTGCTAGGATGTGCAAATAATATATAACTCTCCATAACACCACAAGTCCCATTTGGAGCTGTGTCTTAAGTAAAGATATACTGTTTATTTCAATGGACAGTGGCCTTGTACATAGAAAATAGTCTGCACTGCAGTGCTCCATCCCCCACTGATATAAAACAGTCAGAGTTATTGATGGGGGACAGAGTTTCTGCACCTGCAGCATAACTGAATTAGAACAACTAGATATATTTTTGCTGGTGTTAAGTGCACAGTCTCAAGTTATAATAAAGATAAAAACTAAACGCACAGGCACAAGCTCAAATCCAGACTTAATCATACAGTCTTGAGAATATACTCAATGACTGGATTTATGTGTGGTGCTAATCCACATTTTTAATTTTTAATTTTTTTTTATTTGAATGTATTCATTGCCCAACTCCAATGAACAGTGGTGTGTCGAATCAGCCATAACCATCTTGGGCTGTAACCAAATCACAGTGACTAGGTTTAACCATTACATCAAGCCAAAGAAACCAACGAGAATAACAGAACACATGACACCTAGCACAGTTGCCCCAAAATAAAATCTTTTATGATAATAATTATAAATGTAAGAATAATGAAGTCATAATTACATTTAGCTCAGAATAATAAACTCATGTTTTATGTATTTGGAGGTAACTCCCAGATGGACTTTCTTTCTGGTAAGTATCTACAGCAGAGTGTTTCAAACTCTACTCTGCCGAAGAATGGGGTCCTGTGAGAGGCTAAGGGGGTAAAAATTACTTGACTACAATCAATTTGTCTGTCACTAGAATTTGCCTCTTGATCAGGGATTTCAAAAGGTATCTATATTATCTGTATCTGTTTCTATATCTGTTTCTATATCTGTTTCTATATCTGTTTCTATATCTATATCTATATCTATCACACACTAACCAGTTCCATGGCCTGAACCCCCTGCTCTGTAATATGTTATTGTTGCTCTTCATCTTCCTATATTTGTCAGTTGTCCGGATCCTATCCTTTGAATGTGAATTCAAAGTATTACTAGCACATACCCCGCGGCCTCCATTGAAGAAATCTATATTCTCCATACATGCCATGGAGGGGGCAAAAGTGTCAGGGCAAGTGACAAAATGTGTATTGTGACATCATGACAAACCTCCATGCCTTACATATGAGTATGCTACTTTACAACACAAGCATGAAAAGGCAGAATTTGCATCATTTGGTTACAACATCACAACACATGTTTCATTTTATTGGGGTCATCATGGTTAGGAGTAGACACTTGTGGATAATTTGAGCAGCTGAAGGAGTCGATTGTAGAGGGAGTGGATTTTTATTTATGTTACTAACGGATATGTATATGCAAATTTGTGTGTGCTTTTCTGAATGTTGCGAACCATTAAATTATATCTATGTAAGAAATAAAAAGGAATAATTTTAGCGGTAGATATTTAATTTATATTTTCCTTATGCCAGACATTCTCTGGAGCACAAGTCAAATGCCACTGTGATCCTTAGACTGAGCAAAGTTATAAATCCCCGATCTTTAAAATTGCAGTCTTAATCATATTTGGACCATGATAAAAACAAACAAACACAATTGCTAAAGATGGTTTTATTCTGTTAGCCTGAATATATAGGAAGATCTAGCTGGAAACTACACTTAGCTTGATGGTATCTCTTTCCTTTTACATACTCTAGGAACATCAAACTGATGTTGGTCAACATTAACATCAGATCCCCTTGAACAGTGATCAGTACCATCAGATTCCAGGAGTTAGAAGCTTTTATCTTAAAACTCTCACAATACCCTGGAGTGATGTTATGTGGGACCTACTTGGGATTTTAAACTTAGGGAATGTCAGGAAATGTGTAGTTCTGTATGGTTAGTGGTGATCCCTGCTTGGTTCTCATTAGGGGGATACTACTCCTACAGCTTAGCAGAGCATTGCTGGAGAAGCATTATACTCCAAGGCATTTCAAGATGGAGCTTACTTTACTAGCAGTGATAGTTTCCTGTGAGGGAGAAAATGCTGAGGATAACAAACCACGATTCATAAGATATTTGGAGCAGCCACCTACAGGTTTGTCTCGATGATGTGCTTAACTGGACCATGTAGGGTGTTAGCATGCTGTGTGACTGTGTAACTGACTTGGACAATTAAGCAATTGTGCAAAACAGAAACTCCATCTCTGTTTTAGTTTTTAGCATATGCACATACCCCATGGACACATACACATGGCCAGACAAGAGAGATGAAGAGGGACTGAGAAGGGTTGATCTTGATCAAGCCCCTGCAATTTTTAATTTTTGTTTGTTTATTTTGCTTTGGCTGAAAAGCTGAGAAAAAATGGGGACAGTTAACCTTCAACCTTCTTTGTGGTGACTGGGAGGAATTTGGGTGCTCTGCAGTTAACTGAGTTACTAGAGATCATGCAGTGGTAGCACATGTAGCTGAAGTAGTTAAACACAGGAGCAATTAACTGGGTCAGCAGCATCTCATAAAGTGTTATAGCACTTTTACCAATTATACATTAAGCTACATGATGTAGACTTGACTAATATGCAATCTGTGTTAGGGGCAGGAAAAACATAGAGTCTTGTAGCACTTAAGAAGTGCTATAAGAAATATAACAGCTTTTGTGGAATATAATCCACTTCATCAAATCCAAAAAGTGTCAATCTGAGAAAAATTACAGGTCATCTACAAGATATACACAGATTATATGTAACTAAACATGGGTAGGAGAAATAAGAAAACAGGATAGAGAGACATGAAATAAAGTGACACCTCCTTGATGATGTCCATTCCCCTTAAACTTTGATATGTATGACACTAAACATTCTGATTAGTACATACATCGTGAGAAGAATTATTTTTCTGTGCTTAACCCTTGGGTAATACTATTGAACCTTTTTGTGAGTTCCCACTCAGCTGTTTTATGATTTCTGACTATATTAACTGTTATGTCTTTATTTGATTCTCAAAATCTTCCAAAGTTGCATAAAACATTTGCCAATTCTCCTGCCATTATCATCTACGAGATAAATTGGATGGCTTTGCCAATAGCTGCATGTAAGATAAATGTGTTACCATCAGGAGAGCTGCAGATTGATGGTGTTCAGCAGAAGGTTGTTGTGAGTTATCACTGATTTCTGGCATGATGGAATCTAGACCAAGCATATTTTATCTGTTACTCAAAATATACAAATCAGGTAATATTAGATGCCCTGTTGTTTCTGGAATCAGTACTCTTACAGAGTGCACGGTCTCATGGACTTCATTCTTATATCAAACACCATTAAGAAAATTCCTGTTGTCATACTGACATACCATCTCACACAGAGAAAACATTATGTTAACCACCATGAACACTGAGATCCTTTACACCAGGACCAAACATTCTATGGTGCACGGGCCACAGATATACTGGGTTTTTTTGGTCCCCAGATTCCCTAAGATCACTGAAATCTGGGAGCATAATACCAGATAACAGCATCGGACTTTTTCTCTGTTTGTCAGCAAAGAAAGGTATGCTAAGGATCCAATAGGCTTAAAGTATTTATTTTAGCTTAAACCCACCCAAAACAATTTAAAAGGGTTGAACGTTCTGGTCTGGCCTTTTAAAGTGTCATCATCACTTCATTACTATGTTCCCTACAGCCCTTAGTTGAGAAAGTATTGATTAAAAAGTGGGTCCTCCTACCATGAAAATAGCTGCCATCCCTAGTTTTATTTCAGTATTTTTCCTCGACCCTCCCTTGGTATACAAGCCATCAGGAATATAATCCCTAATGCTGCTATAGCATATCTAGGCATACTTATTCTCTAATGTGATATGTACATTCACCAAGACCTGTTCGAGACTATGCTTATTATCCAGGGAAGTACAAAATGAAGTTGAAATATATGCACTTTATTTATTTATTTATTCATTTCGACACTTTGTAAGGCCAGCCATCTCCCAAAAGTGACCCTGGGTGGTGTACAAGGGTTAAACCACAACAGCAGTAGTTAACAAAACCAAACACCCAAGGCCATAAACACAATCAAATTCATAAGAATAGCATAATCACATTGACCAGCAGAATTCGCCTAACCTCATGCCCAAACGCCTTGGGGAATGTATCCATATGTATATAGATGGAGAAATGTGCAGAATTTTCTCTTCCGTTACATATTAGGTGTCCATTCTCCACGAGGGATAGTGACTATACACATTGAACTTTAGCCATTCAGCATTCGTTGCTTGTATGAATATGTATGCACAGGCTGATGAAAAACATAAAATGTGTGATTAAAAAAAAAGGGGGGGGGTTTCTAATCTTCCTTCTAGAAAGTATCCAGGTTGTAGAACAATAACAGGGAAATTTATGCTTACACGATTTTCCTATTTGTAATCCAGGTTCCTGTCAGGTGTTTAAATTGGTTCTTTAAATATATAACTTTTGCTGTTCCTTAACTGTGACAGCAGGATATCTAACGATGTTTGCCCTGTATATAAGGAAATAAACAATATGTTGCTGGGGTAGGAAGGGGAAACGTTTTGATGGGCCATTAATTATCATGGTTTGGTTCAGATATCTTGCTAAAAGGATTCTGGTTCTCTGTTTGCCACAAAACCTGCAAGCTGTATTCAGTGGTCAATGTGGATGGGCAGAAAAATGGGGAAGAAAGAGGCCAAAGATGGAGACTATTAAATTCCAGATTTTCATGTCTTCCTCCTTCAGTGGGCAAGTGTGATGGAGAAAGTGTTCTATTAGTTTCAGAACTCTTGTCTGGGAAGTTGTAGGCTTCTACCATGGCACCTTTACATGGTGTGGAAATATATTTGAAAACAAATGGCTTTCCATCCTCAGCCATTCTTGCCTTGTGAATATGATTGTATTGAGGGAACATAAACACATTGCAGGATCAAGTCTATATACTGTGCACAGTTATGTGAACCAAGAGTTATTGTCCTTCTGCAACAACTCAAATGAGTAACAGCACTGTTCTCCTTGGCCTTCTATTTCTTACATCTTGTGAGTTTGTGGTAATACTTTATTATTGTCACAATTTATTAATTACATCCAACTTATTCCACTTCCTACTTCCATTTCTATGCTCTTAGCTTTCAGGGCTCCCCTCCCCCCCCCTCCCCCCCAGTTTGACTGGAGAGCTGCTGGTTTCTTCTTTATTTGTCTTCTGAAGTCACACTTGTCTCTTATACTGCTCTCATCACGTGAAAGGAAGCAAAAAATGCTATTCCTCTGAGTATTTTGAATCGGAGACTTCCCAGGCCCCAACAACCCGTCATTATTCTCTGAGTATCTCCAGAGCCTCAACAGTCGAGCTCTTAAAGGTGGCAGACAACTGGAGAACAAACTCCTGTTTTCATTCTTTGCACCCTTTGCACTCAGTGCATTCCTTGCACTGAGTAAAGGTAGAGCGGGAGGCAAAACTTACTGATGCTATTTGCTCCTGGTGGAGGAGTTGGGGAAGGCATGAGGGAAGTGACAGAAGAATGGGGAGATTTGGGGAAAAGTTGGAGAAGAAGGGTGGGTTAGAGTAACCGAACAAAATGAAAAGGGGAAACCCAAAACGAAAGAGAAAAAAATGAGGAGGCATTGAGGTGGGAACATTGTGGAGGGCAATGAAAGGACATGTGAAAAAAAAAAATCAAGAGTACATGTGTGTGTTAGAGTTTGTGCTGGCAAGGTAATCAAGATACAGCTAGAAAAGTGACTGCGATATGAGAAGATGTGTGGCGGTATGAACAGTTTGATCCTGAGTAAGAGAATAACTGGGTTCAAAAGGAAAGCTTGTGTTTTGGGGTCCACCTCCCCACTTCTGCCCTGTAGTCAATCTCTTGGACAAGTTATTTTTCTTTTAGCCTTACCAATTCTTATTAATAGGTGTTTTGTTATGGACAATGTCTGTCATAGCAACCATTTTATAAATGGATAGTTTCTTATATGGGCCCTTTTGTGATTAAAGCCATAACACTTTCCCCAAGCTCCATATATGACCTTTAAATTACAAATGTATGAGGCTCTCCAGACTCTAATCCATTGTGTTATACTTACACCTGTATTGTTGGATCTAAGCACACCATGGTTTACTGTTTTCTTAATATGTGTTTCAGGTGTGATGCTAAGTGCAATTTTTTGAACTAAGGGCATTAAACAGTTAACTACATGGGGTAATAATGGAGTTTCCCCTGCATGTTTTTTCCCCCCAAGTGTGCCCCAAATCTGCTCAAGTGGTTGATGTAGCCACCTGGAACAGATAGGGGAAGGAAGACTCTGATTCACCAGTATCAATTCTGCTGGCAAACTGACCTAGTTGGATACAACCCAGCATTACTTTTCAAGAATACGCATGACAGAAATAGGTGATCCTGTCCCTCTGCTGCAAATTCAATTCACTTCTTACCTTACATTTATTTTTAATGCTTATAAAGTTTTCATTATATGAAAAAAAAAGAAGAAGAAGAGGTGTGGGGGAATCACCTCACATCTATATTACTCCAATATGCTCTGCATGAGCTACTCTTGAAAAGTGTTCAGAAACCATGGTTAATAGAAAGTGTGACACTCACCCTGTTGTCTGGTATGCATTTTATAGATTGAATGGGGCATGTTTTGAAGGTGCTACAAAGCTCTAAATGGCTGGGGGACATGTATCTAAAAACATTTTCTCACCCATGAACTTGCTTGAATTAATTATCTGAAACCCTATGACTTACCAATTTCACCCACATCTACAGAGGTGAAATTGGCAAGTACTTGATACAGAAGCTGTGGTTGCGTACCATTGGTGTAACATCCTATGCACACTTGTGTCAGAGCCCTCATTATTGGCCTTTTGAGGGTTTATAGACATTACATAAGAGACAGGAACACAGTGTTTTATCCTTTGCAACTTCCCAATTAATTCAATGAACTCTTACCTGATTTTGGAGTGAAAAAGTTGACATCTGACAAGGTTTAATAGCAAGAATACTGAAATCCTATGAGATTGGTCATCATATGAGACCGCCATTTATAAAATGATTTTTAAAGTTTATTTTTGGCACCCACAGTATCACAGGATGGCACCTGGCACCTGAATACTTGCTGGCCTCTGAACCACACTTTTAATAATAAAAGTCATGTTTGACTATATTGGTGTGCATATAAATGAAAATATTGCATTTTATTCTATGTATGCTTTACATTTCCTTAAGCAGTCGCTGATTGTACAGGTTGTTGAAACTGTATCACAATTATAGAATAAAATAGATCATATTAGAAACTATAGCAGCATTCCTACACAATAAATGCATGAGGAAAGAATTTTCTCTATGATTATATTATTTTGTAATCATTCTTCAGTATGATGCATTTATTGTTCCTTCAGGGCCAAAAAAGAATGTATTTGATTTTTCTATTTGTTGTGACTATGTGCTTGCTTCATAAAATATAATATTAGAGCTCTTGGACCAATACCCAGTATACAAAGAGCAGACTAAGTTTATTGTGTACAGTTCAGTATTCTCTGATTTCAGTATTATAGTTATGAATTCACTGTATTTCTAAAAAGAAGAAAGGAAGCCAGATCAACCACTCTTAATTAAATCTTCTCATAAAACAAGAAAGACTAGCTTGCTTCACAGTATTAGATGAGAATTTAACAATAGAACTGCTAATTTTCCATGATTTATAAGTCCTCCGTGATGTGTAAGTTCTGTTCCAAGAATTCAAAGCAGGGTTTATCTGGATCCATGGATGGATGAACTATTTATTCTGTCCAATTTTATATGAATTTATTGTATTTACATCTCTCAAATTTATAGGAGAAACAGAACTCATTTACATGAAAGACACAAAAATGCTTTATGTTAAGGAAAAGTGCTTGGGAACTTCTGTATGTTTATAAAGACTTCACCAAAATGTGAAGATGAAGACAAAGGCCCTGAAATTTTATATAACTTTTAATGCAAAATGTTGTGCAACACTTTGGAAACTCATTAAATTGAGAACATAGATGAAATCAGATAACGGCATTTTTGGAAAAGATGATAATGAGCATATTCATATTTCATTTCAGCATATTTTTCATCTATTCAAGGGCCAGGACAGTTTTAGAAGGCCTTCTGCCTCTATGTTTCATCTTCACCATCAACAGATTTCAACACTTCAATTCTGAGATATCCTTCCATGAATTTGGATACTGCTGCAACTTCTTTCCAATCTTTTACATCACAGTTCTGTTTTGTTAATATTCTTAGTGGAACTATACAGGAAACATGGTGAGATCAGAATGCAAGATAACAATGGCATTCTTTCATAGATAGAACTACTTACATGAAAAAGCTCCTCTAAACCTCCATCCTCTTCAGGCTGAATTCTCAGCTATTCTACAATTGTCAGCTTTCACATGAAGATTTCTCAGGCTTTATAAGATCATTCTGAAACATTACTTTTTTGGGGGGAGGGAGCAGGTTTGAACTGAGTCTGTCATAATGTTCCTTCTGCCCAAAAGGAATAATACATCACTGTTTACAATGTATTCCCATGGAAAGAATAGCAAGGCAAGTAGAGGACGCCACTGAAATGTTCATTTGCTTTTGACTGCTTGAAGGCATTTAGGGGCTATTCAAAAAGGTGAAATATGTTTCTAATAAAGAGTATAATTTTGTTGTTTTTAAAATAAATTAGTAAATACAGTTTAGTAATGGTAATTCCACTACTTTGCTTGGAGATCAGAATCCCAGAAGGGAAAACTTCTACAGGCTGCCTTTGCCATATTCATTTATTTATTTTATGGCACATTTAGTTGCTTTCCATTATTAAAAAGTATTTCAAAGTGGGATTAAAATGCATAATACACACAATAAAACCATTTAACATCCCCATTTAAAAAGGAGTAGGCAATAGGATAGTAATAAGAACAGCAACAGAAATTTCCAGCTATCACTTGCAGTCCCACCAGCCACATCTGAATAGGCAGAATTGCACAACTAGGGTGTCACCACGGATGAGGTCATATCATGACTTGTTGTCCTGTGAGTCATATTCTCAGATAGGACCAAGAAAATGGCCCTTTCTGATTGATTTAAACCACAAAGTTGGCTAGTACTGGAGGAGGAGCTGTTTTAAATGTTTGGGTCCTACGTAACTTCGGAACAGAAAGAAACCTTTTGGTGGTTGAAGACTTTAAATGGTTTTGATTAAATTTTTGGTGTCCAAGGAATGTACGGAAGGGACATCAGTTAATATGATGCCCCACGTTTCTAGTAACTACCTCCTTCTTTCATATTCCAAAGTATAACAGTGGCTAATTTGAAAGAAATCCTGGGGAGGTCTGACCTAAGGCTTTTATGGGATACCTGTGTCCTTGGGGCCTCACATTATGCATCTCTGATCTAAATAATTAATTTCCTCCAAAAGGTTTGTACTTGAGGGACTACCACCCTCTCTATCATCTAAGAACTTCTGGGGCATCATAAGGAGCTGCCTTAGGTTGGGCCTAACTATTTATCCGTCTAGTCAAGTATTGTTTATGTTCACTGGCAGTAAGTCTCCAGAAAAGTCTTTCACAGCACCCAGTACCTGATTGTTTAATGGACATCTTAGGAACTGAAGCAAAGATTAACCCCTGAGTTATAGGGTCTTCCTGACAAACTTCTGCTCCAGCATTTGGTGACCAACAATGGGCAGTTCAGAACTTTGTGCCAGTCTGCAAGGTAGCCTGTCCAAAATCACATTGATTCTGGAGTATGAACTGGGAAAAAATGGAGCTCTGCCCTCCTGTATAATCTCTTAATTGTACCTATAACTTTGTTATGAGTATTTGCAGCAATGTTATACCTTGATTAGGGGATGAAGCACACCAAATTAGTGCAGGTGTTTCTAAATTTCAGTCTTTGGACTGTAGCAAATTTTTATCAGACTAGTTTGTGTTCTCACATTTCTACTAATTAGTTGCCAGGGAAATTTGACTAAGCCCGATCTTCCCCATACTTGATCTCTTTGGTGACATTGACTAATACACTCATTTCCATTTTTCTGGCATACATGTATACACTCAAACACACACAGACACAGATGCACATTATTAGCAGGATGAAAATGTGGAATGCTGCTTGTAAGGACACAGGAATGGAAGAAGATAGAGCCATAATTTTCAGTTTCACACACACACAAATACAGGCTTCTTGATAAACAATTTGCAAGAAGATTAAATAAATGAAGGAAAAGGACCATGTAAACATTAATTTAATTGAAAATTGTGTCTTTAAACAAAATTATAGATTACAATATCTCTATATTACACATATAAAACATTATGTATTATATCGATATGACATAAATATATTATTACAACATATAGTATATTATTATAATTAAATATGTAAGTATAAACATAGCTCATTTGCTTGTTTTTTAGCACACTGAAAGCTATTTTCCTCTTTGTCTTACCTTTTCTTGTCATTATCAGAAGGACAAATTTTTATTGTAAATAGAATAAGCAAACCAGGTTAATTTAAGTTTAAGGAATAAGGTAGTAAAGCAGTAAGTAACAACTGGTAATGTGCTAATATAAGGTTGACTTGTTCCCAGTAGCTGAGATCTCTTTCTTCATCTGTATAGACTGGACTGTGCCCAATATTGTCTGAGTGGACTTCCTCTCTCCAGATGAGGCTCTCCTTTGCTTTCCTCCTCTTCTACTTCCCTCTCAATTTCTAAATGTACTCTTAAGGACTTCAGTTCTTCTAGAACAGATATTTGGATTGCAAAGGGAAATTGTTCTATGGTGGCCATGATTGCAGTGACAGGTAGATTCAGATTCTATTGATTCCATTTTCCTTGGATCCGGTATTCCTTTTGTTTATTTTTATTGGGGAAGTGCAAATGTTAATTCCTTGTGGTAGAGTGCCTGAGTGTGCAATAAGGTATGGTGTTCTTGTGAATAATGAAATAAAGCAAACCTATATTAGGGTTACCCTGTATACATAAATATAATTAAGTTCACTATAGGTAAGTCTCAGATAGGCATAAGAATAGTCAGGTAGGCAGAGAACTATAGTTTAAGTTTATATGTGTAATCCATAATGTTCTTATGATCTTCTCTGTGTCTCTTGTGGCTGTGAGCCTCCTTGAATCCAAATGTCCTAGCCAATCTCCTTTAAGAAAGAATGGTGTGAAGGACTCTCTCTCCTAATCTAAAAGGGATAGTTACTTAGGTAAGGATACATGGGAGCTTCATGGCTGAGCATGAAGACTGATAACCTGTGGCCTATGCGATAATAAGGACCAAAATTCCTCTCAGGCCAGTTAGGTTGGATAATTTTCAAGGAAAATGGGAATTATTATCTAAAACATTTGCCTACTACATACTATATTCTACTCCACAGGTGGTGTGGAAACATTACTAGATGTAAAGTGTTAAATGGTACCAATGTAGAATTTGCTGCTGGGGGCGGGGGGGACAGCAGTTTTAGAACAGAGATTTCCTTAGGTTTAGATAGCTCTAGGATTAGATTCCCTCCTAATCTGCTGTAATCCCAAATTATATAAATTCACAGCTGCTGAATATGATTAAAAAAACACCCTGCATGTTAAATGCAAAGAACTTTGTATCTCATTCCACCATTACAGAAAGGAATATATGTTATCATGAGAGTTATGGTGAACTATGAAAGCGAATATGGAAAAGGAATTAAGTGGGGAAGTAAAATGTTGGGCTTTTCATGCCATAGACAGAATATTTTATCTCTCTCTGTGCCTTTTGTTGTTGTTGTTTGTTTGTTTTTGTCTGGCGGAACAATTCTTATAAACATTTTTAATATCCTTTTTATTTTCAGACAGTGAATTTTCCAAACAGCTCTACTAGCAATTGAAAGTAAGTAAAACAGAAAAGATATCCTTTCTGTATCCTTCCGAATATACCAGAATTATTTAACGAAGCTATTCGGTCTCAGCAAGATACTGCTGCACCAGAATCTTAGTTTTTCAGTCAGCTTCCCTGAAAACAGTCTTTCAGACTGGTTTTAAACCATCTAATATCACTGAAAGGCTTCCATTTATTTTACTGTATGTTGGTCTGCAAGTTTTCTTACTGAAGATCCTGGGAATATTGCCCAACTTCAAAAAAATATAATATGGAAACACAAACAGAAACTGCCAAATAGAAATGACATAGTCGATGTATATCCTTTATACAACAGGCAAGGTTTGGGATCTGTTTCTTGTCTGTGTTCTTCCTTTTAACACTGGAAGTGGGGCCGAAGTATTTAATCACACTGCATCTCACAGCCACACAAGACAAGCAGGAAAGGTGTGAACTTCTTGTACCTTTTTATAGCTCTTCTTCATAAAAGAAAAAAGCGCCTTTATGATGTACAGTTCTCTAGAGCAGGCTCTGGTAATAAACTTGAAGATGAAACAAGCCAACCATTTTTTTATTGATTGATTACATTTTTCACTTGCCCTGTCCTTAGAAGCTCAGAGCAAACAATGTTCAAAACAAAATATAAACATGAAAAGACAGAATTATCTTAAAAGAGTGTATCATTTCGACCTACTTTTTATATTCTCCACCTGCAAAATATAAACATGAAAACACAGAATTATCTTAAAAGAGCATATCATTTCGACCTACTTTTTATATTCTCTACCTGCAAACTATAAAAATGAAAACAGAATTATCTTAAAAAAGCATATCATTTCCACCTGCTCTTCGGTATTCATGCATTGATCTCCATAAATAAAGTTTGGGGGTTGGTTCCTCAAGTTGGGCTCTCTTGAGATTTCTAGAGCAGTTTTTCTCCATCTGGTATCCTACAGATATTTTGGAGTGGAATTATCGTTGGCTCCAACCAGTACAGCTGAGTATAATGAGAACTGCAAAGCAAAGGATTTGGAGGGCATCACATTGTAGAAGGCTGTTCTCAATGAGCTTTGAGGAATGTCATTCAGAATGTTTCTCTTCCTTTTTGACAAAGTAACTTCTGAGCAACACATATGCATACTTATTATATGTATGTGTGGGGGGAAATTTCTGAGACTGAGTTGATGAAAAGGGAAGCTCACCATTGCAGAGGACTTTTGAGTTTATAATTTTTCTGTGGAGTCATTTTTTGGATGGGGTGGGGGGAGTCACCTTACATTCAGGGCCATTTTCCTTTTGAATCAATATAGTCATTGTGGAATCCAGTTGATATTTACCCAAAAATTTACTGCTGACAATTACCAGAATATTCTGCTTTTTTTGGGGCAGGAAAACATAGAAGAACAGTGACGATGGGCAATTTTCAACTTGGGAATAAAGGTGTGACAAATAATTTCTTTAAATATGGTTTTCAGGGATCCAATTTCATTTTCAGTGGGCTGAGATCATTTCTTCCTTTCCTCAACGACAGGTTGGTTGGCTGCTTTCTTTCTCTTTCCTGAGTGATTACACTCCCTTAAGGGTTGCTCTATGGATAATGTCATAACACGATTTAATGAATCAAATTTGACTAGATAATGACATCACTTTGGACAACTGAGAGTGAGAGGAAATGAGTAATGCTGGAAAAAAAAATCTAAGCTATTCTGATATTCAGCTTTAGCCTAGTTCTTTGTGGGATAACTTAAGTAAGGCCTCATGACACAGGCTCCTGGGTAAAATCATAGGCGGTCAAAATAATGTTTTTTCTCTCCCCTTTTGAGAACTCTCTTTGACAGCATAATGAAATTCTTGTGGGACCATTTATTCTTCACACTTTGAGGGCTTCTTGTCTCCTGGTGCACTACTGGAAATACATTTGATACAAGTATGAGTTTTATACCTTTTACTGTTCATAACACCTGTGTTTTGCTATAATAGCTGCTCTTTTCTTTTTTTGATAAATTAATGTCATTTGTTAAGTAATTATCCTTCAAAGCTGCTTTTAAAATTAATAAAATGATTTTACACTTGCAGTTACTCATCATTTCCTTGGCTTTTTTCCATTTCTAAAGAGCCCTTTCCAACTGGCTTGATTAATCTGAAAAAGCTTTAATACATGTGGCTGCAAAGGCGTTTGCCCTCCATACCCCTATTAAGAGGAGACGTAGATCAGAGAAAGTACTCGTGCAGTTCATATCCTGTGACAGACAGCTGATCGGGGCTTGTAAGTAGAATCCTTATTTCTGCAATAGTTAGGCCTGTCTTCAGAACAGGAGGGGGGAAGAAGAACTGCTTTTAAAAGTAATCCAACTCTAAACCCTATAGGGACTGTGGCCATTGATGTACCAGAAAGTTAATTCCTAGAAACACACTGTTTTTAGTTTAGTCACTACATCAGTAGCCTTACCTGAACCTCACTGGTACTGCCCTGAAATATGTCTGTAAAAGGATTTTTTTTTTTCCAGAGATGCTGACCGTATTTTTGCTGGGTTTGTGAGTGCAGATGTCTTCAATCTCAAGATATTTGAAGAAGTTTAGATGGTATTGCAAAGGAGCTCTTAAAGATGTGTGTTTCTATAACATCTAGAAATATATATTGTAGTTTTTTGTGTCCGACTGTTCGTGACCCCATGAACCATATCGCGCCAGGCCTTCCTGTCCTTCACTGCCTCCCTGAGTTTGCTCAGTTTCATGCTCAATATATTGTAGTTGGCATATGACAATGTCTTGTGAATCTTTCCAGAAAATATAATCACAGGGTTTGGATTCTTCAATCTCTTAATTACAGCTCCTGAAGAAAATAACAACTAAAATATCTTTGACAGCACTTATGGATGATTTAACATGAAAGTCTTCTGAATTAATTTCAGCCAGTAGTAGGGATGGACAAATCTGTAAATGAAATTTTAACCAAGCTTCTCATCTTTTCCAACCAGAAATTCATTCATTCCATTTCTGCATCAATTTGTGATTTTTCTTTTTTAAAAATCCTCTGCTTGAGAATTTGTACCCATTTTGTTTCATATTTCTTATAATATATGCATTATGCATAAACATATTTTATAAATAATAATCATATTAATAATTCATTAAACTTATATGCCACGAACTCTCAACAACGTAGATTGGCTCACAACAATCAAACAAAGAAATTACAATAAAATCAATAAAAAATAAAAATAAAATAAATTTATTTTTATTTCTCTCATAAAGTATCATTTTGTATGTGATGTTCACTAAAATTTACATCTCTGTATGTGCATAAGTCTAACATATGTGCTTATGAACAAATTTTTGATATGAAACCTTACTAAATGAGCATTTTATTTTATTTATTTATTTATTTTATTTCAGGCTGTTGTGTTTGCCAACCCAACTCAAAGGAATCTGGTGGATTACATGCTACAATTTTAAGCAACAATAGAAACAGATATATATACGCACACATACACATACACACACACACATGTATACACACACATACACACACACACACACACACACACATACATACCCCATAGGAGCAATAAATCAACCCTAAATCAACATTAATACTAAGTCAACAAATCAACAATCAATCAGTTATTGAAAGACTCAATAGCCATAATTTTGTATATTGCACTGAAATTATTTCCATGAAATCTTTGTGAATGAAATAGATTAGATTAGTTCAGACTGAATGTTTTCTAATTCTTCTAGACTGAAAGAGTAGCAGAGTTTGGCAAGGGAGCTCACCTGACTAAAGGGAAGAAGTAAAAGAGAGAGAAAGAACCAAGGAGAAGGGGAGACTGCTAACTATCAGTGGCTTATGACTGACGACTGATTGTTTCCTGAAGGGCTAGCTTGTAGAAGATGGGGACAGATGTTTTCAAAGTTGTTTTAGAAGACAGGAACAATGAGATTAAATTACAAAGATGCAGATTTTGGTTGGGCAAAGAAAGCATTCATAATAGGAAGAGCTGTTCAACAATGGAACAGGGTTCCTTAAGAGTTGGTAAAGTCTTCTGTGTGGAAAGGAATTTAACCAGGGGCTTTAACCAGAGCCTTTAACCCATCTGTCAGGGATGCATCAGTAGTGGGTTCCTGCACCAAGCAATGGGCTGGAGTCAACAAGTTTCCTTTCAATCTATAATTCTGTTTCCCTGAGTAGATTTGATTAAAGACTGCCTCCTTCATATATATAACTCCCATAATCTCTGACCACTGGCCATATTGATGAGTTCACAAGAATTCAGATTCTCCATCTCTAAACTTGGAAGTGTTTATAGTTTTGAGACGTAGCAAATGCCCAATTCTCTCTAGCTAGATTTAGCAAACAAATGGATTATCAATTGAACCAACCCAGAGTTCTCACTCAAGTCACAAATGACCAGGCTCAAATTATGCTACTTTGGACAGATTATGTGAGGCCCCAATGCTGGGAAAGATGGAAGGAAAAAGAAGAAGAGGATGACTAGCAGCAAGGTGGATGGACTCAGTTACAGTGGCGAATATTGCACAGTTGGAAGACCTGAAGGACCACATTAGGGACAGTTCGTCATGGACAAAATCTATCTATGTGGTTGCTAGGAGCTGAAAACAACTTGATGGCACATAATCAATCAATCAATCAATCAATCAATCAATCAATCAGTTTTAGCATATAGCAAAAGCCAAGATATTGACACAACCTCTTGCCAACTCATTTGTTTCACTTTGTCATTTAACCTACTGTGTATCTTTTCTGTATTGCCATTGTTCATGGGAGCACAACTTGTTTTTAAGGCCAAAGGCCATAATTTTTCTTTGAATGCTGGAAGCTGCACCTGAAAAAAAGTTGGTGGGTCAAGGATGATCAGTAGGTGGGGCCAGGCAAAAGCAAATTTTGATTTAATTTATTTGACATCAAATGAATACAATGTGATTACTTCCCATGCACTTAATTATTTTCTGCCTAATTATGAAGTGCAGTTTGATGGCAAATTTTGGAAAGTGTTTACATGCACCCCTGGGGCCTCAAAGCATGCCTCCACTAGTCAAAACCCTAGAAACGGGCAGCATGAGAGGCGATCATGCCATTTTCTTTATAGTGCTGGTGCAAAAGCCAACAGCCCTGAACAACACAGTCTTAAAGCTCCCTGCATTTGAATCATTTCGTGTAGTGGACTGAGCAGGTAAAAATTAGAATTGCTTTACCACTGCTAATATTGCATAGAATAAAGGAAATTACTGGTCTGTAACCCACTCATCTGCATTAGTGAGGTTGTCTCTGGAAACAATCAAAATAAAACCGGACAGCTTTTCTTTTTGCTCAGGCTGGTACAGAGCTCTGTAATTGCACTGTTTGAATGGTTTGGTTTCAATTAAATTGTAAAAAAATATAGCATTAAGTAATCTGCCATTTACTGTCCTTGAGTGAATACAGCTTATGCAATCTGGACTAACACCCCATTAGTGGTCTTCTTTGTACAGAGCCTCAGTGATTAAATCATTGTATGTATTATTAGGCAATATCCGGTGAGCATTCTCATCATGACTATTAGAAACCTTGATGGGATTTTAAACAATTAGAAGCATCAACAGATTTTATGGATAGTTAAGATTTCTAAAGCCAGAAATGGTTTTCAAATAGGTTAAAAATGCTTGTAATGTCACTATATTTTCCCCCTAATGTTCCACTTCCTCCCTGGTTCATTAGCACTGATACCAATTACACCCACTTTGAGTCATTAGATTTCAGTTTCCACAGCCTTGTCTTCCCACCACTGCCCATTAATCTAAGCTTATACAATCTTCCCAGCCTACAGCTTCCTTCTATCTCCTTCCCCCGCAGGGAAAATCTTTTTCAATAACCACTTTTCAAGTTGACATGTGAAACTGTTCATCGTTGTGGAAAATCTCCTCTTGTTACTGCGGATTCGGTTTTCAAAAATGGTGGAGGCAGTTTCAAAGAACTGTGAGATTCCTCACCAATATCTGTTTTAAAATATCTTCCTATCCCTACCTCAGACAAGGAGAGGAGGGAGAAGAGGAAAAAAATCCCCTCCCACCTCCCCCACTCCAGATATGATGAGATTACAACTCCAAAATCCATAGCTACCACAACAATGCTGACCAGGGAAATCGAGAAATGTCATTTCAGCACAGCTGAATCATGACATATTAGTGAAGGTTGTCTCAGAATACTGGACTGGTCTGCATTGAAATACATTTAGGACAATGCTAGCTTTCGATTTGGATTTGGGTTCCATGATGCCACAGGCAGCACATCCTTCAGGGAGAAGATAAATCATGCAGATGTTATTGAATTCTTTACATGCTGCAAGAGCAAAGAGAAACGTTAACATCAGGGCATGGCCGTGGAACTGTAGTGTCCAAAGATCCTGCCCATTGATCCAAGCCTTAGGATTAGAGAAATTGTAGCCTTCCAAATGTTGTTGCAATCTAGGTCTCATCAGGTCTGATCAGCATAACTAATGACTATGGATTACGGGAGCTCTCATTGGATTACATTCATTAGTCTACACCACATGATGCTGTGGTTATATAATCCATGGTTCTTAAAGAGCCACTTTTTGTGAGATGGGCAGTATCTAAATTTGAAATATAAATAAATAATCAATCAATCAATCAATCAATCAATCCATGGTTTCCTGGTGCATTTTGTTTTATTGTTCCTTGCAGACTTTGGGATATGTCATAGTGAAAACCCAGATGATGGCTGGCCTAGAATAGCACCTAGTAAGTGGTCTTTGAAGTGATATGATGGGTAGCTTTTGGTCTGTGAGTTTTTTTCTCCCAATAAATTTGTAGAGATCGAGACTATATCATGGCCAACCCGTATAGAGTGTGCCATGGAATCGGCTTGCAAATTCTGAACAGCTACATAGTACAGTTCTGTGGATGTAGTATTGCTTCAGGTTGCAGGTGGGGAAGCTATTTGTAAATGCAATCGCTTTCCTATTTACAAGAATCTCAAAGAGCAATCAACACATTGGTAATCATGTTTCTCTTCATCCTCCTGAACTTCACATGGAACAGAAAAATCATGTACTGTCTAACATCGGTGACATTGCCCTGGCTCCAAGTGCCACACTGTCTGCTGATTGAACTGGGTTTATCCCTATCTTCTCATCTTAAAGTGGATATTGAGAAGGCGCCCAATTGCTCCATACTGCCAAGGAAGCTAGATGGCAAAGTGACACGCTTCCCTTGCATAATCCATGCTGCCAATTGAATTAGCACCCCTTTCACTATAAAAATGCACCTGCTGGGATAGTCTCTACTGAACTCCTTCTCTAGATACATTAAACCTGCCAACTATACCACATTAATACATTTTAAATCAATCTGAATCACTTTGTAAGCACCCTACATAGATAGCTACAACACGGAGGACAAAAGGAAAAAGGGGGCTATGATTTGCATGCCAGATATACTAACTGTGCTCAGCATGTCATCTGGCAATTGGGGAGAATGGGTTAGGTGAGTGTGGCTTTAAGAAATGCTTTCAGAGGCACAATATGAATGTTGGGAGCAAATGGAGGATTCGGTCACATAAGAACATTGTCTATTAATAAAATGGCTGCTCTGGTGGGCATTGCTAGTCACAAAACTTCGTTTTTCAGAAGGCAAATCAACCCTCCAGAAGCTTTCTACTATCTTAAGGACACTTTTGTGGGGCCTTCAGGCATCTCTGTAAGTACATATTAATATTAAAACTGGTGCTTTCTTTGGCTTACATTAAAAGTCTTTTTTAAAGGCCAGGAGGTTGAGGAAGCCTGGTCTGAGTTTTGTCCACCTCTGCCTCCTATTAGCTGTTGGTGGCTTCTAACTGCAAGACAGGCCTTCATCTACATTTCCTAACAGTCTAGAACATCATTCCAAAAGATCAAAGAATATAGTACTGCACATGCAATTATGTAATTGTTATTGAAATGATATAATAATATTGGAGGAGAAATTGTTTCAGACTGGAACAGAAGGCTTTGGCTGAAATTGGAGCAATTAATTTCAAAGCTTTTCATTCAGGACTGATAATCTCTGTTCCTGTGTTCAGCTAATTTGCGATCCATCTCACTGGTAGACTACCAAAGAAAGGTAGTTTTAATGCTGGCAAATAGTAATTTGTTGCCAAGTGACAGAATGAGCTTCCCTCGTTTTTATAGATACTCTTCACTCTCCTTTACAGTCCTTAGCACTGTGAAAGTCTTAATAAAGTAAGTAGTCTCGGTAAATTGAATAAATGCTAAAAGAAAAGAAAGGTATGTCACATTGGAGGTTCATCAGTTTAGACTTCAAGCAGTTTAGCACATGCAGTAGTTAGTGGCAGGAGTCAAGAATAATATTCCAGAGGGAAAAGCCAGTTTCAATTAATATCAAAAAATATTCTGTTGGGTGACATGAATGGGTGGTAGGGAAAAGGAAAAGAGAATAAACAAGAGTAAAAAGTAAAATGACTGCAGGAACAGAGATTATCAGTCCTGAATGAAAAGCTTTAGATGACAGAGTAATCTTCCAACAGAAGGAGCAGAAAAGGGAGATGCATGGAAGCTGCTTGGAAGAGAGTAAAAATAATTATAGTAACGAGTGCCACAGAAGTGTGGAGATACATTAATGGAAGTATTAAAAAGGATGCTTGATTGAATGATGAAGTGAAAGAGACTGTGAATGTGAATTAGGATGGATGGATGGATGGATGGATGGATGGAGATATATATATATATGATCATTGCCAAGGTATTAGAAGAAAAGTAAAAAATAAAAGTTGTGGAATGTTTTGGGATGAAACCAAAATGAAGGAATGCTGAAAGTATTTTAGAGATTAGTATAGAAATGGTAGTAAAATGCAGAAGCATGGAGCTAAAAAAATACTAAAACTGTTGGTACCAAAGGGAGGGGGAATGATGAAAAGAAAGACATAAATGCTGTGAGAGTGTTGAAAAACAGTCAGGCTGCAGAAGCAGATGGTATAATTGGAGAAAACTCAAAATATCAATGTGGTTTGCTTAGGAACTGTACAACTTATTTAACATTAACGTGTGTGAAAACTGCATCTGTGCTTAACAATGGGAAGAATGATGTTATTGTTCCCCTACTGAAAGAGAAAAAATGTTAAACGCAATGTTGGCTGAGAACCCAAACAATCTGCAGTGAATGTTAGATGGTATGATAGTTTAGAAAACATGGATCTGACAATTAATTCTGTTTGATAGGGAGAAATGGAGTGAATGACTGCAAGCTATCAATAAATGGTGACAAACTAGAGCAAATAGATGAACTTGTATAGACTACTTCCTAAATTTGGGAAGGTGAAGAAAATATAAGAGATACAAATACTGACAGAAATGTAATGGGCAGTATACAATCTGTTATTTTTTATTCTTACTCATTTATTTATTTATGCAATTTCTATAGCTGCCCATCTCAATCCAAGTGACTCTGGGTGGTGGTTATAAAGAAGTAAAATTTGTCACTTGGTTATATAGAAACTGGATATGTTAGGAGAAACATAAAGGTTCAGTGTAGTGAGAATGGAATACTTAAGAAATACTGTATGTGTGGCAAAATAATGAAGTGATAGGGATAAGGTGAATGGATGCTAAATGAGACGGTACTGAATACAAAAGGGAGAGATCAGGGTGAAAGAAATACATGGAGACAGTTTGGTTACATAGACCAAAATAAAAATCAGCTTTGCAATTACACACACACACATTATATTCCGTGAAAGTAATTGAACCCTTGTTCCCTGGCTGTTTACATGTTTCTCTCAGATGTCTCTTGGTGACATTTGGATGGCATTTTTCAGTTTCTGTTAAGTTTAGAGGTGGAAGAGGACTCTATCACTAGGGTAGGTGTATTCTGTTATACAATTCTCCATCACTCTGATGTCTGCCTTGTAGCCTACATTTGCCAGCATAAAAAAATTCAGTAGGAGAATTTCCTTCATGATGCTTCCCCATGGGATTTAATGAAATGTGGGAAGCCAGGGAGACTGCAGATCACTGGATAGATGATTATACAAGGAAAGACTACACACACACCACCCATGAAAATCTCTCCAGTGGAATAATTTCTAAATCAAATTGTTTTTCCTCAAATTGAGTGAAAACTACTAGAAAAATATACAGATATAATTTTGGACTAGGACTAATTTATAGGGATCTACACATCTTAAGACCCCCACTTCACAATGAGATGATAGGATGTCTCCATTCCTACCCCTCTGTTCATCTGCTGTACTCTGGAACAACAAGGTAATGAGAAAGAAAGAATAATGCATACACTTGGAGCTCCAAAATCTAGGAAGAAGTTCAGTGGAAGAAAACTTTGGAATCATCCTAGCACCCTGAAATGTGGAGACTGTTAATTGTTTCTCATTAACAAAATGACTTGCCTATCATTTTTGCACTACAGTATTAAACCTTTCATTTGTATCATAAAGCTTGTGGTAATGTCTTTCCATCATCTTGTTTCAATGACAAAAATGAACTACAAGAGGAAATACATTTTCTGTGTCTTGGGAAGGGAAAATGAGAAGCTTTACTGTTCCATTAGATTGGCAGATACATTAGTATATTTAGAGGGGAACGATACAAGGGCATTTCTTATAAGGCAATTCTAAATAACTAGCCATTTCATCTCCCTTTCTAAAGCTAGTTTAAAATGCACCTGAGATTAATCCTGGTACCCTGACAGTTTCCAGATCTATTTGGTCATCAGAATGCCGACCACATTTACAGGTTTGCAGGTCTACAGAGCTCACAGAGAATTGCCAACTACTCAGAGTGACAGTTGAAGAGGAGGAGAAGACTGTGAGCCAATGAACACTCACTTGTTAGTCAGTAACTGAATGTCTCGTCAAGATCCCTCAGGTCCGTACCTTCTCTGCTAGCATTTCCCTGTTTCTGTGCATATCAAGACTCCCGATGCTGATACCAGCAACTCTGATTTGGACCCCTTCTCTTAACCATGCCAGCATGCTGCTACAATGAAATCCCAAGACATGAGAAATGGGGCAAACCCGGCATCCACCCCAGTGAGATAATAGACCATGCCTTTGACTATATATGGCTTATGTATAATGCCATTTCTAAAGAAGAATCCACTACCTTGAAACAACATTTCCCTAGCCACTGAGACAATACCATGGGAACAAGGATGTATTACACTTCATTACAATTGCAACATCATGTGATGAGCAGGGAGCTCATCTCACTTAAGTATTGGAATAACACTATTTTACAGATCATACCCTTGGCAGAAAGAATGAAAACTAATATAGCATAATGTTCTAGCTGTAAATTTAACCAAGCCTGCAAATTTGACCTCAACATATTGCCATATTTGTCACTTGCAAATTCATGTGTGTTTGGTGCAAAACTACAGGTTAGAAGTGAATACTGAAACTTTGTTAAAAGTGACATTTGAAGTACATTATGGGATGCAATCTGCCCAGAGGAAATACTGAGGCAGTTTAAGAAAAGACTATTATGCTTTAAAAAGAGTTCTTTTTCAGTCTGTGGAGTAATTCCTGTGAATTGGTCAATTCAGATTGGGCCAAACTTTTTATTTGTATGAGGGAAAGTCCTCATTGCAGCCTCTTTCATTCAATTGTTTTCCTCTTGATTTTTCAGTTTCTTAATAGGGTTAAATTAGTTTTCAGTTAGTTTTCCAAAGAGCAAAACAGTTATAGGTGAAGCAAGCCCTCACACCAATCCCACAGGATTTATTTAAGCTACCTGAATGAAGATGCACTTGATTTAGTCAAAATCAAACAATGAAAGACTCCATCTGCTTCTTATATTGGCCCCACGTATCTTCTTCCAATCCATCAATTGTTAATTAAAACTATACTAACAAATGGAAACAAACTGAACATGTTTGTGAAAAGGAATTAAAAAAGGATGTGAATTGACCTAACGGGTGATATGGGAAGCAATAATGTACACTGTAATCAACATGTAAAATGTGTATATCTAGGCTTAAAACAAAACAACAAACCACAACTGCATTAAAATGAGTGGGTGAGTTAGACTCTCCAAAGTCTGCTGGCATATTTTTGGAGGTTGATGCCTGTGTGTGTCTACTTTAGAGCAGGGATCTGACCTGAGCAATGATTAGTGCAGCAGGCTTGATAGTTATAATAGGAGATACAGCTTACTTACAGGAAATAATAACAGGGCAAGCACAGTGTGGGACCTAGCTGGAGAAGAGTGAAAAGTGTGTGTGTGCTGTGTGCACGTGTGGCTGGTAGAAGGTAGAAGGAAGTGACCTCAGATTAGCCATCTCTAATGAAGAGCAAGCAGAGTGATAGATAAAGAGGAGATACAGAGTAAACCCTCAACTCTCTATCTACGCTGTTCTGGCAGTAGGTCATGAGATGTTGAAAGGACAGTGCCATTGGATTTGGACCTCCAACATACACAACTCCCAGAATCTCTCCCCATTAGCAGTGTTGGCTAAAGTAAGTGGGAGCTGTAGTTTAGCAGGACCTGGAGGGCCACAGTTCCCCATCCTTGTCTTAAAATAGCAAGGCAATGTATCAAATTTCCGGGAAAGCAAAACAGTCCATACCAATGTCCTATACATTTGGATATTATCTGGTTTTCTTTTGGAAATGCATTCATCATCCACACCCTGTCCCCCAAATAATATTCTGAAGAAAGTCTTCTCTAGACTCTTTCACTTATTGCTGATCTGACTAATTAGAGGAAATGCTGAAATACTAAACAAATGAAATATGGACATTTACTGTCTGAGTTTCAGTATTGAAATGGTGAATAAAAAATGAGTTTGAAACGGGAGAGCTCACATGCCTACTGAAATTGAACTCAGTCATGGCAGAGCCTTTTTCTACCCTGGCACACCTCTTCTGCTCAAACCTGTGGAAGCTACATGCCAGAAATCATTTTTAAAATGCAGTATGATGCTTATTTTGTGATACCTCCACACTGTAGGGCCTCAGACCATTCACCCTTAGTGGAACCATTATAAAACTGGCCTGGGAAGCTGGTCCCTTTTTTCTTTTTAATAATAATTTTATTAAACATTACAATTAAAAAGATAAAAAAAAGTGTCCAGGAAAAAAAATCCCATGCATATTTATCTCAATATCCATAATCTGCACAAGTACTTGGGCAATCTTTTTATGATGTGGAAAAAAAATCTAGACTATTCTATGCAATTTGAAGAGTACATTCAAAGCAACTCAAAGTTTGAAGGTATGGAGGAAAATTACTTTTATTGGAATGTTGGGAACAATGTTAGTCATAAGTCTTAAAGCAGTAAACATCATACAGTTTTGAAATTACCACACTTGCCTGAAGTGGAAAATTGTCTGGCCCACCTCTCTGCCTGGGTTGCAACCACTTCACTGCTTCTAGGCACCAGAGAGAAAAGAAGCTTCATAAGCCTCACTGGAAGTTTTCCAGTGGGGGCCGGAGGGTGGCCTGCAAGAGATGGTTTAAGTGCTTCCTACAGGGAGTAGGGGGTTGGACTAGATGGCCTAAAAAGATCCATCCAACTTGAAATATGAAATCCTAACAGAGGACAGTATGAACTTCCTGAAAATAAATATGAATTACTTGTATATGTGTGCGCGCACATACATAATAGTACCTGAATACTATCCAGTCTGAGAGAAATGAGTGGGGATAATGATAATGGTTTACCTAGCATGAAAGAAGCCCAGATGTACAGTATATGGAAAACATTCTAAGATACAGAAGTTCTTTCATGGTCACTTCTTCTGTGCTTTTAATTGGAATAAAACATCTTCAAACACAAAAGCCAGAAAGAGCATGCAAATGCAAACCTAGCAAAACTGTCAAATTTCCAGAAAGAGCACCATGGAGAAAGGAGAATTTAACAAGGAGATTTGCCCTTGGGGAATGATTAGGAGCCATTAAAATAATGCATCACCTTGAAATATTTGAAGGAGAGCAGTGACTGAATTACAAAGGAGGGGGAAAAAAACCCCTAAATAAATAGAGTAATGGGGGAAAAATCCACTAAAGCAAACACTCCTTGTCTCCTCAAGTTGCCCTTTCCAGAGCGGGACTTGGAATCATCCCAGTAGGTTTGATGGCATTCCCATACCATAAAATACAATCAAGAAATAAATTGGAGCTTGCCATGAAGTATCTTCTGCATGCATGTGTGCCTAGCTGGTGCCTCAGCAGCCTATATGTCAATCTGCTCCAAAAGTGGCAAGAGAGGGAAAATTAATCTGTCAGCTTTGACAGGCATCAGCTACAGTTTTCATGCACAGTGGGGGAAGGAAAAGCAGGAAAATGACAGGAAACACAACTTGCTCTGCACATGCATAATGTTTTCCCCCTCCCTAATTAAAACTTGCCTCCCATTAGTCTAAAGTGAGCTCTTCACATACGTAGCTGTAAACTGACCTTCCTTTCTTAGAGTAGCAGCATACAATATTTACTAATAAAATAGGTTTCTTTTCCCACCTTGAGATTAACGTAAGATTTCATTTGATTACACCATTATGCCATAAATAATTACACGTAGTTAGCGCCACCTGAATATTTATGGGCATTCTCACCTCACCTTACCACCAACACCCAGATAAATACACAAACGAAGATGCAATGCAGGGTTGATCGAGCATACTAAGCAGCAGTGTGATGCACTGTCACCCTTGTCTGGCCAATTTCATCTCAACTGGGAGTATCAGGTTACTTTTAAAAATCTTTTTGGGAAGCATAGCAAACTGCACTATACCCATCGAAGCAGCAGGAGCTGTCTGAAATTTAGGTTTCCATTTCCTAGTCTCAAGATTTGCTTGAGGTCAGGCTCAAGGAAGAGAGCTTGAAAATAGAACAAACTAGGTCACAATGAAGTTTTCGTAAAAGGAAGGGTGCTGCTATGCTGAGAAGCCTACATAGGAAGTGTTGGTGTTTCACATGGCTCTTTCCAGACCATTTTACAAACCCATGGAGGTTCAGTGTGGTTAAGTCCAGTCCCACTTTTGCCCTCCAGATGTTCCTTGGAAACTGCTGGGCCAAGAGAAGGGAGGAAATGAGGAGAAGCATTGCTACAGCAGCATTTTTCACTCCTTCAGCTTTCTCTCTGGCCTTGATTAATCTCACAATGTCATCTATTTTGGCTGCCAAGTTCATTTGTTTCTAACTCTGCTTGGTTTATTGGAAACCCTAGCAAAGCTCTTATTTTCCTTCTGGTCTCTGCATTTCTCCAGAACCTGTAGGAAGTCCATTATCCATCAATGGGATCTCTTGTCTCATTCTGCTTCTTGGCTCCAGGACCAAAGTTAAGTCTGTAGGAATGGCTCTGCTTCATCTCAGTGAGGTGATTTGTGCCAAGGAGCTCATGCTACTTACCTTATCAAAGTGAAGCAATGATACAATTTACCTTGTTCAGATGGTTTAAAGGGCTTCAAGATCCCCTCCAGCGGTTCCCCCAGCAGGTGGAAGAAGCTTCTGCTGAATATACAGTACCCCCTTTTGGACCCTCACATATGTCATAAAGTACCACACTGAGGCAAAGTGCACTCATGCTTTTCCTGTCTCTGCTAATTTATGGTTAGATTCAGGGATGACACAGATCCCAGGCAGCATGCACACACATGGAAAGTGCTATTCTTACAAAACTGTGTTACCTTTATTACAAAAGAAAGACTACCTATTGCTTTCCTGTTTACACTCAGATTTTTCTATTGTATCCACACTATCTCTATAGGCTATTTTAATTTTCTAAACTTTATTCTATTTTCCTAATTTATCTCTGTTTCAGTATTGATCTTCCAGGGTGGGGTGGGGCTTTGAGTCAGTGTTGACTCCTGGTGATTGCCTGGACAAGTTCCTGCAGTTTTCTTGACAAGGTTTTTCACAAGTGGTTTGCCCTTGCCTTCTTATTCCCAGAGCTGAGAGAGAGTGACTGGCCCAAGGTCACCCAGCTGGCTTTGTGCCTAAAGTGGGACTAGAACTCATAGTTCCCCACTTTCTGGCCTTTAACCACTACAGCAAACCGGCTCTCAATATTCCTATAGCTTTCTTTAATTAACCAACTGTCTTTATTTTTATGGCTGGTTGGTCTCTACTGTCATCTGATTCAGTTGGACTTGACCATCCTGGTATCAGGAACAACTGCTGTTGTTGCTTGACAGCATCATTAATAGACCTCTTCTAATGTCAGCAGTGATCACATCTGGGTTAGGGTCTGTAGTAATAGACTTTAGCATTGGTTCTTCTCACTTTGCCTATTTAGGACACTTGGTGGATCTGACCCTTTCATACTTGTGCTCTCTTTGGTCCTCTCCAGCTTAACCCTTTCTGGTATGCTCTGGTTTGAGTTTTTATTTCATACCTCTGGTCATTGCCACTGCCAAGTTTTTGGCCCTGATGCTTCTCTCCTAGTCTCTTAGGACCCAAATATTTTGCTTCCTCCTTATCTTCTGTCTTTCTCCTGCTATGCTCCTTCAAGCTGTGCTGCCCCCTCCCACCCCCCTGGGACAGCTACACTATAAGGATAAGTCAGTCACTGTAATTCTGACTACTGATAAGAAAACATAAAACTTTACAAGTGTGCAATGTTCAGTATGGCATCCCATCAATGCTAATGATAAGGAATCCCTCCCAAGTGGGGGAGGAAAACATTTAGAAAGTTTTTATTTTTAAGTTGGAGTAGGACATTTTCGGTATGGATTCCACATAACTATTTATTGCAGTACAACACTGGAAGATATACTGCTCAAAATAGCTATGATTAATATCCTTTAAAGAGACTACCACCTCTGTTGTTTTTATTCTATTCTGCTAGAAAATGAAGCAATGGTAGGTATCTTGATGTTTCTCCATATAGCCTATGGACTTTTGTTTGTTTGTTTGTTTGATTTTGTTTTAACAAATATAAAAATTCTATCTATCTATCTATCTATCTATCTATCCATCCATCCATCCATCCATCATCATCATCATCATCATCATCATCATCATCATCATCATCTATCTATCTATCTATCTATCTATCTATCTATCTATCTTTGCACAGAAATGCTACTAACCCTTTTGCAGTTGATAGCTATGAGTCTGATGCAACTATTGATTCTTGTATCTCTATCCCCCTTCCCTCTTCTCACGTACTGTATATTGTTAGCTGAATACAGTATGGGGCAGAAAGTATATTGAAAGAAGCATCGCAACTGGACTCGAAACCATATAGGCTGCAAATATTGGGTAATGATGATGTGGTAAATTTCTCTTATTTATTCGAAGTACTTTGACACTGTACATAATGTGAATTTATCCTACTGCCTCATTTAATTCTAGAAAGCGAGGCCAGAAAGGCAATTGGAATTATAGGCACCCTACCCTAGCTGAAAAATATATTTTCCCTCATTGGCCAACATATCCACACCTCTTATTTATCACTGCATCACTGGCATCATCAATATCATTGTTTCCAACTTTCATGCCTGCATTCTTGAAAGATCTCTTCTCAAACTTGTTTCTGTATAATTCAGACTATGCTTGTGAAATGCAGAGCCAGATGTCAGATGAACGCTGCTGTCAAGAAAAGAAAAGAAAGGAAAAGAAAAAAAGTGTAGCATTCTTTTTTAAAAGTAAAATGTAACACTGCTCAGCAAGATCCATTGCAATTTCTGCAAGCAGGCTGCTCTTTCCACCAAAGAGAAAATTGTCATATTGCCCCTGGGCTGTTTTCCAAGACCAGATGGATTCTGCTTTGAGGGAATGGAAGGACTTACCACTAGAGAACTTGGCCCCTCCCTCCTGACTGCTTGAAAGGCCAGGTCAGATGCTTCTCTTTTCCCCAAACAGTTCTTGCTCTGTCATCACCCATTTCCATACTGGCACTCAGAAATCCAGATGGGCGGTCTGGGAAGACAGAGGCTTTTACTACCCGGTACTTTCAACTTACTGTGTTGTGTCAGGATTGCATCCTCCACAATGAGTCAAGCTCTTTTGCTTCCCCCATGTTGACAGGGATGGATACCTGAAAGACAGCAAGAAGTCTCACCCAGTAATTCCAGCAAGCAGGACCCAGAAGCCCCACAAATGTGTCCCCACTGCCCAGCAAACTAGGTATCCACTTGGATATGCTTCAACCTGAAAGAGGTCATTGCAGGGTGCTGATTAATGTGAAATTGGAGTTGGGTAGATCTGTATTTGGGGTGGAAAAATTCACAGTAATGCGATAGAAGGATCCTCCAATAAACAAGGATAAAAGGAAACCTAAATGAAGTAAACAACGAGGTAATGGCTGCTATTTTGTGAATAGGAAACTCCATGTATTAACAAGCTTTCCTTAGATGATTGTTTATTAGAGTTATTTTTACTCTTTCTTCTAAATCAACAATACTGTCAAGATGACATACACTCATATGTGTGGTGGCTGGGAGGTTGTATACATGCACACACACACATACATCCACCCACCCACCCACCTACAACAACAACAGCAACACACGCACACACAGACTCTTTTCCACAGGATCGTTGATAGTCATGGCTCATTCCAGGAGTGATGGAGAAAAATACAGATAACCTGGTTTTGGGGTTAGTCATCCCATGCCTCTTTATGGCATCTAGACTTTTTATGGAGTCTTGATGATTAAAATTCACATGTTTTGATGCCAAGATCAATAATTACGCAATGCAGCAATGGTTCTTATATACTGTACAATAGTGATAATCTTGATTTTAATCTCCTTACCAACCCACAGCTACAGGTAGCTATAGCTTCTGGATACACTTCTAAGGAAGCTTAAGACCAAAGATATTAACTAGATCCAGAGGGTAATTGCTCATAGAGTGAAAGCTAACATTGTATGAAATGGGCACCTTTGTCTCTACATGCCACTTGTGCTCTAAAGGCAATGCATCTTACCACAGTGAGATCCTTCACACCAGGGAAACACTGTATTGCACCTCAATGCTGCACAAAAGTGTGCAGAAGCCACTTTGATGAGCAGGTGAAATTGTGTGGGCATTCTGCTTTACTAGATAGATGCAGAATACCACAATGCTTCACAGAGCAACCCTGAAGGATGCTTGGGTCAAAATAGGGTTTTTATGTATGTTTTATTAGTAGTTGCTTATCTTCTACTTTGCTTTTTGTATCTTTATTCTTGTGTGATTTCTGTTTAAATAATCCATCAAAGCTTATGCAATAAAAATGTTGAAAACATTTAAAAAGGCTTTCTGTTGTCACAACCACTTCCTGCAATCCCCCAGTGATGACAGATTTGGGATTTCTCAAAAGAAGCTTTCCCTAGTGCTAGCTGAAGAAGTCTGCAATATGAAGTCTTTATTATTTATTCTTTTTTGCATACATAGGATTTGGCCAAATCCTGTTCAGGCATTTAATTCCTATTTCCAAGACTGGAACCAATTTTCCCCTCTTTTTTTAAAATACCCTTTCCTTCAGAAGAAACTTTTCTATTAAGGCAACTGTTCATTTATTCTTCCCTGCTGCATGAAAAGTGTGTTTATTTTTGAGTCAACCCAAGACTGTTCATCAAAATCGATTCTCTTTTACTGTATACCAAATGTGGGGAACTTGTGACTCTCCACATTTTGCAGAACTACAGCCCCTAGCATCCCCAACTCATGTCAAGAGAAGCAAGAGATCACAGGCACCCCAAGCCTCCCTCCCTCCCTCCCTCCCTCCCTCCCTCTCTCTCTCTATATATATATATTCACACACACACCCCATATATTATCTTTAATCACAATGTACGTTTAGCAAAAACAGCACATCTCTTGTAGGAGACAAATGTTTCTATCTCATTGTCATATTTCATTCACTTCTGTATCTGGATGACTCAAGGATATGGCGAAAGATTTAAGGCACTTTTTCCTATTCATGCTTGATAGAAAAACAGCTTAAAAAGTTTCCAAGGATAGTCTCAAGGGTAGGAAGCTAAAGGCAAATAAATAAATAAATAAACATGACAGGGGGAAATATTGTGATTTTTGAATACTTAATGTTGCCATTATTGTTTCACTATTCTCCCATCAATATTTTAGAAGAGAGGAGAAAGGAAAATTATAGCAGAGTGTTGCCCTTGGAGGCAGAAAGGTCAGGCTATTCAGCCAAATTGTTTTATGGGGAATAACAGCTCAAAGGCCTATGGACAGGCCAAAGGGACAGTCAAGTGTATCTTGAATCTGCATCAGTCCATTTTCATCAGCTTTGTGAACTGAGAGAGGCAATGAATTCGTTTTGACATCGATTTCTCACTTCCCCCTCTCCACACACACACTTTTTATCTTCACAAAAATGTCACTAGAAAATGAGGGGGCCCAAAATCACCCATTAAACTTTATGGCCATAGAGGGTCCCCTGACTCTAGTCCAATGGTCCATAGACTGGTTGTCCCTCCTGAGGAACATCATACAGATTCGTCTACTTGCCTTAATCCGTATAGCAGGTTGGATATATATCCATTGGCCACAGGAGCAAAATCCCTAAATCCTCCCCCTTAACTCTGAACTGCTGAAACCCTTCATTCTTAATCAAACTGAAATGAACCCAAGATCTACATAGAAAGTAAACATTGTAAACACACAGCTAATGTAGGGACTTTTGCCTTGCTAACAAGTAGTTTCATGGCTAAAACTTACCTGTTGCTATGATAAAATAAGAGGGTGATATGGGAAACTCCGAACCCTGGGGCTCTTCTGGCTTTGTCTGATCGGACCAGTCTTGAGGTTTACCCCTACTAAGCAGGAGCTATCATATATACTTCTTACGGGTTGAAGAAAAAGAGATGTACCTTTGTTAATGTATGTTTGCAAAATGTGTGTCTCTAGAAGCTGCCTTGAACTGAGCCAAAGCTTTAGTCTAGCAAGCTCAATGTTTTCTAAGCAGATTTGCAGGATCTGTCCAGCATTTCAGACAGGAGCACTTGCTAGTTGTATCAGAAACTGAAGATCAGAATTTCTCCACACAATGTGTAGCTATGACTGAGCAACAGCCCTTCCCCATTTTAATGCCAATAACTCCTTGCTTTCTCCAGTGAGCAATATCTGTTCTCTCATTCTCTTGTGCATCTGGAGAAAATTAATGGCCTGTGGGTGGTCATCAGTTCCTTTGCCAAAAATCTGTTGAATGCAAGTAATGGATGATGTCTCATCCATATCTCTTATCCCCTACCCAAATGGCAATTAGGCCCATTTCCTCACTGGAAGCTGTAATCCTTTATTTATTTGGCACTAAAATGATTAGCTCTTTTAAAGAATTGCAAGATGGTTTAATCAATACAAATGCTGTTTATATCGTCCCAATAATGATCCATTATCTCTTCTAATCAGATTCTGGAGTGCCCTCAGAGTATGAAGGCATTTTAGGAAAAATAAATAAATAAATAAAATAAGCATAATATCTTCCATAATGGGGGCACTGAAAGGCTGAAGTGTTCTCTCTCTCTTTCTCTCTTCCATAGTAGTAATATTGACCACATTATCTTGCCGTTCTGGAAAATGACAGCAGGAGGATGGGGGGTGGGGGAGGAGGATTACAAAAGTGTATATAGGAGAGGCTTCTCTGAAATTACAGTTTAAAGCCAAAAAACACAATACCTGTTCAATATACAGCTAAACATTTGTAAAAAAATATTAAGAAAAAGAAGCAGTGACTGGGCTCTTCACTTTTTCGAAGAATCCTGTAGTGCTCACAGCAGATATGGAAGCCATTTGCTCAGTCAGACTGTGTCAGGGTAGTGTAGCAGAGGAATGTCCCACCTTTCCACACAGGGAAGTGACATGAAAGTGAAGGTGAGGGATGCTGAAGCCAATACCAGGCACTGTCAGTTTCTTTTCAGAAACCAGTTGGACTTCCTTGGGAGAGAATTGTACAGTAAGAAGGTTATCTCACGTCTTGGTGCCCTCTGAGTCTGAGAAATGAAAACCTGATAATCAGAACTCGCAGTCTGCTGACATCAGCATGGCAGATCAACACCAGTTCTCTTGCTTGATGTAACTTCCTTTGAAGTCCATGATTCTTTTTTTCTCTGCGGTCGCTTTGACCATTGATGATTTCATCTATTTCGGTGGCCATCCTTGTCACCCACTAAGCTAATCATAGCCACTCATGTGGATTACGGTCTCCTCATAAGTACTTGACACCTTGCTACTTTCAGAATGTGAAACAAACAACAAAACACAGACCATCTTTTAAAGGGTCTGTGCATTTCATTGGTTAAGTTCTATTTGAATTAATACATTTTCTATGGCTCTGTGCGACATAGGACATTAAAAATTGGATTTGTTATGATGCTGAGATTAAGTTACAGAATCTGTCATTTTATTTGAGCTGAAACCCACAGCGTGATATCATATTAGTGAAAATATTGTGTAAAAATGTATTACAAGGCCAATTGCTTACAGAAATAGAAACTTGCACACCAAACTATTTATATATTTTAAAATACATATGATTTTTTCTGTGTACTTTTTTTTAAAGCTGCAACTTGACAACAACATGGGATGAAATGGGTTTTGGAAAACTGGAAAAGAGTGGAAAAGGCAGCATTTGAGAGACACTAAACCTTTCCAATGCCTTCCAGACCTGCAGCCTGGTGAACTGCAGGTAGTGTGAAAACATTCTGCTTCTGCTACCAGACTGCTAACCTTTGGATCAGATGGGCTGTATTTTATTTTGTGAGTTGCCTGTTGCATAGTGAGGCAGGACAGAGAGAAGACCAAAATCTTTTCTCTGTGCATCAACCGATTAATAAACATAGCCCTAAAAGATGGGTGACTGCTTCCAATCATGCCTATTCTCACTTTTCCCAACAAATTTTATGAACTCCCAGCCTTCAAGAGATGAAGCAGATGATGTTCTTTCACAGTAGAATATTTACATCTGATATTGGGATATACATGTCCTGTATACATTAGGTATAGATTAAACATTGATTTCCATTATGTTGAGAAGATAAGACAAGCATTAAACACATGTCTGAAAAGTTTATGGCAACCTCTCCTTATGCTGGCTTGCAAATAATCAGCATTTGTCAAGAGCTAGTGATGGCATGGTGTAACTTGTATGTCAGCTTATTATAAGAACCCCAGGCTCAAAAGATTTCCCAATACTACTTCTCATCTCAGTGAATCTTATGACACATATTGCTTCCCTGTTTCCTATCAACTTGATCCTGTGTGGTAAATAGAAAATTTTGCTGTCTGAATTTGACTCTACTTAGAGGGTGGATAAATGTGCTAATATTTGGCTTCAGTTGCTTTTACCTATAATTTGGTCCCCTTTCTGCATTAATTGGCATATTATCTCCCAAAATTCATCTCCAGTTGTTTTTTAAAGATGCATTCTGATAGACAATGGGAAGAAAAAAATAAACTTTGACCTAGTGAAAATAAATACATACATACATACATACATACATACATACATACATACTTATATACAAATGATGTTAACATTAATTTGTCAAAACTGATTGTGGCAGCTGTCTGAAAAACATGAAATATAAGGAAGTGATTATCATACTTGTGCTCTACTCCAAAAGGGGCAGATCTGGTTAAGACAAGCTACCCTGAGATTGGATTGGATCTTTGTTTTCAGTGATAGATCAGTATGGATCTGTTTGGCTTTACCTGGAGGTTCTACCAGCCATGAAGAAATGTCTCTGATGAGCACAGTAGTTGTCATGTATTCCAGCGACTTTCCAACACTTCACTGCGGTCCGATGTGGCAGAGATCAGAGGAAGAAAGCATCTAGCATGGTTCTCTACTTCAGAGATGGGCAAAATTCACAGTCTTCAGGCTGAGGTTAGCCCTGAACAGCCACCTGTGCAACTTCTAAAGTTTTACTGGGTGGAAAAAGCAGCCTGCCATTTTTTTGTAAAAGTTAAGAAGAAAGGCTAAAAATGCTAACTTTCTGTTGCTAACAGCAGCTGGAGCACAGGGATTTCCTTTTCTGGGAAGAGATAACCTAGTTCAGCCACTGAAAAGACTGCAAATGGAGGCCTCATGTAGTCATCCTGAAGGGTTGCATATTGAGGAGTCAAACTCTTAGGGATCCTGGGGGTCCTCATTTGACCAGGTTTCTTCCTAGCAAAAGACATTAGGCAAATAAAAGCAAAACTGTGTGAATGAAGATCATACCTTTGGACAACAACAACAGGATGGTCAAATTCATAAGATTTTTGTTTACCTTAGATTTACTGCAGCCTAGCCAATCTGGTGATATGCTTGGTCTACACTTCTTGGAATTTCCAGCCACTATGTATCAATGTAGAGATTAAAAATCTATTTTCAAGGACACAATAGTTATATTTAAATTATTTATTATTAATATTATTCTTAAATTATTTATTGAGAAATAGGGTTACTATATACACCTGTGTAGTCTTGTATCCTCCTCTTGTCTTACCTTGCCTTGCCTTAACTTCTATAAAATATAAAAACCAAAAAGAAAACAAATATATACCACCTTTAAATCAATAGCCCTGGGGATCTATGAATAGGTTGGCTCATCAATCATTTGTAGAAATTATTATTCTATTGACAAAGATTTGTAATGGCTTGGGGAATCACAGCTAATTAGGAGGTCTGGATAATTAGGGATGCAGATTAGGGAATACTAGATCAAATGTGGAGTATAGTGTCATCAGATCATTTGTTCCAGAAAACAAAAGCCGTAAAATATATAAACGGTCTTCAAGGTATTCTAATTCTAACAGATTTATTCAGCAGTAAGCCTCATTGATTTTAATGGATTTACATCTTCCTTGATAGGGAAATTTGGGGTCACATCATTCAGTTGCTCACTTGAAGTGATATAAAACAAACTTAAGCTTATGCTATATGTAAAGGTAGTCATTTTTTAAATAATTTTTGCATATTGAAGCAAAAATGTACCAACTGAATCCATGGAAAATAAAGATATCTGCAAAAATCTTGTTAATACAGTGCTATTTGACTAGCCCTTAACTGCTTATGTCTCTCTCTCTCTGTGTATTGGGCCTCAAGCAGTAACTCATGTTACTATCTTAATATCACTTGCTTTGTGCAGTTTCTTTTAGTAATACAGAAGTAAGAAGGAAAAATAAAGTCTGAATTGTACCTAAATTGGAGATGAATTTGCAGATTGGTGGAGTCAGAGATTGCCATAGGCCACAAAATTTGTACTGCCATTTAGGAGTGACCTATACCCTACAGTTAATACAGGATTGCCTTTAACAGGTTTGGTTTGCTCTTGGCTGTTGTTTCCTTTTGTGTTTGACAAATAGCAGCCATTGCAAGTGTCAACCCTTCAGGATGGATCAGGTAGAAAATCATTCTGCATGTGGAGTGAGAGAGATGATCTTTTTGCTACAATTCTTTAATGGTACATCTGTACACAGAACATACCAGAGTTGTCGTTGACCAGGGGGAAAATGCTATTACTGGTGTATATAGAAACTTCTTTTCCTGGACATACAACAGTTTTGATGGTGTCTCTCCATCCACATTTCACATCATGTGTTTTAATTCAAGGGGAAAGAGACTATCAGAACCTGAGACGGATGCATCTATCATGTTAAATTTCTCTCTTTTTCTCTTTTTCTAATTTATTTCATTCGATCCTGCCTCTACCTCAATGTGATATATCTATCTGTATGTGCTTGTGTGTGATATACAAATATACAGAACACCTCTTGGGCATGATATCAGCATGTCTCTTTATATACTCTTTTCCTAGTACACGTATTTTTGCAAGCAATTTTCAGGGACTTTTCAGGGACTTTCAGACTTGCAAGACTGATATCAGCCTTAATAGGTAGACCAGACAGGAAACACAACCAGATAAGCTAATTCTACTTTATTGTAAAGCTACATGAACAGAATCTTGCAAGTCTGAAAGTACAATTCTTCCGCCATCTCCTTTACAGCCCAAGAAACTCTTTCTCTGCTCACTGTCCATCTGCAGGCTATGCCCTCTCTTATCAGACAGATCTGGCCTGATCTGACAGGCAGCATCTCTTTGGCCTGTCTTTCCCACATACCATTACACCCTGGGAGGTTGATTGAGGCACTGGTTTTTTAGTTTTATGGTCTCTGTAGTTTTATTGTCGTGAGCCACCCATAGTTGTTTCAAGATGGGCACCATACAATTTTTAAAAATAAAATAAATAATATAAAGCATCTAGCTTTCACTAGTCTACAAAATTTTAGTGTGCGTATTCAGTTGACAAATCTATATTGGATAATATAGAGCCAAAGAAATCTCTTCTCCTTCCTTAGTCACAAATATTATTCTTGAAATGGGAGACAAGGCACCGTTGTGGTCATGCAGACCCTGAGAAAATTGTGGCGTGATGGATCTACAAATCATGATGTTACTTGATGAACTTGGAATAACTTTGACTACTATTTAAAATAACTTAGGGGTATAAAAGCAGACTTCATTTTGTCTTCTTCCCATCCACAACAATACTGCAGAATAAAGGAACTGCCACTCAGAAAAAAAGACCAGACCAGACCAGTTTCTTTCCTTAACCATGTAGTTTTTTTTTTTTAACATTACATCAGATAACAATCTACTTTCCATTAAATCCTCACCAGCAAGCTTTATATCTAGGGTGTTATTAAAAGGCACTCTGAATTTTATGCTTCACACTCAAACAGTCAAAAGCCTGAATAATGTAATACTGTTGGGGGTGGGGAGGAGAAAAACTGTATAAAGAATAAACATTAATTCCAGATTAAAATCAGCGGGCTCTGGGCAAACTGTTTTGCAACACAAGAGAAAGAGAGAGCGAAAAAACCTTTGTTCTCTAGTTTATGAAAATGAGAAAGTTTTCTAATACTTTTGCTGTTTGCCCAAAACTTGGGTTATAGAAATAATATAGAAATTAAAAATCAAGCCCTGGAAAAGAGTGAATTTCCTTCTCCTGTAGTAGCTAATGGATCTCTTTCAGTTCTTCATTATGATGATGGTGCAGCTATCCTTCCCACAATGCAATGGGGTGGGAGGCAGAGTATTTAAGCCCTCACATCTTGTTGTAGAGAAGGAAGATTCATCATCAACTACTCTATGACCACAGCAGCAGTTTTCCGCAAAAGGCTAGTCAGTCACATTCACCCTGGAAAATAAACATCACTGTAGAACAAACCAAGCCCTGTAAATATTTGGGAATTATATTTCAATCCTCTGTTGCCTAGAGCTAACTGTTAAAATCTGTCATTAATCAGGCCTATAGGTCTTTTCATGGAACCCCCCATTTTGCAGGTAGCAAATATAGTAATGATGTACTCACTGCCATGGACATCTGTAAAACCAAAATAATTAGCCTTTTGCTTTATGGTTCTCAGATGTGCTCTTAGAGTCAGATCCATGGAAGCTGACCCATCTAAGATTTTAAGATCTATAGCCTCTCCAACTTTTTGTTGCAATTTGAATCAGGACTTGTGTCTTTAGAAGCCCAAATGACACCTTGTTATCTTAGATTTGTGGCAAAACTATGTTTCTTTCTCTCTCTCTTTTGGCTTCTGCAGTTCTTCTGGACAGCTTCCAATCATTGTAGGAAAAAAGGCATTGAATTAGGTCTTTGACACTGTGGCCTTTCAGTCCAATGTTTGGTTTCATTAGGGTCCAAGGGAGCAATTGTGGAATAGAAGCAATGTGTCCTCAAGACCCATCTTCATAGTGCGTGGAGCACAGTCTCCCCTATTTGGGGGGTAGTCTGTGTGGAAGACCATTCATTTCAGCTAAGTGAGCATCTCACATGTGCTGCACTGGTGAGCTTTCTCCCTGATGAGATTTAATACTTTGCCATCTAGGCTTCAAAGAAGGGAGATATAACAACATCTGAACAAAAGATCAAATATACCCCTGCCACTTAGGGGATATTGAATCTATCGCTCATGTTTGATTGTGCTGCCCATTTTATACAGCTTGGTGCTCAGATTTAATAACCCCCTTGCTACTAAACTGTTCTGGCTGCTCAGATGAGGAGAAAACTGGATTCCTTTTGGCTAAATTATCTTCCGAAATTTCTTGTAAGGTAGCCAACTTTTCTACAATTACCATTGCTAATGTTTAGATACTATAATAACAGAATATTAATTAATGATATAGATTTATACTTTCCACACCATTGATAGGATTAATTAGCCTTTTAACTTTCATGTTTCCTTCTATTGTTTTTAATCTCTGCATTGTTTCATTGGTATGTGTATTCTTTCTTGATGACTGATTTTTTACCTTTGTCCACAACATCTGATGAGCCAGTAGTGGTTAAAGCATTAGGCTAGAAATCAGGAGACCATGAATTCTAGTCCTGCCTTAGGCAGAAAGCCAGCAGGATGACCTTGGGCCAGACACCCTCTCTCAGCTCTAGGAAAGAGGCAAGGGCAAACCACTTCTGAAATCTTGCCAAGAAAACTGCAGGGCCTAGTCCTGGAGTCAACACTGCAGGGCCTAGTCCTAGGAGTCAACACAAATTTGAAGGCACAAATCTCTCTCTTCTTTTTTTCTTTGCAGAACATCTATAAATGTTTCTTGCAGAACCCATCAAATAGGAGCAATTACAATAGCCACTGGGACTACAGTTGTTCTATCTTTACCTTGATTCTTATGGCAGCCAGATTTTAGTCTTATTTGCATGAAATAAAGGAGGGCAGAAATAACTAAGAAATAATCAAGGCTAAAGTCTGAATGGCTAAACTCATTATATGTATGTATATCTCTAAGATGGGCCCCACTTCTGCCTTCCTTTAGAAAAGTGGTTAGGGCCTGTTTCTTTCCCCATGCATTTGGGTCCAGTTGAATGGGGTCCCCTTTTGGATTTTAACAGTCCTGTTCAGTTTGTCATTTGATATACTGGGGTATTTTTTAATAATGTAAGGTTATGTTTTTGCTCATGTTTACTTCTGTTGTACATTGCCCAGAGTCAAACTGATTGAGCTGGGCAGCCTTATAAATATGCAAAATAAATAATAAATATCTGCATTTTATTTTGAAAACATTTATTTTAAGGTACAAGTATAATGTAAATACCTTACAGTTAATCTTATGATATATATTTTAAAAATCCCAACAGTTCTATAGTTATTAGTGAATTCCTATATTAAATGGGAATTGGACTAGAGCACCTACAAACACTTTGGTACTACAGGTAGTCCTCGACTTACAATCATTTATTTAGAGACCATTCAAAGTTACGATGGCACTGAAAAATGTGACTTACAACCAGTAATAACTGCACCACTTAATGACAAATTTTCCAGTCCTTATTGTGGTCGTAAGTCAAGGACTACCTGTATAAAGTTGTTCTGAAATATTTAAAGATCATATGAAGGACTGCATGAAATTCATATTTTGAAGAAAAATGCAAGGAGTACAATTCAGTCACCGCTGAATTTTAAATGTAAATGTGACTGAAGGGATAATGGTCATACAGGGACAACAATCACTTTATTTATTAGTGATTACAATTATTAAAATAGTTGTTGTCCTTGATCTGCCTGTTATTTTGTGAGTTGGGAGGGGAAGCTTGTATACCATTTAGAAAAGAATAATAATAACAATAACAACAACAACAATAATCTGGAGAAAATCACAAAATATAAAGACCTGCAAATAGAAGTAGAATAACAATGGCAAAAGAAAGCAAAGCCAATATCTATAAGCACCTTAGATGCAATCCCAAAACATCTGGAGCACCACTTGAAGACCATCAGCATTGACAAAAATACCATCAGTCAATTGCAAAAGGCAGCTTTACTTGGAACAGCTTACACCCTGCAACGATACCTTGAAAACCATCAAACAACATCATCTACCTATCCCAGGTTCTTGGGAAGGACTTGATAGATGGTTAAAAATGCCAAATCCAGTCTAAATATCTGGCTGATTGTGCAACCAACAACAACAATAATGACAACAACAATGCCACATTTGTTCTCCTTGGAGACTGAGCTTTGAAATCTAAAGGATTTCTTCCGTCAGTGTTTTTCTTTTTGAATAGCAATACTTCCTCTCTCTTAATCAGTTCTGACACTTTAAGTGTTTTCAAGACATTCTACTCAATGTTTTCCCTTTTCAATTTCCTTCTGTTTAGCTTGTTATTTCTATATCCTTTAGAGGTTAACTCGTTAATATTTGTCTGTTCTGAGAGTATATAGCTTTTCCAATTGTCTACTAGAGATCTTTTTCCTATCTCTCTGGTATTTAGCAAATTTTGTCTCTGGTGGCAGAATATCTGAGAGTTTCATGCCAAAAATAGAAAAGATTTGTAGTAGACAACAGATACCTTCAATTTGCCCAATGAAAGACTCCAAAATAATATTTAATAAATACCCCAAATTGCTAATTAATTACCTGGTCCTAGCTCTCTCAAGATCTTTTTTTACACTTGAAGTTACTTTGGTGATAATGCTTACCTATGTAACCTGATTACTCAAATAGTTTCCATCAAATTAATTCATATATATGAATGGTTATTTATTTGTTTGTTTGTTTGTTTGTTTGTTTGTTTGGCTTGTATGCCGCCCATCTCCCCCAACGGGTGACTCTGGGCAGCTCACAATAAAAAACACAGTTTTCTCCAAAGATGGTTAAAATCTATAAATAATCTATAATAATCTATAAATAATTTTTTTTTTTTTTTTTGTCTGCGCTCAGTCATTACTGACCCTGCAGTGACTGCCTGGACGAATCCTTGCAGTTTTCAAGGCAATTGTTTTTCGGAAGTGGTTTGCCAGAGCCTCCTTCCTAGAGCAGAGCCCAGCTGGCGAGCACAGGAGGCGGGATTTCCGTTGCTTCACGCCCTTTTTTTCGGGCGAGCGCGGTTTCGCGCTTACCGGCAACTGGTCCCGTCTCTCTGTGCAAGGCGCTGCCAGCATTTTTCCTCCCACCGGAGTGAGAGTACCCATTTATCTACTCACGTGAGTTTTCGACCTGTTGGGTTGACAGGAGCTGGGGAGGAAACAGGAGCTCACCCTGTTAATGCGAAGGCTGGACTCGAACCGCCAAAGCGTCAGCCATTTCTGGCCGGCAACTTTCAGCGTCATTAAGCCGCTGCGCCACCGCGTCCCCTTATAAATAATTAAAAACATATTAAAAATGCCCTAAAAAACCTCCTCTGATTTTTGGCCCTAAAAAAAAAAAAAAAACAAAAACCTGTAAGATGCTGGTGGGGGGGGGGACAACCCATCATCCCACCAGCCATCTTCACAGGTGCGGGCCCCCCTCTGGCCCCCAGGCCTTCTGGCAGAGCCAGGATTTAATATCTTTCCTGAAGGCCATGAGGGAGGGGGCACACTGGACCTCAGGAGGCAGGATGTTCCATAGGGCAGGCGCTACAGCAGAAAAGGCTCTCTGCCTAGACCCCACCAATCGAAATTCCCTGACTGGTGGGGTCTGCAACCTGCCCCTTCTGCTGGACCGAGTGGGACAGGCTGAAGTGACCAGGGCAAGGCGGTTCCTCAGATAACCTGGTCCCATGCCATAAAGGGATTTAAAGGTAATAACCAACACCTTGAATTGGACCCGGAAACAAACCGGTAACCAATGCAGCTCACGCAACAGCGGTGTTATATGTGCCCTCCTAGGGGCATTAAGAACTGTCCGCGCTGCCGCATTCTGCACCAGCTTCCGGATACTCTTCAAGGGTAGCCCCATGTAGAGCGCATTACAGTAGTCCAACCCAGAGGTGAGCAGGGCATGAGTGACCGTGCGGAGGTCCCCCTGATCCAGGAAGGGGCGTAACTGCCGCACCACACGAAGTCGTGCAAAGGCCCTCCTAGCCACGACTGCCACCTGCTCTTTGAGCAGGAGTCGTGAGTCCAGGAGAACCCCCAGATTATGCACCGGGTCTGTCTGGGGTAGTGCAACCCCGTCAAGAACCAAAGATGACAAAGTCCTAGATCTTGAGGCTCCCCGTATCCACAGCCACTCCATCTTACCAGGTTCAGCTGAAGCCTGTTGTCCCCCATCCAGGCCCCCACAGCCTCCAGGCACTACGAAAGGGCAGTCACAGCATCACTTAGGGCACCTGGGATGGAGATGTATAGTTGGGTATCATCAGCATACTGATGATACCTCACCCCATGGTGCCGGATGATCTCACCCAGCGGTTTCATGTAGATATTAAATAGGAGTGGTGAGAGCACTGACCCCTGTGGCACCCTACAAAGTAGGGGCCGGGGGCTGGACCTCTCGCTCCCTATCAACACCGATTGGGTTCGGCCTTGGAGAAAGGAGCTGAACCAGCACAACATTGTGCCACCCAACCCCAGCTCCTGCAGCCAACCCAAAAGGATACCATGGTCGATAACCATGGTATCCTTTTATTATTATTATTATTAGGATGGTTTGCATCCTAATTATTATTATTATTAGGATTATTAGGATGGTTTGCATTACCTTTCCTAGGCACCCATGAAAAAGCAGATCACAAAGGGTAGAAGGCACAAGGGATAGAAGGCACTACCAATTTTGATTTTGTAATCACCACAACAAAAATGTGTATTGTGAACCTAAGGAGAACCCAGAAAACCTACATATTTACCTGTGTGCAGACTCTCAAGGACATACTTTCATAGCTTAGATGTTGGACTGTGAATAACAACAACTTCAAGAACTTCTAACTACACCTCTGGATCTGACCCTGCTTTCTGTTAACACAGGACCTAGGTAAATCTACTTCATAAATCAGTGTTGCAATATTCCATGAAGGGGCAATAACTGAACATTTAAAGCAATCCCAATTTAAGGCATTGAGGCACATTATTACTTATCATTCTGCTCTGGAATCTGAGTACCAGTGAAGGGGAAGGGAGGATTCTGGAGAAGAGCTCTTCCATGTCAGTTTGCCTGCTTTATGAACAAATCCCTTTGCACATCTTCATAGATGTCTCAAGGGCAAGAGGACAGAGAGGTTCTCAAAGTGACAATTCTCTGGAGGAGGGGGAACCATTTATCTTAATCAGGCCTAATCAGGAAATGCAGGACAGGCTAAACCGATTCCACTTTACAATGTCCTTTTTGAAGTGGTTCATCAGGAGAAGTAATTTAATTTTGAAGGATCAGGAGCTGGGCTAGATAGAGTAAGTGTGTCCTGAAGTATTTATTAAAATCAAGTTCTTCTTTAAAAAGTTATTTAAATAAACCACAATGTGTTGTTTCTTTTCTTTCTTGCTACCCTGTGAATCACACACATTTAAAAGTTCAATAGTCTTATATCATTGAGTCTTACTTCTAAGCAAGATTTTGTATAGTGTATATTCTGCCACATGCATACGCACACACAAATATGTATCAAGGGGTGGCAGGGAGGGGACAAACAAACAGGATGCAACACACTTGCCAAGTTGTCTAGTTTCTCTCATTTTACATCGTTGATTATCTATAATTTATTACATTACTCTGTGAAGCCTGCAGGCAGACAATACATGAGCTTTTGGAGTTCAGTGACAGAGCTTCTGTTTTGTATACAGAAGGTCCTAGCTGAGACCCAGAAACTCCCAGCAGGGGTAGAAGAAACCCGCTTGAGTACTACTGCTGCCAAATACTGAGCTAAATGATCCAGGGGTCTAATGTGGCATACTGTATTCTTCCTTCCCACTGTGCTTCTCAGCACTACTTTGCCCTCATGACTGAATACTGTAGCATCAAGGAGCTATTTTACTTGTTTTCTCTGCCACATAGAAAGCTTTCATGCTTCATTGTTCTCATTCGTTGAACTTCGTGGTGGTAGAAGAACCCTTCCAATTTACTGTAGAGCAGAGGTGAGCACTGTGTAGCCCATGTGAAATTTACCAGCACCATATTTGCAGCTCCCATAGCACCCTCAGAGCGGGCAGGACTGAAATGTTTGCATTTTGAGGATGGATGGGTGGGGATTTTAAGAAGAAGATGGATGTTTTAGGCCTCAGCAATCTTTAAGACTCCCATTTCTCCCCTTAAATTGTTGCTGCTCCAAACGCGGGGAGAAAAAAACATGCTGAAAATTCTGACCCCATCCTCTCCAGCAATATCATGGCTGTACAAGTCATGTCCTCTCACAGGCCAAAAGGACAACAACAATAACAACAGCAATTGCCATAAAAATATTTCCCATGCTCGTTGTAGGGTTGGATGGGATCATAGTGGCAAAAACAATCCTTAAGCATTCAGCTCTTATACCTGTTAAAGCTTTAAAGGTAATGACCAGCACTTTAAATTGCAGGTGGAAAATGAACTATGCAACTGATGTAAATGGTGCAGAATCAGACTGCATTTCACTTTCCCTAAAATGTTTAGAAATAACTTTCTATCTGACTATCATGTTACCACTTATCCCTCTCAGTTTAAGAGAAAGAGGATGCAAAGGAGAATTGCACTCTGTCTTAGAAGATATGGGGTGGCACACGAGGCAAAGCGTCAGGAGATAGATGAGACATATACTAGGATGAGGCCCAGAAGCTCTGCGAGTGCATAAAGAAGAAGAACCACTCTAGCACTTGAAGTTCCCATCCATTGCCCCATTACTTGAAATGTGTCAGAGGAAGGTAACCCTTGGCTCCTTGCCTTGTTTTACTTATTTCTCCATAATGATACTTCACCAGTCCCCTGGTCTACTGCTCAAATGCTAGTAGCCATGTTATTTCTTAGCTTTGGTGTTATTGATTTTACCTTACTATAAGGTTGGGATTTGAAAGACCACATGCTTCATCTAGCTTTAGTGATGTTCAGAGTTTGCAATTACAATAACCACACTAGCCTCTTCAGGTGATGCATATGAACATGGTAGATATGAGTAAGAAGGTCCTGTTTCCAATTTTGTCACAAAAACTAACCATATATCCATCATTCACAGCTTCCTCTATCAAACAGGACTTCAGCAGGAGATCTATGTTCACACCGGCTTCCACATAGTTAATCCCAGCATCTAATAAAGCAGCTTACTTGGTTATACAAAGTTTTGTTTTTTTTTTTTAGTCACATTCAAGTGAGCTCAGATCAAAGGCCATTACCCATTTCCCTGCTCAGTGTGAAAGATTGAAAATATTAGCAAGGCTAGAAGGGAGGCAAGCATTCCTGGTCCTACCATGTTAATGTATCATTTTTGTAAAGCCTGAACTAGGCTTAAATGCTGCTCACTTCTGCAGATGCCTTAGCTACACAGAAATAATATCTGTTAACTTGTATTTCTTTTCTTTCTTTTTTTCCCTACCTCCTCCAGACAAACTCCTCATTTTTCTCCACTTACTAAAACTGCTGGAAAGAAGCATTTTAGAAACTTGTTCGGCACAAAGTGTAGCTGAGAAGCCATAAATATGCGGGCTTCTAATGGTTCTGGGTGAGGGAAATATGCTCTACAAACATATTTAGTAATACCACTGGGATCAGAAAAGCAGTCAGGTACAAACTGTTACTCTTTTAAAAATAGATTTAATGAGAATGTTCCTAAAATCCAGTGCAGTGCAGGGTCCTGTTTTATTCTCTGCTCTTACAGATGTTCTTGTTGAAGCAAACATGCTATAACTGTAGAAAAAGGAAATGATGCCACTCACTTTTTTGAACAGAAAAGAAAATAGAACAAGCAGTTAGGTGCACTACAATGTTACTCAGCAGCACCACAGTTGACTTGTGCTGCTGGGCAAACAGGACAATGTACAATATTTATATATCTTGCTATTTTGACATAAACACATTCTCCCTAGTTAAAAACAAACAAACAAACAAACAAACAAAAAACACAAGCTGGACTGATAAGCTATAAAACTAAAACATGAGGTGAAATATTTGAATATTTACTATCACAAATAGGCCTCCTTTCTCCATGGGGTCAGTGACATTTGGTAGAAAGTGGGCTCATCAAAACTCAGCAACATAATTTACCTAGATGAAGCAAGGTGCTTAAATTGCTGTAAAGATTTCCAGATGACAAACATGGCATTTCAAATAGTTAAGGTACACTCCTGTGCTTGGCTAGATGGTGACACCTAGTTGGACTTCACTGATTCTATGTAAGTTAATCAGGGTTCAACCTGATTATTAAGTATGCATATATAGATGCATGCATGTCAGGTGCTTTTGTGCCATTTGAATCCACCAAATATAGGCAATTTTCAAAGAAAAAAAATATAATAAAATCATCAGGTATAATCAACATTGAAATATATCACATATTTAAGCAATATCATGACAAATCACAATAATCACAGGCATAATAATAATGCCATCATTCATCCTTCTGCTCACTCCTCAGTCCTAAATACTCTTTCAAGAACCCTTGGAGCTTGCCAAGAAAATCTCAAAGGCTGTAATAAGAAATTATGTCAGGAGGAAAAATTGTTGTAGGGGAACAGATTCCCTCCCCTCTTCTCCCCTCTCCGGTATGAGCCAAGCAGGATTTATAAAGCAATGCTTGCTTTGCCATGAACAAGCCCCCTGCCCCTGAACCTACATAAGGTTCTTTAATAACAGAAATTCCTACACTGAATTCTTTGTTCCACTGAAAATGGCCTGGTTTGCTGGAATTCCATGTGCCCGGTCTACTACGCCTTGCTTCAAAACCAGTATGCCCCAGAGAAAGCTATTCAGGAGGTAAGCACATTCCAAGACATCTCCGGTTGAATGGTTAGGAAAGATCTCCTGTGAAACCTGGATAGCCAGTGGTAGTCTCCAGAATGGGGCTGGATGGACAAATAATCTGGCCTGATAGAAGGCAGTTTCCCATCTTCCAGCATAGTCTCTGAGCAGAAGAAGGAAAAGCATATCATCTGTGGTGCATACCCTAAACATGACCAGAAAATTTTTCCTTGCTCCCTTGGAAGTAGAAGTCTCTGAGATTACAGTGAAACTCACGTCAGGTTACTATGAATTCTGTTGTATACAAGAAGATAAGCTGTATTTATTGATACTGCTCCAATGTTGCTTAACATTATCTTTACTATACCTCTTTTATAGCCAGAATTGAGAAGACAGCAACAGACAGCAAATGCCGCCTCTGCCAAGAAGCTGAAGAAACAGAGGACCACCTAGTTAGCTGCTGCAGGAAGATCGCACAGAGTGACTACAAACAATGGCATGACAATGTAGCAACAATGGTGCATTGGAATATCTTCAAGAAATACCATTTGCCTGCAAGCAGGAACTGGTGGGAACACAAAACAAAGGAATAGAAAATGAAGAAGCTGAAGTGCTCTGGGACTTTAGAATTCAAACAGACAAGCACCTGCCACACAGCACCCCAGACTTAACAAGTGCTCATAAGAAAGACAAAAAAATCTGGATAGTGGACGTTGCAATACCTGGAGACAGCAGAATAGAAGAGAAAGAACTGGAGAAAATCACAAAATATAATGACCTGCAAAAAGAACAACTATGGCAAAAAGAAAGCAAAGATAGTACCAATAGTTATAGGTGCCTTAGATGCCATCCCAAAACATCTGGAGCACCACTTGAAGACCATCAGTATTGACAAAATCACCATCAGTCAATTGCAAAAGGAACAGCTTACTTGGAACAGCTTATTTCCTGCAATGATATCTCTAACGCCATCAAACAACATCTGCCTATCCCAGGTCCTTGGGAAGGACTTGATAGGTGGATAAAAATGCCAAATCCAGTCTAAACATCTGGCTACTGTGTGACCAACCATAACAACAACAACAACAACACAGATCTTTCTGTAGTTCATTGGCAACGAGCATGGCATGTCCCCAGGCTAAGCTGGCACAGGTTGGGTCAGCATTTGGCTGGGCAACTGCACGTGAATGCTATGTGCTATAGATTCCCTACAAATACTGCAAATATTAAAACAACAACAACAACAACCTTGCAGATACTCCAGTTCAAACAACTCACTAGGTGGATAATACTACCAAATCCAGTCTAAACATCTGGCTGACTGTGCAACCAACCATAGCAATAACAACATTTTTATCAGTATATATTTTTGGATCAGCTGTAAGACACAGACACCAAGCTCAATTTGTTTGCCTCCAATTATTCTAACGGCAGGTCCAAATATACTATGGCTTCCCTGTGTCATCCAGTAGCAATCATGTTACCAAGCCAGCTTTTCCTCTGAAGCTATTAAACCTCTCTCATAAATCTGCACTTGAAAAATCTATATGAAACCAGGAAAGATCAACGACTATTTAAAGACTTAAACTAGAAAGGAAGTGTACATAGGACCTCAGGGACAGAGTTATATGGTGAACAGAGTATGGGGCATGTCTCAGTTTGAATCCTTGCTCAGCTGTGAAGCACTTCTTGGGATACAAAGCAACTCAGTCTTTCTCCTCTATTGTCCTGGAAGAACTATAGGATTCCATTTAATTTACATGGCAGCAGATTCCAGATTCAATACCCACTATTCTAGGTAAAAAAAGGGAACTACACCACTGGAAACCCTAGGGAGCTGTGATCAGTATGTGAAAATACAGACAATTTTGCCTGTGCTTAACATATTAAAATTGAAGTTCTAGTAATAGATCTATTTTTTGGAAAGCAATTTCCCCATACAAACATACACACGTCTCACTATTGATGTATTTTTGTGCACAATTTTCTTTAATGTTCATGTCAATTGGAGAAGTTAATTGCAAAATCCAGAGATATGTGAATTTCCAAAGATAGCCGAACGCTGGTTCAAATATTGGTTTCAAAGAGTGAAATTAAATACATTTGCATTAAAATACGATCCCTACTCCCCCCAAATTCTCCTCTACTGTGTGTTTTGTGTGTCTGTGTGTATATATATTTTAAAATAGGTAAGGTGATAATGGAGAATCAGATTATACTGCAATTGCACAGATTCTTGTTGGAAGTGCTACAGTATGACAAGACATCAGAAATGCCCAGCTTAAAATGATCAAAGCATCTTAACCATAACAGGCTAACTGTTGTTAAGGAATGCACAAGAGGTAGCTGTATTGATTATATAGGATGAGCAGAAAGATAGAATTTCATGAACATACGAAAATAAATTATCAAAACAAGCTTACTTTCAGAGGCACAAGCTATTATTGTCATCACTGGATTCAAAAGCATGTTCTATCCAGTTAAACCCTTCTATATACCATTAATTTATAATACAGAAATATTGTTTAACTCCATTACTAAAATCAATAGACATAACATGTTTACATTTGGCAGGACCATACCTATTTTGTGAGCCAACTAAGCAATATCCTACCATACCTATTCTACAGTATATACAAATGTGACAAACAAACAAATAAATAAATAAACAGATAAACAAACAAATAAATAAATAAATATCCAAGATTCAGTGAGAGATCTAAGTCTGGGAATAAAACTAAGATCTCCAATTAAGTCTATAGCTGTATATATTCCACATATGTTCAAAATAAATATGTCTGCTGACATAAGGAAGAGGTAAATGGAGTAGGGAAATTTATATTGTCCATGACCCAGGAAAGACTTTGTTGAAAAAAATGACTGGTAGTCTGAATGTAGATCCTGACCTTTTGTTTTTTGAGAATGACAAAGCCAACAGCCCCTGGCATTAAGCCAAGATTGCACAGCCATGGCAGGAAAAGCTAGATCAAAGCCTGGAGGGTGGAATGGTTCGTGGATCCCTTTGGGAAAAATGCTGTTGCATTCTGATGGGTGGGAAGATAAATGCAGGCAAATTCAAATAGTCTGCAGAATAGCTGACTTAGCCTAATGAATAATGGGCAACAATAACTTGCCAGGAGTTTTGCTAGATTTTGCTAGGTTTCAGACAACACTACTAGTTTCTCTCTTTCTCTCTCTTTCTGTCTCTTTTTTAGGAGGAAGAAATTGTATGAATTAGGACTTCGCACGACTAGAAAATGGCTCTGATTCAGATGTTCTTTCATGTGCATAATGGAAAAGAATAGTACCAACTTCCTCCTTCACAATACAACAAGATATAACTATGGCAAGCGTATGCTTATGGCACTATTGATTTCTCATAAAGTTAGCTATCCAAAATCACGTATACTTTAACAGGCAGTTGAGATTCTAAGGTAGATTCAACAAAACTGGACTATGCGGATCAATGGATAGACTAAGTATTAGAGAGCTTCCTATATTTGTGGGTTTTTAAATTTATTTATACAATGTATCTGGCTGTACATCTCCCAAAAGTGACTCTGTGTGGTGTACAAGAGTAAAAAACAACAGTTCAACAATGACCATAATGCCTGAGGCCACAAACCCAAACCTAACTCATAAAAAGACAACATTAACCATGATCTTGACCGAGAGAAGGAAAATCCATTACCAAGGCAACAAACAGATGAATGTGGCTTTGTTGTTGTTGTTGTTTAGTCGTTAAGTCGTGTCCGACTCTTCGTGACCCCATGAACCATATTGCGCCAGGCCTTCCTAACTTTCACTGCCTCCCTAATTTGCAAAAATATCTCAGATGGGCACCCCCCTAATTCTCAAGAATATAAAAGAGGGGAAGCATAGTCAGACTTGCAAGATTATATAAAGCTTTGGCACTTTGCTGAGCAGCCATGAGCAAAAGCAGAACCACAGCTTACATACCTTTGGCCTACTACATTGCAAATACTTGATCTGGTCTACCCTGTAGGACAATCAGCATCTGGCCCAGACATCTGGAGGAACAGCTAGGTCTTTAATGTCTAACATGCTAACAGGGTGGGGCCATGAAGGGATGTTGTTATATAAAATATATGGACACCTATGAATAGTACACACCTCCCTTTATATGAGCTCTCAGACTAGAGAGGTACAGCTGTTATTTTATCATGCTCTCATGTTGGTAGTTTCATGCCTCTACCCCAGGGGATTGGGGAGGACTATTTCAGTATATATGCCTGTGGTTGTTACACTTGACTTGATCACCAGGAAGCAGTGTGTGACCGGTTTCATCCTTATTGCAAGACAGTCTGTGTGCTTATTTGTCCACCTATCTCCCTTCCTACCAGCCTAGACTACCAAGGCCATTATAGCTCATAGAGCTAAGGGTACTATTTGAAGCACAATGGCCTATTATCAGCTCTTCAAGATAGACCAAATTAGGAAGCCAGAGTTATGAATGCTAATGCTACTTTTGTTATATGTTACAGTAATAGAATCTAGCAAGTCTGATTGCCCCTTTTTCATCATGAGAACTAGGAAGGGTCATGTCTGAGATACTTTCTCAAATTACATTTCTGCCCCAGACTCAGATTTTGTTTAGCTGACCATTGCTTTGGTTGCAGCTCTTCCTCCTGTTCCTCAAGGTTATTCCTATTTTCCATTACGTCTATGTGTATAATTCCAGGTAGAGGCATTCGACCAAAATAAGATCTCTGCTAACGATAATGGCTAGGCATGCCTTCTCAGTGCAGGATCTGATAACACAAGTTAGACAGATGGCTACCAAGTCTCTGTTGGGAGAACTCCAGGGAAAGGAAACAAACCACTTCTGAGTCAGCCTATTCCAATGGTTGACAGAACTGTCAGGAAAGCCTCCTAATATCTAATCTGAAACTCCTTCGCTGTAATTCAACCCACTGATTCTGGTCTTGCCCTACTCTTCCATCCCCTGAGGATGCAGAACAAGCAACAGCAAGAGGGGATATGTCACTTTAGCTCTTGTCCTGAATGGTGATATTCTGAGTGTAGTAAGGTCAGGACTGAGCTCAGCACTAGCCACGTTGTTTTCTGATTTTGTAAGAAATACTTCAGTTTCCCAAATTAAATTCCAGGTAAAACCAAGATGGGCTGCAGGTTGGAAAGATGTCAATTTATCACTAATTTAACAAGAGCAAACAAGCCATTCTTGCCAGAATTTTATTTTATTTTATTTTATTTCATTTCATTATTTTATTTTACTGTGCTACACTTTGCTTGTCTTTTGACAACTGTTAACAACTATTTGCTTTTGTGTCTGATCGCTTCCTTTATCTCTATTTCTCTTTGATTGTTTTTTTTTAAACTTTGAAGAGAAACATCTGAAAAATCAAAGTACTATCCTACAGCATTTGACAACTCACTTGTGAGTCCCCAGAAATAATACATTACAGAATAGCTTCCTAACTTCCTCAGCCATCTATACAATCACAGAGAAACTAGTTATTTAAACAGTTAAATACAGGGTAATGGAGTGAAACCAAAAAAAAAAAAATTCCTCCACCATTTTCTCAATTGCCACTTCTAGGACTCATTGCAGCAGTTATCTGTATTACTGAAACACTATGGTTACTGGTGAGATATGCCTACAATTTTAAGAAGCATTTTACTGGAGCTTTATTGGAAACTGTTCTGAATGCATCATTGGTTTATGGCTGGGGTGGCTTGCAGTGAGAATGCAAAAGTTGACTTCAGATAATTGGCTGATTTTGTTTTGTTTATCCCAAATGGGAAATTCAGCCCCAGCAACTGTTTCTTGGCACTTATTGCCCCTTTAGGATTGCTAAGTTTCTGAATCAGTTTCCTTTTCCCAGAATCTCTTTATCAGTGAAGTTCTTAAGGAATTTTAGATTCTGGACCTATGGTGTTACAGGGAAGGAGATGTTCTTTAGACTGTAATGTCTATTACTTTACCAATTTAAAGGTGCAGTGACCCTTCCCCCCCCCCCCCCAACTATCCTCACTCTACTTAAGGTACATCCATGTAACTTTGGCTCAAAGATGCCTCACTAACCATTGTTTAAGGCCATGTCCTCATGATGCAGCTTCCTCTCATCCCCAGCTCATGACTGAGGCCCCTTAACTTAATGTTTTCTGATCCAGTGTGAAAGTCATGTTTTCCATCTTTTCCTGACATAAGCCTCATTCATTCATTCATTCATTCATTCATTCATTCATTCATTCATTCATTCATTTTATAGGGCTACATGACTTTGGGTGGCTAACAATACTTAACCAGATAAAACAGTATCACAGAAACATAACTAACATATATAGCAACTGGGGGGGGGGGGGGAACCAAACGAACAAGAAGTAACATAGCCATGATACAGCCTCAACCATACATCCAAGGCCCGAGACTTAATGACACAAGCAGGTCTTCAAGGCCTCATGGAAAGCTAGGAGGGTTGGGGCAAGTCTAATCTCTTGGGGAATGATGTTCCAAAAGGCAAGCCCCACGCAGGAAAGGCTCTCTTCCTGGATCCCACCAGATGACACTCCGTAACAGATGAGACCCAGAGCATGCCTCTCCTGCTGGTGTAATAGGCAGTAGGAATAACCTTGAAGAATAGGAAGAAGAGCCTCAACCAAGGCAATGGTCAGATAAATGCAGTCTGAGTCTGGGATAAAAATGCAATTTGAGAAAGTGTCTGAGTTGGCCTTCCCTAATTCTCACACACACATACACACACACACACAGAGGGGGAGAGAGAGACAGAGTGAGAGATAGAATTTTTCAATGTAGTAAAATATACAAAAGAAACAAGAACAAAGATAGAGAATAAGAGATAGAGAAACAAGAAAGAAATTAAAGAAAAAAAGAAGGGGAAAAAATAAAATTGTGCCTTCTGCCCTTCTTTCTATTGAGTAACTATCATTCTAAACTTTTCCCCAACCTCTTTGTCTCCTTTTTAATCCCCAAATCCTGAAATCACTGATTTGGGTTTTTTTCTTCTTCTTCTTTCAGCAAAAAGTCCATATAAGGTTTCCAGTCTTTTAAAAAAAAGTCTTTATCATTTTTTTCTCTGACCAAACCGGTTAGCTTCACCATTTCTGCAAGTTCAATTAATTTTATAATTCAGTCTTCCACTGTAGGCATTTCATTGCTTTTCCAACTTTTTCCATACAATAATTGTGCTGCAGACTTTTCCTAATTCCCTAATTCTCATGAAGATAAAGAGAGGGAGGATCACGTCTGAGTTGCTTTCCCAAATTACATTTCTGCCCTGAATTCAGATTTCATTTATCTTCCTGTTGCCTTGGTTGTGGCTCTTCCTCCTGTTCCTCAAAGTTATTCCTACTGCCCATTGCAGCTGGATTTAACAGGATGGGTAGGTACAGCTGGGGAGAGATGGTCCTGCAATTAACCCGGGCTTGCTGTATGTACACTGTGTAATGCTTTGGCAGTGACCATGGTGATGGAGAAGCAAGGGCTGGGATCAAGTTAGCTCCTATTTGGCTGCTTTCAGCAGGTGAGGTAGTGGGAATAGTGCAACTTCTTTGAACCACCCTACTGGGCAATCCACTTATTGGGGCCTTTTTTTTCACACAGGTTGATACTTCTTCAGCCTGAACCACTCTGCAGAGTGACCTGCCTGTCATCTCATGCCCAGCACATGGATCAACTGTAGTGCCTGATCTGCAAGGGTGGGGTAACTGGGCCTTGCCTCTTTCACTTTACTCCTATGGATCAGGTGCAATAGGAGACATGCATGGTGGGTGAACTTTACTGGGAATCCCCCTTGTGCCTAATCCATGGGGGTGAGGTGAGAGACGCTGCCCAATAAAACTCAGTGATGGCAACCTCCTCTCCCCATCCCTTTGGATCAGGCACTCTGAGTGGGATACATCATTACAACTTTTACAACTTTCCACCAACTTCCTTGTCTTTGGGCTCCTCCTCAGCCTTCCCTAACCCAGTATCTTCCAGATGTTTGGAGACTACATTTCTCAAAATTCCTAATTGGTATAGGAATTTTGAGTGAAAATCCTAGGAATTGCAGTCCGAAGAAATGTAGTGAGCATCAGATAATGGAAATCTGTCTGGGGTATGTTGAGAACAGATGCAAGTTTATCTTCATGTCTAGCCTGGCCCTTAATCACTCATGAACCATTTGGAACATTTTTGTCAAACTGTATTTATTAATTGGACAAGTGCCTAGCACTGTATTTAGATGACAAAGAACTTGTGAGGACAAATTGCTATTATATTTGTGTGTGTGTGTGTGTGTGGTGTTAATATGAAACTAAGTTTTTACTGGCACTATCATGAAGCAGAGTTTGTGCCCCACAGAACATTTCTCCTCCCCCCCCCCCCCCCACTTATTCTTTCCACACATCAATGAAATCTCAAGGAAAGGAATTCCTCCCATTGGGCTTTTTCAGATGGAGAAATGTGGACAGCTAGAATAGCTTCAGAGTGGCAGAAAGTTGGGTAACAGAAGGCAACAAAGTTGGGTAACAGAAGGCAACAGAAGGTGACAGTAACAATAACATTAAAGTAAGCTAAAAAAAAAAAAAAGACCCACAAGAGATATTTGAAAGCAATTCTCAAGTACCCTGTAAATAGCTGAAGCCTTTTTATAGGGAAAAAGACTTCTGAGAACCTTCACAGCAAAGCAAATCATCTGTCTAAGGCATCTGATGTTGGGTGTCATGAAAGGACAGAAAATTGCTGCTTAACTTTTCAGTACAGTATTTTTGCTACCAGATGATGGGGAACGGGTGCTTAAGGACCTAAGATAGCTATATGCATGTGGCTAGTTCTGGTTACTTCACACCCTTGCTTGAGTTGGAGGGGTGGGGAAAGTCATGGCTTCTGTGGCTATTCTGCCTTAGGTTACAAAATATCTTGATCTAGACTTGGGGCAGAGACTAGTCTGGTAACATTATTCAGTTAACATGCCAGCCAAGAAAGTTCCCAACATTCTCAACCTTCAAATGAATGTTTATTAGCTATTTATTTGTAAAATGTAGATATCTCCCTGCAGGCTGATTTTGTTATTAAGATATTCTTCAGTTGGATGTGGGTGCTTAACTTTTCAAAAGGTTGAGGCACAAAACCATAAATCAGAAACCTATTTCTGAGGAAAAGGCGATGAATGAACCCTTCCGGCTGGTTGAAGAATCCAGCTGGAAGCTGCATGCTTCTACTTGTCCCCAAATAATTAATGCTTTCAAATAAAACATGTATCAGAATTTAAAAAGGTAAGCAGGAACACAGATTACTTCTGAGTTCGCTCTCCAGAAGTTCACCTTGTCTGGAACAAGCCACCTTTTATGAGGCTACATCCTTTGCATCATATAATTACTTCAGTGGTATCTTGTGGATGTTAAAGAGAAGAGGGTACAAAATGGAGTTTTGTCCCTGAGAATCATCTTGTAGGAACATTCAGATAGGTAGGATAGTAACCACTGCAGAACAATGTCCCTAGTCTCTAGCATGTACAGCTTACCTTTGCTAGGACTATGAATCTCTGCAGTGGGCTGGGGATGAGACAGCCTATTGGAATATGTCTTCTTTAGTTACATGAGTTTTAGTGCATGACATGATCCAATCAATGCCTGCCAAAGGGAAAATGCTTGATTGGGTTCCCTCCTTTACCAAACTAAGTTCCCGCCAAACATGAATGGTCTTTCATATCAATCAGAAAAAAGTCCAAGTGAGACTGAAGGTGAGGCAGCCATCACCCCTATCCTAGATCAGTGTAATGATTCTTGATATTATGCACAACTTTGCAAATGCAAGATCAAGGGTGCTAATCATTGAGAGATCCAATCACATTAGCATTACATAGGGGCACTGACCGATGCTATAAGAATCTGTCCTCTTGTCCTTTGAGATTACTCTCTACCCCAATGGCTGAGAAAAATGAAAGTTTTAAGAACAATTTTCATAGCATTAATCTCTGTTACCAAAATTATGTTAGAGCTTATGGGCCATTGAGAGTGAACCTCTGAGATTTTTAAATAAAAGTTCAAATAGAGGGTTGTAAACATTCATCTGTTTGAGTTTGTTTTTTTACTTATCAGATTTTTAAACCACTATCAACCTGTGATCTTCAGGAGTTTATAGAAACAGAACCATCAGCAATACAACAGTATAAACAAAAATAATGTTATAAAGTTATAAAATGATGTTAAATAATGTAACAAATGTTATTGTTAATCTAAATTAAAACAGTATTCCAATAATAGTTAACACTTTGATGGTGCTATATTAATTAATTAATTAATTAATTAATTATCATCTAAAAGTACTCAATTTTATTAACCAACTTCAGAAGGCCAGTAGGGTTGGGCCAAACCAAACCTCTTATGGAAAACTTCCACAAAACAGAGACTGCAATGGAGAAGCATCTTCTCCTAACATTACCCACTCTACTTTCATGGAAGCAGGGGCTGTCATCTATTTCTCCCATATAATTCATATCAGATGGGTCAGTTATGGTTGAAGGTGATGGTCCAGAAGCATGGGACCAAACACTTTAATCTGCCTCCAGAAAGTTCCTGGGAACCAATGCAGACCCCAATACATGGTTGTAGTATGTTCATGGCATCTAGGATCCATATTTTGTACAAACTATAGTTTCTGACTTGTCTTTAAAGGCAGTTGCATGTGGAACACATTGCAATAGCACAACCAGGTGATGCTGAGAGTGTGAATTATGATTGCTTGTTCATGTAAAACAGTACATCTTTAGATGAATGCGAAATATATTTTACATAAATAAATTCATACGTTTATTCATTCAGTTTTGATGCCACCTAACTCTGGGTGCCTCACAAAGAAAGAACATTAGAAAAAACACAGAAATAGGAATAAAATAAAAATTAATCTAAAAAAATTACAAGATAATCACAAGAAGGCATCCAGATCACAACCAATACATATACAAAACGTAACAGCACCTCAAACATCACCTCAAACCTCCACCCATCCTATCCCAAGACCTGTGAGAACACCCAGGTTTTGAAGGCCTTCTGGAAAATCAGAATATCCAGATCTCAGGGGTGACCTTATTCCAGATGGCAGGCACTGCTACAGAGAAGACACCCTTCCTGGGTCCTGAAAGATGACACTGTTTAATTGAGGAGAATCAGAGTGTGTCCTCTCTGTTGGATCAGACTGGCTGGACAGGAATCACAGGAGATAGGTGCTTTCTCAAACAACTAGGTTCCATGCCATGTAGGGCTTTATAGGTGATAACCAGCACCTTGAGTCACACACAGAAGCACACTGGCAATCAGTGCAGCTCATGAAGCAGAAGGGCATGCCATGGGAAGCCCATCACTGCTCACACTGCTGCATTTTGGACCAACTGAAGCTTCAAAATATTCTTCAATTGGAGCCCCACATAGAGCACATTGTAATAGTCAGGTCGTGACATGACAAGGGCATGTGTGACTGCCTGGAAGGCATGCAACTGGTGCACCATATGGAGCTATGCAAATGTCTTCTTGGCCACAGTTGCCACCTGCTCCTTGAGCAGGAGCTGTAAGTCCAAGTGCAGCCCCATGTTCTACACCACACCCAAACAGAGAGATGGACAATCCCCAGACATAGGCAGTCCCAATAGCCATAGCCATAAATATAACAGCCTCAGATATAATTGGGTATCATCAATGTACTGATGATTTGTCATTTGGATTGAGATGGGTGGCTATAGAAATTGCATAGATAGATAGATAGATAGATAGATAGATAGATAGATAGATAGACTGGAACCCAAACTAATGGATGAGCTCACCCAGTGGTTTCATGTAGATGTTGAACATGAGGGGAAAGAGCATCAAGTCTCACAAAGGAGAGATCTAGGGAGAAACCTCTCCCCCACCTCACCAACACCAACTGGAACTGGCCGCATAAGAAAAAAGAGAACCCCTGTAATATGGTGTCCCCAGTTCCCAAGCCCCAAAGCTGGTCCAGAAGAATAGCATAGTCAGTGGTATCAAAAGCTGCTGAGTGATCAAGGAGCACAAGAAAGGACGTACCACACCATCCTGGCTCTGCCACAAGTCATCAACAAGCACAACCAATATATTTTTTAATATTTTTTTATTGTTAGGCAATATATAAAACTATCTTCTTTGACTGATAGTACATCAAGTGTATTGATCACAGTCTTAAACTTTGCAGTAATGAAGTTCAGTATATGCTGGCATGTTTTTCTATGGTACGATGGCATGGTTTTCTATGGTACGATAAAGTTAAGGTTAATGTACATTTTAAAAACTTTATGTCAGAAGTGCCATATTGAGAATATGGAACAGATATAAACCCAGACTGTGCCCAAAATGCCTTTATGGGTCTCAGCACAAGAGGCATTTTATAGGAAAGGAACAGTAGGTAAAGAAAAATGGTTAACTTATCGAGAGTTGTTAGAACAGGAACATGGAGAATATAAGATGAAATAAAGAGAGCAACTGGCTGCAGAGAGATTTAGTTTTCAATGGTTTTCATATGCACAGTTAAGGGAAAGATTTAAGGTGGATAATAGTACATTTGGAATTGAGCAGCAGAAGACAGAATTTGAAGTTGAACTATGTACGAATGACGGACCTGTAATTGCTAAAATGTATAAACTTTTACTGAAATTTGAAATGGAACAACAAGTGAAAGAATGTATGATAAAATGGGCTAAGATTTTGGACACAATATACTGATGGAACAGTGGGAAAATATCTGGTTAAAAGCACTGACATTTACATTATGATATAATCTAAAAGATTTTTTTTTAATAAAATGATGTACTGTTAGTATATGATTCCAGAAAAATGGTCTAGAATGTATACTGGTTCTTCAAATTTATATTGGAAATGGACAACATGAAGGGTTATTTTCTCATGCCTGGTGGACTTGTAAAAAAGCCAGAAACTTCTGGGTTTAAATACATATAATGATACAAAGAATTTTAAAGATCAATATTCAACTGAAACCAGAACTTCTCTTGCTGGGATTAATGGACAGTCAGTTAGAAAAGAGCCATGGAAGCTTATTTTTATATATGATTACTGCTGTGAGACTATTATATGCAAAACGATGGAAAGACTCTGAAATACCCACAATGGAGGATTGGTTGGTGAAGAGATGGCAGAACTAGCAGAGATGGCAAAATTAACTTGTTTGATTAGAGAAAGCTTAACTATTACATTTATCAATGACTGGAAACCTTATGCGCTTATGGACTTTTTGCTGAAAAAAGAGGAAAATGAATTTGTGATTCATGGGTTTGGAGATTAGAAAGGGTAGCTTATGGAAAGTTGGAAATTATGATGTAACCTGAGAGAGAGAGAGTAAAATATAAATGCATTTATAACCGCTGTCAAAAAGACTGGAAGCTGCTTCTTTATAATCTTTTCTTTTTTTCCTTTCTTCTTTTCTATTTCTTTTTCTGTTTTCTTTCTTACTTATTCACCATTCTTTCTTATTTTCTTGGTTTCTTTTCTAATATTTGTACTGTTTTTAACTTGTTAAAAATTCTTCAATAAAAATTATATTAAAAAAAACTATATATGCGCTACTATGCAATGTTGATAGTGTTTCATATTCAGGGGAATTCTGGAAGCCATAGGCTAAAACATCTGGAGAGTACCAGATTTGGAGAAGTTATAGCAGAGGAAAATATTATCACAGTATCACAGACCCTATCAATCCATTTATACAGCTGCCCAGAGTCGCTTTGTGTGAGATAGGTGGCTATATAAATGTGTATAAATAAATTAAATAAATAAACATACAAGAATGTGTAATGAGGACAATAGTGTTACTGTGTGAATTAAAGATTAAGATTTTTCTGTTGTATAACTTCTTGGAATAAACGAAAATAGGTGTATTAATTTGTAAAGCCCTAAACATTTAGAGACAAAGTTATCTGAGAAAGAACACCTTTTTCCAAATAGATCTGTCTAATGGTAGTTCTTATTAGAGCTGTTCCAGGTGCTGCTTTGTCCTATAGATGACACCTAACAGGAAGGTTCTCTCTTTCTCTGTCTCTTAGCATCCTGAGTGTAGGTCACTACACTGTATGTATGTGGTTGCTGGATCATGGCAATATATGTTAGCTTTTAAAGTAGTCTGTATATTAAGCATCCTAGCTGATATACAATCACAGAAGCATGTTTGGAACAAAAATGGGCTTCTGCTGCATTTGTGCCATTCTGGTCAAAATGTGCCCAAACCGATATGAATTATCTTTATAATTAGTAAGAGATGCTGCATATGGCAGGGGTACAACTAAGAGTGGTATCCTAGCCTGCACCTTCTCTTTCTTACTAAAAAGCATTAGATGACGGCTTTAATTTACCAAAGCTATAATAGGCAATGGAAGCTAATATCTATGGGCCCATCTGGTGCCAATTACAGCATATGGAAGATTGCAACTTGTAATGTCAGAGGAATAAATGGTGAAGAATATGAATTAAAAAGTGAAATGAAAGAAAAAAATGGATATGTTGTATTTTTGTAAAACCAGAGAAAAGAAAAAGATATAACAAATCCAAATTAAAGTAGTCTGATTTTGTGGAGTAGTCTGGATGATTACAGGGAGAGAAGTAAAGATTTAGGTTTAATTATAAATGAATGGGCTAAAATGTATGTCAGAAGATATGAACTGGTGTCATGTAGGCTGTTATGTATGTGTAATGGTATGTGGGAAAGACCTTGGGAGACCAAGCAAAGAGATGATGCCTAGGGAATGGCCAGATAAGAGAAGGCATAGCCCACAGCTGCATAATGGGTCGAGGAAGAGGCTCAAAAGGATCCTCCCTAAGTCCTCAGGCTGCAAAGGAGACAGCGGGAGATTTGTACTTTCAGACTTGCAAGATTCTGTTTATGTAGCCTTACAATAAAGTAGAGTTAGCTCATCTGATTGTGTTTCCTGTCTGAGAAGGCTGACAGTATGTATGTGCAATTAGGAATCCATAGTCAGTGACAGTTGCATGCTATGTTCCAGTGAATAGTTATATGGAAGGACCAAAGATGAGTCCTGGGAAAAATTGTGCAACAATCTGAATGAATGTGATCCAAGGGGAAGGGCAGGGAGAGATTCTGCTAGGTGAAATAAATGGATGGGTGGGAAGAAGATAGGAGAATACAAAGAAGTGACTGGGTTCTTCAGAGACTGAAGAATGAACAAACATTTTGACTGTTTGGTGACACTGAAAGAATTAATAAATATGACAAGGAGGTTCTGAATGTGGGACACTACCATTTTTTGATAGTGTCAAGAATGCCTCTTGGGAAAAGATGGTTATGCAAGGAAAGGGAAAAAGTGAAATAAATGAAACTGAAAGTAGAACACCTGCAAGGAAAAAAAAAAAGTATGAGCCCTACAGGAAAAATATTAAAAAATCGATCAAACCCCCAATAGAATGAAGATAAAGTGAATGTAAAGGAAAAGAATAAGGAAGCAGGTTGGAACCAAGTGAAAAGAATTACATTACAGAGTGCCCCACAAGTGTGAGGAGTTATGTTAATAGGAAGTATGAAAAAGGGATGCTTGATGGGATAATGCTAGAGGAAAAGACTAAAAAATGAGAAAAAAATGCATATAACAGTATATTTTGTTTCAAACATGGATCAAAACATTCTGTCCCATAAGTTATGCTGAACTACTTCAGATGGGGCAATTTTTTTTTCAGGAAAATAATAATAATAATAATAATAATAATAATAATAGGAGGAGGAGGAGGAGGAGGAGGAGGAGGAGGAGGAGGAGGAAGAGGAGGAGGAGGAAAGCACAAAATATAAAGATCTTCAAATAGAAGTAGAACAACTATGGCAAAAGAAAGCAAAGATAGTACCAATAGTTATAGGTGCCTTAGGTGCAATCCCAAAACATCTGGAGCACCACTTGAAAAGAAACTTTGCTATTGTTCCTTGAAAGTATGAGAAAGCACGCCCTTCAGGAATTCTGCGAAAATACACTTAGCTGGCATTCTGAGAGGGAGAGCTGTTCAGTCAGGCATCCTGCTGAGTTGCAGTTTCCACTTGTTTAGCATTGCTGATTGAAACGGCAATCTCCTTGGGAAAAGAATCCTGTCTTATTTAATCAAGGGGGCCTCCAGTAAAAGGTCAGTCTGAAAAGAGTATACACCTGAAAAGGCTGGTGCTTCCTGCAGGCTGGCGCTTCCCATTGTATTTTAATTTTTGTGCTGAGCTCATTCTAATTGTAATTTTTTAACCTTTTACCCTGGCTACGGTGGGAAGACTGAAGGAAGAAGACAGTATGGTGGAGGGAAGATGTCCTTCTCACAGAAAGCAAAGATAGTACTAATAGTAATAGGCACCTTGGGTGCAATCCCAAAACATCTGGAGCACCACTTGAACACCATCGGCATTGACAAAATCACCACCAGGCAATTGCAAAAGGCAGCTTTACTTGGAACAGCTGACATCCTGCGACAATACCTTTAACACCATCAAACAATAAGATCTGCCTATCTCAGGTCCTTGGAAAGGACTCGATAGGTAAATAAAAGTGCCAAATCCAGTCTAAACATCTGGCTGACTGTGAACAACAACAATAATGATATAATCTATTAAATTTATATGATGCCCAACTCCCAGTGTCTTTGGACAGCATATACCAGTTTAGATTATATGTACAAAGCAAAGTCTGGATGGAACCAAAAGTGATTGTATGTGGAAGTTGGGTAGTGCTGCTATGCATTGTAACTGCTCTCCTGTCATCTACTCAGCAGTTCCTTCCCCATATAGCTTACCCCTCTGCTGGACCCCTACCTCTTTCTTCCCTTCTCTCCTTCCTCTCAGCTACCGCTACTGCTGCCCATGTTGCCACGTGGTATCCTCGCCCATCCCTGGCCTTCCTAGGAACTTCCCTTTCCTCCTTCTGGTGAGCTCCCACTGTTGCTGCTGCTGATGTCCCAGCAGTAGATCAAATTTCTTAAATTAATGTATTAATGCTTTCAGATTTTTCAGAAGTATCATCAATAGAATGGCATCTGCAATCGAAACAATATGACATTTCCCATTATTAAGGAGGAAAGTATAAAATTACTTAATGGTAAAACTACATAATGAAAATATGAATGCCACGTTACACAGAAAATGTGCTGATCACCATGCGTATCTACATGCTTCCAACTTCCACCCGGAATACACCATCAAATCTATCATCTATAGCCAGGCTCTACACTACAAGTGCATTTGTTCTGACCCACTTGACAGAGATTCTCAACTGATGGAATTAAACCAGGCATTCAGGAGATTGAACTACCACCCAACAAGATCAATAGACAAATCAATAGAGCCAGGTTGATTCCCACAGAGAACCTTTTAAACGATAGACCACAAAAACAGAACAAACTCCACTGGTTGTCACCTACAGCTCACAGTTCAAACCACTCAAATGCATTATTAACAAGCTACAATGGACAATGACACTGCATGTTCTTGGGCAGTGGGTGACAGGCCCATACTTGGTTACAGACAACCACCCAACCTGAAGCAGATTTTAATGAGCAACAAGAAACAGGACAATGATGTTAACATGCAACAAACTCAGATGTCTACTTTGCCCTCATCTCTATACCACAGCACCATCACAGACCCCAACAGGTACACAGACAAAATTAGAGGTGCCTTCACATACTCTTCCTCTAATGTGATATATACCATTATCTACCAGTAATAGATTTTATGTAGAACGAACTGCACAATTATTGTGCAAAATAATTAAAGGGCACAAGTTTGACATCATGACTCAGAACAAGGGCAAAGTAATATCAAAGTATTTCTACCTCCCAGGATGCTCTATTGCAGATCTCAAACTGACCGTCTTGGAAAAACAAGACCTTAACAGCAACACTGAATAAGAAATCATGGAATTTACATACATCAAAAGGTTTCAGGCAATCTTAAAATATCTCAGCAAGCACAATGGTTTTTTAAAGACATTACAATTGTTAATTGGTATTGTACTTGTAATCTGTCTCACATGTAAGCTGCATCTGCATATCCAATCTCTCTTCCTTTCTTCCCCCCTACTCCAATTTAAATCCTACATGCAACTGATGAAGTAAGCTACAGAACACAAAAGCTTATGCCTTTTATTAAAATGGTTAGTTGAAAAGGGTGCTAACAGATTCCTTCTGATTTTAAGGGGGAGAAAGTTGGAGTGCATTTTTTTGAGTAGGGCTAAGCATTATATCTCATGCACAACATGGGCTGGTTGAATGCCAACAGTGTCCATGAGGGGGAGGGAAGAGGGGAGCAAACGACCAAATGTGTGTGATGAAATCATCATGCAGATGTCACAATGTACTGTACATCCTTGCATTTGATCTCAGGACACACATTTGTAATGGCAGGGTTTGCACAATGTCCCCACACATATGTCATCATTTTGGCATCACTGTGCTTTCCTGCAGTTGCCAGCTCTCTTTGTATTTCTCAAGGTGACATACACTGAGATATTCTACTTCCTCAACACTGGGTGAGGTAAAATTGGACTAAGAAATGGTGAATTTCCCAGGATACAAACCAAGGAAGAATTGGTTAAGTCTGGAGTGGAACCTATGCCTCTTTGCATAGACATCCAAGGGCAGAGGTGTGGGGAACAAGTGACAAAACATTTGTCACGATGCAAGCCTGTGACTTATGAAGTTTCACCCAACATTGGGACACAAGTGGAGCTTGCCTCATGATATCACAACACTTGTTGTGTTCTTTATTACTTTTCCCTGGGGTTAGTAGCAATGCCTAAGCCTACCTGGCCCAAATCCAGCCCTCTGGCTTTGTCCCAGTTTGAGATGTCATCCGGGTCTTCCACAAGTAATAATAAAAGTTCCACATATCCTTTTTAAGACAAATCATTTTCTGGAAAGCTGCTTAAATGCTCCTAAGATCATAAATAGTATCATTTTCCTAGTAAGTGACATTTTCTTTCAAGGACCACTAATCACCTAGCTTGTAGGCTTCAACTAATTTTTGTTAGTATAACAGCCTGGATTATATTCAACTCTGTTAACATGCAGATGATATAACTGACTTCTCTTCTATTGTTCCCTTGCCAAAGGACCTTTGCTTCATACTATAACATAAACATCTGGAATTCATAGTCCCCCATCCTCCCGAAATGGAGGACTGACAAACAAATCTCCTCCTCCTCCTTCTTTTGAGAATTGGTATCACAACCTCATGCCACTTTCTTCACCTCCAATTTGCATGTCTGAAGGCTCTCCACCTAACTAGATAGACTAAGACATATTTCACAAATCACCTACATTCCTCACTCTTTCACCTCAACTGTCCTGATGAAGAATTCCTGAAGGCCCAAAGCCTGCAGCTACTTTGTAAAACCAATGAAGGTGCTGCTTTTACAGATGTTGAGTTAGGTTATCCCGTTGCATGCATATTCAGTGCTGTTACAGGAAGGAAGGAAGGAAGGAAGGAAGGAAGGAAGGAAGGACGGACGGAAGGAAGGAAGGAAGGAAGGAAGGAAGGAAGGAAGGAAGGAAGGAAGGCAGGCAGGCAGGCAGGCAGGCAGGCAGGCAGGCAGGCAGGCAGGCAGGCAGACAAGACAAGACAAGACAAGACAAGACAAGACAAGACAAGACAAGACAAGACAAGACAAGACAAGACCCCAGAAAACCATTTTTTCTCACAGCAAGTTGGTTTGTTTTATTTCTTCCATATTAAGAATAAATGTCATAGATTCTTGTTTTTCTAACCAGATAGTAAACATAATGCAAATATAACATGCAAGATACAGTCATTGGTATTTTTCAGTGCAGAAATAATGGTTTACCTGCCTGTAGGCACATTTCGGCAGGCATCGATGCTTTTCTTAAATGAACATTTCATTATGCCCTTTTTGTTTGGGGAAAGTCCAACATCTATAGTTAGGCATAGAGCAAGAACACTTGCCTTAATCTTCTTGGCATAAATAGGGTAGTCTGTCATCTCTAGGGAGTGCATGATTCCTCACATCCTTCCAAAATGTTTTCTGTTTGATAAAGCTTGCTTAGCTCCAATTTTGTCATCTAGCACTGAGACCAAGGATGTGTTAGCCTCTTGGGGAATAATTTTTAGAACTTAGAAAAGTTACTGTTTGATTTTGTTTTAAATGCTGGGAGTCATTTATTCAATAATCAATCTCTTTCTCTCTCTCTCTCCCTCTCTCTCTAGAGAGATATGAAAGCATCCAAAACATCTGGAAAAGCAGATGTAAGATATTCAGATTAACAGGAGTACTATTTACATGAAGTTTCATAAGGTTTGCCTGTGTTTAAGATGTAGTTTATCAGGGGAGTAGGAGTAGGTTATCAAGATTGGTCGGGAGAAGCTTTGCTGTGTGAAATCCAAGATTAGGATCTCAAGAAGTTATAAAAAGTTCATAGCAGCTGCAGAATATCCTGTAGACTAGATCAGAAATATGTCACTGGGTTATTCAGTTTCTCCCAGTGATACTATTGAACTTTTTGTGGAAAAAATATATAAATAATATCAATATGTTTGGTCCTACAACATAACTTGTAGGGTCCCAATATAATTATGCAACTTCCCTCCAACACATGCATTCCACAGTCCCCTCCAAAACATACATCCTCATAATATGTAATTGTAACCAATATGGAATTTACTAACACATATTTTGGATCTATAGCTCCTACCTATACTATGGAGTTTCACTGTCTATGGGATCAATATCCCTACTTTCAGATATCTACCACTCTGTGCAGAAGAAACTTCTTGAGCAAACTTCTCCCACTGAATTTTGCTACCTTTCCTATCCCCATTCTTAACAGACCATGGCACTTTATTAAAAATACATATTTCTGATTCTCAGTTTACAAACCTTACTCTAAGTATACAAGACAGTCTTTCTATTTTATAACCAAACATGACATCTATGTAAAGTAAGTAATGTTGTACAATAATCTACAGTCAAAACTTTGTAGCAGGCATGGCTACAAATCTCTTGCTCTTTCAAGTCTACATTTCCAGGCAGACGCCAAGGTTAGATAATAGTTTTCTTGCAAAGAAATAGGAAGTTCTGCATCCGTACAGCATGGAGAAAAACTGCCCTTTCTCATGTCTTTTCAAGTTAACACAGTTTTGCCTGCTGTTTTCAGCTTAATGTTCTCTACCATCTGTCTCTTGTTTACAAAATGGCTCTCTCTGGCATGATAATCAGGGGCTCTCAACTCACCAGCTTAAACCTTTGCACTATTTCTAGTGACTTTTTAAACATGTTCTAGTTGCTGGCAAAATAGTTTGCCATTGCATTCTTTTGGGAATTTTTTTTTTTTCATCTTCCCAGTTTAGTTCCCAGCCCTTGCACTTTTTCGTGGTCTCCCATTCAAGTGGTGATCAAGTTCAGCCCTCCTTAGCTTTCTGAGATCAGGCAAAGTCATATTTAAATGCACCTTGAAAACCCATTATCAACTTAATGGTCTTTCTTAGATTTTATTATCTCCATGGCTGGTTTTGAAAGAAGTTGGGCCAGGGATGCCTTTATTTTGGTGTGATTTTATTGAATAGGTAAAAATGCAAGCTCCTCCCCTTTCGTATGGGCATGTGGCATCACAACACTCAGGTCATCATTTGCCCCACTCCTCCAACAGGTTCTCCCAAGAGCTGAGCAGTTGGTGGGATGAGGATTTTCACTTTTCCTACTTTTACCTTAAATGGAAATCCCCTGGATTTAAATGCAAGTTTTAAGATCAGTACAGTTTTCTTTTATTTTTTTTTAGGAGGGGGGAAGCTTTTGCATTTGTTGCTAAAGACTCAAAGAAGGACAATAGCATAATTGAGTTTTTGCTTTATCCCTTCGTTGAGCCTTTATCCACAAATGTAAAATAATTTCCAAAGAATTTTTTCAAAACCTTACTAAAAATAATAAAGGCAGGATTAAAAAAACCTAGAAATTTGTAATTCTTGGGATGGAAACCTTGTAGCCACATTTGACCTAAACCAACCATGATATCCTCGCATTCTAATCTCACTCTACGCTCTTGTATATGACTGTGCTATGGGGGTTATAGCATACAACCTGAAACTGTTGGAAATTTGTTTATTCCTATATCCCCCTGGGGACTGCTTGGTTCTGAACCCTTTATGCAGCAAAGTAGAATAATGTGTTTATTTTAGTCTCTCAAAAGGTCAGTAAAGCTGAACACAGTAAATTACACTGCTAAAAATGCATTGTCTGTCAGCTCAACACACTTTCACAGCTGGTTTCCTCACTGTTTGTTAGGTTTGTATTTATTCAATCAATGAATTGCACTGATGAGTGGACAGCCTTGCTTTGTTATGGGGAGAAGCATCAAGGAATGAAGGGCAACAGAGTTTCTGGTGATTTTGCCTCCTCTTCCAGCCCCATAAAAATGTACCTCAAATGGTACAGAAATGTTTCTAAATGGGTCATAACACTCACCCATTTTGGCCTTGCCAAAAAAAGATGGCTATTATAATAAGAAGACATTGTGCCAAAATCATTGCCAGTGGAGGCAGACCTCTTAATGACTACCAAACAGTCAGGGGCACATAGGCAAAGTGTAGTAATAATTTTATGTTATTTGCTGAGGAGGACTATTCCACAGGTGCCTCAGCATATTTCATTTGGGGCCAGAGCCCTGGTGCCCTGGCCACAGAAACATCGGTCTTAGTCAGTAATTGTAATGATAAAAAAATGAGCACCCCCAGACAGGGAGACACCATGAGACAAAAATACAGAAATCAAAAGGCTTGTGTTTGCTGTTATGCAAATTTCATCATTTGCCCCTTGTTGCTTTTTCTGCAGGCATGTACACATAAGAGCACCTCAGTACCATTAATTGTGGCATTCAGTTTCAATGTATTGAATATGGGGATTTATCTGTCCCCTTTCATGCCCACCTCAGTTCAGCTCACCTTAAGCGGATCAAATTGCAACGGGAAAGGCAGCTAACGTATGGAGAACGAAGCTCTCCAGTTACTAAATTCTGCGTTTTCTTTTTCAAAGGTTCTCATTTCATTGACTGAATGAGATTTTGCTTGTGAAGCTGCTTTTCAAGCAGAAGAGAATCTCAAAGACATTCTTATGGATGGAGTGTGGCATTCGTGCTCTTCTTTAGTTAAAAGGCAATCAAGGGGTGGTGAATGAATGTCCTGTCTTTTGTTGAACTGTCATGTCTCCGGCAGGCCTTTATTTCCATGGCTTCCCATTCTCCCATTAAATCTCAAGGGAACGCTTTATAGGGAAAAAACAAGCAAACTTCTCTTTGTTCCCCAAAATAATACTGTAATCATCACTACTGAGGGGGAATTGGGTATCTGAGGAACTCTCAAAGAACTTCTGCTATCTCTAGAAGAACGTTGTCCACAGATTTGGTGGAGAACTTTGAAAGTCCATTTGCAGGCAGCTCTTTTGAACATTGTTGCTGTGATACTGAGATAAAAAAGTGACTGCTTTGGAGAGAGTTTACTTGAATGTACACTGGGATTCTAACAAACTCACAGAATATTGAGGAATGGATATTAAAATCCCTGCTGATTTTTAAGTGTACTTAACAAAACAAATAAAATCTGGCCACAATATGAAAGCATGCAGAGCCGAGGGAAAACTGCACAGCTGTGCAAATCGATGTAAAGAAGCAGTTTGATACATATTATTATTGTTATTATTATTGCCTTTGAGTCAGTTTTTGACTCCCAGAGACTGCCTGGACCAATCCCTGCAGTTTTCTTGGCAAGATTTCAGAAGTGCTTTGCCCTTGCCTTTTTCTTCTTACGGCTGAGAGAGGGGGACTGGCCCAAGGTCACCCAGCTGGCATCGTGCCTAAGGCAGGACTAGAGCTCATGGTCCCCCGGTTTCTAACCTGGTGCCTTAGCCACTACACCACACTGGCTCTCTTAATATTCATAAGCCCTCTATATTGAAAAGGCAAGTCCTAAAAATGCTGATGAAGAAAGAATGTTTATCATTCATTTCTTGAGATGGCCCATGTTGCTATTATGATATGGGGAAAAAATGGCTGCCAGACGACAGCTTTTGAAGTTTTGAAGCTCTTCTCAGCAGGACCAGTAAAGGGGCCTGGGTTCTCTTCCCTCTTTCTCACCATAGCATGTTGTTGATAACTTTCAAAGTTTTGAATCCCTTTTTGTTTCCACATTCCCCCTCCCCCATACTGCTAACTTCTGACCATTCTTGGTCTTTTGCGCAGCAATTTTTCTGGGTCACAACATGGAGAGGTAATTATAATATAGCTTTTTCAACAAAACGGTTTCTCAGGTGCTTCTGAAATTGGCCGTATTAATTCAACTTACCAAGGAATGTTTCACTCAAGGAGGTCTCCAGGCTGCGCTGAAATGTATGAGGATATGGAATGTAAATACAGTTTCAGAGCTTGCAGGAGGTCTGTTTGACAACATAAAGTGAATTAAATCCAAACATTTAAATATTAAGTGCTGTGAGCAATGAAAATGTATTAGAAACTTTTAATTTATTTATAGAGGCTAATGCTCATTTTAAAAAACTCATTTTGGAAAGGAAAAGTCTTACAGTGCCTGTTGAGTGATCAAACTGCTTTATGTCATTGGTGCTCTCATTCCAAAGATATATAGCTGGGGATGAGAAATGCTGACTGCCAGTCCATGCAAAGGAGCAGGAAGAGAACCAAATTAGTTTATTTGCAGTACTGTGATAGTTTAGCATGGATGCGTGCCTTGAATGCCTGGTGTGGAAAAAAATAGTCATATTTGGATTTGTTTGCCCTATAAAAATTACAATAGGCCAATGAGACAACTAAAGAGCTGTGGCTATAAAATTGAATACAACTATAGCTGAATGGGGTGAGAAATTGTCATCTTCTTTGTCCCAAATCCTAGATACAGACAGATGCAAAAAATGGCATTGTCCAAAAATAGTGTTAACCTATAGGTATGTTCAGTATGACATTAATCTGTATTTCACACATAAAAATCTGCATGACAAGTAGGTGCTTTTAAAAGAAAATAAATACATACCGTATTTTTCCGACAATAAGATGCCCCCATGTACAAGACTACCCCCATTTTTCCAACCCCAAATTAAGAAATCAATATTTTAAAGATAGTGCAGAACATATTTTTATTTAGTAATTAGTTAACATTGACCTGCTACACTTGGTGGGAGGAGGTCCAAACCGTCTCTCTGCAGCTCTGTTTCCAGATCCTTTTGCATAACTGATTACATTCAAGCACGAGTGAAACTGCAGATAGCGTCTCTCTGCAAACAGCCTTCTCTAATTGGTTTGTTCAGCATCAGCTGACATCAGTTACATAAGGCTCGTGATTGGAGGAAGCCCGTTCACAGAGACAAAGTATGGGCAGTTTCACTCGTCGTTGGAGGCTAGCAATAGGAGGAAGCCTGTTTGCAGAGATAAGGTATGGGCAGTTTTGCCACCCGGCGGTTCTCTTTTCGGCTGACTCCCTTAAATAAGACGGCCTTCAATTTTTAGCATAAGGATTTTAGGAAAAAGTATCGTCTTATAGTCGGAAAAATACAGTAATCATCCTGAAAGCACATTTGAGTGTTTCTCTGCCAGTGGATCCATGGCAAATCCTTAGTCAGAAGCAGGATGAAGGTGAGCTGAAAGATTCCTTTAAGGTTCACCCTTACCTGAAAAATGAAACACAACAAAACAGAACAGTGTTGGGATGGGTAAGAGTTAAACTTATGGCAGAAATAAGAACATTTATTTGTAGGACTGCTCTCTCTGCCTCTGTGGATGTGACAGAGAGCAGGTCCAGTTCCCATAATCCTGTCCTGCCCAGATCAATGACTCCCTTTTCTCAATACAGCCCCTTAATCTTTCCCTTGCTGAAAAAGAATGAAGCTGGCTCAAGGCTGCAGAGATCCAGCAAAGATAAGGGAAGGGTCAACATTGTAAATTGGCAGAACTGCAAATGTTCTATGTAAATTGGAAACAGGCACCTAATCCCCCCGCATTTTACCACTCGTTAGCATGGATGCAACAGCTACTTCCAGTGGGGCAGCTGCTTTGGAAAAACATGTTTTTTCTTCACAGTAAAATGGCTCTTCTTACACCAACAAACTTACTCAGTTTTCCCCACATGGTCTGAAGATCCTGATAGCAAATCAGAGCCCTAGAATTCCCTGCTCTTCAGTTCACATTTCTTATAAAAGCTTCTATGGTTTGCTGTTCCTCTTCTTGTGTAACTTGGAACTCAAAGGTTATGGTATCAATAAAGATGGGTGATCTTCCTCTTCAAAGCTGTGCTCCATTTATCGTCATTCCATGACACTGACTTTTAAAAATGTATTGGCAGTGGAGGAGTCTTTCTTTCTTCCTTTCCTTTTTTCTTTGAGGTTTGGTATACATACAACAGAGCTAAACGTTTTGAAGAGCAGAGTCCATTGGAGTTGGGCCGAAAGTAAATTCAAATAAATAATACTAATAATTCTTCAGACCTTCCTGGAATGACCATGTGACCATGCAATATTATTATACTGGTTAGAGAACTAAGAGAAAGTCTCAGATATGAGAGAAGTACCAGTTAAACGAAGACTCTTCTAGTAACCACCTCTCCATAAATATATCCAAAGTATAGAGTGGAAAATGAACCCAGACCAAGATTCACAAGCCTCCGGGTTCTGCTACCTGATTTCCACAAGCCATATTGAATTTAGATTATCGCAAATGCTATACAAGGGACAGCATGTGAGATTTCCACAGAGGTTGCTGAGGTCTCTACTGGAAATATACTATACCTGTTCTTAAGAAGCTCTCCTGGCTTCTAATTTAAGCCAAGATAAGATGGTTATGACAGGATATAAAATGTGACATGGCTTATGTTCTGGATATTGGATTGATTACCTTTTCCTTAGATATCATGTGGTTATCAAAATCCAATGGAGATGCCCCTTGATAAGTGCCACATTTTCAAGAATTTGCCATGCATCTACTAGTCTCTTGACACAGTCATCCTGTCTGTGGAATCCTTTTGCTTTTCATTCACCATTGGTGACCAGCCTCACACGTTCATTTTGCTTGCTCAAGATTTTAACCAATCCTTTGCTGCTGTGTCTCTTGTTCTTGTTCTTATGGGCCTGGTTTTAACATCTTATAGTTTTCTGGAGGAACAAAGGTTGCAATGACAACTTTGCATTCCAACTGATTGGTGAGAAGTGGGGTGGAGGTGAGAGAACAGACCGGAAAATCAGGGAAAAGGGTGCAAAAACAAAGCAAGAAAGGACAGAGGAGAAGAGATCAATCTATGGAGGAAAAACTGGAGAATGGACCACTTGGGAGTGTGTGTTTTGGCCCTTCAACCATAGCAACATCACTAAAAACTTTGGACAGGGACAAGAGCTAAATACATGTAGCTACTGAACATAAAAAAAAGGGGGTTGTACAGCCACTGGTGTCCCACTTGGGATTGCCAAGATGTTTCAAATAGCTTTGAAAGGAAAGGAAAAGGAAAGTGAAGAGCATTTTAAGCTCTTCCAATTACTCTCCTAAATATTTGGCTGCCTTTATTAAAATCAGTGCAATGGACTCTATAAAAACATACTTTTCCAGACACTTGGCAGCTGTTAAAATAAAAATCCATCTTGGCCACAAAATATTTTGAATTTTTTTTCTTTTTTAGCATTGAAGTGACAAGCAATCAGTTTTGTCAAGTTGTCAAAACGCTTCTGCATCTATGTGACACACTCACAATTTCCAATACTGTTTGCCACAAGCAGCTTAACTGTGAGATTATGTCACAGCAAGTGGTAATTAACTGCTCCGTAAAGATAGAACAGCAATCTTTCAGCTCAGAAGCAAATGCAGGGCATTTGTAATTCCCAGAATGATGGAAGGATCCTTTCCTTTGCTGTAGATAACAATGTTGCTAGAAACATTTCCTCAGAGGTTATGAAAGCTATGAAGTCAAGCCTTCTGTCTGAGCAAGGAAGATCATCACACATTTCCCAATTTTTGAGCAGATACAAGCAGCTTTTGTGAATTGCTTGTTCTAAAATCCAAATAAGGATAACGTGCTCTGTGCTTACAAAGCTGTATCAGTTTTAGTCCTTGTTATTGTGCTCCTAATTTATCTAATTTACTTGCCTCATTTTTTTAACTTCTTGAAGTGACCTCAAGTACATGGATTTCAATTATTTTACTTATCTTTGACTCACATAAACCAGTGGGATGCCATCTGTTTTGGGCTGAGGTTTTCATTTGGCCTTTGCCAGGAGCTGAGCTCCAAACACAGGCCAAGACAGTAAAAAGATATGGGTGGAGTCAAGTGAAGAATGTTTTAATTTAAATATAGCCACAGTTAAAATTAATGAAATCAAAATAATTACTCTTCATGTATTTATTTATTTTTTCCCTCTGTTTCTTTTCAAATTACAATTCAGCAAGACATTTTAGAGGGCTGTTTGGAGGACTGCTCCAGTCCTCTGGAGTTTGACTGTGCTCAGACACAGAGATATGCTTCTTCTTCTGGGTCCAGGGCTGCACTAATCTTTGAGAGACATGCTGGAGCCACACTCCAAAAGCAAGGGATGGATGTCTGCCCCCAGACCTTAATTTCTTTATATTTCCATTGATTAAAATGAAATAGTCCACATGATTAGATTCCACTCAGGGTTTCATAACTTTCTCCTTTTGTCAAAGTCAAAATTACACAGCAAAAATTACATCGGCCTGCCTTTAAAAAACATCAAGGAGCTTCACTTGGTACAGTATGCAGCAGCCCAGATGCTCACCAGCTGTTATTGTTGGGAGCACATGGCACCTGTGAGCCCTGTGTTGGGTTGCCTATTAGCTTCCAGGTATAATTTAAGTGCTGGTGTTAACCTATAAAGCCCTCTGTGACTTGGCCCCAGGTTATCTATATACATTGCGGCTATGGGGTCTCCAGCTGTACACCTTTGCCCTAAGGATCCAAGTTATGCATTTCTGAAAGTAGACCTAACTCTATGGAAAAGTATTTTTATGAATCCAGTTAATTGTGGGAGCATCACTGGAGAGGCATCTCTACAGGAATAGAAGGCTGCTTATGACACCCCTGAACTAAAAGAATCTGCTCTTGGAAAATTTTATTTATTTTTATTATTTATTTGTTGGATTTCTCCCCCGCCCATCTCCCCCACAATAGGGGACTCTGGGCAACTTACAAAAAACATTAAAACTATAAATATATCTAAAACACATAATATATGCAGAACAATACTAAAAAAGGAAAATCCAAGAAGATGGAAAATCAGGCTGTGGACAGCTGGCCACTATGGGGCTAGCCACCCCCCGCCTGAAGTATTCCCTCCCCCCCACAGGCCAAGTGGCAGAACCAGGTCTTCAAGGTCCTTCAGAAGGCCAGGAGTGGTGGGGCCAATCACACCTCCGGGGGCAGAATGTTCCAAAGAGTGGGGGCTACCGCAAAGAAGGCCCGCCTTCTGGACCCTGCTAATTGAAGTTCTTTCACTGAGGGGGTCTGAAGCATGCTCTGTCTCTGTGTTCGGGTGGGATGGGTTGAAGACATAGGGGAGAGGTGGTCCCTTAGGTAACCTGGCCCCATGCCATGTAGGGCTTTAAAGATAATAACCAACACCTTGAATTGGACCCGGAAGCAAACTGGTACCCAATGCAGCTCGCGGAACAACAGTGTTACATGGGCCCTTCTTGGGGCTCCAAAAATAGCCCGCGCGGCCACATTCTGGACTAGCTATAGCTTCCAGATACTCTTCAAGGGTAGCCCCATGTAAAGCGCATTGCAGTAGTCTATCTGGGAGATAACAAGGGCATGAGTGACTGTTTGAAGGGCATCCCGATCCAGGAAAGGGTGTAACTGATGCACAACCCGAAGCAGTGCAAAGGCCCTCCTTGCCATGGCTGCCACCTGCTCTTCAAGCAGGAGGTGTGAGTCTAGGAGGACCCCCAGGTTACACACTGGGTCTGTCTGGGGCAGTGCCACCTCTTCCAGCACCAAAGATGACAAAGTCCCGGATACAGAGGAGCCATTAACCCACAGCCATTCCATCTTACCAGGGTTCAGCCGAAGCCTCTTGTTCCCCATCCAGACCCTCACAGCCTCCAGGCACCGAGAAAGGGCAGTCACGGCATCACTTACTTCACCTGGGATGGAGATGTATAATTGCGTATCATCAGTGTACTAAACATGCTAAACAGACATGTGATTATGGGGAGCATGACATACTATTTCTATGTCCGTCTCAGAATCTGCCACTGCACTCCAACAACCTTGGAGATACAAGTAATACAGTACCAGTCTTCTGGGTTTTTTTGCCATTGAAATTGATAGTTACCCACATGAGATGTGCCAGGTCTCTGCTCTGCTACTCTGCCACATACAAATAATTCTGTAGCCACCATTTATAAATTCAGTAGCCGCCCTATTTAATTCATTGTGCTGTGAGTAATGGAAGAAAAGGCCTGGTGATGACTGATCTGTATGTTTTCAAAGCAAGTGAAAGCAGAACTTTAGTCATTAATGCCTCGTTTGTCAAAACGATTACTTTCGGTTGGAGACCTTCTGTATGAATCACAAGGGAAAACAACAAAAATGTTTAAAATGATGATGGTAGGTGATGTCAATGAGTTTACCTCCATAACAAAATGCTTAACTTATGTTTATCCTCCAATATGGGGATGGGAATCAATTTTGTTTTATTGATTGATAAATTAATAAAACAAGTTTTTAAAAGCCATTTTAGTCTGTTGCATTTTTTCTTCAGTTTTTTTTTTTTTTAATTTAATGTGGTCTATAGATATGCTAGAGGTGAGTGGTTTATATTAGATTTACATGAATTAGTCTAATTCTGGCCTATTTCAGCTTTGCATTTGCACAGCTCTAATTCCAGATCAGATAACTGCATCATTCTGTATTTTTAAAACTGTTTTTTTTTAAATCACTTCATATGCATTTTTTCCTAATATATGCATTTTCCTATGTCTTGTTACTTAAAATACTTAGTTTTGAATGCAAATTTCCTTAATATATGCTTTTTTGTATACATGTTTGGGGATAAGGAGGTTTTTAGGGAATTTTTAATATATGTTTTTTAATTATTTATAGATTTTATCCATGGTTGGAGGGACTTGTGTTTTTTCTTTCTTTTTTATTATTGTGAGCCACCCAGAGTCACCCGTTGGGGGAGATGGGCAGCATACAAGTCTGATAATAAATAAATAAGTAAGTAAATAAATAAATAAATAAATAAGACTTGTGTTGCAAAAAATCAGAGAAATGTAGAATCCACAGGATAACTGGATTATGTTCTACATCTGGGATGTAGAAATCAGGGTAATCTTAAATTGCAGACCATTTTAGATTAGAAAATTCTCTAATCCCTAGAAATCTCAAATAAATTATTTTCAAATGATAGTTTCATTTCATAAATTTAAACGGGATAGAACTCAAAAGGCCATCAATGAGTATAGTTGTTCAGTAGAATAGTAAGGCTTTCTTGACATTTAATAAACCAAATTCTAAACACACTGGATAAATCTGATTCCATTTAATTTATTTAACAGCATTCCAGATAGGCCAATATAGCTTGTACCCTGGAGGGTATAGCACATTATGGAAACGTCATTATTGGGAACAGATTCCAATCAATTGTTTGTCTGTTTTTTTAAAGAGGGAAGACTTGCAGAACGTTTTGTCTACATTCATTTTTCATTCTGCCATCTCTTCAGGAAATAAATATGCAACAAAATAGGAAGTTGCCTTATAATGGATTAGAGAATCACTCCATCTTGTCCAATATTATCCATTTCAATAGGTTGATCCTGTCTGGGCATTCAACTGTTTGTCTTGTGGAATAATGAGAAATTTCTTCAAGTCCTGGTGATTGTATGAACACATCCATATTGGTTTCTTGGCAACAATATGATGTGGTATGTCATTGCATTCTTCTGGATTTTTTTTTTTTTTAACTTCCCCATCTAGCCTACAGTCCTAAATGATTTCCTAGTGGTCTACCATCCAATATCTCTATTTAATCCTTTGAAATTGGAGATACCTGGATCTGAATTTAGGATCCAGGGTAGTTGGTGAGTATAGTTCATAGGTGGAAAAGAGAGAGAAAGATCCAACTGAGCAGACCTCTGTGTAAGTTTTATGTGTATACAATTCAAGGTACTCAAGAAATCCCCATTGAATTTGAAATCAGACTGCCACTAAATTGCAGTACTATTGTGGCATAATCTGAAAATCAGCTGCTTAATTGTGATTGCAGATTTCATGATAAATTAAATCTAATTTACACAAATATATGATCAGATTGTTATGGTACTTGTGAGCACAGCTGGTTGCTCAGTTGTTGCTTACACCTTCTTAATGCTGTTGAGTTCTTGAAAATATTTGTGTGATTTACATTTATAGTGAACATTTCCACCTCCCCATCCCTTTTACCAGGATTATGCATGCAAGGATTCATGTATTCTCATTATTTTGCTTTTTCCTTTGGTCTTTGCTGAATCAAGTGAATTGCACAGCTCTGGACAAAGCATTATATTCTGATAGAGAGTAATTTCCCATAATTTATACAGAAGAGGCATTTCCATTATTTTGTCTGTGTAATTGAAGTCACCCTGGAAGTGCAGATGGCACAAAAACTACCCACAAATAAAGTCATAGGTGGATCATAATAGACTACGAGCAATATCATGTACCTTTGTGACACCAATTTAAATAAAACAATTCATAGAAGAAAATGCTAATTTAAATATCCAGTGATGACTTACTTTCCACTGAAATGTGATCATACTTGTTGCAAACATGGGGCAATTGAGAGCCCATTATTTAATTGTAAATATCAGTGGGGATTCTCTTCTGAGTTGATTCTATTTTGAATGATAGAAATTTATCATGAAAAATAGACCATCTTTTCTATCTGGTGTGATAGAGTACTTTATGGCAAGCTGACTCTCCCTGGAATGTAAAACCCTATGCTTTGGCAGCATTGCTGCCACCCCAATGTTAGAAATTACATTAACCATGAATGGTCTCTTTAATCAGATGGATTCCCCCCCCCTCCCCCCATATTGGGGAAAAAATTCCCATATTAAAAAAGGAGTGGACAGCAGTTGATGAGAAGGTCTGGCTATCATCTTGGAGTCAACTGTGGTCAATGTTGGGATGTTGCATAAGGCAACTTCCTATCTTTCCAATGGAATACTAGATTAAGCCCAAAGGGAAATGACCCTGAATTTAAGACAAAGTTCAAGTATTGCAAAAAAAATGGCGCTCAACAGGCAAAGAGCCCATCCAAAGCAATAGCTGACCTTGGGCTAATCCTTGAGTCATTGCTACTACATAGCAGGGATTCTGCAGCCATTTGAGCCTCTTGCCCATTCCTTAGATTTCAACAGCTTCTTCAGCTCTTATTAAGAAATGTGAATGAACAACATGCCCCCCACCCCCCAGATATGTTTTTGAGGGAAAGAAAGTCATCTTTCTATGAAGAAATTACAGAACCACTTCCTGACTATTTATAGAGCACTTTTTGGCATGTTCATTCTGCATCCTATTTTCAGTCCTCCCCCGAACCCCAGCATACTAATGGGACCTGCAACAATAATGCCATATCAGATCTGAGATATTGTACATTGGCAAGGAATTGCTTCCTTCCTCCTACACACTCTTCTGTTCAGGGATGTGTTGAATCCTTTTCTCATTACAATCCCAGAGCTCTTTGACTACACTGATTGACTAGGAGGAGAAAAACCTTTGTTTGGAATGTTTGTTTCAATAGTCTGTGGCTGTTAAGTTTATTTTCCCTCTACTTTGCACAGATTTATTTGGTGTACCAGCTACAGCTTTTCCTGGATCAGGAAGCCCTTTTCACAGCCATTTGTGTGCTTGGACTACTGCAATACACTCTATATAGGGCTGGTCTTGAAGATCACCTGGAAACTATAGCTGGCTGGAAGTAGTTATGGATATAACCTACTTCACTCATACAATACCACTGCTTTGCGAGTTGCACTGGTTACCCGATTCCGGGTGCTGCTTGTCACCTATAAAATCCTCCATGGCTTAGAGTCTGGATACATATGGGACCACCTCTATCCTGTTGTTTCTGTCCATTCAGTACAAATTGGCAGGTTTGGTTCACTCCAGGTCTCCTGAGTAAAGCAATGTCATCTTGCAGATCTCAAACATGAGCCTCCTTTGTAGCCATACCTGCCCCTGGAACAGCATTCTCCTTGAAGTCTATATGATCCCAACCCTATTGTGCTTTTGGAAAGCCTTGAAGATCTCATTTTTTTCAGCAGGTCCTGGGTCAGGGTGCTTTGTGATCCAGTTGTCGAATCATCCTATTGTTTGTTATTATTTGCTTCTTTCTTTTTTGTTCCAAGTTTTAATCCTAATCATTTATATTTGTAAACCACCTTGAGTTGCAAATGCAATGCATGATGCATTTATAAGCCTCTAAGTTTGATTGTGGAAATGTTTAAAAGTTACATTTTAAATTATTTTAGGGAGTCTGGAGGGGGCATCCAGGTTTCCCCCAAAGATGTAGCATTTAACAACCCATCTCACAGTTCCAGCTTTTACAGTATGAAGTTTGGAAAGTAACCTGAGGAAGAGGTGGTTTTCAGCTGAGCACATGGATAATACTAACATTGAAAGTAAACTCTCAAAAAGTGGTATGGAGAGAGGGAGGAGGATAAATGCTTGAAGATGCAAAGTTCTCAATCATCAGCTTAATTGGTCTCATTACCAGGGAAAGGACTTTTGCAAAAGGAACACAACCTTTGTTTCAATGGCATTTGCTGAGGGACCTTGCTCCCTGATCCCGTGGATAGCTCATTTACTCTACAAAAGCCTCATTACAATCAGTCAGACTGTTCTGGAGTAAATGGACAGTTGGTTATGAATTCAGAATCCAAATTCCTTCTTTGGTTCTGGCTCTGTTTGGGGGCAGGGATTCTAGCAACACAACTGTAAGTGTATACCAGCTGTATTTCACAATATTGAAGACACATATCAGTTATCACTGAAGAAGTATCTCTGTTTCTGCTGGGTGGCATTGGGTGGGAACAGACAAGGCAGCTCACATAAGGAGAATGCTACGATACAATTGAGATGTAGGGTAGAAAGAGGCAAGCCAGCACAAGGAATGCTTAGACCATGTTAAATGCACTCAGGCAGCTGCTCTTCTAGTTTTTCTTTACTAAGCATGTACCCTCCAATCCAAAACAAGTAAGCATGAACTCTCCAATCCAAAACAAGACCATTAGGTTTTGGGAGTGAACTTTACACTTTTCTCTTCCATTCAACGTCTTGTAATGGTCATCTCATATGGTTGCTTTGTTGATTTTTGTAAAGGAAAGGGTCTGGGTTGGCGTTTCCCTCCCTACTTGCAGTGGTTGACACCCAAACTGGAATCTGTCCAGTATGTGTCCTGACCCTAATCTTAACCGCAACCTAACATGGTTTTGATTATTCTGAATGTGCAGAGTGAGATAAGAACAGAGGTGAGCATCTTCAGGACATCCAGAGCCCATTTAAGTCACATCGCAAGAAGCAGATGCTCAGATCAGTCCACATCCATTTCACATGAGTATTGCAGGAACTTGCATGGTATTCATGTTCATCAGATTGCAGTACAAGGTGGAAGATTTTAAAGTGCTCCAGAACTCCATAGCCATTATCTGAAAGATCCACCACCATTTCCATTACATTCTAGGTGTTTCCTTCACTCTAGATTTATATTGGCCTTGTTGTATAAAGCAACCTCTTTCTCCTGTGGTTTTATCTTACTTAAACTTTTTCAATGCTTCTTTTTGAATTTTGCTCACAATGTTCAGTTGGTGACACTTAAATTTACAGGAGAATAATTTTCTGTTGGTTGAGGAGCCTTATATTTTTTATAATATATTTTTGCCCTCCAAAGTCCACAGAGGTTTAGCTCTAGACTTTCTGTTTTTAGGAGTGGGGAGTATTTTTGTCTGCTTGTTTGTTTGTTTTGAAGGGGAGTATTGGGTTCAACCCCGTCATGGATCACTGCCTTGTTGTGGCGAAGGGGCTTGTGTAACTCAGTGAAGCCATGAGCTATACCGTGCAGGGCCACCCAAGACGGACAGGTCATGACAGAGAGTTCTGGCAAAATGTGGTCCACTGGAGAAGGAAATGGCAACCCACTCCAGTATCCTTGCCAAGAAAACCCCATGGACAATGTTAAAAGGCTAAAAGATATGACGCCAGAAGATGAGCCCCTCAGGTCGGAAGGTGTCCAATATGCTACTGGGGAAGAGCGGAGGGCAATTCCAAGTAGCTCCAGAAAGAGTGAAGCGGCTGGGCCAAAGCCGAAAGGACGTTCAGCTGTGGATGTATGTGGAAGCGAAAAGAAGGTCCGATGCTGTAAAGAACAATATTGTATAGGTACGTGGAATGTAAGATCCATGAACCAAGGCAAGCTGGATGTGGTCAAACATGAGATGACAAGATTGAACGTCGACATCTTGGGAATCAGCGAATTGAAATGGACAGGAATGGGTGAATTTAATTCAGGTGACCATTATATCTACTACTGTGGGCAAGAAACCCTTAGAAGAAATGGAGTTGCACTCATAGTCAATAAGAGAGTGGGAAAGGCAGTAATGGGGTACAACCTCAAAAACGACAGAATGATCTCAGTGCGTATCCAAGGAAAACCATTCAACATCACGGTAATCCAAGTCTATGCCCCAACCACTGATGCCGAAGAAGCTGAAGTTGACCGGTTCTATGAAGACCTACAACACCTTCTAGAACTAGCACCAAAAAAAGATGTCCTTTTCATCATAGGGGATTGGAATGCTAAAGTAGGAAGTCAAGGAGTAATCGGAATAACAGGCAAGTTTGGCCTTGGAGTACAAAATGAAGCAGGGCAAAGGCTAACAGAGTTCTGTCAAGAGAACAAGCTAGTCATAGCAAACACTCTTTTCCAACAACACAAGAGACGACTCTACACATGGACATCACCAGATGGTCAATACCGAAACCAGATTGATTACATACTTTGCAGCCAAAGATGGAGAAGCTCTATACAGACGGCAAAAACAAGACCAGGAGCTGACTGTGGCTCAGATCATGAGCTTCTTACTGCAAAACCTAGGCTTAAATTGAAGAATGTAGGGAAAACCACTAGACCACTCAGGTATGACTTAGATCATATTCCATGTGAGTACACAGTGAAGGTGATGAATAGATTTAGAGGATTAGATTTGGTAGACAGAGTGCCTGAAGAACTATGGACGGAGGTCTGTAACATTGTACAAGAGGCAGCAACTAAAACCATCCCAAAGAAAAAGAAATGCAAGAAAGCAAAATGGCTGTCTGATGAGGCTTTACAAATAGCTGTGGAAAGAAGGAATGCGAAAAGCAAGGGTGAAAGGGAAAGATATAAGCAACTGAATGCAGATTTCCAGAGAATAGCAAGGAGAGATAAGAAGGCCTTCTTAAATGAACAATGCAAAGAAATTGAAGACAACAATAGAATGGGGAAGACTAGAGATCTCTTCAAGAAAATTGGAGATATCAAAGGAACGTTTAGTGCAAAGATGGGCATGATAAAAGACAAAAAAGGCAGGGACCTAACAGAAGCAGAAGAGATTAAGAAGAGGTGGCAAGAATACACAGAAGAACTATACAAGAAAGATCTTAATGTCCCTGATGTCCATGCTGGTGTGGTCCCTGACCCTGAGCCAGACATCCTAGAGAGTGAAGTCAAGTGGGCCTTAGGAAGCATTGCTAACAACAAAGCTAGTGGAGATGACAGTATTCCAGCTGAGTTATTTAAAATACTAAAAGACGATGCTGTTAAAGTGCTGCACTCAATATGCCAGCAAGTTTGGAAAATGCAACAGTGGCCACGGGATTGGAAAAGGTCAGTTTACGTTCCAATTCCAAAGAAGGGCAATGCCAAAGAATGCTCAAACTATCGCACAATTGCACTCATTTCACATGCTAGCAAGGTTATGCTCAAAATCCTACAAGCTAGGCTTCAGCAGTACGTGAACCGAGAACTACCGGATGTACAAGCTGGGTTTCGAAGAGGCAGAGGAACTAGAGATCAAATTGCCAAGATTCGCTGGATCATGGAGAAAGCACAAGAGTTCCAGAAAAGCATCTACTTCTGCTTCATTGACTATGCAAAAGCCTTTGATTGTGTGGATCACAACAAACTGTGGCAAATTCTTAAAGAGATGGGGATACCAGACCACCTTACCTGTCTCCTGAGAAATCTGTATGCGGGCCAAGAAGCAACAGTTAGAACCGGTCATGGAACAACCGATTGGTTCAAAATAGGGAAAGGAGTACAACAAGGCTGTATACTGTCACCCTGCTTATTTAACCTATATGCAGAGTACATCATGAGAAATGCCAGGCTGGAAGAATCACAAGCCGGAATTAAGATTGCAGGGAGAAACATCAATAACCTCAGATATGCAGACGATACCACCCTAATGGCAGAAAGTGAAGAAGAACTAAAGAGCCTCTTGATGAGGGTGAAAGAGGAGAGTGTGAAAGCTGGCTTGAAACTCAACGTTAAAAAAAACTAAGATCATGGCATCTGGACCCATTAATCCCTGGCAAATAGAAGGGGTAGAAATGGAAGCAGTAACAGACTTCATTTATTTGGGCTCCAAGATCACTGCAGATGGAGACTGCAGCCATGAAATTAAAAGACGCTTGCTCCTTGGGAGGAAAGCTATGGCAAACCTAGATAGCATATTAAAAAGCAGAGACGTCACCTTGCTGACAAAGATCCGCATAGTCAAAGCTATGGTTTTTCCAGTGGTAATGTATGGCTGTGAGAGCTGGACCATAAAGAAGGCTGAACACCGAAGAATTGATGCCTTTGAACTGTGGTGCTGGAGAAGACTCTTAAGAGTCCCCTGGACTGCTAGGAGGTCAAACCAGTCAATCTTAAAGGAAATCAACTCTGATTGCTCATTGGAAGGATTGATAATGAAGCTCAAGCTCAGATACTTTGGTCACCTAATGCGAAGAGAGGACTCTTTGGAAAAGACCCTGATGCTGGGAAAGATGGAAGGCAAAAGGAGAAGAGGACGGCAGAAGATGAGATAGCTAGATAGCATCACTGAAGCAATAAGCATGAAACTGAGCAAACTCAGGGAGGCAGTGAAGGACAGGAAGGCCTGGCGCAATATGGTTCATGGGGTCACAAAGAGTCGGACACGACTTAACGACTGAACAACAACAACAATTGGGTTCAAAGGCTTCAGACAGGGGTTCAAGAAATGAATTTTTCTCCTTAACAATCACTTGGGAAAATTTAGTCTTAATGCTTGAGTGTTTTGAGAACTTTTATGGGTAAAAGAAGACCTGATGCCCAGCAAATTCCACAAAGATGCAGGAAGAATGAAATGAAACAATTTTGCCCCATCTATTCCAGGAGTAGACAGCCAATTTGATGTAGTGGCTAAGGCACCAAGCTAGAAACCAGGAGACCTTGAGTTCTAGACTGCCTTAGGCACAAAGCCAGCTGCGTGACTTTCAGCCAGTCACTCTCTCAGGCCTAGGAAGGAGGCAATGGCAAACCACTTCTGAAATCTTGCCGAGAAAACTGCTGGGACACATCCAAACAGTTGCCAGTAGTCAACATTGACTTGAAGGCATCAAACAACAACAACAACAACACAACTCCAGAGGTACTCAGGAGCTCTGTAGATGTAAAAAGAGTCAGTGCATCTTGTGTTGTCCACCCCTGTTTGGGACTTTTTTAAAATGTAATTTTCTTTAAAAAATGCTTATTGTCAAGGAAGTCCCCTCAAGTTACACAAAACACTGTAAGCTTTCCTAGTGAAAAAATGACATAACTTTTGATGTCTTCTTCATTAGTGAAAATTTAGTCTTCTCTCATCTTTTCCAGAATTCTTTCCCTCAACAACTATGCTGGCCAAAACATCTTGGAGCTCTAGTAGTTCAACATAAGTGGAGATTGCCAGGCTGAGAAAGGCTTTATGAAAGCATACTCCCACCACTTTCTCTTGTGTATCATCTTGATAATTACTTAAAAAACCTGCAGATTTAAAATAAAGTCTTGTGCAATTCCATTGATTTTGCTGTTCCACTAGTCTGCATTTGTTTGTGATGCTTTTCTAAAGCCATCTACAGTGATTAAGCTCTCTGGGTCTAAGTATTGCTATTAGCTGGGGGTGGCAGGGAATCAGCTTTTGATGATTTTGTACATACCTATCCTCCGTTTGAAAAGCTTGTTTTGCTAGAATAATTTGGCTAATAAATGCCAAACAAATAAAACCCACAAATGAACAAGATAAGAAATTTGTATCGAGTTTTGAAAGACCAGAAGTTCCAATGATTTTCCTTAGAGATCCAACATATTAGAAAAATGTTAGTTTAAAAAAAAAAAAAAAGGTAAAATTTCACCAAGGTTTTCATAGGCCAAGATCTGAACTCAGGATATTTGAATAGCTGAGGATACAGCTTTAGATTTGGGATCTAAAGGCCCAGTCAAGGCTGAGAACATCATCATAAGAAAGGTAGAAAATCTACAACATATTTTTATCAATATGAAAAACCAGATTGGCTAGGGTACTGATCTCTAGAATCCTTTGCTACTGGAAGAGTTTACTGTAATAGTCAAAATTGGGCAAGTCACTTAATTTTACATCAAACAAACTTCAGAGGGAATTGAAAGAAAAACTATTAATGTCTAACTTCTCCATAGATACTGAGAGAGGCTAAAATGATTACAGCAATGTTTAGCAACAAGGAGGAGATCTGCATGTCTCTACAGACCCCAGAGCAAAATTACTGTATATGGAGCTAAATTCAACTTAGAGGTGTGGGAGACAACAGGAAGGAAGGAAGGAAGGAAGGAAGGAAGGAAGGAAGGAAGGAAGGAAGGAAGGAAGGAAGGAAGGAAGGAAGGAAGGAAGGACGGAAGGACGGACGGACCGCACATTTCACACAGTACTGGCTAGCTCCCATTCTGTGGCCCACTCCCAATTTGCATAGGCCCTTTAGGGATACCTCTCCATGTTATGCATGAATTAGCTTCTCCCTTTCATCCAGCAGAAGCCTGATTAAACTGAAAGTCTTCTCCCTTCTGCTCTATTAAAATCTAATTTTGGCAGCTAGGCAGAACTTCCTGTGAACAGTAGAGAGCAAGAGGATCAGACGACAATACAGGAACAGATAGAGGAGGTGGGTGGATGGGTGGGTAATACAAGAGCGTCTAGTCCTTTTTAATGTTTCCTACACTCAACTATGCCCATTTCATCATAGATTGTGTCCATGATTTAAAACCATAGTCTACAATTTAAAATGAATAAGAAAATGTGCATTTCTTTTTGTAATCTGATTTCTCCAGGGTGCAAAATTTGTGTGCAACTTGCTCCAATATGTACATTTTTATATATAACACACATTTTGTTCAACATTTTTAAATACATTCACCCAGGTAGGGTGAATTAGACCTGTCTGCTTAAAAATATGCACCCCCAACCTGACCTTTGTTATCAAGAAGAATGGCAGCAATGAGGTGCTGTACATATTTCTTTCTTCCACAAGAACTGAGCCCCATTGTTACCTTGGGTTTTGAACAGACCTTCATATTAGCTGAATGGGAATAGCCTTATTTATACAAGCAAGCCATAGAGATCATGATCACACGATCAACAAAAATCATGCGGGCCACTCCCATCAGATGCCTACTTGCCACTCACATGCTGCATTTCTCCGATGGTAAAACTGTGGCTTATGGCAAGATCAGCAATCTCACAGCTTCCAAGCACTTCAGGGGCCATTGCAATTCTGCCACGTCAGTTCTGGAAATCATACCACTGACATTTTTTGAGAACATTTATTGGGCAGTTGGTCTGGTTTGATTTGGTTTAAGGAAAAGAGTTGCATTCAGCCTGTCCAAGATTTCATATATCTATTTTTCATCTTATTTCTATTTTAAAACTCTGAAAAATGGTGTCATCTGATTTGGAGTTTTGCTCCTAAATTTTGGCACCATAATCAGAGATGGGCAAGAAGTCTGGAAATCATATAAAAGAAGCAGGAGGCGTTATAGGCTACAAGTTACCTATCACTCTTGTAGAGGCATCATTTTTTTCCTGGATAAAGCAAGCAAGAGCCTTATAGAAATTAATCAATCATCTTGCTGAACAGAGGGGTTTACAACTGTAGCAGAGATAAGAATTACTTATGTCCCTTGCCTCACCAACGGGCCAAAGATCAATCTCCAAATATGAATGGTGGTCTGTAGCCTTACCCAGCGTCTGATTTCAAACACCACATAACTTTTGACCATTTCTACAGTTTGCACTTAAGGCTTTGGGAAGCTCCTCTTGAGCTAGGGTATCTGTGATAGCTGCTAAATAAGCTTTACAATATGAGATTACCTGGGGAGAGGCTTTTCTGGTGCAGAAGCTTAAAAGGGCAGCACGTGGAACTATTGTTGCTTTCATTAAAAAATGTCACTGTCTTTTTTAATCCTGATATGAATATTGAAACCCTTTTGTTTCTTTAAAAATTCATATAATACTATCTTATTTCCCCTAAAGGGAGAACATTCTGAATTTAGACACTGCTACTTGAAATGGAAGAATAGGCAGGAAAAATAGATAAAAATCCTGTGCAATGTCCAGATTTCCCACATCAGCCTATGATCACCAACTTTAGTTGAGGCTATTCTAAGATATCTGCTCACTTCCCATAAATGTATGTGTATTTGTGTGTAAATTTGTATCTCTGTATGCATATACCTTCCAGTAGCCACGTTCTAAGAAAAGTGAGGGCCAAAAAGAAATATTAATTCAATTAATAAATTACTGATTAATTGGGCCTTGCTTGCATATACCAACTATTCTCTCTTGAACATAAAAACCATTCGCTTTCAGAAATATATAAGGACACAGAGATGCAAGCATGCGTGCACTCCTCTCCATCCTTCCAGCAGAAACAACAACAACAAGATGACAAAATCAGGATGCAGGCAGGGGAAGAGGGCAGCTGTGTTGGGAAAGGAAAGGATGACAGTGCTGTCAGCCCTGCTAGGTAGGTAGGCCAGACCAAGAATCAACTCCACAGGAAGGCAAACACTATTTTTATTAAGAGTGGCTATAATAACAAATCAGATCAAAATTTATTATGGCCTTTAGGCCAGAGAACACTACAATAAAAATACATAACCCTATAATTATTAATAAAACTAAAAAGTAGATATAAAATTTCATAAAAATAAGTTAAAATAGTAACAATAATACAGATAACAGTAGGAATCACTAAAATTTGTACTAACCTTCAGTCATAGGATGGCTAGAACAAATGGCACAGAATCGGAACCTGGAAAGATATGTCAAGGTAGTAATAGAATCTTGCAAGGTGGACTGTGCTGTTCCTGTCCTCCTCCTCATGCTTCAGTGAATCAGGAAAATGTCTGTCTGAGCCACTTCTGAATGTCACCTCATTGTTCTGGACTTGGAAATACATCAGTGCTTTTTGCCTAGGTAATAGTTCCTGCATATCTCAAGGTCATCTTCCTGACTCTCTACAAGTGTGGAAGAAAATGAAGGAAGGAAGATAAGAGTTAAGTGGGCTGCCAAAGGAAGGGGCAATGGAGAAGCCCTCTTTAGGCATTATGGCAAGAGTTCAAGTTCAGCAAACAAGAATCCATCCCAAATGTTTTTCAAACGCATCCTCACTTTTCAACAGGGAAGTCATTTTCAGCGATTTGCATTTCTATCCATTTGTATCTGCTTGTTTTCACCAGTGTCTTCTCCTTCTTCTCAAAGAACGTTAGATGATTTTACTCCCCAGTTTAGAGGTCATTGTGTGGGGATAATTCTTATATGACATGTTTATAAATATGGCAATCATGATGGTGGTGGCAATAAAAAAAGAGAACGTGACAAGATGCCCTGTGTGGTATGCAAACCTAATTTTGCGTTTTGTTTCTCATCCCACCAGGCTACAACACTGGATACAAGAGGCTTTTGAAATAATTGCAGATGAGTGCTGTGGAGCATAAAGCCATTCTGAGCGCAGCCTTTCAAAAGTCCAAGTGCCGTTTTACACTAGGACTTATTTTAACTGAGACTCTTTTAATGAGGGCACAGTATATACAACATACCCACAAGGGGGGGGGGGGGAATCATGGCATAAGTTACTGTAGCCAAGGGCAGCTGTAACATTCAGCACATACATTACCAAACATACGACTTTGTTCAAGTAATTACACTGCCATTCAATAAAAATGAATAATTACTTCAGCAATAAATGTCATTTATATGCTTTTCTGTGTCGCACATCTAAATAAATTGGATTCATAAATTTGACTCCTTCGAATAATGTGCCCCCCCTCCCCTGCCCTCCCCTCCCCTCCCTTCCCCTGCCCTCCCCTCCCCTCCCTCTTTGGTTTTCATCAGAAACATTTTTAGAATCTAATATAGTTGACTGGCTGACACCTTAAGGGGATGCATTTTACAACCTGCATGCCCTGTTTGCCAGAATTAAAGGGCAGAGTTTCTAAATGATGTCACATAAATAAGCAAAACAACAAACACCTAACAATTCATTCTTAGTATTTAGGGCTGACTGTTAGGTCTATTGCAAACATAAAACTGGGCAATATCAATTTTGTTGGGAATCATTTTCAGATTTTTATTACAACTTATGTTGTTTGTAGAACTGAGGAGAAAACAGGTATTTTCAAAGGTTGCTGTCCTCCATATTTGCTGCTGAATTCCTTTATGAAGTGCAGAGTCAATCTTTCAATCATTCACAGTATGCATTTTCCAGACGATGGGAGCAGAAATTCCTCTTTACACTTGGAGCAAGATGGTGAAATTCTCCTGAATTTAATTTCTTAACAGAGGGGGGGGGGGGGGGGGGTTTGTTTGCTTGCTTTTTGTTTTTGATGCCTTTGAGTCAGTGTTCACTCCTAGCAATTGCCTGAACAAGTCCTCGCAGTTTTCTTGGCAAGGCTTTTTGGAAGTGGTTTGCCATTGCCTCCTTCCTAGGGCTGAAAGAGAGGGACTGGCCCAAGGTCACCCAGCTTTGTCCCTCAGGTGGGTCTAGAAGTTACAGTCTCCCAGTTTCTAGCCTGGTGCCTTAACCACTGCATCAAACTGGCTCTCTTTAACAGAGATGTAGTGAATACTTATTTGACTTCAAGTCAGAACATTCTATTACGTTTCCTATTTATGTCTACAAATCTTAAGAGCAGGTTGCAAAATGGCTTCTCTCATGGGCTAGGCAACCCCCTCTTTCACCTCTACTGCCATTGTACTGAGTAACTGCAGCTGAGGACATTCCTGGTTTGTTTGTAAGTATCTCGTAGGAAGTAGGAAGAGTACTACGAAATTTAGACTATAGTAGAACAAAGCACTGTCTGGAGAATGGAGAACTCTTTTTAAAATATACACACTGCCTTAACTCTCTGTGAGGAGCTATTACAGCATCTTTCTTTAATCAACTGAAGGCTTAAAAAGGCTATGAGGATCAGGCCATGTCTCAATTCTACCCTTATATGTTGTGTACCTAGCATTAAATAGTCCACAGCTATTCCTACAGTCTCTGACTCCTAAGTGACTGGGAAATTGCAGAATCTTGATAGAGTTAGAGGGCCATATCTTTAGTCTGAGAAGGCACAACATGGCTGCTAGTGACTTCCCCTAAACTGGGGTAACTAGAGGTACACATATTTAGGGCACTCTTTAGGGCCTTGTAGCGCTCCTAAGAAAGCCAGTTTGGTGTAGTGGTTAAGGCACCAGGCTAGAAACCATGAGACCATGAGTTCTAGTCCTGCCTAAGGCACAAAGCCAGCTGGGTGGCCTTGGGCCAGTCATTCTCTCTCAGCCCTAGGAAGGAGGCAATGGCAAACCACTTCTGAAATGTTGCTGAGAAAACTGCAGGGACTTGTCCAGGCAGTTGCCAGGAGTTTAAAAAAACTGACTCAAAGGAACAACAACAGCAACAACAACAAAAACCTCCTAAGCCTGGTGGTATGACAATATTCTATAGACATATACTTCTCATATTTCCAGTTAACTAACATTTGGAGTAGCTCCAAGCCTGGTTTTATTTAGAATTCAAACTCTTTCAATACAGAAGCTAAACTTATCAGTTCTCCATGAAAGATTCTCAGAGGTTTACATCCAAGGAAAGGTAATGCTGAAGTGGTTATAAATCCAAATTCTACTTAAGGCTAGCAAAACACAGGGAAGGGTTTCTCTCAATGGTTTCAGTGTGGGGAATCTCTCTTAACTCATTTTAAGAGATGCATTATACATATATTACATTTTCTAGCAGCCTTTGCCACCTCAGTACTCTCCAAATGAATTGCAACTGTGATCTTTGGAATTCACAGTCAACATATCTGTTTGGCACGCATGTAGTTTCTGGTCCTCGTTTACGTTCAGTAGGTCCAAATTTGTTACAGTCCATCCTGGCTTTATAAACGGCAACTCATTCTATGGATTATTACCAGCTCATCTCATAATTATAAATCCAGTCTGAATTGCAAATACCAAAATTCTGACAGCATCCAAAGGAATAAATATGTGCAGAGCCAATACCTAGAAGACTGTACTTATAAAGATGTTGTACTTATTGTGGAGCAACATTGTTCCAGCTGTTTTACATTCCCAGTTTGCCTCCTAAAGACTCTCAGCTGACCCTTATCAAACCAGGTTTCCTAGAATAGGTTGCTTTCAAGTCACCCTGTCTTAGTGAGCTGCTTCTTGGTATAGTCAGGTTTCAACCTCTTAATCTTCTGACCTTCTATCCACTGATGACAGCATTCTTGAGGATAGGATAGAAGAGACTTCTGGTCTGGGTTAGCATTTTCTGGGCCACTGTGGTCTCCTCCTGTCTTCTTGTAGAAGGTATAGACATAATGAACTCCTTTGGGCTATTGGGATACATCCTCTTGATTCTGTTCATCATCTAAGGAAGGCTCTGGTGACAGGGCCATGAAGGATTGAGTTTCTCATCCACCCTTAAGGAAAACAGACTGCAGCTGTGATTCCTGACCATTTAGACCAGTTGGAAACATTAGATATTTTGAGAGCATTCTGTGGATATTCAAATAAAACAAGACTTGTATTTTGTGAGGAGGTTATCTGTTCACAAAATGGCTACCTTAGTAGTTGAATCATAAAACACCACTATATCAAAAGAAAAACTTGCCCACTTTCTCTATATGTGGGCAGCAAGTCTGAAGGGCTCCAGGGGAAGAGTTCGCAGGCATATTGATGACCAGGGTGCTATACTGGAGATCTCAGGGTCAAAATAATATATTACTTCAGTTACGTATTTGAGTTGGAAGTTGCTCTGCTACAGAGAAGACAGTTGTTTCTCCAATACACAAAGCGCCAAGTAAGGTTTCCTGCTGTTCCTTGAAACTCAATGGAGTTCATAATCCTCAAGTTAGTGTTGGGCCATTTGGAAGATACAATGCAGAATCTACTTCAGGCTGCCTAACCAAGATAGAAAAGCTAATTTAATCCAAGAATGCAACAACATTTTATACCTCTGTGGGAGCCTCTCAAAATTTGCACTCATGTTCAGTTTTTGTTTTTGTTTTTATTTTTTCCCCCTTTTTGGGGCATAAAAAACGCTCAGGTACCTGTAAGACATCTATTATACAACTTGTTGGTTTGTATGCTGGATATTGATGTATTCACTGTGTAAGCAGTATGTTTCCTTTTCTCACTTACGCAGTAGCCTCAGTAGTCACTGGGCTGTGTAGCTATTGCTCTCAAGTATTCATTGTTGCAAAGATGCTAAATCATTTTAAAGACTTTTATCATTCCCTTCTGAATGAGTTATGTTTCGCTTTTTCTTCTCAGGGTTCCAAATAGGCTTTAAAATGACTCTCTTCCTGCTTCCTATCTTTAAATGTTTCAGGTTTTCCCACTTCTTTTCTCCTTTCATATTGAAATGATGGAACTTTGATGATGCTAATGGGCTAATTCATAGTAATTTAGAGCGGTATGATGTATTCATTTTGTTGTTGTTGGAAAATGTGTACTTTTATTATGTCTGCCATTTTCTAAATATATGGCTTGGAAAGGTGTCCTATAAATAGCTTCTAAAAATAAATAAGTACAAAACAAAGAGCAATTGTGTAATTTTGGAAGAGGATAAGACAAAGTGGTTGTTATTAAATCCAATCAATCATAATGGATTAAATTGCTTCCAATCTGCCAGAATCTCAAAGTCCCCTTCTTAAAATGTCAGACATAGGAGGTAGAATCACCTGTAACAAAAGGCTTTCTGAACACCAGCCAGTAGAGAGAGCTGAATGTGAGTGGTATGAATGATGTTTTCCTTTCTTTCTGCAGAATTCAAGGTGATTCAGAACGTTCAAGTGATGCTATAGTAGGGCTGCGGTGATGTTGCATCATTTTATGATCCAGGATATAGTCTAATGGACAAAGGCAACTGTATCCTCTTTTAGAAGAGGACATTGCTGAGGGTGTCAGTTCTGCTACATAAAAATGAAAAATTGCAACATTTCTGGGCTGAAACCATGAAGCAATGTGAATGTTGGCATTGCCTGGCATTTACCCTGGGACTGAGCAGCTGATCAGTATGCTTCGGGGATTCTTGGAAGAGCCAGTGGAATGCTAGAATGCAGCAGAGTGGGAAATGAACGGCCCATCTCAGTACACAAATCATATGCGCACTTCCAAGCTTTGCAATAATTCTTCATGCTAGATTGAGGCATAGCAGCCATCCTGAAGATTACATTTTATCTACCTTCTCCTAATTATAGAAACAATTAATGTATCGCTTTGGTGTGACTTCACTGGATAATTCATGATGATATACCTTGGGTTTAGTACAGCCTGCTTTCTTTTGTTCTTATTCACTCTTTACATTTTTGTCCACTGCATAGCAGAAATGTCAAATTTAATTTTTATAACTTCCACTGCTTATAGAGGATTACTTTCCAGTAGATTTAGCATTTATTTTATTTATTTTTTGTACCGGAGAGACCAGTCCTTTCCAAAATACATCCAGAATAAAGCATTTGTGTTTTAGACAGTTAGACCACCTTTCAAATTTCATAGTTTATCACCAAGCTTTAGAGGTCTGAGGTGTGTTGGTGATACCAAACTTCATGTTACATTATGATATGCGTGTTATAATGCTACGCAGACTTTAATCACGGGAGAAAAAGTTGCAAGTAGCTAATAATCAGAAGCACAGATTATGGAGTGGGGATATCTTCTCCTAGACCAGTGTTGTCCAAACTTGGCCACTTTAAGATGAGTGGACTTCAACTCCCAGAATTCCTGAGCCAGCCATGCTGGCTGGGGAATTCTGGGAGTTGAAGTCCACTCATCTTAAAGTGGCCAAGTTTGGACAACACTGTCCTAGACTATGAACAATTATTTGTTATTCTGAGAAAATGTCTCTTTTTCATTTTTCTATTCTAGCCAGTCTCTGTCATCTGGGAGGGTAGGAATAATGCACCCAAACTGTGTTAACCTCAAGGCATTTGTGAGTTACAAAATGAAGTGTTTCTTTATGGAGCGAGGGACATACTAACACCAGTGTCAGAGGTGACTTCCCCCAATGAGAAACAACTGGAGAATTTTTCTTTGCCCTGGGAACATGTATCAAAATAGTTGCCATCTAATTTCTATCTCCATAATAAAATTTAGAAGTTCAATAGGTTCTGTGAATGTAGCTGTAGTAATTATTCTGCAGGATCACCTCCACTGACTATAAGATAGCAGCAGTTACTATGACAAATGCTTTAAAAATATATATCATTTCTAACTCAAACAGAGTTAAGAGGAGCAATGCAATTTTTTACAAATTTAATCCAAAGTCAGTCCCATAGAGTTTAGTGGGCCTTACTGCTGGGTAAGCATATGCAGGACCAAAGCAGTCAGACCGAACTGAGTTCTGCATTGATTTCTTTCCATGGGATTTAATCTCAAGATCATTGATCTTTTACAAGGATGGGTATTTAAACAATAGGATAAGAATTGATGAGATCCACAAAACTACTATCCCCCCCCCACACTCCTATTTTAGCTAAATCTATTCCCCTAAATCCTATTAAATTAAAAAAAAAAATTTTTTTTAAAGGTATGGTTCAGATTTTTGTTAAAAAAAAAAAGAGGTTAGTGAAAGTTTAACTGCAAAAGGGCATTTAATTTGGGGGATGAAAAGAAACAAACATACCAAACCAAAAAAAAAAAAACCTTCTTTACGACTCCCAACTATGAAAAGAAATAGCCAACCAGAGAGCTAGGAACATATTATCCACCAGAAGGAAAAGCCAGCATTCCCACCTCTGCAGATGTTTTCACTGGGGTTTCTGGCACCCTGAGGAAAAGTTCCCTCTATACAATTAAAAGAGATATTTTGCAAAATCATCATTAAGTAGCAATAAAGTCAGGGAAAAGGTGTTTAATCAAACAAATCGCTCATGAGAGAGAAAGAGATCAGTGAATCTGTGCCAAGCGAGTCAAGCTTTCTTTAAGCTCTCTAAAAGAGCTGCCTAATCTCATAGTTCTTCCAACAAAACCAATGCTCTGATGGCCAGATATAAATGTAGGGTTTATCCCATTTTTCCCACTAGAGCAACCCTGTGAGGTAGATGGGGCTGAAAAAAAATAACTGGGCCCACGTCACCATTGAGTTTCCATGCTTGAGGATGGACATGAAGCTGGGTCTCCCTAGTGCCAATCTGACACTTTACCACCATAGACACAAGCCCTCACTGTCAATGTGCTTAATGCCCTGATGTTGTTACGTAGTTGGGTAATGAAATGTCTGCAAGCAAATAACCAAGCTCAGAGAGCACCAAGGACTCCATAATTTGCTTATGGGCAATAGTTGTCTTTTCATTAAAGGTGGAGCCCAGCTGGGTGATAGGGCAGTAAGTTGGGATGGATCTGTGGTAAAAAAATCCAATGGTTTCTTCTGGGGTTGAGAATAATTTGGAGTATTAGGTATGTTCACTGTCTTGAGTTTTTATATGTATGTATGTTTGTATATATGGGATAAAAATCTAATCATCATCATTATCATCACCATCAGCCCCCCCCCCCACAACCCTCCCACCCATCCATCTACCCCAGTGCTCAGTAGAATTTAGGATTTATGAAAAGCAGAACCAAAAGACATATTAACTCTTAATCCAGACAATACTGCTGCTCCTGATCAGTCAAAAACAGAGTAATGAATTTAGCTTGTAGTCTGTGCTTCTGGATTCAGTCCTGAACCTGAATGCCCAGGTTTCAGTCATGATCTAGGATATGTGTGCAAATTAATTAGTAAATTAATTGCAATCATGCCTGAACGTGTCATATCTGAGCATGGTTAT